>CM043705.1:62724083-65654083 GCA_023935145.1 Bretschneidera sinensis
AATGTAGAATAGTAAAGAAAATGTATGTGCTGAATATCTATAGAGCTATACAAAAAGATAGATAAAAAGAGTCAGCGAGCGGTGGAGTCAAAGTCATCCCGGAGGAGATCTTGAATCTCTGCTAACGAGCTTTCTGAGTGCTCTCGGAGTAACTCAAAGTCATCTTTAACGGTGCTGATGTCATGACGCATGTGATCAATGTCAGTCCGCCCCATCTGGAAGCTCTGGTCGACAGAAAAGCTCAAGCTTTGGAAGCTCACTTGCATGAATAGTTGGAGAATCGAAATAACCTGTAGGACGTCGTCATGTCCAGCCTAACCAACACCATAGCCACCATGTTGAGCATGCTGTGGACTAGGGTCAGTATCCATAGTAGTGGGAGGAGCTGCATCATCAAGAATCTCATCGTCCTCCTCACTGTTGTCATCTTTTCCAATCCGGATATTCCTCCTAGCCTTGGAGTAGACCATCCTATCTTGGATTGTGCACCCTATCTTCTTCAGAGAAGAGACATTAATGATGTCCTGGGGTCAATATCTTGAGCCTCTAAGGTGGGTAGAGGGATGCAGAAATGCTAGAGGATTAGGGTAATGAACATCTCGTATGGAAGGCACCCAGAGTCACTTGCTTCGCCATTTATCATGTTAGCAAGCAAGAAGGGGTAGATATTGAAATTGTGTCCTATTTGAGACACTAGAACAATACCATATCTATCTTAGAAAGATAACCCCGACTCCCAAGTCGTGGGTGGATGGTCTAACTCACAATGAGGTTGAAAAACTTGGAGTTGAGAGGCATATCACTACATTGGTGAAATATAGTGGGCCTAAAGATTTATTTAGGGTCACCCCTAACAATCTGGCATGCCTTCTCATAATCAAAGTTGTCTGCCATCCATCCAGACTCCATTGGACCCCTCCCAGTGGGATCCTTAGGATATTGACCAGAAGGTAACTTCAAATTCTATGCCCATTACCTTGGTCTTAAACCGAAGAGCTAATGTGATCGGTTTGACCAAGTTGGCATTGAATTGGTGGATGAGGCACGTGTAGTATTTTTGGTGTATGGTTACAAGTGAGGTAAGGTTCATGTCCTCGAAAGCATGGAAAATATCAAAGTTTGCATGACGGATAGAATTGAAATCGACGAATCTACTCGTCATTATTTTCTTGTTGCGAATGACGGAGGTATACCTTTTGTTGGTGGTGGGGGTTCCAAAATAAGGACTCGTCAAGCTCGCCCTTTATCGTCTTGCTTGATGAACCGGCTAATCATTTTCCCTTTGTGTGTAGTGCCGAGGACTTCTTGGACTAGGGCCTTGTAGGTGCATGAGGTCTTCCAATAGTGGTTTTTATGCATATTCTCTGACATTGTCAAAAAGTCATTTTAGAGAGAGATTTTGGGGAATATGGAATTTTCAACCATGAAAAGTTGAAATAAAGGTGATATAGGATGAATTTAAGGGTCCTATTGAGTGGTTTTGGGAGACTATGGACAGAAATCAAAGATTTTCTGGAGAGAAAGCTTAGGGATTTCAAAAATGGCGTGAGAACTGAAAAATCTGAAGAGACTATTTATAGATTCGCGATACCAGTTGACTGGGTTAGGGTACCAATCGATTGGGTCCTTTATAATTTAGGGAATTTTTGATATACTAGTCGACTGGTTTGGGACACCAGTCGACTGGGTAAACTGGCAGAGACATACCAGTCAACTTGGTAAACTATACTAGTCGACTGGGTAGGCCATCAAAATTTCAAATTTTGGTTCCAAACAATATTTTGTAGTACTAGTCGACTGGATGCTTTGTACTAATCGACGTGTAAAATGGGAAGTGGGATACTAGTCGATTGGGGTTAATATACCAGTCGATTGGTTCCTTCAGAAAACTTAAAATTTTGAGCTCCAACTTGAAATTTTAGCACGAAATTGTTTATCTATGCCAACTTGAGTGAGAGATATTAAATAAGAGTTAATACTCATTTCACTAGATGTCAAATAGCATATGATGAATGTTGATGCAGTCAAACATACAATTTATCATAGTCTTTCAAGCCCATCAATAGTCTAATCTTGCCAAAACTATCTTCACTTAAGGGTTTTGTAAGAATATCAACAATTTGATCTTCTGAAGGAATGAATTCTAGTATAATATCACCCTTTTGAGCATGGCCTCTTATGAAGTGATGTCTAATTTCTATGAATTTGGTTCTATAATGTTGAAGTTGATAGCACTAGTGTTATCACAATGAATTGGTATTTCTTTAAAGTTCATGCTATAATCTTCTAACTGTTGTTTTATCCACAACACTTGTGCACAACAACTTCTGGCTACTACATATTCCGTTTCGGCGGTTGATAGCGTAACCTAATTTTGTTTATTGGAAAACCAAGAGGTTAACATTGCACCTAAGAATTGGCATGTTCCACTAGTGCTTTTTCTATCTAGTCTACACCCCGCAAAATCAGCATCTAAATATCCTACAAGCTTAAAAGTTTATTTTCGAGCATACTGTAATTTTAGGTTTTGAGTTCCTTATAGATATCTAAGGATTCTTTTTACTGCAATTACATGTGATTCCTTAGGATTAGCTTGAAATCTAGCACACATGCATATACTGAACATTATATCAGGTCTACTTGCAGTTTGATGAAGTAAAGATCCTATCATGTTTCTATAAGTTTTAGTATCTACACACTTACCTTCCTCATCTAGGTCAAGTTTTATAAAAGTGCTCATAGGAGTGCCAATTTACTTTGAGCTTTCCATTCCAAACCTCTTTAATAGGTCATTGGTGTATTTTGATTGATTGATGAAAATACCTTCTTTCAATTGTTTGATTTGAAGTCCAAGAAAGTAGGGAAGCTCTTTCATCTTGCTCATTTTAAATTCACGTTGCATGCACTTAGCAAACTCTTAACACATAGATTCATTAGTAGCACTAAATATAATATCATCAACATATATTTGGACTAATAGTGTGTCATTTTTGTGAGTTTTTGTGAAAATGGTAGTGTCTATTTTTCCTCGTGTAAAATCATTTTCAAGCAAAAACTAACTTAATCTTCCATACCATGCCCTTGGAGCTTAGTTAAATCCATATAGAGCTTTAGAAAGCTTATAAACATGGTTTGGAAGATTAGAATTTTCAAATCCAAGAGGTTGCTCAACCTATACCTCTTCTTCTATGAAACCATTTAAAAATGCACTTTTACATCCATTTGAAATAGCTTAGATTTATTGAAGCAAGCAAAGGCTAATAGTAATAGCTTCAAATCTAGCTACGGGAGCATAGGTCTCATCAAAATCTATTCCTTATTCTTGATTATATCCCTTAGCAACTAGCTTTGCCCTGTTTCAGGCCGCAGCCTAAAGGTACACTGATGCACATTGGTTCAGCCTTTGTAAGGTACGTAGATGCATGATCAAAACGCACAGGATCACTTAGACTTGATCAAAGGCTATGGTTGATTAGTCCTCAAGATCTAAGGGTGGAGATTGACTTCAAGATAGGTTCAAGAAATGGTGCACTATATAAAGGGTCACCTAGATTCAATCTCAACACAACAAGGAAACACATTGTGATACAAGACACAAGTGTGTGTGTGACAAAACATGTGAATGAGAGAATTGTGTGAGGAGTGCAAAGACACAAAACACAAGAGAGACTCATTGTAGAGAGGCTGGAGGTTTAGGAAGAGAGAGTAGCATAGACTAGATAAAGGGCTTTGTAATAGTTTTTATCTTTTCTTTCTTCTTTTCTTTGTTTCTTCAAGAACTTGAGTTTTTTGGAGAGGGTTGCGGTATTTGTAAAGAACCATTGATTTAGTGCAGAGAGTTCAGAGGAACTCACAGGGACGTAGGCTATTGCCGAACCTCGATAACAATTGTTGTATTCTTTCTTTGCTTCGTTTACTGTATCTTTTCTTTACAAGTTATTCTAGACTTGGGTGTTTGGAAGACCATCACTTGGGCATCAGTGAAGTGGTTTCCTAACAGTGGTATCAGAGCTGGAAGAGATACCACCAACAGTGGTATCAGAGCTGGAGGAGCTTTGAAGAGCGGGTATCAGAGCAAGAACAGAAGGTATCGGAGTCAAGACTCCAAGAATCAAAGATCAACTTCTTGGGTGATTCAAGAACGGAGTAAAGATCAAGATTAGATCGTGTTCTTGAGGGTGATTCAAGAACAGTATTGAGATCCATCTTCGATCGTGTTCTTGAGGTTTAGAAGAAGTTAGAAAACAATTGTGGGTGCTGTATAAATCTGGGATCTTCTCCGCAAGATGGCTTCAAATTCCAGTGTTGAGAAGTTTGATGGAAAGAGAGACTTTGCCCTTTGGAAGCAGAAGATCAAGGCGGTTCTTACGCAACAAAAGGTGGACTTTGCTCTTGGAAAAGATGACGCTTTTCTAGCAAGTATCATAGAGGTCCAGCGGAATGAGATGAAGAAGATGGCATACAACACCCTCTTTCTACACATGTCGGATAATGTCACAAAGGAGTGCAGAGACTCAGAAGATCCAGTTGTCATTTGCAAAAAACTATATGAGTTGTTTTTTGCCAAGACTCTCCCTAATAAGAGGTATCTTCGTAAACGAATCTTTGCTTTTAAATTGGATCCTAATAAAGAGTTGCAAGATAATCTTGATGCCAAGATGAGGAGTGCATCAAGTGGTGTAATACCCATATTTGTAAAGTAAGGGCAAAGAAGCAAATTAATAAATATAGCATGAAATTAAAATATTTTACGCAAAGGATTTAGTATTGACCAAATAATTCTTTAAAAAAAAAAATTCTACGACGTGGACGTCATTAAAGGATTTCTGGGACATGGACGTCATTAAAGGATTTCTTGGACGTGGACGTCATTAAAAGATTTATGGGACATGGACACCATTAAAAGAAAAAAATTATTATTAAAAAAAAAATCTGGACGTCTAGAACGTCCAGAAGGAAGAAAGGAAAAGAAAAAAAAAATATATATATATATATATTAAATTATTTTTTTTTTTCAAAAAAAAAAAACCTAAAATGTCAAAAAGTGTGGGCAACAGGTATTACACCTGCTGCCAATATTAAGTGAGGCATTTATAATGCCTCAACCGTCTCCAAAACGTGGAGAACTTTGGGGATGGAGGCTACTGAAGTTTCAGCCCAAATTTCGTGTATATATATCAGATGTGAGAATAAAAAATTTTACTCAACAGATTTCATTAGTTTCTCTTTCAAATTTCTATGTTTCCTTAAAATACTTGAGAATCCAAAGTAAAGTTAAAAAAGCAAGATTTTGAAGGAGTTTACTTCGGAATTTCATAGAGACTCTGGAATAGCTATTAGAAAAGCATAAGATAATAATGTAGTGTTTATTTTTGGATTTTTAAGCATTTATGAAATTTTTCCAAATTCAAAGTGGGAATTTTCAAAGTGTGTGGCTTATATCAGATTGAAGAATAAATTAGAAAATTTATATAAATATGATGTCAGGTGTTGACAATCTACTACCGGGAGAATTTATGAGAGAAACAGGAAAGGCAAAGAGGTGATCCACGGGAAGTTTTAAGAGCTACGTGGTGAGTTGGATTTACTTTAAGTAGTCTAAGTAAAAAATCAATTATTTAGTGATAATATGAAATTTAATTATTAAAGTATGATTGGGTGGTAGATAAATCTTTGGGATAGATAGATATGTTATAAATGTTGGAATCGTAGAAAATTATTATGTGAGAAGAAATATTAGTAGAAAAATGAGTTGATTTAATAATAAAAGTAAGAAGTGAAATTCTTGATGAGCTATGGTTGAGATTTTGATATGAATTTTTGAGGAGACAAATTTTAATAGAGCTTAACAATCTTTGATGGATGATTTGATGAGATTTGGGGTGAAATTTAGTGAAACTTGACAAATTTTAATGGAGGATTTGATGTGATTTGGGATAAGAGAGTCTTAGTAGAAAATTTTATATAAATTTGAGAATGATCAGGAATGCCAATTTAATTGTTTTAAAATTTTGTTGTTTTTATGTTACTGATCATATGTTCATTTGATATCATTGTTCTTATGCATATGCATTAAATGAGAAAGAAAAGAACCGAAAAGGCAGCCGGTCTAATGAAAATGAAAGAACCGGGAAGGTAGCCAGTCTGATTGAAAAACCATGACAGCTGGTATATGCTGGAAATAAATTCTGTGACAGCCGAGATAAGCTGTAAAGAACCGGAAAGACAGCCGGTCTTATGAGAATGAAAGAACCGGGAAGGCATCCGGTCTAAGATAATAACAATCTATCAACAGGTGGGAAGACGTTCCTATCATAATCATTCATGCATATACAACTGTTTTAATTATTGCTGCATTATTGAAATGCTGAGGTGTGATGTATCATCGTGAATATAATTATAGATGATTGAGTCTCATAGAAAGAGGCGGTTATGATGATAATATTATTGAAATGCTGAGGTGTGATGTATCATCGTGAATATAATTATAGATGATTGAGTCTCACAGAAAGAGACAGTTATGATGATAATATTATTGAAATGCTGAGGTGTGATGTATCATCGTGAATATAATTATAGATGATTGAGTCTCACAGAAAGAGACAGTTATGATGATAATATTATTGAAATGCTGAGGTGTGATGTATCATCGTGGATATAATTATAGATGATTGAGTCTCACAGAAAGAGACAGTTATGATGATAATATTATTAAAATGCTGAGGTGTGATGTATCATCGTGAATATAATTATAGATGATTGAGTCTCACAGAAAGAGACAGTTATGATGAAAATATTATTGAAATGTTGAGGTGTGATGTATCATCGTGAATATAATTATAGATGATTGAATCTCACAGAAAGAGACAGTTATGATGATAGTATTATTAAAATGCTGATGTGTGGTATGTTATTTGAAATTGTTTATAGATGATTTGGTCTCATAGAGAGAGATAATTATGGTAAGCAAGAAGCAGAGAATGATAAGAACCGTCTAAAGGATGGACTTTAGCATGAGAACCTCATTACGAGGTAATGATGAGATAATTGATGGTCTTAAGGTGGTCCAATGATTGAGAAAAAGATATTGATAGAGAATGAATCGTATGACATGTGTAATGATAGTAGAAAGTTGTCATCAGGTTATGTAAAAAATAAAAGATTAAATATTAAAGGACTATTTATGGAATTTGGAATACTTTTAGTAAATTTAATTCACTGATCTTGTGAAGCTCACTCCTCATTGTACAATGATTTTCAGGTAGCAGGCTTGATGAATAGTTGGTGAGTTGAGGTTCAGAAAAAAATCATTTTCTGTAAGCCACGTGCATGTCATCATCCTCAGACTAATGAGAAAATAAAATGAAAAATTTTATTTGTAAATTTTCATGCATTTTACATTGTACAGAATGTTTAAAGATCGGATTGATATAAATTTCTTTTGGTGTTAATTATTTCTATTGTTTCATATATGTGTCATGCTGGGATTCTCAAAATGTGATGACATTGTTTCGGGGGTGGCCAACCCGAGATGGGTCGTTACAAGTGGAGAAGGGTTGTTTGTTAAAGGAAGGCCAGCAACTCGGTATGGCAGTAACATACATGGCTATTATCGGGACAGAGATCGAGGAGAAAGCCATGGGAGATGCTTCTACTACCATAAAGAGAGTCATTTAAATAAAGATTGCAAGGAGAAGATGAGGGATGAAGGAAGAAGCCATACCAAGGATGGAGAGGCTTCGGTTGCCAAGGAAGAACAGTAAGATGATGTTGTTCTTGTTGTGTGCTCAAGTGTGAGGATGGGGCAATAAGGCAGTAAGAAATGGATCTCGGATACCGGGTGCACTCATCATATGTGCCCTCACCGGGATTGGTTCAAAAATTTCAAGGAAACCGATGATGGAAAGGTTTTCCTGGGGAATGAAACTTCTTACCAAGTGAGGGGTATATGAGACATCCAGTTGAGGATGCTTGATGGAATGACAAGGCTATTGCGGAATGTGAGGTATCTTTCGGATTTGAAGAGGAATTTGATCTCATTGGGGCAGCTAGATTCCATGGGGCATTCATAGAAAACAGAGGGAGGAAAGATCAAGGTGACCAAGGGATCTTTGGTAGTAATCAAAGTACCAAGAAAGGAAGGACTCTATGAGATGATCGGAGAGACAAAAATCAAGGATCAAGCAGCAAGCTTGATGGCTGAGATGGATAAGGCAACCCTTTGGCACACTCACTTGGGACATATGAGCGAAAAGGGTCTGCAAGTTCTTAGCAAGGATGGTCTACTTGGAGGAGACAAAGTAGAGAAATTGGATTTCTGTGAGTGTTGTGTTCTTGGGAAGCAACACCGGGTCAGCTTTAACACCAGAGTGAACAAGTCTAAGGGGATTCTTGACTACATTCATTTAGACCTTTAGGGACCAACAAGAACATCAACACAGGGAGGTAACTTTTACTTTCTATCTTTAATTGATGATTATTCAAGAAATGTTTGGGTTTATTATCTTAAAAATAAATCAGATGCTTTGAATAAAATTGTGGTGTGGAAAAAGCTGGTAGAGACTCAAAGGGGCAGGGTAGTTAAGGTGTTAAGAACCGATAATGGCTTAGAAATTTTTAACAAGGAACTTGATCAATTCTATAAGTTAAATGACATTCTAAGATATAGAATAGTTGTGAAAACCCCTCAGTAAATTGGAGTTGCTGAGAGGATGAATAAGACCCTTATGGAAAAGGTTAGGTGCATGTTAATGGGATCCAGATTACCCAAATGTTTTTGGGGGGAAGCTGTGTCTACTGCTGCATGCTTGGTAAATAGATCACCCTCTAGAGCTTTAGAGCTCAAGACTCAGATAGAGATGTGGAATTGGAAACCCCCTGAGTTGGACAACCTTAGAACTTTTAGGTGTGCTGCATTTACATATCAAAACAATGATAGATTTAGCCCAGGATCTAGAAAATGTGTGTTTCTAGGATATGGGGAAGGGGCTAAGGGGTATAGGTTGTGGTCCTTAGAGTAAAAAGGATTGAGACTCATAATAAATAGGGATGTTATTTTTAATGAATTGTTATTTCCCTATTTGGAGAAAACTAACCCTACAGGGGCTAGTGAGCAAACCAGTTCGAAATTTGTGGAGCATAGCATCAAGGAAAATTCAGTTCAGGTAGACCAAGGAAGGCCAGAGGGTTCAGACCAGGTAGAGTGCATTAATGAAGGCCATGCTCAAGACACTCAAGAGGAGGCTGAACTAGAAGAAGTTGATGCAGTAAGTCAGAATGACTGTCAGCTCACAAGAGACCGAGAAAGGAAGCTGGATAGACCACCTTCAAGATATGGTTTTGCAAATGCTGCGGATGTAGCAGTTCTTTGGACAGAAGGATGGATAAGTGAACAAGAAACTTACATTAATGCCATGGAATATAAGGATTTGCCAAGATGGAAGCTAGCTATGGAGGAAGAAATGGATTCTTTAAGGAAGAACAGCTCTTGGGAATTGGTGCACATTCCGGGAAAACAGAGAGTTATGGATTGTAAGTGGACTTACAAGATCAAAGAAGGGTACCCTCAAGGGGATGAAGTTTGGAATAAGGCTAGGCTGGGGGCGAAGGGGTTTACGCAAAGGAAAGGCATGGATTTCATAGAAACCTTCTCACCTGGACATAAGGTGGATGAAGTGGTGATTATCCTTATCTATGCCAATGATACGCTGTTGGTTCGGAACAGTAGGGAGAGGATGGAAAGGTTTATATCTCAACTCAGTGAGGAGTTCAAGAGGAAGGATCTTAGCCTTGCACAAAAGATCCTTGAGATGAGAAGAATTCGGGAAAGGGAGAGAAACGAGTTGAAGGTTTCTTGGTCTTCCTTCATAGAAAAGGTGTTGTACAAGTTTTTTATGGAAGATGGTAAACCAGTGAAGATTCCCCTTGCTGGTCATTTCAAGTTCTCCAATGAATGATGTCCTGGAATGGATGAGGAGAAGAAGGAAATGGTAAATGTCCCTTACTCTAGTGCAGTTGGACCAGTCATGTTCATGATGGTGAGCA
The DNA here is from genome assembly GCA_023935145.1 of Bretschneidera sinensis. Lineage (NCBI taxonomy): Eukaryota > Viridiplantae > Streptophyta > Magnoliopsida > Brassicales > Akaniaceae > Bretschneidera > Bretschneidera sinensis. Next base: position 62,734,128 of record CM043705.1, read on the forward strand.
CTAGACTTGACATTTCTCAGGCAATAGGTGTTCTCAGCAGATTTGTGAGTAATCCTAGAAAGAAGCATTGGCTTGGGATGAAGTGGTTGCTGAGGTATTGGAAGGCTCAGTGGCAGCCGGTGGTAGCATCTTAACAACCGAGGCTGAGTACATAGCGGCTATGGAAGCCATAAAAGAGGCTATGTGGTGCAAAGGGTTATTGGATGAGTGGATGGTCCTAAAAGAATAGGTGGTGGTGTCTTCGGATAGCCAAAGTGTGTGGCACTTGTGGAGGAATTCAGTGTTAAATAAGAGGACAAAGCACATGGATGTTTGGTATCATTTCATTCGGGAAAACGTTACGGAAGGATACATTCATGTGGACAAGATGGCCATAGAAGAAAGTCCTACAGATTTAGGTACCAAATTATACCTCTAAGAATGTTCAATCATTACCTTGGACTTCTTAGGATTGGAGTCGGTTGAATGATAACTCAAGATGAGTTTGGATACTGAGTTCTCTGCACAATGGGTTCGGGTTTAATCGCTTAGACAAAGGTGGAGATTATTGGAGTTTGTCAAAGGATTAAACGGGAGATGGAAGAATGAAGTTTAGCAAGTTAAAAGAGTGCACACCAATGTGTGCCATGACCCAGCTCTTCCCAGGCCACGGTGCCCAGCATGGAGGAGGTGTGCACCGTGGCTCAGCCCCCCCAGGCCGTGGCTTCCAAAAAGGTAAGAAGTAGAGGAGATTCAACCCTGCTCCAGGCCGCGACTTGCCCTGTTTTAGGCCGCAACCTGAAGGCACACTGATGCACATTGGTTCAGCCTTTGTAAGGTGCATAGAGGCATAATCAAAATACATAGGATCACTTAGATTTGATCAAAGGCTATGGTTGATTAGTCCTTAAGATTTAATTGTGGAGATTGACTTCAAGATAGGTTCAAGAAGTGGTGCACTATAGAAAGAGTCACCTAGATTCAATCTCAACACAACAAGGAAACACATTGTGATACAAGACACAAGTGTGAGTGTGACTAAATATGTGAATGAGAGAATTGTGTAAGGAGTGCAAAGACACAAAACACAAGAGGAACTCATTGTAGAGAGGCTGGAGGTTTAGGAAGAGAGAGTAGCATAGACTAGATAGAGGGCTTTGTAATAGTTCTTATCTTTTCTTTCTTCTCTTATTTGTTTCCTCAAGAACTTGAGTTTCTTGGAGAGGGTTGCTATATTTGTAAAGAACCGTTAATTTAGTGCAGAGAGTTCAAAGGAACTCACGGGGACGTAAGCTATTGTCGAACCTTGATAAAAATTATTGTCTTCTTTCTTTGCTTCGTTTGCTGTATCTTTTCTTTACAAGTCATTCTAGACTTGGGTGTTTGGAAGACCATCACATGGGCATCATCGAGGTGGTTTCCTAATAGTAGTATCAAAGCTGGAAGAGATACCACCAACAGTGGTATCAGAGCCGGAGGAGCTTTGAAGAGTAGGTATCAGAGCAAGAACAGAAGGTATTAGAATCAAGACTCCAAGAATTAAAGATCAACTTCTTGGGTGATTCAATAACGGAGTAAAGATCAAGATCAGATCGTGTTCTTGAGGGTGATTCAAGAACGGTATTGAGATCCATCTTCGACTGTGTTCTTGAGATTTAGAAGAAGTTAGAAAGCAATTGTGGGTGCTGCATAATTCTGATATCTTCTTCGCAAGATGGCTTCAAATTTTAGTGTTGAGAAGTTTGATGGAAAGAGAGACTTTGCCCTTTGGAAGCGGAAGATCAAGATGGTTCTTATCCAATAAAAGGTGGACTTGGCTCTTGGAAAAGATAACGCTTTTCCATCAAGTATCATGGAGGTCCAGCGAAATGAGATGAAGAAGATGGCATACATCACCATCTTTCTACACATGTCGGATAATGTCACAAGGGAGTGTGGAGACTCAGAAGAACCAACTGTTATTTGGAAGAAACTAGATGAGTTGTTTCTTGCCAAGACTCTCATTAATAAGAGGTATCTTCATAAACGAATCTTTGTTTATAAATTGGATCCTAATAAAGAGTTGCAAGATAATCTTGAAGCCAAGATGAGGAGTGCATTAAGTGGAGAAAGGTTGTTCGTTAAAGGAAAGCTAGCAACTCGGTATGGCAGTAACATACATGGCTACTACCGGGGCAGAGGTAGAGGAGAAAGACATGGGAGATGCTTCTACTGCCATAAGGAGGGTCATTTCAAGAAAGATTGTAAGAAGAAGATGAGGGATGAGGGAAGAAGCCATACCAAGGATGGAGAGGCTTCGGTTGCCAAGGAAGAATAGCAAGATGATGATGTTCTTGTTGTGTGCTTAAGTGTGAGCAAGGGGTAAGAAGGCAGCAGGAAATGGATCTTGGATACCGGGTGCACTCATCACATGTTCCTTCACCGGGATTGGTTCAAGATTTTTAAGGAAACTGATGATAGAAAGGTTTTCTTGGGGAATGAAACTTCTTACCAAGTGAGGGGCAAATGGAATATCCAGTTGAGGATGTTTGATGGAATGACAAGGCTGCTACGGAATATGAGGTATCTTCTGGATTTGAAGAGGAATTTGATCTCATTGGGGAAGCTGGATTCCATGGGGTATTCATACAAAGCAGAGAGAGGAAAGATCAAGGTGACCAAGGGATCTTTGGTAGTAATCAAAGTAGCAAGAAATGATGGACTCTATGAGATGATCGGAGAGACAAAAATCAAGGATCAAGCAGCAAGCTTGATGGTTGAGATAGATAAGGCAGCCTTTTAGCACACTCACTTGAGACATATGAGCAAAAAGGACCAACAAGTTCTTAGCAAGGATGGTCTACTTGGAGGAGACAAAGTAGAGAAATTGGATTTCTGTGAGTGTTGTGTTCTTGGGAAGAAGTCAGCTTCAACACCGGAATGCACAAGTCTAAGGGGATTCTTGACTACATTCATTTGGACCTTTGGGGACAAGCAAGAGCACCAATATAGGGAGGTAACTTTTACTTTCTATCTTTAATTGATGATTATTCAAGAAAGGTTTGGGTTTATTTACTTAAAGATAAATTAGATGCATTTGAATAAAATTATGGTGTTGAAAAAGCTGGAAAAGACTCAAAAGGGCAGGGTAGTTAAGGAGTTAAGAACTGATAATGGCTTAAAATTTTTTAACAAGGAACTTGATCAATTCTATAAGTTAAATGGCATTCTAAGACATAGAACGGTTGTGAAAACCCCTCAGCAAATTGGAGTTGCTGAAAGGATGAATAAGACCCTTATGGAAAAGGTTAGGTGCATGTTAATGGGATCCGGATTACTCGAATGTTTTTTGGGGGAGGCTGTGTCTACTGCTGCATACTTGGTAAATAGATCACCCTCTAAAGCTTTAGAGCTCAAGACTCAAATAGAGATGTGGAGTGGGAAACCCCCTGAGTTGGACGACCTTAGAACTTTAGGGTGTGCTGCATTTGCACATCAAAAGGATGATAGACTTAGCCCAGGATCTAAAAAATGTGTGTTTCTAGGATATGGGGAAGGGGCTAAGGGGTATGGGTTATGGTCCTTAGAGAAAAAAGGATTGAGACTCATAATAAATAGGGATGTTATTTTTAATGAATTGTTATTTCCCTATTTGGAGAAAACTAACCCTGCAGGGGCTAGTGAGCAAACCAGTTCAGAATTTGTGGAGCATAGCATCAAGGAAAATTCATTTCTGGTAGAGCAAGGAAGGTAAGAGGGTTCGGACCAGGCAGAGCCTATTAATGAAGGCCATGCTCAGAACACTTAAGAGGAGGCTGAACTAGAAGAGGTTGATGTAGAAAGTCAGAATGACTATCAGTTCATAAGAGACCGAGAAAGGAGGCTGGACAGACCATATTCAAGACATGGTTTTGCAAATGCTGCGGATGCAGCAGCTCCTTGGACAGAAGGAGGGATAAGTGAACAAGAAACTTACATTAATACTATAGGATGTAAGAATTCACCAAGATGGAAGCTAGCTATGGAGAAAGAAATGGATTCTTTGAGGAAGAACAACAGGGAGAGGATGGAAAGGTTTACATCTCAACTCAGTGAGGACTTCGAGAGGAAAGATATTAGCTTTGCACAAAAGATCCTTGAGATGAGAAGAATTCGAGAAAGAGAGAGAAATGAGTTGAAGGTTTCTCGGTCTTCTTTGATAGAAAAGGTATTATATAATTTTTCTATGGAAGATGGTAAACTAGTGAAGATTCCCCTTGCTGGTTATTTCAAGTTCTCCAGCGAACGATGTCCTGGAATGGATAAGGAGAAGAAGGAAATGGAAAAGGTCCCTTACTTTAGTGCGGTTGGACCAGTCATGTTCATGATGGTGAGCACTAGACCCGACATTTCTGAGGTAATGGGTGTTCTCAGCAGATTTGTGTGTAATCCTGGAAAGAAGCATTGGCTTGGGATGAAGTGGTTGCTGAGGTATTGGAAGGCCTAGTGGCAGCCAGTGGTAGCACTCTTAATGACCAAGGCTGAGTACATAGCGGCTATGGAAGCCATAAAGGAGGCTAAGTGGTGCAAAGGGTTGTTGGACGAGTGGATGGTCCTAAAGAGCAGGTGGTGGTGTCTTTGGATAGCCAAAGTGCGTGGCACTTGTGGAGAAATCCGATGTTCTATGAGAGGACAAAGCACATGGATGTTTGGTATCATTTCATTCAGGAAAATGTTATAGAAGGATACATTCATGTGGACAAGATGGCCATGGAAGAAAGTCCTACAAATTTAGGTACCAAAGTTCTACCTCTAAGAAGGTTCATTCATTACCTTGGACTTTTTAGGATTGGAGTCGGTTGAATGATGACTCAAGATGAGTTTGGATACTGAGTTCTCTACACAATAGGTTCGGGTTTAATCGCTTAGACAAAGGTAGAGATTGTTAGAGTTTGTGAAAGGATTAAACGAGAGATGGAAGAATGAAGTTCAGCATGTTAAAGGAGTGCACACCAGTGTGCGCCACAACCCAGCTCTTCCCAAGCTGCGGTTCCCAGCATGGAGGATGCCTGGAGGAGGTGTGCGCCGTGGCTCAGCCTCCCCTAGGCCGTGGCGCCCAGAAAGATGAGGAGTAGATGAGATTCAGTCTTGCTCCAGGCCATTGCTTGCCTTGTTTCAGGCTGCAACCTGAAGGCACACTGATGCACATTAGTTCAGCCTTTGTAAGGTGCGTAGATGCATGATCAAAATGCACAGGATCACTTAGACTTGATCAAAGGCTATGGTTGATTAGTCCTCAAGATCTGAAGGTGGAGATTGACTTCAAGACAGGTTCAAGAAGTGGTGCACTATATAAAGGGTCACCTAGAGTCAATCTCAACACAACAAGGAAACACATTGTGATACAAGATACAAGTGTGTGTGTGACTAAACATGTGAATGAGAGAATTATATGAGGAGTGCAAAGACACAAAACACAAAAGGGACTCACTGTAGAGAGGCTGGAGGTTTAGGAAGAGAGAGTAGCATAGACTAGATAAAGGGCTTTGTAATAGTTCTTATCTTTTCTTTCTTCTCTTCTTTGTTTCTTCAAGAACTTGAGTTTCTTGGAGAGGGTTGCTGTATTTGTAAAGAACCATTGATTTAGTGCAGAGAGTTCAGAGGAACTCATGGGGACGTAGGCTATTACCGAACCTCGATAACAATTGCTGTCTTCTTTCTTTGCTTCGTTTGCTGTATCTTTTCTTTACAAGTTATTCTAGACTTGGGTGTTTTGAAGACTATCACCTGGGCATCATTGAGGTGGTTTCCCAACACTTTCAAATTTATTTATTTCTTCTTGCATAGCATTTATCCAATCAATATCCTTCTCGGCTTCAACAAACATCTTAGGTTCTACTTGAGATAAATAAGCTACACAATTGCAAATATTTATAATAAAGGATCAAATTCTTACACCTTTTGAAGGATTACCAATCACTTGATCGATTGGATGATAATTAACATATCTCCAATCTTTGGGAAGACTATCCTCTTGTTGACTTAAAGATGGTTAATCCAGATTGAGAGCATCTACCTCTTGACTTTTTTGAGGTTGGCTCTCATTCGGGTTAACAATGGGAGTAGGTGTTTCCATTCTTGGAATAAACTCTACATCATCATTAAAAGAGACTACTCTACTACTAATTGGGTTAGACTCATGAAAGGCTACTTGTACGGATTCTTCAACCACTAGAGTTCTTTTGTTGAAGACTCTATAAGCTTTACTAGATGTCTAATATATTAAGAATATCTCCTCATCGGTCTATGATTCAAATTTACCTAAGTTAGTTTTATTGTTCTTTAAGATAAAGCATTTACAACCAAAGGCACGAAAATAAGAGATATTAGGCTTTCTACCTTTCCATAATTCATATGAAGTTTTATTTAGCATAGACCTAATTAACACTCTATTTAAAACATAGAAAGAAGTGTTTATTGCTTCTGCCCAAAAATATTTTGGCAAACTATCTTCACAAAGCATTGTTCTTGCAAATTCTTCTAGAACTCTATTTTTTCTCTCAATAACTCCATTTTGTTGAGGAGTTCTAGGTGCTGAAAAGTTGTGATCAATTCCATTTTTATCACAAAATTTTGAAAACCTTAGGCTTTCAAATTCCTTTCCATGATCACTTCTTATACTAGAAATAAAAATTCCTTTTTTGTTTCGAACTTTTTTACAAAAGTTTACAAATCCTTTGTAAGCTTCATCCTTGTAAGCAAAAAAAATAATGAAGGTATATCTTGAATAGTCATCCACAATGACAAGAGCATATTGATGGCCACCTAGATTTATGATACTTATTGGACCAAACAATTCCATATGTAGAAGTTCCAATGGTCTAGTAGTTGGGACTATATTTTTTTATTTAAAAGAAATTCTAGTTTGTTTTTGACAAACATCACACAGCTTGTCTTTTTCAAATTTGATTTTTGGAAGTCCAATGACGAAATATTTTCTTGAAATGATTTTAAGCAAACCATATTCACATGGCCAAGTCTTCTATGCCATAGCCATGGATTTTCACTAAATTTGAGAAAACATTTTTCATGTTCCGAATGCAAAGAATTAAATCAACTATATAGACATTTTTGTGTCTATGGCCAACAAACTTGATCTTGTTACTCTTTATGTCTATAACTAGACAATGAGAGGTTTCAAATATGACTTTGTTTCTTTTGTCACATAGTTGACTAATATTAAGCAAATTTGGCTTAAGGCCTTGCACATATAATACATGATCAAAGGTTGAGAAATCATTACCAACTTTTCCATGCCCAATTATCTTTATCTTTGTGTTATCTCCAATGGTGACATGTCCACCATCCCTTAGAGTTAGCTCTTTGAACATGATTTGATCGCCGGTCATGTGCTTTGAGCATCCACTATCAAGGTACCAATAGTTACCTTTTTCTTGGTGTGGAGATATATCTACATTACACAAGGATACACAATTGCTTTCTTAGGTACACAAAATTTCTTGGGTCCTTCGGGGTTAGTTCTAGAAAATACGGTTCCTTTATGGACCCATACTTTCTTAACATTATAAGATGCTCTATAATTATAGACGTGTTGATGATGCATAATCCTAGGATAATAGTTATTGAAATTTCTATGATTTCTTAATTGTGCATGTCTATAGTTCCTTGGATAACAATCCTAGAGTACATGTTTCTATTGTGAAAATCATGAACATTCATGTTATCTCTAGGAAATGCGTGATGATAATTATAAGGATATGCACTTGTATTATTGTGAACATGCATATTATTTCTAGGATACACATGATAGTGGTTCCTAAGATGTACATGTATAGTGTGCGAGTTATGAGTATACATATTATCTCTAGGATGCACATGATGGTTACTCCTAGGATATGTATTTTTTGAATGATTATTTCTAGCATGAGCATATATACAAGCATGAGTATTTCTAGGATGATTAATTCTAGTATATGCATCAGAATTTAAATTCACATTTTTAGACCTACTAGCATACATTGAAGGTGTAATTTTAACCTTACTAGAGGTCTTGCAAGTGGAGGCTTCATTCAAACATGTTGTTTTCATGAAAAAAGTTTCTTTAGACTTTTTCTTGTCCCCCAATAGAGAATAACCCAAGCCGAATTTTCCTTCATTTAACCTTTGGCTAGATAACACTTCATCTAGCTTTTCTTTTCCAAGCATAAGTCTAGATATAGTGCTATTCAAATCCATTATTTTCTTCTTTAAAATGTCATTTTCATTTTTTAGAAAATTTTGTGAAGAGTTATAAAGCATGGAAGAAAGTTTTTCTTTTTCTTCCTTTAAGTCTTCCATCTCTTTAGAGAGAGATGAAACTTCCTTCTTGAGAGCCACATTTTCTAGAATCGAATTTCTTTAATTCTTCATGCATCTTATCTATAACTTTAATTAACTCTTCACTACTACTAACAAAGTTATTATTAGAGGGGGAAGAATTAGATACTTCATTTCCGTCGTCGATTTCCATCAAGAATAGGTTGGAAATCTCCTCGTATCTGACCTCATTGTCCGAAGATTCTTCTTCTTCGTCATCATTCCATATGGTTGCAATTATAGCTTTCTTTTTGAAGTTCTTGTATGGTTTGCTCATTGTTGGGAAATCGGCCTTGATATGGCTGAGCTTCTTGCAACTGTAACACACAAGAGGTTCCCTTTTTGGAGTGTAATCCCTTGTGCAAGGTTTCTTGCTCTTTTTCAAGAACTTTTGAAACCTTTTGGGGATTAGAGCAATCTCACCATCTTATTCATTGCTCTCATCCTTTTCTTCCTTCTTTTCCTCTTTGTTGCTTGTAGAGGCTTTGAGAGCAATCATCTTTTTCTTTTTCTCATCATCATTGACAATGAGATTCATTTCCTCTATTTTGTATGTCAATAGTGATCCGATAAGTGCTTTGACATCAAGTTTGTCTAGATCTTTGGCCTCCATGAAGACCATCTTATTTGCATTCTAAGTGGATGGAAAATATCTTAAGATCTTCTTTGTTAGTTCAAACTCCTCAATGTTCCTACCAAAAAGCTTTAAGTCGTTAACAATAGTGGTGAAATGTGAGTGAATTTGAGAAATTGTTTCATTAAGAGAATTTTGAAAGATTTATAGTCGAACACTAGCATATAGATTATTTATTTTTTTTACTTCGCTAGTGCCCTCATACATGACTTGTAGTTTTTCCCAAATCTCCTTAGCTGAAACACAAGCAAAAATTTTATTATTCAGTAATATCTAAAGCACAATGTAAAATACTAGTGACTCTACTATTTAGAGACATCATTCTACAATCCTCTTCATTGAACTCAGTTTTGAGTTTAGACATTGTATGATTGATTTCTCCAATAGTTATTTCCTTTGTAGGAATTCTATGTCATTTTTCAATGACTCTCCATAGATTGTAATCTTGTCCTTCAACAAAGATTTTCATTCTATTTTTCCAATAGTTATAGTTATAGCCATTGAACAAAGGAGGTCTAGTATAGGAATGCCCTTCGGTATAGTTATTTGATGCCATCAGATCAACTCAAGGATTTTAAGCCTGAAATTGAGTACGAAGCTCTAATACCAATTGTAAACCGAGGTTCAAACTCAATAGGAGGTGAATTGGGTTTTAAAAAACTTTTGTTGATTAACTTGTAAGTTTTTAAAACAGTTAAATACATAAAACACCCAATCAAATAATATGCTTGAAAGTAAAGAGTTTAAGGAAGAGAAAGTGCAAACTTCGTTTATAGTGGTTTGGCAATATCGGATTCCTTTGGACCCTACGTCCACTATCTTCAAGGAGCCTCATTGAAGTAATCCACTAAAACTTTAGTCGTACAACTTCACGAGTGTTGCATAAACCTTACAACCGATCTCTTCCTCACGGAAGCTACAATGAAGTGTTTAATCCTAAACACTCTAAGAGTTGTACCAATTATTTCCCTTTATAATAAATGAAATTTGCTATAAAGTAAATGGTATAGAGATAGCAATAAGTGCTTTTACAAATGAACAATATCTCTCTTTCAAGAACAAACTGGAAGAATGACTCAACAATAAATTTTTCAATGCTTTTAAGAATTAATGAGCTATCTTGTAAATCAAATGTATTCTCTTCTTGTTTTAAATGCTCATTGAAGTGGGTTTATATAGCCTTAAATCAATATGACCATTTTACACTGACTTGGTAGGTTTGGGGCATTAAATGTTCAAGTCCCACGTCTCAAACGGTCATATTTTTTAATTACCAGTCGATTGGGTCCTTGTACCAGTCGACTGGGTCAGAGGACCAGTTGACTAGGAACTTTCTGTCTCATATCCCAGTCGATTGGGTTGTCCTTCAACCCAGTTTTTATGTTTTCAAAATAGTTTTTGACTTAGAAACTTTTTGTATAATAGTGTTGTCAAAGTATTTTGTAAATTGAGCCACAGATCAAGCTTTGTAATTGAGCAAAAGAGATTTACAATTGTTTCAATTACCTTAATGCCTATTTTAGATCTTGTCTTGTTTTGATGTCTGACTTATGTTGAGTTCTTGCATCTTGTCTCTATACTGAATGCTTTTTTTCCGCTTAAACACTTAGATAAAACTGTTAGTGTAATTAGAGTAGTGTTTTATCATTATTAAAATCAAATACGGGTCAACACTTCTCTTTCTCTTTCTTTTTCTCTTTCTCCTCATTCTTCTTCTTCTTCTTCTCCTTCTTCTCATCCCATTTCTCCTCTTTCTTCTTTGTATTCTTCTTCTTTTCCTTCTTCTCCTCTTATTTCTCCTCGTTCTTCTCCTCATTCTTCTTTATATTCTTTTCCTTCATTTTCTTCTTCTCCTTCTTCTCCCTCTCCTTCTACTTCTCCTCTTCCTACATCTCCTCCTCCTCCTTATCATTCTTCTTCTACTTCTCCTTCTCCTTCTACCTTCTCTATCTTATTCTTCTTCTTCTTCTTCTTCTCATTTGACCCATAGTTGATTTTAATAAAAAAAAAAACACTACCCTAATTGCACTAGCAGCTTTATCTAAGTGTTCAGCACATAAATAAGATGCAAGAACTCAACTCGATTCAGACACCAAGACAAGACAAAAGATCTAAAATAGGCATTAAAGTAATTTAAATAATTGTAAATAGCTTGATCTGTGGCTCAATCTGCAAAAAGACTTTAACAAAACTAACCATACAAAAGTTTCTAAGTCAAAAATAGTTTTAAAACATGAAAAACTAAGTTGAAGGACAACCTAGTCGACTCGCTCCATATACCAGTCGACTGGGATATAGGACAAAAAGTTTCAGTCCACTGATGTTGAGGATCCATTCGACTGGTAACTGGGACAGAAAGTTCCCAGTCGAATGGTGCTTGAGACCAGTCAACTGGTACTCTCCCTTAGCCTAAAAAGTGAAAATTTTCACTTGACCTAGTCGACTGGTACAATGACCCAATCGACTGGTAATTCAAAAATATGACCGTTTGAGATGCGAGACTTGAGTATTTGTTGGAAATCACCTTGAAAAGATGCCCAGGTGGTGATCTTCCAAACACCCAAGTCTAGAATGACTTGTAGAAAGAAATACAACAATCGAAAGCAAGAAAGAAAAGAAGACAAGCGATTTGTTAACGAGGTTCGGCAGTAGCTTACGTCCCCGTAAGTTCCTCTGAACTCTCTGCACTAAATCAATGGTTCTTTCCAATTACAGCAACCCTCTTCAAGAAACCTCAAGTTCTTGAAGAAACCAAGAAGAGAAGAAAGAAGATGATAAGAACTATTACAATGCTCTCTATCTATACTATTCTCTCTTCTTTACAACCAGCCTCTCTACAATGAGTCCCTCTTGTGTTTTGTGTCTTTGCACTCTCACACAATTCTCTCTTATATTGTGTCTTATCACTTTTTACAATTGATCTCAAAGTATGTCACAAACTCATGTTGATAATGAAGCTAGGTGACCCTTTATATAGTGCACCAACTTCTTGTCCAATCTTGAGAGTCAATCTCCACCCTTAGATCTTGATGACCACTTAACCATGGCCCTCCATCAATTTTAAGTGGTGCTGTGCATTTTAACCTTGCATCCACATACCTAAGAAGAGGCTTAAACAAGTTGTCCATGTGTGCATCAATGCACCTAGCGCTGCGACATTGAACAGGGGGCGGTGCGGCGCTAGGCAAAGCACCCTTTTCACCACTTGCTGGGTGGTGCGGCACTGGTGAAGGAGCGGTGCGGCACTGCCCTCCATCAAACTACCTTCTTGCTGGGTAGTGCGGTGCTGGTGAAGGAGCGGTGCGGCACACACTGATGCTACCCTTCACACAGCTGTGCGCACTCCTTTACCTTGCTGAATAGGGGTGTGCACACACACCCAAAGTGATGCACACTCCTTTAACATGCTGAAATTTATTCTTCCAACCTTGGTTTAGATTTTAACCATGTTTGAACCATGTTTAAACCTTAGACAAATACCAACAATCTCTACCTTTGTTTAAGTATTTAAACCCGAACCATTGTGCAGAGAACTTCAGGATCCAAACTCATCTTTGAGTCATCAATTAACCGACTCCAATCCTAAGTAGTCTAAGGCAATGATTGAACTTACTTAGAGGTAGGACTTTAGTACCTAAATCTGCAGGATTTTCTTCCGTGGCTACCTTGTCCACATGGATGCATCCTTTCGTAACATTTTCCTGAATGAAATGATATCGAACATCCATGTGCTTTGTCCTCTCATGGAACACCGGATTCTTACACAAGTGCAATGCACTTTGGCTATCCAAAGACACGACCACCTGCTCTTTTAGAACCATCCACTCCTCAAATAACCCTTTGCACCCCATAGCCTCCTTTATGGCTTCCGTAGCCGCTATGCATTCTGCCCCGGTTATTATGAGTGCTACCACCGGCTGCCACTAAGCCTTCAAATACCTCAGCAACCACTTCATCCCAAGCCAATGCTTCTTTCCAGGATTACTCACAAATCTGCTAAGAACACCCATTGCCCAAGAAACCTTTAACCAGTTTCTCTCCTTTTCTTGGATTATACACATCCCAAGGATCTTTTGTGTAAGACTGAGATCCTTCCTCTCGAACTCCTCACTGAGTTGAGATGTAAACCTTTCCATCCTCTTCCTATTGTTCCAAACCAGCAACATGTCATCAGTATAGATGAGGATGATCACCACTTCATCAACCTTCTGCCCCTTATAGTACAAGCACGAATCATAGTAGCTCCTCATGAAACCTAAGCTGATTACAAAGGAATCAAACTTCTTATTCCATTGTCGAGGTGATTGCTTCAGGCTATATAGAGATTTCTTCAATTTGCACACCAACTCTCCCTACCTTCCTTCCTCATAGCCTTTGGGTTGCCTCATGAAAATGGTCTCATCGAGCTCTCCATGTAAGAACGCTGTCTTCACATCCATTTGCTCAATTTCCCAATCAAATTGGACCACCAATGCCAACACTATCCGTATTGTCTTGTACTTCACAACCGGTGAGAAGATTTCGGTGAAATCTATGCCTTCTTTTTGTGTGAACCCCTTCGTCACTAACCTAGCTTTATACCGGACTTCATCCCCTGGAGTATTCCCTTCTTTGATCTTGTAGATCCATCTACGATCCACAACTCTCTGTTTTTCTAGTTTGGACACTAATTCCCAAGAGTTGTTCTTCATCAAAGAATCAATTTCTTCCTCCATAGCCAACTGCCACTTTGAAGAATCCTTACATTCCATGGCTTCCATGTAAGTTTCTGGTTCAACCTCTCCTTCTGTCCAAGGAGCTGCTACATTAGCATCCACAAACCCATATCTCAAAGGTGGTCTTACCACCCTCTTTCCCCGGTCCCTTGTGAGCTGGCAGTCATTATGATTTGTTGCATCAACTTCTTCTTGTTCAGCCTCTTCTTGAGTTTCTTGAGCATAGCCTTCATTCAAAGGCTCTACCTGGTCTGAACCCTTTTGCCTTCCTTGCTCTACCTGAACCGAACTATCCTTGATGTGATGCTCCACAACTTCCAGACTGGTTTGCTCATTAGCCCCTGCAAGGTTAGTGTTGTGAGTTTTAAATTACTCGCAAGTGCACAAGTCGTTTGCAATATAGTGTTGTGCAAGTGCGAGGTCGAATCCACAGGGAATTGCATTATGAAAATATTTTTATCTAAACTAAGCCTATTTTAACCTAGTTCCAAGTTTTGAATTGTCTTTTGCAAAACAAATATAAACTAAACTAAATTGATTTAAAAACTAATGATAAAAACACTAAGGTTTCTAAATCCACCCTACCAAAGTAAAGCATATATTTTCTTGTTCTATAAAAATAATCTATTAAAACATTCCATGAATCCAACTTTAAACAAATCACAACAAATATCTCAATTAAACCAAAACACTCTAATGTATCTGCTTTTAACAAATCATAAAGGATATCCAATTTAATAAAAAACGATTCGATGTATCCATCAGATGAAACACACGGAATATCTTACAGAACAATTAAAAACTATCAATCGTAAGAATTTACTCAAACAATTGACCAGAACATTTATACTAAAAAAAATCATAAATGTATAAACAAATCTGAAAATCTTATGTCAAATAACGGCTAGGCTTCATCTTCAACCTTAGTTGAAGATTTTAGCCACTCATAATCATGAAACTAAAGTTCACAATAACAGTGCTAAATATTAAACTAAAAAAATAGTAAATTAAAACTGACTATACATGGGAGAAATTCCACTCACTGTTGGGCGGCACTTCCCCTCGTGGTAGCAAAGCCTTCGGGATCCACTAGAATGCTAACAGACGTCCACCGGATTGCACACCGAATGATGAAGGGAGATGGGACTTTTATAGGGGAACCGAAGTACAATGTGTTTCAAATTCGATGTGGGATACTGCCCGAGTGCGATCGATCGCATTTTGGTGCGCTCGAGCGCATACTAGCGCACTACAAAGCACTTTTTTTTTATCTGTAAATAAACATGTATTGATTGATCAAAATGTTCAAAAATTTCACTGGGCATACCCAGGAGATTTACAAGTGAGGCATATACAAAATAAACATGAGGCTTATACCAAGCCTAAACAACTAATCAAGAAGTCCCACCCAGGGAACAACTTAGGAGCCTGCTGACTTTAAAAGTAGCCCACACATAAACAATCAGCCACAAAGGGACTTACAAGAGGCCTAGGCATACCCAGGGAAAACCCAAGGGAGCAAAACAGCAAAGTGGAGCCAAAACAAAGCAAAACAAACTAGGTCATTCCCTGGAAAATACAAGGGAAACAAAGCTAGGAAAACACCCATCCACCATACATAAGAAGATACAACATAACTGGGATGAAACCTACAGCAGCAACCTATACTCAGGGCAGGCAGCATAGACAATTCTGTATATACCAATCTGAATCTTCTTCACAAGACTGGCAGGCAGGACAGGGGCTTTGTCAAAGATCTTGGCATTTCTGGCCAGCCATATATAGTAGACTGTGTTTACAATGGTTGTCTTCCTGGCCACTGTAGGAGGGCCAGTGCCTTTGACTTTTAAAGTCCATCTAATGGCACTCTCAATTGTTCTCATTTGCCTCCTGCAACCAAGCCAATTGTTGATGGACTCCCAGACTTCCTTACTGACTCTACAAGAGAAGAAGAGGTGGTCCTTGGTCTCTTCCTGGTCAGAACACAGAGGGTATAACTTGTCATTCCCTTCAAGGTGGAGCTTATCCTTTGTGAGCAGTCTATCCCTTACAGCCAGCCAAAGAATGAATGATTGTTTAAGGGGGGTAGTGACCATTCCAGACCAGAGAAGCCCATCTGACCTCACTAACTATCTGTCTCATAGCATTATACACTTTCTTAATGCTCAGCTCATCATGCAGCCTCCATTCCATAAGCTTGTTAGTAGCTTGTTGATAACAAGGGGGCTGGCCAACCATCTCATCTCTGATTTCCAGTATCCTCTTCCAGAGAGGAGAGTCATCCTTGTTTGCCTTGATCTCCCATATGGATTTGTTCACAAGATGGTAGTGCTGGATCCATTAGATCCATAGGGAGTCTTTCTTCATATGAATGTTCCATAAGACTCTTGTAAGGAGAGCCTTTTTCCGGGATTTGAGTTCCAATCCAAGGCCCCCCTCAGATTTAGGTCTACAAATGTTAACCCATGCAACAAGAGCTTTTCTCATGCCCATATTCTTACCATTCCAGAGAAAGGTTCTGCAAAGTCTGACAATCTTTTCAAGGATGTTGCCAGGGATGGGAAAGATTGCAAGCCAGAAGTACTCCACTCCTTGAAGCACTGATTTGATAAGTTCAGTTCTCTCAGCATATGATAAAGAGGATCCAGCCCATACATTGATATAGCCAGAGATTTTCTCAATAAGAGGAGCATAATGAGTGGCATTCAACCTTGCAGAGGCAAGAGAGACCCCTAAGTACTTGAAAGGAAGGCTGTCATCCTCCATTCTAGTGCATCTTTTGATTTCCATAAGCTCTTCAGGCTTCACTCCAGCATGGAATATGTTAGATTTGGCAAGGCTAGCCTTAAGACCTGAGCAATCACTGAAAGTATTGACACATTTCATAAGCAATCCCACTGATTTAGCCTCCCCTCTAGCAAACAGGATTAGATCATCAGCAAAGGCCAAGTGGATAAGCTTGAGCTTGTCACACTTGGGGTGGAATCTGAATCCCTCTTCCTCATTCAATCTCCTGAGTAGCCTTGATAAGTATTCCATTATCAACATAAAGAGGTAGGGAGAAAGTGGATCACCTTGTCTCAAGCCTCTTTTGCCTTTGAAGAACCCATGCAGGCTACCATTTATGGATAAAGAAAATGTAGTTGTAGTGACACACTCTATAATCCAGTCTTTGAACTTTCTCGGGAACTCCAGTCCCTCTAATAGACTGCTTAAGAACTCCCATTCCACAGTATCATAGGCTTTCCTTAGGTCAATTTTGATCATGCATCTAGGAGAGATCCTCTTCCTACAATACCTCCTGAGTAATTCCTGGACCAGGTAGATGTTCTCAGCCATACTTCTGGCCTTAATAAAAGCAGCCTGTGCAGGGTTGACAATTTGATTCAAGCAAGGAGCCAATCTTGATGCAAGAATTTTGGAGATTACCTTGTAGATCACATTGCAACATGCAATAGGCCTGAAGTCCTCAACTTTAGAGGCTTGCTTACCTTTGGGGATCAAAACAAGGGAGGAGTGGTTAAACTACTTTAATAGTTTCCCATTCAAGAAGAATTCTTGGACAGCCTCTATAATCTCTTTGTGGACAACCTCCCATGCTTTCTTGTAAAACTTAGATGAGAAACCATCTGGACCAGGGGATTTTTCTTCCCCTATGCTCCACAAAGCAGCCTTGATCTCTTCCTCTATGACATTCCTGACCAACTAAACAGCCTGGCTTTCTTGAAGAACTGGCCCCCCTCTAATAACTTCCATCTCAATGGGGTTACATCTACCAGAGGAGCCTAAAAGCTCCTTGTAGAACCTTGTGAATTCCTGGACCACTTCAGCTTCAGAAGTTATTTGATTATCATTGGCAGCTCTTATAGATGCAATATGGTTCTTGGAAGACTTCCTCTTAACCAGGGCATGAAATAGTTTAGTCCCCCTATCACTATTGAGTAGGTACTTGCATTTAGCCTGTTGGGAAAAAAAACTTCTCTCAGCCTCAGCAAGCTGAAATGCTTTCAGCTTAGCATTAGCCACCCTCATTTGTAACTCAGGATCAAATAGGTTGTCATGAAGATCTTGCTGCAAGCCAGATAGCATGTTTGCAGCCTCCAAGGCTCTCTCAGATATATGACTGTAGTGATTCTTATTAAGGTTCTTGAGGTGGGGTTTGAGGCCTTTCAAAAGATTACATAGAATGAACTGTTTAGTGCCCCTACCAGGGCAGACCCAATGTGCACTTATTATGTCCAAGAACATATCATTATCAGCCCACATATTAAAAAATTTGAAAGAACTCCTACCCCCACAAACCTCATCCATCAAGCTAACAATACTTAGATAGTGGTCTGAGAGGCATCCAGCAGGGAGAAAGGTTGCTTGAGCTCTCATCCCCTTTTGGAACCACACATTGTTAACCATAGCTCTGTCCAGCTTGCACCAAACCTTATTGTTTGTCCATGTGAAGAAGCACCCTACAGCATTTACATCACTTAGCCCAGTCTCCATACAACAAAAAGAGGGGTCCTTAATCTCATAATCTGTTATAGGCAGCCCATTAGATTTTTCATCAATAGCAAAAATATTATTGAAATCACCCAAGACAAGCCAAGGGGAAGACAATTCATAACTGAAATTACAAAGATTGTCCCATAAGGGTCTCCTTGATACAATGGAGTTTAAACCATACACAAAGCTGATTACAAAATTACAAGAAGAGATTAAGCAAGTAACATTACAATGGATAACTTGAGGGGAAATATCAATATAAGATAGACTAACCTTTGAGGGGTCCCATAATATCAAAATTCTGCCTGATGAGTGAGTGGAAAAGTTGTTTACCTGCCTCCATAAAAGGAATTTGTTGCCCATGATCTTAAGCAACTTTGATTCATCAAGCTTACATTCCAAAATCCCCATTATGTCAACCTTATTTTTCTTCGTGAGGTGAAGCACCCCATTGTGTTTCAGAGGCTTGTTAAAGCCCCTGATGTTCCAGCATGCCACTATTATTGAGAAAGTTGGGAGACAGCCCCTCCCTTCCTAGTTGATTGTAGGCCTTTTTGAGCTAATCTTCCTTTCTTTCTCAGGACTGTTTGAAAACCATCACCCCCTTTTATCACAGGGCCCCTGTCTCTTTCACTACTGCCTTGGACATGGCTAGATTTTTTCTTTGGATCCATGCTAGAAGGATTTGGATGGTTGGGAGATTAGCTCACTACAAAGTATTTTTAACCGATGTGGGATGTGTGAGTGCGCACTTGCGATCGATCGCAAGTCTAGTCTTGCGATCGAGCGCACTAGACATCTTCAGCTTGACCCTTGTCTACTAAAACTACCATAACTTTCTCTAGAAAAATGATTTTTACAAGCCGTAAAATCCTTTAGAAAATAGACTTCCTTTAGAAAATAGACTTCCAGATCTTTCCAAGCATATATGGTTCATCTCTTGGTTCTTCCTGAATCAATACAGTAAAATCCACAAAAAATGACTGATCTGTACAGGCAATTCTGGTAATTTTAGTGAAACTCCTTTCCTAGTGCTTGTAAACCTGAAAAACAACGAAAACAACTCAAAGTAACAAATTCCTACGCTAACAAATTTAAATTAAGTGGCCAAAATATGCAATATTTTTCACTCATCAAATACCCCCAAACTTACATTTTGCTAGTCCCTTAGTAAAACAAAATAAATATAAAAAAACTAAAAGGAAAACAAAGAACATAAAGATGAGTTCATCACTCATGGTATCCAAAAATTTAAGGAGCACTCAAAACCATGATATTCTTTCATGAGCAGGCTTAAAAAATATAACCCATCTTCGCAATGAATAGGAATTTTAAAACCTAATTACTTACAAGAGGCAGGCTAAGACATCACAAGCTTGAATCAGTGTAAAGTGAATTAGCATATACAGATGAGGTTTCCAAATAATTTCAATGTACAGTATATCCATGTCTCAAGATTCACAGAGTTTCTCATCAGAATGAACAGCGATGACATGGTTTTATTTTATTTATTTTTATTATAAGGCTCTGCTATGTTTAGTTCCCTTAAGCTTTCTAATTGACCCATGTATCGAGTGTTGAGTCAACGACTCCCAAACCAGATGGTTTTAGGGCATTAGGTGTAAAGACACCCCTAAGGACTTATTAACTCGAGTAAAAAATGCTAAGAAACTAAACTGTCCTTAATGCTACCAAGCAAAATTTCCACCTTTTGACGTGAACACTCACTACTTACTGAGGTAAGAGGTCCAGTTACTCAGCAGAAAATTTCGCAATGATTATTATGAATAAAATTCTCACCTTTTGGCGTGAACACTCACTTCTTACTGAGGCAAGATGTCCAATTACTCAGTGGAAAGTTTATTGATGATTATCATTATTATTTTTTTTTGCTTTTCTATACCCAAGTGTTAATCCCACAAGTCAGCCAGTTTCAGTTAAGTCAAGGAAATATACACATTGAAATCGCATGTCATACCTCACACAAATATGTGCTAATGTGCTCGTGTTAGATTGGCTTAAACATGTGAATTCTCAAATGCCCAAAGTAAGTAACAAAGTTTTAAAACTCTATCATCAAATCATGTGTTCAAAATTTTAAGCTCACCAATGAAATCACATCACAATATTTGTTTAGATCAACTAAAATTTCAAAATAACATGAGCATGCATTTACCTTATTATTATTATTATTATTTTTTAAATGAAGAAAAAAAGCAACAAATTAGGACAAAGTGTGTGTAATGTGTCTCCCATACCCCAAAACTTAAATTACACATTGACCCCAATATATGAATAATATAGAAAGAGCTGACTTGGGATATTAAGAACTATCTGGACTTGGTATGGCTCATAGCATACCCCCAAAATTGAACTAAAGTATGCATTGTCCCTGAAAAATAAAGACTGGAAAATAAAAAATACTAGAGACAAACATTAATCATAAATATGTAAAATAATAAATAAACAGAAAGGATAAGCTATGGGGTGCCTCCCATGAGCATTAAGTTTAACGTCTTCAGCCCAACCCAACATTAGTAATCATGCCCAGCTAAGCGCTCCACCATCTGATCAATAAATGGGAGTGGAAAATGATCCTTCTTTATGGCAGTATTTAACTTACCATAGTCTATACATACTTTCCATCCTGACTGAACACGAATTGGCACCAACTCGTCGTCCTTATTCTTTACTACTGTCACTCCAGCCCGCTTGGGCACGACATGAATCGAGTTCACCCACTTGCTAACAGAGATTGGATAATTGATCAATGCATCAAACAACTTTATCACTTCAATCCTCACAACCTCTTGCATAGCTGGGTTGAGCCTTCTTTGTGGCTCCTCAATGGCTTGATATTTTCTTCCAAATGTAACTTGGGCATCACCATCGAGGGGCTGATTCCCTTGACATCCTCAATAGTCCAGTCGATAGCTTCCTTATGCTCTCTTAAAACGTCCAATAATTTCTCTTTTGGAGCATCAACCAAATCTGAAGCTATAATCATAAGCAAAGAATCTGCTAGACCTAGGAACTTATACTTAAGATTGTCCGGTAAAGGCTTAAGTTCCTTCTTGGGGGTTCAAGTGTTGTGGTCTCCTCCGTCTCACTGCTCTTCCGAATAGCAGACTCCAAAGTAGCATTTGCTTACACAAGTAACTTATTCAAATCCAAATCTTCTCCAAACTGAGCAAAGCATGCCTCCAAGGGGTCCTTAATGCTTGATTCACCCATCTCCTCTGTCTTACTGCTCTCTAGAGGAGCAGACTCCAAGATAGCAGTTGCTTGCTCAAGTAACTTATCCAAATCCAAATCCTTTCCAAACTGAGCAAAGCATGCCTCCAGAATGTCCTCAGATTCCCCTCCTTTCTTTTGCACTTGTAATCTCTCAGGGTAAGGCGCTTTAGGTATAAACGACCTAGGGAGATCCTTAATAATAGGTGTGGCTGTAGATAGCTCAGCATCTCTCTTCTCCTTGTTGCCACTTTCTTTCCCTTGTTGCATAGCAGGGTTCTCTTCCACTTGATTGTCCACTTGTCTCCCAGACCTCAATGGGACAATCGATTGCACTTGTTCCTGCCCGTGCATAGGAGTAGATGAATTTTCCACCGCAAACTGTTCCTTCGGGTTAGGCTCAGGTTGACTGGGGAGCATTCCCTTCTCTCCTTCACCCACATGACTTGCAATTTGATCCATTTGACTCTTTAGCTTGGCAATCGCTTGGGTGTTTACTATTTGTGCACTCCTTACTTCGCTTATGGATTGATCGGTCATCTTCCTGAAATCATTGAAGGCATCCTCCAATGACTGTTAAACCGACGATGGCGCTTGAATGGGAGCTTGGTAAGCGAGTAATGGTGCTGGATAGGCTGAGTGACCATAACTTGGAACTGGTGGAGGAAATCCGGGAGGGTATTGATTGTGAGCATGATGAGGGGCTTCTCCCTGATTCATTAGTTGGTTATGCGTCCATGAAAAATCAGGGTGGTTCCACCACCCTGGATTGTACGTCTCGGAGTAAAATCCATTTGATTGCCATCGACAGTCATTGAAAGCATTCATTTGTTCCATGGGATACTCGGCAAAAGCCAACATAGATGGACAATTCTGTGCTAAATGCATAGGACTAGCACAGATGGAACAGCTATCAACATTGATTGTATTGGCTGTATTGATGGACTGGTCGGTCATTTTCATGAAATCCTTGAGGGCATCCTCTAAAGACTATGAAACCAGCGCTGGATTCATCCACATTTTTTTATTTATTTTTTTTATGGGCAATTGCCAATAGAAGCAAATAAACTAAAATAAAATTGCAAAAGAAAAATAAAACAAAAATGTAACTAAACCAGTACAAAAATAAAATCAATTTAGACGAAAATTTCACAAACGAAACAACTCCTCGGCAACGGCGCCAAAAACTTGTTGTGAGTTTTAAATTACTTGCAAGCGCACGAGTCGTTTGCAATATAGTGTTGGGCAAGTGCGAGGTCGAATCCATAGGGAATTGCGTTGTGAAAATATTTTTATCTAAACTAAGCCTATTTTAACCTAGTTCCAAGTTTTGAATTGTCTTTTGCAAAACAAATATAAACTAAACTAAATTGATTTAAAAACTAATGATAAAAACACTAAGGTTTCTGAATCCACCCCACCAAAGTAAAGCATATATTTTCATGTTCTATAAAAATAATCTATCAAAACATTCCATGAATCCAACTTTAAACAAATCACAATAAATATCTCAATTAAACCAAAACAATCCAATGTATCCACTTTTAACAAATCAGAAAGGATATCCAATTTAATCAAAAATGATTCGATGTATCCATCAGATGAAACACACGGAATATCCAACAGAACAATTTAAAAACTATCAATCATAAGAATTTACTCAAACAATTGACCAAAACATTTATACTAAAAAAACATCAGAATTGTATAAACAAATTTGAAAATCTTATGTCAAACAATGGCGAGGCTTCATCTTCAACCTTAGTTGAAGATTTTAGCCACTCATAATCACGAAACTAAAGTTCACAATAACAATGCTAAACATTAAACTAAAAAAACAGTAAATTAAAACTAACTATACATGGGAGAAATTTCACTCGCTGTTGGGTGGCGCTTCCCCTCGTGGTAGCAAAGCTTTCGGGATCCACCAGAATGCTGGCAGATGTCCACCGGATTGCACACCGAATGATGAAGGGAGATGGGGCTTTTATAGGGGAATTCTCAGAGTACAATGTGTTTCAAATTCGATGTGGGATACTGCCCGAGTGCGATCAATCGCAGTTTGGTGCACTCGAGCGTATACTGGTGCACTACAATGCATTTTTAACTTATGTGGGATGTGTGAGTGCGCACTTGCGATCGATCGCAAGTCTGGTGCAATCGAGCACACTAGACATCTTCAGCTTGACCCTTGTCTACTAAAACTGCCATAACGTTCTCTAAAAAAATCATTTTTACAAGCCCGAAAATCCCTCATAAAATAGACTTTCGGATCTTTCCAAGCATATATGGCTCATCTCCTGGTTCTTCCTGAATCAATACAGTAAAATCCACAAAAATGACTGATCTGTACAGGCAATTCTGGCAATTTTAGTGAAACTCCTTTACCAGTGCTTGTAAACCTGAAAAACAACGAAAACAACTCAAAGTAACAAATTCCTTCACTAACAAATGTAAATTAAGTGGCCAAAATATGCAATATTTTTCACTTATCAGTTAGTTTTCTCCAAGTAGGGAAATAACAATTCATTAAAAATAACATCCCTACTTATAATGAGTTTCATGCCTTTCTTTTCTAAGGACCACAACCTATATCCCTTAACACCATCACCATATTAGAAATATACATTTTCTAGATCTTGAGCTAAGTTTATCCTCCTTTTGATGTGCATATGCAGCACACCCAAAAGTCCTAAGGTTGCTTAATTTAGAGGGTTTCCCACTCCATATCTCCATAAGAATCTTGAGCTCTAAAGCTCTAGAGGGTGATCTATTTACCAAGTATGCAGCTGTAGCCACAACTTCTCCTCAAAAATATTTCGGTAAACCGAATCCTATTAACATGCACCTAACCTTTTCCATAAGGGTTCTATTCATCCTCTCAGCAACTCCATTTTGCTGAGATGTTTTTACAACCGTTCTATGTCTTAGAATGCCATTTAATTCATAGAATTTATTAAAATCCTTATTGCAAAATTCTAAGCCATTATCGGTTCGTAAAGCCTTAACTACCCTACCCGTTTGAGTTTCCAGCAACTTCTTCCACATAACAAATTTATCCAAGGCATCTGATTTATTTCTAAGTAAATAAGCCCACACTTTTCTTGAATAATCATCAATTAAAGACAAAAAATAAAAGTTACCTCCCTGTGTTGGTGTTCTTGCTGGTCCCCAAAGGTCCGAATGAATGTAGTCAAGAATTCCCTTAGACTTGTGCACTCCAGTGTTGAAACTGACCTGGTGTTGCTTTCCAAGAATACAACTCTCACAGAAATCCAGTTTATCTACTTTGTCTCCTCCAAGTAGACCATCCTTGCTAAGAACTTGCAGGCCCTTTTTGCTCATATGTCCCAAACGAGTGTGCTAAAAGGCTGCCTTATCCATCTCAACCATCAAGCTTGCTGCTTGATCATTGATTTTTGTCTCTTCAATCATCTCATAGAGTCCATCGTTTCTTGCTGCCTTGATCACTAGCAAAGATCCCTTGGCCACCTTGATCTTTCCTCCCTCTACTTTGCATGGATACCCCATGGAATCAAATTGCCCTAATGAGATCAAATTTCTCTTCAAATCTAGAATATACCTCACATTTCGCAGCAGTCTTGTGACTCCATCAAACATCCTCAATTGGATGTCTCCAATCCCCCTCACTTGGCAAGAATTTTCGTTCCCCAAGAAGACCTTTCCATCATTGATCTCCTTGAAATTCTTGAACCATTCCTTGCGAGGGCTCATGTGATAAGTGCACCCAGAATCCAGAATCCATTTTTTGCTGCCTTGCCTCCTGCTCACATTTAAGCACACAACAAGAACATCATCTTGTTGTTCTCCCTTGGCAACCGAAGCCTCTCCATTGTTGGTATGACTTCTTCTCTAATCCCACATCTTCTTCTTGCAATCTTTTCTGAAATGGCCCTCATTGTTGCAGTAGAAGCACCTCTTTCTAAATCTTGATTTGGAATGTGCTCTCCCATGGCTTTGCCCTTTACCTCTTGATTTCTCCCGGCAGTTTCCATGATTGCTACTACCATTTCGAGTTGCTGGCCTTCCTTTTACGAATAGCCCATCTCCACTCGATGTCTCTTTCATCTTGGCTTTGAAGTCATGTGCCCTTATGGCATTGATCATAATCTCCTTAGTTAAAGTATCCCTTCCATACTCAATAGTATTAATCAAATTATCAAAGCAATCAGGAAGAGAATTTAACAAAACGACAGTCAATTGTTCGTCCAGGAATTTAATACTACAACTAGCTAAATCTTGAACTAGTTTATTAAAGACATCAAGATTATCTTGTAACTCTTTACTAGGATCCATTTTAAAAGAAAAGATTCTTTTAAGAAGATAAATTTTGCTAAGGAGAGTTTTGGTAAGAAACAACTCATCTAGTTTCTTCCCATATGACAGCCGGATCTTTCGAGTCTTCGCACTCTCTTGTGACACTATTAAACATGTGCAAGAAAATGGTGTTGTAAGCCATCTTCTTCATCTCAATCCACTGGTCCTCCGTGACACTTGCTGGAAAAGCATCATCTTCTCCAATAGCCAAGTCCACTTTCTGTTGCGTAAGAACAGCCTTGATCTTTCGCTTCTATAGGGAAAAATCTCCCTTCCCATCAAATTTCTCAACTATGAAATTTGAAGCCATCTTTGCGGACAAGATCCCAGATTTATACAATACCCACAAATGCTTTCTTCAACCTCAAGAACACGATCGAAGATGGATCTTAACATCGTTCTTGAATCACCCTTAAGAACACGATCTGATCTTGATCTTTACTCCATTTTTGAATCACCCAAGAAGTTGATCTTTGATTCTTGGAGTCTTGACTCCATAACCTTCTTGTTCTTGCTCCGATACCAAGTTGTGCAAGCTTTGATACCACTGTTAGAAATCACCTTGACAAGATGCCCAGGTGGTGATCTTCCAAACACCCAAGTTTAGAATGACTTGTAGAAAGAAATACAGCAATCGAAAGTAAGAAAGAAAAGAAGACAAACGATTTGTTATCGAGGTTCAGCAATAGCCTACATCCTCGTGAGTTCCTCTGAACTCTCTGCACTAAATCAATGGTTCTTTCCAATTACAGTAACCCTCTTCAAGAAACCTCAAGTTCTTAAAGAAACCAAGAAGAGAAGAAAGAAGATGATAAGAACTATTACAATGTTCTCTATCTATACTACTCTCTCTTCTTTACAACTAACCTCTCTACAATGAGTCCCTCTTATGTTTTATGTCTTATCACTATTTACAATTGATCTTAAAGTATGTCACAAACTTATGTTGATAATGAAGCTAGGTGACCCTTTATATAGTGCACCAACTTCTTGTCCAATCTTGAGAGTCAATCTCCACCCTTAGATCTTGATGACCACTTAACCATGGCCCTCCATCAATCCTAAGTGGTGTTGTGCATTTTAACCTTGCATCCATGCACCTAAGAAGAGGCTTAAACAAGTTGTCAATGTGTGCATCAATGTGCCTAGCGCTGCGGCACTGAACAAGGGACGGTGTGGCGCTAGGCAAAGCACCCTTTTCACCACTTGCTGGGTGGTGTGGCGCTGGTGAAGGAGTGGTGCGGCACTGCCCTCCATTAAACTACCTTCTTGCTGGGTGTTGTGGCGCTGGTGAAGGAGCGGTGAGGCACACACTGATGCTGCCCTTCACACAGTTGTGCGCACTCCTTTGCCTTGCTGAATAGGGGTGTGCACACACACCCAAAGTGATGCACACACATGTGTGCACTCCTTTAACATGCTGAAATTTATTCTTCCAACCTTGGTTTAGATTTTAACCATGTTTGAACCATGTTTAAACCTTAGACAAATACCAACAGCATTTAATGCCCCAAACCTACCAAGTTAGTGTCAAATGGCCATATTGATTCAAGGCTATATAAACCCACTTCAATGAGCATTTAAAAAAAATGAGAACACATTCAATTCACAAGATAGCTCATTAATTCTTAAAAGCTTTGAAAAATTATTGTTGAACCATTCTTCAAGCTTGTTCCTGAAAGATAGATATTGTTCATTTGTAAAAGCACTTATTGCTATCTCTCTACCATTTACTTTACAGCAAATATCATTTATTGTAATGGGAAAGAGTTGGTATAACTCTTAGAGTGTTTGGGATTAAAAACTTCATTATAACTTCTGTGAGGAAGATATTAACTTCCGTGAGGAAGAGATTGGTTTTAAGGTTTGTGCAACTCCCGTAAAGTTGTACGACTAAAGTTTTAGTGGATTACTTCAAGGAGGTTCCTTGAAGAGAGTGGACGTAGGATCAGAAGGAATCCGATATTGTCGAACCACTATAAATGGAGTTTGCACTTTCTCTTCATTAAACTCTTTACTTTCAAGCATATTATTTGATTAGGTGTTTTTTTGTATTTAACTGTTTAAAAACATGCAAGTTAATCAACAAAAGTTTTTAAAACCTAATTCACCCCCCTCTTGGGTTTGAACCTCAGTTTACAATTGGTATCAGAGCCTCGTACTTAATTTAAGCTTAAAATCTTTGAGTTGATCCAATGGCATCAAATAGCTATACCGAAGGGCATTCCTATACTATGCCTCTTTTGTTCAATGGCTCCAACTATAACTACTGAAAAATAGAATGAAAATCTTTGTCGAAGGACAAGATTACAATCTATAGAGAGCCATTGAGGAAGGACCTAGAATTCGTATAAAGGAAATAACTATTGGAGAAATCAATCATACAATGCCTAAACTCAAAACTGAGTTCAATGAAGAGGATTGTAGAATGATGTCTCTAAATAGTAGAGCCACTAATATTTTATATTGTGCTTTAGATTTTTTCGATTATAATAAAGTTTTTGCATGTGTTTAACTAAAAAGATATAGGACAAGCTATAAGTCACATATGAGGGCATTAGCGAAGTCAAAAAATCAAAAATCTATATGCTAGTGTCCAAGCATGAATCTTTCAAAATGTCTCCTAACAAAACAATTTCTTAGATGCACTCATGTTTCACCACTATTGTTAATGGCTTAAAGCTTCTTGGTAGGAACATTAAGGAGTTTGAACTAACAAGGAAGATCTTAAGGTCTTTGACATCCACTTGGAAAGCAAATAAGACAGCCATCACGGAGATCAAATATCTTGACAAACTTGAAGTCGAAACACTTCTCGGATCACTATTGACATACGAGATGAAGGAAATGAATCCCGTTGTCAATAATGATAAGAAGAAGAAAAAGGTGATTGCTCTCAAAGCCTCTACAAGCAACAAAGTGGAAGAGAAGGAAAAAGAGGATGAGAGCAGTGAAGAAGATGGTGAGATGGCTCTAATCACTAAAAGGTTTCACAAGTTCTCGAAAAATAGCAAGAAACCTTACACAAGGGATTCCACTCCAAAAAGGGAACCTCTCGTGTGTTACGGTTGCAAGAAGCCCGATCACATTAAGGCTGATTGTACAATAACAGGGAAACCATATAAGAGCTTCAAAAAGAAAGCTATAATTGCAACCACATGGAGTGATGATGAAGAAGAAGAATCTTCAACAATGAGGTCAAATACGAAGAGATTGCCAACCTATGCTTGATGGCAATCGACAACGAAAATGAGGTATCTAATTCTTTCCCCTTTAATAATAAAATTGTTAGTAGTAGTGAAGAATTAATTGAGGTTATAATTGAAATGCATAAAGAATTGAAGAAATTTGATTCTAGGAGTACTTCTTTAAAAAAGGTAGTCTTATCTCTTTCTAAAAAGATGGAAGACTTAAAGGAAGAAAAAGAAAAATTATCTTCCATGCTTTATGATTCTTCACAAGATTTTCTAAAACATAAAAGTGAAAATTTAAATAAAAAAATAATGGAATTAAATATCACCATATCTAGACTTATAATTGGAAAAGAAAAGCTAGATGAAGTGCTATCTAGCCAAATATTAAATGAAGGAAAATCTGGCTTTGGTTATTCTCCATTGGACAAGCAAAAGTCTAAAGAGACTTTGTTTATGAAACAACATGTTTGAATGAAGTCTCCACTTCCAAGACTTCTAGCAAGATTAAAAGTGCTCCTTTAATTTATGCTAGTAGGTCTAAGAATGTGAATTTAAATTCCAATGCATGTACTAGAATGAAGCATCCTAGAAATACTCATGCATATATGTATGCTCACTCAAGAAATGCGAATGTTAGGAATGATCATTCAAGAAATGCATATACTAGAAATAGACATCCTAAGAATTACCATCATGTGTATTCTAGAAATAATATGTATGCCCACACCACAAGAGTACATCCTAGGAGTTACCGTCATACATTTCCTAGTAATAACATGCATCATAGAAACATGTACACTAGGAATGCTTATCCAAGAAACTATAGACATACACAATTAAGAAATCCTAGAAATTTCAATAACTATTATCCTAGGATTATGCATCATCAATATGTCTATAATTATAGAGTACATTATAATATTAAGAAGGTATGGGTCCCTCCTAAGAGTGCAATTGTATATCATTGTGTAATGTAGATATGTCTCTACGCCAAAGAAAAATGTAACTATTGGTACCTTGATAGTGGATGTTCAAAGCACATAACCGATGATCAAAGTATGTTTAAAGAGATAACTCTAAGGGATGGTGGACACATCACCATTAGAGACAAAAGATAAAGATCATTGGGCATGGAAAAGTTGGTAACAATTTCTCAACCATTGATAATGTATTATATGTGCAAGGCCTTAAGCCAAATTTGCTTAGTATTAGTCAACTATGTGACAAAGGCAACAAAGTCATATTTGAAACCTCTCATTGTCTAGTTATAGACATCAAGAGTAACAAGATCAAGTTTGTTGGCCATGGACACGAAAATTTCTATATAGTTGATTTAAAATCTTTTCATTCTGAAAATGAAAAATGTTTTCCTGCATTTAGTGAAAACCCATGGCCATGGCATAGAAGACTTGGTCATGTGAATATGGATTTGCTTAAAATCATTTCAAGAAAAGATTTAGTCATTGGACTTCCAAAAATCAAATTTTAAAAAGACACGATATGTGATGGTTGTCAAAGGGGAAAACAAACTAGAATTTCCTTTAAATAAAAAAATATAGTCTCAACTATTAGACTATTGGAACTTCTACATATGGACTTGTTTGGTCCAATAAGTACCATAAATCTAGGTGGCCATCAATATGCTCTTGTTAGTGTTGATGACTATTCAAGATATACGTTTGTTATTTTTATTGCTTACAAGGATGAAACTTACAAAGGATTTGAGAACTTTTGTAAAAAGGTTCAAAATGAAAAAAGAATTTTTATTTCAAGCATTAGAAGTGATTATGGAAAAGAATTTGAAAACCAAAAGTTTTCAAAATTTTGTGATAAAAATGGAATTGATCACAACTTTTCAGCACCTAGAACTCCTCAACAAAATGGAGTTGTTAAGAGGAAAAATAGAGTTCTAGAAGAATTTGCAAGAACAATGCTTTGTGAAAATAGTTTGCCAAAATATTTTTTGGGCGGAAGCTGTAAACACTTCTTGCTATGTTTTAAATAGAATTTTAATTAGGCCTATGCTTAACAAAACTCCATATGAATTATGAAAAGGTAGAAAGCCTAATATCTCTTATTTTCGTGCTTTTGGTTGTAAATGCTTCACACTAAATAACAATAAAACTTAGGTAAATTTGACTCAAAGATCGATGATGGGATATTCTTAGGATATTCAACCTCTAGTGAAGCCTATAGAGTCTTCAACAAAAGAAATCTAATGGTTGAAGAATCCATACATATAGCCTTTGATGAGTCTAACCCAATTAGTAGTGGAGTAGTCTCTTTTAATGATGATGCATATTTTATTCCAAGAATGGAAACACCTACTCCCATGGTTGACCCAAAGGAGAGCCAACCTTAAACAAGTCAAGAGGTAGATGCTCTCAATCTTGATCAACCATTTTCAAGTCAACAAGAGGATAGTTTTCCCAAAGATTGGAGGTATGTGAATTATCATCCAATGGATCAAGTGATTGGCGATCCTTCATAAGGGGTAAGAACTCGGTCCTCTATTAAAAATATTTGCAATTGTGTAGCTTATTTATCTCAAGTAGAACCTAAAACGTTTGTAGAAACCGAAAAGGATGTTGATTGGATAAATGTTATGTAAGAAGAAATAAATCAATTTGAAAGAAACAAAGTATGAAATCTAGTTCCTAGACCAAAGAATCACACTATAATAGGAACTAAATGGGTATTTAGAACTAAGATGGATGAAAGTGGAATAGTAAATAGGAAAAGGCTAGGCTAGTTTCTTAGGGATCTAATCAAGAAGAATAAATAGATTTTGATGAGACCTATGCTCCCGTAGCTAGATTAAAAGCTATTTGTATGCTATTAGCCTTGGTTTGCTTCAATAAATTTAAGCTATTTCAAATAGATTTAAAAATTGCATTTTTAAATGGTTTTATAGAAGAAGAGGTGTATGTTGAGCAACCTCTTGGATTTGAAAATTCCAGTCTTCCAAACCATGTCTATAAGCTTTCTAAAGCTCTATATGGGTTGAAGTAAGCTCCAAGAGCATGGTATGAAAGACTAAGTAAGTTTTTGCTTGAAATTGATTTTACATGAGGAAAAATAGACACAATTCTTTTCACAAAAACTCACAAAGATGACACATTACTAGTCCAAATATATATTGATGATATTATATTTGGTGCTACTAATGAACCTATGTGTCAAGAGTTTGCTAAGTGCATGCAAGGTGAATTCGAAATGAGTATGATGGGAGAGCTTATCTACTTTCTTGGACTTAAAATCAAACAATTGAAAGAAGGCATCCTCATCAATCAATCAAAGTACAGCAATGACCAATTAAAGAGGTTCGGGATGGAGAACTCAATGTGAATTGGCACTTCTATGAGCACCTTTACAAAACTTGACCTAGATGAGGAAGGTAAATGTGTAGATACTGAAACTTATAGAAGCATGATAGAAGCTTTACTTTATTTAACTGCAAGTAGACCTGATATAATGTTCAATGTATGTATGTGTGCTAGATTTCAAGCTAATCCTAAGGAATCACGTGCAATTGCAGTGAAAATAATCCTTAGATATCTACAAGGGACTCAAAACCTAGGATTATGGTATTCTAGAAAATCAACTTTTGAGCTTATAAGATATTTAAATGCTGATTTTGCGGGTTGTAGACTAGATAGATGTTGGTATTTGTCTAAGGTTTAAACATGGTTCAAACATGGTTAAGGTTTGAACAGGTCCAAGTATGGTTCAAAGATGGTTAAAGTCTAAACCAAAGGTGGAGGATCAAAGTACAGCAAGTTAGAAGGCTGCACACATGTGTGTGCTTCATTTTGGAGCAAGGGAAGGCCATGCGCACTAGTGTGCGCACTTCTGTACACAAGCAGAAAGGTGTTGTGTGAAGGAGACAGCAACTTGGAGCTGCAGCACTGGAACCTGGCAGGAATAGCAGAAGGGACAGAAATTTGGAGCTGTAGCGCGACGCTGCAGCTTTGGCCGGCACACATGGACAACATGCTTTAGCCTTCTCTTAGGTGCGTGAATGCAAGGTTAAAACGCACAGCACCACTTAAGATTGATGGAGGGCCATGGTTAAGTGGTCATCAAGATCTAAGGGTGAAGAATGACACACAAGATTGGACAAGAAGTTGGTGTACTATATAAAGGGTCACCTAGGTTCAATCTCAACACCAAAAACATAAGGTTGTGACACAAGATGTAATGTAACTTGTGAGACATGTGTGTGGATGAGAGAATTGTGTGAGAGTGCGAAGACACAAAACACAAGAGGGACTCATTGTAGAGAGGCTGGTTGTAAAGAAGAGAGGGTAGTATAGAATTGATAGAAAGCTTTGTAATAGGTCTATCACTTTTTAGTTCTCTTCTTGGTTTCTTCAAGAACATTGTGGTTTCTTGAAGGGGGTTGCTGTAACTTTTTAAGAACCATTGATTTAGTGCAGAGAGTTCGGAGGAACTCACGGGGACGTAGGCACATTGCCAAACCTCGACAACAAATTGCTTGCCTTCTTTCTTTCTTTGATTTTCTGTTCTTGTGTTCGATTGCTGTTTTCTTTTCTACAAGTCGTTCAAGACTTGGGTGTTTGGAAGATCACTACCTGGGCATCTTGTCAAGGTGATTTCCAACAGTGGTATCAGAGCTTGCACAGCTGGTTATCGGAGCAAGAAGTAGAAGGTACGGAGCCAAGACTCCAAGAATCAAAGATTAAACTTCTTGGGTGATTCAAGAACGGTGTAAAGATCAAGATCCGATCGTGTTCTTGAAGGTTGATTCAAGAACGGTGTTAAGATCCATCTTCGATCTATGTTCTTGAGGTTGAAGAAAGCATTTATGGGTAGTGCATAAATCAGGGATCTTGTCCATAAAAGATGGCTTCAAATTTCGGTATTGAGAAGTTTGATGGAAAGGGAGACTTTACCCTTTGGAAGAGGAAGATCAAGGAGGTTCTAGTGCAACAGAAAGTGGACTTAGCTCTTGGAGAAGATGATGCTTTTCCAGCAAGTGTCACGGAGGACCAGCGGAATGAGATAAAGAAGATGGCTTACAGCACCATTTTCTTGCACATGTCGGATAATGTCACAAGGGAGTGCGGAGACTCGGAAGATCCAGCTGCAACATGGAAGAAACTAGATGAGTTGTTTATTGCCAAGACTCTCCCGGATAAGAGGTATCTTCGTAAATGAATCTTTGCTTTTAAATTTGATCCTAAGAAAGAGTTGCAAGATGATCTTGATGCCAAGATAAGGAGTGCATCAAGTGGTAAAGGGCTGTTCTTTAAAAGAAAGCCAGCAACTTGGTATGGCAGCAACCACGACTACTACCGGGACAGAGGTAGAGGAGAGAGCCATGGGAGAGTGCACAAAAACATGCATGGCTACTATCGGGACAGAGGTAGAGGAGAGAGCCATGGGAGAGTGCACAACAACATGCATGGCTACTACTGAGACAAAGGTAGAGGAGAGAGCCATGAGAGAGTGCACAGCAGCATGCATGGCTACTACCAGGACAAAGGTAGAGGAGAAAGCCATGGGAGAATGCATTCCAAACTGAGATTTGGAGGGAAGAGCTGCTACTACTGCCATAAGGAGGGTCATGTCAAGAAAGATTACAAGAAGATGACAAGGGATAGAGGAGGAAGCCATATCAAGAATGGAGAGGCTTCGGTTGCCAAAACAGAACAGCAAGATGATGATGTTCTTGTTGTGTGCTCGGATGTGAGCAAAGGGCAAGAAGGCAGCGGGAAATGGACCTTGGATTCCGGGTGCACTCATCACATGTGCCCTCACCGGAATTGGTTCAAGAATTTCAAAGAAACCAATGATGAAAGGGTTTTCTTGGGGAATGATATTTCTTACCAAGTGAGAGGCATAGGAGACATCCAGGTGAGGATGTTTGATCGAATGACAAGGCTGCTAGAGAATGTGAGGTATCTCCCAGATTTGAAGAGGAATTTGATCTCATTGGGGCAGCTAGATTCCATGGGATACACATGCAAGATAGGGAGGAAAGATCAAGGTAGCCAAGGGATCTTTGGTAGTGATCAAGGCAGCAAGAAATGATGGACTCTATGAGATGATCAGAGAGACAAAAATCAATGATCAAGCAGCAAGCTTGATGGCTGAGATGGATAGGGCAGCCCTTTGACACACTCGTTTGGGACATATGAGCGAAGAGGGCCTGCAAGTTCTCAGCAAGGATGGCCTACTTGATGGAGACAAAGTAGAGGAACTTGATTTCTACGAGTGTTGTGTTCTTCAGAAGCAACACCGGGTCAGCTTCAACACCGGAGTGCACAAGGCTAAGGGCATTCTTGATTACATTCATACGGACCTTTAGGGACCAGCAAGGACACCAACACAGAGAGGTAACATTTACTTTCTGTCTTTAATTGATGATTATTCAAGAAAAGTGTGGGTTTATTTGGTGAAAAATAAATCAGATGCATTGAATAAGTTAGTGGTGTGGAAAGGGCTGGTTAAGACTCAAATGGGTAGAGTAGTTAAGGGGATAAGAACCGATAATGGCTTAGAAATTTTTAACCAAGAACTTGATCAATTCTGTAGGTTAAATGGCATTCTTAGACATAGGACGGTTGTGGAAACCCCTCAGCAAAGTGGAGTTGCTGAGTGGATGAATAAGACCCTTATGGAAAAGGTTAGGTGCATGTTAAATGGATCCAGATTACTCGAATGTTTTTGGGGGGAAGCTGTGGCTACAACTACATACTTGGTAAATAGATCACCCTCTAGGATTGTGTATCAAAAGACTCCCGAAGATATGTGGAGTGGAAAACCCCCTGAGTTGGACAACCTTAGGACTTTTGGGTGTGTTGCGTATGCACAACAAAAGAAAGATAAGCTTAGCCCAGGATCTAGAAAATGTGTATTTCTAGGATATGGGGAAGGGGCTAAGGGGTATATTTTGTGGTCCTTAGAGAAAGAAGGATTAAGACTCATTATAAGTAGGGATGTTAATTTTAATGAATTATTATTTCCCTACTTGGAGAAAACTAACCCTGCAGGGGCTAGTGAGCAAACCAGTTTGGTTCTTGTGGAGCATAGCATCAAGGAAGATTCAGTTCAGGTAGAGCAAGGAAGGCAAGAGGGTTCGGACCAGGTAGAGCCCTTGGATAAAGGCCATGCTCAGGGCACTCAAGAGGAGGCTGAACTAGAACAGGTTGATGCAGCAAGTCGGAAGGACTATCAGCTCACAAGAGACCGGGAAAGAAGGCTGGTCAGACCACCTTCAAGATATGGGTTTGCGGATGCAGCAACTCCTTGGACAAAAAGAGGGATGAGTGAACAAGGGACTTACATGGGGTGTAAGGATTCACCAAGATCGAAGCTAGCTATGGAGGAAGAAATGGATTCTTTGAGGAAAAACAACTTCTGGGAATTGGTGCACATTCCGGGAAATCAGAGAGTTATGGATTGTAAGTGGACTTACAAGGTCAAAGAAGGGTACCCTCCAGGAGATGAAGTCCAGAACAAAGCTAAGCTGGTGGTGAATGGGTTCACAAGAAGAGAAGACATAGGTTTCACAGAAACTTTCTCACCTGGACACAAGGTGGAGAAGATGGTGAGTATCCTCACCTATGTCATTGATGGGCTGTTGGTTTGGAACAACAGGAAGATGATGGAAAGGTTTACATCTCAACTCAGTGAGGAGTTTGAGAGGAAGGATCTTAGCTTTGCACAAAAGATCCTTGGGATGAGGAGAATCATCCGGGAAAGGAAGAGAAACAGGTCAAGTGTTTTTTGGGCAATGGATGTTTTCAGCAAATGTGTGAGTAATCCCGGAAAAGAGCGTTGGCTTGGGATGAAGTGGTTGCTGAGGTACATGGAGGCTCAGTGGCAGCCAATAGTAGCACTCATAACAACCAGGGCAGAATACATAGCGGCTATGGAAGCCATAAAGGAGGCTATGGAGTGCAAAGGGTTGTTAGATGAGTGGGAGGTCCTAAAAGAGCAGGTTGTGGTGTCTTCGGATAGCCAAAGTGCAGGGCACTTGTGGAGAAATCTGGTGTTCCATGAGGGGATGAAGCATATGGATGTTCGGTATCATTACATTCTGAAAAATGGTACGAAAGGATAGATTCATGTTGACAAGAAGACCACGGAGGAAAGTCCTGCAGATTTAGGCACCAAGGTTCTACCTCTAAGAAGGTCCAATCATTGCCTTGGACTTCTTAGGATTGGAGTCAGTTGATTGATGACTCAGGATGAGTTTAGGTCCCGAAGGTCTCTGCAAAAATGGTTCGGGTTTAAACACTTAGACAAAGGTAGAGATTGTTGGTATTTGTCTAAGGTTTAAACATGGTTCAAACATGGTTAAGGTTTGAACAGGTCCAAGTATGGTTCAAAGATGGTTAAAGTCTAAACCAAAGGTGGAGGATCAAAGTTCAGCAAGTTAGAAGGCTGCACACATGTGTGTGCTTCATTTTGGAGCAAGGGAAGGCCATGCGCACTAGTGTGCGCACTTCTGCACACAAGCAGAAGAGTGTTGTGTGAAGGGGACAGCAACTTGGAGCTGCAGCGCTGGAACCTGGCAGGAATAGTAGAAGGGACAGAAACTTGGAGCTGCAGCGCGGCGCTGCAGCTTTGGCCGGCACACATGGACAACATGCTTTAGCCTTCTCTTAGGTGCGTGAATGCAAGGTTAAAACGCACAGCACCACTTAGGATTGATGGAGGGCCATGGTTAAGTGGTCATCAAGATCTAAGGGTGGAGAATGACATACAAGATTGGACAAGAAGTTGGTGTACTATATAAAGGGTCACCTAGGTTCAATCTCAACACCAAAAACATAAGGTTGTGACACAAGATGTAATGTAACTTGTGAGACATGTGTGTTGATGATAGAATTGTGTGAGAGTACAAAGACACAAAACACAAAAGGGACTCATTGTAGAGAGTCTGGTTGTAAAGAAGAGAGGGTAGTATAGAATTGATAGAAAGCTTTATAATAGGTCTATCACTTTCTAGTTCTCTTCTTGGTTTCTTCAAGAACATTGTGGTTTCTTGAAGGGGGTTGCTGTAACTTTTTAAGAACCATTGATTTAGTGCAGAGAGTTCAGAGGAACTCACGAGGACGTAGGCACATTGCCGAACCTCGACAACGAATTGCTTGTCTTCTTTCTTTCTTTGATTTTCTGTTCTTGTGTTCGATTGCTGTTTTCTTTTCTACAAGTCATTCAAGACTTGGGTGTTTGGAATATCACCACCTGGGCATCTTATCAAGGTGATTTCCAACAATAGAAAAAGCACTTGTGGAACATGCCAATTCTTGGGTGCAATACTAACCTCTTAGTTTTCCAAGAAACAAAATTCAGTTGTGCTATCAACCGCCGAAGCAGAATATGTAGCAGCCAGAAGTTGTTATGGATGAAACAACGGTTAGAAGATTATGGTATAAACTTTAAAGATAAACCAATTCATTATGATAACACTAGTGCTACCAACTTAACTAAAACCCCTATATAGCACTCTAGAACCAAACATATAGAAATAAGACATCACTTCATAAGAGACCATGCTCAAAAAGGTGATACTAGACTAGAATTCATTAATTCAGCAGATCAAATAGTTGATATTCTTACAAAACCATTAAGTGAATATAGCTTTTGCAAAATTAGACTTTTGATGGGCCTGATAGACTATGATAAAATGTATGTTTGATTGCATCAACATTCATCATACGCATATTTGACATCTAGTGAATAAGTATTAACTCTTATTTGATATATTTCTCACTCAAGATGGTATAGATAAACAATTTTGTGCTGAAATCTCAAGTTGGAGCTCACAATTTTAAGTTTTCTAGAGACTTAGTCGACTAGTATATTCACCCCAGTCGACTGGTATCCTACAGCCCATTTCACTAGTCAACTAGTACAAGGCATCCAGTCGATCAGTACTACAAACATTGTTTGGAGCCAAAATTTGAAATTTTGGTAACCTACCCAGTCTACTAGTATGGATCACCCAGTCGACTTGTATGGATCACCTAGTCGATTGGTATATCTCTGCCAGTTTACCCAGTCGATTGGTGTCCCAACCCAGTCAACAGGTATGACAAAAGTTCCTAAAATTATGAAGGACCCAGTCGACTGGTATCGTGATTATATAGAGTCTCTTTAGATTTGTTCAGCTTTCACGCCATTTTTTAAAACTCTAAGCTTTCTCTCTCTAGAAAATCCGTAATTTCAGTCCAAAATCTCTCAAAGCCGCTTCATAAAACCTTCAATCATACATCTAATGACCCATTTTCAACTTGTCATGGTTCAAAATTTCTTATTCCCCGTAATCTCTCTAAAAAAACCCTTTTCACAATGTCAAAGAGAATCCGGATCAAAACCACAGTTAGAAGACCTCACGCACCTACGAGGCCTCGGTCTACAAAGACCTCGGCATCATATGCTAAGGGAAAGGGTTTGGCAGGTTCCTCGAGCGAAAGGGCAAGGACTAAGCTCGACGACTCACTCTTCTGGAGTCCAACCGCCAAAGACATGTACAACTTCGTTATACGCCACAAAACGATCATGACGAGTAGATTCGTTGACTTCGATTCTATCCATCATTAAAATTTTGATACATTACCTACTTTTGAAACCATTCACTTGACACCACTTGTCAAGATACACCGAAAGGTTTACCGACAGATTATTCACCAATCTTACACTAACCTGGTTAAACTGAGTGCACTGTCTCTTCGGTTTAAAACTAGCATCATAAGCGTTGAGTTTGAGGTGAATAATGACCTCCTAGTCAGCATATTGAGGATCCCCATGGAAGGGATGCAGTGGAGTCTGGATGGATGGCCATACAACTTTGATTACGATGAGGCGTACCAGATTGTTAGGGGCAACCTTAACTAAATCTTTAGGCCCATTACATTTCACCACTATAGTGATATGCCCCTTGACTCGAAGCTGTTCAACCTCATTGTGAGTTGGACCTTCCACCCAAGACTCGGGAGTCAGGGCTATCTCTCGAAGATAGATGTGGTATGGTGTCTCAAAACAAAACACCATTTCAATATCTACCCCATACTGCTCACCAACATGATAAACGGTGAAGCGAACAAATCTGGGTACCTTCCCTACGGGATGCTCATCACCTTGATCCTACAGCATTTTCGAGTTTCCCGACCCACCTCTGAGGCTAAGGACATCATCAATGTCTCTTCTCTGAAGAAGATAGGATGCATTATCCGTGATGGGATGATCTACTCTAAGGCTGGGAGGAACATTAGGATTAGAAGAGGTGATAACAGCGACGAGGACGACGAGATTCCTGGTAATGTAGCTCCTCCCACTGCTATGGACACTGACGAGTGAGCATCTAGTCCATAACTTGGTGGCTCTAGTGCTGGTCAGGCTGGATACGATGACTTATTATGAGCTATTTCAAGCTACCATTTTTGAAAGCCATAAGCTTTCTATCTCTAGAAAATCCGTAATTTCAGTCCAAAATCTCTCAAAACCGCTTCATAAAACCATCAATCATACCTCAAATCACCCATTTTTCAACTTTTCACAGTTAAAAATTCCTTATTCCCTGTAATCTCTCTCTAAAACAACCCTTTTCACAATATCATAGAGAA
Organism: Bretschneidera sinensis; assembly: GCA_023935145.1. Classification (NCBI taxonomy): domain Eukaryota; kingdom Viridiplantae; phylum Streptophyta; class Magnoliopsida; order Brassicales; family Akaniaceae; genus Bretschneidera; species Bretschneidera sinensis. The sequence goes on from CM043705.1 coordinate 62,774,656, forward strand.
TCCGGATCAAAACAATAGTTGGAAGACCTCATGCGCCTACAAGGCCTCGATCTACAAAGACCTTGGCATTAGATGCTAAGGGAAAAGGTTTTGGCAGGTTCCTCAAGTGAAAAGGCAAGGACTAAGCTCGACGACTCACTCTTCTGGAGTCTAACGGCCAAAGACAGGTATAACTCCATCATACACCACAAAAAGATCATGACAGGTAAATTCATTGAATTCGATTCTATCTGTCATGAAAATTTCGATATATTACCTGCTTTTGAAACCATTCACTTAACACCACTTATCAAGATACACCAAAAGGTTTACCTACGGATTATTCACCAATTTTACGCCAACCTGGTTAAACCGAGTGCACTAGCTCTTCGGTTTAAAACCAGCATCATGGGCATTGAGTTTGAGTTGAATACTGACCTCTTGATCAGCATACTGAGGATCCCCATGGAAGGGATCCAGTTGAGTCTATATAGATGGCCATACAACTTCGATTACAAGGAGGCATGCCAGATTGTTAGGGGCAACTCTAACTATATCTTTAGGCCCACTATATTTCACCACTGTATTGATATGCCCCTTGACTTGAAGCTGTTCAACCTTATTGCGAGTTAGACCATCCACCCACAACTTTGGAGTCAGGGCTATCTCTCGAAGATAGATATGGTATTGATCCAGTGTCTCAAAACAAGACACCATTTCAATATCTACCTCTTACTACTTGCTAACATGATAAACGACAAAGCGAACGACTCCGAGTGCCTTCCCTACGGGATGGTCATCACCCTGATCTTACAATATTTTCGAGTTCCCCTACCCACCTTTGAGGCTCAAGAAATCAGCCCCAATGACATAATCAATGTTTCTTTTTTGAAGAAGATTGGATGCACTATCCGCGATGGGATGATCTACTCCAAGGCTGGGAGGAGCATTAGGATTGGAGAAGGTGACAACAATAGAAAGCTGATGAGGTTCCTGGTAATGCAGCTCCTCCCATTGCTATGGGCACTGATGAGCGAGCACCTAGTCCATAACTTGGTGGCTCTAGTACTGGTCAGGTTGGATATGATGACTTACTATAAGCTATTTCTAGCCGCCATTTTTGAAAAACCTAAGCTTTCTCTCTCTAGAAAATCCATAATTTCGGTCCAAAATCTTTCAAAACAACTTCATAAAACCTTCACTCATACTTCAAATCACCCATTTTTCAACCTTTCACTGTTGAAAATTCTTTATTCCCCATAATCTCTCTCTAAAACAACCCTTTTCACAATATCAGAGAGAATCCGGATCAAAACCACAGTTGGAGAACCTCATACGCCTACGAGGCCTCTGTCTATAAAGACCTCAGCATCATATGCTAAAGGAAAGGGTTTGGCAGGTTTATCAAGCGAAAAGGCAAGGACTAAGCTCGACGACTCACTCTTCTGGAGTCCAACCACCAAAGACAGGTATAACTCTGTCATGCACCACAAAAAGATCATGACGGGTAGATTCGTTGACTTTGATTCTATCTGTCATGAAAATTTTGATATATTACCTGCTTTTGAAATCATTCACTTAACACCACTTATCAAGATACACCAAAAGGTTTACTTATAGATTATTCACCAATTTTATGCCAACTTGGTTATATCGAGTGCATTGGCTCTTCGGTTTAAAACCAGCACATGGGCATTGAGTTTAAGATGAATACTGACCTCCTGATCAGTATACTGAGGATCCCCATGGAAGGGATCCAGTGGAGTCTGGATAGATGGCTATACAACTTCGATTACGAGGAGGCATGCCAGATTGTTAGGGATGACCCTAACTATATCTTTAGGCCCACTACATTTCACCATTGTAGTAACATGTCCCTCGACTCGAAGTTATTCAACCTCATCGTGAGTTGGACCATCCACCCATGACTCAGGAGTCAGGGCTATCTCTCAAAGATAGATATGGTATTGATCTGGTGTCTCAAAACAGGATACCATTTCAATATATACCCCCTACTGCTCGCTAACATGATAAACGGCAAAACGAGCGACTCTAGGTGCCTTCCCTACAGGATGCTCATCACACTGATCCTACAACATTTTTGAGTTCCCCTACCCGCCTCTAAGGCTCAAGACATCAGCCCCAAAGACATCATCAATGTCTCTTCTCTAAAGAAGATAGGATGCACTATCCGCGATGAGATGATTTACTCCAAGGCTAGGAGGAACATTAGGATTAGAGAGGGTGACAACAACGAGGAGGACGATGAGGTTCCTGGTAATGCAACTCCTCCCACTGCTATGGACACTGACGAGCGAGCACCTAGTCCATAACTTGGTGGCTTTAGTGCTGGTTAGGCTAGATGCGATGACTTACTACAGGTTATTTCAAGTTTCCATTTTAAAAAACCCTAAGCTTTCTCTCTCTAGAAAATCTGTAATTTCGGTCCAAAATCTCTCAAAACCGCTTTATAAAACCTTCAATCATACCTCAAATCACTTATTTTTCAACTTTTCAAGGTTGAAAATTCTTTATTCCCCGTAATCTCTCTCTAAAGCAATGTTTTCACAATGTTAGAGAGAACCCGGATCAAAACCACAGTTGGAAAACCTTACGCGCCTATGAGGCCTCGGTCTATAAAGACCTTGGCATCATATGCTAAGGGAAAGGGTTTGGTAGGTTCCTTAAGTGAAAAGGCAAGGACTAAGCTCAATGACTCACTCTTCTGGAGTCTAATCGCCAAAGATAGTTATAACTCCGTCATACATCACAAAAAGATCATGACGGGTAGATTCGTTGACTTCGATTCTATCTGTTATGAAAATTTTGATATATTACCTGTTTTTGAAATCATTAACTTGACACCACTTGTCAAGATACACCAAAAGGTTTACTTACGGATTATTCACCAATTTTACGCTAACCTGGTTAAACCGAGTGCACTGGCTCTTCGGTTTAAAACCAGCATCATGGGCATTGAGTTTGAGGTGAATACTGACCTTCTGGTTAGCAAACTGAGAATCCCCATGGAAGGGATCCAGTGGAGTTTGGATGGATAGCCATACAAATTCAATTATGAGGATGTGTGCCAGATTGTTAGGGGCGACCCTAACTATATCTTTAGGCCCACTACATTTCACCATTATAGTGACATGCCCCTCGACTCGAAGCTGTTCAACCTTATCGTGAGTTGGACCATCCACCCACGACTTGGGAGTCAGGGTTAACTCTCGAAAATAGATATGGTATTGATCTGGTGTCTCAAAACAGGACACCATTTCAATATCTACCTCCTACTGCTCGCTAACATGATAAATGGCAAAGCAAACGACTCCGGGTGCCTTCCTTATGGGATGCTCATCACCCTGATCCTACAGTATTTTCGAGTTCCGTTACCCGCCTCTGAGGCTCAAGACATTAGCCCCAAGGACATCATCAATGTCTCTTCTCTGAAGAATATGGGGTGTATTATCCGCGATGGGATGATCTACTCCAAGACTGGGAGGAACATTAGGATTAGAGAGGGTGACAACAGCGAGGAGGACGAAGAGGTTCCTGGTAATGCATCTCTTCCCACTGCTATAGACGCTGACGTTCGAGCACCTAGTCTATAACTTCGTGGCTCTAGTGCTGGTTAGGCTGGATACGATGACTTAGTACAGGCTATTTCAAGCCGCCATTTTTGAAAACCCTAAGCTTTCTCTCTCTACGAAACAAAGAATTGATTTTTTTTAGTATATATATATCAACAAAGCCTAGAAAATCTAGCACTGTAAAAATTTATAAAACGAGATTGATCAATCTATGAAGTATATTTTCTTTGTTTCTTCAAATCTAGAAATATTAATCAAATTCAAATAATATAAAAAAAATGATCTCTAGAGTTCTTACTTCAAATGATGGGTACCAAATTGATCTGCAAACTGTTGGAGTTCAGAGACAAAGTAAGGGTTAAAATCAGCAGATGATGCACGAGCACAAGCAGTGGTTAAGTCTTTCCTAACCGCCACAAGTCGTACAACAATATCCCTCAAAAGCTCATTCTAGTAAAAATTGGACAAATAAAAGATTTGAAAATATTTTAAGCAAACTAGACACAAACACTGAGAGGAAGGAAGGCTTACCTACAGCGGTGGAGGATGCGCGACGATCGAAGAGGTACGGTAGTGGAGGAGGTGCAACAATGAAGAAAACTCCTTTCTGGGCAGGAAAAAAAGAAATTTGTTGCAAATGAAGAAAATCAAGTAAAAAAATTCGGGGAAGAGGAAGAAAAAGGGAGATGAAGCTAAATGAGAGGAAAATTGAGGAAAAATGGTGGATGAAATGAAACACGTGCCCAAGAGGAGGAAAAGACATCAAACCTTGAAAAGTATGATATATATTCGTTCGATAAGAGAATTAATCCATGCTAACCCAACAACCATCTTTCGAAAAGCACCCTTAATTTTGGAACGACTTCCAAATAGTCAAATAGTACTCGTATACAATTTTTAATAATTTCAACATGTAAAAGCAATTTTACAACTTATTTATCAAACACATCAATTAGTTTAACAACACCTTTGACACAATTTTTACCAAACATCAAATATCTTTAAATTTCAAGGCACTTCTACATAAAACTGCTTTAGAATCATTTTTTAGCCTCAACAACAAAATCAGAAATTATGCCAAAGGGACTCTAAGCTTAAAATCAAAACTTTTTTAATAGATTTGTTTGTGTCAAATAATGAGAACTCTATCAAATAATCATTAAAATATCAATTAATAAATAACTTAATTTGATTAGATTTAATTAAATTTTTAAAAATTTAAAAGCCGACCTAAAATCAATTCTATTCTCCCAAACAAACAAGGCTTATCAAATCAGTCAGCTGAAAGCAACAGAGAAGGAATGCAAGTTGCACGTTGGTTAGCTACTACACTTCAAAGTTTAGTCTAACTGACTAATCATCTCGTCGGACCGTACATATATGTGAAACCAAAATGGTCTTGCGGCTTTTTGATCAAATACATGCATTTGTATTGTACTATGAAGTGACCGTAATGACTCTTTTAAAGACTTTGAATGAGAGGACAACTAATTAAGGTCAACTAACTCAAGGTTTGATTTTGAGACACTTTTTAATTTACTTTTTGCTTACATAAAATTTAATATAAATATTGTTTTATTCAAAACATTTTTTAAAATTAAAATTAAATTAAATATATATAGGTCAAACATGAATTATATGTAATATAAAAAAAAATATTAAAGATATTTGATTCATGCATATCACTTGGCCAACAATTTGAAAAGAATTCAAACCACCAACTTAAAAATTTAAACCCAAATTATTATTATTTATAATTCACATGATTGAAGTATCAAACACTACCCCCATATCAATTATAAGACTGAAGTATCATAAACAAAAACAACATCAAACACCATGTGCTAATTTGCGATCTCGTTGTGGTTCAATTTCATTTGAAAGTTAAATTCAAACATGTCTTATACCATAGGGATCGAACTCATGGAGCTTTTCTAGTTCCTTATTTTTAGTTTTTTTCTTGTGCAAGAAAAGAGGAATAGGGCAAAAACAAAGTAAAAAATAAATAAATTAGAAAAGTAAATAGAATAAAGAATTTTTTTATATATATAAAAAACCGAAGGAGTGGAACATTTTAGTAACCAATCAATACCTTCAAATAGTTTTAAAGTGATCGAAAAAGTTCTAAATTTTGATATGCTTTCAAAATTTGAGTAATCATAACTTGTAAGAAGGAAAAATAATAATTAATTATATAACAATGATTTTTATAGGTTAAAATTGTAAATTATAAGTCAAGCTTCAACACATGTCGTTTCGTTGCTAGTGGATTGTCGGGGTGTTAAAAATGAGTGTAGAAAATAAATGTTGATATATCAATGTTAGCCAAATTTTAAAATCGAAAAATAATATGCTTATATGTAATTCTCTTTTAAGTATTTTTTTTTTTGGTTAGATGATTGTCATTGAATTATTTTTTAATCCATTTTTAAGGGTTATAACTTAATATTAAGATACGATTTATCAATGCTAAAAACAAAAGTAAATATAGTGAATATCATGTGAGTACAACAAAAGAATCATCTCAATACATAGTGACTAATGAGAAAGCACCACATAAGTGTAAAGCAATTTTTTTCACTTTCTCTGTGCTATTAATGAAGGTAATCTGTGTTACTAGATAATTTTCTGAGAACTGTTAATGAATTTTTAATTTTCTGAGAACTGTTAATGAATTTTTCAAAAAAAAAAAGTACAAAATTGCTATATGCACGTCTCTCATTGCCCGTAAAAGCAATTGTGTTTTTTGGGACATATGATATCAATTGAAACGTCATCTATACCTTATCACTTTTTGTCGCACCATGGAAAATCAACATGTTTATATATAACTATTATCGATCCAAAAAATCATGGTATTATTGATTCAAAAAATCATGGAATATTGGGCTTGTTCTTTGCTACTTGTTCAATGAATAGAGGAATATCCAAATCTGTACTAAGTTTTAATTCACCAATAAAGTAATTATTTTTACCTTTAAAAAAACAATATCATATAGATGCTTCATTCAAACACAGTAACAAACAAGCAAAAGAAAAAAGAAAAAAGGATCATCCATGATCCAACCATTACATCAGATTGCTAAAATCAACACAACCAAGCTACAATAGCAACAATTAAGGCAAAACCGATAATAAGACAAGTATCAACAAAACATTTTTGTTACTGTGATAATTAAAATTCAATTTAATCATGAAAATAAAATTGTGTCAAGAAAATAATTACATTCAGTAAAATAAGATTTTGATGTATATACCGTTGTATTTAAAACCATATATATCTCATTCGAATAATAATGATTTTGATGTAATTCGGTTTTAAAATGCCACAAAATCTAAAATATATAATTATTTTTTTTTGAAAGCACAAAAAAATGAACACGTGTTCAAGTGCCACCATTAAAATACCACTTTATATATATATATCATGGATTATCATTAATAAATTATTATCTTAATAAATTATTTTATCTTTGTTACCGTATATTAATGTAAGGGAATTTTCCTAAACTTTCAATTATGAAAAGAAGATTATGGTGTCGTTTGGCATCCATTTAAAGTGAGATGAAAATTATTTACTTTTAAAAAATAATTTTAGTCACATTTTAAGTGAGTAACAAACAAACCCTGTAACAGTAACATCATACAAAACTTGTAATGAAAATCCCATCATTCTTAGAGTGCTCTAAGGTACGTCAAAAGAACTCAATCTAGGATTCACTCAAATGTAAAAGCAGGGAATCACTTCTTGATTACATAATGATATATATATATATATATATATATATATATATATATATATATATTAATAAAGTAAGAGTATAGGAGTAAATTGTTATGAGAGTGAAAGAGTGAGGATTGAGGAAGACACCTGATAGGATGTGTGAGAGAGAAAAAGAGAGCGAGCAAATTAGAGAAATGAGGCATTGCCCAATTGGGTTTTTTATTTTTATTTTTTAAAATGCATTTCATTTCACAGTGAAATTGATCGCATGAGTTGGGGTGCATTTTTTGGGTTCTATACTGATGGTTCTCAAATTCCATCAGTATATTATTGGTTTTTACTTACAGATTTTAGTGTCCATCAGTACATATTGAGTCTATAGTGACAATATTTTTAAACCATTAGTGTATACTAACCATCAACGAGGCATTGCCGTATATATTAAGTTTATATTGATGGATTGATAATATATCGATATAGACAGTATATATTTACGGATTTTAAATTTGTCAATATATTGCATTTTTTTAGTAGTGCAATGAATAATCAAAAGTAATTAAAGAATTTTCTTCTCCGTCTCTATTGCAATTCTTGCAATATTATTAGGAGTCTAGTCTTGAACTCGAACCAAGCAAATGTCCCTGAGCTATGAACGCTTCAATGGTTGCTAAGGATGTCCTCAAAACCTACTGGCCAGGATTCTCTCTTGCAGCCACATACATTAAGTGCAAAATTGATTAACACATATATTACTAATGGTTGCTTCCTAAAAATTACTACACAACTTTCAGATGATTAATGAAAACAGTAGTTAAAAGTAGTGGTATGAATAGGATTGCTCAATATATATATATTTTTCATATCATCCATGTAAAAGACAGAAAGTAGTTAAATATTTGCTCCATATATTTATGAAGATTCAATGTTTATTTTACATGAACTTGATATCGATCATGGTCGAGCAATTAACAAAATCTGGACAAATTCAAAGAATCAGATCTTTTAGTCTCTCGTGTATTCTTGATATCTCAATGCCTATTCGAGAACTAAAGGCCTGCAAAGAAATTAACAATATCAATATATAACAAGGCTGTTAAAAGGTATGAGTCTATGCTTTCTTTTTCTCTAATTTTCTTTTCTTTTCTTTTCTCACTTCCTAGTTTCAATGTGAAGAAACATGCATATATATAATGTATACTAGAGTTAGGGTTTTAAAACTATATTTTAGAGATATCATCAAATTAAGCCAAAGTTTCCGCAAAGATTTGTTTTCTTGGAAAAATTCTTAGGCGTACATTCTGGACACGAGCAGGAGAATTTACAGCCATTGAAAGAAGAAAAATGGGAGAATTTCTTACTTTCTTTTTTCTACCTTAAATGGTTGAAGATTCTAATGTCACATCCATATCTCGTCTTTTTTTTGTTTTTAACAGCAAATGAATAGTTTTACTGAAAGAGATAAGACAAAAGGCTCAAAAGTACTATACGAACTCAGAATGAGCCTTGCTACAAACAAAAGGAGATGAAAGGGACCAAAAAACCAAACACCCAAGCTACAAAATAGAAGAACTCAAATATGACGACAGCTTTGAAAATAGTGGCATGACACAAACAATCTCAAACAGAGAGCAGCAGTTCAGACCACACTCAAGATGAAACACCAAAACAAATTTCAATGTAAACTTGGGTTAGGGTTTTTAAACTAAGTTTTAGAGATCTCATTAAATTAAGCCAAAGTTGCTGCTAAGAATTTTTCTTTGTTATGATATCATAAAATAAAGATGAAATTAGTGTATTAATTAATGATAATTACCTGAGACTTAATTGTATAAATGGCTCTATTTCCAGCGTTATGAAGATTAACACTAACAACTTCAGCTCCTTCTTCCTGGAGGACACTGATAACTTCATATAGCATGAAGTTCTTATTCATCATCCCTGTAATAAAGTTTACTTCCAAAGTAGATTGATCCCAAGTTGTTATGTTCAATCTTGGTAATATTCTCAAGCTGGCGCCACTTGCCATCTCACCAGATGCTTCAATATTTGATCCTCTCATCAGTTCTGCTTTCCTTCGGTTTCCTTCCTCTACTCTTTCTTTCAGATGGTTTATGTAAAAACTAGCTCGAGTCACCAACTCAGATACTGTCGACTATTTATACATAAAATTCAGTTCAATCATGTTAGAGAAAGAGAGAGGGAGGGAGGGAGGGAAAGAGAGACTACGTACCCTGGACCTGGAGGGATGGCGAGGAATGAGAGAAGCAAGCCTGTTATAGAGATCTCTCATTCGCATTCTCCGCAATCTTTCTTGCATAATTCTTCGATGTCTAGAAGAGCTAGGACTCTCCATTAATTCTATACTAATTAAAAGAGAAAAAACATAAATTAAAGAATTGAAAGAGGCAACTTAATTAATTATGTTCGGAACTAAATAAAGAATTTTGGTTAATTTATGGCAATGATCGATAAATAATAAAGATGAATTTTAAGGAGTCGACCGGTATGTATATAGAGTTGTGGAGATCCAGAGACAAGAAGCTATAGTTTCCAAGCATTGGGCCCATTTTTTTATTGAAAAAAAAGGATGCGGCTAAACAATATGAGGGTCTTTGTTTGAAAGATTGAATGGAGAGAAAAACGATTGGTCATGCATCGCACGATGCCAAAATTTATTTAATTGCGCCGCATAAACAATAGATAACTCATAAGTTTAATCATATTAATAATTATTGAGTTCAAATTTATGAAATGTCCATTGGTTGTTAGCCTATGTCAAGAAATAATTCTTAGCACCATGTCAACTAATCATTTTTCATTATTTGGATGTTTTAAAAAATAAATGTAATAAAAACATGTAAAAGAAAAGAAAGGAAATGGTATAACACGGTTTACTATTTTGTATTTCATTGTTAAAAAAAATTAAAAATCTCCTAATTTAGAATAATTGAAAAAATGAGGATTTGATGAGAAACGATATACTCTTTCCATTTTCTTTCTTTCGTTAGGAAAAATAAAAAATTACATTAGAGGTCTTTGAACTATTTTCATCTAGCACTTAAATCTTTGAACTATTAATTTTGCACAAAAAAATCCGTAAACTTTCGATTAGTTACAACATTATCCTTTTCATTAATATAATTTTTTTTTCAATTTGAGATGGTTGAATACATTAAATAAGAGTTTCAATAAACTTTATAAACCATTTGGATCGAAATCATCCAAAAACAATTAAAAAAATTCATTTACGTGCTATTTTTGTGTTTTTAAAATTTTTAAAATTAAAAAGTAAGAAACAAATATTCTTAGTATAAAAAAAATATTATACTTTTTTATAATAGATCTTTACATGTATAGAAAAATACATGATCAAATTACTTCGTATTATTAAGTTTTTAAGACAATTTTGTTAACTAATAGAGTTTGAAAAGACTATAATGCAACTAAATTCAAATTTTGAAACCTTTAGTGTCAAGTTCAAAGTTTCAAGATTTAAATATTAAAAAATAATAATTTAAAGACATGATACAATTAATTATCTTTAAATAAAATTCTCAAACGAAAGGTACGTATACCATTTTCTTTCAATATTCCCCTTAATTCAAACACAATATTGTAAAAGCAAAAGGGCCAAATTAGGCCAATCATCCATGATTATTTCTCTGTCGCCCATGAATGAGTTCAACGTAAGTTAAATACATTCAATTTGTTGATTCATCCTGTTGACCTGTGGACAATAACTTCAATTTTTTTTGGCTATGCTTAAGACCTACTGTCACTGTGGCTATAAGTTGGGATCCAAAAAGTTTCTTAATCTTGTAATCTTGCTTTTCTTAGTAAATCATGATCAGATGAAGTTCAATCAGCCTTTTTTTTTTTTTTGGAGTTAGAGAAATCTTTGTTGTCATGATCTCGATCAACAAGTGTATAATTTGGTGATCATGCCTATATAGATCTTATTCGTAATTAACAAAGAAAAAAGGTTCACTCAGAAAAAAAAAAGAAAAGGACAAAAATAAATCAAACCACACTTGATGATAAGGATTTAATTAATTATCATTAAAAATTTTAAATTTATCTAAAATATACAGTTTCAGGACCTTTATATATATATATATATATATACAGACACATTGAGTATCAACTTAACAAGAAACTTAAGCTTAAGAGTACTCATGAGCTCAATTATATATGCTTATAATCTATTCCTTTTTCTTTCTTTTCTTACGTGGGATTGTTCTAGTTACACACATATAAATATTCTCTCTAGACAAGTTAACTTTTTATATATAATGGCTATGTTTAACACTTATGGTTTAAACTTTCGGGTGTAGATGGAAATAAATTGCGCATATAAAATCCTTAGTTCATAAATCTAAAAATGATCGACGATTCTAAATATGCTTGCTTTAGTTTCATATAATTATACAAGCTTTTATTAATTAATTAAGTGAAAAGAAAAATTAATTGATTTTAAAATGAAATAATAAATTGTTTCTGAGTGTCACAAGTTGGGAGACAATGTTGGTAACCAAAAAGAAAAACATGTTTGTTTTTCATTTAATTTGACTTTGAGGCGAAAAAAGACTTAAATCTCGTTTTTTTGTCGCATTCTTTTTGTTAACATCCTATTTGCCATGAGATCAACTCATCTGCTGTAAAAAAAATTATAAAGTAAAACTTATAATACACATAAATTTTGATTATAAAATGGTCTCACCGCATCTTAAAATTTAAAATGTTCAAATTTATATGCAAAATCAATATACTGCGAACTTTACTTCACAATTTTTACTGCAAAAAAATTAATCCCGTTTGTCATACCCCTGTAATCACAATCACATAAGCCTGAAAAGCGAATGGAATATTTGGAATATTGAAGCACACAAAGCAACACTCGATGTGGATGTATATCAAACAAAATTTGACTTTTGTATCGATTCATATTCCAATTAAGTATTCAACAATTATATCCATGTGTGTCTCAAATCTTCGGCGCCTAGTAACTGCTCTGTTTTGTATCGATTCATATTCCAATTAAGCATTCAACAATTATATCCATGTCTCAAATCTTCGGCGCCAGGTAACTGCTCTGTGACCAGAATCTCTAATTTCTTTTGTGGAAAAATCTTGCTTGTCATGATGAAAGGAAGATCGAGAATAGTTATACACATAACGAGCAAATTAATCATATGCTTAAATAGAGAGTGATGATAGAGAGATTTCGATCACTACAATAAAATTGCGTATTTGCAATGGATTTTTCTATCACACATACCCAATAAGCCGTTGCAATTGCTTATTTGCGACAGAAATCCGCCGCAAAAAATTTTTGTGCTACTGAAAAAAAATTTCGTCTCAATTAATATTATTTGTGATGGAAATTTTCATCGAAAATAAGTCTCGCTTTTTAAAAAAAATATTTTGTTAAAAATATTTTGATAGAAAAATTGATCGCAATTAAGAAAATTTATTTGTGACGGATTTAAATCCGTGGCAAATACTAATTCATAGTATTTGCGACGGATTATACCCAAAATCAGCAACATATAATTTTTTGGTTTTTAATTTTTTTTTAAAAAAAAACTGTTCAAACTATTCATCTAAAACAAAAATTTTACAATCAATAAAACCAATAATACAATCTACAAAAATATATAAACTCAATAACAATATATCATATCATTCAGACTAATAATTTATACAAATTTGTTAACAATAATAAAAATGCAATATGTCATCAAAATGTCATAAATAATACAAAAATAAAATCACAAATGTGACATATCCAGGTAGTAATCCTCAGCCTCGTCTTTATTCAATGTTTTCTCGTAGAGTTTGTGAAAGAAGTTAAAAGAAAAACCATAAGACATTTTGCAATCAAATGAGAACGAATTCATTAATTATAAAAAAGAATGAATAATCAATTTTAAAGTTTATGCCGAAAACCTAACAGAACCCGAACCAGTGGTCTGAACTCGACTATACTTGTTCTCACAACTCATATTCTTTAGTACAAACGTGTCGATACTCTCAACTCGTCCACGGGACGAGTATTTTATGTTTTCGACCCTAAAACCACTAAGTGTTAAGGGTTTGAACTTAAAACTCTCACTTTTCCTCACAGAACCTGAACCAATGGTCCAAACTCGACTAGACTTTCTTTCGCAACTCACATTCTATGGTATGGACGTGCTAATACTATCGACTCATCCACTAGACGAGTATCTTACGTTTTCAACCCTAAAACCATTAAACGTTAATGGTTTGAACCAAAAACTCTTTTTTTTTTCCTCATAGAATATGAACCTATGGTCCGAACTCGACTAGACTTGTTCTCATAACTCACATTCTATGGTTTGGACGTGCTGATACTCTCGACACATCCACGATATGAGTATTTTACGTTGACCCTAAAACCACTAAGTTTTAACATTATATGGTATATATCATGCACATTACGATAATAAAGTTTTAATTCTAAAGTTCTAAAAGTGTTTAGTATTTACATTGGAGGGTGGAGGTGGAGGTACATACAGAGGCGGTATCCTGTAACTCTAATAGATGGCAAACACGGCGTGTTGTATGCCTTCATTCACCTACTCCTACATCCGATGTTCTGTCTGCTCCAGGCGTTATTATGTTTCCTCCAAATGTTGTTGTACCTCATGGACCCAGTAACGGACCTTCACTTGGATTTGTTGTTGTATATGCTCCTCCTCAAGAAATGTGGAGCCTTAAGCCCTGGAGGAGGTGGGAATGGCGGACAAGTAATACCCTGACTTCCCGAGCATAGTACTCAGGTCCACCAAATTGTCCAAGCTGTTAACCATTCATCGGCATCCAATTGTTGGTGTGCATATAAATCATCTCCATATTTGGAGGTCATAACTTGACTATAGGACTCTTGTAATCCAAATCAATACATTAGGTAGATAAATTAGATCATAGAAAACTAAATTGAAGGACTTTAATCAAAATCAATACATTAGGTAGATAAATTAGATCATAGACAACTAAATTGAACAACTTTAGTAATTAAGATGCTTGACATAATATTTTATTAAAAAGATGTTTATACTTACGCTCACTACCTTGGACTTCTAATCAACATACTCCCTTGTACTATTGGCTATGTAGGTCTCATTGAAAACCTCCAGAACAGATGGTGGTCTGCCCAACTTTTTCTCCTACACATGGTAATGAAATTTGCATTAAATATGAAACAAACATTATAATCATGTACTTATAAAAAAACTAACATCATGTGTATCATCAAAATTCAATAATTAATATAAAAAAATAAGCATCATGTAGATAATTGACATTATAATTACGTTTACCAACCGATCTGCGTACTCCAGCGTACTCATGGACCCTTCAACATGGTGGATAAGTTCAACCTCTGACCACATATTAGATGATGCAAACTGTTGAAGCCTCTGCCAACCCTTTGTGGCCCATAGGCCACAAAGTTTATCCTGATTTAGCTGTTCATTCAATGCTTTTTCCACCCAACCCAATCTAGTTTCTTTGGCCCACACTCTTGTTCCACTCTAGCTCGAGCTTTGTTTAAGTGGTTAGTCAAGCGCCTCTGAGCACTATGGTTAAAAACAGCTTGGGCGTGCATGGTCTCGTCCTCGATGGAGAACCTATAACGATCCTGAAATGCAAAAGAAAAGGGTTACTTGCAACCTACAAAAATACTTATGCAAAGCAAAAATACAATGTATTACAACTTGTTCATATAGAGCACACATACACACACATATATATATATGGTCTCGTCCTCGATGGAGAACCTATAATGATCCTGAAATGCAAAAGAAAAGGGATTACTTGCAACCTACAAAAATACTTATGCAAAGAAAAAATACAATGTATTACAACTTGTTCATATAGAGCACACACACACACACACACATATATATATATATATATATATATATATAAAATAAACATACGTATGGAGCACACAACATAAACTATACCAAAAAGTAATTGAAGCAATTATTTTGCATTTTAGGAGTAAACTGTCTATATGAATTGAAAGGCTCATCATGATGACTATTTTTTGTTCATGTTATGGTCCTCACGATTCCCTTCGCCCTACTAAATGCGCTGAAATAATCAAAAGCTTCAAGTCAAATGCAAATAATTGGCTTTTATGGTACTAATACATAAATGCTGTCACAAAAAGTATATAAAACGAGTGCTTCTAATGTGAATCAAAGGTTGGTATGCTAGATTCTTAAGAGCAGGGGGAGTTTGCTAGGCCCTTTCCCTCTACGAGGTACATCATTTTCCTTATCCTCATCATCCTCCACCCTATCCTCATTCTTCTCGACATCTTCCACGGCCTCTTCACTTTGAAGGAAAAGATATTATAAGCCAAAATGAAAAACAATTCAACCAAGAGAAAGGGTTTATGTATAATGTAAAAGTAAATACATAGTTACCTAAAGCTGGGGCATGTGAAGTCGAGGCATCCTTTTTCTTCTCCTCCTCCTTCTCTTTCTTTTTCTTCTCATTCTCTTTCTTCTTCTCATTCCTATCTAGTGCCTGCGTCTCCTCTTTCATAGCATCCTCCCATAGATTTGCATCCTCCGAGCTCCTTGTCTCTTTCACTGTGCTAGGATCATCATCAGTAATATTTAAAGCATATAATGCAGTGCAAGCACTAAGGGAATACCTTATGGGTGACCTCCTAACCCGAGTGGATCTCCTCATGACAGGCATGGTCTCTACCCCCGAGCTAGCATCTGAATCCTCGTTCTTTACATCAGAAACATGAATACAGTTCTCAGACCCAACTGACTCAGAATCTGAAGTATTCAATGCAATCTGTGGGGTAGTCTCCCATTCTTTATCTCTCGGGCTAAGATAATTTGAACCTGCTTTGGCTATTCTGGTACATTTTGGACAACCACCACATCCCTTTGTGTTTCTCTGAACACAACATCTCTACTGAAAACTGTACTCATGTTTTCTAGATTCCATAACTTGTACTCCTTGACCCTATCCTTATAACCAAAGAAAATGCACTTCACTAATTTGTTATCAAGTTTGTTTCTCTTTTCTTTTGGCACATGCATATAAGCATCACACCCAAACATCCTAACATAAGTCACACTTGGTTTCTTCCCCAATAGTGCCTCAAATGGTGTCTGACCCTGCAATGCTGATATAGGTGATATGTTCTTCAAATAACATGTCGTAGCCATCGCCTCTGCCCAGAACTCCGGCTCCAAGCCTGTACAACTCAGCATACTCCTCGATTTCTCCATGAAAGATTGATTGGGTCTCTCGACCACCCCATTCTGTTGAGGTATATATGGAGTTGTTTTCTATCTTACAATGTTGCTTGCCACACAGAATTGCTCAAACTTGTCTGAGAAAAATTCTCCTCCATTATCTGTTCTCAGTACCTTTATCTTTCTTTCCATCTGATTTTCTACCAGTGCTTTAAACTCACAGAACTTATCAAATGCTTCAGTTTTACTCTTAATGAAGTAAATCCATGTATACCTTGAAAAAACATCAATGAAAAAGACGTAATACCTTGATTTTCCAATAGATTGGACCGGAACTGGCCCAAACATATGACTGTGTATCAAATCCAGAATACCCTTCGCCCTCGTGGTAGCGGACTTAAAACTCACACGGTTCTGCTTGCCATGTCGACAATGCTCACAAAAACTGAATCCCATAGAGAAATTTGGGACTCCTTTCACCATCTGCTTCGACGATAAAGTAGATAGTTTCCTTTCACCGATATGTCCAAGCCTCTGCTGCCACAACATAAAGGACTTCACCTCATCATCAGTCGCCTCCTCAAGAATAAAACCTCCACTGCACTAACTTTGTACTGTACTTCCCAGCAACTTGTACAATGTACCATACCGAACACCTCGTGCGATTACTAACGATCCACGAGTCATCTTGCATGAATTTTTGTCACAGCTGAAATTCACTCCCCCATCTGTCATCTTACTGACTGACATTAAGATCCTACCGAGGCCCGAAATAAGCATCTGACTTGGGAGTCAGGGTTAACTCTCGAAAATAGATATGGTATTGATCTGGTGTCTCAAAACAGGACACCATTTCAATATCTACCTCCTATTGCTCGCTAACATGATAAATGGCAAAGCAAACGACTCCGGGTGCCTTCCTTATGGGATGCTCATCACCCTGATCCTACAGTATTTTCGAGTTCCGTTACCCGCCTCTGAGGCTCAAGACATTAGCCCCAAGGACATCATCAATGTCTCTTCTCTTAAGAATATGGGGTGTACTATCCGCGATGGGATGATCTACTCCAAGACTGGGAGGAACATTAGGATTAGAGAGGGTGACAACAGCGAGGAGGACGAAGAGGTTCCTGGTAATGCATCTCTTCCCACTGCTATAGACGCTGACGTTCGAGCACCTAGTCTATAACTTCGTGGCTCTAGTGCTGGTTAGGCTGGATACGATGACTTAGTACAGGCTATTTCAAGCCGCCATTTTTGAAAACCCTAAGCTTTCTCTCTCTACGAAACAAAGAATTGATTTTTTTTTAGTATATATATATATATCAACAAAGCCTAGAAAATCTAGCACTGTAAAAATTTATAAAACGAGATTGATCAATCTATGAAGTATATTTTCTTTGTTTCTTCAAATCTAGAAATATTAATCAAATTCAAATAATATAAAAAAAATGATCTCTAGAGTTCTTACTTCAAATAATGGGTACCAAATTGATCTGCAAACTGTTGGAGTTCAGAGACAAAGTAAGGGTTAAAATCAGCAGATGATGCACGAGCACAAGCAGTGGTTAAGTCTTTCCTAACCGCCACAAGTCGTACAACAATATCCCTCAAAAGCTCATTCTAGTAAAAATTGGACAAATAAAAGATTTGAAAATATTTTAAGCAAACTAGACACAAACACTGAGAGGAAGGAAGGCTTACCTACAACGGTGGAGGATGCGCGACGATCGAAGAGGTACGGTAGTGGAGGAGGTGCAACAATGAAGAAAACTCATTTCTGGGCAGGAAAAAAAGAAATTTGTAGAAAATGAAGAAAATCAAGTAAAAAAATTCGGGGAAAAGGAAGAAAAAGGGAGATGAAGCTAAATGAGAGGAAAATTGAGGAAAAATGGTGGATGAAATGAACACGTGCCCAAGAGGAGGAAAAGACATCAAACCTTGAAAAGTATGATATATATTCGTTCGATAAGAGAATTAATCCATGCTAACCCAACAACCATCTTTCGAAAAGCACCCTTAATTTTGGAACGACTTCCAAATAGTCAAATAGTACTCGTATACAATTTTTAATAATTTCAACATGTAAAAGCAATTTTACAACTTATTTATCAAACACATAAATTAGTTTAACAACACCTTTAGCACAATTTTTACCAAACATCAAATATCTTTAAATTTCAAGGCACTTCTACATAAAACTGCTTTAGAATCATTTTTTAGCCTCAACAACAAAATCAGAAATTATGCCAAAGGGACTCTAAGCTTAAAATCAAAACTTTTTTAATAGATTTGTTTGTGTCAAATAACGAGAACTCTATCAAATAATCATTAAAATATCACTTAATAAATAACTTAATTTGATTAGATTTAATTAAATTTTTAAAAATTTAAAAGCCGACCTAAAATCAATTCTATTCTCCCAAACAAACAAGGCTTATCAAATCAGTCAGCTGAAAGCAACAGAGAAGGAATGCAAGTTGCACGTTGGTTAGCTACTACACTTCAAAGTTTAGTCTAACTGACTAATCATCTCGTCGGACCGTACATATATGTGAAACCAAAATGGTCTTGCGGCTTTTTGATCAAATACATGCATTTGTATTGTACTATGAAGTGACCGTAATGACTCTTTTAAAGACTTTGAATGAGAGGACAACTAATTAAGGTCAACTAACTCAAGGTTTGATTTTGAGACACTTTTTAATTTACTTTTTGCTTACATAAAATTTAATATAAATATTGTTTTATTCAAAACATTTTTTAAAATTAAAATTAAATTAAATATATATAGGTCAAACATGAATTATATGTAATATAAAAAAAAATATTAAAGATATTTGATTCATGCATATCACTTGGCCAACAATTTGAAAAGAATTCAAACCACCAACTTAAAAATTTAAACCCAAATTATTATTATTTATAATTCACATGATTGAAGTATCAAACACTACCCCCATATCAATTATAAGACTGAAGTATCGTAAACAAAAACAACATCAAACACCATGTGCTAATTTGCGATCTCGTTGTGGTTCAATTTCATTTGAAAGTTAAATTCAAACATGTCTTATACCATAGGGATCGAACTCATGGAGCTTTTCTAGTTCCTTATTTTTAGTTTTTTTCTTGTGCAAGAAAAGAGGAATAGGGCAAAAACAAAGTAAAAAATAAATAAATTAGAAAAGTAAATAGAATAAAGAATTTTTTTATATATATAAAAAACCGAAGGAGTGGAACATTTTAGTAACCAATCAATACCTTCAAATAGTTTTAAAGTGATCGAAAAAGTTCTAAATTTTGATATGCTTTCAAAATTTGAGTAATCATAACTTGTAAGAAGGAAAAATAATAATTAATTATATAACAATGATTTTTATAGGTTAAAATTGTAAATTATAAGTCAAGCTTCAACACATGTCGTTTCGTTGCTAGTGGATTGTCGGGGTGTTAAAAATGAGTGTAGAAAATAAATGTTGATATATCAATGTTAGCCAAATTTTAAAATCGAAAAATAATATGCTTATATGTAATTCTCTTTTAAGTATTTTTTTTTTTGGTTAGATGATTGTCATTGAATTATTTTTTAATCCATTTTTAAGGGTTATAACTTAATATTAAGATACGATTTATCAATGCTAAAAACAAAAGTAAATATAGTGAATATCATGTGAGTACAACAAAAGAATCATCTCAATACATAGTGACTAATGAGAAAGCACCACATAAGTGTAAAGCAATTTTTTTCACTTTCTCTGTGCTATTAATGAAGGTAATCTGTGTTACTAGATAATTTTCTGAGAACTGTTAATGAATTTTTAATTTTCTGAGAACTGTTAATGAATTTTTCAAAAAAAAAAAGTACAAAATTGCTATATGCACGTCTCTCATTGCCCGTAAAAGCAATTGTGTTTTTTGGGACATATGATATCAATTGAAACGTCATCTATACCTTATCACTTTTTGTCGCACCATGGAAAATCAACATGTTTATATATAACTATTATCGATCCAAAAAATCATGGTATTATTGATTCAAAAAATCATGGAATATTGGGCTTGTTCTTTGCTACTTGTTCAATGAATAGAGGAATATCCAAATCTGTACTAAGTTTTAATTCACCAATAAAGTAATTATTTTTACCTTTAAAAAAACAATATCATATAGATGCTTCATTCAAACACAGTAACAAACAAGCAAAAGAAAAAAGAAAAAAGGATCATCCATGATCCAACCATTACATCAGATTGCTAAAATCAACACAACCAAGCTACAATAGCAACAATTAAGGCAAAACCGATAATAAGACAAGTATCAACTAGTATGCAAACTTTAAAAAACCAAAACACATCCATCCCGGGTTTCAACACCAATCAAAAAACATATTATCCTCTTTATTTTTAATATAATTAATTTTAAACAAAAATAAATAAACTTGAATGTGATATTTCCACATCTAAGTCATTTTTATCGCAAAAAAACTTCACACTAAATTTATTTCTGATTTAAACACAGAAATAGAAATAGTTTTTAAGATTTTCCTTTTCAAATCGCGAGTTTTTCATTGCAGTTCATGGGTTCTTCACGACAAAGGCAATGGAGCAACGATGGGGTGGTGGAGCAGAGGTGGAGCTCGTTGGTTCTTCAAATCGAGCTTGGGTTTTTCCTATAAGTTAGTGGGTTTGAGAAAGAGGACTGGGTTTTTGGATTTGAGAGAGAGATTGATTTTGTGGGTTTGAGAGAGACCATTGAGCTTAGGGTTTCAGAGAGAGACGATTGAGCTTGGGGTTTCAGAGAAAGAGGACTGAGTTTAGGGTTTCAAAACGAAGTAAAAAAGAGTTGAAAAACATACAGAGCGAGCTACCAAGCAACTCTAGGGCTGCAAAATGTCCCATTCTTATCAATCTTTGGCATCTAAGTGGGTTTTTCGCTCTTTCATCCACTGAAAATTCTGGACTTTGAATAGAGAGAGTGAATATTGAGATGGTGTGTGAGAGAGAAAAAGAGAGAGCGAGCAAATTAGAGAAATGAGGCATTGCCGTATTGGGTTTTTTATTTTTATTTTTTAAAATGCATTTCATTTCACAGTGAAATTGATCGCATGAGTTGGGGTGCATTTTTTGGGTTCTATACTGATGGTTCTCAAATTCCATCAGTATATTATTGGTTTTTACTTACAGATTTTAGTGTCCATCAGTACATATTGAGTCTATAGTGACAATATTTTTAAACCATTAGTGTATACTAACCATCAACGAGGCATTGCCGTATATATTAAGTTTATATTGATGGATTGATAATATATCGATATAGACAGTATATATTTACGGATTTTAAATTTGTCAATATATTGCATTTTTTTAGTAGTGCAATGAATAATCAAAAGTAATTAAAGAATTTTCTTCTCCGTCTCTATTGCAATTCTTGCAATATTATTAGGAGTCTAGTCTTGAACTCGAACCAAGCAAATGTCCCTGAGCTATGAACGCTTCAATGGTTGCTAAGGATGTCCTCAAAACCTACTGGCCAGGATTCTCTCTTGCAGCCACATACATTAAGTGCAAAATTGATTAACACATATATTACTAATGGTTGCTTCCTAAAAATTACTACACAACTTTCAGATGATTAATGAAAACAGTAGTTAAAAGTAGTGGTATGAATAGGATTGCTCAATATATATATATTTTTCATATCATCCATGTAAAAGACAGAAAGTAGTTAAATATTTGCTCCATATATTTATGAAGATTCAATGTTTATTTTACATGAACTTGATATCGATCATGGTCGAGCAATTAACAAAATCTGGACAAATTCAAAGAATCAGATCTTTTAGTCTCTCGTGTATTCTTGATATCTCAATGCCTATTCGAGAACTAAAGGCCTGCAAAGAAATTAACAATATCAATATATAACAAGGCTGTTAAAAGGTATGAGTCTATGCTTTCTTTTTCTCTAATTTTCTTTTCTTTTCTTTTCTCACTTCCTAGTTTCAATGTGAAGAAACATGCATATATATAATGTATACTAGAGTTAGGGTTTTAAAACTATATTTTAGAGATATCATCAAATTAAGCCAAAGTTTCCGCAAAGATTTGTTTTCTTGGAAAAATTCTTAGGCGTACATTCTGGACACGAGCAGGAGAATTTACAGCCATTGAAAGAAGAAAAATGGGAGAATTTCTTACTTTCTTTTTTCTACCTTAAATGGTTGAAGATTCTAATGTCACATCCATATCTCGTCTTTTTTTTGTTTTTAACAGCAAATGAATAGTTTTACTGAAAGAGATAAGACAAAAGGCTCAAAAGTACTATACGAACTCAGAATGAGCCTTGCTACAAACAAAAGGAGATGAAAGGGACCAAAAAACCAAACACCCAAGCTACAAAATAGAAGAACTCAAATATGACGACAGCTTTGAAAATAGTGGCATGACACAAACAATCTCAAACAGAGAGCAGCAGTTCAGACCACACTCAAGATGAAACACCAAAACAAATTTCAATGTAAACTTGGGTTAGGGTTTTTAAACTAAGTTTTAGAGATCTCATTAAATTAAGCCAAAGTTGCTGCTAAGAATTTTTCTTTGTTATGATATCATAAAATAAAGATGAAATTAGTGTATTAATTAATGATAATTACCTGAGACTTAATTGTATAAATGGCTCTATTTCCAGCGTTATGAAGATTAACACTAACAACTTCAGCTCCTTCTTCCTGGAGGACACTGATAACTTCATATAGCATGAAGTTCTTATTCATCATCCCTGTAATAAAGTTTACTTCCAAAGTAGATTGATCCCAAGTTGTTATGTTCAATCTTGGTAATATTCTCAAGCTGGCGCCACTTGCCATCTCACCAGATGCTTCAATATTTGATCCTCTCATCAGTTCTGCTTTCCTTCGGTTTCCTTCCTCTACTCTTTCTTTCAGATGGTTTATGTAAAAACTAGCTCGAGTCACCAACTCAGATACTGTCGACTATTTATACATAAAATTCAGTTCAATCATGTTAGAGAAAGAGAGAGGGAGGGAGGGAGGGAAAGAGAGACTACGTACCCTGGACCTGGAGGGATGGCGAGGAATGAGAGAAGCAAGCCTGTTATAGAGATCTCTCATTCGCATTCTCCGCAATCTTTCTTGCATAATTCTTCGATGTCTAGAAGAGCTAGGACTCTCCATTAATTCTATACTAATTAAAAGAGAAAAAACATAAATTAAAGAATTGAAAGAGGCAACTTAATTAATTATGTTCGGAACTAAATAAAGAATTTTGGTTAATTTATGGCAATGATCGATAAATAATAAAGATGAATTTTAAGGAGTCGACCGGTATGTATATAGAGTTGTGGAGATCCAGAGACAAGAAGCTATAGTTTCCAAGCATTGGGCCCATTTTTTTATTGAAAAAAAAGGATGCGGCTAAACAATATGAGGGTCTTTGTTTGAAAGATTGAATGGAGAGAAAAACGATTGGTCATGCATCGCACGATGCCAAAATTTATTTAATTGCGCCGCATAAACAATAGATAACTCATAAGTTTAATCATATTAATAATTATTGAGTTCAAATTTATGAAATGTCCATTGGTTGTTAGCCTATGTCAAGAAATAATTCTTAGCACCATGTCAACTAATCATTTTTCATTATTTGGATGTTTTAAAAAATAAATGTAATAAAAACATGTAAAAGAAAAGAAAGGAAATGGTATAACACAGTTTACTATTTTGTATTTCATTGTTAAAAAAAATTAAAAATCTCCTAATTTAGAATAATTGAAAAAATGAGGATTTGATGAGAAACGATATACTCTTTCCATTTTCTTTCTTTCGTTAGGAAAAATAAAAAATTACATTAGAGGTCTTTGAACTATTTTCATCTAGCACTTAAATCTTTGAACTATTAATTTTGCACAAAAAAATCCGTAAACTTTCGATTAGTTACAACATTATCCTTTTCATTAATATAATTTTTTTTTCAATTTGAGATGGTTGAATACATTAAATAAGAGTTTCAATAAACTTTATAAACCATTTGGATCGAAATCATCCAAAAACAATTAAAAAAATTCATTTACGTGCTATTTTTGTGTTTTTAAAATTTTTAAAATTAAAAAGTAAGAAACAAATATTCTTAGTATAAAAAAAATATTATACTTTTTTATAATAGATCTTTACATGTATAGAAAAATACATGATCAAATTACTTCGTATTATTAAGTTTTTAAGACAATTTTGTTAACTAATAGAGTTTGAAAAGACTATAATGCAACTAAATTCAAATTTTGAAACCTTTAGTGTCAAGTTCAAAGTTTCAAGATTTAAATATTAAAAAATAATAATTTAAAGACATGATACAATTAATTATCTTTAAATAAAATTCTCAAACGAAAGGTACGTATACCATTTTCTTTCAATATTCCCCTTAATTCAAACACAATATTGTAAAAGCAAAAGGGCCAAATTAGGCCAATCATCCATGATTATTTCTCTGTCGCCCATGAATGAGTTCAACGTAAGTTAAATACATTCAATTTGTTGATTCATCCTGTTGACCTGTGGACAATAACTTCAATTTTTTTTGGCTATGCTTAAGACCTACTGTCACTGTGGCTATAAGTTGGGATCCAAAAAGTTTCTTAATCTTGTAATCTTGCTTTTCTTAGTAAATCATGATCAGATGAAGTTCAATCAGCCTTTTTTTTTTTTTTGGAGTTAGAGAAATCTTTGTTGTCATGATCTCGATCAACAAGTGTATAATTTGGTGATCATGCCTATATAGATCTTATTCGTAATTAACAAAGAAAAAAGGTTCACTCAGAAAAAAAAAAGAAAAGGACAAAAATAAATCAAACCACACTTGATGATAAGGATTTAATTAATTATCATTAAAAATTTTAAATTTATCTAAAATATACAGTTTCAGGACCTTTATATATATATATATATATATATATATATATATATATATATATATATATATATATATATACAGACACATTGAGTATCAACTTAACAAGAAACTTAAGCTTAAGAGTACTCATGAGCTCAATTATATATGCTTATAATCTATTCCTTTTTCTTTCTTTTCTTACGTGGGATTGTTCTAGTTACACACATATAAATATTCTCTCTAGACAAGTTAACTTTTTATATATAATGGCTATGTTTAACACTTATGGTTTAAACTTTCGGGTGTAGATGGAAATAAATTGCGCATATAAAATCCTTAGTTCATAAATCTAAAAATGATCGACGATTCTAAATATGCTTGCTTTAGTTTCATATAATTATACAAGCTTTTATTAATTAATTAAGTGAAAAGAAAAATTAATTGATTTTAAAATGAAATAATAAATTCTTTTTGTTAACATCCTATTTGCCATGAGATCAACTCATCTGCTGTAAAAAAAATTATAAAGTAAAACTTATAATACACATAAATTTTGATTATAAAATGGTCTCACCGCATCTTAAAATTTAAAATGTTCAAATTTATATGCAAAATCAATATACTGCGAACTTTACTTCACAATTTTTACTGCAAAAAAATTAATCCCGTTTGTCATACCCCTGTAATCACAATCACATAAGCCTGAAAAGCGAATGGAATATTTGGAATATTGAAGCACACAAAGCAACACTCGATGTGGATGTATATCAAACAAAATTTGACTTTTGTATCGATTCATATTCCAATTAAGTATTCAACAATTATATCCATGTGTGTCTCAAATCTTCGGCGCCTAGTAACTGCTCTGTTTTGTATCGATTCATATTCCAATTAAGCATTCAACAATTATATCCATGTCTCAAATCTTCGGCGCCAGGTAACTGCTCTGTGACCAGAATCTCTAATTTCTTTTGTGGAAAAATCTTGCTTGTCATGATGAAAGGAAGATCGAGAATAGTTATACACATAACGAGCAAATTAATCATATGCTTAAATAGAGAGTGATGATAGAGAGATTTCGATCACTACAATAAAATTGCGTATTTGCAATGGATTTTTCTATCACACATACCCAATAAGCCGTTGCAATTGCTTATTTGCGACAGAAATCCGCCGCAAAAAATTTGTGCTACTGAAAAAAAATTTCGTCTCAATTAATATTATTTGTGATGGAAATTTTCATCGAAAATAAGTCTCGCTTTTTTAAAAAAATATTTTGTTAAAAATATTTTGATAGAAAAATTGATCGCAATTAAGAAAATTTATTTGTGACGGATTTAAATCCGTGGCAAATACTAATTCATAGTATTTGCGACGGATTATACCCAAAATCAGCAACATATAATTTTTTGGTTTTTAATTTTTTTTTTTAAAAAAACTGTTCAAACTATTCATCTAAAACAAAAATTTTACAATCAATAAAACCAATAATACAATCTACAAAAATATATAAACTCAATAACAATATATCATATCATTCAGACTAATAATTTATACAAATTTGTTAACAATAATAAAAATGCAATATGTCATCAAAATGTCATAAATAATACAAAAATAAAATCACAAATGTGACATATCCAGGTAGTAATCCTCAGCCTCGTCTTTATTCAATGTTTTCTCGTAGAGTTTGTGAAAGAAGTTAAAAGAAAAACCATAAGACATTTTGCAATCAAATGAGAACGAATTCATTAATTATAAAAAAGAATGAATAATCAATTTTAATGTTTATGCCGAAAACCTAACAGAACCCGAACCAGTGGTCTGAACTCGACTATACTTGTTCTCACAACTCATATTCTTTAGTACAAACGTGTCGATACTCTCAACTCGTCCACGGGACGAGTATTTTATGTTTTCGACCCTAAAACCACTAAGTGTTAAGGGTTTGAACTTAAAACTCTCACTTTTCCTCACAGAACCTGAACCAATGGTCCAAACTCGACTAGACTTTCTTTCGCAACTCACATTCTATGGTATGGACGTGCTAATACTATCGACTCATCCACTAGACGAGTATCTTACGTTTTCAACCCTAAAACCATTAAACGTTAATGGTTTGAACCAAAAACTCTTTTTTTTTTCCTCATAGAATATGAACCTATGGTCCGAACTCGACTAGACTTGTTCTCATAACTCACATTCTATGGTTTGGACGTGCTGATACTCTCGACACATCCACGATATGAGTATTTTACGTTGACCCTAAAACCACTAAGTTTTAACATTATATGGTATATATCATGCACATTACGATAATAAAGTTTTAATTCTAAAGTTCTAAAAGTGTTTAGTATTTACATTGGAGGGTGGAGGTGGAGGTACATACAGAGGCGGTATCCTGTAACTCTAATAGATGGCAAACACGGCGTGTTGTATGCCTTCATTCACCTACTCCTACATCCGATGTTCTGTCTGCTCCAGGCGTTATTATGTTTCCTCCAAATGTTGTTGTACCTCATGGACCCAGTAACGGACCTTCACTTGGATTTGTTGTTGTATATGCTCCTCCTCAAGAAATGTGGAGCCTTAAGCCCTGGAGGAGGTGGGAATGGAGGACAAGTAATACCCTGACTTCCCGAGCATAGTACTCAGGTCCACCAAATTGTCCAAGCTGTTAACCATTCATCGGCATCCAATTGTTGGTGTGCATATAAATCATCTCCATATTTGGAGGTCATAGGACTCTTGTAATCCAAATCAATACATTAGGTAGATAAATTAGATCATAGAAAACTAAATTGAAGGACTTTAATCAAAATCAATACATTAGGTAGATAAATTAGATCATAGACAACTAAATTGAACAACTTTAGTAATTAAGATGCTTGACATAATATTTTATTAAAAAGATGTTTATACTTACACTCACTACCTTGGACTTCTAATCAACATACTCCCTTGTACTATTGGCTATGTAGGTCTCATTGAAAACCTCCAGAACAGATGGTGGTCTGCCCAACTTTTTCTCCTACACATGGTAATGAAATTTGCATTAAATATGAAACAAACATTATAATCATGTACTTATAAAAAAACTAACATCATGTGTATCATCAAAATTCAATAATTAATATAAAAAAATAAGCATCATGTAGATAATTGACATTATAATTACGTTTACCAACCGATCTGCGTACTCCAGCGTACTCATGGACCCTTCAACATGGTGGATAAGTTCAACCTCTGACCACATATTAGATGATGCAAACTGTTGAAGCCTCTGCCAACCCTTTGTGGCCCATAGGCCACAAAGTTTATCCTGATTTAGCTGTTCATTCAATGCTTTTTCCACCCAACCCAATCTAGTTTCTTTGGCCCACACTCTTGTTCCACTCTAGCTCGAGCTTTGTTTAAGTGGTTAGTCAAGCGCCTCTGAGCACTATGGTTAAAAACAGCTTGGGCGTGCATGGTCTCGTCCTCGATAGAGAACCTATAACGATCCTGAAATGCAAAAGAAAAGGGTTACTTGCAACCTACAAAAATACTTATGCAAAGCAAAAATACAATGTATTACAACTTGTTCATATAGAGCACACACACACACACATATATATATATATATGGTCTCGTCCTCGATGGAGAACCTATAATGATCCTGAAATGCAAAAGAAAAGGGATTACTTGCAACCTACAAAAATACTTATGCAAAGAAAAAATACAATGTATTACAACTTGTTCATATAGAGCACACACACACACACACACACACACACACACACACATATATATATATATATATATATATATATATATATATAAAATAAACATACGTATGGAGCACACAACATAAACTATACCAAAAAGTAATTGAAGCAATTATTTTGCATTTTAGGAGTAAACTGTCTATATGAATTGAAAGGCTCATCATGATGACTATTTTTTGTTCATGTTATGGTCCTCACGATTCCCTTCGCCCTACTAAATGCGCTGAAATAATCAAAAGCTTCAAGTCAAATGCAAATAATTGGCTTTTATGGTACTAATACATAAATGCTGTCACAAAAAGTATATAAAACGAGTGCTTCTAATGTGAATCAAAGGTCGGTATGCTAGATTCTCAAGAGCAGGGGGAGTTTGCTAGGCCCTTTCCCTCTACGAGGTACATCATTTTCCTTATCCTCATCATCCTCCACCCTATCTTCATTCTTCTCGACATCTTCCACGGCCTCTTCACTTTGAAGGAAAAGATATTATAAGCCAAAATGAAAAACAATTCAACCAAGAGAAAGGGTTTATGTATAATGTAAAAGTAAATACATAGTTACCTAAAGCTGGGGCATGTGAAGTCGAGGCATCCTTTTTCTTCTCCTCCTCCTTCTCTTTCTTTTTCTTCTCATTCTCTTTCTTCTTCTCATTCCTATCTAGTGCCTGCGTCTCCTCTTTCATAGCATCCTCCCATAGATTTGCATCCTCCGAGCTCCTTGTCTCTTTCACTGTGCTAGGATCATCATCAGTAATATTTAAAGCATATAATGCAGTGCAAGCACTAAGGGAATACCTTATGGGTGACCTCCTAACCCGAGTGGATCTCCTCATGACAGGCATGGTCTCTACCCCCGAGCCAGCATCTGAATCCTCGTTCTTTACATCAGAAACATGAATACAGTTCTCAGACCCAACTGACTCAGAATCTGAAGTATTCAATGCAATCTGTGGGGCAGTCTCCCATTCTTTATCTTTCGGGCTAAGATAATTTGAACCTGCTTTGGCTATTCTGGTACATTTTGGACAACCACCACATCCCTTTGTGTTTCTCTGAACACAACATCTCTACTGAAAACTGTACTCATGTTTTCTAGATTCCATAACTTGTACTCCTTGACCCTATCCTTATAACCAAAGAAAATGCACTTCACTAATTTGTTATCAAGTTTGTTTCTCTTTTCTTTTGGCACATGCATATAAGCATCACACCCAAACATCCTAACATAAGTCACACTTGGTTTCTTCCCCAATAGTGCCTCAAATGGTGTCTGACCCTGCAATGCTGATATAGGTGATATGTTCTTCAAATAACATGTCGTAGCCATCGCCTCTGCCCAGAACTCCGGCTCCAAGCCTGTACAACTCAGCATACTCCTCGATTTCTCCATGAAAGATTGATTGGGTCTCTCGACCACCCCATTCTGTTGAGGTATATATGGAGTTGTTTTCTATCTTACAATGTTGCTTGCCACACAGAATTGCTCAAACTTGTCTGAGAAAAATTCTCCTCCATTATCTGTTCTCAGTACCTTTATCTTTCTTTCCATCTGATTTTCTACCAATGCTTTAAACTCACAGAACTTATCAAATGCTTCAGTTTTACTCTTAATGAAGTAAATCCATGTATACCTTGAAAAAACATCAATGAAAAAGACGTAATACCTTGATTTTCCAATAGATTGGACCGGAACTGGCCCAAACATATGACTGTGTATCAAATCCAGAATACCCTTCGCCCTCGTGGTAGCGGACTTAAAACTCACACGGTTCTGCTTGCCATGTCGACAATGCTCACAAAAACTGAATCCCATAGAGAAATTTGGGACTCCTTTCACCATCTGCTTCGACGATAAAGTAGATAGTTTCCTTTCACCGATATGTCCAAGCCTCTGCTGCCACAACATAAAGGACTTCACCTCATCATCAGTCGCCTCCTCAAGAATAAAACCTCCACTGCACTAACTTTGTACTGTACTTCCCAGCAACTTGTACAATGTACCATACCGAACACCTCGTGCGATTACTAACGATCCACGAGTCATCTTGCATGAATTTTTGTCACAGCTGAAATTCACTCCCCCATCTGTCATCTTACTGACTGACATTAAGATCCTACCGAGGCCCGAAATAAGCATCACACTTGGAAGTGTCCTGACTGTCCCATCATTCATCTTCAACTTCACTTTTCCACGACTAATAATTTTCACCATAGAGTTATCTCCCAATAAAACATCTCCCCCATCAAAGGTTTCATACTTACGAAACCAGTCCCTATGAGGTGTCATGTGAAAGGATACTCATGTGTCACTTATCCAAACACTTCGATCTGATTGAGCCAAACAGGGCTCCTTATTTAAGTCACCAGCATCATCATATTGGTTCTTATTTTTTGAAGCTGATCTCTCGTCTGTCCGCTTTTCAGGGTTCACACTCTTACTTCTACAATCCTTCTTCAGATGTCCGGGCTTCCTACACTTCTAACACTTCAACCTAGATTTATCCTTACTTTTCGATCTTCCCCTGAACTTGGGTTTATCACCAGACCACTTGTAGTCTCTATCATGGGTTAGCCCTCTCACAGATAAGGCCTCCTTTGACTATTTTTTTGTACCCGACCGCCTCATCTCCTTAGACAATAAGGCTGCCACGACATTCTCAAAGGATAGATCAGTCGTACCACTACCAATCGCAATTATCAAGTTATCCCATGAATTAGGCAGTGAACAAAGCAATGTAATAGCCTTATCTTCATCTGTCACATCAACATTGATAGATAATAACTGACCTATCAAAGTGTTGAACTCATGTAGATGAACAGAGAAAGAATCGTCCTCAACCAAAGGTTATACAACTTTTTCCACAGAAACAGTTTGTTTACCAAAGATTTACTCTGATAAAGGCTTTTCAGCTTCTTCCAAAGTTCTTTTGCAGTCTTCTCTCCATAAATGTTTATGAGGACAAAATTGGCCAGGCATAGTCGAATCAAACTTCAGGCCTTTCGATTGAGCTTCTCCCACTCCGTGATGGCCGTTGAAGATGATGCCAAAACCACCACCGACGACGCCGTCTCTGCCATGGATGTTGTCATCATGCTCATCGTACTTTTCATCATCTCATCAACTATCACCGTCCATAAGTCCCTGTCCATGAATAGATCCTTCATCTTTAGTTTCCACAACTCGAAGCTCTTCCCTCCGAACTTCTCGATTTCAATCCGTTATCCAATCGATATCTTTGATCGTTAATCCTCAAACATAAGGCTCAGATACCAATTGAACGATTTGAGACCTGTCAATCACACGAATTATAAACAAAAAGAAAATAAGACACAATATACCTAGGTTCACCCTATAATAAGGCTATGTCCTGCTAGAAGTTTCACTATAATCAACCTCACAAATCTCTCGTTACAATGTGTGCTCAGTACATAAAGAATATTTTTAAGCAGCTTAAGACGCCCTAATTAGGGTTTTCGCCCTGCTGTAAAACCATGGCTATGGACCCAAGCCCAAACCGTCAACCAAAAAAACCATACCTAAAACATGTACAGTGTAACGACCCATCTCGGGTTGGCCACCCACGAGACGGTGTCGTCACTTTTTGAAATCTCAGCACGACACATATATGCAACAATATAAAAATACCAACTGAAATTTTATACATCAATTCTCAACCCTCAAAAGGGGAGATACATCATTCAGATCTCAACTAACATATTATATACAACATATTATGCATGAATATTTACAGATTTTTTTTCATTAGTCTGAGGATGTGGACCACGTAGCTTACAGATAATGACTTGGTCTGAATATCAGCTTGTCAATTTACCTGTCCTACCTGCTACTTGAAATTATTTAACAATGAGGAATGAGTTTCACAAACTCAGTGAATTAATTTACTAGAAGTATTCAATTTGTATAATTAGTCTTCCAATATTCATTCATCTATATCTCATATAGTTTGATAATAACATCATATTATCACTACTACTACCAAAATCCTCATCCTTTATAAATCTCTTCTTCTCATATAATTAATCATCTTGAGACTATCAATTATATCTCATAATTACCTCATTATGAGGTTCATAGGATATAATTAGTCACCCAGATAATTCTCATCATATCATATTTTCATATTTCTTCCTTAACATATTTGTCTCTCTGTGAGACTCATTCATCTATCAATAAATTTACAGTCATTAATAGCACTTTAGCATCTCAAATAATAACAATCAATATTAAAGCAAATGCAATGTGTGAATTTAAATGTTATTATTATTGAGAACGTCTTACCACATGTCGATATGTTTTAGCTTAGACCGGCTGCCCTCCCGGTTCTTTTATTTCCAGCCAGTGTTTTCAAAGGCGAGGGCGTTGGGCGAGGTGTTTTGCCTCAATGAGGCGAGGCGTAAGCCCTGAGGCGTAAGCCTTTTGAAATATTGGGGTGTTTTGAATAAAATAATATTAATTAAATTATAAAAATATTAAAAAATTGAAATAATATAAATAAATTAATTATCAATAAACTTTACTAACTTAAGACCTATGAATGGATATTTATCAAAATATTTCTAAACAAATATCAAACAATTTGATGAAAATTTTAATCACATATGATATTAAACATACGCTATCGTTTGTTGCATATGTATCCATCAATTTACACTATGGTCCTCCAACATAGTGGTTTCATTTGTAATGATATCCAAACAAAATGTTGAAATTTTAATAAAATAATATTAATTAATCAATTAGAATAGTAAAATAAAAATAATTTAATTTTTAATTAATTAATTAATTAATTTTTATCAAAGTTTAATACTTTACTAACTCTCATTATTCCAATAATATTACTTCTCATATAATAATTCTCTACATATCAATTATTCCTATCATACCCATCAATCAACTTTCATCTATCATTAAATCATAGATTAATAATTTGCTGATCGTCAACACCTGATATAATATTTATATTAAATTTCTAATTTATTCTTCAATAATTCACACCCTTTGAAAATTCTCACAATGAATTCCGAAAAATTTCATGTATACTAAATTTTAAAAATAAAATTCATATTATTACCTTTTGTTTTTCTTAGATTTTCCTGTGACTCTATGTAAAATTCTCTCGTAAACTCCTTCAAAATTTAACTTTTTCGACATTTCTTTAAATCCTCAAGTGTTTAAAGAAACAGAGTAGTTTGTATTGAAGAAGTAAAAAAAACAAACAGAATTTGATAAAACTAATAAAATAATTCAATAAAACTAATTTATATATAAATTTTTACGGTGGCACCGTTGCTTAAAATGGTGCTCAGTGTCCACCATTTGAGATTAGTGTCCCTTCCATTTGTTTGAGGCAACACCTGAACTTCCAAGTATTGTACGCTACTTTTTTTTCCTCACATACTGTCTATGGGTCCTTTATATATATCTTTTTTTCCTTATATGTTGTCCACGCATCTTTTTTTTTTTTAAAAGAATTATTTTATTTAAAAATAAATTTTTTGTATATATTATTTTAATTTCAAAATATTTGAACCCGTGAAATACGTACCAACTCAAAAAAAAAAAAAAACTGTATGGACAAGAAATTCAAAAAGCAAATCATGATTTTCAAGATCCACGGATATGAAATTATTAATCAAATTCAAATCCGTACGGTCCCAAACAATGTTGCATACTTGAAAAAGTTGTTTCGATGAATAGTTCTTGAGTCACGAATGTCAATATTTTCTAATTCAATGACAAAATTAGAAGAAAAAACATATAGATATAGAACTCTGCTCCACGCTTCCACCCTTGAAACTCAGGTTAACAAAAAAATCCTACTTCTTTTCAATCCTGATGGAGAAAACTCCAAATAGGACCCTCTTCAAAGTGTACTTGCACTCGTTTTCAAACCCTCTTATCATCCGCATCAACAAGGTGTTCAAGTTCAACAAGAAAGGTGTACACTCATTTAGACAGTTGTGATTGGATGAAAGAATTGACCTCTTTAGTTGAAGAGATCAAATTATTGAGGATTTTCTATATATATAGTAGTTGGGGTCAAAAGTTTATTTATACGGCCAAGATTCGTGATAGTTTGGTCAAATATGATCTCTTAATTTCTTCTTCATTTTTGTTTTGAAAGTTTAAATTGTGGATTCCGTCTGTTATAATTTATAATCCAATCAAAATCGTAATCAACAGTTGCAAAACATTTATGATATATTTAGGTAACAGTTTTTAATTTTCAGTGTTCAAAAACTGTTTTCAAAAATAAAAATAATTTTCTGATGTTTTCTGAAGAAAACATATTTTAATAACTGTAATTCGAAAACTGTTACCAAAACAAACAACAGTGAATGTTGTTTGAATAATCTTATTTTGAAAACTGTTTGGATTACACCTTCTTATAATTGTTTTCAGTTTTCGGTTTTCAATTTAAATTTAAAATCTAATATTAATTTTATTTCTCATATTTACTAAATACATTTTTTAGCACACACCAAATACTTGAAAATAATTAATATTATTTTATTTCAAAAATGTTTAGTATTTTTTTTATACCATGAATCAAATATGACCAAACTCTTATCCTTGGCCATGTCATGTATGTTTGTTAAATAAATTCTAAAAAAACAAAATAAGATATACAATACACAACTTTAACAATTTGATAAAATATGAACAACTAACCCATCATTCTTCTTGCAAAATGATTCAATATCTAAAAGATGACGTACTTTTCTTGTTCAAAATAAGTTAGTTAAGGACAACTTTAAAATACAATATTCATTGATCAAATACAACTTTGAAAAATTGATAAAATGAAAATGAACTACCCAAAATTCTTCTTGCAAAAAAAATGCCTTAACTGTCCAATTTAATTATTTTGTCATCCTCACATCCTATAAGTCAAATAATATATCGATAATTATACGCATTTGATTCAGTCTCCGCCCCATTTCCTTGAGATTATCCCGGGTTGAATAATATTATACTTGTTTTATTTCAAAAAAAATTGTTTTCCAATTTTTCTAATAGTATTATGTGAAAAAGAAAAATGTTTTTTCTCAATTAACCACAAATTTTAGCTTTAGAAAAATTTTATGAGAAACTATAATATTTTTTATAACCTAACACGTCCTGAATTTCGTTTTCTTTATTTCTCTTTTACCATTTTCTTTGTTTTTCTTTTTCGCCGTGTGGTTGGTTTATCCCTTGTTTTTTGGTAAATAAAATAAGTAACCGGATAAATTGCCCCACATATCGGCCACGGAGCACTGGGCCCCATATTAATGCTCTGAAGAAAAATACTTAAAGACAGTCACTTCCAAAATAGATGATTTAATCAGCTTATAGAAGCAAGCATCTTATTCACAAGAAAAGGCATTATTCAGAGATGATCAAATGGGTTCATATATTAAATTTGAAATTGCTCAAGATAGCTGTGATGATACAACTATCCTTTTTCTCAAGTTATTTCCTGCTACTTTCTTTATCTTTCTGAAAGCAAATGATGTATTGAGGTTTCCCTTCATTACTCTAGATATGCTAGCATGCAAATAAAAATTATGAATCTCCTAATCTTTCATGTTAATCGACTTAACTTTGATATATAGCACACTTATTTGATGTCTTAAATAACATGACGTAGATAACAAAAGAGTTGAACACATAACGACACATTGCCATGCTGATAGTTCTAGATAAATTACACTAACAGCTTTCAAGCATGTCATACCTATGATAGGTACCTCCACAGTGCCGGACGATTTCTTGATATTAGGAGAACACGAGATGCTAAGAAATCAAAAAAAGGGAAACACAAGTCATCTGGGCCAATAATTTCTCTAACCTTTTGGGTACTACCATAATCATCAGTGAAAGACTGCAATCCTTCATCCTTTCATCCTTTTCTCATGTACTTCTTACGCTCACAATTCACTCTCTCTTCATCACACATGAATCCTTGAATGTTCTGCAGAATACATATATGACAGGGAAATAGATATCGGTTCATTCAAAATGAAGAATGTCAAGGTTCAATAAAACATAGATAAATAGAGCCCCCAAACTTTTGAAAGAACATTGAAGAGCAGTAAAGAATTCATACCCATCTTCTTGTAGTAACTCTTTAATTATTGCTTCAAGCTCTAGAAGAGGTTCAATGGAACTTCCATTGCTCATGCTCAAAGAATGAGAGTTAACCTTGTGAAATCTGATATTCATTAGTAACTGACTTCATTTTGTCCTATCAAGAGGACCCACCTAAGAGCAAGACCAAAGCACATAGAAGCAAACATAATATCATATTACAAACCTGTGAAAACACTTTGTCCAAAATTTCCAGAAGCGGATCTTCCTCTAACTGTTTGATTGACACAGTAATCCTAGACTTTTCCCTGCATTGATTCTCAACAAAACCAATGCAGTTGATGC
This sequence comes from Bretschneidera sinensis, assembly GCA_023935145.1. Lineage (NCBI taxonomy): Eukaryota > Viridiplantae > Streptophyta > Magnoliopsida > Brassicales > Akaniaceae > Bretschneidera > Bretschneidera sinensis. The sequence continues at coordinate 62,812,313 of CM043705.1, forward strand.
TCAAGTATGGCATTGACATACAAAACCAAACATAAAATGCTGTGAGACAAAAACAAAAACAAGCAAGCTCATGCCAATTTCACATCAAGAAAGCTGATTCTAACACTTTATAGGAACAAAAGTTGTGACTCACTATGTAACATAAAACCAGATTTTGGAAATTTTAATTCCGGGGATGGTCTGTTAAACAAAAGTTGAAGTGGTAGCTTAAGATAACAGCGAATGTTCTCACCTTCAAATTTTTTATTTTTTAATAAATAACATTGTATAAAAGGGTACCAAGTTCTACCCAAGTACAAAAGACTATTAATAAGATAGTAAGTATATCAATTAAGTCCACCAAATCTATTTCATTTACAAAACAATTCCTAGTAAACCAAACCCAAAGTATTAAACCACCTGCCCTTAATAGAAGCTATAGAAGTTTCAACTCCATCAAACGGGCAGTTGTCTATTTTTTTTACCTGGACCCATTCAAAGTAACTCACAGTCACACCACCAGAATTAGCATAAATGTCACGAAGAATAACAACTACTTTCTTTGATAAAATCTGCAAAATAGAAAGATTTTGTTATCGAAGTTTGTAAGCTTAGCTAATTATAGGCATTAGACACAGCTGCAGTATTACCTCATCTGCTTCTGGGTCTGTGGGGTGATTTGCAGGTTCTATTATGAATTCGCCTTCACATCAGCAACATTTTACCTTCAAAAAATGAATGAGCAAACTGCAATCAATTTTTTCCCCTCTTAAAATAGGCAGGACAACAGAATAAAGGTATAGAAGATCAAGAAGCAGATTAGTTCAAGAGAGAAAAATACCCAGTAAACCCAAGTATCGAATATATAAAAGCAACTCTTTAACACTTTCTTGATCAATTTTCCCACATGCAAGTCTCAAGTACGAAGCTAAAGAGATTAGAATCTCACCCTGAACAAATATATACCCAAATTATCATTAAATCAATAACAGAGCATTCAAATTCTCCAAGATAAAACAGCGATTTCACAAAGATTAAAGTATTAGCATTTGAGAAAGCTTAATCACATATTTAGACATAAAGAAGAAACAACAGTTCGCAAAAATTATTCTCAGATGCTATCAATAAGAAAGTTTAATTGAATATAAGATCCATATATTTCAAAGCCGCTCTAGAACAGAATCAACATGAATCATATCTCCCAATTTAAAAAAAAAAAAACGAAACTAATGTTAAAAATTAAATTAACTTGAGATTTTTTAATTTACCCATGATTATGGATATGCGCGGCTGTTCATTGAAATGACTAGGAACCAGATGAGAAATTCGAATCCTTCAGAGAGAGATAGAGAGAGCTCTCGGCTAGAGAGAGAAAACAAGAAAAAGAAAGTGAAAACAGGGGAAAGAGGAAAAAATAAAGAGAAAGGAATATACCTCATCCATGGCTGCTAGGTCGTCAAAATTAGGTCGTTAGTGGCCGGATTTCATGGCTGACAGTGATAAGAAAAAACCCCGGTAACAAGTTAGCTGCTACCATGACAAAACAGAACTCGGGAGTTTCCTCTTTTGGTGACCCGATCTTGAAGAAGAAGAGAAAGAAAATAAAATAAAATGAGAGAAAGAAGAAAGAAAGAAAAATCACGGCGTAGGGGGAGGGGTTTCACGCGGAGATTGAACTGAGAGAAAGGGAAAGGAAATAGGAGGTAGAGAGAGGAAGGAGGGACAGAGAAGGGGAAGAAGGAGCCGAAGGCGATGTCTGTGAGAGAAGAGAAATAGAAATCACAGAGAAGAGAAAAGAGGAATCAATTTGGAGTTTTAGGTCTGACTTCTGAGAAGAAAAGAGAAGTGAAAAGTGAAAAGCGTCTTAATTCTGAAAACTTCAATTTGAAGTTTTTTAAAATTAGCTTTTGAAATCTGAATTTTAAAAAGTTATTTTAAAAATTATTGACCAAACATATTATACTGTTTTTAAAAAGTGTTTTAGAATTTTAAAAATTAAAAAAAAAAAATTGGAAACCCAACCCAAAAATAACCTTAACCTTTTCGTTTCATTTTGTTAGGCGTAACATCTACCTCTTTTGTCGGGCCCATTCTACATTCAACGGTTGTTTCCTTTGTTAGTTGAGTTGGTACATGGGCCTGTGTTTTCTTTCTTCTCACGCCTGGCCCGCTGTTTCTGTACTGTTGGGCTTTGACCCTTTCTTCTATGAATATTTGATTAGGTAAAAAAAAATAAACTGCAAGGTTTGTACACATTTTGCTAGGGGAGGCAGTGGACGGCCCACAGACCACTTTGTCGTCGTGTCGTACTACGTTTTTAAAACCTTCAGTCCGGTATGGTTCAAGATCCGCATAACTACTGAGTCATACCATGTCATGTCGCTCATAGGCTTTATAAGTATATAATGATTTTTTTTATCCTTTTTTTGTTGAAAATAGTAAAAAAAAATTATAAATATTGAATTGAATGCTTATAATTGTATTAAAAAACAATCATTTTATTGATGAAGTTAAATATTACAAATAACGTAAAAATTGAACAAAAACAATAACATAAATAAATAACTTAAAATTACAAATTTCAAAAATCTTATGAATAAATAACTTACAAAAACAACATATAAAATAAAGAAATAAGATGAAATGACTTACAAATGGGTGAAAAATAAAAAACAACTTAGAAATTTTAAATTTTATATTTTTATAGGTTTGATTTTATTTATATTAATGTGTGATTTTAGGTAAACTTGCTTAATTTATGAATTAGTAGATCGCATGTCATTATGTTAAAAATAGGGTAATAATTTTCATTTTTTTCCACCACCCTAAAATATCAAATTTATCATCATCTAATTCTTTTTGACTCATTATTCTAGTGGCATAAAATTATATATAATTTTAAATTTATTAGATGTCATGATCGTGCCTCGTGCTGGGCTATACCTCGTGTCGTGCTTCGGGTCGGACTGTGCTAGGCTTCATGCTGTGCCGTGCCTTTTTTTCGTGTCGTGGCATGGGCCTCAAAAGATAGGCCCAACACGGCACGAGGAATAGTACCATGCCAAACATGGCACAGTCCGTGGAAATGTGGGTCGTGCTGAGCTATGCCAAATTTGTTTCGGACCGTTCATTTCCACTCATACGTTTTGCTCATCAACCAGTAGTACCATTTTTAAATCTTGTCTTCAATCACATGGCCACATATATATGTGTGTGTATATATATATACAAGGCCAAAGAGAATCTTTCTTCTATTTAATTTTGTATTCTTTGTTCTATTATAATCAAAACAGTCACTTTTTTTTTAATTATTACATATCCTATTGCAATTTTACTCTTGCATGATGACGTGGCAATTAAAAGAGAATGGACCCCATTTTTAGTCCAATTAAATTAAAGTCACAAATTAACAAATCTCCATTTTGGCTTGAATTTTCTCAAATAGTATATACTCTTCCCCATCTTCACAAATGCCCCAACCAGGTATAATTCAAATGTTGTAAGTAACACCAATCAAGTCCAAGCAATACTCGAACTTGGACACTGGAAGTGGTTCAATCAACATATCTGACGGATTATATGTTGTCCTAATCTTTTTCACAACCATCTTCTTTTAAATTTTTGGGATGCTTTTCTTCTTCTTGAATATCCAGTTGCAACCAACTATTCTTTTACCCATTTGTGGTTTCACCAATTTTCCAAGTCTGATTATTCTCAAGAGAATCCATCTTTTCATGCATGACTACTAACCACTTTGAAGAATCTGCACAAGCAATGGCTTCTGTATATGTAAAAAGTTCACCTATATCACTAGTTTCTTGTGCCACTGATAAAGCATAGGCAATAGCATCAATATTACTAGATAAAACAATATTATTGTATCTCAATGATAGTCTAGTCTTTCTTCTTGGTCTATGTTTGGCAATGCTATAAGGTTCATCCTGAATCTGTTGAGTCTGTTCTTCACCCAAATTATAACTCTGTTCAGAAACAAGCTATGGAAAAATGTTCTGCATGGGATCTAAATCAAAACTTCCTAGATCTACCTGTTGTGTGTTACTCTTACACTGCTTAAAATCACTAGCAATAGACTTCTCTTTCTTCGAGTTAAGCATAGAAAATTCATTAAAAGTAACATCACGACTAATGACAAAATTTAGGTGACTTAGGATCAAGGCAAAATAATCTATATCCTTTCACACAATCAACATAAAAAAGAAAAATGCACTTTTTAGCTCTAGGCTCTAATTTTCCATTATTAACATGTGCATATGCAGGACAACCAAATATTTTTACCATAGAATAATCATGAGGGTTACCATATCATACTTCATGTGGGGTTTTACACTCTATAGCTGTAGTGGGAGATAGATTCAACAAATAACAGGCAGTAAATGCTGCATCTGCCCAAAACTCCTTAGTCAAACCAGCATTTGAGAGCATACGATGAGTTCTCTCCAAAAGAGTTTTGTTCATATGCTCAGCAACCCCATTCTGTTGTTATATACCTCCGACTGTCTTGTCCCTAATAATACCTTCATCTCTGCAATAGTCATCAAACTCATTTGAACAAAATTCCAAATTATTATCTGTCTTCAACCTTTTAATCTGTTTCCCAGTTTGCTTCTCAATCATTGTTCTCCATTGCTTAAAACGCTTGAATGCTTCATCCTTGGTCCTCAACATATACACCCAAGTTTTTCTTAAGTAATCATCAATGAATGTAAGCATATACCTAGAACCACCCTTAAATAGAATACGTGAGGGTCCCCAAATATTAGAGTGAAAATAATCCACAGTACCCTTGGTTTTGTGAATCATTATACTGAATAAAACTCTCTTCTGTTTTCCAAAAACGTAATGCTCACAGAATTCCATTTTACTTGTATTCTGTTCATAAAGCAAACCTCTTTTACTCAACAAAGTTAGTCCATTTTCACTTATATGACCTAATCTCATATGCCACAATTTTGTAACCTCCTAATCTGACATAGTAGAAGCAGTCGTTGAACCAGTAACGGTACTACCCTGCAGAACATACAAATTTGGTGAAATAACCTATGCTTTCATGACAACCAAAGCACCTCTACTAACTTTCATAACTCTACCTTCAGATGAATACTTGTACCCTTTGAGATCAAGAGTACTAAGAGAAATCAAATTCTTCTTGAAGGAGGGAATATATCTAGTTTCTGTTAAAGTTCTTATTACACCATCGTGCATTCTGATCTGGACAGTTCCTATACCAGTAATTTTTCGAGTTATGTCATCACCTAGCGATACAACTCTGTCATAAGACACATATTTTAAAAATCAGTCCTTAGTTCGGCAAATATGGTAGGAATAAGCTGAATCCATAATCCAATCAGACCTAAAGAACTCATTACCATTGGCAACGAGAACACGATCATAGTCATCAGAGTCTTCTTCAATAACATTAGCTTCAAGTTGTTTCTCTTTCTTATCGCTATCCCGATTCTGACCTCGATTTTGACGTTGATTTTAATTGTTTTCTTCTTGAATTTTCATTTTCAAATTCCAACACTCAAATTTGTAATGTCATTTTTTCTTACAGTAATGAAATGTCACATTCTTATTTTTGGACTTAGATTGAAATTTCTGGCTATTATTACCTGAACCTTTTTCTCTAGAACTGCCTCTAGAACTTCTAGTGACTAGGGCATCATCTTGACTATGTTTCTCATAATTATTCTCAGACATATGTCGCTCAAGCAATTCTTTAGAAAATAGAGAAGTTTTAACATCTTTTAAAGAAATTGTATATCTATCAAATAGAAAAGTTTCTCTAAAGTGTGTAAACAATGGTGGAAGGGAACACAACAATAGTAGGACTTGACTCTCATCGTCTAATTTAGTTTCAATTGAATTCAAATTAATCATAATGAAATTAAATTCATCAACATAGAATTTGATTGACGTCTTGATTGGACGAAAGAATTAACCGTGATCATGCTACAAAGTTAATCGCATCACCCATTCTGTTGTAAGAGAATTAACTGTTCAAATTGATGGATTTTTCCGTCCAAAAGCGATTACTATTTCGCCTATAGATAAGAGACTCAGCTTCAATTGAAGGGATTGAACTATTGAGCAATTCAAAGAACTTAGCAATATACCTAAGAATTTTCTCTGTAGCCAAATAACTTAAAAGTTTCACATTCTTCTCACAAACACTTAAATTTCTGTATGCATGCATTACCATTGCACTTTGTAATATTTACTTAATAACAAATATTCTCTGGGTTTTCCCATAGACGTAGGCATCTTAAAGCCGAACCACGCAATTTTTCAATGTCATTAAATTGATTCTCTTAACTTCGTCTCTATTTTTGTTTTGAAAGTTTAAATTGTGGATTTCGTCTGTTATAATTTATAATCGCAATCAACAGTTGCTAAAACATCTGACCTTTTCGTTTCATTTTGTTAAGCGTACTGCTAACTTGCTTGCACACTCCTGCGCTCGCGGGACAGCATCTACATCTTTTGTCGGGCCCATTCTCCATTCAACGGTTGTTTCCTTTGTTAGTTGAGCTTGTACATGGGCCTGTGTTTTCTTTTTTCTCTCGCCTGGCCCGCTGTTTCTGCACTGTTGGGCTTTGCCCCTTTCTTCTATGAATAGTTGCTTAGGATAAAAAAAATAAACTTCAAGGTTTCTACACGTTTTGCTCATCAATCAGTAGTACCAATTTTAAATCCTGCCTTCAATCACATGGCCACATTTTTCTTTGTGCCTGCGTTAATTAAGATGTTTGTGATACAAGTTTGACAGCAAAGTTATGTTCACCAACCTGCCCAGTGCTGAGGGATGGCATCCTCTTTTCGCCACTGGCACCTGCAATAATTTTTTTTTTTATATTCATCTTTATACTCGTTGGATGTAAATACCCTTCTTTCGTCCTACTCTAATCATGGTACGAGTATCCGTTGAGTAATTTATATGTGTTTTATTTAATATAAAATAAAAAAATTTAGACAAAATAAAAAAGCCTACTAAATATATTTCACGTGCCAACATAAATTTAAGCTTACAACACAAAACATTATTCTTCTCAAGCAGGGACTCTTACTTCAATGGTTACAAGTTTTTCAGCTAAAATGTTCGGATTCAATCCCACACCTCGTTAATGGTACCAAAAAACATTATTCTTCTCGATTGCAAACTTCTTAATCAATCGGTTATTTGCAAACTTTTCATGTAGAAAATTTGGATTTGATAAGTCTAGTCGATTTCGTGCACATTTGCAATGTGAGTGATAAAGCAATGGTTGATGGAGGCCTGGGAATCTTCGTCTCGCCACAGTGAGATTGTTACAATGACATCCATGATTAAGATAAGAACATAATTTACGTTTGCATTTTTGCAGTCTATATATGTCTGGTTTTGATAATGATTTCAAAAGCAAACAAAACATGGGAGCATTAAAGGTCGGCTTCAACATTTCTTTTTTTCTTTTATTGAATAAAGATAAAACATTTGAGAACTTAAAATGCAATTGACCTAATAATGGTATTCTTGACATCATATGATAAGCACGTAATGTTACACTATTATTTTATTTGATTTTGATAGATTTCTTAAGTTAACGTATGTTGGAACCATAGAATGAATGTTTAAAGTAAAATAACATGTTTTAAAAACTTAGAATGTAATTGTATTTATAACAAATCTGAATGTTGTAATTGTAACAAGCATCTCAACACGCGCGTAGCGCGTGTTGATCGACTTTTTTATGTAATAAAACATGAGAAAAAATTGTGGGGAGTTTTGATTTAGATAAAAGAGATAAAAATAGTGGAGAAATTAAGTCTGAATGAAATTGAGGGAGAGATAAGGAGAGTGGAAAAGTTAAGTTTGAGTCAATTGAGTTACATATATAATCTTTTTAAATACTTGATTTATATATTTAAGTAGTGATTTATAGGATACTTTGATGAGTGGACACCAAATAGGGTTCTGACTTTATTAATAATAAGTATAAGTAGGGATTTAGAGGACATTTTGATGGATGAAATTTTAACTTTTATATATATATATATATATATATATATATATATATATATATATATATATAATTTGCTTATGGGTCCACTTTGTTTAATTAACACTTCAAATTACATTTCTAGTAGTGTAGTCTTGATTTCAATTTTGTACAGCTGAAAATAACTCTTTAAAGATTGTGCCAACAAATTTTTTTGCAAGTTTTATTTATTATACACAGGGATAAAACGATTTACATGTGCTTTAACAGATTAATCGAGCCAAAAGTTTGAATATCATCCATCTTACAAATAAAAATAAAATAAAATAAATCCCAGCATTCAATTCTTGATCCCCACTTGAAGGTTTGTTGAGGGTTAAATGCCATGAGACTTTGGGGAGTGTAGATTGCTCGGTGCAACAATATAAAAGTGAGGCTTTCAATGTTGTCCATCAAACCCAATAATTATTGCAACTTGCAAACCATAAGGTGCGCACAGTTCCTTTTTCCCTCGCCAGGCTTGCTAACCAGTAGCTAAGCTAGCTAGCAAGGGAAGAAGTGAGGGCTCAAGAAAGAACAATCCAATCACAATAGCTCAATAGGAGCCCTTCCTTTGTGAAGTCGTTGCATTAATTCTTCACTTGAGTTGACCCAACCACAGCTGCAAGCAAACCTACCACTACTCCATAAAAAGAGTGGTAGCCTCATCACCTATCTTCAATGTTGCATATCTAATACTCCTCAGCACAGAATTCTGCATTGCAGTAACTGCTTCTGTCGAATTGACGGATAATGACACCAACCAATTCAACGACTTAGTGTCCAACAAAACCCACGTGTTGTCCGTTTGATATAGTTTTTAAAACGGATTTTTTGTTTGCGAACAAACAAAAGCTAAAATAATTTTTATAATGAATCATAAGCTAAAATACAAATTTAAAAAAAAAATTAACTTAAAATTTAATTCGAGAAATATTTTTTCAAACCTTAAACAGCTTTTAATTAACCCCATAATTGTTTTATTAAAAAGTTGTTTTAAAAATGATTTTGATATTCGAAAACTGAAACTAAATGTAAGTAACAAAACAACTTTATTACAATTAACTCATAAAATTACAAGAAGTTACAATTTTTGGAATAATGTCTCTAGGTTCACACACCATGAAAAGAAGAATTTTTTTTAGTAGGTCTGACATATTATGTCTGTTGCAAGCTCGACCTGTTTAATTGTGTCTAAAACTTAAGAAGATTTTCTCATAAAAATGGTTGTCACGGGTAAATTATCTTCAATAATTTAAAACTTTCGCAATGCAAAAAGATTGTTGGTTGAGTTTTGATAACACACGAGGTAATAGGTAGGGATGTCAATGGGCTGAATGAGATTCAAAAGTCTTTCCATCCCCCTCCACATATGATGGTGAAATTCACTATCCGTTTCTGCTATCACCTAGTAATTGGATGCAAAGTTTTGGTCAAATCCACACATAATGCAGATAGGACAGCCATCCGCCTCTACCCGATCATTTTTTAAATAAGAGCAAATCTAAATGACGTTTTATCTATACATAAATATGTGTATATTATCATCAAAAAGAAACTTGTGTTGTTTCTTAACAGCAGAAACTTATTACCCAATAATTTAAATATATAAGTTTGGCTTGAAAATTAGGAGAGAAGCTTATGTAGAGGCTGTTATTTTTGTATATTTGACAACTTAAAAAAGGTAAAACTGAAATTTCACAAGGTTGGTGGTTGGGTGGAAGTGAGAGAGGCTTCATCCGCTTCCGGTCAATTACTAGTCCAGAAGTAGAATTTTGCTTTCATAGCCGAACCACCACTCACTTTCAAACAACAAATAATCATCCCAACCTAAAGTGAGTATATCAGATTTCCAGATGATGGGCCGGTTTTTAGCATTGTTAGCCATAAGGATTGCTTATGTTATATGTTATGAAAGGAAATGCAAAAAGTTTTCTCAGTATAGTGTTAGAGTTGGTGTATACTTCACGGGTCCAGATCTGTACATGTTTTGGATCAGATTTTTTTCCTGTACGGTTTGGGCTTGGGCCCATAAATAGCCTTGATTTTGCAGTAGAGCGAAAACCCTAAATAGGGCGTCTTAAGTTGCTTATAAATATTCTCTTTGTACTGAGCGCACATTGTAACGAGAGATTTGTGAGGTTGATAATAGTGAAACTTCTGGCAGGAAGTACCTTTATTTTAGGGTAAACCTGGATACATCATATCTTATTTTCTTTATATTTATAATTCCTGTGATTGACAAGTCTTGAATTGTTCAATTGGTATCAGAGCCTTATGTTCAAGGATTAACGATCAGAGATGTCGATTGGATCACAGATTGAAATCGAGAAATTCGGAGGGAAAAGTTTCTAGTTGAGGAAATTTAAGATGGAAGATCTACTCGTGGATAGGGATCTGTGGAAGATGATACTTGATGAGATACCGAAGAGTACGATGAGCATGACGACAGTGTCCACGGTAGAGGCGGTGTCACCGGTGGTGGTTTCGGCATCATCTTCAGTGGCCATCATGGAGTGGGAGAAGCTCGATCGGAAGGTACAAAATCTGATTCGATTGTGCCTAGTCGATTCTGTCCTGATAAACGTTTCTGGAAGGAAGACTATGAAAGAACTCTAGAAGAAGCTAGAAAGCCTTTATCAAAGTAAATCTCTAGTAAACAAACTGTTTCTGCGGAAGAAGTTGTACAACCTTCGGATGGCTGAGGGCAATTCTTTCTTTGTTCATCTATATAAGTTCAACACTTTGATAGGTCAGTTATTGTCTATCAGTGTTGATATGAGGGATGACGATAAGACTATTACACTGTTCTGTTCACTACTTGATTCGTGGGATAACTTGATAGTTGCGATTGGTAGTGGTACGACTGATCTGTCCTTAGAGAATGTCTTGGCAGCCTTATTATCTGAGGAGATGAGGTATCAGGGTACATAGAACTCATCAAAGAATGCCTTATTTGTGAGAGGGCGAACTCATGATAGAGACTACAAGTGGTCTGGTGATAAACCCAAGTTCAGGGGAAGATCAAAAACTAGGAATAAATCTGGGTTGAAGTGTTAGAAGTGTAAGAAGCTCAGACATTTGAAAAACGATTGCAGAATTAAGAGTGTGAACCTTAAAAAGCGGACAGGCGAGAGATTAGCTTCAGGAAACAAGAACCAGGATGATGATACTGGTGACTTAAATATGGCGTCATGTTTGGCTAAATCAAATCAAAGTGTTTAGATAATGGACATAGGAGCATCCTTTCATATGACACCTCACAGGGACTGATTTTATGAGTATGAAACCTTTGATAGGGGAAACGTTTTATTGAGAGATAACTCTCCGGTGATAATTATTGGTCGTGGGAAGGTGAAGTTGAAGATAAATGGTAGGACAGTCAAGACACTTCCAAGTGTGATGCATATTCCGGGCCTCAGTTGGAACCTGATGTCAGTCAGCTAGATGACAGATGGGGGAGTGAATTTCAACTGTGAAAAAAATTAATGCAAGATGACTCATGGATCGCTAGTAATCACATGAGGTGTTCGGTATAATACGTTGTACAAGTTGTTGGGAAGTACAGTACAAAGTCAGTGTAGTAGAGGTTTTATCTCTGAGAGGGTGACTGATGATGAGGCGAAGTCCTCTATGCTGTGGCATCAGAGGCTTGGGTATATTGGTGAAAATGGACTATCTACTTTATTGTCGAAGTAGATGCTGAAAAGAGTCTCAGATTGCTCCATGGGATTCAGTTTCTGTGAGCATTGTCTACATGACAAGCAGAACCGTGTGAGTTTTAAGTCCGCTGGCACGAGGGCGAAGGGTATTCTAGATTTGATACATAGTGATGTATTTGGGCAAGTTCCAGTTCAATCTCTTAGAAAATCAAGGTATTACGTCTCTCTCATTGATGATTTTTCAAGGTATGCATGGATTTACTTCATCAAGAGTAAAACTGAAGCATTTGATAAGTTTCGCGAGTTTAAAACATTGGTAGAAAATCAGATGGAAAAAAAGATAAAGGTACTGAGAACGAATAATGGAGTGGAATTTTTCTCAGACAAGTTTAAGCAATTTTGTGTGGCAAGCGGTATTGCAAGAAAAAAAAAACTCCATATACACCTCAACAAAATGGGGTGGCTGAGAGACTCAATCTGTCTCTCATGGAGAAATCAAGAAGTATGCTGAGTTGTGCAAACTTGGAGCCGAAGTTCTGGGAGGAGGCGGTGGCTACGGTATGTTATCTGAAGAACAGGTCACCTATATCAGCTTTGCAGCATCAGACACCGTTTGAGGCACTATTCAAGAAGAATCCGAGTTTGGTTCATGTTAGGGTGTTTGAGTGTGATGCTTATATGCATGTGCCAAAATAAAAGAGGAACAAATTTGACAGCAAATCAGTGAAGTACATTTTCATCGGTTATAAAGATAGAATCAAATTGTATAAGTTATGGAATCCAAAAAACATGAGTACAGTTTTGAGCAGATATGTTGTTTTTTGATAAACACAAAGGGATGTAGCAGCTATCCAAGATGTATCAGAACAGCCAGAGTAGGTTCAGATTGATCTTAGCCTGAGAGATAAAGAGTGTGCGACTATCCTATAGACTGCATCGGATACTTCAGATTCTGGGTTAGTTGGGTCTGAGCACGATATTCATGTTTCTGGTGTAAAGGATGAGGATTCAGATGCTGGCTCAGGTGTAGAGACCAAACCTATCATAAGGAGACACGGGTTAGGAGGCCACGCATCAGGTATTCCCCTAGTGCTTGCAGCACATTATATGATTTAAATATTACTAGTGATGATCCTAGCATAATGAAAGATGAGAAGACCTCGGATGATGCAAATTTGTGGGAAGATGCTATGAAAGAGGAGATGCAGGCATTGGACAAGAATGAAACATGGAGCCTTGTGAAATTACCTAGAGATAGGGAGGAAATTGGATGCAAATGGGTTTTCAAGAAGAAAACAAATGTAAATGGAATGGTAGAAAAGTACAAGGCACGTCTGGTTGCAAAATGGTACTCACAAATAAAGGGAATTGACTATGACGAGATATTTTTCCCTATAGAAAAGTTGACATTTATCAGATTTTTCTTATCCATGGTAGTTGCTTATGATCTAGAGGTCGAGTAACTAGATGTGAAGACAACTTTCCTTCATGGGGACTTAGATGAGGAAATTTACATGAAACAACTTGAAGGCTTTGTGAGAAAAGGCAAGGAAGAGCTGGTTTGTAAATTGAAGAAGTCTTTGTACGGACTAAAGTAGTCACCACGGATGTGGTACCAGAAGTTTGACACATATATCATTCAGCTTGGGTTCACTCACAACTATGCTGATCACTACGTCTATGTGAAAAGGTTAGGGGTTGATTTTGTCATTTTAACCTTGTACGTTGATGATATGCTATTGATTGGAAATAAAAGGTAAATGATTAGCACTATGAAGGCATCGTTGGCAAGGTAGTTTGACATGAAAGACCTAGGGCCAACAAACTTTATCTTGGACATGCAGATAAAAAGGGATAGTGAAAATCGAAAACTGTGGCTAAATCAGAAGAAGCATATTGAAGAAGTGTTGAAGAAATTTAACATGTCTGACAGCAAGCCGGTAAGGACTCCCATGCCTTTGGGAACCAAGTTATCTACGGAACAATGTCCGAAGACGGAGGAAGAAGCTGAAAAGATAGCGCACGTACCTTATACTAGTGCGGTTGGAAGCTTGATGTACGCCATGGTGTGTACAAGACCAGATATTGCCCAAGCAATGAAAGTATTGAGCAGATAAATGTCTAGTCTTGAGAAAGAGCATTGGCCTGCAATCAATATAGTTCTTAGATATCTTCGTGGCACATCATAGTTTGCATTGTGTTATGGAGGTATGGGAGTTAAGAAGAATCTTGATATTGTAGGATCAGTTGATGCTGACTATGGAGGAGACATTGATAGTAGGAGGTCTACAAACGGATGTGTTCAATCTCTTTGGTGGGGCGGTGAGTTGGATGAGCAAGAGGCAAAGTGTTGTTGCTCTTTCATCCACAAAAATAGAGTATATGGCAATAACTCATGCTGGAAATGAAATGTTTTGGCTTCAAAGGTTGTATGTTGGGCTTGGGTTTAAACAAGGAGCAGTGAAGGTGAAATGTGACAATCAATGTGCTATCTTCTTAGCAAAGAATCTTACATTTCATTCACAAACGAAGCACATTGATACCCAATATCACTTCATCCGAAAAGAGATTGAAGAAAATATGATAATCTTGGAGAAAGTCGATACAATAGTGAACAATATAAATTTCTTAACTAAGACAGTTAGTCTAGCGAAGTTTGAGTGGTGTGCTACTAAGATGCGTTTGACAAAACAGAGTTCTGGGAAGTATTTCCATGTGTGAAGTGTTTACCGAGTTGGTGCATACTTCACGGGACCAAATCTGTAGAACCCCCGACGACCACGGGGTCTTGCTCCACGTTGAGCGGGCGGGGGTTAGGGGGTAGTGCTCCGAAAATTTCAGGCTTTGTACATGTTTTTGGTCTGGTTTTTTGCTTAATTGTTTGGGCTTTGGCCCATGAATAGCCTTGGTTTTGCAGTAGAGCGTCTTAAGTAGCTTATAAATACTCTGTATGTACTGAGCGCACATTATAACGAGAGATTTGTGAGGTCGTGAAACTTCTGGCAAGACGTAGCCCTATTCTGAGGTAAATCTGGGTATATCATGTCTTATTTTATTTCTATTCATAATTTATATGATTGACAGATCTTGAATTGTTCATATAAAACCATATATTTTAAATGGCTATGAGCTACCAAAATTTATGAGAAGGAATGGGTTTCACAAGTAATGTCAGTGGTCCTCCCAGTTGTCTAAGAATTACTAATATTAAAATCCCAGTTTCGGTGCCTGCAATCTTCCTCTTCAGGACCCTTAATTTACGCTGCACACATCTAAAAGAACTCAATAGAAGTTACCATCTAGCTTTTAATGAACAAAATTTGCAGGATTAAAAAGACATTTCAATATGGAGGGTGATTTGTGGCCCACATCTTTGCTCACAAATTTTCTTCTTCCAGCAACCAGTAACTATTGGTCTTTGTATCGTGGTACAAAAAATCAGAGGCAGCAACTTGCAAGGGATCTATTTCTTTTATGACGAATGTACCCATATTTTTTACGCGACGTAAATGCAGACCTATCGCATATATTTATATCAAATAAGATTTGTAATAAATTTTACTATGAAAAGAAAAGTTTTTATTTAATATAGTATTAAAATTTATTTTAATGTTAAATAATATAAAAAAATATATTTTATTTTTATTTAAATATGATATGAATTTTTGCACCGTATATTTTTTATAATGTTATGTTAAAAAAAAAAAATTTTTAGTTGAAATATAAGTTTGGTTTATGTAGAAGATGTTTTTCTTTTTTTTTTGTTAAAATAATTGAAACCGAGACATTATTCTGACATCTAAACTAAGTACTCCGCCGCAAATAATGAACATTTTCAATTATCACATAAAAGTGTAAAGCTTGGAAAAGGAAATAATTTTATTGCAAGAAAAAAATGTGCTTTAAAGTGCAATATGTAATTGGTCACAAAGCAGCCTACTAGAAATCTAATTTTGCTCAGTACTTAAGGTTTTGTCATAATTAGTGAAGCATTATGCATTAAAAAATTGAGATTTTGATATCTCCTTTCAATAAAATAAAAATTAAGTAGGTACCTGCAAGTTTAGGTCATCATATCAATTGAAGCAAAAGAAGTTGCATCCTTGACTACGGATATTATGTTGTTTGACATTTTCTTTTCTCATTTTCTGATAGGATAATTTTTTAAAGCGCTGGAGCGCACTATGTGCTCGATTATGTGCCTATCCAATGATTCAGTGTTCAAGCTCATTAAATCGAAATCTTTTGTAATGTCTTCTTTTATTGTTAATGTTGGGGGTAGAAAAACGCCTGGGCGCTTCTAGTAATCGAACGCCTCCTGAACCTCCCTGGCTTGTGATGACAACAACGTCGCACTCCAAAAGAAAGCACGTGGATTTCAAGGCGCCCAAAGCGATACTAAGTAAGATCACAGCGCCTGAACGTCTTGGTAGGCTCCTCGCCTCGAATAAAGAGATATCGCTGAAGGGGATTGGGACATGGAAGGGACAGTACGGCATTGAGAGACATAGCGCTCCAGTCTTTTCTGGTCATGCTGCCTCACTCGTCAATCCTATCACCTAATCCGTAGACGCTATAACCTGGAACATGGCATCTCCTCGGGTTTAGATGCGGTAAACCATAGCTCTTTGGTCACCACGTGTCGGGGTTATGACACATATATGGGCTCGTCTATGGCACTAGCATGTCTAGATATAGCGTGCATGCATGCGCTTGTGGCCTATAAATATCTCAGACCACTTATTAATGGAAAGCAGATAATCGATCTGAATGCAAACACTTATCTGGCAACGCTTTCTTTCTTCAAATCTCCAAGTAATCTTCATCTTACCATCTCCCTCATATGATTGGCATGTCTTCCCCCCTCTCCCAAGCTCCAAGGCAGGCCTCACTCCATCCTGACACATTAACAATGCCACTTAGGATACCTCGATCCATCTTCAAAGAGCACAGTTTGGTGACTCTGCTGAGAATATGCACTACTACTATAATGGCGAGAACCGTGAATGGACCCAGAACGCCTTCTCACATCAAAGAAGAAAGTGCTTCGGAGCACAACCCATCTAAAGCCGAAAATCAGCAATCACCGGAGGAGTATTCACCCCCGTCGTATCCTATGACGGATCCAGTCCTTGTAGATATCTTAGCGACCTTATAAGAGACACAATGGCTTATCATCGAAGCAATCCTAGCTAAGAAAGTGGAGGCTCGCCAAGTTCGACCAATGAAGCACCGCCAATGAGCCGAGCCCAACAGCACTCGAGCAATGAAGCACCCCACCGACTTTCACCCTTCATATCCAGAGCTATACACCACTGTCCCTTACCAAACAAAGTACAAAATGCCCAAAACGGACAATATTGTAACTGTTCTGAACCGGACCCTTACAGATAGTATCAGAGCCGGACCCTCGACACCGTTGGCGGGATATGGCCGCACAGCGGGGACGCTGTGCCCCAGAGGGGGAGGTACCATGTTGAGACGCTGGGGGCCCCAAGATGGGTTGTGACTTGGCGGGCATGTGTGCTGCGAGTTTATCCCACATCGGCTAGAGGGAAGAGGAAGTGCTAGATATAAGGTGTTCCAGTCCTTAATGGTTACAACGCGTTTTGGAGAGCCAGTGGGCTTCGCCAGGAACAAAGCCGTGCGGGCCTCGGCCCAAAGCGGACAATATTGTAACTGCTCTGGACCGGGCCCTTATAATACCCTAGGCGTTCATGCATACGACGAGTTACTACGACTGAAAGAGTTCTCTAAGTCATTGATTGACAAAGCTTAGACTTGGTACTTTAACCTCCGCCCTGGATCCATGAGCACATGAGAGGACATGACCCAAGCATTCCACGCCAAGTTCTTTTGCGTCGACAACAAGGTTACCATCCTCACTCTCAAGGAGGAATGTTAGCAAGAGGACGAAAAACTCACGGACTTCATCCACCACTTTTGTCAGCGTGCCATGCTACCTCGCTCGTTAGTCTAGTCACCTATTCCGTGGACGCCCTAGCCTAGAACATGTCATCTTCTTAGGTGCAGATACAATGAGTCATAACTGTTTGGTCACCACTTGTCAGGTTTAGGACACATGTGAGCTCGTTTATGGCACTAGCGTGCTCAAATCACGAGTGGACGCACGTGTCTGTGGCCTATAAATACTCTAGACCATTTATTGGTGGGAGTAGGGGTGTGCAAACAATCGGTTAAAAAATTTAACCGACTTTGGTAAAAAAAAATTTTCACAATTTAAACTGAATTAATCTAAGTCTTTCGACATTAATTTACCAAATTAATTTTGGTCGGTATGTTTGGTTAATCAATAAATCG
Source organism: Bretschneidera sinensis (assembly GCA_023935145.1). Taxonomy (NCBI): domain Eukaryota; kingdom Viridiplantae; phylum Streptophyta; class Magnoliopsida; order Brassicales; family Akaniaceae; genus Bretschneidera; species Bretschneidera sinensis. The sequence goes on from CM043705.1 coordinate 62,830,314, forward strand.
GTTAACTGATATTATTTATATAATTAAGTTTTTTTTTTAATTTATTATATATTATATATTTAATTTATACTTAATATTTTTTAATTTATTATATTATATTTATATTTAACATATTATTAATATTAATTAATTTCTTAATTAGTTTTCATTTTGTTGAATAAAATTAAATCTCTGCTTAAAAGAATTTTCTTTCTCTTTTTATTAATTCATGTGCACATTGAGTTGTCTTTTTTATTAATTTATATTTCCCTTCGATGAGAATTTGTAACTCATACTTGGTAACAATGTAGTCAATTTTCTCCTTTCGCTTTCATTACCATGGATTTAAATTAAATGTTAGTCGCGCTAAACGTATTTGAATTAAATGCCATAAGTGGGTCCAAATACATTGACAAGTCCTTTGTCCTTTAAATATTAATTCCCTTCATTGCTTAGTTGTAACGATCATTAATCATTACAAATATGAGCAAAACTTGATTTTTCAATTTTGAAAAATGCTTTAATTTAATCACATGGAATGTAACGTTATAATGTTTCTTTTCCATGATAGAGGATCAAGGATACCATTGAATTAATCAAACCAAAAAAATATAAGAAATTCTTTTATAAGGAGAGAAAAAAAAGTATTAAACAATAAGATATGACAATTAATATAAAACACTTTTTAGGGTACGTTTCTCAAATCTAAACTAAATTATTAAATCAAAAGATCTGAATTATAGAACATTTTTCTATTGATAGGTTATTATTCTCTACAGATTTGTAAATAAAATAAATAAATAAAAAATCTCCAAAATGAAAAATAAACCGAAAAAATCCCTCTTTTCAAACAGAAAAATAGCTACTAGTGTTCCAACTTCCAACAAAGTTATTTTATAGTGGCAGTGCCCCTAAAACCCAACAAAATCACCAGAAAACTGTCAAAATTCAGCTTACTAGTTTATAATACGGCCAAGTGTTACAGTTGCCATTAAAGAACAGAGGGCACTGCGGCAGTGCCCTAATACCAGCTGTCTTAGTGGCCTATCCATGGACTCCTAGCAGAGACAAATTGTTAGGTATACAAGGACCACCTCATCTTCTATACTCACATGCTCTTTAATTTTTTTTATATATACAATTTTTGGATTTTTAATTTCTCAAATAACCATTAACTAAAAACATTGAAAAATAAAATCAGAGAAATCATTCCTTTTTTTCATTCAACAAAACGCGTTATCAATAAGAGATTATGATTATAGTAATACTAAAGCAGTAACTAAAATTCTGAAATGAAACATACACTAAATTACATATTGCCATCCCAGAAAAATGTTAATTAAAAAAAAGGGAAAAAGATAATTAATAGTAGTAATAAAAATAGAATAGACAAACTTAAGGTCGAGGCGCGGCTAAGTTATCTTGGCCACTACTTCGAACCCAAATGGCTTTATCAGTGAAACCCCTTTTTAATCAGCAGTCGCCCAGGTCAAATCATTCTCGAAAATCCAGTGGCAAACCTCGATCTTACCCGGACCCGAACCCAAAGACACAAAAGCTCCATGACCCGCGCTCCATGTGGAGGTATCAATGTGACATATGGCAACACCATGGTTGATCTTGGATTTACTATTCGGGTCCAGGATATCCGCTTCGTAGACCCGAACTTTCGGGACAGAGTGGCAGTAATAGAGCAAGTAAGGGTACAGGCTCTGGTGGCAGGAAACTGACTTGGTGATTTTCCCGCCGTTGATCCCTTTGACTGACATTATCATGATCTGTTGGTTTGACCCACTGACGTTCTCCGTCGTACGAGCCACCACGTTACGGCCCAGGACCGAAATCACGAAGTCGATCAAATCCTCGGCAGAGCCCACGCATCGTTTGGTCTCACCGGGGCTCGGTGCCCTTTCGCAGTCCTTCAAAGCGTCCAAAATTATACTCTCCATCGAAGAATTATCACCAGCGTGAAAAAACTGCTTGATCTCGGCGATCTTCGAGGTTGAGAAGGGTAATTTTGAGGTAATGCTCCGGGGCAAAAACGACCTTTTGGGCATTTTATCTTTAATGTCCGGCATTGGCATCACGGTGCCGTCCTTCAGCATGGACTCCCGGAAGAATTTGCCCGGCTCCACCCACCTATTTACCAAATTGCCACTGGTCCCCGCCGCCGCCATTGTACTAGCACCAGCTGTTTTACCAGCAGCAGAGCTCATATTATACTTAGCAAAAGTGACGCCGCTTTTGGTGTACTGCTTGAAATTAGTGTTCTCTCTATAGGTCTTGAATCCAATCTCGTGATTCGAATCTTTGTCACCGTACCCAGTGAACGTATCACTGCCGGGATTGAAAGACTGCCCGTAAGAATTAAATTTGACAACAGCAGCATTGGCATTCTTGGCGTAAGATTTGAAGTCATCGTCGCCGACATTTGATTGGTCTCTGTATTTCCAGAAGGTATCAACGGCTCCATTGCCACCCTCTCCATAGTTCTTGAAGTTATTCTGTGGAACATTGCCGTCTTCACCATAACTGGTGAATTTATCCGCAGCCCCATTACCGTTTTCTCCGTAATTCGTAAAACCCGACCCGACCACATTGGAATCCTTCCCGTAGCTCGTGAAGTCGTTCGGGGCTCCGTTTCCGTTCTTCCCGTAACTGGTAAAGGACTGCCCGTTTCCTGAGTTGGCGTCCACGGAGTAACCCGTGAAGGATTGAGACCGCCCGTTGGTCCCGTCTGAGTAGGAAGTGAACCGGCTGTTCGGGTTGTTCACACCCTCCATGTACTTCTTGAAATCGCCGGAACCACCGGTGGTATCTGTTCCGTAGGTGTTGAAGCTCTGGTCTGCAACGTTGCCCTCGCTGGCGTAAGTTGTGAACTTGTCGTCGTGAGCCACCGAGTCGCGGCTGTATCGGCGGAACGAGTCGACGGGGAGGTTATCGCCGTTGGAGTAATTTTGGAACGAGTTGGCACTGCCTTGTCCGCCTGTGCCGTAATTGGTGAAGTTCTTCTGTTGATACTCCTTGAAGTTGGCGTCCTCACCGTTCTTATCGAGGGTCGGCGATAAATCGGGGAAACAGAAGAGATTGGCAGCGGAGCAGAAGACTGAGAGGCGGGTAGAGGGCCCGTTCTCCGCGGCGAGTTTGGTGAAACTCGCCGAGTCGACAGCGCTCAATGGGGATGCCTTTGAAAGAATGAACGAGGATATGGGCAAATCGCCTCGGATCTCTTTGTTCCAGAATCGAATCAAGGAGGCTCTCGGGGTAAAGGGGTTTTCCTCGGCCGAGAAATCGCCGGGAGTATGATTGGCTCCGGCACGATTCATCTGCATTGTCACAAAACCCCCCCCACCCCCAAAAAATTAAGAAAAAAGAAAAACAGAAACATATGGATTAATAGAAATTTGAGAGATAAAAAATAATGCCGACTACTGTATATAATTAAGAGTGTAAAGATTATGTAAAAATAGTTACTAACGAAGAAATCAATGAATAAGATTTAGGTTTTACTTACATTGAGAGCTGATAGCAAGCAGAGGGAGAAAAGAAGGAGAGGGGTCATGGGGTTAAGTTGTTTGTGCATTTTTCTTGGGAGAGAGAATGTTGGTGGGTTTGTTGTGTTTTGCAGATAGAAATATATAAAAGTGCAGAGAGAGAGAGAGAGACTTAAGAGGGGTTTGTGATTTTGAAGGCTGGGTCAGTGAGTCATGAGCTTTGACATTGAAGCTTGTCGGTTGAATATTACCTGCAAAAGTGCATTATTATTATATTAATTACCACTTAATATTGATTAAATGAAATTAATCGATCATAATCCATAACACAATCATGCAAATTGCAAAATTAAGATGAATAAATAATAATTTAAGAATTCTGTTAAAAAAAAGTGGGAGCATGTATATGATTAAGGGGAAAAAATACTAATAGTACCATAAATAAATAAAGAGAACTCCATTAAAAACAGAGAACAAAAACAATTAATATTATTAACGGATCATAGTCCATAACATTATCATGATTCCACAAAATTCAATTGATAACCATATAATCTTTTAAGAAAATACTCTAAACTCTAATTATTAAAAAACATAATACTACCCAAAAGGAGAATATAGATAAAATAAAAATGAGAGTACATACAGTCTAAGAAAGAAAAAAAAAGACTAATAGTACAGTAGTACTGCACAATAATTAAAAGATGTTAAAAGAACCGATTGAGAGTTTGGGAGATGAATATGGAATTCACATAATAGTGAGGGTAAATAAATGAGATTTAGGTTTACAGTTGGATTCGAGCTTAGTCGAGTTTAAATTGATAAGAATTCGAGTTCGAATTTGATTCACGAATAAAAAACTTAATCGGATCGAGATCGAATTAAAAACAATTAAATTTGATTTCGATTCGTAAAATAAAATTTAAGTTTGAGCTCGATTCACAAACTAGTTTGAACTCGAACTCGAATTCAATTTTTTAAAATAAAATAATAAATATATATTTTTTTTAAATAAAATAAACAAATTATATATATTTAAATTAAATTTTTATAATATATATAAAAAATAAAATAAAATAAAATATATTATATTTATTTTATTTATTAATTAAATCGATGTAATTAAGTTTCGAACTCAATTTTTCTAACGGCTATGTTCCAACGTTAGATTTTGCCATGATAAAATATGAAATTATTAATGTCAAACCACTTGTGCCACGTCACTTTTAGTAGAAACAAGAATAATTAATTTAATTAACTGAGATCCAATGGCGAAAAAAAACGGAGGAGAGACGAGAGTGTAGTTTAATTGGTGAGATTCAGTGGCTGCTAAGTGCTAAGTGCTAAGTGAGCTCTGACTTTTCTTTCTTTTTTTTTTTTGAAAATTGGGATAAAGAGAGCACGAGAGTATAATAAATAGTGTGCACTTGACGACAAGAAAGTGTTTTCTTGAAGCCGTGTGTAACATACGTGTCGTCTTTTTATTGGCTACATGTCGCTCTTAAAATAGATCCTGACGCGGTTTAGACGATAATCAATTTTGTTTTTATTTTAGATTCTTTTCGTGACCAACATGCATTATTAGAATGATTTTAGCATTACTTCCGTCCTCTCGAAGGAAATGACAAAAGCTCGTGAAAATGGCATAATCCGTAATTATAGTGGGAAATTAGGTTAATCTAAGATTAAATTAAGGAAAACACATTATTAGGTTGTTCAAGTTCGGGTTTATTGGTTAATTAAGCTATTCATGGTATGCATAGTAGAGCTACGAATTTTAAATTGAGATGATCAAATAATATTATAACGATTTTAATTCGAATTGAATTTAATATGTTATATTTATAAAAAAATATAATTATTAGATAAAATTTACAATTTTTATAATGAAATGAATATATGAATAGTATATATATATTTTTTTTAAAATAACTTTTACTTTTTTAAAAGATAAATTAACAAAAAAAAAATAAGAATGTATTAAAATAACTCTTTAGTTTAATGTCGGTTATGATCTAGACAAAATCTTTGTTGTCTTTCACGCTTTTGGTGAAGGAAATGTGAGATTGAACAAACTTTATTGTCTTGTTTAACAATGTTGATAAGCATTTATTTTGTGTTTGACTAAGGCAATTATTAGGGTTTCAATATAAAAATTACCTTGATTAGATTTAAATAAACTATAATTTTTCTTTTAGTCTGTTCAGTAACCAATCCATCAATTTAAATACAAAAATTACGTTTAACTCAGCCTTAACTATTTTAGAAGAACAATGAGAAAATATTACGGGTAAAAGAAAAATAAACACTTAAAATTTTATATATGTGTCTATTTCGTCTTTTAATTTTTAATTTGTATCTATTTGATCTTACAAAACCTGATTTCTTACCGTTAAATCATTTCATCTAAGCAAGTATATGAACTTCATTAATTTTAAAAAAAAATTAAGTTTTAAATGGATATCAACCATTCAGGAAGGGTTACATGAAAAAAAAATTTAATTGAACTAAATCGAGTTTCGTAAATTCAAATAGACACTAATCAAAAATCGAAATATAAAATATATACGTGTAAAATCTTAAAAATCTATTTATTTATTTTAATATATTAATTATTTTTTATTCATATGTAAGTACGTGCATGTCTATACACACGTGCCGCCGGTGGTGCCGTAACGTTAAAAGTGCTGTATAAATTAGACTAGAGATGATTGTCGGTTGAAATGTACGTTGGTTAATAATATTATCGGTGGAAGAAGTAATTAATTTTGCTTTCTAACTAACTTAGCAGCATGCGCACACACATAAACAATGATCATGAAAGAAAAAGGAGAACGTTTTACTTCATTTGTTTCTGTTGAATTTAGAACCCATGAGACTGAGACGCACTTTGAGCAGATACAGAGTGGATGAGGATAACACCAACATGTATAGTTACACGATACATGACATGATTAGCATGTAAGAAGAATATGGATAAAGATTAAAGACAATATGATTGCTTGTGTTGATAAGTGATTATCATCGCTGCCTGCTTTTCAGCTTTACTCTCTGCTCTCCTACGAGGCTATGTTAAATGGTAGTTTTGATGTATATATATATATATATATATATATATATATATATATATATATATATATATATATATATTTTTTGACAAAAAGAAATCAAATCAAGATACTGTATAAAGGATAATCACGAAATTAAAAGACTCGGATTATCTTTTGTCGTATTGACGATTGATTGAACTCAAAAAGAATTTCTATCTATAGTTAAGCCAAAGTATATCAAATCAACTTTCATGAGAAGGAAATACATACCGTATATTTACCAATTTGATAGCTCATAGTTTCTGCGTGAGAAATGCAGTTCATTATTTCTGCATTAATGCAAATTATTGAGGGTATATTATAAAAAAAAAATGTAGGATACATTATCAATATAAAATATATTATATATGCATCGATGTAAAATGGAAAATATACTGTGATCTAATCATTATAATTTTCCCAAGGTGATAAGAAAGGCATTTATAAGGATGGTTGGACTATCAATGCCTCAAATAATTTCAAGTCAAATTTTAAAATTCTAAGAATATTTTCAGTTTAGATGGAGCCAATAAGTGGAGAAATTTTTAGTTCTTATTTTTCCATCGGTTGAAAGTTTATATAATCATTATTCATATTATTAATAAAATTACTTAATAATTATCAATAATTTTCACTTGATATAAAATAATAATTTACACTAAATATAAATAAAAATTTCTCTAAGTGTCCTCTAAACAGGCACAAATTATTTTTTTTCTAAACACAATACTGCATATGGAAATTCAATAAATAGCAAATGACTAGCAATCATTACCTTTAATTTTCTTTATATGACCCAACCTTTTTCTCTCAATCTATAAATGCTTTTTTTTTTTTTTTACAATTTATTAGATGCCAACACAAAATTATATGAACCGATCATATTAGCACTGACACACCATATCCCATCAAAACCATGCATTAGTAAGTTTTTGTGTGTTACATCTCTCTTAATAAAGGGAAATAAGAAATGCAACATGTGATGATCTGCTTTGAATTTTTTTTTAAAAAAAATATATAAATAAATTATAAAGTAAATTTCGGTTCCTTTCTTTGAGTTTAACTTATGCCCTGTTTGGGTCTTAAATTTTAAAACGTACGTATTGAGAGTGACTTTTTGTTTTTGTCAAACTATGAACAGAGACTTGTGCAAAACATGCAATGATAGCAAGGACCCCAATCTCTTCTTCATTTTGCAGGCTTATCAATTTTGTTATGTACATATACATACAACATAATGCGTTTCACTTTTGGGGCATGCAGCTCCTATGCTAGTACGCTATGTACCATATGAATTAAATCCGAACCTATTCCAAAACCAGAAATATTTTGACTTTCGTAATTCACGACTAGTTCCTGTCTTTAATTCTTTGTTTATTTCTTTTTAGAAACGAACCAAGCCTTGTTTGATATCGTGTTCGCCAATCATGTCTAATATTGCCAATCCTATTTAACGGTCTCAAGAAAACTCTCACACTTTCTCTAATACTCTTCTTCGTGTATGTTACAAATGAAAGCCAAATGAGTATTTATAGGCTTCATTGGCAGCTCACCATTAATGTTGGCAGCTCCACCCTAATTAATTTTGGCAGCTTACCATTAATATTGGCAGCCATTGTCTCCACAAACTTGCCATTAATATTGGCAGCCTTTGTCTTGTGGAGAAAGTGGTTTTACCACAAGAAAAATGCCATCTCTTATCACATTCTCCCACTTAAAGTCACTTTCGTAATCCTTCCATCCTTCCTCACTTGCCAAATCCATACTTGCTTACGTTTCCGCTAGACCACATGAGGATCTACACTATTTAAACTTGTCAGTGTTGACCGGCTTGGTCATAACATCTGCTAGGTTCTCGTCGGTGTTAATCTTCTGTATATCTACACTACCTTCTCCCACTACTTCTCGAACGAAGTGATATTGAACCCTTATGTGCTTTGTCAGTGAATGAAAAGCTGGATTCCTTGCAATGTGCAAGGCACTCTGATTGTCACAAAACAGAACAATCTTCTCCTGCTTGTGCCCGAGCTCTTCCAATAACTTTTGCATCCAAACTGCTTCCTTGCAAGCTTGTGTAGCTGCCATGTATTCTGCTTCCATTGTAGATAGAGCCACAACCGTCTGCAGTTTAGAAACCCAGCTTACAGCTTCTCCTGCAAGTGTAAACACATAACCTGTAGTAGACTTGTTTTTATTGAGATCCCCTGCAAAATCTGAATCAACATAGCCTCTGACAGTAAAATCTGATCCTCCATAACATAATGCAGCATCTAAGGTTCCTCTGATGTATCTCAGAACCCTCTTCATAGTATTCCAATGCTCTCCACCAAGATTCGCCATAAATCGACTAACCACTCCCACTGCTTGTGCAGTGTCTGGTCTTGTACAAATCATAACAAATATCAAACTTCCCACTGCTGATGCATACGGTACTCGAGACATCTCCCTCCTCTCTCTTTCATTGCTAGGACACATACTTGAGGATAACTTGAAATTAATAGGAAGTGGGGTAGAAATTGGCTTACTATCTTGCATATTGAAGCGTCACAAGATCTTGTTGAAGTAGTTCTTCTGGGAAAGCTAAATCTTCCTGTTATTTTTGTCTCGGTGAATCTGCATCCCTAGAATCTTGTTTGCTGGTCCCAAGTCCTTCATATCAAACTCCCTAGCCAACTGTGCCTTCAATTCTTGGATTTGATCTCTATTGGGGCCTGCTACCAACATGTCATCCACATACAACAACAAGATAATAAAATCATTATCACCATCAAACCTTTTGAAGTACGTACATTGGTCTGAACTGAGTCTATTGTATCCAAGGCTAATAATGAAGGAATCAAATCTTTTGTACCAACACCTCGGCGCCTGTTTGAGACCGTATAGAGATTTGTTCAACCTGCAAACCAAGTTTTCTTTTCCTGTTTCAGCAAAACCTTCTGGTTGGAGCATACAGATTTCTTCTTCAAGTTCTCCTTGAAGAAATGCAGTTTTCACATCCAACTGCTCCAGATGTAAGTCAAACGTAGCACACATAGCCAGGACTACTTTGATTATTGTAAGCCGAACCACCGAGGAAAATATCTCATTGAAATCAATACCTTCTTTCTGAGTGAATCCCTTTACCACCAGTCTTGCACGAAACCGTTCCACTTGATCATTGCTATCCCACTTGATCTTGTAAACCCATTTGTTATCTATGGCTTTTCTCCCATGTGGCAATGGTACTAGTTCCCAAGTCTTGTTCTTGTGTAGAACTTCAATTTCTTCCTGCATTGCTGCCATCCACAAAGACACATCTGAGCTATTTGTAGCTTCTTGGAAAGTTGAGGGCTCTCCATCCTTCGTTAAAAGACAGTATGCAACATTGCTCTCAGTAACATACTCCGAATGCCAAGCTGACGGCCTTCTCTCACGAATTGACTGGCGAGCTTCTGGAGTCTCAGACTCGACTGGTTCTTGTACCTCATGCTCTGGTGCTACTTCAATAGAAATTGGATTTTCTTGTACCTGATTATTTTCCACCTGTATTGTTGTAATCTCTGAAACCTCTTTCGACGTGCTATCATCTCCATCTTTTTGTAGTAGTTGATCTTCTACAAAGGTCACATCCCTGCTGACAACAACCTTGCGGGTAGTGGGATCCCACAGGCGATACCCCTTTACTCCGTCAGCATACCCCAAGAATATACACCTCCTAGATTTCGGATTCAACTTCGTTCTTTCTTGGGCATTGCACATCACATACGTAGGACATCCAAAAGAATGTAAAGTAGAGTAGTCCGTTGGCTTACCAGTCCACATCTCCATCGGCATCTTTAAATTAATTGCTATTGATGGCGACCGATTTATCACATAACAGGGGGTTTTGGCAGCTTCTGCCCAAAAAGAGTTGGGTTGACCTGTAGTCCTCAACATAGCTCTCATCCTTTCTGTAAGAGTTCTATTCATCCACTTTGCCACTCCATTTTGCTGAGGCGTGTATGTGACTGTGAACTGTCGTTTGACACCTTCCCGCTTACAAAGAGTAAGAAACTCACCGTCTGTGTACTCTCTTCCATTACCTGTCCTCAAGCACTTGATCTTTTTCCCATATTCAAGTTCCACCCACGTTTTGAAGTCTTTGAATACCATAAATGCATCTGACTTCTTCTTGGTTTGATACACCCAACATCTCCTGGAGTAATCATCAATGAAAGACACAAAGTACTTTGCTCCTCCTAGGGACATTTCTAGTGAATCCCATACATCAGAATGAATCAAGTCTAGAATGTATTTACTCCTAGCATCAGATCTGCTAAACTTCAATCTATACTGCTTACTTGTAACACAATGTTCACAGAAAGATAGATTTACCGATTTGAGCCCTGGAAGCAGCTTTCTGTCAAAGAGAATCTTCAAACCTCATTCCGACATGTGACCTAGTTTGAGATGCCACATCATCGTCAACTCTTCTCCCTTGTTGATTGACGCGACACACGCATAAGCTTCCTTCAGTGTTTCCTCTTTTAGTATGAATAGATTCGTTGCGATCTTTTCTGCCTTCATAACCACAAGTGCACCTTTGACAATCTTCATGATCCCATTTTCGATATGGGTCTTGCATCCAAAACTATCTATTTGTCCTAAAGACAATAGATTCTTCCTCAGGCCCTTCACGTGTCGTACATCCTGAATAGTGCGAACTGTACCATCAAACATCTTTATCTTGATAGTACCAATACCAGCAATCTCCAAAGCATGATCATCACCCATGTGTACAAAACCTCCTGAGACTGGTTCATATTTGTGAAACCATTCTCTCCGAGATGTCATGTGCCATGTTGCTCCTGAGTTTAGTAACCAGATGTCAGCGAATTGCTTTCTGCCTCCAACTGTCGTTGTTGACTCGCTATATATAACTTCACCATCATCTGAGGCACTTGCCACATTCCCTTAAGCATTTGATGACTCAGAGACTTCACTCTTCTTTTTGTATCAACAATCCTTCTTGACATGTCCTTTCTTGCCACAGTTGTAGCACTTAAAATTCTTCTTACTTCTTGATTTCAATCTACCATGATTCTGACTCCCACTGGGGCCACGTTCCGTTGATCTTCCTCTCGTCATCGTCAAAACTTTCGCTTGCTGTGAACTTGCTTGTCTGTCTTCCTTGTTTTTGTGCCTGGTTTCTTCTTCCAAAATAGCAGTTGCAATTTCGTCGAAGACTAGATAGTCTGTGAGTATGTTATTCATTAAGTTGATGATGAGTTTATCATACAAGTCAGGTAAACTTTATAGTAGAAGCTCCGCACGTTCAGATGTCTCTATTGTGTAACCCATCGATGTAAGTTGCGAAAATAGAGTATTCAAAATGTTGATGTGGTCGGTCGCGGACGTGGATTCCGCCATTCGAAGAGTGTAAAGTCTCATCTTTAAGAAGATATTATTGTGTAGTGACTTGGCCTCGTATAGTCTTGTTAGAGTATCCCAAATCTCCTTCGCAGTCTTCTTTTCCGCCACACTAGATAACACTCCATCGGCTAGTGCTAAGTGCAGATCGACAATTACGATGCCGTCTATCTCGTTCCACTTGCTGTCGTCAGTGATCTCTACCGGCCTTTCTTCAATTGCTGCCAAACAATTGTCTTTCCTCAGAATTGCCTTAATCTTCATTTTCCACAACGAGAAATTACTCCCGTTAAACTTCTCAACATCAAACTTTGTCGTAGTTGACATTTTGTTCACAACGATCTGCTTCACACCCCTCAACCAATTGCTCTGATACCACTGTTAGGAAAAATTACCGGGTCGAAGCTAACACACAACTAAAGTGAAATGAGAAAAATAAAGATAAAATGAACACAAATATTTTATGTGGAAAAACCCCCGAACAAATTTGGGGTAAAAAAAACCACGGGCAAGTGTAGGAGGATTTCACTATTGTAAAATAGGGATTACAACATCTTCTCTCTAATTACAATGAGATAACAATTGTCTAATCTCTATTGTAATAGGAGAAACAACTCTCTCACAAAATCGGGAAAATATTACTTACAAAGAAGGAATAAATTTTCCTCTCTAAGTAGTAACTCTCAAGAAAACTCTCACACTTTCTTTAATACTCTTCTTGGTGTGTGTTATAAATGAAAGCCAAAGGAATATTTATAAGCTTCATTGGCAGCTCACCATTAATGTTGGCAGCTCCACCCTAATTAATTTTGGTAGCTCACCATTAATATTGGCAGCCTTTGTCTCCACCAACTTGCCACTAATATTGGTAGCATTTGTCTTGTGGAGAAAGTGGCTTTACCACAAGAAAAAAACCATCTCTTATCACAGTAATTAATTGACTGTGTTTAAATTCAAAGTTTGTAAGAGAAATTCTTGTTTATATCGGGTGTAAAACAAGATTTTTGCATTCAGTGGAAACTTAATTGGTAATTTTTAAGAATTTCATTAGTAATGTTAACTGAGTATGTACGAACGTTTCTAATGAAGTTTTTAAAAATTATCATTTTGAGGAGAAAGAAATATAGATGTATTATCCATTTTGAGATATAAACAAGAGAGTTTTCTCAACGTGGAGGGGAGTCGACGACAGTTCTTCATCATGTGGATATCAAAATTTTCTTTAGTTTTTTAAATCTCATGTGCTCCCACATGTAATGTCATTTCTTTCAAAGAAGGTAACTCATCATATATTAACAGCTCATTTTAAGATTAAGAATTCATGGATAAATTTTGAAAAGATGCTACCAACTGCAAGAGCTTGTTCCCTAATAAGGGTATTGTATAGAAATTGAATTGTTTCTTTCCTGCAGGGTATCTCAGTGAGCTGTTGTCGTTTATATAAAGAAAAAGCATTAGAAAGATGAACAGAGAGCTTATATTTGCTACGTTTGATGGTAGTTTTCAAGGCTATATGTTGTAATAAACAAGATTATCCTTTAGACTAGACTGATAGAGAGAAAAGAAGAAAGAAAAGAAAAATGAGTGAAAAGTAATTTTTTAGCGTTTGATTAGGAGAAAAAGTGAGAGAGAAAAAAAAATAGGAATGATTAAGGGTGTGTTTAGCATTTGAAAATATTTTTTTTTTATTTTTTTTCAATAATTTGGACATTAATTCTTAATATAATTTGAAAAATAACTTATCTTTCCAAATAATATTAAAAAACTTAAGAAAAAATTTTGTTTACTAACTTTTCTAATAGGGTATTGATTTTGACACCTAAAACCTATGTCAGCTCTAGTTGACAACCGTTAAATCAAAAGAATGAAATTAATAATTACACTTGTCTATTTGAGAGCATTTCAATATTTTCTTGATCTAACGACTGTCAACTAAAACTAATATAAGCTCTAATTGAAAAAACCAACATCTTTTTTAATATTATGTTAGAAATAAAAGTGTTATTTTTTAAATTATGTTAAGAATGCTTAAATTGTTTTAAAAAAAGTGTTGAGAAAAATAGGGATGAAAAATAAAAAACGATAATTTTTAATTTTTTCCAATTCTAAAAGCATCCTAATGTTTTCTTTCTTAATTTACAAATCACTATACTTTCAAAGTGGTATAATTAAAAAACGAAAACTAAAATAAATTAATATTTTTGTCATGTATTTCATTTTTTTTCACTTTTTCATCAATTTTCACTAAACAAGTGATGAAAAACATCTGTTTTTTTCCCACAAACTCCCTCTTCTTATCTCTCCTACTTCCTTTCTCTCACTAATCTACTCTACCAACCATAATCCTATGAAATAATCGAAGCAAAGCCTTTACGATAAGTAATTTTTTATTATTTTAATCAAATTTTGCACGTTTAGCTTTAACTGATCAGCCCAACCATAAACTACTGCAATAAGTCATTTCCCCAAAATAAAAGCTTAATCAGGAAGTATATCATTAAAAAACAAAAACAAAATCAGTTTTTCACATTTAACAGACTGATTTGGTCAGAATTGAAAAAAAAAACAAGCTTTACATTAGGGTTCCTCTACACTGTTTTTAAAAATGCCATGAATCATGAATTTCTACCTTACAAAAAGAGAGTGGTGGGTGAGATCATGATTCACAAAAAAATAAAGTGCATGTCTTTTTCTTTTCTACGATCACTTTGAAATTTTCTCATCTTTTACTTCTGCAAAGTATAATGGTCTCCATGTTAAAGCTGATTTTATGTACCAATAAAGAAAACTATGGGGAAAAAAAAAGAATGGTCACACCAGGGACTGATGATATCTTTTTGTATAAAGATGGACCAGATTTGAAGCAAAATTCATGAGTTTTGAATAAAAAAGAATCAAATTAATTAATTGTTTATAATCGTAAAGATTTTTCTTTGCATCAGTGAAGAGATTGTTTTTATCAATAAACGATGATCTTTTGACGTAAATGCTAATTATATGCGACAAACTCAAGTATCTTTTTCAGTTAAAAAAAACAAATATTGCATTCTAGTCTTGAAGAGATGGTATAAACATTTGGTTTTGTATTAATTACCACCAAGATCATTATATTTACCTAATGTTATGTTTAGGAATATAAAATTGAGGTAAAAGTTGAATTACGTGAAATTGCTGATTTTTCTGATCAGTATAAAATTGCGGGAGAAAGTCTGTTTTTCAAGACCTCAATTCCATAATGCTAAACACTTGCATGAAATAATCAATAAATCTCAGATTAGAAAGGCCTACAAAGTAAATTATTATCAACTAGCAAATTATTTACGTTTTTTGTTGGGAAAAACATTAATACGTGAAAATAACTTGATATCGAAATTTAATTAAATCACGCACACACGAATTTAAAAATAAAATTAACAATTCATTTTAAAATTAAGAATTCATGGATAAATTTAGAAAAGATACTACCAACTACAAGAGCTTGTTTCCAAATAATGATATTGTATGGTAGTTGTTTCTTTCCTGCAGGGTATCTCAGTGAGCTGTTGTCGTTTATATAAAGAAAGAAATTAGAGAGAGTCTCTAAATTTGCTGCATTTGATGGTAGTTTTCAAGGCTATATGTTGTAATAAACAAGATTATCCTTTAGACTAGATTGGTATAGTGAAAAGAAGAATGTAAAGAAAAGTGAGTAAAAAGAAATTTTTTAGTGTTTCATTGGAAAACAAAAGGTGAGAGAAAAAAAAATGAATGAATAAGGGTGGGTTTAGTATTGAAAATATTTTTTATTTTTATTTTTATTTTTATTTTCATTTCTTTAACAATTTGAATATTAATTCTTAACATAATTTAAAAAACAATATTTTTTTAATATAATATTAGAAAACTTGAGAAACAAAAAAAAAAAGAAGTTATTTACTAACTTTTCTAAAAGGGGGTTGATTTTGTCACTTAAAACTTATGCCAGTTCTAATTGACAGTTGTTGGATAAAAAAAATGAAATTATTAATTGTACTTGTTTATCTTAATCTAATGAGTGTCAACTAGAGCTGATATATGCTTTAGCTTATAAAATAAGCATCATTTCCAATATTATGTTAAAAAGATAAGTGTTGCATTTCAAATTATGTTAAAAATGTCTAAATTGTTAAAAAAAATATCAAAGAAAATGAAGATGAAAAATGAAAAACATTTTTCATTTTTTCCAATTCTAAATCACTTTAATATTTTTTTTCTACATGTGCAAATCACTTCAAATTGATATAATAGGTGAGATAAATTAAAATAAGCTAATTGTTTTATCATTTACTTATTTTTTATTAAACCATAATAAAAAAATTAGTTTTCTTACTTTTCCATAATCTAACTCTCCTTAATCTCTCTCACTAATCTACTCTACCAATCATAATCCTATGAAAACCTTTACAATATGTAATTTTTATTATTTTAATCAACTTTTGCACGTTTAGCATTAACTAATCAGTCCACCACATAAACTAATCCAATAAGTCATTTCCCCAAGATAAAAGCTTAATTAGGGAGTATATATCATTAAAAAAACAAAAACAAAAAAAAAAATATCAAGTTTTCCGGTAAAAATTAGTATTAATTCCACTGGTGATGATATTTAACGGATTGAATGGCCAGAATCGAAGAACAGTCAAGCTTTACATTGGGGTTCCTCTACACTGTTTTGAGGGTGGTGGGTGAGATCATGATTCACAAAAAAAAATAAAGTGTATGTGTTTTTCTTTTCTATGATCACTTTGGGTTTTTCTCTTCTTTTGATTCTGCAAAGTATATAAAGTTCTCATGTTAAAGCTGATTTTATGTACAAAAAAAGAAAACGAAGAAAAAAAAATAGTCACACCAGGATTGATATCTTTATGCATAAAAGATGAACCAGATTTGAAGCAAAATTCATGAGTTTTGGATCAGAAAGAATCAAATTAATTGATTGTTCGTATTCATAAAGATTTCTTTTTGCATAAGATGAATGTTGCGTGGATTGTTTTTATCAAAAAACCATAACCATTTGTCGTAAATGTTAATTATAGGCCACAAACTCGAGTATCTTTTTCGAAAACAAATTTGTGTTGTATTCTAGCTTTGAAGAGATTGTATAAACATTTAGATTTGTATCAACTATCACCAAGATCATTCCATTTACCTTGGTGATATAGAATTGATATTGAAAATTGAATTATGAGAAATTGTTGGTTCCTCTCATTATAAAATTGCAGGAGAAAGTCTGTTTTTCAAGATCTCAATTCCATAATGCTAAACACTGCATAAGACTTGATAACAAAATTTCAATCAAACGCCTGTAAAGTGCCTTGTCAATTTGCAAATTACTCATGCTTTTTGTTGAGAAAAACATGAATACACGAAACGACTTAATATCGAAATTTAATTGAATTACACATATTGATGAATTTAATAAAAGAAATAGTCAAAAATATTAGTAACTCATTTTAAAAGTAAGAATTCACGGATAACTTTAGAAAAGATTTACCTACTACAAGTGCCTGTTCCCAGATAATGGAAATTGGTTTTTCTTTTCCAGATAAAGAAAAAGCATTAACAAGATGGTTTTGTCTTCCATCTTTTGCCTCACTCTCATGAAAATATATATATATATATATATATATATATATATATATATATATCATTTATTTTTAATTATAAAAAGACTCATCACCATTTTTAAGTAATCAATAGTTAAGATAGATCAAAAAATATTGTTTGGACCAAAGTATCTTTTTATCACCATCATTGGTGTAAGAGTATTTTTGAAAAACCGTATTTTTTAAAATTTAAAAAAAAATCAAGAATGTATTATTTACTGGACTCGTCTCCCACGGATGTAAGAATGACTTAGTCAATGGAAGACGACACTTATGAATCTCATTTGGTAGCTCTCGACAAGAGCTTTCCAATGATACCAAATTGTTTACTCTTTTTTTTTTATTTCTGATTGTCTCAATATCGTCAAAAATTTTCGAAGGTAAGAAAATTAAATCAATAATTTTGTTTATTTACCAAATTATCTTCCTATTTGTGTAGATCTCAATCATCTATTTTTCAAATGTTGATGTGTCTTCTTGTAGTTAAAAGAAAATGAAATGTCATTTGATATATGAAAGCTGAACCCCAAGATAACACTGTATAGAGTCAGAGACAACCTATAATTTTTCCCAAGGGATAGAGAGAAAGCCTATATTTGCTGCATTTGATGGTAGTTTTCAAGTCTATAATAAACAAGATTATCCTTTAGACTAGATTGGTAGAGAGAAAAAAAGAAGGAAAAGAACACTGAGTAAAAAGTAAGTAAAAATGTTTTCAATCTTTCATCTTCATTTTCATTTCTTCGACAATATGAACATTTTAGACATAATCTGAAAAAAAATATTTTTTTTTTCCAGTATAATATTAAAAAGCTCGATAAACAAAAAAAAATGTTTTAACTAACTTTTTCAATAGTGTTGATTTTGTCACTTAAAACTTATGTCAGCTTTAGTTTATGGCTATTGGATCAAAATAATGAAATTAATAATTACACTTGTCTATTTAAGAGTATTACAATATTCTCTTAATCTAATGACTGTCAACTAGGGCTGAATAAGCTCTAACTGATAAAATCAACATCTTTCAAATATTATGTTGGAAATATAAGTATTATTTTTTAAATTATTATAAGAATATCTAAATTGTTTTTAAAAAATGTAGAGATAAATAGAGATGAAAAATAAATAATATTTTTTCATTTGTTTCTTTTCTTTCATTTTTTTCATCATTTTCGCTAATCGCATGATTAAAAAATCCTTTCTTATTCTTTCATCATCTCACCCTCCTCGTCTCTCTCTACCAACCAGAATCCTATGAAACAATGAAGCAAAACCTTTACAATAAGTAAGTTTTATTATTTTAATCAAATTTTGCACGTTTAGCATTAACAGATCAGTCCACTCGATAAACAAATAAGGAAAAAAGACTACCTTGTATATTTCATAAGCAAATAAGTCATTTTCCCAAATAAAAGCTTAATTAGGAAGTATATATCATTGAAAAATAAAAGAAGTTTCAGCTTTTCAAGTAAAAATTAGCATTAATTCCACTGATGATGACATTTAGCAGATTGACTAGCCAGAATCGAAAAACAGCCAAGCTATACATTAGGGTTCCTCTACACTGTTTTAAAAATGCCATGAATCATGAATTTCTACCTTACAAAAAGAGGGTGGTGGGTGAGATCATGATTCACAAAAAAATAATGTGTATGTTTTTCTTTTTCTTTTCTTTGATCACTTTGAATTTTTCTCTTCTTTTGCTTCTGCAAAGTATAATGTTCTCATGTTAAAGCTGATTTTATGTACCAATAAAGAAAACTATGGAAAACAAAAAAAAACATGGTCACCAGGGACTGATATCTTTATGTATAAAGGATGGACCAGATTTGAAGCAAAATTCATGAGTTTTGGATAAGGGAAAAATCAAATTAATTGATTGTTCATATTAAAGATTTCTTTTTGTCAGAATAAAGTTCGTGTGGATTGTTTTTATCAATAAACGATAATCTTTTGACGCAAATGTTAACTACAGGAGAAAAACTTGAGTGTCCCTTTCAAAAAAAACATTGTGTTGTATTCTAGCCTAGAAGATATTGTATTAAGATTTGGACTTGTATCTACTGCCACCAAGATCATTCCATTTTTATGTTTGGTAATATAAAATTGAGGTTGAAAATAAAATTAAATGAAATTGCAGGACTTTTTAAATATAAAATTGCAGGAGAAAGTCTGTTTTTCAAGACTTCAATTCCATAATGCTATACACTTGCATAAGATCTGAGAGCAAAATTTCAATCAATTAATCTCAAACTACAAAGGCCTGCATACATAGTACATTGTCAACTAGAAACAGGGGCGGAATCAGGATTGTTTTTTCTTGAGGAAGCGGGGGCTAAAATGATTAAAATAAATTTATCTTAACTATTATATGTAAAAATTTGAACGTATAAAATAATGGATAGACTCATCTGTTGTAAAAAAAGTATAAAGTAAAGTCTGCAATACACTTAAATTTTGATTATAAAGTGGTTCCCATTAAATCTTAAAATTTAAAAAATCGAAGTTCATATGAAATAACAGTGTATTACAGGTTATACTTCACAATTTTTATTGCAGAAGCTCCATCCCATGAAATAATGCTAAATACATGATATTTATATGAAAAGAGATAATATAAAACTTAATTAGAGCATACATTACTCATTTGTGTATATGATCACCTGAAAAATTAAAAAAAAATCATGATTTTTACATTTTAAAATGTGTTTGTCGCACTTTTCTTAATACAAAAAATCTTTTATCATGCATATTGTTGAGGTTTCAATAATTTCTTTGTAATGTAAACGGTTATTTTTTTAAATAAATAAATGATCAAGTAATCTACTTAATATGAAATTAACTATCAAATTTTTTAATTTTCAATAATTTATTATTCAGCAATTAATATGAAATTAGCTATCAAAATATTGAATTTAGATAAGATTCAATATTTTAATTTAATAAATAATATTTAATTTTTATGATTAAGTTAGCATGTAATTTTAATTATAAAATAAATTCAAAAAACTAGAAAATGAAGGACAAATAAAGACAAGAATAATAAAAATTATTGAATTGAAAAAAAAATACCTAAAAGCAATTGATAAGAGAATTAATTCATCATTGCTTTAAAAGCCAAAATGAGAGAATTAGTAATTGTTAAGACCACACATGACGCACTTTAGGCTCAGACTTATAGCCTTTAATTAATTCATCATTGATGTAAAAGACCTAAAAACTAAAAGGTTCTCCCTTCAAAAAAAAAAAACTTAAAATTTTAGCATTTTCACAAATTTGAAAAAGAAATTGATGCACTATTGTGTGTTGTTCCTAGTGCTAAAATTTTAGCATTTTCACTCTCTTTAAAATGGGTGATGGCTAATAATTGAGAAAAAGTTAAAATTAATATTTTTACTTGTAAACAATTAAAATGTGATATATTACATGTGAAGTTTAAATACTAATGGAAACCAGAAATTCAATAATGTAAAATGAAACATAATGTAATATATTAATTCTTAGTCTTTTTCTTTAGTCAAAACTAATACAGTATATCACATAATAAAAAAGGTAGAGAAATCATAATTCATTTTGTGGATGACGGGATAATGAAACAGTGGCTGAAGAGTATCTCTTAGTGATGTTTTAACATATATAAAGAAACTTTTTGAAGTCTTGGGAGAGCCGAGGCTTCCCTTGTCCCCACTCCCTCCGCCTCTAACTAGAAAATAACTCATGCCTTTGAATTAGCAAAACCTTTAATATTTTGGATCACTGGTACATTAAACCTGGTGTGTGCAATCTGTAAGGAGTTAGCTAGAGCTCATAAACACGAATACCTAAATGACAGATAAGTGAACTCAAACTTTTGGTTTAGCAATTACTTTGAATTCTTCATATAAGAGATCCGGATTCTATTCATTTTTCCAATAATATAAAAAAATTGATAAAATGAAGAAAGCAAACATAAAACAATCATTAAAAAAAAAAAAACCATACATGTAACACTCGTGTTTTTAAAGTATGGGTAAAGAAGTAATTTAATAAATATAATATGAAATTAAAATAATATATATACGCCAATGATTTAGTATTGAATAAAATAATTCTTTTGAAAAAAAACCTGGACACATGGAGGCGTAGTTACAAAGAAAATAGAAAAACAAAAAAAAAATCTGAACGCGTCTAGCGTAGAAAGAAAGAAAAAGAAAAAAAAAATTCTTCTTAAAAAGAAACGTGACAGCAGTTGTTACCACCAGTTGCCAAATTAAAAGAAAGGCTTTGCATGTGAGCCACATTTCAAGTCGTGGCAGTAGTTTGAGGTGCAGTAAATGGGTTTTACAAAAGAATTGCATATATATTATTGCATTACTTTAGTTTTTCTTAGCAAATTTTTTGTTTTCTCATTTTCTCAATTCAAATAACTTTTTTTTTAAAAATATTTGGAGATCGAAAGAAAAGTTGAAAAAGTAAAATTTTGAAAGAGTTTACGGGAGAATTTTATAGAGAATCACGGGAAGCGCTAAGAAAAACAAAAGGTAATAACGTGAAGTTTATTTTTGAAATTTAGCATACATGAAATTTTTCGGAATCCAAAGTGAGAATTTTCAAAGGGTGTGAATTATGAAGAATTGAAGAATAAATTATAAATTTCAATATAAATATTATGTCAGGTGTTGACGATCAACAATCGGAAGAAATTTCTGAGAGGATGAGGAAATGCGAGGAGATGATCCACAAGTAACTCTAAGTGTTACGTGGTGAGTTAGATTTACTTTAAGTAATCAAGATAAATATGAAATATCTAGTGATAATATTATAATAAATTATTAACTTATGCTTTGATGGTAGATGAAAATTGGTTGATATTTGTGATAGGAATAATGAATATGTAGAGAATTATTTTATGAAAAATAATATTTTTGAAATAATAAGTTGATTTAATAATAAAAGCGTTAAGTGAAATTCTTGATGAGCTATGGTTGATGTTTTGATACGATTTATGAGGAACGGAAATTTAGTGGATCTTGACAAGCTGTGATATTAATGATTTGATGTGATTTATGAGGAGAAGAATTTAGTGAAATTTTTTCAAATAATAATTTGAGAATAACCAGGATAGCTAATTTAAATATTTGAATTCATATTTGTTGTTATGTTACTGTTCATATGCATATTTCATATCATTGTCCATATGCATATGCATTAAATAAAAGAACCAGGAAGGGGTCAGTCTAATTGAAAAACCGTGATAGCCGGTATATGCTGGAAATAAATAAAAACCGTGGTAGCTGGTATATGCTAGAAATAAATGAAAACCGTAACAGTTAGTATATACTGGAAATAAAAAAAAAACCCGGGAAGGGGTTGGTCTAAATGAAACAAAAGAACCGAGAGGGGATCGGTCTAAGATAAAAATATGTCAACATGTGGGAAGACGTTCCCTAATATTGATTGTATTTCTGAAATGCTGAGGTGTTGTTTGTTATTGTAAATTTATTTATAGATGAATGAATCTCATAGAGAGAATTATGGTGAGAAAGAAACATAGAAGTATGATATGATAAGAACTATCTAAATGATAGATTTTATGTTGTGAACCTCATTACGAAGTAATTATGAGATAATTGAGGGTCTTAAGGTAAACCAATAAATAAGAAGAAGAGATTGATAGAGAATTAGACTTATGATATGTGTAGTGATAGTAGAATACTATTATCATGTTGTATGAGATATAAATGATTAAATTTGAAAGACCATTTATACAAATTGAATACTTCTAGTAACTTTAATTCACTGAGCTTGTAAAGCTTATCTCTCATTGTACAATGATTTCAGGTAGCAGGCAAGACAGTTAGTTTGGTGGGTCGAGATCCAGACAAAATCTTTTTCTGTAAGCCACGTACGTGTCCACATCCTCATACTAATGAGAAAATAAAATAAAAAAATTATTTGTAAATATTCATGCATTTTACATTGTATATAATGTTTAAGTTAAGATCAGAATTATGTATCTCCCATGTTGAGGGTTGAGGACTGATGTAAAAATTTCTATTGGTGTTATTTTTATTGTTCCATATATGTGTCGTGTTGGGATTTTCAAAATGTGATGACACCGTCTCAGGGGTGGCCAACCCAAAATGGATCGTTACAATATGCGGCTCAGCAAATGGTGTTAGGATTTTGGCCCAATTCTCTATAAGGAGGACTTCTAATTCATTTGAGAAAAGTGGTTTCCTATTTTATAGTTGCTTACTCTAGTAAGAGTAGTAGTAGTAGTTTATTATGTTAGGAAAATATCCTTTATATAAAAGGGGCCTTAGAAAAGGTTTGAGACATACTCATAATTCCAATATACAACGTAAATCAGAGGGGTTTACTACTAAAGTTAGGATGAGAGCTTTGGGTGTATTAGGGTTTTGGGTTGTCAAGTAGATAGAGCACTTCCAACTAGGGCTAGGTTGAGAGCATTGGGTGTATTAGAGATTTCGAGTTGTGAGCTTGTGTGAGTTTAGCAACTTTGCTCTTCCTAAAGTTGTAACTGAAGATTAATAAAGTTGTAGATTTGTTGGTGGACGTAGGCAAAGAGGTTGTCGAACCACATTAATTCTTGGTGTTATTACTCTTTATTTGTTTTGCCTATTTAATTGTTGTGTTTGCGTTTTTGCCTAAATTTGAATGCATGGATTTTAGAGGTAAAATCCCAACAAGTGGTATCGGAATCTAATCATCTGTTTGATGAAATTGTCTGCTGCTATTTGTTGCGTCTGCGCCACCATATCGACAGGTATACCTAAATTTGAGATTCCTTTATTTAATAGAAACAATAATTTTACTCTGTAGGAGAGTACAGTTCAAGATTTTTTTAGTATAACAAGATCTTGATCAAGCTTTAGAGGAAGAAAAGCCAGAATAGGTGACTGATAGAAAGTGGTAATCGGTTCATAGGAAGATTGTGAGCACAGTCAGGTTAGATCTTGCTCCCGAGATCAAGTATACTGTGTTGAAGGAAACTACACCCAAGGGTTTGTGGGATAAGTTCGAGAGCATCTATGCGTCAAAGTCTTTGACTAACAAATTGTGTCTTAAGATGGACCTTTATTTTTACTAAAGATGGAAAAAGGTATAAGTCTTCATGATCACTTGAATGAATTTAACAAGTTAGTGTCTCAATTGTTGAATGCATAAGAAACATTGAAGGATGAGGAGAAGACATTGCTCTTATTATCATCTTTACCAAAATCTTACAAACCATTGGTGCAAACATTGTTGGTGGGTAAGTCGACATTGAGCTTAGATGTGTAACCACACTACTACATGAGAATGAAAGGTTGATGTGAAATGAGAGCTTGTCTAGTGGTAGTCAAGCACTTGCTGTAGAGAGGTCTAATCGAGGGATGAGCTAATGGAGAGCGAATAGTGGCTCAAGGTGGAGATCTAAATCTAGGCCTAGAGATGACGATGATAAGGAGTGCTTCTACTGTGGAGAGATAGGACACATACAATATTATTGTAAGGCAATGAAGGATGATTTAAAATAATTGAGAAAGATGAGTGGGAAGAAGAGTCATGATGGTAAGAGTAACGAAAGTGCTTATATCACTGAGGGAAGTGATGAAAAGGTGCTAGCTATTAAGCACATTTAAGAAAAATTTGATGAGAGTAATATTGTGCTACTTGATTCGGCGTCCTCTAATCACATATTCAATAAAAGAAGTACTTTGATTGTATAAAGGAACCTACCCATATTAAAGTTGCTACCGCATGTGGAAAACACAAAGTAATTTATGGTAAATAAAGCATAAGGTTGAAGCTTCATGATGGAAGCGTGAAGACACTTGAGAAGGTAAAGTTTGTTTTCTCTCTCACTACAAATATCATCTCTTTGTTGATGAGGTGGGGAGAATTTGAGCCGAGGTAGAGATTTTTTAGGATTTTGGCCCAATTCTCCACAAGAAGGACTTTTAATTGATTTGGGAAAAGTGGTTTCCTATTTTATAGTTGCTTATTCTAGTATGAGTATGAGTAGTGGTAGTAGTTTATTATGTTGTTATTTTCCTAATAGTATTAGGAAAATATCCTCTATATAAATGGGGCCTTAGAAAAGGTTTCAGACACACTCATAATTCTAATATACAATGTAAATTAGAGGGGTTTATTACTAAAGTTAGTATGAGAGCTTTGAGTATATTGGGGTTTTGAGCTGTCAAGTAGGGAAAACACTTACAACTAGAGCTAGGTTGAGAGTTTTGAGTGTATTAGGGCTTTCGGGTTGTGAGAGTTTAGCAACTTTATTCTTCCTAAAGTTGTAACTGAATATTAACAAAATTGTGAATTTGTTAATGGACGTAAGCAAAGAGGTTGTCGAACCACATTAATTCTTGAAGTTATTACTTTTTATTTGTTCTGCTTATTAATTGTTGTATGTGTTTTTATCAAAAATTTGAGTATATGAATTTTAGAGGTAAAATCTCAACAAATGAGATGTGCTAAGACATTTTAAATTTTTTATTTATACCATTACTCAAATTTACTCATTATAAATCAAATTTCACAAAATTACCATTTGGACATCAAGATTGTCCAAATGAAAAGTGATAGATAAAATATATAATTCCTTATCAGTGTTCATTTATCTAAAAAAAGAAGGTATACTTACGAAAACATAATTTGACAGATTGATCTGCACGTAAATAATTATATTTGAACATCGCGTACGCACGACATTGTCAAAATTCATAAGACAACACACATGAGTGACACGACTAATACTAATAGATTTTGACGTGCATGACACGCTTGCAAATAAGCATGCTTGAACACAGCTAATGCACCAGGTCGAGACTTTACAATCACGTCAATTGACTCTATTCTTCCTATTTTTAACTATTTACTAGGTTTAGCAGCATACATTAACATGACGTCAACCAATCGCAATACAATACTACATCCATGTTTTTCATGGCTTTTCTTTTAAAGGCATGTCATATACCATCTACTTTTTTCTTCTTTTATCATCTTGATGCTTTTTTATTTTCAGTATCACCCAGGTGAGTGGTCCTTTCTTCACTTAGTTTCAAAGGGAATGATAGTTTATAGAAGCAAAGGAAGAAGCAGACAAAGATGGTGGTTTAAGTAGGTCCTACGGGGTATCTTGTTTGTGCACAACTGACTCAGGGAAGGTATGGTGCAGATGGAGATAGGTAGGCAAGCTATGGTATTTCCCTACCGGGGATCTTTCCTTTTGTCCATCGAGCAATGAATACAAGAACATACAAGACTATAAGTTAAAAGAAACCTAATTCCAACAATGCATATAAATTCAATCACAAGATTTGTTGGCTCTTCAACCTACTTCTAGACGCATACCCCACTCCTTTTTCCTCGTCATAATCTCTCTCATCCAAATTCTTTCAAATCCCCCACTTGATAGTTTGCGGGGCAACGCTAGTTCTATAGACTAACGATAGTACTTCAAATCACCTCTATAAACTAATGATAGTTTGCAGGCCACTGACAATTCTGTTAAAACCAGCAGTATATATACCCAAGTTTATCTTTGAGCCTGCCACATAAGAGAATGGGGATCGATCTCCCTCCCGGTACTTAAAAAACAACATAGTCCCGTTTGCCATATGACTGTATACAGCCCTCACAACATAAAAAAAATCCAAAAGAAAGAAATCATTTCATCCTCAATTGCTAGGTGAAACTTACCTAATCATTTGAGCAAATCTGGCAAATAAACATCAGCAGATGGTCACCAAAGCCCAAAATCTGAAATTTCAGCAGAGCTTCTCTCAATCAACATGACACCTGTATGTACCAGCAAAGCATTAACTGAATGATAAACTCACTCTCAATACTGGGTTTGAATTTTCTCCTGACGATGAAATTATACGATGATTTGATATAAATCAATACTTATATGATCCACAAGTAAAGACACTCGCTATACAAAGACATATTTTCTCTCCCAACCATTTTTCACTAACAAAAAAATATAATCATTAAACCTATAGACCCCCCTTAAACCTCTAAGTAAAACAGTAGATCTTGAACTGGAAATCTCTTGAGGGTAACAGTCCTACTGTATAAAAAAATATTTAAACTTCAGGGGAGAGATCAAAGAGTCTTCCCTCTGGAGAACTCAAATGTAACCACTAGGCAAAGGGTCTTGAGGTTCATTTGAAACCATATGGAAGTAACCCAAGTGGTATGCAGGCAGAATAGTCTCTTTACAGTTTCCATAGCTGATTACAGCTTCCACCATCTCGCTTTTCTCCTGCTGTCCAGAACTTTCAAAGAAACTAACCATCCACCATATACTGAATTACTATCTGTTTTCATCAAATCAGCCAACACTACGGCAGACTATTTGATTTCTCTTCATAACTAAATTTTCACATTCCCACATTTAGGAAAAAGACTATGCCATAAAATAAGAAAATGGACAGATGAAAATCATGCAAGAATGATACTGGCTCGACAAAATAGAGTACATTTATATTTTTAACCTTTTAAATATGATCTAATAGGCAAGAACAGCTACAGTTCAAAATAAGATTAGTAAAAAAAAAAAAAAAAACAAAACGAGTTCCAAAAGCCAGCTGCTCTAACTTTATAATTTACAGCCATCACCATCTGTTTGGAACTTTGGATGCCCAACCAAACGGTTCCACTGGATCAGCTGCAAAGGTAAGAAGCAACTTGGGAAGTACTAGCTTCCATAATTTTTCTTCCTAAAGTGAACTTTCATGAGCATTTTGGATATTGGATGCCCCATAAACAAGAGTAATATGCTTCGTCGGAGTTGTTTTTATTCTTGGGTCAAAATGTGGCAGAGAAGTGCACACACTGTCCAAAAAAGTCACTCTTCAACAACATTCACAAGTTCATATTCAATCAGTGAAAGGTTGTTATCTTCCTTCACAGTGAAGCTGGCAGGTTCAGTGACTTCAACACGACCCCACTTGTCCACAGCAAGCCTCATTGATCCTTTAAACATGTCAATCTTTGCATTGCGAAGGATTACTGTAGAACCCTCTTTCATCAAGTCCACTAAACAACAAGACCAATATTAATTAGAATAAACTATACCAGGAAACCAAGATCCAAGTAGCAACAATTTAAAATCATGCTCACAGTTCCCTATCTTAAGCAAATTTTGTGGGAGATTCCAAAAGAATTTCAAAATTAGATCAAAAGAAATCCCCGTTAACTGTTACTACTAATAAATTTCACCTGTCCAAAATAAGCTAGACCAAAAAATTCTTCTTGCAACGTCATGACTGAAGTGTTACCCGATGTACTTGTACAACAAATACATTACCAATTACCGCATTCAATTTTCAATTTTCAATTTATTTTATTTGTCTGTATAAGAAATATGTGACATCCACGTTTGGAACACCAGATTGAGCCCAATGTCACAATTAATTGCCTCTAAAATCAGTAATGATTACAAGTCAAAGGCACTTTTAATATGAGAAAATCCAGGAGAAGACTAAACAGGACTACAGAAAAGGGAGCACTACCATATGAAGTTTTTAACTCAAAAAGTCTACTTTAAAAATATAGGGGTTTATCATACATGCACCATGCGTTTTCACACAAATACGAATTTCCAGCCCACTTTCAGTTGCAACAATGTCCACCCTGAACTTACCTCATTTTGTTATTTTAATTCCCAATAGCATATGTCCACCAACAATGCAGTTAAAGTAACGCAATTTTGTTGCACTTATAGTACGTGTAAAACCTCACATGCATCGCACATGCTCTTCAATGGTCAAAAAGAGATCTTCTCGAGAAACAAATGAAAAATTCAAGGAAGGGCGTAAAGACTTTTAAATGAGGGGTATTCTAATCTTATTTTTTAAATCCCCAATGTGTATGAGCTTTCACGTGTCATATGTAACTCAATCACATTGAGCTTGCGTAGATAGACGTTAATTTTAATTTCAATATAGATGGATGATAGGGTGTTGGGTGCTAGTGAAAGGGGTAGAAATGGGTTTGTTGAGTGACTTCAAGGTGGGAAGGTCTAGTGGTTCTGTGAGTGTCACCTTCTTTTGCCGATGATACAATTGTGCTTTGTAGGGCAGATGCTACTCAAATTCTTCACCTGCGGTGTATTCTTCTTTGCTTTAAGGCAATGCCAGGTCTTAAGGTTAATCTTGGAAAAAGTGATCTAATCCCCTTGGGGGAAGGTGGTAAAGGGCGTCTCCTTGCAAACTTATTGGGCTGTAAGGTGGGATCTCATCCTATTTCTTATCTTGAGCTTCCTCTTGGGGCTAAGTTTAAAAATAAAAATATTTGGAATCCGATTGTAGAGAAATTTGAGAAATGTTTGACCAGGTGGAAGAATCAATACCTCTCGAAAGAAGGTAGACTCACTCTCATCAAAAGCAATCTCTCTAGCCTTCCCATTTACTGTCTCTGTTTTCTATTCCTAGTTCGGTGGCTAAAAGGTTGGGGAGTATTCAAAAGGGATATCTTTGGGGTAACACGATAGAGGATTGTAAATACCATTTGGAAAAATGGGGTGTGGTTAAACAACCTTTGGAGAAAGGGGGTCTTGGTATAAAATCTTTAGCCTTACTCAATAAGGACCTTCTTGGTAAATAGCTTTGGAGGTTTATTGTAGAAAGCGATCCTTTGTGGAGGAAAGTAATGGAGGCCAAGTTTGGAATGGATCTAGATGGTTGGATGTCTAGGGACCCTATGGTGTGGGAGTTTGGAAGTGGATTAGGAAAGGGTGGGATGATTTTCGGCTTTTTGTCAAGGTGTCGGTGGGTAATGGCATGAGGACTCGTCTTTGGTATGATACTTGGTGTGAGAATACTCCTTTGAAAGATAAACTTCCTATCATTTTTAGTAATGTGCGGGACAAAAAAGCTTGGATTCACTCTTGTTACTCCTTGACTAATGAAGGGGTCTCTTGGGTTGTTCCTTTTATTCGTAATGTTCATGATTGAGAAGTTGAGGAGATTGCGTTGTTTTTGGACTTTTTACATAATTCTAGGATTGAAGTGGCGAGGGAGGATGAGTTGAGATTGGGACCTAGTCCGCATAAAGGGTTTAGGGTGAAGGTGTTTTATAAAATTCTTGTTCATAAAACCCTTGCTATTGATCATCCTAACTTCCCTTGAAAAGGTATCTGGTGTGCCCGAGCACCGAAGAAAGTTAATTTTTTTTTTGTGTGGGAGGCTCTTGGGATAGAATTCTTACTATCGACAACCTTCAAAGAAGGAGGAAAGTAATTGTTAATAGATGCTATATTTGTAAGGAGTGTGCCAAATACGTGTATCATCTCTGAATGGATTGCTCTCTAGCTAGGAGTTTGTGGGAGATGACCTATAGAACTATAGGGGATTTTTTGGGTGGTTTCGGGTTCTGTGAGATATGAAATTGGAGTATGGAGCGGTTTAAGAGTTTCCAAGGAGGTTAAGAAGGCTATAGAGTTAATTCCTCATTCTATTTGGTGGATTGTTTGGAGAGAGAGAAATCGAAGGGTGTTTGATAGTATAGAAAGACCTATTGCAAATATTAGATATGGTTCAATACCCTCAATTTTTTGTTTAAATGGAGTTTTTTTGTAAGTTATGTTGATCTTCTAGATTTTGTAGAGTTTCTTCATCGTAATTAACCTTTGGCTTTAAGTCGCACCCTCTTGGTGTTTTTTTAATAAAATTTTTACTTATAAAAAAGGGTAAGGTGTTGGGTGAAAATTTTAGCAATTGACATAGTGAGGTGCAAATTGATAGTTTGATCAAAGTTCAAAGCGCACGCATGATAAAATCCAAAAAAAAATATTTCATGCCCATGGTCCTAATAACATTTTAAAACATGGAAGGCTATATTCATCAAAGACAATTTCAAAATACTAGTTTATGCCCACTATAATTTACCTCAAGAATCCTTGTAACAGCATTATAGTAGTCACTACTCCAATACCATGCACAGGTCATTGAGATGCTTAAACAATGTTGTTGCCTCACTTGTTCAATGAATCATTATGTCATAGGAGTTCAGTGACTCCCCCAAAACATCTAAATGATATAACTGTGTGGGGGAGCAATCCACACACATGATGATTAAATATCAATATCACTCAACTTTGATAACACCCCCCGTGGCAGGCAAAAGACACCATCACACCATACACATGAAAATCAAGAAGATATACATTGGAAACCAGATATCACTACCAAAGCACTCAGAGAGACAGAGAGAGAGCTATTAAGGGATGAAGATCAGCACAACCAAAACGAAGATAAATGTTAGTAAACAAGATAAAATTCCAGAAGCATTCAAATGATCGTTTGTAATGGAAGAACCTTCAGTCAGCCTCCAAAATTCAGCCCAAGCACAAAAACCCTGAACTACAGCCCAAAAGAAGATGTGGCTTATGGAAACTGAAAAGAACTGCAGATGGCTTTACCATTGGTAAAAGAAAATGATTAATGGCTTTATCCTTCAGAGCAAATGAAATGAAACAAATTGCACTAGCAGAACCATATTCTTAACCAAAACTAAAATGCACAGCCATTAAAAATACTCAAATCACAAACAATGACAACTAAAAGTCAAAATAGTATCCGTGCAAGCACCTAAATTCAATATGAAGAATTGAAGATGCTCAGTAATTCTGGCTGCTGTTCAACAAGCAATAAATAACTAACAGAAAGCGCCATCAGCCTTTATTTTTCACTTCTAGTCACCACCAATTATACAAATTAGTTGTTATAAAAAAAAACAATTAGACAAATTAGTTGTCTTCATCACATGAACCGGTTTGCCACAACCCAAAAACTTTATCCTTTGATGGTCCCTTTAAATATAGATGTTCCTATTAAACATAACAGCCAACTGCATTAAATACTATTTGCAGTCACAACCAGAACTACAAAATATATATGAATTATGGAAGAGGCAAAGAAAAGGAAAATAATCAGCAACACATTGGTCTCATAAGGTAAAAACATAATCAAAACCAAAAACCATGCTCCAAAACTTGAAAAGATGTAATATATTTGATGCATGATATGTAAATCATCTACTGATAATAAAACTAAACTATTGCAGAAAAACAAACATGAGGAATATTCCTAACTTAAGTCATGTAATTGAGTGAAAGAAATAAATACCTTGATCATTTCTAGCTGTAAAGATGATGATCCCTGTCTCATCTCCTACCAGGCATTCAGAAATTCGCATTTGACGCATTTGAGAGCCATCAGCACGACCTTTTTGCAAAACTATTTTTGTACTGACAATTTTCACTGTGAGAGTGTGGCCAGTAGTGCCAGGGCGCAGCTGCTCAACCTTAGTGAACACTGGTTTCCTCAATCCTGGTTTTGATTCCGCCATTTTTGACAAACCTACGAAAAGCAGAGAAAATTGAGAAATAGCGCATTTCAGGATAAGAACAGCAGACATATTCCCCAAAAACGCATTGGCAACAATGCAATGGAAATTTCTAAATCCAGAAAAATTTTGCACACCCAAGGGAAGGAGCAGGAACAAACTCCATAAACTCCAAATATATGAAGGTAAAATAATCTCTGTACAGTAGTTAGACTACAGAAAAATGTCTCTGTGTGCATTGGTGGAATAGAAAAAGGGGAGGAGGAACAAAGATCAATCTATAAATCTTAAAATTTTTTAAGCCTGTTTGCTAGGCTTATAAATGACAAGATAGAACGATTTTATTCTTTGTCTTACCATCAACAAAAGAAGAACGTCATCCTATCATGTCTTTTATAAGGTGTAGCAAATGAGCTTGAATTCGCTGATTGGGACACAACTAAGAAAAACAAAAGTCTTCCAAGCCCAGTACAACCATAGAAGCACAACTATCTGGATCAACTGAGTCAATTTGTTCCATTTTCATGTTTTGTATAAATGAAAACACCAAAACGTGCAAGACAATTTTTGAGCAAATATTGTAATTTCGACACTTTGAAAGCAACAAGGAATGTCCACTAAGCCCGGTTTGGTTTCGAAAAGAAATGAAAAGCTAGAGAAATTGAGGTAATGAAGCACAGATTTTTCATCACTAGGATTCAAAGTACCACAAACAACCATCCAACTGCACCTGATATAGCAATTTGGCTTATCAAATTCAAATCTTCATTTGTTCAGACAACAAAACAGCACTAAAATAAGATGAATCTAATTTGCTGGCCTTTGCTGATCAACCAAATGATGTGTAGAGAAAATCTATATAACCCTAGATTACTACTACATAAGATATAAATGCAATAACCATTAACTACTACTACAACCCTAGATTATACCCATCAACTCATATGTTTTCCAAATTACCAGCAACTGCGTCCAATACACCGTAGAAATCCCCAATTTTCCTCCCAAAGTTTCAGATTTTAACAGCCAAATAGATAAGACATCAGATCAAAAACGAAACAAATCCAAATCATAACCACAGTTCGTTAACAAGGATAATCATAGTAATAAATAATGATAAAAAAGACGGAATTTTGAATGTAATAAAAGATACACATATGAGAGAAGAGAATACGAAATCGATAAAACTAGGCCTTAGGATTCACCTTTGATCTGCAGAGCAGAGACGATTTGGAGATTGCAGATAAAGAGAGAGATCTGATTCACAAACTGAGAAACGCAGCCGTCACAATGGGCTCTAGAAGGAAATAGTTGAGATGAATATGGACCGTTGATCTTCTAAATGTTTAAAGACAAATCTTGACTGTACACGTGCAACGTTTACGGATTCCGTACATGTCCAGTCTTTGGTCTCTGTGGGATATTATTGGATGAAGGCATGAACCTTCGTAAGTAGTAACTGTGTCGGCGTGTTATTAAAAGCCGATAATGCAACCCAAAAGTTCACTGAATATATTTTAATTTAGTCCTTCCGGTAGTGTAACTAAGAATTTAGCACCCAAAAAAAACTAAAAATTTATATGGGAAAACTATCAAAATGATCAAAATTTATACTATAATTGTGAAATGTAAGACTGTTTTACAATGATCTAACATATATTAAAATATTACATAAAATATAATTACATTTCTCATCTTTGATAATAAGTAGTACAACTTAATCCCAAAATTTTGAAAAATGATATTTACTCTCAAAATTTTAGTTAACATAACAATTATATCCAAAATATCTAATAATTATAGCATAAATTAATTAAAATCTTTTCTGACAATCACGTAATAAGTTTGTACTATTCTATTGTTCTGTTGAAATGCGAATTGTCTATTACACATATGTGATGGATACTAATATGTAAATTTCTTAATAATATGATGAGTTTTTCGTTTTTGAAAAATTTTAGACTAAGTTGTGATTACTTCTAAACTCAAGAGAAGTACCTATGTTTTACTCTAAAATAATTAACAAAAAAGATTCTTTAAATATAAGCATTAATGAAAATATAAGGGATTAAAAAATTTAAACTTTTTGTTTCCTTTGCTTTTCCATTCTTTTCAAATCCTAAAATATGATTAAAAACCTTTGGTTTAACTTGACTAGAACAGTTAAAAAAACTATAGTTCTCAAATTCTTTAGTCAACAAATAAGTAGATCATGCTCTATGCCAAAAAAAAAACTATTTAAAATAAGACAACATTAACCAATTTCTTTTAAATTGATTTTTGAACATTAAAAAAAAAAAAAAACTTATCTAAGCCAAGAAGAATCAAGTTGTCAAAATTTAAAATTTGTTATGAATTTTATGTTTTTCTCATAAGCTAAAACCTCTCCACAAATAATCCAAATAGTATCCTTAATCTCTATTAAATGAAAAAAAAAAATCAATTTCTCATCTTTTTAAATCTCAAACGATTAAATAGGGGTAGAATTGAGTTGAGCCCGGGTTTGGATTGATCTACTTCGGCTAATGAAAGAAATGACCTAATCGAGTCGAGCTCAAATTTAAAAAATTAAACTCAAGTTTAACTCGAAAGAACAAAAAAATAGGTTAGACCTCGATTCTCATTAATCAAATGATATAAATCATAGAAAAAATTGCCTCTATCTTTTCTCTGACCAGAATAATATACTAGTAAAATGTAACCACTAAAAGTTTTGCAAAATTCAAAACTATAACCCATGTAGTCTGAATGCTCTATTATTACCATATAAAAAAAGTAACAAAAAAGTTTCATACATAAAATCCCAAACTTATGGTGGACTTGAGCCGAATCGAACCCGAATATTAATATATTCAAGTTAGAAAATTGAGTTCGAGTTCGAGCTCGATAAATTTTATAATGGCTCTAACTCGATAACAAATGAGCCTATTTGAACCCGAGCATGAGTTCGAACTTGAGTTTGAGCGTTGAATTGTTTATTCGAGCTCGATATCAAGCCTGAACTATAATTTTAATAAATAAAAATATTAAATAAATATTGGTTCGAACTCGAACTCGATAATATTTTATTGAACTATTTGAGAGTCTTTCAAACTAAATCTTAAAGTATTCGAGCTCAACTCGATAAACTATTTGAGCCAAATTTTTAAGCTCGAGATCGATCGATAAAAGCTTGGCTCGATTCCAACCCTATCACAAACAAACCAATTGACTTGAACGTAGATTGAATCGTCCTTTTGTTGGGCTTCTTGACATCCTCATCCCATGATGCCATAAATTTCTCCGCTATGGTGCCAAGAGAAACCCCAATCCTTTCAACTTATTTCATGTGCTTTTAATGTGGCTTCACAACAATTAAGTGGTAGCATTGTTTATCAGTTCTTGTCGCATCTATGTGAGAGAGAAAGCACGAAGATAAAGAAAACAAGAAGCCTAAGATAGATACGAAGAGTTAATGTGTACACAAAGATGATAAACGATGTGGAAAGAGGAGAGACATAGATAAAAGAATAATGGCAGTTTGCACATATGAAATTCAAAATACAAAAGGATATTTTTTGGTTTTTATAAATTTTTGTAACAAAATTATGCCGACATAACTAAGATAGTGTTTGGTATCGTTTGCCAATTTTTTGTTTCTAGTTTCCTTTTCTTGTTTATGTTTTATTTTTGATATTTTGAAAACACAAAACATGTTTGGGATGAAAACTAATTCCAGTTTTTTAAAAATGAAAACGAAAAAATTGTTTTTAGTTGTTAGTTTTCATTTTTTTTTAAAATTATAATAGTTTTAATGTATGCGTGTATCTCTACATAATAAAAATCATAATAATAAAATAAATATAATTGCCGAATTTGCAGTAAAGTTAATATTTAATAATATTACCAATTAATCGACATGAAATTCAAAATACTACAAAAGTCCAGAAATTATATACTAGTCAGCAACAATCCAAAAAAATCCTCCAATAAAGAAAGAGTTTCTAGTTTGGACAACTATAATATTTGTCAACCATCCCACATTTGATGAGCAATTTTGTCTCTAATGTGAGGTATATAACGCAATTGACTTTGCATATAACGCAATTAACTATTTTATATTAACTTTCAATGACTCTTGTGATGTACCGGTCTCTTAGGGATCTTCATCTGTCTCTGTTTGCAAATCATCTATTCCAAATTCTGTACCAATCTCACATAACTCATGTCGTCACCATCATTATGGCTGGGTTCATATTAATGCACTGCTTGCAACAAAAAACACTACCATTAATAATATGATCAATTTTGTGTAAACCAAGTACTTAAAGCTCAATTGTACATAGCTCGAAGTACAATTGATCGGCATACACAAACAAAGAAACCTTAACTAATAGCAACTAGGAGCAAAGTATAGCAGCATTAATCCACCACAACAAACAATTTTTTCACAAGAATGAGCAACAACTCATGAAGAGTAAACTATGGAGCATAAGCCAAAACACCTAAGCGTGATGATCAACCATTTTTTAGATAATTTTGACACTGAAATTGTATATGTTTTGTTTATGGAAAAACGAATTGAAATTTCTAAGCTAAAGATTATCATAATCAGTACACATAGAAAGATACACATCTGAAAAATTGTATAAGACTATAAAGTCTCTGTGATTGCAATTCTATTAGATTTCTTAATGAGAACATAAACCATGTTCTTCATCAAATGTTCCATAAGAATGAGAGGTTAAAATGCAGCACAGAGAACACCGGCGTTTTTTCATATGGCTTCCAGGACATTAATAGGCCATTACCATTCATATATATAATGCACTAATTTTTCTTTCTTCTTTTTTTCTGGTTAATATTGCATTAATTGATTACCTTAAATTAATACCAAAGGCAAAGTCTCCTCCAAGTTCTAATGTAATTCAGTACTATAGTTAATAGAACAACCATAATCCACATTTATAATTGCTAAAACAAGAAGAGATATTTGATTTATCAGTCAGTATTAACATATCAAAATTCCTTACAAGAAAGGGGTTTTACTCTTTCTCCACATGTAATCTGAAAAATAGCAGTTGTATATGTAATAGGCATTATACCAACTACTTCTTGATTATTAGCTATAATAAAAAAGAAAGAAAGAAAGAAAGAAACTAGGAATCCAATTATCACATGAAACCCTGTCAGAAATAAAGATGAAAACTTTAATCAGTTAGTCTTGTTCATCTTTTAAAAGTTATTACTTTAACATTTAAAAGACGAACAAGAATGCCATTCACTTTCACATCACCCAAAAATTTAGTCATTTGTAATTTTTTTTAGAAGTATAAAAAATTTATTTCATTATGGATATAAAAATAGACAAGTAACAACACCCACCCAAAGGAAACTCCCCCTATACCAGATTACAACACTTCGTTACTGTCATAAGGATTACAGCTCTTTGTAAATTTAAACAAAAATTAAAGCAATTTTCGAGAAACTAATTCAAAATACATATTTAGCTTACAACAATTAACAACAAAAAGAGAAACACCCAAAAAATGAAAGAATGTCAAAATTATTCATACACATTATGTACAAACGTGTTAGAGAGCAAGATTCTATTCTTTAAGTTCAATTTCTACATAAAAATCATCAAATTTCATAGTAAATAAAAGAGATAAGAAGAAAAACCTGGGGAGAGGTTGATCCAATAAGAGATCCTATGAGTATCACATGAGACAACCTAATTAAAAGAAAATAAATTAAAAAAAGCACAGAGAAACTGTGAGAAAGAGATCAGATAGAGTTTGAGAATAATAAGAGAGAGGGAGAGGGAGAGGGGGTACGTATAGACCTGATTTTGCCATATGAAGCAGTTGTAGAGAATGGAGAAGAAGTGCTAGTTTCTGTATAAAGGCTAAAAGGTATAAGCTCGAACCCTGGACAAGTTTAAGAACGAAAACGCTGAACTCAGTTCCGCTTCTACTTGCGTTTTCAAGTTGTTTTCAACAACAGTGAAAACAAGTTTTTGATGTTTCCACTTTTTTGTTGTAATTTTGTTTTTGTTTTCATTATTTTGGAAATTACAAAATGTAATCAAATGTAATCAAATATGTTTTTTGTTGTTATTTTTTATTTTTTGAAAACAAAAACAAAAAATAAGAAACAACGATACAAAAAGATCTTAAGTTGTCCGGTTTTAAAATTAGATGAATGACTTCAAATTAATTATGAATGACACTCAATAATGAATTTGTAATTCACTCTTAAAAAATTTAAAACTATTAATATAAAAAATTAAAAGAGTTAAAGTACAAATTCATTCGTGGATTGTAATCTCACATACAAGCCGCTACTCTAGCTTACAAATCTGACAACTCAGTCTTATCACGACTCCTCTATACTCTCATTCTCTCTCTTTCTCACAGTCACATATTAATTATTTATTCTTTAATTTCACAAATTAATTAAATAAATCTCCACTTTGAACAAATAATCAAAACATTTTTCATCATTAATGACGCCACGTTAGTCTCTCTGCAAGTTTTTTTTGATGAAAAGTTAACGGTAAGGAATCGAAGATACGCAACAATTTTAAAGGAATGACTACGCGTGTTAACTGTGGCAGTGGTGCGCACACACCATATCCACCCCAGTACGGACACGCCCAATCAATCAACAAACACAAACACAGCGTAGCTAAACGCAAGAGTATAAAAAGCATAGATAACAAAAAATATAAGCCGTTTACAGTCGGAGACAAAATGGAAGCAATGCTCACAACTCCCCAACTCAGATTTTCTCAACCTCCCTCATCTCAGTCGCCATTTTCCCCTCGAATTTTCCTTCACTTTTCGGGAAAACAGAAACAGACTCACACCCCGAAGTGCTTTTCTCAAACAAGTGTTGTCTTTCTCTCACACTCCTCCTCTCAGGTCTCTGCACATTCCCAAGCTGCCCATGCTTCAGCTAAGGCCACGAAAGCATCCTCTGTACCGAGTGAAATGAAGGCGTGGGTGTATGGGGAATATGGGGTTGTCGATGTCTTGAAGTTTGATAGCAAAATATCGGTTACTGAAGTGAAGGAGGATCAAGTGTTGATCAAGGTTGTGGTTGCGGCTCTTAACCCTGTTGATACTGCCAAAAACTACCATTCTAATGAGGGGACAACATGTGGCTTCTCCGGGTAAACGGATCATGAGAGGACACGTGGGCGACCCAGGATTGGATAGCTCGGCCCCTGTCGTAAACCGCCCTTCAAAGCTCGGTCACCCCCATGTCACCACTACCTTCCAGGCTATCATGCCCCAGCCATGATGAGCCGTCAGGGCAACAGTCTGCCCCCATGCTCGAACGGTTCCTGGTTGAGCCAGCCAGGCAAAAGCCCTAGCAAACGGTCTCCAGCCACCTAGCTGGGACTGCTAGGCATCATCACCTAATCAAGTTGAGATATCAGATCACACAACCGGGACTGCTAGGCATCATCACCTAACCAAGTTGAGATATCAGATCACAGAACCGCCCTTAGATTTGGACGGCTCTTGATCAAACAACAAGGTAAAACCCTAAAAGAACGGTCTCCAACCGCCTAGATGGGCCTCTTAGGCATCATTATTCAGTCCAGTTGTGACATCATATCATTGCCGCCCCAAGCAGGAGACCGCCTTCTAAAAACCCTATAAAAAGGGCCAGGTATGCATCCTAAAGACCCAAGGTTTTTCCCTTAAATCACTACGAACAATACGACAAGTCTCCATATAATTTGTTTTATCCTGACTTAAGCATCGGAGCATCTCCAGAGGCACCCCTCCGGCGACCCATAGTCTCACTTTCTTTGTGCAGGAACAGGTGCAATTAGGCCTCCAGCTCAGCCATACACATTTTTGGCATCAACACCTGTTGATGGTAAGAGGAGGCAAGGAAAGTTCAAGGCTACTGATTCTTTTCTCCAAGTAATTTCATTTTCCTTTCTCGAAATTCTTTTATAGGTTTTGTTTGTTTGCTAAGAAAATTTGAGAAAAGACAAGGAATTGAGCTCATGAAATGTTAATTTTTTTTCTTTTACTACCTGAGAAGATATAATAATAGATAGATTCAATTTTTCTTCTTTTAATAATTAGAGGAGGCAATGAAGAAAATGGGTTTGTCTAATCATCGGATATGATTAATAGATTTAATGGAATTTGTGTTTAAATTGGTATTGTCTATTGAGACCTGGAAATTTATACTGGGTTTGATTTTATTTAGATTGCTTGTTGTGCAATCTTTAAAAGGAATCGCTGGTCAATGAAGCTCCGGAAACTCTTTCTCGGGATTTTGGAAGATTTTTTATAAAGTATTATTCCATGGCAGCAAGCAATGTTGAGTTAAAAATGTGAACTTAAAAAAAGGGGAAAGTGTTGAGTAAATATTAAGTGGGAACACAATCCCCGTGGAAAGTTAAACGAAGATTATTTTATTATACATTGATGAGGACAGGATCGAATCCGGGTTTCTTACATTCGGACTTTGAGAGATAACCATTGTCCTTAGAGGCCTAAGTTATAGTTAAGTTTTAAAAGGGTTTATAAGTGAGTGCCTTTTCTAACCCAGTGATGATTAACATGTTAGTTATTATTCTAACTTCTTACTTTGAAGTCTTTGGTAGAATACCCGTATATGCCAGTAACTCCCTTACAAGGGGATTTTTTGGTTGGCTCGGGTCTAAACTATTGGTTTAGACTAGTTAGAAACTTCATAGGTAATTTTAAAATTTTTATTGGTAATATTAATTTTTGGGTCTCACATCTATATTAATGTTATCAATGAAG
Source organism: Bretschneidera sinensis (assembly GCA_023935145.1). NCBI lineage: Eukaryota > Viridiplantae > Streptophyta > Magnoliopsida > Brassicales > Akaniaceae > Bretschneidera > Bretschneidera sinensis. The sequence goes on from CM043705.1 coordinate 62,872,022, forward strand.
TTCCTCAAGATTACCAATGAAATTTTCATCTAGTCTAAACTATTGGGTTTAGACTCGAGTCAGCCAAGAATTTTTGCCCTTATAGACAATGAAAGTTATTACAATGGCAGTGACTCATACATGTGTACATGTTGTAATATTTTTTCTAAATGGAACATAATATGAGAATCAAGACTTAGATGCGTGAATTAATCCTTGTCTTTAAGACTTTATTCGTCCCTACTTGAATAAACAAGTTTACTATAGGTACAAACGAATGTTCCTCCGGGATACAACTAAGTCTCTAGGTTGAAGTCTGCAGGCAGTAAAATCTGAAAAACTTCGAATTTTATTCTGCTTTGAAATAATTGAAATATTATGGTAGATGGTTTTGAGAGAAAAAATAAGGAAGAAGAAAGAAATGAAAAATGTAATATGAATGTGGAGGGAGGCAGGGTATTTATAGGTGTAAAGACACATCTTCAATCAATTCTGAACAAACGTGTCTTTCCAATTTGGAAAGACATGATTTTTTTTCAGATTTAATATGAGCCTCTAGATCATGTCTCTTAATTTTAAACGGTCTATATCGTATCTGTTAAAAAGACAGTTGACTAATCTAACACATTTTTTATTAAGTCATGACCTTTGGATTTAAATCATACATCTCTTATTAAATCACAACCTTTAGATTTAATCAGATGCCTTTGGATTTAATCTGACACATTTCTGATTAAATTTTAGGCTTCTGGGAAGTGCAAAGTGCACCTAAAGTGCCAATTCAACTTTGAGACACGACAGGGCCTGAGCTCAGGCCAAGGCACGGGCGTGTGCATACCGTGAACATTCACCTTTATCCCTTCTTCTAACTGAAGTAAATAAGAATCTCAAATAAATGCTTATAAAACATTTTATTTCTCATTTTCTTATCAATGTGGGACAAAGCCAATTTAGGTTTTCAAACAACCATTTTTTCTCATTTTAAGCTCATACATTAAGATTCATTTTGAATCAAAATAAATACCCATTAAACCTCCAACTTGAGTTTAATTTAATGCACTTAATTAATGGTTTTTTAATGACCGTTAATTAGCTCAAATTAAGACCTTAAAATGGTCTAAAATCAGCTTTTAGAGTTGATTTTCCAACAATCCCCACTTGTTTGAAAAACTATTTTTTTTTTTAAATACTGCCACAATCTATTTGAGTCTAGTATGCATAAAGAAAGTATCTTTCTATTTAAAACCTTCTATTAGTGTAAGCAACTCAAAGTCATATCAAAATAAATGGTGTCCTTTAGATTAAACCAACATTCCTATGTGATACGACCGGAGCCACCACATACATACAATTCTCTTATTTCGGTGAGAATTTATTTTCACTTAGCACTATTATGGCGATGTGTTATATCCTGGTTTCATGATCCTCAATAGAGCAAACCATAACTCTCTATAAGAAACGGCACCACTCTTTCATTTATATAGGTGAAGTTCATCTTGTGTTTTCGTTACTAGAACACATTTTATAACTTCATTAAGAGTTTTAACTCATCCTCTAAAACATAATGGACGATATTATCTTTCTCAATTATGGGCCAATTTTACGACAATATCAACAGTCAAACACAGTAACTTGTTATTTCCCATTAAAACCTAGGACTAGTGGTCTATTAGCATTAGGTTGGGTTACCATCACTGCTGACTTTTAAATAGTTTGAGCCCTATCTCTTTAGATGTATTACTTACCAGGTCTCTTGCGAGTGCCTTAGTAAATGGATCAACCAAGTTCTTACTTGACTTTACATAGACCATTATAATGATACCATCTTGTATCAATTGTCTCACATATTCATGTCCAAGACTGATATCTCTAGACTTACCATTATAGGTACTACTATAAGCTCTTGATAAAGTAGCTTAACTATCACAATAAAGTGAAATATGAGGCATGACTAGGCCACAATTTAATGTCTAACAATAAATTCTTAATCCATTTGGCTTCCTTCCCAGTTGCCGTTAGGGCAATAAATTTGGATTCCATAGTTGAGTGGGATATACAATTTTGTTTCTTGTTTGCCCTAGAAATTGCACCCCACCAAGAGTGAATATCCACCCACTTGTAGATTTATTATCACCCACACTTGTAATCCAACTCGGATCAGTGTATCCTTCTAATACACTTGGGTAACTGTTGTAAACAGTCCTATACCACTGGTCTTCTTGAGATATCCCATTATCCTACCAATGGCTTTCCAATGTTCTATACTAGGATTACTACTATATCTACTAAGTTTACACACAAAATAGGAAATATCTGGTCTAATGCAATGCATTGAATTGCATACATTATACTACCAATAGCATTAGCGTGTTCAAGTTGTGCCACTGCTTTACCAGATTTATTTTGTAATTTAATACTTGGATCAAAATGAGTATTATACCCTTTGAAACCAAGATGTTTAAACTTAGTTATCATTTTCTCAATATAGTGAGATTGACTTAAAGCATAATTACCACTATGTTTCTTAATTTTAATTCCTAAAATTGTATCTACTTCATGCAAGTCTTTCATCTTAAAGACAGAAGAAAAATACTTCTTAGTTTCATTTATTCCTTTCATGTTAGTACCAATGATTAACATATCATCAACATATAAACAAACTATCACACCATAGTTTTTAGTAAATTTAGAGTAAATGCATCTATCAGCATTATTATGTTTAAAACCAAAGGATAAAATAACAGAGTCAAATTTCTCATGCCATTGTTTTGGAGCTTGTTTCAGACCATAAAGAGATTTGACTAATTTATACATTTAATTTTCTTTGCCTGGAATAACACACCCTTCGGGTTGTTCCACATATATTTCTTCATTTAAATCCTCATTTAGGAAAGCAGTTTTTACATCCATTTGATGAATATACAAATTATAAATGGATGCTAAAGCTATAAGGTCTTTAATAGAAGTAATACGTGCAACTGGTGCATAAGTGTCAAAATAATCAATCCTTTTTTTTTGTCTAAAATATTTGGCTACTAGTCTTGCTTTGAAAGTTTAAATAGTGCCATCAGTATTGTATTTCCTCCTAAACACCCACTTACACCCAATAGGTTTTGATCCTTTGGGTAAATCTACCAATACCCAAGATTTATTACCCATTATAAAATCCATCTTATCATTAAGAGCTTCTTTCCAAAAGAAGCATCTCTTGAAGTCATAGCTTCCTTAAAGGTTGTAGAATCCTCTTCTAGTTTAAACACAATAGATATTTTATTTAGTACATTATTATTTTGGTCACATTCAACCAAGAATAGCAACGATTGAGAAGAAACGAAATCGGGATCTAAAGTTTTCTCTTTTCTTACCCTAATACTTTGTCTAAGTTCAGCATTCCTTTCAAGAACATTAGTTTTTTTTATTATTAATTTCTGGTCATAATTCTTCATTGGACTCATCTTTTTGATACTCTTCTTCTATAATCTCAAAATCAGTAGAAAACTTATTTTCAAAGAATTCTACATCTCATGACTCAATAATAACATTAGACTCTAAATTATATAGTCTAAAAGCCTTGCTTTTTTTAGCATATCCAACAAATACACATTTAGTAGCTCTAGGTCTTAATTTTGTTCTTTTAGGATATGAAATTCGACAATATGCTAAACACCCCCACACTTTAAAATAATTTAAGTTAGGCTTTCTACCTTTCTAGATTTCATAAGGGCTTAATTTAGTTTTCTTTCCTGGAATCCTATTATGAATATGGCAAGCAGTAAAAAGTACTTCACCCCATAAGTTTAAAGGTAATTTAGTATTAACTAGAATGCAATTTACCATTTTAACTAAGTAATGATTTTTCCTTTTAGCCAAACTATTATGTTGCGGTGTGTAAGGTGCAGTGTGTTGATGTATTATATCATACTCTTCACAGAATTGATCAAAATCATTTAAGAAATATTCACCACCTCTATCAGAACGTAGAATTTTAATCTTTCTATCAAAGTTGACTTTCTACTTCTGATTTATATTTTTTAAAAATGTCAAATGTTTCATCTTTGGATATTAATAAGTAAACATATAAAAATCTACTTCCATCATCCATAAAGTAATAAAATATCTTTTTCCACCTCTTGTTAACATATCATTTAATTCACATAAGTCAGAATGTATTAAACGTAAAATTTGTGAATCTCTTTGTACCTTAGGAAAATGTTTCTTTATCATTTTAGATTGAACACATATTTCACATTTTGCTAAGTCATCATTTCCAATATTTATTAATTCTAACTTATGCATTCTCTTTAAATAACCAGAATTTATATGAGCTAAATGACTATGCCATAAAGAAGAAGACTCAATAATATAAGTAAAAACTATGATCTTATTATTATTATTATTATTATTATTATTATTATTATTACTACTCAGCCATTACAAGAATATCATTTTCTGAAAAAACATGTCATTCTTTGAAAGTATGACCTTGTCGGATTCAGCAGAAACTTAAAATCCTTTTTTTTTTATCTAAAAGATCTACAGAAATTAAATTCCTTTGAATCTCTGGTACATAGAGAACATTAAGAAGACTCAGACACTTTCCGGATGTGAAGTCAATCTCGACTATTTCTTTGCCACAAACATTATTTTGGTAGTGTTTCCCATTTATACTTCTTTTTCATTAGTCACTTCCTCGAATGTCTTGAACATTCCTTTGTCAATGCACACATGGGCAGTAACACCAGAATCTAACCACCATCCAGATTCCTTATTTGCCATATTAACCTTGGAGATCATAGTCACTAGGCTCACATTGATGATCATTGCTACAAGGTTCTATTCAACCATGTTAGCCTTGTTGATATCTATACTCTTGCGAAATTTGCATTCACGAGTATAGTGTCCAAGTTTACCACACACATAGCATTTCCCTTTTTTAAATTTTTTCTCTAGTCTTCTTAAATTTTCCTCCAGCTTTCACTTGTAAAGCATGCTTTTTAGTTTTGCTTGCCTCTATATGATGCACTTTAGGACCACTTTGAACATTACTACTTTTGTCACGTAAACGTGACTCTTCTTCAATACGAAGATCTTTTTGAATTTGTTCTAAAGTGTAGTCCTTAGATTTGTGCAACAATATTTTTCCATAATCCTTCTAAGAAGGGGGAAGTTTAGCTATAATAGCCCCCACTTGGAATGATTCAGGCAAAACTATTTTTAAAGCTCGGAGTTTATTGATAATAACTTGTAATTCATGCACTTGTTCTAATTAGGTTTATTGTCAAACATTTTGAAATCAAAGTATTTGGAAACAAAATACTTATTTGTACCTTCTTCCTCCACTTTGTATTTGTATTTAAAAGCATTCCAAATATCACGAGCTAATTTGATGTCTGTGAATAGATTGTACAAGTGATCTGATAATGTGTTCAGAATATGCCCACGACACAGTAACTTGTCCTCCTCTTTTTTCTTCCTTTCTTTATGTAGTTGTTCGATCACTACTGTTTGAGGTTGTTCTCCTTCCTTAGGTACTGGATCATCAGGAAAGAGTTGCAGATTCGGATCTAATATATAGGAAATTTTCAATGCAGTAAGCAATAACATAATCTTGTTTTTCCACCGGCTGAAATTATTTCAATCAAATCGATTTAGCTTGACAAAGTCTTGATTCATCACCTTGAATGATTCTGCCTTCATTTTGTTGGACAGAATTAAAGCTTTAAAATTATTGTAATATTTTTTCTAAATGGAATAGAATATGAGAATCAAGACTTAGATGCGTGAATTAATCATTGTCGTTAAGGCTTTATTCATCCCCACTTGAATAAACAAGTTTGCTATGGGTACAAATGAATAGTCATCTAGGATACAACTAAGTCTCTAAGTTGAAGTCTGCAAACAGCAAAATATGAAGAACTTCAGATTTGATTATGCTTTGAAATAATTAAAATATTATGGTAGAGAGTTTTGAGAGAAAAAGAGAGAAGAAGAAAGAAATGAAAATGTAATCTGAATGTGGAGGGAGGCAGAGTATTTATAGGTGTAGAGACACCTCTTCAATCAATTCTGGACAAACATATCTTTCCAATTTGGAAAGATGTGATTTTTTCAGATTTAATATGGGCCTCCAAATCATGTCTCTTAATTTTAAATGGTCCAGATCGTGTATGTTAAAGAGACGGTTAACTAATCTGACATCCTTTTGATTAAGTCATGACCTTTGGATTTAAATCATACATCTCTGATTAAATCACAACCTTTAGATTTAATCAGATGCCTTTTCATTTAATCTGACACATTTCTGATTAAATCATGGGCTTCTATGCTTTTGCCTAAAATCTGGACACCCTAACCCGAATAACAGACGTGTGCTGGGCTCGGGGCGAGGGCTCCTCAGTGAGGATGCGCACATGCGAAGTGCAAAGTGCGCCTAAAGTGCCAATGCGACCGGGTGATGAGAGTCATAAAATGCATCTAAACAATACTTAATTGTTAACACTTTAGGGTTAATCTCGGTCGTAATCGCACTTTTACATGTTGATAACTCTAAAGTGTTATTCATAAATCATTGACTTAATTCGATGCATTTTCAGGTGCGTTGAGTACAAAAGAGATGATAAAGCGATCCATGTTTAAAGCGCCAAAAGATTTTGGGTGTCGGTGCTCGTTTTTGTCCAAGGTTTAGACATTTCCAAAAATGATTTAAAGATGATTAAAAGTCTAAACCAAGGTTGGAGCAATAAATTACATTGAGTTAAAAGACTGCACACAAGTGTGTGCATCACTTTGGAACAAGTTAAGGGTAGGCACACTAGTGTGTGCACTTCTGCATACAAGCTGAAGGAGTTTCACTAAATTGCCAGAATTTCCCAGATCAATCATCTTTGCAGATTAAATTGTATTGATGTAGGAAGAACCAGGAGATGAGCCATATATGCTTAGAAAGATCCGGAAGTCTATTTTTTGGAGAATTTTACGGTTCGAAAAAAGGATTTTTCTAGTGAAAGTTATGGCAGTTTTAGCGGAAACAGTTCAGGCCTCCGGAACAAAGCCCAGCGCCTCACCTCTCACTGTCCAGGGCCTAGGCGCCCAGGAAAACAAGAGTGAGCGCCTAGGCGCCAATGAACCAGCGCCCCAGCGCCCAGGCAAACAAGAGAGCGCCTAGGCGCCCATGAACCAGCGCCCCAGTGCCCAGGCAAACAAGAGTGAGCGCCTAGGCGCCCATGAACCAGCGCTGCGCCCCTCGCCAACTAACGCTGCACCTTTACTTTCCAGCGCCCAGGCGTACACTTGGACATGCACACACGCTGCTGGACCCACCTTCACGTTCTAGCCTTCACTTTCCAGCGCCCAGGCGCACGCTCAGACAAAGCCAGCAGCGCGCACATGCTGCTGGACCACCTTCACGTTCCAGCCTTCACTTTCCAGCAGTGCGCACATGGACTCCAATTCAGACTCAAATTAAGAAAAGCAAAGACAGCTCTCCCTCAGCAGTGCGCACATGGACTCCAATTCATTCTCAAATTAAGAAAAGCAAAGACAGCTCTCCCTCGTGGGCTATAAATATATGCTTAAGGTTTGCAGCCGGGGGAGAGAGCTCGAGGAGAAAAACAAAGACAGTTTTTGATAGATACAAATTAGAGAAGTTTTTAGCATTTTGTTTAAGTTTTCATGAGTTGGAAATCAAGGAGAGAACATCCACATTGTTCTTCCACCTTGAGTTCCATGGCCAAGAAATCAAGGGGAGAACATCTATATTGTTTTTCCACCTTGAGTTTCATGGCTAACTAATCATCAAACAAGGGAAAGAGATGAATCCTTAGGGTTTTATTGTTCCTTATTTCCTGTTCTTGATTCATTTGTATGGACTTATTGTTAAAACATTGTCTATGATTTACTCTTTGATTAATTAAGAAGGATTTGAGTTCATGTGATAGCTGTATTCTATATTCTTCTTCTTTTAGTTTCTCTCAATCCGGTGATTGCATCCTTCTACTCCACATAAGTCTAGTCAAGCTTTTCTTATGTCAAGTTGTTTGGATGTAATTGATTTCGGTATATTTATCTTATAGATCGGCCATTACTGTGATATCATTATTGCAATATATTGTCGTTTCTTGCTAATCTATAAGATAAATCATGTGTGCTTGAATTGAAATCAAAGAGTAATTTGTAGCAATTATATTAGAGATATAAATGTGCTTGATTGAATACTTTCCGATTGCCTGTTTAGGATGTGAAACTTGCAATCGAGATAAAAATTTGAATCAAGAGTGGAAATAGGGAACAAACCTAAGGAGGGTTCCCGGAACCTTGTTATTTCTTATTTATATTCTTCGTTATATTCGCACAACTCTTTTACACAATATTGCATTACCAAAACTCATATTCTCTCACCTAATCATTGTCGTTAGTGTTAAAGTTTATACCTTCTTTCGTAATTAACTTGTTTCCCTGTGGAATCGACACCCCAAAACTATACTACAATAACCGCGTTATGTTTTGGGCGTAATCACCGGGCCCAAGCTCGAACTCGGACTCGAGCCAAGGCACGGGCGTGGCGCAACGCACCGTGAACCTTCACCTTTATCCTTTCTTTTAACCGAAGTAGATAAGAATCACAAATAAATGCTTATAATGCATTTTATTTCTCATTTTCTTATCAATTTGGGTTTTAAAACAACCTTTTATTCTCATTTTAACCTCATACATTAAGATTCTTTTTTGAATCAAAATAAATACCCATTAAATCTCCAACTTGAGTTTAATTTAATGCACCTAAGTATAAGTTTTTTTAATGACCATTAATTAGCTCAAAATAAGACCTTAAAATGTTCTAAAATCAGCTCTTAAAGTTGATTTTTCCAACAATAAATGGCACATTTCATCCTTGTTTATAAGAAAAAATTTTACTTAGCACAATGCCATGAGAGATACATGGCACAAGAGTCCATCTCACCTCTGAATGAAAATAAAATATCTTTTTGGTCTCTCTTCTCATATCATTTAACAGTGAGATGAACCCTTGTGCTATGTATCTCACAACACTGTGCCAAACAAGAACTTCTCATTTTATAGGGCATTTGGCATATTAGATTTGAGGTGCAGTTAAATAATTGTAAAATACTAAAATCAAACACAAAAATTGTGTAAAAGAGTTTATTAATGATTTTTTTTTTGTATCGTGGATGTGACTTGCCTATAAATCTTACACTTGTGAGGTAATATCACCTTTAAAATAGTGTTTCACACTCCTCAAAGCCTTATTTCTATCTTTTTGTATCGATGTTCTAACATAAAGAGGAATGTTTGCTAGTTTCTTTTTTATAAGATGAATATTTGGCACTAAAATTGTATTTATTTTGAACGATTCGAGACCTATCTATCACACAAATAATAAAGAGAAAGAAAATAATAAGACACGATATACCCAGGTTCACCTCAGAATAGGGCTACGTCTTGCTAGAAGTTTCACTGTAATCAGCCTCACAAATCTCTCGTTACAATGTGTGTACAGTACATAAAGAGTATTTACAAGCAACTTAAGACGCTTCAATTAGGGTTTCCGTCCTGCTACATAACCACGAATATTCATGGTTCATAGCGCAAACCGTTAAGCAAAAAAATCAGACCTAAAACATGTACAGAGTCAAGGGTCTACAGATCTGGACTCATGATGTATGCATCAACTCTAACATATTCAACAGTTTTTGTCGAGTATGTTTTATGGTATGTGTTGTTAGTGTGATCAATATGTTAATTAAGGGGTTCTTTGGACTTTAATCATAGATTGTTCCAGGCTATGATGTGGGTGGTGTGGTGGTTAAAGTTGGAAGTCAAGTGAAAGAGCTAAAAGAGGGGTGATATAGCCCAAAATACTTCGGCCCAAATAAGCCTCAAGACTAGAGAAGAGTCTCAGTCCAGTAACCTCTACAGCCCAGACCTCTCCAGTCCAATGAGTGGCCCGCTCTATCCCAAGTAAGCTTCAGACCCAAGAGTGTTCCAACCCAATTAAAGGCCCAGTAACCTCTTCAGCCCAAGAAGCGTCCTGGCCCAGTAACTTCTCCAGCCCAGACAATGCACCCGCCAGCCCAACAAAATCCTCAGGCCCATGAAAGGCGGCCTGGTAAGCCTACGTCTGAACCTCCCCTACAGCTCGCCACCCTACGTCCTCCTTATAGCTTCCCTACGGTCGCCCTACAGCAACCTTATGGCACGCCACCCTACGGTCGCCCTGTGGCCATCCTACAGCCGAACCCTCTAGGCTTGTAGTCATGCCCTCCCCACTGGCAGACGGCTATAAATATGCCCAGGTATGGATTCACTCAGTAATTTTCTACTTGCACTTGATTTGTCTAAGCCCTCGGTTCCTATTTCGAGCCATCGGCTTCACCCTAAAATCCTTGCTAACTTAAGCATCGAATCGCCCTCGGAGGTCTCCCCCTCCCCTCCTTTCGAGGGCCTTCAATTCACCCCTGTCACTTGTGCAGAAATTAGGCCAAGTCCTCACTCAGGCCATGTCTTCAACCAGGCCGAGTCCTCACCCAGGCCACGTCTTCAACTAGGAAAAGTCCTCACTCAGGCCACGTCTTCAACTAGGCCAAGTCCTCACTCAGGCCACGTCTTCAACCAGGCCAAGTCCTCACTCAGGCCACGTCCTCAACCAGGCCATGTCAGCATCCAGGCCACATCAGCACCAACAGTAAGCGGCATCAACAGATTGGCGCCGTCCATGGGAAACCACAATCTCTTGCTACAGTAGAAGCGAAGAAATCTAAAGAACTCATCTGTTGCAATGCCAAATTGTCCGACACCATGTTGCACACTTTGGAGTTTCGGGTGCGCACTATCAAGCCGTAGTGCACACGTCCCTGTCCGAGTGGTTTCTAAGTGTGCATGGCTGAGCGCTATAGTGCACATCCCCCTGTCCTAGCGGATGCTAAGTGCACACGACCGAGCGCCATAGTGCACACGTCCCTGTCCGAGCAGTTGCTAAGTGCACACGGTCGAGCGCCATAGTGCACATGCCCATGTCCCAGCGGATGCTAAGTGTGCATGGCCTAGCACCGTAGTGCACATGCCCCTGTCCCAGCGGATGCTAAGTGCACATGGCCAAGCGCCGTAATGCACATGCCCCTGTCCCAGCGGATGCTAAGTGTGCATGGCTGAGTGCCATAGTGCACATGCCCCTGTCCTAGAGGTTGCTAAGTGTGCACGGCCAAGTGCCATAGTGCACACGTCCCTGTCTAAGCGGTTGCTAAGTGTGCACGGCCGAGCGCCATATCACACACATCAAAGTCCGAGCGTGTGCATATATGCTCATATGCTCGGCCTCGTCCGAGCCTCGACTAAGCTTCAGTGCACACAGTAAGAGCTTCAGTGCGCAATAGTGCGCACAGCCAAGAAAGCGTGCGCACACCCAAAGTCTGAACGTGTGTATATGTGCTTATAAGCTCGGCCTCGTCCGAGCCTCGATCGAGCATCAGTGCACACTAGTGCGCACAGTCCCAGCATCAGTGCGCAATAGTGTGCACAGCCAAGAAAACGAGAACATGCCAAAAATCCGAGCGTGTGCATATGTGCTCATACGCTCGGCCTCGTCCGAGCCTTGTCCGAGTTTCAGTGCACACTTGTGCACATAATCCTAGCTTCAGTGCGCAACAGTGTGCACAGCCAAGAAAGCGCACGCACACTCAAAGTCCGAGTGTGTGCATAAGTGTTCATACGCTCGACCTCGTCCGAACCTTGTCCGAGCTTTAGTGCAAACTTGTGCACACAGTCCGAGCTTCAGTGCGCAACAGTGCGCATAGCCAAGAAAGCACGTGCACACCCAAAGTCCGAGCGTGTGCATATGTGCTCATACACTCGGCCTCGTTCGAGCCTTATCTGAGCTTCAGTGCACACTTGTGCACACAGTCCGAGCTTCAGTGCGCAATAGTACACAATGCCAAGAAAGCGCGCGCACACCCAAAGTCCGAGCGTGTGCATATGTGCTCATAGGCTCGGCCTCGTCCGAGCCTCAACCGAGCTTCAGTGCGCAATAGTGCGCACAGCCAAGAAAGTGCATGCACACCTAAAGTCCGAGCGTGTGCATATGTGCTCATACGCTCGGCCTCGTCTGAGCCTCAACCGAGCTTCAATGCACACTAGTGCACACATTCCCAGCATCAGTGCGCAATAGTACGCACAGCCAAGAAAGCACGCACACAACAAAAGTCCAAGCGTGTGCATATGTGCTCATAGACTCGGCCTCGTCCGAGCCTTGTCTAAGCTTGAGTGCACACTTGTGCACACGGTCCGAGCTTCAGTGCGCAATAGTGGGCACAGCCAAGAAAGCATGCGCACACCCAAAGTATGAGCGTGTGTGTATGTGCTCATATGCTCGGCCTCGTCCGAGCCTTGTCCAAGCTTCAGTGCACACTTGTGCACACAGTCCGAGCTTCAGTGCACAACAGTGTGCACAGCCAAGAAAGCGCGTGCACACCGAAAGTCCGAGAGTGTGCATATGTGCTCATACGCTCGGCCTCGTCTGAGCCATGTCCAAGCTTCAGTGCACACTAGTGCACACATTCCAAGTATCAGTGCGCAACAGTGCGCACAGTCAAAAAAGTGCACGCACACCCAAAGTCCGAGCGTGTGCATATGTGCTCATACGCTCGGCCTTGTCCGAGCCTCAACCGAGCTTCAACGCACACTAGTGCACACAGTCCGAGCTCCAGTGAGCAACAGTGCACAGAGCCAAGAAAGCGCGCACACACCCAAAGTTCGAGCGTGTGCATATGTGCTCATACGTTCGACCGCGTTCGAGCCTCGACCGAGCTTCAGCCCACACTAGTGCACACAGTCCAAGTATCAGTGCGCAGTAGTGCGCACAGCCAAGAAAGCACGCGCACACCCAAAGTCCGAGCGTGTGCATATGTGCTCATACGCTCGGCCTTGTCTGAGCCTCAATCGAGCTTCGGTGCACACTAGTGCACACAGTCCGAGCTTTAGTGGCCAATAGTGTGCACAGCCAAGAAAGTGCGCGCACACCCAAAGTCTGAGCATGTGCATATGTGCTCATACGCTCGGCCTCATCCGAGCCTCGACCGAGCTTCAGTGCACACTAGTGCACACAGTCCCAGCATCAGTGCGCAATAGTGTGCATAGCCAAGAAAGTGCGTGCACACCCAAAGTCTGAGCGTGTGCATATGTGCTCATACGCTTGGCCTCGTCCGAGCCTTGTCCGAGCTTCAGTGTACAATAGTGCGCACAGCCAAGAAAGCGCGCGCACACCCAAAGTCTGAGCGTGTGCATATGTGCTCATACGCTCGGCCTCGTCCGAGCCTTGTCCAAGCTTCAGTGCACACAGTCCGAGCTTCAGTGCGCAACAGTGCGCATAGCCAAGAAAGCACGTGCATACCCAAAATCTGAGCGTGTGCATATGTGCTCATACGCTCGGCCTCGTCCGAGCCTTGTTCGAGCTTCAGTGCATACTTGTGCACATAGTCCGAGCTTTAGTGCGCAACAGTGCGCACGACCAAACAATAGCACGCACACCCAAGTCTGAGCAATGATATATGTGTTCATACGCTCGGCCTCATCCCAGCTTCAGTGCACACTTGTGCACACAGGCCGAGCATCAGTGCGCAATAGTGTGCATGGCCAAGCATCTCCAGGGCCGAGCGTATGAGCTGATTGTCATACCCTCTACCAAGCTCTCCAAAAGTCCGAGCCTTGCCAACGCTCGACCAAGATCCCTAAAAAGTCCAAGCATATGAGTTGCGTTGCATACACTCGGCCAAAAATTCTCCAGAAGTCTGAGTCTTGTCAACACTCGGCCAAGATCTCCAAAAAGTCGGAGCGTATGAGCTGCGTTGCATACACTCGGCCGAAAATTCTCCAAAAGTCTGAGCCTTGTCTATCGCTCGGCCAAAATCGCCACGGTTCTCCAAAAGTCTGAGCCTTGTCTATCAGTAGGTCGAAATCGCCACGGTTCTCCGAAAGTCCAAGCCTTGTCTATCGCTCTGTCAAAATTGCCATGGTTCTCCAAAAGTTCGAGCCTTGTCTGTCGTTCGGCTGAAATCGCCACGGTTCTCCGAAAGTCCGAGCCTTGTTTATCGCTCAGCCAAAATCGCCACGGTTCTCCAAAAGTTTGAGCCTTGTCTATCGCTCGGCCAAAATCTCCACGGTTCTTCCAAAGTCCGAGCCTTGTTTATCGCTCTGCCGAAATCACCACGGTTCTCCGAAAGTCCGAGCCTTGTCTATCGCTCGACCAAAATCGCCATGGTTCTCCAAAAGTTCGAGCCTTGTCTATCGCTCGGCCAAAATCGTCATGGTTCTCCAAAAATCTGAGCCTTGTCTATCACTCGGCCGAAATCGCCACGGTCCTCCAAAAGTCCGAGCCTATTCAACGTTCGGCCAAAATCTCCGAAGTTCTCCAAAAGTCCGAGCGTATGAGTTGCGTTGTATATGCTCGGCCAAGTTCTCCAAAGTCTGAGCATTTGAACCTATGCTGCAAATGCACGGCCTTATCCTCCAAGGTTCAGACATTTTGCAAACACCCTACCAAGGCTACTCCTTGTACGAGCTTTTGAAACCTCTATCAGATTTCGCCAAAATCAACATCAATTCATACAAGTATAAAAGCCAAGGATACCATACGAAGACAGAAATTGAAAGAAAATATATTTTATTAATTCAAAGGATTACAACTAACGACCTTGAAGTACAAGTAAAAGAGGACCTTAACGGCCTCGAAGTACAAAGGAAAGAAAAACGACCCTAGTACAAGTCAATCAAGGAAGGGGCTGTCGTAACTTTCTCGTCCTGCTGCAACAGGAGGAACGACCGCGCCTTACTCTTAACTTCCGAGGACCAACTGCTCTCCTCTTCTTCTTTAGTTCTAATTAGCTCAAAGAGCCCAAGACTGAAAAGCTCCTGGCACAGTGGAACCCTTGCCTCCGCTTGGAATCAGGAAGAGGCTGTCCTGGCTTTAAATGAATCAATGGTACTCCCTTGAGGACAGCCCCTCCCCTCTTCTTCCTTTGTTCTAGTAAGCCAGGGACTCAAGGGCCCCACCATCCAGAAACACGGCTTCACCCCTTCCACGACTCCTACTCGGAATCTGAAAGAGGCCCGTGCTCCCACTTGGAATCTGAAAGAGGTCATGATCTCCACTTAAAGTCAGAAAGATGTCCATATTTACTGAACCATGACCCTCCTCCAGAGTGATCTCACCTCCCTCTCTGGCTTCCATCAATCCCTCAAAACTCTGCTGACTCCTCCCCCTCTCCAGGACCGTTACCCTCGGAATTCTCTAAACCAATGGCTCCACTGATAGGAAGTAAGGCCGCACCTCCCTCTCAATTTCAGAAACTGAACTCGTTTTTGCTTTAAAAAAAATGTGTCAGAAAGCCCTATTTATAAGAAGGGAAAACGCGTTCAGCGAGGGGAATTAATGCCAGAAATAGAAAAAAATTAGACATTACGATTTTCGAGAAGACTCTTTCACTTCTCCAGGCAACTTTTCACCTCCCGAAGGTGACGGTCTGACTCCCAAGGGCAGCCAATTAAAAGTAATATTGATCGTACGGTTTTGAGAAGGCCTTTTACTTCTCCAAACAATCTTTCACCTCCCGAGAATGACTGTCTTAGCCCCCACGAACGAGTCTTGCTGCCCAGACCCATGAAAAGATCGTCCCACAAAATACTTCCTGAAGCACATAAATGAACTCCAGGAAGTGGGGGGCCTGTGATATGACCCAAAATACTCCGGCCCAAATAAGCCTCAAGACCAGAGAAGAGTCTAGGCCCAGTAACCTCTACAGCCTAGACCTTTTCGGTCCAATGAGCGGCCCGCTCTAGCCCAAGTAAGCTTCAGACCCAGGAGTGTTCCAACCCAGTTAAAGGCCCAATAACCTCTCCAGCCAAAGAAGCGTCCTAGCCCAGTAACTTCTCCAGCCCAACAAAATCCCCAAGCCCATGAAAGGTGGCCCGGTAAGCCTACGCCTGGACCTCCCCTACAGCTCGCCACCCTACAACTGTCAGCCACCCTACAGACTCCTTGTAGCTTCCCTACGGTCGCCCTGCAGCAACTCTAAGGCATACCACCCTACGGCCGCCCTGCGGCCATCCTACAGCAGCACCCTCTAGGCTTGTAATCATGCCCTCCCCACTGGCAGACGGCTATAAATAAGCCCAGGTATGGATTTCAGAGGGATTCACTCAGTATTTTTCTACTTGCACTTGATTTGTCAAAGCTCTCTGTTCCTATTTCGAGCCCTCGGCTTCACTCTCAAATCCTTGCTAATTTAAGCATCAAAGCACCCTCGGAGGTCTCCCCCTTCCTTCCGAGGGCCTTCAGTTCACCCCTGTCACTTGTGCAGGAATTAGGCCAAGTCCTCACTAAGGCCACGTCTTCAACCAGGCCGAGTCTTCACCCAGGCCACGTCTTCAACTAGGTCAAGTCCTCACTCAGGCCACGTCCTCAACCAGGTCACGTCAGCATCCAGGCCATGTCAGCACCAACAGTAAGCGACATTAACAAGGGGGATGAAGTGTATGGGAACATAAATGAGAAAGCATTGGAAGGGCCAAAGCAGTTTGGCTCTCTTGCCGAGTACACGGCAGTTGAGGAGAAGTTATTGGCCCAAAACCTAAGAATTTGGATTTTTTTCAAGCAACTGGCCTCCCTCTTGCTATCGAGACTGCCTACGAGGGTTTTGAGAGGACTGGCTTTTCGGCTGGCAAATCTATTCTTGTTTTGAATGGTTCTGGAGAAGTTGGAAGTCTGGTGAGTCAGGTATTTTACCTCACTATGGATCGCCTTTTCACTGCAGATATGAAAGCATATTTCCCATATTTTCCCCATTAATTTTATGCTAATTTTTATTTTTTGGTTGGCACAACTCGCAAAACAAGTATTTGGTGCTTCAAGAGTTGCGGCGACGTCAAGCACTGGAAAATTTGACTTATTGAAAAGCTTAGGTGCTGATTTGGCTATTGACTACACCAATGAGAACTTTGAAGATTTCCCAGAAAAATTTGATGTAGTTTACGATGCTATTGGTAAGTTTTCATACTTCTTACTTGTTTCTTGCATTCCATTATTTTATGTTCCAAGCATTCCTAAAAAAATATTGGGAATTTTGTCAATGGTCTCTATAAGTAACATCATGTTTAGTATTACTATTTCGTGTATGTAATATGAATGGAGCCAAGTTAAAATAAGTCATCATAACTTATAGGCTATGGTGGGTAAGAGAAAATTGTGAGAAGAAATGAGAGAGAGAAAAGAAGAATGAGAAGAAAAGAAAAAATTGTGGTGTGCTTAGTTTTTGAAAAATGTTTTTCATTTTTTATCTTCATTTTCTTTAACACTTTTCACAATAATTTATTTATTCTTAACATAATTTGATAAAAAACATTTCTCTTGTCACAGCTAAACACACCCTTAATCATCATTTATATGTTTGATAGAGAAGATGGAAAAGTAAAAAAAATAAAAAAAATTAGCTTATTAAGCTTGTCAATCTACTTTCCAAATTGGGATAATTGACAATTATAATTAATTTCGAAAGCAAAAACTAAAATGAATGTGAATCTTCCGATTTTTTTTTTTCACATATTTTTCTTACCAATCAATAAAAAAGTGTTTTCTCTTCTTTTTCTTTCCTCTCTCTCTTCTTTCTTTCTACTTTTTCTCTCAATCAATCGTAGGCATAGCCGTGGTTTCTCATTTCATATGTATTTAAGTTCTTCTCTTCACTGTGAAGTGTCATGGTATGATTTGTACTGGTTATTGATGAAGAATGTTAACATTATTCATTTTAACTTTAAAAATAACAGGGCAGTGTGACAAGGCAGTGAAGGTAGTGAAAGGTGGCAGTGTGGTGGCCTTAACCGGCGCTGTCACGCCTCCAGGTTTCAGATTTGTGGTTACTTCTAATGGAACTGTTTTGAGGAAACTGAACCCATATCTTGAGGGTGGGAAGGTGAAACCAGTAGTCAATTCCAAAGGACCGTTCCCATTTGCTCAGGTTGCTGAGGCCTTCTCTTACATTGAAACAAACCATGCCACTGGAAAGGTAGTTATCCATCCAATTCCTTGAGATTTTTTTTTTAATAAAAAAAAGCTTCCCTGAATATTAGAGACGTGTAAACATATTAATGTATAAAATATATGAATATGATATTTTGTACATGTACTTGATCTTCAGGTATTCAATCTTTAGGCAAAAAACACAACTATAATAATTAAGTAGGCAAAACAAATAGAGTAAGAACACCTATAATTATAATAGGTTGACAATTTCTTTGTCTACATCCACCAATAACTTCATTATTTTATTAATCTTCAATTATAATTTTAAGAAGAGCAAAGTTGTCAAACTCTCACTCCAAAGTCACAATACAACAAAAACTCTTAACTTAGCTCTAATTGTAAGTATCATCTCTACTTGATAACCCAAAACCTTAATATACCAAAACTTTCATCCTAGTTCTAGTAGTAAACTTATCTAGTTTATAATGTATATGAAATTATGAGTGAGTGTGTCTCAAACTTTATCTGGGACCTCTTTAATATAGAAAATATTTTCCTAATACTATTAAGAAAAAAAAAACAACATCATAGTGGATTACTACTAATACAATCAACAATCTAATAGGAAATTACTATTATTTTTACTAGAACAAGCAATTATAAAATAAGAAACAACTTTTTTAAACCAATTAGAAATCTTCTTTGTGAGGAATTGAGCCAAAATCTTAACATATATAGAAGAAAAAAAAAAGTAAGAAAAAACTAAAAGGGTTGCGTATTTGCTCAATTTTGTTTTCCCCTTAAGACACATAGGGTTAATTTGCAGCCATGAATGGACTAGAGATACACAATTTTTTTTTTCATTTGTTTTTTTTTTAATCTTTAAACACATGGGAAAATCACAAGTGAATTGTTAGTGAAACAAAAAATAATTAAAATAAAAGATAATGTTATTGGCATTTCTACTGTTTTGTTTTGGTACTTAAAACTTATAATAATATTCTTGATTAAATTGCATTATCAAAAGAACATAACTTCAATTAACAATATTATTATAAGTTAAACAAAGAAAATGAATACCAATAAAAATCTTTGGAGTGCCAGTAACACAATCCTTAACAAATTTATTCGAAAAAAAACATAAGTGTGAAAAACATTAAAAAACAATTATTTTAATGAAGAGAATGAACGCTAGCTTAATTGGTAAAAACATTTATCGTCACACAAGAGTTTCAAGTATTTTGTGTGATTTCATACCAAAGGACTGACTGAGGGACTAAAGGACTGAGTAGGAAATAAAGTAAATGAAATGATGAGCGGTGATTCCACGAATCCGGTTCCATGAGAGTTATCATGAAACCGAAAAAATCTATTAGTAGTTATAAAAAAAATGAATAGTATTTGTTTTAAAAAATTGAAATACTAAAATTTTACTTAATTTTTTTGTAATCATTAATAAACTTTTTCGATTTCATGGTAATTCTTATGAAATCGAGTTTATAAAATCGGCGCTCGGAAAGGATTGAGCATAGGTCCAATGAAACTTTAAAAAGAAAAACAGGGCAAATCAAGGAATGTAATGCCCTAGAGGAACTTGTTTCAAATTACTACCACTATTTGGATGCACATTTTAAGATACAGACAGAACGCAGGTGAACCTGAAATTGTTTCCAGGGAAATTGTCGTGTTTCGTTTAAGAAAAATAATCAAGTGCAACCAATAGCTGTCTTACTATAGCAGCTTACAAGGAAATTGTAACCAATTGCGGTCTATATGGTAACTAATTGCCAAGTATTTAATGCAAGTCTACGAGATATGAAACTGAAACCGATCATTCGGGCGAAATTATTGTTAGATATGGTCTGCACGTGAAGATAGATTAAACCAATGTAAAAATTGCGAGTTGATTGCCTTTCATCTCATCAGGCCTTGGTGTTGTCTGGATACTGTTATAGGAGTTTGCTTAATTCCTTTGATTTTTCAAAAGCTTAGGTATTGTTCCTCTTGAAAGGCTGTTTTTCTCTACCAAGTTTTAATAATTTCTGAATTTTCAGCTGAAGCTCCTGTAATGACTTTATCATTAATAAAATTCATCTTTTACCTTTCCAAAAAAAAAAACAAGGATATAATTGGACTGCTATATTAACAGTGGTAAGCATGAAATCATTTCCACAAATGATAGAACAAACCATGCCAATGAAATAATTGGGCTGTTATGGCCTTGCATGCATACAATACAAGCAATACAGTAATAATATTAGTATCACACAGAAACAAAAACCCAAAATGTACATTCTGGTCAGACCTCTAGTAACTTACTGATGGACTGCCCACAAGTTACTTGTGCATCATTGACAAGTGTGTATGTTTCGGGTGTAATTTGGTGTTTCTAATATGAACGCTCCATTACAAAAAGATAAACAAAGGAGGGGAAAAAACTTATGCTACAATAGGAGAAATTTGATTGCCATTGTAATGAAGTTATTGAAGGAAAATGACCAACAAAAAAACATATTTGATTTAAAAAGGACAAAAGCAGAAAGAAGAAAAAAAACCAGCTTTATTGTTCAAGCACAGATCCACGCCGGTCGGCCACTATTTTATTTTTGGCCCATGTACAGCCAGCACCTGAAGAGTAGATTTGTAGTAAATGAAGCCAAATACTCTCAGAAAGCTAAAGCAGGTGAAATTTTGCAGTTAAGATCCCAAAGCTCAAAAGTTCCATCGATAAAATTGTAATGTGCTCCCTTCAAAGCTAATTTTTTCATTGCCACGGCGTCTCTCACAAATGGATATGTCAACAAGTTTCCTAGGGATAAGTTCACAGTTGCCTGCATTGTACAGAAAAACAAATAAATAAAACAGTTAACTCATTATTGTTTCTTTGTTCATCTCACAGAACCCATTGGAAGGAGAAGTTTTTGTTTAGAACTGTCATATTAGGTATAATGATACAATAGTCAACCTTATTATTAAATGGTATGAGAAAAAAAATATATATATTTTCATTCAAAATAAAATAAATTCTTATATCATATATCTCATATGATTGACACTGTGCTAAATAAATTTTTTTTTTTTTTTCATTTTAGAGCTTTCCCTCGTATTTGTTTATATATGCAACAATTATTGTGCTATACACTTTGGTCCATGCTGACTCCTCACAGCAGACAGCCAGTGACCCAGACACCATTTTTTATATGAATCAACGTTGCTCAAAACCAATACCCAATTAAGTAATTGGTGACTATATTATATAATTAAATTCTATATGGTCCATGTGTTATTAATTTCAAGAAAAATGAGTTTTAGCATTGTTTTATGGACCCCAATGCCACATGGCTAGCTTAATAATTAGTGTTAAATATGGTTGAACATATTACCTTCTCGCAATTGGAGCATTGCTCTTCGAAACTTAAACTGCTAAATTCTGTTTTCACCTTGTTCTTTGCCGCTGAAACGACTTTGACCCACTGTTCTATGAAATCACTGGAAGTTCAACATATTAAAAAATAACAGAACAAAAAAATATAAAAAAAAGTTAGTAAGTCAGTTAAAATATGCTTACTATTCTTTTTTCTTTTTTTTACTTTTTGATTTAATTTTTCTGTTTTACCTCAGATTGATTTCTAGGCTGGAAAGCAAAACTACTCACAGTAGCACTCAAGGAACAAAGAACTTTACTGGGGAATATATTAAATTTTTTTGGTGTTTTCTAATACGATATGAAGGGAAAAGAAAGTAAGAAACAGAAAAGATCAAGAGCACTGCCACATATTTATATTTCAAAGAACCGATCCAAAATGACTTATGAAAGAGAAAAGTCAATCAAGAAATCAGAGCTTTAAGTTAAGCAATCATAAAAAAAAAAAAGAGCTTTAAGTTCAGCCAATATATATTCAAGTTTTTAATTACAAAAATATAGAATTCAGACCCACTAGTGGATTGCAGAACCTTTTCTATGCACACATGGTGATCAGATATTTTGGTAATAGAAAATAATTTTACTGGATAATTCGTAAGTCCTAACTCCTAATATTTTGGGATTCAAATCCTGCTGTACAGAGCAACTATATAGTAAATTGGTATGTTCTTAAAGTAAGGCCAAAGTCTAGGAATTGCCCTCCTTTCTTTATCTTGCTTTTTAGATGGCTCCAAGAATATGGTACCACCATGAAAGAAAACACTAAAAAGTTTGCTATTGATTTGTAATAAGAAAGGTGCAATAGCATCACAAGGGAACATAAACCCAAACTTTAAAAGTTATGAAAAAAGCGAACATATTAAAATGCTTATTGAAGTTTCCTTAATATTACAAGTATATATATACCACAATTATTCACCATACAAGATTAAGCAAAGAGTTTTTAACTGTGCTATATGCAATAATGATTGAAGTCTTACCTAGTAGTGGACCCATCATCCGGGATTGACATAAGCCCCTTTATACCGCCACAGCAGCTGTGCCCCATGACCACAATAATCTCCACCTGAATAAAAAGTGAATGAAAGGAGAAAATTCTTGTCCTGACTTCTTTAAGATTTATTTTTTGAATCAAATCACATCAAATAACATATGTTTCAACAACAATTAAATAATAAAATATTAATATGAAAGTTACTAATACATTTTTACAATAATTATTACTGAAGTTTTTTTCTGTCTTTAAAAAAAACAATCTTGAACCTGGTCCATAGAATTTCCCAAAAGGAAGAGAATTGAAGAATATATAATTAATGAAAATCTATATTATCAAAAATCACTTTTCATGACGTGGAAGACAATAAGCTTAAAGGTAGTGTAAATTAAGCTAAGTAAAATAAATAAATACATGCAACTTGTTTTTAGAAGATGAAAAGCATAAAGAAGTGCCATATATTTGCATTAATTGATAATCGAAGCTAGTGAATGCAATCAAGATAAGGCATTGGTTTGTTTTTATACGTAAAAGCTCCTATTTTAGCTAGGAGCCTAGGAGGAGCCAGAAATCAATTGCATCTCTTTTGTGTTTGGTGGCCAGAGGGTATGACTAGACTAATCATCACGTTGCCACCAACAAAATCTCCATCACCAAACAAAGCACCAATATTAGAAAATATATAAATAAGGCACCAATAATCCACCTTCAGATGTAAGACTGCATATTCAATGGCTGCTGCAGCTCCCGAGTACTTTTTCTGCAGCGACAAAAGCAAGTTAAATAAACAAAGAGTTCACAATCACTGATTTAAAAAAATTGAGAGGCCAGTCAAATGGTCATTTTATGATCAGTCCCCACCCATTTCATTAGGTGTTAGAGGAACACCAAAACTTATCCAATCTTTTGACCAGTCACAAGTAAGTGGATATGTAAAAATTAAATTAATAAATTATAGTTTAAATTTTAAAAAGAATATTATTTAATATTATATAGAGTTGGAATGATAATTTTTTTGAAAATCGATTTGAATAATCAAAATGAATGGATGTAAATCTTTATCTATTTGATTATTTAATTTCATGTTTCATGTAAAATACAAGTACATTTTCACACTTTGAAAAAGGATCATAACAAATACAAAAGGGAATTACCTCGTCATATTCAAATGGTGGAACTATGTTGGCAATGTTTCGGACCATAAAGGCCTCCCCTGGTTGGAAATTCAGGATATGAGATGGGCAAACACGAGAATCTGAGCATGAAAATACCATAAACTGCATACAATTAAAATCATGATGTTAGCTTAATGTGTGTTACATCAGAAATCATCAAAAATAGAAATCAAGAAAGCAAAACACAATCGTAACTAATTGAACTTTGGAAAACACACTTTTCTGACAATATCAAAACAACACTTAAAAGCTACTTTCTGTTTTCGCTGTAAAACACATTATCCTCTCTATCTCATAGCAATGACTTGCTTTTCAAAAATATCTTTTTTCTCTGCAAGATAAAAAGAAATAAAAAAAAAAAAAAAACCCATGATTGATAAAGAGAAATTATTGTGTAGATAATGCTTACAAGTGGACCAAGACAAAATTTATTGTGAGATGTGCACGTTCACCTAATAAGTTTAGCTGATAAAATCATGAGTTATGATTCTATTTTAAGGTAAAAAAAAAAAATTAAAAAAAAATTAAAAAACACAACTATTCACATAAAATGACAAAAATGCCAAAGATGTAGTGATAACAGCATATGATCAACCTTGGGGCTCTGGCCTTTCTTAAGTTTTTCGTACAGATCAACATTTTTCCTGTAAAAAGGAATATACCACAAAATTCCCAGTCAGCTTACACGAAAAGCAGTGCGCACTATACAGGCAATCTACACAACATAAGCACGTCATTTCCCAATTAAAACAATCCTTTTGCCCTTTATACAAAAGTACCAATCGATTTCACTCTCTTCTTTAAAGATCCAATGATCTGTGAAATGAAGCCATTTTAAATACTCTTATTCTAAATAATTACTAGTATTACATTAATTTTTTATCTTGATCAGGAACAGGATATTAATTGGTCATTTAAAGGCGCACGAAAAGGGCAATTACGGTACTTAAATGAAAATAGAAAAAAGGTAATCAAATAACAAACCGACCAGCATATTCCATAAAAGAAGGTCGAAAAACAAACGTACTTGAATTTTTCTGTCTTGAACACATTGAAGCCGTTTTTAATCCTCTCGTCAGCGTCAAACTGAGTTGAGTCAGTTCCCTCTAACTCGGCCGTTAATTGCATGATTTTTGCGGCGGCGACGCTTCCGAGGTCCGCTTTCTCACTGTAACCGAGGAGAGATCAACAACTGTCAGAATAACAATAATAGCAGTACTTATATCCGTGGAAGTGGGACCCACGATTGATGGACGGCTGATCTGTACCGTCTCCAATTGGAATTGAACGTGGTTTTACTTGCACAACAGAAAATGATTTGTTTACATTTTGATTTAAATAACATTTAAGTAATTTCAAACAAGATCATAAAAGAAAAGCAAATATTGGTGAATTTAAGGAGAAATAAAGTTCATCAAGGACTGTTTGTTTGGTAAGTACCTGAGAAGCTTAGTGAGTCCTGCAATGGCCTCTTCATATGAGTCCTTAGCAACGTGGCCCATCTTCTCCTTCTCCTAATCAAATAATTAATTCACAAAATTAAAAGAAAGACAAATATAAATCATCTTCTTTCAAGATTTATAGGTCATAATCTCCTCATATGAAGAAAACTAAGATTGTCCATTATTAATCTTCTGTTAACGGAACTAGATCAAGAAATATATCCACTCCAGTTTTCTCAATCTAAACGAATGTATGATTCAATTTTCTTAACGGAGCAATTTTATAAGCTATGATACTGAGATCATCAAACTATAAATCAAAATTCATTATAAATGCCATAAAAGGATCACAAGAATCATATGGTAATTCAACCAAACCGATCATCGCAAAAGAAATGCTGAGAGATATATGATCAGTTTATTGAAAATAGAGAAAAGAAAAAGAAATCCGTGACAAACCATTATTTAAACTGAGTGAAGAAAAAAAAAGTAGTGATTAGAAATGAAGTGAACGGGCATCGACACGTGAAGAAAAAAAAAAGCAGATGTACGGACCTCTTTTCACTGAGATTCTGCTGGCTCTGCCTTTTGAAGGGGGAGACAATTTCAGTTTTTCTTTTCACTGGCTGCTGCCTTAACTTCACCTATTTGGTGTACTGCAGATCATTCGTCTATGTCTACATATAGAGGTTATATGTAGTAAATTTTTTACTCGCAATACGCGGTAAACGAGGTCAATAAAAAAAAGTTACTTTAGCACTTGGTGGAATTTACTTGTGGTTAACAATAATTAGAGTTTTTTTTGGAGTAATAACATCTATTAATAGATTTTTTTTAATAATCAGTTATTGATAGAGTTAGATAGTCAAATAAGATCCAAGTTTTTTTGTTCCAATGATATCTTTTATATAAAGAAATTGAGTTTGACTTTTTTTTTGTTATTGTAAAAAAAATTAGTGAAATATAATATTGCATTTACAGTCACGTAACTACTTAAATTTTTTTTCTTCAATACTTACCATTTGTTTAGATCAAGGGAATGAAAGAATGAGAGTATAAAAAGAATGAAAACACTAAAGAAAGGACACAAATAAATATATTTATTTCTTTAAATTTTTTAAAATTAAAAACGTATTTAGTTGTGAAAAATATTTTTTATTTTTATTTTTTTAAATTTTGTTTTTTAATATTATATTAAAAAAATGTAAATTATTGAGTTGTTAAGAAAAAAAATAGAAAATAAGTAACATTTTCATAATCAAACACGTTTTAAATATTTTAATCGTTTTCTATTTGAAATTTTTGAAAAAAATATTAAAAACCACTTAATCGTGGTTGGAAAACCTTTTTAAAAAAATTAAAATAACTTTT
Organism: Bretschneidera sinensis; assembly: GCA_023935145.1. Lineage (NCBI taxonomy): Eukaryota > Viridiplantae > Streptophyta > Magnoliopsida > Brassicales > Akaniaceae > Bretschneidera > Bretschneidera sinensis. Next base: position 62,898,432 of record CM043705.1, read on the forward strand.
TAAGATGATTTTCATCTATAAAAAGAAAGGAAGGTTAATTATTTTAGGATTAAATTATGAGAGGAGACTTAGACATGGAACGCGTTGTATTATGTTTTGTTTGTATGGAGACTAACATTGGTGGGGCCGGTGGGCTTATATGTAATAATAAAGGAAAGTTCGTTTTACTGATTTCCGAAGTTTGCGGACCCGTGTACTTCAAAGCATAATGATCAAACGGTCATGTTTAGTTAAAAAAAAAAAAAAATATGAAATCACTAAAAACCCCAGCTAGGCCTATGTTTGTTTGTATGGAGACTAACATTGGTGGGGCCGGTGGGCTTATATGTAATAATAAAGGAAAGTTCGTTTTACTGATTTCCAAAATTTGCGGACCTGTGTACTTCATAGCATAATGATCAAACGGTGAAGTTTAGTTAAAAAAAAATGTTGAAATTACTACAAACCCCAGCTAGGCCTGTTCTGATTAACAAATCAACTAAGGTGAAGTTTTTTTTTTTTTCTTTCAAAAAGTTGAGATGGTAATAATGGGTCAGCTTATATGTATAGGTTAAATTATCTTTTCGAACGAGGTAAAAACAAATCATTTACGATTTAATGATTTAAAAAATAACCTTGAAACCACTTTTAAAAAAAAACACTGATAGGTTGCACTCTCTTCATCTCAAAATCTATCTTTATTTTTAAAATAAGCTATTCAAAATATTTGTGCACTTCTAAAAAGATGAAATATAAGAACTGTTATTCTTCTAAAACTATCTTCCATGTAAGTCTCAATCTTTTTATTTTAAAACATAAAGCATTGATCGTGAGCCTTCTCATCCTTTTATTTTAAACCTTTAAAACAAAGTAAAAAGAATGTCAATAACAATTCCATGTAAATCTCAATTTTGAAGTTAGATGTTTTTTAAAATACAATTTAATTAAGAATATTATTATAAGTTCAAGTATAAAACAAAGCAAGAAGAATGTCAATAACAAATTTTGGAGTGTCAATAATACTATCAAAAAATTATTAATTATTTTTTAAAAATATTATTATTTAATACTTAGACTTAAATATTAGAATCAATCTAAACTCGACGGTAATTTACGTCTTCCAAAAAAAGTAATTTAGGAAACTTATTTAAAGTTGAGAATTGAGTTTTTAAAGTGGTAAAATAATTGTAATTTAAAACTGTTTTATTTTCGGTAAAAATTTATGTTAAAACAACTATCGAATTAAATTTGGTTACAAATTCAAAGTTGAAATTGATTTTTTTAAGTTTGGGTGTTTGATCTAATTTTGTTTCTTGAAATCTAAAATTACTAAAACTGTTTAAAAAGTTAGGGGAAACGATACCTAAATTTATTTAAGAATTTCTTATTCATGTGATGTGTCAAAACAAGAAAAATGTGTGGTTTTTATGACTCTGACCAATTATTTGCAAATGTAAAACCTCGGAGGATGAAAGTCTTGAACCAAATTTGTAATAACTACATGGATTTAAGGTTTCGTTTGTTGTAGTTTTACGTAAACATATTTTTATTTTTTAAAAAAACATTTCAAAACTTTTTTATTTGAAAATGTTTTTATCTTGTTAACTTTTTAAAATTAAAACTCTTAATTTTAACTAAACACATTTTAAAAAACTTTTGGTCATTTAAAAATATTTTTAATTATAAAAAAATGCAACAAACGGTTTTAAGAGTTTAAAATAAGAGAAATTTTTGTTTGTATCGGATGCAAAACATATTTTTTTTATCGAGATAAAAACTTGATTGACAATTTTAAAAAAATCACTAATAACATTCATTCACACTTAATTAATATTACTAATAAAATTTAAAAGTTATCAATTAAATTTTTATTTTAATATAAAAATAAATTTTATATTCGATACAGATAAAAATCTCCACTTAATTAAGCTCTATCATGTATGATCGAAGTTATCTTGATAATAATATATTTCTTTCTTCCTCTCTCTCTCTCTGTATATACATATACATATGCATGGGTGACGTTATTAAACCATATATATATATATATATTAAACCTTAATAATCTTACGTATTTAATAGATTATTTGAAAATTCTTGGTTGATTTCAAGCTTTCTTAATTAAGACCTGGCCAGAAGTTGATGACCCTGGGTATACCTTTCTCAAACTATTTTTTTACTTGGATGAAATTTTAACTATAGTTAGTTGAAACTTGTTTAAGAGTTAAGACCCGGCCAGATGTTGACAACCCTGGATAAATACAATTTCAAAGTATTTTTTTTTTACTCGGATAGAAAGGATAAATTACATATTATCTGCATTTTAAGTTTTTCATTTCTTTTAATTTGAATCTGTATTTTATGTTTGGCTTAATCAAATTTATCCTTCCCAATTCTCTCGTCTCCTCTCCTCTCCTCTCCTCCCATCTAAACATATCAAAATGCCAACTCCAAATGCCTTGACTTTGAAGAGGTACTACATTGTATATGTTAAATTTTCAGGACATGGACTTTGAAAAGTTACTAGCTATTAAGGTGACGATTGGTGTTGGCCAAACGTATTTTGCACATATTTTGAAAAATTATTTTGTTATTGTCTTAACATTTTGTATTCCGATAATATCGTCACCTTAAATTTATAAAAAAACATTAAAAAACAAATCTTCTTTATTCACACAGAAAACATGACCGGCCAAACCCCCAACTTATGTGTGGCTCTAGCAAGTTTTGAGGGTCAAATTACTGTAAAAGGGTCAAAAGCTATAATCCAGGGAATGACATGAGCAGTCTTCAACATGTAATAAGTCTATAATCTTGTAAACCTCATACCCGTCACCCACATGCATTGTGACATGAGAGAGAGAGAGAGAGAGAGAGAGAGAGAGAGAGACAATGCGGCACTAGAACACGAAAAGCTTGGGGCAGTTTTAGCTTTGCTTTGGATGGGACTAATAAAACAAAAACATATGATCAAGCCAAAAAAAAGAGAAATCGTAGCCATATATCTTGGACAAAATAAAAGCATAAATTATTATCTTTAAATCGGTTAAAAATATTATTGGTAATTTTAAAAATTTTATTAATAATAGTAATTTTTAAGTTTTACATTTATATTGATATTATTAATAAAATTCTTTAAGATTATCAGTGAAGGTTCATCTAAACCATTAGATTTAAATCCGAACTAACAATTTTTTTTTTTGTGTTAGATGAGAGATAGATATTAAACAAAAGCATGTTGCAAATTTTTTTTGTGTTAGATGAGAGACAGATATTAAACAAAAGCATGTGGCAATAACTGTAACTGCTTAAAAAAAAAGTAACTAATTTCAAGAGGAGAAGTTTTTGTACATGGTACAACTGTGCAAAAGTTAATTTCACTATTGAATGCCATGAAAAAAAGAAAAAAAAATATTTTTTTTTCATTCAATGTTGAGATAAACTCTTGTATCGTGTATTTTTCATGGACCCAAGTTAGATAAAAATTTTCAAAGGGTTTGAAACGTGATCGCATGAATTAGTTAGAGTGATGATTTCACGAATTCGGTTTCGTGGAAGATACTACGAAACTGAGAAAATCTATTAGTAATCATGAAAAATTTGAATAATAAATACTTAAATACCAAAATTAGTATTCAATTTTCTCATAATCACTTACCTGAGATCCGTGGTATCACCACTTGAATTAATTGTTACATAAACATAAGAAAGAAATTGAGACGGAAGGTTAAAGAGCGTTTTATCCTTATTTAATTTTTCCCTACTTTCATTTATTCTGGTCTTTTTTGTAATTTTCTTAACTGAGTTGGTCTCCTGTTATGTTTGAATTTGGAGAGGAGGAAGAAATAATGAGAGAGGGAAAAGAGAATAGAGAGAGAAGAACTTGAATTAATTTGATGATCTTCTATTGGGTTTCATGTGGCTGTATTTATAGCCCATACAGCAATGGAAAGTACAACGTGCAACAACTAAAATAGAGGAAATCAAGGGAATAGCAGTAAACTAGGTAATGACTAAAGAATAGGAACAAATAGCAACAGACTAGGTAGGTAATGGCTAAAGAATAGGAACTACATATGGACTCCTTCAACAGGTGCTTACTAGGTGGCTTCCATATGAAGGAATAACAGGTTGGAGTACAAACAGCCCCCCCCCCCACTCGAATGATCCTTTTCCTCAAGGATGAAAACTAGGGTAGGCCCTACGAAATCACCATTCAGTTTCCCAAGTAGCATCCTCGACTGGGTGCGGACACATTTGATCAGAACTTCGGATTTCGGGCTGTATTTCTTTTTTTGTACTTCTTGCCGAGCTAAAATGGATTCTGGTTGAGGGAGAATAATAGAATCATCTGCTACTAGAGGGAGATTAGGGGAGGTGGGAGTAATAGGCCTCAAATGTTTGTGCAGGAGATTGATATGGAATGTGTCATAAATCAGTGATCCTACCGGCAAATCTAGCTTGTAGGCCACAGGTCCCACCCACTCAATAACTTTGTAGGGGCCATAGAAGCGAGGGGAAAGGTTCAGAGATCCATGAAATGCAACAAAAGTCTGGCAGTAAGGTTGGAATTTGAGGTAGACATAGTTGCCTATATTAAACGAAACCTCGCACCTATGCTGATTGGCCTGGGTCTTCATCCATTCTTGAGTAAGTTGCAGATTGCGTCAGAGTTCCTTTAGAATTTAGTCCCTGTCTTAGAGATACTCATCCACAGCCTGTACATTTGCCGTCCCCAGAACGTATGTTAATAGGCTTGGCGACGGTTTGTCGTAGACGACCTCAAAGGGAGTGATCTATGTTGCTGAGTGGATAGAGGTATTGTAGCTAAATTCCGCCCATGGTATCCATTCTACCCACTTCCTTGTATGGAACCCTGCAAAACAACGAAGATATTGCTCCGGGGTTCTATTTATGACCTCCAATTGGCCATCGGTCTGAGGGTGGTAACTGGAAGTCATGTAGAGTTTGGTTCTTTGGAAGCGAAACAAAGTCTGCCAAAAATTGTTGGTAAAGACCTTATTGCGGTCATTTACTATAGAGGCGGGAACTCCATGTAATCGCACCACATTGGTGATAAAGGCTCGTGCAACTGAGGCAACATAGAAGGGATACTTCATTGGCACGAAGTGTGCATATTTCATCAAACGGTCAACTACCACCATGATGACAGAGTGTCCATTTGCCATGGGAATGCCTTCTATGAAATCCATGGACACATCTATCCATGATTTAGTAGGTATGGGAAAGGGTTGCAACAAGCTAGCGGGCTTCATACAGTCTGCTTTGTATTGCTGGCACACCTCGCAAGTCTTTAGGAAGTCCTTCACCGCTTGCCGCATCTTTGGCCAAATGAAACTCTGACTGATACAATGGAGGGTTTTATGGAACCCAAAATGGCAGCCTATAGGGGAAGAGGGGCTGTCTGTGAGGATTAGAAGAATTAAAGTAGAATTAGGGCTTAAGAATACCTTTCCATTTTGGAACCAAGCACCATCTTGCAGAGTCAATTTATAGGCATCTCGTATGCTGGCTAGGCTCACATAAAAGGGATTTTCGCGAACTTCTTATTGGAGCTTCAGCCACTAGTCTACATGTGGAATGGAGATGGATAAGAACTAGAGCTCACCCATTCGAGATAAGGAATCAGCAGCATGGTTTTCGGGGCCTTTTTTATATTCAATGGTGTAGTTGTATCCCAACAGCTTGGGTAACCAACGGGACTGGGCAGGAGTGGTGATGCACTACTCCAGCAGATATTTGAGGCTTTGGTGGTCTGTTCGCACTATGAACCTCCTACCTAGCAAATAGGGCTCCATTTTCTGATGGCCTTGATGATTGTGAGCATTTCTTTCTCGTATGTAGACAACACCAATGTAGATCCTTTGAGAGCTTCACTGAAGTAAGCAATGGGTTGATTCTGTTGTGTAAGAACAGCTCTGAGTCCTACTCCACTTGCATCACATTCAATCATAAACTGTTGAGAGAAGTTTGGCAAGCGCATGGTAGGTGGTGTGGTGAGGGCATGCTTCAGTTGATGGAATGTCGCCTTTGCTTCATTATTCTATTGGAATTTTTCCTTGGTCAAGAGCCTGGTTAGTGGGGCTGCTATGCTGCCGAAGTGGCAGATAAATTTTCTATAGTAACCGGCAAGTCAAAGGAAGCCTCGCACTCCTCTGGTTGTGGTAGGGGTTGGCCAAGCCACCACTGCTTGCACTTGTCAGGATCTACTAATACTCATCTTTCAGTGATAATATGCCCTAAGTATTTGACCTGTTAGACTCCAAAATGACATTTTGATTCATTGGCAAACAACTAGTTAGATTGTAAAATAGTGAAGACAGTCTATAAATAAGAGAGATGATCTTCCCAAGATTGTGAATAAACTAATATGTCGTCAAAGAATACCGGAATAAACCTGTGGAGGTATGGCCGGAAGAGGTCGTTCATGAGACTCTGAAAAGTTACCAGAGTATTAGTGAGTCCGAAAGGCATGACTATGAACTCATAATGCCATTCATGAGTTCAAAATACCGTTTTCTTAATATTTTCTTCATGCACTCAGATCTGGTGGTACCCAGATCGCATGTCCAACTTCGAATAAAACTTGACACTATGAAGCTTGTCAAGTAATTCATCAATTACGGGGATGGGATACTTATCTTTCACCGTGATCTTGTTGAGAACCCGGTAATCAACACAAAATGGCCAAGCCCCATCGGCCATTTTTACCAATAAAATCGGAGAAGAAAAAGGACTGTTGCTTGGCCATATAAGTCTTGTTTGTAGGAGCTCCTTGACCATCTTCTCAATTTTTGATTTTTGGTAATATGGATATTGGTAGGGCTGCACGCACACTGGTTCTGAATCTGATTAGAGCAAAATAATCTGGTCGTGCAATCGTTTGAGAGTCATACTTGTGGGAGTCTCAAAGACCTAAGAGAATTCCTCTAGAAGGCTCTTAATATCTGGTGGGTAAGGTTGAACAGAGGACTTGGGTTCGACTGGAACTATCTGAAAGAAGAACCCCATTTCCTATAGCCCCGCATATTCTTTATCATTCAAAACTTTGATGCTGGCAACCTCTATAGTGCGGCCAAGTCCATGGAGGGTATGAGTGGTTCCCCTAACACGGAAGGACATAGTAAGGTGCTTATAATCCAAAACTATATGACAAACTGCCATAGGAAGAACGTAATAGTCAGTAGTGATAGGTATATTTTGGATAGTGAGCGTGAGCCCTTGACATCAACCTGTGCATTCGATCATTTCCCTATTTGCAGCCATCACTTGTAGCTTCTTATCTCGGATAATCGGCAGGCCAAATCAAGAAGTAGTGTGTTGATCGATGAAATTATGGGTATGACCCCCGTCGATCAGCACTATTAAGCTTTTGTTCTTCAACTTTCCCAAAACTCGGAGGGTTTGGGGATGTTCGGCGCCAGCAATTGCATGAAAAGAGATTTCGGGTAGTAGTTCCTGAGTTTTTGCTTCCTGAAGCGGCTCCTCTCCATTTTGTTCCTCCATATGCGGTGCATCTTCAATCATGAATAATTGGGGACGTTCACACCGATGGCCTAGGGAGTATTTTTCATCACAATAATAGCATAGGCCTTTCTCTCGACGTTTCTGTGCCTCCTGGTTGATGATTCCGTGGAAAAGCAAGGGCTGTGCGTTAGATCCCATTCCTGAGTGTTGGCTGGGTGTTGGTCCCAAAATTCTCACAGATGGGTTGGGGTTTCCTCTCGGCAGTGGGACCCCTAATTGCATTCTGTTGATGGGGTTAGGCCACCGTTGGAGCTGGTTTCGCTCCTCCACCAATCGGACAACTCTAATGGTGTCCGCCAAGGTTCGGGGTTGCTTGATCTTGACATCCAAGCAGATATCATCCCTTAAGTCTACAATGAAACACCCAATTAGAAAAGTTTCTGGTAATTTATCTACCCGATGAGAGAGCCTTGCAAAAGCCTCTTGATAAGCAGCAACTGTTGTAGTTTGCTTCAATCAGGACAAAGCTTCCAAGGGATCTTCTAATTCGGTAGGACCAAAGCGAAGCAAGACTGCCTTGGTGAGTTCTTCCTAGGTAAGAGGTCCCCAAAATTTTGTATGCCAACGATGCCACTGTAGTGTAATGCCCTCCAAGTGAAAAGAGGCGAGTTGCACCCGCTGATCAGCTTCAATGCCTTAGTATTCGAAGTACTGTTCGGCCTTGTAGATCCACCCCATTAGATCTTCTCTATTGAACTTCAGAAACTATAACTTGATTGAAGATAGTGGTGAATGGTTGTAGCTAGCAGCAGACGGTGTGGCATGCGGGTGGTGAAAGGATCCCTCATGAGCAATGGGATTAACTTCTGGTGGACCAGTGTGGGAGCTTCTGGTGGAGCATAGGGCTTGTATTTCTATCAAAATTGTCTGCAGAGTTGTATTCACCTGATCGAAGTTCGACTCATGACGTGCTAATACTTCATTCACTTCATTGCAGAATTCAATATTCATCTTCCCACGGGTATCCATGGCAAAAACCACACTCTGATACAAAATTATTATGTTTGAATTTGGAGAGGAGGAAGAAAGAATGAGACAGAGAAAAGAGAAGAGAGAGAAGAGAACTTGAATTAATTTGATGATTCTTTATTAGGTTTCATGTGGCTGTATTTATAGCCAATACAACAATGGAAAGTACAACATGCAACAACTAAAATAGAGGGAATCAAGGGAATAGCAGTAAACTAGGTAATGGCTAAAGAATAGGAACTATATTTGGACTCCTTCAACAGGTGCTTACTAAGTGGCTTCCACGTGAGGGAATAACAGGTTGGACTATGTAACATCTCTGTCAACTGACCATTTAATTAAGTAGTGTAAACTATCACTTACCACGTAAAATTGTAGGCAAATGCAACATTATTAAGACAAAATAAAGTGTTTATTGATATCTATGGTTATAATTATAATAACAAACTCAACATTCGAAGATTCTACTAGTAAAAGCTCATAGCAAATTTTATTTATAATTTATTGTTTTTACACTGGAAGTTCACTGTGTCACAGGCTGCAAGCTTAAGTCGCTAACCGTGTGGCCATAGGCTCGGAAACACCTCATTGGAATGCCTAAGTCAGCCTTCCTCTTAGCTACTCAAGAGAACCACCCTCGACACTAGACACCCTCAAAGAAAATAAGCCAACACAAGAGAGAATATGAGACAAAGCTAGAGAGCTTGCTATTGCTTGAATGATTGAATGCTTTACAAGTGAGGGGGATGCCCCTTTATATAGGGAGAGCTCCCTTACATCCATGGTTAACATTTTGCCAAGTGTCATAATCCTGTGGTACTATAAGTGTAGTACGGAAGTACAAGGTAGTACCTTGTAGTGCACATGCAATACATTGTTGTACATTATAATCAAGAAGTGTATTAGGAAACCCTAAACCATGCGGATCCCACGTGGGTCGTGACATTCTTCCCCACTCAATCTGACGATGTCCTCATTGCACTCTTGGCATGAAACTAGTCAATCTTTGTTTGAAATTGCCATAAGGCCTCGGTTGGTTCCCAACTAGTCTCACTATCGGGTTGTCCCTTCCATTGTATCAAGTACTCATGCCTCGGCTTGTAGTTCTTCCATCTCAAAACTCAGTCGGCTAGTATACTCTCAATGTCTTGATCATAAGAGACCCTAACTCCTATAGGGGCTAGCTGTGACTCACCTCGATCCGGATCATTTTGGTCTTCATGGAATGGTTTCAATATACTCACATGGATGACTGGGTGCACCTTGAGCTTAGATGGTAGCTTAAGTTTGTAGGCCACATTGCTCAACGTCCTAAGAACTCCGAAAGGTCCCTCATATCTATGTACCAATGCCTTATAGATCCCCTTGGTGCGAAGTACCAAATGTAGCTTCACAAGCACAAAATCCCCCACTTGGTACTGTACATCTCGTCTCTTATGATCATCCCACTTATTGGAACACTTGGTTGCCTTGTGTAGGCAAACTCGAGCCAAATTGGTTTGCTCTTGGCACACTTGGGCAAACTTATAGGTTGCCAGAGTTGACCCCGTGTATCCCACAGCAATAGTACTCGGAGTATGAGGTTGTCATCTCATCACAATCTCAAAGGCACTTTGGCTGGTGGCCTCACTCTTTTGTAAATTATAGGAAAACTGAGCCACATCTAGTAACTTTGGCTAATCTTGTTACGAGGCACTCACATAGTGTCGAAGGTATGTCTCCAACAAAGCATTCATTCTCTCAGTCTGTCCGTCGGTTTAGGGATGGACACTAGTGGAAAAGTTTATATCCGATCTGAGCAACTTGAATAATTCTGTCTATAACTGTCCATCCCGATCACTAATAATGGACTGTGGTACACCCCAATACTTCACCACATGCTTGAGAAACAACCGGGCTGCCTCTTATACTGGACACTCTTTGGTAGCCGGAATGAAAGTCCCATACTTCGAAAACCGGTCCATAATAACCATGATGCTCCTAAATCCATCACTCTTGGGTAGCTCCATAATGAAATCCATGGAGATACTCTCCCATGGACGCTTCGGAATTGGCAATGGCTCCAAGAGACCCCCAAGTGACATTTGCTCTACTTTATCTTATTGACACATAAGACAAGTCTTCACATAGGCCTCAATGTCCCCTCTCAAGTGTGGCCAATAGTATCGTTCCTCCACAAGTGCTAAGGTGCAGTGCACACCCGGGTGACCAGCCCACTTAGAATTGTGGCTCTCTTGCATTACCTTATTCCGTAATTTCCCATGAAGCAGCACATATAACTGATTCCCCTTGGTATAGAGCAAGTTCCCTTCTAGCCAAAACCTCATAAGCTTCCCCTTCGTGGCATACTCCATCAAAGACTTGGCGGTCGGGTCATAGGACAATCCCTCCTTAATGCGATCCACCAAGGAACCCTATGGTCGGCTAATGGCAGCAAACTCTACCTTTCGGCTTAGTGCATCTGCTACTGTGTTGGTTTTCCCTGGCTTGTACTCCAACAAAAAATCAAACTTGGCAAGGAAATCTTGCCATCGGGCTTGCTTGGGAGAGAGTTCTTCTAAGTCTGAAAGTAGCTTGTGGCCACATTGCTTCGGCCTAGTGCATCCACAATTGTGTTGGTTTTCCCTGTCATGTACTCCAACACAAAATCAAACTCGGCAAGGAAATCTTTCCATCGAGCTTGCTTGGAAGAGAGCTTCTTCTAAGTCTGGAAGTAGCTTGTGGCCACATCGTCAGTCTTCACCACAAACCTAGACCCTAAAAGAAAATGCCTCCATATGTGCAAGCAATAAACCACGGCTGTCATCTCTTTCTCTTGAACCATGTACCGCTGCTCGGTCTGATTGAGCTTTCGGTTCTCAAAAGCAATCGGATGACTATCTTGCATCAAGACCACTCCAATAGCAAAGTCGGATGCATCCGTGTGGACCTTATAGGGCTTGGTGTGATTCGGTAGGGCTAGGACTGGCTCCTCTGTGATTGCCCGTTTCAACTGCTGCAAGCTGTCACGGGCTGCAAGCTTAAGTTGCTAATCGTGCGGCCTTAGGCTCGGAAACACCTCCTTAGAATGCCTAAGCCAACACAAGAGAGAATATGAGACAAAGCTAGAGAGCTTGCTATTGCTTGAATGGTTGAATGTTTTACAAGTGAGGGGGAGACCCCTTTATATAGGGATAACTCCTTTACATCTATGGCTAACATTTTGCCAAGTGTCACAATCCTACGGTATTATAAGTGTAGTACAAGTATAGTACGGAAGTACAAGATATTACCTGGTAGTGCACGTGCAGTATAGTACAGTACAGTACAATACTGTACATTATAATTAAGAAGTGTACTAGGAAAGCCTAGAACACGCGGGTTCCACGCGGGTCATGACAACTGCAGGACCGTCATCATTTGTGTGGTAATATCTGTTTTGTTTGGACGTAAATTATTACCAAATGAAAATTAAATTCATTTCAATAAAAAAATAAAAATAATTTATTCTGTTTTTCATATTTTTACAAATTCTACAACATTTTGGTCTGGGCCAAAGGAATTAATTTCCTTAAAGCCCAACTAAGTTTATGTTCGAGCCAATACTTAGCAATTTTTTTTTTTTTTTTTTTTTTTTTCAGTTTACAGAATATGGGCTTTAATTTTAAGCTCATCTCACTAAACTAAAGCCAAACTAGTCGGGCTTGGGAAAATTATAGCCCAGACCGAGTTACTCTCTTCTTCTTCGTCTCCTCCGACTCCGAATCTCACGCGATCACTGGTTTTCTTGTTTGACCTCTCCATTTTCAATGCGAAGCCTTTCTCTCTACTCTATTTCTCTGTGTAGATACGATATGTAATAATTGAAATACATAATAGAAAGAGTAACACTATCTCTTGAAAGAGGTAAATTATGGGAATCGAACCTACATCTGCTCCAAATATCATAGACAAGAATCCACAAAGCCCAGGTGAGATTTTTCTCTTGCTAAGTTTATTTTCCTTTATTCATTAATATATTTAATTATAATTTTAATAAATTTTGTCTTGTTCTGTGGATGCCTTATAAACCTATTGCATTTCACGAGAATTCGCTTACCATCTGATTTGATCAATGATCATATATATATACATTTTCAAATTCCATATGATTTATTGATTTACATATGATATTCTTAGAAAATTAAGCTTAAACGAAGGTAAAAATTTTTTTGTTGCTATGATCATTACCTAGTTGCTCTTTTGCAACAGTTTATTAGGAAGAAAAGAATGTTAATAATATCATCATATATATATATATATACATTTTCAAATTCCATATGATTTATTGATTTACATATGATATTCTTAGAAAATTAAGCTTAAACGAAGGTAAAAAATTTTTTGTTGCTATGATCATTACCTAGTTGCTCTTTTGCAACAGTTTATTAGGAAGAAAAGAATGTTAATAATATCATCATTATTGGGATTTAGTATTGGCTTTCTTTGTACCGTTACCTTGCTTTGATTTCTGTTTCCTTTTCTGTTTTAAATTTTAAATGCCTATTCAATTTAAAATTATATTCATTTGGTTGGAAATGAAACTCCGGTTAATATTTCAGTATTGTGTATTATATGGGTAGTTGTAATTCTTGGAGTGATGATTATTCAGTGCTTCTATGTAAATTACCATATAATTAGCTAATATTGAACATAGTTTTACAGTTTTAGGAATATATTGTAGATTATTAATAATTAATGCTTGCTCTGGAAGTGCCAGAGCATGAAAAAGCGTTGGACCAGGAAGGCCAAAATCCTGGTGGAGGTGCCTTGAGAGAAATTTCAGCAAAATCTGAAAGTGTAAACTCTGGACCAATGCGGGAGGAGTTGGTGCAACTGGCTGTAAATTTTCTATCACATCCAACAGTTAGTGGCTCTCCAGTCATCTATAGGCGTTCCTTTCTTGAGAAGAAAGGTCTTACAAATGAGGAGATAGATGCAGCTTTTCGCTGTGTTCCTGTAAGCACATTGTTCCTTTGGCTTTTATGTTTGATTCCTTCCGCATGAACTTTCAGCATTTCATGAGATACTCTTTCCATAATCAAATGGCACACCTTTACTTGTTTTGGTCTTGTGTGTTGATTATAGGATCCACCTTCAAGTGTTACAGATGGACAGAGTCCTACCTCGAATAAAGGTACAGAAATAACAATTTTTTTGGCCTTTAGAAGTATGACTGTCCCAGCACCTGAAGCAGCAACTAAACCCAGCACAGCAAAAATATGTGACCAATGAAACCGGTATCGTGGAGAAGTTGCTAGAAGAATAGATATGACTCCAGTATGACTGTCTGGTAGAGGTTGCAGGGACAGTGCTGTGGCTTGTGGCTGAATGTTTAGGGATGAATTCAACTGTACATCTGTTCTTGATAGTGGATGAGACATGCAGGAATGTCAGCGATGTGTAGGGTAGCCATTAACAATTTCAAGCACCCATGGGCATTTAACATTCAGAATGCACTGTCTAGAATTTTGGGTAAGATTGCTTGGTTATTTGGTGATACATGCATTGTCTAGAATTTTATTTTGCCGAGGTTGAAGTCTTGGATTTGTAAGGTTGTTTTAGAAGATGATGATGGCACAGGGAATACCTCAAAACCAAGTTTATCTAAAGAAACAACAGAAGCTGTCAAGGCAGCTGCAGCAGCAGCTGTAAATGCAGCGAAAGCAAGTCTGGAGATGTTGAACTCAAAAAATGAAGGTCTGTTCATGGATGTCTTTACTTTGAAAATAGGAGTTAGTCACTAGTCTGGCAATTTAGCCTATGTCAATTCCATATTAAGCTCTCTCTCTCTCTCTGATAAAGTACACAATGAAGGATAGATTTAGGGCTTTTGATTTGGGAATTAGGGGCTATTTTGATTTTGGGGGAAATTATGTAATTATGATAATACTGAGGGTAGTTTAGGAATTTTACAATTTAATAGGGCTAGGTTTACCTAGACATATATTAAAAGACCTTATGTTTGTAGGTAGCTTATGAATGAATGAAAAAACAGTTTCCTTTGAAACCAAACAACTTTGGGATTGAGTGTGTTGTTTGCAGTCTGTGATTGAGTTGCGGTATTCTCGAGCCCTTTGATTGGGTTGTGACTCCCATGTGATTTGGATCATATTATCTTTTATTTTTGTTATTGTGTTTTTAGCCTCTACTGTTCTGCATCACTCTGATGCAGAATAGGAAGCACATTTATTATTTTGGGATGTTAAGTTTATGTTGTAATGACAATATTTTTGGAGATGGTATTTTAGGAAAATTAGATTTAGGCAATTAAATAGTTATTAGGATTTGATTTACTTTCTTATTTAAATAATGGTATTTTAGGAAAATAAGATTTAGACAATTAAATAGTTATTAAGATTTGGTTTACTTTCCTATTTAAATAATGTTTGGTGTCTATATAAGAACATTGATATTAAGATTGTAAGACAGACTTTGATTATGAAATAAACTTGAGTTTTGGTATATCTCTTGTCCCCTTCTCCTTGTTGCTTGTTTTGTTCTCCCTTTGTTCTATTTTCTTTTCTACCTAGTCTATTTCTTTCGGTCTAATCTCCCTCTACTTCCCGGCTGTTTCTCTCTTTTCTCAATCTGTTTCTGTTTCTATCTACCTGTCCGGCATCACACATACGCACGTGCACACAAAAGGTTTGGTACACATATAATGGTACTCATTTTATCTTTTGTTAGAGCGGAGATACTTTGAGGCTTTAATGAAACGGTTGGACGTCCAAGTAGCAGAAATGAGATCAATGAGTAATTTAATCTGGAAACTGGAGGGTGCAAAAGAGGCTGCTATGCCATCTCACAAACAGCCAGAGCAATATACACAGCACCCATCAAAGAGTGGTGAGTCATTTATCTTGTTAAATGTGATGGCCGTTGGTTTGATGCCTAATTTTTTAACTTCTTTCTTTAATTATTTTCTGGGTGCTATATATCTTCACATCCTCATTTTGTATCGAGAGATTTCAAAATACTTCGCTCTAAAGCTGGTTGTTGTCTTTGGTGTAAAACATCAAGAGTAAAACAGATGCATAAAAATAATGAACTTTGAGTTGGTGCATGCCTTCAGTACAATAAATTTTCTATAGTGTTCTTTGTTCTAATTTTTTAGATTAATAATTGGGCCAAATGTCAACTAGTTAGATGCAGTGCTGCCATCTTACTCTGACTTCCAGAATCAGCAGTGTTTGAGGTTGACTTAACTTAATGGATGATTATTTGTGTCTTATATTTCATGTTTCATTCAATTCATAGTTTAAGTTGAATGGAAAGTTTTACCTCCTATTCTTGATGATTAAGACAAAGTTTGGATGGTTACAATGCCACCCATCATCTGTATCTGGATTCTGGGATTTATTAGTGCCCTATACTCTACAACTTACATAGTAAGGCTACTTTCTGCTGAAGATCATAGTCTTCTAAGCTTTGAGGAAATATGTTAATTGTCTTTTTCCTTATCAGTTTTTACATCCTTGAGTCTGCAGTCTGATCAAACATGGTTTATAGGTTCTGTTTTCACATAAGTCGGTGCCTTCAAAATATTGACCAATTAAAAAAAAACTCGGTGGACTACTTGAAATTTGTAGCCTGATGTGCTTAAAATAGTGGCTTGATGTTACATCAATAAAACATATCAGCCTTATTATCTAAATGTTAAAACTTCACATGTAGTTGTTATCTACTCACATGCACTAAGTAGCATGTTGAATCGTAATTTGAAGTAGAAAAAATATCTATCATGTTGGGTAAACCAGTGTGTCTTCGGGTGCATGACTTTCTGGACCAGATAACATGCCATGGAAGCTTCTGCTTTTTACAAAGAAGAATTTAGAAGCTCTCTTCAGAAAGTACTTTTAAAATGCATGGGGTGTTTTTCACTAGCATTCTGGATCCTTAAAAGTGCTTGCAGTCACTGATATATACCTCAAGGATCCCAATTCGCTTTAGTTTGTTTTATTCTTTATCATCCAGAATGTTCAACAAAATGGCACATCAAGCGTCAAGAGCTCAGGTTTTAGTCCAGAGTGCTTGTTCTGACTCTTTTTTTTTTGTGTTGTGTGGGGTGGCTTGTGAAATTCAATTGCACTGTTTGTTTATTCTGATGACTTGGATTTCTTATACAGTGAGGCCTTCACCAGCACCTGCATCTATGGCCCCCTCAGTTGGTCAGCACCCAAAATCCTTTATGGAGGTAATATTCTTGTTGTGTTTGGATGCTGGTCATTGGTGGCGTGGCTCGAATTGGATATACTGATAGCATTTCCTTGTAAGGTCTTCAGATTTTGATCTAGTTTATTCAGTGGGCATTAGAAATATACCTTCACAAACACTAGATATATAGTGGACTTCTTTGCCTTGAGCTCACTTGCTTATCTGTTTCTACCAATTCGGAGATTTATGCGTACTCTTCACTTTTATCCACCTTTTTATCGCTGAGTAAGTATGAGGTGTATATATCATGTATAAATGCCTTCTTCAAAGATTTAGCTAGTAATTATCTTCAGTTTCTCAGACACTTTGACTTTTTGAGATTATCATCATTTTTAGGATAAGGCAACAGGACTATCCTATATGTTACCTTCAATCAGTTCACCTATTGAGACCAAGAACAATAGTATCTCACAGATAGAACATGCCCTTTTCTTATATGGAATTGTAAGAATATGATTTTGCTGATATGTTAGGTATATGATTGAATTGTTTATAATAAGTTGATAATTGTGATTTTTCTGAAACATGAAGCGAGTGGAAGTATTGTCTTACTGTGCAAAGTCAGTAATGAGTTTTCTTCTATTGATATATGCAATTAAAAAATTTGTCAATCTAGAGCTTGTAAATATTTTTGCACGAGGATGGATTTATCTAACCATGTTTACTAATTGACAAGTGTGTGACACTGTGTGTCTGCTTTACATCTCAGTTATTCACATGTTACTAATTGGTTACATGTCTAGAGTTTATGAGTGGCCTGTGAAATGAAGTAAATTTCATGATCATGCTAGTGATCCTGATATAAAGCTTTTCTGTACTTCAGAGGTCAAATGCTTTTGTTTTTTTAAATGCTGTTTTTTAATTACTATTTTCATGAATTAAAATAAGTTAATTTTGCAGGTTATGGCTATGATACAAAGAGGGGAAAAACCTCCTGGCATAAGAGTAAGCTTACTCCCTCAGATTCTGAATAAGAAACTTGACTTTTTGTAATGTTGATATAAATGCTGTCTTCCTTGGGTTTGAATTCAGGAAATCAATGATTCACCTCCAAATCCTGATCAGCCACTACCAAATCCTAGCTTTGCGCCTAGAATTAAGGTAGGTTGTCTTGAAGATTCTTGTGCTTCTCTGTTTGAAAAGAAAATGCAATGTGACAATTAGTGTGGAAGCACCAGAAATGGAGAAATATTTCTCTCAATACACTCTTACTAAACTGATAATTTTGTTTTTGGTCATGTCTTTCTGAGCTGTTCTGTTTGTTTGCACAGCCTTGGGAGGTTGCTCAGGCTCACGGTAAATCTACCTATGCACAGAACCATGGGCTTTCCTCTCAATCCAATGGTAGCATTACAGTACCATTGTGGCAACATAATAACGTCAGAATAGCAGAATTAAAACCTGAAGATGGGATGAGGGCAGACATATATGGTGCAATGACTAACAAGCGGTCAGTTCAGTGGTCGTGAACACCTCCTCATTCACCATCTGTTGCCATGCAGGAAGCAGCTGCTGCCATCTGATATTCAAAACCTGCTATTCAGGAAAGGTCAGGTGATGAAGAGTCAATCTCGCATACTTCATATGGAATTGATGATATGCGAAGGACATCAAAACATCAGAAATTGAACAGTGGAATGGAGATTAACAGTGGGAGTTTTGGGTTGAACTTGGGACAAAATTCTAGAAGAAAAAGAGAATGGTTTTGAAGGTAACTGAGATAGGATCAAATCTGAAGGCAATGTTTGGTTACAGAATTAAATTTGCATTTCCATACACAGGTTGGGGAATGAGAGTACGGAGTGTTTGGTTAAGTATTCAGAAATTCTGTAAAAAAAAGAATATTATAGAAATATGTTACATAAGTTAAATTTGAAATATATACTGCTTATCCATGTTACATATTAGCACAATAGCACATTAGCTTAAATCCATGTTACATATTGGGTTGCTTTAATCCAAAACATTATCATTCTCCATGAACATTATTACAAGTTGTTAGTGGAAAGTGCATGTTTTTTCATTCTATAACAAATAATTTAATTTGTAATTTTTTCCAATGCAGTATACATAACATTTTTATTGACTTATCCAAAAAATTTCTGAAATTATTTATTAAATGTGAATAAATAAGTACAAATATCCGATGATTAATAGCTATTAAATTAATAAGTGAAAAATAATCATTAAATTGAATAAATAACTCATAGATATCTCATCACTAATATTTTCTACTTAACAGAACATAAAAATATAATTTTTTTAAAGAAAAAAAAACCCTTAAATGAAAAATTTTGTTTCACATTATCCAATACTGAGCAAGAAGACATTGATTATTATTATTATTATTATTATTATTATTATAAAAATTTTTTGACCTATAACAGCTGTAAAAATAAAACAAGTAATGAAAATCTTACAGAAAATAACTGTGCCATTTTAGTTTTAAGAATAAAAACTGCGTGATCTTATTATTTCTGAGAAGGAAAATGCTCGACTTTTTACTTGGAAAGAGGCATTTTATATCTCTGAAAGTTAAACGGCATCGGTAATTTAATTTTAGTATTCTTCATTCTAAACTCAAAATTTAAAATTACTAAGAAAACGAAAAATAAAATAAAAAACCAGAGAAATTAACCAGAGAAATGAGAAAAAGCGTCACTGCAGTTCCATTCCGGGAAAAGGACTCGATAGCTCATCATTTACCGCCAACAGGTTCGTTCGTTTCCTTCTGTATGAAGTAGCCAGTAGCCTCTTTAATTTTAATGCATTGATTTCTTTTTTTTTTTATTAAGGAAAAAGTTAGGCACGTAGAGTCTTTAACTAACTCCCTTTCAATTTATCTTTCTCTGCTGTTTTCTATACGTCTCGAACAAATTCCTTTTCATTTCACTCTTACCCCTTGTTTGGAATCAAATGAAGTATGAACTTCATTTCATTTGCAAATTCTTTTAATTTTGATGGGATTTGTTACAAGTTTACTCAATCAATTTCAAAGTGAACTCATTAACACATGAATTCTAAAGTTTGTTAGCTTTTCAAACATTAAACTATGAAACCTCAAATTTTTCATAAAATTCTTTTTATTTTTTTTATATCACCACCACCACCATGTTAGATGCATGTATTACGTCTTTTAGTTAAGTGTCCCTTTGTTTAATAGGTCACCATTGGCAAAATATGGCTCTTACTTTGTCATTGAATGAAGAGGTGAGGAAATGAAATGGGCATATGAATTGCCTCTCTTGCTTCTCAAGAGCACTTTCAAAAAATTAAAATAAGAGGTAAATTGATCCATCAGTGTTAATCTCTTCCATGCTCTTCCTTTGTGTTCTTTTTTCTTGGCTTATAAATTTTATGTTTTCTTTTGGTTCTTTTCCTTTTTGTTTCTCTGCTATGCTCAGAGCTTCATGTATTGTTTCCATATATAGAAGCAACAAATCATTTTGAACTTTTTTTTTAAATGATATATTGAGCTAAATATCATTATAGGAGCAATAAACAGTGTAATTTTTCTAACTAGGAAAACAAGATTTTATTTATGACTTGTGTTTTTTTTTCCCTCTCATGTATTGTAAGAAATAGGAGCCTTCCTTTATTATTGTAACTTGATTTCACAGGCTCCATAAAGTTCTACTGCGGCATCAGATTATTTCAACCCAAAAAACCTTCATCATAACAAAGTAAAGAAACCCATTTAATGCCCTTTGTTAACTGTTATTGAGAAGAAAAAATGAGATATTTAGAGTCCCATATTGTGCAGGGAAATTTATGCCTTTTGTGTAGAACATGCTGTATCCAATTGGATATGAGGTGTCTAACATGGTGTTTGAAAGTGAAAAAGAAAAGATAAATAAAATGCATGTAGTATGAATTCCACAATGTTAGTATGGACTATGGTGTTTGGCATGCATGGATCGAGGCATGCTTGAAATCGGGATTATAACTGCCACTACTGGTTTGCTGCTTGTTGACTGAGCTTGTATATTGGTTTGTTGTCACTGGACCAGTGGCTCCTATTTCAAGTTCGGATATGAACATTGATTGGACCCAATGCCTTAGGAAAAAAGGATATGGTAATTGAGTTATCCAATTATTTGATACTTGAAATATTTCAATTTGTCAAAAAGAGGGTATGATTCAAAATTTCAAAAAGTTCTGCCCTTTAATCATGAGTAGGAGGGAAGTAAAATTAACAACTGTTGATGATGAAAAACATTGCATAGACAATAATTCTGATAAACATTGCAACTACTGTACTTGTGAGTATTGACTGCTTTAGCTTTAAAAATTAGATCGAAAAAGAAGACAAAGAAAATAGACTTGGAAGAAAAATCTGTGCTGTTGTCATCTTATCTTTCTCTCTCATAAAACTATTCTTGAGGGAGTTGAGGCAATAATTCTGAGAAAGTAAAGCTTTTTGAGAATGAAGTTTTTGGATTTTATGAAAGCATTTTCAAGTTTGTGAGCATTATACATGATAGCATACAATGTTCTTTAATTTGAACTCTTGAACAATCAAATATTATTGCAGAGTCCGGCTTTCCACAGTTTGATATACCTGACACCTTAGGTTAAGGATGTAGCTTTCTTTTTCTTTGTTTTTTCTCTCTCACCAAAATATGGCATTCCTATCAGGTAATCTTGGTTCCACCTCTCCCAATAAATACATCTGGAAAGATTTTAGGATTTTAATTTTTAGCTCTCCCACCACCTCCACCTCCACACCGCGCCCGCCACCCCCCTCCCCCCAAAACCACCCCATCACCTCAAATACAACCTTAAGTTCTGGATGTGTTGCTAGAAACTAGGAATTATAAAAGAGATCAGAATTTTCAGGGGGGAGTGTCCTGCATCTTTTTTTCCTTCTTACAATATAGATCGGGCTTTTTCTTATGGACTATAATTTTATCACACAATTTAGAAGATTGGGATATAGCATAATCGAAGAGGTCAAAGGTATTCTCATTCTTCTTGTTCAAAGATAAAATATCCTGGAACCTGGTATAATTTGCAAAGTTACCATTTCCATGCAAAATGCTGTTTTTGAACTATGTCGTTTTATATCCTGCTGGGCTCTCTACAGCTTGAGGACTATCATATATCAGTATGAGAAAAGCTGGATTGGCATCTTTAGTCAATGGATTCTATCACTAGTTGCTCCCTACTTGAATCTGTCCATCCAACCTTTGTTCAGAAAGCCAGCAAATGCCTAAATACTACTGTTCACATGGTCACTCAGTCTTCTCCTTCTCTAATACTCTCTTGCATTGAGAGTA
Source organism: Bretschneidera sinensis (assembly GCA_023935145.1). Taxonomy (NCBI): domain Eukaryota; kingdom Viridiplantae; phylum Streptophyta; class Magnoliopsida; order Brassicales; family Akaniaceae; genus Bretschneidera; species Bretschneidera sinensis. The sequence continues at coordinate 62,920,442 of CM043705.1, forward strand.
TGCCGCAAAAAATATATATTTCACATATTACGATAGCTGATTCAGATAACAAGTCATTCAGTGAGCCCTCAACATCTAAGGTCTTGCAAGATGTACATATAGTAAGAACTTTGGAACTTGACATTTTGGGTGTTTTTCCATTATATTCTTTCTTTCACATTATCATAAATTCTTGGTTTGTGCAATCATTTATCTGATAGCTTACTTGAATGATGTTCCTATATATGGATATTGCAGTTCTATAAGGTGACTCTGAAACAAGATTATCTTGGAGATCTGTCTATTTAACTTGAAAAATGGATGGCTGATGGCTAAGTCAATGATATGTTTTTTTTTCTCAGTCAGCTAGATTGGTGGAGGATTTTACTGAACTTTCCAGAGACAACACAACGAAGGACCTCGAAACCTGTCGGGTTCTTGGTGCTTTTCTTGTAAGATTCATGCTTCCTTTCATACTCCTAATCTCCATTAGCCCCCCTCTCCAAAAAAAAAATTACAAGTGCGTAACTTTGACCTAATTATATACTGAGCAAGTTCATTTTTAGCTTCTACTTTTTTTCTCTCTTCACAAAAAGCTCCATGTAAAGTTAACAACACATTCTAAATAACACATCCTAATTATATATGGATATTGCAGTTCTATAGGGTGACTCTGAAACAAGATTATCTTGGAGATCTGTCTATTTAACTTGAGAAATGGATGGCTGATGGCTAAGTCAATGATATGTTTTTTTTTTCTCAGTCAGCTAGATTGGTGGAGGATTTTACTGAACTTGCCAGAGACAACACAGCGAAGGACCTCGAAACCTGTGGGGTTCTTGGTGCTTTTCTTGTAAGATTCATGCTTCCTTTCATACTCCTAATCTCCATTAGACCCCCCCTCTCCAAAAAAAATTACAAGTGCATAACTTTGACCTAATTATATACTGAGCAAGTTCGTTTTTAGCTTCTACTTTTTTCTCTCTTCACAAAAGGCTCCATGTAAAGTTAACAACACATTCTAAACATACTTAGTAAAAGAAAAAACTACACAAATTAATTATATGAAATGTCTAGCGAAAAGTTATACAGGATTACAAAATGTAGTAATATAAATTTGCAAAACGGGTTATATTGCCAAAATAATATTAGCTATCTCCATGTTTATTTGGAGTTCTCGGAGCTTAAAATTGAAAGGTTTCTGACCAATCCTCAGACTCTGCCCTACCTAGAATTTTGTAAAATCTTTCTTTTGATAATTGGGGGTGGAGGATTTGAACTTGGTACCTTCTCTTCTAAGAAGAGAGGTTTGGTTACTCAATTGAGTTATGCCCAAGCCACACTAGACTTCTTTAAAATCTAGCATGGAGCCAGTTCAGCATTGATGTAATGCACATTGTCATTACTGTTCAACACAATTAAGGGACCAATCTTTTAAGATGTTCGTTATCTAGGAGCCTCACCTAGAGGGATATTGCCACCTCTGGTATTATATCAGTCAAATTATATTAATCTTATTGTTTCAGTTTATTTTGCAACCAACATAGCATGACTACTGGTTCTTTAAGATTCTAGCTACTGCTTTTTTTCATCAGTTCAGTCCTTATAGTGGTTTTGTGACTGTCTGCTGTGGCCTTCAGAGAGAGTTTTTGCCTACTTTGCCCTCACTTTTACATTTACTTGGAATTAATATATCTTTGTTTCTTCATTTTGTTATGTAAACAGGAAAAAGGAACCTTCTATGTAACCACTCTTATAATACCCAAACAGGAATCGGTTTCCAACTCTGTAAGTATCTGGGGACATTTTAACTTATCATGATTGGGTTTAAGATTTGACTGTGTTTTCCAATGTTCCTAATCTGACTACCATTGATGCTAACTTAATGACGCTGAATGGCAGTGCCAGGCTATAAATGAGGAGGAATTTTTTGCCATACAAAACGAACAATCCCTCTTTCCTGTGGGATGGATTCATGTATCCCTCCTCCCCTCCCCTCTCTCTTTGTTTCTTTACTCTGTGGAACTTTTTTTCTTTTTTTTTTCATTCTTTTCTTTTCTCATTCAGTGCAAGTTTTTAATGTTATTGGATTTACTTTAACTAGTTTTTCTTTCCATTTCCAGGCGCATCCTTCTCAAAGTTGTTTCATGCCATCAATAGATCTGCACAACCAATACTCATATTAGGTAATGTACTCAATTTGGATGCCCTGATCATTGATTAAAGTATGAAATGTAGTAGATAACTATCTGTATACAGCATTTTTAGGAATAGGCTTTCTATTATATGGTTGGTTAAGCCATCCTATAGCTTCCATATGGTTAGCATGTTTCACCAAAAACAACTATTAGATAAATGTTTCTCTATTATTGTCTTGTTTAATTTTCTTTTGGCTAATCATCTTGGTGACAAATTTAAGATTTTAACACAGAAATTTTGTTCTCTATTCTTCTCTTATATTATTATTTTACTGTCTATTGTTTTATGTCTAGAATGATAAAATCATTAAATTGACCTTATTTCGTACCTTTCTGTTATTGGATGTCTTACAAAAATTGGAAATCCAGCATGCACTAGTTGTTATTTCGCTTGGATGTGAATGATGTTTATGTCACAGTTCATAGATTTTTTTTCTCTCACCCTTTCTGGTAATGGTACCTGAGGCTTTTGCTATTGTCGTGGCTCCAACGGATACCTCAAGGCATGCAACTTGTATGTTGCAGTTTGGTAGCTGGAAACTTGGATTTTGAAAGCTTTTATTTTGTCAAAAAGTCAAATTCACAATATTTTTATTTCAATGTTCAGTGTTTACCACATCTCCTTCATCGACATTTATCTCTATAAGGGGCCATGCATTATTAATTCTTTCTGTTATAAATGTTTTGATAATTACTTATTAAAAAAGAAATTAATTTCTGTTCCTTTTCACCACAGCAACTTATTTCCTTTTTGGCCTTGCCCTTCTTATTTTAATGCCTTCAATGGGAACCATATCACTGCCTACTAGTGCTGTTCTAGTCTGTATGTATGTCCAGATTGTCTCTGCTGACTCTATATTTTTCTTCGATGATGTTGCGTCTATTTCCGGTCTATCCTATTTTGCCTTGGCACCTTCTTCTTCACCATCCTTACACGAGTTGCAGTCATTTTGTGAATAAGTTCTTTTTGTTGCATCTTTCGCTAAATTTGAGGCGAAGATTCGTCATGCTTCAATAGTCATTATTTTAGTAGAGGGCATCTGATCACCAGTGAATCAATTAATGCACAGTTTATCCTGAAACACAGCACAGCCATGGTTTCTAGCTCTAATTATCAGATTTAGAATTTTCCTCGCTATTTATTCATGTGAAGTGGTATAAATAATACTCGATGACTGCTAAACTGGATATAAAATGATAGTTTTTAATACTTGCAAAATCATGATTTTTGTTCTTCATACCAATGTTCGCTTATGGATTACCCCTCAGGAGCTATGGAATATTTCGCCTAGTGGGATGAGTGTATTGAGAGACTGCCACGAAGAGGGGTTTCATCCTCACAAAGAACCAATGGATGGGAGCCCCCATTATGAACCTTGTTTAATGTCTACAAAAACTCACATCTGAGGTTTGAGATTTTTTACTTGCGCTGAAGTGTGAGCTCTTCCGTCTATTCACAAAAGCAGCTATGCATCTAACATGCACTCAGCTGCTTATCCGTGCAATTGAGCAGGGACTTGCCACTGGTCACAACTCAATTAGGATGAGGTAGCCGAAGGAGATCAATGTAGAAAACGCAGTGGAAATTTAAAAATTCTCATTGATTCTTATAAACCTTTAATCACCTTATGATATATGATTTATGTACAAAATCAAGAACATTCAATGATAGAAATATTACCTTTGATTTGTTATGCTTGACTCCCTGAAGTTGTTGTGTAGTTGTTGTGTCTGAATTCTACAATATGATTGAATTCTCCAAGATGCTCAAATCCAAATTATAGTGTTTTTGATTTCACAACAATTACAAAAGTATGCGATTTTTAAAGAAAATCCACAGTGGCAAATCTTGAATTATGATTTCTCTCTATGTTTTTTCTCTCTTTGCGAATAGAAGAGTCTAAAATCTCTTAGGAAAAATTTGTGTGTAGAATAACGTGCTAACAAAAATTTGCACGCTAATAAACTATTGATAGTGTTAGGACTATGAGCAATTAACCATTAATTGCAAACAAAACTTTATAGTTTTTTCCTAATTACACATTGTTCCTTTTGTGTGTGACTTTTTATGTTCAAACTAATCAGGTTGTAGGCCATAACTTTTATATAATTACAATTTGAACCCTTTTCAATTAATTAGAACTTCTAATTTATTTTGAATCAAAACTCCTTTGATTATCCCTTTTATAAGAATTAATTAATTGTGTATTAAATTATTTGTTAGAGCTTCTATAATCATAAGCGACACTTAACAACATATCATGACTACTCATATAGTGTGAATTTGGTTGTGAAACCATAAAATTTTCTGTTAATAGTTACCATGCAATTCAATTATTCTATCTTACAATATCCCGATTAAGCTAATTTGGGTATGGAATTACTGACAAACCCTTAGCATTAATATTATGTGTTAGATCTCAAGAATATAATTCTTATGGTGGAATTAGAAACTTCTTTCTAATTCTCACATTGTCTTGGCCAAGAAACTGCATTATATCTTAGTAGATTACGTAGGACATTCTCTGGAGTGATAGGTCCCTTATTGTACACTCATATACCTCCATGTGAAACTCATTATTCTCAATTATTACCAATTAGTGATCCATAAATAGAACCATATTAAATAGCATCAAGTAAATAAGTCGCATACAAGATAACCATGGTGTCTCAGGTCTAAGGATCACATGCACAACTATAGCATAAGAACTGGCAAGTAAAACTCAATTAGGTGTTCTTAAGTTGAGTCATATTCAATGAACTCATTCTCCAATGAGCACCTACATACTTGTTTCAGTGCCTACCACACGACACAAGTGACACGACACGTGAACCCGACACGACACGACACGAAATAAAACGTGTTAATGTTGAGTATAATCGGGTTAGTGTCGTAATCGTGTCGACACGATTATGACACGGAAAAATAGTGTCGTGTCGCGTGTTGATCCGCCAACCCGAAATGACACGATTATGACCCAATTCTCCAAGATGTTCGAATCCAAATTATTGTGTTTTTTTATTCCACAGCAATTACAAAAGTATGCGATCTTTAAAGAAAGTCTACATTGGCAAATCTTGAATTATGATTTCTCTCTCTTTGGGAATAGAAGAGTCTAAAATCTCTTAGGAGAAATTTGTGTGTAGAATAACTTGCTAACAAAAATTTGCACACTAATAAACTATTTATAGTGTTAGGATTAGGAGCAATTAACCATTAATTGCAAACAAGACTTTGCAGTTATTTACTAATTACACATTGTTCTTTTTGTGTGAGTCCTTTTCGGTTCAAACTAATCAGGTTGTAGGCCATAACTTTTATATAATTATAATTTGAGCCCTTTTCAATTAATTAGAACTCCTAATTTATTTTGAATCAAAACTCCTTTGATTATCCATTTTATAAGAATTAATTAATTGTCTATTAAATTATTTGTTAGAGCTTCTATAATCATAAGCGACACTTAGCAGCATATCATGACTACTCATATAGTGTGAATTTGGTTGTGAAACATTGAAATTTTCTGTTATTAATTACCGTGCAATTCAATCATTTCATCATACAATGTCCCGATTAAGTTAATTTAAGTATGAAATTACTGACAAACCCTTAGCATTAATATTATGAGTTAGATCTCAAGAATATAATTCTTATGGTGGAATTAGAAACTCCTTTCTAATTCTCACATTGTCTTGGCCAAGAAATTTCATTATATCTTAGTAGATTACTTAGGACATTCTCTGGAGTGATAGGTCCCTTATTGTTTACTCGCATGCCTCCATGTGAAACTCATTATACTCAATTACTACCAATTAGTGATCCATAAATAGAACCATATTAAATAGCATCAAGTAAATAAGTCGCATACAAGATAACCATGGTGTCTCAGGTCTACGGATCACATGCACAACTGTAACATAAGAGCTGGCAAGTAAAACTCAATTAGATGTTCTTAAGTCGAGTCATATTTAATGAACTCATTCTCCATTAAGCACCTACATACTTGTTTTAGTGCCTACCACACGACACAAGTGACACTAAGGGTGGCAATTTTGGACACGACACGTGAACCCGACACGACACGAAAGTGTGTTAGTGTTGAGTATAATCGGATTCGTGTCGACATGATTATGATACGAAAAAATCGTGTCGTGTCGCGAGTTGACCCACTAACCCGAAATGACATGATTATGACCCAATTCTCCAAGATGCTCGAATCCAAATTATTGTGTTTTTGATTCCACAACAATTACAAAAGTATGCGATCTTTAAAGAAAGTCCACACTGGCAAATCTTGAATTATGATTTCTCTCTATGTTTTTTCTCTCTTTGGGAATAGAAGAGTCTAAAATCTTTTAGGAGAAATTTGTGTGTAGAATAACGTGCTAACAAAAATTTGCACACTAATAAACTATTTATAGTGTTAGGATTAGGAGCAATTAACCATTAACTGCAAACAAAACTTTGCAGTTATTTCCTAATTACACATTGTTCCTTTTATGTGTGACATTTTAGGTTCAAACTAATCAGGTTGTAGGCCATAACTTTTATATAATTACAATTTGAACCCTTTTCAATTAATTAGTACTCCTAATTTAGTTTGAATCAAAACTCATTTGATTATCCCTTTTATAAGAATTAATTAATTATCTATTAAATTATTTGTTAGAGCTTCTATAATTATAAGCGATACTTAGCAGCATATCATGATTACTCATATAGTGTGAATTTGGTTGTGAAACCTTGAAATTTTCTGTTATTAGTTCACGTTCAATTCAATCATTCCATCATGCAATGTCCCGATAAAACTAATTTGGATATGGAATTACTGACAAACCTTTAGCATTAATATTATGTGTTAGATCTCAAGAATATAATTCTTATGGTAGAATTAGAAACTCCTTTCTAATTCTTACATTGTCTTGGCCAAGAAACTTCATTATATCTTAGTAGATTATGTAGGACATTCTCTGGAGTGATAGGTCCCTTATTGTACACTCACATACCTCCATGTGAAACTCATTATACTCAATTACTACCAATTAATGATCCATAAATAGAACCATATTAAATAGCATCAAGTAAATAAGTTGCATACAAGATAACCATGGTGTCTCAGGTCTAAGGATCACATGCACAACTGTAACATAAAAACTGGCAAGTAAATCTAAATTAGATGTTCTTAAGTCGAGTCATATTCAATGAACTCATTCTCCAATTAGCACCTACATATTTGTTTTAGTGCCTACCATACGACACAAGTCACACGAGGGGTGGCAATTTTGGACACGACACATGAAGCCGACACGAAAAAAAGTGTGCTAGTGTTGAGTATAATCGGGTTCGTGTCGTAATCGTGTCGACATGATTATGACACGAAAAAATTGTGTCATGTCGCGAGTTGACCCACCAACCCAAAATAATACGATTATGACCCAATTCTACAAGATGCTCGAATCCAAATTATTGTGTTTTTGATTCCACAACAATTACAAAAGTATGCGATCTTTAAAGAAAGTCCACACTGGCAAATCTTGAATTATGATTTCTCTTTATGTTTTTTCTCTCTTTGGAAATAGAAGAGTCTAAAATCTCTTAGGAGAAATTTGTGTGTAGAATAACGTGCTAACAAAAATTTACATACTAATAAACTATTTATAGTGTTAGGATTTGGTGCAATTAACCATTAATTGCAAACAAAACTTTCCAGTTATTTTCTAATTACACATTATTCATTTTGTGTGTGACCTTTTAGGTTCAAACTAATCAGGTTGTAAGCCATAACTTTTATATAATTACAATTTGAACCATTTTCAATTAATTAGAACTCCTAATTTATTTTGAATCAAAACTCCTTTGATTATCCCTTTTATAAGAATTAATTAATTGTCTATTAAATTATTTCTTAGAGCTTCTATAATCATAAGCGACACTTAGCAGCATATCAGGACTACTCATATAGTGTGAATTTAGTTGTGAAACCTTGAAATTTTCTGTTATTAGTTACAATGCAATTCAATCATTCTATCATACAATGTCCCGATTAAGCTAATTTGGGTATGAAATTACTGACAAACCCTTAACATTAATATTATGTGTTAAATCTCAAGAATATAATTCTTATGGTGGAATTAGAAACTCTTTTCTAATTCTCACAATGTCTTGGCCAAGAAACTTCATTATATCTTAGTAGATTACGTAGGACATTCTCTGGAGTGATAGGTCCCTTATTATACACTCACATACCTCCATATGAAACTCGTTATACTCAATTACTTCCAATTAGTGATCCATAAATAGAACCATATTAAATATCATCAAGTAAATAAGTTGCATGCAAGATAACCATGATGTCTCAGGTCTAAGGATCGCATGCACAACTGTAACATAAGAACTGACAAGTAAAACTCAATTATGTGTTTTTAAGTTGAGTCATATTCAATGAACTCATTCTCCATTGAGCACCTACATACTTGTTTTAGTGCTTACCACACGACACAAGTGACACTGATCAATGACCTTCCAAATTGGGCAAACATAGTATATACAAGTCTATTTGGATTACTAATCGTCCAATTAGTATCATGCGACAAAAAACATTTAAGAGAAAAACTTTCGAAAAGACTAGATCTCAAAATTATGATATCAACGTAATCCTATCTCCATTGCTTAGTCTATAGATTTAATTATGATAATGTAATTAAACAAATATTCATGATAAATAAACTTGACGTAAATTATCATTGGATTGTAAGGCAACAGTAACAGTACCCGAGCTACTGTTATTTGAACTTCAGTAGGAATAATGCTTCTTTGTAATGAATGTGCATAACTACATATTACTGCTTCTTTTCCACTCTAGTGTTAGGGTGAACATGGATATTGTACCATGTAATGAGAGTGCATCAAGTTGATGCATGTGAACATGGCATCTGACACCAAGTGGTACCATAAATATCCATAATTGTTATTTTGTAGTTAAGCATTCTTAGGCATATTATTGGAGACAGGATTTTATGATGAATTCTATCTACAGATATGGTCAGTGAAAAATGTCAGTCAAATATGTGAACTAATATGTGGTGCTTATGTGGCATTAACCATTACATTCCATATATATCCCTTTGAAACATACGATATTTACTTTATAGACCTTGGTGATCCTATTCTCTCATGGAATCTTGCTTTCATGATTTTCTAGAAAATCAATCTGGTGCTTGTCAAATATCTGTGCTTGACCTGCTCATTGCTCATGTATCTTGTAAAGTTTGATATGGTGAATACTTATATTCCGCGACATATGAGCAATAAGTCAGTGGCTCTCTTGGTCAAGAAATATACCATAAAGCCAGTTAAGTTAGATGGCGAGAATCATGATTTTGTGATTTGAGATATTGCACAATAAATTTGAACCAAGCTCAGACCCAGAAATGCTTATAAAGGCTCAATGTTAGGGTACAGTACAAACAAATGAAGGATTCATGGAGGAGCTTCTGGGTAGTGGGTTGTGGTCCACTGCTAGAGTTGAAAGGTTGAGTTAAGAATTGTCCTGTTGTAGATTTGTGTGGTGCCATAGTAACTTGGCAAATCTTGCAGACTTGGGCATCTAGTAGTTAAGCTGATAAGAAAGTAGTCCACCCCACTTTCTTTTTAATTTTTTTTAATATTGAAGCGATGACAACAGGTATAGAAACTACGGAGAGATGCAACTGCTGTTCCTACTTACCCTTTTACTGTGCAGTTATTTCAATTTTTCATGTTAGAACTTTCTCTGCAATTTCATGAAATGTGCTGTCAAGTCCAAGCAATTCCTTCGCAACTTCCATCCTTTTTCTTATAATTAACAGGAATTGTTGTGGAGGTCCGTGGAATTGACACAAAATATAAATAATGAGTCTGAAAGATTTTTTTAATTGATTCGAATTTAAATTTGATAATTTAAATTATTTAAAAATTTTATTTATAATATTAATTTTTATATTTTATATTTATATTAATGTTATAAAAAAAAGTTAAACAAGAAATTTTGCTTTCAAAGTGAGAAATATCCTTGGTCTGCTTTGCGTTATTGAGCATAGTACAATGAAGCAGATTGATGGTGACTAGCCATGCACGGGATTCAAAGAGATCAAGCTTTTACAGCTCTTAAACATGAGTTTTTCGCTAAATATGGTGCCAGAAAAGGAAGCTGAAATTTGATACTTGTGTATTGGAAGGGTAAATTTGTCTACACAGAAAAACTGCTGTGGCAAAAACAAATTTAACTTAAAGGAGGGTAATTTACGAGTTTCTATCGGTTAACTAATTTGAGTTTTCGTAGTTAATTGATTTAAATTAATTTAATAAAATAAATAAGTTTTATGCAATTATAATTAATCATTTATAAATTTTAATAGTTTTAAATTCGAATTATAAAAATAAATAAATATAATTATAACTATATAAAATTTCGTAATAATCTATCCCCGTATCAAAAAGCTTTATTAATAGCTAATTAACAAATGATGATTTAAGTTTCAATGGTTTTGAAGAAATGGTCTGAAATCTAATTCCGATTATCATCATCATCACAATATTAAAGTAAATATATAAGTCAATGTTATAAATTAATGCCAAAAAACAAACTACACAAAATGCTTGAGCATTGTTACTGCTAGAAAGGATGGACATTCCTGCTCAATCCATTTACATTAGTGAAAAACCCAAGCAATTCCTGCCTGTACGGCAAATACGACCTGCGTTTATCCACTTCCTTTGTCACTCTATACCTCACGTAATGCCTCTCGTGCGCCGACGACGCCGTTTCAACCTTCCCTTTCTTCAACTTTGCTTTCTCTCCGGTTCCCTTCACTTTCTCCTTTTTTTCGCTCTTATTATTTCTGTTAGCCTTTTCGTTGCTCGCTTTCGCGTTTGTTGTTGACGATGACTGATTATTATTACTATTATTTAAGAAAATAAACGCGTCCTTACCGTCACTCTTACTTCTTTGAACCAGCTCCCGGAATCTCCACAGCTTCGAAAATCCCGTCGAATTACTCTTCTTGCAACTCTCCGGTGAGGCCTCCTCAACGGTTCTCCCGGACCACTCGCAGTACGGTCCCTTCGGTTCGGACGCCGATGTGACAGCCCCGCCGTCGCGTTCGTCGACGAATATCTTCCTCAACGGAGGCCGTAGTGACGGAGACTTATTAAGCCCCAAAACGTCGTCGTCGTGGTAACCGCCATCGCTGTCGAAGAGGAGATCCGGGTTGAGTAGCGGGAAAACGGTGCGGATCTGGCCGTTCTGGAACGCGTCGTCTGCGGTTATCGGCGATTCATCGGGTTTCGTGCAAGCGAACGAGAACTCCTCCTCTTCTTCCTCTCCCTCTGCTTCATTAACATCAACGTATCTTTCTTCTTCTTTATTCAACGTCTCTTGATTTCTTTGTGCTTCTTCAGGGACCTTCACGTTCATCTTTGCACCGAAATCTTGGCTGAATTTACCAGATGTGTCTGCAAATTGATTTGTTCTATTGAAGTTTGGAGACAAAGATAGAGAAGAACTCACTTGCATCCTCTTAACAAAATTCTACTTCGATTTTCTTTTTTTTTTTTTTTGGAGAGAAAATTGATTTTGATGGTGAATTTTTGAAGCCAAGGATTTTTTTTTGGGGACAGGAATGAGCGATTGATTAGTGTGTGGGTGGGGTTTTAATAAGGGGGAGAAAGTACGAAGAAGAGCTACAAGTCTACAACCATTTAAACAATGATTAATTAATTAAATTTTTTAGTTTTTTTATTTCTGTCGTTGGAGGAAACAATGTTAAAAAGCCTAAAAAAGTAAAAGGGAAAGGAATATAAGATGGAAGGCGCGTAAGCCGTATAGTGAGCGATAAATCGGCGTGTGCCCCCGGAATATCGGCGATTTGTTATTTTTAGACGGGTGAAGGAGAGAATACTAGAATAGTAGTAAGTTGACAAGTAATACGTGTCTGTTGTTCACACGAGGTGGAGGTCTGTGCTCTTTCAGCGTGGTTTCGACTTACGGGTTGATTTTCTAGAAGGTCTCAGTCATTGCGTGAACCTTTATGTTGTTGACTAGCATTGAGTCACCCGCAGGTGAGGTTGACCCTCTTGGCAGGTTAGGAAATTTCAGTGAAAAAGGAATTTTTTTTGGGGGTTAAGTTTCTATGTTATTGATGCCGTTTATCCTTGCTATACCTGTGGTGGATGCCTCGTTCATGGCAGAGATTCTTAGCTCAGATTTGATTTGTGGGATTTTTCCGAGCCAAAGTTATTGCTTTTTTAAAGTGAAATTAGGTATGCAAGTAGGGTTTTCTATTTACTCAATAAAGAGTATTTGATTTCAGCACACAGAAAAAATTTGGAGTATTTTTTACTGTACTCATGTTAAGTCGAACCGAAGTTAAGGATCATTCTGCATTCTGTTCGATGAAAACTTAAATTTAACACTAACAAACGTTTATAAAAAATCTCTAACTCAAACGTTTATAACGGGATGAATAAAATCTTACTATCATTAAAATATATATATATATATATATATATAAAATGGAGTTGCAAGAATGTTTAGGATATTTTAATTAAGAATTAAAAAAAATATCTAAACCTTCATTTGATAGTCATGATAAAGTAGTTAAGGAATGACATAGGCTTCATTTGGATAAATTTATTAGTGTTTTAAATTGATTTTTATTTTTTAAAATTCATTAAAAAATTAAATCAAATCAAATAATTTATTAATTGATATTTTAATGGTTGTTTGATAGAATTTTATTTGATTTGATTAGGTTTTTTTACAAATTTTAAGAAATAACATCATGAAATTCTTACATCAACGTTACGTTTGGTTAATTGAATGTAATTAAATATTAATTTTGTTCGAATAAAATAAATTTTAAAAAATAACAATTCTATATCAGTGTTTGATACCTTAAATTGAATTGAAAATTTTAATTTAATTATAATACTTGTTTCATATAATTAAAATCAAAAGATTAAAATATACTTTGTCAAATTTAGTCGCATAGAGTAGTGTAGCATAATAGCGTATCATATGTAGTCGTACGGGTTTGGTAGCTGTTGGGTGTTTATACAGTAAAAAATTAGGGGAATTGGTCATATATCTAAAATGGTAAAGAGTAATTCATCTTCTATGGTTGTTGTGCTGCGATGTTAATGACAGTGTTGCGTAATAATAATATGTTTGAAGCAGTGGTGGTGGTTGGGTAGCAGTGGCATGGTTACATTTATAGATGGTAGGCACGATGGTCAGTACTGGCCAAAGTTGTGGCTGAAAGCAACGATAGTACTTTAGTTTCCGTCTCATGAGATAAAATTAGAATTACAGTGTAAAATATTTTTTATATATTTTATTATAAATCTCTTATATGTATATAATAATAATTATATTATATTATATAAAGTCCACGAACAATTTTTCCTTACATTTTTGGTCTTCTTCTTTCTCTGTGTGAAAAGACGTTTTTTTCCTTATTCCTCCATATTCCTTCTCTTCCTCCTCCGCTGTGGTGTTGATTTGGGTCTGTAGCAGATATGGAGGTGGCTGTCGTAGGGAGAAGATAAGGATAAGGAGAAGGAGAAGGAGAAGGAGAGAAAGAGGAGGAGAAGGGAAATGGAAAGGTGAGGTGCGAAGGAAGAGGGTTGAGGCGCGGAGGAGGGGATTAAGGGAGGAGAAAGGGAAGGAAGAAAAGGCGCCGAGAGTAGAGAGAAGGAGGAAGGAGGAAGGAGAAAGGAGGAGGAGGAGAGAGGAGATTCGGCGAACCAGGCCGTGCGATCTGGTGAGACGCGGATGAGGAGGAGGGGGAAGGAGGAGGGAAAGGGAAAAGAAGGGAGGTGGTTGTCACGGGGAAGAAAAAAGATGGAGGGGTAAATGGCTTTTGGAAAAATAATAATCCCTCTGTAGCGAGGGAGAAATTATTAGATATTTTTTACTAATATTATTATTTGTTTGTTGATAATATACGAATTTAAGTGGTAATTTTAAAGAATTCAAATAGTAACACAATTATTTAAGTTTTTTAAAATTATCATTTGAATTTTTTATATTACCAATGAAAGAGTAGTAATATTACATAAGATAAGAAACATCTAATAATTTTTCGTTTCAAATGTGTTAAAACAGATTTTGAGAGATTTAGATTGATTAATTTAATCTCAACTTAATTTCGTATGAACAACTAATATCTTTTAACTAAATATTAAACTAACGCAAGATTAAATTAATCAATCTCATATTAATATCATGTATCAAACACACCCTTAATGCAGTATTCATGTCTAGGTCACTATCTTTCATCTCAAGATGGATAATACTTATTATTTTATTTTTGTCTTTTATTGCAAGAGACGAGTTCTCCGCAGCTGACACCAACAAAATTCTCATTTTAAGCATGTACGTGTTGGACAAGTGCATTAGTCCAATTAGCAATGGTTGTGAATCATGCTTATATCCAAATCTTGGGTTACAAGCAACTAAAAAACATTTAAAGTCAAAACCGAAAAAGTCAAACCCTTTTTTGTCAGATTTCCTTGGTAGACCATCAAGGAACTGAACATCCTCCAAGCAATTGAACAAAATAATTCATTAAAAAAGTTTGGCAAGACCGAGTCAATTGCGATGGAAATTTTTAGCGACAATGACCAGAGAAGTTTTCTCTTCTGGTTGAAGTTATGTGCAATGTATAACCATTGACCCTCTAAAACTGCGGCTGGTGAAGAAGAAACTTCTAAATCCATGTTGCATGGAATTGGAACAAATTCTTCCCTCTATCAACTTGCTGTTAAAGAATGTTCGTGCCCCTAATGCCTTAACGTCCCGATTTGTTGGTGGTGGTTTTACTTCCATTATCATTCAATTCCACATGCTTAATCAATTGTTTGGTTGGACCATATAATTAGATTTGTGTAATTTCAGATAATCCCAATTGCTATTGCCCCAGAATATGAAATAGCAATTGATAATGGACTTGTCATTTGCTATTCCACCTCCATTTGAAATAGAATGTCATCACATAAAGCTTGTATTGCAAAATTACCCGGACATGATACTTTAATTTGATGGGTATTATATGTTTAATTATGTATTTAATATATGAATGCTGTCTACTTGTATTGTAATGATTAATATTATTTGAAAATTTAAAAAAATATCATGCTTTCTTTTTAATATTTTTTTCTATCGAAGAAAAAAAATGAAATATATCATATATATATATGAATTAAAAAATAGTTAAATAGATATAAAATGGTATTATTCATGCAGTACACAAATAATTGTAAAAAATATTTAAAATTTTATTATAATTAAATTCATTCATTTTTTCTTCTATTTTAAATAGTAAATATGTATATATAATGATTATTTACAACAAATTACGCCTCAATTCCTTATTTTATTTCATTCAGTCAAACTTCATAAATGAAAATAGCTATTCATGCATAGCCAAATGCAACAGTACAATGACGGAGCCAAATGTAAGAATGGGTCAATTGCTCCGTGAAATTTATTAAATTATATCGTGCAAGTGCTCTACAAAATTTTGTTGAATATAAACTTTAACTTCACATTAATTTTTTTATCATAATTTTACTTTGTCTCCTAAATATGAAATTTTCACTCTGCCCTTTGTAATAATAGAGTCACGATTATATTCTAGCTTAATTTTGATACACGCGAAATCACGTAATTAAAGTCTACTAACCAAACACTGCAACGGATTACTGTTGAGATCCTCTATCTAGTGACCAATAGTAATGGCCTTATTATAATATACATACGTTAAATTAAAAATAATTTACATTTTTTTTGTTTTTAACTAAATGTGACAATAATTTATCGTATAAATGCTTGTTTGATACATTGAATTAATAAATTAAAAGAATAATATTTAGGATAAAATAGTTTTTTATAAATGAATGAGTTATGATAGTTTAATCTTATACTTCATATTATGTTTTGTACTATTAACTATAAGATTGAATCAAAAATTTATTTTATTTAATCATATTTTCTTTTAGAACGGTGTATAGCACGATATTATTTAAAGCCGATAGATTGCCACCCATGGTTTTGATAAAAAGCCTGTTTTATTTATATAATATTCTTTAGGTTAAATTTCATGAAAAGCTTTGTGTTTTGTTCGGTTTTTATTTTATACCATGAGTTTTTTTGGGTAAAATAAATCTTGTGATTGTCTCCGTTAGCATAGATGGCAACAGACGTTAACTTGCAAAATAAATAACTATTTTACTCTTACATATTTAAATGGCTAACTTACATTAAAAATCATATGATTTGTCTCCTTTTTATTTCATACCTTGACATTTTTTTTTTTGGTAAAATACTTTGTGCATGTCTTTGTTGGCATAGGGTAAAATTATCATTTATTTTAGCAGTTAACGTGGTTTATTTTACTAAAACAAATTTAAGGTATGAAATAAAACAACAGGCAAACTATTGGGTTATTCATGAAATTTAACCTATTCTTTTTGAGTCGCTCCCAAGGGGTGTAAACTATAAATATAAAACAAAATTATGGAAATTGGATAAGAAGTCACTTTCAGTTAAGAAGCTACGATAGGATTTAATTTTCCTGTTGGCAATTTCGGCGACCAATTTTGTCAATGGTGCAGAGTTTTGGTCCCATTAGATATTTAATTTTTTTTGTTTGGGCCCCAAAAACTTGAGATATTTTGTCTGGGTCCCGAAACTTGAGATATTTAGATGTTTACATGGATAAGAGCAACATAACCTAAATGGGTTGGGTTTGGGCTATAAGAAAAAAGCCGACCCAACTTAGCAAAATAAAAGATTTTATGCTTAGGAAATACGAGTGAGTATGGAACGCGGTTGATCCACAGACTCAACTTAAACCGATATAATAGGTTGAGTTGAGTTGGGTCATTTTAAAAGTTGGGTTGTGTTGGGTTAAAGAATTTTTGAACCCGATAAGTTGGGTTGGATCATAGGTTCAAAATTTTCAACTCAACCCAAACCAGTAACCCGATCAAATATATAATTATATATTTTTTATTTTTTATATTTTATATTTATTGAATATAAAATAGTGTATAAATAATTATAGTATAATTATAAAATGCCCATTGGTGTGTAAAATATGTTGTAGATACTCCAAACACAATTATATTTTCTTTTGTTGCCTTGAATGATCAAAAGAAAGATGCCAAACTTAAATTAGTCTGTTATATGAAACAAACTTTTGTTCCTTCTAAATGAGCTCATAAAAAACAAACAAGTTCTGCAAAAATTAGGACTGAGATGTAAGAATGAAGAACTGAGATAGAAGTGGTAGCTCATTAATAATACAAACCATTATTTTCAGAGGCGAGAGCATTAGGCGAGGCGTAAGCCCCGAGGCGTAAGCTTTTTGAAACATTGGGGTGTTTTGAATAAAATAATATTAATTAAATTATAAAAATATTAAAAAATTGAAATAATATAAATAAATTAATTATCAATAAACTTTACTAACTTAAGACCTATGAATGAATATTTATCAAAATATTTTTACACAAATATCAAACAATTTGATGAAAATTTTAATCACATATGTTATTAGACACACACTATCGTTTGTTGCATATGTATCCATCAATTTACATTATGGTCCTCCAACATAGTGGTTCAATTTGTAATGACATTCAATCAAAATGTTGAAAATTTAAAATTCTAACTTAAAAGGCTGAAAATCCGGATAAGTCTTTTGAATCTTTTGGGGTGTTTTGAAATTTTAATAAAATAATATTAATTAATTAATTAGAATAGTAAAATAAAAATAATTTAATTTTTATCAAAGTTTAATACTTTATTAACTCTCTATAGTCTGATAATTATAATTTTGTAAAAATTAATATATATTTATATATAAATTATATGAAGTATAATTTATATTTCTATATTGTTGTAATTTGTAAGTGATTAATTAAATAGTTTGTAATTACTATTAAGATACATAATATGTATTATATATTTATGAAGTGTAATAATATCACACCAGCAGTACTAGCTCAGTGGTAAGGTTTATGACACTTTAAGGTCATGGGTTCGAGCTGCAGAGAAGAAGGTTGGTTTAGCCAAAACGACGTCGTTTTGGTTTCGCCCCAGGATTCACACCATGGGGCGTTTTGGGCCCAAATCGCCTCTGGGCGTGCCCCAAGCCTGCCTGCTTTGATTTGCTCTACTATTAGATTAAATGTTCAATTGTATTACACGAAATAGTGAGATTAACAAAATAAAAAATAATAAAAAAGTATTTTTAATCTTATGACCATACTTATACACGCTTTAAAAGTAATTTTTATTGTTTTTTTTTTAATTTTTTTAATCTCATTATTTCGTGTTATCCAATTGAATGTTTAATCTCATTGATGAGCAAGCAAATCAACATGCGCATATTGAGATGATAGTTTCGTTTAATCCGATAAAAGAGCAGATCAACAAGCGTGTTAGCGCGTATTGAGATGCTAGTTTCGTTTAATCCCGTTGAAGAGTAGATCAACACGCGCGTATTGAGATGATAGTTTCATTTAATCTAATAGAAAAACAGATCAACACACGCGTCAACGCGTGTTGAGATGCTAGTTTCGTTTAATCCTGTTGAAGAGCATATCAACACGTACGTAGTGCGTGTTGAGATGCTAGTTTCCATAATGGCTCATTGTTTTTTTATAGAAGTATATTTTTTTTGAATTATTTCCCTTTTGTGATGGAGAAAAGTTTAGTACTCAAGTGCTATCCACATTGGACACCACTATCTATCATATTTTTTTTTAAAAATTATTCTATTACTTTATATTTCTTCTTTTTTAATGTTCTTAACATTTATAATTTTATAAATAATTTTGAAAAATGATAACAAGATTGAGAAAATTTGCGCATTCAATGAAAAAAAATGGAAAAAATTCAACAGTGAAAATATAAATTGCTGATTTCCATAATTCAAGCTTGATGAATGAAGACAAACATTACCACCCTATTCTCGTTCAACAAAACTGATGGAATTAAGAAGGAAAAATGGCATCATCTAGCTACAAAATGGACTACAATTGATAAAAGTAGCTCTTTAACTACAAAGCAACAACCATAGGAGTATCACCGAGTCATCGACACTATCAAAGTATGGATATCCAATCATATTAACTAAGACGCAATTACCACTCCTTTCCATCCCAACCAAGTAAACAATTGAAACCAACATCAAAGGAATTCGGAAACTATGGGCCATCATTTCTTTCCTTCTCATTTTTGAGTGGACTATCATGATGTATTTTTTATTTGAAATTATTTCCATTCATACAAACTTATAAATTTATCATCGAGAATACAATCATTATAGGACATATTCACCACAATAAATAAATTATGGTTTTTGTGGAAACGGATCCCATTATGGAATCATGGGCTCCTATACGGCTATACCACTGGTTTTGATGATGGCACCCTTCTCCTGCAGTATCTCATTTCAAGTAATAGGTTAGAATTTAACTATTGAATGAAAGTCGCCATAAGATAGAATAGTAGATGAAAAATGGCACCATTTCATAAATCCATCAAATTATTCCTAAACCGTCATAACGACAATGACTCTTATAGCAGTTCTTCCCGAACATAATGCCCTAATTCTAGATGGCAGAATCAATGAGGTATACACATTATGAAAAGGGAAATAAAACACCAATTTTTTTCTATATATATATATATATATATATACAACTGAAGCAATAGTTACAAATGAAAGGATCATACTTTATCCAACTTCTCAAAAAGAATTTCAGTGGCAGACAAGATTGTATAGACAAATAAGAAAATATTTAGTGGGATGGAATCCAATGAGATTCTTTTTCGAGGACCGACATCAGGTCTCAAGTTTCCTCTTATACTAATATGCTTGTAATGGTATGATCGTCCTCTGGAAGCAGATTAGAGAAAGTTTCCTCTCTGGTACTACTCAAATCTTGCTGGAGGTAGAGTGCTTCCCTTTTGACATCATGGTCTATCTA
Source organism: Bretschneidera sinensis (assembly GCA_023935145.1). NCBI lineage: Eukaryota > Viridiplantae > Streptophyta > Magnoliopsida > Brassicales > Akaniaceae > Bretschneidera > Bretschneidera sinensis. Next base: position 62,940,662 of record CM043705.1, read on the forward strand.
GATCTTAGTGGAAGCCAAACACTTTCCTTACCCTCATCATTTAAAATTAGCATTCATCATATATATCCTAAATAGAATCAATAGCTTACAAATACCAAAATAACAAAACCATTGTTTCAAAATGTTATAATATATTGCAGTTCATGGAAATAAAATTATAACACACTTCGAAGTTAGAAACTAATAAAGAAAAACAGAAAACCTATGACCAAATTAGGACCAATTTCACCAACCAAAAACCATAAAGATCAAGTTTCACTCACTTTAGTGTGGATAAAAGCTTGAAATTTAAAAAATTAAATGACATTAAAAATATGCAACTTTAGTTTATGATCCACTAGAAATTACAATAGAGCTTGCTCTATATTCTCCACCTGCACACACCAATAACAAAAGAGAAAATCATGCACACATATATGGTTCATATATTTATTCAGAAATTCTAGTATTGCTAAGTGCCAATTTAGTATCTAAACAACTATGGTTGATCCATCAAAACAAAACAAAATTATTCGCATGCTTTATGGATGGGTTGAGGTACAAATCTACGAGGATAGTGTCAAGCTTGGGAGTGCATCATGGAGGTTGGCTAAGAATCGCGAATTAGCTAGATAATCAATTTTTTTTTATTTAAAAAAAACAATGAAATTAATGATCTATTAGCACATAGGCTGAAAGTAATTCAAGCATGACATAATCACTACTGCAACTGGGAAAAAGAGAACAAACATTAAAAAATTTGTTAGCAGAACCCAAATCAAGAGATAATGTGTTAAAAGGAAGTGTAATTAATTATCTCTATTAAAGATATATACCACAGAAATTTGTTATTACAGTTTTCATTATAGGAGGGTAATTAAAGATTACTTGGGAGCTAAATACCTTGTGTTCGTGTTTCTTCTCACTGTTGAAAAAATTAAAATAAATAGAAAAGAGCTCAAAGTCGATAAGCTCTCCACCCTAATATTCAACCTTACAATATACTAAAATAAATATAAAAGTAGTGACAATCTAGTCTTGATCAAAGTGTTACAATCTCGTTATGTCATTATCTTTGATAAATTAACAAATATATTAGCATCAGATACAGTTTAACAAACATGAAAATGCATCCACCACACTTCTTTTATCACTACCGCCTGCAAGATTCAGTACCTCCTTTTTTTTTTTGCACATAATAATAGAAGCAACGTCGCTCTACAATTATAAAATTGTCCATTTAACGCCAAGTCTTAGGCCTCACTCTGTGTATGTAAATGTTTCCAAAGGCCACCAACAAAAAAAATTTAAGTTTTAACTACCACTCAAACAGATTGCACAGTACAAAGTAGCAAAACAATATTATAGATCCCTAACCGAAAGAAAGTATCCATTTAACTTTTACAAAATTGAAGAACAAAATGAAACAATAACCCATTAAACACTTCCTTTGAGCAACCCACATCACACAATTCAACAAATACACCACTATACAACCATTTCACCAGAAATGTATAAGCACTTAGCAAAAGAAATAAACATTTTTCTTTCCTTTTAGAGTAATGTACCTGAACCAGGAGGACCAGCCTGGTGCTGCTGTTAAATTGCACTATGCTTCTTAGATGTACCCTTGCTTTGTCAAATACCTCGCCATTAACTGTAACTGTCAAAAATAATATTTTTATTTCAAAAATGATACCTTCTTTTTGGCAAGAATCTAAATTTTATGGCCACACATTAGACATAAAATCGACATTCAACTTATTACAAAATTCTTATTGTGCAAAAGCCATTTCTAAAAAAGCAAACAATACTGTAATTCTAGTTAGTAAACCACAACTAAAAAGGGATTTTAAGATAAATAAAATAAAAAATAAAAAGACAGAATTAAAGTGCAGCTATCAACATCAGCAAGTAAAACAGAAAATTAGTAAAAGAAAATTACTCAAGACAGAGTGAGAAAATTACTCATGACATCTTATCAACTGGTGTTTTAAAATTCATGGTATATACATCTTCAAATCCATTAAAGAGTACCACGTAGATCCAATTCTCCAGTGAAGAACACAGAAAACATGGCATCAAATAGTTTTGGAGTGAAAATCTTTTCATCATGTGTGCCATAATTTATAGAAACCACTAATTTGTAAATACATTGAAGAATTGAGTAAAATATCCTGCCAGACATTAGCTTGGAAATATTTAAGTAAAGTGGATAAGGTTTGTAATAATAGGATTCCAAATTATACACTACATTTGCCTCCCAAAAGGATATTCTTATCAAGCACTGAGGACGCTTTTGTGTATCAGCGTTGCATTCAAGTGGACAAATAGTTGCAAGTATAATTTAGTGCCTCGGCAACTTCTCTACAATGTTCAATTGCTTATTTCAGCACAGACTATAAGAGCGGCAAAAGAAATACGAGTATAGAAAGAATTATGTATAGTCAAATAAATTGAGATCAAATCTGTTATCATCAAGGTTAGGCATCATAAGAAATTAGAAGAAGAAAAAATACACTGAGAAGAGGAAAGATGGAACTCACCAAGTAATAGATTGGTAGGGGAGACAACCCAGAAACTCTTGCAATTTAGAGAAAGATGAAACTCTGGAGGAAAAAAAATATGAGAAAAGATAATCAAATAATCAAAAACACATTGCTCTTTCATGGCTGGTAGCTGCCTCTGGATCGTGATGCCTTACATGACTGGTGGATCTTGTCTTCACATAATGAAATCTGCCTACCCAGAAGGTATTGAGCAGCTCGTCATAGCTACATTTTTGCGCGAAGTACTCGAAACTCTTGTTTACCTTCATGAACATGGACACATTCATAGAGATGCTAAGGTATCCCAATTCTCAATCTGTTATTTTACATTTCGGCCACTACGGTCTCTTATGCCCCTTAGGCCGCTCCTATCTACATCCCCATGCTCAAAAGTTACAAGAAAATTCTGCCATTGGTTATTGATGCAGAACAGATAGACAAAGCAGAATAGATGGCCCTGGATTACCTAGAACGGTTGGATAGCTCCAAGTTTAAGGGTGCAGTTTACATCGTTTTGCGGGCCACGGGCTCGGATTAGGCCCCGAAGACCTTAGTCTGATTGGAAACAGGGGACCAAGCAAAACTGATTATTGTTTAATCAGTATGGCGGGATTTTAGCCAAAATCCAACGTTTAGGCCTTCAATTTTGCAGTTTCAAGTTTTTTACGAAACTTTCCAATTTCAATTGCTAATTTTAATTTTCCTTTTTAGTTTTTACCTTATAAATAAGGAGACCATGTAATATTAGGGATTATTATTTTTTCTGAATAAAATTAGGGTTTCTTTTCTCTTCGTGAGAACTATTGTATTGAGGGTTGAAGGCACAGTTCTTCTTCCTAGTTCTTTCTTCCGCTAGCGTTTTACGTCAATTGGTATCAGAGCCCTGTTCTACCCTGGTCTGATGGCAGGTGATGGAAACAAAAGCAATCACCTTGACAACGTTGATCGTGGGGTGTAGGTCCTATGGACAGCCATAGATAATCACAATCAACAGTTTGATGATCACAATCAACGGTTTGATCATATCGAACGCATGTTGCGGGAGATACAACAAACCATGGCTGGTCTAAGGATCAATGGCAACAGGGGTGAAGAACGCAACCCGGATCGTGTCGGAGGCCTTGCTCGTGACCAACCGGTTGCTGGAGGCGTTCCTGCTCCGCAGCGTAGGCCCCAAGCCTATGCCGTTTTATCCAGTGATGATGAGTTCGAAGTGCTGGGCATCGAGAACAATGATGATGGTCAGCATATTCGTAATCAGAATCATGTTGGTCAGAACCGTTACAACCAGAACAGATACGAACAGAACAATCATGATTTTCGGGTTAAGGTAGATCTGCCGTGTTTCAATGGCCACCTCCACGTCGAAAACTTCATTGACTGGCTTATCGAAGTGGAGGCTTTCTTTGAGTATATACAGATCCCAGGAGATAGGCAGGTGAAGCTTGTAGCCTATAAACTGAGGGGGGGAGCCTCTGCGTGGTGGGAGCAGACGCAGAATAGCCGCAGGCGATAGGGTAAGCAGCTTGTTCGCTTCTGGTCTAAGATGAAGCAGCTGCTGCAAGCAAGGTTACTTCCTCCTGACTATGAACAGATGCTGTACCAGCAATATCAGAATTGCAGGCAAGGGGTGCGCACCATCAGTGATTATACAGAGGAGTTTTATAGGTTGAACTCGCACAATGACCTGCAGGAAACAGAGGGACAACAAGTGGCTAGGTATATCGGAGGGTTGCGAGTGTCCATTCAAGAACAGTATCCCTCCATACTGTGTGTTTCCTATCCGAGGCGGTCAACTTAGCCATGAAAGTGGAGTCACAACAGTCTAGGCACTCATCACGTCCCTAACCATATCGATCGCAACCATCATAGGTTTCAGTGCCGTAGGCTTCACCACAGCCGTCAACCAGCAGAGTTTTCGGTACTGGTACTACCAACCCTACCAAACCAACAGCCCCCACAACTGGTGCCCCAGCACAAAACAGAGGAGTGCCCAGCAATCCCTATGCACGTCCCATTCCAGGAAAGTGTTATAGATGTGGTTAACCTGGACATCGTTCCAATGAATGTCCCAACCGTCGACAGGTTAACATGGTTGAAACAGCAGAGGAGGAGAAGAATTTTTTTGACGTAGATGAAGGTTATTATGGGGAGGTCGATGATTACACTGGTGGCGAAGTAGCAGATGCAGATGAGGGTGTATATGTTAACTGTGTGGTTCAACGTCTGTTATTTACGCCAAGGCAGAAGGATGACAACCAACGACACTGTATTTTCAGGACGCGATGCACTATCAACCAGAAAGTGTGCAAGGTGATTATTGACAGTGGCAGCAGTGAGAATATCGTATCGAAGGCCTTTGTCCCAGCATTGAACCTGAAAACAGAAAAACATCCCTCTCCATACAAGATTGGTTGGATCAAAAAGGGCGCTAAAACTCGGGTAACTGATATCTGTCGTGTTCCTTTTTCTATTGGCAAATTTTATAAGAATGAGATTGTGTGTGACGTTGTTGATATGGATGCGTGTCATTTATTATTGGGGAGGCCATGGCAGTTTGATGTAGATGCTATGCATAAGAGTCGGGATAATACTTATGTTTTCTGGTGGTTTGACAAAAAGATTGTACTAGTTCCTACAAGTGAACGTGAACCAGCTGTCGAAACCCCTAGAATAGAGGGAAAGACCTTTCTTACAGTTCCTGAGATGGAGTTCGTTGAGGATGTGAAAGTAGCAGGGGAGTTCTATGCGTTGGTAGTAAAAGGAGAACCACCAGCCGAGTATCAACAGATTCCTGAGGAGTTAAAGCCGTTAATGGTTGAATTTCAAGATGTCATACCAGTGGAATTACCTGAAAGTCTGCCTCTCATGAGAGATATTCAGCACCATATTGACTTAGTTCCTGGGGCTAGTTTGCCAAATCTGCCACACTACCGAATGAGTCCTCATGAACACGAAATTCTACAAAATCAGGTTGATGAATTGATTAAAAAGGGGCTGATCAGAGAGAGTCTGAGTCCCTGTGTTGTACCTGCTTTGTTGACACCGAAGAATGATGGAAGCTGGCACATGTGCATTGACAGTCAGGCCATAAACAAGATAACAGTCAAGTACGGCTTTCCCATTCCACGACTGAGTGATATACTGGACATGTTAGAGGGTGCCAAGATCTTCTCCAAGTTAGATTTGCATAGTGGTTACCATCAGATTCGGGTCAGGCCAGGGGATGAATGGAAAACAGCCTTTAAGACCAAAGAGGGGCTTTATGAGTGGATGGTGATGCCCTTCGGTTTATCAAATGCTCCCAGCACCTTCATGCGTATAATGAACTAGGTTGTAAAACACTTCATTAGTAAATTTGTGGTTGTTTATTTTGACGATATCTTAATCTATAGCCAGGATGAGGTAGAGCACTTGGACCACTTGCGGGAAGTGTTGTTGGTTTTGCGCGCGAGTAAACTCTATGTGAACCTAAAGAAGTGCAATTTTCTCACTACCAAGCTGCTGTTTTTGGGATATATCGTGGGGGTAAATGGTATTCAGGTTGACGAAGAGAAGGTACGTGCAATTCGGGAGTGGCCAACCCGAATAGCAGTGCACCATGTTCGTAGTTTTCATAGACTGGCCATTTTCTACCGCAGGTTTATTCGGAACTTCAGCAGTATAGTAGCACCAATCACAGAGTGCATGAAAAAAAGCTGATTCCAGTGGGGAGATGCACAAGATACAGCCTTCGCAGTGATCAAAGAAAAGCTTTCTACAGCCCCAGTACTTGCCCTGCCAAGTTTTGACAAGCTGTTTGAAATTGAGTGTGATGCCTCGGGCGTAGGTATTAGTGCTATTCTGTCACAGGAGGGACGACCAGTAGAATTTTTCAGCGAGAAGCTCAATGATGCTCGCCAAAAGTGGACCACATATGACCTGGAATTTTATGCAGTCATCCGAGCTTTGACGCATTGGGAGCATTACCTAATCCAGCGTGAGTTTGTTCTCTACAGTGATCACCAAGCCCTGAAATTTATCAACACACAAACCACCTTGAATCGAATGCATGCTCGGTGGACTACCTTCCTCCAGAAATTCAGTTTTGTACTCAAACACAAGTCTGGGCAGTTGAATAAGGTGGCAGATGCGTTAAGCCGGTGCGCATCCTTACTTTTGACTTTCCGATCAGAAATTGTGGGGTTTGACTGTTTGAAAGAGTTATATGAGGAAGATGCTGATTTTCAAGAAATTTGGGTGAATTGTCAACAGAAAGAGGCAATCTCGGATCTTCATGTCCAAGACGGGTTTCTGTTTCGCTGTAACTAATTGTGTATCCCTCGCACATCTTTGAACGAGCAGATTCTCCGTGAGATACACAACAGCAGTTTAGGGGGTCATGCAGGGCGTGACAAAACAATAGCCCAGGTAGCTGAACGTTATTACTAGCCACAGCTGAAACGTGATGTGAGCAAATTTGTACAGAGGTGCCCTGTCTGCCAAACTGAAAAGGGCTAAGCACAAAATACAAGGTTGTACACTCCTTTGCCCGTGCCGGAAAACATTTGGGAGGATTTGACAATGGACTTTATTTTGGGGCTCCCACGGACTCAGTGTATGGTGGATTTTATTTTTGTGGTTACCGACCGGTTCTCCAAGATGGCACACTTCATTCTGTGCTGCAAAACTTCAGACACGTCTCATGTAGCCAGCCTTTTCTTTCGTGAGATTATTCGCCTTTATGGGGTTCCTAAGTTCATCACCTCCGATCGCGATATCAAGTTTCTTTGCCACTTCTGGAAGTCACTTTGGGGCAGATTTGACACATCCTTTAAATATAGCAGCACTTGTCATCCACAGACAGACGGCCAAACCGAGGTGGTCAACCGGACCCTTGGTAATTTGATCCGTTGTGTGACTGGTTCTCGGCCTAAGCAGTGGGATGTCGCCCTTCCACAAGCTGAGTTTGCTTTTAATAGCATGTACAACCGATCTACTGGAAAGACACCATTCGAAATGGTCTACACCAAAGCACCTCAGCATGCTTTGGACCTTGTTCCTTTGCCCAAACCTCCTGGCCACAGTCAGGCTGCTCAGAACATGACTGCGAAAGTACAGTGCATCCATGCGGAGGTTCGCCAGAATCTAGAGTTTGCCAACAGCAAGTACAAAGCTGCCTTCGATAAACATCAGCGTGAACGTGTATTTCAAGAAGGTGACATGGTGATGGCACATCTGCGTAAGAACCGTTTCCCCACGGGAACTTACAACAAGTTAAAAAGCAGGAAGTATGGCCCTTTCCGGATACTAAAGCGCATTAATGATAATACTTATGTAATTGAACTTCCGAATGACATGGTTATTTCCAACACCTTCAATGTGGCAGATTTATTTAACTACCACCCGCCGGACGAACCCCTTTATCCTGACAGTAACTCGGGGTCGAGTTCTTTTGAAGTAAGGGGGAATGATGCAGAACAAATAGACAAAGCAAAACAGATGGCCCTGGACTGCCTAGAACGGTTGGATCGCTCCAAGTCTAAGGGTGCAGTTTACATCGTTTTGCGGGCCACGGGCTCGAATTGGGCCCCAGAAACCTGAGTCTGATTGGAAACGGGCCACCGAGCAAAACTGATTATTTAATAATCAGTATGGCAGGATTTTAGCCAAAATACAACGTTTAGGCCTTTAATTTTGCAGTTTCAAGTTTTTTACGAAACTTTCCAATTTCAATTGCTAATTTTAATTTTCCTTTTTAGTTTTTACCTTATAAATAAGGAGACCATGTAATATTAAGGATTATTATTTATTCTGAATAAAATTAAGGCTTTTTTTTCTCTTCGTGAGAACTATTGTATTGAGGATTGAAGACATAGTTCTTCTTCCTAGTTCTTTCTTCCGCTAGCGTTTTAGTCAGTTATTCTAGTAAGTTGATGTCAGTTTTATTTATTTATTTTTTAACTTCGGTTTGCAATTTGTGTTCTTGCAACATAAAAGGGGTTCATATCTACATTTAATCTTTTGTTGAGGATGCATAACTTCTTAGCTCTTAGTCATGACAGGCAGCAAGATGGATCTTGGTCATGTTCCTACTTGTACCTTTTATTTAGCCATCATTGCTTGACTTTTAATAATTACACATATTTACCTGCTTTTTTCCAGGCTGGGAACATGTTGGTTGATTCGAAACGTGTAGTTAAGTTGGGAGACTTTGGAGCTTCAGCATGCATGTTTGAGAGTTGAGAAAGACAGCGTACAAGAAATAGATTTGTTGGAACTCCCTGCTGGTGCTTGCTTGACCCCATAAATCTCACCATTTGATTTTCCTAGTTCTTTCCTGGTTGTATTTTGTGTTCGAGTCTTATTTAGAACTCTTGTTCGATTTATTTGCTTTTTTTAACAGGATGGCCCCTGAAGTTATGCAGGAACAGCATTGATATGATTTCAAGTGGGCGTGCGTGTATATTTATCTGTGTCTTTTGGCAAATTGGTGGGTGTATGAAGTTGTAGGACTTAAAACTTGGTGGGGTTGATCATGCAAATAGCTGTTCTAAGTTTTGTTTCATGTAACAGAGCGGACATCTGGTCATTTGGCATAACTGCTCTAGAGCTTGCTCATGGTCATGCCCCATTTTCCAAGTATCCACCAATGAAGGTAAATCTTTGTCTGAAATGAGATATGATAGACTATAATTGTAAGTTTGCGAGCTGTTAGGTCCTGTTCTGGTTTACCGTTTTGGCTCTCCCTTGCCATCATCTTCCTCTGGTCATGCAATCATGAATCCCTGTATCGTATATCCATACCAGTTAGATGAGATTGATTTCTTTTTAGAGAAACTTCTTGTTTGATTGCTGTCCTGGGTGCTTATTTTCTTGATCATTCCAGATATTACTGATGACCTTACAAAATGCACCACCTGGTCTTGACTATGAAAGGGACAAGAAATTTTCAAAGGTTTGTGAAGTTGATTGAAATGTTCCAGAAGATAGCAACTTTTATCTATTTTTCTGAAAGTAACCATCCTTTGTAGTGGTTTAAAGAGATAGTGGCTGCTTGCTTAGTAAAGGATCCAAAGAAGCGTCCTACCTTAGCAAAGCTTTTGAAACATCCATTCTTTAAACATGCACGGTCAAGTGATTATTTGGCTCGTAAAATTCTTGATGGCCTTTCTCCACTTGGTGATCATTTTAGGATGCTAAAGGTATATCCTCTAATGTCAGTTTACTGAGTCTTTGTAGCACTTATGTTAGGTGGCATCATTTAAATTATGCATGTTCTTAAATTCATCTTTTGTTCAGGAAAGAGAGGCTCATTTGCTTCTCCAAAATAAAGATAGAAACAGGGACAAAGAGCAATTGTCACAGGTAAACAACATTATTCTCTTTGCCCTTATTGCAGCTGTCAATTAAGAGAACATTGCTGCACTATATATGGAAGATTTTTGCTGCTTATCCAAATTAGCGGCTTGCAATGTTTTTTGCTATTGGCCTGAATGTTGGCTTGCAAAATGTTAATGTTATCTTCTTATCATTTTTAACACGAAAGATGCTTTAACACTGTAAGGCTACCAAATTTTATGAAGCTTTTTGGTATCTCAAATAAAATATTAACGGGCTTGTACCATTTTCAAAGTTGGTTTTTCTATTTCTCTGGCTCTATGGACGTTAGAAAGGAAATATATGCATCCATATTGAGATCTCATGTAGGCTAGTTTCCTCTTTGTAATAGTTCATTTTTTTTTTCCAATTTAGTTGCTGTCTAGAATTGGTTATGACTCCACAAATCATTCTGCATTTATGCCCCTATTTTGTGATTTTAGATCATCATCATTATCCTCGTTTCATTTTGTTGTTCTTTATCTATTATTATGTCTATGGTTCAACTATTAAGGAGATGCTATATGTGCATTAATTGAGAAAGGAGTTGAATCTCATGTAACCTTGCAGCAAGAGTATATGCGAGGAATCAGTGCACGGAATTTTGATCTTGACGATTTAAAAAAACAGGCTGCTCTGTAAGTAGGCCGATGTCTTCCTTAGTTCTATATGTGCCACTTCCTTTTGCTGTATGCGAGTGTTCAATTGTAAATAAATTAAGTGATGACCATACTCTTGCAATAATCTACTTCATCTTTAGATTCAGGACGATGATATCTCTGGTGCAGAAAAACAAGATTTGAGTGGCAAGCATAATTGTGTATTTGATAATGTAGCTGCTTCAGCGGAGTGTCTACCAGTGGAAAGGTCTAATATTGATTCTAATTCTGCAAATTCTCTATCTTCTCTTGAGAAAAGCATATTGTACGAATATCAGCATTTTGAGTTCTCATCATATTTCTATGCATCCAAAATCAATTTGTCAGGATGGGACCAATCTACCTAATAATCAGTTTACTGAGAGCTTGCTAGCTTCACTTCCTATTCATTTTCCTTAAGCTCTTGAGCATGTGTTGAATAATTGCCTTGAATTAATGGTAGGCCAAATTGAGTAAAAGTTGAGTCCACTTTGTTGCATTATTTGTGGCTCAATTTGTGGTTTAATTTGTGGGTCAAAAGTAAAACTCACTTTAGGCTATGGTGGATGACAAAGTGGAAGACAAAGTTCACTTTGGTACAATTGGGAAACAAAATGATGAGCAACAAAATGTTGAACATCCATTGATGTTTGTCCTTTGGACTTTTTGTGAGCCTATAAAAGGCATTCCAACATGAAGTATTCGCATAAAGAAACATCAAGAAGAAAGAGAGTTAAGAGAGAAATTGTGAGATTTTGTGCATTGGCTAAAGTCAATTTTGTAAACACTCTTTGTATATTCTCTCACTATAGTGAAATTTTGCCTGCTGGCCTATGCTCGTGGACGTAGGCTTTAAGCCGAGCCACGTAAATTTGTTGTCTCCCTTTTTATCTTACTTTATTGTTTTGTGGTTATTATTCGATCAATTTACGATCCTGTCACGATCTATTCTAACAAACTGGTATCAGAGCTAATTTCTGTCTGTTTTTCTGTGAGGTTACTGTTCACATGAATATTGAATTTCATGAATAGTAACATTTTGTTGAGGATCATTTTGTTCGATCGAGATGTCGACAATGAAGTTTGATATTGAGAAGTTTGATGGAAACAACAGTTTCAGTCTATGACAAGTTCGTATGTTTGCCATTCTAACCCAGAATGGCTTGAAGAAAGCACTACTGGGGAAAGCCAAGATGCCTATCGACATGAGTGATGAAGATTGGGATGACCTAGATGACAAGGCTCTATCCGCAATCCAACTGAGTCTTTTAAATGATGTCTTACAACAAGTTCTGTCAAAGAAGACTTCTGCAGCCTTATGGGCCAAGCTAGAGGAGTTGTACTTGACTAAATCCTTGGCCAACAGGTTGGTTATGAAGCAACACCTTTATGGTCTCTGCATGACAGAAGGTTCCTCTCTCAAGTCCCATATCAGTGAGTTTATCTAAATTATTAATGATTTGAAAAATCTTGAAGTTGTTATTGGGTCTGAAGATCAAGCTCTCTTGTTATTATGTTCATTACCACTCTCATACAAAAATTTTAGAAACACTAGTAGGGAAGAATTAAATTTTGATGATGTGATATCTTCCCTTATTAGTAAGGAGAAATTGGATAATGAACTTTTATCTAGTAAGTTTGATGATCAGGGCTCTAGTCTTGTTGCAAGAGGCAGATCCAATGACAGAGACTTTGATGGTGGCAAGAATAGAAGAAGATCAAAGTCAAGAGGAAAGCACAAAAATTTGACTTGCAATTATTGCAAGAAGAAGGGACACATCGTAGTGGATTGGCAAAATGACAAGGGCAAGCAGAAGGAAGAAACAGCTGATGCTAATGTAGCAAAAGAAAAAGGTGATGATGTTCTATTTGCAACCGACAAGTCCAGATCCAACGATGAGTGGATTCTTGATTCTGGATGTTCTTATCATATGTGCCACAATAGAGATTGGTTCTCCACATATGATTCTGTTGAAGGTGGAGTTGTTCTAATGGGCAATAATGCCACTTGCAAAACTGTTAGTGTAGGCACAGTAAAAATCAAGATGCATGATAGAATTGTCAGGACATTGACTGATGCCAGACATGTACCTGATTTGAAGAAAAATCTTATTTCTTTGGGCAATCTAGATGCTAATGGCTAAAAATCTGTGATTGAGTCTGGGAACATAAAGATTTCTCGTGGTGCTCTTGTTCTCTTGAAAGGAAAAAAGTCTGGCAGTCTATACACCTTATTGGGTTCAACAGTTACAGGCTCTACAGCAGTTTCCTCATTCATGTCAGATTCAAACTCTACCAAGTTGTGGCATATGCACCTAGGACATATGAGTGGGCAGGGATTAGCTGTACTCAGTAAAATAGGTCTTCTACCTGAAAGAAAGATTGGGAAGCTGGATTTTTGTGAGCGTTGTGTCTTTCGAAAGAGTCAGCTTCAACACTGCAATTCATAGAACCAAAGGTACTCTTGATTACATTCATTCTGATCTATGGGGGGCCTTCTCGTGAAATTTCCAAAGGAGGAGCCATATACTTGCTAACAATTATTGATGATTTTTCTAGAAAGACTTGGGTCTATTTTCTCAGACACAAGAATGAGGTATTTGGCATTTTCAAGCAATGGAAGACCTTATTGGAGAAGCAGATCGGAAAGCAAGTTAAGAGACTCAAAACAGATAATGGTATTGAGTTTTGTGATTCAGAGTTTAATCAATTCTGCAAAGATGAAGGCATTGTCAGACATCAGACAGTGAGAAAGATACCACAACAGAATGGTGTCGCAGAGAGGATGAATCGAACACTGTTAGAAAGAGCTCGATGTATGCTTTCTAACGCAGGTCTTGGCAAGGAATTTTGGGCAGAAGCAGTCAATTTGGCATGTCATTTGGTGAACCATTCTCCTCACAGATCACTTGAACTTAATACACCTGAAGAGGTATGATCAGGTAGCCCTCCTGATTACTCTAACTTAAGAATATTGGGTTGCCCTGCATACACTCATGTGAATGAAGGAAAATTGGAGCCTAGGTCGAAAAAATGCATTTTTCTTGGTTATGCTTCTGGTGTTAAGGGTTTTAGCTTATGGTGTCCTGATGCTCATAAGTTTATGATTAGCAGAGATGTTATTTTTGATGAATCTGCTATGCTTCACCCTAGAAAAGAATTGTCTGTTCAGTGTGATATAGGAAAGGAGAATGCACAAGAGAAGGTGGAGCTTGAGGTTGGTACCTTATCATCTGCAAATCCTAATCTTATTCAGTCAGGAAGTTCGTCTGCAGGTGGAGAGACACACCATGAAGCTGAGCATCACACTCTAGCTGGTGGAAGACAAATGAGACAGATAAAGCCACCTCAACGGTATGGTTTTGAAGATATATTGGCTTATGCATTAAATGTTGCAGAAACCATTGATGTTGCCGATCCAACCTCATACTCTGAGGCCATCAGTTCATCAGATTCAGACAAATGGCTCGTTGCGATGCATGAAGAGATGGAATCTCTAAAGAAAAATGACACCTGGAAATTGGTCGAACCACCTAATGGTAAGAAAATTATCGGGTGTAAATGGATATTTAAGAAGAAGGAAGGAGTCACTGGTGTTGAAGACCAACTTGATGTGAAAACAACCTTTCTTCATGGTGATCTTGATGAACAAATCTATATACAGCAACTAGAAGGTTTTGAAGTTGAAGGCAAGGAAGAACATGTTTGTCTTCTAAAGAAATCTTTGTACAGACTCAAGCAGTCTCCATGCCTGTGGTATCGAAGGTTTGACTCTTTTATGCTGAGTATTGGATTTTCTAGATGCAAGTATGATAGTTGTGTCTACTATCAAAGACTTGATTATGGCACTTTCATATATTTGTTGCTATATGTTGATGACATGTTGATTGCAGCAAAGAACATATAAGAAATTAATAGATTGAAATCTCAGCTAAATGATGAATTTAAGATAAAAGACCTAGATGCAGCAAAGAAAATTTTGGGAATGGAGATCAACAGAGATAGAGGTGCTGGTAGATTATTTCTATCACAACAGAAATATATTGAGAAAGTCCTGAAACGTTTTGGTATGCATGATGCTAAACCTGTGAGTACTCCTTTAGCTTCTCACTTTAGATTATCAGCATCCATGTCACCACAGTCAGAAGATGAGATAATGTATATGTCTAGAGTTCCTTATTCTAGTGCAGTGGGAAGTATTATGTATGCAATGGTTTGCACTCAACTAGATATCTCACATGCTGTCAATGTAGTTAGCAGATATTTGTCCCGTCTAGGAAAAACTCATTGGCAAGCTGTTAAGTGGATTTTGAGATATTTGAAGGGTACTTCTACTGCTTGTTTGGAATTCGGTAGAACTTCTGACAATCTAGCTGGATATGTTGATTCAGATTTTGTAGGTGATTTGGACAGGAGAAGATCAATTACAGGATATGTATTTACTATTGGGACTTGTGCAGTCAATTGGAAAGCTACCTTGCAGCCGACAGTTGCATTGTCTACTACAGAGGTAGAATTTATGGCTGTTACAGAAGCTGCCAAAGAAGCCATTTGGTTAAGAGATATACTTAATGAACTCTGTTTGGAAACAAAAAAAAACTGTAGTTTATTGTGACAGTCAGAGTGCTATACATTTGACGAAGGATTAGATGCATCATGAGAGAACTAAACACATTGATGTGAAGTATCACTTTATTCGGGATATTGTGGCTCAAGGTGATGTTATTGTAAGAAAGATTGGCACTCTGAATAATCCTGCTGATATGTTGACAAAATCTCTTCCCATTGCCAAGTTCACTCATTGCATGGACTTGGTTAGTGTTACACAGCATTTGCATTAGACCCTTCGGGATTGTTTGGCAGAGGTTGAAGCTTTTATTTTCACTATTGTCAAATTCAAGTCAAGGTGGAGATTTGTTGAATAATTGCCTTGAATTAGTGGTGGGCCAAATTGAGTCAAAAGTTGAGTCCACTTTGTTGCATTATTTGTGGCTCAATTTGTGGCTTAATTTGTGGGTCAAAAGTAAAACTCACTTTAGGCTATGGTGGATGACAAAGTGGAAGACAAAGTTCACTTTGGTACAATTGGGAAACAAAATGATGAGCATCCATTGATGTTTGTCCTTTGGACTTTTTGTGAGCCTATAAAAGCATTATAACATGAAGTATTCACATAAAGAAACATCAAGAAGAAAGAGAGTTAAGAGAGAAATTGTGAGATTGTGTGTATTGGCTAAACCAATTTTGTAAACACTCTTTATATATTCTCTCACTATAGTGAAATTTTGCCTGCTGGCCTCTGCCCGTGGACGTAGGCTTTAAGCCGAACCACGTAAATTTGATGTCTCCCTTTTTATCTTACTTTATTATTTTGTGGTTATTACTCGATTAATTTACGATCTTGTCACGATCCATTTTAACAGCATGTATAATTTGTGCCTTTGGCTTCGGTAATTATGTTATAAATATTACATGAGCTGGCTAAACTGTTTTGTGCTTTGTTTTGGCTTGCTGTGTATTTCTTTATAGGACTTCTCAATATCACATGTATAATCTGGTGCATGATTTTTATCATTTATGCTATCAATTTCTCGATGCAGAGATCAAGCTGATATTCATGCAGATGATATCAGTGTGTGTAGCTCAATCCGGAAAGCTTCTAGCAGATCAGCTTCTGAAGAACCCCTGGAATTGTTGTCTTCAATGGATGGCAAACAAACTAGAAGCCTGGGAAGCGATAAAATCAACTTGGTAAATAACTTGCAGTTCTTCAAGTTCTTTCTGGACAAATCGAATTTGACATAAATAGTTTAGTAATATTCCTATATGAAGAAAAAATTGTTTCCAGCATTAGAAAATTTTGAGATTGCTAAGCATATGATGGATTTGAACTCTGGGCAATGATGTTTTCCATCCAGGATACTCCAAATGGCTTCTTTAACTCACTTTTAGGACAAGCAGTAAATTCTATGTTTTGTCCAGAAAATTTAGAGAGAAGAAGGATAAGATATTTGTTTCTTTTCAGAAAAAAAGGGAAGTTCATTAAAGAAGACTTGAGTTGTAAAGAGATGATATATCCAAGGGAAAGTTGAATAAAGTTTTCTCCAGAGTCTAACGCACTTAAGTTAACCAGCAAGCAGCTGAAACAATGGCCACTTTGCAGTATCCATAATTTGACAAATACGTCTAGTGTTTAGAACACGGATACCATATTTGGTTCAACTGCTTACATTAACAACATTTAGGTTGCTTGAATTTTTTTATTAAGCAGTTAATTTGGAAAACAGGTAAAGTGAACATGGCATGTTTTATGTTTCTAATGGAATAATGGATAACTGTGACCAATTTAAACTTGATCATAATTCATTAATTCATTCATGGTCTGAGCAGAAAGCTGCAAGGACCAGTTTTTAGATTTTGAGTTACATTAGTTTAACTGGGAAGTGGTTGCTAAGTTTGCTATTGTGATTAAGCATCAAGCATTCGTAAGTGAGAATTTTTTAAAAAGGCTACTTATTTTGGGATCCCAAAGATTTTGATATTGATTGCTGATATAAGTCTGTTTCTCTGCACAAATTCGATGCCATTTGTGTTGCAAGTTTCTTCGTCATGTTTCAGAACTACTTGTCTGTAGCATAGTTACGTGTGTGCGCGGGGCATACGCGCCTTCATGTGTCTATTCCAAGAAACATTCTTTTGATTCTTTTGAATGCATCTACTTGCACCTCTGCAACATGAAAGAAAATATAAGCATAATTAGGGCTGAAAGTGAGATGAGCAGCTCGTGAGCAGCTCAAGACTCGGCTCAGTTAAACTTGACTCGAAGCTCGAGCTCAAGCTCTAATTTTAACTCAAATAAATAATCGAACCGAGCTCGAGCGTATTAATTTTTCACTTTTATATTTATTAATCTAGACCTTATTCTAGATATTAATTAAAAAAATAGTTACAACTGAAACTTAAGTTGAAGCCATGACACCTTGCAGGCAAGGCAACTTCATTACGTGTGTAATAGAATGGCCAGGGACGCCTTTTATAGAGACGGTTAATATGAGAATGTTTGAGTAACAGTTTTTAGTTTTCGAAAATAAAAACTGAAAACAGTTTTCTGAAGAAAACATGTTTGGATAACTGTAACTCGAAAACTGTTTACAAAACAGAAAACAATGAAATATTGTTTGGATAATCTTATTTTGAAAACTGTTTTGATATACTTTATAATTATTTTTAGTTTTGAGTTTAAATTTAAAATTTATATTAATTTTATATCTCATATTTACTAATTTTTCACTTTTATATTTATTAATCTAGACCTTATTCTAGATATTAATTAAAAAAATAGTTACAACTGAAACTTAAGTTGAAGCCATGACACCTTGCAGGCAAGGCAACTTCATTACGTGTGTAATAGAATGGCCAGGGACGCCTTTTATAGAGACGGTTAATATGAGAATGTTTGAGTAACAGTTTTTAGTTTTCGAAAATAAAAACTGAAAACAGTTTTCTGAAGAAAACATGTTTGGATAACTGTAACTCGAAAACTGTTTACAAAACAGAAAACAATGAAATATTGTTTGGATAATCTTATTTTGAAAACTGTTTTGATATACTTTATAATTATTTTTAGTTTTGAGTTTAAATTTAAAATTTATATTAATTTTATATCTCATATTTACTAAATATTTAAAAATAATTAATATTATTTTATTTTCTAAAATTTTAATATTTTTTATATACCATAGAGAAAGAATGAAACAGAAGTGAACATTGATTTTAGGGTTATTTTTCGAAAATTATGTTAGAAAACACAAATATGGAGTTTTCAGAAAACAGTTTTTAAAAACATTTTTTTGAAAACTGTTTTAGAAAATTGCTTTTGAAAACTATTTACCAAATATAAAAAAAAAATATACTAAAAATAATT
Organism: Bretschneidera sinensis; assembly: GCA_023935145.1. Lineage (NCBI taxonomy): Eukaryota > Viridiplantae > Streptophyta > Magnoliopsida > Brassicales > Akaniaceae > Bretschneidera > Bretschneidera sinensis. The sequence continues at coordinate 62,959,111 of CM043705.1, forward strand.
TTCAAAAACTATTTCTAAACATAACCTATGTTTCTTTTGTCCACTTTTGTTGGACTCATGTATCCCATATTGTAACACCATGTCACCAACCCACTACCATTGACAACTGCAAGCAATTTTGTTTTTACTTATTTTGAATTCATATTTCCCATGTGAAATTCGTCATTTAATTTTTAAACGAATTTATGTGTTTTTATGTGCTCATTATTTTATATCATTAATTCTTTGTTAATTAATTTTCTCCAAGCTCAGACTACTGTATCCATAAAAAAATTCAGGCTATATATATAGAGAAAATGAAATTCAAACTTGAATTTAGTAGTCGAGCCACAATAACACTAAGTTGATAATAATATTATTTTTTTCTGAAATTGAATAATTCTTACTAATTGGATTCTTTTTTTCTTCCTTATTTTTCTTTACAGTCTATAAATATCAACACCTATTATATATGCTGCAGCATTGGATTTTTGGGTTAGTCTATTTACTTCATTTTAAAATTGATTTTACTTACTACTTTTGTATTTTAAGTATCTTTGAACAATAGCAACAATATAAAAGATATAATAATAAAATGATATCATTTGTATTTTTTTTTTCTCTCACATTTTCATTCTATTAAACAAGAGTAAAAGAAAATTATTTTCTTTCTTCTTAGTTTTTCATCCTCCTAAATAAAAACACATTTCTTCTCACTTTTCTTTCCACACATTTTTCTTTCCTCTCACTTTTCCTCTCGTGCTAAAATACCTTAAGTGTTTCATGAGCTTCACCCATATTGGGTTCTGCTAAGAAAAATCCAATTTCACATTAAAGGAAAATAAGAAGAAAACAGGGTGTAATAAGTCTGAAATAATTGCAGACAATCAAATTCAAACTTCACATTTTCACTCTAGGTATGAAGCTGGAGTATGAAATGCCAATGTATACCACTAAGTATCCTCTAGAACTATACTATAGTACAGTTATCATTCTTGCATTATCTGATGGTATCAGCTGCTGCTGTTGCTACTTCTTCTCACTAGTACTAGATTTTCTTGCTTACAGAATCAGCTGCTGCTGTTGCTACTGCTAGATTTTCGTGCTTACAGTATCAGCTGGCTGCTGTTGCTATGCTAGACTTGCCTGCTTAGAGTAGCTGTGGAACAAAACACTAATTATCACTTATTGAGGTATGAAATTAAAAAAAGAGAGAGAACATTATAGATAAAGAAAGGTAAAACATGGAAATTAATGATCAAAAGTAGATCCAACGCTCACACGGTAAGTTTTCATCTCAACAATTTGAAACCGTTTGAAATTATTCAATGTTCTCAGTGCATCGCTCTCACATGTGGGTCCCGCAAAAAAAAAGTTAACTCAAGTGAAAATAAAAAAAAATTGAGCAATTTTAAAAATTACTCGTGAAACCCCCTATTCCATCACTAAAAATACAGGTAAAGAAAATAAACGTGGCCTGCCTGACAGATACTTCCTGAGTTTACAGGTTTCCTCAGACATGGCATGTTGGACTAGAAAAAAAGTCGACAGAGAAGAAGAATCTGATAATTAGAGAATAAAAATTTGCCAACAAATTTTTTTTTTCCTGAAACTAAAAGAGTTTAGAATCTGAAATCTATTCTACCCACTCACTTGATTCTGTTGTCATATGTGAAGGCATACTATTCTCCAAAAAGCAGCTTCCACCAAATAAAAAGAAGGTTCTTTTGACAAAAACTGCTTATTCCTTGCCAGAGAAGTAAACTCTGTTCAGCCGTGAACATTAAAAAAGTTGTAGACTTTCCTGGTTCTACTTTTTTCCATCCATCAAACCTACCCAAAATTGACTATTTTATTGCTAATGAAACATGATCAGCTAAAGTTATAAGCTATTCACAAAATAAGACTGGATGGCACCCATCAAAGAACTATCATACCATTTCTCAAATATATATACTACTAGTATTACGGGAGTGATTAAGCAATAATATTCACCTTGTTTCTGTATCTTTTGATTACTGAAAGTAACAACTTGTCCCCTGCTATTTGCCTCACTCTTCTAACCAGTTCTCCTCGTGAAATCTTCTTTTGCTGTGATCGAATGAGGCCCAAAATTAAGGCGATAAAACTCCAAGAAATTTTATTCAATCGAGATCAAGAAAAATATGCTGTACTTACTCGATGATCATGTAGGTTTTTGTCAATCAAGGTTATTTTCGAAGGATGCAAGAACTCTGAAAGTATAGATGTCAAAACAGTAAAGCTCATCCATGGTGAGGAGGGTTTCACTGCATTTGCCTGTATTATACTGGGACCTGAATTATTAAACACACCAACCAAACAACCTCAATATCAAATCATGCAACAGTGTAAAGAATCCAACATTCTCACTTAATAAAAAAAAGAACCCAATCATTCTCACTTATCAGAAGAAGAATCCAAACATTCTCAAATAACCAAAGATCTGAATCTTGGAATTGCTTACCTTTGACACAAGGGGCCTGAAAACTTATGATGTAATAAGGGAAGATGTGAGAATTCATGAAAGCACTCCACACAATGTATTTTCTTGGGGCCAAAATATCGTCCACACCAGAGTCAAATTCCTTGGAACTTGGATAAAATTGCTCGGAACCAGAACTTACCACTTCGGATCTTCCCAATATAACGCGGCATAACAACAAATGACTCAAGCCATTTTCATCAACCTCTGAAGATACGACACTGTTACATTGAAAAACATTATTAGACTTTTGTCGAATTGACTTTTTTTTATTGAATTAAATATACTCCAATAGATTGCTGAGAAACCTTAAGGACAAAGAAAAGCAAATAAAATATTGTACATACATTAGTTTCCAATAATAAGAAAAACTCTGGTCAAGTATTCATAAATCTAAAAGCAGGGTAGGATTCTTTCTCTTTTTCCCACACTTTTCTCAGCAGCCAAACAGATTTCACCAAAAAAGATATGTAAGTGCCACATATCGTCCATAACACAATTAAAAAGTAACAAATCTTAAGGACAAAGAAAAGAAAAGAAATGACGGAATCTATTGGCTCCTAATAATAAGAAAAACTGTAATCAAGTGTTCAAAAAATTAAAATCAGGGTCAGATTCTTTTTGTCTTTTCCCACATTTTTTTTAGCTTCAACCAAAAAGATTTCACCAAAAGTTATATATGCAGATGTCATATATCTTCCAAAAAGCAATAAGTAACAGATCTTATTATGAACTCAAAATCATTTTGATACACTTACCCATCAAGGAGACATTTAGCAGGAGACAAATGAATGCCAAACCCATAAGATTCAGCACCATTATTAGAAGGTTTACTACTAAACCCATGGGACACAATCTCACAAATCTCCTCCCTCGAAGCACCATACCAAGCATACTTCAGATTAGCATCCCCGCCACATTTCTTTGCCACTGCCCTGCAGTGAATCCCAAAGGAAGCAAATCTTGCTTTCCCTGTCAGGCTAGAGTTCGAGTTCTTGTGTATGGCCACAATTCTTGTGTCCTTAGCATGGGGACCCATACCCATAAGAAAACTTTTCTTGATAATGATATGCTCCACATTTTCTTCTCCAATCTTGATCATCCCATTACCGGTAAGAAAACCAAATCCATCTAACCCAGAATTTACCTCATCACAATCAGAATCAGCATTTACGATTTCGTCATCATCAATATTCATTGACACTTGGTCTGCAATTTGAACTTGCGCCATCTGTTAAAAAGAAAGGCTAAACTACAATTGGATCTAATCTAAAGAAACAAAGAACAGGGTATTCACAAGAGACCCAAAAAGAGCGACCTAGAATTCTAGATTAAGAAAAGGAGAGAATTCTTGAGGAAGGTGGGCTTGAGTGGATTTGTGTAAAAATATGGCTAATTTTTGCACAAGGAACCAAAGAGACTCATTAGTTTTGTATGGGCAGATTTTTATACGCAAGAGCGTATTGCAAAAACCGCCTCATTAATTCAGTTCTTTTGTTTTTGGCGGTTTATAGCAAAAACAGTTTTCGTGCCGAAGTGTCTAAACAAACTAGTCGGCGCGGCCAAGTTTTCCTTGTCCACAAAGGATTCGATTCGACGGTTGAAATTACTAAAATGCCCTTAAGGTTTGGAGAAACTAAATAATTTTATACGAGAACACGGAGGTGGCTTCTTTTGCATGGAAGGGTGTTTGAGACAATTTGAAATAATATATAGGAAAATTGAGTGGATGATTAAGAAAGTAGTAATAAATTTAAGAGCGACGCTAATCCTACTTGTTTGGATTACTTACTTCTCAAGCAAGTTAAGAAAGTTGTAACAAATTTTGCACCCTAAGATTTCAATCAAATTGGTTCACATTCAATTTTTGTTAATATCTCAAATAGGTGTCTTATGCAAAGTTTATAGTTAATTATTAATGGAATATTTTGTCAATTATTTTATTTTATTTATTTTTAATCTTTTAATCACAATTTTTTTTTATTTTTTAATATGAGGACAATCCAATTTTTTTCTCTTATATATTTAATATTAAATATCTTTCATATTATATTATTATTTATAATTTCGTTCAACTGCACATGTGATGCATATGAACCATCACGTGTGTTGTATACATATGAAAAATATCATGGTTAAAAAAATTATTAGTGAAAGCTCTTATGGAAAACACTGATAAAATATCAGGTACAAAAATTAAGATTCAAGTAAAAGTATTATTTGTCTTTTTCTTTTATTAGAAGTGATGGAGTGTAAGTATAGATATATAATTATTCAATCACAATTTTAGAAGTTCAGTAGACGATAGTATATGTCATCAAAAGTTTGGTATAATGTTAAAAGTTTTTTTATTTCATCAAGAATGTTTGGGTTCGAATCTCTCCATAACTGTTTATTGACACTAAATTTAAGTTTTCATCGCACAGAATACGAAATGATCTTTAAATTCGGTTTTAACATAAATGCAGTGGGGATTTTATGTGCTGAGCCCAATACTTTTTGACTCGATATATAAGATATTTTTACTAAGAAAAAAATAAACAACAACTCATCGTTACAATAACACACATAATAAAAAAAAATAATCAAAATATAAATTAAAAAAATAACAGAGAATCGGAATATCTTGTAACCCCAGCAGTTTTCAGCCTTGATCATTGATCAAGGGATCTATCATTCGTAATTGTCTTTTCTTTTTCTTATTGGTGAACCCATCACTGATAAAAGCAATTATTTCCTAGTTAAATTGGCAAAGCGAATATGCCGAATAGTCGATAGATTGACAAGAAATGAAATTAAGAGATTGTGAAAAATTGAAAAAAAAATCTAAAACTATTTGAAAACGTTTATCAAAGTAATTGTTTAAACAGATATGCAAACAACAACAAAACATAAATTGGTGCAAATTTGTTTAGATTGAGAACAAACTAAGCAAAAAGTATAGGGATTGCAAGTACTGTCACAACAATTTTTGTTTGTTTCAATGAAAAATAAAAACTTAAAAATTAAATAATGTAAAATAATATTTTATTAATATATAAATTATATAAAAATCAAACTCATGTAAAATAAGATTTACACAGTTAAATGAAATGCTAAACAAAAGAAATTTCATTATTTTTTTATTTAAATTGTTTTACAAGTGATTCGAAAATAATTTTTTCTTTATAAGGGAAATTACTCTCATTTTTTTTTAAAAAAATTCTCACATATTAAACCATTAATTAATTAATTAATTAATTTTACATCATTTATTTTCAGATTTCAAAACAACAAAAAAAAATTTAACTGAACATTTATAATTTTACCTGAAATTTATTTTACAATAAATTACTTTTACGTTATAATATAATTTACATAAAAACAAACAGAACCAAAACAAAAAAAAATGACTTAAAAATCAATAGCATTAGACGCTGTCTTTTGTTGGTGTCCGCGGAGAGTTTGATTGTTGCCGCAATTTTGCTTTCTGAACCCATTCTTGAATGGTTTTGCCAACTGCCACCGTAACTGCGATTTCTTCACCTCAAACTGTGCGTGTTCTTCCCTGTTAGAAAACTACCAGAAACAAACTTTACCTTCTTTGGCTAAGGTCTTGGTTTAGCAACATGGGTTACTCTTGCCTCATTCAAAAATAAACTAAAATATGGTCTAAGTTTAACTTTTTCCAATACCGAGCCCAAATGCAATTAGGGGTGAACATGGTTTGCTTTGAGTCGAGTTGGCTTAAATATTAAATCCAACCTAATTATACCGGGTTGAAAAAATCTCAACCCGACCCATGAATCCATCTAATTACAACTCAATCTAATTCATTCAAATCAGTTTGTATAGGTTTGGGTCACCAGATTAATATTTTTTTATTAAAAATTAAATCATATATATTAGATAACTTTTTTTGAACTTGCAGGAGCCCTTGAAGATTAATCTTTGGGAGTTATCTACCACACTTGGCATGAGATACAACAAGTTTTTCACATGAGCCATATGTACTAATGAAAATTGAAACGGTCAAATAAATATAGCATAGTATTTTTTTTTTTAAATCATAAAGATACATAAATAAGTTTTGTCAAGCACTTATATAATGCAAAGAGAATGAGAGAATTTCTCTTCAAAGAACTATGACCAAACTTAACCATTAATTGTATAGACACTGAAACGACTATACAATTTACTTTATATAAGGAAATATAAATTTGTGATCTAACACTTATTTTATTCTAAATAATTTTCCCAAGCATGCATAAGATTTATAAGATTATATAAAAACCATCTCACAGCATAAAAAAACATGTGATAGAATTACTATGTGAAATAGAATTAAAGAAGCAAGTATATATATATATTAAAAAAAGGAACAAAAAGCAAGTTTACACAAATAAAAGGCAATCAATTGAAGGATTCCTGCTATTATACTTATTATTAACAAAAAATGACACAACGAAAACAAAGAAATAAGTCAGAATTATCTAATAATCGTAGTTTTATATGACCTTCATCCTCCTTTGGAATCCAAGGTCCTTAAAAAATTAAATTAAAGAAATAATAAGTAGATTCGAGAAATAAAAACAATGAATTAAGGATTTTAAATCGAACTTGCAAAGAGAGTGAGAGAATGCTCTGCTAAATCTTAACCGCAAAGAGAAAGAAGATGAGAGATCAAAGAGATTAAGTGATGTTGTGATAGGGTTTCAACTTTCAACTGAACCAATTACATATCACTCCTTGGTAAATTTTATTTTCCAAAATATCCATTATAGTTTTGTCAAATTATATCAGGCTATGACCTGTTACATATTTTATACACTAGTCGGCCGGTGAGCAGAATAACATAAGCATTTTATTATTATATATGCTATAATTATTTACACAAGACTTTACATTTAGTAAATATAAAATATATAAAAACATATTGGTCGGGTTATCGGTTTGAGTCCGATTAAAAATTTTAAACTCATGACCTAACCCAACCGATCGGATACAAAAATTTCGATTCAACCCAACTTCTAAAAAGATCCAACCTAACCCAATCTATTTTATCGATTTGTGTCAGATCTGCGGTTCAACTAAGTTCCATGCTGACCCCTACATGCATTGCATTTTTCTTCTCCATAAGTGGGCATGTGATATTTAGCATTAATCCGGGGAGGTCTTAGCTTCAATTTCTAGCAACATGGCCAAAATGAATAATTTAGGGATTAATAAAGGGTATTTGTAGGTTTTAAAAATACGATTCTTTATCTATAGATTTCATCATACTAAGGGAGGGAAGAAATATTGTGCACTTTGTTGGGGTGGATTTTTCTGAACCGTAACGCTCGATGTCGTAGCAAATGTTTGAACGGAGGGTGCATATTTGCTTTTTGGAAGTTTTGACTAGGATCAAGGAGTGCAATCGTGGAGGCTTACTCTGTTTGACGTTTTGCCTTTAGTCCTCAGTCTACGTTCGTGGTTTTGCCGCAGTAGGAACAATTAACCCCGCATTCATCAATGCAATTAAGCCTAAGGTTGTACCGAGGCACTAATGATGCAATAGTGGACCTTGTTTATCTGCCTTAGCCTATGGGGACAACTTAGAAGAAAGAAAAAAACGACAAGCAATATAGCAGTACATATTTTTTGCAGAGGAATGAAATATGTGTGAGGAATAAGTGAAGAGAGATATGATGTAGCTGCTTATAAGGATGAGTCTGATGTAGTGACAATGGTATTGGTATTAGATTGGTGTACAACGACGAATGTGCTACGGCAGTAACTCGGAGAAGAGATCATGAAGTCAACATAGTGGGAACATGTTGTGTTATCCGATCTTGCAATTGTTATAGAGGTCCCAAATCATGTTAACCAGAAATAACAATATCACCACGCAAATACATGGTATAAGTGGAATTGCATAGCTCGATGAGGGGCCTTTTGGTGTGCATTGGTTGTTCAAGTGAGTGGAGATACATGTAGTTATGTAGGAAATTCTTAGATTGAGGACTCCATAAGTAGCACGTTTTTGAGCTATAGGGGAGAGGCGATTTTGAGTGTTTCTGATTGCTTCTCTCGAAATGGAGGGAACCGACTGGCTTTTTTGTCGAAGAAGAAGAAAGGTATTATAAGTGCTTGCAATGTTGTGGAAGGGTTGCAAGTTATTGCTTTAAGTAGTATATTGAGTTAGGTTGTGTGGTAAGTATGTTGAGATGTCTTGATCCTTGTCCTAGCTTGGTCCTTTTGTAGTTGTTAGCTATGTCGTGTGTGTCCCCCTGGGTGAAAATGCGGAGGATTATTTATAGAGATGAGACCAACCCTTCTCTCCGAGACTTGTGGTCCTTAGACCTTAGAAAGACTGCTCAAACCAATAGAAATTAATTAACCTGCCATGACATCTAGGAGATCTCAAGAAATCTGCAGGTTGCAGTTGTAGCCATCAACCATCATATCACAATAATTTCCCCTTTTGTTTGTCCGTTCTTCATTTTATCCCTTGGATGCAGCCATGATCCTGTGGAGAAACCGTTGGAGATGGTGAGGTTGCTACAAATGGCGATTTATTTGATGGAGAGAACATGTCAGACGGCTTTTACCTTTGCAGGTGGTAGAAGTGATGGTAGAAGTGATGTAAAGGGGTTGATGTATTAGCATTGTGCATAAGGCTGAAATGACTTGATTAGAGGCTCATGGTGGGCTTTAGTTGAACTAAAACACACTTTGGTCGAACAGTAATTGATAATTTGAACAAGAGACTTGATACTGAAATAGGCGCACTGCTAGGGCCTAGTAACATTTCGTTACTAATGCAGTTGTTATCGCTATAATTGCTTGTAATATTCGTTTTAATAAAATAAAGATAAAGAAGTAATTTTACATATATTATATTAAACTCAATAATCCATACATGAGAGATTTATTATTGATTTGAAATTAATACTGCCAAAAACACCTCTCCAATGGGAAGACGACACGTGGATCATCTTGATGCCAGGCTGCAAGGAGACACGCGGAAGACCCAGGCTCGGACAACTGGGCCTCCAGGTCATAACCGCATTTCAGGGCATCATTGCCCCCCAGCTGGGCCTCCACGTCACCATCGCCCTTCAGGCTATCATTGCCCAACCAAGTTGGGACGTCAGGTCGTCAAACCGCCCTAACGCATAAACGACCCCTATCAAACCAGCAAGGCAAAACCCAAGCAAACGACCCCCAGTCTCCTAGCTAGGCTTCCTAAGCATATTACCCAACCAAGTTGGGGCGTTAGGTCAACAAACCGCCCTAATGCATAGACGACTCCAGATCAAGCCAGCAAGGTAAAGCCCAAACGGACGACCCCTGACCCCCTAGCTGGGCTTCCTAAGCATCATTGTCCAACCAAGTTGAGGTGTCACATCACTACCATCCTGGGCAATATGCCGCCTCCAAAGCCCTATAAAAAGGCTCAGGTACGCATTCCAAAAGATCCAACTCTTCTTGACCTAAAAAGGGAACACTCGTCCCCTACATACATCTTATCTTACTCTGACTAAAGCTTTGGAGCATCCCCGGAGGCACCTCCTCCGGTGATCCCATAGCTCACCTTTCTTTCCTTGTGTAGATAAATCCAAGGCCCAGCCTCCAGCTCAGCAAAACACATTTTTGGTATCAACAGATTGGTGTCGTCCGTGGGAAACCACCACCTCTCGCTGGTCAGTAACAGCGAAGAAGTTTAAAGAACTCATTTGTTGTAATAGCCACCTAAAACCCTCTCCAGGGACCTCGGTAAAAGAGCAATGAGGTCCGGATCGAGTTCCTCGGTCGAGTCCGAGGCACAGCCCAACATAACTACTCTTCTGGCGCTGTTCGTGGAACTTCCGCGGCTAATGGCTAACTTGGCCGCTGAAGTCCTCGAAGGGGCTCGTCAGCCCTCGCCAGCACCTTCTCGACCAGATCCCAATCACACCGGCTTGGCCGACCGTAGACCTTCATTCGATGCCTGTTTCGTGGCCGAGTCCCCCCCACCTCATGTGGCTAGATCTAAAGAAAGCCCATTGTCAGAGGGCAGTGAAGGCCTCGGCAAGCGAATTGAGGATATAGAGGAACAGATCAATGAAACGTTTAGAGGTCGCAGCCACAACGTTATGGACGAACTCGATGTGCAGGATCCCTCTTTCGCTCAGGAGGTCCTCGAGGCCCCCCTCCCACCAAACATCAGAATACCTCATATTAAACATTATGATGGATCAACTAACCCCCTAGACCATCTCTAGCACTACAAGACCACAATGACGCTCCACAGGCACTCCGACCCTGTGATGTGTCGGGCTTTTCCCCTGACACTCGAGGAAGCAGCAGTTAAGGGCTGAGTTATGCCTTCGCCTTGCATTTTATCAGTAGCAAAGGGCCAAAGAAGACCTCGAAGTCCCTTGTTCAACATCATCCAGTTAAGGGAGGAGAAGCTTCGAGCCTATATTTCGAGGTGCAATTCTGCCGCATGAGAGATCTTGGACCTCGACCCCAGCGTTCATATGCTGGCTTTCAAGAACGAGCTGAGATCTAGGGTCTTCAGTTCGAAACTCACCCGACGCCTACCCGTCGATATGAACGAAGTCTTGGCCTGAGCCGAGAAGTATTTGTTGGCAGAAAATGACCAAGCGTTCCGAAAAGAACGGGAAGGGGACGCGAAAAAGAGGAAAAGAGGCCCAACCAACCCAGGCTACAAGCCTATTAAGCGAAAATTTCGCGAAGATAGACCGAGGGCCCCTAGGACTTTCGAAGGTAGGCCTCAAACCCCCAGGTCCATTGTGGACGGACCCAGGACCCCTAAGTCCTTCGGAGACTACACCCCGCTCAATGCATCGAGGACCAACATCCTGATGCAAATCCATGACAAGACCATCTTATAGTGGCCCTCGAGACCATTGATCCTCAACCCAGACCGAAACACTTGGTGTAGTTTCCACAGGAACCACGGTCACGACACAGAAGATTGCCAGGCACTAAAAAACCAGATCGAGGCCCTCATCAACAGAGAGCAGTTAAAAGAGTTTATCGGGCCACGGATTGAAAAGTTTAAGGAGTCGCCCCGGACAAGTAGGCCGACACGACCTATCCGAAAGAGTCCTAGGCCTAGCCGTGGGGAGTCCAGCCAAAAGAAACCAGAGGCCACCACAGCAAAAATCATCAAAACCATCTGCAGGGGGCCCATAACTAGGGGTACGTCCGGGAATCCTGAAAAGTCTTATGCCAAATAAGTGGCTTCTGTCTCCGAGTTCTACAAACGACAGAAGACGGAAGGAACTATTTTTTTTTGGATCAGAGCTTGGAAGGAGTTCAGACCCCGCATGATGCCGCTGTAGTCATCTCCTTCCACGTGGCTAATCACTAGGTCAGACGAGTCCTAGTCAACAATGGAAGCTCGGCCGACATCCTATTCCTTGATACTTTTCAACAAATGCAACTGAGGGACTCCAGGTTGGAACCAGTCTCCACCCCACTTTATGGCTTCTCGGGAGGACTAGTGTTCACAGAATGTAGTATAACCCTCCTAGTAACGACAGGAATAAATCTGTAGGCAACCACAGTGCAGATTATCTTCTTGATTGTTCGGCAGTCTTCGTCGTACAACATGATACTCGGTCACCCCACTCTTAAAAACTTTGAGCGGTCGTCTCCATGTACCACCTTAATGTAAAATTCCCCACGGAGGGAGGAATGTGTGAAGTCAGGGGAAACCAGCAGATCTCTAGGTCATGTTAACTCAATGCAGTGAGAGAATGTAAGAATATGGAAACCCTCCCACTCGAGTTGGATGACCTTAGGGATGAAGGAAGCAACCCACGGGGCAGCCAGTGAAAGAATTAACAGATGTCCCCCTTGACAACGATATTTCCCGAACCGTTCAAATTGGCTTCAATCTTTTAAAAATCCTCAAAGAATCTTTACTCACCCTTCTTCGGGCGAACCAGGACCTTTTCGCTTGGACCATCGCAAACATGCCAGGAATCAGCCCATAGGTCATTGTAGACTGACTAAGTGTGGACCTAAACCACAAATCGGTCATCCAAAAGAAAAGGTCATTCCCCTCCAAGCGGTAAGCCATCATCCGGACAGAGGTCGACAAGCTGCTCTCGGCCAAATTTATCCGAGAGGAAAATTACCTGGACTGGGAGTCCAATGTAGTAATGGTGAAAAATACGAGTGACAAATGGTGGATCTGCATCAACTTCTCAGACCTAAACAAGGCTTGTCCAAAAGATAGCTTCTCTTTGCCTAGAATCTACTAGTTAGTTGATGCAATGTCAGGACATGAGCTGTTGACCTTCATGGACACATACTCAGGGTATAACCAAATCCTCATGTACCAACCAGACCAAGAGAAGATGGTCTTCATCACTGAGCAGGGGCTCTACTGTTATAGAGTCATGCCTTTCAGCTTGAAGAATGCGAGGCAATTTACCAGAGGCTGGTGAATAAAATTTTCCAAGGGAAAATAGGCAGAATATGGAAGTTTATGTTGATGACATGTTGGTAAAAATTGTTGGAGCCAATAACCACGAAGCCGACTTAAGAGAAGCCTTCGAAGTCCTCTACCGTCATTAGATGAAGCTGAATCCCACTAAGTGTGCCTTTGGAGTCACTAGGGGAAAATTCCTTGGATTTATAGTGACCCACAGGGGTATAAAAGCAAACCTTGAGAAGATAGAAGCCATCCTCAGCATGAGCCTACCTCAAACAGTGAGGGAAGTCCAGTGACTTACCGGAAGGATAGCCACTTTGAGCCGGTTCATGTTAAAATTCACAGAGAAGTGTCTCCCTTTTTTAAAGCCATCAGGAAGGCCAAAGACTTTGTCTGGTCCGAAGATTACCAAGAATCATTCCGAGAACTAAAAAAATATTTGGGTATTCCCCTTTACTCACCAAGCCCGTAGTTGGCGAGGAGCTCTTCTTATACCTCTCGGCCGGGCACGAGGTGGTGGCCTTCGTCCTAATTTGAGAGGAGGCAGGCACGTAGACACCACTGTACTATGAGAGCAAGGTCCTCTACGATGCAGAAAAAAGGTACCTTCCTGTGGAGAAGATGGCGTACGCCATCTTGATCTCGGCCCGCAAGCTCAGGCAATACTTCCAGGCCCAACAATCACTTTTCTCATCGACTAGCCTCTTCTACGAGTACTCCACAAGTCGAATGTCTCTGGCAGAATGGTAAAATGGTCAATAGAACTCGACGAATTTGATATTCGATATCGGCCCCGGGCTGCCATCAAAGCCCAGGCCTTGGCCGACTTCGTCATAGAAATAACTCTACCAAAAGATCCACCTCAAACTCTCGATGAGGCAAGCCTGCCCCCTCAGTGAGCTTTTCATGTTGATGGATCCTCCACTGACGCCAGCAGTGGCGTTGGACTCATCTTGGGGGGCCCGAAAGGCTTCACCTTTGAGTACACTCTCCGATTTGAATTCAAGGCCTCAAACAACGAGGTTGAGTATGAAGCCTTACTAGCCGGGATGAAACTGGCTATGGTATTATCTATAGAAGCCCTTGATGCGTACAACGACTCACAATTGGTGGTAAACCAAGTAAAATGAGAGTTCGAAACCCGAGGAAAAAGAATCGACCGCTACTTAGCAAGGCCTAAAGAGCTCGTCGCGAAGATCAAAATGTTTCGGATCAGTCAGATCCCCCGGGCCGCAAATGCAAAAGCTGATTCTTTAGCCTGGCTTGCTTCTTCCCACTAGCCCAAATGTATACTGGCAGTCTACCTCGAAACACTTACCACACCCAACATTGATGAAACCATAGTGTTGCCCGTGTCAGTGAAGAGACTTGGATGGATCCTATCCTTTGATATTTGTGGGATGGCTATCTCCCCGAGGAAAGAAACAAAGCCAAGAAAATCATATCTCGAGCGGCGCGGTACACAATCTTGGGTGATCAGTTGTATAAAATGGGCCTCATATTGCTCTAATTGAAGTGTCTTGGCCTGATTGAAGTCGATTACGCCCTTCAAGAAGTCCACGAAGGGATATGCGGGAATCATCTTAGGGGCTGGACCTTGGCATTCAAAATCCTTCGCCAAGGTTATTACTGGCCTAGGATGAGAGAAGAGGCAATGGAATTGGTAAAAAAGTAAAAAAGCTGTCGTCGTCCCCCATAGACCAGCGAGTCTCCTAACTCTGATCACCAGTCCACTTCCCTTCTCCATGTGGGATATGGACCTCCTCGGACCTTTATCCAGGGTAGTCGGTCAATGAAAGTACCTCATAGTAGCAATAGACTACTTTACGAAATGGGTAGAGGCCGAACCACTGGCCAACATAACCGACCATTAAGCTCGGGGCTTTGTTTGGAAGTCGATAGTGTACCGGTTTGGTGTATCCCAAGTATTGGTAACGGAAAACGACAAACAGTTCGACAGCACTCGATTCAAAGCATTCTGCGAGGAGTTACATATCGAGCATCGTTTCTCCTCGGTCGGGTATCCGCAAGCTAATGGGCAAGCCAAGGTAATTAATTGAACCCTCTTATAAGGCATCAAAAAGAGATTAGATGAAGCAGATAAGCAATGGACAAGCCACTTACCTAATATACTTTGGTTGAATTGAACCACGACTCGGGCACCCATAAGAGAAACCCCTTTCTTTATGACTTATGGGTCAGAGGTCGTGATTCCCTTGGAGATCGGAGTGCCCTCCCTCCGAATACAAAACTTCAAAGAAAAAAACAATAATGAAGCTCTTGGCATGAACGTCGACCTCCTTGAAGAAGCTTAAGACAAAGCTCAAATCCGACTAGTGGCCTATCAACAACGGACCGCTAGGTATTTTAACTCTCGAGTGCAGGGAAAGCATTTCTTGCTTCGCGGCCTCGTCCTACGAAAGAGCAGAGTATCTCAGCCCCAGGAAATGGGAAAGCTGATCCCAAACTGGAAAGGACCATATCAAGTCAAAAAGGTGTGCCGCCCTGGTACCTTCGAACTCAATGAGTTAAGTGGAAAGCTCATTTCTCGAACTTGGAATGTCGAACATCTTTGACGTTTCTACCGATAGGCTCGGATCCAGTGCCCAACTGTGGGGAAGAAGTTTTACTCTAAAAACGACTAAGTGTAAAAGCAGGGAAATATTATATGGAAAGTAAAGTTCAAAAAAAGGGTTTTTTTATAAACTTATCAGTAAAGTTACAACAAAAACCCTAACAACCTCGAAGTACAAAGAAAAAACCAATAATTATAGCCCAGGATAAGAGCTGCCTCAGCTTCTATATCTTGATTCGCTCCTCTGTGGCGGGCTGCTCTTATCCTAAGTCTGGATGTTCTGCCCTTGCTGCAGGCTACCCCGTGCTTAGATGTTATTCTTGCCTGTTCAGTTGCCCCTGCCCGAAATCTGGATGATGCTTCTGCTCCTCGGGTTACTCCCCCTCCGAAGCAGGCTGCTCCTAATCCTCCTCCTCCTCCTTGGGCTCCAGAAGGTTGAGGCCCGAGAAGTCCATCTCTGGGTATATGGCCTTAACCTTCCCCTTAGCTTCCATGAAGCCCGCAAAGAACTACTGGCCTCTCTCCAGGATTACGACCATCCGATAGGCCTTCGAGCCCTAGAAAGCAGCCCGGCTATGAGCCTCAGCTTCCTCTGTAACAGCTCGGATGCAGGCCTCAGCCTACCCCGTAACACCTGAGCATGAGCCTCAGCACCAACCCAAGCTTGGTTAACCGCGTCCAGCAAAGCCTGCAACTGGCGAACAGCCTCTGTCTTCTCCTTCAGCTAACACTGTGTTCGGCCAAGCAGCTCGGTCATCTCAAGGCATCGACGAGAGGCTGCGCCTATAATGACGCCCATCTGCGATCAAGCAGAAAGTGTTAGCCAAATAAAATGACAACAAGAAAAGAGAAGGGAAGGGAACGCATTAAGCAAAAATTTTACCTGGGACGCGACAGACTCTACGACCGCGCAGAGGGACCCGATAGTCTTCCGGGCTAGCTCCATAACATCCCGAGGAGGAGTCCCCTTAATCTGATACTCTAGCGCTACCCGAGGGTGCGCAAAAACGGAGTCATCAATCTTCAAAGCCTAGTTGGGTGTGAAGATGAGAGCCTCGGAGGCAGAGCCCTGGGTAGTACTAGGAGCGGTCGAGGGCCCAGCAACGACAGAGGTCACTGGGGCAGCACTAGACACAAGGGTGACCTCTGGGTGAGAAGGATGCCTTGGAGGGGTTTCTAGGTCAATCGAGGTAAAAGATGGGCCCCGAGGCCTCTTCCTGGCCCCTGATCCTGAGGCCTACAGCAATCGAAAGCAAGAAAGAAAAGAAGGCAAACGATTTGTTATCGAGGTTTGGCAATAGCTTACGTCTCCGTGAGTTCCTCTGAACTCTCTGTACTAAATCAATGGTTCTTTACAATTACAGCAACCCTCTTCAAAAAGCTCAAGTTCTTGAATAAACCAAGAAGAGAAGAAAGAACATGATAAGAATTATTACAATACTCTCTATCTATACTACTCTCTCTTCTTTACAACCAGCCTCTCTAAAATGAGTTATTCTTGTGTTTTGTGTCTTTGTAATCTCACACAATTCTCTCATGTATTGTGTCTTGTCACTTTTTTCAATTAATCTCAAATTATATCACAAACTTATGTTGAGAATGAAGCTAGGTGACCCTTTATATAGTGCACCAAATTCTTATCCAATCTTGAGAGTCAATCTCCACCCTTAGATCTTGATGACCACTTAACCATGGCCCTCCATCAATCCTAAGTGGTGTTTTGCATTTTAACCTTGCATCCACGCACCTAAGAGGAGGTTTAAACAAGCAGTCCATGTGTGCATCAGTTTGCCTAGCACCTAGGCGCTGAACAGGGGGCGGTGAGGCACTAGGCAAAGCTCATTTGCACCACATTCTGGGTGGTGCGATGCTGGTGGAGGGGCAGTTCGGCGCTGCCCTTCCCTAAGCTACTTTCTTGTTAGGCGATGAGGCGCTGGTGAAGGGGTGGTGAGGCGCACACTGATGCTGCCCTTCACACAGCAGTGCACACTACTTTGCTTTGTTGATTAGAGGTGTGCACACACATCCAAATGGATGCACACACATGTGTGCACTCCTTTAACATGCTTTATTTTACTCTTCCAACCTTGGTTTAGACTTTAACCATCTTTGAACCATGTTTAAACCTTAGACAAATACCAACATTGTTGTTGCACTATCTTCTGATTTTGGATTTCGATTCAATCTTGCGGCTTCTCTTGAGTGAAGACAAAATCTTGTTCTTCTATCTCTTGGATATAGACACAATCTTCATTTAGTTGAGATGACACAAAAAGAGTAAAGAGAAAATATTGCTTCTCTTCAACACTAGAATTGCATGAGAAAAGACGTTCCATTTCTTGTTGTTGTTGTAGTAGTGTAAGATTATGATTTTCAAAATCAAAAGTATCCAAATCAATACTTTGGATCATTTCCATCTCCTTAGAAATTTCTTCTTCAATTTGTGAGATGATTGGATCATTTAGATTTTGTTGTTCTATTGCATATATGCGAAAAACCAATGTATTATGTTTGTGGAATTAGTGCTCCATGAATGTGAATTGAGAAAGGTTTAAGAATGAAATGAATTAAAGGAGGATAAGGAAAGCACCAAAATGATACAGACTAATTTTGGATGGATGATTTTAATGGAGATGAATATGAATTTTGATGGTGAATTATAGAGAAAATGAAGATAATTGACATTAATCAATGGTTGGTGCCCAAACCCTAAGAAAATAAAGAGAAAAGAAAGATTATAAAATCAAAAGTTCATGATTGATTGCTTCATCCATTATACAAAAGGATGTGCAATGCCTTATATAGACTATGATAGATGAATACAAAGAGTAACTAACTACCTAACTAATTAACAAATAATAAATCAATAACTAATAAATTAACTAACCTCTTATTCAATTAACATGTTATCTAATATTAATTCTATTTGTATAAGCTTTTGATGGCTTTCATTGCAACAAAAAGTGAAAATTTTAGTCTCTTTCAATTAAAGGCCCCAACCCAATTAAAGTCCCCAACCCCACTAATATGATCGATGACACTGATCCTTTGTCAAAATGTAGTCTTCTGTCTATTGATATTAATTGCATACTACAATTTAAGGTTCTTGATTTGACAAAATCACATCATTACAAAGTTATCATACATAAAGAAGGATCCTGAAATCTATCTTTATGCTTTTGACACTTTTCAAAAATTTGTTATTGATAACTTAGACCGAAGATTTTGATAATACTTTAAGGAATTAAAATAATTTTTTTAAAAAATAAATAAATTTAAAAGAGATTGAGTATTATTTATCATGAACTGATTTAAGTTTATTGATTTATGTATACAAATCAAAATCCAAACGAGATCAATATTGGGTATCACTTGAAATCTAAAAATTTACACCGCCAAATTATATGTCATTTATTTGTTTACATTTCTTTTTATACGAGATACATTCTTTTGTAAACTTTAATAATTTTTTTCTTTTTCACATGTAAATCAGTAAACTTCTCTCGATCTTTGATTTATAAACTTTGCTTTAGGTTGTGAAGGAAAATGGTAAATTACATTTAGCCATCTATAGTTTAGCCTAACATACACATAAAGACTTGTAATTTCAAAATATACAGATACCTCCATAGAATATGCATTTTTCGATTCAAAATATACAGATACCCCCCTCAAATATGCATTAGAATACAGATACCCTATAGAATATGTTTTTTTTTATGTAAGAATACAGATTCTCCCTTGAAATATGTTTATCTAGGAAGGTATCTGTATATTTTGAAACTATAAATCTTTGTGTAGATTAAGCTAAACTATATGTGGTTAAATGTAATTTACCCAAAAGAAAACCCATATGCTTGTGTCGGTAGCAAAAGGAAAAGGTTGGAGAAGATACTAATCTAATGATGACTCTCATCTAATGGTGTACTTGAAATAAAATTTGTTCAAGTTATTGGAGAGAATCCTAATCCAATGGCAAATATGAAGAGAGAATATTTGTTGACTCTTAATGGTCAATTGTCTGAAAACAATCAAGTGGAAATGATATTTTGCCATGAGTAGCCAACCCATGCAGAGTAAGGTTGCTATAAAGCCAAAGCCAAAGCCCAATCCAGTTTTAAACGATCATAATTGAACTAATAAGAGGCCCATTTTGTGGTGCAACCTTTGTAAGAAGTAGAAAATTAAGATTGTTAAGAAGGCCTTGTTTGGAAAGGGTTTTTAGAAACCCTTTTTAGTTCTCAAACTACAAAAATACTTTTCAAACACTAGGTAATATGTTTGGTAAGTAGTGTTCAAAAATAGTTTTTAAACACAGTTTTGTAAAAATGTGTTTTCAAACACTGATATTTGAAAACTCCCAATTAGAGTTTTCAGTCTTAAAACATTGTCCAGTTTTCACTTTCACGATTTCACTTTCCCAATTCTCTTCCTCTATCACTGTCCTAAAAACAGTCATAGAGCTCTTTTCTCACTCACACGACTTCGCCTTCTCCTTCTCCAAAATTGTTCCTCTCCATCTTCCCTCTCTCTGCAACACCTTCATCATTCTCTCTCCCTATTTCCTTTCTTTTCACTTTCTTTGTCCATTCTTTCTCTGAACCGGGTCTCTCTTTCCTCTTCCACAGAAATTGTGACGGTGATGGAGAGCTCCAAGAAACCCGGAAGAGATGCGAGAAATTTTCCACTCATTTTCCTACTTTCCAAACACATATTGTCACTCAGCCTTACCTCAGTTCAAATCCCAAAAAAAAACCTAAATCAAAGTTGAAAGAGTTAAAAACGCATCACTCTCTCTACTCTCATGTGATCTGCGTGCGAGCCCTCCCTTCGCTAGAACCAACCCCGCATGCCCCACCGTAGCACTGCCGATACCACTAACCCTCTATCGTACCTCTATTTCTAGTGTTGTTGTGTGACTGATTCATCATCTCTTTCGTGGTTTAGTCCCGGGGTTGTAGCAGCAATCAAGGTCCCATTCATTCCCAGGTAAAACCTTGATTCCTTTTCCTTTTTTGTTATTTTCATTCTTTGATATGGTTCATGGCATGATAACCACTGAAATGTGCTTAATTTTTAAAATAACAAAACAAAATTAGATATTCTATTTTGTTGAATTCGGGTCAGTAACTATGGCTTAAGTTTCTCTTTGTTTCATTTTATTTTCTAATCCTCGAGTATGGTCTGAAACTTAACTGATTTTTTGTAAGGTTTGGGGTCTGGCTTGATAAGTAGTTGGGTACATTTTGTTGGAGAGTTGGCTGAGATTGGCCTGAGTTCTTGTATCTGTGTTCTTGATTGAATCTGAGTGAACCAAGTTTTAACAAACCGAGATTGGATTTACAGATAACAGACCAAAATCGATTCTTCTTGTTGTTGTTGTTAATTCTTTGAGCGGAGATTAAATTGTGCTTATTGAGTATGAATTTGTTGTTTTAAATTTAAAATTCCATGGCATAGGCTATTCTGTTTTGTTCAAATATGTGATTAGTTGTACTTGTTTTATCTCTTTTTGATTCATCTCCCATGCTCTGTAGAGATTTTAAATACAACTTATGGTTTATCATGGGTTGGTACTCTGCTAGTTGAACTGCCGTTAGTGTTTGGGGTTGCGTTTGCTGGAATCTTTGAATGAGTCTGATGGAAGTTTGGCCATTTTCTCTCAAGAATTTCTGTAAATTTACCTTCTGATTAGGATTTTCTAACATTCTTTTGTGCATGAGGATTAAAACTATATCTTTGAGTTGATCCTTAAGAGTATCATAGTCTTTTCTCATGAAAGCATGAAACACATTTTATTTGTATTTTAGGGGGTTAATCCTATTATTTGCATCTGAAGCATTCATGTTTTTGATGTAACATGCTGAGATTCTATGTATTTTCCACATTTGCATACATTATTTGCAAACTATCATCATATATGAAAATCTAAAGCTAAATAGCAGTAATTAAATAGCAGCAGTATTTGAGATAGCTAAATCTAAATTTGTTGTGAAATGTGCAACCATTATGATGAATAATACGAAAAACAAAGAGATAGAAAAAGCAATTAAACACAGATTTACCATGGTTCGGCAATATGCCTACGTCCACGAGAGTGAGCAACGGTTAAATTTCACTATGTCAAAGTAGGATTACATCATATGTATTTATACTAACCCTAGCTTTATAGAAGTATTAGAAAATTCATCAAATACTTCTGCACCCCCAACCTATTAATCATCCCTGCCAATAAGACAATAAATTCCAAGCCCAAAAAGCTCTAAATATGTTCCACTCAATACGAGCCACATGCTACAACAATCTCCACCTTGGCGAATATCCACCCCTTAGGAGAAAAAAAAAACATAACCTAGAACTCCACCTGGGACAATAGGTTGGGACGCCTCCCATCTAGCACCTAGAGACATTAATCAAGTCCAAGCAATGCTTGAAATTATCTGTGGTAACAGGCTTTGTCAACATATCTGCTGCATTCTCCGAAGTGTGAACTTTTTCAAGCAATAGTTCACCAGAAGAAACCAATTCTCTGATCCTGTGAAGCCTTACATCTATGTGCTTGGTTCTCGCATGATACACTTGGTTTTTTGCCAAATAAATGGCACTCTGACTATCACAATGCAACTAAACTCCACCTTGCTGAATACCTAGCTCATTGACCAACCATGTAAGCCACAAAAGCTTTCTTGGCAGCCTCAGCCACTACCATATACTCTGACTCAGTAGTAGATAATGCAACTAGAGGTTGAACCATGGACCTCCAACAAATAGGCCCCCCCATAAGGGTGAATATATAACTTGTGGTAGACCTCCTATCATCCAAATCCCTTGCATAGTCTGCATCTACATATCCCATAACTGAAGGATCACCATGTTGTCTGCCAAACATTATGCCGTAATCTTTAGTACCCCTCAAGTATCTGAAAATCCACTTGACTGCATCCCAATGCTGTCGTCCCGGACTTGATAGAAACTTGCTCACCACACTGATGGCTTGTGCTAAATCCGGTCTTGTACAAACCATAACATATATCAAGCACCCCACTGTACTGGTATATGGAACCTTTGATATGTCTTGAACTTCATCATTTGTCTTCAGGCACTGAGCGGTAGACAGTCTAAAGTGATTCGCCAAAGGTGTACTAACTGGTTTTGCATTATCCATGCTAAACCTCTCCAACACTCTCTCAACATAGCTACGCTGTGATAACCATAATCTCTTGGAAGTTCTGTCCTTGTGAATCTCCATCCCAAGAATCTTCTTGGCTGCACCCAAATCCTTCATGTCAAATTCTTTACTCAACAAAATCTTCAACTTATTGACCTCACTCATACTCTTCGTAGCAATCAACATATCATCCACATAAAATAACAGAAAAATAAACAAACCATCATCAAGGGTCTTCACATAAACACAATAATCATACTCACATCTCTTGTAGCCAATCCGGATCATGTAGGAGTCAAATCGCTTGTACCACTGCCTCGGAGACTGCTTCAACCTATAAAGTGATTTCCTCAATTTATAGACCAAGTGTTTCTGTCCAGGCTGACTGAACTCTTCTGGCTATGCCATGTATATCAGCTCCTCCAAATCACCATGAAGAAAAGCTGTCCTTGCATCCATCTGCTCCAACTGCATATCGAAATGTGCTACCAAACCCAACACTGCCCTGATGGAAGTGTGTCTGACCACAGGGGAGAAGATCTCATCATAGTCAACCCCTTTCCTCTGTAAGTAACCCTTTGCTATAAGATGAGCCTTGAACTTTTCTCTCTCTTTTTATGATACTGCTTTTTTCTTCTTATACACCCATTTGCATCATATCGCCCTCTTCCCCTCTGAAAGCTCCACCAACTCCCATGTCTGGTTCTTATATAGAGACTCCATCTCCTCCACTATAGCACCCATCCATCTACTATTCTCTTGGATGTGTACTGCCTCCTGAAAAGTAATAGGACTCCTGCTACTAGTAATGAGTGCATAAGAAACCAAATCTTCAAAACTATACCTGGTGGGTGGCCTGATAGTGCGTCTGGGCCTGTTTATAGCTATATTGTGATGCTGTTGATCTTCTGAACTAGAGCTCCCTGCATTCTGAGCATTATCTTCCTTACCATATGTCTCTAGCTCTACCTGCACCACATACTCATTTCTGCTGTAATTTTCTGGCACCTACTTCTCTTCTTCCTGAGTATACTGCAACATGGCTTTCTTATCAAAAACCATATCTCTACTGATCACTACCTTGTTTGCCTTCGGATCCCAGATCTTGAAGCCTTTCACCCCTTTCTGATACCCCAGAAAGATACATTGTCTAGACTTCGTATCAAGCTTTGATCTTTCCTCATTAGGAACATGCACATAGGTTGGACATCCAAACATTCTCAAACCATAGTAGTCTACCTCGCTGCCTGTCTACACCTCCTCTGCTACTTTCTCATCTAGTACTGCCCTAGGTGACCTGTTAATAAAGAAACATACCATATTCACTGCTTCTGCCCAGAAGTTCTTTGCAAGCCTTGCATTCAACCTGAGACACCGAGCTCTTTCAGTTATTGTTCTGTTCATCCTTTCTGCTACACCGTTCTGTTGTGGTGTCTTGAGTACTGTGAAGTGTCTCTTAATCCTATGCTGCTCACACAACTCCATGAACTTTGAATTTGTGTACTCAGCACCATTGTCGAACCTGAGGCATTTGATCTTCCTCCCAGTCTGGTTTTCTACTTCAGCTTTCTATAACTTGAACTTGGCAAACGTTTCTAACTTGTGTCGCATGAAGTACACCCAAACCTTTCATAAGTAGTCATCAATAAAACTCACGAAATACACATATCCTCCTCGTGATGCTACCCTTACTGACCCTTAAACATCTGTATGAACATAGTCAAGAATTCTCTTTGTCTTGTGTGCGGCTGTCTTGGACTGCACCCTATTCTGTTTTCTAAGAACATAATACTTGCAGAAATCAAGCTTACATGTTCTGACACCCTTCAATAGATTTCTCTTATGAAACTCCATCATCCCACACTCACTCATATGACCTAACTTCATATGCCACAAGATGGTTCTATCTGACTCAGACTCTGCAGCTGCAACTCTACCTACAACTGTGGTACCTGGTAGTGTATAAATTTTTCTTGCTAGTTTATGTCCCTTCATCACTGTTAAAACACCTTTACTCACCTTTATTACTCCATTTGCAGATTTGTAACTAAACCCATTACAATCTAAAGTGCCCAATGAAATCAGATTCTTCCTTAAATCTGGTATATGTCTAGCATCACATAACGTTCTAACAACGCCATCAAACATTTTAATTATGATATTCCCTATTCCAACAACTTTGCATGATGCATCATTACCCATCGGAACATAACCAAAATTTACTAACCTGTAGGTGTCAGACCAACCTTTTTTTGGTGTCATGTGATATCAGCATACTAAATCCTGAATCCAAGAATCTGTGGGATGATCTGAACTAGATGAAACATAAAGCATATCCTGTCACCGCTCTCTGAGTCTTATTCTTCCACTACATTCGTAGACTTTAATGGACCATCTTTATTCTCTGTATTCCTCTTCTTTAAATCTGGACAATCTCGTTTTATGTGCCTCTTTTTCGCACTTAAAACATTGTATGTCCTTCATTTTCTTGGATTTAGATCGAGATTTATTGTTACTCGATCCACTCCGGGACTTGTTTCTCCCACGTTCCTAGTTACTTCTCACCACAAGCCCTTCACCTTATAAATTCTCATCACTGGCTTTCTTCCTCTGATGAAAACCTAATAGAGCACCTGTGATCTCCTCCAATTCGAGAGTTTCTTTCCCCCATATCAGAGTTGTAACCAAATTTTCATACGTAGGAGAAGCTGGTAGGGAATTCAGTAACATCAACGCTTTGTCTTCATTTTAGAAATTCACATCAACTCGCTTCAAATCACTGATAATCTAGTTGAACACGTAGATATGCTGGTTCAGATCCGGACCCTCTAACATCTTAAGACCATATAGTTTCTGCTTAAGATAGAGCTTGTTCGTCAACGACTTGGACATATACCGACTTTCCAGTTTCAACCAAACTACCATCGGTGATTCCTCATCCATGACGTGATATATCACATCATCAGCCAGACAAAGCCTGATAGTTGCCATAGGCTTTGCTTCCAGCTCCTTCCAATCTATGTCATCCATACCTTCCGACTTCTTTCCGTATAACGCCTTCACCATACCCTACTGCACTAACAAATTCTTGACCCTCCTCCGCCATAATATGAAATTTCCAGATTCATCGAACTTGACCATGTCGAACTTTGCAGAAAAAATCTCAGACATAATGACCTGGGCTCTGATACCAATTGTTGTGAAACGTGCAAAAATTATGATGAATAATACGAAAAACAAAGAGATAGAGAAAGCAATTAAACACACAGATTTAACGTGGTTCGACAGTATGCCTACATCCACATGAGCGAGCAGCGGCTAAATTTCACTATGTCAAAGTAGAGTTACATCATATGTATTTATACTAACCCTAGCTTTATAGAAGTATTAGAAAATTCCTCAAATACCTCTGCACCCCCAACCTATTAATCGTCCATGCCAATAAGACAATAAATTCCAAGCCCAAAAGGTTGTAAATATGTTCCACTCAATATGAGCCACATACTACAACAAAATCTAAAACTATCATCATAATTTACATGGTAATTGGTAAAGCAAAATAGCAGCAGCTGCCCAAAAACAGCTTTAACAGCAGTATATGCTGCCAAAACTGGAAGAAACAATTCCTTGAAAGGTAAGCAAGTCTCATATACATGAAAATCTTGCTACTGCCAAAACAGGAAGAAACAGTTCTTGTCCAAACTCTACTTTTTGTTGGATGTGGCCCAAAAAATCTATTATCCAAACTCTACTTTTCAGCTTTAGCAAATCGTTTACAATTTCTATCTTCTGTAACTAATCTGAAGTTGTTTTGATGTATATGTATATATGTGTGTTGGTATGTATTTCTCATTTTTCTACTTCATAATTTATCTCTGATCTCTCATGGTTTTTTTTGTTGGATGTGGCCTATCAAGCTTGATAACCTCAACTTGCGCAATTAGATCTTTGATGGGTGCCTTTAAGTTTGAATGTTTATTTAGCTAAAGTTAATTTAATATATAGTAACATCAAAAGCTTGGTGAAAATGGAGTTTTAATGTATCTATGCTTACAAATAGATGTAAAAAGTTACTGGATATAGAAAATTTGACACTAAAGCCACCAGCATGCATAGTCCTTGGTGATTGATGACAAGGATTATTTGTTGGTTAGTGAATTTTTCTTTCCAGAATCCTTTAAGTATGCATGGTCCAGGCATGAGTTTTGAAACTATTAGAAAATGTAATAGTAATTGTTTTGAAACTGTTCAGGATGTATGTAAAGAGTGTCAAATGAATTATCTCTTTAGCATCGCTCCATATATATGCATGTGTATTATTTTAGGAGAAATAATAACTGGTATATGTATGTAGGTCCAATTTAAGTATATTAAAATAGTCGGTTAGTTTTTATTGTTCAATAATAATCTGTTAATGTCACTTTTAATGTAGATGGCTTCTGAAAGTATTGATATATCTTTATGGGGCTCTGAGAGAGAGAAATGTTTTATCGATATCATGGTTAATGGGGTAAACAAGGGAAACATGAAAGATGGTGTGTTTCATAGAAAGATTTGGGATATTATTCTCAAAGAATTGAATTTGAAGACCAACAAAGTCTTTACATTGAAACAATTGAGGGAGAAATTTCAAAGGTTGCATTTGAAACACTGCCTGTTTAGTCAATTGCTTGAGCAAACTGGGTTTAGTTGGAATGCGGAAAGTAATACTGTCATAGTCTTAGATGAGACTTGGGAAAATTACATTCGGGTATCGTTTTTCTTCCTAAAGTACATAGTGTGGATTTATCTTATGATAATTTCTTTTAAATCGATAATTACTTTTATATCTTCATTTTTTTTCTTATGCACACCCAAAAGCTTTCCGATTTTGTAAGCAAGGCTGTGAACACTACAAATTGTTAGGGATAATCTTTAACAAGTCAACTGCCACAGGAATTCTTCACCATGCTTCAACCCAAGATCCACCTAATTCCGATGAGGAGAATGCATTACATGAAGCTTTTCTCAATTGTGGCATGCATATAGATGTTGATGTTGATGGATTTGGTAACCCGGATGACCCAAATACTCCGGTTAACCTTGAAACCCCAAGCACTCAGCCTGAAAGTTCTGCCAAGTGTTCTAAAATCAATGAAAAGAAAAAACAGAAGGAAACTAGAAATAATCAATTGAATAAAGCTTTTGCCTATTTCATGGAGGCCACAAAAGCAAGGACAGAAGTTTCTATGGCTAGGGCTGAAAGGTATAGAGAGAAAAGCATTGAGGGAACAAGTTCGATGGTTTCTGCTGATTATTCAGTTGCAGTGTGTTTGAAAGTACTTGATGAAATGGAAAATCTAGTGGAGGATGACACATATTTGAATGCATTAGAGAAATTTACAGGTAATTTTGAGTTGAGGGAGGCATTCATTAAAATACCTTTGGAGAGGAAGAATGTGTGGTTAGCTAGGATTGGTTGAGAGTTGGAGACATTGCCTTTGGGTTTAAATTATGTTCGTGTGTTAAGGATACTATTTGTTGTCATATTTGTTTATGTTTGTACTTGGATATTTTTATTATTTTTTTTAGTTTATGGATGATATTTTATTTGTTTGGACTAAACTTATGCGTTTGACATTCCTTTTATTGTTGGAATATGAACTATTTGAATTGAGTATATAGGTCTAATTATATTTGAATGATTAGAATTGTGTATACATGTATAATTAGATTTGATAATTCATAGAAAATAGAGGAGTTACTGTCGATTTTTTTTTTATAAAAAAAATATAATTAAACTTCAATCTGTTTAGATTTGTGGAACATAAACTATACTACATGATAACCATAATGGGACAATTCATACCCCAATAATTGTGGTAGCCAATGTAATTCATCAAGTTCATCCGCTGAAGATGAGTATGAAATGTTCTCATTGTTAATGCTTCCTATGTTTGCCGAATATGATGAAAAATTTATGAATAAATTACCTATGCGAACATCACGACTCAGTGGACATGAATATATAACCGAATTGTTAAATGGTCGTTCAGAGGTAGTTTATGAATTGTTTCGCATGGACAAGGAAACATTTATTCACTTATGTAAGACATTGAATCAATATAATTATATAAAAAAACTCAAGGGGTGTCACAGTAGAGGAAATGATGGTCATTTTCTTGTTTGTTGTGGGGCGCAATGTGGGGCACATAGTTGTAGCTGATCGATTTCAACATTCGTTAGAAACAATTAATCGATATTTTAAGACAATGATGAGAGCATTGAACAAGTTTGCGAAGCACATAATATGTCCATCAAATGACCACGTGGTGCATCCACAAATTAGACGTGATCAAAAGTTTTATCCTTTTTTTTTAAGGTAATGTATCATATGCTTGATTGTTAATTTATTAGTTTAGCTTTGTATATACAATATATAATACCAAACTGAGTCTAATTGTATACAATTTAATGGACCCAGAAATAAATTGGCACATTGATGGAACGCACATCAGTGCATGGGCGCCAGCAGAAAAAACTACCAGTTATAGGGGTAGAAAATCAGTTGTCACACAAAATGTGATGTGTGCATGTTCATTCGACATGAAATTCACATACGTGTATAGTGGGTGGGAAGGTACAACTAACGATTCACGAGTCTTTTTGGATGCCTTAACTCGATCGGATGCTTAATTTCCTTGGCCTACTAATGGTAAATCTATTTTAGTACTAAGTTGAAATTATATACTAATTGATTGATATGTACTAAGAGAATTTGTATGACTTATAGGTGAGTATTATTTGGTGGATTCTGGTTATCCATGTACAGTCGGGTTTCTTCCACTGTTTAGGAGTGAACGGTATCACTTAAATGAATATCAAGGTAGAACACGTCAACCAACGGGTTATAGAGAACTATTTAACTATAGGTACTCATCTCTACGTAATGTTATAAAACGTTGTTTTGGGGTCTTAAAGACGCGCTTTCCAATTTTAAAAATGATATCTAGATTCAAGCCCGCTAGACAACCTCTTATAGTTGTTGCTTGTTGTATCGTACATAATTTTGTACGCTAGTATTCTCAGAATGATCAACTGTTTAATGAATGGGAAGCATAAGGCCATGAAGTAGAAAGCGAATGAGGGTCGAGCACATTTACAAATAATTATACAGTTGATTTGTCTTATGCGTGTGTAGCAGCTATGGCTGCGTTTCGTGAGCTTATTGCCAATCATATGTGGGCAAACCATTTTGGTATTTGATTTAATATTTGTTAATCATGTTAATATTTGTCGATAAAATTTAGTTAATTTAATGTCCTTATTTGTGTTAATTTAGTTTTTTTAAGTTACTGAATTATTTTTTTTCTTAGGAATATATTTCACATATTGATATATTATTTGACTTATAGGATATGAGGATGACAAACCAACCAAATTGGGCAGTTGAGGCAAACCCTTTTGAATGAAGAATTTTGGGCCGTTTATTTCATTTTATCAAAGTTGTATTTGATCAATGAATATTGTATCTTAAAGTTGTCCTCAACTATCTTATTTTTAAGAAGAAAAATATGTCATCTTTTAGATATTGAACAAACCTGGATATTGTATTTGATGAGATATTTTATCGAATTGTGAAAGTTGTATTGTATTTTTTATTTTAATTTTTAAGAATTTATTTAACAAACAAACATGACATGACCAGGGGAAGAGTGTTGTCATGTTTGATCGATGATATATAAAAAATATTAACATTTTAAAAATGAAATAATACTAATTATTTCTAAGTATTTGGTGTGTGCTTAAAAAAATGTAATTAGTAAATATGAGAAATAAAATTAATTTTAGATATTAAAATTTAAACTGAACACTGAAAACTGAAAACAATTACAAAAAGGTGTAATCCAAACAATTTTCTATTTTCAAAATAAGACTATCCAAACAACGTTTCAATAAAAACTGTTTTCCTGTTTTGAAAACAGTTTTCGAGTTACAGTTATCCAAACAAGTTTTCTTCAGAAAACTATTTTCAGTTTTCATTTTCGAAAACAGTTTTCGAACACTAAAAACTGAAAACTGATATCCAAACATGTCATAAACTTTTAGCTCTTATTTTTGGTCTGCACTAATCCCTATGAACTTTAATGAATGGCCTCCCTCCTGAAAAACTTTCTTTAGGCCCAAGGATACATTAGAGAGAAAGAAGAGAAAAAGAAAAAAGAGCTCTGCCTTTTACATGATCTGTTGATTTTATGATGGTACATTTTTGGCAAAGCAGAGCACATATGCTAAAACCGTACAAATATTCCTTGTCCTGGTAACCCTTTCTTAGGACCATTTTCACCACGCGCAGCTGTTGATTACTGATCATAAAAAAAAATTCACAACATAAAAATAAGCTATTGACCATAAATTATAGCAATGATATAAACTTCAAACCTTAACTAAATCAAACTGAGATACTTTGGAGTTCTACTTCTTAGTTTTAGCTCATTGATCTCACTATTTGATCATATATGCCAATCAAAACTAACAAGATATGTTGCTTAAGAGAAGCCAACGAGGCAATATAAAGAATTAATTATGTTTTTTTTATAAGTTATTTAGTAATTCAATTATTTAATATGATATCAAAACTTTAGAATCTGGTTTTGAATCTTAAATATTGAAACAACCTTGTGGTTTCAGATTCAAACTCTTACTGATGTATAGGTTATTTATATAATTTATTACTAAAAAAGAGACATGTTAATGACATAACAAAATTCCAAACCAAAAAATAATAAATTCCATGAAGTAGCAAAGAGGAGAAATGAGAGGATGAAACATCTTTATTAACCAATTTTTTTTAAAAAAAACCAATTAAACTTAAATAATAATAATAAATATATTATATTAATGTATTCATAAACCATAAATATGACATAATAAGATTAAAAAACGGGTTCAATAAAATCTCTCCAAACTCAATGTCGTGGAGTCAAAAGTTTTGAAGTCCCGATGGAAAATTTTGCCGTCCCTAATCACATGTGTATCTAAATTCAGAAGAAAAATTCATGAAAAGAGAAAAAAAAATCCAATTCAAGGATAAACCATATGAATTCATAGTCTTACTTATTTTTCTCGTCGTGATTTTAGTCGGTCTGCGCATAACACCATGGAGAATTTTTCCTTCCACATGGTGTAGTTTGTGCCCTTTGCTTAGCATGTTACTCCATTAATGATTGAAGGGAAATATGTTGAGAATCAATGTCCAGTTAGGCCTAGCTGCTGGCTTAGAATGGGAACAAAGCAGACCCAGCTTCAAAACCAACTCCATTTCCTCCATGTTGAGAATCAATGTTAGCCCACCATAAGTAATCCCCAACCCAATCTAAAGTCCAATAGTATTGTTCAAACCCATAGCTAGTTTGATGATGTAATTGCTTACAATTACAAAGTGGGGCAAAGTTAGGTATATTGCTATTGGTGAGGTTGTGTGGAAGACAACATAATGAGGTGCTTAATGGATGATGTGGAAGACAATATAATTAGGTGCTTAATGGGTGATGTGGAAGACAACATAATTAGGTGCTTAATGGATTTGTGTGGTAGTAAATAAATTTAGTTTAATTATATGTGTGGTGTAGTTTTCATTTGGTTTGCTATAAATACTCAAGTCCTCAAGTCTTGTAATTCATCAAGAAGAAAAACAAAGCTAAGTGCTAAACAAGAAAAGTTTTGCTAATTAGTGTTTTGTGAGTTCTCTTTAGAGTGTTTTATTTTCTTCTTCCTAAAATAGTTAGAGTTTTGTACTCTACTTATTCAACATTTGGTATCAGAGCTGGACGGTCGGTACCGATATTTTTTGGAGTGAGTTTTCTTGAGTCGTGAGAATTTTGTATTCTACAAGTTTGTATCTTGAAATCAAACTTGCTCGGTACTATCAAAATTTTACCGACACGATGGGTGATCTTCAAGTTGTTGGAGGGATCAAGAAACTCAACAACCAAAATTACAACACGTGGGCAACGTGTATAGAGTCTTACCTTCAAGGTCAAGACCTTTGGGAGGTTGTCGGTGGTGGTGAAGTTACACAACCGGAGGCAGAAGATGCCAATGGCGTCTTGCGAAAGTGGAAAATTAAAGCAGGCAAAGCAATGTTTGCTTTAAAGACCACAATTGAAGAAGAAATGTTGGAACAAATCCGGGATGCCAAAACACCGAAGGAAGCATGGGACACTTTTGTTTCACTCTTTTCAAAGAAGAATGATACAAGACTGCAACTTCTTGAGAATGAGCTGCTATCGATGGCGCAACGTGACATGACGATTGCCCAGTATTTTCACAAGGTGAAATCGATATGCCGTGAAATTTCTGAATTAGATCTGACGGCGTCTATTGGGGAAGCCAGGATAAAGAGAATTATTATCCATGGTTTGAGACCTGAATACCGAGGGTTCATTGCCGCTGTACAGGGATAGCCGACACAACCATCGCTTGTTGAGTT
Organism: Bretschneidera sinensis; assembly: GCA_023935145.1. Classification (NCBI taxonomy): domain Eukaryota; kingdom Viridiplantae; phylum Streptophyta; class Magnoliopsida; order Brassicales; family Akaniaceae; genus Bretschneidera; species Bretschneidera sinensis. The sequence goes on from CM043705.1 coordinate 62,992,224, forward strand.
TGAAAATTTGCTTGCAGGTCAAGAAGCTATGGCCAAGCAAATGGGAGGAGTCTTGCTGAAGGGTGAAGAGGAAGCGCTCTACACCAACAAAAGCAAAGGCAGTTTCAAGCGGCACACTGGTGGTGGATCTAAAAAGGATGGTGACAAGGTGAAAAGTCATCAAGGAAAAGGAGGCTCTCGTCCATGGGGAGCTTCGAAGAATCACGGTAATCGTAGAAAGTTCGATGGCAAGTGTTACAACTGCGGGAAGATGGGCCACATGGCGAAAGATTGTTGGGGCAAGAAAAATCCTGTTGAGAGTAATGCTGCTACTTCCAATTCTAAGGAGAATAGCGAAGATGGTTGGGATGCCGAAGCATTGTTTGCTATGGAGGAAGAAGAATTAGCTCTCACGGTAACAACACCAGAACGAATTGACTACAAGAATGATTGGATCGTAGACTCGGGTTGCTCAAATCATATGATAGGTGATAAACAGAAGTTGCAAAACCTGTCTGAGTACAAGGGAAGTCGTGTGGTGGTGACAGCTGATAATTCAAGGTTACCAATAGCTCACATCGGTAAGACGGTAGTTACACCTCGATATAATTCTAACCAGGTGCCACTTCAAAATGTTTATCATGTACCAGGAATGAAGAAAAATTTGCTATCTGTGGCTCAATTGACATCATCAGGCCACTATGTCTTGTTCGGTCCTCGAGATGTGAAGGTGTATCGTGATCTCAAAATCTCAGAAAAATCGACAATGGATGGGCGAAGATTGGAGTTAATTTACGTGATGTCAACAGAGTCTGCATATGTAGACAAGACAAGAAAAAATGAGACAGCAGATCTGTGGCATATGCGGTTAGGTCATGTTAGCTATTCTAAGCTAAGTGTGATGGTGAAGAAGTCGATGCTTAAGGGGCTTCCTCAACTTGACGTGCGAACAAACACGATCTGTGCGGGATGCCAGTATGGTAAAGCACACCAATTTCCATACGAGGAATCGAAGTTTAAAGCAAAAGAACTGTTAGAGTTAGTACACTCTGATGTGTTCGGGCCCATTAAGCAACCAACAATTGGTGGTATGCAGTACATGGTGACATTCATTGATGACTTCTCCAGGTATGTGTGGGTTTTCTTTATGAAAGAAAAATCTTACACATTCTCAAAGTTTAAAGAGTTCAGAGAGTCAGCTGAAGGAGAAGTGGGAAAGAAGATCCGTTGCTTGCGCACAGACAATGGGGGAGAATATAGCTTAAGCGAGTTCTCTCAATACCTAAGGGAATGTCGAATACGTCATCAGTACACTTGTGCCAACACACCACAACAAAATGGTGTAGCTGAGAGAAAGAACCGACATCTTACAGAAATTTGTCGAAGTATACTACATGCAAAGAATGTACCGGGAAGATTTTGGGCTGAAGCAATGAGGACTGCAGCCTGTGTGATCAACAGACTTCCTCAACTGAGGTTAGGATTTGTTTCACCCTTTGAAAAACTGTGGAACATGAAACCTACAGTTAGCTATTTTCGAGTATTTGGTTGTGTATGTTATGTATTTGTTCCTGATCATTTACGGAGCAAGTTTGACAAGAAAGCTATTAGATGTATCTTTGTGGGATACAACAGCCAAAGAAAAGGGTGGAAATGTTACGATCCAACGAGTGGAAGGTGCTACACTTCACGAGATGTGGTGTTCGATGAAGCATCTTCTTGGTGGTCCTTAGAAAAGAAGGTGTTGCCAGACTCGAGAGATTTTGGAGACAAGCTGCAACAAAAGATGGGGGAGCATACTGTTCAACTCCAACCAAGTTCAAATGAATTAGGAGATCCAAACGGCGATGATGTCGAGCAAACAGTAACTCAGAATCCTTGGAAATTTGGCATGTATCAACAACCAAATGAAGAAGGTGGGCCTAGTGAACCGGTAGAATCAACTCCACAATCTCAACTCCGAAGGTCAACAAGAACACGAAGGCCAAATCCCGAATATGCCAATGCAGCCATAGTTGAAGAAGCAACTATAGTAGAACCTGAATTGTTTGAAGAAGCATCGCAAAGTTCTGAGTGGATGACAGCTATGAAAGAAGAGATCATTGCACTTAAGGAAAATCAGACTTGGGATCTGATGCCAAAGCCAAAAGATGTGAAACCCATATCCTGCAAGTGGGTTTACAAGATAAAACGTCGTCCAGATGGGTCAATCGAGAGGCATAAGGCTCGATTGGTAGCTCGTGGTTTCTCTCAACAATACGGACTAGACTGTGATGAAACATTTAGTCCTGTGGCAAAACTTACAACTGTACGAGTTTTACTCGCGCTTGCAGCCAACAAAGACTGGAGTTTGTGGCAGATGGATGTGAAGAATGCTTTTCTTCATGGAGAGCTAGATCGAGAGATTTATATGATCCAACCAATGGGTTTTCAGAGCCAAGAGCATCCTGAATATGTGTGTAAGCTGCGGAAAGCACTCTACGGATTGAAACAAGCACCCAGGGCGTGGTATGGTAAGATTGCTGAATTTCTAACACAGAGTGGTTATTTAGTAACACCTACAGACTCTAGCTTGTTTGTCAAAGCCAATAAAGGAAAGCTAGCAATCGTGCTAGTGTACGTGGATGATTTAATCATAACCGGTGATGATGAGGCAGAAATTCTTCAGACGAAGGAGAATTTATCAGTCCACTTCCAGATGAAGGAACTTGGACAGCTCAATCACTTCCTTGGTCTAGAGATTGATCGCACACAAGAAGGAATATTTCTTTGTCAGCAAAAATATTCCAAAGATTTATTGAAAAGGTTTGGAATGCTCGAATGCAAGCCGATTTCAACACCGATGGAACCAAATGCCAAAATGTATGCACATGAAGGAAAAGATTTGGAAGATGCAACGATGTATCGACAATTGGTAGGTAGTCTGATCTACTTAACCTTGACTCGACCTGATGTTTCTTATGCAGTTGGTGTGATGAGTCGGTACATGCAAAATCCAAAGAAGCCTCATTTGGAAGCAGTTCTACGAATACTGAGATATGTGAAGAGTACAATTGACTATGGTCTTTTGTACAAGAAAGGTGAAGACTGCAAGTTAGTTGGTTACTGTGATGCTGACTATGCGAGAGATCATGACACCAGGAGATCAACAACTGGGTATGTGTTTAAGCTCAGTTCCGGAACGATTTCTTGGTGTAGCAAGAGACAGTCGACGGTATCATTGTCAACCACAGAAGCTGAGTATCGGGCAGCAACAATGGCAGCTCAAGAAAGTACATGGCTGATACAACTGATGAATGATCTACATTAATCAGTAGATTACGCAGTTCCGTTGTACTGTGACAACCAGTCAGCAATTCGTTTGGCGGAGAATCCAATCTTTCATGCTAGAACTAAGCATGTTGAAGTGCACTATCATTTTATTAGAGAAAAAATTCTGCAAGAAAAGATTGAGATGAGGCAAATCAAGACAGATGATCAAGCTGCGGACTTGTTCACAAAAGGTTTGAGCACTAGCAAGTTCGAAATGTTTTGCTGTCAGCTCAGCACAGTGCAAAGAATGAGAACTGACATTGAGGGGGAGTGTTGAGAATCAATGTCCAGTTAGGCCTAGCTGCTGGCTTAGAATGGGAACAAAGCAGGCCCAGCTTCAAAACCAACTCCATTTCCTCCATGTTGAGAATCAATGTTAGCCCACCATAAGTAATCCCTAACCCAATCTAAAGTCCAATAGTATTGTTCAAACCCATAGCTAGTTTGATGACGTAATTGCTTACAATTACAAAGTGGGGCAAAGTTAGGTATGTTGCTATTGGTGAGGTTGTGTGGAAGACAACATAATGAGGTGCTTAATGGATGATGTGGAAGACAATATAATTAGGTGCTTAATGGATGATGTGGAAGACAACATAATTAGGTGCTTAATGGATTTGTGTGGTAGTAAATAAATTTAGTTTAATTATATGTGTGGTGTAGTTTTCATTTGGTTTGCTATAAATACTCAAGTCCTCAAGCCTTGTAATTCATCAAGAAGAAAAACAAAGCTAAGTGCTAAACAAGAAAAGCTTTGCTAATTAGTGTTTTGTGAGTTCTCTTTAGAGTGTTTTATTTTCTTCTTCCTAAAATAGTTAGAGTTTTGTACTCTACTTATTCAACAAAATATCCTTATGGAACAATTAAAATCTTGTCAGGGTAAAATGATAATTACACTACATGATTAAGTGAGACACTGTGAGGCTTGTGTTGAACCAACTCTTAAAAAGGAGAATGGCAGAACCTCTACATTCCTTTTTACTAGAAAAGAATGAATATTGATGATTGTGTGCAGTTAAGGGTTGCTATCACTGGTTGGGTTTTTGAACCATTCGATGGCCGTTTTTTAACACATGATGATTCTTGTAATCAGTGAGAAATTTGTACATGTCTCACTCATATAATGAATTCATATACTAAAGCATTTACAACCATTGATACGAAAAATCCTCTCCCATCAACGGTTTACATGCTCCTTGATACATAAATTCAATATATAGGGGAACATGTAAGAATTTGTCCAGAAAACTGTCACTGCTTCTCCCCCCTGCAAGTATGAGATTCGCCTCTGTCACAGATTTGGTACTGACTAAGAATGATACTCTCTACTCTCTCCTCCCCAATTCAAAAGGAAAAGTCGGTTACCCTTGTCGTGTACTACTTTTTCCTTTAATTTCTTGGGAGAAAAGGCTTCTTTATATATAAAGGGGGACTAGAAAGGTTTTTTTTTTTGTTTCTCCCGTAGTAATATTAATAAAGCTCCATTTGACACACACGCACACAGAATTTCTTTGTGTTCTAAAAGGAGGAGACATGAGAAATTTGAATAGAACAGTGGATTGGCTTAGACCCTTTGTAGACAGTAAGGTTTGGGACTATTGTGTTGTTTGGAAATTGGGTGATGACCCTTCAAGGTACTTGGGCTTTCAAATTCAATGGGACACATTGCTAAACCATCTTTACCCATTAGCAGTTTTAGTATTTTCATGCTGGTTTTGGGTTTTTTTTTATTCATTTGTGACTTTTGTAGGTTTATTGAATGGATGGGTTGCTGTTGTAGTGGTTGTGGTAATGTCAAAGTAGAAAGAGGAGAGCAACAGTTGGATCCTCTGTGCAGAGATGAATATTATCAGCATCCTATAAGGACCAAGGCTTGTGAGGCTCTTGCTCATTTTCCTCTTTTCATGCCTCTATATTCTGGGTACTCGATCTCTCTGTCTCTTTCTCTTTCTCAATTCTAGTGGATGTTACGTTTTGTGATTACATGACTGAAAAACATTCTGATTTGTGATAGTGAAAGCAGGATTCATGGAGACGTAGTGATATCAAAACAATCCACATGGCTTAGCCATGGCAGTGCCTCGGACTCAAATCCTTCAAATGTGGGTACTTTACATCTCTCTCTCTGTGTGTTTTGCAAGCCTTACTGCTATCAAATAGGCGGATATTAATTTATGACCTATCATCCATTTGGCTGTTGAGAAAATAATGAAATGAGGAAGTTTATACTACTTTTTGGTCATAGTTTATGCAATTTTGGTTTCCCAAAGAAATGTGGGGTTTTAAATCTGTGTTGTAAGTCAATACTGCTATCCAATTAGATATATTTATCCAATCAAACATTTGGTTTCACTGAGAAAATGAAGAAAAGAAGAAGTATGCCTTTGATGTGGGCTTGAGGTTAAGGTTGATGATGACATGGCTTGATTATTGAGAAACAAGGATCTATCATATGTGAAATCATTATTTATGTGATTAAAACATTTACTACTTTTGTTTGCTCGCTGCCTTACTGGCTTACTCTAATATATAATTGACTATCTTTACATCTGAAACTGGGAATGTGATTTTGACAGGAAATAATGGGGACCCAAGTTCTGATCCCGGTTTTTGGGGGCCTTGTTGAGCTATTTTCAGCAAAGAATGTAAGATTCATTTGGCTTTCTTAGTCAAAACATTGTAAAAAATAGATACATATAATCCTCAAATTCGTTTTATATATCGTAGCATGTTAGTTTCCTCCAATTGATGAGTACAAAAATCCATTTTTTTCAGATACCAAAAGATCAGAAGATCATAAAGTTGATTACTTCTCACTGTAATGTCTCTTTAGAACAAAAATCCATCACTCCACACAGCTATACCAATGTGAGATTCAATGAACAGCATCTTGATCCGTTGCTAGAAGAGAATTTACAGTACTTTCAATCTATACTCCACTTGTCGACTTTACTTCCTACAATACAATTTCTTACACCAACAACCCAATCGAACACCCACCCTAGCTTTGATGGATCATCAAGTGGTTCCAATCCTTCTTATGAACAACCATCATTAGATTCAAAAAAACCTGGTTATGGTTCTCAAAATGAGCTGTTGAAGCAGTCAGTTGAAAAATCTTTTGGTTCTAAAAGACCCAGGTACGGAGAAAATCTGTTCAACCAACAAACGGGTTTGGTTTTGAATTCCAACGATAAGATTACTAAAGATAATGACAAAGCTATCCAGATGCAGGGAAAGGAGAAATACCAGTCTAAAAATCTTGTCACAGAGAGGAATAGGAGGAACAGGATTAAAGATGGGCTCTATACTCTACGTTCTCTAGTCCCTAAGATATCCCAGGTTAATTAGATCTTCCAAATGCTGTAATAGCAAATTTTTGTTTTCTCTTTTCTTATTTTCCCTTGACCTTATTCATTGATAAGCAATTGTAGATGAATAGAGCTGCTATTATTGGAGATGCAATTGAATATGTGGGAGAGTTGCAGAAAGAGGTGAAGAAACTCCAAGATGAGCTCAGGGAAATTGAAGATGAGGAGCACAAAGTGAATTATGCAGAAGAAATGTTCTTGAAGCCAGATGGGGTACATGAGGGCACTACACCTGCAACTGATCACATTCAAAATTGCTTCGGCTCTAACAATAATGGAAAAACAGAGGTATAAGAGTTACTAGCAGATCCTCTAATTTAGTGAATACTCTTATTACAGCTTCCTTGTGATTATTAATGTCATCAATGGAAGAAAGGGGTCATCAATGAAATAATGAGCACTGCTACTTTGCTTTATTAAATGTTCTATTAACACTAGTATTATATCTTATCTTTAGGTGCATGTTGAAGTGAACCAAATTGCCAAAAGAGATTTCTTGATCAAGTTCTTCTGCGAGCAGAAACGAGGTGGATTTGGGAGGTTGATGGATGCTATAAATTCTTTCGGCCTTCAGGTGGTTGATGCTAATATTACTACATTTAGCGGCAAGATCCTAAATATTCTCAAGGTTGAGGTAAGATTGATACCAACTGGATCCTAGTATTGAATTGAGAGGCAATAAAGTGTTAAGATATTTCGCAATGTTTTGAGGTTCCTTAAATTCGTTTGGTAAAGTTGGCAGTTTTCTGCTTTTGTTACCTGCTTCCAATTGTTTTGTTTTCAAAATTTTAAAAACAGAAAATATATTTGGTGAACAAAAACTGTTTCCAAATTTCAATAACTGAAAACCATTACTTTCATACAGTTTCGGAAAGCGATTACTTGGGTTGGTTGTCTAATGATATCACCATAATTGTGAAAATGGCATACATCCTGTTTAGACCACCAGAACTAGTTTAGTTTTTTCTACGGGCTCCACCGCTTACACTCCTCCCTGATGCCATTTTTCTCTTCACCTGCATTAGTTTGTGAGATCGTTTTCTAGTATATACTACTAACACTATTTATTTGTTCTGCAAGGCAAATAAAGAGGACATTCAACCAAAGAAACTGAGAGATTCACTGATTAAGATAGCAAGCTCGGTAAATCAAACTGTGGCAGAAAATCCAATAGAGAATGAAGAAAGCTGAAACAGTATTCGGATTAGAGAAAACAAAGGGCTCAAAAAGCTGAAGTCTCCTCCATTTATCTTATGTCAGCTATCTGATAAACCATATATTTTGATCTTTTTTCAACATTTAGGATTTTTGTATATGGTTTTAACTTTTTTATTGTTAATATGAAATCACAAAATGGTTAAAGCTGGTGATTCTTGTATAACATTACCTTCCATTCATTTAAGGAAAAGATCAGGGCAAAGTTTTACAGTTCATGGTTGGCATTTATTTTCATCACAAACCAACAACTCAATCCTTCTGAATAAGAAACTCCTCCATTAACGTACTTCCTCATTCCTGATTACATGTAATAATGGATGTTAGATGGTTTTGAAGCTTAAAACAGATGTGGTTTACCACTTCCTGATGGTTTCGAACATGTAAATGTCACACAAAGATGACATGACTCTTAGGGTATGTTTGGATCTTGAAAATGTGGAGGAAAATGAAAAAGAAAAGATAATTAAAATCCAGCTAGAAGTACCAGAAGGGGTATATAATGCACAACCCCCCCCCCCCCCCCCCTCCCCCCCCAAAAAAAAAAAAATGAAATGAAGAAAGACTGCAGTCAAACATGAAATAAGTAATCAATACAGGATCGTTTTGTATTAATGTTTAATCATTACATTATAATCCGAAATCTTTCACTTATGCACTCTAAACTGGGAAAAAAATCATCCTGTTTTGAGTATCAATAGATCTTAGTCAGTAACATCACCCCCCTCAACCCTGATTACACCCAAGAAAAAGAAGAATAAAAAAGGGCAGAAATCACACTTTACAGGCTACCCCCATATTCTGCTAAACCATATGAGGGAAACAAAAAAGTCTAGCAATATTTCAGACAGAAATTGCTTAAAACAATTAAGTATTCACATTTGGCCTTCTAAATTCTAAACCCACGACCCGTGTTAAAGGCTCGACTTTCAGACTCATTGCCTGTTAACTCGCTTGAACTATCTCGATACATCCCTGAACTTGGGGTTCCGCGGCCTGCTTCCCTGGAGGAGTAGTCACCACTCTTTAGGTCAAAATCTGAGCTATCATCGAAGCCAACTTCCGCCATCCTCCTATACATTGAAATTTCTTTACTGTACCTGCCTGAATCATAAGCAGTGCTCTGTCCTACTTCAATTCCATTACAGATATCAGACATTTGTCCATCTGTGTCCAATGCTCTCACCACCTAGAAGAGGGCAGAAGAAAAAAAGAAATCATTGTTCAATTCCAATCAAACTAGAATCAAGAAAAAAAAGACAAATCAACAATACAGTTCATTTAAAAATTAAAATTACCTTCCCCATAGAAGGCCGATTTGGAGCAGAATGCCGAACACAAGCTGCAGCCATCCTAATCATTGTTTTCATCTCGCTCTCCACGTACTGCATCTTGAGTCGTGGATCAACTAGTTTACTGATATCACCGGTTTGAGTGGATTGAAGAATGAGTGGACGAGCCTGCAGAATCAATGACACGTGTAGATCATAAGTAAAAAAGATACAGGCATGATTCCAGTAAACTAAAATTAGGGCCACGGGGAGAAGATTAAAATATACTTAAATCTAGCATAAAAGAACTAATCTCAAATAAAACCTGAACCCTAAATCAATCAAAATTTCTACCTGGTGCTTTTCACAGTTTCAGTTAGAGATTCTCTAGAAAGTATAATCCTCAACAACAGATATGAAGCAATATGAGGCAGAGAGAAAAAGCTTACAGTCTTACAGATGCTGTCGATATGCTGAACTGAAACTAGATATAGTTTGTTCAAAGGAGTTCAATGACTTTCATTTCTGAATAATGCATGTTAATTAGCATAATCAAATGTGCAAAAGGGTCATCTGACATGGAAGTCTTCTATTAAAATAGACAGAAACTAACTTACAGCAACATTTGCTGAAACAATAATGTCTATAATAAGATCAGTTTCTTCTTCATTGTGGTCTTGGACTCTGTTCTACAGGCTGTTCAAAGATTACATAACACACAGTCTCATTCATTTGTCATACTTCAGTTTGAATTTCTTTTAGGGCTTATTGTAGCACAGGTCCTCTAAGTTCTTCACATGGTTAAGCTTATGGTCGGAAAATGGATTTAAAGAGATGGTTGCTACTAAAGGATTTTTGTGCCACATTCATAGTTTAAAGAATTAAATGTTACGGGTTCATAGTTCAAGTATTTGCGATACAACAAACCCTTTCTTTTTTATGTACCAGACTCCCCAACTTTAAAGAGAACTAGAAATTCTCTCTAGAAAGAACATTAAAAATCGGATAAAAGTCTTCAATAAATGGCACTGGATCACAATATGAAATAATAAAAAATATTTTTTTTATTCTTACCCATTCAACCAAACTCTCTTCATCCTGATTAGGATCAAGTGCTTTGCGCCCCGTTATTAGCTCTAGAAGCACAACTCCAAATGAGAATACATCTGATTTATCTGTCAATTTTCCACTTTTTACATACTCTGGTGCCAGGTACCTGAAAGCCAAATTAAAAATAGATCAAGGTCGATTATTAATGCACTTTTTAAGTCAATTATAAAAAGTTAAAACTGATACAATAGAGATTAAAACCAGAAGACAAGAAATCAAGTTCTACAATAGAGCTCATACTTTAAACTTACCCCCATGTCCCCATGACACGAGTTGATACATGGGTTTGCGTGTTGTCAATTAGTCTGGCGAGTCCAAAGTCCGCAACCTGTACTCAATACAATGCTTACATCATAATCTAGGAGTTCAGAAATAGGAAAAGCAGATCTTGAGAAAAGCATGAAGGGTGAAACAATCTGACAAAGAGGATAATATGCTCTTGCCTGTGCTTCAAAAGCATCATCCAATAGAATGTTTGAAGACTTAATGTCCCTGTGGATAATTGTTGGGTGACCTACAAATACATTACGTAACAAGAAGGAAAGTTATCATAAATAATTAATTTGAACTTTTAGTGCATGACATTAATAAAGCTTCCTACGAAATAGAAGAAAAATCAATCTGAGTTTTTCTAATTCAACTCAACAAAGCATAAACCCCAAACTATTTGGGTTTTCTTCTCCTCCAATCTGCCCATTCTAAGGCATTAATCAATCCTTTTCCTTTTACAAGTCAAATAGTTCAAAAGCCAAAAATGATAGTAGAGAAAAATAAATGTCTAGATATTCCAAGCTTAATGCATCACATTCATATGACTTGTAACAGGAGAAGATAGAGAAAAATGAACTTAAGATATATCATGTTGGACCATCAGTCGTCAACGGATGCACCGGCATAAATATTTAACACAGTTAATTCAGTTTAGATATCAATACGGTTAATTTTTTGTTAGGATTTTGACTCAAATCTTCCAATAGAAGAATTCAAATTGATTTAAGAAAAGTTTAAATTTTCATTTTGTAGTTGTTTGTTTTTGTAGGAGTATGAGTAGTTTTCTAATATTATATCCAAAATCTGATTAAGCAGTATTGAGGCCTGATTAAAACATGAAAGTTTTGGGTGGAGGCAAACTCAACCTAACAGTAGAAGTGTTTGAGGATTTGAGTCAATAGAAGAATTTGTTGGGATACTACTCAAATCCCACATCAGAGAGAAGTGTTATTGTAAGCAGTTTTAGTCTCATAATGTCTATGTGTCGAAAGGATGTGGATACTAATTATTATAAAAATGAGAATCAAGAGAGTTAGTCTCTCACTCCTATTCTTGAAGCAAGAATAGTTGTAAAAAAAGGTTTTATAGAGATCCATGGGATGGAGTAGTGAGTTTTTGGAGCTTTCTTCAATCCAAAAGTTTCAAGTTAGAGAAATTGTACAGCTAATGTAGTTGAGAATTAATAGTGGATTGATTCTCGTGTGGATGTAGGCAAGAGATGCTAAACCACATTAAAATTGTTGTGTTTATTTTCTCTTTAATTTTGTTATTGTGATTGTATTGTTGTTGATTGGGTGACAAAATTCCCAACAAGTAGAATCAAAGTCTGGTTCGACAATGATATGATTAAGCGGTATTGAAAGCTCGATTAAAACATGAAATTTTTTATTAGACGGAGACAAATTGTTTGGGAATTTGAGTCGAAAGAGGAATTTGTTGGGATACTTCTCAAATTTCGCATATGAGAGAAGCGTTATTGTAAATATTGACATAAAGAGAGTTAGTCCATTACTCTTATTCCTGAAGAAACAGATGTAGAGTGTAACAAACCAAACACCAATATAACTTATAAATTTTTTTGCAGCCTTTTTAGTATATTTTTTATTAGAAAAATTGTACATCTGATATAGTTAAGAATTAATAGTGCATTGATTCTCTTGTGGATGTAAGCAAGAGGTATCGAACCACGTTAAAATTGTTGTCTCTATTTTCTCTTTATTTTTGCTATTGTGATTGTGTGGTTGTTGATTGGGTGACAGAATTTTCAACATCTTTAAAAGTTTCTGTCTTGATTGTACTTATAATTGATGAAACATATCAAAAATTCTAAAATGCTTCGGTAATTTCTTCAGGCAATGTGCACTATGCGAGAGATTACCAGGGTCTTAACAAACAAAATCGATCAGCTGGTTACTTTTGCTACTATAACAGGGTTTGGGAAGGGTTTGATGAGCAAATTAAAAAGTATGATTAATGGTATTGGTATGTATGTTCCAGTATTGCAGCGAAACAAGAACTTGAGAGGAAGGGATGATTGCATTCTTTCGTAGGCCACCGCACTACATATAATGAGAGTACGAACTAAGAAGATCAAAATTGTTTTCCTTTTAGAGAAGAATACATGAAGAGATACTTACAGTCTTCATGTAAATATGCCAAACACTTTGCAGCGCCTACAGCAATCTTGAGTCTTTTGGTCCAATCCAGCACTGGCAGTTCTTCACCTGATAATACAAATCAGTATCATAGTCAGTTCGTTATATAAGAACCTAAAAATGAGACAGGGAAAGAATTAACGAGGAAAAAGAAGAAGATCAACTTACCATGCAAATGATGCTCAAGCGTTTTATTCGGAACATATTCATAGATGAGCAATCTATGCTGCTCATGGATGCAATACCCTACTAAAGAGACCAAATACCGATGATGAACACGAGTAATAATATCAACTTCAGCTTTGAATTCTCGGTCCCCTTGACAACTGCCTTCCTTGAGCTGCTTGACAGCCACCACTTTTCCTTCTGGCAGAAAACCCTTGTAAACACATCCAAACCCACCCTGACCGATAACATTTTCTTGAGAAAATCCATGGGTTATTTCCATCACCTCTTCATAGGTGAAAAAGGTACTGGGATTGCCAAGGACGTTTGAGTAATCTGGTGTCCCTCCAGGGTACATAATCCCTCTTTGACTCCCAGAGCTATGTCCCGTGGAAGAATGCTGTTGTGAATTTCCATTAGCTTGTTGCTGCCCATATTGATTACCATCTGCATATATGAGGAAGAAAAATAAATATAAAGTGAGGATTAAATCGTAAGATATCAAGAACTTAAACCACAAATACTTCACCTGTTTTCACAGAGAAGTTAGCGGGTGGCAGGTACTCGTGGTTTGAATTTCTCTCTTTTTGTTTCCTGTGTCTCCCAATCACGAAAAAAACAAGAGCAACAAATGCAATGATGAAGAAACCACCCACGGCCATATAAACCATAATCATGCCATTACCTTTCCCACCACTTCCAGAAGGACTCGGTAAACTAGAAGGTGATCCAGAGTGAGGAGTACTTGATCCGGATTGAGGAGTACTTGATCCAGATTGAGGAAGCGAGTTCGAATGAGGAGTTGATCCAGACCCTCCAGGGCTAAGCTTGGGTGATGGATCCTGACCTGGTGATTTATTTGGAACCTGATGAGATGATAGAGCTGGAGGGGATACGAATTGTGTTGGTGGAGATGATTTTGAGCGACCGGAAGAATCACCACTGGAAGAATCAGATTTAGACGGTGGAGAAGGAGTAACAGGAGGAGGATGACCCGAATTCCCTGATTCAGATGGGGTGTTTGGTGATGATAGAGGGGGAGATGAATTTTGAGAATGCGATGGAGGAGGATCAGGAGAAGAAGAATGACGAGGAGAAGGGGGAGAGTTAGATAATGGTGGTGATGGTGGTGGTGAACTATTCGGAGACGTAGTTGGTGCTTCTGAGGATGAAGGAGGTGGTGATGAAGGTGGAGGAGAAGAAGGTGGAGGAGAAGATGGTGGAGGAGAAGAAGGTGGAGGTGACGAATTTGAAGGAGAAGAACTGTTAGTACGTTGCTCAGATGATGAATCGATAGCTTCTGATACAGAGCCCTCTGTGGATTTTGCCTCATTTATGCTAGCCTTAAAGGATGCATTTCCAGTTGCTTTTGCAGCTGCGTTTTTGGTTGAATCAATAATTGTCGTTTCCAGGGAGACTGCCATTCCTTCTTCTCCTTGTTTCCCTTTTCCCCCTCTGTTGCAGCAGTTTCAAATTCCTCTCAATTTCTAATACAATTCCCTACAAAAAATCACATAGTTTCTCAACAAAATGTATCGTTTCCTCTATGTAAAAACACTTATTTAAGAAACCAATTTTCAAATTTGTAAAACTGATTCGTGATATGATAAGAGAAAGGGAGGCAGGAGAATTTTGTTGACACACGACCCAGAGAAACGCGTAAATGACACAGATTTTTCCTTTTCGGATGTGTGTAACTTACTAAAATCTATTTACATCCTTAAATTATGTAACAAAATCAGTTCTCCGTTGTCAATTCTCCTTAACTAAGAAAGCATACTTTTTAGGCACCATTACCGTTTAATTACAAACCGCCATTCTTTCTATTTTCTAATGCTTTTCTCTCTCTATCCTGGATTCTCGGGTTACCGCGCAAATTTAACGGGCCTTTTCCTTTCAGGTCGGGTAACGCTGTCCCAATACTGTACCCCATTCGGTCTTCCCAGGTCAAATTCAAGTTCAAATTTTCTACTCCACGGTAGTATTGCTGTTTACGTCTCTGCGATATTAACGGGTAACAATTATACACTTGTTTATAACACATAAAAAAGTTTTGGGTTCTCTTAATTTAAGTTCCTAATCTTTAAATAGGTTAAAATTTAAATTTAGTTTTTAAAAAAAAAATGTTTTTAATGAATTAAAAATTGAATAAATTATATAGACTTTCCTTATAGTAACATAAAATTATATAAACCTCTTCTGTATTTTTTAAAATATCACTTAGACCTCTTGATAGAGAAGATTAAATTTAATTTCATATGATTAAACTCTTTTATCATAAGTGTAGAAAAAATTAAATTTTATGTGATTAAACTCTTATTAAAAAGTATATATGATGTTTTAAAAAATACAAATTAGATTTGTGTAATTATACGTTATTTAAAAAAATGTTTATGTAATTTACCTATAAAAATTTAAGTGTTTTTGATCGAAGGAAAATTTTAATATTAAAAACATTTATCAACGTTAATGAAAAAAAAATTCTCTACTTCTTTTCTCATCAACGATAATGATAATAATCATTTTCGATATAAAAATTTCTCATACCTAACAAATTTATCAGCTTTTAGTAGGTTCATTGAATTATTTGTGAGCCCTAAACTGCATGAATTAGTAACAAATCACCGCCCTCAACAGCATTAGTTACATGTCGACGGTATCAGTACGTGCCACGTACACTATTTTCTTGTTGGATTTTAATGGTAAGAAGTACGCTTTTCTGGATCAAATTCCTTTGAATTCTTGAAGCTATACTGAGCACCCAGAATTTTTAGAATTCGGGTTGACGTCAAAAAAGTATCAATGATGCTAAACCTATAAAGAATGGTTTTTTCACTGAAGTGTTTTTTTTTCAGTCTTTCGGTTCAAATTTTTTCACTTAAAAAGTCTATTTGTTCTTGCATTAATATGAGATAAGAACGACAAAATTTATAAAATTTTGCTATCGTAAATTTTAATTACTATCTATGGTAGTAAAATTTGTTGTTGACATCCCTCTCTTTTAAAACGCAGTTAAAATATTATTGGTTATTTGTAGGGAATATGAGAGACTTATTATTATTTTCTGCAATATCTTTTAGTGACTTAGTGTTATGCCTTTTTTAATTTGTGTTAGATTATGTATAGCATAGTTATTGTTTAGTTAGTTTAATCCCACATTGGTTGTGTATATCTTTAGCTCTCTTATTGGCTCTTATAAATAGGATAGCTCACTTGTAAGTAAATCATACCATTCAATACAATTCTCTTCTTTGTGTTGTCTCACTTCCTCTCTTAAACCTTTAACAATTTGAATTTAAAATTGTTTAAATAACTTTTTTAAATTAATATTATTATGTAATGCTTTTTGGCTGTTTCTTCTTCGTCGTGTTTAGAAAACCTCCCTTCAGCGGATTCCATACTCAGAAAATAGAGAAAAACTGCAGAGAGAAGGAAAAGAATTGAGGAAGGGGAAGAGTATTTTCGGTGGAGGAGAGGAAGAGGGTAGGATTTGACGAAGAGAGGCATAGGCAAAATCCGATCATTAAAGAAAACGAAGGCGCTTAATAAGTTTCTTAAATGACACCGTATAGGAAAAATTTGTATTTATTTATGGACACGTGTCACTACCTCAATACTACAGACCCAACTTTTAATATATGTATATGGCTTAATTAAAAAAATATTCTATGGTTGAATTTATTTTCAAAAAATACTTTAAGATTTTTTTTGTAACAAAAAATATCTTGTGATATATTTTTGTTAACAAACAATATATCATAGGATATTAATGGTATTTTTTGTCACGCAAAAAACTTCAGAATACTTTTTGAAAATAAAATAAACTAGATGGTATTTTTTGAAAATGAAATAAACCATAAACCTTTAGATTAAGTGTACTTGTTATTTTGTGGTTGATTATGTTTGAAACAAATGAATTTTATAAAATTCATTTACAATTTCAAAATAATAATAAATTATAGAATTCATTTATAAATGAATTTATATAAAATTAAGTTAACTTATTGCATAAATGAATAGTAATAAATTATATTGATTAAAATATCCTCTCCCTCTTTCTTCCTCTCCATCTTTTCCTCTTCTCTCTTTTTGAATTCTACGTTTATTTCAAAATTTGTTTTGACTGTTTAAATCATGCCAGGACAGTAATATTCTCAAATGTACCTTTACAATATGATATGATCAATAAGAGAAATGAAATAGCTTGCCATAATACCAATTTTTATTTACAATATTTCAATCTGCAACTGAGTGTTTAGATCAGATAAATATTAAACTAAAAAAGTATTAAACATATGTGAAGTGATGAATCTTCCCATTTTGTAATTTCATGCATCATCAGCAGGCCTGAATTCAGTGAATTTGCCTTTGATGTTTCCATTTGCAGATGGAATGAATCCTCTGGGTTCTCCATTGATGCCTCCAGGTTTGGCAGATGGAATTCTTTTGTCAAACCCGAATTCCAAATCCTTTTCTCTGGGTGGTTCCCATTCTTTATGATGCATGACGTTTTGGTCCTTTGTGAGGGGCTGGTGGTTCTGTTTGGGGGGTTGCTGTTGGTTGTGAAAGCGCCTGTTGCATAATCTTCCAAGCAAGCAAGCTATAGCTGAGATAACAACTATAACTGCCAGGACTATAAAGACAGTACCAAACGAGCCATTCGAGTGAGACGATGATGACGAAGAAGGCGGTGGCCTGGTGACGATGTTTGGGTAAACAAGAGGAGGCTGCTGTGCTTGTTGTATTTGAGCTGACATCTTTTAGTTTTGGTTGAGACTCGAAGACTTGAGAGGAAGAGAAAAATGAGGGAAATGGGGGGTTTAGTTATGTGTCTTCAGATCTTTGTTCTTTGCGTGCAGAGAAAGGGAATTAAGGGCAAATCTGATGAAACAAGCAACTTAACATTTGCTTGTTACTTGTAAGAGGATGTTATGTATAATTAATGGACTCAAATACTAATGTGATTTTCTTTCAAAATTCAAAAAGGGTGGAGCTTTCTTTATTAAAGTAAGACAACCAAAAATATTCCTTGCGTTCTTTACTGCAGAAGAAGGGGGTAGTTGCATTTGCCTTGTAAGGAGAGAGTAAGATTTTGGCTGTCTTTGGAGCAGCCACAATCTCAAGATCCGCTGATTGTTTCCCAGGTGCTCTATGACTATCGATAATTGGAACACCCAAAATAAACACCAACAAGATATTAAAAGATCAATCAAAACTTAATAGATTGATTTTCTCAATCAAATCAAGAACACAATTTTATCATGTTAAAAATTAATCAATAGTTAATATATTGATCTTCTCAGTTAAATTAATAGCATGATTTTCTCTTAATTAATTAACTTGTAATATTTGTTTCCACACTATTATGTATCTTTACTTTATATGTGGGTGTCTCACTGCATTGTAAACATACGAATTGAATGAGAATTACGTAACTCTAGTGGAATTGTATCCGTGGATGTAGGTTTATTGGCCTAACTACGTAAACTACGTGTTCATTTTCTTCATTATCTTTCATTTTATATTTCCGTCATGTCTCAAAACTTAACATGACATTTATCCATTTTCAAGTTATAATTAATTGTTTTAACATGTGTTTTGTGTGTGATTTCCATTTAAATGATCAATTTCAATGATACCAATATTTTTACGCATTGCTATTCTTTCGGTTTCAGGTACTGCTCACTTCATTGATTTTGTAAATAAAATAAAAAAATTAAAAGAACTTTTTTTTTTTTGTTGATATGGTATTAGACTTAGTTCAATGGTTGCAGATCTCTTCATTCAGGAGTAATGTATCAATTTCAATCTAAATTATTATTGTTTCAATAAAACATGAGTATTAAGTTATTATTTAGTATAGATTTTTTTTCTATCATATGATAATTTATTTATTTTTTTTTAAATCTTTCATGTGGTATTATTATGTAGTATGTGCAGTTTGGTCCGAGTTTCAACGATTTCTTAATTTTTATTTAAACTGAACTAAAACAAATTGATCAATAGTATTAAAATGTAGAACTGAACCGAACCGAAACGAACCAAGCTCACTCTTAACGTGTGTCACGTATGTCCAAACCTCTTTACTTATGTGAAGATAAGAATAAGGAAGGTAACAGACTTGAGTACCTGCACAAAATTTCATAACCCTATATATACTTTAATCAGTTTATTGTTTAATTAATAAAATTCAAATTGTAACCGATTATTTGTTTTCGAATCTAAACTTTAACCAAATTCGATCGATTATTAATAAACAAAACGAGTTTGATCAAACAACCCGAATTCAACCTAAAATTTTTTTCATAAGAATAGTCAAAAAAATCCCTAAGGCCACTTCAACAATATTGCGTACATATATCAAACAACAAGAGAACTTTTAAACAAAAAAAAATATCCAAGAACATAATAGTTTCATCCATAAACCAAAATGAACAAATTAGAGTTTCATAACCAACTAATAGAGGTTAAGCTCTAGATTTTCATCATTTAAAACTTGAAAGGGCGTGTAGGGTTAATGCTTTCATAAATAAATTTTCGAAATATATATGTTTTGTTAATGTTTTCAAAAACAAGTTATTAAAAGTTGTTTTAAAAAAGAAGACTTGTTTATGGAAACATCATTTTTTCACGCTTTATGCAGCCTTTTATTAATGTTCTTATTAAAATAATAGAAAAAACAAATTTAAAACTGGTTATATGTTTTCTCAAGTAATAGTGAAGCACCATTAATATCATGAGAGAGGTGAAAAACTAAAACTTTAAAATAATAGGTATTCAAACATGTTTTTTTTTTAAAATATCATAAAAAAATTTTGTATTTTCATTTTCACAAAACGTTATTCTGAAAACAGAAAAAAAAAAAAAAAAAAAAAAAAAAAAAACAATCATGCCCTAACCTTCAAGTCAATTGTTTAATGATTGTGAGAACTTGTTCATCCTGACCAAAAAGGTGATCCTAGAAGTTGTTCAGCAAGCGTCACATAACACGACTTCACCAAATCGTTGCATAATGATTGTGAGAACTTGTTCATCATTTTTTTCGAGACTTTTTTGTAAGGTCGCTTTTTAAGAGTCAACAAATCTTCACTTTGAGGCTCTTCATAGTCTTTCCATACAATCTTCCAAACATCTTGAGAATCAAGTAAGGCGTTCATCCGAATGCTCCATTAGTCATTAAAACTTCTAGACATTAGACTACTTAGAAAATGAACCAAAACTAATAATTACAAGGGAGTCAAATTAATAATTAACTCAATTAGTAATTAACCTTGCACTTTAATAATGGACCAATCACAAAACTGTATCGTTGGGCCGAATCAAGTTTCAACAAACTCCCTTAATCCCGCTCTTCGCAATCGCAAGAACAAGTTCAAAAGCACCCTACCAATCAGATTTTATATATATCTCAAATGCAATCATATATGGGATTTAAATCCGTGTAATTAAAATCTTGGAAACTATATTTTACACTATATTGAATTGTATCTGCCACGAAAGATATATTTCACACTATATAAGACATGTTTTCAGCAGGTATATCATCATCAATTAGTTTGATCTATCAGTATTCACCAATCTACAAAATTTGTGTTAAAATGGCTGCCAACAATGTTGCTTTGGTCCCAAAATGTTTTTTCATCGGGTTTTTATGCCTCATCATCCTTTTGAGTTCAAGTGAGAATCTTTTGTTTAATAATTTTTTTTTTCAATTGATTGGATCTATCATGTGGTTGTAGAGTAATTATACTATTGAAAATTATTCTAATTTACATTAATGTTTCTACAATTTTATCTACCGGACATACAAACGCAGAAATTCCTCTAGGAGGACGACTGATGCCCCAAGGGACATGCGAAGAATTCCCTGATTGCAACAACCATTGCATTGACTTAGGCTTTGCTTTTGGAGGAGAATGTGGTAAATCAAGTCCTGAATCTCCTCCACCCGAAACTTGCTATTGCAAAGTATGAGTAGGCCTTTTGACAAATATTTTTTATTTGTTATCATGGTTTAAGTTGTAACCTATTTTTTAAAGTTCAAAATAAATTGCAACGTTTATCTAAATAAAATTATTGCAAATCTCATAGAACAAATTCTATGATAAAATTAAGGAAATTTGATAAATTTCATCTTTATTTATTAACTTGTCGATATGGAATATAATAATGCAAATTGGCATTAGCAACTGCAAGCATTAACAGTTCTCCCATCTCTAACTAATCTTTGTGGGGATTTAAGGTTAGTTTGGGATTGCTGTAGCATTTTCAAAAGTACAGTGACAAAGTGGTGTGATAAAAGAGTTTTGGGACAATCACAATATATTATTTGGTGAAGTACATATCCAAAATTAAATGTGAAAGTATTATAATTATATAAAATATTCATAATAATGGTAGTGTTTATATAGTTGGAAAGACTAATAAATATTCTTTTATATATAAAGAACATTTATCAAGTAAAATGGTAATTTTGAATATATTTAATTGTCATTAATTAAAATTCTTTTGTTTCAAAACACTCTTTGTTTACGACACTCTAGCTAGGAGTAGTTTTGATAAATTCGCATTTTGTACCAAACCTTTTATTAACACATTTAGTAATTAAATTTTATCGAACACAAAGTTAAAATTTTTGCATTGATAAAAAATAGATTTTCTCACCCCACCGCAATACCAAATTTACTCTTAATATCTTTTGGTTTTATTAGACGTGGAAAACGGGCGGGCCAGGTGTCATGAGTGACGGGCACGGGCTAAAATTGTCCACTTCCTAACGGATCTATTATTTCATGCCCGTGCCCGACCCATCAAAACATGGGTAAATCTGCATCAATTTTTTATTCAAATAGATTTTGAGCCAACGATGCTCTACAAAATAAAGACTATATGACTTACTGTGGGTGAACTGTGAAGCTTCCACAAATACAAATTTAACTTCTTAAAATCCTTTTTTAGGTTTTTAATTGTTCCTAAAATTACTTTTTCTTCCAGAAATTAAAACCATTTCAAAAACTATATCAAAGGGTACCTAAAATTTTCTTTTTTCCAATTACTATGTACTATTAGTAACTATTATTGTGGAGGGTTGCATTGCTATCTGAATTTGTGTGTTTAGTTACTTTTAGAAATGTGTGTGTAGGCTTTCAGTGGATACATGAATTTTTAGCCAAAGATGTCAAGTTTATTGGTGATGGATAAAACTTACCCAAGTAAGCCAGAAAGAAATGTTAAGAAGATCACCACTCATGTGAGCTTTGGCCTTTTCCTTCTGTTAAATGCAAAATAATTTAACAATTTTTGTGTTGTTTTAATTTCCTTCTTCCAAGTATTTTCACAAGAACAAAGAAGGGCTTAATTAATTACAACTTTGCATTTGTAATATAATCAAAATTAAGGAGAGTCTGAAAAATTGAATAAAGATGGATGAAATCTAACCTTTCAAAGATGAGAGCAAGAGGAACCATAAAAGTTGTTGCAAACAATAGACGGTAAGCAACAAGAACCGTCAAATTCATCTCATCATCTGCTGCCAGTTTGTAGAAAACATTCATCCCTGAATATGAAAATCTGAATCAATACCATTACCATCACTGACCCCAACCCATTTACATAATTCTCCCTCATCTCGAAAATTTAGCAAAAGAAAGAAACCAACTTTATTAAACAAACTCCACAAATTGTAAACAGAAAGATGGAGATTATCAACAAAAACTGAGACTAGATTATCTACAGGAACATTCGAATAGCCAAAAAACAGTGAAGAGAGAGAGAATCAATGAAATAAGGGAGAGAAAGAGAATTATCTTTGTCCTGTGACTGAATCAACCAAGAGGATGGTACGTGGTGGAATGGTGAGCGAAATTGTTTGCGCGATAGAGAGAGTTAGTTGATAAACTAGTAAGAAAGAATTGGAGATTTAGGGATTTAGAGAGCCTGACTGTCTCATTGAGTGAGACTATGAGAACAATGAGAGTGAGTGAGATGAAGCCATCGACGTCCAGTAGAGTTAGTAGACCATGAGAGCCAGAGAGGGAGTGAGTGAGGGTGAGAGAGATTTTCTGAGGAGCGAGTTAGGAGGGTCAGGGCTGCGTGAAAAGTTGAAATATCAATAATGTATTTAACGGGTAGGCCCATTAAGCAGCGGGTAAACTCGGCCCGAACCAGATTTTCATGGGACAGACCGGATACGGGTCAATTTTTAGTTGGTTAAAAATTTTATGCCTATACCCGCATTTTAGAGGGTGTGGGATAAAAGTTAAACGGGTACAGGTCTTTAATCCCACCTCTAGGCTTTATGGTCTATTGCCTCAATTTCACTAACAATATTGTGAGTTTCGTTGTGAACCCGATTTGATTCGATTCAGACTGAAAATCAAATCGAAACTGGATTAGGTTTGATGGATTATATGTAAGAAAAATATCCTCAAACAGATTGGATCAACATTTAAAAACCGAATTATGTTCGGTTCAATTTTTTTATCGGTTTTAAAATAATAATAAAGAGTGAGAAATATTTTGACTAAAACGAAAATAAATACGCAAAACCGATGTACATCTCCAATTCGATATTGAAGCAAATAAAGACAATTCATCATTTATCCAACCACAAATTACGAATTCAAAATTTGTTGTAAATGATACTGATAACTTTAAACCTTATTTTGCTATGTTTTTCATAAATTTTATTATCAATAAGACTGATCCACCAAAGATCGATAGAACATATATAATAAATTTGTGTATAAAATAAAATTATTTAAAAAATTATTAATACTAGCATCTCAACATGCACTAACGCACTTGTTGATCTTTTCTTCTATCGGATTAAACAATCTAAGAAGGAAGGTATAATTTAATTAAAGAAAAAAAATCAAATGTGAATAAGGAGAGCAAATTATGCTTAGCTAGTAAGTTATCAATAATTAATAGAAAAACAAATAAGAGGATGAGAGAATATGTATGATAGGTGTGAATTAGTGGGTTGTGGATGCTGTGACAATTGTTTAAGTGGTTATTATATATAAGTGGTTTTTGAAATGGATAATATGTAACTACTTAGGTGGTTACTGTAAATAAGTGATAGTGGGTAGTAAGAACTGTATAATTGCTTAAGTGGTTATTGCATATAAGTGGTTTTTGAAATGGATAATGGGTAACTATTTAGGTAGCTATTGTAAATAAATTATTTTTGAAACAAGAAGTTGTTACTGATTAGGCAAATGTGAGGTGATTGGTTTTACAATTTTAAAACCTAATAACACAATAAATTTATATTTATGTGATGGTATTTTTTATATGTGAAAAGGGAGGACACCATTAGATGTAGTATATGTCGTTCGGTCCGAGTTTCAACAGTTTCTAAATTCTTATTAGAAGTTGGAACTGAACTAAAACGAATTGATCAGTAGTCTTAAAATTTAGAACAGAACCGAATCAAACCAAACTCATTCCTAACCAGTGTTTTTAAAGGCGTTTTCGGGTCAAAACGTCCTAGGGCGTGAATCCTGGGGCGAAAGTATCACTGGGCGCACGTTTTTCGAGTCTGAGCATTTGTCCAAACCCTTTGACGCCCTGGACGTCGCCCAATACTATTTTTTTCTTCTGCAACCCAAAATAAATTCATAACCTACAAATTGACAAAGACAGCTTGCTTACTCTTCTTTACGACCTGCAAGAGTCTAAATCTCACAAAAAAAGCACCATGAAACTAAGACAAAATCTATATTTAGAGGAAACTTCAGACAAGAGAGGTAGATCTGGAAAAAATTTCAAAAAATCAAAACGATGCAGAAGATAGATGGATCTAATAACCTAAACATACACTAAAAAAACACAAATCAACCAAAAATAAGAAATTAACTCCTTAGATTCCAAATATGCGGTCGGTTCCTCTGGAGGGTCGTCCCCCCACCGCTTCGGTCCAACCACAGACGGTTTAGTCTCCGGATTCCGAAATAGGCGCTCACAAGAGAGATAGATCTGTTTATGTCGTTTTGAGGATTTATCGATCTCTTCGTCGTCCGATGAAAGAGCTCTCGCTTCTTGCTTTTTTCTTTGGGAAAAAAAGGGATTGAGTGTTTGTTGGATGGAAAGCCCTCTCTCTCTCTTCTCCTCTCTTTCTCTTGCTCTCTTGAAATTTCTAGAATCTGCCTTCATTACATAACTAAATATATATTTTGGCAGATTTTTTTTAACTATTTTGGGCTGCAGTCCTTTTAACTGGGCTAGAAAATTGTGCTAGAAGCCAGGTTGGTTTTGGTCCAATATCTGCCTTTTAACTTAACTGGTTTTGGTCATTTCTAACCCAAGTCGAGTTGGTTTCTAACCCAATTCATTTTTCTCTACTTCTATAATTTTTATTAAATTGTTTGATATTTATGTAAAAATATTTTGATAAATATTCATTCATAGGTCTTAAGTTAGTAAAGTTTATTGATAATTAATTTATTTATGTTATTTTAATTTTTTAATATTTTTATAATTTAATTAATATTATTTTATTCAAAACACCTCAACGTTTTAAAAGGCTTACGCCCCAACGTCTCGGGGCTTATGTCTCACCTCATTGAGGCAAAATGTCTTGCTCAACGCCCTCGCCTCTGAAAACACCGCTACTAACAACAATGTGGTTTGTCTTTTATCAAATCAGGTCCCTAGCTATCTGTTAACAAATTTGCATTTAAGTATTTTTGTTTATCTCCGTTAACAGATTGATACACTGTTAGTTAGATCATGTGGCTGGTAGCACATGAACGCCTTTTCTAGCGGAATAAGATTATTTTAAAGCTTAATTAAAATTTAAATAAATATTTGATAACTTAAAATGAATAGAAAAACCAAATTTAAAATCCAAAAACCAAAATTAATTAAAAAGATAGAGAAAAAAATAGATTCAATGGAATCTGAAGAAATTTTGCCCAGATCCCACCAAATATGAGTTCCGTGACCTAAAGGGACAAGGGTCACAGCCCTAATTTTTTTAATAAGAGAATTATTTATTTGATTTTTGGTTATTTCCGATTTTTTTTTGTTTTTTAGTGTTTTATATTTAATTTTTTTTGTTTTTCTTATTCTTTTGGTTTTGTTGTTGAGATCACGTGCTGCTCACACGTAATTTCTTTAACATCGTAAAACTTATTTAATAATGGAGACAAACACGGGGTATCTTACAAAAAAATCTTTTTATAATACAAGAGCCTAATCTCTCTCTCTCTCTCTCTCTCTCTCTCTCTCTCTCTATATATATATATATATATAAGTAAAACAGTTTTAATACGCTACATAAGCATTGACGCGATGTTGACATTGACGCAATCTCTTAAATTTATTAATCTCTTATATTTCAATTTTAAATTTCTATTAATAATTTAAATTTCAAATAATATATTTTATCTTAAACAAATTCTTAAGTATTAAAACCAATCATTATCTTAAAAAGAGTTTGCAAAAATTCAATCTCCTTTAATAATTTCAAATTTATGTTTTAAATTCTTTATCTCCAAGAAAACTATGTAATCTCCTACTCTCTCTTGCTCTCTCTATCACACTCAAATTAGCGTAAAATCCCTTCATCCCTTTCTTGCACACTCAAGTCTAGATTAGACGTGAACAATCGGGTAAATTTACTATTCAAAATATTTTCTTTTGTAAACATTGTGGAAAATTGGGATATAGATTGTTTTATTCTGGAAAATTTGGATATAGATTGTCTTGTTCTCTGGAAAAATTTTGGCCGATTAGATTTGAGTAGTAAGGAAAGCATTTGGATTTCAATTTCAATTTCAATTTTGTAAATTTCAGTAATTATTAACTTAGTTTTAATTTCAATTTTTGGCAGGGATGTTGCTTTCTTTTTTTCCAAACTTGGTTTCATTGATCCACTCTTGGTGTGTAAATTGGATTCAGGAATTCCATGGCTCCATGATTCTGCCAATTTTTTTAAAGAGTTGTCAAGTACTAGTTTGTATATACTTACTACAGAAAAATAGATTTTCTTGATTAGGTATTATTGCCTTAGAACTAACCGACTTTTTCTCATTGGCATACAACTTTAAAATTGGATTAGTTCATTATATGATTTTATCTCTCACTACTTTTTTTTCTCTACTCTCTAATTTGTTCTATAAAAATTGGGCATTTCTATTTTTTTTCTATTATTGCCTTGATAAATTTTCTATGAGAACCAACATTTTCTCCTTGGCATACAACTTTATAGTTGGATTAGCTCATTGTGTGACTCAGTGATTTTATCTCACTATTTTTTTTCTCTACTCTCCAGTTTTTTCTATAAAAACATGGTATTTTTATTTTATATTACTTTTTACTTTGGTGGTGTTCAGTACACAAGTTTACAACTAGTGCATAACCTCGGTGACTTAATTTACGATCATAGTTGGTTGTGGGATGTAGGTTCATTGAGAATCTTCTTTCATCTAATCTTGGTATGTAAATTCGATTTTTGAATTCGATGGCTCCATGACTTAACCAAAATTTACTTGAGCGGTTTAAAAAATGGAGAGAAAGGATTAGATAATGCGTGGATTTAGAGGATGGACAAAATTAGTTTTATTGGGTGATAAAAATAAACAACTTCACTGGAATGTAAGAGGACTGATATGATCAACAAGGAACAGTGATGGTAATGACCAACATGATGAGCGTCTTTATCAAAACAGTAGGATTATTACTCAATAATATTCAGTTCATGACGTAAAACAATGTCTTAAAAGTCTTTGGCCTATGAATTCTCCGAGCAACATTATATAAATTTATAAATTATTGTACTGGGTATTTTACGTAAAGAAAAATACAAATATACTTTCTATCAAAATTTATCTTTATCATAAATTTATTGTTTTATTGACAATGCATAACCGGTTGAGACCCGCTTAATTAATAGTATAGATAATAATGTAGATAGATAGATAATATTGTTTTCCGAATAAAACTAAATGACTAAAAAAAAAAAAGATTATTAAGTTTACAGACATAATGGTTTACGATTTTGACCATTTGTAATATTGTCATTTATTTGATTTAATTGAAAAGCTAACAAGAATTTAGTAAATTATTTTGAATTCACTGCTTTTCAAATTCAAAAGTAATTTATTCAAATCTCATTAATTCATGTAGATATATGAATAATACTGATTTGTATGCCAAAAGAAGAAAAAATCTACTCATTCAATTTCCAGTTAAATAGTCATATAATTCAATCAATTTCTTCCAATAAAAATTGTTTTTTTGTTTATGACCTTGGTTTTTATAAAGACAAAAAAAAATTTGTTTATTAAAAGTTGAAGAAGTGTTAATATGAAGATGATAGCATCGGGTGTTTGATAGGTTAGATGCTCTTTAATCATCTGCAATTGACATGAATAGAAAAGTTCATTTTTTATTTTTATTTATTTTCACATTGTTTATAAATAATAACTTAAGAAAAAAAGAGACAGTTTTATCTTTTTATCTGATAAATGATAAGGCAAATGACTAATATAAATTTATCTTTCTTTTTATGCATGCATTTGATTTTCTATACATACAATTGTTATTCTTATCTCATTAAAAAATCGAAACCATTTAAATTTAGACTTATTCTTATCTAAAAGTAATTAACTCTTATCTCATGTTACATGCAGATAATAAATTTCTATAGTCATAATTATCAAACAGAATATTCTTACCTCATTAGATTTTCATTTAAGTTTGTGCAAAAGGATACGGGAGATAAATTTATATGACATAAATCTTATATACTTCAATACTTTAAATATGTAGAGAAGAAGCAATTTCTTTGAGTAAGAGCGGTGAAGAAAAATGAATTTGATTGTTTATTTTAATTGAATTATAGGATTCTACAAAAAAAAAAAACACTTTTTTTTTAGTTGAGAATTTATGTTTTTTCAATATATCAACTAGAATTATACATTTAAGTTTTAATAATTACATTCGTTTTAAATTTTTATTCATTTAATGAATATTGCATCATTAATATAAATATGATAAACTTAATTTTTTAATAATTTTTAATATAATAAAATATATAATAAAATACATGAATCCCGTACATTTGCACGGGTTTATAACTAGTTTAATAAAAGGCAGATCATAAGGTATTAATCTTCAATTTACTCTTGGATAGATTAATGTCAATTTTACAGTGATGCTTTTTGTACATATATATTGTCCATTGTATAGAGACCGACCAGGACGAAGGTATTGCTTTTTTTTTTAGGTTTAATTAACTTTAAATGGACATGCATGGACTAGTGGGGTTTCTTTTCCTTAACTTTAAAACATGGAGTATCAATTCTTTTATGAAGGCCTATCCAACATTCCAAGAAAAATAATCTATATATTTTTAAGCTACACCGCACATTTTATTCCTCAGAATATTAGAAATCTAATGACAATGATGTCACTTTTCCAAATTCCAAAATCCAAAATCCAAAAGATGCCCAGTTATGTTTTAATAAGTCAAACTTAGAAATTTAACAAATATAAAGTATAAAAAAATCAACTTATGGGTCCTATTAAAAAGATTCCAACCTAGACAAACTTTACCTTTTTAGTTAGATCTTCGGTTGGTCATTAAATTTACTTTAGTTTTGTTCTTTTGTTAAAACGGGACCCATATTACATTATTATAGAATAAAAGAATAAAACTTATGTGAGAATAAAAGAATAAGCAAGCTCTGCCTGTGGACAGGAAGGGTAATAATTCAAAGCCGTCCATGCTTGCTTAGTGCATTGTCTATGTAATCTTTTTGAAGGCCTAAACTCTCTGATACGGGGGAGATTCTTATATGTATCAGGTGTACAATTTATTTTTACATTAAAATAAAAATTTAATTGATAATTTTTAAAAATTTTACCGATAATATTATGTAATATCCGTATTTTAAAAGTTGGGTAAGTGTATATTTTTATCAATATGACAAAGAGTTAAATCCCTGAATGGCTTAATGAAGATGTCTAGAGACCAAGGTTGAAAAAAAAAAAAAAAATCTGATAGCATTATATTTATTGTTGCATATATGTGTCGTGCTTGGATTTTCAAAATGTGATGGCACCGTCTAGAGATGGCCAATCTGGGATGGGTCGTTACAATTTTGGTATCAAAGCATTAGGTTTTAAGATTCTGTAGACTACATGAGAACCTAAAAAGTGGAAGATCTAAATAAATAATATTCTTAAATGCAGAGTCTAAGGATGACACGTGGTCGTGCGAGAACTAGAGGTAGAGTTCAAAATCATAGGGGACGTGGTAGACCCCCAATTTTTAGGAGGACTGAAGCAGAGAAAGAAGTTGAGTCAGTGGTTCCCGCAAGGGAACATGGTGATAGTGCAGCTGGTACGAGTAGAGCTGGGGAAGTATCTAAAAGCAAGAATGATGAATTGCAAGATGCTCTTAACCGTGCTTTAGAGAGGATGAATGCAGCCGAGGAACGAGCTGCTAATTTGCAGAGAAGATTAGAGGAAAATGATGGAAGAGAACCAGAGGTAGTGAGGCAAGAAGTTCCTGATGGAGGGGTATTTGCAAATGAAATGCAAGGGGATTGTTTTGTGAGGTTTCTTAAGTTTAAACCTCAGTCGTTTAAAGGATCTGTAAATCTGGTGGAAGCTAAATAGTGGATTGAGCATGTGGGGAAATATTTTGAGGTCTTACCGGTGTTTGATAAACAGAAGGTTGCTTTTGCTTCGTTTATGCTGGAGGGTGAGGCTTCTCAATGGTGGAAGGATATTTTGCCCAGGATGAGTACACGAATAGATCAACCTTTGACTTGGAATAAATTTAAGGATGAATTCTTTGCAAAGTATATTCCAGATTCTTTTCGGGCACAACAAAAAAGAGAATTTATCTACCTAAAACAGAGAAATTTATCGGTGGTTGAATATGATAGTAAATTTGTAGCCCTGTCAAGATTTGTACCCGAGTTCGTGAATACAGAGGAAAGAAAATGCAAGAGATTTTTAGACGGATTACACTATGAAATTCGTTTTAAACTCTCTTACATGGGCATAGGAAATTATGCTGTACTGGTAGATAAAGTATTGCAGATTGAGAGAGATTTAATAGAGTTTAAAGGTAGGAGGGATTGGTTGAAGAGAACTAGATTTGAGGGATCTAGAGGTGGTAGCAGTATGGCTGTACAAGGTGGGAGACCACCCCAGAGGGGGCGTTCTTTGTCACAAAGAATGGTAGGGCAGACTCAGAGGCAAGCAAGATCTGTTACTTCAGTAGCTCAGAGTAATACCAGTGGGACACCTCGATTTGGGAGACAGGCTATGGGGATTGGGAGTTATGATAGAGGAATGAATATGCCACCAAGGGAAAATGGAAATCTAATTTATGATCGGGAGTCAAGGGTTTGCTTTAAATGTAATCAGATGGAGTATTTATCTCGGAATTGCCCTACACAGATATGCTTTGTATGTGGTGAGGGAGGACATGTTGCTGCAGATTGTCCAGCGGGGAAGTCAGTTGAAGCAAGCATTGGAAGTGTCGGGAGAAAACCGATGGAGAGAGGCAACGGATCAGGAAGTGTGCGGGGCAGAGGTCGAGGATCTGTAGCAGAGCGAGGACGTGGCAATCAGATTTATTCCAGAGATGGCAGAGTCTATGCATTGACCCAGCAGGATGCACAAGCCACTCCTGATGTTGTTATGGGTATGATATCTATCCTTGGTAGGGCTGCTAGATTATTAATTGATCCTGATGCAACCCATTCTTTTGCATCTAGTAGTTATATGAAATTTATTGATGTCAGTGCTAGTCCTTTGATGCATGCCATTATTGTTGAGGTTCCTACTGGAGATAGGGTTATTATCAGAACAATTTATCAAGGTTGTGTGATTAATATTGTTGACCGAGAATTTGAGGTTGATTTATTGCCTTTAGATATGACAGATTTTGATGTGATTCTAGGGATGAATTGGTTAGCTGCATGTCATGCATGGGTAGATTGTTTTAGGAAAAATGTGGTGTTCAGGATACCCGGGCAGGAGGAGTTTAATTTTCAGGGAGAACGTAAAATACTTGTTAATTGTCTGATTTCTGCCTTAACTGCTAGTAAATGGTTGAGGAATGGTTGTGAGGGGTATTTAGCATATGTGATGGATTCTCGCAAAGAGGGTAGACAGTTAGACGAAATCTCGGTGGTAAAAGATTTTTCCGATGTATTCCCTAAGGAGTTGTCGGGATTGCCTTCCAATAGGGAGATCGAATTCTCTATTGAAGTGATTCCAGGATCAGCACCTATATCCATAGCACCCTATAGAATGGCACCAGCTGAATTGAGAGAGTTAAAAGTTTAGCTTCAGGAGTTGCTAGATAAACAGTTTATCCAACCTAGTACATCACCCTGGGGAGCCCCTGTGTTATTTGTCAAGAAGAATGATGGGACATTGAGGTTATGTATTGATTATAGACAATTGAATAAGATCACAATCAAAAATAGATATCCTTTACCTAAGATAGATGACCTATTCGAGCAATTACAGGGAGCTAGAGTGTTCTCTAAGATAGACTTGAGGTCGGGATATCATCAATTGAGGATAAAAGAGGGGGACGTGCCTAACTCTGCTTTTAGGACACGTTATGGTCATTATGAGTTCTTGGTGATGCCTTTTGGGTTGACCAATGCTCCTGCGGCATTTATGGATCTTATGAATCGGGTGTTTAAACCATTATTTGACAGATTTGTAATTGTGTTTATTGATGATATTTTAGTATACTTTAAGAATGAAGATGAGCATATGCGACATTTGGAGATAGTGTTGGAGATTCTGAGGAAGGAGAAATTATATGCGAAATTCTCTAAATGTGAGTTTTGGTTGAATGAAATATCCTTCTTGGGACATGTTGTGTCGGGAGAGGGAATAGCAGTTGACCCACAAAAAGTAGAAACAGTGTTAACTTGGGAGAGACCCACGAATGTAACTGAAATTAGAAGCTTTTTGGGATTGGCTGGTTATTATAGAAGATTTATTCAAAATTTTTCTATGATTGCTAGACCTTTGACTAAATTGACCAGGAAAGACGAAAAGTTTAGGTGGTCAGAGGAATGTGAGAGAAGTTTCCAGCTGTTAAAATAAAAACTGACTACTGCCCCAGTATTAGTGCTTCCATCTGGTGATGAAGGATTTGTGGTCTATAGTGATGCGTCACATCAGGGGTTGGGATGTGTGTTGATGCAACATGGGAAAGTTATAGCTTATGCATCTAGGCAACTGAAGAATCGTGAGAGAAATTACCCGACTCATGATTTAGAATTGGCTGTCATAGTCTTTGCTTTGAAGATTTGGAGACACCATTTATATGGAGCCAAGTGTGAAATTTTTACTGATCATAAAAGTTTGATGCATTTACCAACCCAGAAGGAGTTGAATTTAAGGCAGAAGAGGTGGATGGAATTAATTTGTGATTATGATTGTACAATTCATTATCATCCAGGAAAGGCTAATGTAGTAGCAGATGCATTGAGTAGAAAAGCTACAGGGAAATTAGCTGCTTTTGGGAGTCATGATACTAGCCTGATGATAGAATTAAGAGGAATGAGGATGCAATTAAGTGTCAGTGATAAAAGATTATTAATGGCAAATATGGTAGTTCAATCTCCTATTATTGATTGTTTATTACAGCTACAGAGTAAAGATAAGGGAATAGAGAAAATCAGGCAGGAAGTGTTGAGCGGGAAGCCGACCGACTTTAGAATCAGAGAAGATGGTATGGTAGTATCGGGACAAAGAATTTGTGTTCCCAATGATGTGGAGATGAGAAAAGAAATACTAAATGAGACTCATGATTCGATATATTCCATGCACCCGGGAAATAATAAGATGTACAGGGGGTTAAAACATAATTATTGGTGGTCAGGGATGAAGAGGGATGTAGCAGAATACATTGCTAGATGTTTGACTTGTCAGCAGGTAAAATCTGAGAATAGACATCCAGCAAGTTTATTACAACCTCTTCCGATACCTGAGTGGCCATGGGAAAATGTAAGTATGGATTTTGTCTCTGGTTTTCCCCGTACCCAGAGAGGGCATGATGCTGTGTGGGTTATAGTGGATAGACTTTCTAAATCTTCACATTTTCTTCCTATTAAAACTACCTGGAGTCCAGAAAAGTTAGCTGAGTTATATGTGGCAGAGATAGTGAAATTACATGGAGTGCCATTGAGTATTGTGTCAGATAGAGATTCTAGATTTACTTCTAGATTTTGGAGGGGTTTTCAAGAAGCTATGGGTATGCAATTACAGTTTAGTACAGCTTTTCACCCACAAACTGATGGACAAACAGAGAGAATCATCAGAATACTAGAAGATATGCTGAGGACAAGTGTATTGAGCTTCTCAGTAAGCTGGGATGCTTACTTGCCTTTGATAGAGTTTGCATACAACAATCAGTATCAAACTAGTATTGGGATGGCACCTTTCGAAGCTTTGTATGGAAGAAGGTGTAGAACTCCAGTATGCTGGGAAGAAGTTGGAGAGAGAAAGATATATGGCCCATAAATGATAGACTTGACTACTGAAAGAATCAAACTGGTTAGGGAGAATCTCAGAGCAGACAGAAAGGATATGCTGACAAAAGAAGACGACCTCTTGAATTCCAAGTTGGTGATTGGGTATTCTTGAAAATATGTCCGTGGAAGGGAGTGTTGAGATTTAAGAATAAGGGAAAGTTGAGCCCAAAATTTATGGAGCCCTATGAGGTGATCGAAAGAATTGGACCCGTAGCATATCGTTTGAATTTGCCTCTGGAATTAAGGCAATTACATAATGTTTTTCATGTGTCACTACTGAGGAAGTACTTGCACGATGAGTCCCATGATATCACGAATCAGGCGATAGAAATTCAGAAGGATTTGACTATTATGCTAACACCGGTCGGAATCCTAAACAGAAAAGAGCAAGTCTTACGCAATAAAGTTATTCCTTTGATTCAAGTATTATGGCGCAATATAGATGTTGAAGAAGTCATGTGGGAACATGAAGCAATAATGAGGAAGGATTATCCCCAACTCTTTACTTGATTTCAACAAGGAAATTTCGGGGACGAAATTTTGTAAGGTAGGTAGATTTGTAATATCCGTATTTTAAAAGTTGGGTAAGTGTATATTTTTATCAATATGACAAAGAGTTAAATCCCTGAATGGCTGAATGAAGATTTCTGGAGACCAAGGTTGAAAAGCAAAAAAAAAAAAATCTGGTAGTACTATATTTATTGTTGCATATATGTGTCGTGCTTGGATTTTCAAAATGTGATGACACTGTCTAGGGGTGGCCAACCTGGGATGGGTCGTTACACATTAATTGAGTATGTACAGATATTATTAATAAAATTTTCAAAAATTATCAGTCAAGTTTTTACCTCGATGTAAAAATGAGTTTTACACCTGATGCAAAATGAATTTCTCCTGATATGGTTTCAAAGCCATGTGTAGATATGTCACGTGGTGTTGAAATTTAAGTTTAATAATTAATTGATTTATAATTTATTTTTAAATTAAAACATGCTCAAGCCAAAATGAACTCATTTTCAAAAGAAAAGAAAAAGAAATTTGTAGCTCACAGCTCAGTGAACAACTTTCATATCTAACATTGATAAGGTTCTCAAGTATATTTCTCTAACTCTCGAGCAACTTCCTTCTAAGTCACCAAGAATTAAACCTAAAAATGTTGATCTTGCTTTTTTAGTACGTGATTCGAGTTTACGCCCTCAGATTTGGGATTATCTGATTAATCAACAAAATGAAATTCGAAGGTCAAATATTAAGTATGAGCTATATCAATTTCTTCGGTCCAAGTATCAATTTTCTAGTCCAAAAAGTCATTGTCGTCGATTTCAATCCCATTGGTTTGAAAGTTTTTCTTAGTTAGAATTAGTGTTTTCAGATGTGAAGGCGTTTTACCCCAATGAAGCGAGGTGTAAGCCTCGAGACGTTATGACATTTCAAAATTATAATAAAATAATAATAAATAAAAAATTAAAATATTATAAAAATAAAAAAATAGTCATTATTATTAAAATTTAAATAAATTAATTTTCAAAAAACTTTAATACTTTTATAAACTCTTTAGAGCATATAAATTATCATTATAATTTTATAAATATTAATATATATTTATATATACATTTATATTTTTTTTGTAACTTGTAAGTGATTAATTAAATAGTTTGTAGTTATTATTAAACCAGATAACATGTAATAAATATTTATGAAACACAATAATATCACAATAAGAACAATTAGTTCAGCGATTAGATTTTGTATTCTTATTCATTTGGGCATGGGTTTAAGCCTTAGACGAAGCAAAAGGCATACACCCAACGAAAGAAACGCATAAAAATTTGTGCCTCAAAGTGTTTTGCTTACACCCCGCTTCTGGGTGCTCCCCGAGCGAGCCTAGAATATGTCTTTAAAAACACTAGTTAGAATATTCACCTACCAAAGATGCTACTTTTTGTTTCTCATGCTATTTTTTGCAAAGAAACTAACCAGTAAGCCTGGTTCGGATACATTCATTGCTAAGGGATTTAAAACTCGAAGAAAGATTCCAATTCAACTCATAAAAAATCAATTATGTCCTATTGGAGAGGTGATATGTCATATTGGAAAGGTGATGTAGAAGCAAGCTTCACAGTAAATTTTGAATAATCAATTGCGCCTCAAAGCCTCAATAGATATTGTTCAGTGGTTGACATTTCAACCATGTGCTTTTAGAGGATATGATAAACGCTTGGATATAAGTAAATAGAGTTAACTTAAGAATTGTTCCACAAAATACTAAATACACATATCCAACAAATTAGAAGGAAAATTTGCATATCTTTGCTAGAAATGTACAAGATGCAATTCAAAATGAATTTGGTGATGCAAAATTTTGCTTAATTGTTGATAAAACTCGAGATGAATCTAAAAGAGAACAAATTGCCCTTGTTATAAAGTTTGATGATAAAGATTGATTTGTGCGAGAACACTTTTTGGATCTAATGCGTGTTAAAGATACAGCTACATCAACTCTCAAAAGAGAATTTTTCTCTGTTTTATCTCATCATAAACTCAACACTCAAAATATTCGAGGTCAAAGATACGATGGAGCTAGTAATATGCGAGGGAAGTAGAATGGGTTACAAGCTTTAATTCTTAAAGATTGTCCTCATGCATATTATGTGCACTGTTTAGCTCGTCAATTACAATTGGCTCTTATTACTACAACTAGAGAAGTAACTAATGTTCATACTTTTTTCTAAAACATGAGTTTTGTTATCAACATTGTTGGTGCTTATTGTAAGCATCACGATGAGTTACAAGCTTCTCAAGAAGCTGAAGTTGCATGTTTGATTGTCATTGATGAGCTTGATACGGGAAGAGGAGCTAATTAAATTAGTATTTTGAAATGACATGATGAAATTAGATGAAGATCTCATTTCAATTCAATTTGCAGTTTAATAAGGATGTTTAGTACAACTCGCTTAGTTCTTGAACATATAGCTACTAAAGGATTTACATATTCTCAGCGTGGAGATGCTATTTTTGCTCTTAAGTTTCTTACGTCATTTGTCTTTGTATTTGTATCGCATGTGATGAATGAAATTATGGGAATCACTGGCACACTTTACCAGGCTTTGCAGCAAAAAAATCAAGACATTCTAAATACTTTGCATTTTGTCTCTAGTTGAAAATTATTGATCTAGAATTTGAGAAATAGTGGTTGGGAAGCTTTTTTGGAGAATGTGGCATCGTTTTATAAGCCCCAAAATATTCAAATTCCTAAAATTAATGCATGTTTGTTTGACATGTCTAATCTTGTAACAAAAAGGATATTGTGATGAAACGTCATTATTGAGTAGAGATATTTACAAGTTCGTTAGATTATCGGTTGCAAGAGTTAAATGACATATTTAATGAGCAAGCAGCAAATCTTCTTATTCTAAACACAACTTTGGATCCTAAATATGCTTACAAATATTTCAAAGTTGTTGATATTTGGAAACTTGCTAAGAAGTTTTATCCTTTGGATTTTTTTTGAGCAAGTACAAATCCATTTGAAATTGCAATTGCATCACTATAAACTTAATGTGCCTAACCATCCAGATTTGAAAAATTCGTCCACCATTAGTGATTTATATCGAAAACTAGTGAAAGTCGGGAAATGAAAGGTTTATACTATGATTGATACTAATTAAAAAAAAAAGTTTTATACTGTGATTGATGGATTGCTTTGACTTATTTTACTTTTTATATTTCGACAAAAACTACTAAACAAGCTTTTTTCTGTCATGAAAATTGTTAGAATAAAGTTTCGCAATAAGATTGATGATGACTTTTTTACAGATTATTTGGTTGTTTACATTAAAAGAGAACTTGATGAAAATTTACAGTAAACCAAATAATAGATGATTTTTACCCTATAAAATAACGACGAGTACAATTTATAAGTTAGAGATTCATTTAGATAGTTTTGTATTTTTTTCTTTTTTTTTATATTATCATATATTTTTAGAATGGGTTAATGATAGACAAGATAAACCTTTTTTTGACACCATGAGTTTCTTTTTGGAATGAATTAATGATACAGGCGATAAAGTTCTTTTTATGCTATTGGTTTATTTTAAACTTTTTAGTCCATTCTTTACAAATGCCATTATTGGTTGAATAACACACCAAAAATGAGCTTAATAAAATAACATATCATATGTCCATAGTTTTTTTTCTCACATTTTTAGGTTGTTTTCTGCACCTCTTTTTTTGTTGCCATCGAGTCCATTTAAAGTCGCATCAGGTTTGGAGTCTTGTCCAAAAGCATTTTCCATTATCTTTAAATTAATTAATTAATTAATTTTTTACTCTAATCTAAGTCTAAAAGATGTTAAAAAAAGTCCAAAAATGTATAAAGAAGAAAAAACGTATGAAGAAAAGGAAGGGTAATATAGTAATTTGAGGATGCAAAAAGTTTCCGGAGTGAGGTCATGCATAAGCTGACAACCTGCTGACTCGTCCGTCCACGTAGGTCGTCATTTTTTCCTGCGAAATCCAGAAACTACTCGCATAATAAAACTCCTGAGGTATTTTAGAATAATACAACCGAGATATTCTCGGTCACACTATATTATTCCTTCAAGCGGTGCCCAAGAAAATCTCATTCTGTGTTTTAACTCTATTCCTCTATTTTCGATCATTACACACGCAAATCCAGTGAAAAAAAATGGCGGATAACGGTGATTCTCACGATTTTCACTCGCTCCTTTCTACTCCAGAGAGGGACTTCCTAATTCGCAACAACGGTGAACATGTGATTTCTCTGATCACTCGTTTTTTTTTCTTTTAAACATGATTTATTCTGTTTTCCGTTTTATCTTGCCTTCGCATGGGGATTATCATTTTTATACGTTTTCTAATGATGGGGTGTATGGTTTTGTCCTTTTTGGGGTTTGGTTAAGTTGCAGAGACTCTAAGAGGTACTGGGATTTGTTGCTTTGGGGTTTGGCTTTGTTTATATTGGGTTGGTAGTGGAAAATAATGGGTTGAATCTGTTTATTTGTGGTGAAAGTTTGGATTCGAACTCTGTTGATGGTTGAGTAATTGACTTTCTTTTTTGGGATCTCGTTTTAAGTGGTTCTCTTATGATACTTAGCAGAAATTTGAGGGAAAGAGAAAAGACTCATATCGTTTATTTATTTCTTTGTTGAATTTATGACCTGTATAAAACACCTATACCTCGGTTTCGCTATTAACAAATTTCACATGATTCACGATGATTATATCTGAATTGGGTTCGCATAGGTTGCTCAGTTGGATTGATTATATATATGTATGTAAAAAAAAACAAACCGTGTCGAAAATTCAGATAAACCAGCTTGATGTTGGGAAAAATGGTCAGGTATGCTTGTTTGATATGTCTATTTACATAATAAGCTCCATACATTATTTTTTTATATATACAAAGGACAATCTGAATTAGTTTTCATGATATTTTATGGTTGATTAAGTGGAGTATTTAAGGTGCAAAAATTATTATTTTTGGTAGGGTGTACCCTGAATTATGTGGGGGAGCTCACTGAATCATTTGCAGTAAAGAAATTTTTATTGACTGTATTTATAAGTGGACAGTTGGACACCTCTGCATATTAGGGGGTGATTGGATAAGGAGTCACTCGTTAAATCCTTAATTTGCAGGTTAAAATTGACAGCTTGAAGGGGAAGAAGCTTGGATTGTATTTTTCAGCATCATGGTGTGGCCCATGTCAGCGGTTCACCCCATATTTAGTGGAGGTGTATAAGGAGCTCTCTCCAAAAGGTGAATTTGAGACTGTCTTTGTCTCAGGTGATGAAGATGATGAGTCATTCAATGGGTACTTCTCTAAGATGCCATGGCTTGCAATCCCATTTTCCGATTCAGACACACGTGATCGGTTGGATGCATTGTTTAACGTGAGGGGAATACCCCACCTTGTGATCATTGATGAAAATGGGAAAGTTTTGAGTGGTAATGGGGTTGGGATCATTAGAGATTATGGAGTGGAAGGGTACCCTTTCACCCCGGAAAGGATGAAAGAAATAAAAGAGCAAGAAGAAAGAGCCACGAGGGAACAATCCTTAAGATCTGTCTTGGTCTCCTATTCGCGAGACTTTGTAATTTCACCTGATGGAAATAAGGTATCTTTTAATAATGCTTCTCACAACTAGAGAAACCGCAGTGGTATATCTCGCTTTTAAATTGTGCACTGTTCCTCCCATAATCTGACTTTTGCTTTTAATGCATATACAAGGTACCTGTATCTGAACTTGAAGGGAAGACTGTTGGACTGTATTTCTCAGTGTCTTCTGACAGATCATGTGTTGATTTTACTTCAAAACTTCTGGAGGTTTATAAGAAATTGAAAGAAAAGGGTGAGATCTTTGAGATTGTGTTGATATCTCTTGATGATGAGGAAGAATCTTCCAAGCAGGACTTTGGAACCATGCCTTGGTTTGCATTGCCCTTCAAGGACAAGAGCTGTGAGAAGCTGGTTCGGTATTTTGAGCTCTCAACCCTTCCCACTTTGGTTATTATTGGGTCAGATGGAAAGACTCTCCATTCCAATGTTGCAGAAGCAATCGAAGAGCATGGGATTCAGGCATACCCTTTCACTCCAGAAAAGTTTGCCGAACTTGCTGCCATAGAGAAAGCAAAACAGGAAGCTCAAACACTGGAGTCACTTTTGGTTTCAGAGGATCTTGACTATGTCAATGGGAAAGATGGAGCAAAGGTATACTCAAATTAGTCATTTAATACTGCCAAGTGTTTAATAAATAGTCACATATTTTGTTTCATCCTTTTGATGTGACCTTGACCAGGGGCTCATGAATTTGGATCTTAGCTTGAAATGTGACATACTGATGTGTAATGAAGGGTTTCTTCTGTCCTCCTCTACCCCCCCCCCCCCCCCCCAAAAAAAAAAAAAACAAAAACAAAAACAGAAACAAATTCCTCCTTTATTTCTTTCTCTCTTCTGATAAATTACAACTGTTACTCTCCTTTTTCAGATTCCTGTGTCTGATTTGGTGGGGAAGACCATTCTCCTCTACTTCTCAGCACATTGGTGCCCTCCATGCCGTGCTTTTATGCCAAAACTTATTGAAGCATACCACAAGATTAAGGCAAAAGACGAAACATTTGAAGTGATTTTTATCTCTAGTGACAGGGACCAATCCTCCTTCGATGAATTCTTTTCAGGAATGCCATGGCTGGCACTTCCCTTTGGTGATGCAAGGAAGGCATCATTGAGTCGCACTTTTAAGGTCAGTGGGATCCCTATGCTTGTTGCCCTTGGACCAACAGGCCAAACTATCACGAAAGAAGCCAGAAATCTCATTATGATCCATGGGGCTGATGCTTATCCATTTACTGAGGAGCGATTGAAGGAGATTGAAGCACAGTATGACGAGATGGCGAAGGGATGGCCTGAGAAGGTGAAGCATGATCTCCATGAGGAGCACGAGCTTGTGCTGACTCGTCGTAGTAATTATATGTGCGATGGATGTGAAGAAGCAGGACATGTATGGGCGTTTAACTGTGAGGAGTGTGACTTTGATCTTCATCCAAAGTGTGCTCTGGAGGAAGATGAGGGAACCAAAGATGACATAGAGCAGGAGGATAATCCCAAAGAAGGATGGATCTGCGACGGGGAGGTTTGTACTAAAGCTTGAGATATCTGTGTTTGGTAATTGATCTTTGGGACTGAGATCCTTATATTTGTATGTTTAGTATGTGTTTAATATGTGACCAATCTGAAGCTTTGGTAAGACTTCAGTCTATAAGCTTAGTGTCTGTATGATATATAAATCAGATTTATCTGGGTATGTTATCGTTTAATACAGCGTACTCTTATGTCAGAAACAATCTTAAAATTGCCTACAGATCCAGCAGATAAATAGTGATGTCTCTAACAATGTGTATAGATTAGTCTGTTGGCTGTGTATATTTTTTTGGCATGCATGAAGAGGTGAATCGTGTATACCTTTCAAATGAAAGAAAAGGTCTTGAGCCATAAAGATGGTAGTATTTTGTAATACAGGCCTTGATGGCCAACAGAAAATGGACCCTGAGTTTCCAGTGTCCTTGTATGATTCATGCCTTCATGGTGGGTGAATTTTTTTTCAATTTGGTCTCATTTTAGTCGGATGACACTGAAGGAGCTCTTTATAGTCTCTGGCTATAACAGGAATTAGGACGGCCTGAGATTTGGCTAGTGCAATTGCTAATCAAGTAATCGGATGAAATTATGGGCCTTTGCTCAGTATCCAATGTATGGGCCTTGGGATAAGCTAAGGCCCAACTGATACATTGGACGGTCCTTGTGTTGAAAAAGCTGACCAGAAGCTTATCAAGAGCTCTCGTCTAAAGCCATCTTCGAAGCTGTCTTCATTTTAGCTGATAGAGATGACTAATTAACGATGAATGATTAACGAGTACTTCTCCAAGTTGTCGTGGTTTGCCGTTTTATTTTCTGATTCAGGGACTAGAATTTTGAAAACGAGTGGGTGGATCTATCACGTCATTAGTAAGTTAGATTATCCACTTGTGTCGGTTTCATAAAGTCCAAACACATTTAATTGAATCAATTAATTGAGTAAATTGATCGGAGTCAATGGATAGTTCGTGGTTATACGTGTTACCGAAGTGACATGAGTAGATAGATCGGGATCAACGGATCTATGATCGGTCAATGTGTCTAATTTCTTTTCTTGAGAATGAAAAATTCTTACATATGTCGAATTGAAGCAGTTTCGTTCAATTAATCATAACACTTCATATAAATTCTTTAACATATGGACAAAGACATAATTAATAGGTTCGTTGGTCTATATGTTGAAAAGGTTGACTCAAAAAAGTTTATCAAAAACTCTTATCGAAAAACGATTTCTAAATTGCTTTCATTTAACCGATGGAGATGAAGAATCATTAATGGGCTTAAAGCTGCATAGTTTACTATCTTATTTTTTAATTCAAGGATTTGAAATTTAAAAACAATAACATTTAATTAAGTTGAATCTATTACATTCAAATGTAAGTTTAACTTATCAATTCGTATCATATCAATAAAATAAAATACATTTAATTGAATCAACTAATTGAATTAATGTTATCATGATTTAATATGTCATATTTTACTAAAGTGATGTGAGCTAATAGGTAAGAGTAAATGGATTTACAATTGACATTGTAAATCTGACATGCTTAAGAATTTTTTCTTAAAAATGAAATTTTTTTACATGCATCGATATAAATAAATTAGATAAATCACAATATTTTATCAGTTTTTACCTCAAATATTTATGAATATGATGCATTATGATCGATTTTAACATCATAAGAATTTTTCAATGTGTCACATCAAAACTGTGGTCTGATGTGTTGTCCATGACACTTAAAAAAAAACCGAATGTGTTAGTCCATGACCATAACAGTTGATAGGTAACATTTTTTTTATAAAAAAAAAAATAGTAGGTAACCTTGAAAACAATTATAAACAATAAATCAAAAATAAAAACGATTTTAATTTTTAAAAAAACGATTATAAACACCGAGGTCATAATTTTGAAGGATTGAGCGACAGGGTCAAAGTAATTGTCACGTGCACAGATGGTTCAAGTCCACGTAATGGGTAATCCGATTGGGGATAAACGATTTCCTGCGGACTATATGTGTGGTGACCACAACAACTGGGTTAAGACTTAAGACACCTTGGTCTTCACCGTTTCATTGGCTATCCTGACCTACGGGAAACTCTTCTGACGCATACGTTCTAATACGTTTTCCAACGCTGAATTGTGATCTTCTGTCTCCCAACATTTGAGTGTATTACATGTTCTCACATGCTTACTTTCTAAACCCAGAAGACAAG
This sequence comes from Bretschneidera sinensis, assembly GCA_023935145.1. Lineage (NCBI taxonomy): Eukaryota > Viridiplantae > Streptophyta > Magnoliopsida > Brassicales > Akaniaceae > Bretschneidera > Bretschneidera sinensis. Next base: position 63,036,475 of record CM043705.1, read on the forward strand.
TAAAAACACTACCACCCAAGAAAAGATAGTTGTCAATTTCCCATTGCCAACTTAAAGATTTGGATTCAGGCTTTTATTGAATTCTAAAGTGTCATGTTTATTCTTCTCATCATATTTCTTTTATAAATTGTAAGTGAATCTGTTCTCTCTGATTCTCAGCTTATTTTTGAGATTTGTGTGTTAAGTTATCTAGATCTGTCTTTTATTTTCTGGGTCATCAAATTTCAGCGGGTAATGCTTGTTATTGATTTATGTTGAAGTATATACCCTAATTTAGTTGCAAACCATGATGGGTAATTCTTACAGCAAATAATTTGACTTAAATATGTTCCATTTGTTCACTTGATATTCTTTGCATTTTTCTTTTTTTGAAGTTTTAGTTAAAAACCTTATTAATTTGATTAATTGTAACTATGTTTGTGGTAATTTGTTTGTTTAATCTGGTGTAGAAAAAAATATTCATTTTTTTCTGCAGTTAGGAGTAGGATAGCTAAATTTAATTGGGTGAACTGACACTATCTGGAAGGAAATTTTTCTTTATTTTGACAAAATGTTGTTCCACATTGCTTTGTTTATGGATTAGCAATTGCTGGATCAACTGCATGCATGTTCTAATGAGGGATACATTATCTACTTTCTATGATTGTATCTACTCTGCCTTGTAATAGGATATTTCGATAGAACACTGATGGAGGATGCATGAAAAAGGAAATATGGGGGTAGTTTTAATTATGTAGTATACTTTGTAATATATTAGGTTGATATTTTAGGTTAGGAATTTAGGTACTTTATTTAGGTTTTTTATTTGGTTTCCTTTTATGTTTCATATATATGAGCATGCTTTTATGTGTAAGGCATAGATTGGGAAATTACATGTTGTGTTGATTCCTTGGTCTTTATGTCCTAACTATCATATCATCTCCCTAGTATTGTGTTCTTTCTAGTATTCTTCCTAGCAATCTTTTATGTTCATTGTGTTCTGCATCAAATACTAGTTAGTAACTCATTCTACATATATTTTCTCACCAAAAACAATGAAGAACTAACACATATTCTAATCATCAAATGACTACATTTCTGGAAATTTCCAGGATCTAATGGGTGAGACAGAAGTTGCCAAAACGAGGATAGATATTCACAAGAATAAGAAAAGTGGAATCCAGGTGTTTGATCCTGCATTTTCTACATTTTTTTTTCAGCTCCCTCACAAGCTTCAAAATGGTCTTAAGGTGAGTCTTCTTTTCTTTTTTCCCTGTATGTATCTGTGTGTGGAAGGTCGTTGATTTTCTTATGGAGGCTGTATCAATAGATGTTGAATTCACATGAGTTTAAAAAGTTAAAAGCATTCTTGTTGCAGTCACAACTCAAGAGATTAGCAACGGATAATGAAGGAATAAGCTCTCTGAACTCTTTCCTGAGGAAGGAGAAAGTATCTGCTGCATTGGAGGTTTGATATGGAGAAGCAATTACAAGCTTGGAGAGAAAATCCTTCATGGGTTGATCGACCTCCAAAGATAAAGGTGAGGTAGAGTTTGGCTAGAAAGTGGTGCTTTTCTTGACATGGTTTTCTTAGGAGCAGACAATTTGGCCCTGTCCTGCCTTAAGTTTGGTGTATGTCAATAGGAACAAATTCTAATATAGATCAGTCAAGATCTTATTAGTACATGTCAAGTTCATTAAGCTCTGCCATGGTCTTGATTTGCCAAAATACTTTCCCTATGTTGATGTCCAGTATATCAATCTGACACCACTTTCTTTCTTCCTCGTGGAAGTTTTTCATGCACAGCGAGATGTGATATCTAGTTAGTTCACTGTTGATTGCCTTATCTAGTTATCTGCTAGAAAACTAACTGGCTTGAATAGAAGCTTTGGGTCACAAACTTGAGTATTATGTGATTGTAAGTTTACAACTTTATTGCTAGGATCTTGTATAGAACTGATAGCTTCTTAGGAGACTCATCCTGTGGTCCATAATTTTACAAAATATTTGGAATCTGTTATTTATTGTTGGCAGGTCAGCGTACCAAAAGGTTCTCTTTGCAACCTCAATGTAGAAGTCAATGTTGGATTGCCACCAGATGCGTATATGATATCGTGACCGACCCTGACAGTATAAGGGTTTTCAAGAATATTAAGGTAAGTGTGGTATCCTTTCACCAGACTATCCGTTCCCAATTCAAGTTGTAATGCCCATTCTCAATGAAGTGATAAGATTGTTGATGTCATGTATTTGCTCAGGAGTTTTTATCTTACAACATATTCCATTTCATGATAATTGAGAATTTGTGGCAACTGTTTTCCTTTTCATTAACGTAGCATATTGAAAATAACTCAGTTCTTGACTTAATCAAATATTTGTTCCTGTCAGGAAGTTATATCCAGAAGGGTCTTGGTTGATGAAGGTTCAAGACAGGTGGTTGAAGTGGAACAAGCAGCCTTATGGAAATTTCTTTGGTGGTCGGGAACCATCTCAGTCCATGTTATAGTGGATCAGAACAGAAAAGATCGCTCAGTAAGGACCTGCATTTTCTTTTTCTCTATTACGTTATTGTTGCTACAAGAATTTTAAAGCATGTCCTGATTAAGAGAATGGAAGGTTTTCCTTTCCCTTCAGTTGCTTTTATCTCAACCTCTACATCTCTATTTTTCTAGAAAAGAGTGAAAGTGAGAGAGAGAGAGAGAGACAGAGAGGTGCTAGGCAATGAATGGACATTGGTAGCCTTGGTTCCAAATTAAGTTGCATGGAGTAGGAGTCCAGTTTGTTCTGTTGATTTGTATCAAACCCTTTAAGGAGATCCAAAATGTTTCATCTTGATTTCATTTTGGTACACATGAACAAATGGACAACTTTTCCAAGACAATTTTGGTTCTCTACAGTTACAGTTAAAGAAACCGACTATTTTTCGGAAGTTTTGTAGATAGATAGATGGATAGAGAGAGAGAGACTGAGAGGTGATGGACATTGGAAGCCTTTGGTACGGAATTAAGTTGCATGAAGTAGGAGTCCTGTTTGTTTTGATGTTTTATATCAAAACAGATTATGGAGGTCCAAAATGCTTGAAACTGACTGTATTTTGGAACTTTTTTTAGCAAGAAATTACTCCAGTCTGCAATACAAAGAAATTTTACTGAATTTAAAATTTAACTATTCTCATTTTTGGGAAGTTATTATGGAATATAGGCTGGCATCTTTCGTTTTGTATCAGAGGTGCATATATCTCTTTCAACAGCATCAATAGCATCCCTTTATCTAGTATAATTTTCCCATCAACCAAGGATTTACTTTTTTTATTGTGAGCTTGTCAATCTGAATTTTGATTATGCTTTTTTTTAACAAAACCATGCAAATGGGAATCACATCTTCTCTTATTCTTTATGTTTGATCTTTTGGAAGATGAAGTTCAAACAAGTAAAAACTGGATTCATGGAAAAATTTGAAGGCTGCTGGCGTGTAGAACTTATGTTTGTCGACGAAAATATATGCTTCCCTTTCAAACCGAAAACATGGGCCGACTATTATTACTCATGTACAAAAGGTAGAGGAGGGATCCGATCAAAGGTGACTCTGGACCAACTGATCCAACCTGCGATTGTTCCGCCGCCTCCCATTTCCTGGTATCTAAGAGGAATTACCACCAAGACTGCTGAGATGCTGATAAATGATCTGCTTGCTGAGACTGCCAGAATCAGGGGAGGTTTTGATGCCATAGAATCAAATAAAGAGCTGAAAGTATCTCAGGGAAAGACGAACGAGAGGCAATTTGATCAAATATGTGACATTAAAGAACGATGGGCCTTGCGAAGGAGAAAAAAAAAAATGAAGGAAAAATGTCTCAAAACTTGATATTGAAATTGAATGATTTCATTAATTTGTAACAACTCTTTTATAAAATATTTTAAAAGACGCAAAAAAGTGGTTCTTAAAAGTTCTTTGATTCTTTGTTATTGAAGTTTTTCAATCTTTAACAAACTTAAGACCATTAACAAAATCAATATGATTATTTCTTACGTATTAATCAAAGGTGAAAATGATAAAAATAAAATAAAAACATATAGAACGGCAAAAGAATAATAAAGATAAAAGGAAGGCATCACAACTGGTGCATGTGACGAGATGGCAAAGTGGTAGCGTGAGAAGATGCAGCATGATCTCCATGACGAGCACGAGATTATGCTTACTCGCTCTAAATAGTACTAATAGAGGTGTGTAAGATGGAAACAGAAAATATGATCGGATATTTACGTATGAATTGTCTCACGTCTGAAAAAAAAAAAAAAAAAAATTTATATACATTTGGACTTAAAACTCATTTTTTAAATCATATTCTCTACTATTCTCATCTTCTTCAAATGTTGCCTTGTTTTGATTTAGGAATTTATAACATAAATTCATTATCTTTAAAGGCCTTTAATTTCTATATAAAAATAAATAAAAAAAGAAGATGCCTTCCATCTTTCACCTTTTTCAGCAATACTTTTTTCTTTGTTTTCTCTTTTTTACCATCTCTTTCTTTACCAAATTTTATCTCTTGTAGCAACTCATAAAACCTCATTATAATTTTTTACTAAATAACTGTGACACTGAGAACATTTGGTCCGACACTAACGTAGTTGTACATAGCCATTGTGATTATAATAATCCTATTTTGGTCATTGATATCATATCTGAGCATTGTTGATGTAATTAGAAGTCTCTTATTTCATATCTCAAACATCCGTTCAACTACATTCTAACACAAGGAATGCAAAAGGTTAAACATTTTTTTACCGTTTTGAGGTGGTGGAGGAGTACATTAGTCCCCTCTTTGATAATATTCATCCATATAATATCTCACGTCATGTACCCTTACATAAGAAGGTAAATGACATCCACCATGTAATATTATTTCTCGTTGGCATTAAAAAATTTAAACTTCTCCACTTATTAAGGCACTCACCGAATATCTTAATGTTATAAGCTGAACCCTCACATCCAATACATACAAAAGTGAACGCTTTATTGAAATCACAAACCATCATTACATTCTCCATGACAGACCATTTCCTCCAAAAATATGAGACAGTGCACCTATATGGAAGGTGGGCCATAACATATGTGTTGTCTATCGCACTGATACAATCCCGTGATAAATATATTCTCCCAGTATATTAACTTATGTCGAATCTGGAAAAAAAATCATAATTGATAAAAAAATAATGATAAAATCATTAGTTTAACAAAATGGCAACTAAGTTAAACTTGCATATTAAATTGAGTTTAATCATGTTTAATCACCGAAAAATATGAAAGATTTTGGGAGTCGATAGGTCGATGTTTGTTACCTCTTTCATTGTAGTCAGCAGTGGGTTTAATAATATCGCATGTCAATAAAGAAACAACTTCTAAAACTATGAAAGTGTCCGTGGATGATTTTCTACTGTTGTTAAACATTTTTTTGAACCACCCTATTACCTACTCCATGTCTACAAATAAATAAAAATATTCTGATTTTCTTTTTCATGCTTGTGTTACGAGCAGGGGTTAAACCATAATGAAACTAAACAATTGCAGAAGACAAAAACATGGATATATCCATACCAAACAAATTTTTACAAAAGGAAAAAAAAGTTACTGATTTATTCTACTTGAACACCTTCATTCCAAGACCTCTCATACCAAAAATCAGATGATGAAAAAGCAATCTTTATTGTGTAGTATTTTGTGACTCAATCTCTTTACAGCCATTGTTAACTCAATACTTTGCAGCCATTGTTGACTCTCCATGAGAGTTCAATCCACCTTTCGGTGGAAAAGAAATGAGCCCATGTGATGAGCTCTTGTTTTTTCCTCTTTATGATTCCCCTCCTTCATGTATAAATAGAGAGATGATTTTGAATTTCTGTATAAAAAAAGAAAAAGAGAACAATTGAGGGATCATTATACTCAGTATAGAGAGAGTGAGGTATAGTGTGAGAGTTCTCTTTGTAATTCCTCCTCAATATACAAAAATCAACTGTCTCTGCCCGAGGATGTAGGAAAATTGTCGAACCTCGTAAATTATTGTGTTTGGTGTGTGTTAGATTACTCATGGGCATAACAAAAATAGTATCAGAGCTCGGGTTCATAATCTGACCAGACCCAAACACCTTAAATTTGGAGTTTTAATTGTAGAGCTCGTCAATACGAGTTCAACGGTATCTTACGCATCGAAATTGGAGCTAAAACGAGGCCGTAGCAGCCGTTTAAAGCTTTCGTTTTTTATGTTTTTGCCAAACATGGCCTTAACTCTGAAATTTAGAACTTCTACAGAGAAGATGAACAGTATCTGAGTCGACTCAGTGACTCGGTTGGTTACTCAATAACCCAACTCGATCCATTTTGCTCAGACCAGCCTACTGTTTTTTTTTAGCCCAGTTGTAGAGGTTCGGCCCAACATCAGAAAGCCTAGTCAATACTTGACTTGGCCCAGTCTAGAAGCCACATGCCCAGCCCAAGTCCATTGGTCAAGCCCAGAGTTGATCAGCCCAGTTTATTTCAGTTAGCCTAGCAATTTTAGAATAGCCCAGCCCGTGGTCGATTGGACCAACCCGATCCAGATCTGACCCGACCCTCATTTGGACTTGCTGACTGGACTTTGACCGGTGTTTACCGCTGACCAGCGTTGACCATTGACTGGAGTTGACTAGATTCATTTGTTGCCCTTTTCAGTCCGATTTTGGCCCCTTTTTTGCCAGTTCAAACTAGTTCCCACCATTTTCGGCCGTTCCGGACACAATTGTGGTCTCCGTTGTAAAATCACCCTCTCATTCCCTCACAAATTTGGTTAGAGAATTTTACGCTAATGCCAATGAGCATAGCAATGGTAAAGTGAGGGTGAGAGGCCAAACAGTATCTTTTAGCAGCTCATCCATAAATAGCTTCTATGGGTTACCTGATATCCCACACAATAAGTATAGAGCATATGTGTCTACAGTTAATTATGAGGAGATTTGCCACACTCTTTGTGTTCCGGGCACTACATGGAAAATGTCGGGTGATACCAATCATCTTTCAATCTATCCTACACACTATTAGACTAAAGCTCAGATTATACTTTCCTTCTTTAATTACCCAATTGTGCATCCAAGCCGGAGTCCCAATCAGTACTGATGAGGAAGCCCAGCCACCAAAGAAACCCATCGATGATGGCCTGCTCGCTCAGATTAGAGCCTCCAGGCCGCCAACTCCGGGTGAGGGAACCATGGTTGTTGCCACCCCTCCCATCTCTAGGCATTTCATGGTTGCCGAGCGCCTTGAGCGTTTAGAAAGTCGTTTTGACGAGCATCATAAACTGTTGTTTGATAGGCTAGATCATCAAGACCAAATGTTAGCTAAGCAAGACCGATTCTTGGCTCGACAAGCCAATTACCAAGCAGAGGTCAACTCTGCTTTTGGTCAGATGTACCAACACCTTCCCTCCGTTACTGGTTGTAATATGGGTCTCTTTCCTACTATGCCACCCTATCCGGGTTCATCTTTTAACCCACCTCCCGAGGAAGGTGAAAGGACTGAAGAGATTGAAGAAGAGGATGATGATTTCGAGGATTAGTTTAAGGTTCTCTTTTGTTTGTCCACTTTTATTTTATTTTATTTTATTTACGGTGTGCAGTTCAAATGGTGGTGCGCAATTTTCAGCTTCTGTGCACTTTTGGCTACAAAGTGAGTTTCCTTTCATTTTTCTTTTACATTGAGGTCAATGTAATGTTTAGGTTGGGGGTGAAGGAAACACATTTCTTTTCTTTTTCCATTGAACTGCTTGGTGTCACTTTCCTTCTTTTCGTTTGTTAGGATAACTAAAAAAAAAAATGTGTTTGTTTTTAGCATGCTTTGTGTTAACCTTGGAATTAATTCACATGTCAATGATATGAGCTTAATCGAGATAGCATATAGCATTTAGAAGAAGTTAAATCTTGCTTCGCTTTGAGAATAAATTAAGTGTCAATCTTTCTTTGGTTTGAGACTCTGGTTTGTGGTAAGATTGTATGATTAGTCTAAAGCATTTGGAGAAGTTTTATGTGCGATTGTTTTATGAATACTTTTGCGGTCTTTATAAGCTCTAGAACTTATTTGATAATCACTCGAGGCGAAAATCATAGAATGCACATTACTTAGGATATGATGTAGGCCATTTTTGGACCGTTTGAGCCTTTTTAAAGTTACTCTTGTTATATTTATCGCTAGTCACCTGTTTGAGCCTTTTTCTTGAAAAAGAATTTGAGCCTTGTTTCTTTCGATAGCCCATTTACTCATCTTTATGAGCTTAAAAATATTTTATCCTTACCTATCTTTTAAAAGAACTTAGTTATACACATCTGTTGGGAAGCACTTAAGAAGAATAAGGGTGGAAATATGAGAAAATGTTACTACCATAACCCAAGTACATTAAAAGAGATAAGTTAGGGGTTGTGGAAAAGAAAAGAAAAGAATAAAAGAGGAGATGAATGGTCTTATGCCAAAATAAAAATAAAAAAAATGAATTATGGCAAAGAAAGAAGAAAAAAAAATGATGATTTTGCTCCTAAGTTGCTGTTCTACCTTAGTGGAGCCTTTGGAGAAATTTTTTGATAACGGGAAATTGTTAGCATGGCAGAAGAAAGACAGAAATCTGTGGAGAATACAGATACCACCACACCGAGCAGCTCTACAACGAGTAGCTCCTCGTGAAGGAATACGGCATCTAACGCGAAGTTTGAGGTGAAAAAGTTTGATGGTACAAACAACTTCGGTATGTGGCAATACGAAGTGAGGGATGTCTTGTTCCAACAAGACTTGAAGATTGCCTTAGAGGAGAAGAAGCCCCAGGACATGACGGATGCAGACTGGGAAAAAGTGAATCGCCAGGCCTGCAGCACAATCCAACTTTACCTCATGAAGGACTAGAAGTACTTCGTGATGAAAGAGGCAAATGCGAAGGTACTTTGGAAGAAATTGGAGGACAAGTACATGACGAAGAGTATAGAGAGCCGCCTCTACGTGAAAAAAATGCTCTTCAGGTTCCAGTTTCGTGAAGGTATATCTATGGCCGAACATTTCAATAATTATAATAAAATTTTAGCTGATCTGCAAAACTTGGATGTCGAAATTCAAGATGAAGATAAAGCTTTGCTTTTGTTAAACTCTTTACCCGACACATATGAACACTTAATTACCACACTGTTGTACGGAACATAAAATATTAAATTTGACGAAGTATCTAGTGTACTTCAGAACAATGACTGTCGCAGGATAGACAAGCAGATACACAGAGATACTTCCGGCAGAGCCTTTGCAGCTAGAGGCAGATCAGAAACAAAACAGCCTGCAAGCAAGGGGAATAGGAGAAATTCTCAGTCAATGCCTCATAGCAGATCTCATGGTCCATCAGACAGACGAAGACCTGCCAAAGACGAGTGTTCCTACTGTCGCAACAAAGGACACTGGAAGAAGGATTGTCCACAGTTAAAAGGGCAGCAGAAGGATAAACCCTCCACAGTCAACACAGCTAGTGATGAAGATCAGTTTGCTTTCACCAGATCTTCACTCATGTCCCAATATGACAAGTGGATCTTAGATTATGGATGCACCTATCACATGTGTCCCAACCGGGAATGGTTTGCTGAATTCACGGAGATTGACGGTGGATCAGTACTTATGGGCAACGACTTTGCCTGTAAGACGAAGGGGATAAGCACCATCCGTTTGAAGTTGCATGATGGAACTATCAGGCCATTGACAGAAGTTTGGTATGTACCAGACTTGCGAAAGAACCTCATCTTACTCGGAGCCCTGGACTCGAAAGGGTTCAGAATCAGCATTGACGCTGGAGTTCTCAAGGTAGTAATGGGAGCTCTCATGGTCATGAAAGGAATAAAGCATGGAAACCTATACTTCCTGCAAGGGAGTACCATTGGAGGTGGAGCTTCCACAGTTTGTGAGAAGCTAGACGATACCGATGCAGACACGACCAGACTTTGGCACATGCGTCTGGGTCATCCCGGGGAGAAGTCCATACAGATTCTAGCAAGGCAGGGTTTGCTCAAAGGTGCCAAGACTTGCAAGTTATCTTTTTGCGAGCATTGTGTTATGGGAAAACAAACTAGGATCAAGTTCGGCACTACAATTCATCGGACGAAAGGAATTCTTGATTATGTGCATACCGACGTTTGGGGACCATCCCGAAAAGCATCGATTGGCGGTAGACACTGGTTTGTTACATTTGTTGATGATTACTCTCGTCGTGTGTGGGTGTACACGATGAAACGCAAAAATGAAATATTGGAGATCTTCCAAAATTGGAAGACATTAATGGAAACCCACACCGACAGAAAAATTAAGCGGCTCAGATTAGACAACAGAGGAGAATACACAGAGGATCCATTCTTTGACTTATGCCAAAAAGAAGGTATTGTCAAAAACTTCACCCTACGGAAGATGCCGCAGCAGAATGGGGTGGCAGAACGAATGAACCGAACTTTAGTGGATAAGGTCTGGTGTATGCTTCTGAGTGCCGGACTTGGGAAACACTTTTGGGCTGAAGCTTTGGTTTATGCTAGCCACCTAATCAACCGATTACCCGCAACTACAAATGGCGAGAAAACACCAATGGAAATGTAGAAAGGTACTCCTGCTACTGATTATGATTCTTTTCATATCTTTGGTTGTCCTGCCTATTATCATGTTCAGGAAGACAAGCTCGACCCTAGAGCCAAGAAAGCAAAATTCTTGGGATTTAGCACAGGTGTGAAGGGGTACAGACTATGGTGCATTAAGTCAAAGAAAATCATTGTCAGCAGAGATGTAAATTTCAACGAGTCTGAAATGCTTCATCCACAGAAGCATGAAGGCTCCAGTGAAAGCAGCAACAGTAGCAGCGAATCAGCTAGGAATTCGTAGAAGGTGGAGCTTGAGGCTCTAGTATATGTAGATGATTCAGCCATAAATGAGGAAGAGGAGGATGATCAGAATGCCGATAATGATAGCCCAACCACTGTACCTCCACCACAGCCTGAATCTATTGCAGTCAACAGACCGATGAGACAGCTAGTTAAACCGGCTCGTCTACAAGATTATGTCACATATGCACTACCAACAGTTAGGGATGATATCCCCACCACTTTCAAGGTAGCTGCACAATCCACTAAGTGGGCTGACTGGAAGACAGCTATGGATGAGGAGATGTAGTCTCTTCACAAGAATCAGACTTGGGAGCTTGTGCCGCTTCCAAAGAAACAAAAGGTAATTGGCTGTAAATGGGTGTTCACCAAGAAGAAGGATCCAACCAGCAGAGATGGAGTACGCTACAAAGCTAGACTAGTAGTCAAAGGCTATACTCAGACGAAGGGAATCGACTACAATGAAGTGTTCTCTTCGGTCATCAGACACTCTTTGATTCATATTTTGCTAGCTTTGGTGGCCCAGTTTAACCTCGAGTTGGCTCAACTTGATGTGAAGACAGCATTTCTCCATGGGGACCTGGAAGAAGATATTTATATGTCTCAGCCAGATGGGTTCAAAGAAGTTGGTAAGGAAAAGATGGTCTATAGTCTGAAGAAGTCTTTGTATGGATTGAAGCAATCACCCCGACAGTGGTACAAGTGGTTCGACAGCTTCATGTTAGATCTGGATTATACACGCAGTCAGTTCGATCACTGCGTATATTTCAGGAAACTTGCAGATGGTTCCTTCATCTATTTGCTCTTATATGTTGATGATATGTTAGTGGCATCTAATAGCAAGGTGGAGATAGATCGTTTGAAGGCTAAGTTGAGCCAAGAATTCAAGATGAAGGAACTGGAAGAAGCACGAAAAATTTTGGGCATGGAGATTACCAGAGACAGGGCGAAGGGCACAGTTCACCTGACTCAAAAGCAGTACCTGAGGCGAGTTCTGCAATGTTTCGGCTTGGACAAGAACTCGAAACCAGTTAGCACTCCGTTGGACCCGCACTTCAAGCTCAGTGCAGCGCAGTCTCCCAGTAGTGATTCGGATAAGGATTACATGGCAAAATTCCCTTATGCAAATTTGGTTGGTAGCCTAATATATGCGGTGGTGTGCACGAGACCTGATATCTCCCAGGCCGTCAGCATGGTGAATAGATACATGCACAATCTAGGAAAGGCACACTAGCATGCGGCCAAATGGATTCTATGGTACATTCAGGGGACCGTGGACCATGGTTTGAAGTTCGAGAGAAGTGATGCAGTCGATCATCTGGTAGTCGGTTATGTTGATTTTGATTATGCAGGTGATCTCGACAAATATCGTTCCACTACTGGTTATGTGTTCACTATGGCAGGAGGACCAGTAAGTTGGCGTTCTACATTGCAGTCCACGATTGTGCTATCCACTACGGAAGCTGAGTACATGGTTGTGACAGAAGCCATCAAAGAAGCCATTTGGTTATATGGATTGGTAGCAGACCTTGGCATTTAGCAGGAACAGGTTACTGTCTATTGTGACAGTCAGAGCGCAATCCATTTGGCGAAGAATCATGTGCATCATGTTCGCATGAAACATATTGATGTCCGTTTCCACTTTATTCATGAGATTTTGGAAGAAGGGGTTAAATCATTTAATCGCAATTGTAGATGTTTTTATTTTATTTTATTATTAACTAGTAAGTGATTTTATTAGTATAAAGTTGTTAATTATTATTAACTAATGAATGAATTTATTTTTGTTGTTAATAAAAAATATATCTTTAGTTAATAAATTGATTTATTAAAATAGTGTACCTTTGAATGATGTATATTTTGATAATTTACAGTTTCATAGCACCATTAAGGTTGCAATTACCAAGCATTATTATTGATCACAACACATATTCACAGTTCTTTTGCAAGACAGTTTACCAAACGTTACACTGAGCTTTTAACAACAACATTTTCCACAACTTTTTTTGTGTCAGCACTCTCACAACACTTTTGACACGAGCTAGCACAATACTCTCAAATGCACCCTAAATAGATGGATGGACAACATGAGAGAGAATTTTGCATAGTTTGGTTCATGAAAAATATATGACACAAATATATCTCTTATCATTAAATAACATAAGATAAAAATAAATATTTTTTCACTTAATAATAATGAATTGTAGTGTCATGTATTTTCATACATCAAAATTAAATATAAAAAATGGAAAATTAAAGTGCACTACCTCCAAGATTACTAAAATGACATTAACATACCAAATATTTTTAAAACCCATGATTCTTTTAAAAACACCAATTTCTACTATCAAGCAACCCCAAAATGAATTTCTTTGAAGAATAAAAATTTAATTGGATATTACTTTTCATGATGATCAAAGTATTCTTAAGTATCATAAATATTACTTTTCAAAAAATAGAAGTATTATGGATGAAATATATTTAACAATGAATTTTTAGGGATTTTTTTAAAATAAAAATTGTTATCATTTTTTTCTGAAAATGATTTAAAGTATATTTTAAATGGATTTATATTCTATTATATGGTATAAAACAAATTTTACTTCATATATTTTATATTTTAAAAAAATATTATGATATCATTACCTATCGGATTCTCAAATAAACGAAAATAAAAAACTATCATAAAAAAATTAAATATTTTAAATGAAAAATTTGTTTATATATTTTTTTATTAAATTAAATAGCTTAACATATCAAATAAATGAATATCAAAGAGTGTCATAAAATAAAAATCAAATATAAATTTTTCTGTTTTAAAAATTAAAATAATACTGCATATTTTTTTTATTTTTAAAAAAAATATGAACTCAAATAACCTAAAATTTGTGCTAGAAACAATTTTAAATTAAATAATTAAGAAATTTAATTATTAAATTTATCATAATCACTTAAAAATATTTTAACATTAAAAATATTTTTATCGTAATGAAAAATAATATCCAATTAAAATTTTGATTCTTTAAACAAATTTATTTCAAAATTACACGATAATAAAAATTAATATTTTAAATTAACTTTGAATTTTAAAAACATTTAATATATTAAAATGGTAACCAACTTAATTAATATTTTTTTTAAATAATGCTCGGCAGCCGGGCAGGTAAAGCACATGGCCTATCGAAAAGTAATGGCATTAATTTCTCAACCGGTATAGAAAAAATCAAGATTTTAACAATAAAATAATATAAGTTTGAGATATTGAAATATACAAAAATTGAATATATTGAGGAGATAAATGCATGGTTTGGGCAATGTTTTAAGTGGAGATTAAAACAACTTGAAGTTGCTTTAATCTCCACTTAAAGTATTGCCCAAATCATGTCAAAGAGTTAATAGATACTGATGAAAATAAGAAATTTTTAATATGAAATATGATAATTTGTGTATTGAGATACAAATTCTGAAGAAAAAACTAATAGATATAGATAAAAATGTAGAAATATTAAGATGAAATAAGATATATGGAATATTGAAATATACAAAATTTTAGTATAATGAGTACATGCAAAATTTAAATAAATCGAGGAAATGAAAAAGTTAATAGATAAAAAAATGCCCTGATAAAATTTTTAGATATGATGAGTAGTTGAAAAGCTTTTAGATAAAAATGTTTTGAATATAATAAGGAGAAAATAATAAATATAAATAAAGCCAATAAAAATGTAAGATTTTTAAAATGAAATAAGTTAAGTTTAAATATTGAAATACACAAATTTTAAATATAATAGTGAGAAGAAAAAATAATATATATATATATATATATATTGATAAAATATGGGATTAGTATATTTATTTAACGAATGTTTCATTAGAAAAAAAATAAATACATATTATTTTAATAAAAATAAATATATCATGAATATTGTTTTCCTTAGAAATATTTACTTTATAAATATATCTATAATGATCTCAATTTTAGTAATTATCTATTAAAAGTCTTACCATTTGCTTCAATTTTATCTCTTAAAATTTTAATGAAATTTTTGTTTATTTTAATTTTAAATATTAAACTTAATCAAATTAATTTAGAATATCATCTAAATAAAATATATTCCAAATTGGCATACTTATATTTATATATCTTAAAATTAACTAAATTTTATTTTATATATTAATAAAAAATTAAAAACTAGATAGGTACTATTTCAATCAAAATTAAACTGAATATTATTATATTAGAAAAAATATTTAATATCTTGAATGACACATTGATTGGTGCACACTACAAGAGCGGGAATGACATAGCAGGGGATTTTAAGAGAGAATATAGCTATATATAGATTTAAAACGATACAAAATTTATCATCAAAATTATTTTCTATTATATTATGATCAATATAATGCAAAATAAGAGGAAGAAATGGGTATTATATTTGCATCAAGCATTATTGCATGGATATTTAGACAAAAAAACAAGGTTTTAGATTATAAATGTATAAATATCTTCCTTTCTCATTTAAAAATAAATTTTTTATTTAATTTAAATGTTTATTATGATAAAATAAATTACTTTTTAATTCCTATTTTTTTCTCACATTTTGTTTTCATGAACAAAATAATCACATGCATTTGCACAGGTTCACAACTAGTTCATTCTAAAACATCAATTTTTACCATCAAGTAGTCTCAAAATAATTTTATTTGAAAAATCAAAATTTTAATTAGATATTACTTTTCATGATGACTAAAATACTTTTAGTGTTAATATATATCCAAGTGATTATAATTATTTTAATAATTCTATTTATAAATTATTTATCTCAAAAAATTTTATATCACAAATTTTTAGGTTATTTGAATTCATATTTTTTTTAAAATAAAAACATGTAGTTTCATTTTATTTTTAAAATAAACAAAGTTTGTCTTTGATTTTTATTTTATGATGATATTTGATATTCATTTATTTGAGATGTTAGACTATTTAACTTAATAAAAAATTATGTCAATAAATTTTTGATTTAAAATATTTAATTTTCTTTTATGATGATCTTTGATTTTCATTTATTTGAGGATACAATAGGTAATGATATCATAATATTTTTTAAAATATAAAACGTATGAAGCAAAATTTATTTTATTTTATATAATAGAATATAAATCCACTTAAAATATACTTTTAACAATTTTCGAAAATAAACGATGATAATTTTTTTAGAAGAAACCCTATAAAATTCTTACTAAATATATTTCATCGCTAATACTTCTATTTTTCGAAAGTAACTTTTTATAGTACTTAAGGGTAATTTGGTCATCATAAAAGTAATATATAGTTAAAATTTTGATTCTTCAAAAAAAATTATTTTGAGGTTGCTTGATGGTGGAAATTATTGTTTTAGAGTGAATCATGAGTTTTAAAAAAATATGATATATTAATATCATTTCAACAAACTTGAAGTTAGTGCAATGTAAATTACACTATAATTTATGTGTTTTTTTTATATATGTTATAGTAAATTATATACTTAAATTAGCAATTGTTAAAAAAAAACAGCCACAAATTGTTTTATCATTAGAACTATAAATTTCATCATTAAAAATATACATTTTACAACAAAATTTATAAAATAAAATATAATGTCTTATTTTGTAACAAGATAAGCTAAAATTACCTTACAATGATGTTTCTATTTCTACATCTTTCGATTTATGGAGTAAATTATTTCAATTTATCATATCATTACATATGAATTTTAATATATTATCTTTCTAATTATGAAAAAAAAATTCTATAAAAATTGAATTTGATTAAAAATTGATGGAAACTCCATGAATTGAAAGATGTAAAAGTCAACTCTGTAGAAGTCGAACGACCCAGCCAACGAGAGCTTTTGGAGACTACTGTAGAAATTAATGCTGCATTTAATGTGAAAGGAACTCATCAGATGAATCATGGAGAAGCTGGCGACCAGATATTAACCCCATTCCGTACTATCCTTAGGGCAATAACCTTTGTTGTTTATTTATCGGAGACCTTAGCCCTAAACCATAAAAGCGAAACCTTTTCATAATCGTCCCAAACATCAACTGCACACACTAACCTCAATTTTAAATGTCCAAAAGGTGTAGAAGATTAAAGATCACTTGGTATAATTTTTGTTGTAGCATTAGTTTATTTAGTTGATAATGTTACTTGTTATTGCATAAAATATAAAAAATCAAGCTTTACCTTGAGCCATTTAATTATCATTAAGATGATTGATGGATCATAAATTTAATGCAAAGTCAAATAAAATCATTGATTATTTAATATTATTAAACTCGTTGTATTAAAATGAGCTTATCATACATGGATTTAAATGAGGTGGTTTGTAGCAAATTACATGTAAAAAGATGAGATTAAATGACACTTATGATGGGCCCAATTTTACAAGAATGTCACATAAACTAAGATATTATCTATTTTAATTTCAAACATGATTTATCTTTTAAATTAACCGATTTAGTGAAGACAAATAAAGATTAATCACTTCCTAATATTTATGGATGCTAGTAGATTGGATGATTAAATGGTAGAATAGCTTCCTAGTTCCTAACACTTAAATATTTATGGTTTGTTTGGAGGGCTGAGTGACAAAATGTCATTTATCAGTTATGAAAGTGGGGGAAATAATAGGAAACATGACTATTTTTATGCAATCATGAACCTGAAAAATCTAACTCATTGGGGAACAAATGGAGTGCATGTCAAATCAAAGAGGTAGTGGTTGATCATGGTAAAGAATGTGAGACACATGGCCCAATTTGTCAAAACAATAGAAGATAAGAATGATAGCATTCTAAGAAAATGAGAAAATGGCTCATGGTTATGAAGCTATAAAACTCGCAAAAGTGGAGAAGTGGAGGTCAAGTTTTGAGAATCTATAAATACTAAGGTATTTAGACATTTTTAAAACATCCCACCAATCAACCAAATAAAATATAAATTTAAATCAAAACAGCTAAAGGAAAACCCGTAATTAGTGGACAACAGTAGTAGCAATGGTTTCTCTCCAAAAGTCTAAGCTCAAAGAGCATAGTAGAAATGGAAGAAATCAAATAGCTAGTGGCACTCAAGGAGAAAGTTATCAAATACTTATTTTCAAGCAATCAACCAAGTAGCCAGTAGCTCCTTAAGGAGCAATCAAGTAGTAGTAGAAGATTTCTCAAGTGATTCTATTCAAGAAATCAACAGCTTAAGAAGCAATCAAGTAGCTTAACAATCAGTCCTCAAAGCAAAGCTTGTAATGAAGTAGATATTCTAACAATCAACAAGTATTCAAACTCTCAGCAGAGGTGCAATCCAGTAGTGTTAATTAAGTCACGCAAGGTAGCATTAGTCCAATCATTGATATTCTAGTAAATTGTTCAATTATTTCTCAGTTTCGCAAAGTTGTCAATAAAGATGTTGCTCGAATATTTCTGTTCTTCTTCAATCGTCATTTCGATTTTTACTTGGAGAATCACATTACTTTGTCTTTTGTAATAGTATAGAAGAGATTCAATTACTACAATTACCTTATCTTATTTTGTTGCTATTGTTGAAATTATTTCAAATATTGGAAGAATCTTTGAGCCTTTACAAGTTCTAGCACGCCCCACACTAATGTTCAGCCAAATATTGTTTATAAGCAAACAGACACAATAATAACTTTTGTCTTAAGTGAGATAAATTTACAAGTTTCATCAGTCGCTCGTTAACTCTAATGGACAATTCCGATTTGGATTCCCCTACCTTTAACTCCATATCCAAAGTTCTCTCCCTTACTTGTCTCTTTAGTTTCTAATTTATGTTTTAAAATCCAAGAGCTCAAGACCAATTCCACCTCAGCTTAAGATCAATCCATTTGATTTATTATGGGTTTGGGGTTGCTGGCATTCAGGTTGTTGAATTTAAGAGAGGAAGTGAGACAATACAAAAAGAAGAATTATATTGAATGGTGTGATTTGCTTACAAAGGAAGCTATCCTATTTATATAAGCTAATAGGAGAAGCAAAGCTATACACAACCAATGTGGGACTAAGCCTATATAATACATTAACATCCCCCCTCAAACTCAAGGCGGTAAGTGGGAGGTGAACTTGAGTTTGGAAACCATATAGTCCGAATCACCAGCCGATATCACCCCTTCCGTTCCGGACCCAGCTCCAGCTCCAGAACCCTCAACTGACCTCACAGAGCTGAAGAAATATTTGGGCACACCTCCCATACTCACCAAACCTATAGCTGGCGAAGAACTCTTCTTACACCTCTCGGCTAGACGGGAAGTGGTGGCTTCAGTCCTGATATAAGAGGAGGAAGGAGTGCAGAAACCTGTGTATTATGTAAGCAAAGTGCTCCACGATGCCGAAACAAGGTATCTTCCTATCGAAAAAATGGCGTATGCTCTCTTGATCTCGGCCCGAAAACTCCAGCCGTACTTTCAAGCCCACACAATCACTCTCTTCACCAATCAGCCCTTTCGCCAAGTACTTCATAAACCTGACATTTCTGGAAGAATGGTGAAATGGTCCATAGAATTGGGCGAGTTCGACATTCGCTATCGACCTCGAGCAGCTATTAAGGGCCAGACCTTAGCTGATTTTGTCATGGAAACCACTCTGCGAAGAGAAGAACCATCGCAGGCAACTGACGGAACGAATCTATTCCCACAATGGACCCTTCATGTCGATGGATCCTCTACCAACACTGGAAATGGCGCCGGGTTCATCATCAGTGGTCCAAAAAATTTCACTATTGAATACTCCTTGAGGTTTGACTTTAAGGCATCTAATAATGAGGCCGAGTATGAGGCTTTGCTCGCAGGAACGAAACTCGCCGAGGTTCTTTCAGTAAAGAGTTTGAATACATATAGCGACTCTCAGCTGGTAGTAAGCCAGATTAATGGTGAGCTTGAAGCAAGAGGGGAAAAGATCGTTCGTTATCTAGCGAAGGCCAAAGCACAGGCTGCAAAGTTCATCATATTTCACATTAGCCAAATTCCGTGGGTTGAAAATTCAAAGGCGGACTCCTTAGCCCGGCTCGCATCATCCTGCCCACTCAAACCAAGGCGGGCAATTTATCTTAAAACGCTGGTCACGCCCAGCATCGATGAAACTCTAGTACTCCCTGTAGACAACAAAGAGACATGGATGAGTCCTATTCTCGGGTGCCTACGTGATGGTTATCTACCAGACAACAAAAACGAGGCCAAGAAGATTTTGTCTCGGGCTGCGCGGTATGCTATTTTGGATGGTCAGTTGTATAAAAGAAGCCTCACAATGCCCTACCTAAAATGTCTCGATCCAACCGAAGCCAATTACGCCATCCGAGAGGTCCACGAAGGAATATGCGGAAATCATCTCAAAGGAAGGGCCTTAGCATCCAAGATCCTTCGCCAAGGGTACTACTGGCAAAAAATGAGGGAAGAAGCCATGGAACTGATTAAAAAATATAAAAGCTGTCAACAGTATGCTACTATGCCGCATAGACCAGCAACTCTCCTCACCCCAATCACTAGTCCGCTTCCTTTCGCTATGTGGGGCATGGACCTTCTCGGACCTTTCCCCACAGCAGCCGGCCAGCGGAAGTACCTTATAGTGGCGATCGACTACTTTACAAAGTGGGTGAAAGCCGAGCCCTTGGCTAGTATCACCGATCATCAAGCCCGAAGTTTCGTTTGGAAATCGATAGTATGTCGGTTCGGAGTGCCTCGGGTACTAGTAACAGACAACGACAAGCAGTTCGACAGCACTCGGTTCAAAACATTCTGCCACGACTTGTACATTGATCATCGATTTTCCTCAGTCGGGTATCCGCAAGCTAACGGAAAAGCAAAGGTAACTAACAGAACACTCCTCCAGGGTATCAAACGGTGACTGGATGAAGCAGACAAGCAATGGACGAACCATTTGCCCAATATCCTATGGGCATATCGTACCACGGCCTGGGCACCCACAGGAGAAACTCCTTTCTTCATGACCTATGGTGCGAAAGCTGTAATCCCCTTGGAAATAGGAGTGCCCTCTTTCCGAATACACAACTTCGAGGAAGAGAGGAACGCATAAGCCCTCTGTACTAATGCCTATCTTCTGGCCGAAGCAAGAGACGCAGCCCAGATCCGATTAGCCACCTATCAACAGTGCACCACTAGATATTACAACTCGAAAGTGAAAGGAAGGCACTTTGAACTTCATGACCTCGTCCTGCGTAAACACGAAGTGTGTCGGCCTCGAGAAATGAAAAAACTACTCCCCAACTAGGAAGGGCCGTATCGAATCAAAAAAGTATGCCGTCCTGGCACATTCGAGCTCGAGGAGTTGAATGGGAAGCTCATCCCCCGAACATGGAATGCTGAACACCTCCGCCGGTTTTACCAATAAAGAGTCAAAGCTCGCACCCAACTCTGAAACACAAATTACTGTAAGAAAAAGCTAAGTGTAAAACCATGGAGTCGATATATGAAAACACGAAGGTTTATATATTGAGTTTCATTACAAAATGCGAGTTTCATTACAAAATGCGCACATACACAACAAGTACGGCCCTAACAGCCTCGCAATACAAAAGAAAAACCAAAAATGCTGGCAAGGCCAGATACTCTCAATCCGAGCATGGGCGCTCCTCCTCAAGAGCTGGCGACTCCATACCAGAAGGCTTTCCTGGTCCCTCGGCCTGTTCCTCCTCTGACGCGGGCTGCTCCTTATCATCCTAGTCAAGCTCTAGCAGGTCAACACCTGAGAAATCTAGCTCCGGATACAAGGCCTCGGCTTTTCCTTTCGCATCCATAAAGCTGGTAAGGTACTGCTGACCTCCCTCGGAGACTATAACCAGTCGATAAGTCTTCAAACCTTGAAACAAAGCCAAAGCCTGCTCCACGGCCACCCCGGTGTGATTCTCCGCCTCTTCCATGGTAGCCCTAATATGGGCCTCAGCCTCCTCTGCTATGGCGCGAGCACGAGCCTCAGCCTCGGAACGAGCCTGGTTGGCGGAATCCAACAAGGCCTGGAGCTAGTACGCCGCTTCAGTCTTCTCTTCCAACTGACACTGGGTCCTTCCAAGAAGCTCGACCGTCTCTAAGCAGCGACGAGGAGTCGCGCCAACAATAGCTCCCATCTGAAATTAGGCGAATAGTGTGAGACAAGTTTAAGGAGTTAGAATGTAACCAATAAAGAAAAAGTCACCTGGGACGCCACTGTCTCAGCAGCTACGCAGAGAGATTCTGTAGTCTTCTTACCCAGCTCAGCGACATCTCGGGGAGAGGTTCCCTTCGTCAGATGTTCTCGCGCCACCCGAAGGTGCGCGAAAACGGAATCGTCTGTCCTCATGGCTCAGTCAAGAGTAATGATGGGAGCCTCGACAGCAGCTCCTCGACTCGCATCAGGAAGGAGGGTCTGATCACGGCGGGACCTGAAGGGAGAGCGCTCGGGGTAGGGGTAGTCTCCGGCTGGGATGGAGGTTTCGGAGGAGTCTCTAGGTCTATCGAGGCCAAAGACTGAGCCCGAGACCTCTTTCTGGTCCCCGACCCCGAGGCCTGTTATTTCTCGGCCAGAGCTGCCCTTCATTGCTCCAAAGCCAACTTTTTGGCATGCTCCCTTGCCAGTGCCGCGACCTCCATCTCTGCCCAAGTAAACAAGAAAAAGTATCAAGTACAAAACGAGAGAAAGATAGCATGCGAAAAGGAAATAGGAAATCAAACTAAATGTTTTACCGCTCGCAAAAGAGGGCCCAGGACATGAGAGGCAGAAGCCACGCCTAGCTAATTCCTCATTGTCATAAAGGACTCGGACATCAATTGGTGAGGCTACCATGGCATCCACGGTTTCTTGTTCGTAGGGACGGAGGCCCACCTTCTTGCACTTTTCGGTTCGGTCCATACTCCAGGAACAAGGAAGGCCGAAGTCTTCAGCTGACCGAATGAAGAAGAAGTTCTTCTTCCACCTTTTGATTGATGAAGGCGTCTTCAACAACAATCTTCTTCTCGGCTAAGTGCTAAACATGACCCATCCGATCTGATTGTGCTTGCTAGTAAGGAAGTGGGCCTTGAAAAAGTCCAAAGTCATCGGCCTGCCCACTTCCTCGCAAACATAAATAAAGGCCATGATCATTCGTACCGAGTTCGGTACGAGCTGCACAGCGCAATACCAAAATACCTAAGAATGGTACGAAGGAAGGGATGGAGAGGGAACCGTAGCCCGGCCTGCATATGATGCTCGTATACGCAAAGCTCATACGGGGCTCAGTCGGGAACAACGTCGCAAACCCTCTCCCCCACCCTAGCTATCCGAAGGGTATATTCGTCCGAAATACGATATGCCCTCCGAAGCACTATTAAATCTTCCTCCTTGATCTGGCTGGGAATCTCATTGGCGGCATAATTCTATTCCTCTATTTCTTCCCCAGCCGTGGTCTCTCTAATATCAGTCAAAGCCCTATCAGCTAATGTCCTAAGCTCTTCGTCCCCGAAGGATGAACTCCCTTCAGACTCCTCTCTCAAGGGGACGTACGGCACCAAGGCCTAGGGGCCTGGAGTCGGCACGGTCCCCACAAGGAGTGCTCCCCTCGATAAGGATGAGGATATCTCTTCGTCCTTGGAACTATCACCACTCGTATCCTCTACACTACTACTCTTATTACTATTACTAGGCCTATCCCGATAAGTATCGAACGAAGACATGATTAAAGAAGAAGGACAGATGAACTCACCAAAGGTCCGAGGGATATGAACTCAGTTTGTAGTAAGCAATTCTTCTCCACGGCTCAGAGACACCACAGCCGCCAGGATCTTTAGCACCAAGCAAAAGTTAGGTTTCGCAAGTATCAGAAACGAAGACGAAGACTCTCGCGTTTAGAAAGGATGAGGCCGAAGGCTCTCAAGAAAAAACTCTCAAAGAACTAATCTGATTTTGATAATAAGAGCAAAACCCCCTTATATAAGAAGGGAAAACACGGCAAACGAGGATGTAGCTCGAGGTTTCAACCCAAGAGGGGGGGTGAATTGGGTTTTTAAAAACTTTTTGCGGAATTAATATAAGTTTATAAAAACTAATAAGCAACAAATAATAAATACAAGTAATGAGCTGTAAATAAAGAGTTTAAGGAAAGAGGATGCAAACACAGTTATAGTGGTTCAGAAATATCGGATTCGTTCCGACCCTACATCCACTCTCTTCAAGGAACTCTTTGAAGTAATCCACTAAGAAAACTTAGTCGCACAACTTAGCCGGGTGTTGCACAAACTGTACACAAGCAAATTACAGGAATTGCTTAAACTGAAAAATCCCCTTCCTTTCGGAAGTTTCCCCTTCCTCTCGGAAGTAATCTCTTTACAAAGATGGTGTAAAGTAAAAGGTAGAGAGACAGCAAATGAAAGCTTATTACAATAGAAATGTCTCTCTTTCAAAGTAAAGCTTGAAGAAATGGCTCAACAAGATTATTTCAAAGCTTTTTGTGTTTCATGAGTATAAAAACTTGATTATGTGAAATCAACTCTTTTTGAATATGTGCTGCTACTTGTTTTTGAATGCTTAACTGAATGAGTTTATATAGCAATCAATTAATATGGCTGTTTAGGACTTTAATTTGAAAAGGATTTACTTTAAAACGTTCAGATTTGGAGTCCAACGGTCATATTTTTGAATTACCAGTCGACTGGGTCGAGATACCAGTCGACTGGGTTCACTTGAAAAATACTCGTTTTCAGACCTTATGGGTATCCAATCAACTGGTATATATCATCCAGTCGACTGGGGACTTTCTGTCCATTTTACCAGTCGACTGGGTTGATTCATCCAGTCGACTGAAAACTTACTGGTCAAAGTACCAGTCGACTAAGTTGTTTCATCCAGTCGACTGGGTACCTTCTGACCCATATACCAGTCGACTGGTATATATACCCAGTCGAATGGGTTGTCTTCCAACCCAGTTTTTCTTCTGTTTTTTATCAAAAACATTTTAAAAATAATGGTTTTAGAAAAACCTTTTGTGTTTGAGCCATTGAACAAGCTAATACAATGTATGAGTGAGACTTACATTGGTTCTAAACCTTAAGACCTATGCTAGATCTTCAGTCTTCACTTGATACTTGATTTGGTTCGAGTTTTTGCACTTTGTTCCTTGGTTGAATGTGTTTGATCCTTAATACAACTTAGTTTAAACATGTTAGTTAAATAACAGTTGTGTTTTGCCATCATTAAAATACGGGCGAGGGTCAACAATCTCCCCTCTTTTTGATGATGACAAAACTAATAATGTAAAAACAGTTTTAAAAACTAAGTGATAGGATTTTACAAAAATTTGGACAGAGTCTCCTCTGTTTTTCGAGTAAAACCACCCTGTAAACAAGCAAACATAGTTTATATTTCTTTCAACCAATCCAGAATCAAACTCAACCAATCAATAAACATTTTAACAAATTTATGGAGCAATGCTCCCCCTAAATCTATGCATTGGTTGCGTTTTACTTAGATTTTCTCGTTTTTCTCATTTTTCTCCCCCGTTTTGACAACAGCAACCAAAGGGGGCATAACATAAAAAATAAGCTACTTAGCTAATACAGTCAAATAGAGTATAAGAAAATAAAGTTTTACACAAAGATTTGGCTTCATTCGAATTTTGGAAGCCTTCCCGGGAAGAACCGAAAGTTTTTCAAGCGTATAAGCATTTTATAACAGTTTTAGTGACCAATCAGAGTTTTAAAACAGTGCTAACATATCACAAATAGCGTAAATAAATGCAAGAAATATGGCTAATAGTAATACATCATCATAGAGAAAAAGTCAATATAATCAGGGCTTTACAGAGCCATAACTAAGAAAAAAAATAGTACATGAGATGTCTGTGCTATGTGATAAGAACTGAAAAACCGCTAAGTACAAATAAAAGATAGAGACTCAAGGTGCGGGAGAGTCCGAGCTGTCACGAAAAAGTTCCCTAATCTCAGCTAGGGAACCCTCAGTGTGCTCTCGATATAACTCGAAGTCGTCCCATAGGTGGTCTATGGAGGAGCTCAGAGTCTGGTAATCAGACTGCATGGACTGAAAACTGGACTCCATTGTCATCTGGAGACTCATGATAGCTCGTAGGATGTCTCCGTAACCAGTCTGACCAGTACTCGAGTCACCAATTGGAGGTGCTCGGGTATCCGTCTCCATCTCAACAGCCGTATCAGCATCCTCATCACTGTTGCTCGCATCCTCTCGGATCCTTAGGCGCTTTTCGGCCTTCGGATAGAGGAACCCTTCACGAACAGTACATCCCATCTTCTTCAGAGATGAGATGTTGATGATGTCCGTCAATCCGATATCTTGAGCCTCGGAGGCAGGCAAAGGTACCCGAAAGTGCTGGAGGATGAGTGTAATGAGCATCCCATAAGGAAGACACCCAGAGTCGTTTACTTCACCGTTTATCATGTTGGCGAGAAGCAGAGGATATATATTGAAGTGGTGCCCAGATTTTAGGCACCAAATCAATACTGTATCTATTTTAGATAGAGACTCTCTACTCCCGAGTCTCGGGTGGATGGTCCAACTGACAATCAAATGAAAATCTTTGAGTCGAGGGGCAAGTCACTACATGTGTGAAATGTAGTGGGTCTGTACACATAGTTAGGGTCGCCTCTGACTATCCGACAGGCCTCCTCAACTTCAAAGTTGTCTGGCCATCCATCCAGACTCCATTGAACCCCCCTTATAGGAATTCTCAGAATGCTCATCAAGAGGTCAGTGTTGACCTCAAACTCCACACCACTAACTCTGGTTCTGAATCTCAGAGCCAGAGGACTGGGTTTCACCAAGTTCGCATAGAACTAGTGAATCAGTCACGGGTAATATTTTTCATGAATTCTGACCAGTGGGGTCAGATTTATTACCTCAAAGGCTTGTAAAATATCGAAATTACCATGGCGAATAGAGTCGAAATCAATGACTCTACCCGTCATGATTTTCTTGTGACGGATTACAGAATTATACCTCTTATGAGCCGTTGGGCTGTAAAACAGAATCTGCTCCAACTCTGTTCTGGGCTCCTTGCTGGATGAGCCTGCTACTCCCTTCCCTTTCGACTTTGAAGCCAAAGATTTTGAAGACCTTGGATTTTTAGGCACATTAGGTCCACTTGTTGTGAGTTTTATTCGGATTTTGTCACTCATTTTGGAGAAATTTGAAGTTTTTGGAAAAAGTGATTTTGGTAAAAATGAGAGATTTTAACCGTAGAAAGTTAAAAATCTCTTTAGGAATGAGTAGATCGATGTGTTTAGAAGGGATTTGGATGGTTTTTGGATCAAAATGATGAATTTTTCTAGAGAGAGAAAGCTTGGGCTCTTTGAAAATGGCGTAAAAATGGCGAAAATGAACAGTCCCTTTTATAGAATCGCGATACGAGTCGACTGGGTCGAGTTACCAGTCGACTGGGTCCCATTAAGAAGATGAACAGTTTGAGTACCAGTCGACTGGGTAAACTTACTAGTTGACTGGATAAACTGGCAGTCATTTACCAGTCGACTGGGCTATCTTTACCAGTCGACTGGAGGACAAGGGTGTTTTCAAAAAAATGGCTCCAAACAGGATTTGATCTTATAGACGACTGGAGAAGACTTTCCAGTCATCTGGAATATTTGGCAGAGAATTACCAGTCGACTGGGTCAAAAGTACCAGTCGACTAGAAGATCAGGCAGAGACTTACCAGTCGACTGAAGCACATTTACCAGTCGACTGGACCCTTAGTAAAATTTTCAGTCCTGAATTTTTTAGCACGATTTTGTTTATCTATGACAATTTTGAGTGAGGGGAATAATTAAACATGGATTAATACTCTATCACTCAATGTCAAACTTGCAAATGATGAAATGAGATGCAATCAAATATTCAGTTTATCAAAATCAAGCAATCCCATCAACATTCTAATCTTACAAAAACTAGCTTCACTTAAGGGTTTTGTAAGAATATCAGCTATTTGATCTTCTGAAGGTATGAATTCTAATCTTATATCACCTTTTTGAGCATGATCTCTTAGGAAATGATGTCTAATCTCTATATGCTTGGTTCTAGAGTGCTCAATAGGATTTTTGGTTAGGTTGATGGCACTAGTATTATCACAAAGTATAGGAATATTTTTTAGACTCATGTCATAGTCTTCTAGTTGTTGTTTCATCCATAATACTTGGGCACAACAACTGCCAGCTGCTACATATTCCGCCTCAGCGGTTGATAGTGCAACGAAATTCTGTTTCTTGGAGAACCAAGAAGTTAACATAGCACCTAAGAATTGGCATGTTCCACTTGTGCTCTTTCTATCTAACCTACATCCAGCAAAGTCAGCATCTGAATATCCTACTAGCTCAAAAGATGATTCTCTAGAGTACCATAATCCTATGGTCTGGGTCCCTTGTAGATATCTAAGGATAATTTTTACTGCAACTACATGTGATTCCTTAGGATTAGACTGAAATCTAGCACGCATGCATACACTGAACATTATATCAGGTCTACTTACAGTCAAATAAAGTAAAACACCTATCATGCTTCTATAATATTTTGAATCTGCAGTTTTACCTCCTTCATCAAGATCAAGTTTAGTAGCTGTGCTCATAGGTGTTCCAATTGGCTTTGAGCTTTCCATCCCGAACCTCTTTAGTAGATCTTTGATGTACTTTTGTTGATTGATGAAGATACCTCCTTTTAATTGCTTGATTTGCAGTCCAAGGAAGTAGGTAAGTTCTCCCATCATGCTTATTTCAAATTCACCTTGCATGCACTGTGCAAACTCTTGACACATAGATTCATTAGTAACACCAAATATAATATCATCAACATATATTTGAACTATCAAAGTGTCATTTTTGTGAGTTTTTGTGAAGAGAGTTGTGTCTATTTTACCTCTTACAAAATTATTGTCAATCAAAAAATTACTTAATCTTTCATACCATGCTCTTGGAGCTTGCTTTAACCCATATAGAGCTTTAGAAAGTTTATAGACATGATTTGGAAGACTAGGATTTTCAAATCCAAGAGGTTGTTCAACATAAACCTCTTCTTCTATAAAGCCATTTAAAAAGGCACTTTTCACATCCATTTGAAATAGCTTGAATTTATTAAAGCATGCAAAGGCTAATAACATTCGAATAGCTTCTAATCTAGCTACATGAGCATAGGTTTCATCAAAATCTATTCCTTCCTCTTGGTTATATCCCTTAGCAACTAGTCTAGCCTTATTTCTAGTTACTATACCATTTTCATCCATTTTATTTATATATACCCATTTAGTTCCAATAATTGAATGATCTTTAGGTCTTGGAACTAGTTTCCAAACATTGTTTCTCTCAAATTGATTTATCTCTTCCTGCATTGCAATTAACCAATCATTATCTTTTTCAGCTTCTATAAATGTCTTAGGTTCTAGTTGAGACAAATAAGCTACAAAAGTGCAAATATTTCTAATGGAAGAGCGAGTTCTTACCCCTTGTGAAGGATCACCAATTACTTGATCAATCGGATGATGATTTACATACCTCCAATCCTTGGGTAGATTTTCCTCTTGTTGACTTGAGGATGGTTGGTCCAAATTAGGAGTTGCCATCCCTTCATTTGTTTGAGAAGAACTCACTTTTGGGTCAACAATGGGAGTAGGAGTTTCCATTTTTGGAATAAAATCTGCATCATCTTTAAAGGAAACTTCTCCACTACTCATTGGGTTAGATTCATCGATAGTTACATGCACAGATTCTTCTACTACTAGAGTTCTCTTAATGAAAACTCTATAAGCCTTACTAGTAGTTGAATATCCTAAAAATATCCCTTCATCGGTCTTTGAATCAAATTTACCTAAGTTTGTTTTATTGTTATTTAAGATGAAGCACTTACTACCAAAGGCACGAAAATAGGAAATATTGGGCTTTCTCCCTTTCCATAGTTCATATGGTGTTTTATCAAGCAAAGGCCTTATCAAAATTCTATTTAAAATATAGCAAGAAGTATTCACGGCTTCAACCCAAAAATATTTTGGTAAATTATTTTCACAAAGCATTGTTCTTGAAAATTCTTCTAGAACTCTATTTTTCCTCTCAACAACTCCATTTTGTTGAGGAGTTCTAGGAGCTGAAAAGTTGTGATTAATTCCATTTTCATCACAAAATTTTGAAAAGCTTTGATTTTCAAATTCTTTGCCATGATCAATTCTTATGTTTGAAATACAAATTCCTTTTTCATTTTGTACCTTTTTGCAAAACTTTTCAAATCCTTTGAAAGCTTCATCCTTATAAACAATAAAAATAACAAAGGTATATCTTGAATAGTCATCAACAATAACAAGCATATTGATGGCCACCTAGACTAATGGTACTAATTGGACCAAATAAGTCCATATGCAAAAGTTTCAAAGGTCTAGTAGTTGTGACTACATTTTTTGCTTTAAAAGAGATCCTAGTTTGTTTTTCCATTTGACAAGCATTGCAAATTTTGTCTTTTTCAAAATTGATTTTAGGAAGTCCAATAACTAAATCTTTTCTTGAAACAATTTTTAGCAAATTCATGTTTACATGACCAAGCCTTCTATGCCATAGCCATTGATTTTCACTAAAAGCAGGAAAACATTTTTCATTATCAGAATGCAAGGATTTCAAATCAACTATATAGACATTTTCATGTCTATGGCCAATGAATTTGATCTTGTTGCTTGATGTCTATAACTAGACAATGAGAGGTCTCAAATGTGACTTTGTATCCTTTGTCACATAATTGACTAATGCTAAGTAAATTTGGCTTAAGGCCTTGTACTAGCAATACATTATCTAAGGTTGAGAAATCATTACCGACTTTTCCATGCCCGATGATCTTTATTTTAGTATTGTCTCCAATGGTCACAAGTCCACCATCTCTTAGAGTTAGCTCCTTGAATACGCTTTTATCACCGGTCATATGCTTCGAGCAACCGCTATCAAGGTAAGGTACCAACAGTTACCTTTCTCCTTGGTGTGAAGGCAAATCTACATCACACAAGGATATACGATAGCACTTTTAGGTACCCAAAATTTCTTGGGTCCTTTGGGGTTAGTCCTGGAAAATACGGTTCCTTTTGGGACCCATACTTTCTTAACATGAGGTGCTCTATGAACAAGTTGATGATACACAGTCCTAGCATGATAGTCATAGAAATTTCTAGGATGTCTTACATGTGAATTCCTATAAACCTTAGGATAATAGTTCCTAGGATACATGTTTCTATGGTAAGGAGTATGAACATTCATGTCATTTCTATAAAGAGTATGATGATGCATTCTAGGATACCCATGATGATAATTCCTAGGATGAGCACGAGCAGAATGCATTCTTTGATAATACACATTGTTCCTAGAATGAGCATGATAATTATTTCTAGGATGTGTATGAGCATTTCTAGAATGAGCATACATATAAGTATGAGTATTTTTAGGATGCTTCAATTTAGTATGATCATTTAAGTTTCTAGACTTCCTAGCATTTATCGAGGGAGTGCTTTTAACAATGCTAGGAGCTTTTGAAGTAGAAGATCCATCTACACAAGAAGCTTTCATGAATAAGCTCTCTTTTGTTTTTTGTTTTCCTAATGGAGAATATCCTACACCAGATTTTCCTCCACTTAATCTTTGGGAAGAAAGCACTTCATCAAGTTTTTCTTTACCAAGCATAAGTCTAGATATTGTGTTGTTTAATTCAGAAATTTTATTTTCCAAATTCTCATTTTCATCTTTAAGAAAATCTTGAGACGAATCATATAGTAAAGATGATAATTTTTCTTTTTCTTCTCTAAGAATTATCATTTCTTTAGAAAGAGATGATACTTCTTTCTTAAGAACAGAATTTCTAGAATCAAATTTCTTTAATTCTTCATGCATTTCATTTATGACTTCTAGCAGTTCTTCACTACTAGTAACAATATTATTTTTTGAAGAGGGAGAAGATATTACCTCACTTTCATCATCGATTACCATCAAACAAAGGTTGGCAATTTCCTCGTATCCGATTTCTTTGTCTGATGACTCATCTTCTTCGTCGTCGCTCCAGGTAGTTGCTACCATAGCTTTCTTCTTGAAGCCCTTGTATGGTTTGTTTGAAACCGGACAGTCAGCTTTTATATGTCCTGGCTTCTTGCAGCCATAGCACATAAGTGGTTCCCTTTTTGAGGTGGGATCCTTTGAGTAAGGTTTCTTGCTTTTCTTCAAGAACCTATGGAATCGTCTGGTGATTAAAGCCATTTCACCATCCTCTTCACTGCTCTCTGCTTCTTGTTCTAATTCCTTTTCTTTGTTGCTCGTAGAAGCTTTGAGAGCAATTTGCTTTTTCTTCTTCTCATCATCATTGATGATGAGAGTCATTTCTTCCATCTCGTATGTCAATAATGACCCAAGCAGCGTCTCAACATCAAGCTTGTCAAGATTTTTGGCCTCCTGAATGGCTGTCCTCTTTGGTTTCTATTCTGGTGGCAGAGATCTTAAGATTTTTCTGGTTAGTTCAACTTCCTCAATATTCTTGCCAAGCAATTTTAAACCATTTATAATAGTAGTGAATCGTGAGTGCATTTCGGAAATGGTTTCGTTAGGAGACATCTTAAAAGATTCATACTCAGAAATTAGCATGTAAATTTTAGACTTTTTTACTTCACTTGTTCCTTCATATGTGACTTGTAATTTGTCCCATATTTCTTTAGCAGAAACGCATGCAGATATTTTGTTATATTCAGAAATATCTAATGCACAATGTAGCATGCTTGTTGCTCTGCTATTGAGAGACATCGTTCTACAATCCTCGTCAATAAACTCAGTTTTGAGTTTAGGCATTGTATGAAGAGTCTCTCCAATAACTATTTCTTTTGAAGGAATTTTAGGTCCTTCTTCTATAATTCTCCATAGATTTTAATCTTGTCCTTCGACGAAGATTTTCATTCTATTTTTCCAATAGTTGTAATTTGAGCCATTGAACAATGGTGGTCTAGTATAAGAGTGTCCCTCAGAGTAGCTATTTGCTGCCATTGGATCAACTCTAGGATTTTAAGCCTAATAAAGAGAACGAGGCTCTGATACCAATTGTAGCTCGAGGTTTCAACCCAAGAGGGGGGGTGAATTGGGTTTTTAAAAACTTTTTACGGAATTAATATAAGTTTATAAAAACTAATAAGCAACAAATAATAAATACAAGTAATGAGCTGTAAATAAAGAGTTTAAGAAAAGAGGATGCAAACACAGTTATAGTGGTTCGGCAATATCGGATTCGTTCCGACCCTACGTCCACTCTCTTCAAGGAACTCCTTGAAGTAATCCACTAAGAAAACTTAGTCACACAACTTAGCCGGGTGTTGCACAAACCGTACACAAGCAAATTACAGGAATTGCTTAAACCGAAAAATCCCCTTCCTTCCGAAAGTTTCCCCTTCCTCTCGGAAGTAATCCCTTGACAAAGATGGTGTAAAGTAAAAGGTAGAGAGACAGCAAATGAAAGCTTATTACAACAGAAATGTCTCTCTTTCAAAGTAAAGCTTGAAGAAATGGCTCAACAAGATTATTTCAAAGCTTTTTGTGTTTCAAGAGTATAAAAACTTGATTATGTGAGATCAACTCTTTTTGAATATATGCTGCTACTTGTTTTTGAATGCTTAACTGAATGGGTTTATATAGCAATCAATTAATATGGCCGTTTAAGATTTTAATTTGAAAAAGATTTACTTTAAAACGTTCAGATTTGGAGTCCAACGGTCATATTTTTGAATTACCAGTCGACTGGGTCGAGATACCAGTCGACTGGGTTCACTTGAAAAATACTCGTTTTTAGACCTTCTGGGTATCCAGTCAACTGGTATATATCATCCAGTCGACTGGGGACTTTCTATCCATTTTACCAGTCGACTGGGTTGATTCATCCAGTCGACTGGAAACTTACTGGTCAAAGTACCAGTCGACTGGGTTGTTTCATCCAGTCGACTGGGTACCTTCTGACCCATATACCAGTCGACTGGTATATGTACCCAGTCGACTGGGTTGTCTTCCAACCCAGTTTTTCTTCTGTTTTTCATCAAAAACATTTTAAAAATAATGGTTTTAGAAAAATCTTTTGTGTTTGAGCCATTGAACAAGCTAATACAATGTATGAGTGAGACTTACATTGGTTCTAAACCTTAAGACCTATACTAGATCTTCAATCTTCACTTGATACTTGATTTGGTTCGAGTTTTTGCACTTTGTTCCTTGGTTGAATGTGTTTGATCCTTAATACAACTTAGTTTAAACATGTTAGTTAAATAACAGTTATGTTTTGCCATCATTAAAATACGGGCGAGGGTCAACAAAGGACTACTTAAATGCATTTCAAAAATCGAAGGGACTCTGATGAGTCCCAAGGCAGCCCACACGTTTCCTTAGGAGACGTGTCACCTCATAATGGTCGTCGTCGTCCCAAAAACGGCTTCTCATTTCTCCAGACAACCCTCATACTCCCCTATGAGGGATGTCATTTCACGGCAGCCTCCGTTTCCCAAAAACAGCTTCTCATTTTTCAAGACACTATTCATTTCTCAATACCGCGGTTTGCGCAGAAAACGCCACGTGTTGGAATCTTCGCCTCCTCTCTTCAGGGCTTACATCACATTGCTTATACGAGGCCACAAAGCCTTCACGGCCGAGCAGATGGATTGCTCCACTGCTCCTCGGCCAGAAGAATTCATGGCCGAGCAGATGGATTGCTCTACTGCTCATCGGCCACAAAGCCTTCATGGCCGAGCAGATGGATTGTTTCACTGCTCCTCGGCCCAGAAGCATTCATGGCCGAGTAGATGGATTGCTCCACTGCTCCTCGGCCACAAAGCCTTCATGGCCGAGTAGATGGATTGCTCCACTACTCCTCGGCTCAGAATCATTCATGGCCGAGCAGATGGATTGCTCCACTGCTCCTCGGCTCAGAAGCATTCATGGCCGAGAGATGGATTGCTCCACTGCTCCTCGGCCCATAAGCATTCATGGCCGAGCAGATGGATTGCTCCACTGCTTCTCGGCCACCAAACCTTCATGGCCGAGCAGATGGATTGCTCCAATGCTCTTCGGCTCAGAAGCATTCATGGCCGAGCAGATGGATTGCTCCACTACTCCTCTGCCACAAAGCCTTCATGGCCGAGCAGATGGATTGCTCCACTGCTCCTCGGCCTTGAAGCATTCATGGCCGAGCAGATGGATTGCTCCGCTGCTCCTCAGCCCAGAAGCATTCATGGCCGAGCAGATGGATTGCTCCACTGCTCCTCGGCCACCAAACCTTCATGGCCGAGCAGATGGATTGCTCCACTACTCCTCGGCCACAAAGCATTCATGGCCGAGCAGATGGATTGCTCCACTGCTCCTCGGCTCAGAAGCATTCATGGCCGAGCAGATGGATTGCTCCACTGCTCCTCGGTCTAGAAGTATTCATGGCCGAGCAGATGAATTGCTCCACTGCTCCTCGGCCACAAAGCATTCATGGTCGAGCAGATGGATTGCTCCACTGCTCCTCGGCCACAAAGTCTTCATGGCCTAGCAGATGGATTGCTCCACTGCTTCTCGGCCAGAAACATTCATGGCCGAGTAGATGGATTGCTCCACTGCTCCTCGGCCACAAACCTTCATGGCCGAGAAGATGGATTGCTCCACTGCTCCTCGGTCACAAAGGCATTCATGGCCAAGCACCACTGCTCCTCGGCCCAGAAACACACACGGCCGAGTAGTTGGGGGCCACACAGACCTTTTCGGTCCTCAGCCAATCACTTTCATATAAACCAAAGCTGTCATACCATACTTCCTTAAGCACAAAAATGTACCCAAGGAAGTGAGGGGCCTGTGATACTACCTAAAATTAACCCCTCCAATAGGAAGATGACACGTGGATCATTTTGAAGCCAGGCTGCAAGAAGCCAAACGGAAGACCCAGGCTCGAACAGCTGGGCCTTCAGGTCATGACCGCCTTTCAAGGCATCATTGCCCCCTAGCTGGACCTCCATGTCATCACCGCCTTCAAGGCCATCATTGCCTAACCAAATTGGGACGACAAGTCGCCAACCGCCCTTAAATGTAGATGGCTTCTGATCAAGCCAACAAGGCAAAGCCTCTGTGGATGGCCCCTAGCCACCCAACTGAGCCTCCTAGACCTTATCAGATCATCACCGCCTCAGGCAAAGTGCCGCCTAAAAAACCCTATAAAAAGGATCAGGTACGCATTCCAAATGATCCATCGAGACACACAACACACAAGGAAACACTCGTCCCCTGCATAAATCTTATCACGCTCTAACTTAAGCTTCGGAGAATCCCCGGAGGCACCCCTCCGGCGACCCCATAGTTCATATCTCGTTCCCCGTGCAGGTACATCCAAGGCTCACGTTTTTGGCATCAACATTGGTATATCAAACTTGTATTCATGTGATCGTCCCATGAAAAGTAAGAAATTAAAGAAAGTAAAAAAACACGAAAACTATTGTAGAAGAGAAGGATTGTGTAGGAATAAATTTGGTGGCATAAACAATCAGCGTATATATATTCTCCTCACAAGTAATCTACATTTTTCTTTGACAGAAGTTTTTTTTTTTGCTGCTGGACGTAAGGAGTTCTTAAACTACACCAGTTGCAGGAATTGAGTGTGCATCATTTAGTTAATATATATTGGTTATTGATTAGCTTGTTTCCAATACTACGAGGGTTACAGTTTGGTTTTCCCATGGCTATTTATACAGTAAGTGACATCCATCGCGACCATTGACAAAATGTTTTGGCCGCCCGGTTGTCGGTAGTAACTGTATTTTCTTTTATAAAAAATTATTCAATGACTTACCCAAAAATTCATTCAAAGAATAAAGCAATGGAAGAAACTTATCTGAGTATCAAGAAAGCATATAGCACTCTTGACAAGAAAAAAAGACTGCAGATTTAGAGATTTAAAAGAGGAGATAAAATTTCGCTTTGAGGATGGAAAAAGATTGCATTGTAATGTCGTTGATTTTTGCCCAATTTTCTGTTTTCTTAAAAACAAATGATGTTGTAGTGACGCGGAAAAATAAAAGGATTTGGAAAATAAGTTTTGAAATAAAGCAATGATTTAGAGTATCTCACTCTATCACTCATATGAAGTTGCAATAATTTGGTAAAAAAAAACTCGAGTTTAATTTCCCTGTGCAGCAAAGCCGGTTCATTGACGCCCTTTGGGAACCCTCTTAAAGAGGGATTAAACAAACTGCTCTATCATTTTGAGCAGTTTTAACCTGACAATGCATAAGCAATAATTCTGTTGAACAAACCCAATGGAAAATCTCAAACAAGAAAGGAACAATATAAGATGGCAGAAGTTCATGTGAGACAAATTTGCCCTGATGGTAAGAAATTGTTCTTATTAAACAATGAAGTTACACAATATGGTATGATAAAATCTGCAAAATAGTTACATAATATAATAAAAACCTACACAACCTTCACAGACATGTTACACAAAAATCTTGTTCAATTTTGAGTCGCCATTCTCTCCTTATTGTATTTGCATATAGCTTCTTCGATTATGATACTAATCCAAGAATGTTTTGACTATATTACAAGCTACACAAGTTTCACCCCTTGTGGATGAGACAATACAAATTGTCTTGTCTGGTGTGGTATATATAAGTTAAAGGGAGAATTTCACTACATATGCTAAATTGCATTGTCGCTACACTATAAACTTAAGCTGCTCAAATCTTTGTGGGAAAGAAATCTTATCTCCAGCATAGGAGGCACTTACTGAGCATTTTTTGACTAATTGATGGAAAATCAAGTGATCAAGACTGCTTTTCATAGCTCATGAATGCACCCAATGAGCCAAGAAACCCTTCATGCCGCAAAAACATTGCTTCTGCCTCACCTTTAGACCTGAAAAGTAAGAACAAAAGTGATGTATTGAAGTGAAAGACAAAGGAGAAAATAGATATTGGAGAAACAAAAACAAAGGCACAGAACGTAACATCATTCTGGGTGACTTGGCCCAGAAGCATAAGATGAAAAGGACTTTGGAAGAAGAGAATAACATATGACCAGCAAGCTATGAACTCAAAAGACAATGCACCGGGTCCTTTTTGCATTTCCATGAAACCATCAACTTATATTTACCATCTACCAAGTTTATTAACAATCCACTTCCTGACATTAGCTCCCTAAGTGTGAATTTGTGCCTTAAAATGTTAAAACATACAAAAAAGAAATCTCGTCATCGTCAAGAGTTAAAGCACCACCTTAGACTCTTGTTCTAATAGAATCAGTTGAAAACAAGGAGAGGACGAGAGAGTGCACTTTAATTCTGACTTGTGAAATTGAAGACCAAACTGCCTAATAATTACCAGAAATTAACTGCAACAGATATCGTATCCATGGTATATGCTTGACCACGAATGAAAAATCCACCAAAAAATATCCGCTTGAGACCAAATCGGAGTGCATTCAAGTAAGAGACCTGGAGGCAAGAAAACAGAATGGTGCTATCAGGAACACAAATAACAATTAACTAACCCCCAGGGGATTTCTATTGAGATTAGTTCCTAATGCTTGATATATAAGATGATTATGTTTTGGTAGGAATTATATATCTAAAAAACTTAATAACAGAACATCCAGAACAAAAAAGTAAAAACTAAAAGCAATAAAGAAAGCATTCTTTATTTTGTTCAGGACAAAGAAGAATCACAAAAATTTTATGCACAAACAATAATAATAAAAAGATTCCAGCAATAGAATCTCGGGTTCGAGTCCTGCCACTGCGCTGCACATCCTGCGATTTACATCCTGCACAGGGTCCTAGGGCAAGGATTATGGGGGCGGTCGTAATGGTCCGTTATCCAAAAAAAAAAAAAAAAAAAAAAATATTCCAGCAATAGAAAATATCGTCTGAGATAGAGTCAATCGTTTTGTGTTGATCATGCTTGTGAGAAGTTGGAGTAGCACTAAGTTGGCCAAGGTGTTAATGAATAACCTTATTGTTCCAGTAAGCATGCAAATAACCGAACATCACTGCTTCACAATATATATTTGATTTATTGGATGCGATAAAGTTGTTCAACAGGAACTGACCTGGCCAATATTATTTGATATCATCCTTAGAAGGGACCGGGAGATATCTTCAGGCTTGTAATCTTCAAGCTCTTTATTATCTGAAATTGCCTTGCCAAAGCTGGAGGCAATGGTTGTTGATGCAAGACCAATCTGTCATCATTAGAAAAGCTGCAATTCAGTTCACCATGTAAGTCAGAAAGCCAGATGGAAACTGGCAAGTTCTTGTCATCCCAAATACGGAGCAGAGGTTTTGATGTTTATTACACAAACACCCGAAGAAATGGACTCAAATCATACTAAATTAAGACAAGGACCTATCTTTACCTTTGAATAGTCCATTCCACCATAGATGTCCCCAACAAGCATGTCTATAACTCTATTATTTCCCCGATGACTTAACTCCAGCAACTCATCAAAACTGAGATAGAAAATACACTTGTTGCCTAAAAAGAAAAAGCCGTATGAAGGAAATTATAGCTATGCTAAAACAAAGAAGAATAACAGAACTACCTCTTGCATTTTGTTAAAAGCCTTCCCAAACCCCAAAAAGTGCCTCCACCAACATTAGTTCCACTAACTCGCTCATACTTGCCATCACCGTCGACCTATTCAAGCACATGAATGACTCTAAAAGTCTTATTTATTTATTGCTAAAAATATTTACCAATGCAACTACCATTACAAGAATACCTTGATCATGCTGACACCAGAGCCAATATTAACAAGAAGATAAGGGAACAAATCATTGTGGTCTATCTGCACAAATTCCTTCTGACCATCTATGAATGTAAAAGCTTCTTGGACTGCCTACTCAAAGAAAAATCAGAATACAGGCAAAATATTGGTAAGGCAAACAAGAACAAAAAGAAATTGCACTATTATTGTAAAAACATTTGAATTTTTTTTTAACATCATCAGTAGGGATGTCAGCAAACAAGCATTCAGCACAGTACATACTCTCTCCCCTCCCCAAACACTCACCCAAAAAATTATTAAGAAAAGAAAAAAAAAAACCACATGCATTACTCTTTCAACAAAATTGATGAGTTCTAATCCACTAATTAAATGCCAAAGTTTTTCATATATGATGCTTAAACTTATTGTCTTATTCAGTAGTCTCGTGCCAAAATCTCAATATGGAAAAGGAAAAAAATTGGAACAATCGCGCAAGACTATCACTAGCCAAAGACTTTCTTCAAAGAGTTGGAATTAGATCTAGATCAACTATAATAGCCCTGCACATCAGACACATGTTTCTTAAGAGATTGAAATTGGAATAAAGTCATCATAAGAAGCAACCACCATCACATACAGTCACTGAATGGATAATGCAATAGTAAGTGCATCCTTCCAATGGCTCACTAGCAGTTCGCAGTTGCACAAATGAAAGACATGTAGACAGTGCATTGTCTTTTTAGCCCCCAACCATAGTCGGATTGGATCTAGATCTTCATTTTGATGGGTGTGTTACATGAATTTTCTAAAACCAACCAAAATGTTTAAAAATGCAACGCCTCATAGGATGCATGCTTTCCATTAATTGTCATTTATGTATCCCATGTCTCCATTTATTTCATCTACAGAAGACTTTTGAATTTCCTTTTCTTTTAAAAAAAAATCATTTCATATATCTTGCATGCGAACATGTGGAAATTGCAACCCTTAACCATATAATTGTTCAAATCATTATTGTCATACTAGTTAAATATACCGCTGAATCCAAATTCTGATGTAAAGGAAAGATTTCATTAATGTGTCCAATTCCAGAGATAAATCCTACCCGGCCACCATCAATTTCAAACATGGCACTAATCATGAGTGAAAGAGAAAATGTATAGAGGTATATGAGATCAGTGTCCCTATTATTTACGAGAGGAATTCAACTAAAAGAATGATGACAGGTTCCAAGAAACCAAGAAGGAATATCACTTACATCAAGAGAAGGTAAGCGACAAAGAAACTTGTTAAAAAACGAAAAATAAGAAAACTCAAAAGAGCCGCTTGTGAACTGAGTGTGTGTTTGCATGTGTTTTAAGGATCACCGGCAAGAGACTGTGTTTGCATGTGTTTTAAGGATCACCAGCAAGAGACTATGTATTACTACATAAGACACTTCAGTTTATGGCCTTTACATATTATTACTCAAACCTGTAGATGGTAACCTATAATGAGGATAAGAATCCCACCTTAAGAAGAAAATTTGCACCAGCTACAAGACAATCCATTTCGTCTTCCTTGTCAAGAATAATTCCAAGCTTTTCTTTGAAGAGATCGGCAAACTTGTATGCCCCACCACCTGTGGCCTTCACACAGATAGTAACTTGTTAATAGATTTGTATAATTTAGAATTGCATTCTGTAAAGTGTTTTCTGCAATTAAAATAATGGTTTCTGCACATGAAGTATCAATATTGCTAAAAGATGACTATATTTAGCACCCCTCCAAGATGACTAATTTAAGTGTCAATATTGTTAATAATGCTAAAATAATGCTTTCTTGCAACCCCTCTGCTCCTCCTCCCTAAAAGAAAAGAAGCAAGGGAACGAGTACTTGAGAGCTACCTCTGTAAAGTACATATTTTTTGTGAAATTCAAATCAATTGTTTGGAATAATATATAAACCGGGCAAGGAGGGCTTCATCACAAAAATTCTTAAATGTAGGGGAAAATGATGTTGGTGGTGGCAACAATAATTGAATCAAATAAGAAGCATAAAAAACATTTCTCATCAGTCAACTAATTTCATCTCACAACAAGAAGGATCATTTTTAGATCATAAAACAAGGCATCTAGCAACCAAAGTTCTTCACAAATCATAGTTTTGAAGAGCTCAACAATTACTAGTACCTTGATAAAGGTCTTGTCACCGGCAGGAGCATCATGATGCTTAACACCTGATTCATGGTCATTCATAAGCAAATCACGAGAAACAACAGAAACATTATGGAAAAAATATGCTCACGAAAAAAACGAACTCTAATCAATGGCCACTGATTTAAGGAAACATCTGTGCATACACTATATGCCTTGCTTTAGACCTAAGGATATCATTGAAAGTGAAACATAGTTTGGAAATGTAAACTTTAAAAGCTATCAGCTTCTGATATTTACCTATTTTAACTTCTTGAGCAAAGCATGTGGCTTTTTATTACTTATTATCACCAATAACATGCACACAGTCAAGGGCCGATAAGCAAATCAAATGCTTATTGAAACGATATTGTGTAGGCTTTTTTAAATAGCTGATTCACCTATCAAAGAAAAAAGTTCAAACTAAAGTTTCAAGGTTGACATCATCAACTTGTCAAGTTTGAGCATTACAAAGCTCAAGCTCAACTAGACTATCAATTACAAGTTGAGGTAGCATTTAGCAGTTAATTTTATCCCTAATTTTACAAAAAAATGGCAAATAATACAAGGATGATGAAGAATCTGGCAAGGTTTAAAGAACGCATTAGGCTGAAGAACCAGCAAGTTTAAACTGAGCTGGGCTCAGCTATCTCGTTTGCACCCTAATAGCAGATCTAGAGAAACCACGTATCCATAAGAAAACACATACCCTTTAATACGGTTCAAATGTTCCACAAGTTTGGTTATTTCTAGAAATTTAATAAGGACAAACAAATGCGTACTTACCATCAAAATGAAATTTTTTTGAGTGAATAAACTCTAAGCAATCAATTATCTTGCTTGTTTCAAACTTTGCAAAATGGATCCTCCCTCGGGCAACAGGACTGCCATTAACACCGTTGCAAAAAGCAAGACTCTCATCTGAAGACTTATCCCCTTCAGCATCAACAGAACCATCGCTATTCCTCGATAAATATACCAACTTTATTAGAGACCCTGCCAAAGTACATCTTCATTGTTATCATTAGTACTTCTCTAAAAAATTTAACTAGGTCTTCTAAATAACTTTTTTTTTTGACAAAATCGTTTAATCAACGAAATTCGTGGAACTATAACTGCAATAAAATATGATTTTTATTGAAAGCAATACATTAAACATAGAAAGCGCAGAGTTTAATTGCGAATACATTATTGAACAAGATAATTATTTGAGGTAATCAGATACAAAAATTTATAAGAATGATTCAATAAATTTAAATAAATAAAAAAGGGAAATCGAGCTAAGAATTCGGAGATCAAATACCTCCAATGTCGAGAGCCAAATGAGATATTTGACTATCGGGCTGGTTTTGCTGAGAATTTCCCTCTTTTGGTGGATCCATCTTTTTTCCCTCTTTTTTTTAGTGTTGACCTTGTATTTGTAGAACCGGAGTTGGGCATTTGCAGTGTTTTTTTTATTCAAATATCCAACTACTCTTCATCTATGATCTACCTAATCCCTTTATGGCTGCCTTGCAAGCATAATAGTTAACGGGAACGTTCTTATCCTAAACCAAGAAATTTTGTAAGCACAATAATTGTACAACTGATGCCAGTGTTTCAGGGAATTATTTAGATGCGTTATTCTTCATTCAGTGACCCTTTTTTTTGTCCTCCTCCTTTGTTTACCTTTGACTTTCCCCTAAATTCCCTCGCAAACCTTGCATATATCATTTTCTTTAGCGGTGAGAATAAACCCGCCATGTCATTTTCCATACTTCGTTTATTTACTTACAAACCCTTTTTATTTATAGATACGACAGAACAAACTCGGATATCTTCTGTAAATAACTTAAAATTAATCACAAAATCAAATTATTCGAGTTCTTTTATCGCTATGAAAAGACAAAATTATCATTTTTCGTTGAAACCTTACCTTGATGATTACTTGAATCATACAAAAAAAAGTTTGTGTTTTTCCGTGTAATTTATCAAAAACATATATCTTTCTCAAATGCGAATTGCTTCAAAACCTCCATCATGTTGGTTCTTCTGTTTGACGGTGAATCACCTATGATTTTTTAGTCTTTTATTAAAATAAAGAAGTGTACAAATTAATATAATATATAGTTGGTTTAGTAAGATTATGTAATATTCGTATTTGTAAAGTAAAAGTAAATAAGTAATTTAATAAATATGACATGAAGTTAAATAATATAGTTACGTGAAGGATTTAGTATTAAATAAAATAATTTTTTTGAAAAAAAAAATTTATGAGACATGAACGTTATTAAAAGAAAAAAAAAATTGGACCTGAACATCCAAAAGGAAAAAAAAATTGAAAATATATATATATATATATTTATTTATTATTTTTCTTAAAAAAAAATCAATCAAAGTCACAAAAATGTGGCAGCAAGTTTACTAGGTTTACCAAAGAGAAAGAAATTGTAGGTTTGACACATTTTTGTGTCGTGGCCATGAGTTGGGGGGGGATGTGTGTTGAGTTTGAAAAAAATTTTGGAGGCTACACGTTGCAAATTCGTGGAGGTTTAGGAGGGAGATATAAGGATGCCGAGAATGTAAAATTGGGCTACCAAAAATTTTGTTTAAGTTTCTTTCAATTTCTTATTTTTCTCTAAATACTTGGGGATTCAAAAAAAATCGAAAGAGCAAAATTTTGAAGAGATTTTCTGCAGAATTTCATAGAGAATCATGAAAAGCTATCAGAAACAGAAGGTAACAATGTAATATTTATTTTTGAATTTTTATAATTAGAAATTTAATACAAATATTATGTCAGGTGTTGATGACCTACAATGAGTGGAAATTTTTTAGAGAAAAGGGAAAGGCAGAGAAGTGATCCACGTGTAGCTTTAAGAGCTACGTAGTGAGTTGGATTTACTTTAAGTAATCTAAATAAAAAAAATCAAATATCTA
The DNA here is from genome assembly GCA_023935145.1 of Bretschneidera sinensis. Classification (NCBI taxonomy): domain Eukaryota; kingdom Viridiplantae; phylum Streptophyta; class Magnoliopsida; order Brassicales; family Akaniaceae; genus Bretschneidera; species Bretschneidera sinensis. Next base: position 63,081,200 of record CM043705.1, read on the forward strand.
GAAATAATAGTAAATTAAATTATTGGCCTATGTTTTGGTGATAGATGCAGATTTGGTTGATAGGTATTATATGAATATTGGACACGTAGATAATTATTATGTGAGAAAAAATATTATTAGAATGATGGGTTGATTTAATAATAATAGCGATAATTGAAATTCTTGATGAGCTATAGTTGATGTTTTGATACGAATTTTGAGGAGATGAATTTTTTTGGATCTTGACAAACTTTGATGAATGATTTGATGTAATTTGGCATGAAATTTACTGGATCTTGACAAGCTTTAATTGATGATTTGATGTGATTTGGGATGAGAGGATTTTAGTGGAATTTTTATATAATTTGAGAAAAATCAGGATAGTTAATTTAAATATTTTGAGTTCATGTTGTTTTATATTACTGTTCAGATGCATATTTTATATCATTGTTTATATGCATATGCATTAAATGAAAAGAAAAGAACCGGGAAGGCAGCCGGTCTAATTGAAAAACAGTGATAGCCAGTATGTGCTGGAAATAAAAGGGACACCGTGACAACCGGTATATGCCGAAAAAATTCTGTGGCAGCCGGGACAAGCTGCAAAGAAAAAAACCAGGAGGGGGCCGGTCTAAGATAATAACAACATGTCGACAGGTGGAAGACGTTCCCATCATAATCATTTATGCATTGCATCTGTTTTAATTATTGCTTGCATTATTGAAATGCTTATGTGTGATATGTTATTGTGAATTTAATCATAAATAAATGAGTCTCACAGAGAAAGACAATTATGGTGATAAGATTATTGAAATGTTGAGGTGTTGTGTGTTATTGTGAATTTATTCATAGATGGATGAGTCTCACAGAGAGAGACAGTTATGGTGATAAGATTATTGAAATACTGAGATGTAGTGTGTTATTGTGAAATTATTTATAAATGGATGAGTCTCATTGAGAGAAATAGTTATGGTGATAAGAACTATCTAAATGGTAGATTTTATGATGTGAACCTCATTACGAGGAAATTTTGAGATAATTGATGGTTTTAAAGTGAACAAATAAATAAGAAGAATAAATTGATAGATAATGAATCTTTTGACATGTGTAGTGATAGTAGAATGTTAACATCAAGTTGTGAAAGATATAAATGATTAAATATTGAAAACAATTATACAACTGAATACTTTTAGTAAATTTAATTCACTGAGCTTGTGAAGCTCACTCCTCATTGTACAATGATTTCAGGTAGTAGGAAGGACAGAATAGTTTTGTGAGTTGAGGTTAAGAAGAAATCATTTTCTGTAAGTCACGTACGTGTCAACATCCTCAGACATGTGTAGTGATAGTAGAATCTTAACATCAAGTTGTGAAAGATATAAATGATTAAATATTGAAAACAATTATACAACTGAATACTTTTAGTAAATTTAATTCACTGAGCTTGTGAAGCTCACTCCTCATTGTACAATGATTTCAGGTAGCAGGAAGGACGAATAGTTTTGTGAGAAAATAAAATAAAAATTTATTTGTAAATATTCATGCATTTTACATTGTATAGAATGTTTAAATATCATATTGATGTAACTCCCTGTTGAAGGTTGATGATTTATGAAAATTTTCTTTTGGTGTTGTTTATTTTTTTTGTTGCATATGTGTGTCGTGCTGAGATTTTTAAAATGTGAGGATACTGTCTCGAGAGTGGTCAACCCGGGATAGATCGTTACAGAGTATTTTCGATATTACATGGTAAACATGTGATATCATGTCATCATTTAATTGTTAACATTATGAGGTGTATTTATAATATGTGATGGTCATCATTTAAATGTTAGCACTATGGGGTGTACTTCTCTCTCCCTCAATCCAACCAAAACCCAAATGGATCATCCTCAAAATCACCACCATATTTGACACAGAAAAATTCCCCAATTTTCTAGGGTTTTTCATTCTCTGCAGCTCGAAATTTCTCTTATGTGTTGTACCCTGAAAAGAATTAGAATTACAAAATTATAAACCCCTATAGTACTAACAGATAAATGATGACATGATATCATGTGCTTACCAAATAATATCAAAAATATTCTTACTAAATCAACTATATGTTATATTAATTAGATATTTTTTTGATATTTTTTGATAAAATATATAGATAAGCTTAATAGGACATAATAAATATTTTACCTTTATAATTGTTTGCTAAAAGATGGCTCTAGATTGCGTGAGGATTTTATTCTTTTTTAATACTAAATAGATAAGTTTAATATGATGTAATAAATATTTTACAATAATTAATTGTTTTCCAATTAAGACTTAAATTATTTTCTATCGGTAAATTGAACAAATTAGAAATATTAGATATGGAGTTCTTATCTATCTATTCAATAATTATTACTCACACAATTACTATCTCATGCATTTGATGTATAAAAGATTTGGATTTTCTGTTGTAGATTGAGATTATTTGTGGTTGATTTTTTTTTTATGATAAAACGTTATCTCACTTGATTACGCCAAAAACATAACACGGTAGTTGTAGTATAGTTTTGGGGTGTCAATTCCACAGGGAAACAAGTTAATTATAAAGAAGTTGCAAACTTTAACACAAACGATAAAAGATTAAAAGGATAAAATCTTAGTTGTTTTGAGGAAAGGGTAATTTTGTAAATAAGTTTAAAATAAAAATGACAACAAGGTTCCGAGAATCCTCCCTAGGTTCGTTGCTCTAATCCTAACTTGATTCAGTTGTTTTTATCTCGATTGCAGGTTTCACATCCCAAACAAGCAATCGGAAAATATTCAATTAAAGCGCATTTATAAATCCTAATGTAATCGCTATGAATTATTCTTTACTTTCTAACACACATGACCTAACTTATAAATTATCAAGAGACGACGATATATCTAAAATGACAATACCGCAGCAATGGACAAATCTATAAAAGAGATCTCCCGGACTCAATCACACCCAAACAGGTACACATAAGAAAAGCCTGACTGAACTTATATGGAAAAGAAGCATGCAACCACCGGAGTTATAATAAATCTACTAATTAAATTAAAGAATAAAATATAACAATATTTAACGAAAATAATTCCAACTACAACCGAATCAAATAAAGGAAAAATAAGAACAACTACACCTAGGGATTTATCCCTTCGCCTTGCTTGGAGACTAGTTGGTCATGGGGCTCATGCGTCCTCGAGTTGCCTCCGGCCTCCCGATGATCATCTCTCCCGACCTTCAAACTTTAAACTTCGGGTTCCTCCTAAAGGAACTCTAGATTCATCCCCCAATTGATTTCCAAAGCTAAAGTGGAGTGGGTCTTATATAGGCAAATACCAAGAGTGCAATGTGTTTTCCATCCGATGTGGGATGTGAGATATAGAAATATGTTTTCCAACCGATGTGGGATGTGGGATTTAAGCCCAAAATCACGCTGAAATCCCACACAGCCTGACCTTTGTCTACTAAAACTGCCATAACTTTCTCTATAAAAATCCGTTTGACGAACCGTAAAATTCTCCAAAAAATAGACTTCCGGACCTTTCTAAGCATATATGGCTCATCTCCTGGTTCTTCTTGTATCAATATAGTTTAATTTTCAAATATGATTGATATGTATGGGCAATTCTGGCAATTTAGTGAAACTCCTTTCCAGTGCAGGCAGCAGCTGTTGCTCTTTTAAGCCCTCCGTCTTGTCCTTTCGGAAGCATTCCTTCACTCCAGTATGCCTCGAGTCTTTGTGCTTCAAGCAATGATAACTTTTCCTCCTCTTTTGAGCTTAAAGTACCTGAAAATGCACCGAAATAAATCAATGATCCAAGAATGATACTTTAGAGTTGTTAACGTATAAAAGTGCAATTAAAACCTAGATCAACCCTAAAATGCTAACAATTAAGTACTGATAAGGCGCATTTTATGACTCTAATCACGACCCCTAACTAGCTTATTGCTAGTCCCTAGCAATTCAAGCGAAAATAAGAGACGAATTCTATGGTAGGAGTTAAAAACAAAGTAAAGCAATGCTAGCGTTGAACCAAGAGTAATTCACTTTTTGTCTCAAAAATTGCACATAACATATGACACATAAAATCATTAAATTTCACCTAAGTCCAAAAGTAATCCAAACATCAATCTTAAAATCGTTATTGACTCTTAACATCCATCTTAGCACAAACCATTAATCTAAACACCCGGATGATTTTATGCATAACATTCATGAATACAAATCTTGGTCTCTAAAAACATAATAAATAGCTTGACGTCAATCACAAAAACAAGCTCCATATGCTTACATTTCAAACCACTCTCCACTATTGTAGAAAAATCACACTAAATTGGATCAAAAGGTCTTTAATAAGCTTGTAACGTTAGGCTAAGGTAAAGGCTAAAGAAGAATAGGAAAGATTCACCAGTAAAAGAACTCAATCTCTTAGCTTTAAACACAATCACTTTAAGCACTTGATAACCTTTACTTCCACATCCAACTCTTTCAACCATTTTTCGAGCATTTCTTTCAACAAATCACCATTTTTTTTTCTTTCTTTGCCATAATTCATTTTTTTTTATTTTGGCATATAACCATTCACCTTCTTTTTCATCATTGTTTTTTTTTCTTATCTTTTCCACAACCTCCAACTTATCTCCTTTAATGTACTTGGGTTGTGGTAGTGATATTTTTTCATATATCCACCCTTACTCCTTTTAAGTACTTCTCACAACATGCGTATAACTAAGTTTTTTAAAAGAAATGTAATGATAAAATATTTTTTGGCTCATAAAGGTAAGTAAATGGTTTATCCAAAGAAACAAGGCTCAATTTTTCTTTTCAAGAAAAAGGCTCAAATAGGTGACTAGTGATAAATATAGCAATGGTAGGTTTGAAAGGCTCAAACGGTTCAAAAATGGCCTATATCATATCCTAAGTAGTGTGCATTCTAAGAATTCGCCTCCAGTGGTTATCAGGTAAGTTCTAGAGCTTGTCGAGACAGCAAAAATATTCATAAAATAATCACACATAAAACTTTGCTAAATGTTTAAGATTAAGCATACTATCTTACCACAAACTAGAGTCTCTAACCAAATGAAGATTGATGCTTAAATTAATTTCAAATCGAAGCAAGATTTAACTTCTTCTACATGCTATCTGCTATCTCAATTAAGCTCATACCATTGACATGTGAATTAACTATAAGGCTAACACAAAGCACACTAGAAACAAACAAAAAGGAAAATGACACCAAGCAGTTCAATGGAAAAAGAAAAAAATGTATGGAAATAAAGAATATGGAAACAAAGAGATGCGTTTTCTCCACCCCCAACTTAAAAATTGCATTGACCTCAATGTAAAAGAAAGAGTAAAGGAGACTCCCCTTGTAGCCAAAGGTGCACAGAAGCTGAAAATTGTGCTCCACCATTTGAACTGCTTCGTTTATTTGTCCCTGAAAAATAAATACTAAAGTAAAACTAGAAAACAACAAAATAATAATAATAACAAGAAAAAGAAATATGAAAAACAGTAAAAGTAAAAGGATATGTTGTGGGTTGCCTCCCATGAGCGCTAAGTTTTACGTCTTCAGCCAGACACTCTTATTCCCTCCTTGAAAAACATAGCTTGAATGCATCCGCCACTGCTTCATTGCCAAATTCGGTGCTTCTATGCTTGGGAGGGGCCTCAAAGATGTCATCAGTAACATCCGCAAATGCTGGCTCGATATATGCTTTGGTGAAGCCATGGGTGAATGTGGACTCTAATGGATTAAGGTGCTGGACCTTTTCCATGAACGAGTCCATCATGTATGCTTATACTTGATGGCTTTCAGCCACATCCTCTGATTTTTTCGTTGTTGGGATGTGTACTAATTTACCACCAAGTGTCTCAATGGCATCCACCTTCTCCAAATTCTTTTGTGCTAGGTGTTGACCATGGGTTGTGGACTGAGCTTGAGAAGGGAACTTACCTTGCTCAGTCACACTCAAGTTGCTCATCAACTTGGACACTTGGCTCCTAGTTTCTTTACCCTCTTTCATCACCTGCGTAATTAGTGCCTCAAACCTTTGGTTTGTTCTGCCTTGTGCCTCTATAAAAGCCTGTAAGGTGTCTTCTAGAGAGTTCCTAGAGGCTAAGGGTGCGTGATAAGGTGCAGGGGATGATCGAGGGGGCTGTGCATGCTGGTTTTCAGATTTTCAGCTGAAGTTAGGGTAATTTCGCCACCCCGGGTTATAAGTGTTAGAGAAAGGTGCAGGAGGCCTCTTGTACATGCCTAAGGCATTACATTGTTCTTCATACGCCCATCTCATATAAAAAAATGTAGGGCACTCTTTGACGAGATGATCTATCCCGCCACACATAAAGCACGGCTCTAAAGACTCGGCATGATTAGCCACATGTGTTTGCTTTGAGCCCTTAGTTTTAAATGCATTAAACTCTTTAGTGAGCATCTCGACCTTAGCTCTAAGGTTATCATCTTCCCTAAGATGGTAAATTCCACCACTATTTGGGTGCCCTATAGGTCATGACCTATTTGTGCTTTCAGTAGCACTAGGTTCAGTCCAAGTGTGAGCTTTTTCAGCAAGCTCATTGAGGTACTCTATGGCCTCATCAGGATCTTTCTCTAAAAACTCACCATTACACATCATCTCTACAAATTGGCGCTCTCTATATGTAAGTCCCTCATAAAAACAGCTCACTAAGCGCCAACTCTCATACCCATGGTGAGGGCACATACTCAATAACTCTTTAAATCTCTCCCAAGACTGATACAAAGTCTCGCTGTTTTTTTGTGCAAAGGTGGAGATTTGCCTTTTTAAAGCATTGGTCTTATGTTGGGGAAAGTATTTATTAAAAAAAATCTGAGTCATCTCAGACCACGACCCAATAGATCGTGGTCTAAGTGAGTATAACTAACTCTTAGCTCTATCCTTCAAAGCGAAAAGAAAGAACTTAAGCCTCACAATGTCATCGATTTCGTCTTGGCTATGAAAAGTCGCGACTACTTCCTCAAACTCTCTAATGTGAACATATGAGTTTTCATTATCCAAGCCATAAAATGTAGGGAGTAAATTTATCATCCCTGTTTAAACTCTAATGGGCGAGTATTGGCTGGAAATATGATGCATGATGGTCTAGTTGTGCGTGTGGGGTTGAAGTAATCCTGAAGTGTCCTAGCAACATTCTCATTATGGTTATCGGCCATGTTAACAAAATCCTCTAGATTCTCACTTGGGTTTTCTCTATGGGTTTATCTAGGCGAAGTTTCATTATCACACTCGGAAGGAGAGGGTAATTCTAGCTCAGGTCTTCTAATGAATCTACCTCGCAGATCTCTTGTCTAAGCATGCACCAAATAAATCAGAGAGGAAATAAAATAAATAAAACAAGATTTTTTTTTTTTTTTACCGTCACACTCAAAGTTGACAAGCTTCCTTGTATTTAAGCGCGTTTCCCTAGCAACGGCGTCAAAATTTGATTACGCCCAAAACATAACGCGGTAGTTGTAGTATAGTTTTAAGGTGTCGATTCCACAGGGAAACAAGTTAATTATAAAGAAGTTGTAAACTTTAACACAAACGATAAAAGATTAAAATGATAAAATCTGAGTTGTTTTGAGGAAAGGGTAATTTTGTAAATAAGTTTAAAATAAAAATAACAACAAGGTTCCGAGAATCCTCCCTAGGTTCGTTGCTCTAATCCTAACTTGATTCAGTTATTTTTATCTCGATTGCAGGTTTCACATCCCAAACAGGCAATCGGAAAATATTCAATTAAAGTGCATTTATAAATCCTAATGTAATCGCTATGAATTATTCTTTACTTTCTAAAACACATGACCTAACTTATAAATTATCAAGAGACGACGATATATCTAAAATAACGATACCGCAGCAATGAACAAATCTATAAAAGAGATCTACCGGACTCAATCACACCCAAACAGGTACACATAAGAAAAGCCTGACTGAACTTATATGAAAAAGAAGCATGCAACCACCGGAGTTATAATAAATCTACTAATTAAATTAAAGAATAAAACATAACAATATTTAACGAAAATAATTCCAACTACAACCGAATCAAATAAAGGAAAAATAAGAACAACTACACCTAGGGATTCATCCATTCGCCTTGCTTGGAGACTAGCCGGTCATGGGGCTCATGCGTCCTCGAGTTGCCTCCGGCCTCCCTACGATCATCTCTCCCGACCTTCAAACTTTAAACTTCGGGTTCCTCCTAAAGGCCCTATGGATTGCTCCTAAAGGCCCTCTGGATTCATCCCCGATTGATTTCCAAAGCTAAAGTGGAGTGGGTCTTATATAGGCAAATACCAAGAGTGCAATGTGTTTTCCATCCGATGTGGGATGTGAGATATAGAAATATGTTTTCCAACCGATGTGGGATGTGGGATTTAAGCCCCAAATCACGCTGAAATCCCGCACAGCCCGACCATTGTCTACTAAAACTGCCATAACTTTCTCTAGAAAAATCCGTTTGACGAACCGTAAAATTCTCCAGAAAATAGACTTCCGGACCTTTCTAAGCATATATGGCTCATCTTCTGGTTCTTCTTGTATAAATACAGTTTAATTTTCAAAAATGATTGATCTGTACGGGTAATTCTGACAATTTAGTGAAACTCCTTTCCAGTGCGGGCAGCAGCTGTTGCTCTTTTAAGCCCTCCATCTTGTCCTTTCGAAAGTATTCCTTCACTCCAGTATGCCTCGAGTCTTTGTGCTTCAAACAATGATAACTTTTCCTCCTCTTTTGAGCTTAAAGTACCTGAAAATGCACCAAAATAGATCAATGATTCAAGAATGATACTTTAGAGTTGTTAACGTATAAAAGTGCAATTAAAACCTAGATCAACCCTAAAATGCTAACAATTAAGTACCGATAAGATGCATTTTATGACTGTCATCATCACTTCATTTAAAAAATTAAGTCTATTGTTATGACCACGTCACATAATTTATTTTAATTAAATATTCATGAATACATAACTTAATAATAATAATATATTTATTTTTAAATGAAGTAACATATTGTCTCGCATTAAAAACACCAACCATATTATTATCTAAATCACTTATTTGTCAACTTTTTATTAGCACATTTTTTGTGCTGTGGATTTATTAAAATCTATGTCCTTACTATTGAAAACAATTTGTCAAGCATAGACATCCAAATTTGACTAAGAAAAAATAAAAGGGTAGGAGATATTTATATTGCTCGTTTACCAATCAACCCACTTTAGTTGGTCAATTGCGGCTCTTAGTTATTCAAAGCTCTCTAGGTTGTTTCAGGTAGCTGTAGTTAAGATTTATTATTTATAAAATAATTTTTGATAAAATAAAAATATAACTAAAAATTATTTAGTACTATTTAATAAAACAACATTGAAAATCATTTTTTTAAGAAATAAATTTTCAGATATTTTATAAACTAATTTTTTAATATTGTTTGGCTTTATTTATGTTTATAACAAATATATAAAAATCATTTTATAAACTCTACTCTTCACAGATACCTTGCTTATTTTCATAGTATTCTTTTAGGGTTTCACCTTTCGTGTGAGTCATTAGCAAAATCATCATCCGTCTAAATCATTTTATACCCTCTCAAATAATGCCGTATGTTTATTTTCATAGTATTCTTTCAAAGTTCTACCCATTAGTCGGGTCATCAATCAAAATCATCATCTATCTACATCTTCGGTTTATAACCCTAGTCAATTTCTACTCTATTAAGGCTTTTCGGATCTTTTCAAATTTGATGATCCATGAACGTTTGAGGTTTCACGCGTACTACATGTGCAACAAAATTACGTTAATTTTAACTGTAGCTCGGGTGATTAAGTGCTGCTTGATATTAAGGTAAAATATGGGATGAGTATTGTAGTAATTAAAAGAATAAAATGCAAATTGATATTCTATAAAAATCAGGACATATATTATAAAATATATTTATTCTCATTAGGACCAAACTTGGTTAAGAGTGGTGATGTCACAGATCTGATTTTATTGGAGTTATCACTGAACTGGGAAAATCCATTAATAATTATGAAAAAATTGAATAGTAATTTCATTATTTAAAAATTTTAAAATAATTATTATTCAATTTTTCGATTTTATTGTGACTCTCACATAACCGGATCCATAAGATTATCACTTTTTGGTTAAGGGAGGCCCAAAACAAGATACCGGCTAGTTCTCATACCAAGTTGCCATTTATAATGATTGGGCCATTATCTTCTGGCCTATTGTTGCTGGGTTTGGCTTTACATTGCCCAATATATGGGCTTTTATACAACTGGCCGGTGAAGTATATTTGGGCCTTAAGGATAAGACCAATCGAAAATTCTGGCCAAGAGCTTAAAAACGCGAGAGAGCGAAATTCGGAAATTGTTTACAGGTGCGCGGGAGCCTTTTTATTTTTTATTTTAGTTATTTCTCTCTCAGAACTTCTCTAACAATGATGGATGTTTCTTCGGTTCAAAAGCTTTGTTTACACGTGAGTTGCGATCTTTACTATCGTAACTCCTAATTTCCTTTAAAAATCACTAATCACAAAAATTCTGCTTAAACAATCTCTTTTTTTTTGGTTGTAATTTACTGTTTTCAAATTTGATATTTGCAGTTGATATCTTCTGCATTTCAAAGATGCCGCTTATCAGAGGATCTTTGCAGACTATCAGTTGTTCTCAATTGCTCTCCAGCTATCGACACTCCTCTTATTCGGATTTCAAGTAAATACTCTCTTTCATTGTGTTTGATCGATTTCGCTTTGGTTATCGCTTTCTACAATCCTGAAATATTACTAATTTTGGATATGATTTTTTGATTATATATTCTCACGGTGATTGAAGTAGCAGATTAGCTAAGTTAGAGATATCTGAGATACAATGAAAACGATGCCTTCTTTTTTTCCTTTGTTTTTTGAAAGAAGTTAAAAACGGTGTAGTTTGACCTAGTTCCATTGCTTTGGCTACTGATGCAAATTGCAATTGGTTTTAAAATCAGATTGATAACACCTCAAAAAATTTGAGTGATAAAAATGCGTGTACGTCTCTGTAAAAGAAGTGAACAGAAAAAAATTGAATGTTATAAGCTTTTCCAAATTGATGAAATCCATATTGATTTTATCATGATCAGTTTCAGATACTGGTATTGGGAGCTGCTTGGAGGAGTTTCAAGACCTGAGGTACACAATGGATGCTGTTGGTACCGAAAAGTGGGGTTAGTACACAACACAAGCAATAATATACAATGATTATTATCAGTGCCTTAATATGATAATATTGTTATCAATTTCTAGAAGAAGCTCACACGAGATGGTTTTACATATACAATAATACAAGTGTTAGACTAATATCTTTTCCCCCTTATTTTTGTGTCGCAAAAACATGTTTTTATTATAACTACTAGCGAAAATTTATTAAATATGGTGTTTGATGAGTTGTTTGACGTCTAGAATTGTGATGCAGATGGAGTGCTTTCTGTCAGAACTACTAGTAAGTTTCACCTCTCAGAGTAGCTCAAAATTCTGACATTTACCCTTTGAAGATCATGTGTCATTGCTTCTTGAACTTTGCTGCTGACAGGAATGCTTATATTAGAATTGAGAAACCTTACATTTGCAGGCTTTGTGGTTTACGCCTCAAAGTTTACTTTTCTTTGTACTCACAGTTACCTGTTCATCCGCTAATTTAAATAAGCTACATGTATTAAACTATTATAACGCTTTAATTGAGGAAGTTAAGTGATATCTCACATCTCATTTCTTCCCTCCCCCCACCTCTTTTTCTTTTCCCCTACAATTCCTGGAAGTCATTGCATAATCAATTTTGTGAAGCAATCATTTAAAGGACTAGTTTACTTACGAATATCATGTGCACCCCCTTTTTTAGTTTCAGCATCTAGTTTACTGTTGTTGCCTTGCAGGCATTTGTGATAATGAGATATATCATTATCATTTAAATCCTAGAGAAATCATTTCCAACAGAAGGCTGACAAGGTTGCCTTCAAAGCCTAAGAATGGTGCAAAATTCAGGTATGCTACTTGCTTGAACTTTTTTTTTTCAAAATTAATTACAGATGATCTCAAGCTGTTTGGTGATTTTGATTTATTTATGTATTTTCAGTGGGACTGAAGTATATATGTCCATTTTTGAGAGCGTTGATGTTTTGCTTGCAGAGATCAATTACTTCTTTCAAAAGGTTTGTTGGCTTTATTTTGCAGATTTGATTCCTTCTGTCTGTTTTAAGCTTTATAATATTTCAAAAAATTTGACTGGATTTTTTTTGAGCTTATATTTTTATTAGAAGCAGCTGAAAGGTTATTAATAAAATATGTTAGAAAGAGGTTAACCGAAGCTAGAATAAATATTAGCATCACATATCCACAAGTTGGTGCGCGCACACACACATATGTAATACAAGCTTGTTTAATTAGACAGATAGAGCGATGAACGTTATATTATGACCTCAGCCTATGCTATATTCCTCCATAAGCGTGATCAATTGGTACTCCATGATAGATTGACAAAATGTGTTTGTGCCACTGTTGTCTGTTGCCTGTTGATGATTGCCTGACTAATGCAGTCAGCTTCATAGAGATTTCCCTACTAGGAGAACAAATGAGGACCAAGTGACTAAGGTAACAGTAGATTGCTGCATAGTTGCACTTACTATTGAATCATTTTGCTGGGCAGTAAATCAAGCGTACACATATTCGATTTTGCAAAGGCTTGTGGATCTCACATTAGTTAAATGGAGAAACAAACAAGTATTGGCTAATGAACTATCTGTTCTAGTGAAAAGAAAAGAAGGTTCATATCATCAGGAGAAGAAAATGAGCTTATTGGAAAGGATCTCCGGGGATATAGGCGTTGTTTGTGTAATGCTTTAAGTGCCATTTGAAGCATTATCCAAACAACGCCTTAGTATAGTAAGGTTTCTGCTGAAGCATGAAGCAGCTTATTTAGATACTATCAATTATCAATCATGGACTCTTACCATACTATACTATCAAGCATTTTATTTTGATCTCTGAGCTTAAGCTAAAATAAGCTGCTCATATCAACACAAAACACATTGGATGGGGGTAATTGGAGGGAATGGAATGGAAAGTAATGGGGCTTATTTTACCTCCTCTTGTTTGGGAGATTTTTTTTAAGGAGAGAAATGGAAATGGAGGGTTCCTTGAAAACTTTGTTTTACCTCCAAAACCCCACTTTTGGAGTCACTCAAATTTGGAGTTTTTTTAGAGGTAATGTAATACTCATTTATTAACTTTGACTTGAAATACCGAAACCATCCTTATTAAGTTTTTAAATAATTACTAATGAGTGGTATTTGTGTAACTTTTCATTATAAGTTAAATATTCCATTCCTTTCCATCCTTCATCCAAACAAGGTCAAGTTACATTACTGATTACCCTCCTTTCCTTTCCTTTCCTTTGATTATAACATCCAAACAAGGGGAGATTAACCTCCTCTTTTACATTATTTTCCATTACCTTCCATTCCATAATAACTCCCAAACACACTCTTATGTAGAGTATAGATTCCTTTGGTGTTTAATCGATTCTTTCAACTTGGTACGCCTTTTTCATTTAACTGTATATTATTTGTAGCTTTTACCATCACTAAAGTTCTTTCATTATAATATGGATTCAAAATGAGCCTATTATAAATTGAATAATTTGCACGAACTTCAAATTTCTCGTCTTAGATTCCATAGTTTTTCTATCAAGTGTGCGGTATGATATTTATTTCAATTCTTCCTTCTATTTACTGTTTTTGCTTCTCTACTGGTTTTGCAGATGCTCATTTTAAAGATCCCTGTAAGTTCAAGTTACTTTCCTGGTGCTCTATAATCTATGTATTGATTTTTTTTTTTTATTTAATTTTTTTTAGATCTTGTAATTTTGAGGAACCTTTCTTAAAGCTGCAGAAGGTATTACCTTTTTCTTTCTTTGGCCTAAGTATCAAAGGTTTACCCTCCATGAGAGAATTAGGGAAAGGAAATGAAAATTGTTGAAGCACCAAAGCAAGCAACAATTAATTTGACAATTATACTTTCCTTTTCCTCACTGGTTTCCAACATCCAACTCTGTCTTGAGGTAGTAAAATTCCTATGTTTGTTCTGATTTCAAGATAATCTCGAAAATAATGATATTGCAGTGGAACATATTCTCTCTTATGGCCTTGTGCTTTTAATTTAATTTCACTATAGCTATCTTGCATTTATGAGTTGAAGTTATTAATTTACTATGCATATTATGCATATTAGGCACGCAAAGAAGTCTCTCTAACTGTTATGGCAACTCATAATGCTGACTAAGTGATTAGCTTTGAGTATTTTTTTTCTTCAGAATGTGGCAATTGATCTGGTGGTTGAACGAGGGGATGTTCCTGGGTCACAATACGAAAACATCTTTCTAACAAATGAGTGCAATACCTCTCCTTTTCTAGTCTCTAATGTTGAACGTTTGAAGTCTGGCCTTGAGGACTATGTTTTAAAGCATAGAAATAGTTTGAATAACAAGTGTGACTCGTGCTTCCCCAGTAGGTAAGTTTATACTGAATTCATTCTCCTTTCTGACTTATAAATAGACTCAACTTGCATTGACAAGAAGTTGGTAAGTTGGTTGAAATTGCTGCAGCTCAACTGTTGGTATTAGATTTCCAGTTGCAGAAATTAAACATTTTTTTCTTGTTCTGTATCTACATGCATTTCATTTCCATTTCTACAAATTGTAATGTCCATAGTTTGTGGTCACTAAACACTGGCTCAAGTTAGTTGGTACTTTTGATATTGATGCACAGCCATTGGTTGGCATATACTATATACGCATTCAATTAGGGTGTCTTCCCTTTCTCGTTCTTTTCGTTGAATATACTTTAATCAGGACGTTTATGTTAGGCAATTTTATCAGAAAGGAATTCATTGATCAATTGGAATATGATATATATTCCTCTTGATGATTTAAAAGTTATTTCACTGTGACCACTTAGTTGGTAGTGTCGCTTGTCATTGCACAAGAAGACGCCATCCTCTCGTTATGTAGTCCATTTTTAAATTAAAAAATAAAAGCTATTTTGCTGATTCTTCATTCTTCCTTGAGTACCTGTATTGATATGACACCTACAGGATATGACTACAAGACACTCTAATTTAATGGAAAACTGTTGTGTTAGAGTGTCTTGTATGACGAATAGGCCTTCATTTGACTGCTTCGAAATTGCATATTTTCTAAATATTTATATTTCCACATTACTATTTCTCTCAAATCATTTAACCCCTCCATATCTACTGCAATTTGATTTGTGCCCGGATATATCTATTGCACTGGAGCTTCTAAAGAACTCCGGCCAACTAAAACATAACTACCCAAATGTGAGGTGATCGTGCGCGAGAACTGTGTCTGATGTTCTCCTTCCTATTTATTAACCCTTCCTTATTTGTTAAATTACATAGGCTAAACTATATATAGGATGCTTATCAATTCCAGAAGTGTCTTCTTAATTTATTTGGGAGATAATTTTTGCTTATTTTATTATAATTCCAGAATATTGCCTTAAAAATCTCTTTGACAAGTGTAGCTTCCTTTTCCAATCTCTTGTAGGGAGTATCTTAAGGTTGGGAGTGGAACGGCATGCTACGCAGAAGGCCATAAGAGTACTGGACTAATGATGGAAGCAGTGCTTATAATAAGCAAGCTATTACAGTCAACCAGTCCTTGCCGCCGGTCATGCTGTGCTAAAACAGAGGTTTGTGTAATTTCTTAAATTTAATTTCCATATAGTTCCTGTCAAGCATATTTCATTAAAATGTATGTAAAGGACTAATGGTTATATTTGGTATGACATGGAATGTGATCTATTTAATAACTAAGGGATTCATTTACTGAATCCCAATCAAGATAAATGATTATGTTAAGATATTTCCTAATTACATATGTATTAGGTTTTCTGGTCTTTTTTGGTTTATATTTTCTATTCCTATTAGGATTTATATTCTTAGGTCTGTATATATAGTTGTGTTAGTTTGTTCATTAGACAGAAAACCTAATACATATGTAATTAGGAAATATCTCAACGTATTATATATGAGTTGTTTCATGATAATTGTAGGCCAAAAGGTATGCAATCCAGAGAGCCTATACATGTAAGTCTGAAAGTAGGCATGTGTGTGTGGGTGTTGTAACATGCATTTAAAACTCTACAGCATATACACATACATTGTGTATCAAAGTATCAAAGGCTTGCATATATATTATGGAACTTAAAATGTCATTACAGAGTAAAATTGGCATCACTAAAAGCAACAATAAAAATTGTTTTGGGTGATTAGCAGAGAGTCTATGTTGTAAGTTTTGACCTGTTTGAAGGCATCATCTAAACAGCTCTATGTAGGAATTTTGAATAACTAAGAACCAATTAACAAAACAAAATAATTAAGAGGGGAAACATTCCTCAGTGTTGGAGGATTCAATTGTTTGATTGTCGTGAATTTTTTGGATGACCATCTTAGGCCTTTTAGCCTCCAGTTCAGTCCAAGAAGTTGGTGCATATATATCAAATATTTTTAGAGCAGACAGTAGAATAATTTTCTTGATTGATTTGCTGTTTAGGAATTTATTTTCTTTTAAGTTTGGCGTAGCCTCAATAGCATGTCATGAGGTATCAAATTAGATATGCTCTTGCACCATAGGCAGTCATATTGATATTGTCGAACACATTTGTAAGTGAATTTCAGTGTATAATAACTTTGTTTACATGGTAAGTATTTGAATCGAAAATCTGATCAAAGAATTTGAGAACCAATGGAACATATTCCCAAAAGAAGTTGAGAACCAATGAAGGTCACTAGAGAAAACAGACCTACACTTATCATTCATTTCTGTATCTGCCCGTAGAGTGCTTTAGGTCGTGTGAGGAGCAAGGGTTCTGTAATTCAAATCTAGAGGTCTAGTTGTTATCTAGCTTAACCTAACAATTTCTTTAAAGCTAGTAGTCATTTATTCTGTGCTGTCACAGAAGTTTCTCAAATAAATTTATTCATGTTCAATTTGTTGGCCTGACAGTAGTACTTTTTGCCCAGGTTTTGTATTTCAAAGATTTCTCACCTTCTTCAATCCCTCAATCATCCCTGAATGCATTGACTAGCATTGACTGGAAAAGTTATGGGTTGACTTTGGCGAGTGCTACTGATCAAGGTGGCTATGCATTACTAGAATGGGAAAACTTCCCACCATCTGCTCAAATTGATATGGTCCTCCATTGTTATAATAAGCAATATCCAACATTGAATTATATACCTCTTTTTCTTCATAGTGCTTGATCATTAGCCTAAGATTCCCTTTTATTGTAGTTCTGACAAATGGTTATAGATGCTGTATGTTATATGTATTACTTGACTTGTTGCCAAAGGCATGATATCACCAACAACACATAAAACTCAACCTGTTCGGAGTCTTATAAAGAGATCAGTTAAACTTGCATTGGATGAATTGAAGGAGAAGCATGAAGGAATTCTTTTAAGTGCACATGCTCTTAAGGTATCCTCTCTCTCTCTCTCTCTCACACACACACACACACACACACACACACGAGCGCGCACATCTACACAAAAATGGAGAATATATTTGAGTTTAGGTTCAGCGAGTCCTTTAAGGAAAGATAAGGGTAAATTACAGTGCACCACCATGTCATATAGAGAAATTACACCTTAGCACCATCTAATTTTCCAATACAAAACTGCAGGCCATGCAGTGCCAAGATCCAAGATCTAACAAATTTCCTCCACTTTCCGGTAGTCAAAGCTCAGATTATAAATTCGTATTCCTATTATACCCTTTCTAGTTATTCATTTTTGGAAAAAAAATTAAAACCCATACTTAAAGATGACTACGTGTGTCTGGTTTTTATTGGTGCCCTGTTCTAAATGTTTTACAACTCAACAATCAAATCTCTCTTCATTATTTTAAAAAAAAAACCTTTGGAGGGTTGTGTTGTTCAATAAAAGTGGGAGGGTAGAAGCAAGATTAAAGTAGCATTCTAGTTAATCAAATGTAATAGTCCAACTTCTTACAACAAGGATTTTCGATTATTCTGGGTTAATTTTTCATTCAAAGTTATAGACCTACATAAGTGGGTTACTCAAACAAGTTTAATATGGGCAAGTTAGATGTATGCATATCATATGTATGATGGAATGTAAATATTAGTTTTTCACTCTATTGTGATTAAATTTTTTGAATCTAAGATGAAGAGAACCCACTCTTTTATTGAAGAACACCCCAGTGGTCATTTTTTATTAAATGATGAAGAAGAGACATTCGTGTAAAACATTTAGAACGGGGCATAATGAGCAGTGTAGTCATCTTTAAGTATCAGTTTTAATTTATTTTTTCAAAACAAATGACTAGGAAGGGTATACTAGGAATATGAAATTATGACCTGAGCTTTGAGTACCGGAAAGTGGAAGAAATGTGATAGATGTTGGATCTTGTCATTGCATGGCTCACAATGTTGTGTTGGAAAATTAGATGGTGCTCAGTGTAATTTCTATGTACTACATGGTAGTGCACTGTAATTTACTCGAAAAAAAATAAAATTTCTAGAAAATGTTTGTGATAGATTAGTATTATTATATATTGCTCTTCACTTGTAACTATTATAGAAAAAATATAGTTTCTTGGAATTAAAAGTCTACTGAATGTTCAGTTTCATCTTGCTTTTTGTTTGAGAAATCTGTTGAATTTCTTCTTACCTTATTAAGATGTTGGTTTCCCCATTTGATTTATCCTCACACTGATCATTACTTCTAATGTCTTTCTTTATTCTATGTTGCTGATCCCAACTAGTTTCATGTTAAGGCTTGGTTGATTCGTATTATACCTTATGTTTTTGTGATTGGTTGTACTTATCTTTGTCAAACTGCATATGAAAAGGGTCGTTCTTTTGTGTGTTATAAATGGTGGCATGGTATGACATTGCTCACGGAAACTGGGACCAGATTAACACTGTTGCTTCTTTTGTTTTGTTATTAGATATGTAGGACCATATACACATGTTGCATCTTTTGTACTGACAAAGATGGGTCCTTTTGTCTTCTTGGATGATCAAGGCTTCCTGTCTAACTACTTGTCAATAGATGGCATTAATGATGATTAACTTAGCATTTTGATTCTTCAAATTAAATAAATCTAGCAAGTTTTTGTGTTCATGCTGGGAGTTGCCTTAAAGATTATTGCCTTCATCCTCAGATTTGCGGTTATGCCCCTGACCTTGCAAGAACAATTGCGGGCCTCATCTTGTCATCTAATGACCCAGACTTCCAAGGAGAATGCCTCTCTCTTCTTGGCTTGCAGTCTCAAGAAATTGAAGGCCAAGTTGTGGAAGATTGTATCAAGGAAAAGATTATTTCAGTTATAGGGATGAATGATAGAAATCCCCAGAAAAACCAAGAGGCTGCACCGTTTCTTTTTGAAGATGACTGCACCGAAGAACTGTACTTTCAAGATGAGGAACATGAAGGTGAGGTTGTCTTTAGTTCCTTGGATTAATAAATGTATCTTGATTACGCATTTGGTTCAACTCTTCAAAACATGAAATCTGCTGGTTTTCAAATTACTTGTATATTTTCCCAGTCTTCTCATACATCAGGAGGCATGCGGCTTGGTCTGTCCATGGATAATGAGGTTAATGATAAATGCACGTCCTGGTCGTTAACAAAATACCTTGTCAAATTACACCTAGGATTGGAGGGTTGGGGGTGGATGGGCAAAGCTTTGTTGCAGCTAGGTTTCTCCATCTGAGTGTGTACATAAATTTAAAAGATTTTCGAAACTCTGGTTCTCAAATCCCTTCAAGTTACATTATACCTACCAATGATGTTCCTTCTCTAGGAAGTTTTATTAGGAAAGGACGTCAATTTATATGCATTCATCATTTCATAATCAAAGGAAAAGTCTCCATTTCCAAGTCTCTAGCTTTTATGGCTATGTTAGGGTTTTAATTTTTGACTTTAATGTGTGGCTTAGTAATCTTTCTATAGTTAGGTACATATATAGACATCTCTCATGTCTTGTTTTGCGGTGGGGTTCAGAGTCCATGCAGGTTTTGTTAAGTCCCCTGTCCCCTAATATAAGCTGTGTTTCTGATTCCATATTGGTCTGTAGTATTTTGGAGTAAGCTTAGAAGTTAGTCACACAACAATAGATAAGGAACTGCTTTGGTTCTAAGATAAGAGGGCATAATATATTTGGCACTGCTTTGCTTTTTCTTTCTTTTTTTTCTCCCCTTGGCAACTTGAGAGAGAGGGGATACACCCTGTACAAAGGGACAAGGCCCCAAGGTGAAGTGGAGTTGATACCGCGACCTTACCCATATAAAGGGAGTTATGACCATTTGGCCTAGGATACTAAGGTCTGGCTAGAGGTGACAAAAGCTGATTCGACTCGAAATCGATCTGAAAAAATACTTCAAAATAATATGACTCAAATCTGACTTGACTCTAACCCGAGTGACCCAAAATAACTCAGATTTAAAGTGACCCGACCCGACCCGACCCGACCCGACCCGACCCGACTTGAATGACCCGAAACGACTCGATTCGAAATGACTTGAAAATATATTGTCTTATAAAAAAGTGATTTGTTTTTTAAAACTGAAATAATAGTTAATTTATTAGTTGTCAAATAAATAAATAAATTATTAAATGATTAATTAATTATTAATTTACATGAGTTGATGTGTATGGTTCAACATTCTATTAATATGAGTAATCTCAGTAACTTCAAATGAAAAAATCAAGAAAATTAGTAAATTTTGCATTGTTCTTAAAGTCACAATAAAATTTTATTTTTAGTTGTTATGAAAAAATAGAATGGAATGAAGCGATTATATGAAATTTAATATAAAAAATCTAATATAAGACGTTATTAGTGAGAATAATTTTGTGGATAAGTTGTCTGAAATTATTTAAGACTGAACTTTGAGACTAAAAGTCATAACATTGCATATTGCATTAAAAAATTAAGTATTAATTTATTATTAATTAATTTTTATGGATTTGACAATGTAATTCATTTAGCTTTATTATATGCAAATATTTTTTTTAATTAAGCTTAAATATCTATTTTGTTTATTCAATTTGACCCGGTTTGATATGACCCGAGACCAAACGTGAAATGACTTAAATTCGATTTAATGAAACTAGAGACCTGCTATGACCCGAGCTCGATCCAAAATGAACCAAATGTGACTCAATATTATCCGAGCTCGCAACTCTAGATCTGGCTTTGTTCGATTCCATAGAAAATGGAGTAGGAAGAGGTCAAGATTTCTTTAATTGTACTATATATCATTCTTTTCTTCTCCCACTCCACCCTTGCCTCTTACAATAAAACTATCGCTACAGTGGATGATAAAACTTTCGACAGTTGCACGATGTCCGCATTCCTTATTCCAGAGTGTTCGATGAGTAGGGTCTACTGAGGAATCCATGAGAGAGCAACGATCCAATAGAGGTCTATTTTTTGATGGTTTAAAAATAATGGTCCTGACCCTTACAGAGCTGCCACATGTATGGTAAGACAGTTAGCCACATGCCGGGCATTCTCATAATTTTTTGTGGGGTATTGGGATTGTGCTCCCTTCGTTTGCATTTGCATCACTCTGAAAATGATTTGTTCTCAAAGCCATTACCTTGTGTTGCATGGGCTGCCTATGTTGCAGTTAAACACCTTGTGATTGCCTCTTGTACACCGTCTCTTCTAGCTTAAAGTAGAAGACGGCTAGATGAAGTACAACTGGATGTTATCTTCTTTTTCTTTTTCCCTTCTATGAACAGATGTAGGCCAATTTTCTTGAAAGATTTTTTCCTTTCAAGAAGCGAATTTTGATGGTTTCACTTACTTCAAGGTCAAGCAAAATTGGAGGCAAAACAAATCTTGAAAACTCATTGTGTTAATACTAATGGATTGCACAATGTGGAATTTGAACTTGGACCTTCTCCTTAAAGAAGAGAACTAGTTCCCAATTGAGCTATGCCGAGAGATAATAGAGACAGTTAAGTGCTAATTCAAAGGTTAAGATGTGGCCAGTATACACAACTTAGCATGTAGTATATAATACCAATATATGCCTTCATTTTAGCCTCACAAGAAATAAAGTTGTCTAAGTACATATACATGTTCAAGGTAAAAGTTATGCAGTCTGTTGCCCATATGATTATCAAATACGCTAATAACTTATATTTATCTGTGAATTCTCACGAGGAAGGAAAAAAAAACTTAGTAGCCCAAAAAGGTATATAATAATAAAAAAAAAGAAAAGTAAAGATGGGATAACACCAACTTTAAACACTCCCTTTCAAGACTCTTCAAGCAGCAGGGGGTGCAGGAATGTAGGAAATGACAGGCTTAAGCATGGAAGGCTTGGAAGCCTTGATCGATGACCTTGAAAAGGCCTCTTCCTCTGGAACAGGGTTTTCGGTCTTGAAATCTAGAGATTCATCGTTATAAACATCCCACCATTTCTTCACTAACATCTTGATGTCTTCTCTCTCCATATTAGTCTCCTTGCCTGTATATCTCCATGGTTTTGACCCCTGTTATTTTACCAGAAATTATAAACAAATAAAAAAACTGTTAAGAAAAGAATAATATTGTAAATAACTAAATATATTGATAAGCAATCAACTTAGTAAATTGATAAGTTTGAAAGCGAAAAAACACTTACAGCTGCACAGTAATGCACTACTTTAACTTTCTCAAGTTCCACATTCTCTGGGTGGCGCCATAACATAGCTAGAACCAGATTGTATACCAGAGGTATGGGTTTGTACACTTTCTCGAAGAACATATTCAAGAAATCCTACGATACACATGCGAGAAGGATTGAATAATTATAAAGATATTAGATTTATTGGTACAATATGTTATCAATTTCTCTTTGTTTTTCTTTTCTAGAGCGGATTAGCTTTCTATAGTTCTACTCTTTCCTTTATATCCTTTTCCTACTCTCTCCTCTCCATGGATGATGATGTTGATAATAATGATATCTTGACTATGATCCTAAGTACTAAATCAAAACCATTTGATTCTGTTCTCATGATTACCATCATTATCTTCAACACATTTAATTATTGTCATTATAACTGACTTAAGGAAATGAAAATGAAAGCATGGTGATGGTGAGGTACTTAGGTTAGGTAGTCCTCCTAACAAAAATATTTTCTGTTTCCTATGCTTATTTAATTTCATAGTCAAGGGGTTGTAGATTTGATATTGGTTACATATACACCTTTTAGGGGAGAGAGAGCAAGCAAGCAATTAAAGTTCAATTAACAAAACAGAAGGTGAAAGTCTAGGTCTCTGGCAGATAAGGTCTCCTATGATCATCCAGGGAGGATATCCACACGCCTAACCCCTCTTACTAATTTTTAGAAGAAAAAAGAGAGTGAAAAGTACTAACTAGTGAGCATAATATAGACTTGGTTATATAAACTCACTTGCTCAGCGAATGGTGTTGGCTTTGTGACCTTGAGAGTCTCAAGAAGTTTCTCGTAAGTCAAACGGCTAGGCTCAAAGACAAACATGCCGGCATTGAAGTACAAAGGAGGAGGAGATCCCATCTCAGCTGGCCATGTAACCTTATCTGGGCACTGTTGGCAATACCCGATAGAGTATTGGTTCGAGTGACTCCATGTTTTCTCACAGAAACAGTCCATCACAGCATAGAAGTACCCTTCTTGTGTGTCAAAGAGATGGTCTATGTTTTCGAAAACTTGAATATCAGCATCCAAATAAATCATCTTGCTGTACTCCTCAAACTGCAAAATTGACATACATAAGCATCCATACACAGTTTGATTGTTAATTCTCCATGACAATTTCTATCTTTATTTTTTTATATTAATTGATTGCTGGATTTAATTAATTATGCCATGTTCCCCTTAGTACTTCCTTTGATACATTTTAAATCAGATTAGAGGACTTAATTTATATTTAGAAATATATGGGTATTGTTGGAGTTTTGATTTATATTTAGTTTTTGCATGTTGTAACTTTCAAGACTTAACGGTCCATATGCATGGACCATGCAATTGTTGTGGGGTATAGTGCATATGTGTGGACCCATGATGGTTCACAAATTCTTCCAGTTAGGCACCTAACAGTACCGCAGTTGATTTAGGTTCCATAGGAATCTGTTTAGGTTTTACATGAATCTGCAAATTAGTCATGCATACATCTAAATCCTTAACAACAGTTTCCATGAATGGACCCAGATAGTTAATAGATATATTCTCATGCCATCTTTTAAGGAAAGAGAAAGAGAAACAAGTGCTTTCTCTCTCCTCTTGGACAGCTGGGATGTATGTGGTGCACTCTCTCCACTTGCACCGGTGCAGCCAAGAATTCCTCTTTTACAAGATCAGGTTATATATACACATATATTACTATAATAAATATACTATATGATATCCGTCTTCTTTCACTAGATATTTGTTGGAGACCTAGCTATTGGTTAGGGTTACGTTAGAAAAAAAACGTAAAGTATTTTCTAAGATCTATAATTGTAATTATAAAAAGCAAAGTACTTTAGAAAAAAAAGCAGTTTACACTAAAAATGATAGTATGAATAAGAAATTAAGTTTTAAAAATATATTTCTGAGATTAAAAACATGATGACGATATCTTCTTTGACATAGATGATAAAAATGTTATATATCACGTCAATTTAAGCAGGTTTGTGGTATAGATTTTTGTTTGTAGAATATTTTTGGAAATTAGATAAGTATGTTGGGCTTACATTCCATATACGAAGCTTCGAGTAGTTGATCACGTAGTAGGCCATTGCAAACTGAACCTGGTTCTCTGGTGGATAAATAGGCTCAATCTCGTGTACAATACAACCCTGAGACCTCAAGATCTCACGGTGCTCCTCAGGTACATCAGGCAACATAGCAACCACAAGAGGGTAAGCACTCTGGACCTTACGCAAACCCTTAACCAATCCAACCACCCCTTTAACGTAATCACCATTTCCAGCTAAAAATGTCACATAAGCCCTCTTTGAGTAGCCTGCGTTAAGAGGAGAAACCTTGCCCGTGCATGAGAAGACGTCTACGGGTGCTCCAGGGGCCATTGTGTGATTATTAATGGAGGGTTTCAGGTAATACAAAGTTAAAGTTAAATTTAGAGAAAGAATAAGAAGATTGAGGTTTGAGGAGTGTAGGGAAAGTTAACTATCAACTCGTGGGAGGATGCAACCCTACTAACCTTAGTTCCTGAGTACTACGATGGCACCGTTGGACTCTTAAATAGACATAAAATGAGCGTTAAATTCATGCGAAGTGAAATTCAAATGTAACTTGAATTTTGTCCTTTTCCCAGTTTTCTTTAATTATATATTATTTATTTTGAGTCTATATATCACGGTGTAAAAAAAATTGAAAAGAAAAATGAATGAACATAGTTTATTGTTCAACCCACCATGCATTTAGCCTTATCATTTAAATGGAGGGCCAAGATTTAATGGGTTGAGGTCATAATCAAATAGATATTTAAGCCATTATAGTCTTCTTTTTAACTTCATGTAGAAGAAATGTAAAGGCGTCGAATTATAAGTGAGTCATTTCCTTAGTGGAAAAATATTAGCAAGGAAGGTTGCTTTTGTGTTGCAAATGGATTTGTCGGCCTGACAAACCCAAAGGAGATTAGCAAAGACAATGGGATTTATCCCGAACTTAACAACTAAATATGGGTGTGATGGTTAATTTGGACTGAACGAACCTTTGGATACTTTGTTACCTAAAAAAGAATAGTTGGCTTTCAATTGACATGGGTATTTTGAAAGTAAAATTAACAGAACTGCCAATAAAAGAGCATTCAAGTAAAGTTTGAGAGAATTAAAAACCAAATACGTTATGTTTGGTTGTATATAATTAGAGTTTGAAATTGAAATTGAAATGAAATTATACATTTTTTTCAACATAAAAATAATTAAAAAAATCACGATATCACTTTAATTTTAATTTTAAATCTCAATTCTTTACTAACAAATGCAACAAAATACTTCTTAAAATTTTAAAAATTCATTAACTTTGAGAATGAAAAGGAAAAATATAACACAATTAGAGTCAACGAAGTTTAAGTTAAAAGATCAAAGTTGTGTTCGTTTCAATAAAAAAATAATAATTTTCTTATGTATTTAAATTATTAACACAATTGCTTAATGATTTATGTACAAATAATATGACAATAGTGATATACGGAGTAATTTTTTCTCTTATTTAAATACACAAGAAAAGTAAGCACCTAAAAGAAGCGTCGGTTGTGGATCTTTAAGTGAAAATATCAATTATTAGTTACCATTACTATTTTGATATTCTTTTCCTCTTTTTCAATTTTAACCTTTTCACTTTTACTGCTGCAGAAGCATCTATTCCATTGACATCTTGTCCTGATCTTTACTTTTCTTTTACTTTTTTTGCCAAGACTGAGCATCCATTCCATTCTTTAATAGTCATTGTTTACATACGACAAAGGATGTTAGTGTTAGAGATTTAACAAAGTAAAACAGTGAGCAAAAATAAAGATGAAAAAAACAATGATATACCGACACAAGAATGGTTCAACCAATTTGGACTAATATTTTTTTTTACTATTTATAGATATTATAATTATACAACTCGTTTCTCACTCTTCAAATATGATAATTTTGATTTATCTTAAATTTATAATATAATTAAATATTAATATAATATTTTATTAAATATCATAAAATAATAATATTATAGTAAATAATATAAAATATTAATAAAAATAATATATTAGTAATAATTAATAAATACCAATATATTAGTAAAAACTAAATAAATATTAATATAATAAATAACAAAATAATATTATTATAGTAAATAGTATAATAATATGTATAACAATATACTAGTAATAATTAATAAATAATTGAAAATATAATTAAAATTAATATAATACTAAATATTTGGAAATAATAAAATAATGTAATTAATTATAATACTAAAAAAATCATTTTGTAGTTATTATATTTAAGCAAAAGTATTTATATTTATAAAAATATATATAATTGAAGGAAAACTCGAAGAAATGTGATGAAGTTATCTTGTTGGAGATTTGGTCATAAGTGACAACGATATTGACAATTGTAAACCACACAAATAAAGCATATGAAATATGACTTTGTCAGATATTTAATTGATAAAAATAAATAGAAAAGTAATTATTTTTATGAAGGCAAGCATAAGGTTGAGTAGCGTACGCAACACATAATTAGGACAAATAAAGTAGTAAAAGTTTTCGAGAGAGAATGATACATGTGCATTCTTGACAAAAATAAATAAATAAAAAGCAATCGACTAATTAATTAAATAATATTTACTTTAACAATAGCCTACCATGGAAATATCTCGCATAAAGAAATGGAAAAATTACCTTCACACCTAATAATATTTCTTTCTTATAAATTACATTATCACGACCCACAAGCTTTCTGGATAAACACAAGGTGGTGAACCAACCAAATGACAAATATATACAAACTAATATAAAAATGATATGAAAGTAAATAAACAATTAACTTACTTGATCATCACTTAACTATACCATTATACCACAGTTAATTTTATTTTATTTAAAAAAAATAATATTAAAAATAAAAATATTATTATGATAAATAAAAATAAAATATATATTTTTTAACATCATTTAATAGTGAGATAATTTTTTTTTTTTTTTAAATTTTAACCCGTAATGACATGACTTGACTTCAAGTTAAACAAGAGTCATTAGAAATGAGTGACAAAATCTGCCAAGCCCCATGCTAGCTAGTTCACTGACAATGAGCGGAGAAAAAGAAGACGCTTGGATTATTCTTATCTGAATCCCAAAAGAACAATTCCATCAAAGGAAAAATATCCCAAAAAACAATGTGATGAAGATATGGCTATTAGTGGGGTGGGGTGGGATTAATTGGTTGGCTGTAAATATTATTGATAGAGACGTGGGAACCTCCCAGCACCACAAAGCAGCAGAGTCATTTTCTAAGCACGTTGGTAGACCTTCAAGCTTCTCGCAAATGATTTGAGCCTCACAACCCTACAGCTAACAAACCAAATCAAGTAAGCAACTTGCTCATTTAATCCGAATTTTTATTTGACTTAATTATTTTATTATTATTATTATAAAAAAGTCACATATATATATATATATATATATATATATATAATGATTTCACTTGGTTTATAGGTGAAAAAGGTTTTATTATATAAAAAATAATTAAGTTTTTTTTCATCAGCTTAATTTTCGGGAATAATTGGTTTCTTAACTATCTCTTTAACATTTAGAGTATAAAAGAATAGACGGATCATTTCTCATAAACTTAAACTTTTAGAATAATCGGTAACCCAACTATCTTTTTAACATTTGCACCGGAGCTTCAAATTTTGATGTGAACAAGATTTTATCATTGATATCTTATGTGATGACAAGTGATTTTATAGATTAAACTAATTACCACACACAATAAATTATTAGTCTTGATTATACAAATGAACTTGTATAAAAAAAATGATGTAATTAATTAAGAATATGATAATTATCGTGAGTCTCTCACGCAACACAATTTGAATCACTCGTTTTATATTAATATCATTAGTTTGACTTGTGCAAGTTGCAACGCACTAGGATATATTTTCAAAACGAATGTAAAAATATTATGGTTCAAATTTGTGCAAATGTAAAAGATTTAAAGTAATTATCAAGAGATCGAGCCAGTAAAATTAAGACTCCAAACAATAATAGATATACTACTCAACAAAGCATTTTAATTACTAGTTTGATTGATTTTTTTGGGAGATAATTAATAGTGAGTGTTTTGAAAAGAAACAAATATATATAAAAAAAATCAATGAAATAAAAGGAAATTTTATACAATCACATTTAAAAAAATAATTTTGTTCATGCCCTAATATTTTACTTTCGAACAATACCGTCACCCTTAATAAAAACAAGATTTGTTAATAATTTAGACAAAAATGGTTTGTACATGACAAAATGGAAAAACCACACATCTTTTTGAAGAGAAATAGAAATTCCATCAAACATACAAAAAGTTGAAATTATCATTTTGTATTTGAACGTTGCTTTTTTATTCATTTAGTTTCCTACATACCTAAACTTAATAGCATATGATTCTTCTCCATTCTAATTAATTCTTGTATAGGAATGTATGTCCTACCTTTGGTAGAGCAAGTTCAAAAAAGTTACTGAAGCATTAGCAACTTTGTTGAAATAGGAACCTCACAGTACCAACTAAAACGGGGTAATAAGATCTAAGGAAGATTTGCCTTTAACATTTGTAAGGAGAATAAATTAGTAACTTGCAGCGGTAGAAACGCTTTTTCAAAGAAAAAAAAAAGAATTTTGATCCTGTGTAGTCGATTATGTGTTAACTACCATATAATCGAAAATTTTTATTGATAACTATAAAAAATTACAATAATAACTGAATAAAACTAAAATATTTAACTATTTAATTATTATTATAATTTTTTGTAATTATTTATAATTTTTTTTATTCTATAAACTATCACGAATCCGAGTCAATGAGAAAAAGACTTAAAAAATTTAGGTATATAGAATTCACTCCATCAAAATTTAAATATATAATACTGAAATAAGAAAATGTAAAGAAATTGAATATTTGAATGATAATGTTGCGGTTTGAGATCTTAATATTATATTAAAATCTGGATCATGTTGTATTTTAAAAAGTTGTTGAAACATTAAAACCTTAAAAATGGTGAATTAAAAAATTAAAAAAACATCCACATAAAAAGAAAGAAAGAAGCATCCAAGCAAGAGGGGCCATCAGCCCTGACCCCTCAGCACCTACCTCACTTCTCATTGAATGCAGCCTGATCCAGAATTTTTTTTCTTCTACGTTTTGTCAAATAACCAAAAGTTGGGTACTAAATGACAGGTTATATATTTGTAATCTAACCAAAGAAATCAATTAAAAAAAAGAAACTAACCAATGAAATCTGCGGCTTCGAATCTTGTAACAAGTGTGGCATGGTCTCCATATGTAGATGCTTTCTTTTTATAATATTATTATTAATATTATTATTGTTGTTGTTGTTATTGCTGATGTCGAAAATCTACTACTGAGCTGAAGGTCTGAGATTCCACGGTCTACGCAAAGAAAGAAGGATGAACTAAAGAGTCACGGGAAGAAAGTGGGTGGTGCTTTCGAGGACTCTCCGATGCTTTTGTCAGTGCAAGGTTTTGAGAAAATGAAGAGCGTTGTAGTATTTAGTGTTTCAGTGATGAACTTGAAATTGAATTGAGATCTACATACATTGAGCTTTTTATAGTGGTTCAAGGGGCAAGTTGACCACATGCTCGGGATGGCGCGATCCCTGATATCTCGCTTCCTTGGTGAAGGGTCTTGCTGCGTGTTCAGGGATGGCACAGTTCCTGAAATCTTGCTTCCATTCTTATGTGTGAGAAGTCTGTAAATGATTATGGCTTTGTCATATGTACTGCTACGTGTCCGTCATTGACGTAGCCATGTGTCATCCAGTCATTAGAGGGGAGTTATCCACTTGTTGCCAAACTATTGGAGAGTGAATTATTCGCTACATCAGAGGCCCCCCACTTCCTTAAGTATATTTTTGTGCTTGAGGAAGTATAATAGAGCTTCATGCCGTTGGTTACATGCTTCGGCCTGGGGCCGAGCATATGGACCTCAGTCAAAATGCTCGGTCTTGGAGGCGTGGGGGTCGAGCATATGAGCAACAGTCAAGATGCCCGGCCTTGGAGACGCGGGACCGAGCATTCGAGCAGCAGTCAAAATGCTCGGCCTTGGAGACGCGGGACCAAACATTCGAGCAACAGTCAAAATGCTTAGCCTTGGAGACGTGGAACTGAGTATTCGAGCAGTAGTCAAAATGCTCGGCCTTGGAGATTAGCGAAGAGGAGAGGGCTTGCGCGTTTTCTTAGGCTTACAGAGGACTTTTGCATTGGGCCCATGAAAGGTTTTTTTTGCTTTGGGCCCATAGAAGGCACTTTTGCTTTGGGCCCATGGAAGACTTTTTTGCTTTGGGCATATGGAAAGCTTTTTTGCTTTGGGCCCGTAGAGAGGCCTTTGGGCTATTCCATGATCATCTGTGGAGGCATTCAATGCTGGAGTGTTGAGCCGCTCTAGAACATTAAATGTTGGAGCGTGTGCTGTCGTTTCGAGGAGTGTAATGGTGGTGCATGCCCTTGATGGTACACCTTCTGTAGCATTGTGGAGTGTAACGACACCTTGGTTATGCCAAACGTCGTGTCTTTACAGCTTGGGAAGCCTTGGGGAGTGTAACAGCACCTCGATTATGGCAAATTTCGTGTCTTTACAGCCGAAGAGGAGTTAATTTTTCTCGTTAATTACGTCCGAGCTTCTATATAAGAAATGAGTTTCCTCTCGTTTCTTCACTTTACTTCATTTGTTATTCAGAGAGAAACTTTGAGAGCACTCGAAGTCAGTTAGAGATTGAGAGCCCTCGGAGTTTGTTGGAGTTTTGAGAGCTTTTTGTCGTGGGGAAGATCGAGGTGTGAGTAATGAGGGATATGCCTTTTTGAAGTGCTTGGAGTTACCGCGGGGATCGACCTTTGGTGAGTTTTTTCTGCTTCACTTCTTATAATGTCTTCGGTAGATAAGTGTTGTGATAGGCCTAGTGGTAGTGAGGATAGTGAAGCCATGTCTAGGGAACTGAGGGAGGCCATGGGTCTGGGCCGAACCTCTAATGAGGGTGAATCCTCAGGGAGTGGCAACAGTCGGGAGGGGCCACTGGCAGTGGTTCCCTAAAAGGCTGGAGAAGAGGAAAAGGATGAGAAAAATGATTCTTCTTCCAAGGATGAGGATGAGGATGAGGATGAGGTAGATAACGTTTTGACTGAACTGAGGGGGGATATGAGGGTAAAGAAAATGGTGCAATGGTCATTCGCGATAAATTTTGTGCCAAAAAAGTTGGAGGAAAGGGAGCTCGAGGTCATCAGGCACGTGTACCATATCCCAAAAGAGTACACCCTAAGGAACACTTATGTTGGGGAGAGGGCTTGTGATGTCCTCTCGAGCCACGCACCCTTCGAGATATGTGTCTATGAACAGCACATGAGAGCCAGGCTCAGGTTCCCACTCCATCATTTCCTTTGCTTGGTGCTGAGGTTCTTTGACATAGCATTGTGCCAGCTGGTGCCCAACTCAGTGCGTTTGATCATGGCGTTCATATGTGTTTGCTCGGACGTGAAGGGGCTGATGAACATTAACGTTTTCAAAGCACACTTCTAGATTAGTAAGCACGGCCAGCACGAGTGGGTCGTGATCAGTTCCAGAGCTAGGAAGGGGCTGCTGAAGAAGAAACCCTCATCTATCAAGTAGTGGAAAAAAGCCTTCTTCTACTTCTAGAGAGAGAAGAGCTTTGAGGTCCCATTGTTTTAGAGCCTGAACTGTGCAGGGAAGTGCAAGAAACCACACCTCCTACACTGTGAGCAAGAGATGTTGAAGGCTATGGTGGTCGCGCCCATTGATGTAGGCGTTTTGTATGACAATGAGGAGCTAGCGAAGTGCAGCCTTTGCCTTCACTATCCTAAGGGGACCTTAGAGAGTGGTATATACTTAGGCGTTTTATGCTTTTATAACTTTGTGCTTTCTTAACTTTATCATCTTTGTTTCTAGTTACTCATACTTGTGTTTTATGCTGAGCAAAGATAGAAACCCTGGCTAGAGCTAAGTGGAGGGCGAAAAAGGTGGCCCAAGAGAGGAAGAGGGCTGCTCAAGTTGGGAAGCAATCTGCACAGGCCCAAGGCTCGAGGAAGTGGTCGTGGGCTCTCTCCCCATTCCTATTGATGTGGAGACTTCAAGCCCATCTGAGCCCTCATCTGAGCCAAGAGATATCTTCGCCATGCCTTTGCCTGAGCAGACGCGGCCTTCGTCCTCATCCCAGGGGGCTCCCTTTGAAGCCAGGGTCTTTATGCCCAACTGGGGCATAAAGACAGATGACTTGGTCTTTGCTCACCCCAGGGTCGCTCGGGAGCACCTTGTCTTGGGGATCCCTCCGCGTGACATGATCGAGCTCTCGGGGAAGCCGATCAAGGGCCTCTGCTTCGTAGCCGAGGTCTTGGCCTCCCAGGTGAGTGTTTTCGCCTTGAACTTTTCTTGTGAGTTTTTTCTGTTTCTCGGTAGCTTATCCTCCTGCTCTTTGTTTCAGTCGAGTGTGGTGCATAGGATGTTGTCGCGCCGCTGCTTGAATATGGGCAAGAGGCTGACTCGGTGCCAACAAAAGCTAGATGACAGTTGTAGGCTCATCCAGCATCTGCAGGGCTCCTTGAAAGAAGCTCATCTCAGCTAGGAGAGTGCTGACCAGGTCAGGGCCAAGGCCATGGAGGAGAAGGAGGCCATGCGCAGAGAGAAGGATGCTACCATGGCCTCTGAGCATAAACCAAGGGAGGAGATGGATAAAGCCATGAGGAGGGCTGTGAAGGAGGCCCTGGCCAGCTTCAAGAACTCCACTTCTATAACGACCCATCCCGGGTTGGCCACCCCCGAGACAGTGTCATCACATTTTGAAAATCTTAGTATGACACATATATGCAACAATAAAAATAATACTAACATAATTTCTTTTACATCAATCCTCAAACCTCAACAGGGAAGATACATCAATATGAGATTAACATAATATATGTAAGATAATTGAAGTGATAAAGGTAAATGAGAATACGAAACAGAGGATGTTGGAAATGCTCCAGTTCTTGAATTGATATTTTTGAATCATGTGAAACATCATACACAGATAACTCTTTATAGAGTAATGGTACACCAGAGTAGCTATCTTCTAGATATTACAAAATTTAAATAACAACAAGAAGATCATTTCAAGATAAAACTAACAACAAAATATTTTTAAACATTTAGAGAATAACAGCAGATCGGATCAGTTGTCCTCCTAATTCTCTTCCTTATTTTCCTCCAGTTGACAGCTACGGTTTGGTTTGTTATTGAGCTCCACAATTTCCTTTACACGCCCCCTCAATCTGAAGGGTAGTGGTCGAACATTCAGATTGGCCAATACGGTTTGAAACTTGCGAGAAGACACCGGCTTTGTTAATGAATTAGCAAGTTGATCTTTACTCGATATAAACTGAACAATAAGCTGCTTTCTTTGAACCTGATCACGCACATAATGGAAGTCAATCTCAATGTGCTTTGTACGGGCATAGAACAAAGGATTGGTAGCCAAGTATGTGGCTCCAATATTGTCACACCACAACACAGGTGGTTTTGGAATTTTAAGGCTATAAAATCGATTGCAGCCATTGTAGTTTTGAAGCTGTATTCACAAGGGACTTATATTCAGCTTCGGTACTACTACGGGCA
The DNA here is from genome assembly GCA_023935145.1 of Bretschneidera sinensis. NCBI lineage: Eukaryota > Viridiplantae > Streptophyta > Magnoliopsida > Brassicales > Akaniaceae > Bretschneidera > Bretschneidera sinensis. The sequence continues at coordinate 63,115,656 of CM043705.1, forward strand.
ACTGTGAATTGTTGCTTGCACCTCCAGGAAATAAGATTCTTGCCCATAAAAATGCAATATGCACCTGCTGACCGATGATCATCACGATCAGCTGCCCAATCGGAATCTGAAAATGCTTGAACTGCAAAATGAGATGACTTGCTGAAGAACAAATCTGTTGATATGGCATGTTTGAGATAACGTAAAATCCTCTTCACAGCTTGCCAGTGTGGTTCCAACGGGTTATGCATAAATTTACTTACTTTGTGTACTGAAAAAGCAAGTTCAGGTTTGGTGAAAGCTAAATATTGTAGGCTTCCAACAACTTGTCTATAGAGATGAGGATCTGAAAATTTAGCACCCTCAGTTGCAGAAAGTTGACAGCTAGTGGACATAGGACTTGTGCACGGCTTGGCTTCTGCCATGTGAGTGCATTTTAAAAGATCCGCCACATACTTATGTTGAGTTAAATACATGCCTTCTCTTGTGCGCAAAACTTCTACTCCCAAAAAATAGCTAAGATCACCAAGTTCTTTAACTGCAAAGTTAGTGTGCAAGGACCGAATGACATGTTGAATGGCATGACTGGAATTTTCGGTGATGATAATATCATCAACATAGATAAGAATCATAACCAGAGTACCATGCTTGCTCCAAATAAACAGAGAAGTGTCGGCTTTGCTACCATGAAATCTTATTTCTCGTAACTTATCAGTTAGATGAGAGAACCAAGCTCTCGGAGCTTGTTTCAGGCCATATAATGACTTATACAACTTGCAAAGATGATGAGGATATTGTGGATAAACGTAGCCCTGAGGTTGTGCCATATATACTTCTTCGAATTTTCTATGCAAGAAAGCATTTTGGACATCAATTTGCTTAATCTGCCAATTAAAAGAGACAACCATGGACAATAATACGAATTATAGCATGCTTGAAAACAGGGCTAAAGGTTTCATTAAAATCAACATCTTTTTGCTGATGAAAACCTTTGGCAACCAATCTTGCCTTTTAGCGCTCTATGGTACCATCGGCATGCTTTTTAATTTTGTATATCCAGTGGCAGCCAACAATGTTGGCCTTGGAGGTGGTGCAACTAATGACCAAGTTCCATTGTGTAAAAGTGCATCAAACTCAGTGTTCATGGCTGTACACCAGTGTGGTGATTTTACTACATCACTATAACAAGATGGTTCTACACCAGTAGATTCAAGAGAGCTAAATAATGCTTTCGAAAGTGAGTACCTCACAAAGTGATCAGAGGTGGATTTTGGTTTGAAAATATTGCTTTTTGATCTAGTCATCATGACATGTATGTTGTTGTTTTGTTGTGAAGCAGCAGGATCCGAAGTGGGCTGAGGTGCAGCTTCTGGGATACTTGAAGAGAGAGATAGATCAGCAGCTATGATGACTGGTAGGGAGGTAGAATCAGTAGGCCCGACAGGTGCTTCTTCATCTGTTCCTGTAGAGTGAGATACTTGAGGCACATTAACATTATTTTCAAGTGGTAAGGGCATGGATTGCATATCAGTAACACTGGTAGGGGATGGTATTTTGAGATTTAAAGGCAAGGTTACATGTGTGGAAGATTTTGACGTTGAAGATGGTGGGGGTGAGGAAATTTTCTGATAAGAAAACAAATGTTCATTAAAGATGACATGATGAGAGACGTAAACGTGACCAGTTGATAAGTTAAGACCTTGTGCCCATGGTGATTAACATTATAACCAATGAAAACACAGGATTTGCTTCGGAAATCCAATTTATGTTTGTTATATGGTCTAAGATTAGGGCAACATGCACATCCAAATACTCGTAAAAAAGAAAAATCAGGGACTTGTTTATAAATCATTTGGTAAGGGGATAAATTGCGGAGAGTTGGTGTGGGAAGACGATTAATTAAATAAGTTGCAGTAGAAAAAGCATCTTCCCAGTAAATTAGAGGTAACTTTGAATGTGATAACAGACTAAGTCCTATCTCCACAATTTGTCTATGCCTTCTTTCAATGGAGCCCATTTGTTGGTGAGTATGAGGACAAGCTATACGATGTGCAATGCCATTTTTTTAAAAAATAATTATGTAGCCTACGATACTCCCCACCCCAATCAGATTGTATGGCCTTTATTTTACGTTCAAAATGTTTTTCCACATAACATTGAAATTGAAGAAAAACACCCTCAACATCAGACTTTAATTTAATCGGAAAGAACCACAAAAATTTTGAAAAATTATCTAGAAAGCTAACATAGTACCGAGCACCTGTAGTTGAGGCTACAGAAACCAGACCCCATACATCTGTGAAAATTAAGTCTAAGGGATCATGAGAAACATAAGTAGATTTGCTAAATGGCAAAGCATGGCTCTTGGCTAATTGGTAATCGGAGCACACATAGTGTCTCTTTATTTTATCAACTGGAAGCTTATGGAAGGACAGAACACGTTGAACAACTTGAGGAGCAGCATGGCCAAGTCGACAATGCCATTGATCAAAGGAAACACGAATACTCGAAAGAGCTTGAGGATGAGCGTTGGTGTTGAAAAAATGGTATAAACAATTACTGACTTGGCCGCGATGAAGGATGTTCGCCGAGTAATCCTTCACAAGAAAATATGTGTCATGAAACTCGAAATACACATTGTTATCAATACAGAATTTCTGAATGAAAAGTAAATTTTTCTGAATTTGAGGGACCAAGAGGACTTGATCTAACACAAAAGAGTGAAAGGATGTATTAAGAGTGGATTTGCCAGTTTTAGAGATATGCAAACCTTGACCATTGCCAACATGAAGTTGGTCTGTACCATCATAATCATCACTCTTTAGGTTCAAATTGGCCATATCATATGTGATATGGTGAGTTGCACCTGTGTCCACATGCCAGTCATTCTCCCAACCGCCATTATTAGCTACAACCAAGGCTTGTTTATTCTGAGATCGAGGAGGATCCTGATATATGAGATCGAAACGATGGTAGCACTTGCAAGCGAAGTGGCCAGGTTTTCTGCAAACTTGACACACAACTGAAGAAGAATTAGAGGTGTCACTTCAATTATAAGAGGAAGTATTCCCTCCCCGAGAATTATTATAGCAGCCTCTACCACGAGAGTTACTTCGCCCCCTATTATTGAAGTGTTGCGATTGTCTCTGGACGACATTTGCTTCAGCAAGTGGTGTAGGAGTGGAAATATGATGATGGTTGGGATGAGATTCAGTAACAATGAGCAGAGAGTATACCTCCTCAAGTGTGACATGGTCAGTGCGAGCATAAATGGAGGATACGAAGCTGTCATATTCATGCCCGAGTCCAGCAAGAACATATGAAATGACGTCGTCGCACTTGAGAGGTTGACCAGCCATAGCAAGTTCATTAGCTAATTTTTTTATGAATAGAAAATAATCATTGGCAGATTGATTGCCTTTCTTGGCATTTGCAAGTTGAGTCCGAACGTGGATGGTACGGGCTTTGGGCTAGGAAGAGAAATTTGTTTCAAGAGCACACCAGACCTCATGAGAGGTGGCATGAGAGACAACCTAGGCTAAGACACCCTCAGTCATGGAAGACATGAGAATGCTTAAGATGAGATTGTCCTGTCGCACCTATTGAGAATGTGCAGGATTTGGAAGGTGAGTGGTTATATTCGTATCAGGTTGCAGAGATGTAATAGTTTGAGGAGGAATTTTGGAAGTACCATCAAGGAAGCCATACAGATCCTAGCCACAGAAATAGGGCACTAATTGTGCCTTCCAGAGGGGATAATTTTCAGCAGTCAATTTGATTGAAACAATATTGGAGAGAGGAGTAACAGTAGTCAGAGAAGAAGAAGGAGAGGAAGACGTGATGAGACACTAGTCTTTTTGTGGCTCAAAATGATACCATGTAAGATAATTGAAGTGATGAAGGTAAAGGAGAACACAAAACAGAGGATGTTGGAAATGCTCCAGTTCTTGAATTGATATTTTTGAATCATGTGAAACATCATACACGGATAACTCTTTATAGAGTAATGGTACAACAGAGTAGCTATCTTCTAGATATTACAAAATTTAAATAACAGCAAGAAGATCATTTCAAGATAAAACTAACAACAGAATATTTTTAAACATTTAGAGAATAGCAGCAGATCGGATCAGTTGTCCTCCTAATTCTCCTCCTTATTTTCCTCTAGTTGACATTGCGGTTTGGTTTGTTATTGAGCTCCACAATTTCCTTTACAATATACAACGTAAAATGCATGAATATTTACAAATAAAATTTTAATTTATTTTCTCATTGGTTTGAGGATGTTGACATGTACATGGCTTACAGAAAATGATTTCGTCTGACTCTCAACCCACCAGACTATTTGTCCTGTCTGCTACCTGAAATCATTGTACAATGAGGGATGAGCTTCACAAGCTCAATGAATTAAATTTACTAGAAGCACTCAATCTGTATAAATAGTCTTTCAATATTTTATCATTTATATTTCATACAACTTGATACTAGCATTCCACTATCACTACATATATTATAAGTCCCATTCTCTATCAATCTCTTCTTCTTATTTATTGGTTCACCTTAAGCCTATCATTTATCTCAAAATTATCTCGTAATGAGGTTCACATCATAAAGTCTACCATTTAGATGGTTCTTATCACCATAACTGTCTCTCTGTGAGACTCATCCATCTATAAATAAATTCACAATAGCACATCACACTTCATCATTTCAATAATGCAAGGTAATAATTAAAACAAATGCAATGCATGAATTATTATTATGGGAACGTCTTCCCACATGTCGACATATTTTTATTATCTTAGAACGACCCCCTCCTGGTTCTTTTCTTTACAGCTTATCTAGACCGACCCCTTCCCGGTTCTTTCTGTTCTCTTATTTAATGCATATGCATATGAACAATGATATGAAATATGCATATGAATAGTAATATAAAAACCCCATGAATTCAAAATATTTAAATTCACTATCCGGTCTTTCCTCAACTTTCTACTTGTAAATTTTACAATTTTCTATTCCTCATATATCACATCAATTTGTTAACCAAAACTCGTCAAAAATTTATTTATCACCATCATTATTCAATCAACTCATTATTCTAATAATATTTCTTTTCGCATAATAATTTTTTACGTGTTAAATATTCATATCAGACCTATCAATTTAATTTTTACCTACCACCAAAGCATAAACTAATAATTTATTTTAATATTATTATTAGATATTTAATTTTTATTTTTATTACTTAAAGTAAATCTAACTTACCACGTAGCAATTAAAGCTACCAGTGATCACCTTCTTGCCTTTCTTGTTCCTCTTAGAAATTTCCTCCAGTTGCTAATCGTTAACACCTGACATAATATTTGTATTAAATTTATAATTATTTCTTCAATTCTTCATAAACTACACCCTTTGAAAATTCCTACTTTGAATTTCAAGAAATTTCATGTATGCTAAAAATTAAAAAAATAAACATTATGTTATTACATTCTGTTTTTCTGATAGCTTTTCGTGACTCTCTATAAAATTCCCCCATAAATCTCTTCAAATATTTTCTCTTTCAACCTTTCTTTGGGTCCCCAAGTGTTTAAAGAAATAGAGTAGTTTGAAGGAAAACTTAAACGAAATCTTTTAGGTGTAAATTACATTTACATAATATATATATATAACAAATTGTTGAATTGTTTGGCAGCCAAAGTTGCTGCCTAATTTTCCCATGCTCCACGTTTCTTCTAGGTGGAAGGCATGCAAGCCTTCAAATGGCCACCTGCTGCCACATTTTTTCTAAGTTTTTTTTTTCTTCTTTTTTTTGCTGGACGTCCTTTGATGTCCAATTTTTTTTCTTTTTCTTTTATACTGTTCACAAAATATTTATTTTAATTTATTTTATCATTTTTTAAAGAATTTTTTTATTCAAATAATGATAAATCTTTCACATATATTTTATTTTAATTCCATATCATATTTATTAAACTACTTCTTTGCCCTTACTTTACGAATACAGGTATTATAATTCTACCCACCTTACAAAATTTTCGTCCCCGAATTTTCTTACCTAACTCCAGAAACAAAAGTGAATAATACTTCTTCATAATTGTCTCACGCTTTTACATAATCTCTTCAACATCCTTATTACACCACAGAACTTGAACTAATGCAATTATTTTATTTTACAAAACTTGTTCCTTTTGCCTAAAATTCTCTTTGGTACTTGTATATAAGCCCAATCTTTCTGAATTTCTATAGTTTAGCTCGAAATATTATAATATTCATCACGTAAACACTTTCTTAAAAGTGAAACATGAAATACATTATATAAATGTTTTAATTCTGGAGGAAAATCCAAGATACTCACAACTAGCCTAACTTCCTCAACGACCTCATAGGGTCCCACTTACCTCAGACTCAACTTTTCTTTCTTTTTGATCCTTAACACACCTTTTCATGGAGATAATTTTAATTACGCCCAATCACCTACTTGAAATTCAAGAGGTCTTCTCTTAGTGTCAGTATAGCTATTCGGTCTACTCTGTACTGCTTTACGATTCTCTCTAACCAATTGATCCTCTCAGCTGTTAACTCAATAATTGATGGACCAGATATATTTCTCTCTCCCATTTCTTCCCAATATATAGGAGTTCTACACCTCCTACCATACAATGTCTCAATCGGTGCCATCCCAATACTAGTTTGATACTGATTATTATAAGCAACTTCAATCGATGGCATGTAAGCAATCCAAACTTACTAAGAACTCATCACATTTGCCCTTAACATATCTTCTAGTGGTCTAAAAATCATTTCTGTCTAAGCATGAAAAATTATATTAAATTACAATTGTGTACTCGTGGCTTTCTGAAAGCCTCTGCAAAACTAAGATGTAAATCTAGCATCTCTATTTGACACTATGCTTAATGGTGCTCCATATCACCTCACAATTTCAGCTACATCCCTCTTTAATCCCGACCATCAGAATTTCTGTCTCAATCCTCTATACATCTTATTGTTACTTGGTTACATCAAATCTACATCATCATGTGCCTCCTTCATTATCTCCTTTCTCAACTTTGCATTATTGGGAACACAATTTCCATGTTCCAATACTTAAATACCCTCATTTCAAATTTTGAACTCAAATATTTTCTAGTAAGCACTCAATACTAAATCTTTTCTATCTCTTCATCTCTACTTTGCATCTCTAAAACATTTTACTATGGATAACTATACAACCATATTCGTTAACCATAATCCTCTATCACAGATATTCAACTTCATTCTTATCTCTTTTAAATCTATCATTGATTTCACATTAGGACCCCCAATAGCAGTTAACCTTCTTGTAGACTTTCTACTCAATGCATCAGCTATCACCTTATCATTTTCTAGATGATAGTGAATTATATAATCATCGTTATTAATCAACTCCATCTACCATCTTTTCTTCAAATTCAACTCTCTCTGGGTAGGTAAGTATGTCAAACTCTTATAACCCATGAATATCTCACAAGTGGCTCCATACAGATGATGTCTCCAATCTTTAAAGTAAATACTATAGCAGCCAACTCTTAGTCATGAGTAGGGTAATTTCTATCATAAATCTTCAATTTCCTAGAAGTATGGGCCACAGCTTTCCTATATTACACATATCCCAATCATTGATGTGACGCATCACTATACACCATAAATCCTCCATAACCAGAAAGAAGCACCAATACTAAAGCTGTAGTCAATTTTTTCTTTAGTAATTGAAAATTTTTCTCACACTTCCCTCACTATACAAATCCCACATCTTTCCTGGTTAGTCTATTCAATAGTATTTCAATAATAGAAAAATTCTGAAAGAATCTTTTATAATAACCAGCTACCCCCAAGAAGATTCTAATCTTAGTCACATTAGTTGATATCTCCTAACTTAACATTGCCTTTACCTTTTGTGGATCAATTGTTATGCCATTTCCTGATATTACATGTTCTAAGAAAGTTATTTCATTTAGCCGACACTCATACTTAGAGAACTTTGCATATAATTTTTCTCTCATCAGAATCTCCAACACACTGTCTAATGTTTCACATGTTGTTCTTCCTTCTTAGAATATATCAAGAAGTCAAATACAACCATAAACTTGTTAAGATATAGTTTAAACACTCTATTCATCAAGTCCATGAATGTTTCTGGAACATTAGTTAATCCAAATGACATCACAAAAAGCTTATGACCATAACGTGTCCTAAAAGCAGTCTTAGGCACGTCTCCCTTCTCTATCCTTAATTGGTGATAACTTGATCTCAAGTTTATCTTATAAAATACTCTCACTCCTTGCACTGTTCAACAATTTATTTATCCTAGGAAAAAGATATTTTCTTATTCAATTATTTGTAGTCTATACACACTCTTATCATTCCATCTTCCTTCTTCACGAACAACACAGGGGCTCCCCAAATATATTACGTTCGAAAAATAGTTTAGCAAAAAAAAATTCTTAAAATGGTACATTCAACTCTCTTAATTCAGCTGGCATCATTCTATAGGGTGCTATAGATATGTGTGTTGAACTCAAAATCACATATATAGGAAACTAAATCTCCTTAATGGGAGACAATCTGGATAACTCATCAAGAAATACATCAAAAAAATCTGTCACTACTAAGATTTCTTCTAACTTCTTATTTTCCTTTCTAGAATCCATTATGTATGCCAAATACTCCTCATATCCTTTTCTTCAACCATCTACTAGTAGTCAGAGTAAAATAAGATAGTTCGAGAGTATCTTATGTTCTTCCTGAAAGTTAATCTCCTCATGTCCATATCTTGAACACTACCTTCTTTCTGGAACAATCAACCCAAGCGTAATACGTCGACAACCAATTCATTCTCAAAATTATATTGTATTCAAAGATAATAAATCAACTTCAGATTCTCTATCACTTATATAAATCACACCACACTTGTAAACATGTACGATTATCACTCTATCTCTAGTGGGAATTTCAACAAAAATATTTTGCATCAAAGGACTAATAAATACTTCAATAGACTTCATATGAATATACTGGATGCCAAGGAATGGGTTGCACCAAGATCAACCAACATTGATATGTCCACATTTTCTATATATAAAGCACCTCAAATTAGAACAATTATGGGATAAATATCTTATCTGAATATATCTATGACAAACTTTTTTCTTTCAATCATATGTCAGATTACAACTTCCCTTTGGTGGCATACTTACTTCCTCTGCCATGACTCCTAGTTCCCATAACCTGTCTCCCAAATCTAAGGGTCCCACCAATAGTATTCTGAGCTACAGAAGCAACAGATCATGCTTGCCTCTAACTCTGTATTTCAGTTCCTTGTGACAAGGAACACCTCCTCTAGGTGGTCTCCCACCCTGCACACTTATACTGGTGCCACCTCTGGGTTTCTCAAATCTAGACCCCTTCCGCCAATTCTTTCTACCTCTAATTTCCATCACATCCTTCTCAATCTGAAGTGTTATATCCACCAACGTGATATAATTCATAGGCCTTATATAAGACAGTGTTGATCAAATCTTTAAATATAGTTCATCTATGAACCTCTTACACTTCTTCTCCTCTACATCTACCATTTTCGATACCACCCTTGTCAAAGCCACAAATATGCTATCATACTGAGTCACAGTCGACATAGTTTACCTCAAATAAATGAAATCTCTATCTTGTTGGGCTCTAAAGGTATAAGAAAAGTATCTATCAAGAAAAACCTCCTTAAACCTATTTCAGGTTAAGGGTCTATCAATATCTGTAGTTACCTGGGAAGAGTATCCTCTCATCATTCTAAAGCTTTTCCTTCTAACTCAAATTGTAGACTGAGGTTTCAATCTAAGAGGGGGGTGAATTGGGTTTTTAAAAACTTTTGCTGATTAAACAAAAGTTTATAAAAACAAATAAATCCACAAGCATGTAAACAAATAATGTGCTGTTAAATAAAAGAGTTTAAGGAATAGAGGATGCAAACTTAGTTTATAGTGGTTCGGTAATATCAGATTCGTTCTGACCCTACGTCCACTCTCTTCAAGGAACCTCCTTGAAGTAATCCACTAAGAAACTTAGTCGTGCAACTTCACAAGTGTTGCAAAAACCTTACAATCAATCATTTCCTCTTGGAAGCAAATCCCTTCCTCTTGGAAGCAAAAATCTCTTCCTTTCGGAAGCTAATCTCTTCATTTTGAAAACGAATCCCTTTATAATAAATGCTGTAAAGTAAATAGTAGAGAGATAACAATGAAAGCTTATACAACTGAATAATATCTCTCTTTCAAGGTAAAGCTTGAAGAATGGCTCAACAATAAATATTTCAAAGCTTGATTGAATGTGCATTCTCTCTTTTTGAAATGCTTAATAGAGTGGGTTTATATAGTCTTGATATAATATGGCTGCTTTGTACTGTTCTGGTACGATACGGTGCAATTTATGCTAAAATTTCACGTCTCAACGGTCATATATTTTGAACTACAAGTGGACTGGGTCTTAGTACTAGTCGACTGGGTCAAGTTTAAAAATCCAATTTTTAAGGCTGTTGAAGGTACCAGTTGACTGAGTGGTTCTCACCAGTCGACTGGGGACAGTCTATCCAATTTACCAGTCGACTTGTATAAAGTACCTAATCGACTGGGGACACACTGTCCAAAACTCCAGTCTTCTGGTATTAGTACCCAGTCGACTGGGTTGCTTATCAACCCAGTTTTCATGTTTTGAAATGTTTTTAACTTAAAAACGTTTGATTGAAAAGTTCTGTAAAAATGCTTTTTCAAAAGGAGCTATAAGACAAGCTTTTTACCTAAACAAGTGAGATTTACAACTTGTGTTGGTATTTTATCCAAGGTTTAAACAAAGTTTGAAAAGGTTCAGCATCAGGTCTTGGCGCCTCGGCTCAAGGTGTGCACGCCTCGGCCTCTAGGAAGTCCAAAAGATGGGAGAGGGACTGTGAGTCGCGGCCCAAAGTGTGAGCACCTTGGCATGGCCCTGTGCGCCATGGCTCAGCCACCCCAAGCCGTGATCTCCAGCATGACAAGAAACCTCCCCCCTTTCCGGGCAGCGGCATGCCCTGTTCTAGGCCGTTGCTTGAAGGCACACCTGATGCTTATGTTTCAGCATTTCAAATGGTGCGTGAGGCATGATCAAAATGCACAGGATCACTTAGGATTGATGAGGGGCTATGATTGATTGGTCCTCAAGATCTAAGGGTGGAGATTGATCTTCAAGATAGGTTCAAGAAGTGGTGCACTATATAAAGGGTCACCTAGCTTCAATCTCAATATGTGTGTGACATAACATGTGATGACATATGAGTGTGTGTGAAATAGAACACATGGGTGTGTGAGAGTGCAAAGACACTAAACACAGGAGAGATCTCATTGTAAAAAGGCTGGATGTTTAGAGAGATAGTAGTATAGATTGGGGATTCAAGGGACTTGTAAGTGGAATTTTCTTGGGGAAAATTCCAGGGTAACTTAAGACCTTATCACTTTCTTTTCTCTCTTTTTTCGTTTTTCAAGTACAAGAAGTTTTTTGGAGAGGAGTTGCTGTAACTTGTAAGAACTCATTGATTTAGTGCAGAGGGCTCGGAGGAGCTCACAGGGACGTAGGCAAATTGCTGAACCTCGATAACAAATTGTTTGTGTTTTTTCTTGCTTCATTTGCTGTATCTTTTCTTTACAAGTCATTCTAGACTTGGGTGTTTGGAAGATCACCACCTAGGCATCTTGAGGGTGGTTTCCCAACAGTGGTATCAGAGCTAGAGGAGATACCACAACAGTGGTATCAGAACTTTGGATAGTGGCATTAGAGCCAAGATTGGCGGGTATCGGAACAAGAACAGGAGGATATCGGAGCAAGACTCCAAGAATCAAAGGTCAACTTCTGGGGTGATTCAAGAACGAAGTAGAGATCTATATCTGATTATGTTCTTGAGGTGATTCAAGAATGGAATAGAGATCAATATCTGATCGTATTCTTGAGGTGATTCAAGAATGGAGTAGAGATCAAGATCTGATCGTGTTCTTGAGGATGATTCAAGAACGGTATTGAGATTCATCTTTGATCGTGTTCTTGAGATTTAGAAGAAATTGGAAAGCAATTGTGGGTGCTGCATAAATCTGGGATCTTCTCCGTAAGATGAGTTCGAACTTCATTGTTGAGAAATTTGATAGAAAAGGAGATTTTTCCCTTTGAAAGTGGAAAATCAAAGCTGTTCTTATGCAAAAAAAAAGGTGGACTTGGCGATTGGAGAAGATGATGCTTTTTCAACAAGTATCATGGAGGTCCAACAGAATGAGATGAAGAAGATGGCGTACAACACCATCTTTCTGCACATGTCAAATAGTGTCACCAGAGAGTGCGGAGACTCAGAAGATCCAGCTATCATTTGGAAGAAACAAGATGTGTTATTTCTTACCAAGACTCTCCCTAATAAGAGGTATCTTCGTAAACGAATCTTTGATTTTGATCCTAATAAAGAGTTGCAAGACAATCTTGATGCCAAGATGAGGAGTGCATCAAGTGGAGAAGAGCTGTTCGTTAAAGAAAGGCCAGCAACTCGGTATGGTAGTAACATACATGGCTACTACTGGGACAGAGGTAGAGGAGAAAGCCATAGGAGAGCGCATAGTAACATGCATGGCTACTATCGGGACAGAGGTAGAGGAGAAAGCCATGGGAGAGCGCACAATAACATACATGGCTACTACCGGGACAAAGTTAGAGAAGAAAGCCATGGGAGAGCGTACAATAACATACATGGCTAGTACCGGGACAGAGGTAGAGGAGAAAGCCATAGGAAAGCTCATAGTAACATACATGGCTACTACTGGGATGGAGGTAGAGGAAGAAAGCCATGGGAGAGCGCACTCTAAACTGAGATTTAGAGGGAAAAGATGCTTCTACTGCCATAAGGAAGGTCATTTCAAGAAAGATTGCAAGGAGAAGATGAGGGATGAGGGAAGAAGCCATACCAAGAATGGAGAGGCTTTAGTTGCCAAGGGAGAACAGCAAGATGATGATGTTCTTGTTGTGTGTTCAAGTGTGAGAAAGTGGCAAAAAGGCAGTGAAAAATGGATCTTGGATATCGGGTGCACTCATCATATGTGTCCTCACAGGGATTGGTTCAAGAATTTCAAGGAAACCGATGATGGAAAGGTTTTCCGGGGGAATGATACTTTTTACCAAGTGAGGGGCACGGGAGACATCGAGTTGAGGATGTTTGATGGAGTGACAAGGCTGCTACGAAATGTGAGGTATCTTCCGGGTTTGAGAAGAAATTTGATCTCATTAGGGCAGCTAGATTCATGGGGTACACATACAAGGCAGAGGGAGGAAAAATCAAGGTAACCAAGAGATCTTTGATAGTGATCAAAACAGCAATGAAGGATGGTCTCTATGAGATGATCGGAGACACAGAGATCAAGGGTTAAGCAGCAAGCTTGATGGCTGAGATGGATAAGGTAGCCCTTTGGCACAAATTCTTGGGACATATAAGCGAAAAAGGCCTGCAAGTTCTCAGCAAGGATGGTCTACTTGGTGGTGACAAAGTAGAGAAACTTGATTTCTACGAGTGTTGCGTTCTTGGGAAGCAACATCGGGTTAGCTTCAACACTGGAGTGCACAAGTCTAAGGACATTCTTGACTACATTCATACAGATCTTTGGGGACCAGTAAGAACACTAACACAGGGAGGCAATCTTTACTTTCTGTCTTTAATTGATGATTATTCAAGAAAGGTTTAGGTTTATTTGCTTAAAAATAAATCAGATGCTTTGAATAAATTAGTGGTGTGGAAAAAATGGAGGAAACTCAAACAGGCAGGGTAGTTAAGGTGTTAAGAACCGGTAATGGCTTAAATTTTTTTAACAAAGAACTTGATCAATTCTGTAAGTTAAATGGGATTCTAAGACATAGAACGGTTGTGAAAACACCTCAGCAAAATGGAGTTGCTGAGAGGATGAATAACCCTTAGGGAAAAGGTTAGGTGTATATGTTAAATGGATCCAAATTACCCAAATTTTTTTGGGGGGAAGCAATGTCTACTGCTGTGGATTTGGTTAATAGATCACCCACAGCCTTAGAACTTTTGGGTGTGCTGCGTATGCACATCAAAAGGATGATAAACTTAGCCCAGGATCTAGAAAATGTGTGTTTCTAGGATATGAGGAAGGGGCTAAGGGGTATAGGTTGTGGTCCTTAGAGCAAAAAGGATTGAAACTCATAATAAGTAGGGATGTCATTTTTAATGAATTGTTATTTCCTTACTTGAGAAAACTAAATTTGCAGGGGCTAGTGAGCAAACCAGTTCGGTATTTGTAGAGCATAGGATCAAGGAATATTCAGTTCAGGTAAAGCAAGGAAGGCAAGAGGGTTCAGACCAGGTAAAACCCATTAATGAATGCCAAGCTCAGGACACTCATGAGGAGGCTAAATTAAAAGGGGATGATGCACCAAGTCAGAATGACTATCAGCTCACAAGGGACCAGGAAAGAAGGCTGGTCAGACCACCTTTAAGATATGGTTTTGCGGCTACGAATGCAGTAGCTCTTTGGATAAAAGGAGGGATAAGTGAACAAGAGACTTACATTGATGCCATAGGAAGTAAGGATTCGTCAAGGAGGAAGCTAGCTATGGGGGAAGAAATGGATTCGTTGAAGAAGAACAGCTCTGGAGAATTGGTGCACATTCCAAGAAAACAGAGAGTTGTGGATTGTAAGTACACTTATAAGATCAAAGAAAGTAACCCTTTAGGGGACAAAGTCTAAGACAAGGCTAGGCTTGTGATGAAGGGGTTCATGCAAAGAGACGACATAGATTTCATGTAATTTTTCTCACCGGTTTAGAAGGTGCAGGAAATGGTGAGTATCCTTGTCTATGCTGATGATATGTTGTGGGTTGATAACAATAGGGAGAGGATGGAAAGGTTGACATCTCAACTCAGTGAGGAGTTCAAAAGAAAGGATCTTGGCCTTAAACAAAAGATCCTTGGGATGAGAAGAATTCAGGAGAGGGAGAGAAACAGGTTGAAGGTTTCTCAGTCTTTCGACATAGAAAATGTGTTGTACAAGTTTTCTATGGAAGATGGTAAACTAATAAAGATTCCCCTTTGCTGGTCATTTCAAGTTCTCCAGTGAACAATGTCTTAGAATGGATGAGGAAAAGAAAAAAATGGATGAAGTTTCTTACTCTAGTGCGGTTGGATCAGTCATGTTCATGATGTTAAGCACTAGACCTGAATTTCTCAGGCAATGGGTGTTCTCAGCAGATTTATGAGTAATCCAGAAAAAGAGCTTTGGCTTGGGATGAAGTGGTTGCTGAGGTACTTGAAGGCTCAGTTGCAGCCGGTGGTACCACTCTCAACAACCGAGGCTGCGTACATAGCGGCTACGGAAGCCATAAAGGAGGCTATGTGGTGCAAAGGGTTGTTGGAAGAGTGGAAGGTCCTAAAAGAGTAGGTGGTGGTGTCTTCGGATAGCCAAAGTGTGTGGCACTTGTGTAGGAACCCGGAGTTCCATGAGAGGACTAAGCATGTGGATGTTCGGTATCATTTCATTCGGGAAAATGTTACGAAAGGATGCATTCATGTGGACAAAGTCACAACGGAAGAAAATCCTGCAGATTTAGGCACCAAAGTTCTACTTCTAAGTAAGTTCAATCATTGCCTTGGACTTCTTAGGATTAGAGTCGGATGAATGGTGACTCAAGTTGAGTTTGGATCCTGAGTTCTCTGCACAATGGGTTCAGGTTTAAATGCTTAGACAAAGGTAGAGATTGTTGGTATTTTGTCCAAGGTTTAAACAAGGTTTGAAAAGGTTCAGCATCAGGTCTTGGCGCCTCGGCTCAAGATGTGCGCGCCTCGGCCTCCAGGAAGTCCAAAAGATGGGAGAGGGGCTGTTTGCTATGGCCCAAGGTGTGCACACCATGGCTCAGCCACCCCAGGCCACGGCCTCCAGCATGACAAGAAACCTCCCCCCTTTCCAGGCCGCGGTATGTCCTGTTCTAGGCCGCGGCTTGAAGGCACACCTGATGCTTATGTTTTAGCATTTCAAATGGTGTGTGAGGCATGATCAAAATGCATAGGATCATTTAGGATTAATAAGGGGCTATGATTAATTGGTCCTCAAGATTTTAGGGTGGAGATTGACCTTCAAGATAGGTTCAAGAAGTAGTGCACTATATAAAGGGTCACCTAGCTTCAATCTCAATAGGTGTGTGACATAACATGTGGTGACATGTGAGTGTGTGTGAAATAGAACATATGGGTGTGTGGGAGTGAAAAGACACTAAACACATGAGAGATCTCATTGTAGAGAGGCTAGATGTTTAGAGAGAGAGTAGTATAGATTGGGGATTCAAGGGACTTGTA
Source organism: Bretschneidera sinensis (assembly GCA_023935145.1). Classification (NCBI taxonomy): domain Eukaryota; kingdom Viridiplantae; phylum Streptophyta; class Magnoliopsida; order Brassicales; family Akaniaceae; genus Bretschneidera; species Bretschneidera sinensis. The sequence goes on from CM043705.1 coordinate 63,132,025, forward strand.
AGTGGAATTTTCTTGAGGAAAATTCCAGAGTAACTCAAGACCTTATCATTTTCCTTTCTATCTTCTTTAATTCTTCAAGTACAAGAGGTTTCTTGGAGAGGAGTTGCTATAACTTGTAAAAACTCATTGATTTAGTGCAGAGGGCTCGGAAGAGCTCACGGGGACGTAGGCAAACTGCCGAACCTCGATAACAAATTGCTTGTGTTCTTTCTTGCTTCCTTTGCTGTCTCTTTTCTTTACAAGTCATTCTAGACTTGGGTGTTTGGAAGATCACCACTTGGGCATCTTGAGGGTGGTTTCCCAACAACTTGTTTAAATACCTTGTCCCTATACTAGATCTTCTATCTTGACTTGGTGTTTGATTCGGGTTGAGTTCTTGCACCTTGATCCTTGGTTGAATGCTTTTATTGCTTAATATACTTAGATAACACTATTAGTATAATAAGAGTTGTGCTTTGTCATCATTAAAATATAGGTGAGGGTCAATAATCTCCCTCTTTTTGATGATGACAAAACTCATGAGAGAAAAACAGTTTTAAAAACTAAGTGTTGAATTTTTTTGAAAAATCGGGCAGAGTCTCCTCTGTTTTTTGAATAAAACCAACCTGTGAAAAGGTAAAGAACAGTTTATATACAACCCAACCAATCAAGTCAACATATATAATTATATACCAAGTTCTTTGGAGCCAAGCTCCCCCTAAATCTATGCACTAGTTTGAGTTTACACCTGTTTCTCTTATTTTCTCATTTTTCTCCCTCTTTTTGACAACAACAAAAAGGGTAGTAATTCAAAAAAAATAAGCAATTTAGATACCATAGACATGAAGAGCATATATAAAAAAACTTTTATGTGAAAATGTGGCATTATTCAGAGTTTGAAAGCCTTCCCGAGAAGAACCGAAAGTTTCCATACATGCAGAAACAGTTTTAAAGCATTTATCCGAATATAAAGAGATATTAAGCATGCAACTATATTAGACATATGTAAAACAAGTACATGAAATAAGTCTAAGCATGAATCATCATCATATATAACACTAGTCTATACAAAAGAAGCTTCGTAGAGCCAAAACAGAAGTGCAGAATTCAATAAAATATGAACATATGTCCGTGCTAAGAACAAGAAAAAGACTACATTTGTATATACATAAAAAAGAAAGATAGAAAGGTGATTTAGGGAGCAGGAGAGTCAGAGCCACCATGAACAAGATCCTGAAGCTCAGCCAGAGAGCCCTCGGTATGCTCACGATGCACTCGAAGTCATCCCGGAGAGTGCAAAGGTCATGATATATGGCGTCGACTGTGGAGCTCAAACTCTGGAAGTCGGACTACATAGTCAGCTGGAGGCTCATGATATCCTGAATGAGATCGCCATAACCAGCTTGACTAGCACTTGAGCCACCTATAAGAGGTGCTCGATCATCTGTATCCATATCAGCAGCAGCAGCAGCAGAATCTAGACCCTCGTCTTCATTATCACTGCTATCGTCCTCTCCTATCCGAATGTGCTTCCTGGCCTTAGAGTAGATGAAGCCATCTCGGACTGTGCATCCCATCTTCTTCAGTGGTGAGACATTGATGATGTCCTTGAGGCCGATGTCCTAAGCCTCGGAGGCAGAGAGAGGCACCTGGAAGTGCTGGAGTATAAACGTGATGAGCATCTCGTAGGGAAGGCATCCGGAGTCGCTCGCTTCGCCATTTATTATGTTGGCGAGCAGCAGGGGTTAGATATTGAAATGGTGCCTACTTTTAAGGCACTATATCAATACAATATCTATCTTAGATGGATACCCTCGACTCTTGAGTCTCGGGTGAATGCTCCAAATCATAATGAGGTTGAACAATTTCGAGTTAAAAGACATGTCACTACATGTGTGAAATGTAGTGGGTTGAAACACACAGTTAGGGTTACCCTTAATTATCTGACATGCCTCCTCATACTTGAAATTGTCTAGCCATCCGTCTAGACTCTATTGGATCCCTCCCACAGAGATCCTCAGGATACTTATCAAGAGGTCAGTGTTGACCTCAAACTCCACACTCATGACACTGGTTCTGAACCTCAGAGCCAGTGGACTAAGTTTCACCAAGTTCGCATAGAACTGGTGAATCAGTCTCGGTTAATATTTTTCATAAATCTTGATCGATGGGGTAAAGTGTATGGTATCAAAAACAGGTAATATATCGAAGTTACCATGATGAATAGATTCGAAGTCCATAAATCTACCCGTCATAATCTTCTTATGGCAGATATACCTGTCTTTCGGCGCCGAGCTGGAGAACAGAGAATCATCAAGCTCTGTTATGGGCTTCTTGTTTGATGAGCCCGCCACGCTATTCCCTCATGAATCCGGAGCCATGGATTTGGTGGACCTTGGCCTAGTAGGCACATGTAGTCCCCCAACAGTGGTTTTTATACGGATTCTATTAGATATTTTGGTTAAAAAGAGTTTTTTGGTAAAAAGGGTTTTGAGTGGAAATTGGAGATTTCAACCGTAGAAAGTTGAAATGGATGGTTTGGATGAGTAGATCGAGGTGTTTAGGAAGTGTTTTGAGGGTTTTTTGATCAAAAGGACAAAATTTTTTAGAGAGAGAAAGCTTAGAGTTTTGAAAATGGCGTAAAAATCTGGAAAAAATGAATAGACTATATATAAAATCGCGATACCAATCGACTGGGGTCAGGGTACCAGTCGACTGGGTCCTTTGCAGAAACGAAAAGTTTTGTATACCAGTCGACTGGGTTAGGGTACCAATCGACTGGATGAATTGGTAGACAAATACCAGTTGACTGGGTTGATAACTGAATTTCAAAATTTGGCTCCAAACAATGTCTTGATGTACTAGTCGACTGATATAGTAGTACCAGTAGACTGGAAGATTGGGTAGAGACTTTCCAGTCGATTGGGATAGACTTACCAGTCAACTAGACCCTTAAGAAAATTTTCAGTCTTGAGTTTTAGCACGAAATTTGTTTATCTATGCCATATTGAGTGAGAGAGTTATTAAATAAGGTTTAATACTCTTTCACTAGATGTCAAATATGCAAAATGATGAATGATGAAACAATCAAACATACAGTTTATCATAATCTAACAATCCCATTGACAGTTTTATTTTGCAAAAACTTGCTTCACTTAGAGGTTTTGTAAGAATGTCAGCTATTTGATCTTCTAAAGGTATGAATTCTAGTCTTATATCACCTTTTTGAGCATGGTCTCTCAAGAAATGATGTATAATTTCTATGTGTTTAGTTCTAGAGTGCTGAATAGGGTTCTTGGTTAGGTTGATAACACTAGTATTATCACAATGTATTGGGATACTTTTAAAGTTCATGCCATAGTCTTCTAGTTGTTGTTTCATCCATAACACTTGGGCACAACAACTTCCAGCTGTTACATATTCCGCCTCGGTGGTTGATAGTGCAACAGAGTTTTGTTTCTTGGAAAACCAAGAGGTTAACATTGCACCTAAGAATTGACATGTTCCACTTGTGCTTTTTCTATCTAACCTACATCCAGCAAAATCAGCATCTGAATATCCTACAAGCTCAAAAGATGAATCTCTAGAGTACTATAATCCTAGGGTTTGAGTTCCTTGTAGATATCTAAGGACTCTTTTTACTGCAATTACATGTGATTCCTTAGGATTAGCCTGAAATCTAGCACACATGTATACATTGAACATTATATCAGGTATACTTGTAGTCAAATAAAGTAAAGCTCCTATCATGTTTCTATAGTATTTAGTATCTACACACTTACCCCCTTCATCAAGATCAAGTTTTGTAGATGTGCTCATAGGTATACCAAGTAGCTTTGAGCTTTCCATCCTGAACCTCTTTAGTAGGTCCTTAGTGTATTTTGATTAATGATGTAGGTAAGCTCTCCCATCATGCTCATTTCAAATTCACCTTGCATGCACTTGGCAAAATCTTGACACATAGATTCATTAGTAGAACCAAATATAATATCATCAACATATATTTGGATTAGTAGAGTGTCATTTATGTGAGTTTTTGTGAAGAGGGTTGTGTCTACTTTACCTCTTATAAAATTATTGTCTATTAAGAATTTACTTAGTCTTTCATACCATGCCTTTGGAGCTTGTTTCAACCCATATAGAGCCTTAGAGAGCTTGTAGACATGTGATTATGCTTAAACTAATATGTGGTTATTATGTATAGTTGAGGTGTCGATCCCACGAGGAAAAGTGATCCACAAAGGAAAAGTGCAAACCTTAACACGAACGATAACAATCAAGTGAGAAGATAAGAATTTTGATAATGAAGTAATTGGGAGAAAATTGTGTAAATAGATTGAAGAATATAATAAAGGAACAACAAGGTTTTGGGAATCCACCCTAGGTTCGTCGCTTTATTCCAATCCTGATTCAATTGTTTTTATCTCGATTAGGTTCGCATCCCAAACAGGCAATCGACAAATATTTAATCAAAGCATATGTAAACCCTAATGTAATTGATATGAATTACTCTTTACTTTTGATTTAAGCACACATGACCTATCCTATAGATTTATCAAGAAACAAATATATCTTAATGACAATATTGTAGTAATGGACAAACCTAAAAGATAAATCTACCGGACTCAATCACATCCAAACAACTTGACATAAGAAGAGCATGACTAAACTTATATCGAGGAGAAAGATATAATCACCGGATTAAGAGAAAATCTTCTAATTAAATTCAAGAGTAAATCATAACAATGTTTTGACAATAAATCTCAACTACAACTGAATCAATAAAGGAAAATAAGAACAACTACACCTAGAGATTCATCCCTTCGGCTTGCTTGGAGATTAGTTGGCCATGGGGCTCATTCTTGAACACTTTGATGGAGGAGAATATCGCAATCTTCTTGTGTTTTCCAGTCTAGATTGATTGTTCTCTTCTCAAACCCTAAGTGATCTATTTATAATACAAAAGGTCCAAGGGTGTTTTAAGGTTTAAACAATCATTAAAGTCCTAATTAGGTCATAACTCGGAGAAGGGGATCGTGTGCGCGCCGCGGCTCTCACTTACTCGCGCCACAGCTCTGTCTATTCCTTGTTTTAGAGAGATTTTGGGCGCCATGGCCTTGCCTAGTCCAGGCCGCGGCTCAGTTTGGTCCAGGCCGTGGCGCACACTGAAGGAGGACTTGGCTCTTTTGGGCAAACTTCTGGAGGCCGAGGCTTGGATATTTTCAGGCCGCAGTGCACACACTCAAGACTTGATTTTCTTTGTTTTGTTCTTCCACAATCATGCCTTCACTTCGGTATGCCTCGAGTCCTTGTGCTTCAAGCAACGATAACTTTTCCTCCTCTTTTGAACTTAAAGTACCTGAAAATGCACCGAAATAAATCAATGATCCAAGAATGACACTTTAGAGTTGTTAACGTATAAAAGTGCAATTAAAACCTAGATTAACCCTAAAATTCTAACAATTAAGTTCTGTTAAGATGCATTTTATGACTCTCATCACAACCCCCAACTAGCTTATTGCTAGTCCCTAGCAATTCAAGCGAAAACAAGAGATGAATTCTACAGTAGGAATCAAAACAAAGTAAAGCAATGTTAGCGTTAAACTAGGACAATTCACTTTTTGTCTCAGAAATCGCACATAACACACAGCACATAGAATCATTAAATATCACCAAAGTCCAAAAGTAATCTAAACATCAATCTTAAAATTGTTATTGACTCTTAACATCCATGTTACCACAATCCATTAATCCGAACACCCGGATGATTTTATGCATAACATTCATGAATACAAGTCTTGGCCTCTAAAAACATAATAAATTGAGTGACATCAATCAAAAATCAAGCTCTATAGGCTTATTTTTCAAATCACTCTCCACTATTGTAGAAAAGTCACACTACATTGATCAATAGGTCTTTAATAAGCTTGTAACGTTAGGCTAAGGTAAAGGTTAAGAAAGAACGGGAAGGATTCAATCAATAAAAGAGCTTAATCTCTTAGTTTTAAACACAACATTCTTTTAAGCACTGGATAACCTTACTTCAACATCCAACTCTTTCAACCATTTTTTTATAAGAGTACATCTCTCGATAAGTCACAACTTTTCTTTTCTTTTCCTCTTTCTTTGCCATACTTCACTTCTCTTTTTCTTCTCTTTTTTTTTCTTTTCTTTTCTATTTTGGTATAAGACCGTTCACTTCTTTTATTTTATTTTATTTTTTTACTCTTTCCACAACCCCCAACTTGTCTCCTTTAATGTACTTGGGTTATGGCAGTAATATTTTTTCATATTTTCATCCTTACTCCTCTTAAGTGCTTCTCAACAAATATGCATAACTAAGTTCTTTTAAAAGAAGGGTAAGGATAAAATATTTTTAGGTTCATAAAGGTGAGTAAATGGGCTATTGAAAGAAACAATACTCAAATTATTTTTCAAGAAAAAGGCTCAAACAGGTGACTAGCGATAGATATAGCAAAGGTAAGTTTGAAAGGCTCAAACGGTCCAAAAATGGCCTACATCGTATCCTAAGTAGTATGCATTCTAGGAATTCGCCTTAAGTGATTATCAAGTAAGTTCTAGAGCTTGTCGAGATTGCAAAAGTATTCACAAAGAAATCACACATAAAACTTCTCTAAATGTTTTAGACTAATCATACAATCTTACTGCAAACTAGAGTCTCAAACCAAATGAAGATTGACACTTAAATCATTCTCATACCGAAGCAAGATTTAATTTCTTCTAAATGCTATATGCTATCTCAATTAAGTTCATATCATTGACATGTGAATTAACTCCAAAGCTTAACACAAAGCATGCTAAAAACAAACAAAAAGGGAAAATAATACCAAGCAGTTCAATGGAAAAAAAGAAATATGTTTCCTCCACCCCCAACTTAAAAATTGCATTGACCTCAATTTGAAAGAAAAGGTAAAGGAAACTCCCTTTGTAAGCAAAAGTGCACAAAAGCTAAAAATTGTGCACCACTATTTGAACTGCATGCCGTGCTTCTTGCTGAAATTTTGATCTATAACATAGAACAAAACAAACAAAAAGAAAGCAACTGCGGTGTAACATCAAGATTCCCACCATATGTTAGGTTAACACATGAAATAGAAATAAATAAAAACTAAAATAAAGTATGAAAAACAAAATAAAATAATGAAAAGAAATACACAACAAATGTTAGTACAGTTATCCGATAATAATAAGAAAAAAATAAAATAAAAGGGGACAAACAAGATATAACCCAAAACTAATCCTCTAAGTCTTCATCCTCTTCTTTATTTTCTTCATTCTCTTCACCTTCCTCTGGAGTTGGATTAAAAGATGAACCTGAATAGGGTGATAAAGTAGGAAAATGATCCATGTCATAACCAGTAGCGGAGGCAAGGTGTTGGTACATCTGACCAAAAGAAGAGTACACCCTCGCTTGATAATCGGCTTGCCTAGCCAAGAATCGTTCTTGACGATTAAATATATCATGCAAGAGTTTCTGATGCTCGTCAAAATGAATTTCTAAATGCTCAAGGCGTTCTGCAATAGTAAAGTGCCTAGAAGGAGGAGGGACTGCAATCACTGCTCTCTCTCCCAGAACTGGTGGCCTTGAGGCTTTAATCAGAGTGAGCATGCCGTCATCGATGGGCTTTTTTGGTTGCTGGGCATCCTCATCAGGACTGTACTGGACTCTGGCTTGGATGCATAATTGGGTAATTAAGGAAGAGAAGTACAATCCAAGCTTTTGTTGCACAGTGTGTATGATAGAATTAAATATGATCTGGCCCACATCAATAGTCATGCCGATCAAAATGGCATAAATCAGCATAGCTCTCTTAACAGTAAGGTCACTATAGTGTGTAGTAGGCATCAACCTCTGACATACAAAAATTTGCCAAGCTCGAGCATTGACAGTCAGAGAAGTACCAGGCAAGGTTATAGGGGTATCACCCGTCATTTTCCATGTAGTGCCCGAAATACAAAGAGTATTGCAAATCTCTTCATAATTAATATTAGATGCATATGCAATATACTCACTGTTTTCTATGTCAGGTAGCCCATAGAATCTATTTATAGATGTGCTGCTAAAAGAAACTGTTTTGCCTCTCACCCTCACCTTACCGTTCCTATGTTCGTCTGCATTAGCGTAGAATTCTCTAACCACATTTGTGAGGGAATAAGATGGTTGTCTAGGAAATGTACCCCAATACCTATCAATAATCATTCTAAACAAGGTTGGGTTCCCCCTCTTTGTGATATTGAATCCTCTGTCAGGAATAGGTTTTCTAGTGTGCATTATCCTAATATATCTCTCACTAGCCTCAAAACTAACAAATTTGCTCTCATCAAATTCTTGAGGTTGTTTCCCCCTTGGTCTCTTAGTCTTAGGGGCCATTTGAATCAAATATATAGAACAATAGAACTATTTCAAAATCAACCACCCAAATAGCACAAATGAACAACAAAGAGGAGAAATTAGTCTTACTTGATGCCCAAAGTTGGAGAAAAGAAAGAGTACCCACCAACTTGAAGTCTTCTTAAAGAATCCAAAATCCTCTTAGAACCAAACTTTTTGGAGAAATTTCGAGCAAAATCAGCAATATTAGTGCTAAATAGTCCAAGAAATGATGTTAGAAACAAGAAATTTTGAGTAAAAATGAGTGGGTATGTGAGGGTTTGAGAGAGGAGGAGGAGGGAGAGAAGTGGGTTGTGTTTTCTCAAAGTTGAAATGAAGAAGAAGTGCAGATTTGGGGTTTAAAATGGCCAGTTCACCGGTGTTTTAAAACAGGTTACTCCGCGGCTTAGCTGAGGGTGCACCGCGACTTGAAGACCTAAGAAGGCATCAGTGTATTGCTGCGGGACGCGGCGCGGGCTGGGGCGAAATGGGCGTGGTGCTATGGGGCGAGGCGTACCTCTGGTGGGCCTAGGCGCAGCTCGAAGCTAATCCTAATGAGAAAAAAAACTTGTTTGTTGCCAAAAGAAAGAGAAAAATAAAATAAAATTAGCCAAATAAATAATAAAAAATAATCTTTAACTAAAAATCAGATTAAAATAGAATAAAAACAAAAAATTAAAATTGAATAAAACTTAATTAAAAACAAAAAAAAGAAAAATAAATGAAAACGGACCTGTGTGGTGTGGTCAAGGTGAATAGACCGGATCCATAAGCGGAATGTCTTCCACTTCTGGATCTTGCCTATTAATTAAGACTTTAAGGCGTTCATTTACTTTAAAAATCAGACCATCTCTAGTATCCTCAATTTTCACCGCCCCATTTGTAAAAACATTTTTCACTATAAAAGGACCGGTCCACCTCGATCGAAGTTTTCCTGGATGCTTATGGAGTCTAGAATCGTATAAGAACACCCGATCATTAGGCTTGAATATTTTTCTCAAAATATTTTTATTATGAAACACTTTCATCTTCGCTTTATAGATTCTAGAGTTCTCATAAGCATCATTTCTTAACTCCTTTAACTCGGTTAACTGATATTTCCTAAGCTTACCCACCTCTCCTATGTCAAAATTAAAAGACTTGATGGCACAATAAGCTCGATGCTCAAGCTCCACAGGCAAGTGGCAAGACTTTCCAAAAACAAGCCTATAAGGTGACATACGTAAGGGAGTTTTGAAAGTTGTACGGTAAGCCCAAAGCGCATCAACTAGTCTTAAAGACCAATCCTTGCGATCCGGGTTGACCGTTTTTTCTAGAATTTGTTTAATTTCCCTATTTGCAAGTTCTACTTGTCCACTTGTCTGAGGGTGGTAAGCTATGGAAATCTTATGTAATACCCCATATTTTCTCACCAAAGCTTCAAAGGAACGATTGCAAAAATGTGTACCTTGATCATTAATTATAGCACGCGGTATACCAAATCGATATAACACATTCTCTTTGAGGAATTTAATTACTGTTCTATTATCATTGCTTCGGCAAGCTGCTGCCTCTACCCATTTTGACACATAATCTATTGCCACAATGTTATATTGGTATCCGAAAGAAGGAGGAAATGGTCCCATAAAATCAATGCCCCAACAATCAAAGATTTCAATCACTAAAATTGGGTTTAAAGGCATCATATTTCGTCGAGACACAGCTCCTAACTTTTGACACTTTTCACACGAGCAACAATAGATATTTGCATCTTTAAACAAGGTGGGCCAATAAAATCCACACAGCAAAATTTTTGCAACGATTTTTTTCATTGAAAAGTGGCCCCCACAAGCTTGGGAGTGACAAAATTCCAAGACGCTGGCAATCTCATCATTAGGGATGCAACGCCTTAAAATTTGGTCAGGATAGTACTTGAAGTAATTTGGGGTCAGTCCTTGAAAATACAGTTCCTTGAAAATACGGTTCCTTTTGGGACCCATACTTTCTTAACAGCATATGGTGATCTATAGACATGTTGATAATGCACAATCCTAGGATGATATTTATTGAAATTTCTAGAAGTATTTAGTTGTGCTTGTCTTTAATGTTTAGGATATGAGTTCCTAGGATACATGTTTCTATTATGAGAAATATGAATATACATGTCATTTCCAGAAAATGTATAAAGATGATTTCTAGGATACATGCTTACATTTTCATGAGTATGCATATTATTTCTAGAATAACCATGATAGTAATTCCTAGGATATGCTTGTGCAGGATGCAAGTTTTGATTATGCATTTTGTTTCTAGGATGCACATGATGGTTATTCTTAGGATGTGTATAAGCATTTCTTGAATGAGCATACATATAAGCATGAGTATTTCTAGGATTTTTCATTTTTGTATATGCATTAGAATTAGTATTTCTATTCATGCTAGCATTCATTGAGGGTGTGTTTTTAACCTTACTAGTGATCTTTGAAGTAGATGCTTCATTCACATAAGAGGCTTTCATGAATAAGCTCTCTTTTGATTTTTGCTTGCCTAATGGAGAGTATCCTAACTCGGATTTTCCTCCACTTAATTTTTGGCAAGAAAGCACTTCATCAAGCTTTTCTTTTCCAAGCATGAGTCTAGATATAGTTCCATTCAATTCTAATATCTTATTCTTTAAGTTTTCATTTTCATCTTTTAGGAAATCTTGAGAAGAATCATAAAGCAATGAAGATAGTTTATCTTTTTCTTCTCTTAGACTTATCATTTCTTTAGAAAGAGATGATACCTCTTTCTTAAGAGTTGAGTTCCTAGAATCATATTTCTTCAATTCATCATGTATTTCATTTTTGGCTTATAACAATTCTTCACTACTACTAACAATGTTATTTTTAGAAGAGGGATAAGATAACACCTCTTTTTCATCATCAATTACCATAAGGCATAGGTTGGCAATTTTCTCATATCCGACTTCTTTATCTGAGGATTCTTCTTCTTCATCATCACTCCAAGTAGTTGCAAGCATAGCTTTCTTCTTGAAGCTCCTGTATGGTTTGTTTGTAACTATATAATCGGCCTTGATGTGACCGAGCTTTTTGCATCCATAGCACACAAGTGGTTCCCTTTTTGAAGTGGGATCCTTTGTGTAAGGTTTCTTGCTTTTCTTCAAGAACCTATGAAATCGTTTGGTGATTAAAGCCATTTCACCATCTTCTTCGCTGCTCTCCGCCTCTTCTTCCGATTCCTCTTCTTTGTTGCATGTAAAGGCTTTGAGAGCAATCACCTTTTTCTTCTTCTCATCATCATTGACAATAGAATTCATTTCTTCTATCTCATATGTCAATAATGAGCCAAGAAGTGTCTCAACATCAAGTTTGTCGAGATCTTTGGCCTCCGTGATGGCCGTCTTCTTTGCTTTCCAAGTTGGTGGCAAAGATCTTAAGATTTTTCTTGTTAGTTCAAACTCCTCAATGTTCCTACCAAGAAGCTTCAAACCATTAATAATAGTTGTGAAACGTGAGTGCATTTGAGAAATTGTTTCGTTAGGAGACATTCTAAAAGATTCATATTCAGACACTAGCATATAGATTTTTGATTTTTTAACCTTATTAGTTTCTTCATATGTAACTTGCAATTTATCCCATATTTCCTTAGTCGAAATGTATGCAGAGATTTTATTGTATTCAGATATATCTAAAGCATAATGTAAAATACTTGTGGCTCTACTATTGAGAGACATCATTCTACAATCCTTATCATTGTACTCAGTTTTGAGTTTAGGCATTGTATGATTGATTTCTCCAATAGTTATTTCCTTTGATAGGTCCCTCTTCAATGACTCTCCATAGATTATAATCTTGTCATTCGATAAAGATTTTCATCCTGTTTTTTCAATAGTTATAGTTGGAGCCATTGAACAAAGGAGGTCTAGTGTATGAATGTCCCTCGGAATAGCTATTTGCTGCCATCGGATCAACTCAAGGATATTAAGCCTAAAATTGAGAACGAGGCTCTGATACCAATTGTAGACTGAGGTTTCAATCCAAGAAGGGGGTGAATTGGGTTTTTAAAAAACTTTGCTAATTAAACACAAGTTTTTAAAAACAGATAAACCCACATGCATGTAAACAAATAATGCTGTTAAATAAAAGAGTTTAAGGAATAGAAGATACAAACTCAGTTTACAGTGGTTCGACAATATCGGATTCGTTTCAACCCTACGTCCACTCTCTTCAAGGAACCTCATTGAAGTAATCCACTAAGAAACTTAGTCGTGCAACTTCACGGGTGTTGCACAAACTTTACAATCAATAACTTCCTCTTGGAAGAAAATCCCTTCCTCTCGGAAGGAAAAATCTCTTCCTCTCAGAAGCTAATCTCTTCCTTTCAAAAGCTAATCCCTTTATAATAAATGCTGTAAAGTAAATAGTAGAGAGACAACAATGAAAGCTTATATAACTCAATAATATCTCTCTTTCAAGGTAAAGCTTGAAGAGTGGCTCAACAATAAATATTTCAAAGCTTTTGTGTATCAATGAGTAAAAACTTGATTGAATGTGTATTCTCTCATTTTGAAATGCTCAATAGAGTGGGTTTATATAGCCTTGATGTAATATGGCCGCTTTGTACAATTCTGGTACGATATAGTGCAATTTGTGCTGAAATCTCGCGTCTCAACGGTCATATTTTTTGAATTACTAGTCGACTGGGTCAAGTTTAAAAATCACATTTTTAAGGCTGTTGAAGGTACCAGTTGACTGGGTGGTTCTTACCAGTCGACTGGGGACAGTCTGTCCAATATACCAGTCGACTGGTATGAAGCACCCAATCGACTGGGGACACACTGTCCAAAACTCCAGTCTTTTAGTATTAGTACCCAGTCGACTGGGTTGCTTATCAACCCAGTTTTCATGTTTTAAAATGTTTTTAACTTAAAAACATTTGATTGAAAAGTTCTGTAAAAATGCTTTTTCAAAAGGAGCCATAAAACAAGCTTTTTACCTGAACAAGTGAGATTTACAACTTGTTTAAATACTTTTTCCCTATACTAGATCTTTTATATTGACTTGGTGTTTGATTCGGGTTGAGTTCTTGCACCTTGATCCTTGGTTGAATGCTTTTATTGCTTAATATACTTAGATAGCACTGTTTGTATAATAAGAGTTGTGTTTTGTCATCATTAAAATATAGATGAGGGTCAACACAAATGAAGCAAAAGTGACCCTCTGCCTGTTAGTCACTGGTAATATACCAAATAATTTCTCTACAAGTTTCTCCCAAAACTTAGGCTTAAAAGGATTCATAGATCCTTTAAATAACAAGGCATTCAACTTAACAATCTCCTTGCATCTCATGCATAAACTCACTTTTTCCTCACTTTTAAACGTTTATCATTACTGGATTAATAATTTCAGACACTACCTTAGCCTATTCATCAAGTCTATGTTATAGGCTATCAATTTTATCATCTATTACATTCATTTTCTCACGAGCATATGTAAGAGCTTATCTTAGCTCATCTCTTTCAACTTCAGATTCTCTCACACATTTAACAATATCAATCATATTGTCAACACGTTCCTTTCTAGGAACCACAGATTCAGACTCAACCTCAACTTGTCAAAATATTGGGAGCTTACCACGCCCTCTCAAATCAACAATTCTAAATCTAGCTTTAGCGCGTTCACGTGTCATCCTCAAACAGTTCATTAAAATATAATTTATTTTAATCTTCCACTTTCTTACTTTTTATGTAGTCTACAGAATCATAAAACCTAATGCTTTGACACCAAAATTGTAACGACCCATCTCGGGTTGGCCACCCCCGAGACGGTGTCATCACATTTTGAAAATCTCAGCACGACACATATATGCAGCAATAAAAATAATACTAACATAATTTCTTTTACATCAATCCTCAACCCTCAACAATGGAGATACATCAATCTGATATTAACATAATATACAACGTAAAATGCATGAATATTTATAAATAAAATTTTAATTTATTTTCTCATTAGTCTGAGGATGTTGACACGTACGTGGCTTACAAAAAATGATTTCGTCTGACTCTCAACCTGCCAGACTATTTGTCATGTCTGCTACTTGAAATCATTGTACAATGAGGGATGAGCTTGACAAGTTCAGTGAATTAAATTTACTAGAAGTACTCAATCTGTATAAATAGTCTTTTAATATTTTATCATTTATATTTCATACAACTTGATACTAGCATTCCACTATCACTACACATATCATAATTCTCATTCTCTATTAATCTCTTCTTATTTATTGGTTCACCTTAAGCCCATCAATTATCTCAAAATTATCTCGTAATGAGGTTCACATCATAAAGTCTACCATTTAGATGGTTCTTATCACCATAAATGTCTCTCTGTGAAACTCATCCATCTATAAATAAATTCACAATAACACACCACACATCAGCATTTCAATAATGCAAGCAATAATTAAAACAGATGCAATGCATGAATTATTATTATGGGAACGTCTTCCCACATGTCGACATATTTTTATTATCTTAGACCGATCCGTTCCCGGTTCTTTTCTTTATAGCTTATCCCGGCTATCACAGTATTTATTTCCAGCATATACTGGCTGTCATGGTTTTTCAATTAGACAGGCCCCTTCCCAGTTCTTTCGGTTCTCTTATTTAATGCATATGCATATGAACAATAATATAAAAACCACATGAATTCAAAATATTTAAATTAACTATATGATCTTTCCTCAACTTTCTGCTTGATAAATTTCACAATTTTCTTCTCCTCATATATCATATCAATTTATTAACCAAAACTCGTCAAGAATTTATTTATCACCATCATTATTAAATCAACTCATTATTATAATAATATTTCATTTCACATAACAATTTTCTATGTGTCCAATATTCATATCATACATATCAATTTAATTTTTATCTACAACCAAAGAATAAGCTAATAATTTATTATAATATTATTACTAGATGCTTAATTTTTATTTAGATTACTTAAAGTAAATTTAACTCACCACGTAGGACTTAAAGCTACGCGTGGATCATCTTTTTGCCTTTCCCGCTCTTCTCAGAAATTTTCTTCGATTGCTAATCGTTAACACCCGACATAATATTTGTGTTAAATTTCTAATTATTTCTTCAATTCTTCATAAACCACACCCTTTGAAAATTCCCACTTTGAATTTCGAGAAATTTCATGTATGCTAAAAATTCAAAAATAAACATTACGTTATTACCTTATGTTTTTCTGATGCTTTTCGTGACTCTCTATAAAATTCCTCCGTAAATCCCTTCAAAATTTTGCCCTTTCAACATTTCTTTGGGTCCCCAAGTATTTAAAGAAATAGAGTAGTTTGAAGGAAAACTTAAACAAAATCTTTTAAGTGTAAATTATATTTATATATATATATATATACATATATATATATATATATGTACATATATATATATATATATGTACATATATATATATATATATGTACATATATATATATATATGTACATATATATATATATATGTACATATATATATATATGTATATATATACATATATACATATATATAACAAATTGTTGAATTGTTTGGCAGCCAAAGTTGCTGGCTAATTTCCCATGCTCCATGTTTATTCTAGGTGGAAGGCATGCAAGCCTTCAAATGTTTTTTACCAAGTTTTTTTTTTCTTCTTCTTCTTTTTGCTGGGATGTTCAATTTTTTTTTCCCTTTTTCTTTTATGCTGTTCAAGAAAATATTTTTTATTATTTTATTATTTTTTTAAGAATTATTTTATTCAAATAATAATAAATATTTCACATATATTTTATTTTAATTCCATATCATATTTATTAAATTACTTCTTTGCCCTTACTTTACGAATACGGGTATTACAACTTCCTACTGAGAGGCTGTGGAGAAGGAGGTCGGGCTCCAATTCTTCGAGGGGTTCTTGGAGGCCAAGAGGAAGATCAAGGCACTCTACCCTCAGGTCGACTTTTCAGCCTTCAAGCATGGCACCTCGGGGGACGAGGATAGGGCCGTGGCTGGCGAATCTGGCGACGAGGAAGAGGCCCAACCTAGTGGCCCCACGACAGAGGCTGCGTCCGATGGGGAGGTCGACCCCTGAGGACTTTGAGTTTTTTCTTTTCTTTTAGTATACTTAGGCCGATAGTGCCTCTCTTTGCTTGTAATCATATTATTCAATAAAATTTCTAGTTTTTTTCTTCACATTGTCACCTTTTGCAAACTTAATACTTTTTATTATTATTGGTGATAGAGGCCGAGAGGAGGTAACTTGGACAACGAGGGTTCTTTCATTGACAACCGAGGTGTTCACAAGTTACATTTGTGCGAAGCATGGAACTCAAGGGGTGTACACTACTGGTAAAATTTGTGGAGATTCTCCGCGTTCTAAGTGCGAGAGATGGGCTTGCCATTCAACTCTTCAAGCTCGAGAGTGTCGGCTTGGCAAACTCTTTTGATATGATACAAGCCTTCCCAGTTTGGGACGATCTTCCCCGTTTCTCGAGGATGAGACACTTCATTTTTTCGTAGAACGAGATCACGTAGCTTAAAGCTTATCTCTCGGACCCGAGAGTTGTAGTACCTAGCCACTATTTACTGATAGGCGGCTAATCGATTCTGAGCTTTATCCCGAGCTTCGTCGATAAGATCAACATTCATCCGCGAGGCTTCTTCGTTGTTAGTTCGCTCAAATTTCTGTACTCGTTATGTGGGCACCTTGATTTCTAAGGGGATGATCGCTTCGGAGCCATACACCATGAAGAAATGAGTTTCTCTCGTGGGTGTCCGAGCGGTGGTTCGATAGGCCCATATTACGTTCAGAAGATAGTTAATCCATTACTTGTTAGCTTCATCTAGTCTTTTCTTGATGCCCTGTAGAAGTGTCTTGTTGGTCACCTTGGCTTGCCTGTTAGCCTGTGGATACCCTATGGAATAGAATCGATGCTCAATGCGAAGCTCTTCGTAGAATGCCTTGAATCGGGCGCTACCAAACTATTTGTTGTTGTCAATGACCAGTATCCGGGGTATGCCGAATCGACACATTATATACTTCAAGAAAAAACTTCAAGCTTGATGATTAGTTATACTGGCAAGTGGTTCTACCTCTAGCCACTTGGTGGAGTAATCTATTGCTACGGTAAGATGTTTTCTCTGGTTGGGTGCCCCAGTGAAAGGACCAAGGAGATCCATCCCCTACTTGGCGAAGGAAAATGGACTCATGATCGAGGTAAAAAGGTTCATCGGCTTATGGGCACAGGGGAATATTACTGAGAGCTTCTGCACTTCTTGACTAATTCTATGCCATCTCTCTGCATTGGGCTAGTAGTATCCTTGACGGAGTACCTTGAAGGCTAAAGTCTGACTTCCCAGGCGATTTTCGCATACCTCTTCGTGAACCTCTCGAAGAGCGTAATTGGCTTCGGTAGGCCCGAGACACCTCTAATAAGGTGTCATAAGACCTTTTTTGTATAACTGTTCATCTATGATTACGTATCGAGAAACACGGGAGACAAGTTTTCTAACTTCACTTTTTTATTCAGGAAGCTGACCATCACGTAAATATCAGAGGATCGGGTCTGCCCAGGTTTCTTCTTCGGTTATTGGCAACATAGATACTTAATCGATGCTTAGGGCGACAAGAGTCTAGAGGTAAACAACTTGGGTTGGCTCGGCCTGGCGAGAGGAGGCGAGTCGGGCTAGAGTATCAGCTTTCGAGTTCTCTGCCTAAGGAACTTGAGTTATCCAGAACACTCTAAATTCGATGACAAGCTCTCTAGCCTTCTTAAATTATTGAGCAATCTTCTCTCATCGGGCCTCGAACTCACCATTCATGTGATTTACCACTACTTGCGAGTAGCTGTACGTATTTAGGGCTTTAACAACCATCGCTTTTGTCAACTTTATTCCGATGAGTAATGCCTCGTATTCTGTTTCATTATTGGAAGTTCTGAACCAGAACCTTAAGGTGTATTCAATGACGAATCCATCCGGACTGCAAAAGATGAGCTCTGCCCCACTTTTGGTGCTGTTGGAGGAGCTGTCAACATGAAAGGTCCACTGCAAAATTTGCTCGGTTATCTTCGGTTTCGGGGTTTCGTTCGGACCCTCCTAGAGTGTTATCTCCACAATGAAGTCTGTGAAGTCCTGAGCCTCGATGGCCTTTCCGGGATTGTACCGGATATCGAATACCCCGAGCTCTATAAACCACTTAATCATCCTCCCTGAGACATCCAACTTACAAAGCAGTTGTCTTAGTGGATGATATGTTATGAAGATGATGGTGTGTGCTTGGAAATACGGTCGAAGCTTCCACGCTGTGATTAGGAGAACGTACACCATCTTTTCTATCGGGAGGTATCGTACTTCTGCATCATGGAGGGTTTTACTGACATAGTACACGAGTTTCTGGACACCTATCTTTTCCCGAATCAGAACAAAGGCTACTACTTCCTGCTCGACTGATAAATATAGGAAGAGTTCCCCTACTATGACAGGTTTGGTCAAAAGTGGGGGAGAACTTAGAAATTCCTTCAGCTCCTCAAAGGCTTTTTGACAGTTTTCAGTCCAGGCAAAGTATTTTTCCTTCTTGATGGCTCTGAAGAAGGGGAAGTATTTCTCTACTGATTTCGACATAAAATAACTGAGTGCCGCTACACGCCCTGTCAGTCTTTGCACTTCCTTTATCATCCGAGAGGGGTCATACCAAGGATAGTCTCGATCTTCTTTGGGTTAGCTTCTATCCCTTTTTGGATGACTATAAAACCAAGAAACTTTCTCCTAGTGACTCTAAATGCGCACTTTTGTGGGGTTCAGCTTCATCTGGTGATGTCGAAACACCTTGAATGCCTCATCTAGGTCAGAGTTGTGGTCTTTGACTTTGAAACTCTTGACCATCATGTCGTCCACATAAACTTCCATATTTCTTTCGATTTGCCCACAAAAGATCTTGTTCACCAACCTCTGATAGGTTGCACTAACGTTTTTTTAGCCCGAAGGGCATGACTTTATAACAGTTCAACCTTTGGTCCGTGACGAAGGTTGGTTTCTCCTGGTCAGACTTGTGCATGAGGATCTGGTTGTAGCCAGAATAAGCATCCATGAAAGTTAGAAACTCATACCTTGAGGTGACGTCAACCAGCTGATCGATCTGTGGCAGAGGAAAGCTGTCTTTTGGATAAGCCTTGTTCAGGTCTGTGAAGTTAATGCAGATTCGTCACTTGTCGTTGGGCTTTCTAACCATCACTACATTGGATACCCAATCGTTATAGTTCGTCTCCTGGATAAAGTCAGTTGTGAGTAGCTTATCAACTTCGGTTTTAATAGCAGCTTGTCACTCGGGAGCAAATGACTTTTTCTTCTGAACGACTGGCTTGTGGCTCAGGTCCATGTTTAGCTGATGCACGATGACCTTGGGGCTAATCCTGGGTATATATGAGGCTAACTATGCAAACAAGTCTTGATTCCTCCGTAGAAGAGAGATGATGGATTTTTTAGATCATGGGGGAGACTGAAGCCAATTTAGACTGTTCTGAAGGTATCTTCACCAAGTGGGATAACGTTTAGCTCTTCCATGGGTGGCCTCATGAGGTTTTTACCTTATCTCTAAAGTCTTCAACTTCGAGGGGCAAGACCTCTGTTTTTTTTTCTTTTCACAACATTCAGATAACAAGACCTAAAGTCCTGTTGGTTTCCTTTGACTTCACCCACTCTGTCGTCAGTGGAGAACTTCATTTTCAAATGGTAGATGGAAATAATCGCCTTAAGTTTGTTGAAAGTGGGTTTGCCAAGGATCACATTGTAGGATGACGGTCGTTTGACTGCCAAGAAAGTAGTTTGCAAAGTAGTAGTGCGTGGAGTCGTCCCCGTGGTGATCAGGAGAACTATACTTCCTTTGGTGAACATTGGATCCCCGAGAAGCCGTACAGCAGGGTGGAAATCGACTCTAGCTAATTATTTTTCAACTGTATATGCTAAAAAGCATCATAGAATAAGATGTTTGTCGAACTCCCATTATCCACCAAGATACGTCTAATGTCGTGGTTAGTTATAAGAAGGGAGACTACCATGGCATCATCGTGCGAAGCCTGTACTCTGTCCAGATCGTCGTCCGTGAAGGAGATCGTCTGGTTTGTCTTCCTTCGCTTATGAGACCCACTGACGGAAGCCACAGACTTGGCGTATGCTTTGTTGTTCTGCCCCGAGTTGTCTCCAGCGGCTAGGCCGCCATAGATTATTGTGATAATTCTAGTGATTGTGACTTCTTGACCTCACCGTTTGGGTTCTTTTCGGTTTGGCCTCGTACTCTTTCGAGGGGATATCCAGGACCCTTCTAGGGTCGGTCGGGCATTTTTCCTTGCCATGATCCGATAAACTTCTTTAAGTGACTTCGATTGATAAGGGCATCAATTTGTTGTTTCAGAGCGTGGCACTCTTTAGTATCGTGCCCATGGTTTTTATGGAATCGGCACCACTTGCTCTAATATCCATTGAGGTGCTACGACTTCGGGGGCCATTGGAGGATTGTCTTGTCCTAGAGCTGCATCAGGACATTGGTTCTGGATGCGTTGAGATGAGTGAAACTTTCAAAATAGGTGGTGGCTTTATACCTGCTCTCATGGTGGGGATTTTTTGTTGTTCCATCTTAGGGGTCGCTGGTGTCTTTCCTCTTCTTCTCCGTTTCCCCTTCCCTTTCTCTTCAGAAAGCTTGATCATCTTTTGCTAGCATGTACTTCTTTTCTCGGGCCAAGACCCCGTTCATGTCTTTAGGCGATCCTAGTGAGCTTGGAGCTAAAGATTCCAGATTCCAGTCCATTTTTGAATGCATGCATTTGAACGTTGGGGTTGAGGTCAGGGATCTCCCAAGTGGCAGCATTGAACCTTGAGATATAGGTTCAAAGCCTCTCCCTATGTTGAACAGGCTTTCTGAGATCTTCTTAGGTCCCTTGCTACTGTGAAAGTGGGAAGCAAAGGCATAGCTGAGCTCTTTGAAAGTGCCGATGCTTCTTGGCTTCAACCAGGAATACCACGTATCGACAGCTTTCTCGAGTGTCATAGGAAACACTAGGCAAAAGACCGTATAGGAGTGCCAATACAGCATCATGGTAGTCTTATAATGCTAGAGGTGGACTAAGAGATTTACCGAGCCGTCATAATGCTTGATTTGCGACATCGAGAAATTTGGCAGGAGCGGAGCTTCGAGAACTTCCTGTGTGAGTCTTGGACGTTGATTTCATCCAGGACGATATGATATCAAAATTTGAAGGCTTCGTTGATTTTTTTTCCATCTCATCGATCCGTTTGTCTAGGCCGAGGTTGCTTCTAGAAGAGAAGCCTCTTGATTTACCAACACGAGGTTGCAAAGACTGCAATAGAACTATTGTTAATGGGGAGCTCGTCACTAGGAGGGTTAGTTTTCCTGGGGGTGCGTTGAGGAGATTGGGGCAAGGGTTGTTAACCCTCTCTCTAGACTTTGACAGCCAGGTCCATCACTAAGCGAGAGCTCTCTAGGAACTGTGCTTGAATCATTAGAATAGTAGGATGTGCCGAGGGGGCTCATCGGAGATTTTCGGGCGGATTGATCTCCCTACAGTGAGGATGTTGTGTTCCTGAAGGAGTTCGCAGGTCGCAGCCAGAGGTCATGTGCTTAGATACAACAGGGAACCTTGAGCCGGACCGCTAACTGTGGGCACTGTTTGTGTAGTTGAGGTGCTGGTTCTGGCGACTTCCTTTCCGGTGTTCTTGATGGTGTTTCTAGGCGACATGGAAACAGATGAGTTCTTTAGATTTCTTCGCTTCTACTGGTTAACGAGAAATTGGTTTGTCCCATGGATGGCACCAATCTGTTGATGCCAAAAATCTGCTGCTGAGCTGGAGGTTTGGGATTCCACAGTCTGCGCAAAGAAAGAGGGATGAACTAAAGAGTTACTGGAGGAAAAAGGGGGTGGTGTCTGTGAGGACTTTTTGATGCCTTTGTCAGTGCAAGGTTTTGAGAAAATGAAGAGGGTTGTGGTATTTAGTGTTTCAGTGATGAACTTTAAATTGAATTAAGATCTACATACCTTGGGCTTTTTATAGTGGTTCAGAGGGAAAGTTGACCATGTGCTCGGGATGGCGCGATCCCTGAGATCCCGCTTCCCTGGCGAAGGGTCTTGTTGCGTGTTTAGGGATGGCACAGTCCCTGAAATCTTGCTTCCATTTTTGCGTGCGAGAAGTCTGTGAATGATTATGGCTTTGTCATCTGTACTGCTACATGCCCATCATTGACGCAGCCACGTGTCATCCGATCATTGGAAAGGAGTTATCCACGTGTCACCAGGCTATTGGAGAGTGAATTATTCGCTACATCAATTATATTAAGAAAGAAGAAAATCTAACATGAACCTCTTAATATAAAAATTTGAAAATGATCACTGAGAGAAAATGTTATGATCGGAACATCGGATGATCATTTCATTTTACCTCCCTATAGGTAAGATGACATTAAACGAAGGAAGCTTATTTGTCTACCATACTCTTGTTAGGTTTGAAATCGAACGAAGCTTTTATCGAGCTATTTGAACTCGAGTTCGGTCAAAACTCGATTCGATCGAGCTCGAACTAAGCTCGAGCCTCAATCGAACTTGAAAATTAAACTCGAATAGCTTATCGAACCGAACTCGAATACCTTAAAATTCGGTTCGAACAACTATCGAACAGTTCAATAAAGTATTATTGAACTGAAACTAAATATTGAACTATTGAACTGAAACCAGTATTTATTTAATACTTTTATATATTAAAATTATAGTTTAAGCTCGAACTCGAACGGATAATCCAAAACTCAGGTTCAAACTCAGGTTCGAACTCGTTTGTTATCAAGCTCGAACTTAAAAATGTTCATTTTAAATTGAGCCGAGTTCGAATACTAAGGTATTCGGGTTCAATTAGACTCAAGTCCACCACTAATTCTCATTGGATATTTTAAAGAGGCCATTATATATCATTTATTAAGTCGCTATCATAATTCATAATCAGTGGTAAACATTTGCTCAAGTGGTTTGATGAATTGAGATAACCGTAATGTGGTTCGTGCTCATGAAATTTTCTTGGAAAAAGAAAGAGGTTCTTTTCTAACAAAAATATTTGAAAAATATATAGAACAAAAGTATTTTACATCGTTGAATCATCAAGTGGTGGCCAAATACAGCCTAGCCTCACATTTTCACCCAAATACTGTATATAAACATTTATGAGTGACAACAACTGACAAGGGACAACTCTTGAAACCGATGACTTAGTTGCATTGCATCTATTACAATCAAACAAAAATTACAAAAAAGGAAAAAAGAACAAAACGATTATAGGTTTGTTTTCAAGCTAGGGATATTTCTTAGTTTCATGTGGACCTAAACAATATGCTGTTTTCATTGTCAGTTCTTCTTTCTATGTGAGATTTTAAGTATCAGAAATGAAGTGATTGTGAGAAATATTTACGATGAGAACAAAAATGGAGATGTGTGTACAGAATCGAAAAACTCAGGGACAGCCTTTCATCTTAGTAGGATCCTCAGTCATGCATTCCTCTGTGGAATATTGTCCTCGGAAATCGGAATAACTAAACTAGGTTTAACCTTTTGTCCTATAGGACTATTATTCCTGCCCGACTTGCTAATGAAATGGACTTCTTTGTTTGTAGTGCCTCCCATAGTCCATTTGTGGTCGATCTGTTGGGTAGTAGTAAATGGCTTAGGGCTGGTAAGCAAGCTTGACTTAATTGATTCCTAGGTTTTTCTTCTATTTGAGTGAGACATGCATACTTAAATATTATATTTTCAAGTCAAATAATATATTTTGCAATAAAGTTATTAACATTCAATGGTAAACTGTACCACTGAATGTTCAAGTTTTACCATCAAATGGGATTTTTTTACCATTAAATATATTGTTTAATAAAAAAAATATAATAATACTTTTGAGTGAGTCATGATAGCACGTACCTTTTTGAATTTATTCTCATTGCCAATTCAGACACACCCATTTTCACAACGCAAAACCAGCTAACGCCATCAGAATCATCTGGTTAACAAGAGATATACCCGGTTGGTTTGGCTAAACTTTTTTGCTGATCAGGTGATTATTTCTTAAATTTGCAAAGAAAAAAAAGTGTTTTGGCCAAGTTATATTGCAAATTTTAGAAAATAATAACCTGATTAAAGGCTCAGCGCTTGGAAATTTTAAATTGAGGGGCAAAAGCAACTCTAAGCAATGACAAAAAGACAGTATGTAACCCATTCAAAAGGCACTGGTGCACCACATCAGTTTTTATTACAGCCAGAAACAACACTTCAAAATTCGGTAAAAAGCTATAATCCATCCATCAATTCTCTACCACAATATAGCCATTACGATGTCCCAAGTAAAAGGATCATTTCCAGAAAAAAAAAGGGCACATAACAACAATCAAACCGTCTCAAAATAAAATAAAATGAAAAATTGTCTGTCTAGCAAAACATCTCATCATTATTTTCTATGGCTGCAACTAAGGAGAAGATGAAAAATCAGATTTCATCTACAGATAAACCCATTAAATGAATTCAATGCTGCAAACTCACAAGAAAATCAACAGTAAAAGAAAATAATATTAGTTCGCAATACAGTTTCAGATATTGTTATAATTCTAAAATGCTAAAATAGGGAATGTAATGGATCATCTACAATTGGCGACATTTGGTATTGGATTTAATTTAGCTTAAATCCAACTTTTTAAATCGGCAAAAAGTTATCCAGCACCAAACGTCGCAATGTACATGAGCATTGGCTAAAAAGCTTTTTTGCCAGATTTAATCATGTAATCATCTTAAATTTGGAAGGAAAAAAAAACTTAGCCAAACCACCTATTTAATTGTTGCATATTTGCAGAAAAGAAAAATATTAATAGGTGGTTTGGCTAAGCTTTTTTTATTTCAAATTTCAGAAAATAATCACCTAATTAAATCGGCAAAAAAGCTTAGACAAAGTAGGTATTGATTCTTACCTTGTTAGCAATGTTATTGGAGAGCCAGTCCAAACCCTCATAAAGCCCCTCAATAGATGTAGAATTTTGAAGATCCTGTTTGTGAGCCAATACAAGCATCATTGGCTAGCGCAGTTTATCTTGCAAACAGTTTATGCATTAACCTTCAGTTAACCACTACTTACTAAAAAAAACCTTCAGTTAACCATTAAGAACCAAAGGAAAGCAGAGAATTTCACATTTCATCTCTGTTGTTATTTATAATTGAATAAAGATTTCAGAAATCTAAAGAAAAAGAAGAATGAATTGAATCAATGAGATGTTGCTTGGTCACAAAAATCAGGACGTTTAGACCTATATAGATGACCTTTTTATTAGAATAAAATAAAAGGAAAAGAAAAAGAATAAATGAAAACCTCTACATATCTCTCCTCATCTAATTGTTATAGAATTTATCTTTCATATTTACATTTTATGCATGTAACTACCAATAACCAATGGATCGACCAGGCATCTCTAACGGGTGAGGAGTAAGGTTAAGGATTCAATTCTCCTTTTTGGATACATTGGCGGAGAGGGAGATCAAACCCAAGTCTCCATATAAGAAAACCTGAAGATGACCACTAGGCTAGAAGGCGGGTTGGATCCAATTCCCCTTAAACACGTGATGATTTGTCAATATTAAAAATTACTATCATGTTTAACAAAATATCCGGGATAAGAAAAAAAGAGAATATCACATCACAATAACAATATATCAAAACTTTCATAAAAAGAAAGGGTGTGAACCAAACCTAAAGAACAAGCTCCAAGAAACCTTTGGTTAAACAATACCAAAAAGCAGCCTCAGAAACTGTAGCAAAGATGAGCTTTCACGCTTTCTTTCGATTTCACATAATAAAACCTCTGGAAAAAAGAATTGTTGTTAAAGATTAACATGCAGAAGAAACTACAAAGCAAATGTATAAAGCAGCAACCTAGAAAGAAAGCATGATCCTAGGAAAAAATAAAAGAAATACACCGAATTTGACAAATGCAAAAAAAATCTTAATATTAAAGAGTTATTCTGTATAGCCAACATGAAGGTTATCATGAATCCCAAATATCAATATTTATATTATAACTAATTTCAGAAAGCTAAGGCACAAAGTTAACTTATCCAAGGATTAACATTATAATTTAATCTACTTTCTACCATCTAAATACTATGAACCCATTAACATGAACAAGACAAAGAACATTACCAATAAAGAGGATAAGATTCAACATACTAAATTTCAAATATTTTGATGGCTTGGGTATAGCACGTCAACCAATACACAACAAGCATAGCAACAAAAATGCTGCAACAAAGAAAATTATACAGCTTAGCAACTCACAACTAGTCAACATACTAGCAATAAGTTGCCAACAGCATGCGCCCATAAAGCACACAATTCAGTTGGACCAACCGCAGCAAGATAAATGTCTAGACTATGCTCTCTTCTTTTTCCAGTCATAGCCATACACATCAGATTCATGTGAAAATAAATAATGTCATTATGTAAAACTGAATTGGCACCGACCCATCTACCAAAGTTATTGTCATAAACGTCCCATGTCTTGCTGCTTGTATTATATGAAGAGAGATCCAAGAGAGGGTACTAAAAATCGCTCACGTTCCTCATAAGAAGCACATCAAGCGTGTGCATCATCAATTATGCCACAAGGAGGTTTGAGAACCAAACATCCCCCAAATTTCAAATCATATATTTCACGCCATGGATCCTGTCTGTTGTACAACAAACCCCCCATAGCATAAAACTTTTTCTCTACCACCACTGCCGCTGCACAAGCTCTTGAACATAGAGAAAATTTGTGCATGGTCCACCCATAACCAATTTCAAGATCCCATTCATACATATCGCTTAGAAGAACCATAGCATTAGAATAATAACTTCTAACTACGTGATCCCGCCAAACAAGTACACTTTATAACCGGAGTACGCACAAATAGGAAACCTTCTTGCAAGAGGAGATATTACCAATCCGGATTGTTCACTAATTTTGAAACCCTCATCAGAGTCTCGTATCTCAAGCCACCTATTTACGTTCATGTGCGCTCTTTCACGAGGGCAGTAAATAGTTTGGAGGTAAAATACTGACTCGGAATATAATTCTTCAGCAGCTTCATCTTCGGTTTAATATTCCACTCCACACAGCTGAAGACTTGACCTAGACCTTATCATGCTATTGACATTGCGTGTGGACTCATATCCCTCTTCAGAGAGGAGAGAGCTCGACTTAGACCTTGAAATCGACATATCTGAATCAAAACGATCGAATT
This sequence comes from Bretschneidera sinensis, assembly GCA_023935145.1. NCBI lineage: Eukaryota > Viridiplantae > Streptophyta > Magnoliopsida > Brassicales > Akaniaceae > Bretschneidera > Bretschneidera sinensis. Next base: position 63,159,729 of record CM043705.1, read on the forward strand.
CAACACAACAACCACTAAGTCGATCGAACAGATTCAAAGATACTCTGACAGATATATTTAGTTCTAAATAGATTGATCGCCGCAACCCTACGCCGATGTAAACACTGCACTACAGATATAGAACCATAAATTCCTAATTAAAATAGGAACAGAAAATCAGAAAACCCTAATTACTGAGGGAACGTACCAGAGATACAGAGAGAGGCGAACACTTAAATCTTCCTTGTGTCGGCGCAAAGAGATGGTCTACCGATCGACAGCTAAAAGTGTAAATATTTGCTGTCGGTCGGTAGACCAAGTCTAAAACTTTCCCTCCTCCTAAACATAAATTGAAAGAAAAGGGCTGAGAGAGAGAGAGAGAGAGAGAGAGACCTTTTCAAGCTGGCAAGCCCAACTAAATAACAATCGGGTTCCTTAGGCTACTCTTCTTTTTGATGGGCATCCAGAATATAACTTTAGAAAGCAATTCTTTTGGCCCAACTTATCATTGATTTAGTTAAAGCCTACCATACCAATATCTCGAATTTTAAAAAAAGAAAAATTTACATTCACCTACTCCTCTTATTTTATTTCATCACCCATAAAATTTTTGGATGAACACAAAAGGTTAATCAAATGTATAAACATATATTCCATCAGAAAAATGTATAAATATATCAAAATAAGATAATAAATAAATTACTTGATTGCTTAATCAGGTCATTATATCACAATTAATTTTATTTTATTGAAAAAAATGAACTTACTTTATGCTTTAAGCTCGTGCTTATAATTTAAATTTGTAAAATCTTAATAAATTAATTAAAATATAAATTAATAAGTATGTGACTTATCAATTTTTTACACATTTTAAATGATAAGTAGACTTAAAACATCAAAATAGACTCACTCAAACAAGATGAGGTCATCTAAAGCCTTTCAGCAAGCTCATATTCCAATCATGTTTGTAGACCTTTAAGCTTGTTGAAAATGATTTGTCCTCACAGGGGATCCAATCATTTATCCTAACTGACCTTCCAAAATATAGTTTTAGCCACAAACATTCTCGTACGGTTGTACCAGAATACTGATCCAGTATAAAGTTATAGTTCTTCATAAAAATGAAATTCATATGGAGAAACATCAAAAAAAAAAAAAAAAAAACCAACTATGACCTTTAGTCTCCATGGCATTAAGTCATTTTAGCTTAATAAATCCTTTTTAGATCAACTGGGTTAAATGACATTCAAAATTTAACACGTATTCCAAACACCAGTATAGTTTTAGCCACAAACATTCTCGTACGGTTGTACCAGAATACTGATCCAGTATAAAGTTATAGTTCTTCATAAAAAAGAAATTCATATGGAGAAACATCAAAAAAAAAAAAACCAACTATGACCTTTAGTCTCCATGGCATCAAGTCATTTTAGCTTAATAAATCCTTTTTAGATCAACTGGGTTAAATGACATTCAAAATTTAACACGTATTCCAAACACCAGTAAAATGGGTCTTCTAATCAAGTCATATCATAATTAATGAAGTACCAAAAAGCCGACTAATAAAACAAAACAAACCCAAACCCAAACCCAAACCCAAACCCAAACCCGAGTCTCTTTGCTACCCTTTGTTTGTATAGAAGAAAACGAAAAAAAGAGAAAGAAAAAGAGTACTTTCATAAAATTACAAATTTAATGAAAGGGAACACATATCCCTCTCTTTCTTTTTCCTTCATTCCTTTCAATCCAAACATTAATGATTACTTTAAATTCCTCCATATAAAAACCCAGATTCAATCCCTTTCCTGCCAATTAACTAAAAAACCTAAATCTCTACCGGTATCATATCATTTTAAATGTCGACTTGAAAGAAGAACAATGGAGCATCAACGTGCAGGCAAATATCGTAAATATTGGGAACAATGACCATCAATAACTTCTTACATACGAACACCAACAATAGACAAGTGCCTTAAATTCATTCACTGCTCATAGAGGTAAAAAAAAAAAAATAAGCATCAATCTCATAGTATTGCATCATTTTTAAAAACAGGCTCAACGCTTAACTTTTGAAGTGGCAGGCATATATAACTAAGCACTGACAAAAAGGGCGTACGTAACCTATTCAAAAGGCGTTGGTGCACCAAATCAGTTTTGATTACAGCCAGAAACAACACTTCAAAACTCGGTTAAGTATATATCCATCCATCCATTCTCTTGTTACAATATCCATTAAGATGTCCTAAGTGAAAGGAACATTTCCAGAAGAAAATGACATAACAACAATCCAACTGTCTCAGAAAAAAGAAGAAAAAGAAAAAGACAGAAACGCTAGATAATATTCACCCTGCATCCAGAATTGCCAAGTCTAGCAAAACATCTCCTCAACATTTTCATGCCTGCAATTAAAGAGAAGATGAAAAATCAGATAAAGAGTTCATCTACAGCAAAACCCATAAAATGACACCCCCATTCAATACTTTAAACTAACAAGAAAATCAACAGTGAAAAGAAAATAGAATTAATTTACAAGATACAGTTTGACATTTATTATAATTTTGCAAGGTTTAATAGGGAGAGTAATCGACCATCTACAAAGTACATAAACATGATATAACCATATAAATCTGGTAAAAACACCAAAAAAGGTCATTCTTTACCTTGTTAGCAATGTTGTTGGAGAGCCAGTCCAAACCCTCATAAAGCCCCTCACCAGATGTAGCACAGGTGCTCTGGATGTACCTGGAGAAAGCAAAGACACATAATCAGTGCCAATCTAAATATAAAGACAAAATGCTAACACAAAAGACAAGAAAACAACATAAAACAGAAAATTTACCAGTGACGCTGCCGGAGGGAGTGGAGGCCAAGCTTATCAGTAATCTCAGCAGCATTCATCGCATTTGGAAGATCCTGCTTGTTAGCAAACACAAGCAACACTGCCTCACGTAGTTCATCCTGCAACCAGTTTAAGCATTAACCTTCAGTTAACTATTACGAACTGAAACAGAAAAATAGATGACAAACCAGGACATTCAGCCCTACAGATGAGGATTTTTAGTAGCATAAAAGTTTTAGTTTCATTAAAATAGAAATACTTAAGCTAGTGCCAGTTCCAGGTCCAATGGCACATAAGAGGTTAAGCATAATTCTCGAGCATAGCACAAAATTAAACCGCACAAATTGCATAGTAACTAAAGAAACCTGTGGCAATTTAGCATTGATTATATTAATCTTAAAATATTAGGCCCTAAATTCACTGACAATGTACTGACACAGGTAAGAAGCTAATACTTGCTTTCTTTTCATTTATTTTGAGACAAGAGACACACTTCATTTCATTCTTACATATTAGCATAACTAATCTTCCACAGGCTAACAAAGAAATGGTTCCATCATATATTAAAAATATATCTTCACCCTGCAACAATTAGTAATAGCTACCGCATTAGTCCCATCATCACTAAGCCTGCCACAGTTGAGAGCTCACTAGTGGATGTGGACCATTTTAATACACCATTGAATATACTTATACAAATCAGTATATATTTATATATATACTGCAACATGAGTACACTAACAATAATAATTATCTCTTCTTTTTTATGTATAAGAATATATAGTGATTATAATTGTTACACCGCATTTTCCATAAGCAACCACATAATTAAGCCAGAAAGAAGCTTTTGTAATCAGATAACATGCACAGCACAATTGATCCACCTAATATCTTATTCCTTCTTACTCATTTTGAGCCAAGCAATTCCAGAATATTTATTCAATTATAGATACATTGGATCCAAAAAACTTTTATTCATTGCCTAGGCTATAAGCCTACATCAGAAAAAGGTCCACAAACCTTATAACATTCACAAATTCACAAGACTTTAACTAGGATAAAAACTTTTTTGATAAACGGCATGTAACTTTTTTTAGGGTTGTGAGCCTTCATGCCTTGTTTATTTAAACTCGTTTTAATTATAGGGAATAAATGCTGCTTACTGATAATGGTTTAGGGCAGAAACTCCACAACATAGAAATAAACGATGGCAGAAAACAATTTAAAGGTCCAAATAAACAAAAGGAAACTAATATACCTCATTCAACATCCTATGCAACTCATCCCTTGCCTCAACAACTCGGTCTCTGTCATTGCTGTCTACCACAAATATAAGACCCTGCGTGTTTTGGAAGTAGTGCCTCCACAGGGGACGAATCTGTATGTGAAATAAACATCATTATATAGCCAGTGTATTGATAAAAAAATATCATCAAAAACCTCTATACCTTGACAAAAGAAATTATCAAAAACCCTATACAAAAATGATTAAGATGCAAAATGTAGAAAATGGAGGCAACTAGCTTTATATTCATTTCCAAATAGGGAAACAAATACCAAAAGTCCGTACCTTGTCCTGACCCCCAACATCCCACACGGTGAAACTGATGTTTTTGTATTCAACAGTCTCCACATTAAAACCTGTGTAAAGTTATTGGGTAGTTACAATGAAGCCTCGTATACATACAGATGCATAAATTCACAGACTCACACATGAAAATGTATTAAATTATTTTGTTTTCAATAATGGAAAAAGTAAAACTTTTCTATCCAATCCAATGCTCTAATTTCAGACAACCCTCAATATTCCAATCTTGAAATTGATTCTAATAACTTAGTGTAGAACTAAGGCATTATTGTTCCCCAAGAAGATGCTAACAACAGACAAGCTGTGCTTCTCCACACATTCACTCACTGCCATATACTACAGCAGAGTTTTTAAACATAAGGGAAATGATAGTTTGACCTTAGATTAATTTTACTACAAAAAGCTATTTTTAAAGAGAAGGCAATCAAGAAAATTCAAAATCTAGTCAAGGCAAAGGGAGAGCTAGTAAAATAAGTAAACTAGAGCATGCTTGGCGATCCCATAGAATAATGTTTCCAAGCCAAAAAGCCCTAAAGGATCCTAAAATTATAAAGTAATTAAATAAAAAACCTACAACTAATTATATGGTCAGATCCATGATAAATATTTAATGGTATATGGAGACTGTAGTTTCAGAAACAATTCATGTATTATAACCCCTTCAAGACAAGTAGAAATAATCATGCCTCGCTCCAATAAACTGAATTCCTGTAAAAGCACTCACCAATAGTAGGAATTGTGGTCACGATCTCACCAAGCTTGAGCTTGTACAAAATGGTGGTCTTACCAGCAGCATCAAGACCCACCATCAGAATTCGCATCTCCTTTTTGGCAAAAAGCCTGCTGAAAAGCTTTGTGAATGTCAGCCCCATTTTCCTGTCGTTGAGGATCCCTACATATCCGAAACAAGACCATGTATCAAGACCTAATCCTGATTATCTATATAACAACCAATTTCACCGTTTCTAGAGAAGAGTATCACCCATTCAATCTCAGTCAAATTATTCTACCACAACCTTAAAATGAGCCTCCGAAAAAAAAAAAAAAAACTATAATACGCATATCACCAGATCAAATAGATCTGGTGTAAACGCAAGAAAATCAAACAAATATCATATGCGGATATATTAAACATTAAAAGGAAATCCTGTCCATTGAGACTTTATACTACATTTAACAAAATTTTCACACGAAATTCAGCACATCGACGAGAAAATTCAATAGATCTAAATCCGACCAAAAGAAAAACGAACAACAAGCCCAGAATTCAAATCAATGAACCACCGATCAACAATATAAAACCCTAAAACGAACCATCGCATCACCATAAAACATGGAATTTCGAAGTAATCAAACTGAACTTCTTGTAACAACCAAAATTACAATATCATGCAAATCAAGAACACGATCCAACCAAATTAATCTCTATGAACCACGAAAATAATAATAATAATAATAATAATAATTTTAAGAACGCATTGAATTATACATCTATGATTTTTTTTAAAGAAAAAAACAACAAAGATTTGTAATTATAGTTTACCTTTGGAGACTGTCGCAGAGGAATCTGTTAGAGAAAACTCTAAATAATAAAGGAGACAAAACAAGCCAAAGAAAGAAAAATTAAGCTTGACACCAACGCGAAATTTGGTGTGAGAAACGGAAAGTGGAGATACTTATATAAAGGGGGAGCAGCAAATTGCATGCTGTATTTGGGCTCAAATTTACGAAAATGTCTTTCATTTGGGTGTAAATATTTTGATTGCTACTTACGCTATCATTACCAACCAATCACTGCCACGTCACATCAATGAAAAAATCGGGTAGATCTTGGCCAGACATTTCCCTGATTTGGATGGAATAATGAAAGTGCCCCTGTGCTGCTCTGTATAATTTCTCTGCGGTTGGTGATCTCAGATCGTGAATTTACGCTGTATATGCAGTAGGTTAGCGCCACGCCATTGGTTCAAATTCAAAGTCAATTTTGGCAGGAAGTTAATTAAGAAAGGAATCATAATCAAAATAAAAGAATCAGGTGGACTTGCCGTGCGAAACCGGCGGGTGGTCACGGATCAAGTTTTACTTATAGGGAGTCAACGTGGTTTTCAATTTTTTATTTAAGTAGAATAACGGCTTTAAAGTAAATATTGATAATTTTTTTATTTAAATAAAAAAATAATAATTCATGCCGGATAAGAGTCAGATTTTAATAGTAACGAATCAATGAGTATAAATTAAAAATATTTATTTTTTAACGATTTTTATTTTTTATACTCGTATTTATGTTTTAACCAATAAATAACAAGTAAAAAATAGACATAAACTAAAATTCTCACATCTAATTATCAATTATCATCAGAATCTAGATACCATATTTAGTCGTATGACATAAATTGTTGTTTTTAATTAACAATATTATTTTTTCCGATGTTTATGGCTTAAAGTTTTTGTAGATAAAAATTAAAAGTGAGCAGAGAAAAAAAGTTAAAAAAGTATTTTTTTTTTCTATTGGTTAATGATTAGTGGAAAATAATAATTTTTTAAAAACTGTTTCCTTTTCACGTATAAAAATAAAAAAAATTGAGTAGTGTTACCTTACCCCTTTATTAAACTCACATGCTAATATTTGATCCAAATCTACATTGAAAAATGCTTATAGTAATACCACATCAGGTCATTCATTGGTTTACAATTACCACAATTTAGAGTACCAAATGCCAAAAAAAACAGTATGAAGAAGGCCTTATCAATACAGGCCAACATTTGTCAATAAATTCTTGAGAGGTATGAATAAATAACTTAAGAACTTCTAGAGGATTAGGACCTAGCATCCAACTGCTGCCTAAAAAATATATGTAGGGCCAATAAAATGGTACAGATCTGGCATCAGAACCAAACTGAGAGGACTAACACACCTACACACTCAGAAATTAAGGATACTTCTATATGGACCTCTTTCCGTTTTACACCCAATACACATCCCTCAGTGGTGCAGTCTGACACTATTTCCTTTTCGAAGGGAGGGAGGGAGAGTTTGAAACACGCTTTTACAAAAGGAGTGCATTTGAAACTGAGACTTCTTAGTTCTCTATGAGAAACAAATTTAAACTCACGTTTTTATTATACTATTTATTCTGTGAAAAGAAACGAATGATAGAGAACCCATAACATTTGGCATGTGTATTTTGTGTGGAAAAGGAGGTGTCAATAGCATCATTCAGAAGATGAATATCCATTCAGGTTCATGTCAGCATGTTTATCTTACATGACATAAGTTTATTCACCATGCTATGTATCATTTGATGAGAACATCAGAAAACTGCTCAAAATTCAGTAACAAGGAGATCAAGAGAAACACCTTACCATAATTCTCCATTAGTTGTCCAGGAGATGATTGTTTTGCGAGCCAAAAACTATATGCATGTCTTTATGTACCCAAAGCTGCCAAATCAAGCCAGTAAATTTCAAAGGCTGCCCTACAGAAATGGCAAGCAATTCAACTCATAAAAACACTTTTAGAAGCTACTCACCGAGATCTGATGTGAGTGCTCAGAAATATTAATAAACCAACTGAGACCTAATTTATAATCTTAACTGGGAAAGGCGGGGGGTGGTGGGTTCGGTCACTTGCCCATTTGCAAAGGGATGGGATGGGTAGCCCCCAATTTATTCTGAGATCACCGCCAGTATTGAGCCCACCTATATTCGGTCTCAACCATTTGAGGGAACAATGCACTAAACACTCTCATTAATTAGATCCTGGAAAAAGTGGATGCATCCTCATCCAAGTCCAATCGAAAGCAGCAACATTCTTGATCATAACAAAAAGCATGTTCTAGCAGAATCACCATATAATAAACATAAAAGAACTCACCATAAGAATGCCATTTTCAGGATCAAAAGCTATGTCTGGAATGTTGGAACCGGCCATCAGATAGAATAGATTTAAAATAAGGTTACTAGACTTCCGAAGGATGTTGTATGCTTAACAACAATAGGATTTGAACCTTGTATAGTATTGGCTGCACAAATAAAAAAGTAGTCAACCAGTTGCCTCTTAGTATTTTAATGTTGCACCACCACCAGATAATGGTTCGCAAGTTGTGTCATATTAAACAAAAGCACAAAATTGTTAAACATTATAAAGGAAAATTACCTTTCTGCTCCACCCATAGCTTAAACAATTTCTTCACAAAGCTCCATTGGTGGAGGAAATGGCTTAGGGTTTAGGCCAAGAATAAAAACGATGGCTTGAAGTTACCCATAAAAAGAGCATATGAACTATAATTGCTCACTTACTGTCAAAGCAAGTTGAGAGTGCGCCATATAAATGCCATGTATCTTGGAGTCATGATCAATGGCTGAGAGCAGAGATTCAGCAACACTAATTGAGAATACTGTTAATTTAAAATATATATATATATATATATATATATATATATATTATTCCTGTTACTTGGAAGTTAATAATGAAAATGCAGAGAATTTAGATCCATTAGAACCAATCACTCCTCATACATTGTCAAATAAAATCAGTCTTTAAAAAGTTACCTATTGTTGGAAAATTTTATATAATTGGTGATAAAAACTAAACAGATAATTTCAAAATATATGTTTGTAGAAATCAAAATAATTTTAACACAAAATAAATATATGATATTAAACAATAATGTATAAAAAAATAATTAATTAAAATAGAGAAAACAGAATGAGCTGATTTGTGAGTCGCTGAAAGCCACTGTCCTAAAATTGTTATAGCTTTCCTACGTGCAAGTACAAATGGTTAAGACCGAATTCAGAATAAAACTCAGGTGCTTGCAGCTTTGCCTCCTACAATGTGCACATCTACTGAGAAGCGGGGGTGAACCGACCCGATCAAGATTGTCAAAAAACGCAAATATGTAGAAAGTAAAAAACAAGAAAAGAATATGAAAAATTATGTGCCTTAGGCTCTTGAAAATATTGGTATTTATAGACACAAATGAGCTTAAGAATTTAATTCAAAATAGAAATAATTACAAAATTTGTAACTCTCAATTTATTGAGATTAATCACAAATTTGTAACTCTCAATTTATTGAGATTGATAACAAATTTTTACCTTTCAATTTATCGACTATATTAAAATAGCCAAATAATGACTATTGAAAAGTCATTTGATAGTTACAAAATGTGTAACTCTCAATTTGATTATTTATTAAAATGGCTAAATAATGGCTATTAAAAAAATCATGAATAATTTAAAATTTTTTCTAACAATCCCCTGCAAGTTTTAAAATTTCAAAACTCAAAACAAACAAAATAAAATATAGAAAGTATATAAAAGTAACTCTAGTACTATGCATAGGTGCAGGAGTTTTCAGGACTTGAGCTTACACTTAGTGTTGACAATATTCATCTGATGGAACCGTAATGGACTACGCCTTGAATTAGGTCCCTTGATCAGACTTTAACAAGTCACACACACAGTAATTGATATAGGGTCAGGTTCGCGGGTTAGTGCTATTAATGGTCACGCACTCTTATCTTGATTCTCATGAGAGTCTTTAGGGAATAGCCTAATCCCATAGTCGCGGCCTCACGACAACTCTTACTTAGGTGAGTCCCCAAAGGTATGTGTGACAAGTACCTCGCGGCAATATCTGCCTCGGTGCTCCTAAAAAATAGTGCTAAAATTGAGTCACATGTTGCAGGTTATTTCTACCCATTGAACCTTCTTCATGGGATCTCCAATCGCAAAAGTTGGGTTACCTCCGTTGGTGACTCCCTATGGGCTAAGGCGCATCCCCCTCGATGTATCAAGTATACCCCTCATGGGTAGACCTTTAGTCAAGTTGTCAGCTATATTCCTTTCAGATCTCACAAACTCTAGAGATATAACACTTATACTCAACAATCCTCTGGCTAACTTATATCTCATTCGAACATGTTTGTTCATCTTCTTATTATAATGAGATTTTCGTATAAGATTTATCACAACTTTACAATCAAAATATATATGTATGGAGGGCACAAGTTCGTTCATAAAAGGAATATCTATCAATTATTATTATTATTTTTAACCACTCAGTTCTATACAAATTGTGTCTAAAGCTATTAACTCAGCCTCTATAGTACTTCCTTAAGGTTTCATCATTTTCTTGAAAACCTACTCACAACCTATAGGCTTACTCCTAGGAGGTAAGTCAGGAGTAAGCCTAATAAAACTTAACTAGTATCATGTATTATTAATTTAAATTTATTATATATAACTTACTTCCATAAAGGTGCATCTCCACAAGATATAACCTTACTATAGGTAGAATGTTCTCCTTATAATAAAACGTAAAGAATCCATCCCCAAAATTCTTTTCAATTCTAGCCTTCTTACTTCTTTTAGGTTCAAAATAAGTTTCACATTTATTTCCTAGAGATGAACTAAAAAATATCCTCATTTAATTAAACCTTAGAAAGTTGAACCAACACCTTAATTTTAAAAAGAAAGGTATCCTCATAATATTTTTTTTTTATCTCTAGCTTCTATTATTATGTTATTGGATAATTTACTTATTTCAGAGTTTATCACTAAAAACCTGTTTGCATTACTAGTTTGAATATAACCTATAAAAACAACATCTATAGTTTTGGGTCCTATTTTCTTTCTCTTTGGTTAGAGTATACCTACCTTAACTAGACACCCCCACACTTTTAGAATATCAAGTCTTGGAGGTCTATTTTTCTATATTTCAAAAGGAATTTTCTCACTATTTTTAGATGTTACTCGATTTAATATATAACAAGATGTTAATGATTTTTTTATTTGATTCACTTATTTTCCTAAGGTTATTTATTTCTTCCTTTATTTCTTTCTTTCTTTTTCTTCTCTCTGATAATTATTTTTTTTCTCTATCAGACCATATATGCTTTTCTCTTTCTTTCTTTTTTCCCTTTCTTTTCCATTTCATCTAGTTGATTACAAAATATTTGAAATTTATTAATTTTACTCTTTTCTTCCTCTTTTTCCACTATAATAATATCACTTTCTATTCTCATGCAATTTATTCATATTTCTTCTCTTTCTCAATCATGTTGTGCAAAGTATTTAAATTCGACACTTAATTTCTTTGCTAATAATAGGTATATCTGTTTTATAGTATTTAATTTTCTCCTATTTTTAAAGTTATTGATTGCTTTATGTAGATACTTATGATTGATTTTCGTTTTTTTAAACTCTCTCTCTCTCTCTCTCTCATATATATATATATATATATATATATATATATATATATATATATATATATATATATATAATCTTCATATTAGTTACCAATCAAACTTTGACTGATAGATTCAAGCGTAAAATCTCCTTTACTTTTAATTTATATAAGTTTTGCTCCAATTTAAGGTTTTTTTTTTTAATCAATGCACTCTAGGAGTTTTAACAAATAGGGTGCTACCATTTGCACTATATATTTGAATGGTCATAAACTAATATATGAAACAAATAGTTTTAAGTCATTGAATATATTCTAAGCAATAGATATAATATTCTTTATATATATATATATATATATATATATATATATATATATATGTGTGTGTGTGTGTGTGTGTGTATACATATACATATATATATATATACATATTTCTTAATAATTCATAAAAACTATTTTCTTACATTAACAAATATCTTTTATTTTGAGTGTAAAATTTTCAACTAAATTCTATAATAAGTTATACCAAAGAAGAAGACTTTGATACCACTTGTAAGTTAAGACATGCAAATATTTTGAAATATATAAAACACTAGAATATATATAAAGCATATATAAAACACTAGGTCGCTGATCAAAAGCACTAGCTAGGTCTTACAATAATTCATAATTCCTCAATTTGATTTGATTTTTTTAGTATATAATATTTTTTGGTTTTTTTAATTTCATTTTTTAATCAATAAGGAAAAATCAGGTGATTATTATGTTTTCATTGATATCGCATTATCATTATACTCTATTATGAATAATTAACCTATATTTTACGAAGTCATAAAGAAATTCAAATACATCAAAGCGTTATACCTCAACTTTGATTAAATGAACTAACATTTTTTTATAATCATTAAACGTTTATAACGTTTACAACAATTCATTGTAGTGATTATTATATTGGTATAATCATGGTCTTTATGTATTTTTGACCTGTATTTTATTTTAATAATGAAAAAACACTACTTTAATTGCACTAACAGTTTTATCTAAGTGTTTAAGCGGCAGAAAGATTCAGTATAAAAACAAAGATGCAAGAACTCAACTCGATTCAAATATCAAGACAAGACAGAAGATCTAGAATAGGCATTAAGGTAATGAAAACAATTGTAAATCTCACATGTCAAATACTTAGCTTGATTTATGGCTTATTTTACAAAAGACTTTGACAAAACTATTAATACAAATGTTTATAAGTCAAAAATAGTTTTGAAACATGAAAAACTAGATTGAAGTCGATTGGCTCCATATACCAGTCGACTGGGGTATGGGACAGAAGGTTCCCAGTTGGCTGGTATCAAGGACCCAGTCGACTGGCAACTGGGACAGAAAGTTCCCAGTCGACTGGTGCATAGGGCCTAGTTGACTAGTACTCTCTCATAGCCTAAAAAGTGAAGTTTCTCACTTGACTCAGTCGATTGGTAATTCAAAAATATGATCGTTTGAGATGCGAGACTTGAAAATTAAATGCACCAAACCTACCAAGTCAGTGTCAAACGGCCATATTGATTCAAGGCTATATAAACCCACTTCAATGAGCATTTAAAATAAGAAGAGAACACATTTAATTCACAAGTTTTCTCATTAATTCTCAAAAAGCTTTGAAAAATCTATTGTTGAGCCATTCTTCAAGCTTATTCTTGAAAGAGAGATATTATTTATTTGTAAAAGCACTTATTGCTATCTCTCTATCATTTACTTTATAGAAAATCTCATTTATTGTAAAGGAGAATGAGTTGTAATAACTCTTAGAGTGTTTAGGATTAAACACTTCTTTGTAGCTTCCGTGAGGAAGGGATTAGCTTCATTGAAGAAGGGAAGGGATTAGTTCCCGTGAGGAAAGGATTGCGTGTAAGGTTTGTGCAACACTCGTGAAGTTGCACAACTAAAGTTTTAGTGGATTACTTCAAGGAGGTTCCTTGAAGAGAGTGGATGTAGGGTCAGAAGAAATCCAATATTGTCGAACCACTATAAACTGAGTTTGCTCTTTCTCTTCCTTAAACTCTTTTACTTCAAGCACATTACTTGTTTGTATGCTTTGTCCATTTAACTGTTTTTATAAACTTGCAAAGTAATTAGCGGAAGTTTTTAAAAACCCAATTCACCCCCTCTTGGGTTTGAACCTTGGTTTACAATTGGTATTAGAGCTTCGTACTCAATTTTAGGCTTAAAATCCTTGAGTTGATCCGATGGCATCTAATAGCTATACCGAAGGGCATTCCTATACTAGGCCTCCCTTGTTCAATGGCTCCAACTATAACTATTGAAAAAATATGATGAAAATCTTTGTCGAATGACAAGATTACAATCTATGGAGAGTCATGGAGGAAGGACCTAGAATTCATACAAAGGAAATAATTATTAGAGAAATCAATCATACAATGCCTAAACTCAAAACTGAGTTTAATGAAGATGATTATAGAATGATGTCTCTAAATTGTAGAGCCACAAGTATTTTACATTGTGCTTTAGATATTTCTGAATATAATAAAATTTATGCTTGTATTTCAGCTAAGGAGATTTGGGACAAATTGCAAGTTACATATTAAGGAACTAGCGAAGTTAAAAAAAAAAATCTATAATCCGAGTATGAATCTTTCAAAATGTCTCATAACGAAACAATTTCTCAAATGCACTCACGTTTCACCACTATTGTTAACGGCTTAAAGCTTCTTGGTAGGAACATTGAGGAATTTGAACTAACTAGGAAGATTTTAAGGTCTTTGCCATCTACTTGGAAAGCAAAGAAGACAGTCATCACAAAGGCTAAAGATCTCGATAAACTTGATGTCAAAACACTTATTGGATCACTATTGACATACAAGATGGAAGAAATGAATCACATTGTCAATAATGATGAGAAAAAGAAAAAAGGTAATTGTTCTCAAGGCCTCTACAAACAATAAAGAGAAAGAAATTGAAGAAGAGGTAGAGAGATGGTGAGATGGCTCTAATCACCAAGAGGTTTCATGGGTTCTTGAAGAAGAGCAAGAAACCTTACATAAAAGATCTCACTCTAAAAAAAGAACCGCTTGTGTGTTATGGTTGCAAGAAGCCCGGTCACATTAAGGCTGATTGTAAAGTGACAAGCAAACCATATAAGAGCTTAAAAAAGAAAGCTATGATTGCAACCACTTGGATTGATGATGAAGAAGAATAATCCTTGGACAATGAGGTCGAATACGAGAAGATTGCCAACCTATATCTAATTGCAATCGACGACGAAAACGAGGTATCGAATTCTTCCCCTTATAATAATAACATTGTTAGTAGTGGTGAAGAATTAATGGAGGTTATAAATGAAATGCATGAAGAATTAAATAAATTCGATTATAGGAATCCTACCCTTAAAACAGAAGTCGCATCTCTTTCTAAAGAGATGGAAGGCCTAAAAGAAGAAAAAAAAACTATCTTCCATGCTTTATGATAGTTCACAAGATTTTCTAAAAAATGAAAGTGAAAATTTAAAGAAGAAAATAATGAATTTGAGTAACATTATATCAAGACTTATGCTTGGAAAAGAAAAGCTAGATGACGTGTTATCTTGCCAAAGATTAAGTAGAGGAAAATTCAGGTTGGGTTATTCTCCATTAGGAAAGCAAAAATCAAAAGAGACCTTATTCATGAAAGCAACATGTGTGAATGAAGTCTTTACTTCCAAGGTCACTAGCAAGATCAAAAGTACTCCCTCAATATATGCTAGTAAGTCTAGAAATGTAAATTTAAATTCTAATGCATATACTAGAGGTAAACATCCTAGAAATACTCATGCATATATGTTTGCTCACTCAAGAAATGCAAATGCTATGAACAATCATTCAAGAAATGCATATACACATCCTAGGAGTAACCATCATGTGCATCCTAGAGATAATATGTATACCCATAACTTGCACACTACACATGCACATCCTAGGAATTACCATAATGGGTATCATAGAAATAATATGTATGTTCATAATAATGCAAGTACATATCTTAGAAATCATTATCATACATTTCCTAGAAATGACATACATGCTCATAATTTTCACAATAGAAACATGTATCCTAGGAATCCTTATCCAAAGAACTATAGACAATCACAATTAAGAAATCCTAGAAATTTCAATAATTATTATCCTAGGATTGTGCATCATCAACATGTCTATAAATATAGAGCACCTTACAATGTTAAGAAAGTATGGGTCCCTAAATGAACCATATTTTCTAGGACTAAACCCAAAGGACCCAAGAAATTTTGGTTACCTAAGAGTGCAATTGTGTATCCTTGTGTAATGTAGACATGTCTCCACACCAAAGAAAAAGGTAACTATTGGTACCTTGATAGTGGATGCTCAAAGCACATGACCGGTGATCGAAGTGTATTCAAAGAGCTAACTCTAAGAGATGGCAGACATGTCACCATTGGAGATAACACAAAGATAAAGATCATCAGGCATGGAAAAGTTGGTAATGATTTCTCAACCATTGATCATGTATTATATGTGTAAGGCCTTAAGCCAAATTTACTTAGTATTAGTCAACTATGTGACAAAAGCAACAAAGTCATATTTGAAACCTCTCATTGTCTAGTTATAGACATCAAAAGTAACAAGATCAAGTCTGTTGGCCATAGATACGAAAATGTCTATATAATTGATTTAAAATTTTTGCATTCGAAAAATGAAAAACGTTTTCCTGCATTTAGTGAAAACCCATGACTATGGCATAGAAGACTTGGTTATGTGAATATGAATTTGCTTAAAATCATTTCATGAAAAGATTTAGTCATTGGATTACCAAAAATCAAATTTGAAAAAGACAAGGTATGTGATGCTTGTCAAATGGGAAAACAAACTAGAATTTCTTTAAAATAAAAAAAATATAGTCTCAACTACTAGACCATTGGAACTTTTGCATATGGACTTATTTGGTCCAATGAGTACCATTAGTCTAGGTGGCCATCAATATGCTTTTGTTATTGTTGATGACTATTCAAGATATACCTTTGTTATTTTTATTGCATATTTTGGCCCCTTAATTAATATTTTTTTTAGCTTAGAAATTTGTTACATTGAGTTATTTTTCATTGTTTTACAGGTTTATAAGCACTTGGAAAGGGGTTTCACTAAATTGCCAGAATTGCTTGTACAGAGCAGTCATCTTTGCGGATTAAACTGTATTGATTCAGGAAGAACCAGGAGATAAGAAATATATTCTTGGAAAAATCCGGATGTCTATTTTCTGACAAATTTTACGGCTCATAAATATGAGTTTTCTAGAGAAAGTTATGGCAGTTTTAGTAGACAAATGTCAGGTAGTGCGGGATTTCAGCGTGGCAAAAGTGATTTTTGTGGATTAAACTGTAATGATTTAGGAAGAACCAAGAGATAAGTCATATATGCTTGAAAATATCCAGATGTCTATTTTCTGAAGAATTTTACAGCTTGTAAATATGATTTTTCTAGAGAAAGTTATGGCAGTTTTAGTAGACAAAGGTCAGGTTGTGCGGGATTTCAGCGTGGGCACATACCACATCGGTTAGAAACACATTCTATATCCACACATCCTATATTGGATTGGAAACACATTGCACTCATGGAGTTCCCCTATAAAAGCTCCATTTCACTTCATTAAAAGGGTGTGCAATCTGGAGGACTTCTGCAAGCATTCTGGTGGATCTCGAAGGCTTTGCTACCAAGGGGGGAAGCGCCGCACAACAACGAGTGGAATATCTCCCAATATATAGTCAGTTTTAATTTATTTCTTTTTAGTTTTAATGTTTAATGTTTAACACTTTTATTGTGAACTTTAGTTTCATAATTATGAGAGGCTAAAATCTTCATCTAAGGTTGAAGATGAAGCATCGCCATTGTTTGGCATAATATTTTCAGATTTGTTCATACAATTCTGATATTTTTAGTATAAATGTTTTGTTCAAATATTTGAGTAAAATCTTATGATTGATTGTTTTTAAATTGTTCAATTGGATATTCCTTGTATTTCATCTGCCAAATACAACGGATCATTCAAATTAGATTGGGTATCCATTGTGGTTTTTAAACGGATACATTGGATGGTTTTGGTTTCGGTTGGGTATATGCTATGATTTGTATAATGGTGGATTCATGGAATGATTTGATATATTGCTTTTATATAGAACATGAAGATATATGCTTTACTTTGGTGGGGTGGATTCGAAAAATCTTAGTGTTTTTATCAATTATTTTTAAATCAATTTAGTTTATTTTATATTTCTTTGTAAGATACAATCCAAAATTCAGAACTATGTTAAAATAGGCTTGGTTTAGATAAAACAAATATTTTCACAACACAATTCCCTGGGGATTCAACCTCACACTTGCACAACACTATATTGCAAATGACTCGTGCGCTTGCGAGTAATTTAAAAGTTACAACAAGTTTTTGGCGTCGTTGCCGAGGAATTGTTTTGTTTGTGAAAACTGAATTTTTGTCTGAATTGATTTTATTTTTCTAATAGTTTAGTTAGCTTTTTTGTTTTTATTTTTATTTTTTGCAATTTTCTTTTTGTTTATTTGTTTTTATTTGCAATTGCCTATAAAAAATAAAAATAAAAATATAAAAAAAATTGCCAATTTTTGTTGGCCCATTTTGTGAGTATTGTGTTTTTTGTTTTTGCATTTATTTTATATTATCTTATTGTTATTTATTATCTGTATTTTATTTTATTCTTTTGTTTCTGCTGGTTAGTCTATATTTGTGTTGTTTTTTTGGTGTATACTTGGTCGGAGATCCTTGAACTTAGAGTCAATACCTTTAGATCTCGAATTCGAAAGAAGACGGAAAAGAGCACTTGTTGAAAGAGAGACAATTGAGATGGAAGAAAATTTTTGGAATATAAATCAACCTGAGAATGTAGAGCAACCTAGAGCTTGGAACGTGGACTTCACTACATCTCTTAGGGATTTGTTCGCACCTGTTGTGACTAACTCCCCTTCTTGTATAGTGTTGCCACCAACCAATGCAATCCATTTTGATCTAAAGCCATAGGCATTGGAGGACAGCCTCAAGGATTTCATGAAGATGAGCGGTCAGTCCATCAATGCAGCCAATACATTCAATGTTGATAGTTATTCCATTTGTCCTAGTCCTATACATTTAGCACAGAATTGTCCATCAATGCCGACTTATGTCGAGTATCCCATGGAATAAGTGAATGCTTTCAATGACTATCGGAGTCAATCAAATGGATCTTACTCCGAGACTTACAATCCAGGGTGGCGAAACCACCCTAATTTTTCATGGGAGCAGAACCAATCGATGAATCAGGGAGGAGCCCTTCATCATGCTCACAATCAATACCCTCTCGGATTTCCTCCACCATTTCCAAGTCATAGTCGTTCAGCCCATCCAGCACCATTACCCACTTACCATGCTCCCACTCAAGCGCCAGCGTAGGTTTCACAGACTCTAGAGGACACCCTCAAGGATTTCATGAAGATGACTGGCTAATCCATCAGCGAAGTGAGGAGTGTAACAATGGTAAACACCCAAGTGATTGCCAAGCTAGAGAGTCAAATGGATCAAATCGCAAGTTGTGTGGGTGAAGGAGAGAAGGTAAAGTTCCCCAGTCAACCCATGCCCAACCCGAAGGAACAGTTTGCAGTTAGAAATTCATCAACTCCTACGCACGGGCAGAAACAAGTGCAATCAATTGTCACATTGAGGTATGGGAGACAAGTGGACAATCAAGTGGAAGAGAATCCTGCTATACAGCAAGGGCAAGAAAGTGGGCAACAAAAAGAAGAGAGATGCTTAGCCATCTACAGCCACATCTACTATTAAGGATCTCCCTACGTCGTTTGTACCTAAAGTGCCTTAACCTGAGAGGTTACAAGCGCCCAAGAAAAGAGGAGAGTCTGAGGACATTCTGGAGGCATACTTTGCTCAGTTTGGAGAGGATTTGGATTTGGATAAGTTACTTGAGCAAGCGAATGCTATTTTGGAGTCTGTTTCTCAGGAGAGCAGTGAGATAGAGGATACCGCAGCACCTGAGCCCCCCACAAGGAACTTAAGCCTTTACCTGACAATCTTAAGTATAAGTTCCTAGGTCCAGTAGATTCTTTACTTGTGATTATAGCTTCAAATTTGGTTGATGCTCAAGTGGAAAAATTATTGGACGTTTTAGGATAGCACAAGAAAGCTATCGGCTGGACTATTGAGGATATCAAAGAGATCAGCCCCTCGATGGTGATGCACACGATACATTTGGAGAAGAATGCCAAGTCATTGAGGGAGCCACAGACAAGGCTCTACCCAGCTATGCAAGAGGTTGTGAGGACTGAAGTGATAAAGTTGTTGGATGCAGGGATCATTTATCCAATCTCTAATAGCAAGTGGGTGAGCCCGATTCATGTCGTGCTCAAACAGGCTGGATTGACGATAGTGAAGCATAAGGACGACAAGTTGATGCCAACTCATGTTCAGTCAGGATGGAGAGTGTGTCTAGACTACCGTAAGTTGAATGCTACCACAAGGAAGGATCATTTTCCACTCCCATTTATTGATCAGATGGTAGAGCGATTAGCTAGGCATGATTACTAATGTTGGGTCTGGCTGAAGACGTTAAACTTAGCACTTATGGGTGGCACCCCATAGTATATCCTTTCTGTTTGTTTATTATTTTACGTATTTCTTATTACTGCTTATTTGTAGTGTTTCTTTTGTTTTTCAATCTTTATTTTTCAGGGACAACGCGTACTTCAGTTCAAGTTTGGAGGTATGCTATGAGTCATGCCAGTTTAGCTAGTCCCCATCTCCCAGGTCAGCTCTTTCCATATTATTCACACATTGGGGACAATGTGTCATTTAAGTTTGGGAGTATGGGAGACATATTACACACACTTTGTCTTAATTTGTTGTTGTTTTTTCTTCGTTTTAAAGAAAAGATAAATGCATCGTATGTTATTTTGAAATTTTGGTTGATCTAAACAATTTTTGTGATGTGATGTCATTTGTGAGCTTAAAATTTTGAACACATGATCAGATGATAAAGTTTTAAAATTTAGTTACTTACTTTAGGCATTTGAGAATTCACATGTTTGATCTAATCTGACACGAGCATATAATTGTGTGAGGTATGACATGTGATTTTAATATGTATGTGTCCATGACTTAGCTAATTGGATGACTTGTTGAATAAACACTTTGGCATAGAAAAGTATAAAAAAAGTTATTTATAATGATTATCAATAAACTTTTCACTGAATAACTGGACATCTTGCCTCAGTAAGCAGTGAGTGTTCACGTTAAAAGGTGAGAATTTTTTTCATAATGATCATTGAGAAACTTTTCGCTGAGTAACTGGACCTCTTGCCTCAGTAAGCAGTGAGTGTTCACCTCAAAAGGTTGGAAGTTTTCTTAGTAGTAGTAAGGCCAGTTTAGTTTTGTAGCCTTTTTTTCTCGAGTTAGTAAGTCCTTAGGGGTGTCTTTACACCTAATGCCCTAAAACCATCTGGTTTGGGAGTCATTGACTCAACGCTCGTTACATGGGTCAATTAGAAAGCTTAAGGGAACTAAACATAGCAGAGCCTTGTAAAAAAATGAGACAAAAATAAACTATGCCATTTTTGTTCATTCTGATGCGAAATTCGGTAAATCTTGAGATATGGAGACATTACACATTGGAGTTATTTGGAAGCTTCATTTTTATATGCTAATTCACTTTACACTTAGTCAGACTTGTGATACCTTAGCCTGCCTTTTGTAAGAAATTAGATTTTAACATTTCTATTCATTACGAAGATGGGTTTATCTTTTTAAGCTTGCTCATGAATGAATATCATGGTTTTGTGTGCTAATTAAATTTTTGGATACCATTAGTGATGAACTTATCTTTATGCTATTTGTTTTTCATTTAGTTTTTATTTTGTTTTGCTAAAGGACTAGAAAAATGTAAGTTTGGGGGTATTTGATGAGTGCCAAATATTGCATATTTTGGCCCCTTAATTTACATTTGTTAGCTTAGGAATTTGTTACTTTGAGTTGTTTTTCGTTGTTTTACAGGTTTACAAGAACTTGGAAAGGGGTTTCACTAAATTGCCAGAATTGCCTGTACAGTGCAGTCATCTTTGCGGATTAAACTGTATTGATTCAGGAAGAACCAGGAGATTTAAATATATGTTTGGAAAGATCCGGATGTCTATTTTCTAGAGAATTTTACGGCTCGTAAATATGATTTTTCTGGAGAAAGTTATGGCAGTTTTAGTAGACAAAGGTCAGGCTGTGCGGGATTTCAGCGTGGTAAAAGTGATTTTTATGGATTAAACTGTAATGATTCAGGAAGAACCAGGAGATGAGCCATATATTCTTGGAAAGATCCGGATGTCTATTTTCTAGGGAATTTTACGACTTATAAATATGATTTTTCTAGAGAACGTTATGGCAGTTTTAGTAGACAAAGGTCGGCTGTGCGGGATTTCAACATGGGCACATCCCACATCAGTTGGAAACACATTCTATATCCGCACATCCTACATCGGATTGGAAACACATTGAACTCATGGAGTTCCCCTATAAAAGCCCCATTTCACTTCATCAAAAGGGTGTGCAATCTGGAGGACTTCTGCTAGCATTCTGGTAGATCTCGAAGGCTTTGCTACCAAGAGGGGAAGCGCCGCACAACAGCGAGTGAAATTTCTCCCAATATATAGTCAGTTTTAATTTATTTCTTTTTAGTTTTAAAGATTAATGTTTAGCACTTTTATTGTGAACTTTAGTTTCATAATTACGAGAGGCTAAAATCTTCATCTAAGGTTGAAGATGAAGCATCGCCATTGTTTGTCATAATATTTTCAGATTTGTTCATACAATTCTGATATTTTTAGTATAAATGTTTTGTTCAATTATTTGAGTAAAATCTTATGATTAATTGCTTTTAAATTGTTCAATTGGATATTCCTTGTGTTTCATCTGCCGGATACAACTGATCATTCAAATTAGATTGGATATCCATTGTGATTTTTAAACGGATACATTTGATGGTTTTGGTTTAGTTTGGGTATTTGTTGTGATTTGTATAATGGTGGATTCATGGAATGATTTGATATATTACTTTTATATAGAACATGAAAATATATGCTTTACTTTGGTGGGGTGGAATCAGAAAACCTTAGTGTTTTTATCAGTTGTTTTTAAATCAATTTAGTTTACTCTTATATTTATTTGCAAGATATAATCCAAAATTCGAAACTAGGTTAAAATAGGCTTAGTTTAGATAAAAAAATATTTTCACAACGTAATTCCCTATGGATTCGACCTCGCACTTGCACAACACTATATTGCAAACGACTCGTGCGCTTTCGAGTAATTTAAAACTCACAATAAAGTACATATCCTAGAAATCATTATCATACATTTCCTAGAAATGACATACATGCTCATAATTTTCACAATAGAAACATGTATCCTAGGAATACTTATCCAAGGAACTATAGACATTCACAATCAAGAAATCCAAGAAATTTCAATAATTATTATCCTAGGATTATGTATCATCAACATGTCTATAAATATAGAGCACCTTACAATGTTAAGAAAGTATGGGTCCTTAAAAGAACTATATTTTCTAGGACTAACCCCAAAAGACCCAAGAAATTTTGGTTACCTAAGAGTGCAATTGTGTATCCTTATGTAATGCAGACATGTCTTCACACAAAAAAAAAAAGGTAACTATCAGTAATCGAAGTGTATTCAAAGAGCTAACTCTAAGAGATGGCAGACATGTCACCATTGGAGATAATACAAAGATAAAGATCATCAGGCATGGAAAAGTTGGTAATGATTTCTCAACCATTGATCATGTATTATATGTGCAAGGCCTTAAGCCAAATTTACTTAGTATTAGTCAACTATGTGACAAAGGCAACAAAGTCATATTTGAAACCTCTCATTGTCTAGTTATAGACATCAAAAGTAACAATATCAAGTTTTTGGCCATAGACACGAAAATGTCTATATAGTTGATTTAAAATCTTTGCATTCGAAAAATGAAAAATGTTTTCCTGCATTTAGTGAAAACCCATGGCTATGGCATAGAAGACTTGGCCATGTGAATATGAATTTGTTTAAAATTATTTCATGAAAATATTTAGTCATTGGACTACCAAAAATCAAATTTGAAAAAGACAAGGTGTGTGAAATGCTTGTCAAATGGGAAAACAAACTAGAATTTCTTTAAAATAAAAAAAAATATATATATATATAGTCTCAACTACTAGACCATTAGAATTTTTCCATATGAACTTCTTTGGTCCAATAAGTACCATTAGTCTAGGTGGCCATTAATATGCTTTTGTTATTGTTGATGACTATTCAAAATATACCTTTGTTATTTTTATTGCTTACAAGGATGAAGCTTACAAAAGATTTGAAAACTTTTGTAAAAATGTTCAAAATAAAAAAAAGGAATTTGTGTTTCAAGCATTAGAAGTGATCATGGAAAAGAATTTGAAAACCAAAGTTTTTCAAAATTTTGTGATGAAAATGGAATTGATCATAACTTTTCGGCTCTTAGAACTCCTCAACAAAATGGAGTTGTTCAAAGAAAAAATAGAGTTCTAGAAAAATTTGCAAGAACAATGCTTTGTGAAAATAGCTTGCCAAAATATTTTTGGGCGGAAGCCGTAAACACTTCTTGCTATGTCTTAAATAGAGTTTTAATTAGGCTTGTGCTTAACAAAACTCCAAATGAATTATAGAAAGGTAGAAAGCCTAATATCTCTTATTTTTGTGCTTTTGGTTGTAAATGCTTTATCCTAAATAAAATTAAAACTAACTTGGGTAAATTTGACTCAAAGACCGATGAGGGAATATTCTTAGGATACTCAACCACTAGTAAAGCTTATAGAGTCTTTAACAAAGAACTTTAGTGGTTGAAGAATCCGTATATATAGTGTAATACCCATGTTCTTAAAGTAAGAGTAGAGAAGTCATTTAATAAATATGACATGAAATTAAAATAATATATATGTGAAAGATTTATTATTGAATAAAATAATTCTTTTGAAAAAAAATAAAGCGTCCAGAAAGACAAAGGTAAAGGAAAAAAAAAATTTGGTTTTAGAAAAAAAAAAGAAAAGAAATGACAACTGGACGTGGAGGATAAGAAGAAAAGAAAAAAAAAAAGGCCAACATGTGTTGGCTGTCCAACATGCATATTTTTCATGTTAGACAACACATTGTATTGGTGGCAATGTGAATTTTTTTTGGGGGGGGGGGGGGGGGGGGGAGGAGGGCAGTTCACTGGGCATATATATATTTGTTTTTTTTTTTTTAAATCTTACCAAATCTTGTTTGGTTTTCTCCCTTCTTTAATAAAAATTACTCTTTTTCTTTAAACACTTGGGGACTGAAAGAAAGGTTGAAAGAACAAAATTTTGAAAGGGTTTACGGAAGAATTTTATAGAGATGCACGGGAAGCTCTAACAAAAACAGAAGGTAATAACATGAGTTTTATTTTTTGAAATCTAGCATACATGAAATTTCCTGGAATTCAATATGAGAATTTTCAAAGGGTGTGAATTATGAAATAATTGAAGAATAAATTAGAAATTTTAATATAAATATTATGTCAGATGTTGACGATCAGTAACAGGGGAAAATTGCTCAGAGGAGCAGGAAAACAAGAAAGTGATCCACGGGTAGCTCTAAGTGCTATGTGGTGAGTTATATTTACTTTAAGTAATAAAGATAAATATGAAATATATAGTGATAGTATTTGAATAAATCATTAACTTATGACTTGGTGATAGATGAAAGTTGGTTTATAGGTATGATAGGATAGTGGATGTGTAGAGAACTATTTTATGAGAAATAATATTATTGGAATAATGAGTCGATTTAATAATAAAGATAATAAATGAAATTCTTGATGAGTTATGATTGATGATTTGATATGATTTATGAGGAGAGGAATTTAGTGGATCTTGACGAGCCATGGTTGATGATTTAATATGATTTATGAAGAGAGAAATTTAGTGAAATTTTTCAAATAATAATTTGAGAATAATCAGGATAGTTAATTTGAATGTTTGAATACATGCTTGTTTCTATATTATTGTTCATATGCATATTTCATATGCATATGCATGAAATAAAAGAACCGGGAAGACAACCAGTCTAAATGAAAATAAAAGAACTGGGAGGGCAGCCGATCTAAATGAAAACCGTGACAGCCGGTATATGTTGGAAATAAAATAACCGGGAGGGCAGCCAGTCTAAATGAGAACAAAAGAATTGGGAAGGCAGCCGGTCTAAATGAGAATAAAAGAAACGGGAAAGCAGCCGGTCTAAGATAAAAACATGTCGACATATGGGAAGACATTCCCAATAATAACAACATTTAAATTCATGCATTGCATTTGCTTAAATATTGATTGTTATTACTTGAGAGGCTAAAGTGCTATTCATGATTGTAAATTTATTGATAGATGAATGAGTCACACAAAGAGACAATTATGCTGAGAAGAAATATAGAAATATGAAATGATAAGAATTATCTGGGTGACTGATTATATGCTGTGAATCTCCTAATAAGGTAATTATGAGATAGAATTGATAATCTCAAGATGATGATTAACTATATGAAAGAAGCGATTTATAAAGGATGAGGATTTGATATGTGTAGTGATAATAGAATCTTATTATCAAAATATATAAGATATAGATGAATGAATATTGGAATACTACTTATACAAATTGAATACTTCTAGTAAGTTTAATTCACTGAGCTTGTGAAGCTCACTCATCATTATACAATGATTTCGGATAACAGGCAAAACAGATAGTTTGGTGAGTTGAGATTCAGAAGAAGTCATTATCTGTAAGCCACGTGGTTCACAGTCTCGGACTAATGGGAAAAAATATATTTGTAAATATTCATGTATATTACGTTGTATATAATGTTTAAGTCAAGATCTGAATGATATATCTCCCTTGTTAAGGGTTGAGGATTGATGTAAAAATTGCAGTTGTTATTATTTTTTATTGTTGCATATATGTGTCGTGTTGGGATTTTCAAAATGAAACAACACTGTCTCGGGGGTGGCCAACCTGGGATGGGTCGTTACAATTTTGGTATCAGAGCATTAGGTTTTATGATTCTGTAGACTGCATAAAAATTAAGAAAGTGAAAGATTAAAATAAATTATTTTCTAATGAATAGTCTAAGGATGACACGTGGATGTGCTAAAGCTAAAGGGCATCATAAGCCCCCAATATTTTGACAAGTCGAGGTTGAGTCTGAATCTGTGGTTCCTAGAAGGGAACGTGTTGACAGTGTAATTAATATTAGTAGATGTGTGAGAGAATCTGTAGTTAAAAGAGATGAGCTAAGATAAGCTCTTACACATGCTCTTGAGAAAATGAACGTAACAGATGATAGAGTTGATAGCCTATAGCATAGACTTGATGAACAGGCTAGAGTAGTGCCTGAGGTTGTTGTAAATCTAATAATGGTATACGTTCAAAAAGGAAAGATGAGTTTATGCACAAGATGCAGAGAGATTGTTTTGTTAAATATGTTAAGCTGAATGTCTTGTTGTTTAAAGGATCTATGAATCCTTTTGAGCTTGAGCTATGGGTGAAACATTTAGAAAGATTAGTTGGTGTTTTACCAGTGACTGACAAGTAGAGGGTCGCCTTTGCTTCATTTGAGTTAGAACGAGAAGCTTTAGAATGATGAGAGGATACTCTTCCCAGGGTAAGTGTATATGTTGATAGACCCTTTAACCTGGCATAGGTTTAAGGAGGTTTTCCTTGATAAATACTTTCCTTATACTTTTAGAGCCCAATAAGAAAGAGATTTTATTTATTTGAGGCAAATATATTGACTATGACTCAATATGATAGGAGATTTATGGCTTTGTCGAGGTTTGTACAGAAAATGGTAGACCTAGAGGAGAAGAAGTGTAAGAGGTTTATAGATGAACTATATTTAAATATTTGATCAAAACTATCTTACGTGAGGCATATGGATTATGTCAAGTTGGTGGATATAGCATTTCAGATTGAGAAAGGTATGATGGAGTTTAAGAGAAAGAGAAAAAGTTGTTAAAAAGGCTTAGTAGAGGTAATGGTAGTATGAGTGTACAGGGTGAGAGACCACCCCAGATGAAGCGTTCCTTGTTACAATGAACTATAGTACAAACGGAGGCAAACAAGATCTATTACTTTTGTAGCTCGGAGTACAATTAGTGGGACCCTTAGATTTGGAAGACAGGTTATGGAAACTGGGAGTCATGGTAGAGGAAGTAAGTATGCCACCAAGGGGAAGTGGTAATCTGATGTATGATCAAGAAACATAAGTTTGTTATAGATGTAATCAGATAAGATATTTATCCTGTAATTGCCTTAATTTGAAGTGCTTTATATGTAGAAAATGTGGACATATTAATGTTGGTTGATCCTGGTGCAACCCATTCTTTTGCATCCAATGTATTTATGAAGTTTATTGATGCATGTATTAGTCCTTTGATGCATAATAGTATTGCTTAAATTCTCACTAATGATAAAGTGATAATCATAAATGGTTGCAAGGGTTGTGTCATTCGTATCAGTGATAGAGAATCTGAAGTTGATTTATTACCTTTGAATATGATAGATTTTCATTAAATTTTGAGAATGAATTGGTTGTCGATGTATTATGCATGGGTTGATTGTTCCAGAAAGAACATAGTGTTCAAGATATGGACATGAGGAGTTTAACTTTCAGGGAGAACATAAGATACTTTTGAGCTATCTTATTTTACTCTAACTACTAGTAGACGGTTAAAGAAGGGTTGTGAGGAGTATTTGGCATACATAATGGATTCTAAAAAGGAAAATAGGAAATTAGAATAAATCTTAGTGGTGAAAGATTATTCCAATGTATTTCTTGATGAGTTGTCTAGTTGTCTCCCAGTAGAGAGATTAAATTCTCTATTGATGTAATACCAGGTTCATCACATATATCTATAGCACCCTACAGAGTGACACCCATTGAGTTAAGAGAGTTGAAAGTTCAAGATTTGTTAGATAAATAATTTATTCGATTTAGTGTGTCGCCTTGGGGAGCCTTATTTTATTTGTGAAGATAAAAGATGGAATGATGAGATTGTGTGTAGACTATAGATAGTTGAATAAAATAACCATTAAGAACAAATATCCCTTACCCAAGATAAATGATTTATTTGAGAAGCTGCAGGGAGCAAGAGTATTTTCTAAGATAGACCTGAGATCAAGTTATCGCCCATTTGAGAATAAAAGAAGAAAACGTGTCTAAGACTGCTTTTAGGACACATTATGATCATAAGTTTCTAGTGATGCCATTTGGGTTGACTAATGTTCCAGCAACATTCATGGACTTGATGAATAAAATGTGTAAACCATTCATTGATAAGTTTTGGTTATGTTCATTGATAACATCTTGGTATATTTTAAGATTAAGGAAGAGCATGTAAAACATTTAGAAATTGTGTTGGAGATTTTGAGGAGAGAGAGAATGTATGCTATAATTTCCTAAATGTGCATTTTGGCTGAATGAAATAACTTTCTTGGAACATGTAATATCTGGAGATGGCATAACAGCTGATCCACAAAAAGATAGAGGTAATATAGAGTTAGGACAGACTAACTAATGTAACTGAGATTAGAATCTTCTTGGGGTTAATTGGTTATTATAGAAGATTTTTTTTCAGAATTTTTCTATTATTGTAGTACTATTGACTAGATTAACCAGGAAAGAGGTGAGATTTGTATGGTTTGGGAGTGAGAGAAAAGTTTTCAATTACTAAAAGAGAAATTGACAATAGCTCCAGTATTGGTGCTTCATTCTGGTGATGAAGGATTTGTGGTGTATAGTGATGTATCCCATCAAGAGTTAGGATGTGTGTTGATGTAAAATGAGAAGGTAATGACATGTGCTTCTAAGAAATTGAGAAATTATGAGAGAAATTACCCTACCCATGACTTAGAGTTGGCTACCAGAGTGTTTACTTTAAATATTAGAGACATCATCTGTGTGGAGCCACTTGTGAGATATTTACTGATCACAAGAGTTTGACATACTTCCATACCTAGAGAGAGTTGAATTTGAGACAGAGGTGGTAGATGGAGTTGATTAGTGACTATGATTGTATAATTCACTATCATCTAGAAAAGGCGAATATGGTAGCTGATGCATTGAGTAGAAAGTATACAAGAAGGTTAACTGCTATTGAGAGTCCTAATATGAAATTGATGATACATTTAAGAGAGATAAGAATGAAGTTGAATATCAGTGATAGAGGATCATTGTTAAAAAAATGGTTGTACAGTCATCCATAGTAAAATGCTTGTTAGAGATGTAAGGTAGAGATGAAGAGATAGAGAAGATTAAGCAGGATGTGCTTAGTAGAAAGCAATATGAGTTAAAATTTTGAAATGATGGTGTTTTAGTATGGGAACATAGAATAAATGTTCCTAATGATGTGGAATTAAGAATGGAGATATTGAAAGAGGCACATGATGATATATATTTGATGCACTCGAGTAACAATAAGATATACAAAGGATTGAGACAGAATTTCTGGTGGTCAGAATTGAAGAGGGATGTAGCTTAATATATTTCTAGATGTTTGGTTTGTCAGCAAGTGAAGTCAAAGAACAAACATCCGGGAGGCTTATTATAGCCTCTTCCTATGCTCGAATGACCATAGCAAAATATGAGCATAGATTTTATTTCTGGATTTTTCCATACCCAGAGAGGTCACGATACAGTGTAAGTGATAATAGATGGACTTTCTAAGTCATCTCAATTTCTTTCAATTAAAACAAATTAGAGTCCTAAAAAGTTGGTTGAACTGTATATAGGTAAGATTGTAAGGTTGTATGGAGTACTATTGAGCATAGTGTCAAATAGAGATGTTAGAGTTGCATCTTGGTTTTGGATAGGCTTTTAGAAAGCCATGTGTAAACAGTTATAGTTTATTACAACTTTTTATCCTCAAACAGATGAGCAGATAAAAAGGATTATTAGAGTACTAGAAGATATGTTAAGGGCAAATATGATGAGTTTCTCAGTAAGTTGGGATGTTTACTTGCCCATGATTGAATTTGCTTATAATAATCAGTATCAAACTAGTATTGAGATGACACCATTTGAGGCCTTATATGGTAGGAGGTGTAGAACTCCAGTATGCTGGGAAGAAGTTGGAGAGAGAAAGACATTTGGTCTATAAATTGTTGAGTTAACAACTAAGATGATCAAACTGGTTAGAGAAAACCTTTAAACATCACAGAGTAGACCAAATAGCAATGCTAATAATAGAAGAAGACCTCTTGAGTTTCAAGTAGGTGATTGGGTGTATTTGAAAATATCTACATAAAAAAGTGTGTTAAGAGTCAAAAAGAAAGGAAAGTTGAGTCTGAGGTAAGTGGGACCCTATGAGGTTATTGAGAAAGTTGAGCTAGTTGTGAATAGCATGGATCTGCCTCCAAAGTTGAAGCAGTTATATAATGTATTTCATGTTTCACTTTTGAGAAAATGTTTACATGATGAATCTCATAATATTTCGAGCCAAGCTGTAGAACTTCAGGAAGATTTGACCTTTATACAAGTACCAGTCAGAATTCGAGACAGAAAAGAACAAGTCTTGTATAATAAAGTAATTCCATTAATTCAAGTTCCGTGACGGAATAAATATGTTGAAGAGATTACATGAGAGCGTGAGACAACTATGAAGAAATATTATCATAATTGTTTCTTGAGTTAGGTAAGGAAATTTCGGGGACGAGATTTTTATAAGGTGGGTAGAATTGTAATACACGTGTTCTTAAAGTAAAGGTAAAAAAGTAATTTAATAAATATTACATGGAATTAAAATAACATATATATGTGGAAGATTTATTATTGAATAAAATAATTCTTTTGAAAAAAAACGGATGCGTGGTGGTGTAAAGAAAAAGAAAAAGGAAAAAAAATGAAGTATCCAGAAGGACAAAGGAAAATGAAAAAGAAAAAGGAAAAAAAAAAGTTTTGGTCATAGAAAAAAAATGAAAAAAAGGACAACTAGACGTGGAGGATAAGAAGAAAAGAAAAAAAAAAAAAAAAAAAGGCCAACACGTGTTGGCTGTCTAACATGCATATTTTGCATGTTAGACAACACACTGCATTGATGGCGATCTGAATTAGGAGGTGGGGCAGTTAACTGGGCATATATATATATATATATAAGTGTTGAGTTTTTTGTTTTATTTTTTTAAATCTTACCAAATCCTGTTTGGTTTTCTCCCTTCTTCAATACAAATTATTCTCTTTCTTTAAGCACTTGGGGGTTGAAAGAAAGATTGAAAGAGTAAAATTTTGAAGGGGTTTACAGGAGAATTTTATAGAGAGGCATAAGAAGCTCTAAGAAAAACAGAATGTAATAACATGAGTTTTATTTTTTGAAATCTAGCATACATGAAATTTCACGGAATTCAATGTGGGGATTTACAAAGGGTGTGAATTATGAAGGAATTGAAGAATAAATTAAAAATTTTAATATAAATATTATGTCAGGTGTTGACGATCAGCAATCGAGGGAAATTGCTGAGAGGAGCAGAAAAGGCAAGGAAGTGATCCACGGGTAGCTCTAAGTGCTACGTGGTGAGTTAGATTTACTTTAAGTAATCAAGATAAATATGAAATATATAGTGATATTATTTGAATAAATCATTAACTTATGATTTGGTGATAGATGAAAGTAGGTTGATAGGTATGATAGGAATAGTGGATGTGTAGAGAACTATTTTATGAGAAATAATATTATTGGAATAATGAGTCGATTTAATAATAAAGGTAATAAGTGAAATTCTTGACGAGCTATGGTTGATGATTTGATATGATTTATGAGGAGAGAAATTTAGTGGATCTTGATGAGCTATGGTTGATGATTTTATATGATTTATAAGGAGAGAAATTTAGTGGAATTTTTCAAATAATAATTTAAGAATAATCAGGATAGCTAATTTGGATGTTTGAATACATGCTTGTTTCTATATTATTGGTCATATGCATATTTCATATCATTATTCATATGCATATGAAAGAAATAAAAAAAATCGGGAAGGCAACCGGTCTAAATGAAAATAAAAGAACCGGGAGAGCAGCCGATCTAAATGAAAACCATGATAGCTGGTATATGCTGGAAATAAAAGAATTGGGAGAGCAGTCGGTCTAAATGAGGACAAAAGAACTGGGAAGACAATCAGTCTAAATGAGAGTGAAAGAACCGGAAAGGTAGCCGGTCTAAGATAAAAACATGTCGACATGTGGGAAGATGTTCCCAATAATAATAACATTTAAATTCATGCATTGCATTTGCTTAAATATTGATTGTTATTACTTGAGATGCTAAAGTGCTATTCATGATTGTAAATTTATTGATAGATGAATGAGTCACACAGAGAGACAATTATGCTATGAAATAATGAGAATTATCTGGGTGACTGATTATATGCTTTGAACCTCCTAATGAGGTAATTATGAGATAGAATTGATAATCTCAAGATGATGATTAACTATATGAAAAAAGAGATTTATAGAGGATGTGGATTTGATATGAGTAGTGATAATAGAATGTTATCATCAAAATATATAAGATATAGATGAATGAATATTGGAAGACTACTTATACAAATTGAATACTTCTAGTAAGTTTAATTCACTGAGCTTGTTTAGCTCACTCCTTATTGTACAATGATTTCAAGTAGCAGGCAAGACAGATAGTTTAGTGAGTTGAGATTCAGACGAAATCATTATATGTAAGCCACATGGTTTACATCCTCAGACTAATGGGGAAAAATATATTTGTAAATATTCATGCATATTAAGTTGTGTATAATGTTTAAGTCAAGATCTAAATGATGTATCCCCCTTGTTAAGGGTTGAGGATTGATGTAAAAATTGCAGTTGGTATTATTTTTTATTGTTGTATATATGTGTCATGCTGGGATTTTCAAAATGTGACAATACTGTCTTGGGGTGGCTAACCCGTGATAGGTCGTTACATGTAGCCTTTGATGAATCTAACCCAATTAGTAGTTAAGTAGTTTCTTTTAATGATGATGCAGATTTCATCCAAGAACAGAAACACCTACTCCCATTGTTGACCCGGTGGAGAGCCAACCTCAAACAAGTCAAGAGGTAGATGCTCTCAATCTTGATCAACCATCTACAAGTTAATAAGATGGTAGTCTTCCTAAAGATTGGAGGTATGTGAATTATCATCCAATCGATCAAGTGATTGGTGATCATTCACAAGGGGTAAGAACTTGTTCTTCTATTAGAAATATTTGTAATTGTGTAGCTTATTTATCGCAACTAAAACCTAAGACGTTTATAGAAGCCGAGAAGGATGTCGATTGGATAAATGCTATGCAAGAATAAATAAATCAATTTGAAAGAAATAAAGTATGGAATCTAGTTCCTAGACCAAAGAATCATACTATAATAGGAAGTAAATAGTTATTTAGAAATAAGATAGATGAAAATGGAATAGTAACTAGGAACAATGCTAGACTAGTTGCTAAGGGATATAATATAGAAGAAGGAATAGATTTTGATGAGATCTATGCCCCCGTAGCTAGATTAGAAGCTATTCAAATGTTATTAGCCTTGCATGCTTCAATAAATTTAAGCTATTTCCAATGGATGTAAAAAGTGCATTCTTAAATGGTTTTATAGAAGAAGAGGTTTATGTTGAGCAACCTCTTGGATTTGAAAATCTTAGTCTTCCAAACCATGTTTATAAACTTTCTAAAGCTCACTATGGGTTGAAGCAAGCTCCAAGAGCATGGTATGATAGACTAAGTAAGTTTTTGATTGAAAATAGTTTTACAAGAGGAAAAATAGACACAAATCTCTTCACAAAAATTCATAAGAATGACACACTACTAGTCCAAATATATATTGATGATATTATATTTGGTGTTACTAATGAATTCATGTATCAAGAGTTTGCTAAGTGCATGCAAAGAGAATTTGAAATGAGCATGATGAGAGAACTCATCTATTTTCTTGGACTTCAAATCAAACAATTGAAAGAGGTGATCTTAACCAATCAATTAAAGTACACCAAGGACCTATTAAGAAGGCTTGATATGGAAAGCTCAAAGTCAATTGGTACTCCTATGAGCACCTCTACAAAACTTGACCTAGATGAGGGAGGTAAGTGTGTAGACTCTAAAACTTATAGAAGTATGATAGGAGCTTTACTTTATTTAACTGCAAGTAGACCTGATATAATGTTCAGTGTATGCATGTGTGCTAGATTTCAAGCTAATCCTAAGGAATCACATGTAATTGCAGTAAAAAGAATCCTTAGATATCTACAAGGGACTCAAAACTTAGGATTATGGTACTCTAGAGATTCATCTTGTGAGCTTGTAGGATATTTATATGCTGATTTTATGGGTTGTAGACTAGATAGAAAAAGCACTAGTGGAACATAAAAATTCTTAGGTGCAATGCTAACCTCTTGGTTTTCCAAGAAACAAAACTTGGTTGCGCTATCAATCACTGAGGCAGAACATGTAGCAGCCGGAAGTTGTTGTGCACAAATGTTATGGATGAAACAACAACTAGAAGACTATGGCATGAACTTTAAAGATATTCCAATTCATTGTGATAACACTAGTGCCATCAACTTGACCAAAAATCCTATTTAGCATTTTAGAACCAAATGCATAAAAATTAGACATCATTTCATAAGAGATCATGCTCAAAAGGGTGATATTAGACTAAAATTTATTCCTTCGGAAGATTAGATAGCTAATATTCTTACAAAACCCTTAAGTGAAAATAGTTTTTGTACGATTAAACTATTGATGGGCTTTAAAGATTATGATAAACTGTACGTTTGATTGCATCAACATTCATCATATGCATATTTGTCATATAGTGAATGAGTATTAACTCATATTTAATATATCTCTAACTCAAGATGGCATAGATAAACAAAATTTGTGCTAAAATTCTAAGTTAGAGCTCAAATTTTTAAGTTTTGTAAATGGTCTAGTCGACTGGTAACACATTGCCAATTCAACCAGTCGACTAGTTTAAGGAACCAGTCGACTAGTACCACAAGACATTGTTTGGAGCTTTGGTAACCTACCCAGTCGACTGGCATGGATAACCCAGTCGACTGGTATGTTTCTGCCAGTTTACTCAGTCGACTAGTGTTCCGACCTAGTCGACTAGTGTTCCGACCCAGTCGACTGGTACGTCAAAAATTCCCAAAATGATGAAGGACCCAGTCGACTGGTGCCCTAACCCAGTCGACTGGTATCACGATATTATAAATAGTCGCTTCAGTTTTTCAGAAATTTCACGTCATTTTTTAAAACCCTAAGTTTTCTTTCTCTAGAAAATCCCTGATTTAAGATCAAAATCTCCTAAAACCACTTTATGGAAACCTCAAATTCATCCTATATCACCTCTATTCCAACTTTTCACGGTTGAAAATTCTGTTTTCCTCAAAAATCTCTCTAAAACTGTAACGAGCCATCCCGGGTTGGCCACCCCCGAGACGGTGTTGTCATATTCTGAAAATTCCAGCACGACACATATATGCAACAATAAAAATAATACTAACATAAATTTTTACATCAATCCTCAACCTTCAACAGGGGAGATACATCATTCTGATCTTGACTTAAACATTATATACACCATAATATGCACGAATATTTACAAATAAATTTTTATTTTTATTTTCTCATTAGTCTGAGGATGTGGACACGTACGTGGCTTATAGAAAATGATTTCGTCTGAACCTCAACTCACCAAACTATTTTTCCTACCTGCTACCTGAAATCGTTGTATAATGAGGAATAAGCTTCACAAGCTCAGTGAATTAAATTTACTAGAAGTATTCAATTTTATACTCCCAGTTACATCTTATAATTCAATTGCTTCTAAAAAATCTTCCGATGTTCATTCATCTTTTTCCTCAAATAATTCAATAACAATATTCTGCAATCACTACTCAATTTCATAATTTCTCTATTACCCAAACTCTTCTTAAGTTACTCATCAGACATATTTCCATATTTCTTCCTTAGCATATTTGTCTCTCTGTGAGACTCATTCCTCTATCAATAGATTTACAATCATAAATAGCACTTTAACATATCAAGCAATAACAATCAATATTTAAAACAAATGCAATGCGTGAAGTTAAATGTTATTATTATTGGGAACATCTTTCCACATGTTGACATGTTTTTATCTTAGACCGGCTACCTTTCCAGTTCTTTCATTCTCATTTAGATCGGCTGCCTTCCTGATTCTTTTATTCTCATTTAGACCGGCTGATCTCCCGGTTATTTTATTCTCATTTAAACTGGTTGCCTTCTCGGTTCTTTTATTTTCATTTATATGCATATGAACAATAATATAGAAACACACATGAATTCAAATATTTAAATTAACTATCCTGATTATTCTCAAATTAATATTTAAAAAATTCTACTAAATTCTCCTCCTCATAAATCATATCAAATCACCAACCATAGCTTATCAAGATCCACTAAATTTTCTCTCCTCATAAATCATATCAAATCATCAACCATAGCTCATCAAGAATTTCACTTATCGCCTTTATTATTAAATCAACTCATTATTCCAATAATATTATTTCTCATAAAATAATTCTCTACACATCCACTATTCCTATCATATCTATCAACCAACTTTCATCTATCACCAAATCATAAGTTAATGATTTATTTTAATATTATCACTATATATTTCATATTTATCTTGATTACTTAAAGTAAATCTAACTCACCACGTAGCACTTAGAGCTACCCGTGGATCACTTCCTTGCCTTTCCTGCTCCTCTTAGTAATTTTTCCCGGTTGCTGATCGTCAACACCTGACATAATATTTATATTAAATTTCTAAATTAGTCTTCAATTCTTCATAATTCACACCCTTTGAATATTCCAACTTTAAATTCCAGGAAATTTCATGTATGCTAAATTTCAGAAATAAACTTCATGTTATTACATTCTATTTTTCTTAGAGCTTCCCATGGTTTTCTATAAAATTCTCCTGTAAACCTCTTCAAAAATTTTCTCTTTCAAACTTTCTTTCGATCCCCAAGTGTTTAAAGAAATAGAGTAATTTGAATCGTAGTTAAAGAAAAACCAAACAGGATTTGGTAAGTAATTAAAAAAAGCTAAAGCTATATATATATATATATATATATATATATATATATATATATATATATATGTGTGTAAAATCTCACATAGCAACTCCCCCCCCCCCATTTGCTGCCACGGTTGTGTGATGATGTCTTACATGCAGTATCACACTCTTAACTTGGCAATTGCCACTTTTTTTTTCTTCTGGGAGCAATTTTTTTCTTTTCTTTCTTCTTCTAGACGCCAGTTTTTTTTTAGAATTGTTTCATAAAAATTAAATCTTTCGTATGTGTAAATATTTATATTATTTTAACTCTATGTCATAATTATTAAAGTACTTTTTTACCCTTACTTTACAAATACGGGTATTACAAAAAGGATCTTTTTAAAATGTTTGAGAGAATCTGGATCAAGACCACCATTGGAGGACTTCATGCGCCTACAAGGCCATAGTCCAAGAAATCCACAACACCGGATGCCAAGGAAAAGGGTTTGGCGGGTTCCTCGAGCAAAAATGCGAGGACTGAGCTCGACGACTCACTCTTCTGGAGTCCAACCACCAAAGAAAGGTATAACTCCATCATACGCCACAAAAAGATCATGACGGGTAGATTCGTTGACTTCGATTCTATCTGTCATGCAAATTTTGACATATTACCTACTTTCGAGGCAGTACAATTTACACCACTTGTCAAGATTCACCAAAAATACTACCCGCGCCTCATTCACCAGTTCTACGCAAACCTGGTGAAGCCTAGTCCACTGGCTCTTCATTTCAGAACCAGTGTGATGGGCATGGAGTTTGAGATGAACACTGACCTTCTGTTTAGCTTACTAAGGATCCCTGTGGAAGGGATCCAATGGAGTCTGGACGGATGGCCG
This sequence comes from Bretschneidera sinensis, assembly GCA_023935145.1. Lineage (NCBI taxonomy): Eukaryota > Viridiplantae > Streptophyta > Magnoliopsida > Brassicales > Akaniaceae > Bretschneidera > Bretschneidera sinensis. The sequence continues at coordinate 63,198,435 of CM043705.1, forward strand.
AACAACTTAGATTATGAGGAGGCAAGCCAGATCGTTAGGGGAGACCTTAACTACATCTTTAGGCCCACTAAATTTCACACCTATAGTGACATGCTCCTCGACTTGAAGCTGTTCAACCTCATTTTTAGTTGGACCATCCATCCATGGCTCGAGAGTCGGGGCTATCTCTCTAAGATAGACGTGGTATTGATTTGATGTCTTAAAACTGGACACCACTTCAATATCTACCCCCTACTGCTCGCCAACATGATAAACAGTGAAGCTAGTGACTCCGGGTGCCTTCCCTACAGGATGCTCATTACCCTTATCCTACAGCACTTCCATGTCCCTCTACCTGCCTCTAAGGCTCAGGACATCAGCTCCAAGGACATCATCAACGTCTCTTCTCTGAAGAAGATGGCGTGCATGATCCGAGATGGGATGATTTACTCCAAGGCAGGGAGGAACATATGGATCGGTGAGGTGATGACAGCAGCGAGGAGGATGATGAGGTCCATCATGATGCAGCCCCTCCTACTGCGATGGATACTGATGACTGAGTACCCAGTCTATAGCATGGTGTTCTAATGCTGGTCAGGCTAGATACGAAGATTTACTATAGGCTATTTTAAGCCTTCAGCTATTAACACAGTCTGGGTTCCAGAGCTTGAGCTCCTTAGTTGATTCTATACATCACAACCTCCACACACCTCATGACAATTTCGAGCTGCATCGAGAACACATAGAGGGCTTCTTGGCTGAGCTTCGGGATCTTCTATGAGATAGCTTTGGTTCCCCCACTCGTTGAGCTTTATGTTGTATCTCCTTATTATGTATATATGTAGCTCTTAGATGATCTTAACACGAACATTTCATGCTTTATCATACATTTTTATTATTGTACTAGATATTTGGCTTCGATAAGCCCATGATGTATTGATTCTTGTATTTATGCCTACTTTTCAGTAATCTAGTTTATGGTTCATATACTTGCTTTAATTTTGAGCTATACAAGTGCTTGGTTTAAGCCATTCGTACTCTGCAATATGCTTTAACTACTTTATGCCAGTGTGGAAATTTCGGCTTTTCCTGGGAAATTTTCCCAACCTCAAATAATACCTAGTTTTCGCATACTAATTTTTTTTTTTTTAATTATCTTCCTATTCCAGTTATTCTAGTTACTTATTTTTCAAGTTTACACCTCATTTTCTACTGTTGTCAAAACGGGGGAGAAAAAGAGAAAAATCAATATAAACTTAGAATAGAGCACATATTTAGGGGGAGCATTGCTCTAAACACATTGACAAATGTATTATAAAAATGCATGTTTGTTTGAGTTGAGACAACTACTTATAAAATGCATTTTGAATGCTCAACAGGTTGGCTTTTATCCGATAAACAGAGACTTTGTCCAAATTTTTCTGAAAAACCAACACTTAGCTTCTAAAAACTGTTTTTCTCTTATTAGTTTTGTCATCATCCAAAAAAGGGAGATTGTTGACCCGTATTTGATTTTAATAATGATAAAACACTACTCTAATTGCACTAACAGTTTTATCTAAATTTTTAAGCAGCAAAAACATTCAGCATAAAAACAAATAAACAAGAACTCAACTCGATTCATACATCAAGACAAGACAGAAGATCTAGACTAGGTATTAAGGTAATGAAAACAATTGTAAATCTCACATGTTCAAATACTTAGCTTAATCTGTGGCTCATTTTACAAAAGACTTTGAAAAAACTATTAATACAAATGTTTCCAAGTCAAAAACAGTTTTGAAACATGAAAAACTGGGTTGAATGATAACCCAGTCGACCTGGGTATAGGAAAGAAGGTTCCCAGTTGATTGGTGTCAAGAACCTAATTGACTGGCAATTAGGATAGAAAGTTTCGAGTCGACTAGTGCATAAGACCCAGTCGACTGGTACTCTCTCATAGCCTAAAAAGTGAAGTTTCTCACTTGACCCAGTCGACTAGTACAAGGACCCAATCGACTGGTAATTCAAAAATATGACAGTTTGAGACGCAGGATTTAAGCATTTAATGCACAAAACCTACCAAGTCAGTGTCAAATGGCCATATTGATTCAAGGCTATATAAACCCATTTCAATGAGCATTTAAAACAAGAAGATAACACATTCAATTCACAAGTTTTCTCATTAATTCTCAAAAAGCTTTGAAAAATCTATTGTTGAACAAATTTTCAAGCTTATTCTTGAAAGAGATATATTGTTCATTTGTAAAAGCACTTATTGCTATCTCTCTACCATTTACTTTACAACAAATCTCATTTATTGTAAAAAGGAAAGAGTTGTAATAACTCTTAGAGTGTTTAGGATTAAACACTTCTTTGTAGCTTCAGTGAGGAAGGGATTAGCTTCTATGAGGAAGGGATTACGTGTAAGGTTTGTGCAACACTCATGAAGTTGAATGACTAAAGTTTTAGTGGATTACTTCAAAGAGGTTCCTTGAAGAGAGTGGACGTAGGGTCAGAAGAAATCCAATATTGTCGAACCACTATAAACTGAGTTTGCACTTTCTTTTCCTTAAACTATTTTACTTCAAGAACATTACTTGTTTGTATGTTTTGTGCATTTAACTGTTTTTATAAACTTACAAAGTAATTAGCAAAAGATTTTAAAAACCTAATTCTCTTGGGTTTGAACCTCGGTTTACATGTATGTAACGTTTACAATAATGTTTACATTTATAACGTAATAATGGTTTGGTTTGATATTTTTTATAACATGTACAACATTAATGGAATGATACTTGATACTTAAAGTTATACTTAATATGTATATATGCTACTATAATAATTACAGAAATAATTTAATAATAATTTTTTGTTAGATACATACAAACCAATAGCAAGTAGATCAAAATCATTGAATCAACACATGGTTTGACAACATTCCAATAAAGATAATCTTTTCTTGTCATTTTTTTTTGTTAATAATGTAATGATTTGGTACTGTAACTGTTGGTCCAAAATATGTTATAGCAATACCCAAGAGCGGGGTGAATTGTGTATTAAGAATTTTTCAATTTCTTTTTGCAATCTCAAATATCAAAATACATGCAGAATTAAATCAAATCAATCTTTCTAAATTACTAGCACAAATATGAGGGAGTTTATTGCTTAATATAGAAAAGATAATTTAATTATAAAATAATTAAACAATCGATCTCATTTACTTGAATAATAAATAATTCTAAGCAAGTAATTATGCAAGTAATTAAGGAGATAGAGTTAGAGAGATGCAAACATGATTTATAGTGGTTCGGCAATATCGGAAATCCTTCTGACCCTACTTCCACTCTCTTCAAGGATCCTCTTGAAGCTTTCCACTAAACAAGCAACTTCTGAGTGTTACTTAAACCGTTACAAATAACTTATGGGTGTTGTTTCCACCATTACAAGAATTTCTTTATCAAGTGTTTATATCTAAACACTTTTAAGAATTATACACACTCTTACAAACAAGAGTTATAACTAAATCTTTACAAACAAGGTTGTAGGAATGAGAAGTTTGAAACAAGAGAGAGTGTACAATAAATGCTGACAACTCAGAAAGTTTCTCTCTTTAAAGCTTAAAGCTCAACACTGGCTCAAGAATAAAATTGAAAGCTTGATTCTTTCAATAAATATTTTATGTGGCATTCAAGATGGTTGTTGAGGCTTTTAATGGCTGGGTATTTATAGCAAAAACTCCAAACAGCCAATTCAAATACAATATGACCGTTTGAGCATTAAATGCAACTGATTCGCGCAAGATTTGAGCTAGAAGTGATCATCGGCTTGTTGCCCATGGGCTCGCTTGGCTCAGCTCATAATTTTTACGGCCTTGAATAAGAAATATTGAGCAATGGGTCGGGTTTGGACAAAAAATCACACCTGATTTTAAAACAGGCTTAGCCTGGATATTGAAAAATTAAGTCGGACTAGCCCAACCCAGTCCACACACAGATATATATATATATATATTAATTTAGTATACTTATAATACGAAAGAGAAACCAAACTACTATAATAATATATTTATTTGATTTTTGTGAGTATTTTTGTATTTTTTTTTGCATCATCATTTCTTTTTATTAATAACATTTTTTTTCATTTAAAAATATTAATAAACAAAAATATTTAGTCATTTATTTTTTTTACATAATAATTGCTTTCTAAACTAACTATAAGTAGGGAAAATCATGAAAAATTCAAGCTCGATGAGCAAGCTTGGGCTTGACTTGATTTTTTATGGTCGGACTTTAACAAAATTTGAGCCTCAAATTATTGAGTCGGCCCAAATTGACTAAGTTAGGCCTAGATTTTGGTGTAAGCGTGACTCGAACCTAATCTGACCCGACTATGTCGAGCTTAGACTTTGTTGTAAGTGCGATTCGAATCCAACCCGGCCGGGGTTTGATCACCTCTAATTTGATCATATTTTCCTTTTAAAGAAAAATTTGAAGTTCTTATCAATCGTCTTCAATTATTATTATTATTATTATTAAATAAGCTATCATTGTCAGAGAAAATGAAGATCTTTAGTAACAACTCACAAGCATTAGACCAAATCACCCTTCTGGACACAATTTTTTTAATGAAACTTTGTCCAACATAGAATATATTTGACAAGATGAATGACAACATAAATCAATGATTTGTGCTTACTTCAATATAGGATGATGAAAGGTACACACGTGCCAAAAATTTTAAGTCAAAACTGAGACAAAAGATTAAATATAAACAACTTAGGTAATGATCATATACACATAACTGAGACCACACCGACTGATTACATGCAAATCACCAATTTTTTTTTTATTTATGAGAAGTGCATGCAATTCACTCATGTGTATATATATATATAAACACACACACACCGTAAATCTAATTATCAATTTCAAAGAAACGTGTTACCAAGTGCATATTCAAGAATAAGAACATTTACTAGTTCAAAATTTTCAATTTAATGTAAGTTAGCATTACAAAATCAAAATCAAGCCACTTCAGTTCAGGTATCCAAAAATTTCCACATAGGTTATCGCGATAGAACTTTTCAAGTTATCCTTAGAGTGAGAGAGTTTGATTCCTAGTCTCTTTTACATTAGCAAGCGACTCTACGAACTAAACTAGTTGATAGCCACTTGTTAATAATATTATAACGACTTTAGCTATTGCAAATTTTTTTTATATAATTGGTGATAAAAACTAAAAGATAATTTCAAAATATATGCTTGTAGAAATCAAAATAATTTTAACACAACATAAATATATGATATTAAGCAATAATGTATAATAAAATAAAATAAATAATTAAAATAGAGAAAACATAATGAGTTGGCCTGTGAGTCGCGAAAAGCCACTGTCCTAAAGCCGTTATAGCCTCCCTACGTGCAGGTACAAATTGTTAAGACCAACTCCAAGATAAAACTCATGTGCTCGCAGCTTTGCCTCCTAGAATGTGCATATCCACTGGGAAGCGAGGGTGAACCGACCCGATTAAGGTTGCCAAAAAACGCAAATATGTAAAAAGTAAAAAACAAGAAAAGAATCTGAAAATTTGTATCTTAGACTCTTGACAATCTTGGTATTTATAAGCACAAATGAGCCGAGCAATTTAATTCAAAATTTAAAATAGAAATAATTACAAAATTTGTAACTCTTAATTTATTTAGATTAATCACAAAATTGTAACTCTCATGTAATTGAGATTAATCACAAATTTATAACTTTCAATTTATTAGCTATATTAAAATAATCACTATTGAAAAGTCATTTATAATTATAAAATGTGTAACTCTCAATTTGATTATTATATTAAAATTATCAAATAATAGCTATTAAAAACCACGAATAATTGTTAAAAATTTAAAAACTTTCTTAACACCTATTACTTCTTCAATCATAACTAATTTTTACTTCAAAAATTAAAATATATGACTGATAATAAAATTTGGTTAACACTGAGGCAACCAATTTGATATTTAATGATATTCTTCTTCCAAACAGTGAAGCTCAATCTAAGCTTTTCCCGATCTCCCATTTCCTGTAACTCTGAAATCCAACAAAGTCGAACTCTAATACCTCAGAGCCACACAATTCAAAGCAAATAAATGAAAATATTCCATTACCTTTTCTCTGGAACCAAACGGACAAAAAAAAAATCACGTACAGAAAGCGAAGGAACTATATATGAAGAGTTTAGATAGTGGCACGTTTGCATATAAGATTTTTTTGTTAATTCGGGTCTAAACCATTAATCAGTTAAAATTTTTATTAGTAATCTTAAAAAATTTATTGATAATGTTAATTTTTATGTCTCAGACTTATATTAACATTATCAATAAAGTTTTTTAACATTACAAATGAAGTTTCCTGCTGACCTAAACCAACGGGTTTAGACCCGAACGAGCCAAGAAATTTTGTGTTTGCATAAGGAGAAGTTGGGCCCACAATCGAACAGGATAGATTAACTTGCTTAACCAATGGAAAATTTCCCATTCAATCGTGATAATGGAATTTGAAAAGTTCATTGGTAATCACAGAAAGTTGAGTAGTAATTTTGACATTAAATTTTTTTAAAAATTTTTAAAACAATTATTATTCAGTTTCTTGTGATTACTAATAAATTTTTTAAAATTTTTAAAATAATTATTATTCAATTTCCTGTGATTACTAATGAATTTTTTCAATTCTGTAATAATTCCCACGAATATTTAACATCACTGTTTTTTCGAATTATTAGAAGTCCTATTGAAAGTGATAGCATACGAAAAATTAGACGGGCAGAGTAGCCACAATAAAACTGCCTTTGTAATTAGTAGAAAAAAAACTACCATACCAAAAAATGGTAAAAACTTGAACTTCTTAAAATCTATTTTTTAGCTTTTAGTTTTTTTTTATAAAACTTGTTTGTTTAATTACATTTACACTCTTTGTAGATATTGAAGAATTTCTTGTAACAAATAACATCATGAAATTCCCATCTTAAACTTTAAAGGATTGTTGTATTAAGTTTTTTATTTTGCAAGAAATGATTAACATACCATTTTATTTTTAAATTACTTTAATTTTTTTATTCAATATAGAGTTATAGGCCAAAGTATTTAAAAATTAACAAAAAATAAATTTATATCTTAAAAACAAATTTTCAATTATACCAAAAACCTAGATATGATATATAGTATGTATTATTTAGTGATTTGAGCTAGAAGTGATCATCGGCCCGTTGCCCATGGACTCGCTTGGCTCGACTCATAATTTTTACGGGCTTAAATAAGAAAAATTGTGCAATGGGTCGGGTTTGGACAAAAAATCACACCATATTTTAAAAAGGGCTTAGACAAGATATTGAAAAATTAAGTCGGACTAGCCCAACCCAGTCCACATATTGTTATTATTATTATTATATAAGCTATCATCATTTAAAATTAAGGATAAATTGACAATAATTTATTGATTCAGTGGCAAATCATTAAGGTTGAAGCTCTAAGACCACAAAACCTTAGGTTTAATTTCTGGTGTATGAGTTATTTATCGAACTTATAATTAATTACATTTACCACTTTAAATGAGTAGTATGATAGTATTATTGTTAGTTTCTATATAAATTATTAGTCCGGCTGTATTGTGGATTTTTATATGAATTACGTGATAATATTGTAAGTTTATATTGTAATCAAATCAATCATTATGTCATGGTTATCAATTAACTTAGTTGGTAGAGCCACTTGTCATTGGACAAAAGATTAGAGTTTTGTCTCACTCGCACCAAGAATGGGAGATGATTAACTCTCGTTGTGTAGCTCAATTTTTTTATAAAAAAATCAATTATTAAATGTATTATTCCATATATAACGTCATTTCAATAAAAATAAATAAAATGAAAATTAAGGATAAATTATCCAATTTTATCAAATCCGTGCAATGACAAAAAGAAAATTACTTGATAACCCATGTCTCTAGAAACGCCGCAAAAGGAAATTAAAAAATGTGCATAGTCTTGTATAAAACAATTTCAAGTGTAAGGAGAGGGAAATCGATGAAACAAACTCAATTTTTTTGTGACACACAAAGTTGAAAACACTCCAAATAATTCAATTTTAAATAAGAGTATAGATATATTAGGGGAAGTTAAAAATAAAAGATAAGTTGACAAGTATTTGCTGGCTATGGGGTTCGAACCCATGCGCACTAATGTGCAGAAGATCTTAAGTCTTCCCCCTTAACCACTCGGGCAAACCAGCTTATCTGTTGAAATGTAACAGAAGTTTTATGGTCACGACAAAACAAAAAGAAATACTCCTCTTTGGTATCAAGTAGCATACCCTGTAATGTGGCATGTGCATCCCCTGTAAGGGGAGAAAAAATATTAAGCTTCAATGTTAAGCAAACTTTCCAAAAACTTGAGAATTCATCAACTGCTTTGAATGTTTTCCACCCCAGCAGAAGGAGATGGATTTCTCCACAAGTCCTCAGCCCATTCTCTTCAAGGTCCGAGGAGATGGATTGCTCCATTAGTCATCGGACCCATGGCGTTCTTGGTCGAGGAGATGGATTGCTCCACAAGTCCTCGGACCATTCTCTTCAAGGTCTGAGGAGATAGATTGCTCCACTAATCATCGGACCCATGGTGTTCTTGGCCGAGGAGATGGGTTGCTCCACAAGTCCTCGGCCCATTCTCTTCAAGGTCCGAGGAGATGGATTGCTCCACTAGTCCTCGGACCCATGATGTTCTTGGCCAAGGAGATGGATTGCTCCACTAGTCCTCGGACCCTTGGTGTTCTTGGCCGAGGAGATGGATTGCTCCACAAGTCCTCGGCCCATTCTCTTCAAGGTCCGAGGAGATGGATTGCTCCACTAGTCCTCGGACCCATGGTGTTCTTGACCAAGGAGATAGATTGCTCCACAAGTCCTCGGCCCATTCTCTTCAAGGTCCGAGGAGATGGATTGCTCCACTAGTCCTCGGACCCATGGTGTTCTTGGCCGAGGAGATGGATTACTCCACAAGTCCTCGGCCCATTCTCTTCAAGGTCCGAGGAGATGGATTGTTCCACTAGTCCTCGGACCCTTGGTGTTCTTGGCCGAGGAGATTGATTGCTCCACAAGTCCTCAGCCCATTCTCTTCAAGGTCCGAGGAGATGGATTGCTCCACTAGTCCTCGGACCCATGGCGTTCTTGGCCGAGGAGATGGATTGCTCCACAAGTCCTCGGCCCATTCTCTTCAAGGTCCGAGGAGATGGATTGCTCCACTAGTCCTCAGACCCTTGGTGTTCTTGGCCAAGGAGATGGATTGCTCCACAAGTCCTCGGCCCATTCTCTTCAAGGTCCGAGGAGATGGATTGCTCCACTTGTCCTCGGACCCATGGTGTTTTTGGCTGAGGAGATGGATTGCTCCACAAGTCCTCGGTCCATTCTCTTTTGCCTTAAAGCGCATCTTCGACCCCGACATCATGTCTCCACAGATGAACAAATGCCAACCCAGTTATGCTACTTCCTTAACCACAGTGCTGCACTTAAGGAAGTGGGGGGCCTCTGATACTGCCAAAAAAGTACCCCTCCAATAGGAAGACGCGTGGATCCACTTAACAGCAGGTCTTTAGAAAACACATGGACGATCCAGGACCGGGCAGCTCAGCCTCCAAGTCATGACCGCCCTACAGGGCTACTCGGCCCCCACGTCATCACCGCCTTCCACGCCATCATTGCCCAACCAAGTTGGGTGTCAGGTCGGCAAACTACTCCAGACACGTAAACGGCTTGTGATCAAGCCATCAAGGCCAAGCCCTAACGAACGGCCCCTGGCTATCCAACTGGGCCTCCTAGGCATCATTTCGAAACCAAGTTGGGATGTCAGGTAAGCAACCGCCCTTGTATCTGGAAGGCTCTTGATCAAGCCAGCAAGGTGAAAGCCCTAGTGAACGGCCCCCAACCACCTAGCTGGGCCTCATAGGCATCATTACCCAACCCAGTTGGGGCGTCGTATCGTTGCCGCCCTAGGCCCAATACCGCCTCTGAAACTCTATAAAAAGGACTTGGTAAGCATTCAAAAAGGGACGAATTCTTTTTCAACTTTCGATATATGCACTTGATTTGCCCTAACTTAAGCATCGGAGCATCCTCGGAGGCATCCCCTCCGTCGACCCCATAGTCGTTCTCTTTCCCTGTGCAGGTACCTCCGCAGTCCGACCTCCAGCTCAGTAACGCACATATTTGGCATCAACACTTCCAAACCAAAAAATGGTAAAAACTTGAACTTCTTAAAATCTATTTTTTAGCTTTTTTTTATTTTATAAAACTTGTTTGTTTAATTACATTTACACTCTTTGTAGATTAACGGTTTTCCAAAAAAAAAAATTGAAGAATTTCTTGTAACAAATAACATCTTGAAATTCCCATCTTAAACTTTAAAGGGTTGTTGTATTAAGTTTTTTTTTTGCAAGAAATGATTAACATACCAGTTTATTTTTAAATTACTTTAATTTTTTTTATTCAATATAGAGTTATAGGCCAAAGTATTTAAAAATTAACAAAAAATAAATTTATATCTTAAAGACAAATTTTCAGTTATACCAAAAACCTAGATATGATATAGTTATATGGTATGTATTATTTAGTGATTTGAGCTAGAGGTGATCATCGGCCCGTTGCCCATGGACTCGCTTGGCTCGGCTCATAATTTTTACGGGCTTGAATAAGAAAAATTGTGCAATGGGTCAGGTTTGGACAAAAAAATCACACCAGATTTTAAAACGGGCTTAGACAAGATATTGAAAAATTAAGTCGGATTAGCCCAACCCAGTCCACATATTATATATATATATATATATATATATATATATATATATATATATATATATATTAATTTAGTATACTTATAATACAAAAGAGAAACTGAACTATTATAATAATATATTGTTAATTTAATATACTTATTTGATTTTTGTGAGTGAATTTTGTATTTTTTTTGCATTATTGTTTCTTTTTATTAATAATATTTTTTTGTCATTTAAAAATATTAATAAAACAAAATAATTTTGTTATTTATTTTTTTAAATAATAATTGCTTTCTAAACTAACTATAAGTAGGGAAAATCATGAAAAATTCAAGCTCAACGAGCAAGGTTGGGCTTGACATGATTTTTTATGGTTGGACTTTAACAAAATTTGAGCCCCAAATTATTGAGTCGGCCCAAACTGACTATGTTGGGCCTAGATTTTGGTGTAAGTGCGACTCGAACCTAATCTGACCCGACTATGTCGAGCTTAGATTTTGTTGTAAGTGCGATTCGAATCCAACCCGGCCCGGGTTTGATCACCTCTAATTTGATCATATTTTCCTTTTAAAGAAAAATTTGAAGTTCATATCAGTCGTCTTCAATTATTATTATTATTATTATATAAGCTATCATCATTTAAAATTAGGGATAAATTGACAATAATTTATTGATTCAGTGGCAAAATCATTAAGGTTGAAGCTCTGAGACCACAAAACCTTAGGTTTAATTTCTGGTGTGTGAGTTATTTATCGAACTTATAATTAATTACATTTACCACTTTAAATGAGTAGTATGATAGTATTATTGTGAGTTTCTATATAAATTATTAGTGCGGCCGTATTGTGGATTTTTATATGAATTACGTGATAATATTGTAAGTTTATATTGTAATCAAATCAATCATTATATCATGGTTATCAATTAACTTAATTGGTAGAGTCACTTGTTATTGGACAAAAGATTAGAGTTTTGTCTCACTCGCACCAAGAATGGGAGATGATTAACTCTCGTTGTGTAGCTCAATTTTTTTATAAAAAAAATCAATTATTAAATGTATTATTCCGTATATAACGTCATTTCAATAAAAATAAATAAAATGAAAATTAAGGATAAATTATCTAATTTTATCAAATCCGTGCAATGACAAAAAGAAAATTATTTGATAACCCATGTCTCTAGAAACGCCGCAAAAGGAAATTAAAAAATGTGCATAGTCTTGTATAAAACAATTTCAAGTGTAAGGAGAGGGAAATCGATGAAACAAACTCAATTTTTTTGTAACACACAAAGTTGAAAACACTCCAAATAATTCAATTTTAAATAAGAGTATGGATATATTAGGGGAAGTTAAAAATAAAAGATAAGTTGACAAGTATTTGCTGGCTATGGGGTTCGAACCCATGCGCACTTATGTGCAGAAGATCTTAAGTCTTCCCCCTTAACCACTCGGGCAAACCAGCTTATCTGTTGAAATGTAACAGAAGTTTTATGGTCACGACAAAACAAAAAGAAATACTCCTCTTTGGTATCAAGTAGCATACCCTGTAATGTGGCACGACAGGGGAGAAAAAATATTAAGCTTCAATGTTAAGCAAACTTTCCAAACACTTGAGAATTCATCAACTGCTTTGAATGTTTTCCACCCCAGCAGAAGGAGATATTCTTGAGTGCACATGCATCATATGCATCCAAAAAGAATTATTTTCACAAAGATGGCAATCAATAATTTTGATTTATGATTTATATAACAGTTTCTGAATCAGCTTTTGTTTTGATAAAACAAAAACAAAATTAAAAATTATTTAGTATTTAATAAAACAATAATTTAAACACTTTTCGATACAAATTTAGTTTTTAATTCTTTTTATAAACCGTATTTTAAAAAATGTTTGGTTACTTTTTGTTTATAAAAAACTCGAAACATTTCATAAATTCTTTTATGATTAGTTTCAATTTATTATTTACAAAACGATTTTTATTAATTATGTCATACACTCCCAAATGATATCCAAGACAGCTCAAAAACCATAAATTATTCCTCAAGGACCTGTAATGAGATTACAAGTGCCACCTCAACGAGATAGATTAAACGAAAGCCAGACCACCACCTCACCAGACACTATTCCAAGTATTCATTGTTCTTAGCAAAGCTTTGAACTAAATCTTGTTCCATCCTGCTGGATAAAACAGTAAGATATGACACCTTACATCTTTCACTATCATCCATATAACATCAACTAAACTCATTTCATTATGAACAATTCAATAGAAAATGTTAAAAGAGTACAAGGGTTTACAAGTCATTTTAAAACTGTGATACAAAGCACCCAGGGATCTCTATGAATTCTACAAGTTGGTAGCTCATTTACAACCAAAATAAAATCCTAGTCCTCAGAAGCAACCTTTTGCTTCTTCCATTTATACGCTGCTTCTAGAATCTTGAGATTAGTAGTATGGGTTTCCTCAGGGAACATGTAGTCGATGTAGTCCTCGTACCTGTAGAGTCCAAATTCTTAGCCTACTCAACCAAGGATAACAAAGAAAAATATAAATTTACATGAAAAGTAATCACGCTAGCATTTGGGCCATATGCATTCATTGAAAACATTTTCTAGACAATATGACCTTCACAAGTGGTCTAAATAAACATTATGCATTTTGATGACCAAAACCATCGCACAGAGCACTTGGATCAACAGATCCCAAAATTTAGGGCTGTGGGACATAAACCCACCATACCAGTTGGCCTCACAAGCCCTAATTTTATGAAACAAAACGCAATGAAAACCACACTAGAAGCATGGTAATGACAATTTGGCATGCAATCCAACCAATGGGATACCCCATCACACCAAAAAACTATGTGCATAAGAGACGGTATATTAGTTACATACCCAGACAAACCATCCTCGCTTACTATATTCCTCCTCTTTTTGAGTTTCTTTGGTAACTTAGACTGGACTATGCTAACATCACCAAGTTCACCAAAACCAATCTCTATGTTCAACCACTCCTCCAAGAGCATGGCCCGTTCTTCCTTCAATTCAGATGCAGAATCCTTAAAGTATGTATTGGCTCTCTCAAGAACTTCTGAAGAAAGAAAAATAAAAGGTAAGACTCTTCTTCTACCAGCCGGAAACCCAAGGTAATCAGGTCATTTATAAGCAATGGAATATAATCAGCAAAACTTACCTCTTGCATGCTTAATGCATTCCTTCTTTCGTTCTCGAAGATATTCCTGGACCTCATCTTCTGGCAGGTCTGGAACTCTACCATCTTCTTCCATAGCAGATGCCTCAAATTTTGCATAACTTATCCATACCTTCAGGTGTTTTGTACGGTCTAGAAGTCTCTCATAAAGAGCCCTAGTCCTTCCAAATTCCCCTTCTGATATCTCAAAATCTATGTATTCCTGTTATCGATAAACATGTATTATAAGCAATGCCATGCCCTTTAGCCAATTAACATAATAATTTTTATGAAAAGAAAAGTAAGAATCACAACACTTATAGGTTCACCCAAAAAACCTTTTAAAAAGGAGTAGATAATCACACCTAAGCTTCCAGTTCACTGACAAATAAATTTTTGTATGGACCACAGCCCTCAACGAGGCAAACATACACAGGGAAGAAGATGGATGAGCATCAAACCAAAACTCTTTTAAACAAGACAGCATCACAATTTCAATACCATGAAGTGTAAACGTCTCAGACGGAATGTTAGATATAACCAAGTTTCATCCACTAAATCAGAAACTTCCAGTAGAACTTTGTCCATCACATACTGAAAAAACCTAGTAAAACTAAACAGTGGAACAAGTCCCCATAGAACCACTAATGATAAATAGAGAAAATATAAGCACCGTATCAATAACCCCTTCTTTTTGACTTAAAACAATCAAGAAACCATAAAACAGTTCCCTATTAAAAGCATTAACAGAATCAAAATCAAGAGCCATGGATCAAAATGCATTTAAAAGGGAAGAAACTCTAAAACTAGAGTTTAATAATAATAAAGAAAGAAGTTCCTATACAATACCTTCCACAATAACTCTGGCATGTCCAGGGCTGGCTGGGCTATTGCAAGCTCAAAAATAGCCCTAGCTCGCTCAGTTTCACAAAGAGATCTCTCCAGTTCAGCGAATTTGCTCCAGGCATAGCAATTCTCTGGAGCCCACTCCAGATACTTCTCATAAAGTTTTCGGCAACGATCCATATTGCCAAGCTGAAGCTCGATCTCAATGTACTTCTTAAATATCTGTCGGTTAACAAGCATTATAGTAAGAAAAAATCATCTTAAAGTAATTAAGATTCATTGAACTTTTAGCATAAACCTGAATTTTACCTTATCTTTAGGAGCCTTTCCAATAGCAGTGCCCAAAATTTGTCGAGCACCCTTGAGATTTAACTGTCGTATTTCAAATTGGGCAGCTAAAAGCCATATTTTTGCGAACGAAAATTTCTCATGTGGAATCAGCTTAAGACACTCTCTGGAAAAATTCCAAGTAAATGAGAAACTCCTCGATAGCATATTTATAATAATAATCTTTAAAACAAAATGCTTAATTTGCTATAAAATTTATTCACAACATACTAAGATAAATGTGCTTCTCTAACTCAACAATAATTTTAAATAACACTAAAGTAGTACACAATACAAATTATGGATAAATCTAAATCAAACATAAATAATGAACATTTTGAAACTTCACTTTTTTTCAAAGTCAAGAATGTGACGTCATACTATGCCTTTCTTTTCTTTTTTTGATAGATAAAACATTGTATATCAAGGGCTCCAAAGAGGTGCCACTCATTTACATAAAAACTATCTACAAGATAGTATTTGAGGTATAAGAGATCCTTTCCTAAACCAAAACCCAATAGTATTTAACCAACCACCCTTGATTAATGTTATAGATCTTGCCTCACCATCAAAAGCACTAATATTTATTTTGTCCCAAGTAGTCCGAAAAAAATGAAGGGGGATCAAGGAATTGGACTTCCTCATTTGTTTTGAAGCTCTCAATCCGCTACAAGCCCAAACTCATCTCGGATAGATCCAACAACCACCCAATCGATCCCAGCCACATTAAAAGAATTCTCCCATAATATTCTAGTGAAAGAGCACTTTAAAAGAAGGTGATAAATGGATTCAGCCTCATCTTTTTCTTGTTCTTTTTTTCTGATAAGGGACTCAGCCTCCAATTTACAAAGGTGGCATCTATTGACTAAGACTTACCCTCGCATTTGAAGGCCACCATTAATGTTATTAGTATGGTAGAATAAAACAAAAAGGAGCTTCAAAACTTTTGCGGGGGCCTTGGCCCCCCTTAGTCCCATGAAGCACAACCAGTTCAAGCGGGATGCATCCCAAATAGTTACCCATTTATATTTCCATATATATGTTAAGTCACACCCATATATAGTTCCATACATGTTAATACTTCAAAATACCACACTGCCACCACACCACAAATGAAACTTTTTCCATAAAGACGTATAATTCATCCAACCCAACATCAGCTATCAATCCTCATTCCTCATAGAATCTTTAAAAGAAATTAAAAGAAAAATAAATTCTCACCTGTCATAGTGCACTTGCAAAACTAGGAAAATTGATAGTAAAGTAGTAAGAAGTAAGAACCTAATAACTGATTGACCGATGTAACCATATTCCTAGAAGTTCGAGTTAGCTCACTACTCTCATCCAACACAACACTAAAAGGGAGCCTGGAACACCATATTCAATCTTCATGACACTTGGGAGACAGCATCATCCATTCTTTGTTTGTAAAAAAATCCTCTGAATACCTTTATATACTTCCTACTAATCATATTGCAGACTGCACATTTTTTGAATTCTGCCACAAAGTTCATTCTCAATCACAATACATAAGAATAAGATAGTATGTATATTCCATCAATGTCAATCAATGAAGCCAGCCAAAAGAGCCTAGACATGCCTTTCAATGACCACGTGAGGGAAGGCCTTATATACAAATCCTTTCAAAAAAAATGCCCATATGATATTTGGAGAACCCCATTAATGAGATTTAGAAAAAGGAAACAGTGTCCACAAACTCTTTGCTGATACAAATAAGAAACAGTGGAGTTCAGAATTATTTTGAGCGTTTTTAGATAAACATAGATAAATTCATCAAGTAAGAGAAAAAGAGTACAAAAATGGAAGACAATGAGTCGTCCTAAAAAAAAGGAGACTACATCAAAATATTCCTCCAATCTCTCAGCATATCACTTAAAGAAAGAATTATTTTGAGAGTTCCAAAGACCAAACTAAGGTTCTACAAGCGATGTATCAAGAGTAACAACTATAGAACAAAGACAAGTTCACAAAGATGAACAATATTCTCATTTTAATAAAAGCAAGCATACCTATACACATCCCGAGTACGCTCCACATCTCCCGCATCAAGCTCTTCATACAATGCGTAATTAATCCTGAAAGTGGTACATTAATACCAAAATTCAGCTAACAAATTGCAGAAGTAAATTCAGTTAAAAAAAATTTTAAAAAAAACACAGTGCAAATAACTTACCACAAGTAAATGTATCTCTGCCAGTAGCGCTTCTCTTCAGCAGGTGGAATATTAGCAATGGCCCGCTCGTAAACCTCTCTGATCCTCTCTTTACTCCCCACACTCTCTTCCAACCTGATATAATCGAACCACGAATCATAGTTCAACGGGTTCTTTCTCACCTCGTCCTCATACTGAAACCTCCTCTTCCCAACTATGGCGTCCTCAATCCCTTCCTTATCCCCATACTGCTTCTCAAACGCGACAAACTTCCTGTACAAATCCTCCGCCCTCCCTTTGGGAATATGATCCAAAGCAAACTTGTAAATGCATCTGGACCTCTCCGCCTCCTTGCACCTCTCCTCGAACTCCGCGAACGCGACGAACAGCTGCTCAGCCTCCTCGTCGTCAGCGAGCTTCTCCACGGCGCGCTCATACACGCTCCGCGAGCGAGCCACCTCCCCGTGCTTCATCTCGAACTTAGCGTAGCGAATCCACGCCGAGACCTTCGGGTGGCACTGCACAAACCGCTCGAAGATACCCCTGGCGCGGTTCACCTCATTGTAACGTAGCTCGAACTTTATGTACGAGAGCCAACCTTGCTGGTCAGGGTCCCAATTCATCCATCTCTCGAAGATCTGCCTGGCCCCCGCAACGTTGCCAAGGATCTCCTCCATGTGGATGTACTTGTACCAGAGCTGATCGATTCTGGGCAAGAGCGTGACGGCGCGGTCCCAGACGTTCCGCGCGTGGTTCACGAACTTGTTCCGCATCTCGACCTCGGCGTATTTGAGCCACAGGGTGTGGTTGCGGTAGTCGACCTCGAGGGCGCGCTCCCAGACGGACCGGGCGCGGTTGAAGTCCCTCTGGGATTCCTCCCATTGGGCGTACTTGACCCAGACGCCGGTGCTCCACCGGGCGCGGCGGATTTTGTCCTCAAACTCTTTGCGCTTGCGGAGGCGATAATCAGCGAGCTCGGTCGGGTCGGTGATCTTCTGCTTTGGAGGGCGGATCTCCGCCTCCTGTCGCTCGCGCGCCTCCCGGAGGATCTGCTCGGCGGTGATTTGGACCGGAGCTGGGGTTTTGTTTTTGACCCGAGTCGGGCGTGGCAGCTTCACCTCCGTGTCCTTACGGGTCAGGTACCCGAGTGATGGATCCGCGTCTTTTGCAGAGGCCATGGTAGGGTTCTGAATAGGAGGTTTTAGAATTCTTTTGTTAGGGAAACGAAGAGGAAAAGTAATGAAGTTATGAAGAAAGGGTTTTCGAATCTGTACTTTGGGGGTATTGGTTTATTCAGCGTGCGCTTAAACCTTATATTGTAGGGGTGAATATACAACTCTGCTGACCCGATTTAAATCCATACGATAGGTTGAGATAGGGTTTTTTAAAAATTAGAAATGATTAAAAATATTTTAATTAGGTTGGATTAAAAATATTTTGAATCTGTTGGGTTGAGTTATAGATTTAAAATTTTTAATTCGATCTAAATCAGTAACCCGATCAAATATATAATTATATTTTTTTATATTTATTGAATATAAAATAGTGTATAAATAATTATAGTATAATTGTAAAATATATAATCATAAAATATTCATTTTAATTACTACTAGTGTGTAAAATTATATTTAGCAGATACTCAAATGTCCAAACAAGTCTCATACTTTTCAATTGCTGAGATTTTAGTTTCAACTATTTACACTAAAAACAAATATTGATTTCGAGTTATGAAATAGTTTTCATAATTATTGTTAAACATAACTTCAATCAAAATAAATTGATGCACAGTTAACTTATACTAACAAAATTTTGATTTCTTGTACCATTGTAATTATAAAATAAACACATAAATTAACACTCCTACCTGCAAGATTTCAGTCATGATCAATATATGCAAATAAGCTTATATCAAAAAAGATATACCATAATGTTGAATGCATGATAAAACTTAGTAATGTCAACTTACTGGAAGTCTTTCATGCAAACATTATTAAACCATTCAAGTTTTTGTGACATTTTAAGAGCATCTATGTCGTTTCCAAGTGCATTAAAGTATAGTCTAAAAATTAGACTAATTAGTGAAAAAACATTAGCTTAACTAACAAATGTTGAGTTACTAAAATATATTATTAGCAACTGTCTAGAAATTCATATTTCCTTCGTAATTCAGCAGTCTTCTAAAGTAAGTTAAATTCATGTCAACTAAAGCAGTTCCTAGCACAACATTCAGATGAAGATTGTGTTTTTCAATATAACAATGAATCCATATTCCAATATCAAGGACTTCAAGTTGTGAGCATGTAGATAAGCAATTGACCATGGTCACTTCATTAGGTTTTATATTACCCGCTCGCATTTCATAAAACAATGTCAAAGCATCCTCACCAAGTTTGGTTTGAACATAGCCTCCAATTATGTCATTCCATGGCACGACATCCTTCTCTTGCATGTCATCAAAAAACTTATTAGCAGTATCTAAAAAAACAAATTTAGCACAACCTACAACCATTGTAGTCCATGAGACAATTGTTCTATTTTTCGTGTTATCAAATATTCTTTGTGTTGTCAAACACGTTGATTTTACTTGTAATACGAATAGATTTAGTTTTGGATTTAATAGAATATATATTTTTTTTGTTATGTAATATGTATGGTTTAATTATTTAGTAAAAAAATATATATCAACCCGTGATCCAAACCGACTTAAACCGATTAGAATGAGTTGTGTTGAGTTGAGGTTGGATGAGTTCATGAGTTGGGTTGGGTTGATATTTTTTCAAATTGAAATGAATGAGTTGAATTGAATTTTTAGGCTAACTCAACCCAAACCGATCCATACTCACCCTCCTAAGTTTGGGGTTAATCCAATTTATCCAACTGTGAGGTGAAAAATGAAACTAAAGTGAATTATTTTGTTGCAAACAATATGTTCATGCTCTTTGATTAAGATTACTGAAGTGTTTAATGTAATTTTTATAATAAAAAAACTTAAAAAATAGGGCTTCTTGATCTATAATCAATATAATGATATTTAATGCACTCTATCTTTCGTGTTTTATTGTTTCAGGATCCATATAATAAAAAGATACAAGAATGTTGCAAAGGCAAAAGATTGTAGAGGTGACCATCAATTTGTTGGTCGCTTGATTCAATAATTAAATTTTCAAATTTGAACAAGAAAAGTTGAAAATGGTCTGACCAAAAAATTTAGATTCAATTTCAAAAACGGACCAAGCTTGGAAATTGAAAAAATTAAGTCGAGTCATCAGTCATATATTATATAATATAATATATTAATTTAATATACTTATATTATAAAAGAGAAATTAAACTAACATGATAGTGTATTATTAATTGAACATATTTATTTTATTTTTATCGGCGATATTTGTATTTTTGCATCATCATGTTTTTTTTTTGATAACGTTTCTTTTGCCGTTTAAAACAAGATCAATTTGTGTTTGATTTCGACTTGACTTAATTTTTTAAGACCATATTTGAATAAATATTAAGGTTTAGATTATCAAGATGAATATATCAAACTTAAAATTTAGTATAAGCCCAAACCGAATTTGATCACCTCTAACCAAGAAAATCAATTTAGGTAAGCAATTTATATGTCATTTTATACTCTCTGTGGTTTAAGTATTTGTAAAAACATGTCCGATGTGAGAATTTTTGTATTTGTATTTTACAGGTTAAAAGTAAAATATAAATATAGAAAGCAATTTAATTTATCCATGTGCAAAGATATATGTTGATGTAGATAACATTGTATCCGATTAGATACCATATAGGCGTGTTCGGATAAGGGATTTTAAAAAATATTTCATTTTTGAGGGGATTTAAAAATAATTCTTAGCAATTACGGTTAAAATTAGAATATTAAGAATACCAATAAATTTTAAGATGGGATTTAAAGCTCCCAAACCTTTAAGTTGAAATAATATTTAATTAAATGTTAATTTAAAATCTTCATATATGTCTCTCGAAAATTTATAGTTTGCTATTCTCACTCGATCAATGTCTTCTCTCTTTTCTTTTTGCCATTGGCCTAACCGTGCCATGTCAATATCACCACCTCTTTGACATTATCTCATCCCCTTTCTTTCTCTTTATTTCTCTCATCTGCACATCCTCCTCCACATACAACCCTCGCGATTTGCCGCTGCTCCACACAATCTTATCTTTTCTTGATACGATTTGTCGTTTAATACTTAAATAAAAACAAAAAGAAAAGAAATCTTGAAAACACAAACAACAGCAAACACAAAGAAAGGTTGCTTAGATGATGGCAACACAAGTTTTTTTTTTTTTTTTCCAAGTGTTTTGAAATAAAATAGGCTAACATGCATTTGAATTGCGAAGGGAATTTTTTAATTACTCTTTTTTTGAATAATTTTAGATACGAGTAAATAAATTGGTAATAAACTAACTAAAAAAATATTACTTGACCAATTAAGTGGGTTTTTGTATGATGAAGAGCATAGAATATCATACTACTTTGTAATGTTTTTTTTATAATTACTAGTTTGTAATGTTAGTTAAGTCTAATTTCTCTATTTGGTCGAGAAAGGCAGAAAGTCATGAAATTTTTTTTCTGATGAACTTGGTTATACAGTTATACCATGGATTTTTTAAATTCAAATGAAGTATCTAAACAAGGAAGACAAAAGAAATTTTGATTTTTAAATCCATGCATTTTAAAAACTCATTATTTCAAAATGACCAGAAATTTGTAAATCCTTTACCCATCTTTACCCCTCAAATAGAAACAGACATAGTCATCTTAGGTGATGATGACATATTAGCCTCCATTAATAAGCAATTACAACAATTAAATCTAAAAGATATTCCTAAAGCATAATCAAGTTCTCAAG
This sequence comes from Bretschneidera sinensis, assembly GCA_023935145.1. NCBI lineage: Eukaryota > Viridiplantae > Streptophyta > Magnoliopsida > Brassicales > Akaniaceae > Bretschneidera > Bretschneidera sinensis. Next base: position 63,220,616 of record CM043705.1, read on the forward strand.
CAAACATTCATGAAATAGATAAAGATCTTATTAGTGAAATTTCATAATCTGTTGACATTAATAAAATCAACATAAGAAACAGAGCACCTTTACCTATTACTAGGAATTTTTATCCTAGACCAACACCCCCAGATCTCCAATTTGAAGATAGATCATTAGTTGTACAAGCCAAATATGATTGTGATTCCATTTATGAGTGGAACATTGATGGTGCCAGTGAACACATTATTCTTGATATTCTTCAAGAAATGTCTATGGCAGCAACCTCATATAGAACAAAACCTACCAACACCAATAAAGTTATTACCAAGTCTATCATTGCAGGGTTTACTGGAACCCTTAAAGGATAGTGGACCAATTATTTAACTGAAGAAAATAGGCTTGAAGTATTAGAAGCCACAAAGGCTGGAAACCCTCAATCTATTCAAAACCCTCAAACAGGAGAAATTAGTATTTTCACTCCACAAATAGAAAATGCATTTGAAACCCTTATTTTTGCTATAACCAAACATTTCATAGGAGATCCAGAAAGATGGGTAGCCAGGTCTACTGAGATTCTTCTCAATTTAACCTGTCCTACCATGCAAGATTTTAGATGGTATAAGGACGTATTCCTTGCCAAAGTATTTATTAGGAAAGACTCCAATCATGATTACTGGAAAGAGAAATTTATTAGTGGACTTCCCAAACTCTTTGCTGAAAAGGTAAGGCAAAGAATTCGAGATACCAATAATGGAAATTTACCTTATGATGAGCTCTCATATGGAGAAATCATTAGCTTTATTAATCATGAAGGTTTAGCCCTTTGTAATGACATTAAGTTAAAATAAAAAATGAAATCAGAACTCCATCAGATCAAAAAGGAATTGGGATCCTTTTGTGCTCAATATGGATTTGAAACAATTAGAGCGCTATCTGCTCTTAGAAAAAAGAAAGCCAAGTCTATTAGAAAGAAAACTTATAGAAAGCTTTTTAGGCCCAATAGGTTTATAAAGCCCAACAAACCTAATACTAAGCCCAAGAAAACTAAACACCCTAAAACCCAAAAAACAAACAAGTCGTCAAAAACCTGTTTCAAATGTGGTCGTCTTGGTCATTGGGCCAAAGACTGCAGAGTAAAACAAAAAATTATTGAATTAGAAATAGAAGACTCTTTAAAACAACAATTGTCAAAATTAATGCTTAATGACTCACAGTCTGAAGAAGACTCTTCTTCTTCTGAAAATAATGATGTCATTTATACTTTACAAGAATCCTCTGATGAATCACAAGCCTGTGATTGTGAAGAAGGATTTTGTAAATGTAAATCTGTCAACATGATATCTTCCCAGAAAGAATTCTTATTAGACATCACAGATAAAATTGATGACCCTGTAATTAAAAAAGATTATTTATTAAAATTAAGAGAACTTATTTGTGAAGAAAAAAGGTTAAGAGATCCAGAACCATTCAACTTATCAAAAATACTAGAAGAAAGATTTACTAAACCAAAGACTGCTAGCATTCAAGACCTTCAAACAAAAGTCAATACTTTAAAAGAACAAGTAAAAACAATTCAGCAAGAAACTATAAACCTTAAGGCCAGGATGATTAATCTTGAGATTAAAAACCTCAAGGATAATATTTTAACAGATAAAGGAAAAGCAATAATAAATGATCCCTCTCCTTTACCTCAAGACGAATTTTCACCCATACCATTAGATGAAAGCTTCATTAGTCTCAAAGAAAGAATTAATTACCAGAAATGGTATATTAGAATTTCTATAGTTATTAATGAAGAATATCATATTAACACAGTAGCCTTAGTCGATTCTGGTGCAAATCAGAATTGTCTCAAAGAAGGATTAGTTCCCACTAAATATTATGAGAAAACCACATAAAGATTAAATACTGCCAGTGATTCCAAACTCAATGTAGAATACAAAATAAGCAATTCTTATGTATGTAACGATGGTTACTGCTTAAGGACCCATTTCATATTAGTAAAAAATATTCATCAAAACATCATATTAGGAACACCATTTCTCACCCAAATATATCCCTTCACAGTCAGCCATTTAGGGATAGAAACTCATTTATTAGGACAAAAACTATTATTTCTTTTCCTTCAACCAATAGATACACGAGATTTAAACTTATTACAGGCTAATAGTTTACATAGGCAAATTAATTTGGTCCAAAATAAGCAAGCCTATATTAACTTTTTAAAATAAGAAATTCATTATAAAAAAAATAGAACAACAGTTAGGCTCAGCCCAAATCCAAGCCCAAATTAAAGATTTAGAAACTCTATTCAAAAGAGAAATCTGTGCTAATATCCCAAATACCTTTTGGGAAAGGAAAAAGCACATAGTATCTCTTCCTTATGAGCCCGGTTTTGATGAAAAGAATATTCCTTCCAAATCTAGACCCATTCAAATGAATCAAGAATTAGTTGCTTATTGCCAAGAAGAAATAAAACGTTTATTAGAAAAAAAATCTTATAAGACCTAGCAAGTCCCCTTGGAGTTGTTCAGCCTTCTATGTAAACAAACAAGCTGAATTAGAAAGAGGAACTCCTAGGTTAGTGATTAATTATAAGCTATTAAATAAAGTACTTCAATGGATTAGGTACCCTATTCCCAACAAAAAAGATCTTCTTAACAGGCTTCATGATTCTGTTATATTTTCAAAATTTGATTTAAAATCAGGATTTTGGCAAATACAAATTAGTGAAACAGATAGATACAAAACTGCTTTCAATGTTCCCTTTGGACATTACGAATGGAATGTAATGCCCTTTGGACTCAAAAATGCCCCTTCAGAATTTCAAAACATTATAAATGATATTTTTAATGAATATTCTACTTTCAGTATTACTTACATTGATGATATATTAATCTTCTCAAAATCAATAGATCAACATTTTAAACATTTAAAATCTTTTTTCCAAATTATTAAAACAAATGGTTTAGTTTTATCAGAAACAAAAATGAAACTCTTTCAAACTAAAATTAGATTTTTAGGACATATAATCTATCAAGGAACCATCAAACCTATAGATAGATCCATAGAATTTGCAAATAAATTCCCTGATGAAATTAAAGACAAAACTCAATTACAAAGATTCTTAGGATGTCTTAATTATATATCAGACTTCTTTCCTTATATGAGACAATTATGCGAACCTTTATATAAAAGGCTTCGTAAAAACCCAGAACCTTGGTCTTCTCTTCATACAGAAATAGTCAAATTCATTAAAACAAAAGTCATTAGTCTTCCATGTCTAGGTATCCTGTCTCCTTCAGCTCAAATTATAATTGAGACTGATGCATCCAATACAGGATATGGTGGTATTCTAAAACAGATCCTTCCAGGTCAATCTGTTGAGCAAGTTGTTCGTTATCATTCCGGTATATGGCTTGGAGCTCAAAAAAATTATTCAACCATTAAAAAAGAAGTTTTATCCATTGTTTTATGCATATCTAAATTTCAAGATGATTTATACGGAAAATCATTTTTATTACGCATTGACTGCAAATCAGCAAAAGAGGTTTTACAAAAAGATGTTCAAAACCTTGTTTCAAAACAAATCTTCGCAAGATGGCAAGCAATACTAAGTGTTTTCGATTTCCAAATAGAATACATTAAAGGAGAGCATAATTCCCTTCCTGACTTTCTTACTCGAGAATTTTTACAGGACAAAAAAGAAGATGTCCACATCACAAAAGGGAAAAGAGAAGGCTAGCCCTTCTAAACCTCAACAACTTTCAGACTATTACACCTCTCCCAGAAAGCATGCAAGACCTCCTGTGGCTCCCATTACCCCACAAAAAGCCAATAGATTTTCCCCACTGGAAGATCTATAAGCCTTTCCAGAATTACCACAACATCCTTCTTATTCCCAAGTATTATCATCCCAACCAAAAAGCCCTCATACTCAATACTTTGAAAAACCTAACCAAAAATTTATCCGTAGTACCACTATTCCTATTCCTTCTAATGGATCAAAACAAAATTTTACAGTGGTTATATTCTAACAAAATTTTTCCTGCAGGTTTTCAATATATTCCAGATGGTATTCATAAAACACAAAGGTTTTATGAATTAATATTAATTGATACTAAATCCGTTGAAATAACCCATACACATGATCCCTTAGACCATTCCAGAATTGTTTACTCCAAATGTAAAATCCTGAAAGTCATTAATCCAATACATTTCATGCTAATACCATAACCCCAAAGTTATTAAAATGGAATCAAATAACTATTCCCGAATGTTGGAAATTTGAATCTCTTGTTCCCCCCAGGGAATTAAGAAATTCAAATGTTTCCCAAATTCAAGAAACCAATGATGGAAATGTAATTATCAGATTTACTTCTGATAATTCCTCTTCCTCTTCCATCCCATCTAGAAAATCAATATCCAACAGGATTAGAACCCTTCCTTTATATGATGATCCTCAGATATTACCCCCTAGACATAACTTATGAAATTAATAAAGACTTATTAAGAAAAGACTTTTCTTCATTAAAAAATAAAGAAAAAGTGAAGTGGTTTTCCCAATCATTTTCCAAACAAAAACAATCTCAAATCCGTGAAGAATGGTATAGTCAAATGAATGAAATTCATTGTGACATATTATTCTTTGATTGGTTAGAAATATATACATTCAATCATAAAATTTATAATCCCTTTGCTAGAAATCATCCAGATCTAAACCAAATAGATGTTATAACTAAATTAGATCAAAAATGGACTTCCTCCACCAAGGAAGTTATATCATCCATCCATCCTCCATTAGGCAATTTACATTTTCAGCCACCTGGCTATAGGGATATTATTACAGCAGCACCATTTAAGGTTATTGATAATTGAATGGGATCCAAAGAAGGACCATCAATCAAAGAACCATGTTGGAAATTCAAAACGAGTTTTTTTATCGAAAAAAATAAACCATGAATGGGATTTGGGTTTAATGAAGAACATGTTGAACCAGGCCATTTGGTAATCATGATAAGTATAAGCAGGAGGAACGAAGGAAATGGAAAATGGTTTTTGTAAATAGTGATCTGGGATATGGTCAGGATTAATGACTTTCAGGATTTTACATTTGGAGTAAACAATTCTGGAATGGTCTAAGGGATCATGTGTATGGGTTATTTCAACGGATTTAGTATCAATTAATATTAATTCATAAAACCTTTGTGTTTTATGAATATCATCTGGAATATATTGAAAACCTGCAGGAAAAATTTTGTTAGAATATAACCACTGTAAAATTTTGTTTTGATCATTATCATTAGAAGGAATAGAAAGAGTGGTACTACAGATAAATTCTTGGTTAGGTTTTTCAAAGTATTGAGTAGGAGGGCTTTTTGGTTGGGATGATAATACTTGGGAATAAGAAGGATGTTGTGGTAATTCTAGAAAGGCTTATAAATCTTCCAGTGGGGAAAATCTATGGGCTTTTTATGGGGTAATGGGAGCCATAGGAGGTCTTGCATCCTTTCTGGGAGAGGTGTAATAGTCTGAAAGTTGTTGAGGTTTAGAAGGGCTAGCGTTCTCTTTTCCCTTTTGTGATGTGGACATCTTCTTTTTTGTCCTGTAAAAATTCCCGAGTAAGAAAGTCAGGAAGGGAATTATGCTCTCCTTTAATGTATTCTATTTGGAAATCGAAAACACTTAGTATTGCTTGCCATCTTGCAAAGATTTGTTTTGAAACAAGGTTTTGAACATCTTTTTGTAAAACCTTTTTTGCTGATTTGCAGTCGATGCGTAATAAAAATGATTTTCCGTATAAATCATCTTGAAATTTAGGTATGCATAAAACAATGGATAAAACTTCTTTTTTAATGGTTGAATATTTTTTTGAGCTCCAAGCCATATACCGGAATGATAACGAACAACTTGCTCAACAGATTGACTTGGAAGGATCTGTTTTAGAATACCACCATATCCTGTATTGGATGCATCAGTCTCAATTATAATTTGAGCTGAAGGAAACAGGATACCTAGACATGGAAGACTAATGACTTTTGTTTTAATGAGTTTGACTATTTCTGTATGAAGAGAGGACCAAGGTTCTGGGTTTTTATGAAGCCTTTTATATAAAAGTTCGCATAATTGTCTCATATGAGGAAAGAAGTCTGATATATAATTAAGACATCCTAAGAATCTTTGTAATTGAGTTTTGTCTTTAATTTCATCAGGGAATTTATTTGCAAATTCTATGGATCTATCTATAGGTTTGATGGTTCCTTGATAGATTATATGTCCTAAAAATCTAATTTTAGTTTGAAATAGTTTCATTTTTGTTTCTGATAAAACTAAACCATTTGTTTTAGTAATTTGGAAAAAAGATTTTAAATGTTTAAAATGTTGATCTATTAATTTTGAGAAGATTAATATATCATCAATGTAAGTAATACTGAAAGTAGAATATTCATTAAAAATATCATTTATAATGTTTTGAAATTCTGAAGGGGCATTTTTGAGTCCAAAGGGCATTACATTCCATTCGAAATGTCCAAAGGGAACATTGAAAGCAGTTTTGTATCTATCTGTTTCACTAATTTGTATTTGCCAAAATCCTGATTTTAAATCAAATTTTAAAAATATAACAGAATCATGAAGTCTGTTAAGAAGATCTTTTTTGTTGGGAATAGGGTACCTAATCCATTGAAGTACTTTATTTAATGGCTTATAATTAATCACTAACCTAGGAGTTCCTCTTTCTAATTCAGCTTGTTTGTTTACATAGAAGGCTGAACAAGTCCAAGGGGACTTGCTAGGTCTTATAAGATTTTTTTCTAATAAACCTTTTATTTCTTCTTAGCAATAAGCAACTAATTCTTGATTCATTTGAATGGGTCTAGATTTGGAAGGAATATTCTTTTCATCAAAACCGGGCTCATAAGGAAGAGATACTATGTGCTTTTTCCTTTCCCAAAAGGCATTTGGGATATTAGCACAGATTTCTCTTTTGAATAGAGTTTCTAAATCTTTAATTTGGGCTTGGATTTGGGCTGAGCCTAACTGTTGTTCAATTTTTTTATAATGAATTTCTTCTTTTAAAAAGTTAATATGGGCTTGCTTATTTTGGACCAAATTAATTTGCCTATGTAAACTATTAGTCTGTAATAAGTTTAAATCTCGTGTATCTATTGGTTGAAGGAAAGGAAAGAATAGTTTTTGTCCTAATAAATGGGTTTCTATCCCTAAATGGCTGACTGTGAAGGGATATATTTGGGTGAGAAATGGTGTTCCTAATATGATGTTTTGATGAATATTTTTTACTAATATGAAATGGGTCCTTAAGCAGTAACCATCGTTACATACATTAGAATTGCTTATTTTGTATTCTACATTGAGTTTGGAACCACTGGCAGTATTTAATCTTTCTGTGGTTTTCTCATAATATTTAGTGGGAACTAATCCTTCTTTGAGGCAATTCTGATCTGCACAAGAATCGACTAAGGCTACTGTGTTAATATGATATTCTTCATTAATAACTATAGAAATTCTAATATACCATTTCTGGTAATTAATTCTTTCTATGAGACTAATGAAGCTTTCATCTAATGGTATGGGTGAAAATTCGTCTTGAGGTAAAGGAGGGGGATCATTTATTATTGCTTTTCCTTTATCTGTTAAAATATTATCCTTGAAGTTTTTAATCTCAAGATTAATCATCCTGGTCTTAAGGTTTATAGTTTCTTGCTGAATTGTTTTTACTTGTTCTTTTAAAGTTTTGACTTCTGTTTGAAGGTCTTGAATGCTAGCAGTCTTTGGTTTAGTAAATCTTTCTTCTAGTATTTTTGATAAGTTGAATGGTTCTGGATCTCTTAACCTTTTTTCTTCACAAATAAGTTCTCTTAATTTTAATAAATAATCTTTTTTAATTATAGGGTCATCAATTTTATCTATGATGTCTAATAAGAATTCTTTCTGGGAAGATATCATGTTGACAGATTTACATTTACAAAATCCTTCTTCACAATCACAGGCTTGTGATTCATCAGAAGATTATGTTTCAGAGGATTCTTGTAAAGTATAAATGACATCATCATTTTCAGAAGAAGAAGAGTCTTCTTCAGACTGTGAGTCATTAAGCATTAATTTTGACAATTGTTGTTTTAAAGAGTCTTCTATTTCTAATTCATTTATTTTTTATTTTACTCTGCAGTCTTTGGCCCAATGACCAAGACGACCACATTTGAAACAGGTTTTTGACGACTTGTTTGTTTTTTGGGTTTTAGGGTGTTTAGTTTTCTTGGGCTTAGTATTAGGTTTGTTGGGCTTTATAAACCTATTGGGCCTAAAAGGCTTTCTATAAGTTTGCTTTCTAATAGACTTGGCTTTCTTTTTTCTAATAGCAGATGGGGCTCTAATTGTTTCAAATCCATATTGAGCACAAAAGGATCCCAATTCCTTTTTGCTCTGATGGAGTTATGATTTCATTTTTGATTTTAAGTTAATGTCATTGCAAAGGGCTAAACCTTCATGATTAATAAAGCTAATGATTTCTCCATATGAGAGCTCATCATAAGGTAAATTTTCATTATTGGTATCTCGAAATCTTTTCCTTACCTTTTCAGCAAAGAGTTTGGGAAGTCCACTAATAAATTTCTCTTTCCAGTAATCATGATTGGAGTCTTTCCTAGTAAATACTTTGGCAAGGAATACGTCCTTATACCATCTAAAATCTTGCATGGTAGGACAGGTTAAATTGAGAAGAATCTCAGTAGACCTGGCTACCCATCTTTCTGGATCTCCTATGAAATGTTTGGTTATAGCGAAAATAAGGGTTTCAAATGCATTTTCTATTTGTGGAGTGAAAATACTAATTTCTCCTGTTTGAGGGTTTTGAATAGATTGAGGGTTTCCAGCCTTTGTGGCTTCTAATACTTCAAGCCTATTTTCTTCAGTTAAATAATTGGTCCACTATCCTTTAAGGGTTCCAGTAAACCCTGCAATGATAGACTTGGTAATAACTTTATTGGTGTTGGTAGGTTTTGTTCTATATGAGGTTGCTGCCATAGACATTTCTTGAAGAATATCAAGAATAATGTGTTCACTGGCACCATCAATGTTCCACTCATAAATGGAATCACAATTGTAGGTCCAAAATATACTATGGCAATACCCAAGAGGGGGGTGAATTGGGTATTAAAAAAATTAAATACTTTTTTGCAATCTCAAATAACAAAATATATGCGGAATTAAATCTTTCTAAATTACTAGCACAAAGATGAGAGAGTTTATTGCTTAATATAGAAATGATAATTGAATTATAAAATAATTAAGCAATCAATCTCATTTACTTGAATAATAAATAATTATAAGCAAGTAATTATGAAAGTAATTAAGGAGATAGAGTTAGAGAGATGCAAACTCGATTTATAGTGGTTCGGCAATATCGAAATCCTTCCGACCCTACGTCCACTCTCTTCAAGGATCCTCCTTGAAGTATTTCACTAAACTAAGCAACTTACGGGTGTTGCTCAAACCGAAACACAAGCAACTTACGGGTGTTGCTCAAACCGTACAATCCCCTTCCTCTCGGAAGTAATCCCCTTCCTCTCGGAAGTATCCCCTTCCTCTTGGAAGTAATCCCTTTACAATAAAAGCTGTAAAGTAAATGGTAGAGAGACAACAAATGAAAGCTTATACAACTGAATAATATCTCCCTTTCAAAGAAAAGCTTGAAGAATAGCTCAACATGAGTATTTCAAAGCTTTTTTGAGTTTCAAAGAATGAATGACTTGAGTGCGTGTGTTCTTCTCTTTTTGAATGTCTTCTCCTCCTTGTTGAATGCTGAATTGAGTGGGTTTATATAGCAATCAATTAATATGGCCGTTTAGGACTTTAATTTGAAAAAGATTTACTTTAAAACGTTCAGATTTGGAGTCCAACGGTCATATTTTTGAACTACCAGTCGACTAGGTCGTGATACCAGTCGACTGGGTCCTCTAAAAAATTCACATTTTTGCTGCTATAGTGTTACCAGTCGACTGGTAAGTCATACCAGTCGACTGGGAACCTTCTGCCACTTTTACCAGTCGACTGCACTATTCACCCAGTCGACTGGGTCACTGTTGGAGCGCTGCTACAGTGATTTCTGGATGAACAGTGTTTTCAGCATAATTTTCTTCATATCTCTTTATTCTTTTTGGATTTTTGAGTTCCAAAAAATCTCCTAATTTAATCAAACTTTCTTGCACATTAAACACACAAGTTAAACACTTCAAAGGTGTTTTGTTATCATCAAAATTAATCTAATCAATTTCTTGATTGAGGCATTTTTGATGATGACAAAACATATTACAAATTTAAGCATAATGTGTGTGCTAGATATATGAAGAATGATATATTACAAATGCTCAAGTAATTTTCTATGCCAACATAAATTCTTTTTAAATTCAATTAGAGAATGTTAAGTATTGAGCCCAAAGAATTTATTTGCATTTAATAAAATCACTTGGAGATTTGATATCTTCAATTAATTAAGACTATATAATAAAATGCAATGCAAATATAATTAGCTCCTAACAATTGAAATGACATCAACATTGATTCACCAATTTCTACAATCTTGGTCTCCTTTGATGTATAAGCACTATTAACAATCTGTATTACTTAAGTAATATTCATTAGTGCTTTATTAAGATTTTTGTTACCATCAAAATCATTCAGGGTCAACAATCTCCCCCTTTTTGATGGTGACAAAAATTTTAAGAATAAGGTCTAACAAAATCTCTAATATTCTTATTTTTCTCCCTCTTTTTGTCATAATAAAAAAGGGTGGATTTCAAAGAAGAGCTCCCCCTCAAAATATGCTATTGAAAATATTTTGATGAAACATTTTGAGAAAAGAATCATTTTACAAGATATCAAGAAATATAAAGCTTTTAAAAGAGTTCCTTTAGAGCATAGAGATAAAATTCTCAAGATATAATAACCAAATTTAAAACAAATCCAAAAGAGTTTATCAAGTATTTAAAACTCATTTGAGTAAAACGATTTTACCAAAGGTTTTCTCTTTTATCAATAAATCAGATTTTCTCCCCCTTTCAAAAAGTCTAAAGTAATTATTTTTAACTTTTAAGAGAAATAAAATTGGATAAAACTTAACAGGCCTTATTGGTAGTTAATTGATTGAATAATCAAGACAAAGAGCTCATCAACTACTCAAAAAGATGTTCAAATTGGAAATATCTATAAATACTTGAAAAAAAGTTACTTCCCTTGCATATATGCACCGAAATATAATTTTCAATTATCAATCAAATATCATTTTCAGGGCAAGTTAGATTCAATAATTAGATGATTATCAATTCAATGCAAAGATAATCATTAATTTCAAACTCAAGCTTATATAATAGAAAGTTTCATATTCAGCTCATGCTTGATAGATAAATAACTCAAAAGTGATTCTCAAATCTAAATTCAAGCTCATCACTTTATTTATCCAAAGCCAAATCAAAGAGAATTTATCAAAGAAAAATTAATATTTGAGTATTAAATGGCTCCAAACAAGGTCTGATTTTATAGACGATTGGAGAAGACTTACCAGTCGTCTGGAGTTTTTGGCAGAGAGTTACCAGTCGACTGGGTCAAAATTACCAGTCGACTGGACAATCAGGCAGTGACTTACCAGTCGACTGGAGCACATTTACCAGTCGACCGGACCATTAGTAAAATTTCCAGTCTTGAATTTTTAGCACGAATTTGTTTATCTATGACATTTTTTAGTGAGGAAAATATTTAAACATGGATTAATACTCTTTCACTCAATGTCAATCATGCAAATGAAAAAATGAAATGCAATCAAACATTCAGTTTATCAAAATCAAGCAATCCCATCAACATTCTAATCTTACAAAAACTAGCTTCACATAGGGGTTTTGTAAGAATATCAGCTATTTGATCTTCTGAATGTATGAATTCTAATCTTATATCACCTTTTTGAGCATGGTCTCTTAGGAAATGAAGTCTAATCTCTATATGCTTGGTTCTAGAGTGCTGAATAGAATTTTTGGTTAGGTTGATGGCACTAGTATTATCACAAAATATAGGAATATTTTTGAGACTCATGCCATAGTCTTCTAGTTGTTGTTTCATCCATAGTACTTGGGCACAACAACTGCCAGCTGCTACATATTCCGCCTCAGCGGTTGATAGTGCAACTGAATTCTGTTTCTTGGAGAACCAAGAAGTTAACATAGCACCTAAGAATTGGCATGTTCCACTTGTGCTTTTTCTATCTAACCTACATCCAGCAAAATCAGCATCCGAATATCCTACTAGCTCAAAAGATGATTCTCTAGAATACCATAATCCTATGGTCTGGGTCCCTTGTAGATATCTAAGGACTCTTTTTATTGCAACTACATGTGATTCCTTAGGATTAGATTGAAATCTAGCACACATGCATACACTAAACATTATATCAAGTCTACTTGCAGTCAAGTACAGTAAAGCACCTATCATGCTTCTATAATATTTAGAATCTACAGTTTTACCTCATTCATCAAGATCAAGTTTGGTGGTTGTGCTCATAGGCGTTCCAATAGGCTTTGAGCTTTCCATCCCGAATCTCTTTAGTAGATCTTTGATGTACTTTTGTTGATTGATGAAGATACCTCCTTTTAGTTGCTTGATTTGCAGTCCAAGGAAGTAGGTAAGTTCTCCCATCATGCTCATTTCAAATTCACCTTGCATGCACTTTGCAAACTCTTGACACATAGATTCATTAGTAGCACCAAATATAATATCATCAACATATATTTGAACTATCAAAGTGTCATTTTTGTGAGTTTTTATGAAAAGAGTTGTATCTATTCTTCCTCTTACAAATTTATTATCAATCAAAAATTTATTTAGTCTTTCATACCATGCCCTTGGAGCTTGCTTCAACCCATATAGAGCTTTAGAAAGTTTATAGACATGATTTGGAAGACTAAGATTTTCAAATCCAAGAGGTTGTTCAACATAAACTTCTTCTTCTATAAAGCCATTTAAAAAGGCACTTTTCACATCCATTTGAAACAGCTTGAATTTATTAAAGCATGCAAAGGCTAATAACATTCTAATAGCTTCTAATCTAGCTACGGGAGCATAGGTTTCATCAAAATCTATTCCTTCCTCTTGGTTATATCCTTTAGCAACTAGTCTAGCCTTATTTCTAGTTACTATACCATTTTCATCCATTTTATTTCTATATACCCATTTAGTTACAATTATTGAATGATCTTTAGGTCCTGGAACTAGTTTCCAAACATTGTTTCTCTCAAATTGATTTATCTCTTCCTGCATTACAATTATCCAATCATTATCTTTTTCAGCTTCTATAAAAGTCTTAGGTTCTATTTAAGACAAATAAGCTACATAATTGCAAATATTTCTAATAGAAGAGCGAGTTCTTACCCCTTGTGAAGGATCACCAATTACTTGGTCAATTGGGTAATGGTTCACATACCTCCAATATTTAGGAAGACTATCTTCTTGTTGGCTTGTAGATGGTTGGTCCAAATTATGAGGTTCCAACTCTTCATTTGCTTGAGTTGGATTCTCCTTCGGGTCAACAATGGGAGTAAGAGTTTCTGTTCTTGGAATAAAATCTGCATCATCATTAAAGGAAACTTCTCTACTACTAATTGGGTTAGACTAATCAAGAGTTACATGCACAGATTCTTCTACCACTAGAGTTCTCTTATTGAAAACTCTATAAGCCTTACTCGATGTAGAATATCCTAAAAATATCCCTTCATCGGTCTTAGAATCAAATTTACCCAAGTTAGTTTTATTGTTATTTAGGATGAAGCATTTGCAACCAAATGTACGAAAATAGGAGATATTAGGCTTTCTACCTTTCCATAGTTCATATGGAGTTTTATCAAGTGTAGGCCTAACTAAAATTCTATTTAAAATATAGCAAGAAGTGTTCATGGCTTCAGCTCAAAAGTATTTTGGTAAGCTATTTTCACAAAGCATTGTTCTTGAAAATTCTTCTAGAACTCTGTTTTTCCTCTCAACAGCTCCATTTTGTTGAGGAGTTCTAGGAGCTAAAAAATTGTGATTGATTCCATTTTCATCACAAAAATTTGAAAAGCTTTGGTTTTCAAATCATTTTCCACGATCACTTCTTATGCTTGATATACAAATTCCTTTTTCATTTTGAAACTTTTTGCAAATCTTTTCAAATCCTTTGAAAGCTTCATCCTTATAAGCAATAAAAATAACAAAGGTATATCTTGAATAGTCATCAACAATAACAAGAGCATATTGATGGCCACCTAGACTAATGGTACTAATTGGACCAAATAAGTCCATATGCAAAAGTTTCAAAGGTCTAGTAGTTGAAACTACATTTTTTGCTTTAAAAGAAATCCTGGTTTGTTTTCCCGTTTGACAAGCATCACATACTTTGTCTTTTTCAAAATTGATTTTAGGAAGACCAATGACTAAATCTTTTTTTGAAACAATTTTCAGCAAGTTCATGTTTACATGACCAAGCCTTCTATGCCATAGCCATTGATTTTCACTAAAAGCAGGAAAACATTTTTCATTATTGGAATGTAAGGATTTCAAATCAACTATATAGACATTTTCATGTCTATGGCCAATGAATTTGATCTTGTTGCTCTTGATGTCTATAACTAGACAATGAGATGACTCAAATGTGACTTTGTTGCCTTTGTCACAGAGTTGACTAATGCTAAGTAAATTTGGCTTAAGGCCTTGTACTAGCAATACATTATCTAGGGTAGAGAAATCATTACCAACTTTTTCATGCCCGATGATCTTTATTTTGGTGTTGTCTCCAATGGTGACATATCCACCATCTCTTAGAGTTAGCTCTTGAATACACTTTTATCATCGGTCATGTGCTTTGAGCATCCAATATCAAGGTACCAACAGTTACCTTTCTCCTTTGTGTGGAGACATATCTACAGCACACTAGGATACACGATGGCATTTTTAGGTACCCAAAATTTCTTGGGTCCTTTGAGGTTAGTCCTAGAAAACACGGATCCTTTTGGGACCCATACTTTCTTGATAAAATATGGAGTTCTATAGACATGATGATGCACAATCCTAGAATAATAGTTACTAAAATTTCTAGGATTTCTTAGTTGTGCATGTCTATAATTCTTAGGATAGGAGTTCCTAGGATACATGTTTCTATTGTAAGGAATATGAATATGCATGCCATTTTTAGAAAATGTATGATGATAATTTCTAGGATACATGCTTGTATTATTATGAATATGCATATTATTTCTAGGATAACCATGATGGTAATTCCTAGGATATGTATGTGCAGTGTGCAAGTTTTGATTATACATATTGTTTTTAGAATGCATATTATGATTATTTCTAGAATGAGTATAAGCATTTCTTGAATGAGCATACATATAAGCATGTGTATTTCTAGGATGCTTCATTCTTGTATAAACATTAGAATTGATATTTCTAGACTTGCTAGCATTTATAGAGGGAGTGCTTTTAGCCTTGCTAGAGATTTTAGAAGTAGAAGCTTCATTCACACCTGAGGCTTTAATGAATAAAGTCTCTTTTGATGTTTGTTTGCCTAATGGAGAATAACCTAACCTAGATTTTTCTTTATTTAATATTTGGCAAGATAGTACTTCATCTAGCTTTTCTTTTCCAAGCATAAGTCTAGATATAGTATCATTTAATTCTATTATCTTCTTCTTTAAGTTTTCATTTTCATCTTTAAGAAGATATTGAGAAGAATCATAAAGTAATGAAGATAGTTTATCTTTTTCTTCTTTTAAACCTATCATCTATTTAGAAAGAGATGACACCTCTTTTTTAAGAATGGTGTTCCTAGAATCAAATTTTTTCAATTCTTCATATATTTCATTTATAACTTCTATCAATTCTTCACTACTGCTAACAATGTTATTTTTTGAAGAGGAAGAAGTTGATACCTCATTTTCGTCGTCGATTGCCATAAGACATAGGTTGGCAATTTCCTCGCATTCAATCTCTTTATTCGAGGAGACTTCTTTTTCTTCATCACCATCACGATTAAGATCTTCAATTTCCATAAAAGGTAAGGATGTGGTGGAACCATCAATTTTGTAATCCAAGTAGCTTTCATGCTTCTTGAAGGATTCCACAAGCTCTTCTAAACTTTCACATGTAGAATGCTTTGTCAAAATAATTTTCCATTGATTTGACAAAGATCTAAGAAATATTCTCACAAGTTCAAGGTTAGAATAAATTTTACCCATGAAAGATAAAGTTTTAACAAGTAGGGTAAAACGAGTTTGCGAATCAAAAATTGATTCATTTTCATTCATTTTAAAATGCTCTAAGTCATGAACAAAGTTTTTTAATTTGAAATTCTTTTCTTGCTCATTTCCTCCATGTATGACTTCCAATAAATCCCAAATTTCTTTTGCAGTCTTACATGAGGAAATTTGATCAACTTCGTTTTGATCAAGAGAACTATAAAACATGTTCATAACTTTAGCATTTAGTTGAATGAATTTACTATCATTTACATCAAAGTCATTTTCATTTTCAAGAATGAAATACCAAGCATAATAATCATGTGCTTGAATAAAAATCTTCATTTGAGCTTTCCAATGGGTGAAATTTGTTCCATGGAGAAGAGGAGGACTAGAAGGATCTCTTCCTTCTAAAAATATAGTTGCCATAGGATCAACTCTAGGATGTTAAGCCTAAAATAGAGAACGAGGCTCTGATACCAATTGTAGGTCCAAAATATACTATGGCAATACCCAAGAGGGGGGTGAATTGGGTATTAAAAAAATTAAATACTTTTTTGCAATCTCAAATAACAAAATATATGCGGAATTAAATCTTTCTAAATTACTAGCACAAAGATGAGAGAGTTTATTGCTTAATATAGAAATGATAATTGAATTATAAAATAATTAAGCAATCAATCTCATTTACTTGAATAATAAATAATTATAAGCAAGTAATTATGAAAGTAATTAAGGAGATAGAGTTAGAGAGATGCAAACTCGATTTATAGTGGTTCGGCAATATCGGAATCCTTCCGCCCCTACGTCCACTCTCTTCAAGGATCCTCCTTGAAGTCTTTCACTAAACTAAGCAACTTACGGGTGTTGCTCAAACCGAAACACAAGCAACTTACGGGTGTTGCTCAAACCGTACAATCCCCTTCCTCTCGGAAGTAATCCCCTTCCTCTCGGAAGTATCCCCTTCCTCTTGGAAGTAATCCCTTTACAATAAAAGCTGTAAAGTAAATGGTAGAGAGACAACAAATGAAAGCTTATACAACTGAATAATATCTCTCTTTCAAAGAAAAGCTTGAAGAATAGCTCAACATGAGTATTTCAAAGCTTTTTTGAGTTTCAAAGAATGAATGACTTGAGTGTGTGTGTTCTTCTCTTTTTGAATGTCTTCTCCTCCTTGTTGAATGCTGAATTGAGTGGGTTTATATAGCAATCAATTAATATGGCCGTTTAGGACTTTAATTTGAAAAAGATTTACTTTAAAACGTTCAGATTTGGAGTCCAACGGTCATATTTTTGAACTACCAGTCGACTGGGTCGTGATACCAGTCGACTGGGTCCTCTAAAAAATTCACATTTTTGCTGCTATAGTGTTACCAGTCGACTGGTAAGTCATACCAGTCGACTGGGAACCTTCTGCCACTTTTACCAGTCGACTGCACTATTCACCCAGTCGACTGGGTCACTGTTGGAGCGCTGCTACAGTGATTTCTAGATGAACAGTGTTTTCAGCATAATTTTCTTCATATCTCTTTATTCTTTTTGGATTTTTGAGTTCCAAAAAATCTCCTAATTTAATCAAACTTTCTTGCACATTAAACACACAAGTTAAACACTTCAAAGGTGTTTTGTTATCATCAAAATTAATCTAATCAATTTCTTGATTGAGGCATTTTTGATGATGACAAAACATATTACAAATTTAAGCATAATGTGTGTGCTAGATATATGAAGAATGATATATTACAAATGCTCAAGTAATTTTCTATGCCAACATAAATTCTTTTTAAATTCAATTAGAGAATGTTAAGTATTGAGCCCAAAGAATTTATTTGCATTTAATAAAATCACTTGGAGATTTTATATCTTCAATTAATTAAGACTATATAATAAAATGCAATGCAAATATAATTAGCTCCTAACAATTGAAATGACATCAACATTGATTCACCAATTTCTACAATCTTGGTCTCCTTTGATGTATAAGCACTATTAACAATCTGTATTACTTAAGTAATATTCATTAGTGCTTTATTAAGATTTTTGTTACCATCAAAATCATTCAGGGTCAACAACAATCATATTTGGCTTGTACAGCTAATGATCTATATTCAAATTGGAGATCTGGGGGTGTTGGTCTAGGATAAAAATTCCTAGTAATAGGTAAAGGTGCTCTGTTTCTTATGTTGATTTTATTAATGTCAACAGATTATGAAATTTCACTAATAAGATCTTTATCTATTTCATGAATGTTTGCTTGAGAACTTGATTCTGCTTTAGGAATGTCTTTTAGACTTAATTGTTGTAATTGCTTATTAATGGAGGCTAATATGTCATCATCACCTAAGGTGACTATGTCTGTTTCTATATGAGGGGTAAAGATGGGTTGAGTAATGACTAGTGGTTTTTGTATGGGTGGAGTAAAAGTAAATGATGTTGAAGGTAATTTTGATGATGTAGCAGGGGAAGAAGCAGAAGCAGATGTGAGACTCTCTCCCCGGGGAATTTTGGAAGGAAGATGGTCAATCTTTTGATCTATAGTAGTAATGGTAGCATCAAGGGAATTGAGATGGGATGCTAAAGTAGCTAAGTTTTGATTGGTATAATTATTTTGTTCATGTAGATTGGCGATATCTACTTTCTCAGCAACATGTCTGGGATTATAATCTTTATCAATAACCTTAAATGGTGCTGCTGGAATAATATCCCTATAGTCAGGTGGCTGAAGATGTAAATTGTCTAATGGAGGATGGATGGATGATATAACTTCCTTGGTGGAGGAAGTCCATTTTTGATCTAATTTAGTTATAACATCTATTTGGTTTAGATCTGGATGATTTCTAGCAAAGGGATTATAAATTTTATGATTGAATATATATATTTCTAACCAATCAAAGAATAATATGTCACAATGAATTTCATTCATTTGACTATACCATTCTTCACGGATTTGAGATTGTTTTTGTTTGGAAAATGATTGGGAAAACCACTTTACTTTTTCTTTATTTTTTAATGAAGAAAAGTCTTTTCTTAATAAGTCTTTATTAATTTCATAAGTATCACTCATGATAACATTTACTTCATACATATATGATTTTGTAGGAGATGGATTATGAAGAGGGTCTTGAACATTGGACGTTTCTCCTAATGGTTCTTCTAATGCTGTTCTAAAGGAAGAATTATCATAATAACCTCGTGGAATAGTGGGATGAAAATCCACACCTAATAAATTGTTAAGGATTATGGAATCTAGACTACGTCTAAGGGGTAATATCTGAGGATCATCAGATAAAGGAAGGGTTCTAATCCTGTTGGATATTGATTTTCTAGATGGGATGGAAGAGGAAGAGGAATTATCAGAAGTAAATCTGATAATTACATTTCCATCATTGGTTTCTTGAATTTGGGAAACATTTGAATTTTTTAATTCCCTGGGGGGAACAAGAGATTCAAATTTCCAACATTCGGGAATAGTTATTTGATTCCATTTTAATAACTTTGGGGTTATGGTATTAGCATGAAATGTATTGGCTTCTAAAAGGAGGGTCTCTCCTGGTTTTGTTTGAAGTAAAGCCTTAGGGTTAATTTTAGTTGTTATAACTTTATAATATATCTTATAAATAATATTCAAGTTTCTAGTTCCTGTTTTTAAAGCTAATCTTTGTAATTGTATATCCAAAGTAAGAATATCAATAAGATTTGGATCATACAAATCTACTGAAAAATTTGGATAACAATTAAAATAAATAGGACCATTATGAATATTGGAAGCTACCAGAGATAATAATGAGTTTTGGAAATTATTATGCCTAGCATCTCTAAGCATCATTAATATGGGAGTGTCTATTCCTAAACGATGTAATGGTTTAATGGCTATCTGAACTAATCCTAGATGCATATATTTAAAACCTTCTTGCCTATGTTTTCTCATAGCAGATAATGACAGTAATTTAATACTTTTATTTTCTTTACTAATACTATAGGTTTGTTCAGTTGTCTTAATAGAGTAGTCTGACCTAAAGTCAAAACTACCGACTTGATAAATTCTATTGATTTTCTGACTGGGTATATGTCAGTTCAGTAAATCTTGTTCTACTTTGGCAATGTTTATTTCTTGACTGTTTATGGTGTAATTTGGGTCATGATTATCAGTGGGATAATCATGTGGAGGAGATGAGGGGTTGGATCCTGAAACAGATGATGAAGAGTCATCACCCTGTTTACGTCTTCTAAGTAACCTATCCATACTAAATGATTTGAAAATATTGCTAACAGAGGACTGTTACAAGAGTGAATAGTGTGACTGCCTGTGACTGCCGGGACCACCAACCGGGACCACCTAACATGGCTGACCAACGGACTTACAAAGGGCTGACCAACGGCCTTACCACCACAATGGCCTTACCACCACACAATCACAAGAATAACAGTAATCTAAAGAGCAATATAATCAAAGCAGGAAGATGAACAGTATAAAAAAGAAAACACAGACATAGCATACATGGCTTGATACCAAAACTTTTTAAGATGGGATTTAAAGCTCCCAAACCTTTAAGTTGAAATAATATTTAATTAAATGTTAATTTAAAATCTTCATATATGTCTCTCGAAAATTTATATTTTGTTATTCTCACTCGATCAATGTCTTCTCTCTTTTCTTTTTGCCATTGGCCTAACCGTGCCATGTCAATATCACCACCTCTTTGACATTATCTCATCCCCTTTCTTTCTCTTTATTTCTCTCATCTGCACATCCTCCTCCACATACAACCCTCGCGATTTGCCGCTGCTCCACACAATCTTATCTTTTCTTGATACGATTTGTCGTTTAATACTTAAATAAAAACAAAAAGAAAAGAAATTTTGAAAACACAAACAACAGCAAACACAAAGAAAGGTTGCTTAGATGATGGCAACACAAGTTCTTTTTTTTTTTCCAAGTGTTTTGAAATAAAATAGGCTAACATGCATTTGAATTGCGAAGGGAATTTTTTAATTACTCTTTTTTTGAATAATTTTAGATACGAGTAAATAAATTGGTAATAAACTAACTAAAAAAATATTACTTGACCAATTAAGTGGGTTTTTGTATGATGAAGAGCATAGAATATCATACTACTTTGTAATGTTTTTTTTATAATTACTAATTTGTAATGTTAGTTAAGTCTAATTTCTCTATTTGGTCGAGAAAGGCAGAAAGTTATGAAATTTTTTTTCTGATGAACTTGGTTATACAGTTATACCATGGATTTTTTAAATTCAAATGAAGTATCTAAACAAGGAAGACAAAAGAAATTTTGATTTTTAAATCCATGCATTTTAAAAACTCATTATTTCAAAATGACCAGAAATTTGTAAATCCTTTACCCAGACGCAACCTAAATGAAAGGTGATGTTTTTGTTATCTTAGTGTGTATATATTATATGGATACATAAATCTTTTGACGTGTATTTTATTATGCATTATTTTATATGTGTATATTTATGGAATTGTGTAATTATTGTTTTGCTTTATGGGAAAGATAGTGGAATTTGGAATTTCAGTATATCATTTTTTAAAATAGTATATATATATATATATATATATATATATATATATATATATATATATATATGCTTATTAACAAAGGAAGAATATATAAACATGAATTCAATTATAATTATTCCATAATGTATTACGATGACAAGTTTCAATAAAAATATTAATAATAGGAATAAGTTTTTGTTGAAAATTGTGGAAACACTTTGAAGTACTCCAAAAATTATTAAATTCTCTACACAGAAATAAAGAGAGAAAAAAGGGAAATCAGATATTCCGTTAACCTTGCAGCCCTAGTTTTATAAATACCTAAACTTACCCACGCCAGTCCTTTCTCTCTAACGTCCCAAAACAGACCTGGCTTAAACAGAAAAAAAAAAGAATTTTTTCTTCTTCTCTCTGCAGCCGGGTGCAAACAGCCGCTCTAGCGCCGCCTTCTCCTTTGTTTCCGGCAATTCTTTCCTCTCCTGTTCCCAGCTGAGTTTTGTCATCTGTTTACGGCGGATCCGAATCAGTTCCACTCGATTTCAATTGGGTAAGCCTGTGTTTTTTTTCTTTCTCTTCTCTTTCATTTTCACCACTTATTAGGGTTCCCTCAGTATTTTGCTGATTAATTGAATTAATTGTTTTTTTTTTCCATTCTGCCACTGCTAGAGGTGTAGTTGCTACCTCCGGCCATTACCAACCAACGGACCCCTCATAAATTACGCTAACCTTTTCTTTCTCGGGGCAGCATCCCTCATTCATAGAACATATATTTTAACTAATTATTCTTTATTGAATTATTTGAACCTGTATCCAATTTGCGTTCTACTTTATATTTAAATTATGAAATTTCTACCATAGAACAGAATTGTGATTTATCACTGGATATAATGTGCCTTTTTATTTTTATTATAAACGTGATATCCTAATTTTTCAAGTTACTTGATATTTATAGTATTGGATACTTTATCATATGTTTATAGTTGTGCTTAAAACGTAATTTTGTTAATATAAATTGATTAGTATACACTTTAGATTGCTGTGTTACTTGATATTTATAGTATTGGATACTATCATATGTTTACAGTTGTGGTTAAAACGTAATTTTGTTAATAGAAATTGATTAGAATACACTTTAGATTGCTGTTTTGGGAAATTACATGTGTGTGAATTTATAAACCAATTAGTTAAGGGTTTAGAGGTAGACCTATGCCTAATATATATATATATATATATATATATATAGAGACGTAAAGGAAGAAATTAAAGCAAAATAACATCAGATGATTAAAAATTAGTGTATAATTCACAAAAGACAGATCTGCCTTTGTCCCTTAAAGTTAGTTATGAATATGAATTTATTTTGAGCACGTGATCGATGATAATGAGCTTATTACTAGATAGGAAACTTGTACTTCGTACAGTTGAGTATTTATAGGAATTTAACACGAGTAAGCTATTTTAATGCTAATATATGGTGATTATGCCAAAGTGAGACAGAATAAATGCTTTCCGGTGGAGAGCAATTTAGTGTTCCTGTGCCCCAAAAAAGTAAGATTTTTTTTTGTATTGGAGGCCTCGTGGGAGAATATTCTTATTATTGATAATTTACAAAGAAGTGGTAAAGTAATGGTTAATAGGTGTTACATTTGCAAATGTTGTGACGAGTCCGTGTTTCGTTTTTAATGGAGTGTCTGTTTGCTAGAACCTATAGGATTTTGGGGGTTTGGGTGATTGCAAGATCCGGAAGTTTGGGCTTGGAGTGAGTTGAGAGCATCGAAGGAGGTCAAAAAGGCTTATCTTTTGAACCCACACCCTATTTTTAGGTTAGTGTGGAATGAGAGAAATCAAAGAGCCTTTGATGAAATTGAAAGACCTATTGATGCCATTAGAGATAATTGGTTAATACCCTTAATTTTTGGGTTAAAGGATTTTTTTGGTAAATCATTTTGATCTAGTGGATTTTGTGGAGTTCATTTCTTGTAATTAGCCTTTGGCTCAAGTTGCACCCTCTTAGTTCTTTGTTAATATAATTTACTTTACTTATTAAAAAAAATAGGATAAATGCTTTCATGGTTGTTTAAGTGAACTTGAGTTAGATAAACTTTTAAGGCTTGATTGTTAATGTATTGTAATTATGGATGAGTTGACTTGTGATGTTGAGATTGGAGGATGATTTTAGAATAAATGGGATTGAGCTTTGTGGGGCTGTTTTTGATTTGCAGGTTAATAAGAAAAATCGGAAAATGTTTCGGAAAACTGATGAGACTTTGCTGAAATTTTTGTAAAATTGCAAGATAATTTAGATCATACTTTAAAAAGAACGAGAAAGTTAAGAGATGCTTAATCTTATAAAGACTAGATTTTATCTATATTAAATAAATAGTGAACCTTAGCAATAAGCTTAGGAGTATCAAGAGAATAGTGGAATGTGCATCTATTACAATCTATCCTATTAATGACTTAGCGTGTTTGTGTGTTTGAAACTTTGTGTGATTCATAAATGCATACATGTACCCTAGCTTATTGCTAAGATAGGCTTTGTGATATAGGGTGGCCGGAATTCAACTGTTCTGAACTATAGTTAAGCTTTGTTGTTTATAGTGTTGGACCATCAGGATGGCGGATCGGTTGACGCGTATAGCAATAGTGAGCCAAGATAGGTGCAAGCCGAAGAAGTGTCGCCAGGAATGCAAGAAGAGCTGTCCAGTCGTCAAGACTGGTACCTTTTTACCTTCTTCAAATATTTGGTTCCATATTTTTTTGAGACAATTATTGGTTTTATTCATTATATCCTGATTGTGATTGATCAGATCAATTTCTTTTGTTTACATGTTACTATGTTAGCTGATAAATTGTGTGTTGTTGATAAGGTTTACTTGAATGTATGATGATTTTACTTATAAAAAAAAATGTGTCCATGGTTTTTATATCTTTGGCAGGTGCTACGGGTTAGCCCGCATGGGTTTTGATCCATTTGTTTTTTTTTCTTCTTTAATCTTTTAAATTTTTATCTAGTTAAGATAAAGAATATAACTTTGGGAAGAGAAGTGTGTTAGAAGATATCAAAATATAGCGGAACAGAGCTAATACTCATTTATGTATCAAAAAATTGGATTTGAAACTTTAATTATAATTTTTTTTAAAAGAAATATGTGATTTGTGAGCTGCTAGAGGATGATGTGATTAATTTCCTGCATCATTTAGCTTTTTAATTGTCACAGGTGTTGACATGGTAATGAATCTCAATCAGTAGTGTAATATTTTTTTAGAAATACCTTATTTCTAGCTATCATTAGTGTTGCAATTTTCTTATTAATGTTTCAGATATTCAGATTTCTAGAATTGATAATTAAGAAATAATCTCAAAGTATGTTGGGTTATAGTATGGGGTTTTTACATTTTCTACCCTTCTATTTTATACAGAGTCTCAATTTCCTCCAGGATTTCTAATTGCAATAATTTACTATCACCTAATCTACAATAGGCCCAATTTTGACCCGATGACCCTTTTGATGACCGGTTTGAAGGGAAAAATAATCATTTCGCCCAGCGTTTTCATTCTTCCTCTATCATAAAAGGAAAGAGAAGAGTCTGTCGAGTTTCTTAGGCTAAGATGTTGCAGATTATCAAACAAAAGCAATGATAAGAAACTTTGTATCCATGGTACATTTGGTTCAACTACAGAAACATCTAAGTGATATAACAGAGCTCTCAAATGTACAACGCAAACAAAAAGCAATTGATGCCTAGAGAATGCCGGTTTAAACCTCTCCCATACTTCTTATAAAATTATCACTCTACTGAAAAACAAGTCAAATAAAAAAGATTACAGCCCACTAGAAGTTGTATTTTGGACTTTTTAAATCAATTTCAAATTTTTAGGGTTGCCTGATTTTCTGGTTTTATTATTAGCTTGTTTGGTTGATGGGAAATCAGGTTTGAGAGCGGAATATGAAAGATTGAGGTCAACTTGAGTGAGAGAGTTTGAGAGAGAGAGAGAGAAGGATTGTTGGAATTAGAAGTCCCGGGGGTAATTGAGACACCATATAGAATACAAGGGTGCAGAATATAAAAACCCCTTTATTATGAATTTGTTGAGCTCTTAAGCTATCTTATTCCTTTATAGAATTGTATTGTCAACTCATACTTTGTTTTGATTGTTATTGAAAGTTTTCACTTATTTTTCTGGTGATTTATTTAAAACTATTTGATCTTTATTTTACTAATCGAGCTTCTTCAACAGCTATTTGACCCTCCTCTGTCTATTTCTTGATTTTCCTATTAAAGCTACTCATTGTTGTTTGAGGCTTTTGGTACATTTTATCTCTCTTTTTTCTCATGATTTTTAGTGCTACAACTATTTGTATCACTTATCGTTTCTCGATGTTTGTCTTCAGGGAAACTGTGTATTGAGGTTACTCTTGCTTCCAGGATTGCTTTCATCTCAGAGGAGTTATGCATTGGTTGTGGTATCTGTGTGAAGGTTTGTAAGCCAAAACTGATATATGTTTATATGTCTATATATAAATATATTTGCGTTTTCCTTTCAACTTAGGTATGCGTTCCAGGATTATGGAACTGAACATTTATTCTGTTGCTGCAGAAATGCCCATTTGAGGCAATTCAGATCATCAACCTGCCAAGAGATTTGGATAAAGATACAACCCATCGCTATGGCCCCAACACTTTTAAGCTGCACAGGTTTGTTTATAACCGCCTTCCTTGCAAAGTGGTGGTCCGTTTGTTTTTCTTTTGTTTGATATTGTGATAATTACAACCTTCAGGTTACCAGTCCCAAGGCCGGGGCAGGTTCTTGGGTTGGTAGGAACAAATGGCATCGGGAAATCTACTGCCCTCAAAGTTTTAGCTGGAAAACTCAAACCAAATTTGGGTCGTTTTGATGTAATACTCGGTTCTTATTATTTCCTAGATTGCTTCTTGATACATGCATGTTGTTCACCTTGTTTTTGATGATTTTCTTTTTCAGAACCCTCCAGATTGGCAAGAGATTTTGACCTACTTTCGAGGATCTGAACTTCAGAACTATTTTACTCGCATCCTGGAAGATAATTTGAAGGTGATCCAGACGTGTGCTATGGTCTTTACATATAATTTACGTGCACGCACACAGACACATACAAATTGGAATGTCTTTTCCAAGTGTTCAGATAATCCGTTTCATACGGTCAATAAGTTAGCAATGGGGATCATTTAAGTATTTGTAATGAGTTTGTGCGACACAGTGGGTGGGTTCTTGTTAATTAATTGCAATAGGAATAAATATATATCATCTTTAGCTTTCAAACCTTCACACAGATACCACAACTAATGCACAACTCCTTCGAGATGAATGCAATCTTGGAAGCAGGAGTAACCTTAATGCACAGTTTCCCTGAAGACTGTTTTATGCTTGTAGCAGTAAAACACATCAAAAACGAAAATACGCTATTGCCTCAAATGATACCTGAAAAATTCAATGGGAAAGTCGAGAACAACAAATTATTGATGGTTGATATGTAAAAAAACGATTTGTCTGTCAAATAGCAGCTGATGAAGCTTGATTTGGTAAATAAAGATAAGACAGTTAAAACAACTAACCAGGAAAAAAATTAGTGAAGCAACACAAACTTACATTAAAATACTAAAAAGGAATAGGATGGCTTAAGAGCTCAACTAATTCTAAATACTATGGCTAACGTACTTAATGAGGATTTCTTAATAATTAATTAATCATCAATTCTTGAAATTTTAATATCTGAAACATTAATAGGGAAATTGTAATACTGATGATAACTAGAAATAAGGGAATTCACAAAATTACACTATTATTGAGGTTAATACCATGTCAACCTGGTTTAGTACTTGTGATTTGACCGAAAACTGATGTTGCTTGTCGTTTTCTCCCCATGGTTGAATAACCCACTTAGGTTGTTCCTCTTTTCTTTTCACATGGTGTTGCTAAACCATAAAGCTTCTTTGAGCAATATCTATTGTTGTTGGGACAGATTTGTCAGCACAATGTGTAAGAAACTTGGGCATCCATGTGTAGTACATTATCCCCTTTCACTCTTTCTGAAGTTTAGCATGTATCATCTGTGGAAGCCATGATTCTGGTTGTTGTGTGATGTCTTACAATTTTCCATGTAACTGCTTCCATTTCTCTTAATGCGGATGATGTGATTTGTACATAACAGGCCATTATAAAGCCTCAGTATGTTGATCACATTCCAAGAGCCGTTCAAGGCAATGTAGGGCAGGTACTTGACCAAAAGGATGAGAGGGAAATGAAAGCAGAACTTTGTGCTGATCTTGAGCTGAACCAGGTCATTGATCGTAATGTAGGGGATTTATCTGGGGGAGAGTTGCAGAGGTTTGCCATTGCTGTTGTTGCCATACAGAATGCAGAGATATACATGTTTGATGAACCTTCAAGTTATCTTGATGTGAAACAGAGACTTAAAGCTGCACAAGTTGTTCGATCTTTGCTCAGACCGAATAGGTTAATTTCCTCATCTTTTATGCTTCTCGCTTTGGCTTTTGTTACTTCTTCATATGTATTTATGTGATTTGCACTCTGTATTTCAGCTATGTAATTGTTGTCGAGCATGACCTTAGTGTTCTGGATTACTTGTCGGACTTCATTTGCTGCTTGTATGGGAAACCGGGTGCATATGGAGTTGTAACCCTTCCCTTTTCTGTCAGAGAAGGAATTAATATATTCTTGTCTGGCTTTGTTCCTACAGAAAATTTACGGTTCCGGGATGAATCTTTAACCTTCAAGGTGTGACCTGTTCTGTTGCCTTTATGGATGTAGCACTTCTTGAATTGAGCTGTTATTTGTCACTTACATTTCGTTCGTTTTTCTAGGTCGCTGAGACTCCACAGGAAAGTGCTGAGGAAATTGAGACCTATGCTAGATATAAATACCCAACCATGACTAAAACTCAGGGCAATTTTAAACTTAAAGTTATGGAGGGTGAATTTACTGATTCTCAGATTGTTGTAATGCTGGGTGAGAATGGGACAGGGAAAACGACATTTATTCGTATGCTGGTAATTCTTCTTTTCATCATTTTTGTGTTGATTCTAATATGTAGCTGTTTTAGGCCATTAACTTGCCTGACTCCGGAGCAAATTGAGTTACTGAATTGGCTAAATCGGCAGGCTGGTTTATTGAAACCGGATACCGTAGAAGATAATGACGTGGAGATCCCTGAGTTTAATGTTTCCTACAAGCCCCAGAAGATCAGCCCCAAATTTCAAAATACAGTTAGATACTTGCTACATCAAAAGATACGCGATTCATACATGCATCCTCAATTTGTGTCAGATGTGATGAAGCCGCTTCTTATTGAACAGTTGATGGATCAACAAGTTGTCAATCTCTCAGGTGGAGAGTTGCAAAGAGTTGCATTAGCACTGTGCCTTGGGAAGGTGAATGTTTTTTGTTATTGAAGTCAATATGTTTTGAATTGTGTACATCTCATTGCGATACTTTAAGTGCATTAGCAATGTTTTTTTTGAGTCTGCATCTGATGCATGTTTTTATCTTATACTATCTGTTATGCACAAAATCTTTATGTGTTTTGGAAATACTTTATGTTCTCTTCTGGGACAACGGAGTTTAGGCTGCTGGTATGGAAATGCTTTACGTTTTATTAGAGGAGTCTTGTTTATTGGAGCTTACTGATGGATTACTTAGCTCATGTCAGTTTTTGTCTCATTCCTTGAGTAAATGTTCATGTGGTTGTTTGGGTACTCCCTTTTGTCATTGAAAAATCTACAATCGCCGTGATATTTTTAGTGGTATCTAAAGAATTTTTTGCTTCGTGCAGCCGGCAGACATCTATTTGATTGATGAACCAAGTGCATATCTTGATTCTGAGCAGCGTATTGTTGCTTCTAAAGTCATAAAGAGGTTTATTCTTCATGCGAAGAAAACTGCATTTGTGGTTGAGCATGACTTTATAATGGCAACTTATCTGGCAGATAGAGTTATTGTGTACGAGGGACAGCCGTCTGTGGATTGTACGGCGAATTGTCCTCAGTCATTGTTGACTGGGATGAATCTCTTCTTATCTGTAAGTCTCACAACTTGTTTTTGCTTGTGTGTATTTGCCTTTGCTTATTAGTGGGAAAAACAAGGAAAAGTGGAGAATTTTGGGGGAACAGAACAATTGGATCTTATCACGTTATTTCAAATTGATTTTGTGCAAGTATGCCTTGTTTTTACTGAAAACTGTCTGGTTATGTGCTCAGCAAATGGTAGTAATTTAATTCTGTAACTCATGGAATCGTAACAACTGGGATACCCCAAAAATGGCTTTAGCATTGCCTATAAATAATGTGCATAATTTTGAGTTTTCTTTCTAGATCTTTTACTCTCTCATCCTCCATCCCTCCCACCCTGTGTCCGTGCATGTGCACATGGAATAGTACTCACTGTTTAACTTATTGCAGCATCTGGACATCACATTTAGGCGGGACCCAACTAATTTTAGACCAAGAATCAACAAGCTGGAATCAACCAAGGACAGGGAGCAAAAATCTGCTGGGTCATACTACTATCTGGACGATTGACATGATTACTAACAGGTTTAAATTAGTAATGCCTCAACCATTTTTGTCTTGCGTATTTCTTGTGGCAACTGAGAACCAAATGGGTTCATTGTGTGTCAATTGCAGTTTACAGTCATGCAAATTTGATGGCATCATTGTAAGGAAAATATGGTATCTCGGCAGAGAGATTGTGGTATGTTGTCGACCAAAGGTCTTTGTCTAGTTAAGAGGCCATGTTTATCTATCTGATTGAAAGATTTTGCTGCCCATTTATTGATGGTGCTTTAGTAGATTTTCTCCTGTAGCATGTTTTATTTCCACCAGTTTTGGTTATAAGATTAGGCGAGTGAATCTGTTTTACATATGGCCTTCGGTGACATCCCCGATGTATTTCATTATATGCTCGAAAATTTGACAAATTATTGAGGTACATGTTTATCCTTTTTTTTTTGGTAAAGCTGGATTTGAACTTGGAATGGTGGTTGCTTGTTTTTGGGCCAAATTAACCCAAGACGAAGGAAGGGGTGACCACTCTGCTTCTGGGTCCTCATCTGTTGACTTGTCACCTAGATGGAGCAGATAAGAAAGATTGTGGGAGCTTGCAGTTGTTGGCTTTCGTGATGGAAGATGCTGATACATTGCATTTTCATAATTACGGTTTAATTTCAATTTTATTATACTTGAACACTGTTATTTAAATGATGACTGAGTTCCAGCTTTTAGTTCTTAAAAAAAAAACGGCCTTTTTGAGTCATTCCCTGAATATTAAATTACTAGATAAAAGGAAATAAATTAAGGCAAAACATACAATGGCTATGTTTCATTCACATCATATCACCCTATTGGCCGATCACATATCATAACGTATTGACAATAATATACCATAATGGCTCTATTGTCCATTCATATTCCATAACGCATAGACCGACCATATTACATATAACAATGGTCCGAATGTCCAATTACGTATCTCGTACGTTCTATTGGGCAAAAATATAACAACGATCTTAGTAGTCAATCATGTATTATAACACTTTAATTAGGCAAAAATGATCGCAATAATCTTGGTGGTAAAAAATATATCACATTTACATCCAAACCCAAATTTTATGAAAGCATATAAAACCATTTATGAAATCTCAACTTTTCTCATTTTACACAAACTCGTTTTTCAGCCATATCAAGTATTTATTTTCCATAAAATTATAGAAATCTTAAATTCTCATTAAAACGTAACAAGTCAACTTATTAAATTGTCCATACTCAACATAACATATACTTATTATATATTAAAATCTCAAAGCAAACAAAAGGAAGGATGCGTGTTGAGAATCACTCACTTCAAACACAGAAGGAACTAGACTTGGTAAGCCGGAGTAATACTCCCTTCATCATCCCAGAATCTATACGAGATGGTTGTTCTAAAATAAGAAGTAAGCTTACATCTCACTAATGCCACGATTCATGTATGCATGAATTCAATGTCATAACTGTAAAACATTGTAACCTATAAAATTATTAATACAATAAATAGTAAAAGAAATACAAACTCATATAATTTTCCTTAAAAATTTTAAAGTTATTGTTAATGTTTAATACTTATTTAGAAGGGTAGTATCTTAGCCTTACCCAAGTTAAGCGGCTTATAGATGTTTTTTTTTTTAAAAAAAAAAAATGTAATTTATCATTTATTTTTTTTTTAAAATTCGGTAGAGTCTACTCTGTTTTTTTTTTTTTTAACATTTCTCATTTTTTCTTATTAACCTAAAACCAAAAAACAACTCAACAGAATCCAAAATCTCATTTATTCCAACCCATCTTCTAATCTCAATAACACAAAACAACTCGTTCATAATTTCAATCCATTCATAAGTAGATCATTGCAAGATTGGTTCTCGCTCCATCTTCTATTTAAAGGATAATTGCACTTACCTTTTAAGCTGAATTAATCAAACGAATATATATATATATATAAAAGCTACATGTGTGAACAAAGAATGATCATGTGGATGGGTGAATTGATTAGATTCTCATTGATATTATCATGTGAGTAAGTGTTGTTTTTTCGTTTGATTAATTCAGCTTAAAAGGTAAGCAGTGCAATTATCCTTTTATATATATATATATATAAGTGTTTTTAGAGATGAAACATTAGGTGAGACATAAGTCTAGAGGCGTTAGGTGTTTCGAAATTTTAATAAAATAATAAAATTATATAAATATGATAATTAAAATTTTAATAAATTCATTTTCAACAAACTTTAATACTTTTATTAACTATTTAAAACATATAAATTATCATTTTAAAATATTAATATATAATTTTTTTTTATATTGTTGTAACTTGTAAGTGATTAATTAAATAGTTTGTAGTTATTATTAAAATAGATAACATGTGATAAATATTTATGAAATGCAATGATATAACTATGAAAACAATTAGCTTAGTGGTTAAAATTTGTATTCCTGCTCATTTTGACATGGGTTAAAGCCTTAAACTTGACCTACGCTCAACGAAAGAAACATTTTGCTTTAACCTTGTCTCTGAACGAAACGC
The DNA here is from genome assembly GCA_023935145.1 of Bretschneidera sinensis. Taxonomy (NCBI): domain Eukaryota; kingdom Viridiplantae; phylum Streptophyta; class Magnoliopsida; order Brassicales; family Akaniaceae; genus Bretschneidera; species Bretschneidera sinensis. The sequence continues at coordinate 63,253,506 of CM043705.1, forward strand.
CTTTGAAAACACTATATATATTATGTAGTAAAGTTCTTGTTGTCTTTCTCACCTAACAAGTACTAACAAGTTCAAACGTCGTAAACTAACTAAAGTATAGAATTAAGATATCCAATTGTTCACAACACAACACATTGTTTAAGTATACAGTTCAATCGATTTTTTGTCCTATATTAGTAAAATTTCAAGATTTAAGAGTGGATTAAATCCTAATTTCAATTCTAGTCTTAATGAATCACATAATCCATTTAATTAGAAGCTAAAATACACGAAATATACATGTATTTTGTAAGGATGATGCCGCCCAAATAAAGTAATAGTTTACCAAAATTTGTTGAACGTCCAGCGGTGGGTGGTTAATGGTGACCAAAGGTACTCGCCGGAACCAAGGGAGAAAACTTGCTGGAACAGAAAAGAAAGTAGCGTGAGGGTTGCTGTCTGTGTCACGGGCTGCAAGCTTAAGTCACTAACCGTGCGGCCTTAGGCTCGGAAACACCTCATTGGAATGCCTAAGTCAGTCTTCCTCTTAGCTACTCAAGAGAACCACCCTCGAAGCTAGACCCACTCAAAGAAAATAAACCAACACAAGAGAGAATATGAGACAAAGCTAAATAGCTTGCTATTGCTTGAATGATTGAATGATTTACAAGTAAGGGGGAAGCCCCTTTATATAAGGAAAGCTCCCTTACATCCATGGCTAACATCTTGCCAAGTATCATAATCCTACGGTACTATAAGTGCAGTACAAGTGTAGTACGGAAGTACAAGGTACTACCTTGTAGTGCATGTGCAGTACAATGCTGTACATTATAATCAAAAAGTATACTAGGAAACCCTAGAACACGCGGATCTCACGCAGGTTGTGACATTCTCCCCTACTCAATCTGGCGATGTCCTCGTCGCACTCTCGATATGAAACTGGTCGATATTCGTCTGAAATTGCCACAAGGCCTCAGTTGGTTCCAAACTAGTCTCACTATCAGGTTGTCCCTTCCATTGTATCAAGTACTCATGCCTCGGCTTGTAGTTCTTCTGTCTCAAAAATCGGTTGGCCAGTATACTTTCAATGTCTCGGTCATAAGAGACCCTAACTCCTATAGGGGCTCGCTGTGACTCACCTCGATCCGGATCATTTTGGTCTTCATAGAATGGTTTCAACATACTCACATGAAAAACCGGGTGCACCTTGAGCTTGGATGGTAGCTCAAGTTTGTAGGCCACATTGCCTACCTTCTTAAGAACTCTGAAAGACCCCTCATATCTGCGTACCAATGCCTTATGGATCCCCTTGGTGCGAAGTAACAAATGTAGCTTCACAAGCACAAAATCACCCACTTGGTACTGCACATTCCGTCTCTTATGATCAACCCACTTCTTGGAACGCTTGGCTGCCTTGTGTAGGCAAACTCGAGCCAAATTGGTTTGCTTTTGCCACGCTTTGGAAAACTTATAGGCTGCTAGAGTTGACCCTATGTATCCCACAACAATAGTACTCGGAGGCGACATTCGGTGTGGAGCCTTGGCTGGTGGTTGGACAGTAGATACCAACTCAATCTTATGGTCCACCTCTCTCTTAGGTGAGAGTTTCTTGGGTAACTCCGAGGGCATCACATAAACAAAGGACTCTAAAAGCTCAAGTACCTCAAGATGAGTCTCTTCGTTGGACTCTAGGACCTCCTCAAGTTTCAAGGTGGCCAAGTATATGACTTCATCCCTTCTCACCCCCTTGGTTAGTTGGATTGCCAATAAAACTCGGTTAGCTTGGCCAGAGTCTTGTCTTACCGGCACGAGGCATTGGCACCGAGAATCCAGGATGCACACATAGTTGGCAAATAGCACTAGCAAAACATTAATCCGATTATAAAGTTATAATCATCAAGTGGGATTATCTCAAGAGTTTCCTTGCCTTTCCAATCTCCTAGTTGTAGCTCCACCTCTTGTGTTACACCCATTGTCAGAACTTCTTTGGAATTGATTGTCTTGATCCACCTATTGCCTTTCTCCACATTAAGGCTTAATCTCTTGGACATTTCCTCGGACACAAAGAGATCGGAAGCCCCAGTGTCTACAAGAGCACTAACCTTGGTGCTAGCTACCATGATGTCTATAAACATGTGCCCCTTTCTGCTTGCCAAACCTTTTGGCTTTGATCGAGTTAAGCATGATAAAGCCAAGCTTGAGGGTATCTCTCTCCATTTCCCCCTCTTCCCTAGCAATGGCAGAGAGCTTGGTTCTTTTCGAGCAATCTCGCACCTGATAAGGACCCTCACATAAGAAGCATGCTAATGGCTCATTCTTTTTGTCTCCTTCCTTGGCGGACTTCCATTTGTAAATGGACAGTTTCCCCAAACCAACCTTTTGATACTTGTCTTTGTCTCCCCCACCTTTGCCCTTGTTCTTGGAGGAGTCAAATTTATCTTGTTTCTTGAACTCCACCAAAGGTTCCGCCAAGGACATGGCTTGGGTGAGGTCTTGGACACCCCTTCTTTGCAACTTTTGCTTGGCCCATGGTTTAAGGCCATCTATGAAGGAGAAGAGAGCCTCCCTCTCTCCAAGATCAGAAATTTGGAGCATGAGTTTCGAAAACTCTCGCACATACTCCTGTACTGTGAGACTTCGCAGTCTGGCTTGTGCCTCATCTTCCGTATACTCTGGATAGAACTATTGGCAGAATTTCTTCTAGAATTCTTTCCACATAACAATGGAAGCACCCGCACACCTACGTCGCCACCACAATAAAGTAATATCAACAAGATACATAAATGCTATGTTTACCTTGGTTATGTCTTCCATGTGTTCATCACTCGGAAATATTGCTCCATCCCCCAAAGAAAGTTGTCAACATCTTTTGCAACTCGGATGCCCTTGAACTCCTTTGGCCTAGGCACATCCACCATATGATTGGGTGTCATAGCAAGCATACCACTTCCTGATGAGAGTCGTAAAATGCATCTTAACAGTACTTAATTGTTAGCATTTTAGGGTTGATCTAGGTTTTAATTGCACTTTTATATGTTAGTAGCTCTAAAGTATCATTCTTAGATCATTGATCTACTTCGGTGCATTTTCAGGTACTTTAAGCTCAAAAGAGGAGGAAAAGTTATCATTGCTTGAAGTACAAAGACTCGAGGCATACTGGAGTGAAGAAATACTTCCGGAAGGACAAGATGGAGGGCTTAAAAGAGCAACAGCTGTTGCCCGCATTGGAAAGGAGTTTCACTAAATTGCGAGAATTGCCCGTACAGATCAATCATCTTTGAAAATTAAACTGTATTGATACAAGAAGAACCAAGAGATGAGCCATATATTTTTAGAAAGATCCGGAAGTCTATTTTCTGGAGAATTTTACGGTTCGCCAGAAGGATTTTTCTAGAGAAAGTTATGACAGTTTTAGTAGACAAAGGTCAGGCTGTGCGGGCTGTGCGGGATTTCAGCGTGATTTTGGGCTTAAATCCCACATCCCACATCGGTTGGAAAACATATTTCTATATCTCACATCCCACATCGGATGGAAAACACATTGCACTCTTGGTATTTGCCTATATAAGACCCACTCCACTTTAGCTTTGGAAATCAATCGGGGATGAATCCAGATGGCCTTTAGGAGCTATCCAAAGGGCCTTTAGGAGGAACCCAAAGTTTAAAGTTTGAAGGTCGGGAGAGATGATCATCAGGAGGCCGGAGGCAACTCGAGGACGTATGAGCCCCATGACCGGCTAGTCTCCAAGCAAGGCGAAGGGATGAATCCCTAGGTGTAATTGTTCTTATTTTTCCTTTATTTGATTCGGTTGTAGTTGAAATTATTTTCGTTAAATATTGTTATGTTTTATTTTTTAATTTAATTAGTAGATTTATTATAACTCCGGTGGTTGCATGCTTCTTTTCCATATAAGTTCAGTCAGGCTTTTCTTATGTGTACCTGTTTGGGTGTGATTGAGTCCGGTAGATCTCTTTTATAGATTTGTCCATTGTTGCGGTATCGTCGTTTAGATATATCGTCGTCTCTTGATAATTTATAAGTTAGGTCATGTGTGCTTGAAAGTAAAGAAGATTTCATAACAATTACATTAGGATTTATAAATGTGCTTTAATTAAATATTTTCCGATTGCCTGTCTGCGAGGTAGATTCATTAGAGGACCTGAGCTAGAATTACCCTCTCCTTCCGAGTCTGATAGTGAAACCTCGCCTAGATCAACCCATAGAGAAAACTCAAGTGAGAATCTAGAGGATTTTGTTAACATGGCCGATAACCATAATGAGAATGTTGCTAGGACACTTCAGGATTACCTCCACCCTACACGCACAGATATACCATCATGCATCATGTTTCCAGCCAATACTCGCCATCAAGATCTTAAACCAGGGATGATTCGATTACTCCCTATATTCCATGGCTTGGATAACGAAAACCCATATGTGCACATTAGAGAGTTTGAGGAAGTAGTTGCGACTTTTTATAGTCAAAACGAAACTCATGACATTATGAAACTTAAGCTCTTTCCTTTCGCTTTGAAAGATAGAGCCAAGAGTTAACTATACTCACTTAGACCACGATCTATTGGGTCGTGGACTGAGATGACTCAGGCTTTCTTTAACAAATACTTTCCCCAACATAAGATCAACACTTTGAAAAGGCAAATCTCCACCTTTGCACAAAAGGATAGTGAGATTTTATATCAGTCTTGGGAGAGATTTAAGGAGTTATTGAGTATATACCCTCACCAAGGGTATGAGAGTTGGCGCTTAGTGAGCTATTTCTATGAGGGACTTACCTATAGAGAGCGCCAATTCGTAGAGATGATGTGTAATGGTCAGTTTTTAAGAAAAATCCTGATGAGGCTATAGAATACCTCAATGAGCTTGCTGAAAAAGCTTACACTTAGACTGAACCTAGTGCTACTGAGAGCGCAAATAGGTCACGACATATAGGGCACCCAAATAGTGGTGGAATTTACCATCTTAGGGAAGAGGATAATCTTAGAGCCAAGGTCGAGATGCTCACTAGGGAGATAAACGAGTTAAAGACTAAGAGCTTAAAGCCAACACATATGGTTAATCATGCAAAATCTTTTGAACCATGTTTTGTGTGTGGCGGGGTAGATCATCTCGCCCAAGAGTGTCCTACATTTGCTGAGATGAGAGGGATGTATAAGGAACAATGTAATGCCTTAGGCATGTACAAGAAGCCTTTTACACCCCTCTCTAATACCTATAAGCCGGGATGGCGCGATAACCCCACCTTCAGCTGGAAGTCTGAAAACCAACAGTTTGCACAACCCCCTGCACCATATCTTGAACCATATCATGCACCTATGTATTCTAGGAGTTCTTTAGAAGACACTTTACATGCCTTGATAGAGGCACAAGTTAAGACAAACCAAAGGTTTAAGGCATTATTTATGCAGATGATGGAAGAGCATAAAGAAATTAAGAGCCAAGTGTCCAAATTAATGAGCTACTTTAGTGTGACTGAGCAAGGTAATTTCCCTGCTCAAGCTCAGTCCACATCCCATGGTCAGTACCTAGCGCAACAGAATTTGAAGGAGGTGAATGCCATTGAGACAATAAGTGGTAAGTCCTTACACATCCCAACAACGAAGAAATCAGAGGATGTGGACGAAAGCCATCAAACACAAGCATACATGATGGACTCGTTCATGGAAAAGGTCCAACACCTTAATCCATTAGAGTCCACCTTCACCCATGGCTTCACTAAAGCATATATCGAGCCAGCATTTACGGATGTTACTGATGACATCCTTGAGGCCCTCCAAAAGCATAGAGGCACCGAATTTAGCAGTACAACAGCGGCGGATGCATTCAACCTATGCTTTTTGAGGTGGGAATAAGAGCGTCTGACTGAAGACGTAAAACTTAGCGCTCGTGGGAGGCAGCCCACAATGTATCCTTTTATTTTTATTGTTTTTTATATTTATTTTATTATTATTATCTTGTTGTTTTCCAAGTTTTTAATTTTGTATTTATTTTTCAAGGACAAATAAACGAAGCAGTTCAAATGGTGGAGCACAATTTTCAGCTTCTGTGCACCTTTGGCTACAATGGGAGTTTCCTTTACTCTTTCTTTTACATTGAGGTCAATGCAATTTTTAAGTTGGGGGTGGAGAAAACGAATCTCTTTGTTTCCATATTCTTTATTTCCATACATTTTTTTTCTTTTTCTATTGAACTACTTGGTGTCTGTTTCCCTTTCTTTTTGTTTTAAAGCATGCTTTGTGGTTGCCTTGGATGTAATTCACATGTCAATAATGTGAGCTTAATTGAGATAGCATATAGCATTTAGAAGTAGTTAAATGTTGCTTTGGTTTGAAATTAATTTAAGTATCAATCTTGATTTGGTTAGAGACTCTAGTTTGTGGTAAGATTGGATGATTAATCGAAAACATTTAGAAAAGTTTTATGTGTGATTATTTTGTGAATATTTTTGCGGTCTCGACAAGCTCTAGAACTTACTTGATAACCACTTGAGGCGAATTCCTAGAATGCACATTACTTAGGATATGATATAGGCCATCTTTGAACCGGTTGAGCCTTTCAAACCTACCCTTGCGATATATATCACTAGTCACCTATTTGAGCCTTTTTCTTGAAAAAGAAGTTGAGCCTGGTTTCTTTCAAAAACCCATTCATTCACCCTTATGAGCCTAAAGAGAATATTTTATCCTTACCTCTCTCTTAAAAGAACTTAGCTATACACATGTTGTAAGAAGCACTTAAAAGGAGTAAGGGTGGAAATATGAAAAAATATTACTACCACAACCCAAGTACATTAAAGGAGATAAGTTGGGGGTTGTGGAAAAGATAAGAAAAAAAAATGATGAAAAAGAAGGTGAATGGTTATGTGCCAAAATAAAAAAAAATTGAATTACGGCAAAGAAAGAAGAAAGAAAGAAGAAAGAAAGAAAAAGAAAAGAAAAAAATGGTGATTTGTTGAAAGAAATGCTCGAAAAATGGTTGAAAGAGTTGGGTGTGGAAGTAAAGGTTATCAAGTGCTTAAAGTGATTGTGTTTAAAGCTAAGAGATTGAGTTCTTTTACTTGTGAATCTTTCCCATTCTTCCTTAGCCTTTACCTTAGCCTAACGTTACAAGCTTATTAAAGACCTTTTGATCCAATGTAGTGTGATTTTTCTACAATAGTGGAGAGTGGTTTGAAATGTAAGCATATGGAGCTTGTTTTTGTGATTGATGTCACACTATTTATTATATTTTTAGAGACCAAGATTTGTATTCATGAATGTTATGCATAAAATCATTTGAATGTTTGGATTAATGGTTTGTGGTAAGATGGATGTTAAGAGTCAATAACGATTTTAAGATTGATGTTTGGATTACTTTTGGACTTAGATGAAATTTAATGATTCTATGTGCCGTATGTTATGTGCAATTTTTGAGACAAAAAGTGAATTACTCTTGGTTCAACGCTAGCATTGCTTTACTTTGTTTTTCACTCCTACCATATAATTCATCTCTTATTTTCGCTTCAATTGCTAGGGACTAGCAATAAGCTAGTTGGGGGTTGTGATGAGAGTCGTAAAATACATCTTAACAGTACTTAATTGTTAGCATTTTAGGGTTGATCTCATAACAATTACATTAGGATTTATAAATGCGCTTTAATTGAATATTTTCCGATTGCCTGTTTGGGATGTGAAACTTGCAATCGAGATAAAAACAACTGAATCCAGTTAGGATTAGAGCAACGAACCTAGGGAGGATTTTCGAAACATTGTCATTTTTTATTTTAAACTTATTTACACAATTACCCTTTTTCTCAAACAACTCAGATTCTTTTAATCTTTTATCGTTTGTGTTGAGGTTTATACCTTCTGTTGTACTTAATTTGTTTCCCTGTGGAATCGACACCCCAAAACTATACTACAATAACCGCGTTATGTTTTGGGCGTAATCACCTCCGAAGGCTGCTTTGTAAACTGAGAGCTCCCGCTTGAGCTCTTCCATCTCTTCCCGCATAGACACCACCACGGCCTCAAGGGTGTCATTCTTTTGCGTGAGCACATCTACGGCCTCGTTGAGGGCACCTTGCATCGCTCCTTGGAGATCCTCCTTCATGGAGTTTAGCTCCTTGATGCTACAATCGGTATCCTCAAACTTATCTCGCATTTCCCCCACGGCTTACTCCGCCTTAGCCAAGCGAGCATCCATGCTTGACATCACATCCCTTGAACTAGCCTTCTTGGCCGCCTTCCCTTAGGTCTCATGACCGTCATGAGCTAGGTTGTTAACATCGGAAGCGGTCGCCATCTCTTCTCAAAAGTCTCGATGAATCGAGCTCTGATACCTCTTGTTACGGGTTGCAAGCTTAAGTCACTAACCGTGCGGCCTTAGCCTCGGAAACACCTCATTTGAATGCCTAAGTCAACCTTCCTCTTAGCTACTCAAGAGAACCACCCTTGAAGCTAGACCCACTCAAAGAAAATAAACCAACACAAGAGAGAATATGAGACAAAGCTAGAGAGCTTGCTATTGCTTGAATGATTGAATGATTTACAAGTGACGAGGAGACCCTTTTATATAGGGAGAGCTCCTTTACATCTATGGCTAACATCTTGCCAAGTGTCACAATCCTATGGTACTATGTGTAGTATAAGTGTAGTACGAAAGTACAAGGTACTATCTTGTAGTGCACGTGCAGTACAATGCTGTACATTATAATCAAAAAGTATACTAGGAAACCCTAGACCACGCGGGTCATGAAATCTACACTAGGTCGAGAGAAGATTTTTTTTTTTTAATTTGCGCAAGTCTGTTTTGGGACACTAGAGAGATAATAAAAGGAAAAGAAAGGGGAGATGTTTTTTTGGGGGGGCTGTTGCAGCCATCTTCAGGGAATAGAAATCGTGCATAGGTGGGATTCTTACCTTTTTATTTTTTTAATATATATTCGGTTCGGTAACTTAAAATTAATATATTCTGAACTAAATTTTTAAAACGAACAAGTTAACTCAATTGTTAAGATCTACTTCCTTAAACTTTATATCTTCTGTTCGAGCTTTGCCTTAGACAGGAGAACAACGGATTGAATAGGCTAGTACTATCGGGAAGAGAAGCCTGACATAGAGAGTTTGATGTTCCTGTTTTTTAACAAGGATGATGAGCGACAATGACAAATACATAAGACCACTGTCAAATATAATATAAAAGTTTTTATTCTTTCAATTTTGAAAAGAAATTTTGTACTCAGGTTATAGTGTCATGCCAACGTAATACCATATAAGATCACTGTCAATATAATATAAAGATTTCGGTTTTTTTAATTTTGAGAAAAAATTTTGTATTCAAATTAAGTTCATTTTAGCTCTTCGATTGTTTTTAAACAGACAATATTTTACCACAAAATAAAAACAATATCATATCGTCTTTAATGATCCATAATATAGAGTTGTAAAATTTCATTTTTTAATTGGAACTCAGTCTATCCTGGCCTCATGGCCTCAACATTTAAAAAAAAAAATGTTAAATTTAAAATGACTCAAAATAAATATACAATTTAATCTTAAAATAAAACCTTAATTTTGTCACTTTGATTAACAAATCTGATTTACAAAGAAATCTATAATGATTTACAAAGAAGTCTTATGTACACATCCGTTATAAGAAAATTAACTATTATAATAGGTAAGAAATCTCATAGCATTTATGCTTTTACAAATTGATTTGCCACAATATTTTATTCTTCCATATAGGGATTGTGTCATTAATTTCTTCCATATAGGGAAGATTTTGACACAATTTCTAATTCCCTATAAATGTGTCAAAGTCATAGGAAGTAAATGGAAGTAAATTGACACTAATGAAAATGGAGAAAGCTTCGCTTAAGCTCACTTTCTTGGTAGCCTCAATAGCTATTCTATCATGTAAGTCTCGCTCTCTTTTGTAATATATCTCCTCGTAATTTACTCTTTTTTTTTTATAAATAAAAAAATTAATATAGGGGTTTTCTTCATTTTTGATAGGTTTTCTACAAGGAATTGAATCAAGGGAAGTGAGTATACGGGTGAAATCGTTGGAATGCCAACAACCATCTGATTGCACCAGCCTGTGTAACGGGTGTCTTGAGAACCAATGCAATGCCCACTTTTGTATTTGTGGGTGTAATCCGCCGCAAGAAAGGATGATAGATAGTAATGGTTTTCTCCATAAAGTTTTTTTTTTACTTCAAATAAATGAAGTGGAATATGATTAATGAAATATTTTTGCCAGGTTTTCTACAAAGAATTGAATCAAGTGAAACGAGTATAGGGGTGAAATCGTTGGAATGCCAACAACCATCTGATTGCACCAGCCTGTGTAACGGGTGTCTTGAGAACCAATGCGAGGCCCACTTTTGTATTTGTGGGTGCAATCCGCCGCAAGAATAGACGAGAGATGGTGTTCTCCGTGCATGTTAATGTTTCGTTTTAAAAGTACAAAATTACAAATAAAAGATTTTCTCAATAAACTTTTGTCATCCTTTGTAAGGAAGGAGCCATTATTTCTTTTGCTTTTTTGATTATATTCTGTTTTGCATTTTTGATTCTTCAGTTATTTGTTGTAATTAAACTTTGCCGAGAATGATAAGCTAGCCAAACATGCACATACTCAACCTTCCTCAAATCCGAGATACTGTTGTAACTGCATTGGAGGCCATTTAGTTGCAGGAGTGAGCAAACTATAGATATAAATTAACAATGACAATGATGAAAAATGCAAGGATTAAATAAAATACCACAAAATTACAAGGGCTCTATCAAATAAATAAGAAACATGGTCTTAATTTTTCTAGATTAGCTACCATTTCCTCCCTGTTTCTAAAGTGATCATCAATCCTCATACATCAACTTGAGCACTCGGTTTCGGATCATTGTCCATTAAAAATTGAGTGGTGGGTGGAGCAGATCGATGGGAATAGACGAAGGAAGAAACAATTTCGTTTCGAGGCGATGTAGCTCAATTCAAAGAAGTGTGAGGAGGTGGTGCAACAAGGGTGGCAAGGGCATCATTTGAAACGGGTTGGAAAGGAGTAACAATCGCATAAAAGCCACAAGAATGCATTTGTTGGATTGGAATGAGAATAGATTTGGGAATGTACAGAAAGAAATTAAGAAGCAAATGGAGAAACTGAGGAAAATTCAAAGAGCTTGGGTTACAGATGGCAGTGTTGCAAGAAGTTAAGAATTATCATCAACCATTAATGAACCTGTAGAAAAAAGAAGAGATCATGTGGAGACAACGCTCTCGCGTTAATTGCTTGAAAAAGAGAGATAAAAACACTGTTTTCTTTTACATGCGTGTGCTTCACACAAACAATGGAAAAACAAGATCAAAGTCTTAAAGGATTATAATGGGGTGAGTCATAGGGAGGAAGTGGCAGTGGAGTATTTCCATTTTTTTTTACATCTGCTGGCTCTCAGAATACCAACGAAATAATTGACCTTTTGGTCTTAGACAGGATGAATGATTTACTTCTCCAGGAATTCAGAGCTGAAGAAGAGGAACTAGCCATCAAATAAATGCACCCGACAAAATCTCCTGGGCCTGATGGTGTGTCAGCAATTTTTTACCAATTCATATTACTGGGCATGATGCAACTATTGCTTGTCTTTCGTTTCTAAAACATTGTCATTTTTTGCACAAAATTATTTACACTCGTATTATTTTGACTCCCAAGACCAAAAAACCTGATAGCAAGCCCTAGTTTAGACCAATTAACCTTCGTAATGATATTTATAAAATTGTGTTGAAGGTTATTGTTAATAGATTGAAAATTGTTCTTCCAAACATCATTTCAGACTTTGAAAGTGCTTTTTGTGCCAGGTAGACAAATTACTGACAACATTTTGATTCCTTATGAGATGATCCATTCGTTGAAGGACTGAAGGAGGGCTGATAGAAATAGGTTTTGTGCTTTCAAGTTAGACTTGAGCAAAGCATACGCGCGGAGTAGATTTTTCTGAAGGACTTAATGCTAAAAATGGGGTTTCATGAGAGGTGGGTGGAGTCGATTACGAGGTGTATAACAACAGTGACCTTTTTTGGTGATGGTTACATCAAACCTACCAGAGGTTTAAGACAAGGTGACTCTCTTGTTGTAATATTTTTTTTAAATGGAACAGAATATGAAAGGCAAGATTTAGATGTCTGAATTAATCACCATCCTTAAGGTTTTATTCGTCCCCACTTGAATAAAGTTTGCTATGGATACAGACGAATAGTCTTTCAGGATACAACTAAGTCTCTAGGTTGAAGTTTTCAGATTTTATTCTGCTTTGAAATAATTGAAATAATATGGCAGAGAGTTCTGAGAGAAAAAGAGAGAAAAAGAAAGAAATGAAAACGTAATCTAAAGGTGGAGGGAGGCAAGGTATTTATAGGTGTAGAGACACTTCTTCAATCAATTCTGGACAAACATGTCTTTCCAATTTGGAAAGACGTGATTTTTTTTTTCAGATTTAATATAAGCCTTTAGATCATATCTCTTAATTTTAAATGGTCCATATCGTGTCTTTTAAAGAGACAGTTGACTAATCCGACACCTTTTTGATTAAGTCATGACCTTTGGATTTAAATCATATATCTCTGATTAAATCACAACCTTTAGATTTAATCATATGCATTTTGATTTAATCTAACACCTTTTTGATTAAATCCTGGGCTTCTGGGCTTTTGTCTAAAATCTGGATAACTGGACCCGAACAACGGACACGGGCTGGACTAAAGGCGAGGGTTCTTCAGCGACGATGCGCACGTGGAAGTGCAATGCTCCTAAAGCGCCAATGCGACTTTGTGACGCGACCAACCTGAGCTCGAGCTAGGACTCGGGCTCGGGCTGGGGTCGGGGCACGGGCGCGTGCGCAGTGCGTTGCACCTTCATCTTTATCCCTTCTTTTAACCGAAGTAGATAAGAATCTCAAATAAATACTTATAAAACATTTTATTTCTCATTTTCTTATAAATGTGGGACAAAGTCAATCCGGATTTTTAAACAACCATTTATTCTCATTTTAAGCTCATAAATTAAATTCTTTTTGAATCAAAATAAATGCCCATTAAATCTCAAACTTGAGTTTAATTTAATGCACCTAATTAAAGGTTTTTTTAATGACCATTAATTAGATTATGACATTAAAATGATCTAAAATCAGCTCTTAGAGCTGATTTTCCAACAATCCCCCACTTGTTTGAAAAAATATATATTTTTTAAAACACTGCCATAATATCTCTGAGTCTTGTATGCATAAAAAATGTATCTTTCGATTTAAAACATTTTATTAGTATAAAAAAGTCGTATCGAAATGAATGGTATCCTTTAGATTAAACCAACATTCCTATGTAATACGACCGGAGTAACCACACACATACAATTCTCTTATTTCAATGAGAATTTATTTTTACTTAGCACTATTTTGGCCATGTGCTATATTCTGGTTTCATGAACCTCAAAAGAGAAAACTATAACTTTCTATAAGAAGCGGCATCACTCATTCGTTCATATAGGTGAAGTTTCTCTTGCGTTTCCATTACTAGAACGCATTTTACAACTTCATTAAGAGTTTTAACTTATCCTCTAAAACGTAACGAACGATATTATATTTCTCAATTATGAGCCAATTTTATGACAATATCAACAGTCAATCACAGTAACTTGTTATTACCCATTAATACCTAGGAATAGTGGTCTACTAGCATTAGGTTGGGTCACCATCACTGCTAACTTTTAAATGGTTTTAGCCCTATCTCTTTAGATGTATTACTTACTAGGTCTCTTGCAATTGCCTTAGTAAGTGGATAAGCTAAGTTCGTACTTGACTTTACATAGACAATTGTAATGATACCATCTTGTATCAATTGTCTCACATACTCATGTTTAAGACTGATATGTCTAGACTTACCATTATAGGTACTACTATAAGATCTTGATAAAGCAGTTTCACTATCACAATAAAGTGAAACAGGAGGCATTGGACTAGGCTACAATTTGATGTCTAACAATAAATTCATAATCCATCCGGCTTCCTTCCTGGTTGTCGTTAGGGCAATAAATTCGGATTTCGCATCAGTGTATCCTTCTAATACACTTGGGTAACTGTTGTGAAGCAATCCCAAACCACTGGTCTTCTTGAGATATCCCATTATCTTACCAATGGCTTTCCAATGTTCTATACTAGAATTACTAGCATATCTACTAAGTTTACACACAGAATAGGAAATATCTGGTCTAGTGTAGTGCATTGCATACATTAGACTACCAATAGCACCAGTGTATTCAAGTTGTGCCACTGCTCTACCAGAATTATTCTGTAATTTAATACTTGGATAAAAAAGAGTATTATACTCTTTGAAACCAAGATGTTTAAGCTTAGTTATCACTTTCTCAATATAGTGAGATTGACTTAAAGCGTAACCCCCACTATGTTTCTTAATTTTAATTACTAAGATTGTATCTACTTCACCCAAGTCTTTCATTTTAAAGACAATAGAAAAATACTTCTTAGTTTCATTTAATCCTTCCATGTTAGTACCAATGATCAACATATAAACAAACTATCACACCATAGTTTTTAGTAAATTTAGAGTAAATGCATCTATCATCACTATTATGTTTAAAACCAAAGGATAAAATAACATAGTCAAATTTCTCATGCCATTGTTTTGGAGCTTGTTTTAGACTATAAAGAGATTTGACTAATTTACACACTTTATTTTCACTGCTTGGAAGAACAAACCCTTCGAGTTATTTCTTATATACTTCCTCATTTAAATCCCCATTAAGGAAAGTAGTTTTTACATCCATTTGATAAATATATAAATTATAAATGGATGCTAAAGCTATAAGAACTCTAATAGAAGTAATACGTGTCAACGTAATCAATACTTCTTTTTGTTTAAAACCTTTGGCTACTAGTCTCACTTTGAAAGTTCGAATAGTGCCATTAGTATTGTATTTCCTCCTAAACACCCACTTACACCCAATAGGTTTTGATCCTTTGGGTAAATCTACTAATACCCAAGTATTAGACCCATTATAGAATCCATCTCTTGAAGTCATAGCTTCCTTAAAGGTTGTAGGATCCTCTTCTAGGTTAAACACAATAAGTATTTTATTCAATACATTATTATTTTGGTCATCTTCAACCAAGAATAGCAACGATTGTGAAGAAATGAAATCAGGATCTAAAATTTTCTTTTTTCTTTCCCTAACACTTAGTCTAGGTTCAACATTCATTTCAGGAACATTAGTTTTTTTTATTATTATTAATTCTGGTCTTAATCCTTCATTGGAGTCATTTTTTTGAGACTCTTCTTCTATAATCTCAAAATCAGTAGAAAACTTATTTTCAAAGAATTCTACATCTCGTGACTCAATAATAACATTAGACTCTAAATCAAGTAGTCTAAATGCCTTGTTATTTTTAGCATATCCAACAAATACACATTTAGTGGCTCTAGGTCCTAATTTTTTTCTTTTAGGATTTGAAATTCTACAATTTGCTAAACACTCCCACACTAATTTAAGTTAGACTTTCTACCTTTCTAGATTTCATACGGACTTAATTTAGTTTTCTTTCCTGGAATCCTATTATGAATATGGCAAGCAGTAAAAAGTGCTTCACCCCATAAGTTTAAAGGTAATTTAGCATTAACTAGCATGAAATTTACCATTTCAACTAAAGAATGATTTTTCCTTTCAACCTAACCATTATGTTGTGGTGTGTAAGGTGCAGTGCGTTGATGTAGTATGCCATGCTCTTCATAGAATTGATCAAAATCATTTAAGAAATATTCACCACCTCTATCAGAATATAGAATTTTAACCTTTCTATCAAATTGATTTTCTACTTTTGATTTATATTTCTTAAAAATGTCAAAAACTTCATCTTTGGATCTTAATAAGTAAACATATAAAAATCTACTTGCATCATCCACAAAAGCAATAAAATATCTTTTTTTCACATCTTGTTAACATAACATTTAATTCATGCAAGTCATAATGTATTAAACTTAAAATTTGTGAATCTCTTTGTACCTTAGGAAAAGGTTTTATAAACCGAG
Source organism: Bretschneidera sinensis (assembly GCA_023935145.1). NCBI lineage: Eukaryota > Viridiplantae > Streptophyta > Magnoliopsida > Brassicales > Akaniaceae > Bretschneidera > Bretschneidera sinensis. The sequence continues at coordinate 63,269,575 of CM043705.1, forward strand.
GTTCAAACTCAAGAGGGGGGATGAATTGAGTTTTTAAAAACTTTTGATAATTACTTGCAAGTTTATAAAAATAGTTAAATGCACAAAGCATACAAACAAGTAATGTGCTTTAAGTAAAAGAGTTTAAGGAAGAGAAAGTGCAAACTCAATTTATAGTGGTTCGGCAATATCAGATTTCTTCTGACCCTATGTTCACTCTCTTCAAGGAGCCTCCTTGAAGTAATCCACTAAAACTTTTAGTTGTATAACTTTACGGGTGTTGTACAAACCTTACAACCAATCCCTTCCTCACGAAAGTTATTCCCTTCCTTACGGAAGCTATTCCATTCCTCACGAAAGCTAATCCATTCCTTACGGAAGCTTACAAAGAAGTGTTTAATCCTAAACACTTTAAGAGCTAGTACAATTCTTTCCCCTTTACAATAAATGATATTTTCTGTAAAGTAAATGATAGAGAGATAGCAATAAGTGCTTTTACAAATGAAAGATATCTCTTTTTCAATAATAAGCTTGAAGAATAGCTCAACAATAAAATTTTCAAAGCTTTTGAGAATTAATGAGCAAACTTGTGAATTGAATGTGTTCTCTTCTTGTTTTAAATGCCCATTGAAGTGGGTTTATATAGTCTTGAATCAATATAGTTGTTAGACACTGACTTGGTAGGTTTGGTGCATTAAATGCTCAAGTCTCGCGTCTCAAACGGTCATATTTTTTAATTACCAGTCGACTGGGTCTTTGTACCAGTCGACTGGGAAGTGAAAAATCTCACTTTTTAGGCTGTAGGAGAGTATCAGTCGACTGGGTCCTAAGCACCAGTCGACTAGGAACTCTTTGTCCCAGTTGCCAATCGACTAGGTTTTGACACCAGTCAATTGGGGACCTTCTTTCCTATACCCCAGTTGACTGGTATATTGAGTCAGTCGATGGGTTGCCCTTCAACCTAGTTTTTCAAGTTTCAAAACTGTTTTTGACTTGGAAACATTTGTATTAATAGTTTTGTCAAAATCTTTTGTAAAATGAGCCATAGGTCAAGTTAAGTATTTGAACATGAGAGATTTACAGTTGTTTTCATTACTTTAATGCCTATCCTATATCTTATGTCTTGTCTTGGTGTCTGAATCTAGTTGAGTTCTTGCATCTTGTTTCTATGTTGAATGCTTTTACTGCTTAAACACTTAGATAGAACTGTTAGTATAATTAGAGTAGTGTTTTGTCATTATTAAAATCAAATATTGATCAACAATTGTAACGACCCATCCCGGGTTAGGCACATTCGAGACGGTGTCATCACATTTTGAAAATCCCAGCACGATACATATATATAACAAAAATATTTTACCAACTGCAATTATTTACATCAATCCTCAACCCTTAACATGGGAGATACATCATTCAAATATAAACTTAAACATTGTATATAACATAATATGCATGAATATTTACAAATGTTTTTTTTCCTCATTAGTCTAAGGATGTGGACTACGTGGCTTACAGATAATGACTTCGTCTGAATCACAGCTCACGAAACTATCTGACTTGCCTGTTACCTGAAATTATTTAACATTGAGCGATGAGCTTCACAAGCTCACTGAATTAAATTTACTAGAAGTATTCAATTTTATAAATAGTCTTTTAATATTCAATCATTTATATCTCAGTAAATTGATAATAGCATTCTACTATCACTACACATATCATAAGCCCCATTCTCTATCAATCTCTTCTTCTTATATATTTATTCACCTTAAGACCATCAATTATATCTCATAATTACCTCGTTATGAGGTTCACAGCATAAAGTCTACCATTTAGATAGTTCTTATCATATCATACTTCCATGTTTCTTTCTCATCATAACTGTTTCTCTATAAGACTCATTCATCTATAATTAAATTTATAATAAAAACAATACTTCAGTATTTCAGTAATAAAATCAATATTTAAAACAAATACGATGCATGAATTATTATTAGGGAATGTCTTCCCACATGTCGACATGTTTTTATCGTAGACCGGTTACCTTCCCGGTTCTTTTATTTTATTTAGACCAGCTACCCTCCTGGTTCTTTTATTTCCAGCATATACTGGCTGTCATGATTTTCATTTATTTCCAGTATATACCAGCTGTCACGGTTTTCATTTAGACCGGCTGCCATCCCGGTTCTTTTATTTCATGTATATGCATATGAATAATGACATGAAATATGCATATGCATAATAATATAAAAACACACATATAGTCATACATTCAAATTAGTTATCATGCTTCTTCTCAAATCATTATTTGATCAATTTCACTAATTTCTTCTCCTCATATATCATATCAACTCATCATCCATAGTTCGTCAAGAATTTCACTTATCACATTTATTAATAAATCGACTCATTATTCCAATAATATTATTTCTCATATAATAATTCTCTACACATCACTTATTCCTATCATACCTATCAACCAACTTTCATCTATCCAAATCATAAGTTAATAATATATTCAAATGCTATCATTATATATTTCATATTTATCTTGATTACTTAAAGTAAATCTAACTCACCACGTAGCACTTAAAGCTACTTGTGGATCACCTCCTTGCCTTTCCTGCTCATTTCAGCAATTTCTCCCGGTTGCTGATCGTCAACACCTGACATAATATTTATATTACATTTCTAATTTATTCTTCAATTCTTTTATAATTCAAACCCTTTGAAATTTCCCACATTGAATTTCTGGAATTTCATGTATGCTAAATTTCAAAAATAAACTTCACGTTATTACCTTTTGTTTTTCTTAGAGCTTCCCATTACTCTCTATAAAATTCTCCCGTAAACCTCTTCAAAATTATACTCTTTCAATCTTTCTTTCGATCTCCAAGTGTTTAAAGAAATATAACAATTTAGATTTGAGATTGAAGAAAACCAAACAGGATTTGGTAAAATTAATAAAACAATTCAATATAAATAATAAAAATTTACAGCGACACCGTTGTACCTATTTACTTATCTCTACTGTGCAACATGCAGAGATTTCAATTTCTTTGGCAACACCTGGACTCCAGGTGTCCAGGTGTTGCCACATCCTTTTTTTTGGTTGAAAAAAAAACTTTTTTTCTTTTCCTTTTTCCTTTTCCTTTTTTTCTTTATCTGGACGTTTCAAAATTTTTTTTTTCATTTTCATTTTCATTTTCTTTACACCACCACACGTCCGTTTTTTTTTTAAAAATTATTTAATCAATAATAAATCTTTCACACATATATTATTTTAATTTCATGTCATATTTATCAAATTACTTCTTTATCCTTTCTTTACGAATACATATATTACAATTCAACCCACCTTACAAAAATTTCGTCCCCAAAATTTCCTTACCTAATTCATGAAAGAGTTGGGGGTATTATTTCCTTATTCTTGGTTCATGCTCCCAAGTAATTTATTCAACATCTTGGCTTCACCATAATACTTGAATCAAAAGAATGACTTTATTGCGCAAGACTTGTTCCTTTTTTGTTTAGAATTCTGACCGGTACTTGCATAAAAGTCAAATCTTCTCGAAGTTCTATCGTCTGATTCGAGATACTATGGGATTCATCGTGTAAGTACTTTCTCAAAAGTGACACATGAAACACATTACATAATTGCTTTAACTCTGTGGGCCAATTCAATCGATATACTACTAGTCACATTTTCAATCACCTCATATGGCCCCACGAATCTCGAGCTCAACTTTTCATTCTTTTTAAACCTCAATACACCATTCCACGGAAATATCTTCAAAAGTACCCAATCACTAACTTAAAACTCAAGAGGTCATATTTTATTATCAGTATATCCCTTCTGTCTGTTCTGTGCTACTCTAAAGTTCTCTCTAACCAGTTTGATCCTCTCAGTAGTTAGATCTATCATTTTTGGACCAAATATCTTTCTCTCTCCAACTTCTTCCTAACATACTGGAGTTCTACACCTCCTACTATATAAAGTCTCAAATGGTGCCATCCTAATACTAGTTTGATACTGATTATTATATGAAAACTCGATCAAAGGTAAATAAGTATCTTAGCTCAATGAGAAACTCAATACACTTGCCCTCAGCATATCTTCTAGTATTCTGATGATCCTCTCTATCTTCCCATCCGTTTGTGGATGAAAAGCTATACTAAACTATAATTACGTACCCATAGCTTCTTGAAAACCTCTCCAAAATCTAGAGGTAAATCTAAAATATTTATATGATACTATGTTCAAGGGTACTCCATGTAATCTTACAATCTCCGCTACATACAATTCAGTCAACTTTTTAGGACTCCAAGTAGTTTTAATAGGAAAGAAATGTGAATACTTAGAAAGTCTATCCACTATAACCCATACAATGTTGTGACATCTATGGGTACGAGGAAAACCAGAGACAAAATCTATACTCACATTTTCACATGGCCACTCAGGTACTGGAATAGGTTGTAATAAACCTGTTGGATGTCTATTCTCAGACTTTACCTATTGACAAGCCAAACATCTAGAAATAAGTTCCGCTACATCCTTCTTCATCCCTGACTACCAATAATTCTGTCTCAATCCCTTGTACATCTTATTATTACCCAGGTGCATTAAATATACAGAATTATGAGCCTCCCTTAATATCTCCGTTCTCATCTCCACATCATTGGGAACACAACTCTATGCTCCAATACCACCATACCATTTTCTCTAATTCTAAACTCAGTTGGCTTTCACAATACTTCATGTCTAATATTCTCTATCCTTTCATCTCTACCTGGCCTTTGTAATAAACGATCAATAATAGAATATTGTACCACCATATTTGCCATTAATACTCCTCTATCATTGACACTCAATTACATCATCATTCTTCTTAATTCTATCATCAAGCTAGTATTATGACTCCCAATAGCAGCTAATCTCCCTATAGCCTTTCTACTCAATGCATCAGCTACTACATTAGTATTTCTTAGATGATAATGAATTGTACAGTCATAATCACTAATCAACTCTATCCACCTCCTCTGCCTCAAATTCAACTCCTTATGGATCAGTAAATGCGTCAAGCTTTTATAATCAATAAAAATTTCACAATTGGCTCCATACAGATGATGTCTCCAAATCTTGAAAACAAAAACAATGGTAGCCAATTCTAAATCGTGGGTCGGGTAATTCCTCTCATGGTTCTTTAATTGCCTAGATGCATAAGCTATAACTCTCCCATGTTGTATCAACACACATCCCAACCCCTGATGTGACGCATCACTATATACCACAAATCTTTCATCACCATAAAGAAGCACTAATACCGGGGTAGTAGTCAATTTTTCTTTTAACAGCTGGAAACTCACATTCTTCTGTCCACCTAAACTTCAATTCCTTCCTGGTCAATCTAGTCAATGGTCCAACAATCACAGAATTTTTTTTGGATAAACCTCCTATAATAACTAACCAACCTAAAAAAGGTTCTAATTTCAGTCATACTAGTGGGTCTTTCCCAATTCAATATTGCTTTTACTTTTTATGGGTCAACTGTTATTCCCTCTCCCGACATAACATGCCCCAAGAAAGATATTTCACTTAACTAAAACTCACACTTAGAGAAATTTGAATATAATTTCTCTATTATTAGAATTTCTAACACTATCTCTAAATGTTGCATATGCTCCTTTTCATTCTTGGAATATACCAGAATATTATCAATAAACACAATCACAAATCTATCAAAAAATGGTTTAAACACCCGATTCATTAGATCTATAAATGCTACATGAGCATTAATCAACCCAAATGGCATGACCTAGAACTTATAATGGCCATAATGTGTTCTAAAAGCAGTCTTAGGCATGTCTCCCTTCTTTATCCTCAATTGATGATAACTTAATCTCAGGTCTATCTTAGAAAACACCCTAGCTCCCTGTAACTGCTCAAATAAATCATATATCCTGGGAAAAGGATATCTATTCTTGAAGGTGAACTTATCTAACTATCTATAATCAGTACATAACCTCATTGTCCCATCCTTCTTCTTGACAAACAATACCAGGGCTCCCAAGGTGACATACTAAGTCGAATAAACTGTTTATCTAGCAACTCTTGAAGCTAAACTTTCAACTCTCTTAATTCAGCTTGTTCCATTCTATAAGGTATTATAGATATGGGTGCTGATTCTGGAATCACCTCAATAAAAAAACTCAATCTTCTTATTGGGGAGGCAAACCAGATAACTCTTCAAGGAATACATTAGAAAAATATTTTACTACCAAGATTTCTTCTAACTTCTTACTCTCCTTGCTAGAATCCACCATATATGCCAAATACCCTTCACAATCCTTCTTCAACCATTTACTGGCAGTTAAGGCAGAAATAAGATAGTTAGCAAGTATCTTACGTTCTCCCTAAAAATTAAACTCTTCATGTCCAGGTATCTTAAGCACCATATTCTTCCTAAAGTAATCTACCCAAGCATGATATGCAGGTAACCAATTAATCCCTAGAATTAAATAAAAATCTGTCATATCTAAAGGAAATAAATCGACTTCAAATTCTTTATCAGCTATATTAATCACACAACTTCAATGAATTGTCCTGATAATATCTCTATCCCTAGTAGGAACCTCGAGAACAATAGCATGCATCAAAGGAATTACACTAGCATCAATAGATTTCATATAAACACTGGATGCAAAAGAATGGGTTGCACTAGGATCAACCAATAATCTAGCAGGCCTATCAAGGATAGATACCATATCCATAACAACATCAGGAGTGGCTTGTGCATCATGTTGGGTCAATGCATAGACTCTGCTATCTTTGGACTGTAATTGGCTGCCACGCCTTCTCTCAGCTAATGATCCTCGACCTCTGCCCCGCATATTCCCTGATCCACCACCTCTCTTCATTGATCTTCTTCCAACACTTCCAATGCCTATGTCAGTAGATTTCCCCACTGGACAATCTACAACAACACGCCCTCTTTCACCACATACAAAGCATATCTGCGTAGAGAAATTCTGAGACGTATGCCCCATCTGATTACATCTAAAGCAAACCCTTAGCTCTCGATCATACATTAGATTACCACCTCCATTTGGTGGCATACTTACTCCTCTATTATAACTCCCACTTCCCATAGCCTGTTTCCCAAATCTAGGGGTCCCACCGGTATTACTTTAAGCTACAGAAGCAACAGATCCTACTTCCCTTTGACTCTATACTATAGTTTCTTGTGACAATGAATGCCCTCTCTAGGGTGGTCTCCCACCCTGCCCACTTATACTGCCACCGCCTCTAGGTCCCTAAAATCTAAACCTATTCAACCACTCCCTCTTACCTCTAAACTCCATCAAATCCTTCTTAATTTGTAATACTTTATCCACCAGCATAGCATAATTTCCAATATCCATATAAGATAGTTTAGTCCGAATGTCATAGTGTAATCCATCTAAAAACTTTTTACATTTTCTCTCCTCTGTATTCACTAATTTAGGTAAAATCCTTGACAGAGCTATGAATCTACTATTATATTCAACCACTGATAAATTACTCTACTTTATATGAATAAAATCTCTCTCTTATTGTGCCTGAAAGGTATCTGGAAAATACTTCGCAAAGAACTCATCCTTAAACTTACTTCAAGTTAAAGGTTATTATACTTGTGTGCTTACCTTGGGAAAAATATCCTCCCACTATTGTGAAGCCTCACCTTCCAACATAAATGAAGCAAAAGCAACCTTCTGTCTATCTGTCACTGGTAAGACTTCAAAGTATTTCTTAACATGTCTAATCCACTGTTTAGCTTCCACAGGATTTACAGATCCTCTAAAAGACTAGGGTTTAAACTTAAGAAATCTCACAAAACAGTCCATCTGCGTCTCTTGTTCAAACACACATTCTCTCTCATAAACCTCTTACCTCACCACATCAGGTTTTTTTACCTCTTTCCTCTAATATCCTCTGTAAATTATTAGCCTTTTCTTTAGTTGCATTCATCCTCTCTAGGGCACGCTTAAGAGTTTCTTTTAATTCATCCTTCTTAACCTCAGATTTTCTCTCAGCTCTACTAGTACCTGCTGCACTATCAATCTGTTCCCTCGCAGGAACCACAGACTCAACTTCCTCATTTGCTTTAGTTCTTCTAAATATTGGGAGTCTACAACGTCCTTTCTGATTTAGAACTCTACCCTAGCTCTAGCACGTCCACGTGTCATCCTCAGACTCTGCATTAAAATATAGTTTATTTAGATCTTCCACTTCTTTAAGTTCTTATGCAGTCTACAGAATCATAAAACCTAATGCTCTGATACCAAAATTATAACGATCCGTATCGAGTTGGCCACCCCCGAGATGGTGTCATCACATTTTGAAAATCCCAACACGAAACATATATGCAATAATAAAAATTTACCAACTGCAATTATTTACATCAATCCTCAACCCCTAATAGGGAAGATACACTATTCAGATCTTAACTTAAACATTGTATACAACATAATATATATGAATATTTACAAATATTTTTTTTTCTCATTAGTCTGAGGATATGGACCACGTGGCTTACAAATAATGACTTCGTTTGAATCTCAGCTCACCAAACTATCTAACTTGCCTGCTACTTGAAATTATTTAACATTGAGGGATGAGCTTCACAAGCTCATGGAATTAAATTTACTAAAAGTATTCAATTTGTATAAATAGTCTTTTAATATTCAATCATTTATATCTCATATAACTAGATAATAGCATTCTACTATCACTACACATATCATAAGCCCCATTCTCAATCAATCTCTTCTTCTTAAATATTTATTCACCTTAAGACCATCAATTATATCTCATAATTACCTCATTATGAGGTTCACAGTATATAGTTTACCATTTAGATAGTTCTTATCATATCGTACTTCTATGTTTCTTTCTCATCATAACTGTCTTTCTGTGAGACTCATTCATCTATAATTAAATTTACAATAAAAACAACACTTCAACATTTCAATAATAAAATCAATATTTAAAACAGATATGATGCATGAATTATTATTGAGGAATGCCTTCCCACATGTCAACATGTTTTTATCTTAGACTAGCTGTCTTCTTGGTTCTTTTATTTTATTTAGACCGGCTACCATCTCGGTTCTTTTATTTCTAGCATATACTGGCTATCACGGTTTTTATTTATTTCCTGTATATACTGGCTGTCATGGTTTTCATTTAGACTGGCTACCATCCTGGTTCTTTTATTTCATGTATATGCATATGAATAATGACATGAAGTATGCATATGCACAATAATATAAAAATAGACATGTATTCATACATTCAAATTAGTTATTATGCTTCTTCTCAAATCATTATTTGATCAATTTCGCTAATTTCTTCTCCTCATATATCATATCAACTCATTATCCATATTTCATCATGAATTTCACCTATCACTTTTATTATTAAATTGACTCATTATTCCAATAATATTGTTTCTCATATAATAATTCTCTACACATCACTTATTCCTATCATACCTATCAACTAACTTTCATCTATCCAAATCGCAAGTTAATAATATATTCAAATGCTATCATTATATATTTCATATTTATCTTGATTACTTAAAGTAAATCTAACTCACCGCGTAGCACTTAGAGCTACTCGTGGATCACCTCTTTGCCTTTCCTACTCATTTCAGCAATTTTCCCTGGTTGCTGATCGTTAACACCTAACATAATATTTATATTAAATTTCTAATTTATTCTTCAATTCTTCTATAATTCACACCCTTTGAAATTTCTCACATTGAATTTCTAGAATTTCATGTATGCAAAATTTCAAAAATAAACTTTAAATTATTACCTTTTGTTTTTCTTAGAGCTTCCCGTGACTCTCTATAAAATTCTCCCGTAAACCTTTTCAAAATTTTACTCTTTCAATCTTTCTTTCGGTCTCCGAGTATTTAAAGAAATATAGTAGTTTAGATTTGAGATTGAAGAAAACCAAACATGATTTGGTAAAACTAATAAAATAATTCAATATAAATAATAAAAATTGACAGCAGCACCGTTGCACCGCTTAACTTATCTCTGTTGTGCAACATGCAGAGATTTCAATTTCTTTAGCAACACCTGGACTCCAGGTGTTGCCACGTCATTTTTTTTTAAAAAAAAAACTTTTTTTTTCTTTATCTGAACACTCCAAATTTTTTTTTCATTTTCATTTTCTTTGCACCACCACACATATGTTTTTTTTTTCAAAAGAATTATTTTATTTAATAATAAATCTTTCACATATATATTATTTTAATTTCATGTCATATTTATCAAATTACTTCTTTATCATTTCTTTATGAATACAGATATTACAACAATCTCCCCCTTTTTGATGATGACAAAACTTATGAGAGAAAAACTAGGTTTTTAGAAAAAATTAGGCAGAGTTTACTCTGTTTTTCAGATAAAAGCAACTTGTTAAGCAGTTCAAACTTAGTTTATAATCAACCCAACCAATCAAAGTATGACAAAGTTATATTTATCAATAAATATATGCTCTATTATAACTTTACATTGATTTTTCTCATTTTCTCATTTTTCTCCTTTGTTTTGACAATAGCGAAAAAGTAGGTGTAAAATTAAAAAAATAAGCAAAATAAACACTACAGTTATAAAGATAAGGTAAAAACAAACTTGTAGTTAAAAATTAGGCATGTTTCAGAATTGGAAAGACTTCCCAAAAAGAGTCAGAAATTTTTACACTGATATCAGCAGTTAAGGTATATAGGTGAGCGTGAATATTATAAACCAATCAACCATATCAAATAAAAGTAAGATATGTATATGAGCTAAATGCTATAATGTGAGCTTATAGGAAGCTTGTCTGAGTACAAAATGTGAATGAAAAATGAATGTTCGTGCGATAACCATCTAAGAGCTATATATATATATATATAACAAAGAGATAAAATAAAAAATTCAGCGAGTGAGAGAATCAGATCTGCCTTGTATAAGATCCTGAAGATCAGCCAAGGAGATTTCTGTGTGCTCTCGGTGCAAGTCAAAATCGTCACTAAGTGTGCGAAGGTCACAGTGCATGGAATCAACTGAAGAGCTCGAGCTTTGGAACCCAGACTGCATAGATAGCTAAAGGCTCGAAATAGCCTATAGTAGATCGTCATAGCTAGCCTGACCAACACTAGAACCACTATGCTGTGGATTGGGTGTTTGGTCATCAGTATTTATCACAGTAGGAGAGGCTGCATCACCATGAACCTCATCATCCTCCTCACTGCTGTCACCCTCTCCAATCCTAATGTTTTTCCTAACCTTGGAGTAAATCATCCCATTACGGATAGTGCACCCCATCTTATTCAGAGAAAAGAAATTGATAATATTCTTGGGGCCGATGTCTTGAGCCTTAGAGGCTGGAAAGAGGACTTAGAAATGCTAGAGGATAAGTGTGATAAGCATCCCGTAGGGAAGGCACCCAGAGTCACTAGCTTCATCGTTTATCATGTTGGAGAGTAGTAAGGGGTAGATATTGAAGTAATGTCTAGTTTTGAGACACCAAATCAATACTATATCTATCTTCGAGAGATAGCCCCGACTCTCAAGCTTTGGATCAATGGTTTAACTCACAATGAGGTTAAACAGCTTTGAGTCGAAGGGAATGCCACTGCATGTGTGAAATGTAGTGGGCCTAAAGATGTAGCTAAGGTCTTCCCTAACAATCTAGTATGCCTCATCATAATCGAAGTTGTCCGGCCATCCGTCCAGACTCCATTGGATCCCTCCCACTGGAATCCTCAAAATATTGACCAGAAGGTCAGTGTTCACCTTAAACTCCACACACATCACACTGGTTTTGAAATGAAGAGCTAGTGGACTAGATTTCACCAGGTTGTAGAATTGGTGAATTAGGTATGGGTAGTATTTTTGGTGAATATTGACAAGTGGTGTCAAGTGCATTGCCTCGAAAGCAGGTAAAATGTCAAAATTTGCATGACAGATAAAATTGAAGTCAACGAATCTACCTTTCATGATCTTTTTATGGCGAATGATGGAGTTATACCTTTCTTTGGCAACTAGACTCAAGAAGAGTGAGTCATCGAGCTCAGTCCTTACTTTTTCCGTAAGGAACCCGTTAAACCCTTTCCCTTAGAATCTGGTGCCGTGGATTTCTTGAGCCATGGCTTTGTAGGCGCGTGAGGTCTTCCAACGGTGGTTTTGATCCAAATTCTCTCAGATATTTGGAAGAAAGTGTTTTTAGGAAAAAATTTAAGAGATTTTGGGAAAAAAGATTTTTTAACTGTGGAAAGTTGAAATGGAGATGATATGAGATGAGATTAAGGATTCTATGGAGTGTTTTTGTGAGATTGTGGACAAAAATCAAAGATTTTCTAGAGAAGGAAAGCTTAAGGGTTTTGAAAATGCCGTGAAAAACCTAAAAAACTGAAGTTATTATTTTTAGAATTGTGATACCAGTCGATTGGGTTAGGGCACTAATTGACTAGGTCCTTTATAAATTGGAAATTTTTTATGTACCAGTCGACTGGGTCGAGACACCAGCCGACTGGGCCATTTATACCAGTCGACTGGATAGGTTACCAGAATTTCAAATTTTGGCTCCAAACAATGTTCTGTGCTACAAGTTGACTAGGTACATGAACTAGTCGACTAGTTAAAACGGTAGTGTGTTACCAGTCGACTCGAGTCATGTTACCAGTTGACTAGACCCTTTAAGAAACTTAAAAAAATCAGCTCTAGCTTAGAGTTTTAGCACGAATTTTGTTTATCTATGCCATCTTGAGTAAGAAAAATATTAAATGAAAGTTAATACTCATTCACTAGATGTTAAATATGTATATGATGAATGTTGATGCAATCAAACATACAGTTTATCATAGTCTTTTAAGCCAATCAATAGTCTAATCTTACAAAAACTAACTTCACTTAAGGGTTTTGTAAGAATATCAGCTATTTGATTTTCTGAATGAATGAATTCTAGTCTTATATCACCATTTTGAGCATGATCTCTTATGAAATGATCTCTAATTTCTATGTGTTTGGTTCTAGATTGTTGAATAGGGTTTTGGTTAAGTTGATAGCACTAGTGTTATCAAAATGAATTGGAATATCTTTAAAGTTCATGTCATTGTCTTCTAGTTGTTGTATTATCCACAACACTTATACACAACAACTTTCGGTTGCTACATATTCCGCTTTGGCGGTTGATAGCGCAACCAAGTTTTTTTTCTTGGAAAACCAAAAGGTCAGCATTGCACCTAAGAATTGGCATATTTCACTAGTGCTTTTTCTATCTAGTACACACCCCACAAAATCAGCATCTGAATATCCTATAAGCTCAAAAGATGAATCTCTAGAGTACCATAATCCTAGGTACTCTACCATGCTCTTGGAGCTTGCTTCAACCCATATAGAGCTTTTGAAAGCTTATAGATATGATTTGGAAGACTATGATTTTCAAATCCAAGAGGTTGCTCAACGTATACCTCTTCTTCTATAAACCCATTTAAAAAGGCATTTTTTACATCCATTTGGAATAACTTAAACTTATTAAAGCATGCAAAGGCTATTAACATTCAAACTGCTTCTAATCTAGCTACAAGAGCATAAGTCTCATCAACGTCTATTCCTTCTTCTTGATTATATCCCTTAGCAACTAGTCTAGCCTTATTCCTAGTTACTATTCCATTTTCATCCATCTTATTTCTAAATACCCATTTAGTTCTTATTATTGTATGATTCTTTGGTCTAGGGACTAGATTCCATATATTGTCTCTTTCAAATTGATTTATTTATTCTTGCATAGCATTTATCCAATCAACATTCTTCTTGGCTTCTACAAACGAATAGAATAATGAGTTCTTACCCCTTATAAAAGATCACCAATCACTTGATCGATTGGATGATAATTTACATACCTCCAATCTTTGGGAAGACTATCCTCTTGTTAACTTATAGATGGTTGATCAAGATTGAGAGCCTTTACCTCTTGACTTGTTTAAGGTGGTCTCTCATTTGGATGAACAATGGGAGTATGTATTTCCATTCTTGGAATGAAATCTGCATCATCATTGAAAGAAACTACTCTACTACTAATTGGGTTAGGCTCATCGAAAGCTATATGTACGAATTCTTCTACCACTAAAGTTCTTTTGTTAAAGACCCTATAAGCTTTACTAGAGGTTGAATATCCTAAGAATATCTCTTCATCAGTCTTTGAGTCAAATTTACCCAAGTTAGTTTTTTTTTGTTATTTAGGATAAAGTATTTGCAACCAAAGGCACGAAAATATGAGATATTAGGCTTTCTACCTTTCCATAATTCATATGGAGTTTTGTTAAGCATAGGCCTAATTAAAACTCTATTTAAGACATAGTAAGAAGTGTTTACAGCTTCTGCCCAAAAACATTTTGGCAAACTATTTTTAAAAAGCATTGTTTTTGCAAATTATTCTAGAACTTTATTTTTCTTCTCAACAACTCCATTTTGTTGAGGAGTTATAGGAGCTAAAAAGTGATCAATTCCATTTTCATCACAAAATTTTGAAAAACTTTGGTTTTCAAATTTTTTTCCATGATCACTTCTAATGCTTGAAATACAAATTCATTTTTCATTTTGAACCTTTTTACAAAAAAGTTTCAAATCCTTTATAAGCTTCATCATTGTAAGAAATAAAAATAACAAAGGTATATTTTGAATAGTCATCAACAATAACATAAGCATATTGATGGCCACCTAGACTAATGGTACTTATTGGACCAAATAAGTCCATATGCAAAAGTTCCAAAACTTGACTTTTTCGAATTTAATTTTTGGAAGTCCAATGACTAAATTTTTTCTTGAAATGATTTTAAGCAAATCCATATTTACATGGTCAAGCCTTCTATGCCATAGCCATGAGTTTTCACTAAATGCGGGAAAACATTTTTCATTTTTCGAATGCAAAGATTTTAAATCAACTATATATACATTTTCGTGTCTATGGCCAACAAACTTGATCTTGTTACTCGTGATGTCTATAACTAGACAATGAGAGGTTTCAAATATGACTTTGTTACCTTTGTCACATAGTTGACTAATACTTAGCAAATTTGGCTTAAGTCCTTGCACATATAATACATGATCAATTGTTGAGAAATCATTACCAATTTTTCCATGCCTAATGATCTTTATCTTTGTGTTATCTTCAATGGTGATATACCCGCCATCTCTTAGAGTTAGCTCTTTGAATACACTTCAATCACCGGTCATGTACTTTGAGCATTCATTATCAAGGTACCAATAGTTACATTTTTCCTTGATGTGGAGACATATCTACATCACACAAGGATACAAAATTGCACTCTTAGGTACCCAAAATTTTTTGGGTCCTTTGGGATTAGTCCTAGAAAATACAGTTCCTTTAGGGACCCATACCTTCTTAACATTATAAAGTGCTCTATATTTATAGACATGTTGATGATGCACAATCCTAGGATAATAGTTATTGAAATTTCTAGGATTTCTTAATTGTGCATGTCTATAGTTCATTGGATAAGTATTCCTAGGATATATGTTTCTATTGTGAAGATTGTGAACATGCATGTCATTTCTAGGAAATGTATGATAATGATTTCTAGGATGTGTACTTGCATTATAATGAACATACATATTATTTCTAGGATATACATAATGATAATTCTTAGGATGTGCATGTGTAGTGTGCAAGTTTCTCTAGGATGCACATGATGGTTGTTCCTAGGATGTGTATATGCATTTCTTGAATGATTGTTCATAGCATTTGCATTCCTTAAGTGAGCATACATATAGGCATGAGTATTTCTAGGATGCTTAACTCTAGTATATGCATTAGAATTTAAATTTGTATTTTTAGACTTACAAGTATATATTGAGGGAGTACTTTTGATCTTGCTAGTAACCTTAGAAGTATAGGCTTCATTCACACATGTTGCTTTCATGAACAAGGTCTTTTTTTAGTTTTGCTTGCCTAATAGAGAGAACCCAACCCGAATTTTTCTCCACTTAATCTTTGGTAAGATAGCACTTCATCTAGCTTTTCTTTTCCAAGCATAAGTCTTGATATAGTGCCATTCAATTCTATTATTTTCTTTTTTAAGTTTTCATTTTTATCTTTAAGAAAATCTTGAGAAGAATTATAAAGCATGGAAAAAAGTTTTTCTTTTTCCTCCTTTAAGCCTTCCATCTCTTTAGAAAGAGATAAGACTTCATTTTTTAGGGTGATATTCCTAGAATAAAATTTCTTCAGTTCTTCATGAATTTCATTTATAATCTCTATTAATTCTTCACTACTACTAACAATGTTATTATTAGAAGGGGAAGAATTTGATACCTCATTTCCATCGTCGATTGCCATTAGACATAGGTTGGCAATCTCCTCGTATCCGACCTCATTGTTCGAGGATTCTTCTTCTTCATCGTCACTCTAAATGGTTGCAATCATAGCTTTCTTTTTGAAGCTCTTATATGGTTTGCTTATTGCTGTACAATCGACCTTGATGTGACCGAATTTCTTACAACCATAACACATAAGTGGTTCCCTTTTTGAAATGGGATCCTTTGTGTAAGGTTTCTTGCTCTTCTTCAAGAGCCTATGAAACCTCTTGGTGTTTAAAGCCATTTTACCATCTTCTTCGCTACTCTCTACCTCTTCTTCTGTTTCTTCCTCTTTGTTGCTCGTAGAGGCCTTGAGAGCAATCAGATTTTTCTTCATCTCATCATCATTGACAATGAGATTCATTTCTTCCATCTCGTTTGTCAATAGTGATTCAAGAAGTGTTTCGACATCAAGTTTGTCGAGATCTTTGGCCTCCGTTATGACCGTCTTCTTTGCTTTCCAAGTGGATGAAAAACACCTTAAGATCTTCATCGTTAGTTTAAATTCCTCAATGTTCCTACTAAGAAGCTTTAAACTGTTAACAATAGTGGTGAAACGTTAGTGCATTTGAGAAATTGTTTCGTTATGAGACATTTTGAAAGATTCATACTCAGAAACTAGCATATAGATTTTTAATTTTTTAACTTCGCTAGTTCCTTCATATGTAACTTGCAATTTGTCCCAAATCTCCTTAGCCACTTCGCTAGTTCCTTCATATGTAACTTGCAATTTGTCCCAAATCTCCTTAGCCAAAGCACAAGCAAAATTTTTATTATATTCAGAAATATCTAAAGCACAATGTAAAATACTTGTGGCTCTACTGTAATACTCGTATTCGTAAAGAAAGGGTAAATAAGTAATTTAATAAATATGATATGGAGTCAAAATAATTAATATATATATATATATATATATATATTAGTTTCTTAAAAAAAAATAGATGTGTGGCGGTGTAAAGAAAAAGAAAAAAAAAACCAAATTCGTGCAACATCTAGACTTCCAGGTGTTGCAACAATAGTGTAAAGTGGTGCGGTGCCGTGTAAATTTCATTATTTATATTGAATTGTTTTATTAGTTTACCAAATCCTATTTGGTTTTCTTCAATCTCAAATCTAAATTACTCTGTTTTTTTAAACACTTGGGGACCGAAAAAAGTATTGAAAGAGCAAAATTTTGAAGGAGTTTACGGGAAAATTTTATAGAGAATCACACGAAGCTCTAAGAAAAACAGAAGGTAATAACGTGAAGTTTATTTTTGAAATTTAGCATACATGAAATTTCTCAGAATTCAAAGTGGGAATTTTCAAAGGGTGTGAATTATGGAAGAATTGAAGAATAAATTAGAATTTAATATGAATATTATGTCAGGTGTTGACGATCAGTAACCAGGGAAAATTGCTGAGAGGAGCAGGAAAGGTAAGGAGGTGATCCACGAGTAGCTTTAAGTGCTACGTGGTGAGTTAGATTTACTTTAAGTAATCAAGATAAATATGAAATATATAGTGATAATATTTGAATAAATTATTAACCTATGTTTGATAATAAATGAAAGTTGTTTGATGGGTATGATATGTATATTTGATATGTGGAAAGTTATTATATGAAAAGTAATATTATTGGAATACTTAGTCAATTTAATAATGAAAGTAATAAATGAAATTCTTGATGAGTTATGGTTGATAAATTGATGTGATATATGAGGAGAAGAAATTAGTGAAATTGATCAAACAGCAGTTTGAGAAAAGGCAGAATAGCTAAATTTAATGTTTGAATACATGCTTGTTTTTGTATTATTGTTTATAAGCATATTTTATCAGAACCGAGAGGTGGCGAGTCTAAATGAAAAACCGTGACAACCAGTATATGCTGAAAATAAAAGAACCGGGGGGATCGGTCTAAATGAAATAAAAGAACTAAGAAGGAAGCTGATCTAAGATAAAAACATATCGATATGTGGGAAGATGTTCTCTAATAATAATTCATGCATTGCATCTGTTTTAAATATCGATTTTATTACTGAAATTTTGAAGTGTTGTTTTGTTATTGTAAATTTATTTATAGATGAATGATGTATCTCCCATGTTAAGGGTTGATGATTAATGTAAATAATTGCAGTTGATAATTTTTTTTTATTGTTGCATATATATGTTGTGCTGAGATTTTCAAAATGTGATGACACCGTCTCTGGGTTGGCCAACTCGGGATGAGTCATTACATCTACTATTTAGAGACATCATTCTACATTGCTCTTCATTGAACTCAGTTTTGAGTTTAGACATTGTATGATTGATTTCTCCAATAGTTCTTTCCTTTTTTGGAATTCTAGGTCGTTCCTCAATGACTCTCCATAGATTGTAATCTTGTCATTCGATAAAGATTTTCATCATATTTTTTTAATAGTTATAGTTGGAGTCATTGAACAAGGGAGGCCTAGTATAGGAATGTCCTTCAGAATAGCTATTAGATGCCATCGGATCAACTCAATGATTTTAAGCCTGAAATTGAGTACGAAGCTCTGATACCAATTGTAAACCGAGGTTTAAACCCAAGAGGAGGGTGAATTGGGTTTTTAAAAACTTTTGCTAATTACTTCCAATTTTATAAAAACATTTAAATGCACAAAGCATATAAACAAGTAATGTGCTTTAAGTAAAAGAGTTTAAGGAAGAGAAAGTGCAAACTCAATTTATAGTGGTTCGGCAATATCAGATTTCTTCCGATCCTACGTCCACTCTCTTCAAGGAACCTTCTTAAAGTAAGCCACTAAAACTTTTAGTCGTACAACTTTACAGGTGTTGTACAAACCTTACAACCAATCCCTTCCTCAGGGAAACTATTCCTTTCCTCACGAAAACTAATCCATTCCTTATGGAAGCTTACAAAGAAAAGTTTAATCCTAAACGCTCTAAGAGTTATTACAACTCTTTCTCCTTTACAATAAATGAGATTTTTTGTAAAGTAAATGGTAGAGAGATTGCAGTAAGTGTTTTTATAAACGAACAATATCTATCTTTTCTTGATAAGTGTAGCAGGATTATTTGCCTTGTTATTTGATGCCGAGAGGGAAAAAACACTGAACGGGGTTGCAGCTTGTAGAGCAGGTCCGAGAATATCCCACTTGTTTTTCACAAACAATAGTTTGCTTTTTTGCTAATGTATATAGGCTGGAGGGTCTGGTTTTGAAACTTATCCTGTTACCCATGAAGTCGCTTCAGGCCAGAAAATAAAATTGGAAAAATCTGCTATGTTTTTCAGTATTAACACAGCAAATGCAGGAAATAAGGAGATTAAGATTATCTTGGGGGTTCTTGGTGTTGCTAAGCATGAGCAATATCTGGGTCTTCTTCGCTGTGTTATGATTTAGAGAAAATGATGAACAACTTTTGGTGGGGACAAGGATCGGATAGGAAAATTCACTGGATGAAATGACAACGTTGTTTCAAGGGAAGAAGAATGGCAGACTCGGTTTCAGGGATTTAAAGACCTTCTTCTTCTTCTTCTTCAAGTAAACGAAGTTATGCTTTAAATTATCTGGGTCTTCTTCTTCTTCATCTTTTGGCTTCCAATTTGTTAGGAAACAGAAAATTGGCAGTTACATATAACTAAAGAATTTTTCTTTTCTAACAAAAAAAAGTGGTTGATTTTTCCATGGGAATCCACGCGACAAAATAGATTTCTTTTTATTTCAATTTTCCTCCACTTTCCTAGCAATCAAATGAATCCCAGATGCACACATATACACATACGTACATATATATAAAATTTATACAGAGTTTAAAAGGAAAAACAAAAATAAAAGAATAAGATAAATGAGTACCAGTGGCTTTATGGCGAGGTCTTTGAGCAATGTTACGGAAAATAATGCGAGGGTCGCTCTTCCCTACTCAACTGGATTGGAAAAAAAATTTCAAGGAAAAAAAAATTTGAAAATTTGAAAAGCATAAATCAAAAAGAGTAAACCACTACATATAGGTATAGGTAAACATATACATGTGTGTGTTTGTGTGTATAGTGAATATAAAGAATGAACTAGGGCTTATGATGCTGGGGAGTACCGATGCTTCGAGAATTAATGAGCAAACTTGTGAATTGAATGTGTTCTCTTCTTGTTTTAAATGCTCATTAAAGTAGGTTTATATAGCCTTGAATTAATATAGCCGTTAGACACTGACTTGGTAGGTTTGGTGCATTAAATGCTCAAGTCCCACATCTCAAACTGTCATATTTTTGAATTACCAATCGACTATATCTTTGTACTAGTGGACTGGGTCAAGTGAGAAATCTCAGGTTATGGGACAGTACCAGTTGACTGGATCCTAAGCACCAGTCAACTGGGAACTCTCTGTCCTAGTTGTCAGTCGATTGAGTTTTGACACCAGTCGATTAGGGACCTTCTATCCCACACCCTAGTCGACTGGTATATTGAGCCAGTCGACTGGGTTGCACTTCAACCCAGTTTTTCAAGTTTCAAAACTGTTTTTGACTTGGAAACATTTGTATTAATATTTTTGTCAAAATATTTTGTAAAATGAGCCACAAGTCAAGCTAAGTATTTGAACATGAGAGATTTAAAATTGTTTTCATTACCTTAATGCATATTCTATATCTTCTGTCTTGTCTTGGCGTCTGAATCTAGTTGAGTTCTTGCATCTTGTTTCTATGTTGAATGCTTTTACCGCTTAAACACTTGGGTAAAACTATTAGTACAATTATAGTAGCATTTTGTCATTATTAAAATCAAATATGGGTCCACAAGTTTCTTTACCATTTTAGATTGAACACATATTTCACATTTTTCTAAGTCATCATTTCCAATATTTATTAATTCTAACTTATGCATGCTCTTTAAATAACCATAATTTATATAAGCTAAACAACTATGCCATAAAGAATAAGACTCAACAATATAAGTAGAAACTGTGGTCTTATTATTATTGTTATTATTACTACTTAGCTTATACATGCCATTACAAGAATATCATTTTTCGATAAACATGTCATTCTTTGAAAGTACGATCTTACCGGATTCAACAGAAACTCGAAATCCTTTTTTATCAAAAGGATCTATAGAAATTAAATTCTTTCGAATTTTTGGTACATAGAGAACATTAAGAAGACTCAGATGCTTTTTGGATGTGAAATCAATCTCAACTATTCTTTTGCCACAATCTTTTATTCTGGCACCGTTTCCCATTTGTACTTCTTATCCATTAGTCACTTCCTCGAATGTCTTGAACATTCCTTTGTCATTGTACACACAGAAAATAGCACCAGAATCTAAGCACCATCCAGATACCTCATTTTCCATATTAACCTCGAAGATCATAGTCACAAGGCTCATATCAGTAATCATTTCTACAAGGTTCTCTTCAACCATGTTAGCCTTGTTGATATCTATACTTTTACAAAATTTTCATTCACGAGCATTGTGTCTAAATTTACCATACACATGGCATTTCCCTTTCTTAAATTTCACCCAATCTTCTTAAATTTTCCTCCAGCTTTCACTTATAAAGCATGATTTTTAGTTTTGCTTGCCTTTACATGATGCACTTTAGGACTACTTTGAACATTACTATTTTTGTCACGTAAACATGACTCTTCTTTAATACGAAGATGTTTTTAAATTTATTCTAAAGTGTAGTCCTCAGAATTGTGCAACAATATTTTTCCATAATCCTTCCAAGAAGGGGGAAGTTTAGCTATAATAGCCCACACTTGGAATGATTCAGGCAAAACTATTTTTAAAGCTCAGAGTTTATTGATAATAACTTGTAATTTGCACTTGTTCTAAGACAAGTTTATTGCCAAACATTTTTAAATCAAAGTATTTGGAAACTAAATACTTATTTGTACCTTCTTCCTCCGCTTTGTATTTCTATTCAAGAGCATTCTAATTATCACGAGCCGATTTGATGTCTGTGAACAAATCATACAAATGGCCTGATAATATGTTCAGAATATGCCGATGACACAGCAACTCGTCCTCGTCTCTTCTCTTCCTTTCTTTTTGTAGTTGTTCGATCACTGCTGTTTGAGGCTACTCTCCTTCCTTTTAGGTACTGAATCATGAAGAATGGGCTGCAGATTCAGATCCAGTATATAGGAAATTTTCAACGCAGTAAGTAAGAACATAATCTTGTCTTGTCACCGGCTGAAATTATTTCCATCAAATCGATCTAGCTTGACAAAATCTTGATTCATCACCTTGAATGATTCCACCTCTATTTTGTTGGACAGAATTAAAGCCTTAAAATTGTAATATTTTTTCTAAACGGAATAGAATATGAGAATAAAAACTTAAATGCGTGAATTAATCACTGTCTTTAAAGCTTTATTTGTACAGACGAATAGTCCTCCATGATACAACTAAGTCTCTAAGTTGAAGTTTGCAGACGACAAAATTTGAAGAACTTTGAATTTTATTCTACTTTGAAATATTATAGAAGAAGGTTTTGAGAGAAAAAGAGAGAAGAAGAAAGAAATAAAAATGTAATCTGAATATGGAGGGAGGCATTGTATTTATAGGTGTAGAGACACCTCTTCAATCAATTATAGATAAACATGTTCAGTCCAGATATTGTCTGTTGAAGAGATAATTGACTAATCTGACATAAGCTTTGGATTTAAATCACAACCTTTAGATTTAATCATATGCCTTTTGATTTAATCTGTGACACATTTTTGATTAAATGCTGGGCTTCTGGGGTTTTGTCTAAAATCTGGATATCCGAACAACGAACACGGGCTGGGCTCGGGGTTAGGGTTCTTCAGCGAAGTGCCTGGCAGAGCATGGACGCATGCACAGTGCACCTTCACTTTATCCCTTCTTTTAACCAAAGTAGATAAGAATCTCAAATAATTTCTTATAAAGCATTTTATTTCTCCTTTTCTTGTTGTGATAAGAGATGGCCTTTTATTAGTGGTAAAGCCACTTTCTCCACAAAACATGGGGACTTGTCTACCACAAGACATGGAGAGAAACATGGGGACTTGTCTACCACAAGACATGGAGAGAAACATGGAGACTTGTCTACCACAAGTCCTTCAAGTAACTTGCCTATAAATGGCTTGTTACAATTGAGTGAAGGAATTGAAGAGCATCCATGAGAAAGAGAGCAAATGTTTATGTGAGATTTTTCTTGAGAGTTACTACTTAGAGAGGACAATTTGTTCCTTCTTTGTAAGTAATATTTTCCCAATTTGTGAGAGAGTTGTTTCTCCTATTACAACAGAGAGAAAATGTTGTAATCTCTATTTTACAATAGTGAAATCCTCCTACACTTGCCCGTGGTTTTTTACCCCAATTTGTTCGGGGGTTTTTCCACGTAAAATATTTGTGTCCATTTTATTTTTCATTTTTCTCATTTCACTTTAGTTATGTGTTAGCTTCAACCCGGTAATTTTTCCTAACAGTGGTATCAGAACAATTGGTTAAGGGGTGTGAAGCAGATCGTTGTGAACGAGATGTCAACTACGACAAAGTTTGATATTGAGAAGTTTAACGGGAGTAATTTCTCATTGTGGAAAATGAAGATTAAGGCAATTCTGAGGAAAGACAATTGTTTGGCAGCAATTGAAGAAATGACCGTAGAGATCACTGACGACAGCAAGTGGAACGAGATGGACGGCATTGCAATTGTCGATCTACACTTAGCACTAGCCGATAGAGTATTATCTAGTGTGGTGGAAAAGAAGACTGTGAAGAAGATTTGAGATACTCTAACAAGACTGTACGAGGCCAAGTCACTACACAATAAGATCTTCTTAAAGATAAGACTTTACACTCTTCGAATGACGGAATCCACGTCGGTGACCGACCACATCAACATTTTGAATACTCTATTTTCGCAACTTACATCGATGGGTTACACAATAAAGACATCTGAATGTGCGGAGCTTCTACTACAAAGTCTACCTGACTAGTATGATCAACTCATCATCAACTTGACGAACAACAACCTCACGGACTATCTAGTCTTCGACGAAATCGCAGCTGCTGTTTTGGAAGAAGAAACCAGGCGCAAAAACAAGGAAGACAGACAGGCAGGTTCGTAGCAAGCGGAAGCTTTGACGATGATGAGAGGAAGATCAACAGAACGTGGCCCCAGTAGGAGTCAGAATCATGGTAGATCGAAATCAAGAAGTAAGAAGAATTTCAAGTGCTACAACTGTGGCAAGAAAGGGTATGTGAAGAAGGATTGTTGGTACATAAAGAAGAGTGGAGTCCCTGAATCATCAAATGCTCAAGGGAATGTGGCAAGTGCCTCAGATAATGGTGAAGTTCTATACAGCGAGTCAACAATGACAGTTGGAGGCAGAAAGCAGTTCGCTAACATCTGGTTACTAGACTCAGGAGCAACATGGCATATGACATCTCAGAAAGAATGGTTTCACAAATATGAACCAGTCTCAGGAGGTTCTGTACACATGGGTGATGATCATGCTTTGGAGATTGTTGGTATTGGTACTATCAAGATAAAGATTTTGATGGTACAGTTTGCACTATTCAGGATGTACGACACGTGAAGGGCCTGGGGAAGAATCTATTGTCTTTGGGGCAAATAGATAATCTTGGATGCAAGACTCATATCGAAAATGGAATCATGAAGATTGTCAAAGGTGCACTTGCGGTTCTGAAGGCAGAAAAGATCGCAATGAATCTATTCATGCTAAAAGAGGAAACACTGAAGGAAGCTGATGCATGTGTCGCGTCAATCAACAAGGGAGAAGAGTCGACGATGATGTGGCATCTCAAACTAGGTCACATGTCGAAACGAGGTTTGAAGATTCTTTTCGACAGAAAGCTGCTTCCGGAGCTCAAATCGGTAAATCTATCTTTCTGTGAGCATTGTGTTACAAGTAAGCAGCATAGATTGAAGTTTAGCAGATCTGATGCTAGGAGTAAATGCATTCTAGACTTGATTCATTCTGATGTATGGGAGTCACCAGAAATGTCCCTAGTAGGAGCAAAGTACTTTGTGTCTTTCATTAATGATTACTCCAGGAGATGTTGGGTGTATCCAATCAAGAAGAAGTCTGATGTATTTTCGGTATTCAAAGACTTCAAAGTGCGGGTGGAACTTGAATCTGGGAAAAAGATCAAGTACTTGAGGACAGATAATGGAAGAGAGTACACAGATGGCGAGTTTCTTACTCTTTGTAAGCGAGAAGGTGTCAAATGACAGTTCACAGTCACATACACACCTCAACAAAATGGAATGGCAGAGCGGATGAATAGAACTATTATAGAAAGGATGAGAGCTATGTTGAGGACTGCAGGTCAACCCAACTCTTTTAGGGCAGAAGCAGCCAAAACCGCCTGTTATGTGATATATCGATCGCCATTAACAACAATTGATTTAAAGACACTGATGAAGATGTGGACTGGTAAGCCAGCGGACTACTCTACTTTACATTCTTTTGGATGTCCTGCATAAGTGATGTACAATGCCCAAGAAAGAATGAAGTTGAATCCGAAATCTAGGAGGTGTATATTCTTGGGGTATGCTGACGGAGTAAAGGGGTATCGCTTGTGAGATCCCACTACCCGCAAGGTTGTTGTCAGCAGGGATGTGATCTTTGCAGAAGATCAACTACTACAAAAAGATAGAGACGATAGTACATCGAAAGAGGTTTCAGAGACTACAACAATACAGGTGGAAAATAATCCGGTACAAGAAACTCCAGTTTCTACTGAAGCAGCACCAGAGCACAAGGTACAAGAACCAGTTGAGTCCAAGGCTCTAGAAGTTCGCCGGTCAACTCGTAAGAGAAGGCTGCTAGCTTGGCATTTGGAGTATGTTACTGAGAACAATGTTGCATACTGTCTTTTAACGGAGGATGGAGAGCCCTCAACTTTCCAAGAAGCTGCAAGTAGCTCAGATGTGTCTTTGTGGATGACAGCAATGCAGGAAGAAATTGAAGCTCTGCACAAGAACAAGACTTGGGAACTGGTATCATTGCCACATGGAAGAAAAGCCATAGGTAACAAATGGGTCTATAAGATCAAGCGGGATAGTAATGATTGAATGGAACGATTTCGTGCAAGATTGGTGGTAAAAGGGATTCGCTCAGAAAGAAGGTATTGATTTCAATGAGATATTTTCCTCGGTGGTTTGGCTTACAACAATCAGAGTAGTCATGGCTATATGTGTTACGTTTGACTTACATCTGGAGCAGTTGGATATGAAAACTGCATTTCTTCATGGAGAACTTGAAGAATAAATCTATATGCTCCAACCATAAGGTTTTGCTGAAACAGGAAAGGAGAACTTGGTTTGCAAGTTGAACAAATCTCTATACGGTCTCAAACAGGCGCCGAAGTGTTGGTACAAGGGATTTGATTCCTTCATTATTAGCCTTGGATACAACAGACTCAGTTCAAACCATTGTACGTACTTCAAAAGGTTTGATGGTGATAATGATTTTATTATCTTGTTGTTGTATATGGATGACATGCTGGTAGCAGGCCCCAACAGAGATCAAATCCAAGAATTGAAGGCATAGTTGGCTATGGAGTTTGATATGAAGGACTTGGGACCAGCAAACAAGATTCTAGGGATGCAGATTCATCGAGACAGAAATAACAGGAAGATTTGGCTTTCACAGAAGAACTACTTCAATAAGATCTTGCGACGCTTCAATATGCAAGTTAATAAGCCAATTTCTACCCCACTTCCTATTAATTTCAAGTTATCCTCAAGTATGTGTCCTAGCAATGAAGGAGAGAGGAGGGAGATGTCTCGAGTACCGTATGCATCAGTAATGGGAAGTTTGATGTTTGATATGATTTGTACAAGACCAGACATTGCACAAGCAGTGGGAGTAGTTAGTCGATTTATGGTGAATCCTGGTGGAGAGCATTGGAATATTGTGAAGAGGGTTCTGAGATACATCAGAGGAACCTCAGATGCTGCATTATGTTACAGATGATTAGATTTTACTGTCAGAGGCTATGTTGATTCAGATTTTGCAGGGGATCTTAATAAAAGCAAGTCTACTACAAGTTATGTGTTTACACTTGCAGGAGGAGCTGTAAGCTGGGTTTCTAAACTGCAGACGGTTGTGGCTTTATCTACAACGGAAGCAGAATACATGGCGGCTACACAAGCTTGCAAGGAAGCAGTTTGGATACAAAATTTATTGGAGGAGCTCGGGCACAAACAGGAGAAGATTGTTCTGTTTTGTGACAGTCAGAGTGCCTTGCACATTGCAAGGAATCCAGCTTTTCATTCACGAACAAAACACATAAGGGTTCAGTATCACTTCGTTCGAGAAGTAGTGGAAGAAGGTAGTGTGGATATGATGAAGATTCACACCGACGAGAACCTAGCAGATGTTATGACTAAGCCGATCAACACTGACAAGTTTAAATGGTGTAGATCCTCATGTGGTCTAGCGGAAACGTAAGCAAGCATGAATGTGGCAAGTGAGGAAGGATGGAAGGATTACGAAAGTAACTTTAAGTGGGAGAATGTGATAAGAGATGGCCTTTTATTAGTGGTAAAGCCACTTTCTCCACAAAACATGCAGACTTGTCTACCACAAAATATGGAGAGAAACATGGAGACTTGTCTACCACAAGACATAGAGAGAAACATGGAGACTTGTCTACCACAAGTCCTTCAAGTAACTTGCCTATAAATGGCTTGTTACAATTGAGTGAAGGAATTGAAGAGCATCCATGAGAAAGAGATAAAATGTTTATGTGAGAGTTTTCTTGAGAGTTATTACTTAGAGAGGAAATTTTGTTCCTTCTTTGTAAGTAATATTTTCTCAATTTGTGAGAGAGTTGTTTCTCCTATTACAATAGAGATTAGACAATTGTTATCTCATTGTAATTAGAGAGAAGATGTTGTAATCCCTATTTTACAATAGTGAAATCCTCCTATACTTGCCCGTGGTTTTTTATCCCAATTTGTTCGGGAGTTTTTGCACGTAAAATATTTGTGTCCATTTTATTTTTCATTTTTCTCATTTCACTTTAGTTGTGTGTTAGCTTCGACCCGGTAATTTTTCCTAACACTTGTCAATGTGGGATAAAACCAATTTGGGTTTTCAAACAACCATTTATTCTCATTTTAAACTCATACATTAAAATTCATTTTGAATCAAAATAAATACCCATTAAATCTTCAACTTGAGTTTAATTTAATGCACCTAATTAAAGGTTTTTTTAATGACCATTAATTAGCTCAAATTAAGACCATAAAATGGTTTAAAATCAGCTCTTAGAGCTGATTTTCCAACATCTCTTTCGCCTTATCTTTTCTTGATAAGTGCAGAAGGATTATCTGCCTTGTTATCTGATGTCGAGAGGGAAAAAACACTGAACGGGGTTGCAGTAGAGCAGGTCCGAGAATATCCCACTTGTTTTTCACAGACAACAGTGCTCTTTGCCAATGTATGTAGGCTGGAGGGTCTGGTTTTGAAACTTATCCTATTACCCATGAAGTCGCTTCAGGCCAGAAAATAAATTTGGAAAAATCTGCTCTCTTTTTTAGTATTAACACACCAAATGCAGGAAAGGAGGAGATTAAGACTATCTTGGGGGTTCCTGGTGATGCTAAGCATGAGCAATATTTAGGGTTACCTACATTAGTGGGTAGGTCAAAACATAGCTCCTTTCATTCGAAAAAAGAGAGAGTTCGGAAGAAAATTTAAGGGTGGCATGACAAAATATTGTTGAAAACAGGGAAGGAGATTCTAATAAAGGCTCTTGCTCAGTTGATTCTGACGTATGCTACAAGTGTTTTTAGTCTTCCCATTTCGCTGTGTGATGATTTGGAGAAAATGATGAACAGCTTCTGGTGGGGACAAGGATCGGATAGGAAAATTCACTGGATGAAATGACAACGTATGTTTCAAGGGAAGAAGAATGGCAGACTCGGTTTCAGGGATTTAAAGACCTTCAATTTGGCACTCCTTGATAAACAATGATGGAGTATGTTACACAAGCCTAATTCTCTTTGTCATCGGGTATTAAAAGCTCCGTACTTTGCAAACTCAATGATTTTACAAGCTGAAGTTGGGTGTAACCCTACTTAGCGCAGTATATGGGAGGCGATTCAAGCACTTAAAAGAGGGTTAAGATGGTGAATCGGGCATGGTAAAGATGTGAAAATTTGGGATCATCCATGTTACCGCATCCATGTTCTTTCAAAGTAATAAATCCTCCTAGTTCTCTGCCTTCAGGGGCAGTTGTGGCAGATTTAATTGATGAGGATTCTGGGCTGTGGAATGAGACTTTGATAAGGAACGTTTTTCTACCTTGGGAAGCAGAGAGGAGTTTGGCAATTCCTCTTACTAGCTCTGGATTGGAGGATAAATTATTCTGGCATTACTCTCCTAAAGGCTTCTACTCATTACGGAGTGCATACCATTTGGTGTGGAAGGGAAAGATGAAAGGAACCGAGGCATCGCAAGGGCAAGGGGCATCAACAAGTTCTGGGGAAGATATATTGTTATGGAGTAGTATTTGGGCAGCAATGATCTCGAACAAAATCAAAACTTTTGCTCGCAGAGCTGCTCATAATATACTGTCTACGAAGTGCAATTTAATTAGGAAGGGAACTGAGCTTGACCCGACTTGTCTGTTGTGTGATCAGAGCTCTGAGGATGGGGCCCATGCGTTGCATCTTTGTTCGAAAGTGAAGGAGGTGTGGCACATGAGTGGTCTTGAGGTGGGAGAGGATGGTGGGGTTCGATAGCATGCAACATAAACTGGATAAAGAGCGGTTCATTTTCTTCTTAATAATATGCTGGTTCTTGTGGAATAGCCGAAATGCGAAAAGGGATGGGAAAGAAGTGAATCTAGCTAGGTTGGTGGTTGGTAACTTATTAGAAGAGTTTTGGGAGACTTAATTTTCTTCATGATAGGAGGTTTAGCAACCACAAAACTTCTTGGCAAGCACCTCCGGTTGAGTGGTATAAAATTAATGTGGATGGAGCGGTAAACCAACACCAGATGATAGGGGAAGTTGGGGTAGTACTCAGAGGCTTGGGTGGTTTCGCGTAAGTGATGGGTTCAGTCAGGTTGCCTAATGCAAATGACCCATTGCTTATCGAGTGCTATGCTGTTTAACGCTGGCGAAAGAAAGGCAGCTGAAATGCGTTGTTGTGGAGAGCGATGAGGAGATTTTCGCAGAAATGGGCATTATTCTTGCAGACATCAGGCAGTTCTCTTTGGCTTTTGAGGCCCTTTCTTTTTGTTTTGCTAGGAGAGAATGAAATCATGTAACTAATGATAATTATCTTTTTTATTTTTAAAGGTAGCTGATGACTTTAAAATTCGATTGCAAAAGCTCAAAATACTTTGTAATTCTGACTGAGACAACAATTATTAAATATAAGAACTAGTATTTTGAACCATAATAGTTTTGAACATCTACTTATTATTATTAATTTATTTCAAATATCGCATTAGCTTATATTGATTTACATCATTTGAGACCAATATATGAATTTTAGTGAAAACAAGTAAATAACAATATAGAGAAAAAGCAGTGCAAGATTTATTTGAATGGAGACTGTCCTATTACACTAAAGCCATTTGCATGCCAGGGAAGTTTTTTCTTCAATGCATCATTAGAGCAATGTCATGTCATATGTGTTAACATGATACTCATCAAACATTGCATTGGATGAAAATTTTGGCCAATTAGTGAAGAGGACCCTTACTCATTAAGTAGTTTATAGTTGGAAAGAGATATCTGCAGTCCAGCATGGCCATCATCAACTGCATTTATGGCAGATTTAAGCACTCGAATAGCAGTTGGGTTATTTCTTAGAATCTCCCGACACCATTTAGTTGTTTCTTTATCTAAATTCTCTAGCTGGAAAAACAACAAGAAATTATTATTTCTCGGTTCTAAAAATTTAGTAATCTTTTGAAACTGGCTTGTGTTGTAAGTCTAATATGTGATCATCTCATTTTTCTTAAATTTTGTGTGTGTAGGTGAGTTTCTCAAATAAATTCTCAAAAAAAAAGAAGGAAAAATATCAGGAAATTGAGCATTAGGCCATTAGCTATGCAGATTAATTGTAGACCAACAAAATGGAAGTGAACCAATTAGCAGGGAAAATGAGAAAAAATTGGGTAAGGAATTTGGGGTTGGAGGAGGGGAGATGAGTGAGAAGTGTTCTTGAAAGGCGTGAAGAAAATAATGAGATCAATTTTTCTTATACGGCAGATGAACTCACCGGTACAACAGTGTTGACAAGTCCCATTTTCTCTGCATCAGAAGCTGTGTACAACCTTGCCAAAAATCACATTTCACGTGCCTTCTTAGGCCCAACCTGTTTAACCAGAATTCATGCTCAAAATTTATCTGTGTTTTCTAAGAAAATCATCCACCTACTTCAAATACAGAAGGAAGTATTCCTTAACTGTAAACATTATATTACTATTCCACCAGAACAGAGAGCCATGTGATGCAAGTAATCTGCCGAATGAAAGACACCTAATTAGTATATAATACTTACCAAACGGGACATAATGGAACTTCCATAGCCATTATCGAAGCTTCCAACCTGCCATAAGCACAAAAGTAAAGTGATTGCGATAGGGATTTTAGTAGCAAGTGGGAGGAGAGCAGTAAACTTGCACCTCCACCACCCATAAAATGCAGTGAAATCGGATGCTTTCTTGGCTTCGAAGTTCAGTGATTGGCAGATAGATACTTTGTATCTCGAAAGCGATATGCCGAAAGCTTATTGGAGCGTTTTGGCATGGGGAGTCCAAAACAATGTCAACTCCTATGGATCCAAATCTGAAATTGAAGAAAGATGAAGGGAAGTTGCTGAAAGATGGAAGAAAGTTTCTGACAGTTGTAGGTAGTTTGATCTATCTCACCACACCAGACATTGCATACTCTGTTGGAGTAATCTCTTATTTGATGGATGAGATTTTGGCTCAATTCTCGGAAGACTGGTTTATAGTTGTTTGTTCGAGTGGTAGTATTTTCTAATTGTATTATTTGTTCTAGTAGTAAAAGATTTTTTTGTTGTTGTTTTTATTCTATTAATATTAAAAAAATCGTCCAAAGAAGATTTGTGGCATATTCATAATTCCATATGCATTGTAAACTAAAGGGGTTTACTATTAGATCTAAGATGAGAGATATTAGGGTTTTGAGTTGTCAACTTGGAAAAACATTTAAAACTAGAGTTAGGTCAAAAGTTTGTAGGGAGGACATTTAAAACTAGAGTTAGGTTAAAAGTTTTTGTTGTATTAAGATTTAGGGATGAAAATTTGACAACTTTGTTATTCCTAAAATTGTAACTGAAAATTAATAAAGCAGTAAGTTTGTTGATATATGTAGGTAAAGATGTTGTCGACCCACATAAATTATTGGTGTTCTTACTTTTTATTTTATTTACCAATTTAATTGTTGTAGTTGTGTTTTTGCCTAAAATTTGAGTTAATCAGGTAAAATTTCAACAATGAACAAACCACATATTCCTCATTTGGATGCAACAAATTAAGAGGATATTACACTTTGTAAAAGGAACTTCTGAATATGGGTTGAGTTAGAAGAGTAAAATCCCAACAACCGACAAACCACAAATTCCTCGTATGAAGGCAACAAATTAAGAGGATATTACGCTATGTAAAAAGAGCTTCTGAATATGGGTTGAGTTATAAGAAGAGTGATAGTTTTCTTCTAAGTGGCGTCGTCAATGCAGATTGAGCAGGTGATGTAAACGATCCGCCATCAACTACAGCGTACTGTTTTATTACAGGTTCAGCTGCAATTTCACGGTGTAGCAAAAAGCAGCCAAATGTGGCTCTATCTAATACAGAGACAGAATACGTAGCAGCAACGATGGCTGCATATGAGTGTATTTAGTTGAGGCGGCTGATTAAAAACATCTATGCTGAAGTTGATTATGTTGTTCCAATTCAGTGTGACAATAAGAGCGCAATAAAACTGACAGAAAATCTGGTGTTTCATGCTAGTACAAAACACATTAAATTTCAACATCATTTTGTCAAGGAAAATGTGCTTGAACAAGAAATTAATTTAGAGAGCCTGTGAACTAGAGACCAAGTAGTAGATATTTTTACCAAGGCTCTTGCAAATGGAAAGTTTGAGATGGTCAGACATGCCCTTTGGGTGAAAGACCGTAAGCATGCACTAAGGGGGAGTGTAAAATATATATTAGTGCATCTTACGGATATGTACTGCTAATTACTTGCTAGTTTGTTTTTTAAGTATTGAATAAGTCAACATTTCTCTTCTCTTTAGATGGTGAGATGTCACTCAAAGAGGACTTTGTGAGATAGTTGTTTAGTTTTGTTAGCTAGATGAGTACCAAAGCAAGGTATTTCTTCTGAAGCTTGAGTATATATATAACAGATAATTAACCAGGTGAGTACCAAAGCAAGGTACTTCTTCTGAAACTTGCTCATAAGATAGAGAGATATGAGTACCTTAGGACCAAATTGGCCAAAAATAGCATTATCGGCTGCAATTGTTAGATCATAGACCATGTGCAACTCATGTCCTCCTCCAACAGCATAACCAGCAACCTGGGTTGAGATAGATAATACAGTATGCACCAAAGAGAAAATATTAAATCAATTAATAACTAGGTGATGATAAGCTCACATGGACTCGATTCTGTAGTAAAGGAGCAAAACCCTTGAAATAAAATACAAAGAGAATGCAGCCTGAAACAACATAGAGCCAAGTACGGCTTTGATTGCCGAAACAATTTAAATGTTCACAGATCCTTACCACAGAGAATACAAGAGATCATCAGTTTGTAGGATTAAGAAAGGTTTACCATCGCTATTACTGGTTTTGGCAGACGACGGATTTGTAACTGTATAATGACAAAGAAACAAAAAAAATAAACTTAAGAAGATCAGGATACAAGAAGGAAAGAGAAATATATAAATCTGATTTTTTTTTCTTTCCTTTATTTCTTCATTCCTTTTAGTGCCGTGCATGTGCATGTATCAGCATTTCTTAGAAGAGTGCCTGCAGATCAAGAAGATTGCGAATGTAAATGTCTTCAGAATCAGCATAACTGTCTGTAGTTCTCAACTCGCCGCCACTACAAAATGCCTTGGTTCCTACATGAACATTTTGTCGATAATGACATACAAATCAGAAAAATCCTCCATGAAAAGCAGTCACCAAACAACACCTATGACACAGGTTTGATTTGTAAGTAACAAATCAATTCACAATTCAAATTTCCATCCGCCGATAGAAAGGTAGTCAACAGTTTTAATTTAAACATTCTTTGAGATTTGTAATTTTTTCAAAATGACTAAATATGATTGATTTAATTTACAAACCACATGTATAGCAAAGTTCATGGAATCGCGACTTTTCAAAAATTTCAAGTGAAATGTGCCATTGGACAATTAACAGTTTATAAAAAAAAAATTGTTCGTAAAATTAACAGTGCTTGACTAAAAATTACCCTTGCCAGTAAAAATGATGACTCCAATGGAACTGTCATTCCTGGCATCATTAAACGCTCGCATGAGCTCCCTAATGGTTTGAGGCCTGAAAGCATTTCTTCTCTCGGGTCTATTTATCGTGATCTACAGAACCACCAATTCTTTAATTAGATTAAAGGATAATCAGTTTCTCGGTTTGTTAATTAATCAATGGTTGTAGTTTTATTAATTAAGATTTTAGAAGTAAGCGCTTAATACTCTTTTGATTTTTTTAATTCTACCAAATATATCTTTGCGCATATATATATATATAGGTTTGCTAATTTATCTTCCGTGTAGGTAGGTTAGCATTTTACTTCAATATTTACAAATTACAATACCCTTACTCATATATTAAAACAAAATTTAAAATAAAGATTTTTTTTGTAATCTTAAAAAAAGAATAAAAAAATCAAAATGAATGGACGAAGCCACTCATGGGTGTCAGAATTCGTTAATGAGTGTAATCCACCTTAACTATTTTCGGAAGTGATTCATTACCAAATTTTGTAGATAGATTAAAAATTCAATTTTGGATTCGGTGATAATGTTATTTTATGGTAAAAATAGTCGGAAAGTGCTCGATCTAAAAAACACCCTCTTAAGATAGTCAGTGATGTGTGTAAGCAACCGATTGATCGGATAACGATAGTTTCATATCTCATTTTGTAGATCACGATCAGAGTTTTTCAATAATATCGAGAGTATGCTTTTTCGACCATCATTTAGACTGAAAGTATATTTATTGAATTATTATACTGTCCTATGAAAATATGATAGCAAATCTCTCTCTATTTGAAAACAAAATTTAAAATAAATGTACATTAAATCTATTACATTTAATAACATTAAATACTTTTTAAACTTCTTAAATATTCTTCAGGTTGGAGGTAGTCAGAGGCGCTTTAAAGCTGGTTAACCATTGCCCTAAGCGTAATGGTTAACATCTGCCATTAATCAAAATCAACAAAGTTACCTTTGCTATTGCTTCGGCGACTGCTTTCTCGTAGATAATGTCGATGAACTCCTTGCCAGGCTCATCGCAAGCAACTCTCCATACAACTTCGTGACTCGGCACCTCACCATGTATTGATGGTAACTATCATTCAATATCGAAGTATTGCATAACTCGATGGAGCCATGATTTTGACCCGAACCGAACGGAATCAAATGGTTAGCTACAGAGGCTACTCTCCTTCTCATCGCGTTGAGTTCCTTCTCTGAAACTTGCGCCATTGAATGAGCTCCAACATGATCAGAGATGTTTTTGAGTCGACTGTTGATTTCTTCTTTTACTTTTTCTTTATTTGTTTGAATTGGAAGCTTAGACTTTAAAAATGAAAACTATGCATTGTTGCTTATAGTGTTTTTTTTTTTCCTTTTTTCTTTTTTTTAATTAATCTTTTTGAAAGGTTGAAGATTGAAGGTAGTGGTAGGATTTCGTTCTCCAGACTCGTTACCCACTGGATAGTAGCGACGTTTGTAGGACAATGACGTTGACGGGTATCCGCGATGATTAGGTGGAGATTAAATCTCCACTTTTCTTTTAAGAAAACTTGTTTCAAGGAATCATCGCCCACTTCCTACTCCCGAGTGATGATAGAAACGTGCGTTTCGATTATTTGGAGGGAAAGTGGTAAAATGGTGACGTAAATGCAGTAACGTAATATTATAAACGGTGCGTTTTCAGCTGAAGATAAAGTGACTTATCACTTGGTATTTTTACTGGTTTATGCCTTGCCGCTCGTCGCGCTAAGAAAAAAAATTGGGGAAGATGACGAAGCAGCAGAACCAAAGAGACAGCACCGAGAGGAAACAAGGAAAACGACACCACCTCATCTAATCAGTACTCTTAATTAATCTGTTGTTTTAATTATTTAATTTAACCGTTAATCTCTAGCTTTACTGGTTTATTTTTGGGCAAAGAAATCTGTCATGTATTGTGCATGCTCTAATTGGATAGCATTATGCTTTTGTTCATTTTTTTTCACTTTATTTTTGTTGATGTTCTAGTTGAATATGAGGGAATTTCTGTTCAAAATGTATAAGAGATTTTTTGCTATTAAGGTTTATTATATGAACAATAGTTAAAGTGGTATTATTTGTAAGACTATTCATCTTTGAATCAATTGTTCAGTCAGATATGACTAATGTTTCATTCCTGAAAGTATGATATTAAAAAAATACATTTTCTAGAAACACATGAGCCTTGTAATTTGAAGAAAGCTATCTTGAATTATGAAATGTGATAGATTTTTAGAGATTAAGCTAGCGCAGCGTGTCAAATGCCTGGATGCTTTAGCTACTTTTATGCATCAAAACTGAGAAACATTGGGGTTCAATGAATGTGAAGTTTCTATCTTATCCAGGTTACTTGTGAACATCTCAGATTCATTAACATATCCCCTTGACGTGCCATGACGTCTCAAACACGGTGAATGGGGAGTAAGTCGTCTCCCTGTCATAGTTATTTAATTACTGTATCTCCATCGAATTGCAACATCTGTGATTGTCAGTTTTGTATAGACCAGGATGAACAAATTTTGGTGGACATGTTTTAACGAATTTTTGGGGCAGGTTGTTAGTTTGAGCAATCAAAGTTACTGTCTCTTCCTGTGCAACAAAATTTTATGGATTTGAGATACGATCTGGTACTGATGAATGTGAATCTGTAGTTCAAAATGAGGGTGTGGTTGCTAGTCAGAGAATGAAAATTCTTTACCTGGTGAGAAAATGATGACTATGCCCTTTAGAAACCACAGATGATATGTCAGATAATCATTTGTCTTGTGAAGAAAATTGTTATAGAGGGCAGAAAAAAACTGAAAGTTTCAGTTGTGAAGTGGGTCCAAAATGGTTAGCTTTGGGTTTCAGCTAAAGGAAAATCATGCAGATGGGAGTCAACCCTTGCTCTTGTATCTGATAACCCTTTGTTTGAACAGAGAATTGAGGTGACATGGTTACATATGTAGATTAACCCATTAGTATGAGTTATTCTTGAAAGGAAGAGATTATAAGTTAAGATTTGACTCCGCTAAGGCGGTAACAAAATGCAATTGGAAGACCAGGTATTACTCAAGTTGTTAATGTCAAGACATTTCAACTGCTTTTAGCCCTTCTTCTTGTCCTTCCTCCTTCTTAAAGGAATAAACAAATTGCGTTTGTGAGATCTGCTGGCCCTTACTATTTGATTAATTGCTATGTAATTCTAACATAGCTTGCTAATTGGTGTTTTAGCATTCTGTGGTAGATTTAGGAATTGCTCATTCTTTGGAAAAAAGAATGTATATGGGAAGCTTGATATGGTACTACCGCAAGCTTTTATAGGAATTTTGGATAACTAGAATTTTTAAATTGCTAAAAACTATCTAGAACACCCTATTCATCTCTTGACCTTTTACCTTGGTGAAAGATTTAACCATTATATAGTGGATGAAAAGTAGCTGTGCATGAAGGTCTCATCAGGCTGATGGCGTTTTAGTTAGTTGGGATTAGTTCCTCTCAAATGTATTTTCTTGTCAATACCTTGACTAAACTTGCTTGCTTTGTAAATTAAATGGTTGAAGGAAGTCTGATTCAGCCGTACAGGTTAGTTATCCATATACTTTGTTCCTTCTGATGCATTTGTCCTCATAATATTTTTAGTGATAGTGAGATCAGAAATTCTAAGTGTCAATAGAATGGGATATATGTACAGCTTATGTAGCAATCAGGCACTTTTATACTATCTTACAAGGAGTTAATCGAATAGCAAACAAGGATGCCTTATATTCTCAGACCCTAGCTGATAACAATCCCTATATACACTGTCTGTCACACAATGGGAATCAATGAAGCCCTACTAAAGAACAATTTCTATAAAATAGTACTTTTATCAGAACAAATAAAAGTAAAAATAAAGTAGCACTGGCTAAATATACACTCTATGGCTATTGGCTATGGTGTGGAAGGGGTCGGGAATTCGTGCCGACCACACATATATTCAACACTATCTATTACCTAGAGTTGGTCAACATGAATCATGATCAGATTGAACCCCGTTTCTTGATGGCTTGCCAATCTGTAAACAACCAATTGGAGGGACAGTAGGGGTGTTTAACTCTCCAAAAGTTTGCCAGCAAAAGGGATCATACATGTGGTAGCCTTCTTGCATTGGCTTTAGCTCTATGGAAGCTAGAGTTACATCCATACATGGTAAACTGTCACTGCAGGCAAAGTGTACAGGTTTTACTGTATATGTTCCCCTTATTTTCTCGTAGGTGATTCCTGATAGAGCCACAGCTGATGTTTGGTTCTTACATTTGTTTTTGTCACAGTAGAATTGATCGATCACAATAGGAAGTTGGACCCCAGAAACTTGTATGTTTGAGAACAGTACCCCCTGCACAGAGCCTGATCCACCCTGCATATTTGACATTTGGAATTATATGTATGAAGCATTACTAGAAGCTTGGAGGCATTCAACGGTTCCAGATTTAATTCTTTAAAAACAATAGGAGCTTTTTAGAAAGTGTTGGTTGTCTAGCATTGATAACAACTTAGAGATTGTGACCCTACTAAAATGATTAATGAAAAGCATGGAATAATAGGAAAACTCAGATCATGTTCAATCTTCAAAGTTTATGGGGAGTGTGAAAATGAATTCTCAAAATTTTAAAACTTTTTGAAATTGTCAAATCCGGAACCTGTAAGGAAGAGGGTTTGTGAAAGTTTCTGAAATGACTCTAGAATCAAAGTGAAACATTGAAAATAATTAGAAGTGGGATTGGAGATAGTATTGTTACCTGCCATGTCTTGATTCTGACACCATTCATTGTGTTGTGCATCACAATGTCCCGTACAGTGATGTTCGAGACACAGGCTTTGGTATTATCCCTTCCCAGGCCTCCAATGCTGATTCCATGCCCCGGTCCACAGTTTACATCATGGATGTATACATTCGAGCATCCAGTTTGTACAGATATACAGTCATCTCCTGCACAAATTGTTACATTTTAACGGCTATGTTAGAATCTAATTTGGATTATTTATTTAGATTTATTGGCATTAGTTGTGATGCTGATTCCGTCTTATGCTTGCGATCCACGTTGTTTATGTGTAGACTTGAGCTTCCATTTTTCATATAAGCATAGCCATTCTGGCCAAAAGTATTAATGTTATGAAGATTTTTTTGGTTAAGACTTAACATATGGACTTGTTTTACATTCAATTATACATCATGCAAATTCTAATTAGGTTTGCATAAAGAATGCAAACTTTAAAGAGATTTTCCTGTTGAAGTAGACAAGAGGAGAGGGTAAGAAAGCAAAAGTTCTAGCTGCTGATGAGAAGATGAAAGAAAACTTTAAAGAGCACAACAGAAGATGTATTCTAGTTGTCTGTTGGGTAGACAACCTAATCTTAAATCAGCTGGTTTTTGGATGATTCCGGGTATGGCATATGCCGAATAACTGGTCGCTGTACCCTTGAGATGTTGGAGATTGCTGTTGCAACGTGTCACATTATAAGTGGTTAATAAAAATGTGTGGAAGCATGTTGTGAGAGCAGGATAAGATTGTGACATACTTTTTATTATCTTTTTTCTTATCTCAGGTATCTCAATTATGCTTCCTTATTTCTTTTTAATTAGAATAATGCCATCAGTTTTCACAGGTTCTTGTGGTGGTTGAATCAATAACCTCAATTGGGACTCTGCAGGTCTTTATTCTTGTTTGGCAAGACTGAAGCTCGGTCTATGGCCCACTGTTGTCTAATTGAACATGGTATGGCAAAATTATTCATTAAGAAGCAAAATAATTACCGCAAGAAAGACTCGTTCCGTGAATTAGAACATCTTTGGAGTTCTGAAGGTGTATCCCGTCTGTATTAGGACTGTCACCAGGAGATGAGACGCTCATATCATGTACCACGACTCCCATGCAGTTGT
The DNA here is from genome assembly GCA_023935145.1 of Bretschneidera sinensis. NCBI lineage: Eukaryota > Viridiplantae > Streptophyta > Magnoliopsida > Brassicales > Akaniaceae > Bretschneidera > Bretschneidera sinensis. The sequence goes on from CM043705.1 coordinate 63,310,357, forward strand.
CAAACTTGAGGTGGCATTGGGGACTGTTTTGAATTGTTATTCCCGTGACCGTCACATTAAAGCTCCCGTAGAACCTTAGTGCCTGTGCAACAAAATCACAACAGCCATGTTACCAGACTGCACGATCTTGAAATATTATTGGAATTTTCATGTAAATGCAAGTGGTCCTTACAGTTGGCTTGATGCTTGGCATTTTCCCATAGAGTTCGTTTCTTGTCTGCCACATAATGTTCAGGAGAAGCATGATCAGTGAGAGATAATGTAGAAACTAATTGCAGGGGAAGGTGCAAATTGAAGGAGATAAATTACCGGCATTGGTGGGTGTTCTTCTTCTGTGTTGTTTAATGGCACAATTAGTTTTGCTTCATCATCTATGGGGTCTTCAAATGCGTAGTCTTGCCACCAGCCAGAACCTCTTCCATCAATGATACCTTTTCCCTGGACTGTAATTCCTATCAGCTTTGTGAATTCAAGCCATTGAAATAGACCTTTACCCCAAGCTTTGGAGTCTGTTGGAGCAATGATTGTGCCATCCAGCTGAGGTAAAATCATTTCGTCAGCTTTCATTTAAAGCATCAGGTCTTACGATCATATGCACAATCAGAAGGTACAACCATTTGAGTTATATCAGGCTGCTTTATGAATTTTAATTAGCATACCCTTTTTTGTTCAGTTATACTATAATTTTGATATTTACCTGAAATACAATGTTTGCTTGACAGTATGGACCGGAGAACGAGGTGGGTCCCACAAGGAATACATATTCTGCTGGAACAATCACCGCTGATGCTTCTACTTTACAAGCAGCTGCCCATGCAGCTTGGAATGCCTGCGTTGCATGATAGCAATAGACATTCAGGCAACAATAACTACATTCATAGAAGGTTTGGTGTTGGTTTGTGTATAACTGTAGACAATTATTGCTGGAATCATGACTAAAACTCCCGTAACTAGAATCACTCTTGCCTTTTTACTGGACCCCACATGATTGACTATTTCTGCAGTCTCTTCCTTTGCTAATATTTATTTTACTCCTTGTTTCCTTTGAAAATTTTTGTGCACCTTAGATGTCATTTATACCAATAAAAATATAACATTACAGCGAGGCCTATTAACTTTATTTGTTTTTCTGGTTGGACAAGTGACATTTAACTAAAAGTGATTTCAACCATAAATCTTTTGAAATGCTATGAAAATGGAAGAAAAATGCTCAATTGACCAAATTATTCTTCTACATTTATAAGATTGCATTATATGTCAATATCATGAGTTTTCCACCAAGTATAAGGCTTTATAAATGCTGATGAGTTCTTAATTTGTTGTGCATAATATGTGTTGTACTTTTAAACTAAATAGAAACTTGAAGCCTTTGCATAGTAAGCCTGATTCTTTAGTAACATTATATATCTTGTTTGAGCATGATTTGCATGAATGAGAATTGGACTCACCTTAGTATCATCAGAATTTCCATTGCCCGTAGCACCAAAATCAAGCACGTTAAAGACTTCAGGCTTAGGATTAGGAGGTGAAGGTAATGGAGCCGTATGGGAAGATGTTTTTGGTTTTGATTTATCATCATGGGCATGGTAACTACTGCCTTGACTCTTTCCTTTCTTCTTGAATAAAGAAGCTGAGACACCTCTGCTTTGCCTCCAATGCCTGCCTCTTCTAGCATTGCAGGTTTCAAAACTTGATGACCAAACCAGAAATGCAATGCAGATCATAAATGTGATGCTCCTCACACTAAACCTAGCCATGTTTATTGTTTATGAGAATGTGGGTTAGAGAGAGCAGAGAGAGAGGGAGAGATAGAGAGAGATGGGTTTAGATAGCAAAAACAAGTGATGGTTGGGTTTAAATAGAGAGAGCAACATAAAGCTCACAAGACTATGCAGACATAAGCAAATATTGCAATGATAATGCTAGGGATTTATGTTTTATTCTCCATTCTCCCTTTATTTCTCTTATTTTATTTAATTAATTTCCTTTATGTGAATTTTGGTTGGGATTCATTTAGCTCACAAATAGTGTTTACAGGGCCCATTTTTGCCACATGTAAAATAGTTATTGCACGTGACTCAACCAATACTTCCTCAATTATCAATATAGGCCAAGCCTAGCTAGACCACCCAACCCAATGCGCCTATCTTTTAGACAGTTTAAAATTTTTCTATTACTTCTTGCTCACAGCTTGCAGGACCAGTGTGTGTGAGATATATATATATATGAAAACAAAAAATATATATTCTTCTTCAATTTTTGCTTTGCCTAATGATAGGCTTTACAAGACTTGATCACTCGAGTCTTTTTAGCTCTCTAGGCGTTTTCATGTTTATTTGAACTGAAATAATTTAAGAGAAGCTAAAGTCTAAAGAACAAAGATATCCAAATGAGGTGCTTTGTCTACTTTAGCGTTTCTGTTGGATCAGTTGCTTTGCCATTTTCTTGTCCACATTTTTCTCTGGCTTCCTTTCCTTGGCCTAAAATTCATGAGTATAGTATATTATATTATATTATATTTTATCATCAAATAGATAATATTTTTAGAATTTCATTTCATCCAAGAGCCAAAAAGACACACGTGAGTGGGTCTATATTTTGTCAAGGGCACTGATTATAACAGCTCTTTTTATGGTCACATGCAACCTTCACGGGCTTGAGTTTTTTTGTTCTTTGTCTTCTTAACCAGCAAGTCCACAATTATGGCTAGTACTTGGGAGCTTCCAAGGCTTTTTTTCTTTTTTTATTTTTCTTTCTTCAATCAAAATTTTAAATTAAACATATGAATGGGAGAGATTTTTTACCGCACCGGATGAAAATTTAATTGATTAGTAACATTTATAAATATTCTATTTACATTATCACTGAAGTTTTAAAAAATTATTAATTAAAGTTTCAAGAATTTTTCAATGAATAGAAAGAGAGAGAAGGGGGATAAAAAGGAACTGAAACTGTCTCCAATGGGACTGATGATCAACAGTATGATTTTCAGAGTTTTGTTTTTATTTTCTTTTGGGAAATAAATATAACAAATGTGATTCATATAAAATTCCAAATTGCATGTATTAACTTCACAGAAACTGCTTGAAAGAAACCTTTATGCGCCCATAGGTTTGCAAGTTGATTTGCAACAATTGTTTCTGAAGAAATAATTATAAAAAAAAAAAAAAAAAAGAGTACCAGTGTACTCCAACTACCGTAAGTTACTACACAAAATAATTTGAAAATAAATGTTTTTTTCCTCCAAGTCACATGTTTAATCCCTGTGTAATAACTAATAAGATACTTTTTAAAAAGAATAAAATTCCAGAAAAGAAAAGAAAGTAGAAGTTTTTTGATAAGCAAGAATTGGGCATTTTTGCCCCATTGTACCCAAACAGGGGCAAAAAAATATGCAACTACATATACATATTTTCCTTCATGCAAAAAAAATGTACCGGAGAGGATCGGAGAGAGAATATTTCTAGCAAAATTTCACATAAATTAAATGTGACCATCATCATTCTCTCAAAAAAGAAAAGAAAATAATAATAATATAATGCAAATGGTACATATATATTTTTAAATAACGTAGCCTCTTAGCTTAATGCATATCTCCGGATCTTCATTTAGGATGCTTAGGTTCGATATTATCATTAACGTATAAAAAAAAAAAAATCATTTGTAGTTAACTTTATTTTTAAAAAATCATTTAGAGATGGGTTTAGCCGGCAAAAACAGGCAACGTTTGCAATAATATTTCGTTAAATGTCAGCGTTAGGAAGAACGGGCACCTCTCTCTCTCTCTCTCTCATCCATGTGTATGAGGTCCAGATTAAAAATCAAACTAGGTTAAATACAAAATATTTTTAAAAACACCCTGAGATTTTTTGTGGTAAAAAATCATTTGTAGTTAATTTTATTTTTAAAAAATACTTCGAAAATTTTTTGTGATAAAAAATACCATGTGGTATGTTCATGTTCACAAAAAATACATAATAGTTGACTAAAAGAAATATATAACATGGTATTTTTGACTAACAGAAACATAATACATGTTATTTTTTGCTAACAGAAATATACCATATGATATTTTTTACCACAAAAAAAATCACAGAGTATTTTTTATCAAAAAAACCACAAAATATTTTTTAAAAATAGAATCAATTACAAGATATTTTTTATCACAAAAAAATTTCAAAGTATTTTTTAAAAATAAAATCAATTACAAAATATTTTTTTTTGTAATTAAACTCATTTTTTATGAGGAGCAGTGGAGCACAGTCGAAGTATAATTTCTATATTTGGATTGAAAATTTTAACGAGTATTGATTGGAACCTACAACTAACTAAAATGCTTATGGTAATTGGTACGTAAAGTGACTCGGATTCAACCCCTTCCCTATTAGTGTATAAAAAAAATAACACTGGAAAATGCGTTCCCTTGGCGTAAGCCAAATTTTGTCCGGGGAAACATGATCACTTTGTCTTACTGATCAAAATCTTTATAGTAAACAATTAATTTCATCTTAATTTGTTGCTATATCTATGGCTATAGGTGCAATAAAGCTCGAGCTCAGTTTGTGAGTAAAAAATTTATTCAATTTGAGCTTTGAGCCTAACCGAGTAAAAGAAATTCAGGCTTGAGTTTGACTCATTTGGTGAAATTCAAGTTCGAGCTTGACTTGTAAGCCTGTTTGAACTAAGTTTTTTGAAATATAATAATATATATATATATATATATTTGAAGTAAAATAAAAAAAAAATCGGTATTTATATTTTTAAAATAAATCAATAAAATTATATAATATTTATTTAATTTATTAATTAAATCAAGTTAGTTCGCGAGCCAAACGAGTCTAGTTTGATATTATTCAAACTTGGCTCAATAAGTTAACAGAATCAAAATCACCTCGATTTTATTGAATTTTGAATCGAACCTCTTAAACCAATCAAATTGTTCAAATCAGTTCCACTCCAAACGTTTGAGATTTACTTAAAAACAAAATACAAAACCTAACAAGAACAAATTTTTTTTTGTACTTTATTTCAACCTGACAAGTCTACTGGCAAGAAGATGGAAAAACCTAACAAGTCTTCATAAATTATAGTTTGGACAAATATCATATTTTGGAAAATATTGAAATTGTAATTGTCGTTTTTCAATCTTTCGATACACTTGAAATCAAGTAAAGAATAAAAGTGTAGAATAGTACAAAAAATATATATACAAATTATAGTAGTGTTCTTGTATTTTAGTGTCTTGCCAGATTTATATACATTTTAAAAATTAATTAAAATGCATGGACACTATTAATTTGATACAGCTATTCCACTTATCAATTACATCTCTTGAAGTTAGTCATATATGCTAATAACATCTATGGCCATGTTTTTTTTTTTTTAAGGGTTGAGACGTGTGTGTCTGTGAGAGAGAGAGAGAGATAAAGACTTTTTGAAAAGGAGGAGATGATTGAGACCTTCTTAGCCGTCTTTTTGTGCATACATGTATGCTCGTGAACTTTTTAGCCTTATCTCGTGAACTTGATCCATGCATCTTCATTAGGGTTTCCCTTCATCCCCTCCGTTATATATTAATAATTTGGGGTGAATCATTTTTTTACCAATCGAGGCATGAAACTTTCATGCTTTTGCTTTTGTGTCCGTTTCTCAACGATTTCCTGATTCCTCCTACTAAACTACTACGTTATTAAAGTAATGATTTTTTAGTATTTTTTTTTCAAAAAATAATTATTGAGAATCAATCCCACACGTTGCTGATGGGATGTGAGGCATTACGGTTGATCGTGGTGAAATTAAATCATTGCGGTTTGATGTTAGATTAGATTATTTTTGACTCGGTAATAGTGATGATTTTTAATAGTATTAGTTAAAAAAAATATTAATCTAGGTCTAATCTCTTCTCACACGTGTGGCATGTGAAGATGGTTAGACAATCATTCAATCATTTTTTTCTTATATAATTGTACATTCGACTATTTATAATACTCATTACAAAAATGTAAGATAATTTACACATAAACATTTTTGAGAAATTTCTTTTTTTTTCTAATAAAAAAATTACACGTGAGATAATTTATGGATAAATTACATTAAATTTATAATTTACACATAAATTCAAAACTTTTGAAATACATAGAAATTTTACATTAAATTTAGATTTTTTTAATATTTATGGAGATAATTTTAAAAATACATATATTATTAATATATTTTTTAAATATTAAATGGGGACAGATAACTCTCCGCCCACAATATGGATCCACTCGTATTTGTTGCCCAATTTGAAACAACTGCATATGAACTTACAGTTTCTAAAATATGATCTAAAATATGAACGTTTGACAGTTTTTAACTATGAATTTAATGTTGAAAGTTTTTAAATTTTTAATTAATTACAATATAATTTTTCATTATTTATTCATAAAATTACCTTACAATTTGATTTTCAATATATCCTTTATGTACAACAAGCAATTCTATCGATTAAACAGATTGACAAAAATGTTATTTAAAAAAAGCTGAAGCCAGCTATTGATTTGAAGAAAAAGGGTTCACGGATCATTCTAGAATTTGAAGCTAGCTATTGACTAATAGTGTAACTACTTTCGATACACAAAGCACAATGCATCTGACCTTAAGCAACCCCCATTGGAGGGTTCTCTTTGTTGTTATTGCTGCTGATGTTAATAGCTGCAGTTGTGTGTTTAGGTACCGTTTTTGTAAGAACTGTCAGAAAATTAAAAAGAGTTTTATGATACAATTTTTATAACAATGGTGAAATATGAGGTGTTTGTAGTAATTGTCCTACGATAAAAAGTCCAAGTTTGAGTTAAATCACAGTCGACAAATGGTGTTTATGCTGCTGTGCAGTTTAAGTGATTTGAATTGTATTTTAACTACAAATTATAACTTTTGATGTATAATAAACATTTGATCTAATGGCCTCTAATTAAATAAAATGTACATATATATGTACAACAATATTGTCACATGCACATTTAAAATTAAATTTTATGAGAAAATATATTTTTATATTTTGAATTTTTTGCAAATCAGAATGTTTTTTGTTGTCGAAACTCGAATCTTAATTTAAATATATAGGTACTGTCTAAATTAATCCGTCATTGACAATGAAACCGTATAAAAATGAAATCCCACAATATAGATAATATTATTTAGTAGTTTTTTTTAAGGCTTATTTCCCATAATCTTGTTGACAAAGGAGAATATGAAAGGAAAGAAGGAGAGACGAAGAGGAGAGAAAAAGAGAATTGAGATTGTGAAATACTTTTTTATTAAGGTTAATTTAGCCTTTTATTTTTTTCATTAAGGCTTAACTAATTGCGTCAAGTCAAACCGAGGTAAATGTGAGTTTTCAAAACATTGTTTTTCACTCTCATCTATAGATTTTGCTATAATACAAAAGAAAAAATAATTTTCTTATGTTTAATTACAAAATATATTTTGTGGTTAATTTTATTTTTAAAAAATATTTTAAGATTTTTTATGATAAAAAAATCACGTGATTGACTCCATTTTAAAAAATATCCTCATGATTTTTTTGACAAAAAATATTTTGTTATTGACTAAAAAAAAAATATCACAGAATATTTTTTGTTAACAAAAACATACCATAACACTTTTTACCACAAGAAAACTTCATGGTATTTTTTAAAAATAAAATTAATGACATAATATTTTTTATCACAAAAACAATTTAAAAGTATTTCTTAAAAATATAATCAACCACATAATTTTTTTGTAATTAAATCTAATAAATAATTGCTCGCTGAGTTAAACTTTTACATTAATTGATTTACAATTTTCAAAGATTCCCGGCATTATTTGACCTTATTACGTTTAACATGTTGCTTATGGTGGACATAAATAGTTTTTTTTCCTCTTTCTGTTTTGCTAAAAGGAAAATGATAAGAAGTTCTTAGGAAGAAAAAAAAAAGGGCACTACTCCGTTTTTGTAATGGACAAGCGGTCTAACATAAATAGTAGTAGGGGTAGAACTGAGTCAAGTGTTTGATTCATTAGAAAGACTCAACTAAAAAAAATTAGGTTCGAAATTTAATATTTGATTAGCTTATCAAGTCGAGTTTAAGCTTTGTAAAACTCAATTTGCTAGATTCGCGAGTCAACTCAATTTAATTAATAAATTAAATATATATTATATTTATTTTATATATTTGATAAAAAATAAATTTATTTTATTTTAAAAAATATATATGTTTATTATTTTATTTCGAAAAGCTTAACTCAAGCTCGAGTTCAAACTGACTGCTGACCTGAGTCGAGTTTGAATTACATCTTATGAGTTAAGTTTAAGTTTAATTTTCTTAATCTGAACTCGATTCGAATAAAAATTTTACTCACAAACCAAACTCGATCTACCTTCAACTTGAACTTAGTTCGGCTCAAATCGATCATTAACTACTTAATGCATGCTTGCTAGCATATCGTAGTGCATAAATTGAGTATTTGTAATTTAATATGGTGATCTTTTCGGTTGGTGTTTAGATGCCAATTATGTAATTATTGGATCAGATGATTAATAATTAAATAGCATTTGGATTATTAAAATTGCTTTTCATCATTAATTGAGATTATTTATAAATCCAACTGAAGGGATATATATATATATATATGATCATTTTTTTAATTTCAAAATTAAATTAAAAAAACCAGAAACATCAAACACTTGTCGTTTTACTAGAAGACGAAGTCAAAGTTCAGTAAAATGGGTCAGTGATTCTTCAGAATCAGCAAATCTGAAACTAACATTTCTTGATCATATGAAAGCTTGCAGGTACAGTTTGTTGGTTTCAGGGTCTCAGTCGATCAATCAATTTATTAACTACTAGTACTACATACATTTTCACTTGATTGGAATATCTCAGTGGTCCCTATTTGTCTACGTTATTTTAGGCATCCGTCCCACATTATTTGTTCTTTTTTTTTTTTTATGTTACTTTGTTTTTGATTTTTTCTAAAATATTTTCTTGAATTATTTTTTAAAAATATATATTTTTAGAAATTATATTTGAATAATTTATTAATTTGAAACTAATGAAAAAATTAACTATTTAATTAAACAAATAATGCAACAAAACAAACATTATGAGACAGTATACGTCCAATTTATTTGTAATTGCTCACTTGATCTCATTCAAATTCATCTATTTACAAAAAGCAGGGTCATAGGAGTTTAGCACAACGATTGTGGACTTTCTGAGACAAATTCAACTTTTTTAGCATTCAGTTCTTAAAATTTGTTTTCTTTTTGTTAATCCAACTTCCGCTTATTGGAAAAAAAAAACAAAAAAAAAAAAACATTTTGAAAACTTTATCAAACAGTGATCATGCCACAGAAAAACATAGTTTGATTAGATTAATAAAACAGAGTTGCATGTTTAATCTTAATAATGGATGATTTTAGTTTTCAGACAAAGGATTGCTTCATGGTTGCCAGAGGCAACAAAGGAAGAGTTGGAAATAATTTATGGTTTGGCTTAATAATAAAAATGATTTATAGTTTAGTTTATAGTTTTTGAATGATTTATGATAAAACAACAATCGAGCTACCAACTGTTTAATTTTTGATACATCAACAATTAAAACAATTTGTTAAAATAGGTGTTTGACTACAAATGGTTTATGATTTACTTTATAGTTTTTTATTGGCTTATAATAAAATAACAATAAAGTTACAAACTGTTTAATGTTTGAAAACAACTTTCTTAAAAATGTGTCTGACCTGTTTATAAAAAACAAAGACCATTCATAAACTCTCCCAAAAAAAACCAAAATTTACCTTAATGAAGGGAAAAGTGAAAGAACAAGTACTAGTATATAATAAGCAATCTCATTAAACTGATAGTTTTTTCCAATATTCAAGATAGTTTCTGTATAACTATATAACATCCCTAATTTCCATAAAATTTGACGTGGGCTCCTCAGACCTTCTCAACAGAACCTCACTAGTATTACATTCTACAATCCATTTAACTAGTATACTAACTATCAGAATTTTTTTTTTTTGGATAGGAGTAATAGTATCAGATTTTTATATGTGCCTATAGGGAGCAATGTCAGAGTTCCATATGAACAATATCATCTCTGCTGGGTTCAGACGGCTCAGACAGAACAATATCTTCTCTGCTGGGTTCCATGAGCTCACCACTTTCTGTCTGATCGATTATAATGTAGTCTTTGTCATGAGAATTTAGGCAGTCTGCTGAAGGATGCACAACACCATAGTTGAAGCCTTCAGCAGAGTTGCAATATGTCTCTACTGTTCCATCCCTCCTGTCTAAGTTGATGTTGGAAAGGACTATGCTACTGCAGGGAACAGTGTCACTGCAGGCAAATTTCATTGCTTTCGCACTCTTTGTAGTCCCACTAATGTTACGGTACATTATCTGGCTTATTTTTACTGCTGATGTCTATCAAGAAAAAAAACCAAGTTTTTTTAAAAATATCAGAATTTTGATTTGATGAAAAACTTCAACCTAAGAAAGTTCACCGGGATAATTCAGACATGATTGAAAGGAACTTGTACGATGTACTACCTGGTTTTGACAGGTTTTTGGGGAATCACAATAGAACTGATCAATAATGATGGGATTTGCAACATCATCCATCCTCACATTTTCGAAACGTACACCACGAACATAACCAGAACCGCCCTGATAACCAGAAAGAATGGGGCACATGTTATTCCAAAGAAAGGAAGACGTGATGCATTTAGATGCATGCTACATTTCAACATGTCACATTGTCACTACAAGAGAAAGCATCTACAAATAGCTTTTTTTTTGGTAAATCAAAAAAAGTTTGGATAGGCTGAGGACGAGGCCAAGCAGGGTAGCGTCCCTATTAACGCTATGTGAGAGTCCCAACATGTGGGCCAGACACAAGTACTAATTCATGCGGATATCTACTAATAGCTATCAACTTAGTTCTAATGCACTTTTGGCAGAAACTGGGTTCTGAGATGTGCCTCAAACCCTCTCCCCATCCCCAACACCCACCCGTCAAAGTAAAAAGGGGGAAATTTTCTTAATTTTGTTCGGAAACAGCAAAGGAAAATCTGTGGTATCCTAAAAGTTTCTGAATCATTTAGACGAGTGTAGAAGTTGATCTTCAGGGGTGTGGATAACTTAAGCCCATTCTTTGTGTTACTTCTTGTTCCTTCTGGCATGCTTAATTGGTATTACACTAGCGTACTATACTGGATTTACATGATTTCCCATTGTGATTGGAGTATATTACCTGCCAAGACTTGATCCTTAGACCATTCATAGTCTCCCGGAGGTATGCTGTATCCAAAACCACTTTCGTGACCATGCCTATAGAGTTGTCCTTCCCAAGGCTTCCAATGCTAAGTACATAAATTTACACCAAAAAGTAATTGCAAAAAATAAAAATTTCAGTTCAAATTATTGAACGCTGTAGGGGATGAATTAGCAACCAAATTTTCCGCAAGACATCTCTCTCGAGGGGTTCATGAGACAAACAATTAAATGAATTAGTTTATGATTTCAAATTAGATTGTACCTGATTCCATGTCCTGGTCCACAATCAATACTCTTCATTTTGATACCAAAGCTTCCATTTACAATTGAGATGCAATCATCCCCTGACATCACATGTACAATCACCATGAAAAACCTGTTAGTATGTTTTGTATGATATCAACTACGTATGCATGTCTTGCTCATAGAAACTTGGTTATATATGTGGTAATAGTTCATATAACTTCTACACAAGGGGAACTGAAATTGTGCTTAATTGTTTCCCCAATCTGATATGCTCTTCTCCTTACTTTGAGGACTGAATTTTCATCTCTTGTACTAAAAAAGAAAATGAGATGAGAAAAGGGACAATGTTTGAGAACCTGTTCCAATTTTGCAGTCCTGGAGAGCAACATTAGTCGATCCAGTGATATGGATTCCATCGGTATTTGGACTGTCTCCTGGAGCCGAGACTTTTACTTCAAATACTCGCACAGATTCGCAGTGAGAAATGACAAAATTCATCTGCTGGCTGTTTTGGATGGTCAAGCCTTTTACGGTTACAGCTGAGCTTGAGTGTATGGTTAATGCCTGCAATAAACTCTTATGTCAAATCTCACTTGGCTTACATTTGATAGTTCTGGTCTCATATGCTTTGCATGTTGTTTTAAGAAATACTGATGTAATGAAGGAGAAAGATCCTTACTGTTGGTGCCCCTTTGCAAGGCTGTAAAAAAGTGAAGAGAAAAAGAAAAATATGTTAGATTCTATTGCTCAACTGAAGTATATGAAGAAGAATTTATGAGTAAATTCAGAAGAATTACGTTGGACTTGTTCTTTTTGCAAGATGCTGCCCACCATTTGCTGCCAGAACCATCAATTACTCCACTCCCTTGGAAAATGACCCCTTTCAGCTTAGAAAATTCAAGCCAGACACGTTCGAATTTTGGATCCCATTTTGCAGGCTCGTCTGGTGCTACAATTGTTCCATCAATCTGTGTAACAACAGTAGTAATAAGGTGAACTAAAATCAACGTTAATTTTAATACCTGTACTCAGAATAATGATGATCACAGTCATAAAGTAGATGGTATACTGTTATTACTTATTTGGATTTATGTTAATTGAGATATATATTAAAGGTTACCTGAATGACTAACTTATCTGCACATGGGCCCTTAAATTTTGTTGCGTTAACCAAGTAACGACGCCCTGGAGGAACCAAGAGAACTGATTTTGGTGTAGAGCAGGCTTTGTCCCACGCATTTACAAAGGCCTGATGATAAAGCATTGCAGAAGAAAAGGCTAGACTTAAAAACATGAGGAAAAAAAACATACAAACCATAATGGTCAGTTACTGCTAGGAAAGTTTAGAATTGACCAGATTAGACCAATTGCTTAAGTGTCATTTGTACCTTTACAAGAAATCAGTTTGGTAAGGAACTTTGCAAATATTATATAAGGTTAATAATATTTTGGCTACTCTTGCCCAGCTGAGTCCTAAAATATGGTAAAGCTCAACATTTAAATTTATTCTTGACAGAACTATGAAGTGCATCCCTAAGCTGCATTCAAATACTATACAAATATAGAATTATTCGAATAAAACAAATATGCACCTGGGTGTCATCAGAAACTCCATCTCCCGCTGCACTAAAGCTATCTACATTCACAAGAACCTTAGCACCACGTTCACTTGTCCACGATGGGGTGTCAAAAAGTTCCACCTCATCATCTTCTGCTATGTCCAGGTTTTCAAGCTCTCCAAGCACGTCAATGTTGTCATATACCATGTTTCCTGCAACTGCATAAGCTGCTATCAGCAAACCAAAAAAGGAAACCACGAATAATTTATCCATGTTATATGATAAATCTTTCATGGCTGTTTTGAAAGATTGATTGATTTGTATAAATACAGTGAGACGGGATTTTAATTTATATGTGCAGATTAGTTAAGGGTTTTGTGGGCTATCTGGCTTGGCTTAAAAGTACATATAGGGCTACATGACCACGCTTAAAGTACAAGGGAAATTTTTTTAAGTTCTTTGCTTTACTCTTCAACCAATGCACAAAAATTTTACCAGTCAAAATGTTCATGACTATGTCTGTCTTGTGCTCTCTCTTGGAGGAACGGATAAAATGAAGAGAAGAAAAATAGTCAATCTCAATTTTGCAAATTCTACCAAAAAAAAAAAATTATATATGCGTATATAGTGTGTAGTACACCAACCATGTAATTAATTCCAAAAAAGAATAATTCAAATAATAAGAAGAGGTCAGTGGATTAGTTAGATTCACCTGGGAAACAAAAAAGAATGAATCCTGTTCGTTTGATACGGGCATGCCTATGGTTTTCCAAGAACTCGGTAAGACTTAGTTTATTTATTCCGTATGCAATACGTGGGGAATAGATAAAAATGATTTATATTATTTATAAAATTAAAATATTAAATTTATTTATGAGTACAATATAAGTAGAATTTTGTGTATGGTTATAGTTTAGAAAATATTACAGTTTAGACTAAATAGTAAAGTTATCAAATATAATATTAAAAAATATAATTTAAAACTAAAATATGAGTTTAAAATCACACAAGAAATTTTTTTTTAGTTTTTTAATTAAAGTCTTAATAAAAATTTGGATATCCAATTTTAAGGATTCAGTATGAATATTCTTTTAAATCACACAAGAATTTTTTTTTTTAATTTTTTAGTTAAAAATCTTAATAAAAATTTAGATAACTAATTTTAAAGCTTCAGTGCGCAAATACACCATAAATCGAAACGTAAGATCTAAATCGCCGTTTCAAAAAAGTATAGAGATCCTAGCGATGCCAGAGGCTTCAAGTAAAAGGAGAAATCCTCGGGCTCAAATTCCATCAAGATTTTTGCTGCTCTTCTCCCCAATGTTTCGTTTTTGTGGACCCTACAACTTCGCAGCAATGAGATCCACATCACACAATCAGCCGTTCCTGGTGGCTGCTGCAGCAATTCTTCAGATTTGTCTAGCAGACCTGCACGACCTAAAAGGTCTACCATGCATGAATAATGTTGCCGGTCTGGACAAATGCCGTAAAGTGATTTCATTGAGCTAAATACCAACTGCGCTTCTTCAACCAACCCTGAATGGTTGCACCCTGTTAGCACACATAAAAATGTCACTTTATCTGGTGTCAAGCCCTTTTAGATCATTTTTTTGGGCATGTCAACACTTTCCCTTCCTATTCCATGCCGGGCATACCCGTTGATGATAGATGTGAAAAAGAAAACATTAGGTGAAGCAAGTTTTTCAAAAACCAGGTGAGAAAGTTCATCATGACCACATCTTGAATATGCATCAATTAAAGAGCATGAAACCGCAATATCAGATTCATAACCTGACTTTATCGCACAGCAGTGCAGCAATCTGCAGCTAGGCAAGGTTGCAAAAGCTGAAACTGATAATGCTTTTAGTGTCGTGGAAAGTGTGACTTCATCAAGTCCATTTCCTTCATCAACCATCAAACCAAACATTTCAGTCACATCTTCAATGATCCCACAGTGCAACAATGAAGTCATTAGTGAGTTACAACATTCCACAGTTCTCTCAGGAGAACTTTCATAAACAGATACTGAATTCCGGATGTCACTGCATTTCTCATACATGTCAATCAAAGCAGAATGAATATGAACACTTATGTGATCAAAACCCATTTTCATTAAGTAACAATGAATCTGCTTCCCTAATATAATATCCCCACTCTCACTAGAAAGATTCAAGAACCCTGCAAATGAATGGACAGATGGCCTTTTCCCCCATAATTGCATCCTATCAAATAATTCAAGAGTACGAAGCAACAGACCGTGATCTGTATAGACTGAAATAATTGAATTCCATGATATCACATCCTCCTCGAGAACAGCTTCAAATGATTTCCTAGCATAAATTAGACTCCCACAAGCAGAGTAAAAATCCACTAAGCCATCAGCTACAAAAATATTTGATTCTACCCATCCAACCTCAATTACATGGCAATGCAGCTGCTTTCCTTTGTCTAATAAACTATCATTACTGCAACCACGAATAAAATAACAATAACTAAGCCCATCTGGATAAATACCATCTAATTTCATCTTATTATACCATCGTAATAAACTCATTTGATCGACCCAACTCACAGAACCATCGTAACATCAAATCCCATATCGCTAAATTTCTCTCAGGCAATTCATCAAACAACTTCACAGCTACTTTATCAAGTCCCATACGCATATAAAGATCCACAAGTGAACTACCTACAAACAAATTCAACCCAAACCCAAGTGAAATCACCCTGCAGTGAGCTTGAGCACTTTCTCTATAAAACCCTGCGTCGCTACATATACTTAAAACAGAAGAAAATGTGGATGAACTCTCTCTTATACCATGTGAGACCATTTCACCATATAGATTAAGAGCCTGTGTTGGGTGCCCATATCGACCATGCCCAGAAATAAGCAAGTTATATGTAACAACATCACGCATGTGCATTTCATCGAACATTTTGTGGGCAGAGATTAGGAGCCCGGATTTGATTAAAGCATCAATTTTCCAGTTATTGGAATAAAGAATTTTGCTCATAATATGAATTTAATAACAGTGCAGAGGTTGTTGAAGCTACAGGTATGTACTTTGGAATTAAGGTTGTTATGGACCTTATGGTACGGACTACTGACAAACTTTTGGCGCTATTCATGATTAATGGAACTCTTTTGAGCTAAATCTGTTGGACAACACGAAAAATCATGCTTTGATTAATAATATTTTGTTTCATGTATAAATTATAGTAATAAATTATTCGGCTAGTGCTACATCTATATATTGCTTAATATTTAAATTCTAAAGTTATAACTTTGATGTCAACAATTTTTGTTCCGTCAGCATCATCACTCAAATAACTCATTCTATCATTTAAGCTTAAGCCGAGCATTATAATATATATGAATCAACTAACAATGAATTCAGGCCTGGCTATACTTGAAAAGAACTTTTTTGTTGCCCCTTCTTTTGGCCTAGAAGTTGCAATGATGATAAAATTCTTTCCTGTCAAGGTATCTCCATGCCGGGCCGGTGCCATCCAGTTTTAGAATGGAAAGCAAGTTTGATTAATCATCACCTAGCCGATGGGTATACATGATATGCTTTTGCTTGCAGGAAAGGTTTGCAAAAGCATCACATTTGCAAATTTAAAAAGGCATACATACCCTACAAAATTCTTCCTACGTTAGCCGCAAAATTTCAGATGTTCACATTTTGATGTGGACAGACCCCAAAGGAACCATTATCACACCAAACATAGCTAGTACAAGAGAGAAAAAATAAATGAAATAGAAACCGATGGAATTGGCAGCAATATCCCATCCTTGCATTTTTTATAAGATAGCTCAGTTACATGGAGTACATAGACGGAAGGCCACTCATATGCCTCACAGAAAGCAAGTAACAATCCACAAATGGTTATTTGTTATATAAATTATATTGAGACCATTAATTTACAAGCACCAACAGACGATTTTCGAATAGACATTCAGATCAATAATATGTAGATGCAATAGCCTCCAAAAGGGAGGCTGCAAATTGCATCTGGGTTTCTTCATTAATTCTTGAAAGAAGCGGTACATGAACAAAAAGAGACTTGTGACCCTTGTGCTCTGCAAATCGAAGAGAGTGATAGTATACATAGTTGCACACAAAACGACCAGCGTCGTCAGATATTGTCACATCAAATCCCTTCTTTTTCAAGAATTTCAGGATTGCCTCAGTGGAGCAAGAAGTCTTCAAGAACCAAAAGATGAAAATGTTAGCACAAACATGCATGGGGAGAAGGAGAGAGAGAGATTCAAGCTCCTAGTGTTGAATAAATACATAATAAAAATTGAAAAATGAGCTATCCTCACAAAATAGTTTTTGAGTAATCCAGGCTTGGTTGCCAAACATTTATGGCAGATTCTCAACTTTTCAGCTTTAAGTAGTGATGCTAGTTATGTGAAACCATGCCATTGTCATCAATAAGTGCACCTCGTCCAATATAATGTCATAAAAGTGCCAACAAATAAAATGGAAAGAGATCACGAAGTACCTCTCTTGTCTCAGAAGTTCCTCCATCCTCGAGGACTACCGGGAGCCGCTGAGAAAAAACAAAACGAAACTCAGTACAACAGAATTTGAAGACAGTTTAACCTTCCCCAGGAACTGCATGTGTTTCTTTTCTGGGGCAAGGTCTAAAAACCCAAAGGAGCCCTCCCCACCCCATAAAAAAAAAGAAAGATAAAAGATAATCCCTCCTTAGACACAAAGAAGAAGCACATTCACCTGTGGTTGCCATCCTAGCTCATCTGGACAATGGAAAGTAGCTTCATTTACTGCCTGTCGCTCAATGGCAAATTTTTGTGACCCACTATTCACCCCCAGATGAAGCTGAAAAAGCAACAACACTGAAGTCTTATAGATCATTAGAATTCACTGCAGTAAACATGGGACACTTTCACTATTAAATATCAATAAAGTATCTTTTGCCAGTTTTCACAGTTCACACAATTTCATAGAAAGAACCCCTAAATTAAGACTTCCAGTTTCATAGAAACAAATCTATAACATAGTGTCAATGAAAGGATACATATATATATATAGAAGAAGAAAAAAAATAAACACCAAGCAAGATATAAACATGATAATCATCTACCTCCAGTCCTATTTGCGATTGCCAATTCAGGAAGTGATTAAATCTTGCAGAGTTGATGAGGTTCAGTGAATTTAAGCGTAAGCAAAAGAAACCAAATAAATTTTATCTAGCCAAAAGTTACTGTGTGAGAAGTTTTACCAGCATCAGTATGGAAGCCTGATGTGGCCTTTTGAAATATTAGCTTCCCTCCAATGAGAGCAGTATTCCTATAGGTTATGAACTTATGACATCAAAATTTTGATCAACAATTGAAGTATTGAGGATGTGTGTTATGAGTGTGCCAAACAATAGATCCATCAATTAGTACATGTCTAAAGTCATATTTCTTGAATGCCAAATCCCACCCTGCAAAGGAAGCTAACACGGTAAAAATGAAGTACAAAGACAACCCTTCAAGATAACTGCAATAATCATATAGAAAGAAAACAATTGAGTAAAACATCTAAATATCACGTAACATCATTATAGGCTACATTTTGAATGGATATTCCTGGGGTGAAAATATGCATGTTCAAATTTTTCTTTTTCGGGTTTCATACTTCAATTTTTATTTGAAATATTTAGGTCAGCCTCACTGCTATTCTATAGTTGAGGCATCTTAAAAGTGGATTCTTTCTGAAACTGATGAGTCACCACTGTCCCAACTTCAGCCATATTGAGCTAGTGCACCCAAATTCAGGGTCCGATTACAGTTTATCTTAGAAATTTAGTTAATTTCCAAAAATAAGATTGCAAGACTTATGATTTCTCATAGATAAAAAATTCTAAATACAATTAAATCCAAAACCATAAAGATCACAGAATAAAAACTGACCCAAAACACTTGTTCATTGCTTGAGCTTGTTCTTGAGACACCTGACTCCAAGATCTTGTAAAGCATGGGAAGTGCCCCATCTCCCGCAGTCTCAAGAACGATGCAGCTACCTAGAGTAACACCGGCAGGCAAACCCCGTCTTTCAACAAAACTCTTCAGATTATTAACTATAGTCTCAGTAGGATTTTCGGCAACCCCTTGGAACTTCTTAAATCCTGTTACATGAATAGTAACAGCCTTTGGCGCTTCAGATCCCATCTCCTTGTTTTGGGCAGTGATGCAATTCCCAATTTTCGGTGAACACTGCTAGTAAGGCTTGTCTGTGCACTGATATCCCACTTTTTTTAAAGGAGAACAAGCAAAAAACCACCATTAATAGAATATCAAAATCATGCATCCAACATACAATTTTTTAAAACAGATCTAAACACCTGCTCCCAATAATGAGCATTACGTACAGACCCACAATTGGTCTCACCAAGCAGGGCCATGGTGAAGATATATAGGATATGGTCCTAATTATCAAAACTTTTATTTTTTCTTTGTTTGGGTTAAACGGGAAAATGTTCATTGCCAGAAACAGATTCACCCTAAAGGTTGAAGATTAAGAGAGAATAAGGGAAAATATTTATAATTATAAATTATATCAGGACATGGCTTTAGTTCAGCCTGCATAAACAACACTGGCACCTTCCATCCACCGTCTATGCAAATACCAGCCTCCTCTTACCAACTGGTTGCCATGAGTACAAAGTGTGAATCTTGTTCAAACTTAAACAGGATAGAAACCGCACTGATCATATGAGGGAAGTGGAATTCTCCCCAATCAAAGATATCAATAGCGATAATGTTGCATTTTGTAGCATGAAATTGAGGCTTTGGAAATGGAATTTGATGGAACTGTGGCTTTTCTCAACAGTAAATTTGTAGAAAGAAACCTCCTTTCCATCCAATTCCATTTCCAATGCCACAATTTCATGCTACCAAACGAAACATAAGAATTTCCAAATGACGACATCCCATCCACTACTTTACTATATTGAATGAATTCATTCGGTTAACATATTCCTCTTCTTTCTCTCATTACTAAACATTTTCTCTCTAAGAATCAAAGAGGGCCTTAAAGTTGTTCGCAAGAGAGCCTCCAAGTTAAACGAACAAATTCAGTAACATAGGCAATGAACTTTAGATTCCATATGTTTCAATGAATCAATCAGGTTCCCTTTGGATCATATTCCTGAGAGAAAATAATATTTGCAGCATAAAAGAATTAAGAAATATATATATCTTTCCATAAAAGAAATGAAGAATTATATATATCTTTCCATAAAAGAAATGAAGAATTATACGACATAAAATGGAGCCCTAGGCAGTGTTCAACAAAGATTCAAGTAGTATCATACTAACGTATGGTAGTTTAAAAACAAAAAAAAAAAAAAAAAAAAATCAAACAGACCAAGAAACAAATTGATTATCATCTGAATTCAACAATGAAATTTTCAGTGTTCAAGACAGTTATGGAATCTTCAACAGCAGTCATCAAAAACTTCAAACAAAATACAATAAACAAGTGAAAATCATAATCTCCAACAGGCTCTAGCTATAAATCAATTGCATGATATTTAATAAAACACCATATATAACAGAAACGAATTGCTTACTTATGAGCTAAATCTACAATAAACAAGTGAAAATCATAATCTCCAACAGGCTCTAGCTATAAATCAATTGCATGATATTTAATAAAACAACATATATAACAGAAACAGATTGCTTACTTATGAGCTAAAATTTAGCATAATTTTAACAGAAGGTTGACCACTTCATTGATCAATTTAGCAAAACATTAAAACCAAAAACAATATAACATGAGAAACATTAGCAAAACCCAGATTGAAAATCACCTCGATATTCACGCCTGCTCTCTCTCTCTCTCTCTCTCTCTCTCGGTGCTCTCGAGAATTAAATTATTGGTGTCTTCAGGTGGAAGAGAACAAGTTCTCTTATGCCTCCCCCTGGTCCCCTGAAATTTGGCTGCCGTAACGGAGTGAAATTAACTGGCCAATTGTCGTCGTTATAATTACGAAAAAGCCACGGTTTTGTTTGATCTGGATAACGGTGAGGTTCGTCATCAATCGTCATCAACCAATTAAAATGTTACATTCTTAATAAAAAAGAAGGCCAAAAGCCCAATTTTTTTAGCCATTTGGATCTCCTCGAAGCTAATAACCTTGGAATTTTTGTTTACTCGAAACTTGACTAATAATTTTTAAGAATTTTATTAATAATATTTAATATATATTATTATTATTATTAATAAAATTTTAAAAAATTATCGATTAAGTTTTCACTCATGTGATCCAACTAAATTTTTTTTCTAATAACCTGATTTGTTCGAACCGAAAGAGAAGGACCACATTTTCCTTCTCTTAATTTTTCTAAAAACTAAATAACAAAATTGGATAAATTCATCAGATAACCATATACATTTTTCTCAACCATTCGTATCTTACTCTACACCTTTTCTATTCGTATCTTATATTTGAAAAGGTATATAATATAGTGATGTTTATAAGTTTAGAGGATTAAGTGATTCTTAAAGCCATGTAATTTTTTTTTAAAAAAAAGCAACAAAAAAAACGTAAAAGAAAAAAAAACTATAAAATGTTACAAAATTATTTAATAATGTTAATGGTATTTAAGTAAACTTAGCAAATGAATTGAATTCTGTAATTAATTTCAAACACAAAATATAATTCAATTCTAATGTTTAATAAAACTATATCAAATATAAAATTTCATTTGAATTCATTTATAAATAAATTTTAATTTTAATTCAATTAGAAATGAACTGAACCCTACATTTAAATCTATATCAGATTTTATAATCTCTTACAACCGTTATTATCACAACTCCCCATACATCTCCACCGTTAAAAAACCTCACTTTGTGGATTGGTCTGTTTTAGATTTTTGTTAAGGTACGTGATCGATCTGTAGTGTGGATTCAAGGAAGCATTATTGATCATGGATTATTAAGAGGACAAGTGAAGAAAACTTTGTATGTCTTGTAAGAAACCTACTTGGGTTTATGCTTATTTATCTGAAAAATATTGATTTATCTTGTAATTTTAATGACGGTATACCCAATAATTTAAACACACAACTTAATGTAATCTCATAAAAAAATATATTATCACGTGCATAACGTGTGTTAAAATACTATACTATATAAAACTTAAAAGAAATTGAAAATTTTGGGAGAGTTTGCTTTTGCACTTGAGAGTATGTTGTCTAAATTTTTGTCTTCAACCGTTTAAACCAACCTACTTAAATCAAAACTGAAGAAGATTCCAAACAAGGCCATCATAGTAGCAAATTCTTTCATAATGTCAGGACTACCCTTTGCTTCTTGAACTATCCATCTATTAACTACATTTTGGGCAAAGAATCTCTCCAAGCAAATATCATTTCCTTTTTTCTAAAATCTGGAAAATTAATAACTCTACTTCCATTTTTTGAATTGATTTCTTTAACTCTCTACAATTGTCGTCAGATTATTAAGAAAAATGAGAAAAAAAATAATAAGATCCAAGAAGAATATAGAAAAAAGAAAAAATGTCTCTCTATTTTCTCTCTCACAAAGCAAAAATTTTCTCCCTTTTAGCAAAGAAAACAATGGTGAAAAGATTTGGATAAACTCATTAAATACTTGTTTGTTATATGTGGTATTTAGTGTTGGATTTAATTACCACAAAAAATCTTCATAATACCCTTCTCTTACTGTGCATATCTGTCAAGACCCCATTTACGTTTCTTAAGCCTAATATGACAAACTAGAAAACAAATACTAATCAAAACCAAATTTTTGTACAAAACTTTAGTCGGATACAGACAATTTCAGTCGAATTTTTCTTATGGCCAACAATGTCTTTCTAGGAAGCCATTTTCTATTTTTGTCCCAGCCTGTTACATGGGCCATGCCTCACGTTCACCGCGTTAAGCCAATTTTAACCGGGTCTTTCATATCCAACCGAATCGTCCCACCATTAGGTTAAGTCTTCACCTAAAAAAAAACTTGAAATCTAAACAGAAGTTGCATCAAAAGAAATGGTAATTTCTAATTGAAATTAATAAATTTTAAATCTAATAAATATATGTATTCATGGAGCTCACAAAAACCCTCTTCCAATGAAACACCTACACATGGATTCTAGCATCACCAATAGGACGATGATACGTGTCAGAAACTCCACAACCTGGTAAAGCACACGTAGAGCGAGCAAGAAACACCACCGCCACATCAAAGCGTGAATAGCGGGCCTAACCCCCTCTGGGACACGCGATCCTCTGACGCACGCTACCCACTGAGCATCCCTCTCCAAAGCTCGGGATCACAGGGGCATGACCATCCCTCCCCCACTTGGGCAACACCTACTCGGGGGACTATAAATAAACTGAGGTATGGGAGTTCAACATTCATTCATTCTTGCACAATCTGCACTAAATTCGTTTTGAAATTAACCCTCGGCCTCAGCCTCTCTTAAGCCCTCGTTCTAACTAGAACGTCGGAGCGCCCTCAGAGGTCTCCCCCTCCCCTCCTTCCGAGGGTCTTTTAGTTCACCTCTGTTACTTGTGTAGGACCATGTCAGCACCAGGGCCACATTAGCACCACAAATTTGCGGCATCAACAGATTAGCACCGTCCATGGGAAATCACAATCTCTTGCTAAACAATAAAAACGAAGAAATCTAAAGAACTCATCTGTTGCAATGCCAATTCGTAGTGCGCACGTTCCTGTCCGAGTTGTTGCTAACTGTGCACAGTCGAGCACCGTAGTGCACATGCCCTTGTACGAGTGGTTTCTAAGTATGCACGACCGAGTGTTGTAGTGCGTACGTCCCTGTTCGAGCCGTTGTTAAGTGTGCACGACCGAGCGTCGTAGTGCGCACGTCCTTGTCAGAGTCGTTGCTAAGTGTGCACGGCCAAGCGTCGTAGTGCGCATGCCCTTGTTCGAGCCGTTACTAAGTGTGCACGGCCGAGCACTATAGTGCGGACATCCCCGTCTACGCCGTTGCTAAGTGTGCACAACCGAGGGCTATAGTGCGCACGTCCTTGTCCGAGCTGTTGCTAAGTGTGCACGGTCGAGCACCATAGTGCGCATGTCCCTGTCCGAGCCATTGCTAAGTGTGCATGGTCGAGCACCGTAGTGCGCATGACCCTGTCCAAGCGGTTGCTAAGTGTGCACGGCCAAGCGTTGTAGTGCGCATGTCCCTGTGCGAGCCATTGCTAAGTGTACATGACCGAGTGCCGTAGTGTGCACGGCCAAGCCATGGTGCGCACACCCAAGGCCGAGCAAAGGCATATGTGAGCACACCCTCGACCTTGACCCAGCATAAGTGCACACCAGTGCACACAGGCCGAGCATCAGTGCACACGGCCAAGCCATGGTGTGCACACCCAAGGCTGAGCATTAGCAACTGTGCACACACCCTCGGAGTGGCCCAACATAGTGCGCACACCCAAGGCCGAGCATTAGCAAGTGTGCGCACATGCTCGGAGTGGCCCAGCATAGTGTGCACACCCAAGGCCGAGCATTAGCAAGTGTGCACACACCCTCGGAGTGGCCCAGCCATGGTGCGCACACCCAAGGCCGAGCATTAGCAAGTGTGCACACACTCTCGGAGTGGCCCAACATAGTGTGCACACCCAAGGCCGAGCATTTACAAGTGTGCACACCCCCTTGGAGTGGCCCAGCATAGTGTGCGCACCCAAGGCCGAGCATTTGCAAGTGTGCGCACACCCTCGGAGTGGCCTAGCGTAGTGCGCACTCCCAAGGCCGGGCATTTACAAATGTGTGCACACCCTCGGAGTGGCCCAGCATAGTCCACACACCCAAGGCCGAGCATTAGCAAGTGTGCGCACACCCCCGGAGTGCCCCAGCATAGTATGAACACCCAAGGCCAAGCATTAGCAAGTGTGTGCACATGCTCGAAATGGCCCAGCATAGTGCGCACACCCAAGGCCGAACATTTGCAAGTGTGTGCATACCCTCAGAGTGGCCCAGCATAGTGCGACACCAAGGCTAAGCATTTGCAAGTGTGCAACATAGTGCACATATCCAAGGCCCAGCATTAGCAAGTGTGTGCACACCCCCAAAGTGTCCTAGGATAGTGTGCACTCCCAAGGCCGAGCATTAGCAAGTGTGTGCACATGCTCGGAGTGGCCCAGCATAGTGTGCACACCCAAAGCTAAGCATTAGCAAGTGTGCGCACACCCTCAGAGTGGCCCAGCATAGTGTGCGCACACCCTCAGTGTGGCCCAACATAGTGTGCACACCCAAGGCTGAGCATTAACAAGTGTGCGCACACCCTTTGAGTGGCCTATCATAGTGCGCACATCCAAGGCTGAGCATTTGCAAGTGTGCGCACACCCTTGGAGTGGCTCAGTGTAGTGCGCACATCCAAGGCAAAGCATTTGCAAGTGTGCGCACACCCTTGGAGTGGCCCAGCATAGTGCGCACACCCAAGGCCGAGCATTAGCAAGTGTGCGCACAACCCCGGAGTGTCCCAGCATAGTGCGCACACCCAAGGCCGAGCATTAACAAGTGTGTGCACATGCTCAGAGTGGCCCATCATAGTGCGCACACCCAAGACCGAGCATTTGCAAGTGTGTGCACACCCTCAGAGTGGCCCAGCGTAGTGCGCACACCCAAGGCTGAGCATTTGCAAGTGTGTGCACACCCTTGGAGTGGCCCAGCATAGTGTGCATACCAAAGGCCGAGCATTAACAAGTGTGCGTACACCCTCGGAGTGGCCCAGCATAGTGCGCACACCTAAGGCCGAGCATTAGCAAGTGTGCGCACAACCTCGGAGTGGCCCAGCCATGGTGCGCACACCCAAGGCTGAGCAAAGGCATATGTGCGCACACCCTCGACCTTGACCTAGCATCAATGCACACTAGGGCACACTAGCCGAGCATCAATGCGCACAACCAAGCCATGGTGCTCACACCCAAGGCCGAGCAAAGGCATATGTGCGCAGACCCTTGGCCTTGACCCAACATCAGTGCACACTAGTGCACATAGGCTGAGCATCAGTGCACACTAGTGCGCACGACCAAGCCATGGTGCGCACACTCAAGGCCTAGCAAAGGCATATATGTGCACACCCTCGACCTCGACTCAGCATTAGTGCACACTAGTGCACACAGGCCGAGCATCAGTGCGCACTAGTGTGCATGGCCAAGCCATGGTGCGCACACCCAAGGCCGAGCAAAGGTATATATGCGTACACCTTTGGCCTCGACCGAGCATCAGTGCACACTACCAAGCCATAATGCGCACACCCAAGGTTCGAGCGAGCAGATGGACCTAGCTCCATACATGCTCAGACTCACTTCTCCAAAGCCGAATAGATGGATAGCTCCACATAGGCTCGGCTAACTAGCTCCAAGGTCCAAGCATTGGATGACTCCACACATGCTCGGACTCATATCTCCAAGATCCGAGCTGATAGACCCAGCTCCATTCATACTCGGACTCATATCTCCAAGGGCGAGCAGATAGATTGCTCCACACGTGTTCGACTCACTAGCTCTAAGATCCGAGCTGATAGACCCAACTCCACTCGCGCTCTGACTCATATCTCCAAGGCTCCACACATGCTCAGACTCATTTCTCCAAGGTTGAGCAGATGGATAGCTCCACACAGGCTCGGCTAACTAGCTCCAAGGTCCGAGCGGTGGATGACTCCACACATGCTCAGACTCATATCTCCAAGATCTAAGCTAATGGACCCAGCTCCACTCACGCTTGGACTCATATCTCCAAGGGCGAGCATATGGATTTCTCCACACGTTATCGGCCCACTAGCTCTAAGGTCCGAGCAGATATAAAATTTTTCACACATGCTCAGACTCATTTCTTTAAGGCCGAGCAGATAGATTGCTCCACATACGCTTGGCTTGGTTCTGTCAAAGCATGGTACACTACCCCTTTCATTAAAAACAATACTCTGCAATACTTCCTTAAGCACATAAATGTACTCAAGGAAGTGGGGAGCCTGTGATGAAGCCCACAAAAACCCTCTTCCAATGAAACACCTACACATGGATTCTAGCATCACCAATAGGACGATTACACGTGTTAGAAACTCCACATCTTGGTAAAGCACATGTGGAGCAAGCAAGAAATGCTACTTCCACGTCAAAGCGTGATTAGTGGGCCTAACCCCCTCTGGGACACGAGATCCTCTGACACACGCTATCCACTGAGCACGCGATTAGGATCCCTCTCCAAAGCCCTGGATCATAGGGGCATGACCATCCCTCCCCCACGTGGGCAACACCTACTCGGGGGACTATAAATAAACTGAGGTATAAGAGTTCAACATTCATTCACTCTTGCACAATCTGCACTAAATTTGCTTTAAAATTAACCCTCAGCCTCGGCCTCTCTTAAACCCTCGTTCTAACAAGAACATCAGAGCGCCCTCAGAGGTCTCCCCCTCCCCTCCTTCCGAGGGTCTTTTAGTTCACCTCTGTTACTTGTGCAGGACCATGTCAGCACTAGGACCACGTTAGCACTAGGACCACGTCAGTACCAGGGCCACTTCAGTACTAGGGCCACATAAGCACTGACAAATTTGCGACATCAACATGTACTATATGCAAAAACAAAAGTTTACTTTAAACTTTTATTCCAAAATATATCTTGGCATCTGCATACATACACAAAAAAAAAAAAAAAAAAAGTGTATACATATATATTAGTCCTTCAACTGAATTGATCCTATAAAAAAAAGAGTAAAAAGAAAAGAAAATGAAACATTTTGTTTAAAAGTATGAAATTGAGGTTTTGAAGTTAGAATTAGATGAAAATAGAAGCTTTCTATTATAATTTTAATGTTAAAAAAAGCCACAATTCCACCAAATTTCATTTTCAAAATCTCAATTCCATATATATTTATAAAATGCAATATAAACCTGTCATTTGATAGTATGAAATTAAGGTTTCGAAAATGAAATTTGATGAAAATAGGGGTTTCTTCCTATAATTTTACTATTGAAAAAAAAAACATAATTCAAATCATTACATTTCCATAATCTTAATTGCTTATCCTTTTTACTCTTTGTAAGTAAGAAAACGAATTCTCTACATAAATGATTGAGATATGCAGAGAGCACCCAAAAAAAAGACTTTCAATGATGCTTTGAGAAACCTTAAACCTTTGTGCGGTGATATTAGAGTGAGATTCAAAGGACATTCAGAAAATTAAGAGGAGCATATGATTCAACCCTAAAATTTCTGAAACATTTTTGGAACGTTACGATACATTTTCAAGAACATATGCTTGCTTATATCTTTATTTTTATACTTGTATATTTATAAAATATTTGGGGCGTTTGGTTCAAATAATCTAAGATTATAGAGGTAACTCGGATAACAAAATCGTATTACTCTCTGATAACAATATCATATTACCTATAATTTTAGATTATCTTGTTTTGTTCATAGGGTAATTTTGTTAGGATTAGACTTAAAATCTGATTAAGCAGTATTGAAGGCTCGATTAAAACAGAGAGGTTTTGATCAGGTAGAGGTAAATCCGGACCAAAGATCGAAGTGTTCGGGGATTTGAGTCGAGAGATGAATTTGTTGGGATGCTCCTCAAATCCATTTTAGTCCCACATCGTCTATGTGTCAAAAAGATATGGTTACTAGTTATTATAAATACATGCATCAAAAGACGTAGTTCTTCACCCCTATTCCTTAACCAGGAATAGTTTTTCGAATGAGAGTGTAGCAACCAAACACCAATATAGGGATCCAAGGGTTGAGTGAACATTGGGTGTATTGGGGCTTTGGGTTGTGAGATTGGGGAGAGTTTTCACAGAGTTTTGTCTAAAAAAATTGTGTATTATGGTGTAGTGAGTTTTAACAAATTTCTTCCATCCAAAAGTTGCAAAACTAGTGAAATAACGATTGGCTTGTGGATATAGGCAAGAGGTGTCGAACCACGTTAAAATTTCTTATGTTTTTTTCTATTTATTTTTGCTATTATGATTATGTAGTTGTTTTGGGATGTTAGAATTCCCAACAAGTGGTATTAGAGCACGGTTCGATAACATGGAGAATTGATGCGGTGAAGAAGCAAGTCAGATTTGATGTTGAATATCAGATTTTAAGCCTAGGTGGAGGATTGTTAGGATTAGACCAAAAATCTGATTAAATGGTATTGAAGGCTCGATTAAAATAGGGATGTTTTGATCGGATAGAGGCAAATCCAGAACAAGGGTCGAAGTGTTCGGAGATTTGAGTCAAGGGAGAAATTTGTAGGGATGCTCCTAAAATCCGTTCTAGTCCCACATCGTCTATGTGTCAAAAGGATGTGGTTACTAGTTATTATAAATATAGACATCAAGGGACTTAGTTATTCACCCTTATTCCTTAACCAAGAATAGTTGATTAGAGGAGAGTGTAGTAACCAAACACCAATATAGGGATCCAAGAGTTGAGTGAACATCGGGTGTATTGGGTTGTGAGATTAGGGAGAGTTTTCACACAGTTTTGTCTAGAAAATTTGTGTATTGTGGTGTAGTGAGTTTTAGCACCTTTCCTCTATCAAAAAGTTTCAAAAGTAGTGGAATAACGATTGGCTTGTGGATGTAGCCAAGAGGTGTCGAAGCACGTTAAAAATTCTTGTGTTTTTTTCTATTTATTTTTGCTATTGTAATTGCGTAGTTGTTTTGGAATGTTAGAATTCCCAACAAGTGGTATTAGAGCAAGGTTCGACAATGGCAAAAATTCAGAGAATTGATGCGGTGAAGAAGCAAGTCAGATTTGATATTAAAGATCAGATTTTAAGCCTAGGTGGAGGATTGTTGGGATTAGACCAAAAATATGATTAAGTGGTATTAAAGGCTCGATTAAAACAGGGAGGTTTTGATCGGATGGAGGCAAATCCGAAATAGGGATTGAAGTGTTCAGGGATTTGAGTCGAGAGAGGAATTTGTTGGGATGCTCCTCAAATCCGTTCTAGTCCTACATCTCTATGTGTCAAAAGGATGTGGTTGCTAGTTATTATAAGTGTAGACATCAAGGGACGTAGTTCTTCACCTCCATTCCTTAACCAAGAATAGTTGGTCAGATGAGAGTGTAGCAACCAAACACCAATATAGGGATCCAAGGGCTGAGTGAACATTGGGTATATTGGTGTTTTGGGTTGTGAGATTGGGGAGAGTTTTCACACAGTTTTGTCTAGAAAAATTATGTATTGTGGTGTAGTGAGTTTTAATAGCTTTCTTCCATCCAAAAGTTACAAAAGTAGTGGAATAACGATTGGCTCGTGGATGTAAGCAAGATGTGTCAAACCACGTTAAAAGTTCTTATGTTTTTTTTCTATTTATTTTTGTTATTGTGATTGTGTAGTTGTTTTGGGATGTTAGAATTACCAACGAGTGGTATTAGAGCAAGGTTCGACAATGGAAAAAATTTGGAGAATTGATGCGGTGAAGAAGCAAGTCAGATTTGATGTTGAAGATCAGATTTTAAGCCTAGGTGGAGGATTGTTGGGATTAGACCAAAAATTTGATTAAGTGGTATTGAATGCTCGATTAAAACAGGGAGGTTTTGATCCGATGGAGGCAAATCCGATATAGGGATCGAAGTGTTTGGGGATTTGAGTCGATGGAGAAATTTGTTGGGATGTTCCTCAAATCCGTTCTAGTCCCACATCGTCTGTGTCAAAATGATGTGGTTACTAGTTATTATAAATATAGACATCAAGAGATGTAGTTCTTCACCCTTATTCTTTAACCAGGAATAGTTGGTCAGATGAGAGTGTAGCAACTAAACACCAATATAGGGATCCAAAGGTTGAGTGAACATTGAGTGTAATGGGGTTTTGGGTTGTAAGATTGGGGAGAGTTTTCACAAAATTTTATCTAGAAAAATTGTGCATTGTGGTGTAGTGAGTTTTAGCAGTTTTCCTCTATCCAAAAGTTGCAAAAGTAGTGGAATAACGATTGGCTCGTGGACGTAGATAAGAGGTGTTGAACCACGTTAAAAATTCTTGTGTTTTTCTCTCTTTATTTTTGCTATTGTGATTACATAGTTGTTTGGGATGTTAAAATTCCCAACAAGTGGTATCAGAGCAAGGTTTGATGACAACAAAAATTTGGAGAATTGATGCAGTGAAGAAGCAAGTCAGATTTGATGTTGAAGATCAGATTTTAAACCTAGGTGGAGGATTGTTGGGATTAGGCGCAAAATCTGATTAAGCAGTATTGAAGGCTCGATTAATACATGGAGGTTTTGATCAAGTGGAAGCAAATCCAGACCAAGGATTGAAGTGTTTGGGGATTTGAGTCGAGGGAGAAATTTGTTGGGATGCTCCTTAAATCCATTTTAGTCCCATATCGTCTGTGTGTCAAAAAGATGTGGTTACTAGTTATTATAAACATAGGCATCAAGAGATGTAGTTCTTCACCTCTATTCCTTAACTAGGAATAGTTGGTCAAATGAGAGTGTAGCAACCAAATACCAATATAGGGATCAAGGGTTGAGTGAACATTGGATGTATTAAAGTTTTAGGTTTTGAGATTGGAGAGAGTTTTCACACAGTTTTGTCTAAAAAAATTGTATATTATGGTATAGCGAGTTTTAGCAGCTTTCCTCCATCTAAAAGTTGCAAAAGTATATGGGGTGCACAATATGGAATGTCATGATTCACTCCAAGGCCAGGAAGAATATCCATATTGGGGATGATGATAACAGCGATGAGGACGACGACGTGCCAGATGATGCAACTCATCCCATAGCCATAGACATTGATGAGCCTGCAGCTAGTCCACAGCATGTTGGACATGGTAGCATGAGTGCTGGTTAGACTAGACACGATGATCTCATACAGGCCATAGCAAGCCTCCGGATGTCCATGCAGTCCGGATTCCAGAGCTTGAGCTCTTCAGTAGACCAGAGCTTCTAGTTGGTGCGAACAAACCTCGACCTTATGCGTCACGACATCAGCACTCTATAGGATGATTTTGAGTTACTCTGAGAGCACTCGGAAGGCTCTTTGGCTGAGATTCAAGATCTTCTTCATGACAACTCCGACTTCCCCAGCTTGTTGAGTCATTAGTCCTTGTTATTTATCTTTTTTTTAGCTCCATGGAAGTTTTGCAATAACATTTCTTTTCATTTTCTTTTTCATACATTCATTTGCTTGGTATGTATCAGACTTTCCCGGACAGTTTCTTTAAGCTCGGGTATATATGGATCTTTGTATATACATGGTCACTTTTTGTTTCTATAGCTCTGCCCATGTATGTGTTTACTATTTCGGTATATGGTTGAATGCTTTGCACACTTATAGCTCATCCATAAGCTTTATATGTTTCAAGCTTCTATGCAAACTTCTGATTCTTCTCGGGAGGTCTTACTAACTTTAGTTTCTTCTCAATATTTTCACACAAGTTTATTTATGCCTTATCTTATTGCCTTGGTGTTTGAATTGCTTATTTTCCAAGTTTATCCTCCATTTTCTACTGTTGTCAAAACGTGGGAGAAAAAGAGAAAAATCTGTGTAAACTGATATAATGCATAGTTTTAGGGGGAGCATTGGTCCAAACATGTTAAAATGCTTAAAATAGTCTTGCATTGCTTGGTTGGGTTGTTATTGAATGCTTGCAGGTTGGTTTTTATCATAAAAACTGAGGAAACTCTGTCCAATTTTCTTTAAAAACCCAATATTTAGTTTTTAAAACTGTTTTTTTTTTTCATAGTTTTGTTATCATAAAAAAAAAGGAGATTGTTGACTCACGTTTGATTTTAATAATGACAAAACACTACTTAAATTGCATTAACAGTTTTATCTAAGTGTTTAAGTGACAAAAGCATTCAATAGAGAAACAAGATGTAAGAATACAACACGTTCAAATATCAAAAGAAGACAGAAGATCTAGAATAGGCTCTAAGGTAATTGAATCACATTGTAAATCTCCAATTTCAGTTACTTAGCTTAAATTATGGCTTACTTTGCAAAAGACCTTGACAAAAATAATACGAAAAAATGTTTTAAAAACATAAAACTAAGTTTTGGGACAACCCAGTCGACTGGGTCTCTGAACCAGTCGACTAGTAAATGGACAGTAAGTTCTCAATCGACTGGTAACAGGACCCAGTCGACTGGTACTTGTCCTAAGCATAATAGTGAACTTTTTTCACTTGACCCAGTCGATTAGTACAAGGACCCAATCGACTAGTAATTAAAAAATATGACCATTTGAGTTGTGAAACTTGAGCATTTAATGCTCCAAACTTACCAAATCAGTGTCTAACGTCCATATAAGACCAAGGCTATAAAATCTCCATCAATGAGCATTTAAACAACAAGAAATAACACTCAATTTGATTGATAGCTCATTAATACTCTCAAAAGCCTTGAAAAATATATTGTGAGCCATTATTTAAGTTTGTTCTTAAATGAGAGATAATATTCATCTTGTAAAGCATTCATTGCTATCTCTCTACCTTTCTTTTACATTTAATACCATTCATTGTAAAGAGAAAGAGTTGGTGTAACTCTTAGAATGTTTAGGATTAAACACTTATTTGTAACTTCCTTGTGGAAGAGAGTACTTGTAAGGTTCGTGCAACACCCATGAAGTTGCTCAACTACATTTAGTGGATTACTTCAAGGAGGTTCCTTGAAGAGAGTGGACATAAGGTCGGAGAGATTCTAATATTGTTGAACCACTATAAATGAAGTTTGCATATTCTCTTCAATTTCAAGCATCTTATTTTTTGTGTGCCTTGCTTGATTAAATTGTTAAAAACTTGTGCGTTAATTAGCAAAAAGTTTTTAAAACCCAATTTACCCCCTTTTAGGTTCGTACATCGGTTTACAAACACCTAAAAGGAATTAGATAGAAAAAAACTGTGCATCTTGTTTAGGATCTATTTTCTGAATGCGTAACAGAATCTCCAAATAGTATCAAGAGTTGATCCGTGAAGGTCACAGGTACTTCCTCTCCTTATTTCTCCTCAAGTCACTAGCTTTTTATAAGAAAAGCTTTTCTGCAAGAAGCTGTATTTCTTTGTGTACAAGAAAAATTTGAGAGCAAGAGGGGAGATCTAGCCTTTTATTTTATATATCTATCCAAACAGCCCACTCATAACATGAGCTATGGCCCACACCAGCTAGTTCATGTTAGACATGTAGAGTACCAGGCCCATTAATAACATATCACTCTGTTAAGCCCATTGTATGTGATGCAGGACTGTAGTAAAGAAGTAACAACAGAGAATTAAAAAGATAAAAACTGATTCAAATCACATGGATCAATCCCAAATCACATGGACACACTGACAATTCAATCACAAAGTGTTGGAATTTGATAATTTTATTTATTTATTCATTCATCAGTTTCCAAATAATACATTAGTCTCCCATATATATACGAAAATCATAATCTATAGATAAGAAATCAAAATAACAGATAAACTAATCCAAATCACATGGGACAACACTCCAAATCATAATGCTAACAACTTGTTGGAATTCGATAATTTAATCTGTTTATTCATTCGTCAGCTCCAAATAATACATGAGTCTCTCATATACATAGAAAAATTCTAATCTATAGATAAGAAAGAAATCATAAAAAGATAAAAACAAATCTTAATTTATAGATAAGTAAGAAATCATAAGAAAGGAAACTAATTAAGATAATAAAAATTAATTAACTAAACTTAATTAAATTCTAAATACCCATAATACTGTCTATTACATAATTATCCCCATAATTAAAATATCTCATGTACGTACTTAGATTAAATTCTCTAATTGTACTCTTCATTGTGTACTCTATCACATATGTATTAGGTTTTATAGTATTCTTAGTTTATGTTTTCTATTTCTATTATAATTTATAGTTATATATATATATATAAGGTTGTTGGTTTATTCACATAACATTAGTAATAATAACTTTATAATATTTCTTCTCAATCTTTTCAGTCCCTAACCTAAATTTCAACACTTGAAATTAAATGCTAATCAAATACTATATCCTAGTCCTACCCCAATACCTGATATTAAATTCTAATCAAATACTATAACCTAAAAACCCTACTAAAATATAATTATTCCTAAAACTCAAAACACCCATGATATTTCATAATTACAAAGTTGTCCTCATATCTTAAATTAAAATATTTATCTATATTCTTCTTCTTGTACCCCATCAAATCCATTTAATTGATACGTTCATTCAGGAAATCACAAACCAATTGTTAGAAAGGGACACCGTATTGTCGTTTCTAAAGGATATAGGCTATTCCTCTTAGCAAGCATTAATGACTCAGCATAAAGAAAAATTATTGTCTAGCCCAGGTTCATGAAAGATATATGGTACAAGGTTTCATCTCACCTTTGAATGGAAAGAAAATATCTATTTTTTTCTTTCTTCTCATATCATTTAATGGTGAAATAAAATTTTATGACATGTATTTTTATGAACCCGAGCTAGTCAATAACTTTGTGATACGCGTACTTTGCCAACTTTCCCTTGCACATTATTATATTTTATTCAGCATAAGGACAATGCTAAGCACTCGTTGCGTAGAGTATTATGAAATGATTGCGGTGATAAATTTTAGTTTCAGTGGAAAGCACAACAATAGCTTCTTGTTGCTTTTAGTCATCAATGTCAATCTTAGGAAAGTCAGACATAATGAACTATTTGTTCTAGTTTCATAATGCTTGTGTCAGTGATGCATTAACCAGATTGTTTGACAGTGGTATTCGTTATGTGGATTTTTCATTTTATAGTTCATACTGTTGCAGACTTTATATGATATTGAGCCTGAATTCGTAGATTCCTTGTACTTCTGTGCTGCTGCAAGAAAGAGAGGTTATATTCATAACCTTCCAATCCACAACCGAACTCGTCTTCTACCAAAATCACCAGGCACCATACAAGTAGCTTCACCTGCAACCAGAAAATGGTGGCCTTCATGGGACATGAGAACAAAATTTAATTGCGTTCTAACTTGCATCGGGAGTGCGAAATCCACTGAGAGGATAAAGAAGGCACTTGAAAAGTGTGATGGTGAGCCTCCCTTAGATGTCCAGAAGTATGTGCACTGACAAAGCAAAAAATGGAATTTAGGTTGGGTTGGGAGAAACAAAGTCGCGCCTCTGGAACCTGATGAAATGGAGATGCTATTGGGATTCCCTAGATATCATACTTGGGGTGATGGTATTAGTAGGACAGAGAGGTACAAAGTACTTGGAAATTCCTTTCAGGTTAGCTGGTTCTTAGCTAAATTTTTTATTCTCTAGTTTTCTACTGTATAATTTTGTTATGAATAAAGTGAACTCATTGGTTTCAAGTGGACACGGTTGCCTACCATCTTTCAGTTTTAAAGGATAAGTTTCAGGATGGTATTAACGTTCTTTCACTTTAAACGATTCGAGACTTGTCAATCACACGAATAATATTTGAAAGAAAAAAAGATAAGTTTTACCCAGGTTCACCGGCTACGTCCTGCCAGAAGTTTCTTATTATCAACCTCACAAATCTCTCTGTTACAATCTATGCTCAGTATAGGGACCTGTGTTCGTCCAGGGTTCTACAGATCTGGTCCCGTGAAGTATGCATCAACTCTAACACACTTTTCTTTGGAATTGGTGATGTCAGAGAAGTCACTGGTCATAGGCTAGCACGATGGATTAGCTCATTTGGTAGTATTGACCTTGTGATTGGTGGGAGCCCATGCAACCAGCCAGTGACATGAGAGATACATGATGTAAGGATATCACCGTTAAATGGTAGGAGAAGATAGAGAATTTTTTTTTTTTTTATTCAAAAGTGAGATGGATCATTATATCATGTATCTCTCATGACACTGTGCTAGGCAAGAATTTTTCCCATACGACAACCTTTCCGGTGGCAACAAAGTGAGCAGAGATGGACTTGAGGGTGAGCAGTCATCTTTATTCTTTGAGTACTCTCGAATTCTAGGCCTTGTTAAATGTATTATGGGGGGCAGTTACATGAAATTCTTTCATTTGGGACTAAAGTTTTGCAGGAATAGATTATTTGATAGATTTATTTACAGTTTTAATTTCAAGATGTGTAACATTCCAACCCTCTTTGTGAGGGTATGCTGGGTTTTTATCCAAAACGAAATTATATACACAATTTCTGATCATTGTGAATACTTTCTTCTTATGCTGTCATGAATCATGATGCTCAAAAGTAATTCTTTGGTTTGAAATTTCTCTGCAGCATGTGTCAATAAAGTTGGAAGTTTCATTAGTTCTCAAACTTGGTAAAGAACAGTTTGAATAACGACTGCCTTGTCATGTCTTGCAGTAACATATTGGATCCAAAATATGATTCATCCAACGTTGGTTATACAAACATGTAAGATTTTAATGATTTCGGATTCAAAACCTATAAGAGCGTATAGGGTTAGGGAAACAGAATCCAAACCATAAACCACGTCAATTAATTTTGACATATCCAACAGCAAGCCCTGGTAGCAATTGTTATAAGGAATGGAGTCTGGGCTTGGCCAGCTGCTAGATCAGATGATCTACTATTTCTGTTTATGGATGAATTAAATTTCAACTTGTTCCAAAAAATGTGTTATCATTATTCTATTGTTATGAGAATCACTGCAACTCAAAAGTTCAGCCTCTTCCGCCAAAAATAAAGAGAATATTTCAAGTCAATTAAAACTTTGAATAGACTGGTAACCCTATCATCACATCCTATATCAGTAATGTAACAAAGAAGATCTTGATTTATATATAAAATATATAAAACTTAATTAATCTAAAAATAACTTTAGCAAGTGTTTCTGATGGCAGATTTGAAAGTTTATTGAATTTTCGTAAGAATGTATTAATGCAAGAACTTCTTTGACATCTACAAATACGGAGGGTATTGAATGTCCATATATTGCTGCAGAATCAATCTGTTATTGCTCGGACCCGTTTCAAGAAGTTGTGAATGGATGGAGTGATTGATAATTTCTGTATAAATAAAAAAAAAAAAAAGTCCCATTGTCCCGGATTTGGTCTAAGAAATAATTTTTAAATCGGGCCCGAACAAGAATTTCGGAGCCCACTTTTTTCAATTCAATGGCCACTTTGCTAGAAGGTGCTCTTAGCTGATCTTCAAGCCCACTTAGTTTATACTTTTGCAATTGAAGGGGTTGGGCTTATAGTTAGTGAATGGAAAAGGCCCAACTCGAAAATGCTTAGCTTAGGGTTTGTTTTCTCTTCTGGCAGCAAAGAGATGAGTTAGTTTTCAAACAGATAAAAGAGGAAGAAACCGCTCCAAAGCTGGTTCTAAAGGAAAATTTTCGGCTAGAATCAAACTCTCATACAAGACCCATTGTCTCTGCAACAAGTTTGCACACTTGTATATTTGATTTCAGTTGTTTCTTAATATCCGATTAATGATAATCAAAATTATTTTTCGGATAACGAAGTAGACGGCGCCGTTGAAAGGCGTTAATCAAAGGTAGGAGTTATTTCATCACTGATTGGGCATTGAAGAAGAAGAAGATGCCTCGATACAGAGACGAGCCTCCAGCGGTACGCGTTTACACAGTTTGCGATGAATCCAGGTCTGTTTCGCCTATCTTCATCTGAAATTTCATTGTTTTTTCTCTTCTTTTGGCTTAATTATCGTTTAAGTCATTGAAATCTTATTTATTTTGAAGTAGTTGATTTCCATCAACGTCAAATTTTCTGATTTATTTAACCTTTTTTGTTCCTTTTTTTCCTTTTCAGATATTTGATTGTGAGGAATGTTCCAGCATTAGGATGCGGCGATGATTTGTTGAGACTCTTCGCGACATATGGAGACGTTGACGAGTAAGTAAGTTTTCTCCTTTCTAAAAAAAACGTTAATCGTATATTTGTTCGTTAAATATTACTAATTTTTACTTTAATAGATTGCCTCATAAATTAGTTAAAATGCCTTAATTTTTCCCTTTTGTCTTCTTTAGATGTAAACCGATGGATGCTGAAGATTGTGAGCAATTCACTGATGTTTACTGGATCAAATTCCGTCTTATTAGCAATGCAAGGTCCTTTAAATGTTTTAGCCAATATTCTGCTCCATTAAGTATTATATTGCGTTATTTCAAGTGATTATAATTAACAATGTTATCAATGCATATCCATATTCCCCTTTATTTGTGGATACTAACAGAATCATGGTCAGTGACATTATCAATTGTCAATAGGTTTGCGAAAAGAAAATTGGACGAGTATGTTTTCATGGGGAATCGGCTGCAGGTTTCCTATGCTCCTCATTTTGAGAGCCTGGAGGACACGAAGGAGAAGTTAGATGGCAGGAGGAAGGAAGTTCTTGCAAGACTGAATCGTATGTTCCTTTGTAAAACTAGAACAATTTTGGCTTTTCAAATTGAGTATCATATAATAATGATAATAACCCTGGCTTTTGTTTTTTGAAATGGATTTGCTGCTGGTGACTAAGATCTCACGCAGTGTTATGTTTTTTTGTATCAGCTCATAAATCCAGAGGGCCTCCAGTTCAGAACCCGGGCACCTCGAATGAGGCTGCATTGGTTGCATGCCGGTCACACACTGACAGTATTACCCATCAAATGAACACTAGGCAAAGGTGGTGTGCTGTTCAAATTTGCAGTGCCTTTCCATTTATGAAACCTTTTTGTGGCTTTTCGCGAATGTGATATGTTTGACAGATTGTGCTTTCTCTCTGTAGGGACTCTGGAGTATTGGAACATCATTCTCGCATTAATGATGCTCCAATTACAAGAGTTTCATCTGACAAGGTTCATTGTTGCTCTTGATAATATTAGCAACCTAAAACTTTTCCTCTCCAAGTTATTGTCACTTTTCAAATTGCATTATAAAACTGAAGGGGATTGATTTCTACTTTGTAGCATGGCAATGACCGTTGACCCTTTTGTGAGAATCGAGTCATTCAGTACTTAATATTCTACTGAAATTGAACATACAAACTTGGGTGGCGTAGTTAGGATGCATGTTAACCTAAGCCTGAAATGGAAGATTGAATTCACAATCCTACTACAATATCGGCTTGAGTTCTTCAACCCCAGTTGGGTTAAGTCAGATTGGTTGGGTTGGAATGGAGTGGCTGCAATTCTTGAATACTGGTGTATAATGTCTTTCCTTAAGCATCTATCACAATGCCTATTGGTTATTTAAAGAATAGGATATAAATGGATGTAAGCTTGAGTGATTTTCTGCATCATAATTGGGTTTTTTTTTTTTTGGGGGGGGGGGGGGGGGGTAGGGACCAGCTTTTGTCAAAAGAATTAATAGCATGTTTACAATTACTTCTGGGTATGAAGAAGTTAAGCTTAGCAGTATACCCGAATATCTTACACAAACATTATAGAAATTCCATGTTGTGCATGCATTTTTAGTGAACTTCAAATGAAGATTTGTTTTGGTTACATTGTCAAATGACTTAATTTCTGTCTCAGACTTTAGCCCATTGACGATTATTGGTCAATTTAATTGCACATACTTAAGTTTCAGTTGCAGTTGCACTCTGAACAAGAATTTCTTCTTATGATTTAACCTTTTTTAGTAAGTTACATTTTGAGATTCATTACTAGATGTAGATCCAGCATAAAATTGAAGTTCTCATGCAAAGTTGTGAAAGTTGGTTATGTATGATTGCCTAGCACTAACAAGATTCTACTCTTGAAATTGATCTTAGGATTATTTTGCATCACATTCAATGAATCAGACAGTTCAATTGGTCAGGGAGAAACTTAATAAGGTGATAAATCCCCACTGCATGATTCCCTTTCAGAATATTACATGTTTTAGTTAAGTTCTACTCCTATAACAATTCGTTTTTGTCATTTTCCTTATTTTTTGAAATTTTTTAAGGTTCAAGCAAGTAGTGAGCATCTACCAGCTGGACCTGCATCTAAGAAAACACGCGTAGACAATAGACGAAGAATATAAAATTTTCTTTTCCTGTAGGATGAGTTTTCATCTCTGTGGCCACCATACTTGCTGATGTTTCATTCCCATGCCATTCACGTAGAATGTCATCTGCACATGTAAGCTACAGTGTAAAAATGATAATTTTTGGTCTTATCTTTGTTTTTAACTCTTTTTAGTTTTACCATTGAGTATCAGAGTAACACTTCCTAATTTCTTTTGGCTTGATTTATCTGTAAAATTTGTGTATCATATGCTTGATTTATCTGTAACTTTAATTAGTAGGTCGAAATGGATCATGTACGCATCAGTTGTTTTTATTGGCTTTTTTTCCTATATTGATAATGCAATTTAAAATCTCTTGATCAATTACACCCATCCCCCGCCCCTTTTTTTAAAACATGCTGCCCATAAAATATATTACTTTAAAATCGCCAATTTACCCAAGCCTGTTGACCTAATGGGCATCTCAGGGTCTACATATAAGAGAGTTGAGTTTGATCCACCCAAAAAACAAATGGCTAGTCTATTTAGCTATATTTTAACCAGTTAATCAATAAGAGTGAGAATGAATTGCCTGTACTCAAGCAGTAAAGCCATTATTTCTTTTGCCAGTAGATACTCCTCGGCAAGGCTTCCTTATGAGCATGAGTTGTTGGAATAGAAACGCTTACAAAAGCCGCATTGCCTCTCACCAAAGAAAAGCTGCAATGGTGATCAGAAATTGAGCAGCACCCAGTTTTCTATTTATCAGGCCTATCCGCCATTTAAGGAAGTTGCAAAATGCACCACCGAGTGATGTGGCCTAGTGGTAAAAGCATTGACCTTATGGGAGACCCAAGTTCGAGGCATGATAGATAACAAAATTGATGGATTTTCGACGGAGTTGTCATGAGTGAAGGTCCCAAGGGTTCAGGATAATTTTGGAGTCTTCCCGCCAATGTACTAGATACTAGATCTTCGATGGGGTTGGGATCAAATTATGCAATCCTCACTGTCTAGATCCCTCTTGGCTCTCATGATCATCTCAAAAGAGGTTTGTCGCACTGGTTGCCTCTTTCTCCTGTACCTTTTTTGTTTAGAAAGAGGAAAAATAAGAATGCCCAGACTAATGAATCGTATTTTTGTGAAGATAAAAAGTTTCCAATTACCCCACAGTACTTGAGGTCTTGTGTATTATTTAAATGCTTGCTGCTGCGAGCTGCGAGCTGCAAGCTGCAATCCACTCTACTTGAGGTTTCCTTTATCTTCCACGCATGTGAGAAGATCAACAATGTCGAAAGCGACGGATGCTTAGGCATAACTACTGAAGAATCTCAATAAGCAACCTGAGCAACCCCCCCCAAAAAAAAAAACCAAAAAAAGAAAAAGAAAAAGAAAAGAAACAAACACACACACACACACACACACACACACATATATATATATATATATATATATATATATATATGAGTGAGTAAGAGAGAGAGAGAGAGAGGGAACTACCAAAAAACATTTTCAAACTCCATTTTATGAAACTATTCAGTTACTTCACATGCATTAACTTCCAAGAAAACGAAAAATGGAAAAATGTCACACAGAAAGAAGACTGTATATGACTCTTCTTTCGAGTAATTTGCCTTAAATTAAGACAAGTATACCTGGACACCAGCAGTTTTCATCATCTGGCATACAGGACAAACACTGAGTAAAACATTACAATCTTCACACAAGCAAAGGTGCCTACAAGGCATCAAGAGGATGGAAACCTCCTTGACCTTGCATGCTCTGCAAATCATGTGCTCCTTCAACCCTTGCTGGTTCCGGGAAACAGATTTTACAGCCCCACCTGGAACGCTCAGGTAATTGTTTGGGTCAACATATGAGGCAGCATCATCAACTTCACTATCTCCAAATCCTTCCTTCCCTTGGTCAGCACCCTGTGAAATTGCCTGCTGGAGGTTGCTCTTTAGAACGTTGACAACTGACTCATTGTACTTTGCTTTATAGTGCCAATTCTGGGCTTCCGCAGCCACATGCTTCATTCTCTCAACCAGTTCCCTGTTCTTGCGGTTGATGTTCTCTATTTCCATGTCTTTCTCCCGTATCTTCTTGCCAACACCCTTCTCTAAGGCAGTAAGAAAAGAGTGAAGGTGTCTCTGCTTCATGTCCCTTACCCCCTTAGCCATGTTTTCTTCCTGATCGAAGAGGCCACAGAAGTTAAATGGAAGGTCAAAAATTAAACCATCAGATGAAAACTGATAAAAGTAGATCGCCAAACTACTGAAACCGATCAACACCAATTACAATCATCCAAGAATCATGGAACCAACACCAATAGAGATCATTACTCCTCCGAAAATCTTTGGTTTACAATTAGATTACATGTATTTAAATGTGATACTAATTTTCAAAAATAAATATTCATTTTTTTGTGTATCTGAGAATCCATTTGGTTATAATATCATTATCTTGTTTTATCAATAGAAAGTTAATGTGATTGAGTTTGGTGGTATTAATATGTAAAGTTCAATTAAATCCATGAAAGCAATCTTGAATCAAATCTAAAAAACAGTACCCGAAAATCACTAATAAACAAGTACAATCTAGTTTCTAGTTTTTCAGCTTTTGAAAACAGAAAATCCCTCACAAACGGCCCTAAACGGA
The DNA here is from genome assembly GCA_023935145.1 of Bretschneidera sinensis. Taxonomy (NCBI): domain Eukaryota; kingdom Viridiplantae; phylum Streptophyta; class Magnoliopsida; order Brassicales; family Akaniaceae; genus Bretschneidera; species Bretschneidera sinensis. The sequence continues at coordinate 63,354,038 of CM043705.1, forward strand.
TTCATCATTGCTAAACAATTAGGAACAAGTTCAGGAATTTAGCGGAGATAGAAATATTCCTATTTGGGAATTCATCTGTAATACTGCGAGTATAGAAAGTCATTTATGACCTTGGAAGATGAAAACAAGAATAAATAAGAATGAAAAAGGGATATAGTTTAGATAAAGGAAATAGAAGCAATTTTAGAAAGCAACCAACCAGTTACTTCCCAATAATTGAGATATCAATGCCCTGGTCGATGGGTGGCACGAAGGTGGCATGGCATCCATCAACCGTGCATTGATCCCCCAGTTATAGGAGAGAATCCCAACACTTGAGAATAAACTTGAAACCTGTTAAATGATTGAATCCAAAAAACTAAAAGCATTTGATTGCAACAAGTTAGTTAATTTTTGTAGCCAAGAAGCTCCTGATATTGACACAATACAATAGGGGACAGACAATCTATATGTTTGATAGGAGGGCAATAGTACCTGGATTTTAATATACTGATCAAATTCTTCTTTCTGCAGATCAAGCTCTGTCCTAATATTGTGACCAAGAGACAGGAGAAGGTTTGGTGCTGCAGTCATACTTCCACTGGCAGAAGTTACAGATGAGTTGCGTTCATCATCATCATATGACAGCCTTAAACCAGTTGACACAGGGTTTGGAATGCTTGCTGAGCGGTTTGGAATGCTTGCTGAGCGGTCAGCGTCATCTTGACATATGTTATAATTCAATGAAATCTGTAGCTTTTGCTGTCTTTGGACATCTTCTGTCTCCCTCCCTCGTTTATTGGGCCGAAGCATCGGAGTTGCACGCTCATTTCCAAAATAATTTACTGGATCAACACTACACCCAGCTGTTACTGAAACATGGATTAAACATACCGATCAATCCCACACAAAAAATTCTAGTATTAAAGCGGGGATGATGGACTTGAGTTCAATTTGTAACAAAAAGTGGGATAAGAAAAGTGAATTTAAATTAAAAGGATAAGACTCATGAAGCACAAAAAAACAATAAAGTTAAATTTCCAATTAAATTAGACAAGAACTCACCTTTTCCAGATAACTGAAGCTGATTTGATGCATTAGTCTGATATTGAAAACGATTCTCATCCAGGAAAATAGGAAGCCCAGGGTTACCGTTGTTCCCTCCCAACATTTTCCTAGATTAAAACCTAAATTATCATAAATTATATAGCTTTCTGAAGAATGTTAGTGATATCAGCAGAGGGAATCCACCTGCACAAGAGGGAAAAAATCAATATCTGAATTATAACGAACTGGTTTCAGTAGAATCTACTAATTCTGAATAATGCCAGCATAAGAGTCAGAACCCATAGAGAGCATCAAATCAAAATATGCTTTCCCATTTATATTCCAATGTTTAAGGACCACACATGACATCTTCGTCATGCTGAATCACATATAATGGCTTGTAGCTCAAACTTGGAAATTCATATACTTCTACAAAACCAAGCCTCAAAAGGTATAGGATACCATTGATACATTGGCTCCCACCTCATATAATCACATTGAGGCATGTGTGGTGTGCCTAATTCATTGTTCTCTCAACATGCAAAAGAGTAATTTCCTTATTTCTAACAGTATGAACTGCCACCTAGATTTGAGCTAGAACAGAAATATAAATAACTTATTTTGAGTGTCTTTCTATATGTATATAATCATTCTTTAGTATTTTTTGGTGTTAAATTCCCCAAAAACCCATGGATAGGTAAAAGGCATAGTCTAGACGATAGTAGCACGAGCATGATCTTATATTGGAATATATCCAAGCACACATGTGAAGAAGACTTGATATAAAGGAATAGTTTCAAGGCACATAAAGTTCTAAATGGAAAACGATTTTAAAGTTTTTTTCAATTGTTGAAAATGACTTTAAATTTGTGGTCCATGCTATGAACGACATGACAATGATCACAGTTTTATATTTCACTTGCATCAGATTCAGAAGCAAGACCCAGTGAAGCATTTACAAGGGCTTTCAATAAGTCTCGAAAGCAACAAACAAGGACATGCAATTTATTACAAGGGCGAGAGTTCATGATAACTATTATTACAGCCGCAAATAATTATTAACCTATAATATGTGATATGATCCATGACCTGAATGATCAACAGGTACAGGCAAAAACATGAACTTTGCGGCCTCATGTCACCTCTATTAGCCTCGCATTAAACACCAGGTTCCTCGTATTATTCAGCATATATACAAGGCATGAATAGCATGAATCCAGGTAATTAATTGAATAATTGCGTGCACATGAAAACGCATATACAAGTATTATCACAACCACCAAATATTATTAACCTTTATTATGTAAAATGATCCATGCAAAAGCAAGAACTTTGCAGCCTCGTGTCACCTCTATTAGCCTCACATTAAATACTGGGTTCCTCGTATTATTCAGTATATATAGCATGCATGGAAGCATAAAGCCACGTAATTAATTGCATAATTGCATGAACAAGAAAAGACACATACATGAGCCCCAAGTATTATTACAGCCACCAAATATTATTAACCTATATTATGTGATATGATCCATGACCTGATGTATCAACACGTGCAGGCCAAAACATGAACTTTGTGTCCTCGTGTCACTTCTATTAGCCTCACATTAAAAACCTGGTTCCTCGTATTTTTTGTTTGTAATATTTGTAAACCTCGTGTTAATCATCCGCTTTTGTTTTGCCAAGCTGAAGTTTTCAGCTCTTCTTTCCCTATGTTAGAAAATCAATAACATGATCTGCTACTTACTGTTTATAGCATTATCTATTTTTGGCATTTCAATCTGCAAGTTTGTATAATCTATTACGAAATTTTACAAGTACTTTCCATTTTTATTTTGTTATAGTAGTCTAACTGGCACATGCTGATTATCTGTTTGAATCTTCATACAACGTCTAGAGTGGTGTTTCAATGTTGTTGGAGGCCACATCTCCTAGACCTCCCAGCGGCCGCAAGGCGGGAGACTTAATTACGTGTAGCTTGTGTATGTGTGTTTTCATGATTACATAACTACGCAAATAATTAATTGTGTGGCTTCATGCTTCCATACCTAGTATATGTGTTAAATAATAAGAGGGCCACGTAATTAATTATTCGCATAGGTACATCAACATGAAAACAAACACACAAGCCCCACATTTATATCCTTAATAGTGTAAAGTTTCGAATTCAATGGTGTTCATGTTATGCTAAGAAGAAGCTTAAGCCTCTCGCCTTGCATGGAGATCTAGGGCGTGGCCTCCAACGACATGGAAACACTATTCTAGACATTGTTTGAAGATACCAAAAGATATTAAACACTAACTACTATAATAAAATAAATAAAAAAGGAAAGAACTTATAAATTTTCCTAATAGATCATACATACTAGCATATTAAAATATCAAAATTAGATAATGCTATAAACAGCAAATTGCAGGTCATATATTGATTTTCACACATAAGGAAAGAAGAGTTGCAAACTAAAGCTTGGCAAGATAAAGGCTGATGATTGACATGAGTTTTACAAATAATGCAAATTAGATAACAATAAAACAGAGAAATCTACAATACCCAGATACCTAAATTAATAGATATAAGGAGATTGTGTATCTACAGCAAAGGTGAGAATGAATCGCATCAAGATGGTAAAGAAATTTTTTTTTGGATAAGTATGAAGGTAAGAGAATCTTAAAAAAAAAAAGCAAAAGAGAATCTTAGCAGAAAGCCAGGCACCGGATCTTTTTGACCTTGTGATGGAGATAAAAGACTTCGATACAGAAAGCATGGCAAAATCCAACCAAACCAAAACCCTATCATCAAGATTCATGCGTGGATATCTTAACCAAAGAAAAGAGAAAAAAAAGGCGACGCACGCATAATTCATTAAAAACACAGAAACCCAACAACTTTAAAAATCATTACCTGCAAGGCGAAGACCGTCTGATTCAGTCCATGGCACACCAACCGCCCCAGATCCTGCAAACTCACACCAATCTTAAGTCACATCATAAAAACACATAGATATAAACCAAAATACAATTCGACAAATGAAACCAGAAATTCAAAAAACAAGAAGAAGAAGAAGAAGAAAGATAAATAATATATCCAAACAGAAGGAACATGATATGTACCTCAGAATGTATTGTTTTTCGAGACAAAATCAGAGATACCAACCGATCATCTATGATCTGAAAAGGCACATCCTTGAAATAAAACCCAAAAGAAAGTACACAGAAAAAAGGGAAACGGATGATTTTGAACGAGTAATCAGGTGAGAAGAGAAATTGGTGCGGTGAGGAGTGGCGAGAGAGTGGGGGGAGTTGGGCGAGAGAATTATTGAATGAATGGTGAATGAAAGAAAATAAAAACAAGTAATTATAATAAAAATCGGTAGTACTGGTCTGGTCTTTATACTACTCCTTGTTAGTGGTTACGCAAACTGATTTCAGTTTGCTTTTCTACTTTTTTTTCCATTTTTTTCTTGACATCTTTCCATATGGGCACAGTAAAAAACAGGAAATATTGAGTAGGGATGAAAAGTGAAAACGTATTAATGTAAGAGTGGACCCCACACAAAGAAGAGAGAGATAGAGAGAGATCAGTTCTTGCTTTCTGGAAATCCGCACAAGCTGTAGCAGTAAGCTGACCAAAAACACTCCTCGAGTTAAAAGACAAAATTATGATATGCGTTACGTTTTTTTCTTTTCCTTTTTACTGGCTTTCTTATATTTTTTGCTCTGGAGTGGACTAAATTGCCCCTTTTCCGTTTTGTAAAAAATTGAATTTATTGCTTTATTTAGCCCATTAAAAATTGAATGTATTGCCTTAATTTATTTAAGAAAAACAATGCTAATATAACTTAATTGAGATTTACTATTATTAGATTATTAAGTAAACCTTCTATTCACGCACACATTAGATATTACATTACGCAAGTTTCAAAATTTATAGACTTTTGTAAAAATTGAAACCTAAATCCTTTCAAGTTATTTCTCCAAATCTCAATAATTCCACTCAATTCAACATATTAGGAAGCTTAATTTAATATTATGTTTAAAATTGGATAAAGTTTAATACAAAAAATCATTGTGGCTAAGAAAAATTATGCAAATCATATTCGGAATATGTTTGAAATAAATTAATTTTATGAAATCTAATTGAAATTTCATGTATTGTTATGCTTGAAAAAAGTAATTAATAGATTTAAGTAAACCTTAAATAGTACATTACACAAGTTTAGAAATTTACTATTTTTCTTTAAAATTGAAGTCTTAAAAGTTATTTCTCCAAATCGTTAGCATTCCACTCACTTCGACATATTAGGATGTTTAAATTAATCATTATATCTAAAATCAACTTGGCATATAAAGGTTGGAGTTTGCACCATAGACACTTGGCTGAATTTAGAGGCATCTCGTAAGCAATTTTGTTGGATTTCTCTTGTTAAGTGAGTGAAGGAATTTGAGATTATATCGTAAGTATCTATAATGGCTTTATTATTTATGTGAGTCGACTGTTTTGGAAAACATAATGGATTCAATAGTTTTAGTTTAATACTGTTAATATGTGGCCTAATGTGGAGGTATTTTATAAAGTTTCTTGACGAATATTTCTTGTTAAGTGACAAATGAAATTTGATATTATCATTAGTATTTACATTAATGATTTTATTTTTTACATGAGTCTAAATTTTTTAGAAAACATAATGGATTCAAAAATGAGTTCAACGTTGTTAATAAGTGCCCCGATGTGAATGTATTATGCAAAGGTTTCTGACATAATTTTCTTATTAAGTGACAAGTGGAATTTGATACTATCGTTAGTATCCACAATAACTTTATTGTATGCGAGTCTATTGTTTTAGGAAAAAAAAAAAGAATGGATTCAATAAATTTAGTTCAACATCGTTAACACATGGTCTGAGGTTTGCATGGCTTCCTGGCTAATATTTCTTGTTAAATGTCATATACAATTTGAGATTATCGCTACTATCTATAATGACTTTATTGTTTACATGATTCTGCTGATTTGAAACATAAGGGATTCATCTAGTTCAACATCATTAACGTGAGGCCTGGTGTGAAGGTATTTTGCAAGGTTTCTGACGGAATTTTTTTGTTAAGTGACAGATAGAATTTGAGATTAACGCTAATATCTAGTGGCTTTATTATTTTACCCAAGTCTATTATTTTGGAGAGCATAATGGATTCAATAAATTTAGTTCAATATCGTTAAAATATGGCTTGATGTGAAGGTATTTTGTAAGGGTTTTTTACCATTTTTTTCTTGTCAAAGAGTGATGTAGGGCGTCTCATGATCTTCTATAATATCATATTGATGAATTTTATTACTGGCATAAGATATAGAGCATGTGATTTTATGGAGCAATATGACCGTCAATAATCCAAGGAAAAGACCCATATTACGGTTTTAATATTTTATTATTTGGATGTTTAGGCTTAATTTTAGTACTTCGTCTATTTATGTAATATTTTAGCTTGAAACCCTGAAGCTATAAATATGACTACTATGAACTTTGTTATTCAATTTTCAAATTCTCAATAAAAATTGCATAGTTTCTCTCTATTTCTGGTGGATTCCATATTTATTTTATCTAGTGGAACGTTAAAGCGATATTTGACCCCTTTTGCTTATGTCTGCGTCAAGTGACATATGGAATATAAGATTATCATTGTATCTATAATGATTTTATTGTTTACGTTAGTTTGTTGTTATGGAAAACATAATAGATTCAATAAAGTTCAACGTCGTGATTACATGTTGTATTATGTGGAGGTATTTTGCAAGAGTTCTTGTTAGATTTTTTTTTTTGTTTTTGTTAAGTGACATATGAAAATTGAGAATATCGTTAGTATCTATAATGACTATTGTTTTTATGAGTCTATTGTTTTGGAAATTATAATAGATTCAATAAGTTTAGTTCAACACCGTAACTAATTAACATGTTTCCATATGAACAATTCGGGACCTGTCAATCACACAAATTATAAACAGAAAGAAAATAAAACACGATATACTCAAGTTCACCCCAAAATAGGGCTACGTCCTGCCAAAAGTTTCACTATTATCAACCTCACAAATCTGTCGTTACAATGTGCACTCAATACATAGAGAGTATTTATAAGCAACTTAAGACGCCCTAATTAGGGTTTCCGCTTTGCCGCAAAACCATGGCTACTCATGGGCCCAAGCCCAAACTATAAAGCAAAAAACTATACCCAAAACATGTACAAGGTCTGTCATCGGGGGTTCTACAGATCTGGACCCGTGAAGTATGCATCAACTCTAACAATCTCTCACTTGGTAAATACTTCACACACATAGAAAACTTCCCAGAACTCTATTTCTTCAAGCTCATCTCAGTAGAACACCACTCAAATTTTGCTAGACTAACTGCTTTAGTCAAGAAATCTGTGTTGTTCACTATTGTATCGACTTTCTCCAAGATTATAACATTTTTTCAATCTTTTCTCGGATGAAGTGAAATTGGATATCAATGTACTTCGTCCGTGAATGAAATTCAGGATTCTTTGCTAAGAAGATAATGCCTTGATTGTCACATTTCACTTTCACTGCTCCTTGTTTAATCCCAAGCTAAACATACAACCTTTGAAGCCAAACCACTTCCTTTCCAGCATGAGTTATTACCATATATTTTGCTTCTGTGGATGAAAGAGCAACAATACTTTGCCTCTTGCTCATCCAACTCACTGCCCCACCAAACAGATTGAACACATATCCGTTTGTAAACCTCCTGCTATTAATATCTCCTCCCCAGTCAGCATCAACCGATCCTACAATATCAAGATTCTTCTTACCTCTCATACCTCCATAACACAATGCAAACTCTAACGTGCCACAAAGATATCTAAGAACTCTCTTGATTGCAGTCCAATGCTCTTTCCCAGGATTAGATGTATATCTGCTCAATACTCTCACTGCTTAGGCAATATCTGGTCTCGTACACACCATGACGTACATCAAGCTTCCAACCACACTAGCATAAGGTGCGTGCGTCATCTTTTCAGCTTCTTCCTCAGTCTTCGGACATTGTTCCGTAGATAACTTGGTTCCCAAAGGCATGGGAATCTCTATCGGTTTGCTATCAAACATGTTAAATTTCTTCAACACTTCTTCAATATACTTTTTCTGACTTAGCTACAATTTTTTATTTTCATGATCCCTCTTTATCTACATGCCCAAGATAAAGTTTGCTAGCCTTAGGTCTTTCATGTCAAACTGCCTTGACAACGATGCTTTCACAATCATCTTCCTGTTATTTCCAATCAACAACATATCATCAATATACAAGGTTAAAATGACAAAATCAACCTCTAACCTTTTTTTCACATAGATGCAGTGATCATCACAGCTGAGAGTGAACCCAAGCCTAATGGCATATGTGTCAAACTTCTAGTACCACATATGTGGTGACTGCTTTAATCCGTACAAAGACTTCTTTAATTTACAAACTAGTTCTTCCTTGCCTTTGCTCACAAAGTCTTCAGACTGTTTCATGTAAATTTCCTCCTCTAAGTCCCCATGAAGGAAAGTTGCCTTCACATCTAGTTGCTCGAACTCTAGATCATAAGCAGTTGCCATGGATAAGACAAATTTGATAGATGTCAACTTTGCTACCGGAGAAAATATCTCACCATAGCAATTCCCTCTATTTGCGAGTACCCCTTTACAACCAGACATGCCTTGTACTTTTCTACCATTCCACCGGGGAACAGAACCCCTGTGGTCGTTGGGAGTTCTACAGATATAGACTCGTGAAGTATGCACTAACTCTAACACCATATGCATAGATATTTTGCAAGGGTTTTGTCGAATTTTTCTTGTTAAGTAATAGGTAGAATTTGAGATTATCGTTAGTATCTATAATGACTTTATTGTTTACATGACTCTACTGTTTTGGAAGCATTATGGATTCAATCAATTTACTTCAACACCGTTAACGCCTAGCCTGAAGTGAAGGTATTTTGCAAGGGTTCCAAATGAAATTTTCTTATTAAGTGACATATGGAATTTGAAAATATTATTGTTAGTTTCTATAATGGCTTTATTGTTTAACATAAGTCATTTTTTTTAGAAAACATAATGGATTCAATAAATTTAGTCAACATCTTTAACACGTGGCGTGATGTTTGCAAGGGTTCTTGACAATTTTTTTTCTTGTTAATTGACAAGTAAAATTTGAGATAATCATTAGTATCTATAATGAATTTATCGTTTTATGTGATTTTATTGTCTTAGAAAAAAATAATTGACTCAATAAATTTAGTTCAACAATGCAATTAACACGTTACCTGATATGGAGGTATTTAGCGAGGGTATCTGTCGAATTTTTCTTGTTAAGTGACAAATGGAATTTGAGATTATCATTAGTATCTGTAATGACTTTATTGTTTACGTGAGTTCATTGTTTTTTAAAACACGATGAATTCAATAAATTTAGTTCAACATAGTAATTAACACGTTGCTTGATGTGGATGTATTTTGTAAGGGTTACTGATGAATTTTTCTTGTTAAGTGGTAGTTGTAAGTTTAGATTATTGTTAGCATCTATAATGGTTTTACTGTTTATGTAAGTATATTGTTTTGGAAAACATAATGGAATCAATAATTTTAGCCCAACATCATTGACACGTGGCCTAATGTGAAGGTATCTTGCAAAAGTTCTTGTCGGGTTTTTCTTGTTAAGCAACAGACATAATTTGAGATTATCATAGTACTTAATGGTTTATTGTTTATGTAAGTATATTGTTTTGGAAAACATAATGGATTTAATAAATTTAGTTAAACTGTTAAAAAATTATTAATTTTATTTGTAAATAAATTTAATATGATTAATTGAGTTAATTTGTTGCAAATCTTATTAAAATTAATAGAATTTGCAAATGAATTGCACAAACACGAAGAACATAAATTATGTTTACCAAATTATCCTTTATCTCTTTATTTATCTACCTCTCTCTTTTCCTTCAATGAAAAAAATAAGAATATCTTGTCTCGTGCTTATTCTTTTTGGTCGTATATAATAATACTTAGATTGCTATTATATTTATGAAAAATCAATTCTAAATGCAATTATTTATTTATTTCAACATTTTAAATATTAAAAATGAATTAAAATTCCATTCTTTAATATAAAAAATCAACACATGAAAATTTATTCAAATTCATTTGAAAATATTTTTTATTTCAAAAAATTAAATGAATTCTAAACGTAATGTAAGAGTGTTAGTCAATGAGTTTTATCATGCTCAAGTTTTGGTATCTTATTTATGTTGTAATTCACATTTCCAATTACAGAAAAACTAAATAAAATTTAGGCTAAATTACATACTAAACCCTATGGTTTAATTCAGTTTCATAACAAACCCTGAGGTTTACTTTGGTTCATACTAAACCCTGTTATTTTGTTATAGATTTTTACTCTTTTTTTTTCTCTGGGTTTGTATTGACATTTGTGGGTAAGTTTGTGTTGATTGTTGGATTGTTTATGAAATTTAATTTGTGTTGATTGTTTGATTTTGGCAAAAGAGGAAAATGATGTTTGCATTGTTAGAAACTGGTGAGAAAATGATGAGAAAATATATATGTATCTCTCTGATGATGTAGTCAAATTTATATGGCCTATATATGTGACTTTGAAGTTTGAATAATTATTTGAATTCATTATCTGGCTTAAACATCAGGGTTTGTTATAAATCAAAATAAACTTCAGGGTTTGTTATGAAATAAAGTCAAACCACAATATTTAGTATAAACCAAAGTAAAACTCAGAGTTTGTTACGAAACTAAGCTAAATCACAAAGTTTTCTATCTAATTTAGCCTAAAATTTATTATGCCAATTTAATAATTTCCAACTAATAGTATTTTATTTTTTTAAGGCCACATTAGCCGTTTCCCATACATTTGACTTCCACGGTGGTTACGAACTGGAAGGGCAGATTGGTAATACTAACAGAACAATTCCAGATTTTGTGTTTTAATGTCAATTAATTCCTACTTTAAAAATGGAAAAAAAGCAATGAAGAGTGGTCGGTACGAGGCCCATCAACATACAAAGGAATTTAATATAGAAGCGGGAATAGAGAGTGTAGGTTGGCTGACCGACTGACCGCTCTCTTTGTGTGGGTCCCACTCCCACGGCTTCGTTGTTGGCGGGTAATTTTGGCGGGTGAGCAAAACGACGACCCGTGGAAGTCCACGTTTCACGAGATTAGATAAGCAGGCCAACGATAATAGATGTGGGTGTGGCTAATAAATCGAAAATAATTTTAACTTTTTTTTTTTAGGTGTATAATAAATCAATTTTTAAAGGTAAATACGGAGTATAATTACATAGATTTTTTTATATTTTTTAAAATATCATTTACATTTTTTAATAAAAAAATTTAATCACATATAATCTTAAATAAGTCTTTGGGAACCGAGTTTGAATTATAGCTAATATCAAACGAATGAAGCTCAAGCAACTAAATAATTGATTTGGTTCGACTTGTTTATATATTTAGTGAGAATTATTAAAAGATTAAAATAATTAAAAAAATCAAATCCTTTTTGTTTTTTATTTACAATATACTTATTAAGAAATTATGTAAATATATCCCTTTGAAAACTGAAGGGGCAACTAACTTCACACGTTGAATTCATAGTTCATACCAAGGCTGTCTATTCTTACTGACTCGTTTTTTGGCTGACCAAAACCTGCATAATACACAAATCACTTTTGATTAAAACGCACGTTGTCAACCCCGTGTGTGAATAGAGCCGTCGGGCATCGATGATTAAATTGCCTTCTATTTTAACTTTCTCAAAGGGAATTTGCTTGAATACTTTAACATGATAGTGACACCATCAAATTATAAATCGCCAATATGTGACTTGTAGCAGTATTTTGTTGCGTGACTTTTTTACTAATATAGATGTATTATTTTTTTATATTGATGAGAAAAAATATTGAATTAAGTTTGTTTTAATATGGAAGACTCAGAATTGACCAATTCGGGTCAATATAAACGTGCACGTTATAACTTGAGGAGGATAATAGTAAAACAGTCCCTTTGGTGTCAATATAACTTTAAGCCCATGTCTTTCGTGATCTTCCAGCCCACATCAATAACAACCATCTAGCTGTGCTAGCCTAACTTCCAATGCCCACCACTTTTGCACAAACCCATTTTGGACCTGTCCTTTCTCTTGTCCCTGGTCAGTTCAATGCCCATAATTGCGAGTTTATGGTCGAAGCGTTTCCTTGCTCATTCATGCAAATTTGAAAGAAAAAAAATTCCAATCAATAATTTGCATGATCAAATCATAATGTATGTTTTTTTCTCTCTCCCAAGAAAAAGAGATAATTACATATAATATTAAAAACTTTTTTTTGCAGAAAACCCAACTTGCACAATTGTGTTATATTTAACTCAAAAACCACAAAATCCCCAGTATAGACTTTCTTAAAAAAAAATACTCACTTGATTAGACAATTTATGGCATAAGATGGCATCATCACAAGATTAGACAACATGGCACTTACGTGGTGCTTACATGGCTTAAAGAACCCTATTTTAAAAAATAAAAATAAAAAACTTTATCTCTTTTTTTATAAGTAAAAAATAACAAAAATCTTATCATGGTAAAAGAAAGATTATTTAGTATCCCATTGTATGAAAAAAAAACACAGTTTCAAACCCCCACAAGCAGCCAATATAATATAGGAAACTTAACTATTAGGTCCAACAAGGGGTGGCTTGCAGAAATTAAACAGGCCTGTTGGCCTAATCATTTCGGCAAACCACTCCTTTTTTTTGAAGTATTTTTGGGCAAACCACTCCTTAAAAGCAGCGTAACAAATACATATGCAGTTGTTTAGGACATATGCAATTGTTATGTTAATCCCCTTTTAAAGGGGAAATTCTTAGTTAGGACGGGCCTAACATGTCATTTTTGGGTCGATCCAATCCCAAAACAACACTTCATCAAAAATAGACTTGGATTTTTCTCCCATCGTTTATCCGAAAGATTTCTGTTTAGCCTTGTACTATGAAAGATACATGACACAAAGTATTTTCCATCATTGAATGAAAAGATCCCTTACAATCTCTTCTCATGCCATTCAATAATGAGAGATACTTTTATGCCATATATCTTTCATAGCATAGGACTAGGCAAGAAATTTTTCATTTACCGAGTTTAGTTAATTTTGGTTAACTATTATCCATTGAATGACCGACACGTAACACGAAAATTACTCTCTTTTCTTCAGCTCTCTCCTCCCTCCCAAATGAGTCTAATTCCTCTCTCCCACCAAACCCCATCTTCCTCCTCATTTCTTGTTGACTGCAACTATTTCAGAGCACCGAAAGAGAAGCCATTGGTATGTTAGTTTGTTGCCAATGGTGACTGTTTCAGAGTATTTTCTATGCTGTTTTTTTAAAATAACGTTCATATTTGGTTGCTTATTTTTTGTTTTGCTCATCATCTCTACTCAAAAATTTGTGGAGGACAAGCAGAGATCCTTGGTTCTAGAGAAATTCAAGTTGCAAAGGTACTAATTTTTCTTTTTCTTTTTTACCATGTTATGTTCCATTGAACCCAACTATGTTGTTGAGTATTGTGTTTCTTGTGCTTGTCTGTTCAGTCTCACAATGGATATTTGATTCCTTTTTATAAAGTTTATTTCAAAGTCGAGTGTTCATCAAGTGGTGGGGTATTTATAAAATAAGAATTGCACAAGAAAAAAAGCGTTAGGCATGATAAAATCTTCTTTATTTCATTCTGATTACTATGTTGAACTAGGAAAAGCTCTTATCTTAAAAAAAACACATGATTGAACTACAGATTTGAGTTCAATGAAAAACACCATGGTAAAAGAAAAACAAAAATCAATACCTTTGCAATTTGAATTTCTTGAATCATGGATTTTTGCAGGTCCTGTACGAATTTTTGGCGTGCTTCCAAAAAGAGGAGAGGAGCAAAACAAAAATAGCAACCAAGTATGAACATTTTTTTTATAAAAATAAAAGCATAGAAAACGCACTGAAACAATCATCGTTGGCAAAAGATTAACATACCGATAACTTTTCTTCCGATGATCTAAATAGTCAACGTTGGCACGAGATGAGGAGCGATAAGGGGTTTGGTATGAGAGAAGAGAAAGGTTTTTGGGAGAGAAGTGAGAAAAAGAATAGAATTTGATTAAGAGAGGAGAGATTTTTTTTATAAAAAAAATTGTATGCCCTGACCATGTGTTTGTCATTCAATAGACAATAATTGACCAGAGTTAACTAATCCGGGTAAAGGTAAATGACAAAAAAAATTCAAGCATACTTTTGATGATGTGTTGTTTTGAGATTGAAGGGGTCTAAAATTGATGCGTCAAGCCCATCCCACCCAAGAATATAGCATAAATCACATGGAAAATAAAGATTCCTATGCTGATTTGATATGATCTCCTTTTGATTTATGCAGCATAAATGGAAAATTCTTAGAAGTGCCGGACACACAAAGAAGATATGTGCCACAAGCATTTTCAATCATTGATGGAAAGAGAAAATAATAAATTTTATTTCTCTCTCCCCATCAATGGTTAAAAATACTTATAGCACATATTTTTCTTATATGCTCGACACTTCTAACAATTCCTTAAAACAATACTTAAACTGTTGCATTTACGCCATCTATAGAACTCGGATTCCTTCTGAAAAAAAGTCCACCAAGTGATTGACACTCCGTTTTGTATGAACTTAAATATAGAATTCAGTTCATTTCCAAAAGAACTGAAACTAAAATTCATTTATAAATGAATTCACACATCATTTTCAAATGAATTGAAACTAGATTTCATTTGCAAATGAACTCAAATGATTTTTTTTATGTTCGGTATAGTCTTACGTAAACTATAGAATTGAAATGAATTTTGTGTTTAGAATCAACAAGAATTCAATTCATTTTATAAACTTTACATAAATACCCTTAGCATTATTATATAGTTTTATAATTTAACATAGATCAAAAGTCAAATTTCTCCATGTGATCCGTATATGCACTAATAGAAGGCATGATTCTCAGTGCATAAGAACTATAAACAATCTCTTAGATCGATTCTATTAGAATTCATTTGTCAACTGCTAACTCAATTCTATTAGAATTCATTTGTAAACGAACACCCAAGACTAATTCATTTTTAAATGAATTCCATATTTTATTGGCAAAACAAACACAAAAACTTATGAAATTATTAACTAACAAGAAATAAAGCAACCACTCTATGTGCCAATGTGGTCCAATGACTGCAGCGTTGCATTTCCTCATACCACATTATGTTGTTTGCAAACAGCTCAATGCTTTCTCAACTTTTAGCTAATTACCAGTCTCAGCACTCAAATAAAGGAGTTTAATTTATGAAAAAAAGAACTATAATCTGGCAAATGACCACTTTTGATAAATGATTTTTTTGTTGGTTCACAGGTGAAAAGTGTTTCAAGCAATTTGGTTAAAATATGATGGAAAATAACGTGGTCAGGTCTTACCTAAGCGAGAAAGATCAAGAGGCATGAGATTTAAGGGTGAGGTCAAATTTCATAAATAAAACTTAACAATACTGAACAGAAACTATATTAATATCCAAATACATTAAATAAGGCTGGATCTATGCATATCAGGAAAACTTGTTCAGTAAAATACACTTACCCTTGACAGAAAAAACAAAGAACGAGAGGAAGATGTGGAAAAATCCGAGCTCTATGTCGTAGCCCGAAGAAGCGCAGCTCTCGCCGGCCGTCAGTGATAATATTAGGGTTGTTTTAGTTGAGACTTGAGAGACGAGCGAAGAGAACGGAAGGAGAACTATATAAAGAGGATTAAGGAAAAAACATAAAGGGGCATGGTTGTAATTACAATTTCCACGAAAGGATGTTTTAGGAACTTCATAAAATTCTTCTTCCGTGCAAGAACTAAATTGAGAGCCTGCCTATAAAACCCTTGTTAGAAACCTCAACAGCCATAAAGGAAACGCAGAAATCAAAATACCCGAGAGAGAGGGAGAGACCAAAGTCAGTGCGAAAGCGAAGATGATTATTCCAGTTCGTTGCTTTACATGCGGCAAGGTAATTTTTTGTCCTCCAAAATCATTGTTTTACAAGTATCTATGGGTTCTGTTTTCCTTAAAGATTGTTTTGTCGATGGACTTAAAGATGGTTAATTCTCATTCTAAAGTAATTTTCTTTTTAGGGTTTCGTTATTTTTGTTGCATAAGATTTTTTTTATAGCAACAAATACATCCAGTATAGAGTACCAAGGGGTTGCCATAAAAGAAATAAAAAAAAAAAGCATTGATTTTGAAGTGGTGTTTATGTTTTTAGGTGATTGGCAACAAGTGGGATACTTATCTTGATCTTCTCCAGGCTGACTACAGTGAAGGGTGAGTCATTTTTTTAAAAAAATTTCCTTTTCTTTCCTATTTATTTTATTTTTCTTTGTTGTACTTTTCATTGATGGTAAATAATGAGCGTAAATGTAATGCTATTCTGCTCTTAAATGGAGAGAATAAATGAATAAAAATTGGGGGATTAAATAAGTTGATTTATTTGATGCAAAATATGTTAGCCCTTGTGATTCTTAATTAAATTTGTGGATGCATAGGAAAGGAATAGTAGTCGACTAACTGATCAATGTTTCCTGACATATTGGCATGTTTATTTTTTCTTTCCCCTGCATCATTTATTTTCCTTAATTTTTTCTAATTTTGTAGCTTGAAGAAATTATGCTATTTTATTTATTCCGGAGTGAAGAATCTGTGTTAGTATTGCCAAAAAAGGGTATGTTTTCAGGGACATATAATTTGTGCTCTGTATACTTTAGGGGACAGACAGTTGAAGTTTCATAATTTGGTATGCGTAGGCCTGGTCCTAAGGTTGTTATTGTGATTATGTTATGTGTAGCATTTGTGGTTCTTAGTGTCATAGTCACTGTGAGTAAAGCTTATCAAGTTGATGAAAATCAGTATATTTTTGGTGAAATTTGTGCTCTTAAAGGGACCATGAATGTTTTTGTAACGCAGAAACTACTTAATTTGATGTGTGAGAGAGAGAGATGTCTTTGTTTATGATTCTATTTGCTATTCAGTCCAAAGTCAACAATGATTGTTGTTGTGGAAGTGTATAGATTCATGGATGTCTGGGTGTGTACATGCAGGCATATGGGATATTATTCAAGCATAATTTTATAGATCTGTTACCGTAGGTTAATATGTGTATGATATGTAACATATTTCACCAACTTTTTTTGGCAAAAGAAGCTTTATTTATATTAACACGAGAGGCAATATACAGCAGATGCATATAGGTCCTGCTGGACCCTTCTATTTATGTACACTAGATCAATCGAAAATGAGATCTCTAGAGATGTACTGAGGGGGGTAGTTAAAAACTGTACATCAGAAAGGTCCCTAATGCTTCATTTAGCAAAGTTATCAGCAATCTGATTAGCCTCTTGATAGCAGAACCTAATTTTTAATTAAGTGAAAATTTGAATATAATTTGCAACTAGATGTGATTGGATTTTGGTATTTGAATCAATGCCTTGAGTAACGGTGGGCAGCTGGCTCAAAGCTCAAATCAAATCAGATTTATGTTATATGCATATTTGTTTTTGGATGGTAACTTATAGGTATTTGTTTGATATGCAGAGATGCTCTTGATGCTTTGGGGTTGGTCCGTTATTGCTGTAGGCGAATGCTCATGACTCACGTTGATCTCATTGAGAAACTTCTGAACTATAACAGTAATATCTCTCTCTCTCTCTCCCCCTCCCTCACTCACTGCTGCAGTGCTGGATTCCTCTGATTTATTTGCATTGACTTCATTTTGTTTGCAGCCTTGGAGAAGTCTGATACCACTTGAGGAAGCCTATGAAGTTACCTGAAGTTGGTTTTGATGCTTACCCTGTTTCAGTTTGATGCATGTTAATTAACATGTCTATGGGGCTTGTCTGCGAGTACCAAGTTTTGTTAAGTATGGAGCATTATTAGTTTATGGCATGAAATTAGATAACGGAAAAGACAGTTTGTATCATGTAGAAGTATTGTTTATCTGTGAAACCGATAACGGAAAAGACAGTTTGTGTCATGTAGGAGTATTGTTTATCTGTGAAACCCCATTAATTAAACTTAAATGTACTTAGCAATATTTTGCCAGTAGTTCTACAATGTCTTTGTTGCTTGATATGTTCTTTAACTCTTGCTTTTCTTCTTCCATATTCTTTTTAGTTCAGTGTGGACTTAATTTAATCACATCTTCTTTGATAGAGGCATTTGGTCCTGTTGTTCTCTATGTTTATGTAACAATTGAAACTGTGACCTGTGGGTTTATGTGATTGAGCAATGATTTTGTGGAGATTGATCAGCTCATTTAGGTGTGTTGGCGATTTCTAATTTTCTATAGTCAGGGAAGAAGTGCTTTCAACTCAATCAAACTTCTATCTATAGATGTAAGGAATTTGAGTTAGGCAGATGGACTCCTTAGGGGAAGGAGAACTGGGAGCCAAAGTGGCAGGTGAAAGCTTTTCTCATTTCATGTCATTTGATTCTTATTTTTGGTGATTGGATGGTCGAAGAGTATGATTATATATCGGAAGGGGTTCAGCATTACTGTACCTAGCAGGATTACTGCTGAATAATGAATATCAATAGTGCTACACGATGAAGCATAGTGTTTTGACTTCGACCGGCTGATATTGGTGTGAATTCACAAGCTGACAGGTGAAATTCTTCTGTAGCCCCGTTTCATAGGAGATACCTGGGTCGGGGGTGTCTCCCATTTTATCTCAAATTGTTCGATGTTCCCTCCTTTCTTAAGTCATCATATGGTGAGAAATCTGGTCTAGGATTTTTTTTTTCATAAACTGGGGTTAGATAATTTTTTTTTTTTTAAAACTAACAAAAGAAAAAGTTAAGCGACCACCAACTAACAAAATCTTGGCAGTTTTTTTGTTTTAATAATTAACAAAATCTCTCTTTTTTTTCTTTCATATTTTTCCATACCAAAAATTACTACTGTTTTATAGCATGTCCAGAGACTACATTGTCACAAATTGAAATGTTATAGATTAAAGTATTTAAAAGCACACCATTTTGTTAAAAACTTCAAGTTCTATGGTGCAATTTACACTACAAAAGCAAAATGCGCACAATTGATTGGATGCGGCGCTACCTGTGGTGGCAGACCAGCCAGGCCATTCAAAAGTCAAAACCCTTCAATTAAAACGTGGCAGATGTTTTTACACTGGAATTCCATTTAGCCTAACTTCTGATTCTCCTGCAGAATACAAAATTGATTTTACAACAACAGTAAATCGTTGTGGCATTAAAAATGGTGTTAAAGACTCAAACTAGTATAAAAGGCATCGAGCAAGAGAGACGACCAGTGCAGAAGTGCACATTCATGGCACTTGAAAAATTGTAGGACCCAGAAATTAGGCAGTAGTTTAATCACGGTAGCTAAAACTCGAGTGGCAATGTACTTGGCCACGAAGGTTGTCTTCATCAACACTTATTTTCAGTCTAAAAAGGGAACAACCAATCAAATCTCTTTATCTCCTGAAGATGAGGTAAATCTAATCGTTTCGATTTCTTGTGCTTTTGTGGCCCTTCACTTAGATATCTGTAGATAACAATCAATCTCGCTCCCTCTATTTGCCACTACTACCTATACTACTATATATATCTAAAAAGTTCTCTAAATATCTCTCTTCCATTGCTTCGCACTTTTTCATCATTTGTTTTCTTTGTCATTTGCTCTCTTTCTATGATACAAATTCTCGCCTTTGTCCATTTTTTATACCAAGAGAAAAATGTATCATAACCAACAGCTCCTTCCTTGTTTGCATTGCCACCCTCATACCTACATTAGGATGGCAAGTGAATCATCCCTCTCTCCATGTTACATGCATGCACTCAAAATCAAATTGCATTCATGATTACAAATCATCTAAAACTAGTAGAGTGCCTTCAATTATAGAAAAAAATTGCATTTAAAAAACAAATTTTTGTAAAAAAAATAAAAATTTCAATAACTGAACGCGCCATTAGATTTTCTTTTTTTTTTTTGAATGGGGGCATATCATGATATGTTAGAACTTTATATTCATTATTCTATCTAACTGGTTTTTGTGAATGGATAAAAAAACAGGTTCAGCATCTTATAGAGAGATGCTTGCTGCTTCATATGAGTCGCGACCAATGTATAAAAGCACTAGCAGAATACGCCAGCATTCGGCCACTCGTCACGCTTACTGGTTTCTCTCTCTTTTTGTGCGCGTGCGCGTTTTATATGCCATTCTTTATGCTCATGTTCATATATATGCATGTGTTGCAGTGTGGAGGGAACTGCAAAATGAGAATAGGGACTTCTTTCAAACATATTTCCATGCTACTTCTCCCAGGTCATTCATGATCAGTAAGATCCTAAAAAATTGTTTCATTTAAAAATTGATGTACTTACAAAAAAAGCAGCAGTACTCATTGTCATTGATTGCATGTTGATCACACAAAAGTTGGTATTTTTTATTTTTCAGGTAGACATGCTCAAAGAGCACCAAGGTTTGCAAGAAAGAAACAATGGAAATGAATGAAATCTATAGCAAACCCACATGAGGATTGGAGTAGATCAGAGATCTGGGACTAAAAAGAAATTTACTGATATGTTAGGATTTTCAAATATTTTATCTGTGTAATTTTGTAGATCCAGGAAACTGGGAAAAAAAAAATTGTGTACATGGGTCATTAGCCACAATATATATTTATTTAATTGACTTCAATAGTCTTTGCTTCTAGTATGTCTTAATGAAATGAATTAACATGTACTTCTCTTGTCATGTTTGATGTGATATACAGAATGCCACTTTTCAATGCCACATTTTACATCTTAGAATCATACTCGTTTTTGCTTTAAATAAATATATATTGGACGAAATGTTTTAAGAAATTCTTTTTTGAGAAAATTTAAAATCTGAAAAACAAATTTTAAAAAACTAACCATACGTAAACACTTCATTTTGATATTTACTAGTGATATTTTATTAGTCAATGAGTAATTATGTGTATTTTTGTAAAATTTTCATTGGTAAATGACGATTTTATTTTATTATTTTAATTGCAGCGAATAGAAGTGAAGAGTTTGATGAGTTTTATACGTAAATGACAACGGATGACACCTTATTATATTTACCTTACTCTTCTTAAAAAATTGAATTTATATTTATAAAAACTTGTTTTATTGTTCACTAAATAACTTTTAGATTCACAGTTATGTTATAAAAATCATTTTAAGTTTTTTACGGGCAAAGCTGAAACTACGGCTATGGAACTAATCCCTCGCTTGAGTGCATGATTGTCTGAGCAGAACTAATGCCAATCATCATCCAATATTCCAATCCATAAATCTAAAGTAAATTTTATGTAAGGGATCACTAATTGATGAGCAGAACTAGTTTAAAATATATCAACATTCATCAAACTCTTTTGAAAACTACTAAAAGTACTTTTCTTTTTTAGTCAGTAAGTCTCTTACAACTTGCAGTGCAAACCATGCACATTCCCAAGAGCATCTAGTAGCCACCCTCTCATAAAGGCAAATGATCTGTCCTCCTACCCTTAAGTACCCTAAAAAGAGATACACAGTAGCCCTTCGTCTTATGGGCAGTTTATGTGTAAAGACTTCTTCACTCAAAGGGTGTCCTTGCTACCCCCTCATAAAGGCAAATGATCAGGACTCCTACCCTTAAGTACCCTAAAAAGAGATACACAGTAGCCCTTCTTCTTATGGGCAGTTTATGTGTAAAGACTTGTTCACTCAAAGGGTGTCCTTGCCCAAATTGAATTCCTTGGGGCTTTTCTCTCACGGAAACCATTGCCTTCTACATGGACCTGAAATTTTATCACAACAGAGAGTCATGCACCCTTTCAAATGGCAGAGAAATTATTATTTGTACCATGTGTAAAACTTATTTTTACATTGAAATTGAAACTTGATTAGTAATTTTGGAGAATTTCACTGATAATATATGTACATATTCAATTAATATTACCAATGAAGTTCATAAAAATTATTAATCAAGTTTTCATTCTGATGTAAATATGAGTTTTATACTCGATACAGGTAAGAATCTCTCTTCAATGGTATAAATTACTACAAACATTATACTGTGATAAATGACTATTAACAGTAAAGAGAAAAGTTAAAATACCCCAAAAAGGTTAACTCATCATAAATTTGACATTTAGTGGTTAGTTGAACTCCAAAAAAATGATCAGTCATGGAAGTCAATTGAGTAAGATAAAAATAGTAAAATTACCATATTAATAATTCTGCTGAAGGGTAATTAATATGAGAATATTGGTGGGGACTTAACTAGTTAATAATTAATTAATTAATTATCATCACAAAAACTAAAATTAGCTAAACAATTTGTTAGTTCTTGGATTAATGTTTACAGCTATCACTTGGTAGAAGATAGAGAAGAACACTTTCAATAAATATGTTCGTTACCTCGGTAGCATCAGAATTCCATGTTGTCATTTGCTCTTCTTGGTCACAACACTCCATTTCTTTTGTACTGCATTGAAGGGAACTGAGCCCACTGAAAAATAGTCAAACATACATCAAATGATTCAGTTTTAGATTCACATTGGAAAACAAATGTATCTTAAATTTTGTCATGTTAGACTTTTATTTCATTTCTCTTTTGGTTCTAACACTTACATTTTTCGCAGCAGTACCAAAGGCTTCCTTGTGAGCCATGTTTTGATTTTGAGCCTTTAGCCTTCTGATCTCTTCTCTGCCATATGACATTCAACATGAGAAAATCCAAGCTTAATCAACTTATTAATTTGTAATTATACTACTAATACTAATTAAGCTAATCAAATTTCTTACTTGATGAAGCAGTTATAGGCTGATAGAGCTCTTTGTCTTTTCTCTGGGGCTGTACATATAATTTATATCCAACAAGAATGAGATTGAGAATGTATAAGCTCAATTTTATTTCCTACAAATTCAACTATATAATAAGTCTATATTGAGAGTCGATAAATAGCCATACGTTTGTTAACAAGTTGATTAATTTGGATTCCATCTTCCTCTTCATTGTCAGAGGAGGTCACCATTGATGGCCTGCACCAGAACTCCAAGGTCCTCCTACCATCCACTTCCTCTTGACCTGTTTCTTATTTTGGCTGCAGGTGAAGAAAGAGAGAAAAATCACAAAAAACATATATCAAAGAAAACTGGTTAGCATCAAATACATATGCAGCATAGATTTATATAAAATAAATTCTATTGATTCCACAGATAAAGTAGTGATCTTAGTGCTTTAATTTTCCAGTTGTTTAAGTAATTAAAAAATTAACTAAGGAAAAAAATTGACCATGTTCATAAATTGATTCATTTCTTAGAAGAAAATGTTATGTGTACCTCATCTTCATGATTAAGAGAAGCTACAAGATGAAGAGGGACAAATGAGGCTTTTGTCATATTGACAGAGAGGAGGCTTGTGCAGCGCCCACATCTCACTGCCACCACCATGGACAAGCTTCTACATGGTACACTTACCTGCAAAAGACATTATATACCAGTAGTGCAGAAGCCACATTGCACATAACAAATCTGTTATGGGAGATCAAAAAGATGGTTGGGTGTAGACATATTGACTCAGAGAGAGAGAGAGAGAGAGGGTGTTTGCCCTTAAGAGGGGTGTTAGACAGAGATAATGATTAGGTATTTATCTTTTTTTCGGGTTACATTTCGTTGTATGAAATTAAAGCTTAGAATTGGAATTGAAGTGGAAATGTGAAATTATGGTATTTTTCAATCATTTTTATGTTTAAAAACAGTATGATTCCATTTCAATTCTAATTTTAAACCCCAATTTCATACAACCAAACACAACATCAATGTTTTTGTTACGCTAAATAGAGAATTCTCCTTTTTTTTTTACTAATAAATGGGTTTTTCATTTATGAGCCGTGATAAGTATATGATTTCACAATGCTTTAAGCTCATTGCTAGCCTCTTCTCTTCCCTTATCACTTCCTCAAAATTCACTTTGAACCTAGCTTTTTCAAATTCACAATTTCACACAGTCTCTTGCTGAAAAGTACCTTTGCAAAAACTTCTAACTCTAAGCTTTTGAGCAGTGGGTTCAAAGTTCCATGACAGTGTTCAAGTAAAATGACAAGTACCCATTTGTTTCATGTGGTGTTTTCTCTTTTATTTACTCCCCATACCTCTTTGAGCACTATCTTCCTCTCATTGAAAGTGAAAGTTGAGTAAGTTTTACCATTTCTGTGAAGAGCAGAAGTTTCTAGAAAGGTGAATGGAGAAGGAAATAGGCATCTTAGGATTTGTCTTTCCTGAAAGAGAGCAAGTATAATTGACAATGAGAAGGGTCCACTTCAACTTTCTGTACTCTCTTCGTTTATGTTACTGCTCATCTCTTATACAGTATTTGCTTTCAGCCTCGTAGTGAGATAACTTCACTTACCCATTTCATTCACTCCTCCTTGTTGTTTTTGACTTTCACCATATGCTTGCACGTGAATTCTTTGAAAAAATCTTGCATAAACCTAGATCCTGAACTTTCTTCTATCCTTGACACTCTCTACAGTCAATGGTTTTACAATCAGTGGCCGATCCAAACTGGGGCAGTGGAGTCACCCACTCCTTTTAGTTTGTGAAAAAAATCAAACGTTATATGATAATTTTAAAATTATCCCATTAAGATAAATAAATTATCCTCATAAATATTAAAAATTATTAAAATTTAATGTAATTTTTTCACACATTTAAAATTTTTTAGTTTATGCATAAATTACTTGGTTCACAAATCATATATGAAATAAATGTTTTTTTTTATAGTATTAAAAATAAAAGAAGTTTACTTTGATTCAAACACATAAAAACTTGTAAGGAACAATAATAAATAGAAAAGTTTGTTTTTGTTAGTTCTGGTAAATAAAAGAAAAAAAAAGTAATGATCGTGAATTGTATGAAAATTTGTATATCTGATTTAAGAAATACAAAATATTATCTTTGTTTTATGAAAGAAAATATTGTTAACGGTTATTTAATTTTATATTAAACAATTGCAAAGGTAATAAAGGAATTTGATAAATTCATTCAACTTCCAAAATTTTTAATGATTTACTATCCACAGGTGATCGAAAAAGTGCACCGCCGGTATCGTTGGAATCGATGTTTGAAAATCTACAATCCGACACTGATTGCAATACTCTTCGTCGACTTATTTACCGTCAAACATCACTCATGTAAATAGAAGAGACTCGGTTTAAATATGCATTTTTTGAATGAGTACTATCGAAAACCACCACCATCGAACAGAGAGTTATCAAATCTAACGAACCGTCAATTCGCAACGAGGTAATTCCACCGCAATCGACCGCACATGCTGTCGACAATGCATGGGTTTTGATTTTCTAGATAGAAAACAAAAATAATAATTTAAAATGCTCAAACAAATCCCTAATTTTATGAAGTGTCAAGGGCATTGTGTTAAAAAAAATGACTAAGTAGATGTTAACTTTTGCTCTAAAAATGTTTCTTGAATAATTTTTTTTAAAATAATATTTATAATTTATCATGTCAGTGCTACTTAGCCCATGAAAACAAACCATGTACCGAAATGTCCAAAATAAATACAGGAGAATCCATTAGTAACAACACTCCACGTGTGGAAAACTAAGCTGTAATTCCGAAATAGATGTGGGAGAATCTATCAGTATCAACGAACCACGTGTGGGAAACTAAGCTTGTAATTCATCATTATTACCACTTGAAAATCACCGTAACAACGCATTTTGGATTTTGTGGGGGTGTTTCGGTGAGCTAAATATATTTTATAATGTCAGCCTCTTAACTTAAATTTCTTTCAAATTGACATCGTCTATCATCAAGAAGCCAACCTCAGAATTATTGATGTAAAAACGCAACAAGAGCATGCATTTCTCAATGTGATGCAGTTTACAACAATATCTCAGCAGTAAAAAGCTGCTTTTCTTGCTTCTCACAGTCCAACCCGATAACAGCATCCGGGTTGAGCCAAGCTAACCAACGCACTGAAAAATTACCCCAGCCTTAGGTAACATTTAAGAACATGACTGATAACTCACAAACAAGGAGTAAAGAGGAGAAATGTTGGTAAAAGTATCTGTGTAAGACAAGTTTTGCTTGACCTGAGTTAACATGTAATAACTGATCATCAAAATCTTAATCTTCATAAAGAACTTACTAATAAGCCAACAGTTCTTCTATAGAGAAGGCAAGAGATCCAAGGTTAACTAGAAAAATTTGTTGGGACGGTAGAGAACCAAGCAACACCCCACCTACAATTTACATTCATGTTCTTTGCTTAATAAGCAGAAATGTTGCATGTGATACACATCAACACTCAAAAACCGGAGCAAATGAAAGAATATAAGACAATACAAAAGAAAAATGTGGAATTTTAAAACACAACTGATAGAGCTACCATATAGTATCAGACCAATAAACTGACCACGACTTAACAACCATTCTAAACTGAAACAAGAACAAGTTCATGAAGAATGATGACAACGGATACAAATTCAATCATGCCACTTTTAATTACACTCAAGCAAAAAACTGATGCATCCTAAGAAAAACACCCCAGAATAAATATGCACGCCACTGCAGATAACCTCAAAACACACAAATACAACCTGGAAGAAAGATTCATGCTCCTGCATACACAAGAGAATGGTTGAACGACGCAGCATGAATGATAATTGCCAGCAGGCAAAGCTAACTATCAATAGAATTTACTATATGGTTGATAATGTCCATTGAAAAATACATCACTCATTGTTTATTATCACCAAAACCATTCAAAACTCTAATAGCAGAATAAGAACTTCATGCTATACCTATACGGAGTATAAAATTGTTTGCAGACATTTCCTTGTTTTTCGGAACTTCCCTTGAAGATAAGAAGGTAGTAGACAAAGTATAAACTTATTTGGTTAATTAAGCAATTTTTTCAAACTGATTCACATGTGACATATTTCTAATCAAACTAGATAAAATTGCCCAAATCTAATATGATGCTACTAAATTCTCACCACAAGTACAACACTTGCAAGCAAATCCCTACCGGGCTTCCAACTGATTGTCATGGTACTCATATATTAATCCAGATACAATTCTAACATAAAACTCCTTCAAACAATTCAAATAATAAACTACTACTACTAGATAATTAAAGCATTGCCCATTATCAGTCCACAATTAAAAACACTATTGACCACAAATTATCTATCTTATCCTCAAACTCTAGTTTAATTTCAATGGAATACATTACCCACGTAATCAATTGAAACAACTACTACATATCAATCATCATCTTAAGTTGCTTACCAGCAATTTAGCAACCTTACCTTAGAATGCCAATAAATAAAACACTCAAAATAATACTACAATTAAAGAAAATGATCAATCTATAGTCCATTTGAATTAAAATTAAAATAACTGATATCTATAACCATCCAATCCAAGAAAATTCAAAGTAACTGAAATCCACTTCAAACAAAATCCTTTTAAAAGTACCAGCTTAACAGTACCGAAAACTTAATCGAAACTTAAATAACACCGAACCCACACATAGAAAGAAGAAAAAAGACCTAATCGCCACCAGCCTTCTGGTAAACATAGGTCAAGCCGCACTTGCCACAGTAGTGCCTATCAAAGTGATTAGCCATGAAAGTTCCCGCTCCACACTCGGCGTTGGGGCACTCCTTCCTGAGCCTCTGCACCTTACCGCTGTCATCGACCTTGTAGAACTGGAGCACGGCGAGCTTGACCTTCTTCTTCTTGTGCTTGATCTTCTTGGGCTTTGTGTAAGTCTTCTTCTTGCGCTTCTTGGCGCCTCCCCTGAGGCGGAGCACAAGGTGAAGGGTCGATTCCTTCTGGATGTTGTAGTCGGCAAGGGTACGGCCGTCCTCCAGCTGCTTCCCGGCGAAGATCAGACGCTGCTGGTCTGGCGGGATCCCTTCCTTGTCCTGGATCTTCGCCTTCACATTGTCAATCGTGTCCGAGGACTCAACCTCAAGGGTTATTGTCTTACCCGTTAGGGTTTTAACGAATATCTGCATTGTTAGAAGCAGATAATTTGCAGCCAAGAGAGTGAATTGAAAGGGTTGTTTGAGAAATGATGGGTAGGGGTGTAGAGGGTTTTATATATGGGACGCCAGATTAGGGTTAGGGTTAAGGGGAATGAAAAGCGACCCCGTTTGATAAGAAGGATTTGAACAGACAAAACGGCTCCGTTTAATCTTTTTTCTTTCGGTGAAATAAAAATATCATGTCCGGCATGAACTAAAATTAAAAATATCACGTCCTGATATAGGACCATTCTCATGGGTTAAAATGTTTAGTCAGATTATTTTCATCATGAAATTAAAAAAATTTCAAACCATATAGTGATTTTGTGAAGAAAAAAAAAACTGAGGAAGTAAAATGCATGAAATGGATTGTATTCCAATTAATATAATTTTTTAAAAAATATTTATATATATTATAATTTTAATATATATTTATTAAAAATATATTTTGTTACAAACTCATTAAGATCTTTTGAAACTCATAAGTTTGAGTTTGTTCAGATTCGTGACTTTGAACTCAGAACTCATTTAGACTCGATCGATGAGTTCGTTGATTATGGAATTCAAGCTGAATCGAACTTGAGCTGAACGAACTCGAATCTTATAAATTTTGATCAAATTAAAAAAATGCTTTTAAAAAATAAAGTAGTTTTTTTTTTTTGTCTCTCAAACACTGAATCGCCATAGCCACTCATAATTCTCTCCCTCTCCTCGTTACACTCCCATTTTCTCGAACTCTCTACGACTGACCATCTCTGCTCCTAGAAAACCTCAAGCCCTTTTTGCTTGCAACCTCCTTCGCACTTTCCCTCCCCTCTTGGACATCCCCATTCCCTCAGTCTCCCACATGAAATCCCAAGGCATTTTCATAAATTGGAAGTTGAACAAATAAAAAATATTTAATTAAATGATAAGTTTTTTTTGTCTGATAATACTTTCAAAAAAATAGTTTGCTTTGGTTCTAATAATTTATGTACTAGTAATATCGTCGGCCTAAATTGTCCAAAATTCTTAGATATAACATTTTTCGGCAAAAAGTATATGTACTTTACATTAGTCTAATTGTCAAAATACAGAAGGGACCACATTGTCACAAATAAAAAATTTAGATATTTCAATTATTCAAATCAAAATTTATAAACTCTAATGTAATTTGCTAAAACATTAAGAACCATGATGCAACTAAATTTTTTGGGGTTAGGGTTACTGTATAAGGTTCCATTTGGACGCTGAAACAATTCTAAAATAAAAGAAATATGTATAATATTCGAATAAGAAATGAAAAGAGTGGTGGTCTCACGGACTCGATTTCGTGAGAGTTATTATGGAACCGTGAAAATCCACTAAAATTTAAATAGAGATGTTTTTTGGGTGCATCCAAATGATAGGTTGCCATTTGTAAGTTGTAACCAGTGTTTTCCGGAATGTTTTTTTAGCGCACCCGAAGGATAGGCGTTTCTTTAATTGAGGTTCGAACCCAAATGAGTAGAAATACAAGTTTTAATCACTGAGTTAATTGTTCTTATTATAATATCATTGCGCTTTATAAATATTTATTGCATCTTATTTGGTTTAATAATAACTTTAAACTATTTAATTAATCACTTGCAAGTTACAATAATATAAAATAAAAATTGTTTATAATTTTTATATTAATATTTTTATAAAATTATAATTATAAATTACATGCTATAGAGAGTTAATAAAAATATTAAAGTTTGTTGAAAATTAATTAATTATAATTATTATTATAATTAATTAATTATTTATTTATTATAAATTCGAAACGTCTCAACGTTCTAAAAGATTTACTCCTTTCATCTCATTGAGATAAAATGACTCGTCCAACACTTTTGTAATGAAAATGCTATTTGTAACTCTATAAACTAATTGTCTTGTTCTTTGGTAACAAATTGCAATCTTTTTATTTACATACAAGGTGTTAAATCAGGATTGTTTATGTTTTAGAGGTAGGATGATCTTGCTCTCAAGGTGAAATTGGTTTTTTTTTTTTGGGTGAGACCATTGGCTCTTGAATCATAGCATGAGGAAATTATTCAGTTAAAATTATTGGCATGTATAAATGGAAAAAAAATAATAAATACTTGTACCGTTATTAAAATTAATGGTCTACCTTAACTTCTTAAGCAAAAGAGTGGTGCATTATTGACTCAACTTTAGTTGTTTATTTCTCTTTATGTAATAGCATGGTTGGCATAAATCTTTGTGTATCTTATGCATGCTACGAAAACACAGACAAGATGATATTTAATTTTCTTGGCACCTGCATATGCCCAAAGTGGCATTTCATTCAAATGCATTTTTTCTTATGTAATAGCATGGTTGGTAAGTCTCATGGCTTGCTTCGATGCACAGAGACCAGATTACAAGTCTGCTTAGTTTTAAAGACTTCGATGCACAGAATTGAACCAAAACATGTAGAATGCAGACAAAGTAGAAAATTATAGAAAG
This sequence comes from Bretschneidera sinensis, assembly GCA_023935145.1. Classification (NCBI taxonomy): domain Eukaryota; kingdom Viridiplantae; phylum Streptophyta; class Magnoliopsida; order Brassicales; family Akaniaceae; genus Bretschneidera; species Bretschneidera sinensis. The sequence goes on from CM043705.1 coordinate 63,384,737, forward strand.
CAACAATTATTTTCAATTTTATTGTCGGAATGGAACTGAGACGAGTAATTTAGTTCGAAACTCGATTAAATCGAGTTCGAGTTGTAATTTTAGCTCAGCTAACTTATTAAATCGAGTTCGAGTAATATCAAACTCGGTTTATTTGACTCACGAATCAGCTCGATTTAATTAATAAATTAAATAAATATTATATATACTTTATTTATTTGACATATATTATCAAAAACATATATATTTATTTTTAAAATATAAATATTAATTTTTTTTATTTTATTTCAAAAAACTCAATTCGAACCGACTCGCGAATCGAGTTCAAATCTAAATTTCACTTAAATTTAATTTGAATTCAATTTCTTTAACTTGATTCGAAACTCAACTTAAATAAATTTGAGCCGTGCTCCGAATTCTAACCGTAGTCAACATGAAGAAATTTACAACCATGCTCTAAAGACCAACCGACTAAAACACCATACTATAAGGTGTGATTTAGGCTTTAGCCCAGGAAACTGCTTGTTTTGACTCAATTGACAGTAAGGTCAGCAAAGCGACGACTTGGGAGATTTATCTGAAATGATTAAAGCGCTGTCGTTTAAACCAAACTCAAAGTATCATGTGTTCACCTCGTCCACTCTCACTCACTGCCCCGTGGCCAATGCAACAGAAGAACCTGACGCTCTTCCTTCCGATGAACTGAAAACGTATTATCCACACTTTTAAAAGTAAAAAGAAGAGAAAAATCAATTAAGCTTATTTTAATGACGATTTTAGGCTTTAGCATCGCTACCAGCCATCAACCTTTTCTCTTCTCTCCTATCAACCCCACCCACAAACGACCCCTCTACGACCACTTCATTCTCTCCCTCACCACCAATCCCAATCCCGAAGTACCCACCACCCCCACGCAAATCCCGAATTCCCCAAACTACCCCGCCCTCGAGCTCCCCCACCGTCGAACGCACTACCACAAGCCCGTCAAGGACGGAGTCACAGCGCCGTCCTCGTGGGGGAATGCGGCATGTCTTATCGCCTCCCTGGAGCCCCCTTCGAGTTCCAGTACTGCTACTCCGAGACCCCGAAGGCGAAGCCGTTGGCAATCCGCGAGCTAGCTTTCTTTCCGTTCGCGCCGCCGACAATGCCGCGTCCTTGGACCGGGAAAGCGCCGTTGCAGAAGTCAAAGAAGAATATTCCGTTGTTCGATTCCTTCAATCCGCCTCCTCCCGATAAAAGTGGTGTGAAGCACGTGGAGATGCCGAGTATCCCCAAGAAGGGAAAACAAGGGAGGAGATCCTCGGATAGCCGTTGAAGAGATGGGAAATCAAAATATTTGTTAAGCTTCATTTACATGATAATCGCCAGGTTAATCTCGGTGAGTCTATTTTTTTAAACAACACTTAATCTTTGCGTTGTATATTTAAGGTGAATTTTGTTGGTTAATTGACTGGAATGTTTAGGGAGGGATGGATTGACGCATAACATGTTGGAGTTGATACATTCGCATTGGAAGAGGCAACGTGTTTGCAAAGGAGTTCGGACTGTGGATATGGATAATGTCTGTTATCATCTTGAGGTATTATATTAAATATTAATGGGTTTTAGCAACAAATGTTTTTTTTTTTTATAAATAGGGTTTTAGCAACAAATGTTACTCGATTATGGCACTTTAACTATACTTCTTGGGCATGGATAATTATCTATTTTAGAATCATTTCCGTTTCAAAGTGTTTTAGCTTGCAACACGATGACTGTGTGAAGGATAAATTTTTCCTTGATTTTGTGTTCTTTTTTAGGCTTCGTCTGCATCAATAGAGTTGATTTTCTTAAACCAAAGCTTGGTCTTTGGGGCTATCTTTGAGGAACACTGATGTTTAAGTAGCATTTTTGGTGTTTCTGTCGTGGTCCAAGGATTATAGTGATGGTCATAAATTATGTGATTTGAAAGGTTTTCTCTCAACATCTGAGTTGTTTGTATTTGGTCAAACTGGAATGCAGATAATACTTTCTTACAAAATTAACCTCAGAACATGATTCACCTAGAGCAAAACATTGTGCAGGGGCATACTTATCTCTTCAGAGTTTAACGAGAAGTGATTACCTTTTTTTTCCTTATAAAAAAAAGGAATTGTTCTCAATTCATCTCATGGTATCTGCTATTGTAAATAGTTTCCTTTTCCATAGAAGATCCGGGTACAAGATGTTTTTGCAGCTTTGTCCTGCCTGAGAAGAAGCACGTTTTGTGAGAGCATTTGAAGCTACTATAGTTTTTGAATTTTTTCCCTTCTGGTTAAGATGATCTGGAAGCCAGCTACTCCCGTTTATCCAAAACTTATCCAAGAAGCTCCAGAAGGATTGACAAAAGCTGAAGCTGACGTGCTAAGGAAAAAAGGGAAAACTATTTTTCCAATATGCAAATTAGGTAAATCATCTATAGTTAATTCTTCGAGGCAATCTTGTTGTAAAGATTGCAGTTCCTGATTCAATCATTGCATTCTTTTTTGTAGCTGGAGCAATAGGATGTGAAGGAAGGCTTTGATAACCTAAATTTTGATATAGGCCTTGTTTGGTACCCACCAAACAAGCCCATAATATAGTTTCCGCTACTTAAAAAAAGAGAAAAGTGGCATATCAGTAACCTGCTTATTTCTTCATGCTTTCCACTTGCCATATATTTTAAAGTGGACTGCCAGAAATTTAAAGTAGGTTTCCTATTTAGCTATATTCATAATGCCAGTATTTATGCTTGGATTACTCTTTTGTAACGTAGGCTCAGAATTGCTCGATATGTATTACAATTGACAGACAGAGAAGCTTCTAAACTTTCATTGGAGCTTGGAGCTCCTCTTTTCTTTTCCCCTTATTGTGATGGAAAGATCTTGAATTCAGTCATCATCTCTCATAGATATATTCCCTGTACATGTTTTGTCAGTTAATTTGTACCATTTTTATTACTTATCAAAAGAAAATTTGTTTCACTTTAATTGATTTATCTGCAGCAATTTCTTCTTGGTTTTGGTTTTCTCGTAGTAGTGATGATACTGATGTATATACACCTTCTTGCATCTAATATGCATACAACGTGAAGATTTAAACTTATAAATATATTTCTTATTTCTTAGCTCAATTAATGATTATCTTCTTTCTTGTTGCAGCAAAAAATGGAGTGTACATTTCCCTTGTCAAAGATGTTAGGGATGCCTTTGAAGGAAGTGCATTAGTGAAGATTGACTACAAAGGGATGCATGAAAGTGATTACAAGATGTTAGGTGCCAAGCTTAAGGTCTGTACTTATTTTCAGCTTTTCTTACTGAGGCTGTATAACATGTCCTATGTTCATGCCTAATCTCGTGACACACTGTGAGGAACAAGATTTATTAATAAAAGAGATTAAAGAACAAGGTTAGAAGTAAGAATTCTCTGACAGGAAACAAACAAAAGTCTAGTGCAAATAACTACAGGTACCTAATGAGGAATATTGACCACAAGTTTTAGGTTAACCTGTGAATGACTAAATTTTGGTTCTTGTCCATATGAAACTGTTTTGATTTTCTTATTTATTTATTTTTTAAAACAAAATATAAATCAATGTCATGAGAAGCTATAAATGATGATAACGAGGATGGAGGGACTCGTTAAATGTTGATCTATCTTCTGATACTTACTGTTTGAATTGAGACAGCTACTACTTGCACATAGCATCATCTAAACAGCTGTTGCAAATAGTGATGTGATATCTATCAAATAACAAAAAAAGAGTAAATTACACCACACCGCCACACATCTACCTTTTCAACTCAACAATGCAGCCCTTGACGCAAATATTCAGTTAAAGATTCTGTTTCTTGATCTTTTTTCGTCAACTGTGTAGAAATCTTGAAGTGAGATTACACCCAATAAAAAAAGGCTTGGTCAACTGTTGCGATGAAGGTCCCTAAACATGCTGCTTCTCACTCTTAAAATCATACCTCCCAACTGCCTGCTGCTTCAAACTCCTCAGTGCCCCTCTCGATCTCACACATTATCTCTCTCAATTTATAGGCTACTAGTTGTTTGGGAAGAAAAAAAACTGTTGGAGCAAACTCAAGGGTTGTATAAGTGAGCCTGCGACAACACTGCAAATGTGTTCATTGGGCTAGCAAGTGTTCATTTTTTAATTGTCTAGTAAAACGTGGGCACGTGGCATGTCTATTTAATATTCCGTAATGAATTTTAAATGAAAACTAGAAGTCAAACCTGTTATAAATGAGGAAAGGGTAAAATTGAAACTAAAAGTTGTTGACATCATGCCAGTTCAAGTGAGCTGGAGCAAAATGCGTATTCTGGTAATGAGACCACTGCCAAGGGCTGTAGTGTTGGGTTGAAAAAATAGATGTGTGTAGGTGTAATTTCAGAATAACACATGGTGGTGCTGTGTAATTTACTAAAAAAATAGTGATATGATATCCTCCTACAGCTCTCATGCAACTAAATCCAAGACAAGGGAAGCTACAGATAAAGTCCATTAGCTTATGAATTTCGATGTCTCAATTAAATAAATTATGAACTTCTGGATCTCATTTGAGCCAATTAGTTTGAGCTAAGGTTGTTGATTTGAGCTTCTTTCACAATATAGTTTTGTTGAATACGAACTTCTCTCACTCAGCAAAGCTACAAATGAGCAGCGACCATCCATGGTTTTGGCTCAGGCTTGTTGAGAGATTGGATCTTCTAACTCTTCTCATCAACCATTGCCGTTCATTTGTACGAAAGAAAGCTCGATTGGTATAATTTGTGTTATTGCTTTGTACCTTGCAGCTCCAGAGAAGGTGGTGGAACTTTATTGGCTTTCATAGGTTTTGAAAAATATTTTTTAACTGTATGTGGGGCTCATACGAATGGCAGATCACAGGGCACTTAGTCATAAAAGTATAAAATGATATTTTTTTTATAAATATTATATTGAACCTTGTTGGACAGTGTTAATCTTCTTTGCAGGTTTTCTTGATTTTTTTTTATAAGCAGGCTGTCTTGAGTTTTTTAAATATCATCCTTATTTTTTTTTCTTTTGTTTTTTACTAACTCTTTCCTTTCTATTTATTAGCAGGAATTAGTTCCTTGTGTGCTTTTTATCTTTTGGCGATGAGCAAATATTGTTGTGGAGGGGACGAGATTGGAAATCAAGGTACCCTGAAGTGCCTTCAGCTTCAACTCCTGCTAAAGTTGACAGTGCAGATGATTTCGATGGTTCAGGTATGCGATAGGGAGGGGAATGAGACAAGTCATGCTGCATTTTCATGACTTCTTTAAAGCCATGATTGAAACCACTGAGCATTGTGATAAAACATAAAAAATTTGCTACAGTAAATTATTCTTCAACAAGATAGCCTCTAGTCTTGCACAATATTTGGACTTTCTCTCTGTCTTTCCCATCTTTCCTCTCTTCCTTTTCTGTTCTCTTCTCCCAATATCTTCTCTTGTACTATTGCATTGTTGGATCATTATGTGTCCTTCATCAATATGGTATCAGAGCATAGTTGTTCTACATCTCTTGGATAGAAGGCACTTGATTGTGAGCCAGAGAATTGTCTTTTTATATAAATCCCAAATTATCATGTTGGTTGTTTAATTGAAAAATAGGAAGCTGGTCAATCTAATGATGACTTTTATGTGATAGAATTATGGAATGATTCAAGGGTAAATTCCAAACAAGTTCAAGGAAGCTTCTGTTTGCCTCTAGAATTCAGGTGATAATAGATCTATTAGGTATTATTGTTCAATAGATAACTGTTTTAAGAACAGAGCAGCTTCGTGTAAAGCTTGTTTGGCCTTCCTGATGATGGTTTGTACAACGGCAAACTGCTGTCTGGGAAAAGTCCAAATAGGCCATATCAGGTATTACAAGAGACAAAGAGAGGCAGTTTCCTAGAAATTCCACTTTTAGCTTCTAGCTTATGTTGACTGTTTGGTAACTAGGAGCTTATCCTGAGCAATCTCCCTTCCTCCCGTCCCCTCCTTCCTTCCTTTTGCTTCCTTCTTCATGACTAAATTCTGAATATCAGATGTTGATATAATTAGCTTTTACTAAATAGAAAAAATTAATTTTGTTGCATATGGTATGGTCTGTTGTGATTAGTAGCAATCCCTGGTGGCTGGCACTATTCGGTTTTACCCTTTTCTTAGGCTCTGTTTCTGCCGTATCTTTCATATTCATCTCAATCTTCCCCTAGAGTACTTTAATGTTCTGAGATATCCTGTCTATCTTGTCAGTTTGTTTTAAACCAGTGGTTGATAATAATATCTTGGAATGAATGTAAAGTACTGCCATTATTTGGCTGCTTTGATCTCATTGAAATGTCTCTATGATTTTTTTCAGGCAAGCCTGACCCTAGTACAGTGATTACAAGCCCTAAAATGATGTCTATTTGGAAGTGTGCTATTGAGTTGAGCCAGGCATTGTTGTTAGAAGAGCTCAACCTCTGTCCGGATGACCTTTTGAATAAGGTGGAGGAATTTAAAGGTGTCTCACAGGCCGCAGAGCACTCATATCCGGCATTAGTTTTATCCAGTGAAAATGGTCCCCGTAGTTTAATGGCTGAGTTTGGAGACAGTGAGAACTATGGTGAAGATGACATCTACAGTGATAATGGCATTGATGATGATGAAGATTATGATAATGACTCGCTTGATGAGGTGAGTTCATAAATCCCTCTGGGGTCATTACCTGTTGATCGAATAGCAAAGAAGTTCGGAGAGGAATGGATGTAGAAGATTTGACAGAAGTGTTCCTCTTGAGCTGTGATACTTTCTGCATTCACCATGAGACAGTGGAGAGGGTGGTAGATTAACAATTGGTAATATTTGTGGAAAAAAAGTTGTAAATTTATTCGATGGGGTTATTTCTTTACTTGTCCCTGAAGGCTAGCATGCGATCTGGTTAAAGAGCAAAGGGAAATGTTGCACATTTCGTTGAGCCTTAAGCTTTTCCAAGTCTACAGTTGTAGTTTATGTATGTAGCACGGTTCTGGTTAATAATATAATTTAATTTAATTCTTTCTTTTGAGTTTTTCCCTAATGGCTAAAACCCTGAATTTGCACGTTCTTCACATGACCTACCTGCTGAAGTAATGTGATGGAACGAAAGAAAGCCTTCCGTGTGCATCTATACTTATTAACGACACGCTGCCCACGTCATGTTTAGTGTCTTTTACTCTGTTTTTCTATAAAGCGCTTGTACATCATTACTCGCATTTTTGTCATTTGTGTAAAAGTTTTATTAATAACTAACTATTTTATTTTTAAAAATCATTATAATAAATCGTTCTTAACATTCATCGATCCATTTTAAGATATCAAAAATGAATGTTTTAATGTTTAACAAATCATTATCGATTTTTTATAAATAAATTGCTCGTTCAACTCTTCAAATACATTAAAAAAAATTTAATTGATCATCTCATACTATTTTAAGATAAAATATAATTACATTTTTTAAATTTAAAATAATTTCAATTTAGTCTCAAGCTTTTAAAAATTTAGTTATTTTTTTCGAAAGTTTTAGTTGGCATAATAGTTACATTCAAATTAGGTAATGTGAGATCAGAAATTAACAAAAACAATTATGTAAGCCACAAATTATTTGTTACACGCATTTGATAAATATTAGTTACATAATATTTATGTTTACAATTTTTTTACTATTTTACTTAATTCTTTAATGGAGAGATGCTTTTATTTATAAAAAAAAATTAAAATAAATTTTAATTACTACCACGTTTGAGGGATGTATCAATTATTGAATATCAAAATTATTTATTTGGAACACTGCCGTGGACTGTGGTATTGTGTGCGTATTTCCACTTGGTAAAATGAAAATGAACCTGGGATAAAACTTAAAAAGTCAACAAATGCATCGAGAAAAAAAAAAAGAAAAAGAAGAAAGAATATTAAAAAATAAATACTCGAAAATCTGGTAACTTTATTTTTGCTATTTGCTTTTGGTAGTTAAAAATATGTTCAGTTCTTGTAAAGTAAAATTTATCATACAATAATTTTGTATATAAATTTAGATTTTAAATTATAAAATATATTATAAATTATTTTATAATCAAAATTTATATAACCCATAAATTTTAATTCACAAATGGATCGCAGATGGATATGAGAGCTAAACTATTCATTTTCATATTTGTCATTGCAGACCTCTACTTACGTAAACTAACTGGTCTCCTGACTCTCCTCTACAAAATACAAATCCACTACAATCTCTCCTATCAATCACAAAACAATCCACACCCACAATTTAAATTTAAATTATAATTAAAAAAATTCCAATTCCCAAAAAAAAAAGAGAAGTGAAATCTCTCCTTCCTTCTTCTATTGAATCTCCTCTCCTCTAGTCCTCCACAACCCAGACGACACACAAAAACTAAAACTAATTTCTCGAAGAAAGGTAAACTGTACTACTCTGTCTCTCTCTCTTTATAACGATACAAAGGAGAAGCAAAGTATATTCTTTTACTTGGAGGCCACTGTTATTCAATACTCAATCTGCATTTCATTTGTTTTGCAAAATACGGTAAGCGCCACACTTTTCTTTTTCTAAGGCATCAACACCTTAATCTTTTTTGGCCCTTCATCTGATTTTAATTTGATCATTAGCTTTATGGGTAAAACCCATCTAAAGTAAGGAATCTTTGTCTCACTTGATATTTTGATGTTGTATATATGCTCATATTATTCTTGCTCAAGTCTCGTTATATGGTTCCTAATATGCTTTTTTTTTTTGTCTTGGTCCTAGATAGATATGTGCAAAATTTGCTAAAATTCAACTTGTACTAGTTCATTGGTGAGGTCTGATTGCATGCATGATGGTGGTGATTGGGTTTTCAAATTCTCTGTTCCTGTTTTAATTTCTGTTAGTTTACAAACACTTCTCTATTTTGAACAATTTTGGGGATCCTGTTAAGGTTACTTTTTTTTTTTTTTTTTTTATCACAAAGGTTTCCCTGTGTGGGTATTTCTTATTGTTTGCTTTGAACATAAATAATTGTCTTAAAAAAAGTTTTATCATCTTAAATTCTTTCACTGAAAACTCTTTTTCAGTTTGACTTGCAATGATTTTGTTGCAATGCGTTAACTGGGAATTGCAAATGTTCAAGTAACAATTGGTCCACTATGACTTCTCTTGAATTTGATTCTTTTTTTCCTTTATTAGACATATGTGTCTTCTTTACAAAGATTTTGTTTTTATTTTCTGTTTTTCATTAATTTTTCTTAAGCTTGTAGGGTACCTGAAAATTAATGACAGGCCTTTCTAGCTTGAAATTTGTTTACTATGCATATTTTCATGTTATTTGATCTTAGTTTCTTTTAGGTAACTTCCACCCCATCATTTATTTGCATATTCTGAATAAACTTCGAAATTTTGTTTCAAATAAAGTGTCACGGACATAAATCAGAAAAAAATGATCAACATTGGAGTGAGTAGAAGTAATTTCTTGAGTTTCTTAACAGGATCCTCAAAGCATACTTGGCAGCCAGTCATGACTGCCGATACAGCCACCTTAAATTACTGGTTAAACTGGAGATTATTCCTCTGCGCAGTATTCCTCTTATTCTCAATGGTTGTAGCAACAATGCTGATATGGATATATGAAGGTTCCAAAAAATCAGAATGTGAGAGAAGAGAAGATCAGCGAGAATCCCCAGGGACTTTGTATGAGGATGAAGCTTGGAACACATGTCTCAAAGGAATCCATCCTGCTTGGCTGCTTGGTTTTAGGGTGATTGGTTTCATCATGCTCTTGGCATTGCTCACTACCAATGTCGTAATTGATGGATTTGGCATTTTTTACTTTTATACTCAGTAAGTCATCTAACTGTATGTTATAGGAGATTTTAATATAAAATATAAGGTCGGCGCATGAGTTTTAAAGGGATATAATTGAAGATTGAAGAATAAGCCCACTATGAAGACATTTCTACTACTTGAATGGTTTTCTGTAGTAATTCTTGTTTTTGGTGTGGAACTGTTGGAACTTGGAAGAGTGTGTCTTGAAATTTATTTTTTTCCCAAGGGATAGGCTTCTCTTAAAGCCCTGTGTCTTTAAGTGTGCTTGACATCGATTAACAATATACTCTTCTAAAGTATAGTGGAGCACAGCTTCAACTTCTGGATTGCCGGTTACCCTGGAGCATATTACATTGTCTATGTTTGTCAACACAGAGCTTCTAACAGAAGTTGGGATAACATTTAATTATTCGTAAATTGTTTTCTATGTGAGGGTTTTACATATCTCTGTATGTGTAAGAAAGTCAAAGAAGAAAATGTTCAAGCGACTTTTTTCAAGAAGGTTTTTTGTGTATAAATATTTCAAGTGTTGATAGCAATCGAAAATGTTATCATTTCTGATTATATTTTCTTTTTCGCATTGTGCTGAACAGGTGGACATTTACTTTAGTCACTATCTACTTTGGGGTATGTCTTCTGTACACATCTATTTACGCATTGTATAAAATTGCATAGGGATGAATTTGGAACTCTTTCATTCTAAATTAAGTCTTTTGCTTTTTAAAGGTGTTTGAAAGGGATAAATTGGCATTCATATATTTTAAAGAAAATTGTGTAATGTGTCAATTTTTGGTTCTTGAAATATGAAGTATGATGACTCCTTGTATTTCGAATACTGGAATGTTGTGTATGAATTATTGATGTTCTCAACTTCGATATGTAGCTTGCGGCCTCATTTTCCATATATGGATGTGGCAAATATCGCAACAGAGCTGATGCTAATAGGGCTGGTCGTGTGAGTTTTGATGCTGAACAAGGCACCTACACTCCTCCCACACTTGGAGAAACTGCAGACATGTCTAATGTGTCCAAAACTTCAAATACACATGAAGAACCCTTTGACCGCCAAACTGCTGGTGTATGGAGTTACATCTTTCAGGTTATTTTCCAGGTAAGTTTCTACTTACAATCAGTTGCTGCATTTTGTGCATGGAGGAGTTTCTGAGAGTGTGCTTGTTTAATTGTTAAGATGCTTGTGCCATATTCTATGGTCTTTTTTTATTATTAATTGATACCTCAAATTTGATTCAGACTTGTCTCCAAGAAAGAAAAATGCAAGTCTCTGTAGATCTCTTATATTGGCAAATATTGGTGAATTGTTCACAAATTCCATATGGAAATATCAGCGACATGCTTTTGGATGTTTTGTTGTTATTGAATAGTGATCAAATCATGTGGTAATTTTATGAATTGACTTTGAGGCCAGAAATATTTCATTTTTTAGCGCCTACATAGTAAAAAGAATGACGTTTATGAGACAGTTTGGTCATGCACTGAAATGATGAGTAACTTCAGCCATAAGAAGTTTGTCATAATGGCCACTGCCTATGTCTTAGTCTACATGTTGTCAATACTGAAGTGTGTAGAACATACTTTGTCTCTCTATCAAAATTACAAAAGTAAACTGATAATTTTTCTTCTTTTATTTTCTACCATATCTGTAAAAAGATGTGTGCAGGAGCTGTGGTACTTACTGATTGTGTATTTTGGCTTATTCTTTATCCATCTCTGACATCCAAAGATTACGGCCTGAATTTTGTAAGTATGAGCACTATTGTCCCGCCAATTTCTTTCTTTCTTTCTTTTGAACATTTTACATACTTGTGCATATAGTCAAATCTACTCAACATTGACCTAAATGTAGTTTTACACCACACCAAGGGATGTATTTTACTCAGTTTGATAGGCAATTGAAATGTCATTCAGAAAGGTTTTGAGGCAGTGTATCTGTTTAAAGTAAGAAGAACATCAAATCACAGCTCGGTTTTAATTGCATCAAATGTCAAATATTGCAACAAAATTTCTACACCATGCTGAAAACTAAACCTGATAGGCAACTATGAACATAATGCCTTCAAAGAAGATCTTTCTCGACCAAAGATGGAAACAAGTGTTCTTTTGTTGGACTGAATGGGATAAGCCAGTGATTTCTCAGCCTCAATTTTATATGCCCAAAAATGAGAACATGACTGTTTTATCTTCTTGATGATGAAAATGCAAGTTGGGCTATAAAATAAACACCTAGTCATATATTACAAACATTATACTCTTTTCTTGGAACACAGACTTGATTTGCTATTTCAGTTACCTGTATAGTCCATTTATTTGAGGCAAATGTTCACAACTGCAGCTTATTGTTGGTATGCACTCAATCAATGCTGTTTTTCTACTTGGTGAAACAATTCTCAACTGCTTGGTAAGTCTGTTTCCTTGTTGATTTTAGTGGGTTCTCATTTTTATTTCCTTAAAATCAGTCACAAATTTACAATTATTTTCTCCTTCCAGTGGTTCCCAATGTTTCGGATTGCATATTTTGTTCTATGGACTGGTGTTTTCGTGATATTCCAATGGATCATCCATGCTTGTGTTTCAATTTGGTAAAGTTATCTTCCAATTTTACAAAATTATTTATTTACTTCGAATGGACTTGGTTTTGGCTCATGGTGATGATACCCCTTTTACAGGTGGCCATATCCATTTCTAGACTTGTCATCCTCATATGCTCCTGCATGGTATGTAAATAATCACTGTTGAATTACAAAATACTAGTTTTCACTGAGTAAAATTATGATATGTATAATCACCTTCTGATTATGTGGTGAAGCCTATATAGCCGACTTCATTCGAAACAAATGACACTACTGAGAGTTCAGACTGTTGAAACTGTCAAAAGTTTTCTAAAATAATAGGATTTCTTTGATTTCTCATTTTAGATCATATATCTGAATGATTGAATTAATTGACTAGTGGTACTAAGGGCCTTTTAGTATTTAGAAGGACGTTAGGTTGTATCATAAACATGTACTAAGGGGCTTTTAGTATTTAGAAGGATCGTTAGGTTGTATCATAAACAAGGGGGTCCTTGACCTGGGCCTCTTGGCAGAGTGGTCACCTCAGGATTCTTGATATAGGAGATTTGGGTTTGATCCCACTTCCCGCTAATGTACCAAACAAAAAGATGGTCCTTTACAATATCTGGTAGCTTGATATAGGAGATCTGGCAGCTTTATTCTAAAGTTGGTTTAGCTTGTTTAAGTATTTCAATCGCCAATTTGTTGCTAAATATGCCTTAACAACATGAAACAAAGAGATATTGTGTGGTCTCATCTGAAAGAAATGCTGATTTTAGCACTTTGCCTTGATTAGACAGGCTATAATTCCTTTAAAAAAAGACTTTGGCTATGATGGGTGGGAGAGAAATGTGAAGAAAAAAAAAAAGAGAAAAAAAGAAATTGTTCATCTTTCCATCATGTCTTTGGTAGAGATGATGGAAAAGTCATTTGTACATGTGGAAAGAAAACATTAATCTCTCACTTTTCTTTCGTATGCTCTCCACTCACTTTCATTTCCTCTCCGTCTTCCTTCTTTCCATTTTTCCTTTCAACCAATCATAGCCTTAATTTGATTACAGAACATCTACCGTTATAAATTTGTAAGGTCTAGTGGGCAACTGTTAGCAGTTGCAAGAATTGAAACTTAGATGGATACCCTGGAAAATATCTACTGCTGCTTATGAGCTTACCCGTCTCTGTTGCATTTACAAACTTTACAGGTACGTGGCAGTGGGGTTGATGCATGTACCGTGCTATGGCGTTTTTGCTCTAATAATTAGGCTGAAGCAGTTTTGGCTGTCAAGATCTTTCCCGGATTCTTATCGGAGTTTGAGATGAGGAAGGGAATAAGACTCAAGACCGTGCAACCCTGTTGGCTAATTCAGACACTAGTAAATCAAGTGTCATGGCAGTTATTCTTTAGAAGAGTAGCTAGAGAATAGAGATTGATATCAGTTTATTGATTGAATTCATATAAAAGTCAATAATTATATGGTAAATAGAGAATTTTTCTTTTATTCTAAAATTGAAGTGTGCAAGTTTTAGTGTACACTGCACATCTAAGAACGTTAGCGACTCCACACTGGAGTGTTTCAAAAGAAAATACATGTGTCTTGAAGATGTAATTTTGCTTATTGGATGAACTTGAAAAATAATTCCTCATATAGGTACTTTATTCCTTTATTTTTTTTCTTTAGGGAAAATAGAGGATATCATTCGAAATCCCTTTTCTTTTCTTTTTTTTTCTTTTTCTCTTTCTCTGGTAGCTCCTCATGTTTCCTCTATGCTTGACACCATACTAATTGCTAGGCATGGCTTTAGCCACCTTGGAGATCTCGATAAACAGTTTTACAGAGATTTGATTTCAGTAGTAATTATGATTTTCATATTTCATGTTGAAAAAACTGGAACACCATGAGAACATGTAACATTCAATTCAATTAAACAATAATTGTGCATCTTCCAAATTTTCTGACCTTTGCTTGCTCTAGTATATCATTGCGCTGACGCTATTACATGTTTCTTTACCATACTTTAGAAATTTTATGTAGAAATTGTGTTTCCTCCTGTAATCCAAAGGATGCTAACTGCCGAGAGATTCATTTGGGCTGTATATAAATTAGAGTAAATTACAAAAACATACTCAAGATTAGAAGATTATTACATAAATATACTCGTCGTATAGAAAGCTTATGAATTGTTTAAGTTGTCTTTAGTTACATAACCTTTTTTTTTTTTTTTTGAAAAAATGAGACATAATTAATTTATCTAAAGATGAGACACATAATTTTTTAGCTCACACTATAATGCTCAACAACCCTGTTAACGAGCCATAGGTTATCTATGGATAAACATTTTTTAAAAAAATTAACCCTAAGCTTAGTTCAATAATTGTATTTCTCCAAGGAGTGCCGTTTAAAAACGCCCTACCTACTCGTCATCTTCTTCCCCAGTTAGAAAACAAACCTAAAACCCCAACACCACCACCATCACCCATTATGCTCACTTCTCTCACTCCACAATGAACCACCACAAGCGATGGCCCCTCAGGTCGCTGTCACGTGCCCACTCCACCACCTCCTCACCCCAACCCCAACGACGACATCATTTCCTTTAAAGCACGTGATGAAATCAAATTTCGAGGTTAGGCACGATCCCACCGACGACTTCATTTCCTTTGAAATGTTGCATTGATTGGAACCAATCTCTATGTATTGCGAAATATTGGGAATGAGAGTGAGGATTCAATATACTTATTATCTTGAATCTCACCAACCATAACAATCTCATATCGATTGTATGTGCAACAATGACCCATATCTTAGATCCGACCAAAACCCATGCTCATGCAAAATCCCAAGATCTGGTCTTCAATTTCACCACAATTCTTCAATTAAAGCTTTACAACTGGCGAGGATTCTACATGAGCTTCACGGAGAATGCTACCGAGACAAGTTTATTTGGTTATCTTGTTACCGGGTTGTGAAGTTGATTTGGTTAGTGGGAGATGGCCAGCTCTTACCTTGATAAAAAGGAGAAGAAGAGAGGAAAAAAGGGTAAGTGAGAAAAATTTATAGAAAGCATAAAAAAGAGAGTTATCGAGGAGCATTTGGGAGTTGTCAAAAATTTTGATAACATTGACATTCAAGTATGTTTTCGTAATTTACCCTATAAACTAAAAGCAAGCTAGTTTTGGTTAAGTTTTCTGAAATTAGCCCTTGCCTATGCTAGTAGTTAATGGAAACAAAGCTACTAAATGATAGAAGAGAATCATGTATAGTTCAAACAAAATCAAAAATCAATGCAATTAGTCAAATCAGTTTACCATCATTAAAAACCAAATGATACTCTGTCATTTTTTCAGTATAATCCATTGACCATTCACCACCATATGGACTGTAATGGATTTCTCGATTTCTATTCATTTTTTCGATTTACCACTTCCTTTCCTTCCGCAAATAGATAGTTTTCTGCAGCTTTTATAGAATTCTTCCAACAATCACGATGAAACACTCGATGCAGCTTTCAAGGCAGAAACATCAGAGATGTAGTAAATGATACAGAACATCTGCTTACGGCTTCACGTATTCACTAATGAACTGTTCCACCAGAGATACTTCACCGGTCAAACCAGAAGCTTCTGCAATTGTGACTTTGTTTTGGCAGTGAGTGAATGAAAATGTTTCTCCAGGTACCCCAAGAGTAAAGTCATTTGAAATATCAGCAGCTGATATTGCACTTCTTGATGCCCGTAATTTGTCGCTGCAAAACAATAAAAACAAATAAATTAATATGTACTTAACAGGCAGACTTAAAATAAATGTAAAACACAAATTCCAATGAACACGTTGCATGATAAGAGACTTTTGCTCAATGTTAAAGCATACAACATCTCCATTTTTAGGAAACTATACACACCCACCCTTAACAATTCTCATCAGGTAAACCATACATGAAGGGGGAATTGCGCGGATTTAGCAATTGGGCCTGCAAATAATAGAAAAGCACACAAAGTAACGAATAAAAAATGAGCCTTATTATTATATATCAAGTTATTAAATATTTCGAGCAAATCCTAAAATTCAAAACTACCCGTTATCCAATAAAGACCTAAGATTCCTAATAATAAACCAAAATCCCCTACACAATTAGTTACAAAGGCTTTTTGACAAGCATTCGCTACAATAGGTTGTGACATATCACGGATGACATGCACAAAAATCATCATATGTAATATTTTCTAGGAGAGAAGACGCAATGGACAGGATTCTCAACCCCATACAAAATTAATAACTAACCTAGGAGTTTATGATAGGGTCATTTAATAATCAAGTGATCACCAACAGCCTAACTGGCTGTGTGATCAATCAAGCAACATAATGGAAAATCAAACACAATTTAAACCCATACATTTCTTTCTCCATTTGTTTACGGATGAACTCCTTAGTATGTGCCGTCACTTTGTCCGTTTTGTTACAGCAGATAAGAACCGGAATTTTCTTTTTGACGACACTTGCCTTGGTCAAAATATCATACAGGTACCTATTGCATATAAGCCATCAGATGTTAGAATCTTTGCAGGCAGTATATCTATGTGTGTCTATATGTCATTCAAAGTCTGTGTGTGCAGATGCAGTGTGTGAGCTTGCATCCAAAAACTATATAATGTAGCTTGTAATTACTCTGAGGCTGCACGGCAGTTTGGCAAGAATTCCAAGGCATCCACAACAAACACCATGGCAGCTGCTTGGGGCAAGAATTCATCTAGCTTGGGTCGAAGGCGAGAATGCCCAGGAACATCAACAAGATGAACAGGCTTTACTTTGCCCTTCTGTCAAGGGCACCAAAAACAGAAGGGCTTTGTTCAGTTCGATTTGAGTATGTGTTTCAATAACCAACATATTTATAATGATGAAGAAATCACAGTTGTTAACACATCTTTATCTAGTAGGTTTACCGTTTATGTAGTAGAAAAGCAGAAACTGTTATATGACCCCTCATTATAGGAGAAAAAAAAGCAAACTTTCACAACACATGCTTGAATATACTTGTTTATGTAGAAATTTTAACATGTCAAAATATGATATATTACCTTGGTACTCTCAGAATGTAGCACAAAAGTGCCCTCATTGGGTTCCATTGATGTAACAGTACCCTGATGTGAAGAGCCATCTCGAAGCTGGCACAGATGTCAAATCATGTCATGAAAATTATACATCTATTTGGGATTAACAAAAGAAGGATAATTATTCATGCCAATGACTTTAATCGCAAAATTATATATCTTCCAGAAAGTTTAAACATTTTATGTCTGGACATCTTAACTCAGGCAGTCACAACTCAAAAAAAAAAAGTGCTATAGGTAACAATACAATATATGCATCCCAACAATATTTCCAACAACTAGCAATCTGAAGTACTGCAATACGTTTTCAAAAAGTCAAGATATATCAACAAGAACATAAAACAAAAACAAAACTAAATAGCAATCTGAAAGACTGCAATATGTTCTCAAAAAGCTCAAGATAAATCAACAAGACCATACCGAACTGAATGATTAAATCTATCACAACAACCATATTGAATCCTAGGCTTTTCAAGGAACAAGCCCATAATAATGCCAATGCTTACTTGATAGTAAAGCACAGTTTTCCCACTTCCACTCAGCCCGGTGAGGACAATAGTATTAGATTTTGTACGTCCCAGCAAGCGAACTGCAATGCAAAGCATGACATAAAAATTATAAGCACATATAATCTTAAAATAAGATATCTACTCAGCTGATCAAATATATCCGAAAAAGTCCCCAAAAGCAAAATTTCAACAGTGTAATATGGTATAAACATCTAGCTATCCTTTACACATATTTTAGTGGAATCTTATGGTAACACCGTTGCTCAAATGGGGAATTATAAATTTATAACACTGATAAAATATAAAACGTACCCTAAAAACGCGCTAATATAATCTTGAATTACAAAGAGTCCACATGCATTTAGTTTAATTAACTGGGCATCGGTTCAAAGACAACCTAATAATCATATAGCGGTAAGATTTAATTATAAAGATGGAAATTTTACATGTAACCCAATTCTCTATCAAACAATTACTCAAAAAAATCTTTTATTTTTCTTTTTTAGTGTTACTAGAAGGTTAGTAATAGAGAATTACTGGATAAGAGCAAAAGGGTCGTTAGGAGCAAAACGGCGACAGCAGCGTAGAGCTGCGTGGGGGGTATCTGATGAATGTATTCAATTCCTTGATGCAACCATTTCTCTGCTTGAATGTTCCATTCTTCCAGCCCCTCCATTCAATTGATCTATCGAATTTAACTTCCTAATTTGAAAGCTTTGGCAGCAAAAAGAAACCTTTAAAAAAAGAAACAAAACTACATGTCAGATTCAAAAAATAATGTCTGTGACATTGGCGTAAATAAAATTGAGAAAAATAGAGGAGGTTTCACCTGCGAGAGAGACAGAAAGATGATGGGAGAGAATAAGGGAATTCACTTTGGTAGAGGAGAGAAGAAAAGAAAAGAAATCCCTAGATTCAGTTTGGGTGATTTTACGCTTCTAGTTCTGGGTGTAGTAACTAGTAATTGGGAGTTTTAATGAAAATTTCCAAAGCCCAAAAATGTTTATGCCAAATTCCTTTTCTTTTTCGTATTATCATATTTTTTTTGGGAAGAAATAGATTTCCGTTTAAACTATTAATTATTATCATTTAGATTTTTAAATTATGAATTTGATATTAAATTTTTTTTAAATTTTTAAAAATGACATACAAAGTGAAATTTCTTTTAAAATTGTGAGATGATCTCTATGATTTATTGAAACTCTATTTAATGTATTTAATCATGTAAAGAGAAAAAAAAATTATATTGATAAAAAAAATAACATTGTAATTAATTAAAAATTTAAAAACTTTTAATATTAAATTTATAATTTATGAATCAAAATATTAAAAAAAAACAATGATTTATAGACCTCCTATGCAATTAACCTTTTTGTCAATATGTGAGATGCAAGTGCTATAAAAGTATATATTGCCTTTTTGGTTTACAGCTAAATGACATTTATATTATTCATTCTATTTCTGGTTTTCTTTTCTTTGAGACTTTGGAAGTTCCTTAAATTATTTCTTTTTTACTTTATGTTTTTATCGATCAAATTGTGTATAATTCCTGAAAAAAAAAATCTAAAAGGCCAATTTGGTATTCTGAAGTTGATTGTTTTTGTCATGAACTATCATAAATTTTTTTTGTAATAAAGAATTTGAGTTTTTGATTTGAATATTTTGCGAGAAGTGTAAATTGCGAATAGATTTTATGAGTATGACCCAAGAAAATTATTTACACTCAAAGAAAACTTGAATTGAATTCAACACTTAACGCTAACTAGGCGTTCGTTTTATGTCTTACCATCAAATTAACCCTTTTGAAAGAAAAAAAAAACATTTGTTATAACTTTACCCTCTAGATGCTTAATAACGGGAATCAGGCAAGCACGTATAAATGAATTTATTTCTGTAGGAACCAGTTATCAAGCTATTTTCTCTCAAAGTGGAACAAATTTGGTAAAATTGGACAATTTATCGTTAATTTTTATTTTACTTTATTTATTTTTGTTGAAACAGTGTTATGTACAGAATAAATACAATGATTATTTTTTCTTCAAAAAATTGAATTACATAATGAGAGGTAACACCCTCCCATCCTTGGTGTGAGTGGGATTAATCTATAATCTCTTGTCCAAAAACAAGTCACTCTACCGATCAAGTTAGTTGACATCCACGATATATAATAATTGATTTGATTACAATATAAACTCACAGTACTATCACCTAATCTATATAGAAAACCACAAAACTACCACACTAATGAATCAATTCACATAGAAGCCCACAATCCAACGACACTACCCATCTAAAGCGGAAGATATAACCAATTATAAATCGGATAAATAACTCATATAACAGTAAAAATCGAAAAAACTTATTTGTCAATTTATCCCTAATTTTAAATGAAGTTTATAATTGAAGATGACATATAAAGATGGGAAACAAAACCTGTATCCGTTTAATTGTTGATTCGTACATGTTAAAATGCAGGTTCGAGCTTAAATTTTAAGACCCGTTAGAAAATGACTCGTACCAAATTCAACATGCGGAAATTCGGGTCCAGTCTACCCACGGGTTAACAGTTTTGCCCATTAAATATACACAAAATGTACATTTATACTATTAATAAAGTCAGAACCCCCATTTGGTGTCAACTCTTCAAAATGTCTCATAAACCTCTATTTAAATATATAAATCAAACATTTAAATAAGATTATATATAACTTCATTGACTCTAACTTTTCACAATTTTCCCACGTTTTCTCTTTCAATATCTCACCCAAACTTAACTTTCTTACTCTCCTTATCTCTATCATCTTCAACCCACGTATTCCCCAATCTTCTTATCTCTCTCATGTTCATCTCATGTTGATTCTCTCATTCTTTCTATATCTCTCTCTTTATTTCATCTTAATTGATCAACGTTAGTATATGTTTCATCACATGGAAGAAAATATCAACACGCGTGTAGTGCGTGTTGAGATGTTCAAAACTCCTCACATCTTTCTCTCATATTTTTTTCCACTATCCCACTCAGACTTAACTTCTCCACTATCCTTATCTCTCTTATCTTCAATCCATTTAGATTTTCTTTATTTCTCTTTATCTTCTCTACATTTTCAATTGTTCTTATTTCTTTTTGGTGATTCTAACCGGATTATTATTCTCTTGGAGTTTTTTTGCACGTTAAGTTTTCTAATAGAAAGTATGTGATCATTACATATGCCTAGTATGCTTATAGGTAAAAAAATAATTGTTAGTATATTGTTTTATCAAATAAAAAAGTAGATAAACACGGGCATAGCACATGTTGAGATGTTAGTAATATTAATAAAACTATAACCCCTATTTGGTGTCCATCCTTCAAAATGTCCCTTAAACCCCTACTTAAATATATAAATCAAATATTTAAATAAGGTTATATACCTACTTTCTACATTTTTTCACATGTTTTTCTTTCTCAGTATGTCACGTAAGTTTAACTTCTTTATTCTCTTTATTCCTGTCATCTTCAACCAACGTATTCCCCGCTCATCTTATCTCTATCGTGTTTGATTTGCTCGTTCTTTCTATATATCTCTTTATTTTATCTTAACTGATCAACCTTAGCATATGTTTCATCACATGGAAGAACAAATTAACATGACACTAGTTAACCTCATCAAAGAAGGTCTACTGATTTCTCTTTCACTCCCATTCCCTCCCTCTCTCTCCTAGATGACCTTTCTCAATCTATTGGACGGCGACAACGACTTTGAAGATTTACGACAAAGATCTCTGTAACTCTGAAACTGTAAGTCTCCCTCTTTCTCTTCTTCGTCTCTAAGATTCTAACAGTCAATAAAACTCTAAAACACCTTCACCCCTCTCTCTAATCCCTGCAAAATTAACCTCTATCTCCCTGTTAATTATATCAGTTATGTTAATTATATTAGTTACTATTATTTGTTATTTGTATTAAGGGTAGAATAGTCTTTCTTTCTTATTTTACTAGTTTATATAAACTTTGCCTTCTGATGTATTACATAGTCTTTCTTTAGCTAATGAGAACCCTAACCTCCGTTTTCCTTTTTAGTATTCACATGGTATCAAGGCCGCAATTGTTTGCCTAGTATCAAGGGTTTGTTTGTTGACTCTGTTCATGATTTAATAAAAATATTTGTTGGTTCTTGCTTTTCCTACAACTAGTTTTATTCTTTCCTCTCTCTTTCAATTTTGCTACTCAAAAGACCACACGAAACTGAACTTTGGCACGTCGGCTCCACTTGAGGGTAGGATTTCCCAGCGGCAGGGCTCGAGATCGTCGGATATGGGGCAGTACCCGGCAAGAGTCACCTTGTATGCGGTAGCCGCCACTGATTAAAACTCAAATATGGTTACGCTCTCTGTTCAGGGCACTTCCACGGCGTCGTTCATGCACGGGGGTGGCATTTCGGGGTTCTGGTTTTGCTTCATGGGTTTGAATGATTCAATTTGAGTTGGTTTCAAATTACCTTTGAACCAAGAGAGGAAACCCAGCCGCCATCGACCCAAACTCGAATACGGTTACGCTATCTGGTCGGGGCACTTCCAAGGCTCCGTTCATGCACGGGGCTGGTGTTTCGAGCTTCTAGTTTTGCTTCTTGGGTTTTGATAATTCGACAGATTACCTTTGAATGTGTTTCGGGCTTCTGGTTTTTCTTTTTAGGTTTCGATGATTCGATGAATTACCTTTGAACCAAGAGAGGAAACCCATGATTGGCTGGTTTGTGAATTGTAATTTGCGTGTGAGAGTGGTGGTTTTCCGTTAACTAGAGAAGGAATATAATTCAATTCTGCTTTTGCTTTCTTAATTCTGATTTGAATTGCATCTCTGTTTATTATCTCCAGTACTGTGATAGCTAGTGCTAGAGACGATTCTCTGCAGTCTATTAATGTGCAATTAGATGGCAAGAATTATTCATATTGGAGTTATGTAATGAAGAATTTTTTGAAAGGCAAAAAGATGTGGGGTTATATCACATGCACTTCGGTCAGGTCTACTGATAAGAAAGCTATCGATTATACAGAATTGTTGGATTCTTGGGACGTAGATTATTCGAAGATTACTACTTGGATTAATAATTCTGTCGTGCATTCGATAGACACTCAGTTGGTGAAATATGAGACAACCAGGGAAGTTTGGGAGCATCTGGCAAGATTATACACCCAGTCTAACTTTGCAAAACAATACCAGCTAGAGACGGATATTCGTGGACTTCAGCAGAAAAATATGAGCATTTAGGAATTTTATTCTACTATGACCGACCTATGGGACCAATTGGCACTTACAGAATTGAAAGAGTTGCGGGCGTTTACTTCTTACATTGCCCGAAGAGAAGAACAATGACTAGTTCAATTTCCAATAGCGCTCCATGATGATTTTGAAGGGCTGCATGGGATCGATTTTGCATCGCAGTCCACTTCCTTAAGTGGACTTGGTGGTCAGTGAATTGTTGGCAGAGGAGATATGCCTTAAGTCTCATGCAGGGAAAGGGATTGTTCCAATATCCAATTCTTTTGTCTTCGAAACACCAACGCATTAATGAATGCCTCCCAGTAATTAAAATAGGTCAAATTTAAGGGTTGTTCCTGATGAATGCAATTTTTGTAAGCAGAAGAGTCAGTGTCCTACGTTGTTGAATAGAACCAAACAGTTGCAGTACCGACAACAACAACCCCAACAAAAACAACAAAAACAACAGCTACCACTGCCATCACAGGTTCCTCCAACATGGAAGTTTGGAAATCAATCACAGCAATGGACTTTCAGGCCACCTAAGCCTAATACTGCTATGGTTGCACCATCATTGGACCCCTATATGTTTGAACAGTTTCAGAAGTTCCTTACCACATAACTGCATGTTATGTCTGCCTCTTCTCATATAGGTTTGTCACCCTCTGGTTATTCAAGTATGTCTTCCTTGTGGGTCTTAGACTTTAGAGCCTCTCATCATATGTCACCTGATTTGTCATCCTTTGTTTCCTTATCTCCTAACTCTTCTGTTTCAGTTATGATTGCTGATGGTACTCCTATGCCTTTAACAGGTGTCAGTTCCATTGTCACACCTTGTTTGTCTCATACTCATGTTTATTACATTCCTAATCTTACTTTGAATCATATTTCTGTTAGTCAATTATGTGAATCTGGATACTTAATTTTTTTTTCTCTACTACTTGTTTTGTGCAGGACCTGTAATCTCAGAAGTTAATTGGGACCGACCGTAAGCAATGAGGACTTTATGTTTTGGATCAGCTCAAAGTACCAGAAATTGCAGCTTCCAGTGTTGATTTGTCATCGTTTCATTTGAATTGTTCATCTTCTAATTTTTATTTATGGCATTCTCGTCTTGGTCATGTTTCAGCATTCGTTTACAGTTTTTAGCTTCTACTGGAGCATTAGGAAATGTGAAAACTTATGATATTTCTGATTGTAGTGGTTGCAAATTGGCAAAATTTTTTGTTTTACTTTTTAATAGAAGTATTTCTTTTTCTCTTGTACCATTTGATCTAGTTCATTCTGATATGTGGGGACCTTCTCATATGCCCACAAAAGGAGGGTCGCGATATTATGTTTCCTTCGTTGATCATTGCACTCATTTTTGTTGGGTTTATCTTATGAAGCGCCATTCTGATTTCTTTACTATTTTTCATACTTTTGGTGCTCTCATCAAAACTTAACATTCAGCTGTTATCAAGATTTTCGATGTGATTTGGGTAGGAAATATACTTCTAATGATTTTTTTGAATTACTTGCTTTCGATGGAACAATTCACCAAACTTCTTTTACAGACACTCCTGAGCAGAATGATGTTGCTAAAGGAAAACATAGGCATCTTGTTGAGACTGCTCGTTCTCTCTTATTGTCAGTCCATGTTCCTAGTGAATTTTAGGGAGAAGCCATCCTTATTGCTACTCATTTGATTAATAGGATTCCTACCTCCCATAATTTAGGTTTGTCACCCTTTGAAAAATTATATGGTTGTGCTCCTAATTACTCATCTTTGTGCGTGTTTGGATCTACATGTTTTGTCCTTTTGCCTTCTGTCGAACATAGTAAATTGTCATCTTGGTATGCTATTTAAGTCTTTCTGGGTTATAGAGCAGGTCAAAAAGGATATCGTTGTTATGATCCAGTTAGTAAAAAATTATATGTATGTCGTCATGTTAAGTTTCTTGAGCATATACCTTTCTTTTCCATTCCTGCTAGTTCTCTTAATATGACTCAGTCTTATCTTATTCATATTGATCCCTTCACTTTTGATACTGATGACATCACAACCCTTGCTTCACATTCACCTATTCCTGCTTTAGATTCCAATTCTTGCAGAGTTCTTGCTGATAGTTCAACAACTGGTACCTTGGCTCCTGATACATTTGTTGCTCCCTCTCCTCCTATAGCTACCCAATCACCTCCTGAGATTGTGGTTCCTCCTCCTGCTCATCCTACACATATTCATAAATCAACTCAACTACCAAATTTTGCTTACTCTTATCATTCTAGCTCATTTGCTTCCACTTTAGCTTCTATTCACTGTCTTTCTGAGCCCTTGTCCTATAGAGAGGCAGTTTGTGATCCACTTTGGCAATATGCTATGGCTGAGTAACTTACTGCGATGCACCAGACACACACTTGGGATTTAATACCTCTTTCACTAGGTAAACGAACAATTGGCTCTCGTTGGGTTTATAAAATCAAAACCAAGTCTGACGGGTCTATTGAAAGATACAAAGCCCGGTTGGTTGCTAAGGGATATTCTCAAAAGTATGGCATGGATTATGAGGAGATCTTTGCTCCGGTTGTAAAAATAACTACAATTCACACCCTCATTACAGTCGCCTCTGTTCATCGTTGGCACATATCTCAGATGGATGTTAAAAATGCCTTCTTGAATGGTGACCTTCAAGAAGAGGTTTACATGTTACCCTCTCTAGGGGTTCCTTATCAACCTGGTGAAGTTTGCGGGCTTAGAAAAGCTCTTTATGGTCTCATGCAGGCACCTCGAGCCTGGTTTGTGAAGTTCTCTACAGTGATTACTTCACTTAGGTTCTGTAATAGCTATCATGATTCAGCCTTATTTATCAAAAATACCATTGTGGGTCATATTATACTTTCTTTGTATGTTGATGATATGATTATTACTGGTGATAATGTTGATGGGATTGTAGCACAAAAATCAGAGTTAGCTTGTTATTTTACAATGAAGGATTTAGGCTCGCTGCGTTACTTTCTGGGAATAGAAGTTGCCTCCTCTCCAAAAGGTTATCTTCTTTCTCAATCTAAGTATATAACTGACATATTTAAGCGTGCTCGTCTTACTGATAATAAGACTTTTGATACACCTCTTGAACTTAATGCTCAGTATTCTTCTTCTGATGGCTCTCCCTTGCCAGATCTTAGCTTATATCGTAATGTTGTTGGTAGCTTTGTTTATCTCACCATCACTCTTCCCGATATTGCTTATGTTGTTCATATAGTTAGTCAGTTTGTTACTTCGCTTATTACTGTTCATTGGAATGCTGTTTTTGGCATTTTGAGGTATCTTTGTGGTATTCAATTTCAGGGTCTTTTATTTCCATCTACTTCATCCTTAGAGCTGCGTGCATTCTCTGATGCTGATTGGGCAAGTGACCATACATATCGTAAATCTATCACTGGATTTTGTATTTTTCTGAGTGATTCTCTTATTTCTTGGAAGAGTAAGAAGCAAGATGTTGTTTCTAAATCTTCCACAGAGGTAGAGTACCGTGCCATGGCTTCTACTACTTTTGAGATAGTTTTGTTGCGTCGGCTACTTGCAGATATGGGTGTTTTTCTTCATCGGCCTACTTTTTTGTATTGTGACAACAAGAGTGCTATTCAGATTGCGCGCAATTCATGAGCAGACCAAACATATTGAGATGGATTGCCATGTCACTCAACATCATCTTCAAGTTCGCATTCTTATGATACCTTTCATCTCTTCTAATATGCAGATTGCTGACTTGTTTACAAAGTCGCATTCCACTTTGCGTTTTCATTTTTTGTCCAGTAAACTCTCGATGCTTATTGCAGCCACTTCATAAGTTTGAAGGGGATGTTAATTATATTAGTTACTATTATTTGTTATTTGTATCAAGGGTAGAATAGTCTTTTTTTCTTATTTTACTAGTCTACATAAACTTTGCCTTATGATGTATTACACACTTTCTTTAACAAATGAGAACCCTAGCCTCTGTTTTCCTTCTTAGTATTCACACTCCCTTAATCGAGTTCACTAGGTAATGATTTCAATTCATCAGGGAAATTTTTTTCCCAAACAAATTGTTGATGCCGCTTACTGTTGGTGCTGACGTGGCCGGAACGCTGACGTGGCACGAGTGTTGGTAGAGGCAGGGAGCTGATATAGCTTGCGTGCGGATACGATCTGAGCCCTGCACAAGTAACAGAAGTGAACTAAAGGCTCTCAGAAGGAGGGGAAGGGAATATCTCCGAGGGCGCTCCGATGCTTAAATTAGCAGGGGTTAAAGGAGAAGCCGAGGGCTCAAAAGAAGCCGAGGGCTTAAGTAGTTGGAGAATAAGTAAGTGTGTGTGTGTGTATCCATCTGGTGAAGTCCATACCTTGGCCCATTTATAGTCATCTGCCAAAGGAGAGGGTATGATTACAAGCTCAGGAGAAAGAACGCTGTAGGGTGGCCGTAGGGCAGCCATAGAGTGGCTGCAGGGCTAGGGGGTCATAGGGTAACTGGTGGTTGTAAGGTGGCCGGTGGTTGTAAGGTGGCTGATGGCTGTAGGGGAGATCCAGACATAGGTTTTACCGGGTCATCCTTCATGGGCTTGGGGATTTTGCTAGGCCGGAGGGTGCGTTGGCCGCTTGTCTGGGCCGGAGAGGTAACTGGACCAGAACACTTATTGGGTTGGAAGGTCCGTTGGGCCTTTTGTTGGATTGGAGCACTCTGCTGGGCTTGGTGCTGGTTTGGGCCAGGGCTTGGTGCTCGTTTGAGCCGGAGTATTTTGGGCCAGGGCTTGGTGCTCGTTTGGGCCGGAGTATTTTCGGCCATATCACAGGCCCCCCACTTTCTTGAGTACATTTATGTGCTTAAGGAAGTATATCACGGGACAGACTTTAAAAGGAGCTTAAGAGTAGAACTTGGTTGTGGGAGCTAGACCGTCATTCTCAGGAGGCGAAGGGTTTTCTTGAAAATCATAAAGCCAGACTTCCGTTTAAATATTTCTCCTGGGATTTAGACCGTGCCGTTTCGATAGCCACAAAGTTTTCTCTTTTTCCGTTTTTTGCATTTATTACCCTTGCTGAACGTGTTTTCCCTTTTTATAAAAAAAAGGTTTCTGACACATTTTGTCTTAAGAAGAAACGGATTCAGTTTCTGAGATTGAGAGGGAGGAGCAGTCATACTTTCTGACAGAGGAGTCATTTCCTTAGAGAATTCTGAGGGTATTGATCCTGGAGAGGGAGGGGAGCCAGCAGCCTCTTGAGGGATTTACTCTGGAGGAGGATCGTGGTTCAACGAATATGGACCTCTTTTAGATTCCGAGTGGGGGCGTTGGCCTCTTCCAGATTTCCAGTGGGAGTCGAGGAAGGAGTGGTGCCGTGTCTCTGGATGGTGGGCCTTCCTGGCCCCGTGCTTATTGGAACCAAGGAAGAGGATGAGCACCACTAGTTCATTTAAAGCCAGGGTGTCCTCTTCCCTAATTCCAAGTGGTGGCTAATGAGGGGGTCCTCTTGGGCCAGGAGCTTTTTAGGCCTTGGACCCTCGAGCTTATTGGAACGGAAGAAGAAGAGGGGGGTCAGCTTGCTCCTGGTCCTTGGAAGTTGAGAGTAAGGCGCAACCATCCCTCTGGTGGTAGCAAGATAAGGGGGCGGCAGCTGCTCTTTCCTTGCCTTAGGGTCACTGTCCTTTTCTTTGTACTTCGAGGCCGTTAGAGTCCTTTTTTACTTGTACTTCGAGGTCGTTAGTTGTAATCCTTTAAATTAATAAAATATCTTTTACTTCAATCTTTGTCTTCGCACAATATTCTTACTTTTTACACTTGTGTGAATGAATGAATGGATGTTGATTTTGACGAAATCCGAAAGAAGTTTCAAAAATTCATTCAAGGAGTAGCCTTGGTAGGGCGTTCTTGGAATGTCTGAACCTTGAAGAACAAGGTCGTGCATTTATAGCACAAGTTCAAACGCTGGGACTTTTAGAGAACTTGGTCGAGGGTTAGATAAGGCTCGGACTTTGGAGGATCCTTGAAGAAAATATGGCCGAGTGTATGCAACGTAGCTCATATGCTCGGACTTTTTGGAGAATTCGGCCAAGCGTTGACAAGGCTCGGACTTTGGAGAATTCGGTCGAGTGTTGACAAGGCTCGGACTTTTGGAGAAACTGGCCGAGCGATAGACAAGGGCTCAGACTTTTGGAGGAACTAGCCGAGCGATAGACAAAAACTGGCCGAGCGATAGACAAGGCTCGGACTTTTGGAGAATCGTTGGAGAACATAGCCGAACGTACACAGCTCATACGCTCGGACTTTCTGGAGAATACGACCGAGCGATAAACAAGGCTCAGATTTTTGGAGAAACTCTTGGAGAAAACATGGCCGGGCTTATGCAACGCAGCTCATACGCTCGGACTTCTTAGAGAATATGACCGAGCGTTGATGAGGCTCAAATTTTGGAGAAACTAACCGAGTGATAGACAAGGCTAGGATTTTTGGAGAATTGTTGGAGAACATGGCCGAGTGTATGCAACGCAACTCATACACTCGGAATTTTTGGAGAATACGATCGAGTGATAGACAAGGCTCGGAATTTTGGAGAAAACATGGCCGAGTGTATGCAACGCAGGTCATACTCTTGGACTTTTTGGAGAATACGACCGAGCGTTGACAAGGCTCAGATTTTGGAGAAATTCTTGGAGAAAACATGGCCGAAGATATGCAATGCAGCTCATACTCTTGGACTTCTTGGAGAATATGACCGAGCGTTGACAAGGCTCGGATTTTGGAGAATCCCTGGAGAAAACATGGCCGAGCGTATGCAACGCTGCTCATACGCTCGGACTTTTTAGAGAATGTGACTGAGCGTTGACAGGGCTCAGATTTTTGGAGAAATCCCTAGATAAAACATGGCCGAGAGTATGCAACGCAGCTCATATGCTCAGACTTTTTGGAGAATACGACCGAGCGTTGACAAGACTCAGATTTTGGAGAAATCCTTGGAGAAAACATGGCCGAGTGTATGCAACATAGCTCATACGCTCGGACTTTTTGGAGAAACTGGCCAAGCGTTGACAAGGCTCAGATTTTGGAGAAATCCTTGGAGAACATGGCCGAGCGTATGCAACGCAGCTCATACGCTCATAATTTTTGGAGAATACGATCGAACGTTGACAAGGTTGGGATTTTTGGAGAATTCCTGAAGAAAACTTGGCCGAGCGTATGCAACACTGCTCATAAGCTCAAAATTTTTGGAGAATACGACTGAGCGTTGACAAGGCTCGGATTTTTGGAGAATCCCTGGAGAAAACATGGCTGAGCATATGCAACACTGCTCATACGCTCGGACTTTTTGGAGAATACGACCGAGCGTTGACAAAGATCAGATTTTGGAGAAATTCTTGGAGAAAACATGGCCAAGCGTATGCAACGCAGCTCATACGCTCGAACTTTTTGGAGAATACAACTGAGCATTGACAAGGCTCGGATTTTGGATAAATTCTTGGAGAAAACATGGTCGAGCGTATGCAACACTGCTCATATGCTCAAAATTTTTGGAGAATACAACCGAACATTGACAAGGCTGGGATTTTTGGAGAATTCCTGGAGAAAACTTGGCCAAGTGTATGCAACACTGCTCATACGCTCAGAATTTTTGGAGAATACAACTGAGTGTTGACAAGGCTCAGATTTTTGGAGAATCCCTGAAGAAAACATGGCCGAGCGTATGCAACGCTGCTCATACGCTCGGACTTTTTGGAGAATATGACCGAGCATTGATGAGGCTTGGATTTTGGAGAAATTCTTGGAGAAAACATGATCGAGCGTATGCAATGCTGCTCATACGCTCGAAATTTTTAGAGAATACGACCGAGTGTTGACAAGGCTCGGATTTTTTGAGAATCCCTGGAGAAAACATGGCCGAGTGTATGCAACGCTGCCCATACACTCGGAATTTTTGGAGAATATGACCGAGAATTGACAAGGCTCAGATTTTGGAGAAATCCTTGGAGAAAACATGGCCGAGCGTATGCAACACAGCTCATACGTTCAGACTTTTTGGAGAAACTGGCCGAGTGTTAACAAGGCTCGAATTTTGGAGAAATCCTTGGAGAACATGGCCGAACGATCAAGACTTGGAGAATCTTAGGTTCGTGTAGCTTCCTCCTTTCTGCGCACGTCGGCCTTTCTGTCCATTCTAGGCCTATTAAGTTTACCTTTTTGTAGGCGTGTCAAACGATGGCTATTGATAAGAAATAGCAGCGTGTTGGTTACGGCATAGGGCTCGTTTTAGTGACATCTGGCACCTCGGAGACTGGAAACGGTGCCTGGGGAACAGTAGGCGGCGTTTCCTTTCATCTGACGCGCAGATTGACGTTTCTCATTTTTGTTGCCAAAGCTTCTATATAAGCAGGTTCCCCCTTCCTTCACTTTGCATTTTTGAGAGATCTTGAGCATTAGTTAAAGTCAGAGAGCGTTCAGCATTTTTAGGAGTCTTCCACAAAATCCTTTTCTTTCTAGGTGAGTAAGATGTCTGGGGGTAATGATACAAGTGGAACCCTGTCTAGGGAGTTAGAGGAGGCGATGAACGCTTCTTCTAGTGATGGGGTTTCCTCTCAGGAGGTGGCTCCTAGGGGGGACAGGCCCTCGTGCTGTATGAGGGAGATAGAGGGGAGGGCGAGGAGGCAAAGTCGTCTGGAGAGGGGGACGTTCAGGTGTCAATGCTTATTAGGGATGACGCCCTAGATACTGAGAGGGAGGAATGGACATTCGAAGCGAACTTCATTCCGAGCGTAGCGAAGGAGGCCAGCCTTATGAGGACGAGGGTCAAATATAGGATCCCCTTGGAGTTTCACATGAGGGCCCTCGAGGGTGGAGAGAGGGTCTGTGATGCCCTGTCGAGCCGAGTGCCTTACAAGCTGTGTGTTTATAAATTCCAACTTAAGGCTGGGCTCAGACTTCCTCTCCACCCATTCCCCTGTTCGATACTTAGATACTTTAGCATTGCACTAAGCCAACTGGTGCCCAATTCGGTTCGACTAATCTTGGCATTCATCGCCGTGTGCCAGGAAGTTGGAGGGGTGATGAACATCAACGTGTTCAAGGCCCATTTTCAGCTAGCCCAACTCGGTCATTCAGGATGGATCATTGTCAACTCAAGGCAGGGGAAGAGTATTCTGAAAGAGAAGCCTTCCTCTATAAAGCGGTGGAAGAGGGACTTTTTCTTTGTTCAGAGCGCTGAGAGCTTTGACATCCCTCTCAATTGGAGTCCGGAGTGTGTTGGTAAATGCAAAAAACCACACCTCCTGCCTCATGAGCAGAAAATGTTGAGGGCGATGCTGGTCGTGCCCCTGGACATCGAGGTGCTCGGAGATAACGAAGAACTCCACAGGCGCGGCTGTGTCCTCGCAGCTTTCCCCCGACCCTCGAGCATGGTAGTCGTTGATTTGCTAGTTTATAGAAACCCTGTCTTTTTCCTCCAAGTCTTTAATACTTTTTTTTTCGTCTTTTGTGTAGACATTTAGATGGCAGCGATGGCCAGGCACTTGGCTCGTGAGAAGAAAAGGGCCGCGCAGGCTAGCGGATTTGGGCAAAAGAAGAAGGCCAAGGTCCCATCCATGGTTCCAAGTCTTGCTGATAGTTCCCCGAGGCCCTCGAATCCTAAGGAACGGGTGGACCTAGTTACTCCGCCTCCTCTTCCAGGGGCATCTCTGCCTCATGAAGCGTTTGGGATAGCCCCTCTTTTCACTTCAAGGTGGGCTTTGAGGACGGATGACTCCGTGTTGGCTAACCCCAGGTTGGCTCGTGAGTATCTAGTGCTAGGGATTCCTCCTCGTGACGTGGTAGATGCCTCGTCAAAGCCTATCGAGGCGCTGTGCTCTGTCGTGGAGGTTGTTTTTTCTCAGGTAATGCTTGCCTCACTTTTTAGTTGGTCCACATATTTCGACTATTCTTGACGAGGCTGCTTTTTTAGGTCGGGGTTCTTGCTGGGGTGCTTTCTCGGTGCACCTTGGATATGGCAGATCGTCTAGCCAAGACTCAGCACAAGTTGGAGGAGTCCCAGAACTTGGCCCATGACTTGTCCATCTCTTTTGAAAAGGCAGAGAGGGACATGGCGGAGGCAATCTTTGAGAGGGATCACAGGCGCCGAGTTAAAGAGGTTTTGAAGGAGGAGCTATAAGAGGTTCACCGTCGGGCCACAGAGAAGAAGACATCCTTGACCAAAGAGGGGGCAATCCAGTACTTTGAGGGTTTCAACGAAGCCAAGAGAAGGGTTATGCTCTTTTTTTCGGAGATAGATTTCTCGGGTCTTAACTGGCGGCCGATTCAGAGGGGTCTGATGCTGTTTCGTCTGGAGAGGGTGCAGAGGGGACCGCTAGTGTCGACGCCCAAGAGGATCCAGGTTGTGAGATCCAGCTAGGCCCAAAGAGTAAAGCTGGGGATGCAGGAGATGACGAGGGTAGAGTGGGGAGTGATGGTGACGCCCATTAAGTTCCTTAGAATAGGCCTGTTTTTGTATCTAAGGTCGATAGTGCCTTTTCTTTGTACTCTTTTTTTAACTTAAGAAAATTTTATGGAGTTCAACTTTCAATCTTTATTGAATTTTTGCTTTTACATTTTGTATTTTATTGATAAAACCTATGGAGGATCTCCGCGTTCCAGGTGCGGGGGATGGTTCTGCCATCCATATCTTCGAGCTCATAGGTGCCAACTCTATAAACCCTTCGTATCCTATAAGGGCCCTCCTAGTTTGAGACGAGCTTCCTAGTGCAGTGAAGATGGGACACTTCACTCTTCCGGAGGACGAGGTCATGTAACTTAAAGTCTTTAATTCGGGAGTAATAGTATCAAGCAGCCCTCTGCTGATAAGCAGCTAGACAGATTTGGGTTTTATCCCGAGCTCCTTTGACCAGATCCGCGTTCATCCTTAACCCTTCCTTGTTGTGGCTCAGTTCAAAGCATTATACTCTCATTGACGGGATCCCGATTTCAAGAGGGATGACGACCTCCGATCCGTATGCCATGAAGAAAAGAGTTTCCACTGTTGGCGTCCGTACTGTCGTCCGATAAGCCCAAAGGATATTGGAGAGCTGGTCAGCCCACTGCTTGTCGGCCTCATCAAGTCTTCTTCTGATTCCTTAATGAAGTCTCCTATTGCTTACTTCAGCCTGGCTATTGGCCTACGGATACCCAACGGACGAGAACCTGTGCTCGATGTTGAGGTCATTGCAGAATGTCTTGAACCGAGAGCTATCGAACTATTTTCCATTGTCTGTGATCAACACCCGAGGGATCCCTAACCAACATACTATTGATCTCCAGACAAAGTTTCGGGTTTGATGATCCGTGATGCTGGCCAGTGGCTCTGCCTTGACCCACTTGGTGAAATAATCAATGGCCACAATGAGGTGCTTCCTCTGCCCAGTGGCTGTTAGGAACAGGCCAAGGATGTCCATCCCCCACATAGTGCGATATTGGAGACCACCGCTAGCAGTTCTCACATTTCTTGACCAAGTTTGCTGCATCATCCTTCATTGTGGGCCAGTAGAACCCTTGGCGGAGAACCTTGAAAGCTAAGGCCTGAGCTCCCAAGTGATTCTCGCATATTCCTTTGTGGACCTCTCGTAGAGCATTATCAGCCTCCCTGGGCCCGGGGTATCATAGGTAAGGCATGGTCAGGGCCCTTTTGTACAATTGCCCTTCCATGAGGGTGTATTGCGTGGCACGGGAGATCAACTTACTAGTTTGATCCTTCTGCTCAGGTACAGTGCTGTCTTGTAGATACTAGAGGATCGGATCTATCCATGTGGGTCCTTCCTCTACTAGCAGGACTGGAGCCTTGTCTATACTTGGTGTAGAGAGAGTTTCTCGATAGACAGCTCGATTGGTTACCAGGTGCTGAGAAAAGACCAAGTTAGCCAGGGTATCTGCTTTGGAGTTTTTGGCTCGAGGGATATGAGTTATCCGAAACGTCTTGAACATGGCGGCTAACTCCTTCACCTTCTGGAGATAATGGGCCGGCTTCTCCCCCTTGGCCTCAAACTTTCCATTTACCTGACTCATTACCAGCTGAGAGTCGTTGAACGTGTCTAAAACCTCGACAGCCAATGCTTTGGCCAACCTTAGGCCGGTTAAGAGAGCTTAATACTCTGCTTCTTTATTGGAGGTCCCAAATTCGAACCTCAAGGCATACTCAATCGTAAAGCCTTTCGAACTGCAGAGGATGAGCCCCGCTCCACTCCTTAGTGAATTAAAGGATCCATCCACATGGAAGGTCCATCCTAGAGAGTCCTCACTGGGCACAGATGTCGTGGATTCATCCGAGTCTATCGACAGAGTCGTCTCCACAATTAATTCAGCTAGAGCCTGACCTTTAATTGCTTGTCAAGGCCAGTAGTGGATGTCAAATTCTTCCAGCTCTACTGCCCATTTCACTATTCTCCCAGAAACACTTGGGTTATGCAAGATTTGCCTTAAGGGTTGGTCTGTCAGGAAGACGATGGTGTGCGCTTAAAAATAAGGTCAGAGCTTCCGTGCCACCACTACCAGGGCATAAGCCATCTTTTCAATAGGATGGTACCTGGTCTCGGCTTCATAGAGAATTTTACTGACATAGTAGATAGGCTTCTGGACTCCTACTTCTTCTCGTACCAAGATGGAGGCCACAGTGCTCTGACTGGTCAACAGATAAAGGAAGAGCTCCTCACCCTGGAGCGGCTTAGTTAGGAGTGGTGGCGAACTCAAATACCGCTTCAAATCTTCAAAAAATTCTTGGCAGTCTTCAGACTAGGAGAAATCTTTGGCCTTCTTTGATGGCCTTAAAGAAAGGAAGTTACCTTTCCGCTGATTTGGACATGAAGCGGTTCAGAGCGGTGACTCTGCCGGTGAGCCACTTAACTTCTTTCACAGACTTGGGAGGGGTTATATCAAGGATGGCCTTTATCTTCTCCATATTAACTTCTATTACCCTCTAGGTGACCATGAACCCTAAAAATTTTTCACCAGTTACCCGAAAGCGCATTTGGACATATTAAGCCTCATGTTATACTGGTGCAATACCCCGAACGCTTTTTTCATGTTAGAGCAGTGGTTTCGCGCTTCTGCACTCTTGACCAGCATATCATCCACGTAAACTTCCATGTTCCGCCCAATCTACCCCTTGAAGATCTTGTTTACCAGCCTCTGATTGGTCACCCCAGCGTTCTTGAGTCCGAAAGGCATGACTTTGTAATAATACAGCCCTCGGTTGGTGATGAAGGCAGTTTTATCTTGATCCGGCTCGTTCATGAAGATCTGATTGTAGTAGGAGTACGCATCCATGAAAGAAATGAATTCATACCCTGAGGTGGTGTCTACCAACTGGTCAATCCGAGGGAGGGGGAAACTGTCCTTTGGGCAAGCCTTATTTAAATTGGTGAAGTCAATGCAAATGCACCACTTGTCACTGGACTTACGGACCATTACCACGTTAGACACCCACTCCGGGTATCTTACCTCGCTGATAAAGCCAACTTCTAATAGCTTATCTACCTCAGCGTTAATTGTCGTCTGTCGTTTAGGTGATACTCGATAGTCCCAGGGCTGATCCCCGGCATGTCCGAGGCCGACCAAGCAAACAAGTCTCTGTTCTTCCAGAGCAGGGAGATGAGCTTATTTTTGTGCTCTTCGGGGAGGTTTGTGTCTGTTTGGACAATCCGGGCGGGGTCTCTTCCGAGTGGTATCGAGGTCAACTCCTCTACAAGTCGTCTCCTAGGTGTCTTCATCTCATCTCTGAGACCTCAAGGGGCAGGGCCTCTGTCTTCTTCCCTTCTCTGATGGCATTCAGGTAACAAGCCCGAGAGATTTTTTGATCCCCTCTAATCGCTCCTATACCTTTACTGGTGGGGAACTTGACCTTCAAGTGATAGGTGGAAACAACGGCCTTCAGCTTGTTGAAGGTGGGTCGACCGATGATCATATTGTAGGAGGAGAGTTGCTTGACTACCAAGAAGGTGGTCTGCACTGTGGAGGTCCTTGGCGTCGTTCCTGCGGTCACTAGGAGGACTACAGTCCCTTCAGCGAACACTGGAGAACCGTTGAAACCATAGAGAGGGGCTGAGGCTGGCTTCAGATGTCTATTCTTCAGCTCTATGCATTGGTAAACATCATGGAACAATATGTCCACTGAACTCCTATTGTCAATCAGGACCCTCCGCACTTCGCAGTTGGCTACCAAGAGAGTGACTGCCACTACATCGTCGTGAGGAGTCTGCACGTCCTCCAAATCATCCTCCGTGAAGGAAATCACTGGCTCAATTCTTCTTTTCTTGTGGGGGCTGCTAACGGAGGCTATGGCTCTAGCGTAGGCTTTACTGCCCTGCTCCAAACTACCTCCCGCAGCCGAGACCCCGCAGATGGTCTTGATGATGCGGGTGGTTGTGGCCACCTTCTACTTCTTCTGAATGGGCCCTTCTTGCTCGGCCCTAGGGCTTCTTTGCGGATTCCTCTGCTCTTGCTGGCGATAAGATCGTCCAATTTCTCTTCTCGGCAGTGCAAGCTCGTCCTTTATCCGAGGCTCGGTAAATTCTTTTAAGTACCCTTGGTTGATTAGAGCTTCAATCTGTTCCTTCAGGTCATGACATTCCTCAGTGTCATGACCATAGTTCTTATGGAAACGGCACCACCGCCTCTGGTTACCTCCAAGATGCGGCTTTTTAGGCGGCCACTGAAGGACAGACTTGTCTTGGAGTTGCATGAGGACGTTTTTCTGGGTGGCATTGAGTGGGGTGAAGCCATCAACTCGAAGGTGAGGTCTGTACGTGTTCTCCTGGTGGGGCCTCTTAACTGTCCCCTTCTGGGGATCAGGATCATTCCTCTTCTTCTTAGCTTCCCCTTCCCTTTCTCTTCTGAAGGGTTGGTCATCTTCTGCTAACATGTATTTCTCGGCCCGGGCCAGGATTTCGTTCATGTCTCGGGGTAGGTGCCGAGTCAGTTTAAAGCTGAATATGCCCGATCTCAATCCATCTTTGAAGGTCATTACTTGGACATTTGGGTCGAGGTCGGGAATCTCCCATGCTGCAGTATTGAACCGTGAGATATAAGCTTTGAGCCTCTCCTTCGCTGCTGGATGATGTTGAAGAGGCTCTCTGAAGTCTTCTTGGGCCCCTTACTACTGAGGAAATTGGAGGCGAAGACGTAGCTGAGTTCTTTGAAGTTGCTGATGCTCCCTGGCTTCAGCCTTGAGTACCAGGTACTTGTTGCCTTTCCGAGAGTCAGAGGAAAGGCACGACACATGACCTGGTCCGAGTGCCGGTGCAGCATCATGGTCGTCTTGTAGTGCTGTAGGTGATCCATAGAATTTCTGGAGCCGTTATACATCTTCACTTGAGGCATCCTGAAGTTGGGTGGAAGCGGGGTCTCGATGACATCTTTTTTGAATTGAGGGTCTAGGATGCAAAGTTCATCTATGAGGCTGGGATTCTTGCACCTCAGAGCCGAGTCTATTTTTTCTTCCATTTCCTCAAATCGTCTATCTAGGCTGAGGTTACCTTTGGAGGAAGAGCTTTCTTTGGATCGGTTGTTACGCGGCGAGGGCTCGGTATGGGGCTAGTTATAGGTGGGGTCATCCCTGCCGGATGACTCAGCTTGTTCTGGGGCTTGGTAAGGAGGGAAGAAAGGTTGTTGACCTTTGCCCCGCACTTGGGCCGCTAGGCTGGCTATCATCTTGGATAGCTCCTGGAACTGAGCTTGAGTCGATAGGACCTGGAGGTGGGCATCCTCTTCTCCGTCGTTAGGAGAGTCGATTCCAGAAAGGTGAGGGCGCTGCTCCCTAGCGGGGGTGGTGTGCTCGGGGATTGTTGGGAACCTGAGTCTGGATTGGTAACTACGAGCGTCGTTTTGGATAGGAGCCGAGTACTCCGTGGGGGCTTCCTCGTTGGTTCTTCTGACACTGTTTCTCGGCGGCATCGTGACAGATGAGATTTTTTTACTTCTTCGCTCTTACTGTAGCGAGAGATTGTGGTTTCCCATAGATGGCACCAATCTGTTGATGTTGCTTACTGTTGGTGCTGACGTGGCATGGAGTGCCGGTAGGGGCAGGGAGCTGATATGGCTTGGGTGTGGATACAGTCTGGGCCCTGCACAAGTAACATGAGTGAACTAAAGGCCCTCGGAAGGAGAGGAAGGGGGTACCTCCGAGGGCGCTCCGATGCTTAAATTAGCAGGGGTTAAAGGAGAAGCCAAGGGCTCAAAAGAAGTCGAGGGCTTAAGCAGTTGGAGAATAAGTAAAAGTGTGTGTGTGTGTATCCATCTGGTGAAGTCCATACCTTGGCCCATTTATAGTCGTCTGCCAGAGGGGAGGGTATGATTACAAGCTCAGGAGAGGGGACCCTGTAGGATGGCTGCAGGGCTAGGGGGTCATAGGGTAGCTGGTGGCTGTAGGGTGGCCTGTGGTTGTAGGGTGGTTGATGGCTGTAGGGGAGATCCAGGCGTAGGTTTTGTCGGGTCATCCTTCACGGGCTTGGGGATTTTGTTGGGCCGGAGGGTGCGTTGGCCGTTTGTCTGGGCCGGAGAGGTAACTGGACCAGAACGCTTCTTAGGCCCGTTGGACCTTTTGTTGGATTGGAGCACTCTGCTGGGCTTGGTGCTCGTTTGGGCCGGAGTATTTTGGGTCATATCACAAATGAATCCTCACAATGAAAGAAAAGAATTGTGTTTTCAATCATGCAAATAATAATTATCAAATTATTTGGTGTGATGAAGCAGATTTGCGTCTGTGGGCTACACTTCGTGGAAAGAAAAGTTTGTTTTGTTGGATTCAAGTACGTTTCAATATTTGTTGGTTTATTTTGTTTTGGAACTTTTTTCAATTTGGTTTAGTATGGAAGGGTGTTGTTGGAGACTTTGCAAGACAAATGTTGGATAAAAATTCTGAATGAAGGTTGGCCTGCTTTAAGTCAGTCTATGAGTCGATTTTAAACTGTTGAGTTGTTTGATGGATTGATGCTTCGATTGGGAGTTTGGTTTGGTGATGTCAATCGCTTTAAAGTTCTTGAATTTAAGAAGTTGTTTTTTATAGTATTATTGATACTGACGCTGTTTGAATGCTTAAAATTTTGGTGGGGTTGTTGCGACCAAATTTCATATGGGTATCTTGCTGTATTGGGGAGCTTTTGGTAGATTGAGTTTCTTTTGGCGCAAATATAGTCTGAAAGCAGTATTCTGCTGGAAGCTGAGGTTAGATTTTGCATATAAAACTTGTGCTCAGTTGGAGTTGAAGCGTGAAGTTATCCAAAGGCTAAGTATAGAAGTTCAAATCTTGTCTGGTTGTCTTCATCGTCTTCACATTGTTCTGGGGATGGTTGCTATGTTGGCTATTCAGATTGT
The DNA here is from genome assembly GCA_023935145.1 of Bretschneidera sinensis. Classification (NCBI taxonomy): domain Eukaryota; kingdom Viridiplantae; phylum Streptophyta; class Magnoliopsida; order Brassicales; family Akaniaceae; genus Bretschneidera; species Bretschneidera sinensis. Next base: position 63,425,316 of record CM043705.1, read on the forward strand.
GGACGGGCAGATGGTAAGTTTTTACTGTATGAGTGTTGGCTACTATGTTTAAGGGAAGGACCGTGTTTCAGTTTTGAGTACCTAAGGATTTGCAGTTAATTTGTTTGGCATATGTTTTCCAAGAGTCAAGATTTTGTAGTTTATTCTAGGTGTGTTGGTAATGGGACCTCTGTATTAGAATTAAGTTGTATAGCTTCATACCTTTTGTTCTTAAAGAATAATATAAATTCTTTTTACTGTTCAAATTTTTTTAATCAAAATCCTCACAGTAGAAATGCTTCTTTCCTTTTATTTTTGGTTCAACCCATGGATCTACTCTATTAAAGTTCTCCTTTTTTGGAAGCTAGTAACTGGTTCTCAATTCCTTCACATGAAGATTGATACCAAGTAGAAGTGAAGGATTTTTTGGCAGTTGCAGCTAGGTGGGTATTCTGTTGTCAAAGCAGAGATAATTCAATTACTGTTTTTGGTTCTTTTTGCTGAGGGTGTTGTTGCATTCCTTGTATTGGTAAAGATTGGCCCATTGAGAGAACTAGTGATAATGAGTTTGGATTATGCGGAAGGGACCAGCTACTGTGAAAATAATAGTCATTATAATTATCTGCAGGTTCACCCATTTTTTAATTAATCGAAAATGAGTATGAAATAATAGACTCGTTAAGAAGTGGGCAATTTTTACGTGTGTCTTGTATCCGGTCCATACTCGGTCCGATCAGTTTGTTTCCCACCTCTAATGACATATCTTAATTTAAACATTTTCTTTAAAATAAAAATATGCTCAAATCACTAAATAATACATATATATATAACTTTCTCATATCTAGGTTTTAGTGTATCATATATATTAATTTGCATCAATATAGCGATACACAAATAAAATATTCTTAATATAAATTACTTTTAAATATATTTATTTCATTATTAAATTTATAAGCAGCATATAAAGACATATACCCGAATATTTTCATCATCAAAGCCCAACACATAACGAGAGTTATCACTAGTTGAGATTAAAGATGACCGATGGTTTTACAATTATTTGTTCCCTTACAATCTTTTTTTTTCTTTTCTTTTTGCTGCTTTGCATGCAGTAGGAATGTCTAAATATTGTTCTTTTAGGTTTGATCATTTATTTAATTACATTTTTATAATTTTAGTTTAAGTAATATCATAGTCTGCATATGTGTTTTTTTGAAGTGTTTCTAGGAGTTTTTACAAATAAACAGGTTTATTCGACTTAAAAAAATCTTTTGGGATTTTAAAAAGATTTTATAAATATACAGGTCATGTATGTGCGAATGGTCACAAGGTAACCTACCAACCTAACAATCAAACACTTCAACGATTAAGACATCTCTTTATTTTTAATTATAAAAAAAAAACAAAAATAGAAAAAAATAGAAAATTAAAGATTGAAAAAACTAAAGTCGATAATGTCAATACTTCAATTGTCTTTCGTATGATAAAAACTTGATACACATTAAAGAATTACGCAATTACTTTTAAAAAAATAAGTAGTGATAGGTATGCTACCTAAAATAACATTATTATTCACAACGACATTTAATTTGTCAAAGTCCACAATTGATTTATTTGATATTGTTCCATTAAAGGTGTTACACGCTGTAAGAATGAGGAAAAAACCAATTTCTCACCTACCTTATGATGAATTTTCATATACCTACAAGCAACTAGCTAGCAAGTCAACGAAAAAGAAATATATTTTTTTTTATCTTCTAACAAATTTTTATTTTTTGAGTGTGGTTGGTAAGGATCCCCAAGCTTGTTTTCAATTTGTTCTAAATTTATAAATAATGAACCTTTTTTATTAAGTTTAGCATTTGGATTTCCACCTACCGAAATTGATGTTTTTGGCACTTACAAGTAAAGTTGGGATTTTGTTAGTTTTTTTTGCAATTAATCGATCATAATTATATCGGTTAAACAAATATAAATAAAAATAAATGGGTTTTTTTTCATGAGAATAAATAATATTTTATGATTTTAACGGTTTTGGGATCGGATAGCATGGTAGCTAAATAGATACGATGATGGATATGTCAAATTTCATAGGTAACTTATCTATTATTATTTTTAAGTAACAGATATGGCAATTTGCGAGTGTTTTACGGTTAACAGATCCGAACTGGATCTGTTTAAGCGGATATAGATATAAATTAATTAATTTTTCATAATTATAAATAATATTTTATAATTTTTAATAATTTTGATTTATAATTTGAATATCAAAATAGCGAAACAAATATAGTAATGAATATGTTAAATTTCGCTGCTCCTGTTCCTAATTACAGAGGAAGAGTTGAACGTTTACTTAATTAACACAGAGCATTTTTTTTGTCCTTTTCAGATAAGGAAAAAAATGTAGTGATTGGTCAAAGAATTTCTCTGTCCTCTTTTATTTTACATTCTAAGACAATGGCAAACTTTTAAAATAATTATTAAATAATAAATATATTATTTTTAGTAGTTTATAAATATACTCTTACTTAGCTGTATGATATTATGAAAGTCAATCTATTTACCATGTATGTTTTTTTATTTTAAATGTTAAAAAAACATGATAATCATTTTATTGACAGTCGACTCATGTTTGTGCTCGTTAAAATGTAAGTATAATTCACATGACACAAAATTTTATATAAAAAACAAAACAAATAATAATAATGACAAAACATCTCCGCAATGTAATCAATTTTGGTAAAATTCTGGTAGAAAACTTTATTTATTATGTGGATTGTACAAAAAATTTGTAAATTTTAAAATTTCAATGATCTAGTATATTTTATAAATTTTCTTATGCAATAAAATATAACTAATTTAATCTATTAAATTTTATGTATAATATAATTTGGAGTTGATTTGTGTTGTTAATCTTATATATAAAATAAAAAAATTATCTCCTTGGGCATGTTGTATGTGTTTTCTTGATTATAAGTGTTTTTTTTCTAAGAAAAAATCATGTAAGAATTACTGTCAACTGCTAATACAGTTAGTTATAGTTTTACTAATTTAGTAAAATAATGGTAAACAAACTCTACATTATCCGTCAAACAAATTGGAGAAAATATTCATTAGGCTACTCAGGAGTAGAAAATTTTCCTAAAACACCCCAACGTGGTTAAAGGCTACAAGAATCTTAACACTATCATCACATATTACATAAAATATATATTGTTTACCTAATTTTTTTTATCCAATTTGGACCCATTGATCAATTTTCTTTGTCTAAATTTTAAATGGAAGATTTTTTCTTTCTCTTCTCCTTAAATTGGCTTGGAATGCTTATGTCTATTGGGTTAATTTACAACCTTTTCTTTCATTTATTTATTAATTTTGATCGAAGTTCCATCATTTGATGTTCATATGTAGTTCTTTTCAAACACAATATTTCAATGTAAGATGATGTATTGGAATATATTTTGTCTTTTTCAAAAAAAAAATTGTACAAAAGCTGTGCGCAGACAAAAAAAAAGAGAAAAAAATAATAATAATCATTTGTAATAAAATTGATGTAATTGTTACTGTAATACACTAATTTAATACTACAAAAATAATTAAAGTATCTCTTATTTAAAAAAATAAATTTTACGAGCTCAAAAAATCAATTATCCAAATAAACAAGATATGTAAATGGATATTAGTTATCTTGACCAAAATTATTCAATCTAACTTTTTCTTAAATCAAGTTTTGATAAACTTTCATTTCAGATTTTTTATTTTAAAAAAATGACGTATCATAATTTGAGAGGCTTTTAAATCAATTATTGTGTCGGTGACGAATCACAAATATGTAAAAACAAATGCATGAAAAAATAATATAATATCTTTTTTTCAATAATCAAATCGATCTAAAAGCAATACATAAACACATGAAACTTAAAAAAGCAAAATCTAAATTTTCACGTTGGAGTTCCTGTCCTTAATGGAGGTGACTTCAGAACCTAGATTTGTTAGAATCATGCAAAAATGTTGAATTTTTCTTTAGTGAGTGATAGATGATTTCTGTGTGGTTGATGGTAAAAGCCAGAATGAAGTGAAACTCAGTTCAAAATCACATTTAAAAAGAAAATAGTTTACTTTATTTTTTTTATAAAAAAAAAAAAAAAGAAAATGTAGTTGAAACGTTGGTATAATAGATTAGGTGCCCGCATGTGGCTCTGTCCAATTAGTTCCCGCGAAGGAATAACCACTATTGTTAACTAATCTCTTGGTTTGAAGTCTTAATTCAACTAACTCATTTTTCTTATTTTCCAAAATCAGAAATAATTAAATAAATAAATAAACCAAATTCACAACTATAAATACACCAACTAAACACTGCAAAGATTCAAGTCTCGTGTTGTAGCTGTTGACTACCTAACCCGAATTTTGCATTGCCTTTCTTTGTTTGTCTGTCAAAGGTAATTTCAATTCTCTCAATAATCTGTGATCTTCTCTTCTTTGATTTGTTTGATTTAGGCATAGTTTTTGTTGCACTTCTTATTGCAATAGAATCTCTCAGATCTATCTGTGTTTACGCATCGACTGAGTAGTAGCATGATTTACAAGCAAAAAGAATCTAAAAATCTATTGGCATTTAGATTTCATTGTGATTGTTGAATTGGGTTATGTTGTTTTTGGACTTTATCGAATATATAGGTCCGTTTTAGTCAAATTGTTTACGATTCAAGTGAAAAATGCGGGTTTTTTGTTTGATTTTTGTGATTTTGGTGACTCGTATCTGAAAGAAATATTGATTGAGTGAGTTTTTTTGTTTTGGAATTTTTTGTGAAGAAATGGCACGCAAGAAGATCAGAGAGTATGATTCAAAGAGATTGTTGAAGGAGCACTTCAAGAGGCTCTCTGGTAAAGAACTGCCAATCAAATCCGCACAAGTGAGTCCATTTCCAAGATTTCATTTTTTGGTGTCTGCACTTTGAAATTATCGATCTTTAGTTGATTAATTGTATTGGGTTTCTGTGCTTGCATTCGATCTGATTTCATAATAAGAACTCAATAGAGCATAAAGCATCGTTCCTTGATTTACTATTTTTCAATTAGATGGATTCACTTCTATCTCTGCTAAGAAATTGAGCTTGTAGTGATATTGTGGGTATATTAAATGTTTTTTTTCTCCTCCTTCTCACCTCCTCATGTCCTTTTCTTGAATAAATTCTCAAAAAAAGAAGAACAAAATAAAATGGACAAAAAACCGGATGACCATCGTCCTACAGATTTGCTTAAGGAGAGCTAAATATGAGGGTCATTCCATGGCTTCAAAAGTTGAGTACTCCAAAAAGAAGCTGCAACTTTTAGAGTTGTCACATGTGTTGTCAGTCTTATATATAACATCTCATTCCAACCTCCCCATATTTTTTTTAATTAATTCTCAAAATATTTAAAGAACAAATGATAAGAGACAAAACATATCCGATGACTATTGTCCCACATCGAAAAAACGTGCCCAAGGAGAATAAGCATCATTCTGCCGCTCCAAAAATTGAATACTCTTTTGGAACTGGCATGTGTTGTTAGTCTTATATGAAATCATTTTCCCTCCTCCCGATGTGTATGTGTTTGTCTTTCTTGAATAATATAAAATCTCAAAATAAAAATAAAAAATCTATCTTGATGGTCATTTTGCCTCTATAGTTTAGCTCTTTGGAGAGTTTGGGAAAATCTGTCAAGTACGACCTGATGAACTTAATATGTGCTGCTCTTCTATAATTCCTTGTTTAAATTATTGAAGTATTAATATCCCATCTTGACACTTTTAATGTATATTCTGTGATTTTGTTATATATTGAACTAAAATGATGTGATCCTTTGTGTTCCTTGTTTAGATTACTCAATCAACTGACATTAACGAGCTAGCAGAGAAGGAACCTTGGCTTTTATTGGGGAAGCTGGTTGTGAAACCTGACATGTTGTTTGGAAAGCGTGGAAAGAGTGGCTTGGTTGCCTTGAACCTAGATTTGGCTCAAGTTGCCAATTTTGTGAAAGAGCGCCTGGGAAAACAAGTATATTTTTTCCCTCCATTGATATCTGTGATTGTGATATTCTATCTCTACTATTCTGTAGCCTTTTCAACAATAATTTGAGTATTCAGCTTACGTTTATCTCTCTCGGTTTACAGGTAGAGATGGGCGGGTGTAAAGGACCTATTACAACATTCATTGTTGAACCCTTCATCCCACACAATGAAGAGTTTTACCTTAATATTGTCTCAGAGAGACTTGGGTGCAGCATAAGCTTTTCAGAATGTGGAGGAATTGAAATTGAAGAAAACTGGGATAAGGTACTCCTATGTGCACAATTTTTTAACCTTATTTTAGTCATTTAATCAACAGCTCTCTGTAACAGTAGATCGTGTTTATCTTCGTCTCTCTTATTATCTCAAAGCATCACAATTTACATGGTGTTTATGCTTTGTCCAGGTCAAGACTGTATTTGTCCCGACAGGTATTTCTCTGACATCAGAAACATGTGCTCCACTTGTTGCGACCCTTCCCTTGGAGGTAATTTTCGCATATTAGTGACTTACAGAATTGTGAATTTCATTATTATCATTAGTGGACAATGTTTTCGCTTTCAGCTTGGATTTAATTTTTTGAATTAAAAGTATATTTGTCAATACAGATCAAAGGGGAAATTGAGGAATTCATCAAAGCGGTTTTCACTCTATTTCAAGGTATGTCAAAGATCTTTAACAAATCCAAGGCACATTAAGCTTGTGTCAAGGCAACTATAGCAGTTGTAAAAATATGTAGTAACTTTAAAACTTTGTGTGCCAGATCTCGACTTCACTTTCCTAGAGATGAATCCTTTCGCATTGGTTGATGGAAAGCCTTATCCTCTGGATATGAGGGGCGAGCTGGATGACACTGCTTCTTTTAAGAACTTCAAGAAGTATATTTTATTTTCTTGAGTGATTGTTACCTTTATTTCTTCTCACTAATAAAAATATAACAGAAACCAATTAATTTGACGCAAGAAATGAATTTGGTTAGGGCCTTGCCATCTTCAATATCCTCTAACTCAACTTTTAACTTTTCCAGGTGGGGCAATATTGAATTTCCAATGCCATTTGGAAGAGTAATGAGCGCAACAGAAAGCTACATCCACGGGCTAGACGAGAAGGTATGTGTAGAATGATAGATGTCTGGACCTGTATCTGAAATCTGCTTTGACTAACAAAAACCTGGTTCAAAGGAAAACTTGACCATGTTTTATACTAAATTTCCTTGTGTTTCTTATAACACAGTACAGACATACGTATTAAATTTTTCTTTCATTAACCACCCTGTATCTGAACTATGTTTTTCTCTAAGAAAACTTGAGCGTTTTCTGGAATTTTTTATCTTTTGGCAGCTCTAGTTGATGCTGAATTTCTAATTTAGTTTTTGATATAGATTTTGCTCTAGGTGATCCTTTTCAGTCCAAAAGTTCAAAATTTCATCTTTGAATCTGTTTTAAATTTATGTCGAGATTCCTTTTTAACATCTCGTTATTGAATTGCTGTTCATTAAATAGATTTATCTATCAAAGAGTTAATAATTTGTTTTTTTCCGCTTACAGACAAGTGCATCTTTGAAATTCACTGTTTTGAATCCTAAGGGACGAATTTGGACTATGGTAGCTGGAGGAGGTGCAAGTGTCATCTATGCAGATACGGTAGGCTTCTCTTCTTGAGTCTTGGTGCTTCATCAGGATCAAAAGATCCTGTATTGCTGAACTTCTTGCTTTGCACTTAATTTTGTACTGATAATCATCGTTCGGTCAGGTTGGAGATCTTGGCTATGCTTCTGAGCTTGGGAACTATGCAGAATATAGTGGAGCACCAAATGAAGAGGAGGTGTTGCAGTATGCCAGAGTTGTAATTGATGTAAGGATTTCTGTCTCATTCTTCCCCTCCACCCGTTGCCTGCCTCTATTGTCATTGATATTTCTTGGAGATATTATATACTTTTTTTTATAAGTAAAAGAATTATATATATTAAAAGGGCACCAAGGGGGTGCCTCCCATGTACAAGTTAAACTATCCTATAGATATCGTATTTATGAAATCTAAAAGGTGCATCTCATTTACAAAAAAATATTCCCCTCTAACCAAGAAACAAGGGTATTAAGCCACCAATTCTTAAGAGAATCAATTGACTTCTCCACCCCATCAAAACAAAAGCTCTATTATTTTTCATCCAAACTAACCACCGAATGGATAGAGGAATCAAGGTAATAATCTTTTTTTTTTGTCTTTTTAGAAGCTTGAATGTCATTCCACGCCCAAACTTCCTCTAAAACAGAACCGATACTCACCCACCAAAGACCCAAAACCCGAAGAGCCATATGCCAAAGATGTCTCGTCCAACAGCCTGTTAACAATAAATGTTGCAGGGACTCACTCTCCTCTTTGCAAAGGTAACACCGATTCACAAATAGAAAAGGTGCCTAATATTAAATTTACAGTCAGATTAGTTATTAGTGATTATATATCCAAATGCTTACTTATACGCACTCGGGTTTTGGTCATGAATTTCCTCTTATCTATACTAACAGTCCCATAATCTCTCTACAGTGTGCTACCGCAGATCCTGATGGTCAGAAGAGAGCCCTTGTAATTGGAGGAGGAATAGCCAACTTTACGGATGTTGCTGCTACATTTAATGGCATAATTCGAGCCTTGATGGAGAAGGTGGGATTAACTTGGTTGGGTTTAGCTTAATTTCATCATCTTCCTTCGCCTTTAACAACAGTAATTAAACATGGTATTCTACTTTCTCAGGAATCAAAGCTTAAAGCAGCTAGGACGTGCATATATGTGAGGAGAGGAGGACCAAACTACCAGAGGGGCCTTGCTAAAATGAGGGAGCTGGGAGAGGGAATTGGCATCCCTATTGAGGTACCAATAAATTTGAACTCTCTAAGCTTCGTTTTCTTTGGCTATGATTGATGAGAGAGAAATGTGAGGCTATGATTGGTAGGAAAGAAATGTGTGAGAAAAGAAAAATATAAATTTTCAATCATGTATTTGATAAAGATGATTGAAAGGTGGAAAGAAAGAAGAAAAAACAAAAAAAAGAAGCTCATTTTAGCTTCCACTCTCAAATCCCCCCAATTTGAATGAATTTCTTGATAGGATTGTGATTTGTACATGTGAGAAAAAAATATTAATCCTCCCAGTTTTCTTTTCTCTCAATTTGTTTTCGATCAAACGATAAAAAAGTGCTCTCTACTCGCTTTTCTTTCCCCTCACTTTTCCTTTCATAGTCTATATGTCAGTATTAGAGGGGAGACCATTCTCTGTGAAGTGGTAAAAAGTTTTTATGTTTCTCATCTAGGTTTATGGGCCTGAAGCAACAATGACTGGTATATGCAAAGAGGCAATCCAGTGCATCACCGCAGCTGCATAAATCTATCAACTCCTGAGATCAATCTCTGATTCTTTTACGTTCCATGGCGAGTTTTACTTGTTCTCTAGATCTTAGTTCCTTTTGAATTACGCCATATCAAACCTCACAAAGTTATGTTAGTTTTTCATTCTAATGAGCCATATGTATTGGTTGATGAAGATGAAAATGTGATTATCTGCCACTACAATAAAGAGATCAGATTGTCCTTTAGCATAAACTCTTGATGCCTCATTTTTATTTAACTTGAGAGTTATAGTAGCTTTTGTTGTCATTAAGCTTCAATGTGTTTCATGCATGTGTTTGCACCATCCATATACGTTGAAAAGGAATTTAGAAATAGAAAGGCGGGCTTGTTTGTTGTATGGACTTGGGGGGGAAGGTAAAGGAAAACCTGGAAGAAAATGAAAAGAAAAAGAGAAAAAAAATTGTCTGATACGTATTTTTTCTCACTTAAATTTGTTAAATTGTGTTTTTATTTCCCTCTAGATATTTCTTTTAAATCCAAACAAAACAAAGAAAACTGTTTTTTTTTTTTTTTATGTTTCATTTTTCCTTCCGAATTTCCTTTTCTTTGATTTTTCCAATATCCAAAGATAGCATAAGGCAATGTGAGGACTAGCAAGAAATCTAGAAAATCATTTTTTGGGCCTCAAGCGTTGAAATTAAATTGGGCTGCTTAAGCTACAAATCTAAGTTGAATTTACGGGCTTGCTAAGGGGCCCAACTTATTAACTGCTACTCCTTTCTTAATTTGAAGCTACGATTGTGTCTACATACTTTTGTGTTTTTCTCATGCTTGCAATTTGGTCAAGCTACGTCGGTTCAACTCGAATTCAACTCAAACTTTTGGTAAGCTAGGGTTAAGATATTTTTAGAATTGAGTTAGGCTTGAAAAGTTTCAATCTGAATTAAATTTGTGTTGGATTAGGGTTTGAATTTATTTTAACCCTAATTCATATTCATGATTTATGGGTTGAATTAATTTTATAATCAATATCATTAACTAATGATTTGAGTCTGTGTATAATGTTTTGGACATTTAACATTCGAATATCCAAGAGATATTAAAATTTGAGTATTATACTAATTTGATGATTTTAATATTCTAATTGTAATATTTAACTTTTAAAATAAAATAAATAAATTTAAAAATCTAATTGGATTCAATCCAACTCAATATATTTGAGCTCAATTATGATTTAACAAGTCAACTTGAACTCAACAAGTCCTACTCGATTTTTCCTAAGCTAGGTTAAGATTGAGATTTATATATTCATCATAAATTCGGTTGGATTAGAGCCGACCTCTAATTTCACTGGATAAGTTATTTAACAAAAATACTATGCTTAGTTGCTTAAAATCCGTTTGAGTTTTTTTTTTTTTTTTAATTAGGGAGGGGGAGGGGATTAAAGGGTGTTTAATAACTCCAAATCCCATTTTTAATAATCTCAATTTGAAATTAGGATAGGATAGGATAGGGTAGGGTAGGGTTGGGTTGGATGGGATAAGAGAAGAAAAGGGATTGGGGTCATTGTTATATGTCGTGTAATTTTAAATTTATTATTTTTTTTAATGTTTTAAATTTTATGATGTGATGAGGCAATCAGTCTTGTCCACAATTAAACAGTACCCATCGTAGCTCTGGCAATCAGAAATTCCAAGGGGATATAAATCGCTATCAACTTATCCACGAAGATATTATATATTATTGTCAACTTTAATTATATGCATTAATTAGAAGAAAAAAAAATCGCTACCTGTTTTTGTACCCTCTTTGATTTTCGGCCACTATTTAAAAAAAAAACAAGAGCAATCTCACCTGTTTTTTAATTATAAACAACCTTTTTTTTTAATATTGTTTGACAATGAAATGCTTTGATTTGTTAATTTTTCTGAAGAGATTTTTTTTTTATATATATAAAATTTCACATGGACATGGGTCTATATCTGTCGGGATTCTGGATCATAACTTGAGTTAAACAAATTAAAAATTATGTTTCAAATTTCCGACTTTTTTTAGATACATAGTTTTTAATTATTAAATGTTAACAATAATTCATTTATAATTAAAAAATAGAAATTCAATTAAATCCAAGGGTGGTACGAGTTTATCCGAGTTAAATATTCAAACATTGGAGTTTGACTCTAATGATAAAACTTATCTCGAGTTTAAATTCAAGCTCAATTATTAATAAAGCTTAATAATAATGTTTTAATTCGGCTTGTGATAATAAGAGATTTAAAAAAAATGTATATGCATTATGTAATGTTTTTTTAAATAATTAAAACAAATATAATGTAATAATTTTCTTAAATTAAACGCATGAACCATCAAACCAGATAATTACTAAATGATCAAATTTAATTATATTAAAAATCTAATTTATATACATGCTTAAACTTGATCAATTAATTTTATAATTTATAAATGACTCATCTCGTGATCAACCAATATTATGTGATTTTTCATTTTTGTGCTTGAAAATTATGGGATATATTCTCAGTGTTCAGTGGTCGCCTGGTCGGTGAGCAGTTATTGGTTGGTAATCATTCTTCAACCTAAAATTCATAGGTTGGTTGTGGTAGGTTTGATGGTTGTTTGTTTATATTCCCCTAAACTAAAGTTTTCCAACTATGCCCAAAACCAATTGACTCATCTTAAGATAGCGAAATATGTAAGATAATATTTGTACCAAACAACTTTTAGGAGAAAAAAAATTATCTATTAAAGTCAAGATATATATGCCTGTTGATGCTTAAAATATATTGCTAAGTTGGAGATTAGTGCTCCTGAAAGGGGCCTGCACAAGAAAACAAGGGTGAACTAGAGGGTCACCGGAGGAATGTGGGTGATGCCTTTTAAGACGCTCCGATGCTTTTGTCAATGCAAGTTTTTAAGGAACGGAGAGAATTATGATAATGAGAGCTTTCAGTAATGAACTCGTAATCGAATATGGTTTTCTTCTACATACCTCAGGCCTTTTACAGTGATTCAGATGTGGGAGTGTCCACGTGCTAGGGATGGGCAATCTCGGAGATCCCGTTCTTCAGACGGGGGTCTAGTCGCGTGTCTTAGGATGGTGCAACCTCGCAATCACGCTTACAGCCCAGTACAGGGGAGATTGTGAGTGACAGTGGTGTTGTCAACTGCTCGTCCACATATCATTAGATTATTGGAGAGGGTCTATCCACATATCTTCATGCTACTGGGGGAAGTTGTCCACGTGTCCTCATGCTACTGGAGGGGAGGTGTCCATGTGTCCAAAAGCTACTAGAGGAGAGTTTGTCCATGTGTCCTCATATCATTGGGTGGTATTTTTTGTCTGTATCATAGGCCCCTCACTTCCTTAAGTGCATTTATATGCTCTAACAAAGTATGATAAGACTTCGCCTTGGAGATATTGGTCTGAGCATATGAGCAGCAGTTAATATGCTCGGCCTTGGAGACATTGATATGAGCATATGAGCAGCAGTCAATATGCTCGGTCTTGGAGATGTTGGTCTGAGCATATGAGCAGCAGTCATTATGCTTGGCCTTGGAGACAATGGTCTGAGCATATGAGCAGCAGTCAATATGTTCGGCCTTAGAGACGTTGGTCCGAGCATATAAGCAGCAGTCAATATGTTCGAGGAGACGTTGGTCCGAGCATATGAACAACAGTCAATATGCTCGGTCTTGGAGATGTTGGTCCGAGCATATGAGCAGCATATGATAACAGTCAATATGCTCAGCCTTGGAGACGTTGGTCCGAGCATATGAGCAGCAGTCAATATGTTCGGTGATGAGTGCTTGAAAATACATTAATACTTAGTGATTTGTCAGTATTATTTGTGGGAAATTAGGTTTAAATCTTGCATTTTTACTTAACTGTCTTAAAAATGTGTTTTTCAGAATAACATATATTTTTGGTGTATTTTCAGGTCATAGGTGCTTAAAAATAATATTTGGATGAAAAAATAATATTGGCAAGAAGATTTGAAATGTCTGGGATTAAACAGTTTGAAAATCGGAGTCAGAATGAGAGAGATGACATCGTTTTATCAAAGGAAAATAGATTAATTCGAAGGACGCGTGTCGCAACATGTGTTTTGCATCTTTCTTATTTTGTGTTATATTTCCTTTTAGTTACTTTCCTATTTCATGTTTTCCTAGTAGTAGAAGTATTTCCCATTTCAATGTCTTTCCTTTTCCTGTGCTGCATTTTTTCCTATTTTGTGTTATATTTCCTTTTAGTTACTTTCCTATTTCATGTTTTCCTAGTAGTAGACATATTTCCCATTTCAGTGTCTTTCCTTTTCTAGGAGTAGTATTATTGTACTTTACTTTTCTTTTCTAGGAGTTTGCCTATATAAGGCCGACTACCCTTGCCTTGTAAGAGAACAGATTTTTCCTAGACAAAAAAAAAAAAAGAGAAGAGAAAATTGGAAAAAATGTAGCTGCTATTGGTGATCAAGGAGATTCATGTGCATAGAAGACTCTTCAAGATTACTGTTGTTCGCTTTCATTCTTCATTCTTCCCATCTTCCATGTCTTTGAATATTTATTTTGTTTTTAATTTTAGGATTATGTTTAGCTAATTTTATTTTTGGTTAAGGGTGATTTCGAAGCCCTAGACATGATTTTGTGATTGAATATTCAGAGATTATTATCCATATTTCTAATAAAATTGTTTACGTTCTTCCATAAGAATTGTTTATGATTATTATTTTATTTTATTCAGGGTGGCCAACCAAATGAAATAAGGTAGTTATCTATTGCTAGGTTAGGAATCTTGATCCGTAATTGTCTTGAATTTCTAATCAATGGTAGCAATTAGTAATCACTGATAATGGGATATTTTTCGTGTGATTATTATATGGAACATAACTCAAGATAAATGAACCGAGCTTATACGTTTGTTTCTTGGACCAACCTATCTTTCTTAACCTAATGCTTCTATTAAATTAAATTTAAAGAGTTTATTCTAGGTTATTTAATAGATAGAGATTAAGTAAAGAACTTGTTTTACTTAACGACAAACTAAAGAAATATTGGGGTAATAGAGCTTATTATTATCTACAGTTTGTAATTTTATTAGGAATTTGGGGATAACTCTGATATTGATTCATCATTTCATGTCTAGTGGTGGAGAATCATCTTTTGACCAGTTTTCTCATTATTGTTACAAAGTTTATTCAATTTTGAATTATATTTTTGTTGTCTTTCATTATTCATAATTTTTAGTTAATCATTTAAAAAAAAACCCCAATTAGTTTATTAGGTTGTTTTGAATTTAATTTAGTTTAATTATTTATATTTTTTCTTTTAACAATTAAGTGTTTAACTAAATTAATTTACAATCCTCTGTGGAAACTAACCTTTGCTTTCCACTATATTTCGTACGATAATTTTTAAAGCAAGGAATTAATTTACACGTCTGTTTTTTGGTGTGCCACTCGGCTTTAGAGACATTGGTCCGAGCATATGAGCAGCAGTCAATATACTCGGCCTTGAAGACGTTGGTCTGAGCATATAAGTAGCAGTCAATATGCTCGGCCTTGGAGAAGTTGGTCTGAGCATATGAGCAACAGTCAATATGTTCGGATTTGGAGACGTTGATCCAAGCATATGAGCATCAGTTAATATGCTCGGCCTTGGAGACGTTGGTCCGAACATATGAGCAACAATCAATATGCTCGGCCTTGGAGACGTTGATCTTAGCATACGAGCAGCAATCAATATGCTCGGCCTTGGAGACGTTGGTCCGAGCATACGAGCAGCAGTCAATATACTTTGCCTTAGAGACGTTGGTCTGAGCATATGAGCAGTAGTCAATATGTCGGCCTTGGAGACGTTGGTCTGAGCATACAAGCAACAGTCAATATGCTCGGCCTTGGAGACTTTGGTCCGAGGATATGAGCAGCAGTCAATATGCTCGACCTTAGAGACTGTTAATCTGGGCCGTCTGTTTTTTAAGTCCTTAGTGGATTTTTAGGCTTATTCCTTTGAAGTTTTTGGTGGACTCTTGGGCTTCTTCCTTTGAAGTTTTTGGTGGACTTTTGAGCTTCTTCCATTGAAATTTTTGGTGGACTCTTTGGGCCTCTTGCCCTTTGGGCCCAGAAATAATTCTCTGGTGTTGGGTTCTAAAAGATTCTTTTCGATTTTCAGGCCCAAGAATAATAAAAAAAATCTTTGGGCTGCTTCTAGAACCTTCTTACACGTGGTGTACTGGGCCATTTAATGCGCGTGACTGGCAGAGTAAAAACGGTGGTGTTCATTATATAAGAGCGTTCCTTCCTCACTTCTCTTCACCTTCATTTGTAATCAAAGAAATTTTAAAAGCCCATTGACTCGTCCAAAAGTTTGAGAATGTTCAAAGTTGTCATAAAATAGGGTTTTCGGAGGTTCGACGGAGCTCGAAGCTTACTTGGAGGGTCGAGGCGTGCTTTCATTGGAGAGGGATCGAGCTTGGGCTGAGGAAGGATTTTGTTCAGGTTATCGAGTTTTGGTGAGTTTGCTCTATCTGCTTTACGATGTCTTTAGTAGATAAGTCTCGTGATAGGCCTAGTAAGGATAGTGGTAGTGAAGATAGTGTAGGGTCAGAGGAGGGCATGTGGTTGATCCTCTCCTCCTCTGAGGCTGAGTCCTTGAGGAGTTCCAAGGCCAGGGAGGGGCCACTGGCTATGGTGCCCTACATAGCCGTGGAAGAAGAGGTCAAGGAGGACTCCACTTCTAAGGGTGAGGATGAAGTGGATGCTACCCTGGCTACGCTAAGGGGGGATATAACCGTGGAGGAAAGGGAGCAGTGGTCGTTTGCTGCGAATACTGTGCTCAGCCATATGGGGGAGGAGGACTTTGAAGTTATCCAAAAGATGTATCGTATTTCGGAAGAGTACGCTCTCAAGACAACAGGGGTTGGGGAGAGGGCTTACGATGCCTTTTCAAGTCGCGTGTCTTATGAGTTGTGCATTTACGAACAACACATTAGGGTCAAACTCTAACTCTCTCTCCACCATTTCTTTTGCATAGTACTAAGGTAATTTGATATAGCACTGTGCCAACTGGTGCCAAAATCGGTGCGGTTGATCATGACCTTTATCTGTGTCTGCATAGAGGTGGGGTGTTGATGAACATTAATGTCTTCAAAGCCCACTTCCAGATAAGCAGGCACGGCCAGACTGGGTAGGTTGTGATCAGCACGAGGGCCAAGAGGAGGTTGCTGAAGAAGACACCCTCCTAGATTAAGAGGTGGAAGAAAACATTCTTTTTCTTCCAGAGAGATAAGAGCTTCGAGGTTCCGCTCTCCTAAAGCTTGGACCACGCGGCTAAATGCAAGAAGTCAAGCAGGAGACGTTGAATTCGATGGTGGTCGAGCCCATGGACATGGAAGTCCTATACGACAATGAAGAGCTAGCAAGGCGCAACCTCTGTCCTCGATGCCCCGAGGAAACCATGGATAGTGGTAACCCATGCGCCTGTTCTTTTTCTTTATTTCCTCGTACTTAATACATGTATGTTTGCTTTTACTTTGTTTTGTGTCTTATACTTAATACTTTTCCCCTTCTATGCTTGGGCAGAGATGAAGACTATTGCACATACTAGGGAGAGGGCCAAAAAGATTGCTCTGGAGAATAAAAGGACTGCACAAGCAGAGAAACAGCCTGTGTAGGCCCAAGGCTCGAGGAAAAGACCACATGCCCTCTCCTCTGTGCCTGTCAAAGTGGATAACCCTCCTAAACGCTCCATTAAGTTGAGAGTTGTTCCCGTTTTTCCCCATCCGGAGCTGATTGAGACTCCTTCCTCGTCTCGGGGTTCTCCTTCGGGGTCTGCGGTCTTCACACTTAATTGGAGCTTGAAGATCGATAACTTTGTTTTTGCCTATCCTCGATGGCTCGGTAGCAGCTCATCCTGGGGGTCTGATGAGTGTCAATTATTGCATATTTTGAATTCTTAATTTACATTTGTTAGCTTAGGAATTTGTTACTTTGAATTGTTTTTTTCGTTGTTTTACAGGTTTATAAGCCTTTGGAAAAGAGTTTCACTAAATTGTCAGAATTGCCCATACAAATCAGCCATTTTTTAGGATTAAACTATATTGATTCAAGAAGAACCAAGAGATGAGCCATATATGCTTGGAAAGATCCGGATGTCTATTTTCTGGGGAATTTTACGACTCGTAAATATGATTTTTCTAGAGAAAGTTATGGCAGTTATAGTAGACAAAGGTCAAGCTGTGCTGGATTTCAATGTGGGCAGAAGTTTTGAAGGGCATGAGAAAGCTTAAATCCCACATCCCACATCGGTTGGAAACATATTTTATATCCCACATCCCACATCGGATTGGAAACACATTGCACTCACGGAGTCCCCCTATAAAAGCCCAATTTCACTTCCTCAAAAAGTGTGCAATCCGGAGGACTTTTGCTAGCAATCTGGGGGATCTCCAAGGCTTTGCTACCAAGGGAGGAAGCGTCGCACAACAGTTGCGAATGAAATTTCTCTTAATGTATAGTCAATTTTAATTTATTTCTTTTGAGTTTAAAGTTTTTTGTTTAGCACTTTAATTTTGAAATTTGTCTTCATAATCATGAGAGGCTAAAACCTTCATCTAAGGTTAAAGATGAAGCTTTGCCATTGTTTGGCATAATATTTTCAGACATGTTCGTACAATTCTGATATTTTTAGTATTTATGTTTTGTTTCAATTGTTTGAGTAAATTCTTATAATTGATTGTGTTTAAATTGTTCAAATTGGATATTCCTTGTGTTTCATCTACCGGATACAGTGGATCATCCAAAGTAAATTGGATATCCATTGTGATTCTAAAAAGATACATTTGATGATTTGGTTGAATTAGGGTATTCACTGTGATTTGTATAATGATGGATTCATGGAATTATTTGATAGATTACTTTTATACAGAACATGAAAATATATGCTTACTTTGGTGGGGTGGATTCAGAAACCTTAGTTTTTTATTATTTCTTTCAACTAAATTTAGTTTAAGTTCATATTTTTTTGCAAGATACAATTCATAATTTGGAACTAGGTTAAAATAGGTTTAGTTTAGATAAAAATATATTTTCACGACGGATTCGACCTCGCACTTGCGCACATTATATTGCAAACGACTCGTGCATTTGCGAGTAATTTAAAACTCACAACAAGTTTTTAGTGCCGTTGCCAAGGAGTTGTTTTGTTTGTGAAAATTAAATTTTTGTCTGAATTAATTTTATTTTTCTAGTAGTTTAGTTAGCATTTTTGTTTCATTTTTATTTTTGCAATTTTATTCTAGTTTATTTGTTTCTATTTGAAATTACCTATAAAGAATAAAAAATATATAAATAAATAAATAAAAATAATTTTCCAAATTTTGTTGGCCCATTTTGTGAGTATTGTGCTTTCTATTTTTGCATTTATTTTATTTTGTTGTTTCTGCTAGTTAGTTTATTTTATTGCTTTTTGTGTGGTGTATGCTTAGTCGGAGATCCCTAAACTTAGAGTTGATACATTTAGATCCCGACTTAGAAAGAACTCTTAAGAGAAATAAGAGAGCACTTGTTGAGAGAGAGACGATTGAGATGGGGGACAGTTTAAGGAATGCAAATCAACCTGAGAATATAGAGCAACCTAGAGCTTGGAACGTGGACTTCATTACATCCCTTAAGGTCGCACCCGTTGTGACTAACTCCCCTTCCTGTATAGTGTTGCCACCAACCAATGCTACCCATTTTAATCTAAAGCCACATCTCATCCAACTCCTACCTTTATTTCATGGCTTGGTTCTTGAAAATCCTTACAGCCATGTGAACTAGTTCAAAGATATTTATGCCACATTCAAGTTCCAGAACTTCTTTGATGAGTCGGTCCATCTTAGACTTTTCCCTTTTTCTCTTCACGATAGAGCTAGGGTATGGTTGGATTCCAACACGCCTGGGTCTATTACATCTTAAGAAAGCTTGTTGAGTAAATTCTATAATAAGTTTTTCCCAATATCTAAAGTGAATTAGTACTAAAAGGAGATTAGTTCTTTTACTCAGGAAGAGGATGAGAAGTTTTCTGAGAGTTGGGAGTGATTCAGAGAATTAATGATCAGATGCCCTCCACACAGATATGAAAAGTGGAGACTCGTTCAATTCTTTTACCAAGGGTTGACTCAACCCAACTGTAACATGATCGAGTCTATGAATGGGGGGGCATTCTTAAGTCTGACGAGGGATGAAGCATATAAGGCATTAGACAAGTTGTCCGACAACTCGCAGCAGTGGGATTTTTCAAGCTGTCGGGACAAGTCCATTTGTGCTCCTAAGAAAAGAGGCATCTATGAGATTAAGGAGAACACTGACTTGAGGATAAAGATAGATGCTCTCATCAAGAAGTTTGACACTCTCGCTATGGACCAGTACATCAGTACTGCCAATACATTCAATGTTGATAGCTGTTCCATCTGTACTAGTCCTATGCATTTAGCACAGAATTGTCCATCTATGTCGGCTTTTGCTGAGTATCCCATGGAACAAGTAAACACTTTTAATAACTATCGGAAGTAGTCAAATGGATCTTACTTCTAGACTTACAATCCAGGGTGGTGGAACCACTCTAATTTTTCATGGAAGCAAAACCAACCAATGAATCAGGGAAGAGACCCTCATTATGCTCACAATCAATAGCCTCCCGAATTTCCTCCACCAGTTCCAAGTCATGGTCGCTCAGCCCATCCAACACCATCACCCGCTTACCAAGCTCCCACTCAAGCGCCAGTGTCAGTTTCACAGTTATTAGAGGACACTCTCAAAGATTTCATGGAGATGACAGGCTAATCCATCAGTGAAGCGAGGAGTGCGATAATAGTAAACACCCAAGCGATTGCCAAGCTAATGAGTCAAATGGGTCAAATCGCAAGTCACTTGGGTGAAAGAGATAAAGGAAAGTTCCTCAGTCAACTCGTGCCCAACCCGAAGGGACAGTTTATGGTTGAAAATTCATCAACTCCTACGCACGGGGAGGAACAAGTGCAATCGATTGTCACATTGAGGTATGGGAGACAAGTGGACAATCGAGTGAAAGAGAACCCTGCTATGCAGCAAGGGCAAGAAAGTAGCAACAAGGAGAAGAGAGATGCTGAGCCATCTACATCCACTCCTACTATTAAATATCCTCCTAAGTCGTTTGTACCTAAAGCGCCTTACCCTGAGAGATTATAAGCACCCAATAAATGAAGGAAATATGAGGACATTATGGAGGTGTTCAAGCAAGTCTAAATCAATATCCCATTGTTGGACACTACCCAGCAAGTACCGTCGTATGTCAAGTTCTTAAAGGACTTGATCACTGTCAAGAGGAGGACAAATATCCCGAAGAAGGCATTTTTGACCGAGCAGGTTAGCTCAATCCTTCAGTGCAAGTTGCCCATCAAGTATAAGGACTCAGGATGTCCTACCATCTCTTGCATGATAGGAGTCAGCCGGATTGAGAGGGCTCTTTTGGATCTAGAAGCGAGTGTGAATTTTCTGCCCTACTCAATTTATTTGCAGTTGGGGTTAGGAGAATTGAAGCCCACATCCATGACGCTTCAATTGGCTGACAGGTCAGTAAAAATACCACGAGGAATAATTGAGGATGTTTTAATAAAAGTTGATAAGTTTTATTTCCCAGTGGATTTTATTGTGCTTGACACAGAGCTGGTTCAGAATGTGGGGATTCAGATACCAATGATTCTAAGGCGACCATTCTTAGCCACGACTAATGCCCTGATAAATTGTACAAGAGTGATGAAGATTTCTTTCGGAAATATGACAGTGAAGCTGAATATCTTTGATATCAGTAAACAAAAACTGGAATATGATGAAGTGAGAAATGTATGCTTAATAGAGGAGATTATTGAGGAGACTGTGGATGAATCAAGCATTGAGGACCCCCTGGAGACTTGGTTTACTCAGTTTGGAGAGGATTTAGATTTGGATAAGTTACTTGAGCAAGCAAATTCCATTTTGGAGTCTACTCCTCTGGAGAGCAGTGAGACAGAGGAGACCGCAGCACTTGAGCCCCCAAGAAGGAACTTAAGCCTTTACCAGACAATCTTAAGTATAAGTTTTTAGGTCCAGCAGATTCTTTACTTGTGATTATAGCTTCAGATTTGGTTGCTGCTTAAGAGGAGAAGAACCTGGTGCTTAATTGGAAGAAGTGTCATTTTATGGTAAAGCAAGATATTGTACTGGGGCACGTCATATATCATCGGGGGATTGAGGTCGACAAAGCGAAGGTAGACCTAATTTCCAACCTTCCACCCCCACGTACGGTGAAGGAGGTTCATTCTTTTCTAGGCAATGTAGGATTCTACACGCGATTTATCCAAGATTTCAGCAAGATCGCCAGGCTCTTGTGCAAGTTGTGAGTCTGGCTGAAGACGTTAAATTTATCGTTCATGGGAGGCACCCCACAGTGTATCATTTATTGTTTTTTATATTTTTTATTATTGTTATTTTTAATATTTTTTTGTTTTCCAGTATTACTTTAGTAATTGTTTTTCAGGGACAACGCGTACTTCAGTTCAAGTTTGGGGGTATACTATGAGCCATACCACTCCAGTTAGTTCCCCCTCTCCCATGTCAGCTCTTTCCATATTATTCACACATTGGGAGCAATGTATAATTTAATTGTGTGGTATGGGAGACACATTCACACACACTTTGTCCTAGTTTTTTTTTATATATTATTGAAAAGATAAATGCATGTTCATGATTGTTTTGAAATTTTGGTTAATCTAAACAAATACTGTGATGTAATGTCATTGGTGAGCTTCAAATCTTGAACACATTATTTGATGATAGAGTTTTAAAATTTTGTTACTTACTTTAGGCATTTGAAAATTCACATGTTTGATCTAATCTGACACGAGCACATTAGCACAAAATAGTGTGAGATATGACATGGGATTTTAATGTGTATGTTTCCATGACTTAACTGAAACTGGATGACTTGTTGGATAAACAATTTGGCATAGAAAAATATAAATAAAAATTTGCACAAAAAGAGAAAAATGCTCATGATGATCATTAATAAACTTCCCACTGAGTAACTGGACCTCTTGCCTCAGTAAACAGTGAGTGTTCAAATCAAAAGGTGGGAATTTTATTTGTAATGATCATTGCAAAACTTTTCACTGAGTAATTGGACCTCTTGCCTCAGTAAGCAGTGAGTGTTCACGTCAAAAGGTGGGAATTTTGCTTGGTAGTATTAAGGCCAGTTTAGTTTCGTAGCCTTTTTGACTCAAGTTAGTAAGTCCTTAGGGGCGTCTTTACACCTAATGCCCTAAAACTATCTGGTTTGGGAGTCATTGACTCAACACTCGCTATATGGGTCAATTAGAAAGCTTAGGGGAACTAAACATAGCAGAGCCTTATAATAAAAGAGAAAAGAAAATAAAACTATGCCATCATTGTTCATTCTGATGAGAAATTCTGTGAATCTTGAGACATGAAGACATTGCACATTGAACTTATTTGGAAGCCTCATCTCTATATACTAATTCACTTTACACTGAGTCAGACTTGTGATGCCTTAGCCTGCCTTTTGTAAGTAATTAGATTTTAAAATTCCTATTCATTGTGAAGATGGGTTTATATTTTAAGCTTGCTCATGAATGAATATCATGGTTTTGTGTGCTACTTAAATTTTTGGACACTATGAATGATAGATTTCTCTTTGTGTTCTTTGTTTTTCATTTAGTTTTTTTTATTTTGTTTTGCTAAGGGACTAGCAAAATGTAAGTTTGGGGGTATTTGATGAGGGCCAAATATTGCACATTTTGACCTCTTAATTTACATTTGTTAGCTTAGGAATTGTTACTTTGAGTTGTTTTTTTCTTTATTTTACAGGTTTACAAGCACTTAGAAATGAGTTTCACTAAATTACCAGAATTGCTCGTATAGATCAGTCATTTTTACGGATTAAACTGTATTGATTCAGGAAGAACCATGAGATGAGCCATATATGCTTGGAAAGATCCGGATGTCTATTTTCTGGAGAATTTGACGGCTCATAAATATGATTTTTCTTGAGAACGTTATGGTAGTTTTAGTAGACAAAGGTCAGGCCGTGCGGGATTTAAGCATGGGCAGAAGTTTTGAAGGGCATGTGAAGGCTTAAATCCCACATCCCATATAAATTGGAAACATATTCTATATCCCACATCCCACATCGGATTGGAAACACATTACATTCATGGAGTCCCCCTATAAAAGCCCCATTTCACTTCATCAAAAAGTGTGCAATCCGGAGGACTTTTGTTGGCAATCTGGGGGATCTCCAAGGCTTTGCTACTAAGGGAGGAAGCATCGCACAACAGCTGCGAGTGAAATTTCTCTCAATGTATAGTCAGTTTTAATTTATTTCTTTTGAGTTTAAAGTTTAATGTTTAGCACTTTAATTGTGAAATTTATTTTCATAATCATGAAAGGCTAAAACCTTCATCTAAGATTGAAGATGAAACCTCGCCATTGTTTGGCATAATATTTTCATATATGTTCGTACAATTATGATATTTTTAGTATTAATGTTCTGTTTCAATTGTTCGAGTAAATTCTTATGATTGATTATGTTTTTTAATTGTTCAAATTGGATATTCCTTGTGTTTCATCTGCCGGATACAGCGGATCATCCAAAGTAAATTGGATATCCATTGTGATTCTAAAGTGATACATTGGATGATTTGGTTGAATTAGGGTATTCGCTGTGATTTGTATAATGGTGGATTCATGGAATTATTTGATAGATTACTTTTATACAGAACATGAAAATATATGCTTTACTTTGGTGGGGTAGATTCAGAAACCTTAGTATTTTTATCATTTCTTTCAACTCAATCTAGTTTAAGTTTATGTTTTTTTTGCAAGATATAATTCATAATTTGGAACTAGGTTAAAATAGGTTTATTGTAGATAAAAATATGTTTTCACGACGCAATTCCCTGTGGATTCGACCTCGCACTTGCACACACTATATTGCAAACGACTCGCGCGTTTGCGAGTAATTTAAAACTCACAACAGGGTCCCGCTGCATGACCTTCTTGAGCTCTTGCGGAGATTGATCGAGGGATTGTGTTTAGTTGTCGAGGCCTTGATGTAACGACCCATCCTAAGTTGGTCATCCCCGAGACAGTGTCATCACATTTTGAGAATCCCAGCACGACACATATATGCAATAATAAAAATAATACTAACAAAATATTTACTTTAACCCTCTATCCTTAACATGGAAGGTACATAAATCTGATATTAACTTAAATATAATATACAACGTAAAATGCATGAATATTTACAAATAATTTTTTTTATTTTCTTTTCTCAGTTGTCTGAGGATATTGACATGTACGTGGCTTACAGAAAATGATTTTGTCTGACTCTCAACCCACCAGACTATTTGTCATGCCTGCTACCTAAAATCATTGTATAATGAGGGATGAGCTTGACAAGCTCAGTGAATTAAATTTACTGAAAGTATTCAAGTTGCATAAATAGCCCTTTAATATTTAATCATTTATCTCTCATATAACTGGATAATAACATAATGTCTAACATTTATATAATTCCTATCATATTGTATTTCTATGTCTTTTTCTCACTGTAACTGTCTCTCTGTGAGACTCATTTATCTACAAATAAATGCATAACATCAACAACATTCATTAAAAATATCAACATATAAAACAGATGCAATGCATGAATTATTATGATGGAAACGTCTTCCCACATGTCGACATGTTTTTATTATCTTAGACCGCCCCCTCTTGGTTCTTTTATTTCTAGCATATACTGACTGTCACGATGTCCCTTTTATTTCCAGCATATACCGGCTGTCATGGTTTTTCAATTAGACTGGTCCCTTCTCGGTTCTTTTGGTTCTCTTATTTAATTTATATGCATATGAACAATGATATGAAATATTCATATGAACAGTAATATAAAAACTACATGAATTCAAAATATTTAAATTAATTATTCAGTCTTTCCTTCACTTTCTGTTTAATAAATTTCACAATTTTCTTCTCCTCATATATCACATCAATTTATTAACCAAAACTCGTCAAGAATTTATTTATCATCATCATTATTAAATCAACTCATTATTCTAATATTATTTCTTATCACATAATAATTTTTTATGTATCCAATATTAATATCATACGTATCAATTTAATTTTTATCTACCACCAAAGCATAAGCTAATAATTTATTTTAATATTATTACTAGATATTTGATTTTTATTTAGATTACTTAAAGTAAACCTAACTCACCACGTAGCACTTAAAGCTACCCATGGATTACCTCACCGCCTTTCCCGTTCCTCTCAGCAATTTTCTCTGGATGCTGATCATCAACACTTGACATAATATTTATATTAAAATTCTAATTTATTCTTCATAAACCACACCCTTTGAAAATTCCCACTTTGAAATCCGAGAAATTTCATGAATGTTAAAAAATTCAAAAATAAATATTATGTTATTACCTTCTGTTTTTCTGATAGCTTTTCGTGGCTCTCTATAAAATTTCGCCGTAAACCTCTTCAAAATTTTGCTCTTTCAACTTTTCTTTCGGTCCTCAAGTGTTTAAAGAAATAAATCGATTTGAAGGAAACTAAACGAAATTTGGTAAATGTAAATTACAATTTCATATTATACCCATATATATAGAAGAAAAAAATGATGAAAATTTGGCAGTCATCAGGATGGCTTAAGTCTCAAAAAAAAAAAAACTCCACGTTTGTGAAATGTGGGAGACATGCAAGTCTCAAATGTTACTTGGCACACATGCATTTACCTTGGCAGCAGGCGCTACCACGTTTTTTGCCTTTTTTTTAATTTCAACTTTTCACATTTAAAATATCTATATATTATTTTAACTCTATGTCATATTTATTAAATTACTTTTTTACCCTTACTTTACAAATACGGGTATGAGACTTGACCTCCGAGGTAAAAGTTGTTCCTTGTTTTTATAATTCTTCTTTCTTTTCGGAAGCTGACAATTTCTCTTCCTCCCTTGTTTTCATGTTTCAAAACTGTTTTTGACTTAGAAACATTTGTATGAATAGTTTTGTTAAAGTCTTTTGTAAAATGAGCCACAGATCAAGCTAAATATTTGAACATGAGAAATTTACAATTGTTTTCATTATCTTAATGCCTATTCTAGATCTTTTGTCTTGTCTTGATGTCTGAATCGAGTTGAATTCTTGCATCTTTGTTTTTATATTGAATACTTTTGCCGCTTAAACACTTAAATAAAACTGTTAGTGCCATTAGAGTAGTGTTTTGTCATTATTGAAATCAAATACGGGTCAACAATCTCTCCCTTTTTTATGATGACAAACTAATGAGAGAAAAACAGTTTTTAAAAGCTAAGTGTTGGTTTTTAGAAAAATTTGGACAAAGTCTCCTCGGGTTTTTGGATAAAAACCAACCTATTGAGCATTCAAAACGCAGTTTACAAGCAATTTTCTTAACTCAACCAAGCAAGCATTTCTATAAAACATTTGTCAATGTGTTCGGAGCAATGCTCCCCCTAAATATGTGCTCTATTCTAAGTTTACATTGATTTTTCTTTTTCTCCATTGTTTTGACAATAGCAAAAAAGGGGATATAAACTTGAAAAATAAGCAACTTGGATAATAAAGAAAAGAAGATAATGCAAAAATAAGCTTGTATGCAAAAACTAGGTATTATTCGGAGCTAGGAAGACTTCCCGAGAAGAATCAGAAGTTTTCATACTAGCAGAAGCAGTTAAAGCATATTGCGGAGTACGAATGGCTTAAACCAAGTAAACATATAGCGTAAAATTAAGGCAAGTATATGAATCATGAGCTGGATAACCGAAAAATAGGCAAATATATATAAGTATCCATACATCACAGGCTTCTAGAAGCCAAGTATCGAGTACAATAATAAAAATGTATGATAAAACATGAAATGTTCATACTAAGATCATCTAAGAGCTATATATATAGACACACACACACACATAATCAAAGAGATGCAGCATAAAGCTCAGCGAGCAGGAGAATCAAAGCTGTCTCGTAGAAGATCCCAAAGTTCAGCCAATGAGCCCTCTGTGTGCTCTCTGTGCAGCTCGAAATCGTCACAAAGTGTGCGGAGGTCACGATACATAGAGTCAACTAAAGATCTCAAGCTCTAAAACTCGGACTGTATGGATAGTTGGAGGCTCAAAATAGCCTCTAGTAAATCGTTATATCTATCCTGACTAGCACTAGAACCACCATGCTATGGATTAGGTGCTCGATCATCAGTATCCATCGCAGTAAGAGGGACTGCATCACTATGAACCTCATCATCCTCCTTGCTGTTGTCATCACCATCACCGATCTGTATCTTCCTCCCTGTCTTGAAGTATATCATCCCATCTCGGATCATGCACCCCATCTTTTTCAGAGAAAATACGTCGATGATGTCTTTGGGGCCAATGTCATAAGCCTTAGAGGTGGGTAGAGGGACATGGAAGTGCTATAGGATGAGGGTGATGAGCATCCCGTAGAGAAGGTACCCAGAGTAACTAGCTTCACCGTTTATCATGTTGGCAAGTAGTAAAAGGTAAATATTGAAATGGTGTCCAGTTTTGAGACACCAAATTAATACCACGTCTATCTTAGAGAGATAGCCCCGACTCTCAAGTCATGGATGGATGGTCCAACTCACAATGAAGTTGAACAACTTTGAGTTAAGGGGTATGTCACTACAAATGTGAAATGTAGTTGGCCTAAAGATGTAGTTAGGGTCTCCCCTAACAATCTGGCATGCTTCTTCATAATCGAAGTTGTCCGGCCATCCATCCAAACTCCATTGGATCCCTTCCACAGGTATCCTCAATATACTGATTAGAAATTCAGTGTTCACCTCGAACTCCATGCCCATCACACTGGTTCTGAAATGAAGAGCCAGTGGACTAGGCTTCACCAGGTTGCCGTAGAACTGGTGAATGAGGCGTGGGTAGTATTTTTGGTGAATCTTGATAAATGGTGTCAAGTGTACTGCCTCAAAAGTAGGTAATATGTCAAAATTTGCATGACGAATAAAATCAAATTTAACTAATCTACCCGTCATGATATTTTTGTTACGGATAACGGAGTTATACCTACTCTTAGCAGCTGGGCTCTAGAAGAACAAGTCATCGAGCTCAGACCTCGCTTTCTTTCTTAAGGAACCCGCTAGCTCCTTCCCTTTGGTATCTAGTTAAGAGGACTTCTTGGACCGAGGCCTTGTAGGCGCGTGAGGTCCTCTAACGGTGGTTTTAATCCGGATTCTCTTTGACATTGGAAATAAAACATTTTTAGCGAGAGATTTTGAGAAATAAGGATTTTTCAACCATGGAAAGTTGGAAAATGGATGATTTAGGGTATGAATGAAGGTTGTATGGTGTGGATTTGAGAGATTTTGAGCTGAAAACATGAATTTTCTAGAGAGAGAAAGCTTAAAGTTTAAAATTTTGAGTGAAAACCTGGAAAAAAAAACTGAAAAGACTATTTATAGAATCGCGATACTAGTCGACCGGGTTAGGGCACCAGTTGACTGGTTCCTCCATCATTTTGAGAATTTTTGACGCATCAGTCGACTAGGTCGGAACACCAGTCGACTAGGTAAACTGGCAGAGACATACCATTCGACTAGGTGATCCTTACCAGTCGACTGGGTAGGTTACCAAAATTTCAAATTTTGGTTCTAAACAATGTCTTATGGTACTAGTTGATTGGTTAAATTGGCAGTGTGTTACCAGTCGACTGGAGTCATGTTACTAGTCGATTGGACCCTTTTATGAAACTTAAAAATTTGAGCTCTAGTTTAGAGTTTTAGCATGAATTTTGTTTATCTATGCCATCTTGAGTGAGAGATATATTAAATAAAAGTTAATACTCATTCACAAGATGTCAAATATGCATATGATGAATGTTGTGCAATCAAACATACAATTTATCATAGTCTTTCAAGATCATCAATAGTCTAATCTTACAAAAGTTATCTTCACTTAAGGGTTTTGTAAGAATATCAGCTATTTGATTTTCTGAAGAAATGAATTCTAGTCTAATATCACCCTTTTGAGCATGGTTTCATATGAAATGATGTCTAATTTCTAGTGTTTGGTTATAAAATGCTAAATAATGTTTTTGGTCAAGTTGATGGCACTAGTGTTATCATAATGAATTGGAATATCTTTAAAGTTCATGTCATAGTCTTTTAGTTGTTGTTTTATCCATAACACTTGTGCACAATAACTTTTGGCTGCTATGTATTCCGTCTCGGCGGTTGATAGCGTAACTGAGTTTTATTTCTTGGAAAACCAAGAGGTTAGCATTGCACCTAAGAATTGGCATGCTCCACTAGTGCTTTTACTATCTAGTCTACAACCCACAAATCAGCATCTGAATATCCTACAAGCTCAAAAGATGAATCTCTAGAGTACAATAGTCCTGGGTTTTGAGTCCCTTGTAGATATCTAAGGATTCTTTTTACTGCAATTACATATAATTCCTTAGGATTAGTTTGAAATCTAGCACACATATATACATTGAGCATTATATCAGGTCTACTTGCAGTTAAATAAAGTAAAGCTCCTATCATACTTCTATAAGTTTTAGTATCTACACACTTACCTCCCTCATCTAGGTCAAGTTTTGTAGAGGTGCTCATAGGAGTGCCAATTGACTTTAAGCTTTCCATACCAAACCTCTTTAATAGGCCCTTGGTGTACTTTGATTATTGATGAAGATCCCCTATTTCAATTGTTTGATTTGAAGTACAAGAAAGTAGGTGAGTTCTCCTGTCATGCTCATTTCAAATTCTCATTGCATGCACTTAGCAAACTCTTGACACAATAATTCATTAGTAGCACCAAATATAATATCATCAACATATATTTGGACTAGTAGTGTGTCATTCTTGTGAGTTTTTGTGAAGAGAGTTGTGTCTATTTTTCCTTTTGTAAAACTATTTTCAATCAAAAACTTACTTAGTCTTTCATACCATGCTCTTGGAGCTTGTTTCAATCCACAGAGAGCTTTAGAAATCTTATAAACATGGTTTGGAAGACTAGGATTTTCGAATCCAAGAGGTTGCTCAACATATACCTCTTTTTCTATAAAACCATTTAAAAATGCATTTTTTTACATCCTTTTGAAATAGTTTAAATTTATTGAAGCATGCAAAGGCTAATAACATTCGAATAGCTTCTAATCTAGCTATGGGAGCATATATCTCATCAAAATCTATTCCTTCTTCTTGATTATATCCCTTAGAAACTAGTCTAGCCTTGTTCCTAGTTACTATTCCATTTTCATCCGTCTTATTCCTAAATACTCATTTAGTTCCTATTATAGTATGATTATTTGGTTTAGGAACTAGATTCCATGCTTTGTTTCTTTCAAATTAATTTATTTCTTCTTGCATAGCGTTTGTCCAATTGCCATTCTTCTCGGATTCTACAAACATCTTAGGTTCTACTTGCGATAAGCTACACAATTACAAATATTTCTAATAGAGGAACGAGTTCTTGCCCCTTGTGAAGGATCACCAATCACTTGATCGATTGGATGATAATTCACATACCTCTAATCTTTGGGAAGACTACCCTCTTGTTGACTTGTAGATGGTTGATCAAGATTGAGAGCATCTACCTCTTAACTTGTTTGAGGTTGGATCTCCTCCGGGTTAACAATGGGAGTAGGTGATTCCGTTCTTGGAATAAAATCTGCATCATCATTAAAGGTAACTACTCTACCACTAATTGGGTTAGACTCATCAAAAGCTACATGTACGGATTCTTCAACCACTAGAGTTCTTTTGTTAAAGACTCTATAAGCTTTACTAAAGGTTGAATATCCTAAGAATATCCCCCCATCGGTCTTTGAGTCAAATTTATGCAAGTTAGTTTTATTATTATTTAGGATAAAGCATTTACAACTAAAAGCACAAAAATAAGAGATATTACACTTTCTACCTTTCTATAATTCATATGGAGTTTTGTTAAGCATATGCCTAATTAAAACTCTATTTAGAACATATCAAGAAGTGTTTACGGCTTCCACCCAAAAGTATTTTGGCAAACTATTTTTATAAAGCATTTGTTCTTGCAAATTCTTCTAGAACTCTATTTTTCCTCTCAACAACTCCATTTTGTTGAGGAGTTCTTGGTGCTGAAAAGTTGTGATCAATTCTATTTTCATCACAAAATTTTGAAAAACTTTGGTTTTCAAATTATTTTCCAAGATCACTTCTAAAACTTTAAATACAAATTTCTTTTTCATTTTGAACCTTTTTAAAAAAAAAAATTCAAATCCTTTGTAAACTTCATCATTGTAAGCAATAAAAATAACAAAGGTATATCTTGAATAGTCATCAACAATAACAAGAGCATATTGATGGTCACCTAGACTAATTGTACTTATTGGACCAAATAAGTCCATATGCAAAAGTTCCAATGGTCTAGTAGTTGAGACTACATTTTTTGATTTAAAAGAAATTCTAGTTTGTTTACCCATTTGACAAGCATCACACACTTTATCTTTTTCAAATTTGATTTTTGGAAGTCCAATGATTAAATCTTTCCTTGAAATGATTTTAAGTAAATCAATATTCACATGGCCAAGCCTTCTATACCATAATCATGAGTTTTCACTAAATGTGGGAAAACATTTTTCGTTTTTCGAATGTAAAGTTTTTAAATCAACTATATAGATATTTTCATGTCTATGGCCAACAAACTTGATTTTTTTACTCTTGATGTCTATAACTAGACAATGAGAGGTTTCAAATATGACTTTGTTGACTTCGTCACATAATTGAATAATACTAAGCAAATTTGGCTTAAGGCCTTGCACATATAATACATGATCAATGGTTAAGAAATCGTTACCAATTTTTTCATGCCTAATGATCTTTATCTTTGTATTGTTTCTAATGGTGACGTGTCCACCATCCTTTAGAGTTATTTCTTTGAACATGCTTTGATCGCCGATCATGTGCTTTGTGCATCCACTATCAAAGTACCAGTAGTTACCTTTTCCCTTGGTATGGAGACATATCTACATTACATAAGGATACACAATAGCACTCTTAGGTAGCCAAAATTTCTTGGGTCTTTTGGGGTTAGTCCTAGAAAATATAATTCCTTTAGGGACCCATGCTTTCTTAACATTATACAGTGCTCTATAATTATAGACATGTTGATGATGCATAATCCTGGGATAATAGTTATTGAAGTTCCTAGGATTTCTTAGTTGTGCATATCTATAGTTCCTTAGATAAGCATTCCTAGGATACATGTTTCTATGATTAAAATTTTGAATATGCATGTCATTTCTAGGAAATGTATGATAATAGTTCCTTGGATGTGCACTTGTGGTATGATAATAGTGATTCCTAAGATATGTAGTGTGCAAGTTATGAGTATACATATTAGCTCTATGATGCATATGATGATTACTCCTAGGATAAGTATTTTTTGAATGATTATTTCTAGTATGGGTATACATATAAGCATGAGTATTTCTAGGATGCTTAATTCTAATATATGCATTAGAATTTAAATTTATATTTTTAGACTTACTAGCATGTATTGAGGGAGTGCTTTTAACCTTGCTAGTAGCCTTGGAAGTAGAGGCTTCATTCACACATGTTGCTTTCATGAATAAAGTTTGTTTTGATTTTTGCTTCCCTAATGGGGAATAACCCAAGCCGAATATTCTTCCACTTTGCCTTTGGCTAGATAACACTTCATCTAGCTTTTCTTTTTCAAGCATAAGTCTAGATATGGTGCTATTCAAATCCATTATTTTATTCTTTAGAATTTCATTTTCATTTTTTAGAAAATCTTGTGAAGAGTTATAAAGCATAGAAGATAGTTTTTCTTTTTTTCCCTTAAGCCTTCCATATCTTTAGAAAGAGATGAGACTTCCTTTTTAGGGTGGTATTCTTATAATCGAATTTCTTCAATTCTTCATGCATTTCATTTATAACCTCAATTAACTTTTCACTACTACTAACAATGTTATTATTAGAATGGGAAGAATTAGATACCTCATTTTCGTTGTCGATTACCATACAAGCATAGGTTGTCAATCTCTTTATGTCCAACTTCATTTTCCAAAGTTTCTTCCTCTTCGTCATCACTCTATG
The DNA here is from genome assembly GCA_023935145.1 of Bretschneidera sinensis. Lineage (NCBI taxonomy): Eukaryota > Viridiplantae > Streptophyta > Magnoliopsida > Brassicales > Akaniaceae > Bretschneidera > Bretschneidera sinensis. Next base: position 63,458,886 of record CM043705.1, read on the forward strand.
TGGTTGCAATCATGGATTTTTTTTAAGCCCTTATATGGTTTGCTCATTATTGGGCAATTGACCTTGCTGTGGCCAGGCTTCTTGCAACCATAACACATAAGAGATTCCTTTTTTGAAGTGGATTCCCTTGTGTAAGGTTTCTTGCTCTTTTTCAAGAACTTGTGAAACTTTTTGGTGATTAAAGTCATCTCACCATCTTCTTCGCTGCTCTCTTCCTCTTTTTATTTTTCTTTCTCTTTGTTGTTTGTAGAGGCTTCGAGAGCAATCATATTTTTTTTTTCTTCTCATCATCATTGACAACGGGATTCATTTCCTCAATCTCATATGTCAATAGTGATCTGAAGAGTGTTTCAACATCAAGTTTGTCGAGATCTTTGGCCTTTGTGATGGTTGTCTTCTTTGCTTTCCAAGTGGATGGCAAAGACCTTAAGATCTTCATCGTTAGTTCAAATTTCTCAATGTTCCTATCAAGAAGCTTTAAGCCATTAACAATAGTGGTGAAACGTGAGTGTATTTGAGAAATTGTTTCATTATGAGACATTTTGAAAGATTCATACTCGGACACTAGCATAGAGATTTTTGATTTTTTAACTTCGCTAGTTCCTTCATATGTAACTTGCAATTTTCCCAAATCTCCTTAGCTGAAACACAAGTAGAAATTTTATTATATTCAGAAATATTTAAAGCACAATGTAAAATACTTGTGGCTCTACTATTTATAGACATCATTCTACAATCTTCTTCATTGAACTCAGTTTTGAGTTTAGGCATTGTATGATTAATTTCTTTAATATTTATTTTCTTTGTAGGAATTTTAGGTCCTTCCTCAATGACTCTCCATAGATTGTAATCTTGTCATTTGACAAAGATTTTCAATCTATTTTTCCAATAGTTATAGTTGGAGCTATTGAGCAAGCGAGGCCTAGTATAGGAATGCCCTTCGGTATGGCTATTAGATGCCATCGAATCAACTCAAGGATTTTAAGCATGAATTTGAGTACAAAGCTCTGATACCAATTGTAAACAGAGGGTCAAACCCAAGAGGGGTGAATTGGGGTTTTAAAAAACTTTTGCTAATTACTTTGCAAGTTTCTAAAACAGTTAAATGCACAAAGCATACAAACAAGTAATGTGTTTGAAAGTAAAAGAGTTTAAGGACGAGAAAGTGCAAACTCTGTTTATAGTGGTTCGGCAATATTGGAATCCTTCTGACCTTACGTTTACTCTCTTCAAGGAACCTCCTTGCAGCAATCCACTAAAACTTTAGTCGTGCAACTCGGGTGTTACATAAACCTTACAATCAATCCCTTCCTCACGAAAGCTAGTCCCTTCCTCATAGAAGTTACAAAGAAGTGTTTAATCCTAAACACTCTAAGAGTTATTACAACTCTTTTCTCCTTTACAATAAATGAGATTTGCTGTAAAGTAAAATGATAGAGAGATAGCAATAAGTGCTTTTACAAATGAAAAATATATCTCTTTCAAGAATAAGCTTGAAGGATGGCTCAACAATAAATTTTTCAAAGTTTTTTAGAACTAATGAGCAATCTTATGAATTGAATGTGTTCTCTTGTTATTTTAAATGCTCATTGAAGTGGGTTTATATAGCTTTGAGTCAATATGGCTATTTGGTACTGACTTGGTAGGTTTGGTGAATTAAATGCTCAAGTTCCACATCTCAAACAGTCATATTTTTGAATTACCATTCGATTGGGTCATTGTACCAGTCGATTGGGTCAAGTGAGAAACTTCACTTTTTAGGCTATGAGAGAGTACCAGTCGACTGGGTCCTATGCACCAGTCAACTGGGAAATTTCTACCCCAAGTCGACTAGGTCCTTGACACCAGTCGACTGGGAAACTTTTGTCCTATATCCCAGTCGACTGGTATATTGAGCCAGTCGACTGGGTTGTCCTTCAATCCAATTTTTCATGTTTCAAAAATGTTTTTGACTTAGAAACACTTGTATGAATAGTTTTGTGAAAGTCTTTTGTAAAATGAGCCACATATCAAGCTAAGTATTTGAACATGAGAGATTTACAATTGTTTTCATTACCTTAACGCTTATTCTAGATCTTTCGTCTTCTCTTGATGTTTGAATTGAGTTGAGTTCTTGCATCTTTGTTTTTATGCTGAACGCTTTTGCCACTTAAACACTTAAATAAAACTGTTAGTGCAATTAGAGTAGTATTTTATCATTATTAAAATCAAATACGGGTCAACAGTATATATGTTTGAAGGTGTGGATTGGAGTAAAGTCGAGGCCGAGTTGGGGGCACTCAAGCTCGGCTCATGAACCAAAAGACTAATCGAGTCGAGTTTCGAGTTGAGTCCGAGCTCAAACTTGCAGCTTGGAAGAAAAATATTGAGCTCGAGCTCGGCTTGGCTCAACTCAATTTTTACACCAAATTTAAACTCATTTAGTTAGTCTAAAAATCTTATGACCAATAAGGATAATTATAATTTTAAATCTTACTTTTTAATATTTATATAGACAATATATAATATATATTAAAATTAAAATTATTAATTAAATTGAGCTTGCTCGTGAGTTTATCGAGCCGAGTTTGACATTACTCAAGCTCGGCTTGATTGGCAATCGAACCAAAATCATTGTTCAAGTTTGACTCGAATAAGATTTAATTAAGTTTCGAACCGAGTCCCTCGAATGAGTCGAGATAATCGGCTTAATTCCACCCTTATGTTCGATCCATAAACTGCCCACCAGATGTATCAAACAATTCAAAGTCAATATATAATCATGACTAGGAGTGGGCATTAATCGGTTAAAACCGATTAACCAAACTGTTTAAGTAAAACGATTTGGTTAATCGATACTAAATTAGTTAACCGAATAATATATATCAGTTAATCGGTCAGTTGGCAGTTAATTTTTTTAACTGTTTTGATTGTTTAACTGAATAAGAAATTAATTAATATTAATAATATATTAAATACAACATAATATATATAATAAAATAAATTAAAAAATCAAGTATAAATTAAATATATAATAAATTTTAAAAAAATTAATTATATAAATAGTGTAGGTTAACCGATTAATCGATCGTATCGATTAAAATCAATTTGATCGATTAATATAAAATATTTAAATTAATCTGATTAAAACAGTTAAAATATTTTTTTAAAAAATCAATTAAAATTTTTAACGGATGGATTGCATAACCAAGACCCATTGGCTCAAAGTCACCCAATTTATATTTTTACCGCGTCGGTCCAGCATAGCATCCCACCACTTAATTTTATTTAATATTTTTTGTTATCAATTTTTTTGTTTCATTTTCGGTACAAAAACAAAACTACAGCTGTTGCGGCGTGATTAATTTGTATACGTTAATGAAAAGAGGGATTAAAACCATTGTTTTCTATATAAAAAACTCTAAAATGAACACTAAATCAAAAGGTCCAGGTCACGGTTTTGGAACCAAACTAAATTTTATATTCATTTTTAATTTTTGTATATATTGACTCAATCCAATTAAATTTTACCAACAGAAATAAATAAAAATGTAATCTATCCGCCTCCCTTCTCTATATAAACTCCCCTAAACATTGCGTTCTTTTCTCACATGATCAAGACTCCACTTACAAGCACAAGAAATTGACTTTTTCCCTGTTAAAAACAGACAAAAACGGAAGAAGAAGACGGCCAAGAAGAAAGCATTTTCACAATGTCTACAGAAAAGAAAACTGAGAAAGAAAAAGATGCTCCAATCCGTGGAGACTTATTAGAGTCCATACTCTCGTACGTGCCGCTCGTCCAACTGGTACCGGCTTGTCAAGTGTCCAAATCATGGGACCGCGCCGTTTTCTCCTCTCTCCGCCATTTCAACAAAATCAAACCGTGGCTCATCGTCCACACGCAGAGCAAGAGGTCACCTAACGGGACCACCACGCACGCTTACGATCCGCGCTCGGATGTGTGGATCAAAGTCAACCAACCATCGATCAAGTACGTTTCAGCCCTCCGATCTTCGCACTCCACCCTCCTCTACATGCTGTCACCTTCGAAATTCTCCTTCTCCGTCGACCCCCTCCACCTGACATGGCGCCACGTGGCCGCCCCGCTCGTGTGGCAAACTGACCCGATCGTCGCAAAGGTGGGCCAGCGCGTGATCGTAGCTGGCGGCGCGTGCTATTTCGAGGACGACCCCTTCGCCGTGGGAATCTATGATCTGGAGACCGGAGCGTGGGAAAGATGTGAGTCCATGCCGGAGGTCCTGAAGGACTCCGCGGCCTCCACGTGGCTATCTATCGCCGCGAATGCCAACGAAATGTACCTGTCCGAGAAAAGATCAGGTACAACGTACTCATTAGATCCCAACACCAAGACTTGGCGTGGACCCTACCAACTCCGTCGTGATGATGATGTCGTGTCGTTTTCCGAGATCGGATTCGTTGAGGACCGTTTGATCTTGGTGGGGATTTTAGGAGATGGTGATGAGACTGTGAAGGGTGTGAAAGTATGGGAAGTGATCAACGGTGCTGATGGATCGTTGGAATTGTCAAAGGAGGTAGGGGTAATGCCTAGGGAGTGTTTCGAGAAATTGAAAGGAGAAGGTTGTTTTGGGCTTTCTTCGTTATCGCTGAATTCGATGAGTGATTTGGTTTTCTTGCATAACACCGAGGAGCCTGGAGATATGGTGTTGGGTGAGATGGTGGACGGGTTACTATGTGGATGGAGGATCGTACGGAACGTGGTGGTCGGTGATGGGACTCGAACGATGGAGAGGTTGGTTTTTACGTGTTCGAGCGTCAGCATGGGGGATTTGCATAAGGCGTTGAAGTATGAGAACTGCAGTTTTTCTGTGAAAGAGATGGAGGAATAATCGTTGGCTGCTTGCTAGCTGGGTGTGTGCGCGCAGTTTGAGGTTTCATGAATGCCACACATAACAGCAAATCATTGGCTGTTATTTCTACTTTAAGCTCAAACTTGAGTATTTAAGTAGCGCCATTTTCAAGTACTGCTTACTGCATTTTTTATAAATCAATTTGTTTTTTTTTTTTTTCAATTTCCGATGGATGATATGCATTTTTAAATAGTTATTACATTATTTAACGAGTAAATTTCACTTTTCATACTTCTATATATCTCATTTAAATTAATACTAATGATATGTTTGGACTGAAAAAAAAAATAAAAAGAAAAGAGAGAACAATTTTTTTTTTCTCTAATCCATTTGATCCGAACACACTGTAACTGTTTTAATCACATTAATTTAGATTTATTTTTTCGGTAATCCAAATATCAATGTGTTTTTATTTTAGAAAATTTTCTTTTTAAAGAAACTATAATGTTTCTATTAAAATTGTGTAAACGTATCCATACATATAGATATCTTTTATCTTTAACGGAATGATTTAAACTAAAACACCTTTTATTAAAAGAACGAACTTTAATCATCCAATTACAATTTTGATGGTGATTAGTACGCTTTAAGTAGTTACTATGCATCAACATCCCAATACAAGAGAATTGAGCTGGGTTGATTTTACCTAGTGTTGAGATCATAAATGGTGCCAAAAGATTGTTAATGAAATGAGTAACTTGATCTTTAATTCTTCTAAATTCAAGTAGTTTAATTCTAATTACTTTATTAACAACAAACCTAGGATGTATTATCAGCGAGTGGTATTGCAAATTTCTATCTGCAATTGATGACAAGTGATCATTAATATACAGGGCAGGTTCTATATAAATGCAATTAATATTGGATAAGGTATGCGTAGCGTAAGGTATGCGTAGCGTAAGGTATAAATGAATATAAATAATTCAAACAAGTTTCAACAAACGTCACCTAATTAACTTTAATTATATAAATAATTAGAGAGTAAGGATAGTGACACTCTATAAATAATTATTAACACTTCATTTTTTTTTTATTTGTTAAAACTTACAATAATACTTCTAATTAATATTAGATCCTCTTTTGATTTTTGAAATACAAAATACTACAATTTATTCATTTCGCAAGTTTTCTTAACACAAAACCTTCTGTTGTCATTTTTCATCTCTAACTCTCTAGCATATTCACTTTTGCACCCAAAACTTTTCGTTCTTAATTTTACTTATTTCTTCATTTTTTTCTTTTTTTTTCTTTTTCTTTTTTTTTTACCATGAGCCAAGAAAGAGTTAAACAAAAGCAGATGGAGTCTGTGAATGCTGATTTATCACCCTTCTAAAAGCATACATTTTTTAGGTAGTTAACTATAAAATGTGTGTGAATATTAGAGATGAGGCTTGAAGGAGAAGGAACAGATAGTTGTTGAAATTTTCATCCACGTCTCTTCGAAGGATTTTGTAACTGGTTTTGAGAAAAATTGAATTTTATATTATGGGTATGAGCACGGATGAGAACTTCAGGAATACTCAAAATTAAATACAATGTATCAAATAAATAAATTAAAAAATAAATATTTTTAATTGCATCAACATATTATAAAATTTAATTGAAATCAATGTGACAAAAACTAATATAAATGAAAAAACAATCATTGTCAGTTATGTTCAAGCAAGAGAAATTATTATTGAAACCATTTATATTTAAAAGCTAATGAAACTCTTCAAGTTTTTAAATTTCGATTAACATTTATTGTTATGAAAAAGTAAAAATGAAGTAAAAAAGGAAAGATGTGGTTGCAAAATGGAGAAGGTAAATAAAAGAAAAAGTATTAATAGAAGATTTTGTATTATAGAAACTTATAAAAAAAATAAATGGTAGTATTTTATATTTCAAAAGTCAAAAAAAGATCTAACATTAATCAGAGATATTATTTTAAATTTTAACAATTTAAAAAATATGTGAGGTATCAATAATCATTAAGTGTCAATATTATTACTTAGGATTATAAATGCAATTAATATTGGATGATATGTATATATATATATATATATATATATATATTTCCTCTGATATGATGAGGCAATCGGTATTGTCCACAATTAAACAGTACCCATCGTAGCTCTGGCAAATAGTATTTGCATGGAGATAAATCGCTCTCAACTTATCTACCAAGATATAAGATGTCATTCTCAATCTTAATTATATTTATTTATGTACTATTTCTGTCTTATAATTTTTTGTATTTATTATTTATTTAATTAAATTAAAAAAATTGTTATTGTTAAATTATTAAAAAAATTCATATATACATAAATAAAGTTTAAAATTTTTATTTTTTTATTATTTTAAAATAATATATATAAAATAATTAAAGTCAAATTTAAATAAAAAAATAATAAGTGACTAAAATTATGAGATAGAAGCTATCAACTTTGATTTTCGGCCACAATTTTCAAAAACAAAAAGAATTTCACCTAAAAAACTTTTTTTTTTAATATTGTTTGAAGAAAATAGACAAACTCAAACTTTGAAGTAATTTATTCTTTTTGTAATAATCAATGAAATGCTTTGATTTGTTAATTTTTCAGTTGCGATTTCTTATGGGCACAAGCATCCCAAGTAATTCAGTCTTATGGTTTTTCATTATCTGCATATGGCTTTTTCTTTCTAGATGCTCATTTTGTATGGGTTTTTAGTTTAATGTTTCTATTCAACGGACGTGGTTATTGGTAAGAACTTACTGAATCCGTTGTTTTGGCTCATGATAAATTAAAAGTTGCTCATGCTACTCAGCTACGTTTGGTTAGTTAAGATTGTAGTTTTGAAAGTTTAGAATTGAAATTGAGGTGTAACAATAGTATTTTTCAATTATTTTAATTTTAAAAAAATATAATTTTACTTCAATTTTAATTTCAAATTTCAATTCCAAACAATTAAATGTAAAAAAATAAAAATAATAAAAAAAAATCTCACATGGACACATTTGTGTATGTTTTTTGGGATTCAGGATCACATATTGACCTAAACAAATTAAAAACTATATATCTCAAATTTGACTTATTTGAGATACATAGTTTTTAATTATTAAGCATTAATAATAATTCATTTATCGTTAAAAAAAATAAAATTCTATTAAATCCAAGGTTGGTACGAGTTGATCCAAGTCAAATATTAAGACGTTGGAGTTTGATTCATAATGATAAAACTTATCTTTATTTTGAGCTCGAGCTCAATTATTATTAGAGCTTAATAATAATGTTCGAATTCGGCTCATGAGAGAATTCAAAAAAATATACATGCATAATGCACTACAAGAGAAATGGCAGACGCCGATGCTTTTTTTAGCATATTTTGACGTTTTAAAGTGTCACAATATGCGATACCGACACTTATGGCAAGCGCCGGATAAAGCACTGGTATGTGTGGTGTCGCAGTGTTAGTACCGGCGCTTACGTTAAGCACCGAAATATATATTTTTTTTTCTGCGCTTCTAAGCTTCAGTATATAAAATGGGTTTCTGCATATTGAAAGCGTCGGTATATGCTCGAAACCCATTTTCTTTATGCACTAAATGCTCTACATCTCCCAGTTCCACCTCACCTCCTCGCCATTCTCCCTCATTTCGAAAGAGCATTTCAATTTGTTCCAAAGACTTACCTTTTGTTTCTGGAATGCATGTATGCACAAAAGCAATGGAAACAGCCGAAATCACACAAAAGACAAAGAAAGTTCCTCCTGTTGTAAGTGCACAAGACACTGAAAGAAAGGACATAGCAACAACGCCACTGCTGACTCTACTCCCCACTGCTCTCGCAAATGCATCTATTTTACTAGGCCTGGGACCATCTTTGTATTTGATAAGAGCCAAAAGATGCAAGTTTAAACAATTCAAGTATCAAAAACACTAAAAGCATAAGGAAAAGAACCTTAAAAAGTAGAACAGGAAAAAGAGCGAGAGTGTGAGTGACTAGCTACCTTGCAAAAGTCTCCAGAATAGAGGTTGAAAGAGAGGCTGAGCGGCGGTGGAAAGCAGAGAAGCAAAGCTGAAATCAAATGAATAGAGCCATATAGTCATTTAATTTAGTAATACATAGCAGAAAATAGAAGAAGAAAAATTACCTAGGAGGGTGCCTGGTTGTCGACGGCGAAACTGGTCTGTGAGAGAAAGAGAAAAGAAAGGGAGAGGAGAGAGAGGGGCTTACTTGTAACGGTAGTGTTCTTGCGTAGAGAAGAGAGAGAGGTTGAATCGAGGGAGGGAGCAGGGAGAGGGCGCGGCAGTGAGAAATTGGGCCTAAGGGCACGTATCACCGGCTATTTTAACTCCTATTTCGATGCTTTAAAGCATCGCAAGGGTTGCGGCACTTCAAAGTGCCGTTATATGTGAATCCTGTTGCCTATTTCGGCACTTCTAAGCGCCGCAATATACTTGCACTTAAAAGCACCGGAATATGATCAAAACCCATTTCATATTCTGGCGCTTTCAACCGCCAGAATATGAAATGAGTTTCTGCATATTGCGGCGCTTATAAGTGCTGCAATATGCTCGAACCCATCATATTGCACCGCTTCCAAGAGCTGGAATACGAAATGGGTTTCAAGCATATACCAGCGCTTAAAAGCGCTGCAATATGCAAAAACTCATTTCATATTGCGGCGCTTAGAAGCGCAGAAATAGGCAATAGGATTCACATATAATGGCGCTTTAAAGCGCCACTATATGTTCTTTGAATATTGCGGCACATGTATAAAGCGTCGAAAATAAAATGCCGGCATGTGTCATTTATTTTGTAGTGATGTAATATTTTTTAAATAATTAAAAAATATATTATTTAATATTTTTCTTGAATTAAACATGCGACCCATCAAACCAAATAATTACTAAATGATCCAATTAGATTATGTTAAAAATCTAATCTATACAAGTGCTCAAACTCGATCAATTGATTTTATAATTTAAAAGCGATTCGGCTTGTGACCACCTAAATTGAATGCAATTTGTATGGAAATTATGGGATTATATTCTTACACTGTTCAGTGGTCGCCTGGTCGGTGAGCTATCTTTGGCTGGTATTCATTCTTCAACGTAAAATTCATAGATTGGTGGTGGTAGGTCAATTGATGTTGCTTTCTTTTTTTAAAACTTGGTTTTGTTGATCCACTCTTGGTGTGTAAATTGGATTCGGGTATTCCATGGCTCCATGATTTGTCAGTTTTTTTAAAGAGTTTCCAAGTACTATTTTGTATGTACTTACTCCTGAAAAATAGATTTTCTTGATTAGGTATTATTGCCTTGAGAACTAACCGACATTTTCTCATTGGTATACAACTTTATAGTTGGATTAGTTCATTGTATGATTTTATCTCACTGTTTGTTTTTCTCTACTCTCCAATTTGTTTATAAAAACATGGTATTTTTATTTTATATTACTTTTTACTTTGGTGGTGTTTAGTACACAAGTTTACAACAGTGCATAACTTCAGTGACTTAAATTTTTCTTTTACTTCAGTTTTTATGTCACTGATTACTTTAATTTACGATCATAGTTGGTTGTGGGATGTCGGTTCATTGAGAATCTTCTTTCATCTAATCTTTGTGTGTAAATTCAATTTTTGGATTCGATGGTTCCATGACTTAGCTAAAATTTACTTGAGCAGTTTAAAAAATGGGGAGAAGATGATGGGTGGACTGAGAGGATGGATAAAATTAGTTTTCATGGGTGATAAAAATAAACAACTTCACTGGTATGTAGAAAGTCTTATATAATCAATAAGGAGCAGTGCTGGTAATGACCAACATGATCAGTGTCTTTATCTAAACAGCAGGATTATTACATGACGTAGAACAATGTCTTAAAAGAATTTGGCCTATGAATTCTCCCAGCAATAATGTTTCCTGTACTTAAAGAAAAATAAAAATATACTTTCTATCAAATTTTATCTTTATCATAAATTTATAGTTTTATTGACAATGCATAACCGGTTGAGACCCACTTAATTAATAGTATAGATAATAATATAGATAGATAGATAATATTGTTTTCCGAATAGAACTAAATAACTACAAAAAAAAAAAAAAATTATTAGGTTTACAGACATAATGATTTATGATTTTGACTATTTGTAATATTGTCATTTATTGGATTTAGTTTCAAATTCAAAAGTAATTTATTCAAATCTCATTAATTCATGTAGAGATATGAATAATAGTGATTTGTATTCCAAAAGAAAAAAAATCTACTCATTCAACTTCCAGTTAAATAGTCATATAATTCTACCAATTTCTTCCGATAAAATTTCTTTTTTGTTTATGACCTTGGTTTTGATAAAGACAAACAAATTGTTTATTAAAAATCGAAGAAGTGTTAATACGAAGATGATAGCATCGGGTGCTTGATAGCTCAGATGATGTTTAATCATCTGCAATTGTTATACTTATCTCATTAAAAAATCAAAACCATTTAAAATGTGGACTTATTCTTATCTAAAAGTAATTAACTCTCATCTCATGTTACATGCAGATAATAAATTTGCTATAGTGATAATTATCGAACAAAATATTCTTATCTCATTAGTTTTTCAGTATTTAGTTTCATTTAAGTTTATGGAAAAGGCTATGAGAGATGATGATAATATAGATATATGTTTTCCACATAAGACTAAATTACAACAACAAAAAGAAAAGGATTACAAAGTTCACAGTTACAATGATTTATGATTTTGAATCTTTGCGTGAATATCGTCATCTATTGGGTTTAAGATAATTTATTAATATCACAATTTAATATAATTTCTTTAAGATAATTTATTAATATCACAATTATCTAACAAACAAAATACAGATCTTGCAATCTTATTCTTCATCACCTCAACTATCTAACATAGAATATCTTAATTCAAAAGTTGAGATCACCCCACCTCCAAAATGTTTGTTTTCTAGTTCAGTTGCGTCTAATCAAAATGTTTAGGAATTTGTGATGAAAATTAAAATATATGCATAAGGGGGTATATAACTTAAAAAATAATTTGTAAAAAAATAATTTGTTACTTTAAAAAACATAATTAAATTTATGTAACATAAATCTTATATATTTCAATACTTTAAATATGTAGGGAATAAGCAATTCGTTTCAGTAAGAGCGGTGATGAAGAAAAATGAATTTAATTGTTCATCTTAATTGAATTATGGGATTCTACAAGAAAACTTTTTTTATTTGAAGATTTATGTTTGTTCAATATATCGACTAGAATTATCCGTTTAAGCTTTAATAATTACATTCATTTTGAATTTCTATTTATTTAATGAATGTTGTATCACTAATGTAAATATGATAAACTTAATTTCTTAACCATTTTTAAAATGAAAAAAGAAATATAATAGAATGCATCAATCTCGTGCATTTGCACGAGTTCATAGCTTTTATATATATATATTCGGTTTATTTGTAATTTTCAAAAAGTAAGTTTTAAATTTAAAACTAACTATCTATTAGTTTATTTCATTCATGAAAGATAACAATAAACTCAAACTAATCGATATTTAATTTTATCTTAAGTTTTGAAAAAATATTTTTATGATTTAAATAGACTTGAAGATTCTATCAGCTAACACTCTTAAAATTTCTCCTTAAATTAAATGATCACGCCACCATTTTACTATAACACTTCTATCCGTTAATTCTTCTCATTTTCACGTCATAATCTCGCTTCAATTTTGCAAGTGTACATTTTCAGGTATTATCTATCTTTTTTATATATGATATGTGTATGTTTATTGAATTGAATTTTGAATCAATCTCTTTTTCCTTTTTGCCACTTCTGCTTCCGAGTGTTTGTTCTCTTTGACACTAAGCAATGGGTTTTATTCAGTTGAAGTTTACATGTACAATTCTTCGGCATTAATTTCAGCTCTTTATTTAATTTTTTATTTTTATTTTGTTGTAGTTATTCCTGCCTTTCTGGATTGTACACTTAATCTTGGTTATAGAGTTTTGCTTTCTAAGCTCTGTATGTACTCGATTGTGTCCTATTATAACTTGAAAATCAAGAATTGAGGATATATATATTCCAGAAAAATTCATAGCAACAATGCTTCCTTCTTGGGTATGCAATAGGATTTTCGAAGTTAACATCCTTACTTCTTAGCAGCAATATCCACAGTGCACACCCATGTACAGCTATGTGGACCTCACAATGGTGGAAACAAATTTAGACAACTGTGTTCTTGGTCTTTCCAAGTGAATCGTACGTAGGAGCTGATAATTATCTGAATGAGAAATAACAATGATGTTAATATCAATGAAAGATGGTTACATTTCAAAACGTGTATGTTCTTAGGGAATTTTAATCATTTCAACTGAAGATACGTATATATATTGTACAAAAAATCATAGCAACAGTGCTTCCTTCTTGGATATGCAATAAGACACGTTCTCAACATTATTTGCTGTATCGGACACCATTATTTCTTAGGTACTTCTTTTAAACTCACTACTTTCTTTTCTACTTTTTTTTCTTGCCAATTACTAATATTTATTTTATAAGAATCCTACCCAATAAATAATAGTATACCGAGTAAAGTTTTATTTTTATTTTTTTAGATAGGTTTTTTGGATCCTACTTGATATTCAATCTACATTAATAATATTGTTATTAGTATTAAAATATTTGAAGACTGGCCTTCCAAAAAAATAAAATAAAATAAAAATGTTTTAAGAGTGCAAAAGAAAAATGGTAAGTTTTATGAGTAAATTTCATATTTAAAATTTTGAATTTGAATTTATTTTATCTTACACAACTATAAGACCATAAATATCTCATATTAATAAAAAACTTTCTATTATTAATTTCAAATTCAAATAAGTTTTATTCCACACAAAGTTTTATATATTTTAATCATTATCTTAGTAAAGAGTTCTTATGCCTTAAACTCTTACTATTATTTAAAATTATAGTAATTCTAATATTATAGATACAATATGTTTCTCATGATTTTTTAGTTATATTTTCATTTGATCTATGTATTTTCTCACATAATCATAATTTTATTGGTTTTATTTTGTAGGTTGTGGAAGTAATTGCAGCGACACAAGGAGATTAATCGTAACAAATTAGATCATTCATCTTTATTTTCTCTTGGTAGGTTGTAAAAGTAACCAACGTAGACGTATACAAAAAATATATGAAAACATGACAATGCCCACATATACACTAACGTATATGTATGCATGGGACACTTTTGTTTTTTTAATTTTATCTAATATGAACACCTTAAGTTTTTTTTTTTTACTTTTATGAAAACTCAAGTGTTAATTTTCAAATAAATTTTATCAATAAAGTTTTTTGTTTGAATTTAAAATTCAAATATATTTTATCTTACACAAAACATAATCCTAATTATCATATCATAAATTTTATCAAGAAACTTTTATCATCAATTTCAATTCCAAAGAAATTTTATTACACACAAAGTTTTATCTAATCTAATTATTATCTTATTAAATGGTTCATATTTATTCGGAACTCTTATTGTTTAAATTTAAAACTCTATTGATTTTCCCCTTAAAAAATTAGTTTTATTGGTATCAATTAAGTGCTTTGTGATAATATTTTTTTTCAAATATAAGTAAAATTCTTTTTCATTTCTAACTTTTTTTATATGATCGTAATGTTAGTTCTTCTTTTATAGGTTGTGGAAGTAAGTATAGGGATACCAGAAGATTAAACATTATAAATTGGATCCTTCATTTCTATTTTTCCCTTTGATAGATGTGAAAGCAACTATGAAAATACTTATTTTCATATGTTTTTTCTCATGTGAATGATAATGAATTGGGTTAGCAATGGAAATTAAACATTCCAATATCTTTATTTGGATCAGACATTTTAAATTCAGCAATTACAGTTAGTAGTTACGATTTGATTTTTCATAAATTATCATGCATTAAAGTTAAGGATATAAGTAGATGGTGTTAGTATATGCACAACATCTTAACAAAAAGTGAAATACAATTCAAAAATCAAAAGATTATAGTATTAGAGGTGTTTTTTTGTTGATAAATATAGTATGTATTAGAGTTAAGATTACACAAGTTGGCTATGTATTATTCATAGAGAAGCTTGATGTTTAATAAGACATGATGGTTTATTACATGATTTGATTACAGGATACAAGCTTTTACCAAGTCAGGTGTAAAATATATTTACTATAAAACTATATTATTGAAGAAACTCTACTTAAGTAGATTTTTTCTTTTAATATTAGTTTTTATTACCAAAGAATAATCTATCTCACTTTTTGCATTTGTCTCCGGATTCTTTTCGTTTTTTTTTTTGGTTTTTTTCAATCTCTTGCTCTTTTCAGCGGATTTATTGGTAAATGATTATTATATTTTACATAATGAAATTATAATTTTTTTAATAGATTGTATATTGTATACATACATCTACTTTATATTATGTTCTCTTTTTTTACATGCAAATATGTAAGTAGTTTTTTTTTTTATGATGGTTAGTGCTTGGGTAAAGTTCCAAAAAGGTTATAAACTATGCCTCAAATTCTTTCCCCTCCTCCAACGTCAGGTTGTATTGGCCGAGGAATTTTCTAAATCAGTTTGAAATATATTGTTAATTACGATCAAAATCTGTCATTAAAATTACTCTATATTCTTTTACGATCAATATTATGCTGCACAAAAGGAGAAAATGGATATTATTTTTGCATTAAGCACTTTGCATGGATATTCAAAGAACAAGAAAAAAATATAAGTCTTTAGATTATAAATGTATAAATATTTTCATTCTCTTTTGATTTCTTTAGTTAATTTCAAATGTTTATCATAATAAAATAAATTATTTTTTATTAGTATTCTTTCATATTTTATTTTTTTGAAAAAAATAAATGCACAGATTCACAGCTAATAGATTAGATAATATTTGTACCAACCACACTTTAGGGGGAAAAATTATCTACCAAAGTCAAGATATATAAGCCATGTGTTAAAAGAACAAAAAAATATAGACTAAAATATAATTATATCCTTGAGTTTGTTAGTGCGGAGCAATTATGATTACTTAGGCTTAAGTTTTTAAAAAGATAAACTTAAATCATTTCATTAATAAAAAAAATTTAAAATATATATCTTTAATGTGATATCTATTATATATGAATAACAGATTAATAAATAAATTAATATTAATAATATGTTAAATATAAATATAATATATAATAAATTAAATTAAATATATCAAATATAAATTAAATATATAATATATAATAAATTAAAATTTTAATTATATAAATAATCTCATATAATTAATTAATCGATTATACTGATCAAAATTAATTTAATTAATTAATATTTAAATTAATTCCATCAAGACGATTTAAAAAATTAATCACTCCTTTGATCTTCAAATAGTAACTTTTCAAATTATTTCTATTTAATTTGGATAACATTAAAAAAAAAAAATCTCTAATCATTCGAGTTAAGTCATTTAAGCCCTACGATGCAAGAGTTTGGGCCTCACCATGAAAATCCTAACATGTCAGAAAGGAGAAAGCTGTCCAAGCCCAGCATGTTTTATCCAAATCTCCAGCAAATGCTTCTATACATGAATCATGGGCCTGATTGTACAGTTTACAATCCAACATGTACTGACCCAAAACCAGGAAAGGAAAAATAAAACACTTTTTTAGGTGATTTTTAAATTAATCAAAAACTGTAGCTAGCTTAAAAATAATTGATTTATGCCCAAAATCAAAAGTTGGGTTTTGTAACGTTTGATCTCATAATTAATTTTGATTAAAATTACTTTTTAAATTTACCTTAGTTGATAAGGGTATTTACACATTTACTAGTATATAACTATTATTTAACTCAAATCATTTTAGATTATTATTATTATTGTTGTTGTTGTTGTTATTGTTACTACTACTATTTTAAAGTATTAATCATTGTTATTTATGTTTTATTATGATTAAATTTTTTTATTGTATGAATACTAAAGTTAATTTGACGAATATCTAGGCATCTAAGTAGTTAAAGGTATGTTCATTAAGCGATAAATCAATGCGGAAGTTATAAATTATGAGAAATTGACAAAATTTTAGTTGTTCATTTGACTAAATTCATGAGAATTATAATTTCTTTGGAAATCACAATTCTCATAAAATGTGAGAATTCTAACACTCACCATATAAGTGAGAAATATCAATCTTGACTCTCTCGTCGTAACAAGAAATACACATGTCAATTTAAAAGTTTTGTTTTAATAATAAAAATCTTATCTTAAAAATAGTTTTTCAATAAATTGTTTTTGAAACATATTTATTTTTCAGAAGGAAAAAAAAAAAGAATCTTTGTTATAGCTTAAGAGTATTTTAGTCATTTTAAGTTACACTTTTTATTCTATTTTTTACATTATAACGTTAAATTATTGCAAAATGATAATATTACTAGTTATATTATTGAAACAAAACTCAATTTCACTAAAAAAAAACATTTCAAATTTTTATTAGATAACTTAAAGTCTAAATACGTCCGAACAATTAAAAAAATTAATTCTTAAGAAATTTAACTATTGAGAATTTAAAATTTTGAAAATAGATGATTCAAATGAAATAAAACTCTCGAACTATTAAGAGTGTTGATGAATCATTCAAGTAAAAAATCATTTCTCAAGTTAAATTTGAAGTCCAGTTTTTTGGAACCGAGCTTTTTGATGAGTCAAGCTGAATCATTTCCACGGGTAGGGACAGTTTTAGGCTTACGCTACTACCCCCAAAAAGAAAAAGAAATGGAGCTCTCAGTAAGTCAGTCAGAGTTAGAGAAAGAAGCTCTCAAGCAAAAATCGCCTTTGCTACTCTTTCATGTCTTCCTCCACTCCAATTGCTCTTTTCCTCTCTTGAATCAGCTGCTGTAAATCATTTTAATGCCATGGGCAAAAAGAAATCAAGTCTCAAGGTCACTGTTAACTCTCAAGAATAGAAAGATATTGAATTCGTTAAGAATTATTTTGAAGAGAAAATTGCTACAATGAAATTGGCAAAAAAAACCTGCTACTGCAGATGATGAACAGCCCATCACAGATGTGGCTCAACTGGAATCAGAAAATCTCTCCTGCACCTTGGGTGAGGAGAACACCAGCTCTATTGGACTGGTAGCTGAAGATGCCATCTCAGAAAGTCGTTGTTGTGATTTTTCAGAAACAAAGGGTTCACCACGTTCTAGCTCTCCAACTAGAATTCCAGCTGATATGAACAGAAATGGGGCTCGAAACGATGGGACCAATAAGGCCTCGTGGGTCAGTCTTTTCGCGGATAACAAGAAACCCAGAAATAGGAAGCAATTGATACCCATCGCGTTTGATCAAGAAGAAATATGTATAACCGAGGACGATGTAAACCAAGTGTTTGATGAAATGTCGCATTGCCTGGTTGGATATTTTGCGGGAAAATACCCGGGCAAGCTCTCCTTGAAACAAATCACCGACTCTTAGAAAGTCTCAATTCTAGTTCAATATCAAGAGAGTGGGTGGATAATTTTCAAGTTTGAGAATGAAGATTGCATGACAAAGGTATTGCAAGAAGGTCCCTACATCATCTATGGTAGACCACTCCTCCTTAAAATCATGCCAAGGTTCTTCTAGTTCGACAACGAGGAGATCAGTACCATGCCGGTTTGGGTCCAGATGAAGAACCTTCCTTTAGAACCATGGTCCTCCAAAGCTCTAAGCATGATTGGGTCTCGCTTAGGGAAACCCATGTTTGCCGACAAGCTCGCATCAAAAAAAAGAAAAAATTTCTTATGCAAGAATTTTGGTTGAAATTGATGTAGCAAAAGAAGTCAAACATTCAGTCTCTATCAAACTTCCGGGAGGCACCACAATTGACCAGCGAATCACATATGAGAACTTGCCGAAATTCTGCAATGGATGCAAAGTAATTAGGCATTATGCTGAGAACTGTAAGTTCAAAGCTGCCCCTTTTCTAACTAAGAAGAATGCAGCTCTATAGGCTGATCAGATTGCAGCCCCTAGCATGGACAACTAAGTCACTACAGGAACTGCAGTTACAGCTCATCTAGTTAACTCTGGAAAAGAAGCTCCAAATGAACTCGTCCCCACTGAGTCACAGGAACATCAAGTGGCCTTGACTTCTGATTTAGCCCCAAAACAAGTTGTCCAGGGCACCCATCCAGTCAGTATTGAAGGCACAAGGGACAGAGATAAAAGGGCCCCTGTGGTTATTGGCCCTCAATCAACCATAAAGAAGACAAAGAGCAAAGGTCCTGCCACTAGGATTCAAAAGGAAGAGAATTGGGGGGGGGGGGGGGGGATGCCCCTCTTGGTGTTCCATGAAAATTGATAGCTGGAACATCAAAGGCTTCCATAAGTCCCTGAAGCAAAATGGGGTATTGTACCTCTTGAATATAAATAGCATTGACATCATCAGTATTTTGGAGACAAAGTTGAGCGAGGTTAAACAACTCAACATCATGAAGAACAAATTCAGATTATGGAACCAAGCCAACAATTTCCACACCCATTCTGTTGGTAGAGTGCTAATCCTTTGGAACCCTTCAAAGGTTAGCCTTTCCATCATTGATTCCACACCACAAGTTATACACTGTGCTGTAAAATGCTTAACATCATCCATCTGCTTCTCTGTTAGTTTTGTCTATGGATTTCACACTATTGTATCTCGTAGGCCCCTTTGGGACAATCTTATAGCCTTCAGCAACAGCAGTTCCACCCCCTGGTTGGTCCTGGGAGATTTCAACAATGTATTCTCTGTGGAGGAAGGAATGGTCTGCCTGTCATGGCATATAAGATAAAGAATCCTCTATCTTGTTGCAATGCCACGGACCTTACTAATATAAATTCAACAAGAATTTTTTTAACCTGGTCTAATAATCATACCTGGTGCAAATTAGACAGAGCCATGATAAACAGTACCTGGATTCAGAAGGGTCTATATGCCCATGCCAACTTTACTCTCCCAGGTTTTCTGTCTGACCATTCCCACTGTATAGTATCCCTCTTTGAAGAGGAGAGAGGGGGAAAAGTCTCTTTAAATTCTTCAACATGTGGACTAATCATAAAAATTTCCAAGCAACCATTTTGAAGGCTACAGAATGTTCAATCTCTGCAAGAAATTGAAAGCATTAAAATGGCCTCTCAAGCAGCTAAATGCCCAGCACTTCAGCCACATTTCCTCAAGAGTGGCTTAGGCAACCGAAGTATTGTCATATATGCAACAAGAATTGCATGATAACCCATCCGACGCTGATCTCCAAGTCAGAATGGCTGATCAGAGATTAATGACTTTCAAATTGGCTGAAGCTGAAAGGAGCTTCTACTCCCAGCAGGCAAAATGCAAGTTCTTAATGAACAGTGATAAAGATATAAATTTTTTTCATGCTATAATGAAAAAGAACACCAGTAGGAACCACATAGCAGCAATGGAAACTCCGGATGGTCACCAAACAACTTTTCAGAAGCAAGTGGTAGCCGAGTTTGTTCGTTATTATAAGAGCCTACTAAGTTCCTCAGAGGATTGTTGCCCTATTGACTCTAAGGTTGTTGAAATGGGCGCTAAGGTGAATGAGGATCAAACCACCTACCTGATCAAAGAGATTTCTGAAAAGGAGATTAAAGAGGCATTATTCAGTATCGGTGAGGACAAATATCCCGGGCTCGATGGGTATTCATCCTATTTCTTCAAGAAAGCTTGGGACACCATTAAAGCTGATTTTGTAGGGGTAGTGCAGGAGTTCTTCAGCAATGGTAAGCTCCTCAAGTAGGTCAACCACACTACTTTAGCTATGATTCCAAAATCTAAGCATGCTGCAAGGGTTGAAGAGTTTAGACCCATCGCCTGCTGTAACGTTATATACAAGGTTATCACAAAGATTATAGCAACCCACTTGGCTCCCATTCTGGAATACATTGTTCACCCATCTCAAGCTGCCTTTATCAAGCACAGAAGCATGATTGAAAACATTTACTTAGTCCAAGAACCACTATAGAAATATAGCAGAAACAGAATATCTTTGAGATGTATGCTCAAGATAGACCTGAAGAAGGCCTTTGATTCGGTCAACTGGAACTTTTTGCAAAGTATACTCACCAGCCTTTGTTTTCCGGCAAAATTCATTATCTGGACTATGGAGTGTGTTACCTCTGCCTCATATTCCATTGCTTTGAACGGGAGTCTTCATGGGCATTTTGAAGGCAAGAAAGGCCTCAGGCAAAGGGACCCCTTTCTCTTTGTCCTTTGTTTGGATTATCTTTCAAGACTTCTCTCAAGGCTGGAAAATGCTCCTAACTTTAACTTTCACCCCAAGTGTGGACAACTCAAGATCACTCACTTAGCTTTTGTGGACGACCTCATTTTGTTTGCTAGAGGTGACATTAGATCAATCAGCTTGATTATGGATTGCGTCCGAAGTTTCAGTGAATGTACGGGTCTCCAAGCTACCTTAGCCAAATCTAGTCTGTTCACAGCTGGGATTCCGAGGCTGGAGCTCCAAGAAATTTGCAAGGTCACTGGTTTTGTAAAAGGCTCGTTCCCATTCAGATATCTTGGGGTCCCATTGATTTCCTCTAGATTGAATACAGTTCACTGTCTTCCCCTCATTGAAAAGATCACTGCTTACATCAATGCTTAGGTTGGGACTTCGTTATCATTTGCGGGGAGGGTTGAGCTCATCAAATCAGTCCTACAAGGAGTGGAATGTTTTTGGCTTGCCATCTTCCCTACCCCCGCAAATATTTTGGACAAAATCATCCAGATTTGTCTATCTTTTCTTTGGAGTGGAAAGAACACTGGTTCACAAAAGGCTCTCGTTGCTTGGAAGGATGTCTGCCTTCCGAAGGCTGAAGGGGGTCTGGGGCTCTTAGACCTTAAAAGCTGGAATGTTGCGCTGCTTTCCAAAGTGCTTTGGAATATCCATCACAAAAAAGACTCTCTATGGGTCAAATGGGTGGACCACTTTTACTTAAATGGTTCTTCCATATGGGAAGTCTCTCCAAAGCATGAGGATTCCCCCTTATGAAAAAAACTTCTTGGCATTAAAAATGGGCTTCTCTCTTCCGAGTCCTCCTTTCAACAGGCTGAGGCTAAGATACACCAATCGGAAAACCAAAATTCAATCTGTATTAAGAAGGTATATGAAATTTTCAGACCCAAATGTTCTAAGGCGTCATGGGCTCCAGTTGTGTGGAGCAGCTACTCCACCCCAAAATATGCCTTCATTCTTTGGCTCACGGTCAATAACAAACTGCTAACCAATGACAAGTTTCTCTATGTTGAACTGGACAGAGCCTACCCCCTATGTCGGGCCACTAATGAATCTGTGAATGACCTATTTTTCTCTTGCCACATTAGTACGCTCATCTGGAAAGATATCAGAGACTGGTTAGACATCAGAAGGAACTTGAGTTCCATTAAAAGTGCAGTGAAATGGATACACAGAGTAGCCAGAGGGACTGGTCCCCCTACTAAAGCTAAGCGTGCTGCCTTGGTCAGCACGATTCATCACATATGGTTGGCTAGGAACGCTAGACAGTTTGAAAGCATTGTAGCTTCCCCAAGTAGCATAATCAGGAAAATTAAGATTCATGTCTATAGAGTTGTATATGCTCTTTTTCCTAATTTTCGTTTAAATTTGTAATTATTCTTCATGGTTTTATCTCCTGGGTTTGCCCAGTGTATTTTTATATATAATTTTTTATCTATAAATTAACTTTACCGATAAAAAAAAAATGCATAGCCTTGAAGCTCTCTGGTAGTGTTTAACCATTACATAACACGGAGTTACAGGTAAATGAGTATGACTTAGTAAGTAATAACACTCAAATTGTGAGCAACCATCACCATCAATGATAAGTAACATATCGGTTGGGTTTGTTGGAAGAATCATATAACTAGTAAACATATTTATATAAAAAAAAATGTTTTTTAAAATGGAAAATGTAAACCCATATGGTCTGCGGTTGTTGGTCCACAAAGGAAAGAAGCCATTGACCTGTTAAAGGACCCACAAGCCCAAAAAATTATTGCTTCTGTCCTCAATCATGGGCGCATATGAAATCATCCCAGTTATCCTAAAAACTCCACAAAAACTTAAAAAAAGAGGGAAAATTATTCTCTCCCATGTGGTCTAGTGAAATCTATGATGAAGATCAGTAAATTTTTTATTTTTATCAAAGATATTGGTAAAGAGAGGATGGAGTCCACGTTAACAAAAATGTTAATTTATGTTAAACTATTGAGTAAGATTTACTTTATTTCATTGCAACGGAATGATTCAACCTCAAATATTTTTTATAAGAAGAACGAACCTCAATTATCTTGTAAAATGTTTTGTGATGAAAATCTATAATTTAAAAATTTTCACCTATTCCTCTAATTTTTTTTGTATATTTACTAAACTATTTCCTCTTTATTCATTCTTTGAATCTGCCAATGATTTCCGTGACTCTAAAACATTGTACACTGGCACTAAATTGAAAATAACCCAAAAACACTCTAAATCGTTTATCTCTTATTTCTTATTATATTTTGAAATTTAATATTAATGTGATTAGGGATTAAAGTTTCATAAAATTGAAAAAATTATCGTGAGAGAAAGCATAAGTTGAAACACTTCCATTAATAATTGGAAATCTTTCTCGACCGGATTTGACTAAATGATATCTATGAACTCTTGACAAACAAAAAAGATAAAAATGAAACTGTTTGAATCAAACCCATTTTCTCTTCCCCTTTGAAATTTGGCACATTACCTAGATTTTCTAGCAGATGTTTGGACGTTTGCGGGATTCAAGTGTTGAGTGTGGGAGTGTTCATCGGGCTAGGTAGCAGGCGTTGGAGAGAGAAGCAGAGAAGTGAGAGATTTTTCTCTATGCTTTCTCATCTCCTAAACACGATTCTTTACCAAACAGTGGTCTCCTCATGGAATTTTACAGGGAAATCCACAAATCTTCTTAATTCTATTAAATTTCCTTCCTTTTTCTATCTAGATTTAAATAGTAATTAACCAACTACATTAAAAAAAATACAACATGATAGAGATGAGAGAGAGAGATGAAGTTGTTCTTGGTGAGAGAAAAAAGGTCGAGTTTTTGTCGGCATCAGTAGTAAGAGAGATTGACTGCAGTTATCGGTGACGCTGGGCCACTCTCAGTGATGAGAGATGGAGGCGTGCAAGAAGAGGAAGAATAGAGATTTGCTACTAAATTTTATTTTTGTGTTGATGTTGAGTTTTTGGAGAAGAAAAAACTCAGATCGCATGCTTTTTTGTTTTTATTTTTTTTATTATTGTTGAGTTTAATTTGGGTTTAATTTAGAAAGAAAATCTGTTAGAAATTTTTTATTCTGTTGTTGAATGAAGAAAACGGACATTCTTGGATTCTTACAAATAATTAACGAGGTTATAACACTTTTAACTAACTGAAATTTAACGGGTTGAGTCAAAGAGAGGGGTTTTGTTTTAAAAAATATAAAAATTGAGTAAAATAAAAAAAGTTTCTGTTTATTATCAAATAATCAAAAAAAGGAATCAAAATACAAGATACTTAACGGAATTTTTCCTTAATAATTTGACTATTGACGGAGATATTTTATATGCAATAATTTAATTTTCCGTTAAAACTTAACGAAATTTTGAAGATCAAGACTGGTCAAATGAGTAAGTGTATAAATCAATGGGGGAGAAAATTAAATTTTCCGAAAAGATAAAAGGTGTATTATATTATTCTGCAGTACAATTTGTTTGGTCCCCCCCCCTAAAATTGAATTGAATTTTCAAGTATAAAACACCCTCCCAATCTCCCATGGTCCCACCTCAACTTTTTTAGTTTTTTTTTACTTGGAATTCTTTGTCGACAATTCAAAGACTACTTTTCCCTTCTTTTCACTTGTCCTTTATGCAAAGAAAAAGCAAGGAAAAAAAAGCATCAGCAAATCATGCTAAGCTGTCCAATGACAATTGAACACATCACCAAGGAGTATGATTTACCAGCATCAATCACTTTAATCTCCTCGGGTTCCGTGCCTGCTGGGTCCCCACAGACTTTTTGTCTTTTGATCACTTTTGTGCTTTTTTTGAAACTTGATGAAAGCATACACGTCAAAGATATGATAAAAAGTATCAAAAATACCACATGCAAGCGGGCAAGGAACTGGGTATTTGGTTCCTTTCAGCATCTCTGAAGCTTTGAAAATTGAATTTAAAAAAAAATAATTTTTGTTTGATAAATAGATTTTAAAAGTAATTTTTAAAAAAATTACTTTTGATTTTTTAAAAATATTAAATTAATGTTTTCTAATATAATTATAAAAAATAATTTTAAAATCAGTGTTTATTTTTTTGATTTATTCTTTTGATATATAAAAAATATTGAAAATAAAATAATATTAATTATTTTTAAATATTTAATAAATACAAAAAATAAAATTAATATAGATTTTAAATTTAAATTCAAAACTAAAAATAATTACAAAGTGTATCAAAACAGTCTTTAAAATAAGATTATTCAAACAGCATTTTATTGTTTTCTGTTTTAAAACCAGTTTTCGAGTTATAGTTATCCAAACATGTTTTTTATAAAAAACTGTTTTCAGTTTTTATTTTTGAAATTTGTTTATCAAAACCGAAAATAAAAAACTGTTACCCAAACAAAAAACAGTTTTTCGTCCCAATTTTTGAAAATAAAAAATTAATTCTAAAAAAAAAACCTTAAGTTTTAATTTTTTGGTAAACAAAATAGTCTTAACTTTTTACCTGTAACAGTAGATAAGAGCGAGAGTATTTGGTAGGTGAAAGAAAAACACGCATTGAAATTTCACTTAGGGACGACGTACTGTGATGTTTAAAAAAAAACATCTCAAATCTCAAACTACCACTAGTCGAGAGAGAGAAAAGTTGGAAGGGCCCCAAGCCTCCTCTCAATGATTAAGGTGGAGTGATTAGGGTTTTCCTTTTGGTTTAACTATAATCACTCATTACATCTCGAGATGTAAAATTTTAAACATATTTTTAAAAATAAAAAATTATATATAATTTATATATTAAAATTTATAAAATTATAATTATAATTTATATACTATAAAAAATTAATAAAAGTATTAAAATATGTTGAAAATTAACTAATTTTAATTTTAATTATTTTTTAGATTATTGATTATTTTGTTAGAATTTCGAAACACCCCAACGTTCCTAAAAACTTACACGCTTAATCTTCTGAGATAAAACACCTCGCTCAATCTTCACCTCTAAAAACACTGACTATAATTTCAATTTTTAATTATTAAAATAAATTTTAAAACAATTTTCAATAAAACAGTTGTACAACTAAAATTTATTTAACGTTTGATAAAACATTTGTTTTCAGTTTCTTTAAAATCTTCAAGTTGTTTTAGAGTGGCCTAATTTATATTTTTTTGGAAACTTAATTTTTTTTTAAAACCCTAATAAACGATAAGTTGTGGATCTAAAAATTAAATTGTGTTGTCTAATGTATTTTAATTAGTTAATTATGTCAAAATTACACGATTGTCTTTGAAATGGAATTCAGTTATGATTTCCAATTCGTTTATGTATGGCTTGCATTTGATATATAAAGCACTGCCGTATTGTGTCAAACCAAATTAACTTCATGGTGTTCTAATGCTCAAACTGTATATTTCTTTTAAATATTGCAATTTTATTTTAAAATTTAAGTTTGTCATCCACATGATTACTCGTTTATCCATTGGGACATTTAAAATAGCCATAAAGAATGTCATCTCTAACAATTTAGTATTGTTTGGGTCAAATTTAAATAAATTTGCTTAAATTTGATAAAAATAAATTTAATTTAAATTTGTATAAATCAACTTCAAACATTACGTACTATCGTATCTCAATACATGAAAAAAAGAAAATTAGTGGTAAATGTTACTTCTCTTGTCGATTGGTCCAATGATATATATCTTTTTTTTCTTCTATTTTGTAATGTTTCAAAATAATTATCCACAATGAAAAATCATTAATAGTACTATAACGCATTTAATAATGTTACGTTATGTGGTGGTAAAATTGATATTTTAATATTCATCTTAAATAATTTAAATGTAATCAATACATTTTTTTAATTGCAAATGAAATTTTGACCCAATGATCAAAGTTGAGGTTTTGAGATTATAGTGTCTCAAGTTATATTTTTACTATGTGTGAGTTATTTATCCGATTTATATATCAATTATTTCTTTTATTTTAAGTGGGTTGTGGGTTTCAGTATAGTAAACGGGATAGTACGAGCTTCCTTGTAATCAAATCAATCATTCTGTTATTTGTATATAATATATTTTTAAAATATATATATATATATATATATATTTTAAACTTTTTAATTTTTTTTAAAGAGAATGTTATTTATTATGAAATGGAAAAAAATAATTAGTAAATAAATAAAATTAATGAGCTTTTTCCTTTTTTTTTTTTGAATATATTAATCTCTTAAAGATACAATAGGAAAAAGGATCAATAAATAAATAATTATAAATTGCTAATTAGAATGGATGTTCATTTTCCTAGAACGACCAAAATACCTTTTGTAGTATTTGTGAATTCTCATTTGATTGTAGGCTTGAGCAATGTGAATAATGATAGACTACAGAATATTCAGTTTTCCCAAAGCGACAAAAATACCCTTGGTGTTTGGGCTCTACAAGAGAGCATATCAAGGTATCGTTCTTTATTAATAAACGGTAAAACATTGCAGTGGCCAATAAATAATTAATTAATCATAGCCAAATATTTTATTTACCAATTAAGTCCTCATTCCAAGCTGGTATTTACACGTACAAATTTTATTACCTTATAGGAGTATTTTTCTCCTTTCAAATAAAATCCCTCATGTCAAGTTCCACTATACCATGTTGCTTAACTTTAAATCGATTTTAGTTTTTAAGAAATAAAAGATAAATTAAAAAAATAAATTTGAAAAAATCGAATTTGTTTTAAATGTATAAACTTTATAATTGTTTTACTAAACATTAAATTGCTTCGAATTCTATAAATATTTTATCAAAAACGGATTGAAAAACCCTTTTATTTGTTTTTTTATCAGCTTAAACATGTTTAGTAAGTACAAGCTTACAGACCATATGTATTAAAGTGTAAAGACCCCGAAACCTTGGGGATCAAAATGAATTTAATCCAAATAAAAATTTATGTACTGTAATCCCCGGAATTGCCTAGGTGGCCCAAAGCATGCAGCATGTATTCCGGTGGGTGCTTTTAGAGATTCTTTCTCACGGTATCCAACAAAGAATAACCAAAGCGTACAAAACTTTGCAGTTTGCACGCACCTCCTTCACCGTGTACTTTAGCCTTTTTGTATTAAACTATTTTTATTTTAGCCGTGATTTTTTTTAAAGTAATTATTAAAAAAAATAATACTACTCTATAGCCCACTAGGTGCAGTTGTACGCAGGCTATCATGTTGTTGTGGATTAATCATATCCGTTGATGGGACTATCTGATATATCCAACAAAGGGTCATCATTTGATCACTGTTTTCTTTGACTCAAATTTAATGTCCATCAAGCTAGTCCCTTCTCAAAGATATTATTCCATCCTTAAAAGAAAAGAAAAATAAAAATCTCCTAGAAAAAAATTTAATAAAAATAAATGATAGTAATATTGCCGGTCACCCGGCGCACATTAGCAAAACATTCTTGTCTTATAGACTACCACATCTTTCAGGATAAGTGGTTCTACTGCTAGGCCCGCTACCAAATTATTAGCATCTTTTATTTTGATAAAATAATAAATTTATTGTTACTGGTTATTTTCATTATTACAACCCAGGTGAAATGCACAACCCCAATGTTGGGCAGCTGTTTGTCAAAACCATTAAAATCGATTAATAACCGTTTTAAATTTATTCTGTTAAAATGATTTGATTAATTAAATAAAATATATTAATTACTTAATTGATTAATAATTAATATTTTTTAATTATTTTGATTAATTAATATTAATAATATATTAAATATAATAAATTTAAAAAAATTTATCTGTTAACTAACTATATCGATTAAAATTAATTCAATCGATTAATATCGAAATACTTAAATTACTTCAGTCGAAACTGTTAAAAAAATTAATAAAAAAAAATCGACCGTTTCGATCATTTGCACGCCCTCAACAAGAACTTCAAAAAATTGGAGATGTTACTACTTGATTACTAAAAAAACAATTTAATGAGTCTACTTATATTCTTTATTTTAGTTTTTAAAAAACAAAATATGTGGCTAAACAAATAAAAAACTTTTATGAGAAAGATCGAAATTGAAAAATAGATTTTAAGAAATTGAATTTTTATCTTTTTTTTTTATCAAATGCTAATATGCTCTTAGCTTCACATATATCTTTTTATTAAAAAAATTATTTAAAAATTACCTTTTGACTCTCAATAGTTGAAAGAGGAAATTATCAAAACACCTTTAAATTGGAAAGTATATTATAATTGCACATTTCTATATTAAAAATATACTAATACTCTCTAAACCCTAGCAATAATTAGTTCAAACCGGTTTTAAAAAGTTTAATAATAATCACTTATCCATAATTGGATATTAATGGATTGAAATATGCTCATTTCACATTATTTTTACTAGCCTTTTTGATCAATCTAATCTAATCATGGTCGGAGTTTAAAAATACATTAATATACTTTTAGTATAAAAAAGTGCAATTATAATTTGCACCAAATTGTATAAGTGTTTTTGTTATTTTTTTCATAGTTAAAATTAGAGCCAAATCAAATGATACTTTAAGCATTTATCATAAAAAGAATTTATGTTTGATAGATTCTTTTGGAAATTAAAACAAAACTAAAGGAATAATTTTATTCTTCTAAATCTCTCTTGAAATAAAGGTAAAGGAAAAGAAACGAGAGAAAATAAAAAAAATGTGAAGAATGATGATATCAGGTAGAATTTCACCAGCAATTGTACCAAATTTACCAATAAAATTATATGATAATTATCCATGAGTTTTCTATTCGGTGTTATAATAGTGTATTACACCGAGTGTATATAAAAATTTCTCATAAACTTTTTTTATCCTTTTTTGTCATCTTCTCCCCCAAACCTTGCATCCTTGAAAAAGTAATGAAAATGTCAATGTCCTATTCTTAATGCAACCTTTCTAATTTCCATACCAAGGGGCAAGATGCTATACAAAATATTTATATTTGGATTTTTTTATCAATAAGTAAAATTATTTTATTTATATAAATAAGTAGAAATTATTTTTGGATATAGAAACAGAGAACGATAATGGTTGAATAAATAGAAATGATTGGAGCCCTCTCTCTACTAATCTAATAAAAACACAAATGTGTACCAAAAAGAAAATGACTTGCAGAAACTTTTTAAACAGAATGTGGATTAATTTAATTTCAATTAAAAAAAATGAATTTTGAAGCCAAAACTCAAAAGCAAACAAAGGCCAAGACAGTCGAAGCACGTGACCTGCCAAAAAGCTTTCCCTCCAATGTCTTTTTCTTTTTGCATAGACATCCCATTGTTCTCTCCTCTCTGATCAATAATCCCACACATCTTTTCAGTCCAATCACTGAAATTTAAAAAAAAAAACAAAGAATAGTTAAAATCCTAAACAAAAATTTCACTGTGTTTTTTATTTAGTAAAAAAACAGTTTTTCTTTTCTGGTACAGTGTCTGCATCTGTACCTGTGTCGACTTTGGCATTTTCTTTTGGCCTTTGCTTGTTTGGTTCCTTATTGAGTGAGTGATTTCATTTATCTTTATTTTGTTTGTGTTAAAAGGAGAAAAAGAGAGAGAGAAGAAGAAGATAATGGTAATGTGGAATCTCAGGGAAGGAACAGGGCAAGGCTAGAACCAACAAGAAGCCCGCATGGAATTTGTTGGGATCAGCCAAAAATATATATAGAAATCAAGCACTAGCATTAGCATTCTCAGATCTCTAGGATCTCTGAATTTCAGGCTTGATAATTGCTTGTTTCTCGAGAAAAATATCTTCATTTTGCTATTTGTCTTAGCTCACACGGTGCTCATTCTCTCAGTTTGATTCATGTTCTCTGTACTTGAGCTGGGTGTTTTGTGAGACAGTGGTTTTAGCATCTGGGTCTTTGTTTTTACCAATTTCTATTAAGAAGTGAGTCAAGTGACAGTGGCTTTGTTCTTTTTGAAGTTGAAAGGAAAAAAAGAGAGAAAAAGGAACAGTCCCTCTTATGGTAATGGAGGGTTTGCTTTAGTGATTCTGATTCTGAGAGGGACTTTTTGTATGGATAAGGCAGAGATAAGAGGCAACTTCACGTGAAAATGGCTTGTTGGGTTGCTGGTTATGGTGGTTTTGATCAGCGGGTACTAATTTTGCAGAGAAAGTAAAGTTACTTGAAGTGAGAGAAAAAGGTATGGAAAGCAAGAGCTTGATGTTGTGGAGAGTGGGATTACTGGTTTTGGCATTGATGCAGGCTTCTTATGCTACACTTTCTCCCTCTGGTATAAACTATGAAGGTTAGTTTCTCTTGGGATCTTTACCTCTCTCTCACTCCATCTTGAGTATCTTTTTTTTACTTGGAACAAATTGAAAAGTTCTTCTCTGTTCTCCTATCCAGATTTTTAGCTGTTTTTTAAAAAAAAAAAATATTTGTGAAGGAAATTAAGTTCTTATTTCTTATTATTGTTATTGTTCTGCCTATGAAAATTCATTTGTGGATATCTTCTTTTTATTATTCATTTATGGATTACAGTAACTTTTGGTCTTTTGGAGTAAATGCTTTAATGGCCTGTAAACATATCCGAAGTTGAACTACCTGTGCAGCAGCATAGTTATATTCACAATAAATTTCAATACTGTTAAACTTTTGGCTCTCTCGAATTAAAAAACGATTTGGTTTTAGGGTTCTTTGTTGGGATTTTTCTTTTTTACTTTTACTCCATAATTTTGCTTAACAAAAAAGTGTTTTTTTAATGAAGATTTTCATAGTACTGACCCTATTTTTTTTTTCTCAATGAAATTTGAGCAGTAGTAGCTTTGATGGCCATTAAAAATGAACTAAATGACCCATACAATGTTCTGGAGAATTGGGATATCAATTCTGTAGATCCTTGTAGCTGGAGGATGGTTACCTGCTCTCCTGATGGCTATGTTTCCGCTTTGTAAGTTATTTTGGTCTCTTCATATCTTGTTTTGCCTCCATCTTGCAAGAGAGTTTGATTAGGATTTAGGAGCACATTTTTAAGTGGAGTTTCTTTTTGTTTCCCTAAACAGGGGGCTTCCTAGTCAAAGCTTATCAGGGACCTTATCTCCTGGGATTGGAAACCTCAGTAACCTGCAATCAGTGTAAGTTATCACCTCTTTCCTGCTGCTTGATAAGCTTATCAGGGACCTTATCTCCTAGATTTATAACTAGTTTAGGGGCCAACCCAGGATTTAATCTTAAGGGTGCCAAAATTAACATTATAACCTTTTAGATTTTTTGCTTAATTAGATATATATTGTCAAATTTATGGAGTCAGGACTTTAATCAACATAAAATTTACATTTTGATAATTTTATGAACGAAAAAAATCGTTATAAACATTAATGATAAATTATCATGACTAGAAGTGTCATTATATTGAATTAATAATAGTTCAGCAATAAAAATAATTGAACTAATATAATAGTTTAGTTAACAACAATGCATTTGATTATTGTATGGAATTAAAAATATATTTGAAAACATTTCAAAGTCAAGTTTTAACTACTTGAAAGATATTCTTGATATCTTGATGTTTCTCTAAAGTTCTAAAGCATAAAAATATGAAATCATATAAAATAAGATCAAATGATCAAAACTTAAATTATATATTATTTTTAGAGAAAACAAAAAAATTATTTAAAAAATGTTGAACCCAGGGAACATGACCCCCTTTGTCTCTATGACCGGTTCATCCATCTAGATTGATTAGGGTGACCTCATTGTGAGTACCGGAGTTTGCAGTTTGTCATGCAACTTACCCCAGATATAGCTCATTCTTGCATGCATGTGTAGGTTGCTGCAAAACAATGCCATTTCGGGTCCTATTCCTGATACAATTGGGAAGTTGGAAAAGCTTCAGACGCTTGATCTCTCCAACAATTCATTCACTGGAGAAATACCTACCTCCTTGGGGGAGCTCAAGAACCTGAATTATTTGTAAGTTTCAAGAATTCGTACTGCTTTAGTTATCAAAAAATCTTCACGCGGTTTTGTCATCGTGAGAACCATATCTTGAGTCAAACATTGTGCAATAACACTCTTTAGAATAAAGTCTAATTCTTACATGTTACTGTGTTACTTTCTGATCAAGTCAGGCGGTTAAATAACAACAGCCTTACTGGACCCTGCCCTGATTCTCTTTCCAACATCAAAGGCCTCACTCTCGTGTACGTGTTTGGATTTTTGCATCCCATTATTTACTAATTGTGAAAGTAGATGATTTGTTTGTAATTTTCTCCGCATCTCTTCACCACTGTAATTAAAATATGCTTGTAGGGACCTTTCATATAACAATCTGAGTGGCTCCTTGCCAAAAATATCAGCAAGAACTTTCAAGTAAGCTCTTCTTTTCTTAAATGTGCTCAATCTTCTATATAAATAATTATTTTATTAATTTATAAATTCTGTTTCTCTTCTTTTCACTTGCAGAGTTATAGGTAATCCTTTAATTTGTGGACCTAAGGCCAACAACAACTGTTCCGCTGTCTTTCCGGAGCCTCTTTCCCTCCCACCAGATGGTTTAAAAGGTGTCTATCATGTAGTTATAAATATAACCATTTATTGTTTTGCTGTACTCCCCTGCATAAACAGTTTGATGACATGTGAACTTGTGAATTTTGTTCTTTTAGATCAATCAGATTCTGGAACAAATGGCCACCGCGTGGCTGTTGCCTTTGGTGCAAGCTTCAGTGCTGCTTTTTTCATCATACTAGTTATTGGATTATTTGTTTGGTGGCGATATAGACGTAACCAGCAAATTTTCTTTGATGTCAATGGTTAGTTTTCTAAGCTCTGCCACTTGTTTTCTTCATTATTCTTGCGTAAATAATATTGACTCTCTCATTTTTGCTTTCTTCATATGTTGGTGTTTTTGGCCGATTCCTGGTAGGGGCATGTGATAGCTTGATGTTTACTCTCAAGGGTTGTGGTGGTAGGCATGTACAGGTTTTTTTGCATGTTCCTCTCTGCAGGATTTTTACAGTTATAGAAGTTTTCTTGCATAGCTCCTTCGCAGATAAATTGAAGTTCTAATAAATCAGTCAGTGTTTTCAAGTTTTCTTAAACATCACCAAAATCACTAAAATATTAGTTCATTCAATCATATAAACATATGGGCAAAACTGTGTCAGAATCCTGGATAACATTATGATTTTCTATATCTTTTGCTTAAGGTTGAATTGCTCATATGCTGTTAGACACTGGTTATAAGCTTTTAGATTCAGAGTGAACAGTAAAAAGAATTATTGGATGACATTTAAGACTGATGCTTAGTACTGCTGCCCTCTGGTAGGGGCATGTCATAGCTTGATGTTTACTCTCAAGGGTTGTGGTGGTAGGCATGTATGGGTTTTTTTTGCATGTTCTTCTCTGCAGAATTTTTACAGTTATAGAAGTTTTCTTGCATAGCTCCTTCGTAGATAAATTTAAGTTCTAATAAACCAGTCAGTGTTTTCAAGTTTTCTGAAACATCACCAAAATCACTAAAATATTAGTTCATTCAATCATATAAACATATGGGCAAAACTGTGTCAGAATCCTGGATACCATTATGATTTTCTATATCTTTTGCTTATGGTTGAATTGCTCACATGCTGTTAGACACTGGTTATAAGCTTTTATATTCAGAGTAAACAGTAAAATGAATTATTGGATGACATTTAGGACTGATGCTTTGTACTGCTGCCCTCTGTTTTAAGAAAAGTACATAATGGGGTTGTTTGGTATTGGCTTAAAGGCAACTTAAAGCAATCGCTTAAAGGTAAAAGTGGCTGTTTTAAGTTGGCTTTAAGCCAATACCAAACAACACCAATGTAGTTCATAAGATGAAGAAAGAAAGAAAAGTTAACTACACTGCCAAAAGTCATGGAGAAGTTGCATTTGATCCTTTAAACCTGGGTTGCAAAATCATTCTTTTCCTTTTACCAGTGTTTGTCATCCCTGCGTTCTAAGCATTTATAACTTTTGTAGCAGATCAATATGACCCGGAGGTATGCTTGGGCCATTTGAAAAGGTATACGTTTAAGGAGCTTCGGGCTGCAACTGACCATTTCAACTCGAAGAACATTCTAGGGAGAGGTGGATTTGGGATTGTATACAAGGGATGCTTGAATGATGGAACTTTGGTGGCTGTTAAAAGGCTGAAGGATTATAATATAGCTGGTGGTGAAATCCAATTTCAGACAGAAGTAGAGACAATAAGTTTAGCTGTCCATCGCAATCTTCTTAGGCTTTGTGGTTTCTGCAGTACTGAGAATGAAAGGCTCCTTGTTTATCCATATATGCCGAATGGAAGTGTAGCATCCCGATTAAGAGGTTGGTTTGCTGCACATTTAGCTGTTATTCATCCTTATTTCAGTCCAAGCCCTTCATTGTATGTGTTTCGCTCCTTAAATTTTTAAGAAAACAATTAGTAAGCCTATTCAAAGCCTCCACGATTTCCTCCTACCCTAGATAAATAATAAAGGAACATTACTTCTGCCACCACCTTTACTTTTGTGTTGCTTCAAGCACTAAAACCATCCTTACTCTAATCCTTTGCTGACTGTGGCCTTGGTCCACTACAGCACCATCACCAGTGCACCATTGCTACCAATTGAGCCAAGATTTGCAAGTGGCAACTACACCACTGCCACTTACACAAGCTCAGAGTTGAGACACTGCCACAACCAAGATTCCATGTCATGCATCATTGCCTCTTCTTGTAACTTCACTATTTCCACCATTAGTTTGTGAATTGTGACCCTCGTGATGCTGCATAGACACAGATTAATTCTGTCATCTTGTGTTTTTCTAGGAGACTTGGACCATAATCAGTCAATCACCCACATCTTCACTTCTATATGTAACTAACATAATCATCTTAAGGATAGATTTGACTTATGTGGCATTAAAGCTAGCGGTCCACTCTTCCTCTCTCATTCTTGTTAATTGGTTCAAGTCTGTTTGGTTGTACTGGACAAATTGAACATTCAACTCCTCTACTAGTCTTGACTTCTTTGTCAGGTTAAATTTAAATCATGCTAGCATCAGGTGCCTAGCTAAGAATAACTTGATAAATGGTGGGTTCTTTTGTTTTTCATCAGATCATATCCATGGTCGTCCTGCTTTAGACTGGGCAAGGCGGAAGAGGATAGCCTTAGGTACAGCTAGGGGTCTACTTTATTTGCACGAGCAGTGTGACCCAAAAATTATCCACCGTGATGTCAAAGCAGCCAACATTTTGCTTGATGAAGATTTTGAGGCAGTTGTTGGAGATTTTGGGTTGGCAAAGCTTTTAGATCACAGAGATTCCCATGTGACCACAGCCGTGCGCGGCACTGTTGGCCACATTGCTCCAGAGTACTTATCCACGGGTCAGTCATCAGAAAAGACTGATGTCTTTGGGTTTGGGATCTTGCTTCTTGAACTAATCACAGGTCAGAAGGCCTTGGATTTTGGACGAGCAGCAAACCAGAAAGGTGTAATGCTTGATTGGGTAGGCTCTTTCTCTCTCTCTCTCCGAAACGAATGAAATGAAAGACATAAGCACCCCGACCACTTGATTTGTTAGAAACATACATTATGGCCTTAAATACAAAATTTCACTATTGCAAAATTAGTAACCATTCCTTGTAGAAGAGTTGAGAAAGAACATGTAACCCCCCTTCCCACACACATCAACGAAAAGGAACGTTTTGTTCATATGGATAATTGTATCTTCTTTTACATTGGAATTTTGTGATTGATCTATTTTTGCAGGTAAAAAAGATCCATCAAGAAGGAAAGCTAAACCTATTGGTGGACAAGGATCTAAAGGGAAATTTTGATAGGGTTGAGTTGCAAGAAATGGTTCAAGTCGCCCTCTTATGTACGCAATTTAATCCTTCTCACCGGCCAAAAATGTCTGAAGTATTAAGGATGTTAGAAGGTGATGGTTTAGCTGAAAAATGGGAGGCCTCACAGAAGGTTGAGACACCTAGGTCCAGATCCAGTGAAAACCCTCCTCAGAGATACTCAGATTTTATAGAAGAGTCTTCACTTGTGATAGAAGCGATGGAGCTTTCAGGGCCCAGGTGACTTTCCTTTGTCTTTACTGTCCACAATTCCTTTACTTCATTTAGCTGAAGAGCTTTAAAGAAAGGGAAATATGTGATTGGTGTTAATAGTTGTTGAATGCATGTATTCATCTGTAAAAAGGAAAAAAAAAAAGGAAAGTCGTGTATAAGCATCTTGTTCTTTGTTGAAATAGTTATTGAGTTTATTGAGCTTCTGTCACAAAATTTTGGCAAATATATTAGCAATATAATCAGTAGTTGCGCTACCTGCTTGTCTTGTGTAACTGTGTAACGGTGTAATCATCTAGTCTTCACAGATTGGGTTTCTTAGGTTGTGAAACATTTGAGCTTCTGTCTCCATATGCTGCATATGCAGGTTTGTTTCTGGATCCTAAGCTGCCCTATGATTGGCTTGGTTCAATAGCAAATGTCTAGACTGCAGTAGGTTGGCTTGGTTAATTTGGTAGTTGATACCCCCTTCAAAACTGCATTTAATTGATAATTGGACCATAGCCAAATCTATAATTTTGGATCAGATCTATTGATAAATATTGTGCATATTGAACAAGCAAATGATTGAACAAGTATGTTAGAAGAAGAACCTGAGTCTCTTGGCCTAGTATTTATCTATATAGCCCAATAAGGCTCAATGTAGAGTTTTGGAGGAAAAAAAAGTAGAACTTGAAAACTTTCACTTAGTTTATGAGTTTTATAAAGTAAAAAAGAGTAAAAGCAGGATAAATAAGCTCATTTTTTTTTAAAAAAATAACATGATAAGGTTTTGGAGGGTTGTAAAAAATTCCCAAAATCTTTCTCCTCCATAAAAAAAACCCACTCACACTGTTAATTGTGACGAGAAAACCCATTTGAAATTTTGACACACATTAACCAGAAAGAAACACAAATGGATCCCCTCAGCAATCGAAACCAATCAAATGAAAGAACCCATCATTATATCATCACAGTTGCAGACAGGAATTGGGTACGCTTGTACACTCAATGGAAGTGACAGTGAATCAAGTTCCAAAATTATTGAACATATCAGCTGGTAAGGCATCTTGTTGATTCTTTAGTCTCTTAAAACCTTCTCAAAATCAATGAGATGGCATATCAACCCAGAATAATCTCCATAGGCCCTTACCACCATGGGAAAGAAAACCTGAAGATGATCCAGGAGCATGAAGTGCGATCTCTTGGTGTTTTCCTCTCTAAAACACAAGAAAAAGGTGTTGGTGTCAATCACCTTTTCAATTCCATAGCAGCTTTGGAAGAAGAAATTTCAGAGAAAATTGAACTTGGTGGAGATGAATTTATTGAGATGATGGCTATTGATGGGTGTTTCAACATAACCGTTTCTGCATGGTTGGAAATCTACTTCAGTATTCTGATTTTGATGGATCCAATCTTCAATATGGCATGGGTTTGAGCAATGTTGCAAAGCTTGCTCGAGTCACATCACAAGTTATGTTAGTTCATGGGTTGCCTCATTAACACCACAACTGATGCAGGGCTTCTTTGTGAGAATGGAATTATAGAGAGTTACTAATTTGTGAGTGATGAGGAAATCTGTGCTTTGTTCACCAATGCTGGGAAAGATGTGGTGTTTGATATAAAGCAGAGCTATCTGTGGAGGGTATTTGAGGAAGTTAGTAAGTATTGCAGAAGGGTTGGCACGTTCAATGGGCAGGATTCAGGCACACTCACTTCAGTACTCCATGGTCATTCTTGCCAGCTTGTGCTGCTCTTATACATCTGATTCTTACCGTTATTCAGGCCTTCTTTCCTGTCCATGCATAGATGAGTACAAATAACAGTTCGTCAGTACAATGTGAGAATGTATTTATTAGATTTTGTGTACAGTTTAACATATATATCCCTTAGAAGTTAAAATCCTAATTTAGCGTTCCCTACCTCATATGGCTCGAGAGTCAATTCTTTTCATGTTTCAATTTTCTTAACCTATTATATATTTAATTGAATGAGATTTCTCATTGATATGTCATTTTTCTCATACATTGTTGATGTCTAAAAAATTGACAGCAACAAAATAAGAGGTTCGTGTCTGCTACAGGACCCTCAAGGGAGGTCAAGGGATTTGTATGGAGCTGAGAGCTTGTCTGCTTGTGTATGTTTAGTTGTGAAAAATATTTTTCATTTTCCTTAATATTTTTTTCAATAAATTCACATTTTTAACATAATTTAAAAAAAATTATGCACATTTTGCACATTCTTAAAATGTTGTTTTTAAATTTTTTTTAATATTATGTTGTGAAGAAAAATATTATTTTTTAAATTATATTAAAGATGTACAAATTATAAAAAAAAATTAAAAATATTATTCAAAACTAAGTTTTATCTCTAAGAGGTCATCATTCTCATGGGCAGAGCCATGTGATGTAATGGGGTCAATCGTCCAGCCCCACACAAGTTTTGAAAATATGCTCTAGACATATAGGGACATGGGACTTTCAAGATAATAAAATAAGAGGTCCCCTCACACCAATAAAAAACTCCATTTTTCCAACAAGCTGATAGTCATGCCCCACAAAAAAAACTTTCCTACTTACTTGATTATGGTTAAAATTAAACATAAATATTATCATTAAAATCATTATGTAACTTAATGATGTTTAAAGATTGATTTAAATATGTTTATATCAATAAATTTAAACAATTTTTACATTAAATCATTTTAAATATAATTTAATCAATTCTCAACCTGAATACCATGAGTTGTTCTTACCAAAAGAAAAAAGAGTAGTCCTATAATTCTTTGTGAAGAGAAGTAGCAAAAAGTAGGCCTATAATTCCCTCTTTCCACCCTTTTCTTTTCATTTTTGTCATCCCCATCGGCAAATTAGAAGTAATTTTGAAGATGAGTGATAATTAAATATTGGGTGTATTTGAGCTTTTTCTATATTCTTCAAACTTTGTTGAGTTTGTCAAATTATTCAATTGTGGTAACTTTAAGGTTTTTTCTCTTATTTTTATCATTTTTTTAATTACTGATAATTATACTACTCATATACGCTATATACGTAAATGTTGAAATGTTTTTTATTAGATTTTATTTTTTTTTCTTAATTAATCTTTAACCTATACTGAAAGTCTAAATCCACGATTTGGTTGGGCTTTTAAATTTTTGGCATTTAATTATATTATTTCATTTTTCTCGGGTTTATGGATAAAAGGACTGACGAGATATAATTAATAAAAATTTAATTGCATACTTATATTTTTTTTTTAGATTTACATAAAGAAATCAACAGAAAGAGCTTTACCAAAAATTATAGAAACAAGACTTTGCAACAAAATTGATTTCTTGCAAATACTTTGGTTATCTATTTTGAGAAAAAAACTATTAGACTTGTTAGTATATACACGTTGAAGGAGACAACATCTATACTCTTTTAGATTATAACCTAAACTTTATTTAATGAAAATCACTTTTTTTTAAGTTTAAATCTACTTTACACTTTTCACATATTCCATTTTTTCATATGATTATTTCACCCTCTAAGTTGAAATTTTTTGCTCCGTTCCGATATCTGTCTCCTCTTGTATGCTTTTGTAATCGAATAAAGTTTGAAGTTGATTCATGAAAAGAAAGGAAAAAATTTGTTATTGTTCACCCTTTAATCACACGGTGACACATGACACGATCAGGGCAAAATAATCATTCCACCAAAAATGATAAAACTCTACCTAAGGATTCAATGGTATAAACCCTACTAAACTCAGAGCGATATTGACTTTCTATTTTAACTCCAATCGACAATCCAAATTATCATCTGTCATTAATGACACCAATTCCACACCTCTGCTATATAGAGTGGATCTCATTATTTTAATCAGGTTCTGAAATCTCTTCCTTGAACTCTCAAATCACAATTTTTTTCTTTAAACCACTAGAAGACCAACTCCGAGTCCACACTCAAACGTTCTAATTTTCTTAGCAGGTGTTCCAGCACTTAGCTTTTCAGGATAGCAGGACCAAGGAGCAAGGCCTCAACCTCTCCTTCTACACTCAACATCCTTCTCCAACACTCAACTCCATAAATGGGTACTCTCCTTTGGTGTGCATCATATTTTGGGCATCAACACTCGTCAAGCAATCGGAAT
Source organism: Bretschneidera sinensis (assembly GCA_023935145.1). Lineage (NCBI taxonomy): Eukaryota > Viridiplantae > Streptophyta > Magnoliopsida > Brassicales > Akaniaceae > Bretschneidera > Bretschneidera sinensis. Next base: position 63,500,194 of record CM043705.1, read on the forward strand.
ATTGAATTCACCATATTCAAATTACACATAAAAAGTGAACTACCACCAATCAAAGTTTGTGTGATACAGTCTTACAAACAGAAATTAAGTCAAACTCCTATTTCCAATTTTTTTTGGTAGGATATTTCCAATTCTTTATATCCATATCTTGAAGAAGCAGTTGTAAAATGTTACGCTCACTTCGTCAAGAGTATTAACATTCAATAAATGATCTCTGCAACATTTTTTTCCTGGTAAAAAGCACGATAAAGGTATTTGGCATCTAACAATCAAAAATCCGTGGAAGTCTTTACCCAATCTGCCATGAAGGATAAGCCAGAGGAATAAACGAAGAGAAAAAGAAGAAAATGAGATTTGGAATACAAAGTGAACCAAATTGGCAAAATACTTCATGCAGCAAATTTAGGATTCCAAGTTAGGAGGCAATATTCTTACATACATTAAAAAAAATTTGACAATTAAGTATCTTTGGTTTCTCCCCCTTTTTTTTCTTGAAGTTGAAAATATAACTTTTATTGCAAAACAACAAGAAAAATAATTAGTTTGAAAGCTTGGAACTCATACTCGGGCGTCAAGAATAGAAAACAACGATTTGCTATTGAAAATTAAAATAGAAAATATAAGTTTGAACTTGAAATCAGAAACCACAACAATTAAAAAATATATAAATGAACGTACTTTGTATATACTTATTACACATCTGTAAAACATTTTTCTTTATTGAGGCAATAAGTTTTGAATTTATAAGTGTAAAAATAATGAACCATAAACTCATTATTTCTTTACTAAATAAATAAATAAATAAAAACTCATTCTTTCCTGGACAAGAGAGAAATGATATTTACAAATGGTTGTTGAGTTCCATTCTAATTGTAATCTCACTCTCATTAATGAACAAGAAGTCTTCAGAAATAACAACTTACACTGTATGGCGTGATAAAAATACTGCAAGAGGAATTCCAGAAACTAGACACGCCGCAAACATAATTTTGAAGGTGCTATCAACTCAGGGAATTCTTTTGACTTCAGCAGTTTTTCATTGTATGAACTTTCTATCTCATCCTGCAATATTCATGAATTGCACTTATAAAAAAATATTTATGAATAGCATTGTTTAAAGATATTTTTCACCTGTATCGAAAAAGTAAAAAAAGATTGGGGGGGGGGGGGGATATGTTCTTTCTGAACTTGTAGCTAACCTATTGTTTCTTCTTAAGGCCATTAGCTTTAACAGAAGAATACTAAGGAGTTTAACCTAAAATCTGGTAAGCAGTGGCATGTCCAGTCGATTCTAAGGATAAAAGATATTTCACTTGCTTATCCAAGTAGACATCAAGGAGGATAAGACACACCTTGCAAGATTTTAGTAAAGGCTCCACGAATGAGGACCCGAAAACCTGATTGATTTTCCAAGTGAGGTTCCATCTGATTCTGCAATCAAGTTATTTAGGTCAGTGATATAGGAAAAACAAATCAAAATGGTGCCACATTGCATATTTACACGCGGTAAACATGACCCTCCAGCAACATTTCCTGCTATGTTTGGATCCTGGAAATTTGAAGGAAAAGAAAATCGGAAAGAAAACTGAAAAAATATCGACAAAATGAAAATTTTCATTTGAAACCCATTATGAAATTTACCCAACTACATAACCATCTGAGGCTTTTAACTTTAAAGGATTTCCCCAAAACTGAATTATGAAATGTGCATATCCTTCCCTCGCATCAATCCGCCAATTTGGTGTTATAACCTGAATTGTCAAAAGAATATAGACAGCAAAGCAAAATAATATAATTGTTCTGTATAAAGAAAATACCAAGGTCGACATCTGCTCTCGAAGCTCCCATGTTTAGTTCTTCTAAAAGCTGAAAACAAAAAAGAAAAAGAAAATCAAATAACAATCCCTGACGAACAGGAGAAGAATTGTGCAAAATGCTATAATGCAGTATGGCGGGTGGCAGCAAAGTATAAGAGATCATACTTCATCTTTCTATTTTCTCTTTACGTGTGCAGAAGGTCTGGTAATATGTTCAACAAAAAGACATCTAGCTAGAAAAGTTAGCACATGCTGGCTATTGAAGAAGAAGGCTTATATTTGGAAGTTACAATCATCCAATTAGAAGTTACAATCATCCAATTACTAAGGAGATGGCATGAATGCCTGATGCCCTTAGCAAGCATGGTTCAGAGAAGTTAGCGAGATGGAAAAACATAAGCAACAACATGAAATTACAGTAGTATTCTAGATTTTGTATGAACAAGTATATGATTAAATGCTCAATCAGAGTTCACAACCTCTTAACAGAAACAGAATTAAGAAACCAACTTTAGGCATAAAATGAGGCCCTGCTCTGGTCTACATGGGAATTACACAGTTTTTGTTCAATCTACTTGGTATTGGTTACATGGGCAACTGCTAAGGCTATGAAAGGTTACAAGAGGGAAGACAAAGGAGGGAGTAGTAACAATGAAAGAGAATCAATAAGTGAAACCATACGGAGTCAGAATTGACATTTCTTTATGGACCTGCACAACTTTTGTTCGAATGCAGGGTCCATCATGTGGTCAAGTACATATGAATAAAAGTTATAACACTTTAATATGTTGACTTCGTGGATGAAAATTAATTCAACTAATCTTCCCACTGGTTAGAGCTTAGAAGTTATGCAGATGAAAAAACAATTTATCCAAGTAGCATATGCTTACCTGGGAAAGTGTTGGTACTGTTGAAGGATCGAACTTATCACAATGGTTTGGGTCAATTGGAACACAAACACGACCTAGAAACAAGAGAAAAATATTTCAGATTTTAATGACACAAAAATCAACTCCAGTGACTTTTGATGACAACTGATAATTCTTCAGATTCAAGAATCTTGCTGCATGAAACAAAATTCAGCTCTTCGTATTTCCAAGCACCATATCTAGGTATCATTCCCAGCCACAATTTTAAAACTCTGGATGTTTATATTTGATGTTAACAGATGTTATGGGGGCCGACCTGTTTTTGGATGTACACAGAATGGTGCCTTCAGCAAATGGTTCATGTGTTTTGACACCTAAGACGTAAAGAGAGACGCAATATAATGAGTTAGCATAGATATTTCAGATATAAAATGTTTCTGCTTTTGTACGAGTATAGATTTCTTTACACTGAAGCACAACTGTAAGAAGGCAGCACCCTGCTAATGTTATCATAATATGTTGAAAAATACGCGATTGGGAGAAGGAAAAAGGGGAGGGTGAGGGAAGGAGTCACACACACCTCCATATCAAGCCTAGGGTAAGTAAAAGAGAACACAATCTCTTCAACGCACCTACGCAGCCCTTTTGCCTGGAAAAAGGAATCAGGTAATAGGAAATTAAAGTTCTAAAAATGAATTTGAAGCCTCTAAGATCAAAAATTTGCTGAGCAGGATAAATCCATTCTTTCCCTCGAGTCATATAATGTAGAATTATCAATCGACCGTTGTACATAGCACAAAAACGAAAAATACATGGAAGTTCTTATTAACTGTGCTGAGTAATACTACAAAAGTAAAATGGTATTAAAGCTTGCATGTCAGAGAAAATAGAACATTATACAGGTAATACTTCCTCATTCATTGTAATTATTTCGCTCAAATGTTACAGAAAACAGAATCATGGGTACAGGGCCAATCATTTAATTTAACCAATCCAAAAGGGCATACTGTTTTGGATTGCTTTTTAGTGAGTTTTGCATACTTCCCAGAATTGCATTTATATCACATGCACATTTCCAGAAAACAAGTAAACAATGTCACACGAATACTGGAGGGGAAATTTTAGTCCCATTCAGCTGATATGCATCTCTTACTAAATGAGATCCCCACATATGTAGTAGTTTTCCATTATTACCCATACCAGATGACATTAACACAAGTTTCTACGGTCCACAAGGAAAGCTTTCATTCCATAAGGATGATTAAACTACATGCATACCTTCTGTTTTCCTGATTGTAGTATATGTTTTAGCTCCTCCCATCGAACGATATTGATGTCTTCTTTTGTCATGGAGGATCCCTTGCTCTCCTACCATTTCCCCCGAAGCTCAGATGTAACAGTTGCAAAGATATATGGCATATATTATGATTAAACAAGTGTTGTAGGACATGATGCAGAGCTAAGGCCCCATTTGTTGTAGCTTTTTGATAGCTAAGAAGCACTTTTAATTAATCAAAAGTGCTTTAATGTGTTTGGTTAAAACTTAAGAGCATCAGTTTTAAAAGGTTAAGAGGATAAAAACACTTTCAAATGAAGTAGTTTTGAGGTACTTTCACGAGAAAAGGAAAAGCACTTTCACGTATAGCTGTAACAAATGGGGCCTAAGTGCAGCAAGGCAAAATAAAAGGAAACTGTAATATTTGCATGCTTTCATCGGGAATCATTTCAAGGATCTTCTCATATCTCTCCTCAGTTGAAAATAACTGTTGACCTGAAAGCAATTTTGACTCAAAGAAATCCCTAAGAACTTCAGTATATGATCTCCTGCAAAGCTACAATATCTCTTAGCACAGGAAGTGATGGTTTAGAATCAAAAGACCATTAATATATAGCAACACTTGCACGAGGAAAGGATGGAGAGCAGGACCCGTCAAAGAAACCTTTTTGTTACTATTTTCATTGCCCTGAATCAAATATAGAATTGATGACCTTATTAAACTTCATGAGACACAATAATCTGTCACAACTGAACTCTATTTCAGAATAGTAGTATATCACCTTGTAAACACAGAAATACTTGGCAACAGCTGCTCTCTGTTCATTAGTCAACCTGCGGGATTAATGGCAGTACCCTTTAGACCTTGTTGTGTCGCACAGAAAACGAATAACAAGAAATGATATAATATTCAACTGCTAACTGCATCATCTTCTTGCTCTCCCATCACAAACCCAACAATGAACACCACGTCGGCCACTATATGCCCAAAGAATGTGGTTGAAACCAAAGTCATCTGCATTGTGGATGGTGTAAAACCAAAACAATAAGAAAATCATATTTGACAGACATTTGAGTACTTATGCAATACACACATATTTATGTATGTGAATATGTGCATGCGAACAATGAGGCCAGATATTGACAAAATTTTCCAATTACAGCAGCTACTGCATATGTGATTATAATAGAGTTATCATAACAGTACTCAACCAATTAAGAAAATATCAACTTCAAAATATGTGCAACCAATAGGTAATCTATTTTCAAGTATTACATCTCTACTTAACATAGCTTTCTAGTATTTCAGTTTTTCACCAATAATTTTTTTTAAAGGCTTATATGATTGTGTTGATTAGAAAATATTTTGTGTCTAAGAGCTAATACTCAGGTAACTTCTTGGAAAAATAAATCAAGCGAATATCTACTTCTCCTACCTCTGAGGGCAGTATCAATCACTTTAATAGCGACTGTCATTAACGGCCAGCACTCCAAGCAAACATCAGCTCCTGAGCAACAATATCTAACATCATCATAGTCTGATATTTCCTGATTAAAGAATGCAACACCAACAAAGCAGTGGCAATGGAATGTTAAGGCTGTGATTATTTTTTTTTATATAAGTAAGGCTGTGATTATTTTGGTACTTACAATATCAAAAACTAGCTCCCTCTCTACTGGGGTGAATATATTATCACCCCTTTGTGCATAAGCATGCCTCTTCGCAGGCTGCAGGGCATACAAAGGTTAATGGGGTCAATAAAGAAAAGTATTAAAAGTTTGCTATGCATGGAAATATGGGCAAGAACTACTTGAACAGAAACAAGAAATAGGAACCCCATAACTTATTTGAAGGATATGGTATGGGATTTTTAAAGACATTGTGAAACCCAAAACAGATACCAAATTTAAGCATGACCCGATAATGGTGTCAAGTCAACTCAATCACTATAAAAGGATAGGGAAGATCAAAAATGAATTTGTACCAAAATGACAATTTTCAAAGCTACATTACTTTCACCAAAATATAGTATATTATTAACAAACTACTTAAAGCAAAATTATAAAATTTCATAGCTGTAAGAATGACAAAAAATGAAATCTTACATCCACACTGTAGAGAGGCCCAATATCTATTTTGAATGGACATTTTTCTTTGATGGAAATTTCCAGCTCAGACGCACTGTTGAAGGACTGGAACCGGATATAAATGTCACTCTCCAGTGTGAAAGAGAATTCTCTTCGAGCAAAGTAGGACTTGTCACAGGCAGGATGCTGCCCATCTAAAGAATGAGAAATCGAGTAGCATGGTTATATATAAAAATACTTATCATTCATACATACAAGTAGGCACACAAGTGTGCAAACACACACACGCACACATGCGCAGAGAGAGGGAGGCATGACCAAGTTATCCGTAAATGGGGATTACCATTTCCATATGACATCCATTTCAAGATATCAGCATAAGGAAAAAGCCTTCCTGCAGCAAATTAAACTTCCCTTCAGGTCAAATATACTGTATGCCCCTCTTCAGTTGAGAGACACTAGTAAAGAAGAGAACATAAATCAGCAATAATTTGAAAAAGTTCAAATCACCATATAATTGTCTACTTGAAATTCGTATTGACTGCCATCATGAAACCATGAAGATCCACTGGAAATTCAAGATAAAACTGAAGACATAACGATGACTCATAACTACCATCAAGTATTGGGACCAGCCACCTCAAGGATTCGGTTTGTATAATGAAGAGGCCTCAATAGTCAAGTGTCAAAGTCCCCAATAAGCTTGTGGCTTTTTTACATTATTTGAATATATGCAATCGAATAACAATGCTTATATAAGAAAGTAAAGCCACCATAAATATTTCATGATTCTTCAAAGTAGAAACACTTCTATTTCAAACTAGAAAATCATAAGCAGGCAAAACAGAGAGAAAAAAAAAGAATTAAACAAGCAGTAAGCAACGAACTACAACACATACATGTGTATATATATACCTACATGGACATAGAAGCACTTACCATAGTAGACTTTGAGATAATTAGCATTGAATTCATCAGCAACAACATTGCGCTGTCTCTGTACATTACCCTCTGGTTCACATCCATCAATCTCCATCTCATCTCTTCCACTCTCAACTTCCTCTCTAGTCATCTTTAAGCACCGAACCTGTTTCTCCGTGTCAACAAATAATCATCATTTCAGATCTTGAGAGCCATATATTTGAGCAAGACCACAAACTAAATCCTTACTATTATACAAAAGCGGCTATGTGCCAAGTGTGGAGGTGTTTCCTACAACGGCACCGTATCAATGAAAAATCACGCGCCAACCTAACAACTCTCTAACCTGGTTTTTGTTCTCTTTCTCCTCTCTCGCAAAGGCCAAAGCCGCACCAACCGATACACACCCAAGCCCCATCACCTCTCCTCCCTCCTGGAGGGTGGAGGTGTTTCCAGCTTTATTGTTTTGGCATTTTGTGGTAAAAAAAATTCGAGGAAATTCGTATTGGGCTTGTAGGTACAATTCACAAGCAAGTTAAAATAAAAAAATAAAAGAAATTTAATGGTGTTGGTCCATGTATTCAGAATCCTATTTTTACTGAAAAAAAATATTTTCTAATATATAAAAATGTCTAATTTTTTTTATTTTTTATTGTGAATTATAAAATGAGTAGTTAGAAAAATAGACATTGTGTTAAGAGAAAAAATAAAAGCAAATGTTTTTCTTTATATTTACCGAGAAAGTAAAAAAGAGAAAAGCTACTGCAGTTTGAGATTTTTTCTAGGGTATTATTTAGAGTGTTTGGTCACAGAGAATTAATTCACTCAGGGTTTACAGTTTCATCACGGTGTTTGATTTTGGTGAAGCACCGAGACTTCTCATATTTCAGCGGTTGATAGTACAACAATGATTTTTCCCTAAAGAGATAATTTTGTAATATTACCAAATTGTTGTGGGTCTTAAGTTTGGGCATAAACTTTGTAATTGTTATTTACATAGTAGATTTATTTTTGCTCCGTGGTTTTTTTCCTCTACACTAGAGGGTTTTCCACGTAAATTCTTATGTTCTTGGTTTATTGCTTTATTTGGTGCTTGTCGTTTTACTTCCGCATTGGGCTTGAAATTATTATATTTAATTTGTGATCTTTAGCTGGAATTGTGGTAATTGATTAATTGTTGACGGTGGGTAATTTTCTCAACAAGTGGTATCAAAGCTTAGGTTGTTTGTGTTGGTCAACATAGATGAAAAATCTAGAACTATGATTAACTATGATTTTATTAACAGCTTCTAATTTTTCGGTATGAAAACTGAAGATGGAAGATTATCTCTATTTTAAAGATCTACATGATCATGTTGATGGTGATGAAGCCAAGCCGGAGGGCAAGACCTATAAAGAGTGGGAAAGAATGAACATGAAGACAATTGGTGCTATCAGACAGTGGGTGGATCTCAGTGTGTTCTATTATGTGGCCAAAGAGACTAATGCCAAATCTCTTTGAAAAAAAATAGAGATGCTTTATGAAAGAAAGAACAACTCATAACAAAACTTTTGCAATGAGAAAGGTTGCAAATTTGAAGTATATGAATAAGCATTCCATTGTCGAACACTTGAATAATTTTCAAGATCTTGTGAACCAATTGTCTACGATGAAAATAGTGTTAGATGATGAGTTACAAGCACTATTTTTTTTTGAGTGCTTTGCCTGATGGCTGGGAGACTCTGGTAGTATCAATTAGTAACTCTGTTTCCGAATAGTGTGCTTAGTTTGTTTATGGTGCAAGGCAATATGTTCAACGAGGAGACTCGCATAAAGGATTCAGGCACAAATAGTGGTTAAGCTCTTGTCACAGGGAACAGAGGAAGAAGTAAGAGTAGATGTCTTAAAGATCATGGTAAATCCAGAGACAGGTCAAAGTCCAGAGATAAGGTGAAATGTTATCACTGCAATAAACTGAGTCATATAAAGAGAAATTGTTGGGTCTGGAAACAGGAACAACAAGATGGGAAGAATCATAAGAAGACCAATGACAATAACACAACACCAGTTGTTTTAGATGACAAAAAAGTTGTGTTACTTGCTTGTGAGTTTGAAGAGTGCAATCATGTTGCAAATTCTGGTATTGACTGGGTGGTTGACTCAGCAGCTTCTTACCATTGTATTCCACATCTGGATTACTTTATAATGTACAGAGTAGGAGACTTTGATACAGTGAATATAGGTAACTCGAGTTTTACTCCGATTGTGGGGATTGGTGATGTGCATATACAGACAAATATAAGGTGCACTATGACTTTGACGAATGTGCGACATGTTTCTGAATTGCATCTCAATTTGATTTCTACTCATGTCCTAGATGAAGAAGGGTATGAGCACTACTTCGGTGATGGAAGGTGGAAACTAAACAAGGGATCATTGGTGGTTGCCAGAAGAAAGACATGTTGCACCTTGTACAAGACACGTGTGAAAGTGTGTGGTAATGAGCTAAATTCAGTTGAAAATGATGCTTCTCCAAACTTGTGGCACAAGAGACTGGCATATATGAGTGAGAAAGGGTTGCAGATTTTGGTTAGAAGGTCGTTCACTCCTTCCTCCAAAAGTGTATCTCTGAACCCATATGATTATTGTTTATTTGGTAAGCATCATAGAGTTTCTTTTAGTAAGCCATCTAAAAGAAAACAAAAGAAATTAGAATTGATATATTCTGATGTATGTGGTCCCATTGAAATAGACTCTTTGGGTGACAATAGATATTTTATTACTTTTATTGATGATGCTTCACAAAAGGTGAGGGTTTATTTTTTGAAGAACAAAAGCTAGGTATTTCAGCTTTTGATAATTTTCATGCTATTGTGGAGAGAGAGACAAGGGATCAATTGAAATGTCTCCGTATTGACAATGGTGGAGAGTATATGTAACGATCCATCCCGGGTTGGCCACCCCCGACACGGTGTCATCACATTTTGAAAATCCCAGCATGACACATATATGCAATAATAAAAATAATACTAACAGAAATTTTCACTTCAGCACCTTATGATAGGTGCTTAAATATTCATATTTAAGCCTCCTTATTTACATTTGTTAGGTCCTTAGTTATGTTAATTTAGTCAATTTTACTTCATTTGTGTGTTCTACATGTTTTTATAGGGTCTTGGAGAAAAAGAAGTAGTTTTGGCACTTAAAGGAAGAAGCCTGGAAATCCGGGAGCAGCTTCTGGTCAAATTGCTATCGATCGCACTACTGCATACGATCGAGCGCACATGCGATCGTGCGCACACAAGAAGGATCGAGCGCACATGTACGGGCATGAACAGTAAAACATCAGAACCAGTTTTGGAAATAGAGTAGGTTTTGCGTTTTTGAAAATTAGGGTTTTCAGAGTCCTCTAGGACTACTCAAGCCCTATAAATACACCTGTAAAGAACACACAAAATTATCATTTCTTAGGGGGAATAACTTCTTAGAGATCACTTATTTTATCTTTTACTTTCACTTGGAGTTGTAAGCTTTGGGAGAGAATTGACGCCTCTTCTCTCGGGTTTATTCTTCCCTTTATGTTTAGTTTATATATGATGTTTATCTCAGACAGCATGTGTAACTAACTCTTTATAGGGCTCGATTGAAGCCCTAGCTATGCTTTCCCATATATTTATTCATTGATTATCTTTGCCAATAACCTTTATTATGTTGCTTAACTTAATTAATTCTCGTGTTTATTTAAATTCTTCATATGTATGTGTATGGCCAACGTATGCATGTGGTATGGATTGGTTAGTTAGATCAATTTGGATGACTGAGTCCTGGGTCTAACAATAGTAACAAAAGATATCCACACCAGATTCTTGGGTTAATCAACATAGGAAACTGGGAGTAGATACCATGCCCTAGGTCTCATGTGGTTGTCAATTTCCACAGCCCTTATGCTTTTTTTAGGAACAACTCAGTAGATACCATGCTGAATCCCTCGCGAAAGAAAAGAGTTAGAGTAGATACCATGCCTAACTCGTTGCTTAGGGAAATCAATAGCTTAAGGAGTAGATACAATGCCCTTAGGTTGGTGACCATTAGGTATACATGATAAGGTTAGTGCACTGATACATTACACACTGGGAAAGTATGACTAGTGGTGGATATCAAAGCCCTATGTCTTTATTATTATTAAATCACATTCAACAGTTATTTCCTTCTTTTTACTTGAAAGAAACTAATTCTAAAAACGAACTTTACCAATCCCTGTGGAGATTATCTTGCATTCGCACACTATGCTACTATTGACCTTGTGCACTTGCAAGTAAAACGAGTGCGATTATTTGCTTATTTTTTTAGGTAAATAAATGCGCAACAAGTTTTTGGCGCCGTTGCCGGGGATTGCGCTAAATTTCCTTTTAGAATTACTTTCGTTTAGTTTAATTATCATTATTTTTATTTTATTTTACTCAAAATTTTTAAAGTTTATGTTTATCATTTTATTTTCATCAAACCCTAATCCCATTTCCTTTCTGTTTTAGGCACATCAAACCCTAATCACACCTTCTGTGATACTTGCAATCGATCGCATCCTTCTGTGCGATCGAGCGCAATTAGGGCAGAGAGTTACCCGAGCAGCAGAGTTGAACTGCTGCACTGAAGCTGTTTTACTTGATTTATGCACGGACTTCGATCCCGACATCCCACATTCTTTCCCCTCAATCCTGAACTTGAGCGGACTATCCGACAAAGGCTTAGGAACAACTTCAAGGAGAATGAAGAAAAAATCGAGAACGAAACACCAATGGCAGAACAACTCGAAAACCAGCAACCACCTGCCCGAGTACCGATGAAGCATTCCTTCATCCCACGAAACATTGATCAGCCATCATGTATTGCATATCAACCTGAGGCGGTAGGAAACTATTACATATCTCCACAAAATATTGAATGCTTTGACTCACTTTAGGGGTACACCAGCAGAGGATCCACACTTGCACCTTCGGGAATTCTTTGATCTCTACAAATTCCAGCACATCCAAGGCTTAGACCAAGAAGGAATAAGGTTAATTCTTTTCCTTTTTCCTTAAAAGATAATGCTAAATTATGGTATAATTCTTTGCCTGCAGTTTTTGTCCATACTTGGGAGGAGTTGGCCAGCAAGTTCCTCAGTAAATTTTTCCCAGCCCAAAAGATGAGGTAAATGAGGAAGGAGATCCAGTCCTTCCAACAAAAGGATGGAGACTTATTCTTTGAAGCATGGGGACATTTCAACGAGTTACTACTCAAATGTCCATATCACAACCTACCTCAAGATAAGCTGGTACTAGCCTTTTATGAAGGTCTAAATGATATGAATAAAGGTATTGCTGATTCTGATTGTGGAGGTGTTCTGATGGAGAAGAGCAGTGAAAAAGCCATGGAGCTGTTTGAGGCATTGAGTAAACACACCCAACAATTCTCCTCTAGAGGTAGACAAGGAGTCAATAGCAAAGGTATGTATGAGGTTACTCTAAATGGTGGACCCTCTACCCAAATAGCTGCTTTGGAGAGGAAGCTAGATATGAAGCTCGATATGATTGTAAAAGCCATGTCTACTTAAAACATCTTTCCTCGACCACAAGCTACACAAAGCCAGGTATGTGCTTTATGTTCTCAATTTGATCACACTACTGAGACTTGCCATTTGTATTCATCTACAGATCCCGAGCAAGCGAACTATGTGGGACCAAACAGTGCATATGCAAAAATATACAGCCCTGGATAGCGGAACCACCCCAACCTATCATGGAGCAACAATCAAAATGCCTTAAACTTTCAAGGACAACAAAGGAACTTCTACCAAGCAACCCAGCCAGTTCGAGAGTCAAAAAAGAGTGACTTAGAGAGTATGATGAGGCAATTGATAACATCACAAGATTAGTTTATGACTCAGCAAAGACAAACCACTGCAACACATGAGCAAGAAATTCAAAGGTTAAAGGTACAAATGGGGCAATTGGCTAAGGAGCTAAGTGAAAGAAAGCAAGGTGAACTCCCTGCTCAAACACTACCAAATCTAATAGGACATCAGCAACTGAAAGCCGTTACAACCCTCCGAAATGGTAAGATCATAGGAGTTAATGAACCAGCTCAAGCATCTCCAGCTAAGCTTCCACATCCAAGGTAAGTGAAGTAGAAAAGTGGAATGCACCACCCTTCTCTCAAAGGTTAGTAACGCCAAAGAAAGATAAATTGCTTGATGTTTTTGAAACTTTGAGAAAAGTAGAAATTAACATTCCTTTATTAGATGCAATTAAACAAATTCCTGCTTATGCTAAATTTTTAAAAGATTGTTGCACTAATAAAAAAAAGTTTCAAGAACATGAAACTATGGCTCTAATTGAAGAGATAAGTGTGGTATTATTAAGAAAACTACCACCAAAATTAAAAAATCCGGGTAGTTTTACTATTCTCTGTAGGATAGGTGATCAGTTGTTTGAAGCATTACTAGATTTAGGAGCAAGTGTCAATTTGCTACCATACACAGTAGTTGAAAAGTTAGGTTTGGGGGAGCTTTAACCAATCTCTATCACTTTGCAATTGGTAGATAGAAGCATCAAAAGACCTAGAGGTATACTTGAAGATGTCCTGGTAAAGGTATGTGAGTTTATTTTGCCTGCTGACTTCATTGTATTAGATATGGAAGAATGCCCTATGCCATTAGCTCTGCCCATCATCTTAGGAAGACCCTTTATGAGAACTACTGATACAATAATTAATGTGAAAAAGGGTATTGTAAGTATGATGGTAAATGGAGAGACAATAGAATTTAAAATATTTGATGCAATGAAATTACCCCAAGATGATAATGATGATGAATGTTTTAATGAATGTATGATGCAAAGTGCTGTCAAGCAAGCTTTTCAGGTCCATCACACTGATCTATTGGAGGCCACCCTCACCCATAGCTTCAAAAGATCGGATATTGAGCCTGCATCAGAAACCGTCCCTGATAACATCTTTGAAGCTCTGCACCTCCCTGAAGTTTATCCTATGCATCAAAAACCAGGTCATAAGAAGAAATCACATTTAAATAAACTAACAAGATTGAGTCATGATGAATGTGCAGCACCACCAAGAGCACTTGAGCCACATGAAGTGGACTTTAAGTACTCCCTGCCAAAGGACAGAGTGAGTGCATCCAGTTGAAGTTTGGGGGCGTGCTACGAGCCGTGCCAGGCATTAGTTCTCCATCTCCCAGGTCAGCTCCTTCCATGCTATTCACACATTGAGGACAATGTACAATTTAAGTTTAGGGGGATGGGGACACACTCACACACTCACTATGTCCCATTTTTTTTTTGTTGCTTTTAGAGATAAATGTATGTTCATTCTGTTCTAATAAATTTTTGGGTGATCTAAACAAACTATATGATTTGATTTCATTAGTGAGCTTAACACCTTGAACATATAGGCCAATAATTAAGTTTTGAACATAGATCACTTACTTTTAGGCATTTAAGGATTCACAAGTTTAACCTGAATGATCATGAGCACATTAGCACATAACTGTGTGGGGTATGACATGTAATTTTGATTTGTATGTTTCTTTTGCTCGACTGTGAACCAAATGAACTATTAGATTAATATCTTGGCATAAGAAAATAGAAAAAGATTGTTAGTGCTCAAAAAGAAAAATGCTCCTAATGATCAATAAAACAAACTTTCCACTGATTAGCTGGCCCTCTTGCCTCAGTAAGCAGTGAGTGTCACATCAAAAGGTGGAAAAATTTTTGTTCACAAAAGATCATTAAAAAGAACTTTCCGCTGAGTAACTGGCCCTCTTGCCTCAGTAAGCAGTGAGTGTCACGTCAAAAGGTGGAAATTCTTATTGGTAGCATTAAGACTAGTTAGTTTCGTAGCTTTTTTAACTCGAGTTAGTAAGTCCTTAGGGGTGTCTTTACACCTAATGCCTTAAAACCATCTGGTTTGGGAGTCATTGGCTAAACACTCGTTACATGAGTCAAATAGAAAGCTTAAGGGAACTAACTTGGCAAAAATCTCACAAATAAAATAAAAGAAGAAAATCTATGCCATCTTTGTTGATTCTAATAGGAAATTTGGTGAATCTTGAGTCATTAAAACACTACACATTAGAATTATTTGGAAACCCAATCTTTTATGTGCTAGTTCACCACACACTAAAGTCAAACTTGTGATGTCTTAAACTGCCTCATGAAAGTGATTTGCGTTCAAAACTCTTATTCATTGTAAAGATATGTTTATATTTGTTAAGTTTGCTCATGAATGCGCATCATAATTTTGGGTGAAAACCTAAAATTTTTGTGGACATTATGATTATTGGATTTATCTATGTGTCGTTATTTTTTTCGTTTTAGTTTTCAGTTTTGTATTGCTAAGGGACTAGCAATATGTAAGTTTGGGGGTGTGATAGGTGCTTAAATATTCATATTTAAGCCCCCTTATTAACATTTGTTAGGTCCTTAGTTATGTTAATTTAGTCAATTTTACTTCATTTGTGTGTTCTCATGTTTTTATAGGGTTTTGGAGAAAAAGAAGCAGTTTTGGCACTTAAAGGAAGAAGCCTGAAAATCCTGGAGCAGCTTCTAGTCAAATTGCGATCGATCGCACTACTACATGCGATCGAGCGCACATGCGATCATGCGCACACAAGAAGGATCGAACGCAGAACTTGCGATCGAGTGCAAGACGCATGCGATGGAGCGCACATGTACGGGAGTGAACAGTAAAACAACAGAACCAGTTTTGGAAATAGAGTAGGTTTTGCGTTTTTGGAAATTAGGGTTTCCGGAGTCCTCTAGGACTACTCAAGCCTTATAAATACACCTGTAAAGCACACACAAAATTATCACTTCTTAGGTGGAATAACTTCTTAGAGATCACTTCTTTTATCTTTTACTTTCGCTTGGAGTTGTAAGCTTTGGGAGAGAATTGACACTTCTTCTCTCAGGTTTATTCTTCCCTTTATGTTTAGTTTATATATGATGTTTATCTCAGACAGCATGTGTAACTAACTCTTTATAGGGCTCGATTGAAGCCCTAGTTATATTTTTTCATATATTTATTCATTGATTATCTTTGCCAATAGCCTTTATTATGTTGCTTAACTTGATTAATGCCTGTGTTTATTTAAATTCCTCATATGTATGTGTATGGCCAACGTATGCATGTGGTATAGATTGGTTAGTTAGATTAAGAGTCTTGGGTCTAACAATAGTAACAAAATATATCCACACCGGATTCTTAGGTTAATCAACATGGGAAACCGGGAGTAGATACCATGCCCTAGGTCTCATGTGGTTGTCAATTTCCACAACCCTTATGCTTTCTTTAGGAACAACTCAGTAGATACCATGCTGAATCTCTCGAGAAAGAAAAGGGTTAAAGTAGATACCATACCTAACTCGTTGCTTAGGGAAATCAATAGCTTAAGGAGTAGATACCATGCCCTTAGGTTGGCGACCATTAGGTATACATGATAAGGCTAGTGCACTGATACATTACACATTGGGAAAGTATGACTAGTGGTGGATATCAAAGCCCTATGTCTTTATTATTATTAAATCACATTCAACAGTTATTTCCTTCTTTTTACTTTGAAGAAACTAATTCTAAAAACGAACTTTACCAATCCCTGTGGAGATGATCTTGCATTCGCACACTATGCTACTGTTGACCTTGTGCACTTGCAAGTAAAACAAGTGCCATTATTTGCTTATTTATTTAGGTAAATAAACGCGCAACACCTTACCCTCCCAGATTTTTTTTTGTCTTCTTCTGGAGAACTAGATTTTTTTTTTCCTTCTTTTGGACGTCCTAGATTTTTTTTTTACCTTCTTCTAAACAACTCTAGATTTTTTTTTCTTTGAATTGTTTTATAAAAATTTAACTTTTTGCATTTAAATATATATATATATATATATATATATTATTTTAGTTCTATGTCATATTTATTAAAGTACTTCTTTACCCTTACTTTACAAATACAGGTATTACAGTATACCTCCAATGAGTATGCAGATCATTGTTCACAGTTTGGCATTAGGCATGAGATGACAGTTCCTGGTTCCCCACAAAATAATGGTGTGGTTGAGAGGATAAACCGTACTATTGTGAAAAGAGTTAGATGCATGCTCAGAATGGCTAAGTTATCTAAGTCATTTTGGGGTGAAGCAGTTCGTGTAGCTTGCTACTTGATTAATAGATCTTCGTCTGTTCCATTGGGTTCTGAAAATCCAGAACGAGTTTAGACTGGAAAAGATATTTCTTATTCTCACCTGAAGGTGTTTGGTTGCGAAGTTTTTGCACATGTTCTCAAGAAAAAGAAGTCAAAACTTGATGACAAAGCAACTACTTGTGTGTTTGTTGGTTATGGGGATGTTGAGTTTGGTTACAAGTTATGGGATCCAGAAAAAAAAAAGATTATCAAAAGCAAATATGTTGTCTTCAATGAAAATGAAACTTTGGCTGACATTGAGAAAAATGTGAAGACACAACATTGTATAGGCAGAATTGAAGACTTTGTACCAGATCCTGCTACTTCAAACAGTGCCACAGATGAAGGAGAAATACATGAGGAAGAACAAATGGGTAATGAGGAGCCAACGACAGTTGATGATGATGTTATGCATGATACAAAGCATGTTGAGTAGGGGGAGAAGCCCCTCACACCGGAGACTGTAGGGCCTCAGATGAGAAGATCTACTAGAGAGCATTAACTGCCAACTAAGTACCCTAGTTCTGAGTATGTCTTGCTTACTGATGGGGGAGAGCTAGAGAACTTCCAAGAAGTACAGTCACATGCCGAAAAAGATTTTTGGATGAAAATAATGAGGGAAGAGATGGGTTCTTTGGAAAAGAACAACACTTATGAATTAGTTTATCTCTCCAAAGGCAGAAAAGCACTAAAGAACAAGTGGATGTTTAAGCTAAAGAAAAATGGTGAAAAGCTAGTGAAGTACAAGGCTCGACTGGTAGTGAAATGTTTTGGTCAAAAGAAAGGAATAGACTTCAATGAAATTTTCACTCTAGTGGTAAAGATGATTTCTATCCGAGTTGTACTTGGTTTGGTGGCTAGTTTGAATCTTGAGCTTGAGCAGTTAGATATGAAGACGACATTTCTTAATTGTAATTTGCATGAAGAGATTTATATGGTTCAACCAAAAGGTTTTGAAGTTAAATGGAAAGAGAGCATGGTTTGTAGGCTGAAAAAAAGTTTGTATGGATTAAAACAAGCTCCAAGGCAGTGGTACAAGAAGTTTGATTCATTCATGGTCATAGTTACTAGAGGACAGTTGCAGATCTATGTGTATATGTCAAGAAATTATTTGATAGTAACTTTATTATTCTTCTATTTTATGTTGATGATATGTTGATTGTGGGACAAGATACTAAGATGATTGGTAAGTAAAAAGATGAATTGTTTAAGTCCTTTAACATGAAGGACTTGGGACCAGCAAGGTATATTTTGGGAATACAGATTGTTCATGATAGAAAAGCCAGAAAGTTGAGGTTATCATAGGAAAGGTATGTTGAACAAGTGCTTGAAAAGTTCAACATGAAGCATTCAAAATCAATCAATACCCCTCTTTCCAACCGCTTTAAGTTAAGCAAGAAATTATATCCATCAACAAAATAAGAAAAAGAAGAGATGTCAACAATTCCTTACTCCTCTACAATCGGTAGCTTCATGTATGATATGGTTTGCACGGGACCAGACATTGCTCATGCTGTTGGTGTGGTTAGCAGGTTTTTGTCTAATCCGGGTAAAAGTCATTAAGAAGCGGTGAAGTGGATCTTGAGATATCTCAGAGGTATACCAAGTTGTGTTTGAGTTTTGGGAGCTCAGAACCAGTTCTTGAGGGTTATACAGATTCAGATATGGCAGGTGATCTTGATGCTAGAAAGTCTACATCGAGGTTTTTGTTCACTTTCGCAGGGGGGCTGTCTTATGGAAGTCAAGACTGCAAAAGTGTGTTGCTTTATCAACTACTGAGGTTAAGTACATTGCAGCAAACGAAGCAGGGAAAGAGATGCTTTAGATGACGAGGTTTCTTCAAGAATTGGGTTTGAAGCAACAAAAGTATGTGGTTTTTTGTGATAGTCAGAATGTCATGGATCTAAGCAAAAATACCATTTATCATTCACGTACGAAACATATTGAGGTGAGATACCATTAGATTCGTGAGGTGATTGAAAAATAGTTGATGAAGTTGGAAAAGATCCACACAGATAAAAATGTCGCTGACATGATGACATAGGTTGTTCCTAGAGAAAAACTTGAGTTTTACTCGGCGATGGCCGGAATGGACTCCAAGTGAATCACACGGTAGTTCTATCCCTTATGAGCTGGAGGGGGAGATTGTTGGGCTTGTAGGGTCTAGCCCATAAGCAAGTTAAAATAAGAAATAAAAGAAAGTTAAAAGTGTTGGCTGGTGTAGTCCTTATATGACTTAGAATCCTATTCCTATTAGAAGAGAATATCTTATAATCAATGGCTATATAAAAAGGCCTGATTTCTTTCTTTTTTTTTAATTGTGAGTTACATAGAGAGTAGCTAGAGAAATAGACACAATGTTAGGAGAAAAATTGAAAGTAAAGGTTTTTCTTTCTATTTACCCGGAGAGTAAAAGGAAGAAAAGGTACAACAGTTTGAGATTTTCTATAGGGTATTATTCAGAGTGTTTGGTCACAAAGAATCAATTTACTCGGGGTTTGCAGTTTCTATCTCGATATTTGATTTTGGTGAAGCATATGGACTTCTCAGATTTCAATGGTTTGCAGTATAACGGTGACTTTTCCCTAGAGAGGTAATTTTGTTATATTATTAAATTGTTGTAGGTATCAAGTTTGGACATAAACTTGGGACATAAACTTTGTAATTGTTATTTACATAGTGAATTTATTTTTGCTCCGTGGTTTTTTCCCTCTACACTGAAGGGTTTTCCACGTAAATTTTTGTGTTCTTGATTTATTGCTTTATTTGGTATTATTGTTTTACTTCCGCATTGGGCTGGAGATTATTATATTTAATTTGTGATCTTTGGTTAAAATTATGGTAATTGATTAATTGTTGACGGTGAGTAAGTTTCCCAACAATTCGGGGGTTGATTTAAGAGCTTAGACGATGATGAGATCATTCTAGGATTAATTCTAGAAGGTTCGAATCCGGAACCGAGTTAAGTGAAGCGGTGGTGCAAGCAGCGGCAAAGGTGAGGAAGGAAAAAAGAGGTGAGAGAGACGTGAGAAAAGGTAGCAACAAAAATAAATACTTATAAAACGAGGAAACACTGATAAATCTTTCCTGATAGCTAATTCACAGCCGTAGATAGTAGAAGGGGTCTGCAGAGTTAACGCGAAGAATTAGATGCTTTGAAATGGTGGGAAAAAAAAGTATTAGGGAAAACATATGTGAACGTTTGTCGGTAAGGCGGAGGAGAGAAATGGGCTTAAAGCCCATAAATTAATGGGCAACCGGTTCCATGAAATGGTTTGGTTTGTTTGGTTTTGAAAAACATTTTTTTTTTTATTTTCAAAGGATAAATTTTTGTTTTTATTTTTTTATTTCATATAAGATCACTATTATTTTTTTTTTCTGAAAACAATATTTTTTTTAATTTTTTAGAAAACATTTTTTTGTTTTCTAACTGTCAAACGTATTTCTGCTTCTTTTACCAATTTTATATGAAAACAAGATGAAAAGGCGAATCTATTTTCTAAATCAAAGGCACCCAAGTTCAAATTAATTACAGAGAAAGTTTCACATTCAAATCCCTCACTCCAATTATCTAAAATGAAATATAGAAAATATTATAACAAAAATAAAGAAAAGCTTTTTTTTACATAATTTTTAAATTTAAGCGATGGGGCGAGAAAACAATAGACCTTTTTCATTGATGCTTTATGGCGGTGTGTTTTGAAACCTTTTTTTTTTTTTTTTTTTAGCATATTGACAATAAAGGGATCAAATCCATTTTACATAAAAAAAAAAAAAAAATTGGACGTGATTATTTGACATAAATATCAGTCTTGGACATTTTCTCTTATAATAAGGCTTTGGTTCTTTATCTGCCCTTTGGATGACATTTGATCAATTTCTTATTAAGAGGGTTTTTTATCGGACAGAGAACAAACACGTTTTAAACATAATCTAAAAATTAAATTTTAATTGAGTTCATATGTACTAGTATGAATTAAATGGGTCACCAAAAGATTGATATAAAAAACGAGGATTGTTATCATTAAACACATTTATATTTTGGTATGTGTGTTCAATTTCTTTCTTATATTCTAAAAACGATTAATTTACCTCTTACATTTTATATTAGTGTCTAATATATCATTTTAGTGATAATTCTGATAAAATTGATATTAACACGTAAAAAAATCTTGACCAAAATTGATATCAACGCACAAAAAAATCTTGATCAAATTTTTTTCCTTGTTTAATAGTCAAGATTTTTGTATGTGTTGATGTCAAATTCGTCCGAATTATCACTATAAATGTTTATTTAACACGTGTTTAAAATGTAAATGGTGAATTAATCATTTTCAAAATATAAATGAAATATTGAAATACAGAATTAAACGTAAGAGTGTTTAAAGATAATAATTCAAAAAATAAATTTTAATAAAGATATACACCTCTTTAATTATTTCCCAGCCCAGTTTTTAATTAAAATTTATTTATTTCTAAGCTTAGCCCAAGAATTTGGGCTTGTTGGCACACGACGTTTTAAACCTCGGATCCGGTAAAATTATTGCCTTTAGCCGCATGCGATAAGGCATTGAAAGTAAAAGCTGAAAAGGAATGATTCAGTGTGACAAATTTAGCCTGCTCCTGACGCAGAAATAATCACTTGTCGCAGAAATGGACAGCCCACTTAAAATCACGCCACGTGTTAGGATCATTATGGATGTAATTCGCGGTGCACGCATCTATGTTTTTTACGGGAAATAGCAGCAGGTGCTGTCTACCTCGACCTTGAAGCGCTTGTAACAGTCTGTTTGTGCCACGTGTCTAACAAAAAGCCGGAGGGAAGCAAGCCAAGCGGCCGCTTTTTACTG
Source organism: Bretschneidera sinensis (assembly GCA_023935145.1). Taxonomy (NCBI): domain Eukaryota; kingdom Viridiplantae; phylum Streptophyta; class Magnoliopsida; order Brassicales; family Akaniaceae; genus Bretschneidera; species Bretschneidera sinensis. The sequence continues at coordinate 63,522,226 of CM043705.1, forward strand.
TTAATGGAGAAAATGCTGTTTTTACGCGGTGTGACGAAAACACCCCTTAAAGCTCCTCATTGCATTAAAGACGTGACACGTTTAATTAATAAAATGACCAATCTGCACTTTGATTATTAATTGGTACTTTTCAACAATCCAGAATTCCTGCCTAGTAAATGGCACCACGCTAGCATCTAACATTCAAATTACTTTTACGAGATTACAATCAAATTATACACAATTAAACTACTGTGGCCTCTTTTACCTTTAAAATGTAACGGCTCAATTTCTTCTTTATTACTATAATTAATATAAATAGAAAAGAATTTTCTTCATTTTTAAGCCATATTTCATGTGAGTTTTTATTCCATTAATAATAAAAAGAAAAAAATAAATATATCCACGAGGTTTTACGATTATATTAATTTAATCTTAAATTTTGAGGCTGTCAATTTATCCTAAAATCTTTTTTTTAAGTCAGTTGGATCATTAAGCGGTACGCAAAAGACATGTCAAGCCTTATTTTTCAGGTCAATTTGTCATTAAGTCTTATTTTTCAAGTCAATTTACCATTTGTTTGGGAAACTTGACATGTTTTTCACGCGCTTTTTGAAGATTCAATTGGACGGAATGCTCAATTGACTTGAAAAATAAAACTATAGACAAATTAACACTCTCTTAAAACTTAAAGTCAAATTGACCAAATCGTGAAATCTAGAGAACAAATTTATTTTTTTCCTAATAAAAAATGTCTCAAATTGGTTTTTGTAAGTAAAAAAAAAAAAACCAATTTTTAGAGAAAAAACAGTGTTAAGTGAAAATTTTCATTAATAACAATCGCAAAAATTATGATCGTCTCACACCACTTGAAGTGCAGCCGTGTTCCGATTGACATCTATGAAGTTAGGGAATTCAAACGTTTTATTGATAATAACAGTTTGGTGGATCCTGGTTATGAGAGCAGCCCCTTTACTTGGTGTAATGATCACCAATTTGCCTCTTGGTGTTGGGGCCGCCAGGATAGAGTCCTTGTTAATACCGAGTTTGTGGCGTCATTTCCTCCACCTAAGGTAATACATGCCCCTCATGTGTTTTGGGACCATGCATCGCTAATTTTCTCTGTTGTTTCTACATTCACAGGTTCACGTCCGTTCAGATTTTTCAAGGTGTGAGCTTCGCATGCATCGTTCCAGGATGTTGTGCGGTCTTAGTGGAATGAGGCCATCGAAGTCCTAAAAGCAACATCCGCTAATCCCTGATCAGTATCGTTTATGGTTGAGACTAAAACGGTATCTGATCATCTTCGAGACCCCAACTTTCGTTATTGATTAATGAAAACATCCTTAGCAAATGCTTTCACAGTTGTTCGTCTTTTATAAATCCAAGAATTTCACCTCTAACTATGAAATATAATTGTCCCTCTTAATCATTATTCTGATCCCGAAAGCCCCCGACGACCCTTGAAAATCTGAAGGACCGAGTGTCTCTCACACTCGATCGTACTCATAAGTGCATCAAGTCTCCAAAATGAACAACCTACGATCGATGAAACAATGTAAACAAGAGAAATTGACAAAATGAACCTGTAACTTCGAGAAAATGATTAACTCTGAGGATTGGGTACAGGATTCCCATCCCAAACCCATCGACACATAATTCACTCACAAAAATAATATGTAAACTGCATCCACGATTGAACAATAATATTTGTGTTTACCCTTAAATTTCATGATTCAAGGGAATGCTTTGATTATTTAATGATCTAATCCATTAAATCCATGTATACTTCTTAATTAATCAAGGGTTTCCTTTTTTTCGGTTAAAATTAATCACATCATTCAATCATAACAGATAAGAGTAGCAGTAGTTTGTTAATTGTCAACGTCGTTTATTTTCTGACTTTCAAGAACCTCAACATTTTTTTCAGTTTGAATATTACTCTGTTAAAAAAAATATTACTTGAACGATTATTAGCCGCTTAATTAATCACTTTTAAATTTTTGAAAGCGGTTAATTATTTGTGCAGCAAGCTGGAGGAAGGAAAAATCAAAAGGGTTTTTTTTTTCTTCCTCAAAAGTACATAAGAACGTACTTACTAACCCTAGTTACAGTTCCCTCTCTCCACTCCAAACATACACCTCGGCTTCACCGCTCTTCATAAAACAGTTAAACGCAAACACCTCTCCTTTTTAAAAAACATTTTTTGAAACAATAAACACAAGAATGTTGTTCCACTCTACTTTGTGATCTCCGGACTAACTTTATCTTTCTCTCTTAAAATAAAAAAAGTTATTCACACACACCTCACATATAGATCCGTATATTTTTCACATTTTCTCTCAGTGTTGTTATTTCTTTTTTTTGGGACTCAGTGTGGTTTTAATGCATTTTCTTCAACTTCAAGCATGGATTCTTTAAAGAAGTGCATGTTTTCAGACCAAATTATGTCTTCAAGAAGGAAGGTGTTAAATAGGTTTGCTTTGGGGATTGGTGTTTCTCTCATGGTTCTTACTGGGCTCTTGCTCAATGACTCTTTAAAGGGTCCTATAGCGCCTTTGTTTCAGGGGTTTTATAGTGTCGGTGTCAACTCTTCTACTGGTTCTTGGCATTTCTCCTTGTCTTCTCCTAGTAGTACTAATGCTACTGGTAATAAGGAAGTCCAGAGGATTGAAGAAGCAAATGTGTCAAGGGTTGCTCGAAAGGAAGATTTCAAGGGTGCTAATGGAGAAGGGGTAGTTTTGGAGAAGACCCATTTGGGGAATTTCACTGAAGAGGTTAAAGATGCAAGGTTTGGTGTTGAAGAAGGAAAAATTACTGGGAATTTTAGCTTAGTTGCAAGTGAAAATGTGAATGCAGAGGAAAAAATTGATGGGAAATCTGTTAAGAATTCTAGTGATGAGAATAATACAGTCACAGGAAACAACAACGTGGGCAATTTTACAAGTAACGGGGAAGTCGGTAGAGTACCTGGCAGAGAAGAAAATACCACTACAACTTCTCAAGGAAATTCCACAGAGAAAATTAGCACAAGGATCTCTTATGATTCTCAACTTATGAAAAAGCCCGATGGTCACTACGGGAATTGTGATATCTATGATGGTAAATGGGTGAGGGATGATTCAAAGCCATATTATCCTGCAGGTTCTTGTCCTTACATTGGTAGGGATTTTGATTGTCATCGTAATAGGAGGCCTGATGATGGGTTTGTTAAATGGAAATGGCAGCCAAATGGTTGTGATATCCCCAGGTAAGATCTATCTTATTGGTTTTTCTTTTCCTCTTTTTTTTTTTTGCTTGTAGAACAGAACTGAAATCTAACCATGAGGTTACATAATTTTCCGTTGAGGATAATTCTGATTTTGGGTGATATAGAAGATTTGTATTCCGCTCAATCTGTGCAAAACATTTATTTAAAATTTGGGGGTAAAATCTTCATTTTAATTTGTGTTAGTTTCAAAGGCTTATTTAATTGAGTACCCATAATTATTAGTTTAAAGCATGAGATGAGCTCTATTACATCGTCCCTTTAATTAAAACCTTAAGAAGTTTTTAGTTGTTTTCTAATTTTCTGTAAATTGACCGACTCTGTTGGTGATTAAAATGCAAATAGACTAATTTTATTTCAAGACAAATGTGATCAAATTTTGACCAATGATTCCATTTACTTATAATGTACCAGTATCTGGATGTTGTATTATGTGATTTGAGTGTGAAAAAGATATATTAATTCCCAAATTCTCGACTCTTTTGCTGATTATTGATTTTATCCAGCCTGAATGCAACTGATTTTCTGGAGAGATTAAGAGGGAAGAACCTGGTTTTCGTGGGTGATTCACTAAATCGGAACATGTGGGAGTCTTTGGTGTGTATCCTCCGCCATAGTGTCAGAAACAAGAATAGAGTTTACGAGATTTCTGGAAGGACAGAATTTAAAAAGAAGGGTTTTTATGCTTTTAGATTTGAGGCAAGTTTCTGGATCATTAATGAAATATGTATTGTATATGCATCTCTCTAATAGGCCATTCATTTGCTGTGTTTATAGGACTATAATTGTTCGGTGGATTTTGTTGGTGCTCCATTTCTTGTTAGAGAATCAACTTTCCAAGGCAAGAATGGATCAGTTGAGACACTAAGATTGGATTTGATGGACCTGACGACTTCAATGTATCAGGATGCTGATGTTCTAGTCTTCAATACCGGTCATTGGTGGACTCATGAAAAAACATCTAAAGGGTGAGTTGCGTTATTCCGTTTGTTAAAACACCTGCATTTTGGTATTATATAATCATTGAACCAATGAGTTTGTATTGTTTCTATTCGAAAGAGAATGGAAATTCTGAACAAGAAAAGGATCACGATTCTACTATTGTCAAATTTTAAATTTCCAGCATAATGACCTTCCATTTTCGTTTTTATAATGTGAAAAATCAACCTGCCAGAGGAATTAAAATTTTGGTATTCTTTTGTATATATTTTGTTGGTCTCACAGGGAAGAGTATTACCAAGAAGGTAACCATGTGTACCCAAGGCTCAAGGTCTTGCAAGCGTATACGAAGGCAATCACCACTTGGGCCAGATGGATTGACAAGAATATCGATAGCAGTCGAACTCAGGTTTTCTTTAGGGGATATTCCGCCACGCATTTCAGGTATAGAACTGTTTTTTCCAACCATCTTCTTTGCCTATTCCCACGCATGAGTTGGACATGTTGTGTGTTACATACTCTTTACTTCTATCTTGCAATTTCATATTCTCTTAGCCTTTTTGAATCCTCAAGAGGAAAGAAAAATAATCAGTGTATGTTACTCTTTGCTTAATTGTAGGCTCATTATTGGAAGCTTGCGATTCATAAATTGGTATAATATCTTCAGAATACTGGGTTGCAAAAGTTATATAAAAATTTAAGTTATGAAAAATTCTGAATGTTGCATTGACTTGTGGATTAATACGTGGACCTCAATCACTGGCCACAATGGAAGGGGACGTGGGGAGTGGACCTCAGTCAAAATGGTCAAAAAACAAGATTTGCTTGCAGGACCAAGATAGATCACTACTCTAATGTGTTTAGCAGGAGAGGAAAGTAATAGGAAAGAAAAGTGAGATGATGGAAAACTAGAAGGATAGAAAAGTAAGAGGATTGGTTTTTTCTTTCATGTGTTTAGACAGTAGAGAGGATGAAAAACTAGGAGGAAAGAAAACTGGAAAACTAGGAGTAAAGAAAATAGTTTTCTCTTAATTGGTAAATTAATAATCTAATCTCTCTTGTCTCCCATTTTCCACTCTCTAATCCTCTCAATTTTTGGAGAATTATAGTTTGTACTTACAAGAGAAAAATATCAAATCCTTTTAGTTCTTATAAAAAAAAATCAACCATTTTAATTTTCTTTCCTCTCGCTTTTTCTCCTCTTGTGAGGAGTTCATTCCACATGTTTCTTTTGTCTTATTTTTCTCTCCTACTAAACACACCCTAAAAGACAAGAAGAGTTTTTTTATCGGCATTTACTTGTAGGGGTGATTGATGCTGATCCGTGTTTTCACACTTTTTTTATTAGCCTGAAATTTTACTATAAAATAAAAAAATTTAAACTGACTAAATTCTGTGGATCTTAGCTTTCTTTTATCCTATTTTTGTGGAATTTACTTGATAGAAGAGTTATATTGTGTTGCTTTACTACCAATTGGCTAAACTCATGCTAGAACTTGGCTTAAGTTATATGTTTCATGCTTAAGATTTTTATCTTTTTTCGTGCAAGGGTCGTACAAATATTTTGTAGCAACTGGCATTTTAGAGTATTATTTTTTTCCTTTGCCTTTGAGATATTGCGTGGAGAATAAGTTGCTGAAGTGTTTATTGACATGGTTGCAGAGGAGGGCCATGGAACTCGGGAGGACAGTGCCACAAAGAAACCGAGCCAATCTACAATGTGAGTTATTTAGCAAAATACCCTTCAAAAATGAGAGCTTTGGAACATGTGCTTCAGGAAATTAAAACACCGGTCATATATATGAACATGAGTAGGCTTACAGATTTTAGAAAAGATGGGCACCCTTCTATTTACAGAATGGAAATCAAGACGGTAGAAGAACAAGCTGCCGCCGAGAGTCATCAAGATTGCAGTCACTGGTGCTTGCCCGGAGTACCAGATACTTGGAATGAGTTGTTATATGCTTCACTCTTGAAGGTTGGAAGAGGGTCATGGAAAAATTGAACAGGATTGTACAAAAGCACGTTAGATAAAGATTTGTTTTGTATTCTTACAGAATTTTTCCTGTCTATTTTATGCATATGGCATGTTGAGTTTACGTGAAGAAGGCCGATATGTAGAGTCATAAATCAATATTGTATATTTACATTTCAAGTTACAAACAATAAGGAGGAGTTAGTTTATTTTGCTGTTTTGATGGGTAATGAAGAAAAATATGGATTCTTACAATTTGGGTGTGTCCTGAAAACAAAAGTTAGAGCCTCAAGTTAGCAGGCGCAAATGAAAGTGGTTGTTTTCGGAGTGTTAAGGGCGTGATGCAGAGTTTACCTCAGTGCAAAAGGCCTAGAATGTATTTTGATTGCTTAGAAGCAGAGAAGAGCTTTTCTACTAATGAGTAAGAGAGAAATTTTTGTGTAGTTCAGATTCATGGGAGGTGTTTGAACGGGATGTATCTCTCACTGTTTGATGGCATGAGAAGAGAAATTGTTACCATCGGATGGTAAGAGATGCCTCTAGCATGGACGTCTGCTATGGACCTAGACGAGATAAAAATTTATTGGATAAAAGGAGAAACTCTTGTCTAGTTTCGTTTAATAAGAGATGTCTAGACCAAAGGCATCTCTCACTATTTGATGGTATGAGTTGAGAATTTTTTACCATCCGGAAGAAATGCTTCTGCTCCAAGTAATCCTGCTATAGACTCAGTTAGATGAGAATTTCTTGGATAAAGGAGAAATGTGAGAGGAAAGAATATCAGATGATTCAATTTTTTTTTTTTTTTAGAGATTCTGATCAGACAACTTGTCAAAACTAATTTCTTGAGTAGGAGAAAACTCCTCTAATAACCTTCCTACCAATTTTTATTATTATATGTTTAATTTTATTGAAACATGTGTCATTTTGTGTTTGACTTGGTTAAGAAAATTTCCTATTATAGTTTTAAATCTTTCCATATTGGGAATTGAAAAGTAAAATGAGTAAAAGAAATTATCTTTCCTTCTACGTTTCCACCCATCATGTCCACTAAATTTTTCTTCTCTTTCTTCTTTTCTCTTTTCTCTCTCAGAATCATAGCCATAGGGAAATGGAATGTCATTATACACAGCACAAACATTTGTTGGAATCCATAATAGCGAATCTTGTAGACTTCACGATTGATTCCTGAGCTTTTCTAATCGGTGATCTTCGCTTATTTCCCAATCACTTATGAACTGATCACCTTTACAATTTCAGCATAAATGGCATAGAAGCAAAACATTCTGTAATTTTACTTAAGAGAGAGAAACAGAAGAAAACAGAGAGAGAGAGAGAGAGATCACATTATTATCATCCACTTGATTTGCATAAACTGATACATTATACAATCACCAGTCAACTGCAAAAGAAGAACACTCCACTCTGCTATGCCTGAGTGAGAGTGAGGTTCTGCTTTAAACCAAACACACAGAAATTAACACAAACGCAAAGCCTTTTATTATTACATTTTCATGCAACAACTACAAATAAAATTACAAGAAGAGAAGAAAGGAAAAAAAAAAACAAAGCCATACACCAAAGAGTCAAGATAGAGCCCATTGCCGTTCTGTGACTTGCCGGTTTGCCATGCATTTGACCCATATAACCTCTGCTATACCTTCACATAAAGAATAAATATGCTTTAATTCTTTATGCACATGTTGGTAATTAGAAGAAACCATTAGTGGGTAAAAAGCACAAGCAAACTAATTTGAAATTTTGGAGGGGAAAGAAGAATTCCCTCCCTCCAATTGCCCTCCATATGCTTTTTTATTCAAGACCCATGGATTGATTCTTGCCAAATGAAATATTCCATCCCTATCAGATTCAAGAGGAAACTGATCTAATATCCAATGGGATCTTTCAAAAGCTAATGGAGAAGTTAGTATGTGGGTCTATAGGCCTTTTTATAGCTGTATGATATTGAGAAGCGGTGATCATGTGAAAGTAGAAATGCACAAATAAATCATTCTATTCATTATCCAATGCAGCCCTTACTTTTTTACTTTTAAATTTCACCATTAAAAGTTGCTTTATGTTACAAAATTTCTAAATAATTGGTAGTACTTTGTTTCCATTAGATGACCAATTGACTCTCTTGCCCTTCACCCAATTGCCCACATATTTTGAACAGCCATATATGCCCCATATAACTCGATTTAAAGAGAAATTTTTACGTGGTTTCAATGTAGAAAAATTTCCTATGCCGAAAGCAGTTACCATAGTCAATGGGGAGACTGGAGAGAGAATTTATTGTATCCTTTCTTCTTATACTACTCTTGGTCTAAGAATTTCTCAAACACTAAGAATACCTAAGAATTTTTTCCAGTTTAAATCTGTATTTATGGATATTAGCTAGTTAGCTTGCCACTTTTCAATGATAATTCACACTACTTGACCTATTGATTAAGGTTAGATTAGTAGGTCATTAACGTAATTCAAAAGTAAAATACAATTATATTTTTCATGTTTGAGACTAATTACATACTATAGCATAACAGGCGATATTTGTGAACCACTTTAAGCATGTTTAAAGTAGTTCAAGACAATTTAAGCAATTTTTGCTTTTAACCATTTCAAAAAAATGTGTTTTAAGCATGTTTAAAGTGGTTTTCAAACGTCACCAAATTAGTGTCAAGTTTATGAAAAACAATATTGCTCTTCAAAAGTTTTAGTTGATATAACAGTAACATCCAAAGTGATTTAATATTTAAAACAAAAATGAATAAAAATTATTTATGAATTACCTCGTAACATTGAGTATGTACTGTCTTGATAAGATATGAGTTTCTTAATACAAATATGTGATGGATATTAGTTAAAAGATATGTGATTTTTTTTTTCATTTCAATTAAATTTCTAACAATAAAATAAATTTATCATTTTTTAAAAATACAAAACTAAATTGTAATTACTAAATGTTAGGGATGTATTTAGGTCACCTTTAGTAGATGTCTTGAAAACTACATTAGGATATTAATGTCAAACATATGCATATTGTAAAAGCTGAGCAGCAAGGCTGCTTTTCTTTTGTGCATCACTTTTTAATTATTGGAGTGTTGCCTTACTTTTTTTGTGTTGCATCAGTGGATCCACTAACTGATGCCCATCTACCACTTCTTTCAATTTCTAAATCTTCTTAATTAATTCTCCACTAATCCCCTTCTTTTGTTTATATATTTTATTTGTCAGCCAAGCCAATCCAGCTTTGCTAACCAAATCAAAAATCCAACGTGGCATAGCCCTGATCTGTAGTAGTTGCATTATTAAAAACCTGAAGCCATCAAGTCCAAGCTGGCTAAACCAAAGCTAACAAACAATCCCATTATTCAGTGCTGCACCTTTTATAATCTTATGGGGATTTCCACACTGTTCCCACTATCAACAAGAAACGCAACGTGTCACGATTTCTGTGGCTGTTCCTTTTTAAAGAAAAACGTGCATTTAATGGCTTGATATTGGTGTTAAATCCGATATGAGATTTTATCAAAATGTTTTCGGTCAAATAAATAGGAATAGAGAAAAAAAAATTACTTTTGGTCAAGAAAAATTTTATCCTTAAAAGTTAAGATAAAAAATTCTCTCAGTTTGATAAAATTTATAAAATGATTTTTATTTTCAAAAAATAAAAATTAGATCTAATATATTTTAAAAGAAAACAAATTTTGTAAAAATGAAAATCCGAAAAAACAATATCTAAAATGTTTTACTAAAAACTATTTCAGAAGCTACTTTTAACTCCATAAACAAGACATGGAAAATGATCGGATCAGATCGGGTTTTATGAGTAGCAAATTAATATATAAAAATTAAATATATTTGTTTTTAACAGGTTTTATGTTTTACATTCATATCTGTATTTTAGCTGATGGGTAACTAGTCAAAAAGTAGGTATTGAAGAAAGTTATTTTATTTATATAAAAAAATAATGATTTGGATTAAGTTTTACGGATAATGGATCAACGACTGCGGATTAAAAATATAATTTTTTATATTTATACTTATGTTTTAACAAACGTATAACAAATTAAAAATAAATACAAATTAAAAATTTCATCTCCACTTTAAATCAAAGTCACAGTCAAGTCAAACGATACTTACTACCAACAACATGACAAAATGGCATTTTTTTTTCTCCCTTTTTTTATTTTTCTTTTTTAAAGTTTGTTGTATGTATTTCTTTAATGGATTTTCATGCAAAAGGCAGTGATCTCCCTCTCAGAATTGCACCCAACAAAAACAGTTAGACTATCCACCTTTTGATGAAAGCAAACAAATAACCATCACTTTTATTTTTTATTTTCTATGTTTCTTACAGTACTTATAATATTTTTTTATTTGGTTTCAAGAGTATCTATCTCTAATGACTTTGCCCCTATTAGTGTTGATTTCTTTCTGTTTGCTCTTGTTTGTTGTTGATGCTAACATCATATATAATTCAAACTTTTTTTTATCAGTGTGAGAGATTGCAATATCTTTTTTGGAGTTAATGACTCTAGTTTTGGAGAAAGACAGTCTAGTTTTTAATTTTGGATGGGTTCAAATTAGGATAACTACACAAAAAGCAGTCTATAGAGTAATCATCAATATCAGGAAATTATCATCCACTCTCTGTTAGTTTTAGGAAAATCTTGACAATCTATAGTCTACTTTTAAATTTTCATATTGAGATTCTGTGAATCAAGTTGGAACCCTCTTTTCTAAGATACCATTTGACTTTGTTGCAGATTCAACTGTTGGAGGTTAACATAATTTTAGTAAAACGGTTATAAACTAAAAGCTTTTATTGGTTGATAAAACAGTTATGAACTTTTTATATCAGGAACCATTAAGAGATGATTTAGTGGTAAAATTTGAGATTTCATAATGTGAGGTTTTAAATTTGATATTTTTCATACTCTTTTGTAACTATCATAAAGTTTTTTGATTAAATAAACCGTTTTTCTGGATGCACCTTGAGGTTTAGGGCTAAGGTGTGTCCATCAAAAATGGTTGAGGTCCGTGCCGATTCCTCGGTTACAAAAAAAAAAATTCTACATCCGACAAAAATATAATTTTTTAGAATTTATTTATTTAATTTTTTGTTGTGTTTAATCTGATTTTTGTTTTTTTAGAAACTAAATTTATTTTTGAAAGGTGGACCAAATGGTACTTAATTCTTTATTCGACTTTCATTTTTTTGTTTTTTCATCCTTTGAAAAAATATTAAAAAAATTGTCACTCAAAATTTTAATGGACCGATTAAAGCTCTTGCACTTCTTGTTAAAAGTGTTTGAGTTCAATCCTCACATTATGGTTGGACGAAGTATACCTTAATCAATTATCAAGTATAAATCAATATTTATGTTTTAATCACGTGTGAGAATGGTTATATAATATTGATAAAAACTCGACTTTTTTTTTTAAAATGCATTTTTTCAAATATAAATAATTAATTTGTCAAAATAATTATAAAAAAGGAATATTTCCCATATTGCCAACAAGGCAACAAGAAGTTTTAACATGTCACCACAAAAATAACTTCGTCTGTAACTACAGTAATCAATAATATTTCTTTTTGATGTGAACATTTCTCTTAATTAACTTTAATGCATAAAGAGAAATTATTTGCTAGTGATGTCATAAAATGCTTATTTTTCTTCCATACACATGGCTTATAGGTTGAGGCTTGTAGTTTTGAAGGAATTTGGATTGTTACCCTATAATCTATACTTTGTTGATTAGTTGCCATCATTTTCATACTTAATGATCTTTAATGTCTACCACTATATGTGTTGGTCACATGATGCCTAACATTATTGGTAAAAGACAATATCCAAAAATAAGAAACATATAGAAGAAGAAAAAATATGAGTGGTTCTAAACCCATGAGAAAATTTTCCTATATTCAGAAATTTTCAGTTATGTAAGAATAAGTATCTTTTAAGTATGGTCGCACTTAGTTGTGTAAATTTTTTATTTTTATTTTTTTAATAATTTAAATATTTTTAATATAATTTAAAAAATAATATTTCTCGTTACAACATAATATAAGAAAATTTGAAAAACAAATAAAAGTGGTTTTTCAATTTTTTTAAATATTATATTGAAAAAAAAGTGTTATTATATTTTTTAAATTATATTAAAAATATCTAAATTATTAAAGAAAATGTTAAAAAAAATAGAGATAATAATTTTCCAATTCATTTTCCCTTTTGCAAGTCGTATGAATCCTGCTCAAAGGTTGATAGATTTTAGTAGCTATAAATGGAAAATAGTAAGGAAGATGAAAATGCTTAGGGAGAGAAAAAGAAAATTCTTATTTCTTCTTTCAATCAGATGGTGAAAAATACCTATAATTCAAGAAAATTCTATAACCCAAGTTAATTTAAACAAGAAAATTTTCCAAACATGACAGTATCATGTCGTAGATATTAAATTTTAAGCATCCTTTATTTGCTCTATAACCCACATTGATTGAACTCTTAAAACTCCATATTAGTTTCTAGGTTGTTCATTTACCAAGACAACAAGAGGAAAGATTGGGACATGTTTGAGTAATGGTTTTTTGTTTTCACTTTTCGAAAACTGTTTTCGAGAATGAAAACTAAAACCAATTTTCTGAAGAAAACATGTTTGGATAATTGTAATTTGAAAACTGTTTCCAAAACAGAAAACAGTGAAATGTTGTTTGGATAATCTTATTTTGAAAACTGTTTTAATCCAGTTTGTAATTATTTTCAGTTTTGAGTTTAAATTTAAAATCTATATTAATTTTATTTCTTATATTTACTAAATACTTAAAAATAATTAATATTATTTTATTTTCAAATTTTTAATATTTTTTATATATCATGGAAGAAGAATGAAACAAAGAAGTGAACATTGATTTTAGGGCTATTTTTTTCGAAAATTATATTAGAAAACACCAATTTGGGGTTTTCAGAAAACAGTTTTTGAAAACAGTTTTAGAAAATTACTCTTGAAAACTGTTTGCCAAACGTGAAAATGAGTTTTTGAAAACTGATTTTAGTTTTTGAAAACTGAAAACAGTTTTTGAAAATCCCATCCAAACATGCCCTTGATTTTCCCTCCACTTTTCCTGGGCCAAGTAGCCCACTTTTCCTGATCAGCCAAACCCATATTTCAGAGGGCCTGGTCAAATAGCCTAATCCTTACTTGGGCCATTTCATTTGTGTTGCTCAAGTATTGAGTTGACTCTGAATGGAAGAGCATCAAGCATGAAAAGGCTGCTGTGTTAAAGCCTCAAAACCAATAACATTTAGCTTTAGTTTTGGTATTGTAAATGTGTTTTTTTACTCTTAAAAATTGAAAAAACACAAAAATGTAGTATGTGGGTAGAAAATAAAAAATATATATATTGGATGAACTTCTAATGCTTCTTAAAATTTATTTGAACCTTTGTTTCGATATCTCAACGTTAGAAAATTTCATGGGTATAACCCTATATTAATTGGACTTTTTAGGTTTTACAATAAACGGATTAAGAAATTGGTCTATTAAGTGAGACGTATTGTGAGTCTGATAAACCTAATACTCTAAATGTCTAATGTGAACTAGATAGTGTAGGTTATAATTGATCGTTGAACTTGTGATGAGTGAGTCAATGAATCACTATTATAAATGATAATGCTAGATCCTCTTCCTAATCTCAACATTTTGCATACAGATAATACAGAAAAACTCTCAGCAGCTTTTATCATCAAGAGCTAGTATCCAAGGAGATTGAAGGAGGGGAGGGGAAATAGCTAAGTTGTTGTTTCATGATTTCTGATTAACTAATTCAAATTTTCGCTCCACAATACAGTTAGATCCTAAACAAAATACGTTCATAATTTTCTATCAAATTATATTTAGATATTCTATATTTTTTTACGATGATCTGTATAAATTTATAAAAATTCTTTGTAGAATTTCTATTACTCAAATCGAAGAAATAAGAATTAAATGGTAATACAATTGATAAGTTTAAGGATATGTAACACTAAATTTGTAGTTTAAATACATGAATGTGATGAGTCAAAAGTTAATAAACATCTTATGCAAGTTTTCCTAATAAGAAATATTAGTTGAAAAAAGTTAACAGAGTCATCGTGGTTGGTGTCTACTGCCCACCCAATGAATGTATTCTTTTAGCAATTCTAAAAGTAGAAAGTAACAATCAATTGCAAAAGTTTGCATTCACTTAATCTGCAATTGTTTTATAGTTTAGGTGAAAGAGGATAGATGTTAACTTCCTCAGGTGATATCAGTTTGACTTATCTTCTGCTTCTTCACTATGGCAGCTGGACTTATCTTGTGGTAGAGCACAAATCACAAAGCCTCCTTTTAGTAAAAAAAATAAAAATGAGATTATACTGTCTACTAATAATTTAATTATATCTTTGAGATTAGGTCAAAAGATCCATGATGTAATGAAATGTTGTTTATTCCTCATTTAAATGATGAAGATAAACATCTAACAACACCCCCCAAAGTTGATTGCAATTCCAATATTGTCTCCCTAGATCGCCTTAGAAAACTATATCTTTGTCCTAAAATGGCTAGGAGAATATTTGTTCCTTTTGACCAGAAACAGTCTCTTTCTAGGTTGTCTTGGGCTACCACCTGGACATATATCATATATTATGGGCTTTATTGGGCTCGGACTTCTTTAGTTAGCCTAAATAAATATTTTGTGTACGATTTTAAAGTGTGTTTAAAATAAATGAATTATATAAGTTTTATGAAATTTATTTATGATTTTATATATTATCATATTTAAAAAGCTAACAAATCACTAAATTCTTTTGTAAATGAATTCACTATAGAATTGAATCAAAATTGATATAATTTATAAATGAATTCCACAAATTGTAGCGCTGATTATGATCAAAATACTTTTTTTCTTTTTCTTTCTATCCATATCTTTCTTTTTTTAATTTTTTATTTATTTCAAATATCTTAAACACGAAAATTCAATTAAATTCTGTAATTTAATAAAAAAAAAATATGTTCTGTTATTTCTTTTGGTTATGTTTATCGATCTCGTTTTAACAAATTTTAATATGGTGCTTAAGCGAATTGCTTGCATGGTCTCACTTGATTGCCAAAGTATACACTCTTGACCGTTTAATTCGCATAAAATGCAAAGGAAAATGATAATAGTGTATAAGTGCAACTAAAACTAACTAAATATAAGGTGACAATAATGCAAGAGTATAAATCTTCAGATATGATAGATATCACTTTATAATTAAAATTTATGTGTATCATAAGAATAATTGATCTTTTGTTAAAAGAACGTGAACTACACTTTTGGTTATTTAAATAAAAAAGAACACAGCCCTTGAATGCTCAAAATTGTAATCAAAACTATATTTTGCTCTTCATCAATCATAGCTTAAGCCTCCACACCATTAACCTATATAATCCTTCTTTTGACTAAGCTTAATTAAAATTCAAGAGTCAAGGAAACATGCATAAAGATTAACATTTTGATAATGCCGTGCTTTAATTAGACAATTTCTCAAAAGCAAAAAGATAGTAATAATTAAATTAAAGATTGCCTTCAATAATTATTTCAACAAAATCAAATGAATTATTTTGTCTGGAATTTGCATAATTCCTGGTCAAAAGCCTGCATTAAGATATGATTTTTGATGATGGTCGGCGATTAAAGACATATTTAAGGACCTAAATCCTAATTAACCAATGATTAGATAACACATAAATTCATCGACGAAACAAAATACAAAGCACAAACATAATGTTGGGTTAACGGGTCTTTTAATGTCGATTGAGAGCTTAAAAAATATAACTTTTCAGGGTATTTCTCTTTTAAACGTGGCTCAAGGCTAATCGTGATATGTGCTTAAATTAAAAGTCAACTAGTATGGAAATCAAGTTAAGGAACTCCTAATAGGCTAACATATCTTCAAATGGGTATCTCTTGATAATGACCTACGTCTTTAATGTATTAAGAAAATATTGATAAATTTTGTGCCACGTGTGCTTTATTGCTTAACCTCCATTGATGTTCTGAAACTTTTTTTCTCTCACTAATTGGAGCTTAGTGCCTTGTTTTGACTATTGATGATTAGATAAAGAAAAGAAAAAGGGTGACGATGATGATCAATGTTGAATTTATTCCTATGGTTTTAGTGTTTTTATGAACACGTGTCGATATCCCACTTCAAACTATATACCTTTTGTTAAAAAGCATGTGCATTTTATTCCTTCACAATGTGGTTGCTTTGAGTATCAGTGGATTCGACAGCTGAAATATTAAGTGGTGAATCGATTTAAAATGTTTTAGTTCGAGTTTGAATTCAAAAATTGAATTCAGATGGAGTTAAAATTATAAGTTTAAAAGTTAAGTTTGAGTTCGATCAATTTTTTAATGATTCGAGTTCGGTTTGGTTTGACTTTAATAACAAATGAATATATTCAAACTTGAGTTTGAGCCTTAAATTATCCATTTGAATCCGAACTTAACTCGAATCTAGATTTTAATTTTAATAAATAAAAATAAAAATATTAATATAAATATTGGTTCGAGCTCAACTCGAGCTCAATAATACTTTATTGAGTTGTTCGAAAGCTTTTCAAATCGAACCTTTAGATATTAAAGCTTCGTTCGATAAGCTAATCAACTTTAATTTTTAAACTCAAGCTCGATCAAACCGAGTTTTAACTGAACTCGAGCTTGAATAACTCGACAAAAGCTCGGTTCGAATCCATCCATCTCTAACCTTGAGTTAGCACGATTATTTGACATAAAAAAATCCAAATAACTTACCCGGATATCATTTGGTACAATAGTAGTTTCGATTAAGGATAGTAAAAACTGTTTATTTGAAATAAATTGAGTTCCCTAGAAACTTTTTTAGTTTTGAATTTCTTTTACAAATGTTTGACCGAATTATTTGTTTTTTAACAACATGGGGAAAATGTTTTATAGTATCTACCAACTATTCATATCAAATGTTGCCATCTCTGTTTCTAACATAAAAGAGAAGATTATTGAAGAAAACTAACTTGGAAGATAATTTTTAAAAAAAAAAAAGATCAAAAGAATTATTTTGAGAGAGAGAGAGAGAGAATGAAAACAGAAAATAGGAAAATGAGAAGAAAGCCATGCAAAGCTTATGCCTGGTGTGTTTTTTTGAACAAATAAAACATAGAAAACATGAGGAAACCATAAGGACCACATGATGTTGCTTTACGATTTAATGAAAAAGGCAGAGACAGACAACTTTCTAAAATCTAATATACTTGGGGCAGCATCATGTTTATTTAGTACTAATATATACAAAGACAAACAGTACCAATTTCTGGACCACATCGATCTTTCATGGTGATCGAATGAAGGAACCAATATATTACTCATAAATGTTGAATAAGACACAGTAAATGCTATAACACACACGTGCGCATTTAATTTGAGAATAATTTGCCAGAATGAGAAAATGGAAACACTGAAACAGACGTGAATTTACAATAAAGCTTTAGCAATGGGACAGAAGTTCGTTCTCTTCGTGTGTGTGTTTGAGTTCTTCGGTGAAGTGAAGTAAATTTTGATTGTGATCCGATATGATTTAATATTTTTGTTCGATCAACGTGTATGGACCCTAACACAATATTAATACAAAGACCATCTTTTTCAAGTTTTAATAAATTTACCTACAGATGGTGATTAAAGGTAGATTCAAACCGAGTCAAGTCTGAGTTGAAGGGTGTTTGAAATCAGTTTGTGAGAAAAAAATTTATTCGAGTCGAATTCGAGTTAAGAAAACTGAACTCGAGCTCAATTTATAAGGTAAAATTTAGGTTCGAGTTTAGCTCGCGGGTAACTCGACTCAATAACTCGAGTTCAAACCGAGCTTTTCGAAATAAAATAAATAAATATATATGTTTTTATAATATATATTAAATAAATATAATATTTATTTAATTTATTAATTAAATAGAACTGATTCGAAAGCTTAACGAACCGAGTTTGACATTGCTCAAACTCGACTCGATAAGTTAACCCAATCAAAATCCTAACTTAAGCTCGATTTAATCTAATTTCGAGTTGAGCTCTAATAATAAGTACACAATTATTTTTAAGTATCATTTATCTTAATGAAACAATTTTTGATAAAACAATTATAGAACGGAAAACTACGTTGTGTCTAGTAAAACAACTTTATCAGTGTTTATTCATAAACAATAAAATTCAACTTCTTAAAGTTTATATTTAACTTTTGATTCTTCATATAAATTGAGTGGTTTTTTATTTTTGTTAGTTTGACTTTTTATTTTTTAAAAATAAAAAACCATTTGGAAAACTTTAACAATCGGCAATCGGCATGAAAGCGAAAATGCCAAGCACCCATAGAAGCATAGAACAATGCTATCATATAGTAGTAGAATAATACTATTATTAGTAGCATTCTTGATTTTTCACTAATATTTAATTCTTGATGATAATATAATTAATAAATATGCATACTACCATTGATTTTCTTTTCCACAAATGTTTACCAGCAAATCTTCTATATAAACCACCAAAAAGTCCAAAACCCTTTCAAAGAAACAACTGGGCATTTCCTCTTGTTTTTCACATACATTTCTCTTCTTTATTCCTTCATTTTATGTCTCGTTTTGGTTCAAAATCCGCCCAAGCTTGGACTTGCAAGGAGAAGCTCTCTGGCTCTCTGCGCCACTTCTTCATTGACACTTTCTCATTCCTCACAGGTACCGTAACTTTATTTTTTAATTATAATAATGTTGTTTATTTCATGTCCTGCATACAACTTAAAGTCGTGTTTGGACTTGCATGTTTAGTTTGAAATAAAGCGTTAATAATTAAGCACCACAAACTTTTTTGCCCATGTTGGTACTTTGGTAGCTTGGCAATTTTTAAGCCATTAATAGGAGAAACTTTACGGTGAAATGAACTGTTAGTTTTAACGGTGTGATTCTTCAAGATAATCAATCATACGGTAGATATTGAAAATCAAGAGTTAGCAGGCTCAGGGATTGTTGCAAGTTGAAAACTGTTGTTTTTTGGTCTACGAGAGGCTCCTTTTGTCAGTTATTTTCCCCACCGAATTGGCTCAAAATTGATCGGTCATTCAATCAATCAATCAGTCTAACAAAAAGACACCGAACAGTTGCAAGTTACTAGCAAGAGACACGAAAGAACACGAAAACAGAGTTTCAGTCTTCAGGAACGATATTCTCATTACGAGATGATATGTTTATAGGATGTTACTGGAGCGGGTTCCTGTTGGAGCCTTCCCGTTCTGTAAAGGCCAACCGGTTTCATTCTGTTTTATCAAATACAATAATTTTTATTATGTGAAAATATATGAATTATTTATATCACATCTCTTTTAATTCAACTTTATTTTGGGGCTTATTCATTCAACTTATATTGGGTCTAATTATATTATTTCATAAATTAATTTTATGTTGGATTTAATAAAAATACAAAATCCTATTTCTTAATTTAAACTCTCGTAATATTTCATGATTTATTGGGTTTGATTTTAATTTATTTTATTTAAAAAATACTTTGGTCCAATTTAGTTTGGGCTGGTCTTCAAGGGCACAAAGCCTCACTTTACTAGAGTGTTCACTTTACTAGTCTTCTTTTCTAACTCCAAAATTTTAACTTTAAATCAAAGTAAAAAAATTCAACAATCCACCACAAACACGTTATAAAAGAATCGAAGTGAAATTACACAATAACCAACGGCCACGACTAGGACAGCAATAAACCATTGTTTAGAAAACAATTGAGTTTAAGAAGCTTTATTTATATTAATATAAATCTAAATATTTATTCGAGTTTCATAACAACTTATTAAACTGTTTGAAACTCGAAAGTATTTTAAATTGAATTTTAAAACATTTAAATTTAATTCAATAAATTAATTAAATTAAATTTTTAAATTTTATTTTGATTAAATTAAATTTTAATTAAACTCAAATAACTCGATAAAATCTTGGTTGTAGTCTATCCCTGAACATGATGGTGGTAGAATCGTAAAAAAACTCATAAAAATAAATGTCCACGATAAAGACACATAGGCTTAGGGAAAAAAACGGAGAACAAAGAGACCATTAAATCAATGATTTAGTGACTCGATCCATTTAATGTCCAATCTAATTATCATAATTACAGCTAAATTTCGGTATTTTTCTGTGCAATTTCCCCGTGTAACTGTAAGAAGTGTCGCGCTTCAAATTTTGGTACATCACAAACTCTCTCAGCCTTCGATGCAAGTGCCACGCAAGTTGATCAACGGCTGAGGAAACTCTCATATATAGATCACACAAAATTCACGATCTTCTCAGTGGACACCGGATAAAGTTTCTGGGTCCCACATATGTGATCAAGGTGCTATGAGTTTTGATGGCGCAATTTTAATTAAGTAGAACAGAGTATCAGGGCCCCATAGCTTTAGTCCATTAATCTTTTGGAGATGAATCTGTATCAGACCAATCAGACAGCCAGAATCATGTCGGCCACCATATAGCTATTGTACCATCTTCCATCATGCTTCGAATATGTGCATTATTTTATTTTATTTTTAAATAAAAATCAAATAAAATATATATTTTATTTTATTTACAAATTTATTTTTTTAGTAAAATCTATTACAAATTTATTCAATTACATTATATTTTTATGAAAATTTCATAATAAACTTGTTTACAAATTATTTTCAAAGTTCGTTTATTTTAAAACATAATAAGTTATTAAATTGCTAATTAATTTCATAAAATAATTCATTTATTTGAAAGGGGTCATTAAGTTGCCAAACACGAGAATTTTTAAGGCAAATTAAAACAAGAAAAAAAACTTTTGTTTTCAAAAGTAGGAAAAAGAAATAAAAAAAAAACTGGATCGACCTTGAACCATTTGAAATCATTCAACAATTTTGGAGAATTTTCTACTTGCTTGTTACTTTTTGTGGTTTTTTTTAATTTTAATAATAAAATTTAAAAAACAAATATTTTAGTGTAAAAATTCTTATATTTTTTTTATGGCAGATTATATTTATTTTTTCGTACGTATAAAAAAAATATGATTAAATTTCTAATATTGTTAAGCTTTTAAGATAATTTTATTCACAAAATATTGTTTGAAATGTTAGATTGCAATTAATTTAAATTTATAGAACTATTGGTGCTATATTCTTAGTTTAGGGGTTTAAATGATGAAAGATAATATTTTAAGAACTTCAAGTACAATTATCCCCAAAAAAATATATTAAAACATCGAAAACATACTTAGCATGGTGCCTTTAGAGTGCATATTTTTTTCAAAATTAGAAGAGCTTTTTTTTACTATTATTAGAATTGTAAAAGATATCATGATGGTAAGTTTGTAACTACCGTAAATATAAAATTTCTTCAAATTACTTTCAATCAAGATAAATAATTTAGATTAATGATTATCTTTCAAGTTTTTTATATTAAAGACTTTTATTTATCCTTGGCCCTCGCTCTATTTTTGTTTTTTTTCAAAAATTCATTTTCAATGATCAAACTCCACAAATAAAAAGTGTGTACTCCATATATTTTTATTAATTAATCTAATTAATTAACGATAAAAGTGGGTCAAGCGCATTAGTTCATAAATCACATCGTAAATTTGATGTTTTGGTTATGAATTTTTTTTTATATTCAATTTTATAAAAAATAAGTAATATAAGAGTTTATTTTATTATTAAATTAAAAAAATCAACTATTTTATATCATGAATCTTTAATAAATCTAAACTAAACAAAAAATTATCGCTTTCTACTCTTAGCTGTCTTTTAATTTGCTACGATGAATGCTATAATCATATAAAGTAGTAATATAGAAGGCACAACATTTTACATTTTAGGAAGTTCCAACTGATTCGATTGGAAACACGAAAATTATTAGCCGATTTCATTATTTAAAAGCATACGATGCTTATATCGTCATTAACAGCATCTTCATCGACCAAGAAGAGCTGGAGCTCCACTTCTACTTACTTTTTTCTTTTTAATTCACAGAATGGACTATCCAATCAGAAAAAATTCTTTTTGTGAATTTTAGAATTTTCTCAACTAAAAGCATTTTTCAACATCAAATAGATGAAGAGATAAGAGAATTCCTTTTTTTAATAAAACGATATAGTGAACATCTTATCTAGAAAAATTGCATAGACCGAGTCTAAGTAAAAATCTCTTTATTATTTGATGTGAGTGAAATTCGATCATAATTTTAATATATGACAACAAATGAATTTACAAATTAAGTTAATTGACACCTATCACAACTAATTTTCTATATTATTAACGGTGGTTTTTTTGGGTTAGTTACAAAAAATATTGACTAAAAGAAATATATCACGGAGTATTTTTTGTTAACAAAAACGTATCACAGAACATTTTTTACTACAAAAACACCTTAGGGTATTTTTTGAAAATTGAGTCGATCACAAAATATTTTTCGCCACAAAAAAAACCTCGGTGTATTTTTTTCGAAAATACAATCAACCACATGATTTTTTTATAATTAAATTTTTTTTTATAATGATGAATAATGCTAAGATATTTTGGTGTTTAGACTTTTTATCCTATTTTAGTTCCAATCAATATCATAGGATTAAGGTATTACCTCTTTAATTCATTTAATCTTATTCCGTGTTAATACTAGTCCTATCTCACTATTATTTTGTCTGCGAACCAAACTAGGGATGACAATCTGCGAGTTTTTCGCGGTTAATCGATCTGAACTGCATCCGATTAAGCATATGTGGATAGAAATAAATAGGTTTTTCACGGTTATGGATTGTTTTTAATGGTTTCGGGTTCGAATAGCAGGGTAACTAAATAGATACGGCTATGGATATGTAAAATTTTGTAAATAACCTAATAGGGATGGCAATTCGTAGGTTTTTTATGGTTAACCGATTCGAATCATATTCGTTTAAACGAGTATGAATATAAATAAATACGTTTTTCATAGTTACGGATAATATTTCGTTATTTTTAACAATTTTATGTTAGGATTCGAATAATAAGATAAATAAATAGATATAGTTATAGATATATAAAATTTTGTTGTATCCTACCAAATTCATCTCCTAAACCAAACTGACCTAGGTAGTCATTCTCTTCTAATTTTAAATGTATAATATTTTATTTGTGACCCTGCTACTTAATTCGCATGATAAATTTATTGTGCAAATTGTTAGTGCAAGACAACTATGAGAATAAGTTGTCAACTGAATTTCAATAAAAGAGCATAAATTAATAAAATTTCTCAGTGTATGTGCAAGAAAAAAAAGTTGTGAATTGACACATGTAGAAAAGTAGTACTACGCCTTTTCTGTTCTGTGTTGTGTTGGTACCCGAAAGAGAAACCTGGAAGACTTTTAAGCATAACAAGAGCCTAATCCAAAACAACTATCCATAATTAGAAAATTCCAATGCCACATTGTGATATACTTCTTCCCATAAGTTCGGTTATTTATCAATTTTTTACTTAAATTTGATTTTAATTATTATATATATTATTTTTAAAATATAAAAATATATTTTAAAAACTTTTAAACTCTATTTATATATATATGAAAAAAAATTAAAAATTTCTTAATAATTTAACAATAGAAAAAAATTATTCATTTAATTGACTAAATTGTAAACGTGACAAAAATTATAAGATAAAGGGAATATGTTCTTTATGACAAACCTAATCCAAATTTAGTCATGCAAAGTAAATTATAACCTTAATCCTTGAGATTTTATACAAACAAATGCATGGAAATGGAGAATATTTTCATAGGAGTATTATATATAGCAGTTTTTTCATTTCAATAATTGAGGATGTAGGGATTTGGACAAGATCAATTTTTTTTTTAATAAAGCTTAAAAGATAAGTGTAATTACTAATTGGATTAAGCTCAAACCATAATATTGGATATTACAAATGAATATTTGGGTCAAATTGCATACATGATAAATGTGAGATACAACCCCCAAAATTTATTACTGTTGAGTTTGGATCTTGAAAGCTTTGAACGAAAGGGAAATCAAAATTATGACTGTTCGATTTTAACTGATGCCTCTTAAATTTATTGTTTCAAACTTTGTCCAAAAAAAATATACCCAAACAACGGACACAATTTTGGTGCAAGGACTCCTCTCATGTGATGCACAGTAAACTTTTACTCTATCCATTTTACAATACAAATAAATAAGAATTCAAAGTAAATGCTTATAAAATAGTTTACTTTTCTTTTTATTATCAACGTGGGACAAAATCAATTTGAGTTTTCAAACAACTATTTACTCTCATTTTAAGCTTAATGATTGCCCTTCTTTGAACCTCATTTTAAATCAAAATTAATACCCATTAAATATCTAACTTGACATTTATTGAAAGTACTTAATGAAATATTTTTTAATGACTATTAATTAGATTAAATTTAAATCTTAAAATAGTCCAAAATTAGGTTTTAATGCTGATTTTTCCAACATTAGTATCATAGTAAACTCAGGAGATAATGTGATGTTAAGTGCATTTATTTGTTTATGAAAGAATTTTACAAATTTTGTTAATGAAAATAGTATTATGATATCCCTAGGTCATAATTCTGCAACAATTATTTATTTCAGTTTTAAATTGTCGAGAGTTTCTGCAACACTTTGAAAATAACAAAAATTCACAAATACTTTTTGTATTTAGAGAATAACAATATAATTGTCGTTGTAGCATCATAAATCAAAGGTTGAAATCCTGATTTAGTCACAACGTCAAGCTTAATAGTTAACAATCAATTTTTTATTTATTTATTAAGATATAGATAAAGGCCCCATGCTGTTTGGGAGAATTTACGTTTCCTACAAATAAAAACTAGACCAATTGTCGATATGAAAATAATCAAAACTTGAAAAACAATTTTTTAAAAACTAATTTTGTGTTAGAAAAGTTAATTTCATTTATGTTTTACTAACTATTAAACAATTTTTAACTCTAAAGTTATTTTACAAAATTTTTTTTTCCAAAAGCATTTTGCAAAGTTATTGTTAGAAAAGTTAATGAAATGATTTATGTTTACTATAAACATAAATTAGATCAAACACTTTAATAATTATAAAATTATTTATGTTTTTAAAAAAATATTTTTGTATTAAAAAATTATTTTTTACTATTATTTCATTAAATAATAAAAAATTTATAATTTCAATGTTGTTTTTATCGTAAACCGTTCAAAAATATTTAATAAATCATGAACTGTTTTCCTGCTAAACCAAACAATATTGTACACATAAATCAAAACCAAGTCTACGGAAGTTGATAAAGTAAAAAATGAAATACACAAATTAAAAAGTGTAATTTCAGTTTAGATTTTAATGTTTAGTGTGCTATTACAAAGACTTAAATTTGATGTCGATTATTTATTTAATTTATTATTTTTGTTTATTTTAAATAGATAAAATGAGTTATATAGGTTTTTTTTAGAGTATGAGTTATACTAATAATATTGTCAACTGATCAAATCATTGTATTATCATATTTATACAGCGTTGCTTCATTTAATTTAATTTTGTTTTTTCATTTAACACATAATCTTAATGAACTATTATGTGTATTGGTAGCTTCAACAGGAGAGAAAATGCAAGCCCGACGTTTAATTAATAAAAAAATAAATATATAAAATTGGCTATTTTCCGGTCAAACTCGTGTGGTACGCGACTTGAGCATATTTTTCAATTTCACCCGCTTTTATTACGAACCAGAAAAATAATCTGCAGACTCGGTTTCGTACTTATCAGGGAATTGAAATTTTTTATTAATAATTTTAAAAAATTTAAATATTAAAATTATTATTTAATTTTTTATAATTATTAATCAACTTTTTCGATTTTATTGTTACTTACAAAGAATCTAATCTGTAATACTACTTCTCTATAAATAATTGAAACACATACTAATAAAATAAAAAATTGAAAATTGAAAATATAATTTTATCTTTCAAGTCGAGTAGCATTGTCATTACTTTTAAACTCATGAGTCTGGATTGTATAACTTATTTTTATTATTTTCAATGTATATAACTCACATTTAGATATCTCTCCTCTCACATGTGAGTTATATACCAAATTTATCATTGAATGGAACACACAATCAACAAGAGAAATCAAACCAAACTCAATCATAGGAAACCAAAAAACCATAGAATCAGTCACACGATTGTGACCAGCTCGAATCAGGCTCTGATACCAATTTATTAAGATCGAAAGTACTTTACACAGTGAGAGATCATACGAATACCGGTTTGATATACATAAATGAGCACCAAAATGACTCAAAAGCTTAAACTCATGAGTTTTGAACCCAAAACATGTATATAACTTATTTTTATTTTTTTACATTTTTTTCAACGTGGGATAACTCACGTATGAATATCCTAACAATATTATTGATAAAAGCAAAATAAAATAATTTTATGATAAAAATATATATTTATTATTAAAAATATAAATTTTACCAAAAAAAAATACATTTTTACTGCATAAGATAAATTACTTTTTTTCCTTGATAAAGACATCACAGTAACCAACTTCAACTAATAATTATAATATATGTAATAGATAGTTTGTGGCTGAAAAAAAAGAATTTTGATTAATGTATATTCTCAGCGTGAGTTATTTAAAATGTAATTATAATATCATTTGTAAGTTTCAGAAATTTATTTATTTATTTTTAAAATCATTGTGATTAAATTATAATTGTCGGAGTTCTAAATCTGAAAGATAAAATGGTAGCGTATCCTAAAATAATCAACAAAAATAAATACTACTACTACGGAGTACGGAGTAATTAATAAATGCAAAACGAAAAAGAAAAAAGGAAATTCAAAGGGCGTCCTCTTAGCTCAGCTAGCTTGAGCCTTACAGCACCCGTCCTTTGTATTTTCGCCAAAAGATCACACTCCCCAACATGACTTCTGGTTCTCCTCTGCTACTCCATTTCCAGCAATTATTCTCTCTCTCCTCAAAGAAAAAAAGTACTACTACTACTTAATTAAACACACAGTAGAAAATAGTTTTAAATAACTCAATTTCGATCGTTAAACCAATATATCTCTTCACTTGTTGTTTTGAAGAAGAAGATATACTGAATCGTATAATCATACGAATATTATACGGACTTCATGGATGAAATGTACGGTTTCCATTCAACGACGTCGTCGACGGGAGAGTACTACTCAGACAAGGCGTTGATGATGATGTATCCAGAGAATCTGATCCTACCGTCTGATTACCAGGCTTTGCTTTCCTCCTCAGCCGGATTCCACGGCGACGATCGCGTGCTTCCCGCGTTCGGATCCGACGAGTTTTTTTCGGCTGCGGTATCTGCGATATCGTCGGAGGCGGCGTCGATCGTGCCTGAAAACCAGCGAGTAGTCGAAGATGACGTGTCATGCGTCATCAAGGCTAAAATCGCCTCTCATCCTTGGTATCCTCGCTTGCTTCAAGCTTACATCGATTGCCAGAAGGTGAAACGAAAAGGATATATTGCTAAATGAATTGTGAATATTTGTTTCTTTTTCTCTCTTTTTTTGTTTTGGTTTGCTTTCTTTAAAAGGTCATTTAGTTTGTTACGGTTTTTGAGCTTTTGAATTGTATGAGATTATGTGTCAGTGATCATGATATGTGCATATTTGCAGGTTCGTTTGGTTTTTAAGTTGCAAGTTAATGAGCGTTGCATTGAGCATGTAAAACTAAAACGGACTTGCATGAAATTTGAGCTTTCAACTTCGTATTTTATGGAGGGATTTTCTGTTTGGCGATAGTTCGATTTGATTTTCAAGATCCGCGAGTTTTCTTCGCTATATTGAAAGAAAACCGAAAGCTATATTGTTTTGTTTTCTTTGCCAAGAAAAAATGCTTTTGTTGTTGTCTTCAGAAGCTTTGAAAAGCTGTCAATTATGCGTTGAATTTCCGTAATTTTATGGAAACTTGTAGAGAAATGAAGTGTAAATTTCTTGTTATTTTATCGAAGGAAAATTCAAGGGCTTGTTTGAATATGTTTTTCGTTTTCTGTTTTTAAAAATAAGAACAGAAAACAGTTTTCAGTAAAAAAAAAATGCTTGGCTAACTGTCGACGAAGAACGGTTTCCAAGAATATAGAAAAGCTCTTTAAATTTATCTGGTTGTTTGTTTGCAGGTAGGTGCTCCTACGGAGATAGCGTGTTTACTGGATGAGATTCAGCGAGAGACCGATATTTGCAAGCGACACGCTGTGTCTACGTGCTTGGGTGCTGATCCTGAGCTTGACGAGTTCATGGTCTCTCTCTCGATTAAGTTACTGTATTTGTGTGGTTAATTTATTTTTATTTATCGGTCTTTATGATTTTTTTTAATGTTATTAATTATTTGTTTTTCGAATTTATTAAGGAGACCTACTGTGACATGTTGGTCAAGTACAAATCTGATCTCGCGAGGCCATTTGATGAAGCAACCACCTACTTGAACAAGATTGAAATGCAGCTACGCAATCTCTGCATAGGTGCCTCCATCAGAGGTCTTTCTGGTCAGTTTCTCTCTAAAGACCGAGTGTAGTTGTTTTTCTTGCTTGCTTAATTAATTTTTTTGTACGGTAGTGCTATGTTTATTCTTTTCGTTGTTTTTTGTGCTTGCATTATTATCTGCTCCCACTTACACAAATTTTCCCTAAAAGAGAAGAAGCTAGATCACTCTATAAACCTTCCGATATCATCGCTGAGTCTAGCAGGCATTCTTGTGTAGCTTAGCTCATGGTATGATAGCGTGAACCCACAAGAAGCAGGCAACAAACCATTGCTTCCGTTGTCCTAGACTCCTAATTTGTTTTTTGTTTATGTGAAGACCACTAATTGAGAGCATTCAGTATGCAGTCAAAGAATAATCAAAGGTTTCAGGTATGGCATTAATAATACAAACAAACAACAAAAACCCTAGAGATGAAAGAGACACTCTTGTCCTAGATTAGTGACTGTTTGTCTCTCTTACTCTTGTTACTGCTGGGTTTTATTGATCTAGTTTTGTATGCCTGATCTTCTTTTTCTTTGTTTAGACGTGAAAGGATAGACACAAAGGATGGTCAAGGGGTCTGATCCGTTGACCACAGTGTTAACCTTTTCTTTTCTGGTTCAATTAATGTCACCTGGGCCTTGGTCTACTTTTAGCAATTTTCCATTCATCTCGGCTCTTGTATTTGTTTCTCTTAGGAATTGAAAGTAATTTTTTTTTTTATGTTATGAAGAGATTCTTAGTTTGACGTTTCAGAGTTCAGTGACATACCGACTGGTTGAATCAATTGTTTTTTTTCCAGAGTACGTAAGCTATGATGATACAGATTCCTAGTAACAGCTTGTAACAGTACAAGTCATTGTAGTTTCGTTAACAAATTGCTTTAAGCTGATTGAGTGTTTGAAAACATCTGAGGTTATACTCAAGTTTTTCTTCTTTTTCACTCTCCAGTTGTAGAGATAATATGTTTTTTTTATTTCTTTGCTATATATTCTGATCACCTCTCAGCTTATAATTTATATTGTGATAATCTGGATTTATGTGACAGCCATGAGTTTTATTCATTTCATGGATATATATGTATATAAATATATATGTACAAAACCTTTTTTGGCTTGTCTGGTTTGGTAGTATGATGGTAACACAAATTACTCATTTTTTCATCGGTCTCCAAAGTTTAGATGAAAGGCGCATATTACAGCTGAAAATTTCCTATTTGAAAAATGATCTGGAGTTCATGGTGTTATGTTTTCCATTCCTTTTCGAGTCTTGTTAGACGGTATGACATATGGCTTTGTTTGGGTGGGCTTATATTAAAATAAGCAGCACTTTAAGCACTCAGTTGCTCAAGCCCACCCAAGGGAAGCCATTGTAGAGACATTGGGTTTCATCTATCATCTACCCAAGCAAGCGAGTCAAAACTGATAACTCACTGGAAACAATTTAATGAATACTAGCTACATTGTCAAAGGTTTTTTTAATGTAGAATGATTAGTTTTTGGAATTTTTTGGTCTTGTGTATTGTTGTGATAATTGAGCACTAGTTGTGAAAATAATAGGAAAAGTTTATTACAGTACCAAATACGGAGTAATACTATTTGATTCGGTGGAGCTCTTTAGGTTTCTGTTGTTAGTTTTTATTTGTTTATTTATGTTTTCAGTGGGAGATGTGTGCAAATTGCTAAAAGTTTTAAAAGCAAAGGTCATCCAAAAAAAATATATATGAATCTTTTGGTTGGTGTTTGTATTATATTGCATCCTTCAGTTAACCTCTTGTGTGAAATAAATAGGCTTGTCTAAGTTTAATGGTAATGGCCTGTAATGATGTCTGCTCTTGTTCCTTTTAAGAGTCCCAAGTTCCAATATTAGAGCATGAGTAATGCATATAGATGGTGGGAGGTCGAAAAATAGACATTAGGAACTGTCTAAGGGCTGAGTGGCTGGTTTGGTCTACAGCTAAATTAAAGTAATGGTTCCTCTCACAGTTACATCTTCTTGAAATCTGTTTTGGATAATTATGCATAAAGAATATAACATAAGCTAAATCATAAACATTGTTCATTTTTACTCTTTGAAATGTTCATTATCAACAAGAATAGATATGGTATTCGTATCTACCAATAACGTGAGCATTCTTTAAAAGAGATTAATTATGTTGACATTGCACGGTGTGCTACTTCTCTTTTTAATTTGCTTCTTTGACATCTGATTCTTTTTTTAAATTTTTTATTGTGCTTTAGTTCTTACCATCTCGGTTTGAGGCCACGTGCGTAACCGTCTTTCCTATGACATAATAGCTCAAAGAAGTATTAGAATTAGAACAAATCGCATTTGTTGATAAAACTTCTGCTTTAGTGATTTCTTTATTTGGTTTATGCGACAAATCTACAAGTGTAGCATCAATTTGTACTTTTTTAAGCATCTGTATAATAGAAAAGGTGCTGTAGTTTTCATTTGCGCTGGAGTACTGGAGGTTTGGCATGGTTGTAGCAGCCTTTACTTTTAAAGGAAGCTGATTAAATAAATAAATTTTTTTCATAAGGGATTGAATTGAAAAGTGTTTTAGATCACTGCAATCTGGTTGTTAGTGGTTGGCAACTATTATTGTTTTTGTTTGAAAGTACAAATTACCTTTTTGTTGATGTTACCATCATTTTTAATTGGCCTTGTGTTTCCTTCGTTTCTGATCTTTTGCTTCCGTGGGTTGTTCTTTATCTTTTTGTGTAAAACTGTGATTTTTTTTAACTTACTAAGATCATAATAAGAAGAATAGAACAAAGAATCTGTAGACATGCCACCATTGCAGTCATCCACTAGGACATTATGTTGGCATAAATTCACGTGCTTCGATTATCTTAAGGTGCTTATCTTTCTACTAGTCGATATTATGAAACCTTTGTTGTTTACGCCTTTGAGGTCCGTGAGTGATTGCCCCCGTGAGTGATTGCCCCAATTGTTTTGCATGTTTCTTTATTTCTGCATTTTTGACCTTTTGATATTCGTGCTAAATTGATAATTGTTTCTTCAAATCATGCTTTCATTAGCTTGTATAAATCAAATTGACTCTTCAAATTAATTAGGACGAGAATGATTTAAGACTACCTCAATATCTTATTGTGCAAGGGAGATGCAGAATAAAATTTAGCCATCTTTAGGTGTTGTGACCTTTTATATGGTGTATTTTCCACATTGAACTACTTTGCAACTTTGTCACTGTTTTGTATGGAGATTGAACATTGAACATTATTGATATGCTTACTTCTGTTCGATAACCAATTTAGTTAGAATCTACAGCCAAAACATAATGTAATCAGATATTAATGACAAAGATACTGGAATGTCCATCATATGGATTTCATATGTTTTGCTGATAGTTCTATATTATTTGTGTGCTTTTGCGTACTTGGTTATGAGGGCATGTTAATGATTTTGGTTTTTGTTTTCCCAATTCCTTGGATGCACGCGGTCCTCTTATCATATTGAAAATGTGGCTTGGTAGTTTTTGACTTGTGTTTGATTAGACTAGCATATGTATGCTGTAATAAAACAGTTTCTTTAATTTAAGGGCATTTGCATGCATATTGACAGAATGACAGTATAAGAGCTAAAATTTCCCTCACTTGTTGCATACTTTTGCTTTCGTGGTATGTTGCTAGGCCTGTGTGTCTGGCTATAATGATATTTGCATTATCATTTAATTAATAGGGCCTGTCTTTGGTGCATTAATTTTCTGGACATTCATGTTAGATATATGGGGTTATAGATCAAGAACAAGTGAACTTAGTTGGACGTATGTTTGAATCCTAGGGACTTTACAATTTTGCTATATAATTTTACATGATGAAGGGGATATAAGATTGTACCTTGTTAAAGTATAAAGAACTAATTGGGTCATTTTTTCATTAATTTTAGCTTTTGAGATAATTAGTAACTTAATTATTCTTAATATGGTACCAGAGCTTTAGGTTGTGGGTCGAATCTTGGGGATGTCCCTTTTCATTTAATATTTCACTCGGTTTTTTACCATTTCAAATATTTGTGCTTTCTTTAATTTGATTTTCACGTTCAAAGCTTTTCAATTCTTCAGTCAGTTTTCATGCGAGTGGGCGTGTTAAAGTATAAAGAACTAATTGGACCTTTTCCCATTAGTTGAAGCTTTTGAGATAATTGATAACTCAATTATTCTTAATATACATGTTAATGGTCTCCTTTTTCTTTTTTATTTTGAGGTGAAGCGGGTTAAATTGATGGAAATTTTTACTGAAAAATTTATCAATAAAAAACACAGTTCTCTCATTCTTTGGAAGACATGAGGGTTTCTCTTTACATGAAATTGAAGACCCTTTCATTTTTCTCAAAAGAGTTGGGCTAGGAATGCTTACATGGCACATGGGTGCATAATGTATTTGTTTGTGCTAGAATTGCCATGTGAAGGTTTAGACAAGACATTGTTCTTCATCCTTCACTCTAAAGAAATTCCAAAGCTTGAGAGTTCTGCCCCGGACAAAATGCACTGGCATTGATTGACTAACGTGAAAACTCACGCCCACACACGCGAACAGTGATATAATGTAGAACTTGACAAAGGAAGCATGGTGCATCTTTAGTAGCAACTAGCAAATATAACTTTTTAAGTGAAAACCCGGTTAGAGCGGGTGGATGGACATCACATGGAGACTCCCGCAGTTTTCGCTGTCTAGCCACCAGCCTTTTCTTTCACAAGGCAAAGGAAAAGGGGGTTCGGTTTCACTCAATTCATTCATTCAACGCTCTCTTCTCTAGTCTTCTCTGCTGCTGGTTAGTGCCTGTCATTCCCATGGACTCATTTGTCCCTTTTGTGGGTCTTTTGTGCGGCCCTGGCAATATGCATCACACGTGTCTGCCTAAGTTTTGTAGAGCTGGGCTCATTCTGGGTCCCAGCAGTTTGCCCTCTTGTTCTTTGTACGTTTAAGACCATTTCCCTCTGATTTGGTCCACTCACTAGTGGGTTTTGCTTCTCTCTTGCCTGTACCATCTATTATCTATTATCTTCTTCATAAAGTATTTTTTATTGAATCTTTTCATAATTTTATGCCACTGAATATTTTTAAAAACAAATTTGGGTTACACAGAAGGTAATTTTTTTCTTGGTGATTATTGAAAATTTATTTTTCACATTAATTAGATGTTATGTGACAACAAAGATGCTTTGGTTTTTTTGCGAGATTCTTAGATTTGATCATCGACATGTTTTTAAACTAATGAACTTTCGGAGGGAGAGAAAAGTTCTCTTACCTGTTTTCTTTGAAAGTGAAGTGTTTCTTTGGCTTAGAAAAATCTTATGATCAGATATAAGCAAAGTTTTTTTCATTTGCTATTTGTATATAAGACTGAGCGACAGCAAGAAAAAGTAATTATTTTTGTAGAGCCCAACGGGCTTTAGGGCTCCTACGGGGAAATGAATTTGCTTTCAAACGTTGGTGTCCTTGGTTTCTTCTGGGTAATAACAAGTGTTTTAAATGAATTGACAATAATTGGGATCGTGTGGGTATTCTGGGCCCTCCCGGACATTATGGTCATGGTTATGGGCCAATATGGGAAAAAGGGACAAGTTAGCTGTGGTTGATAGATTTTGCTGGGGTCTGTGGTGTGAAGCGTGGCTTCCGGGGGTTATGTTATAATGTTGGTATTGCAAAAATCTTTCTCTGTGCAAATTTGTCGACGTGGCATATTACGATTTGATGGCCGTACCGTCACGTCCACTCAGACTTGGAGTCTTGACTGACAATGGACATAACTATACGCTGAGACTTCTGAGACTAATTATGCAGATCTGGGCATTAAATCTTCTTTTTTTTCTCCTCCCTCGCTCTCCTTTTGAGTTTTTCCAAATCCCCAGAACACCTGCCTTAATGGTTTCGGTATGCACTGTGGATTTTCTCTGTGTGTGCGCAGTGCACCTTTCCCATTTGGCGGTCAAATTTCCCTTCATTACTGCTTGTCAGAGAAGAGGTCTTTATGTGGGCCTCATTTTGTTTCCTAGATCTGGCCCTTCTCTCACTCAGTTGAGTTTCTGGTGAAAATGTTCACAGGCTACACGCTTAGATGTAGTTTCTCTGCCCGAAGCCGAAGCCGAAGCCGAAGTCTAAGCCTAGGCCCCGGACGTTTTAGCTGATTACCACCCTTTTCATGAATATGAGTTCCGTTTTATTTCAGAATGGTTTTATCTAAGTTAATGGTTGTGCTTCTTATCATAATTTTCTAGTCTTAATTCTAGGAGAAATAAGATGATAATACCAAAATTTCTGTTTAATTCAATAGTCTTTGCAAAGTTTCCCTTTCCCCTTAACCCTTAAGCCTTTCCCCTTTTACCCCATTAGATTTCATGATTCACCATTGAATTTGTGAGTTACCTCTGTCTAGTTCCCCAGATTGGATTCGTCCGTCATGTCACCAATTAACAATTTAAAATTGTTAACAAAAAAATTAACGATTTAAAATCAGCATGTTATGTCACTCTTTTTGCGTTGGTTAGTGATTATCAAATCACTTGGTGTGTACCTATGATAACTCGTTTACAATGTTTTCTACTTCTTTGTAACATACCTAAGATGGGACATACGAAGGGAAGTGCTAAATCCACCACCAAAAGGTCTGATCCACAGAATTTCTTATCATTTTTTGAAGAAAGAACAGAAATATATTAGTAAAAGGACCAAAAAGGAGCGTGTATAATCCTTTTGGCCCTCGATTAATAGGTTCTTTTTTGATTTTTGTAATAATTATCTTGATTTTTAGGTGTCGTTTGGGGATACTTAAAATAACCTTCATTGTTTTAAAGATTTAAACTTGATTTAAGAGAGATTAAATCACAAACCATTACAGGACCTTAATGATATTGATGGCGTGCAAACAGTAAAAAGTGGTTTCTAATCACTGCTTTAGTGAATGGTCAGCAATGGAAAAAAAAATTGCTTACGTAGATTGTACGGTTGTCATCGCTGAATCTCAAACTTGATCCATAATTAGAGTCAAGTTCTTTACAATGGCAGGCGATTCTTAGTTACTTAGCTTGCTGTGGAATTTCTCTTAAGAGCAGAAATGTTCGTGTCATAATGGCTAGTGCATGTGTAACTTTGTATGGACCAAAAAAAAAAAACATTAGATACTTCTGTGTTCCTTGAAGGAGAAAAAATGGATTGAATGGTCAGGATTCTTAGAAAAATCAACTTGAGATCTTTCTGGAACGCTTTATTTCTGATTCTGTTATTCTTCTTCCTCCTACCAATATATTGGCATCTGTTGTTCTTCTTCCTCCTACCAATATATTGGCATCATGTGTTGTTGAATCATCTGGTCAGATGAAGCTGCACCATCATCAGATGAGGATTTCAGTGCAGGGGAGATAGAGGTACAAGATGGTCAACCGAGAGGTGAAGATCGAGATCTTAAAGATAGACTTTTACGTAGGTTTGGCAGTCATATTGGTACCTTGAAAATGGAGTTCTCAAAGAAGAAGAAGAAAGGAAAGCTACCAAGAAATGCAAGGCAAACGCTGCTCGAGTGGTGGGATGCTCACTATAAATGGCCATACCCAACTGTAAGTCTTCCCCTTCCTTTCGATTTATCTAACCTAAGTAACGTTTGGTAACAAAAAATTAAGGTAAACACATTTAAGAAAAATGATTTTTGAAAGCTAAAAAATAGTTTTTAAGAAATGAATTTATGTAGGATAAACTGTCACGCTAATTTAATTAAGAACAATGGTTTTTAGCACCTTTACCAAAAATATTTTAAAAATCATTTTGACGGTCATGAACTAAAATTACTACTAAGCCAAATGGTACTTAAGTCCTTTGTTTATATGGCATTTAGGAATTGCATGGATTATTATATTTTAAAAAGATGGTATGGTTTTCTTATGATGATTATAATTTATTTTCTTATGTTAACCGTACAGGAAGCTGATAAAATTGCTCTGTCTGAATCAACGGGTTTAGATCAGAAGCAAATTAACAACTGGTTTATTAATCAACGAAAGCGGCACTGGAAACCATCCGAGAACATGCCATTTGGTGTTATGGATAATCTTTCAGGACAATTCTTTATAGATGACTAAGGTGCATGTACGCTATCAAATGTATATCTCTTGCTAAATTGATGTTTGTAATGCTTCCTGTATATTTTGTAATGTGAACTTCACTGACATTGAAATGCTCATTTTCTGAGAAAGTGAAAATAATTGTATTTTGCTTCATTAATATTCACAAGGAACCACTGTTGATATCGAATGTTTACAAGGTTTGGATGACTAATCTACTCACGAGTTTTGTGAAAATAATACTTCTTCTGTAGGCCCGGGTGGTTTTATTGGTAAAAAGCGGTGGTTTTGTAGTAATAAAAATTAAAAACTTATTAATTCAAATTATTATTGTTTTTTTCTTGAAAGATCAAATTGTTATTGTTGGTTGCCTGTCTTTAGGTTTTTGAACTATTTAGAGAGTTGATTCTCGGCTCTAAACATAAAATCCAGCAGTTCGACTCATCAACTATACGGCTATGATATTTCAATCTTTGGAACTATATGGCTATTTTTATCATTTTATTTATGATAATTAACAGTGGGAGGTCTTGGTGTAAATCAGGCTATTCTCGATCAATTCTAAGAGAGAAAAGTGAAACAAAAAAAAGAGATTAATTTTTTTTCTTTCAAATTTTTAAATCTCAATCAATTCGAATTGGATGGAAAGAAAAACAGCAGATAAAAATAATGACATTGATTTTTTATCTTGATGAAGCTGTTACTCAATCAGGTTTAAGTCATCTTGGGTCAGATTATTTCGGGTTCAGATCGTTTTGGTTTAAGTTTTTCAAACTTTCAAGTAGATTTTATATAACCCAATGAATTTGCTTTATTTTCTATTTTTCAAATTTTTGAAGAAATTATTTGAACTCCGCTTTAAATTTAGATTACCATACTATTTTTTTTTTTTTTTTATGTTTCAATTCAATTAAGTTCACAAAAATACGTTAATAATAACTTAATATATATATATATATATTTTTTCTCATTTTAATATATTTAACTAATTATAGTTTAATTAAATACAAATCAAAATTATATATAGAAATAATATAACTATAAAGAATTTGATAATTTAATAACTAATAAAAGATAAAAATAAATTTTTCTTTAAAATATATGATGATAGCAAAGGCTGACGTGCATGATCTATTTGATAAATAATATTAAATTTAATGATAATATTTTTATTAAATAAAAAAGTGTACAATAAATTATAGTGTGTAAGATATATTAATATTATTAATTTATTACACTATATGTCAATTGATAATCTGACGCATATATGTAATTAATTTGACACATACATGTAATTATGTGTTCATGTATATCAAGTAATTTTGTGAAACCTTTAAAATATGTTAAGCATATGATATTAAAATATAAGCATATAACTAAGAAAAAATGGTTTTACAGACTTGTTTTACATATGCATTAATCACACTTAGAGTTAATTATATGTAATATTAATTAGTTGTTATTATTATTTGATAAAAAAAATAAAAATTAAAGATATCGGTACTAAAGTTAAAATAT
The DNA here is from genome assembly GCA_023935145.1 of Bretschneidera sinensis. NCBI lineage: Eukaryota > Viridiplantae > Streptophyta > Magnoliopsida > Brassicales > Akaniaceae > Bretschneidera > Bretschneidera sinensis. The sequence continues at coordinate 63,560,565 of CM043705.1, forward strand.
AATATAATAAACAATCTATTCATATTGTTTCATACTAAATTGAAGTTTTTATAATGATTAATGATTCATTTATATTTGTTATATTTAACTTGTTTTATTTTAAAGAAAAATAGTATTTTAAAAATATTGAAAATTCGAAACATTCATTGTATTATGAATTTGCAGTTGAATAGTTGATAAAATAAATAAATAATTATTTGATTACTAATTTTAAATTTAGTCAACTATCGTTTCAGTTTAATAAACAAATCATTTTTTTTGAAAAAAGCTTATTGTTTCAAGTTCGAGTCATATCAAGTTCATGTCGTTTCGGGTTTTGGATAATTTCGGATTAAAGTCATTTTAGATTTTGAATAACTCGGATTTGAATCAAGTTAGGTTTGAATCACATTACTTTAATACTTTTTGTACTCAAATCGAGTTTGACTCGGATTAAGACAGATTTTTCCATCTCTACGTTTAATATTTTAAATTAACGTTATAAAAAATATAATAGTAAAAAATTTGCATTCTTTTCTCCTCTCATTGTTCCACTTTACTAAACACGAGAAACAACAATCCCATATTTGCAGTCCCATTGCATCCATAAAAACGTACTTTCTTTTGTATCTTTGAAAATCACTTGAAACATACATTGTGTTTTTAAGATTACAGGTTTACTTGCGTTTGTGTTCCAAAATTATAAAAGATACAATTGTAGTTTTCCCTTAAAACTCAAGGAGATCAATGTGATTTCCCTTTTTTTTGAGGGGATGTCTGAATTTCGAAAATGTTAAATCTTTTCTTTTGAAGAAATGAAACTCTACGAGGCAAGAGCTTGTTTCAACGATTTTACTTCGATTTCAATTAAGCTTATCACTTCGATTAAAAAAAAAGAAAAGAGGAAAAACTGTATGAGGCAAGGACCCGACAGAGTTGAAAGAGGCGTGCCCAAGTATTTATCAGAGAATATAATTCAATCTTTTGGTACGAGGGCTCGAGACAAGCCCAATATAGCTCACATTAGCCAAAGTGGACAACATTTGGCCCAACTTACCAGCCCCTATCTGTTTGTTGGGTAAATTACACTGTATTATTTTTAAGTTTGTTGAAATAACATTAACATGTTAACTCTTTTTAAAACCCACGACTTACTTCAAAATATCAATTTTCATCAAGCACCAAAATAAATTTTTTTAAAAAATTAAAATTTAATTGGATATTACTTTGACTTTTATTTTACAGTGATATTTGATATTCATTTATTTCAGATGTTAGACTATTTAATTTTATAATAAAAACATATCAACAATCTTTCTATTTAAAATATTTAATTTAATTTTATTATGATATTTGATTTTCATTTATTTGAGGATGCGATACACAATGATATCATAATATTTTTTTAAAAATATAAAATATACGAAGTAAAATTTATTTTATACCATATAATAGAATATTAATCCATTTAAAATATACTTTTAACCATTTTAAAAATAACGATAATAATTTTATTTTTAAAAAATTTATTGTTAAATATATTTCATCACTAATATTTCTACTTTAAAAAAAATAATTCATAAAAAACAATATCCAATTAAATTTTGATTCTTAAAAAAAAATTCATTTTAATCTGTTTGATGGTGAAAATTAATATTCTAAAGTGAATTGAAAATATTAAAACTATTTAATATGATAGTATAATTTCAGTAAACTTGAAGATAGCGCAATATAATTTATCATTATTTGTTTTATCATTGTGTACTGTTGCAGTGCTGCTAATCAAATGAAGGATAAAGTAAAGCAGAGAGCTACTGAGCTCACAAGCTAAGGCATCTCTTCAGCTTTTGTTGGGATTTTACCCCTAAAATCCACTTACTCAAAATTTAGGCAAAAAACACAGCCACAACAATTGAATATGCAAAACAAACAAAGAGAAAGAACACCAATAATTAATGTGGTTTGACAACCTCTTAGCCTACATCTACCAACAAGTCTACTGTTTTATTAATCTTTAACAACAACTTTAGGAAAGACAAAGTTGTCAAACTCACACCCCAAAGTCACAATACAACAAAAGCACTTAACTTAGCCCTAGTTGTAAGTGTTATCTCTACTTGAAAACCCATAAAACATCAATACAACCAAAGCTCTCATCCAAGCTCTAGTAGTAAACTTCTATAGTTTACAATGTATATGGAATTATGAGTGTGCCTCAAACTTTCTCCGTGACCCCTTTATATAGAGGATATTTTTCTAATATTATTAGGAAAAGAACAACAACATCATATTAGACTACTACTACTTGTACAATCAACAATCTAATAGGAAATTACTAATATTCCTACTAGAACAAGTAAGTAAAAAATAGGAAACAACTTTTCCCAAACTAATTAGAAGTCTTCTTTGTGGGGAATTGAGCCAAAATCCTAAGAAATCTCCACCTCGGCTCTCCACCTCATTATAAAATTTGGCTTTCTTCTTTGGTTAGTGCGATCGTTCATTTTGATCTTTCCATCTTATCCGCTTACTTCTCGAAGCAATCTCATCTCTTGATATAGTCGCTTACAATTCTTCATCTTCGAATACATCTGGTCTCTTCAACTTATCTCACTCTGAAGGTACCACGGGAGCCTCCCCATCCATCTAAACTTATTCCATCATCTATAACGGCTTGGATTCTTTAATCGTCTGGTAAAGCCCTTGCCGCATTGGCACATCTTTGGCGAAACTTTGCCAAAGAGAGAAAAAATTCTCCCCATCAAATAATTCAATATCAATTTTGCCTATCTTTAGTGTTTTTGCCATTGAAACCAAGCTTTGATACCACTTGTTAGGATTTTACCTCTAAAATCCACCTACTCAAAATTTAGGCAAAAAACACAACCATGATAATTAAATAGGCAAATTAAACAAAGAGTAAGAACACCAATAATTAATGTAGTTTGACAACCTCTTTGCTTACATCCACCAACAACTCTACTATTTTATTAATCTTCAACTACAACTTTAGGAAGAGCAAAGTTGTCAAACTGTCACCCTAAAGTCACCATACAATAAAAACTCTTAACCTAGCTCCAGTTGTAAGTGCCCTCTCTACTTAACAACCCGAAACCCCTATACACCAAAGCTCTCATCCTAGCTCTAGTAGTAAACCCATCTAGTTTACAATGTATATGGAATTTTGAGTGTGTCTCAAACTTTCTCTGGGACCCCTTTATATGGAGGATATTTTTCAAATATTATTAGAAAAAGAACAATAGCATCATCCTAGACTACTACTACTTGTACAATCAACAATCTAATAGGAAGTTACTACTATTCCTACTAGAACAAGCAACTACAGAATAGGAAACAACTTTTCCCAAACCAATTATTAGGAAAATATCCTCTATATAAAGGGTCATAGATAAAGTTTGAGAGACACTCAAAGTTTCATATACATTGTAGACTAGAGGGGTTCAATACTAGAGTTAGGATGAGAACTTTGAGTGTAATGAAGTTTTAGGTTGTCAAGTACAGAGGACACTTACAACTAGAGCTTTTGTTGAATTGTGACTTTGGAATAAGAGTTTGACAACTTTTCTCTTCGTAAAGTTATTGAAAATTAATAAAATAGTGGAGTTGTTGGTGGATGTAGGCAAAGAGATTGCCGAACCACATTAATTATTGGTGTTCTTACTCTTTGTTTGTTTTACCTATTTATTTGTTGTTGTTGTATTTTTTGCCTAAATTTTGAGTAGGTGGATTTTAGAGGTAAAATCCCAACAAGTAGTATCAGAGCTTGGTTTCAATAGCAAAAACATTAAAGATAAGCAAAATTGAAATTGAATTATTTAATGGGGTGAATTGTTTCTCTCTTTAGCAAAGTTTTGTAAAACATGTGCCGATGCGACAAGGACATTACAAGACGATTGAAGAATCCAACCCATTAGAGATGATGGAAGAAATTTAGATGGATGGGGAAGTTCATGTGGTACCTCCAGAGAGAGATAAGTTGAAGAGACCAGATGTGTTCGAGGACGAAGAATTGTAAGTGACTATATCAAGAGATGAGTTTGCTTCGAGAATTAAGCGGATAAGATGGGAAAACCAAAAGGAACGATCTCACCAACTAAAGAAGAAATCCAAATTTGATGATAAGGTTGAGAATTTGAGCCAAGATGAAGATTTGTTAGGAGTTTGGCTCAATTCCCCACAAAAAAAACTTCTAATTAGTTTGGGAAAATTTGTTTTCTATTTTGTAGTTGCGTGTTCTAGTAGGAATAATAGTAATTTCCTATTAGATTGTTGATTGAACAAGTAGTAGTAGTCTAGTATGAAGTTGTTATTCTTTTCCTAAAAATATTAGAAAAATGTCCTCTATATAAAGGGGTCTCAGAGAAAGTTTGAGGCACACTCATAATTCCATATACATTGTAAACTAGAGGAGTTTACTCCTAGAGCTAGGATGAGAGCTTTGGGTGTATTGGGGTTTTGGGTTGTCAAGTAGAGAAGACACTTACAACTAGATCTAGGTTAAAAGCTTTTGTTGTATTGTGACTTTGGGGTGAGAGTTTGACAACTTTGCTCTTTCTAAAGTTATAATTGAAGATTAATAAAATAGCGGAGTTGTTGGTGGATGTAGACAAAGAGGTTGCCGAACCACATTAATTATTGGTGTTCTTATTCTTTGTTTGTTTTGCCTATTTAATTGTTGTGGTTGTATTTTTTACCTAAATTTTTAGTAGGTGGATTTTAGGGGTAAAATCTCAACAAGTGGTATCAAAGCTTGGTTTCAATGATAAAAACACTAAAGATAAGCAAATGAAGGCGGAATAGAAGACTAGAAAACTGGAGTCAGCCAACCGTGGTGAAAAGTCGGCAAGCACAGATGAGAGGGACATAACTGAAGAGCTTAACTGATGAGCTATTTTTGTGATTAACGCTTCAGCTCACTGGCTAGATCGGACTGTCTGTAACTTTGCTAGCTCTGCCTGTAAGGAAGTTAGTCCATAACACTTACTGGACCAAAGCATTTAGAAATCGCCCGTCGATTGAGAGGTGGAATCAAAAGCACAATAGGAAGTGGAAGATAGGCTTCGAGACAAATGGTACTTGGGAATTGAATTATTTGATGGGGGAATATTTTCTCTCTTTGGAAATGTTTTGTCGAACATGTGCTGATTCGACAAGGGTTTTACAAGACGATTGAAGAATCCAAGCCACTAGAGATGATAGAAGAAGTTTGGATGGATGAGGAGGTTCCCGCAGTACCTCCAGAGAGAGATAAGTTGAAGAGACCATACGTGTTCGAGGATGAAGAATTGTATGTGACTACATAAAGAGATGAGCTTGCTTCGAGAAGTAAGCGGATAAGATGGGAAAACCAAAAGGAACAATCGCACCAACCAAGGAAGAAAGCCAAATTTGATGATAAGGTGGAGAGTTTGAGCCAATGTGGAGATTTGTTAGGAGTTTGGCTCAATTCCCCACAAAAAAAAGCTTCTAATTGGTTTGAGAAAAGTTATTTCTTATTTTGTAGTTGCGTGTTCTAGTAAGAATAGTAGTAATTTTTTATTAGATTGTTGATTGTACAAGTAGTAGTAGTCTAGTATGATGCTGTTGTTCATTTCCTAAAAATATTAGGAAAATGTCCTCTATATAAAGGGGTCCCAGAAAAAGTTTAAAGCACATTCATAACTCCATATACATTGTAAATTAGAGGGGTTTACAACTAGAGCTGGGATGAGAGCTTTGAGTGTATTGGGGTTTAGGGTTGTCAAGTAGAGATGACACTTACAATTAGAGCTAGGTTAAGAGCTTTTGTTGTATTGTGACTTTGGGGTGAAAGTTTGACAACTTTGCTCTTCCTAAAGTTGTAATTGAAGATTAATATAATAGTGGAGTTGTTGGTGGATGTAAGCAAAGAGGTTGTCGAACTACATTAATTATTGGTGTTCTTATTTTTTGTTTGTTTTGCCTATTTAATTGTTGTGGTTGTGTTTTTGTCTAAATTTTGAGTATGTTAAAATCTCAACAAGTGGTATCAAAGCTTGGTTTCAATAGTAAAAACACTGAAGATAAGCAAAATTGATATTGAATTATTTAATGGGGAGAATTGTTTCTTTATTTGACAAAGTTTCGTCAACGATGTGTCAACATGACTGTTGAACCTTATCTAATCTTTAATAATAACAAAACATTATTCTAATTATACTAACCGTATTATACTAACTACTACTACTTGTACAATCAACAATCTAATAATTTTTTTTTATTGTTCCAATTAAACAACTATAAAATAAAAAACCATTTTTCTTGCGTCCTCCGTACCACTCCAACCCAATTCTCGGTTCAGGCAGCCGCCGGTTTGACGTGCTAATGATAGCCAAGCGCTCTTTAGCTGCATTGCTCCTGTCTTCGATAACGTGCGCTTACTCTTACTCTCTCTCCAATTTTTTCCCTCAACTATCATTTCTTTATTTATGTTCACTTTAATGTGTTCTTTTGTTTTGTTTTCTTGGTTCCAATCACAGTTGAATGATTTGTTGAGTTTGGGTCAGCATCGAATTTGGAAACGTATGGCTGTTTCCTGGAGTGGGTGGGTGTATCACTCTTTTTTTGGTGTTGATATTTTGTTGTTTGTTGAAATTTGGTGTTGATTATTGGAAATTGGAAATACGAAACAGAGCAAAAATAGGGGTCTGTGTGCTGGATTTGTGTTGTGAAAGTGGAGACTTGGCATTTCTTTTGTCTTAAAAAATTGGGTCCATTGGCAAGGTTTGCTCTCTCCCTCCTTCTCTCTCTCACATTAGTGTTTTGGTTTGTAACGATTATATAGCTAAGTGTGTTTATTTTCCATTCAGTATTTTTTTAGTCTTTGTTGTTTCAGTGCCCAGAGTTAGCAAAATGTAATTTTCTTTTGAAAGGGTAGTTTAAGTAATGCACATTGGCTTTGATTTTAGATGGGCTACCAATAAATCATGATTCAGTGTGGATGCATGATTTATATTTTTCTGTGATATAGTACTCATGATAGAAAAGTTTCAACACTTCATACCGAGGTTTATGTTTGTGAAAAATCATTGACTTAGAAGGTTTTTGCGATGATAAACATATTATCTGATTCTTTGATAAATTGCAGGTGACTGGTCTTGATTTCTCGGATGAGCAATTAGCAATTGCATCGTCTTGGCAACACTTGCTCTCAAAGTCCTGCTACGAGAATATTGAGTGAGCACTGGTAAAGCTAACTCGTTAATTCATCTTATAGCAAACAAATGATAGGTGTTCATGCCTAGTAAAAATAGGAGGGTCCTCTAGATAGTCACGTATGGCTCGATCCATGAATTCTGTTGTTTTATGTCATTTGTTTAACTAATCAACTCTACATAGAATAAATATTGTATTGCATGACAGATGGGTTGAAGGTGATGCACTTGATTTGCCATTTTCTGATGGTTGCTTTGATGCTATTACGTATGGGCTACGAAATGTGGTGGATAGACGTAAAGCCATGCAGGAGATGTTTCGAGTTCTGAAACCAGGTCCTGTATTTTCTTCTCCATTAACTCTCTAAAGGAGTAGTTATTTGCTGAAGCTTAAAAATTCTGACTTGATTAGAATGTCTCGTTCAACATGGGCTTTTCAGGTTCAGGAGTATCTATCCTTGACTTTAATAAAAGCACTCAGACATTTACTGGATCGATTCAGGTATTCGTTATGAGGTACACTTGTTGTGTTCTTTTATTATCTTTATGAATTATGTTTTGAATCCAAAGAGACAGACCTTCTAATTGATTTTTTACTTGCATTCTCATTGTAGATAATTAGGAAAGCAACACCCATGAAACTGTTTTCTATTCTTTGTGTTGGTTGTTGATCACGGCCTCAACTTGAGGAAACAGTTAATAATCTATATGTAATTTAATGTTGAATTTCATTCTATGTGGGTTAATCTTGTGGATATAGTTTGACACCGATTCATACTGTTGCAAACATTGGAAAATGAATTTTGCTTAATGTTTATTTTCGCAAGGAATGGATGATTGACAATGTAGTTATCCCAGTGGCAACAGTTTATGGTCTTGCAAAGGAGTACGAATATTTGAAAAGCTTCATCAATGAATATTTTACGGGTTCGTTCTATGTCAGTAACCGTAATTCCAAGCTTTTCTAGATGAATTGGTTGCCCATTTTGTCAAGCCATATTCAATCTCGGAGACATAATTTTTGCTTTATATTGTTAGTGATAGAGGTAAGTGCTAAACTGCCTGCTAAATTTTGAGTTTGTTGGATTTTTGAAATTAAGCTCTCTTCACTACGGAGTTTCCTCTACAGACCATTTGTTTTTATTGCCTAACAAGTGGTACTATAATGTTAGTTACGGATGTAAGTGATAAACTGGCTGCTATGTTTTGAGTTTGCTGGATTTTCGAAATTAAGCTCTCGTCACCATGGAATTTCCTCTACAGGCTATATTATATCTCTACAGTCTACACTCTGAGTTTTGCATTGGTGCTTTGCTCTGTAAATGTTCTTATGAGTTTGTAGTTTTAGAATAAATGAAAAAAAGAGATCCAAATCATTTCAGAACTCTGATTAGATGGAAGGGCAGATGAGGAATAGTTTAAACTAAGTCTAGTTGGATTAATGATCCAACAATCTTCCACTTGGGCTATATGTGTAACTTTAAAATTATGCATTGTAAAATAATAATCATATGAGCTCTTCTTTGCTGTTATTACTGAAATGTATCTATAACCAATCCGGTCCATCAATCATACCAACATAGGATCAAAGCGACATTCGTTTCATCTTTCGTAACTCGACCCATCAATGGTTACGTATGCCAACGCAACTGAATGACATGGGTCACGATGTAGATGTGTAGATTGGAAATTTCATGCAATGTGATATTAAAATGTCTATTTCCAATTGGTCCACCTTTAAGCCTTAGTGAGATCAATCTATACCAAAATCATAGTGTAAATAAACCAAAACTTTATTTCTGCAGAAAATAACTTTAAAATATCCATAAACAGAAATAACTGAAAATATGTCTATATAAAAAAAAACATCTAAAATTACAAACTCTCACTAAAACTGAATACTCTCAAATGACATGACACCCATATGAGCAGTGTGCTCATGAAATATGTTGGGTGGCAATCCCTTAGTAAGCGGATCCGCAATCATGGAGTTTGTACCGATGTGCTCTATAGACAACTGTCCACTCTGAACTCTTTCTTTAACAACTAGGAACTTGATGTCTATATGCTTTGACTTCGTCGAGTTCCTGTTATTATTGGAATATAGAACTGCTGACTTATTGTCACAAAATAACTTGAGTGGTTTTTCAATACCATCCACTATACGCAGCCCCGTGACAAAATTTCGTAGAAATATTCCGTGATTGGACGCCTCATAACACGCTATGAACTCTGCCGCCATGGTAGAAGAAGCTATAAGAGACTGTTTAGCACTTTTCCAGAAGACAACACCTCCAACTAGCAGGTAAACATAGCCCGACATAGATTTCATACTATCTTGGCTTCTAGCAAAATCAGAGTCAGTATACCCAATGATCTCAAGCTGATTTGATCTCCGATACATAAGCATGTAGTGTTTTGTTCTCTGTAAGTACCGCAAGACCCGTTTGGCTGCTTTCCAATGGTCTACTCCTGGATTACTTAAATATCTACCCAACATCCCAACAATGTATGCAATATCCGGACGCGTACAAACCTGAGCATACATCAGACTTTCTACTGCTGACGCATAAGGAATCTTCTGCATTTTCTTTTCCTCAAAATCATTCTTAGGGCACTGATTGAGACTACACTTGTCTCCCTTTGCCACAAGGGTATTACCTAGTTTGCAATCCTGCATGTCATATCTCTTGAGAACCTGTTCGATATATCTCTTTTGTGATAATCCAAGAATACCACGAGAGCGATCCTGGTGTATCTTTATGCCTAATACAAAAGATGCGTCACCAAGATCTTTCATCTCGAAATTTTTAGTTAGAAATCTCTCAGTTTCGTGCAATAAGCCAATATTGTTGCTGGCAAGCAAAATGTCATCAACATATAAAACCAGAAAATTATACTTACTCCCACAGAACTTATGGTATATGCAATCATCGACCAAATTCATCTCAAAACCGAACGAGATGATCAATTGATGAAACTTGAAATACTATTTTCGAGATGCTTGCTTGAGACCATAGATGAATTTCTTAAGTTTGCAAACCATATTCTTTGGGTCTCTCGACACAAAGTTTTTTGGTTGCACCATATAGATAGTCTCATCAATGTTACCATTGAGAAACGCTGTCTTTACATCCATCTGATGTAGCTCAAGATTGAAATGCACCGCCAATGCCATAATAGTCCTGAAAGAGTCTTTTGAAGAAACCAGAGAGAAAATCTCTTTATAATCGATGCTTTCTTTTTGTGTAAAGCCCTTAGCGACAAGACGATCCTTGTACCTTTCCACATCGCTTTTCGAATCCCTCTTGGTCTTAAATATCCATTTGCAACCAATGGGTTTCGCACCTTCTGGCAATAGGACAATATCCTACACGTCATTGTCCTTCATGGACTTCATCTCCTCATTCATGGCATCAATCCACTTCTAAGAGTTAGAACTTTCCATGGCTTGACGGAAGTTGATCGGATCATCTTCCATCACTTCAATGTCAACCTCATGTTCTTGAAGAAATACAATGTAGTCATCTGGCGCTGCACTTATCCTTTCTCTAGTGGATCTTCTTAATAGCATAGGCTCTTGAGGTGGTAGAGTTTGTTCTTCTGGAATAATTTCTTGAATGAGAGGTTCTCCGACATTGTCTTGATCTGTTGTGTCTTGAACAAAGTCAGGAATGGAATCCTGATCAATGCCAACAATACCTGTGGGAATATCAACATATTCCTCTTCAAAGACAAAGTCCCTAACTGTATCCCCCCCCACAAACTCGACATCCTCGAAGAACTAGGCATTTCCCGACTCAAAAATCGACTTAGTCGTGGGATCATAAAACTTATACCCCCTGGATCTTTCAGAGTAGCCAATAAAATAGCAACTTACAGTTCTTGAGTCCAGTTTCTTTTCATTGGGCCTATAAGGCCTTGCCTCAGCTGGACCTCGCCAAATGTGCAAGTGCTTTAAACTAGACTTTTTGCCCGTCCAAAGTTCATAAGGGGTTTTGGTAGTCGTTTTAGTTGGAACCCTGTTAAGGATATATGCTGCAGTCTTAAGTGCTTCTCCCCAGAGTGATTATGGTAAGGTAGAATGACAAATCATACTCCTCACCATGTCTTTAAGCGTCCTGTTTTGTCTTTCAACAACACCATTCATAGTGGGCGAACCCAACATAGTGTACTGTGGGATGATACCGCATTCCTCTAGGAATTTAGCAAGCGGTCCTGGACATTCTTCACCTGAACCGTCATATCTGCCATAGTACTCACCACCACGGTCAAATCTGACGGTTTTGATCCTTTTGCTGAGTTGGTTCTCAACTTCAGCCTTAAAATTTTTGAACATATCCCGTAATTGTGACTTTTCATGAATGAGATATATGTAGCTATATATGGAATAATCATCTATGAACGTTATAAAATATTGTTGACCATTCCAACCAAACGTAAGGAATGGCCCACAAATGTCCGTATGTATAAGTTCTAAGACATCCAAAGTCTTGTTGGCTTCAAATCTCCTTTTATTGGTTTGTTTCCCCTTTATGCAGTTAACACAAACATCAAAATCTGCGAAATCTAAGGGGCCTAGAATTTCGTCTGACACAAGTCTCTCTATTCTCCGTCTGGAGATATGACCTAATCTCTTGTGCCACAATGCAGCCGAATTCTCATTAGTTAATTTTCTCTTTATACCTCATGTACTTAATTGCAGGGATTCATTAAATGAAGCAATTGTATCAATCAAATAAAAATTATCATAACCTGACAAAGAACCGGAACCAACCAATTTTGAATCATGAAACAAACTAAATTTTTCATTCCTAAATGAACAAGAATAACCAGATTTGTCCAAAGCAGAAATAGAAATCAAATTCCGTCTAAAAGACGGTACAATAAATGTCTCATTAAAATCCAAATAAATTCCAATCTTTAATAATAATGCAAATTTTCCTATTGCTTCAACTTGAACCGTCTTGCCATCGTCCACATAGATGTATCTTTCACCATCACTTGGCTTTCGGCAACTCGGGCAACCCCGCATAGACACACTGATGTGAGTTGTTGCACCAGAATCTATCCACCACATGTGTCTAGGTACCGAAGTTAAATTAACCTCATAACAAACCAAATTAAGAAGTACATCTTTCTTAGTATGCCATGCGTGGTAGTTGGTGCAATGCTTCTTCATATGCCATTCAACAGCGCAGAAGAAACAACCAGTACCTTCAGGTTAACTCGGTTTTTTTTGTTGTTTCTTTTGAGGTGTTGTATCTGCAGCTTCCCTATCCTTCTTCCTTTTGTTTCCCTTATTCTTGTTCTTAGAGGTTGAGGCCAGGTGAGCACTTTCTGTCTTATCTTGCTTCAATCTTTCCTCTTCCTGAACACAGTGTAAGATGAGCTCATTCAGAGACCAAGTCTCTTTCTAACAATTGTAGCTCACCTTAAACTGGCTAAACTATGTCGGAAAGGATATCAGAACTAGATGCACTAGCAAGTCCTCAGAAAGTTCTAGCTTAAGTGCTTTCATCCTTGAAGCAAGATGAGACATCTCGATGATGTACTCCTTGATATTGCATCTGCCTTCGTATCTCATTGAAATTAGACTTGTCAAGAGCGTACCTATTTCAATCTTTTCGTTCTTGACAAACCTATTTTCAATGTATACAAGGAACTCCTTAACCGTAGTAATCTTTTCAGACATTGTGCCTTTGAAGGCTTTAGGAATGGCCTTCTTCATAATCATCATACACATGCGATTTGATTTCTCCCACCTTTCCATATCCCTCTTTTCATCAGAGGTACTCTTATCCATAAGAGGTGCAGGAGAATCAGCCCTTAACGCAAGGTCGAGATCCATGACTCCGAGAATTATCAAGAGGTTCTCTTGCCATGACTTGAAATTTGTGCCATTTAGCATAGGAATAGAGTTGATGTTGGCAGCAATATTAGTAGAAGTGGTTGTAGCTGAATCCAGAGAACAACAAACAAACAAAACAAGCTTACTCATAACAAAAATAGCAATAAAATTTAAATAGAGGTAAATCTCATCTCAAGATACCGGGCACGCCATGAATATTTCGTCTTTGGACAAAATATAAATTTGTAAGTGATATCTTGGCGTAGTAATCAAACACTGATAATAAAAAACATGTCGAACAATAAATCTTTTTTTGGGCCGATGTATTGTTCACATGAAAAAAACGAATAATAATCACATGCTTATTACCACAGGTACCTATGCAATTCTGTTAAATATCAACCTTCCTTTGAGCCGGTCAATATTCACATAAGTTACATGCACACAGCCGTTTATATTCCAAAACAAATTAATTTCCACAAGAGAAGTCACTTTGGTGACATGTTGCTTCCATTAATTCATTCCAAAATACATATAAACATACCAATATGTAAAATTAAATTGCATCAAAATTGACCCAAAAAAAAATTGATCAAAGTCAACACGATCAACCGAAGTCAACACCTTTACCTTGAAACGTCATGTCGTTTAAAAAAAAAATCACGGCGTTTTCTCAACCCAAAGAAACGACATGATGTTTTGGTCATCCCTGACCTCCAACTGGGTCGCGCGATCCGAATCGTGACCCGAAACTTGACCCAACCATATCTTGGCATCCGAAACTCCCTTTTCGACGATACAAAAGAGGTTTTGCTCATTTTTTAATTCCTAACTGATCTATGGCAACAAATCAACCAAATTCTCAAAAAATTATACAATTTCATGACTTTCTTTAAACAAACCCTAAATACCTTTTGAATCAACCAAATTTCAGAAAAATTATACAAAGAACAACCAAAATTGTTCTCGAATTTAACAACAGCATACCCAGAATCGTTAAATCCAAAAACACATACAAATCATCATGTAATCGAATGAAATTCCGATTCCCAATGATTCAACATGAACGGGCTTTGATACCATTTGTTAGAAAATATCTTTGGATGTAAAACATTTTTTAAAATCCAGGAAACATTCATGTTAAATCACCAAGAATGAACAGATTAATATGCGAAAGTGTACCTGAATCCATGACAATCAATTACTCTCTAGAGCCGTGCGGTATATCTTCCATATCAACACATTTTCTTAGAGAATCCTTTGTTTTCTCTTGTTTTCTCTCTGATGATGAAATGTCAAAAAATAGAATAGAATAATAATAATACGTGCGATCTGGGGACTGTAACCACTATTAATAGATAACTTCCTTGTTATCTTTTAGAATTTCTATTTTAGCCTATCATAAAAATAGAAATTACCCTTAAATCTCTACACATTAAAAGCCCTAAACCTTAGTAGATCACTTTAAATGGGTTTAACCTTATATGACAGTTTACAACACATAATTATTCACATATGAGTCCAATGTTGGATTAAGGATTCAACAGTTTGATCACCTTCACTTGTCTCAACATCTTGATCGCCTTTGTCTTCCTCAAAACTCCTAATTTCATCTCTACTAAGCTCATCTGGGGTAGAAGGAACTGTAGGAGACATTGGCGATCGATGCAAAAGGAGATGAATTAATGAGATAAAACGGGTCCTCGCACGTGTCGTTAAGTTCCATGGTCCTTTCATCCATAAAAGGGGGATTACCTGGTGCAGGGAGATTTTCATCCTTCTTCGTTAGCATCTGTAATGCCTTCGACATTGATGGCCTCAACAATGGATTCTGTTGGGTGCACAAAAGCCCTATATGCACTACTCTCAAAATGTCATTCTTAAGATTGCTGCTGTTAGGGCAGTTGTTTGGCATTAGATTCGGGTCGTAAAGTTTCTCCGCACTCCCTGATTGGAAATGCTTCCATGTCTGTTTTTTCCCAGGAAATTAAGGAGGAGGAAATTATAGGAATGAGTTCTATAACCAATCTTTCTTCTTCTAGCCAAAAATAAAAAAATTATCTTAAATTCCATAAAAGAAATTGAAAAAACAACTTACAAGTGTGATCAGGCTGTCAGTGTATTCTGAAGTTTTGCACCTATTATTCTGCTTTCCTGTAACAATCTCCAACAGAAGCACACCAAAGCTGTAGACATCTACCTTTTCTGTTAACTGGCCATGGGCTAGGTACTCTGGAGCCATATATCCCCTGCAGATTTATAACGAAAATCATGTTTTGTTCAAAATTTTATTTTTTAATGATAATATAAATGAATTGGGTTCTCATTTAAGCCAATAACAAGATTATTAAAGCTTAGATATGCTAAAGTTAGATTGTCATCACACATCAAAAACCCTAAAAATAAAAGGGAAGCTCACAGTGTTCCTGCAATAGCTGTGCTGATGTGACTCTTATCCTCCTGGAAAGACCTTGCCAACCCAAAATCAGCGATTTTTGCATGAAGCTTTGAATCTAACAAGATATTACTAGATTTTATATCCCTGTGTATGATTCTGGTCTTGGAGTTCTCATGAAGGTAGACTAAACCTTCTGTAGTCCCAACAATAATCTCGTATCTCTTCTCCCAGTTAAGTGTTTTGCCTCTATTTGCATCTGTCATGATACCAAGTAAAAATTATCAGCTTCAGCTTTACTCAAAATGAAGACATTGTTGCATGAACTAAAAGAAATATCAGCCGCATATTTGCAATATCAAGTAATTACCAAAGATGAATCGATCAAGGCTCTTGTTAGGGAGGAATTCATAAACAAGAAGGCTTTCGGGTCCTGAACAACTGCATCCTAATAACCTGACCAAATTCTTGTGTTCCACACTGCTGATAATGTTAACTTCATTAAAGAAATCTGCTGCTCTATGTCTGTTGTTAAAGAAAAGCCTCTTCACAGCAATCTCTCTTCCATCCGGGAGAACTCCCTAAAAGGAAGGAAACTAACAAGTTCAGAGAAAAAAAGTAAATGAGAAAAGTAAAGGAGACAAATTAATTATACCTTATAAACTGTTCCAAATCCTCCTTGTCCAAGCTTGTTGGCTTCATCAAAAGATCCTGTAGCCTTCTCAAGTGTAGAGTACTTGAAGTTCAAGCTACTATCATGAAGTGTTTTCACCAGTTTTTCCGCATCATTTGAACCTGGAATGCAGGAAAAAGATTAGCAACAAAGAATATTCTTCCTAACCTTTTTCTTTCCATAAATTGGGTGTTTGGTTTTCAGAAGCCAAAAACTTGAGTACATAAAGAGCATTTTACCTCTTCTTTTCTTTTGTATGTTTCTATGCTTCCAGATATAAACTCCAATAGCTATTCCAACCACCAAAACAACCACCGAACTGACAACTAAAACTATAATCTCTATTATGGACCCTGCAAAAGTCATCGGTGATCAGGATGCAATTGTTAACGTTTAATCTATGATTGATAGAAGAGAAATGTGAGAAGAAAAGAAGGAGAGGAAACAAAAATGAAAAGAAAGAAGGAAAAGAAATAGGAGAAAAATTAACTTATTTTACCATTCACTCCCCATTCCTCCGAATCTGGTAGCATTATGATTTATTCACATGGAAGAAAATATCAATCCTCCCACTTTTTTTACTTTTCTTTTTTACCAAATGATGAAAAAAAAAATTGCTTTCTACTCACTTTCTTTCCTCTCCCTCTTCCTTCCTCCCACTTTTGCTCGCTACCAATCATAGCAATAAAAGTTTGTTTTTCATAATTCCTACAAGCTTTCTAATTGAACAGAGGATAGATATTTAATCAAACACCTGATAACGAAATCACATTGTCAGCGACACTAAGAAGAATAGAAGATATGGTGCTCTCACCTTTTAATCTTCCAGTTTCTGGTTCCTTGTTGAGGAAATCTATATCAGAATACCTCATGAAACACCCAGTATTGAGTGCTCGCCCCTCTGACCAGGGCAAGCATCCCAAGATGGATGCAGACGCGTTCTTCAGACAAGACCGGCAGGAGCTTGCATTCAATGACTTCCAGCAATTAGCCAAGACATAAGCCGACTCATTTGCTGTCCCAGGAACTGCTAGCTGAGTTCGTGAGTATCCCATATTGTTTGTTGCTACAACTGCACGCATCACAGCCTGCCTTGCTGCTTCTTCAAACGCTGAATTCTTCCGTGACCTATTTCCACAAACAGCTCTGTCTTCAGGTCCTTTATACTCATTGAAGAAGGTGTAATTCTCAGATCTCATGAAGCAACCGTCAAGATAAATGCGACCCCCATTGTTCGGGAAGCATTGGGGAAGAATCGTGCGTGCCTCAGCATAGCATAAAACACAATCAAGTAAAGAGAGGTCACCATAACATTGAGCAAGACCATAGTTGGTGTCAGGTCCTGAACCTGTAACTGCTACTCCAAAACCAGAAGTACGCATTTGGTCGCTGATCTTTCCCATTGTCGCAATAAAATTCGGAACAAAGATTGTCGTATTGTGTTCAAGTTGGCGGCTACATATAAATTTCACCGTTTGCGCTCTTGGCTCTCCCCCAACTCTTTCAGGTAACAATACAAAACCCAGAAGAAGCAAGAAAATATACAGAGAACAGATCAACAGGATTGCTTTCTTCATTATTTTGGTGAAAGTTGAGTTATCTCTGATTTTGATCAGGATGCTGTTGAAAAAGGGTTTTGGGTAAAGCAGCAAAGAGGACAATAACATTGAGTGTGTAGAATGAAATAGAACCTGTTAGCTACACTTGGAATGAAACAGAAAAAATATTTTTCAAAAACTGAAGCAAAATTGTGCAACATCAAACTTAAGATCAAATTGTACTGATTCGTGTCTATAATGGATAATTTATTGCATTCATGACTGATATTGCTTAGGAATTAGTACTATAACCCAACTACCCATACCAAAGATGGGCAATTGACATGCACTTAAAATTGAAAAACACATTTCATAGCAACAAAAAATTGACAAAGTGAAGTAAATGAATCAAGCACAGTGAGACCCCAGCAAATAATAATTTGTCAGTGGGTCCACAGAAATTATGGAAATATTCCCCATTAATCATTTCAAAGAGAAGGGACCCCCAAATTTACAGTAAGCTCAGGTGAGCTAATCATTAAGTGACATCTAAGCATTAGAGATGACATTAAATTTATTCATATTGAAATATTTGACCTGCCCCGTCCCAATGATTTTTCTTGTGAAGTCTGCCTTTGATCCCACTATACTGTTGAAAAAAAAAAAATTGACCTGGAACATATGGTCCACTAAGGTGGTCTCTGTCTAGCTTGCATTTCGTTTGGCTGATACAAAATAGCACTGTAAAAATCATGATAAACAACCCCCCTAAATTTGGACTTCAATTTTTTTTTTTCAGAATTTCAGACAGTTGGGTATTATTATTGCTCCTATTAAAACTGTACCTATGTTAAATGGGTTACCCTCAATTAAGTTGTTAATTTTTTGCTGTTTTTCATGATCTTCAATTTATGACACAGATCGATGAAGCAGATATTGAAGAAAACCTGACTGATTAAGCTCCAGCTTGCTTATATGATTGATGCTTAAAAGTTGATAAAGATCATTTTAGGAACTAGTAAATTAATCAAAATACAGTGTAAGAATCTCGATTCAAACAAAGCTAGTCTTATTAAAAATATGCAAACTTTTCAGAGTTGTGTTCTTGATCATATCAAGTTCTTGCTGATAAAATAGCTATCTTTTTCAAGTTTCAAGAACAGAAGAAGTAAAGATGTAGTATACCCAATTCTTAGCACTTTTCTTGATCATAGCAATTAAAAAAAAAAAAATCAAGACCCAAAAAAAGGGGAAAATTACATACTAAATTCAGTCCACAACAAACAAGTAAAACTTTAAACTTATACTAACAATAACCCAAGAAAAAAAAAAAAAAAACTTACCTTTCTCTGCATTGGGTAGCTGAAAAACCTTGAGTTGTGTTTGTGAGATTGAGTCCTCTGGGTTTCTGTTATTGGAAACTGAAGAGGAAGCTGTTGAAGATAAAAAAAATTGTTACTGAAGATATGCATGACTAGAGACGACTCGGAAAAAAAGATGGTATACAAGTCAAAAGTGAGAATATAAGTTTCTTATCTTTCGAATTCAAAGCAGGACTGTATATCACAGTACATGAATTCTGGCACTGACACCAACTAGGCAAACAGGCACAAAGCCTATCTGCTGACCCGGACTTTAGAGACGACTTGGAATTCTGATACTGAGTCACTTGGACTTGCTTTTGTCACATGAAAACGAAGGATGTAAACCATTTTTCAGTTGTTAATATAATTCATATGTTAGTAAAATAATGATAAGAATTGTTATATTAATGATTTATTAATAATTTAATTATTATTATAATAGTTATAATTGTAATTACAATATTATAATAATAATATAATAATAATTATTATTATTACTAAAAGGTAAAAGTGAAAGGACAGAAAAAATTAGTCACAAATAGGTAAGATTAATTCTATCCCATGAAAATAATGAGACAAAAAAATATAAAATTATGATTGATTTTATTTTATTTTAATTCTACAATAAATCTCTCCCATCAAACATAAAATTTACTGTTCCTGTAAAACTAAAATAACCTCATCCCAATTTAGTCCCCAACCAAAAGAAACCTAATAGTAAAAAGAATTTTTCGTTTGTGTTTGACAAACGATCTCTCCGACACAGTACCTTATATGACAATTTGCCATAAATGTTGTTTAAAATATATCCACTTGGCGTTCATTGCTTGGATAGCCCCTGCGTACTTCAATGTTTTAGTATCTAAACAATTACATTATGTTTTTTTTTTTTGGTTAAAAGGAGAACAATTTACTACATATGCTGACGTAAACTCAATAATAATTTAATTTTTTAAGTAGGATAAGACCTGAATTGTCTTTAGAAGATTATTTTATTGTTAATTATATTTAAAATCTGGGTATTTTGTACCTGTACCTCTTTAAGGATTATTATTTTTCTTTTTTTGTAAAGAATATTAAGCACTATTTAGAGTTTGGAAGTCAAGCTTAACAAACATCTCGACGAACTGGCTGGCTAAGCTCGCGGTGCTTGAAAGAAAATGTTGTACTAAATTGCTTCACCATGTTCGTTGTGTTTCTTAGAAATAAGAACTGAACTAGAAATCACACTTTTAGGTATTGTTTGGCTCTGGAAAATATGAAGAAAATAAAAAGAAAATTAAAAAGAAGAAAATAAAAGACTAAAAAAAACAAATAAATATATTTTTTTTTTGTTTCGAATGGATGTCAAAGAAAATGTTAAGAAAAAAACACAAATTTTCAAAATTAAGTGAAAAAAATGGGTTTCTAATTAAAATTTTCTTTTCCTTCATATTTTTGGGAATCCAAACTTATATTTATTTTACAAGTTTGTTTTAACTTCTGTATGACAATCTCGATACCGGTAAAAGTGTAAAAACTCTGAACAAAAAATGTTCATCATTATTCAGCATCTCTAAATGGGTTTTTACTAATGAAATCATGTTGTGCATAGTCAAATCAAACATATGGACTTTCTAATGCTTTGACTCTGTAGTCAAATATGCATTGATAGAACAAGTGGTAATAACTAATAATCAGCAAGAGGACAGGATTTTGAGCATTTTAATAAGAGTATGAATCTTTAATGGAGCTACATTTAAGAAACAAATTATCTAGCCAAACCCCAAAAAAAAATCTAAATTTTTATTGGGTTTAATTGAACATACAGTGTTGATCTATTCTTGACGAGTCAACAGAGAACTAGTGATCTGCTCCCATGTGAGAGACTCATAAGAGATGACAGTCAGAACAATAAAGAAGATAAAACTGTAAATGGCATACAAAAAAGAAATCAGTATAGTTCACTACTGTTATTATGACGAATGCATAGCTCGTAAGAGTGAGATTTCTCTTGTACAATAACATTTACTACTAATGATCTTATGAATAACAAATAAGATCAAGTGACTTTACACGTAGTTTACAAGAAGCATTCAGCTTTATAGAACAGCGGTAGAACATTTACAAGAATCTAGTTATATTGGCAGACTACTCATCATCTTTGAATGTCATCTCTCAGGTAAAAATGACCTATACGAGTCAAGAAGGAAGCAAACAGTGGCAAGTCAGAGGAGTAAAAGACGGGAACAGCACAAAGCGACGAAACAGTTCCTATAAATGAGTTTTGAGTAAGGCAATGATAGAACAAAAATGTTTTAGAAGAGAACAGCTCATCTGGGCTCAATAAAACTCTCTGTCATGCTATTCCCTGAAGATTGTGTGTAGGTCTCCGGCTGAGAGTTGTGAGTTGCAGGCTGTATAATTCGACTAGTTTCTGCACTACTAGCATTGAGAAATGGTGGCTGTGTTGGCTGAGGAATTTCATCATTTTCTGTAAGCATTTTAACAACCATTGACATTGAGGGTCGGAGTTCAGAAGAGGCTTGTACGCAAAGTAGGCCTATTTGGAGTAATCGAGATGCCTCCTCTTCTTGAAAATTACCCTGCAGGACAGAATCAACTGCCTCACATAGTCTACCTGTTCCATAAAGGTTCCAAACCTGCTTTCAATGAAGAAATGAGACGGTTTTAGGACTCGAAATTAGAGGAGAATATTGATCATAGGAACGTTTATTATCTAAGGTCGTAAAAGGGTTACCATTTGTAGAAGTGAAAATGAATTTTGAGAGAAGGAATTAACCCTCTTTCCACAGATCACTTCAGTCACAAGAACTCCAAAACTATAAACATCTGCCTTCTCAGTCAATTTGCCGCAAACAATATACTCCGGAGCCATGTAACCTCTACAACAGAAATTTTGATTAAAATTAGTATGCAATTAATAATGACATATATCCGACATTGTATCGATCTGAGGAGAGAATGCCAATTTATGAACACAAAATAAGGAAGACTATATTTATAAGTGGGATCATGATCCTCTCTATTTGAAATTAAAATGGAGTCAAGTTTACCGTGAGATTGAATGCCATATCATTAAATATAGAATATTCAAATTTAAATTTGTCAATATGACATTCAATCTCACCATGAACTTGACATCCATTTCAATTATTAAATGGAGAGGATCATGGTCCTTAAAAGTGAACGCACTTTCTCCCCATCCCAAAGTAACACAATTAGAAGCTGATTACAAAAGTAGGAATATATCAGCATACATAAAAGTGAGTTTTTATAGAAGACCAACAAAAGTAAGGGTAGTTTGAACTACAGTGTGCCAGCAACGGCAGTGCTGATATGAGTCTTATCTTCTGGAAATAATCTAGCAAGTCCAAAATCGGCAATTTTTGGTCTTAAATCTTCATCCAGCAGAACATTGGTGAGTTTTATGTCCCTATGTATGATTCTCAACTCCGATTCCTCATGAAGATAGGCCAAGCCTTCAGCAGTACCCAATACGATGTTATACCTCACTTCCCACCTTAGTGGCTGAACATCTTTTCTAACTGAACCAAATTAACACTCATTAGTAAAAGGGCTAAACAAATAAGAGCAGAATTCTGAAATAGCTCATCGATAAGACAACAACCAAAGAGGTGATCATGAAGGCTCTGATTTGGTACATATTCATAAACGAGAAGGCTTTCGGGTCCTGTAATGCTGCACCCCAACAACTTCACAAGATTCTTGTGATGAATGCCACTGATCAAATTGACTTCATTAAAGAAATGATCCACCCATTGTCGTGTGTTGAAGAAAAGCCTCTTTATGGCAACTGGCTTACCATCTGGCAGAATTC
This sequence comes from Bretschneidera sinensis, assembly GCA_023935145.1. NCBI lineage: Eukaryota > Viridiplantae > Streptophyta > Magnoliopsida > Brassicales > Akaniaceae > Bretschneidera > Bretschneidera sinensis. The sequence goes on from CM043705.1 coordinate 63,583,399, forward strand.
CCTATTTGACAAAAAGAAATCAACCCAGTTAGTTCCAGGAGTAAGGATCTGATCCTCTGCAAAGAGAGTAAACGTTTAGATAAGAAATTACTTTGAAAACTGAACCTGAACCTCCTTGTCCTAACTTATTGGAATTGTTAAAGTAATTTGTGGCCCTTTCAAGAGCGTCATATGAGAAATTGAGACGAGACTTATTTACAGTGGCCAATAAAGATCCTAGTTGCTTCTTCTCTGCAGCAAAGCCGGACCATAATCTAAAGATTAGCTATCAAATAATCTTATATATGTTCAAATTTTAAAAATCTTCATTAAAAATCAAAGGGCACCTCTCTTTTTCTTCAAAAGTTTCTTCCTTACAAAGAAAATAGCGGTTGTCACGATCAGCACAAGAGCCAAACTAGAGGATATCACAGCCAAAATTATAACCAAGTGTCGACGTCCTGATAACAAGCAACACTGCATTCTATCAACAACATAATCAGGACAGAAATCAAGCATTTGCTAGACAAAATCAAATAACCACAGAAAACTACTATAGATTCTGCTATCATGAAGAACTATACTGTTTTAGGATTATTTCGAAAGAATAAGTTTTCAACAAATAAACCCAATTGGATTTTCTAGGATAACTCCCATACTAATGCGCAACATAAAAGTCTAAGCTGTTCATTGAAAGCCACTTGAAAATTGCTAATCAACCCGAGAAATGCCTAAAATTTTTGAGGTTTACAGGTAGAAGTACTCTCAAATTGAACACTACAATCAACACATCCTATGTAATTTACAAAAATTCAACCATGAGGATTTTAACATTAAACCAAACACTTAATCTACAAGTAAAAAGAGGGGAAAACAACTAAAATTAAGGAAAACCAAACTCACCTCCACTCCTTCCAATTGCAGTGGACCCTGAATTATTATAAAATCTTTGAGTAGAGTACCTCAAGTAACAACCAGCATTCAAGACCCTTCCTTCTTCCTTCGGAGGACAAGAACCGATCCTAGAGACCGCATTCGCCAAGCATTCCTCACAAGCAGTCCCATTCACAAACTCCCAACACTGAGCCAACCCATAAACCGTCACATTCCCTTTATCCACAGACCCAACAAAGAACCCATCATTCTTTACAGCCTGCAAGCTCAAATTCTTCGCCAACTCAATAGTATTAGCCCTAAAAACAGTCTGGTTGACACCAACATCTTTCGTAGCACAAACTGATCGATCTTGGGCACTCAAGGTCTCGTTAAAGAAATCATAATCATCGTACCTTAAATAACACCCATCATAGAAAAGTCTGCCCCCACGTGTGGCTAATTGAAAAGGTAAGCATTTTAGGATCTGGGTCTTGCACTGAGCGAAACAGAGGTCGCAATCAGTTCGATCGAGATCTTTCATGCACTCGCCAAATGCGTAAACTGTGGTATTATAATCAGTGCCGTTGATTACAGCTGCGTATCTTTGGGTACCGACCAATGGGGTTACTGTGTCTAAGGCTGCTAAGAAGTTTGAGACAAAGATTGGCCTCTGTGGCACTGGAGCAGTCCTGTTGGTGCATATTAGAGCTGCTTGCGTTGCTCTTGGATCAGAAACAGAAGGTTTTACAAAGAAAGAGAAGAAACAGAACAGAGAAAGTATAAGGTGAAGATTGGAGGATAACATAAACATAATTTTCTTGGGTTTTCCTTTGTTTTCTTGGCACCCAGACGGACATGGGAGATATGAAAAATAAAAAATACTAAAAAAGGACGTTTCAGGGAAGAAGTAACTAGAGAAAGGGAAATAATCAATTAATAATATAGTAATAAGATATATATATATATATATATATATATATATATATATATATATATATATATATAGAAATGAAGACACAGTGGGAGAATTGCAAAGACGTGTCAATAAATGAAGGTCTACTTTCGACGAAGAGACTTTTAAATGCGTTACGAGCTGACTGTACATTGAGAGGGAAGACTACAAAGTGTAGAACCTTGAAACGCTACGTCGCATGATTCGGTTAAGGGGGCGTTTCGATGAAGGGAAACGGAGGGAAAGCTGAGAAAGAGTATGTTTCTCATCGTTTACTTCTATGAAGAGAGTAAAAAGAAAAAAAGAAAGGGGAGCAGATTTTTTGAGCTTGACCGAACATATGGTCGTTTTGCCTGTAAAATCTACTGTTAATTTCGAGTAAATTGAGTAGTAATTTTGTGGAAATTGTGTGGTATCATATTGTTGATACCGAGGAACCATTGCTGACTTGGTGTCGATATTTTGGGATCTGCACAAGTAAAAAAGGGTGAACTAAAGCGCTCGTGGAAGGAGAGGAGGGGGAGACCTCCGAGGTCGCTCAGATGCTCTAATTAGGACGTGGGCTTAAGAAAAACGAGGGTTAATTTTAAGTAGTAGATTAATGAGGATTTTTTTTAATCCCCTTTTGCTTTACATACCTCAAGCCTTTTATAGCATTCTGAGATGAGATTGTCCATGTGGGAAGAATGGCTAAATCCAGTGATCCCTCCCTTCTGCAGAGTAGTTTACAGTCGAGTGCTTGGACGGTTGAGTGATCAGGCGAGGGTTGATCCGTTAATTGCGCTTTGACATGGCGATGACGTGATTTTCTTCCTCTACGTGTTGATGGTCTATTAGCCGAGGGTATTTCCACGTGTCGATGGTCTATGGGCCCAGGGTATTTCCACATGTCGATGGTTTATTGGTCGAGGGTATTTTGTGCCCCATCATAGGCCCCCCACTTCCTCAAGCATTCGTGTGCTTCGAGGAAGTATAATGTGATCTTGTTTCAAGGTCGTGCCTCTCTACTTGGGATTCTGAGGAACAAGTGGTCTGTGTCCTAGGACTAGGCGATCTTGGGGTGAGTATAGCTTTCGTACTTGGGTTTGGAGATTTTAGGCCAAGTGTGTGTGGTGCTATTCACATGCTCGGACTTGGAGGTTCTGGGCTGAGCGTGTGTGGAGTTGTCCACACGATCGGACTTGGAGGTTTTAGGCCGAGAGTGCATAGAGCTGTCCACACGCTCAGACTCGGAGGTTTTGGGCAGAGTGTGCGTGGAGCTGTCCACACGCTCGGACTCGGAGATTCTAGGTCGAGCATATGTGGAGCTGTCCATACGCTCGGTCATGGAAATTCTGGGCCCAGCGTGTGTGGAGGTGTCCACACGCTCAGACTTGGAAATTCTGGGTTGAACTTGTGTGGAGCTGTCCACACGCTCGGTCCTGGAGGTTCTGGGCCGAGCGTTTGACAATCAGTCCATACGCTTGGACTTAGGGATTTCAGACCTAGCATGTGACAAACAACTCAAATGCTCGGACTTGGAGATTCTAGGCCAAACGTGTGACAAGTAGTCTATACGCTCGGACTTAGAGATTTCAGACCGAGCATGTGACAAGCAGCTCACATGCTCGGACTTGGAGATTCTAGACCGAGTGTTTGACAAGCAGTCCATATGCTCGGACTTGGAGATTTCAGACCGAGCATGTGACAAGCAACTCACATGCTCGGACTTTAAGATTCTAGGCCGAGTGTTTGACAAGCAGTCCATATGCTCAGACTTAGAGATTTCAGACCGAGCATGTGACAAGCAGCTCACATGCTCGGACTTGGAGATTCCAGGCCGAGCATTCCATACGCTCGGACTTGGAGATTTCAGACCAAACATGAGACAAGCAGCTCACATGCTCGGACTTGGAGATTCTAGGCTGAATGTTTAATAAGCAGTCCATACGCTCGGACTTGGAGATTTCAAACCGAGCATGTGACAAACAGCTCACATGCTCGGACTTGGAGATTCTAGGCCAAACGTTTGACAAGCAGTCCATACGCTCGGACTTGGAGATTTCAAATCGAGCATGTGACAAGCAGCTCATATTCTCGGACTTAGAGATTCCAGACCGAGCAGTCCATAAGCTCGGACTTGGAGATTTTAGACCGAGTATGTGACAAGCAGCTCACATGCTCAAACTTGGAGATTCTAGGTCAAGCGTTTGACAAACAGTCCATACACTCGGACTTGGAGATTACAGACCGAGCATGTGACAAGTAGCTTACATGCTCGGACTTGGAGATTCTAGGCCGAACGTTTGACAAGCAGTCCATACGTTCGGATTTAGAGATTTTAGACCGAGCATGTGACAAGCAGCTCATATGCTAGGACTTGGAGATTCTAGGCCAAGCGTTTGACAAGCAGTCCATATGGTTGGATTTGGAGATTTCAAACCGAGCATGTGACAAGCAGCTCACATGCTCGGACTTGGAGATTCTAGGCCAAGCGTGCGACAGGCGGTCCATACACTTAGACTTGGAGATTTTCCTTTGCACTCCTCTAGACTTCTTTTTTCTTGGGCTTTTGCTTTGGGCCTTTTGGGCCTTCTCTCCTTGGGCCCCATGAGACTTCTTTCCTTGGGCCCTATGGATCTTCTCCAAGATTTCAGGACACATTAAATGGCGGGTGGCTGCTTTTCGTGTGACGGCGTCTAGGGTACGGAAAGGGTCGTAACTTTATGCCAGTTAGCCCCTAGGGGAGAGTGAGTGGTGCCTTGGTGACATCAAAGGTCACATCTCTTCAGCTGAAGGGTGATTAATGTCCCTCGTTTATGTCATTTTAATCTTTATATAAGGATAATTTATTCCCCTCTCTTTCTCACTTACATTTTTAGAGTTTTTGAGAGAGAAAGAAATTTTGAGAGTACTCGGAGTCCGAGTGAGGGTTTGGAGTTCTTTGATCAACAGTTCGGGGTTGTCTTGTGATTTTGGAAGAAGATTTTGGTGGATTAACCCAAGTCCAAGTTTCCGAGAGATCTTGAGGTCGGGTGACATGTTGGAGTGGAGCTTTTCTGCGAAGGGACCAAGGCCATACGCGCACTTCACATTTATCTCCTTGGTGAGTTTCCCGTCCTTTATACCATGTCTGAGCATAGAGTAAGCAGCGGTAGTGAGGGCAGTGGCAACTTGTCACGGGAGTTGAAGGAGGCCATGAGTGTCTTCTCCAATCAGGACGTATCCTCATTGGAGATCATTCATCAGGAGGGTAGCCTTGCCCTGGTGCCCTTCATCCCTGGGGAGGATAATGGTGAAGGGATTGAGGAGGAGGCCTCTTCTAAAGGGGAGGATAAGGCCGATCATACATTGGTAGAGATCAGGGAGTATGCCTCGGTGGAGGAGCGGGATAAATGGTCGTTTGAGGCCAACTCCGTGCCGAGTGTAGTTGGGGAAGCAGAGTTTCAGGTGATGAGGAGAGTCTGTCGTATTCTAATGGATTACTCATTTCGTGCACCAGAGGGTTGAGAGAGGGCTTACGATGCCCTCTCGAGCCGCGCGCCTTATGAGCTGTGCGTCTACGAGCAGCACATAGAGGTCGAGCTCAGGTTTTCCCTCCACCCTTTCTTTTGCATGGTGCTGAGATACTTCGGTATAGTACTATGTCAGCTGGTGCCCAACTCGGTGCACCTCATCATGGCTTTCAAAGCGGTGTGCTCAGAAGTGGGTGGTGTTATGAACCTTAATATCTTCAAGGCCCACTTTCAGATTAGCCGGCATGGGCAGAGCGGGTGTGTTTTGGTCAGCTCAAGGGTCAAAAGGAGCGTACTGAAGAAGAAGCCTTCCTCCATCAAAAAGTGGAAGAAATCATTCTTCTTCATCCGAAGTGCCGAGAGCTTCAATGTCCTCCTCTGCTGGAGTTTAGACCATGCTGGCAAATGCAAGAAGCCACACCTTCTGCACCAAGAGTAGGAGATGTTAAAGGCGATACTGGCTGCGCCCTTGGATGTAGAGGTTTTTTGTGGCAACGAAGAGCTTTTAAGGCTCGGCCTCTGCTCTCCCTACCCCGCCGCGGACATAGAGCATGGTAACTTTTAGTTTTTGGTTAACTTTTTATCTGCCATTTTTTTTATCTTCATTTTCTAATGTTTTTCCCTTGTGCAGAGATGGAGCTGGTCACGCAAGCAAGGGAAAGGGCCAAGAAGATGGCCAAGGAGAGGAAGAGGGCCTCGGAGGGTAAAGATTCAGCCCTGGCTCAAATAAAGAGAGCCTAGGCTTCCAGTCCCATTCCCATTGCAGTGGAGAGCCCTCCAAGGCCTCCTCCTTTAGAGTCGCAAGTTGATCTAGTGGCGCCTCCTCTATCCCAGAGCCTGTCCTCGTCCAGGGAGGTGATTGGGACTTCTGCTCCATTTTCGCCTCGGTGGGCACTGAAGGTCGATGACTCGGTCTTCGCTCATCCGAGAGTTTCCCGAGAGCACCTCATCATGGGGATCCCTCCCCGTGATATGGTGGAGGTCTCTCAGAGGCTTTTCAAGGGGCTTTGCTCAGCTGTTGAGGCCATGACCTCCCAGGTATTACCTTTTGCCTTTTCTCTTGAGTTCTGTTTTTATTTTCTAACTGTTTTCTCTTACAGCCTTTTATACTTGTTTCAGACCAGCGTCCTCGTCGGCATCTTGCCTCGCCGCAGCATGGATATGGCTGAGCTATTGGGGAAGTGCGAACAGAAGCTTGATGAGAGCCGGGAGCTTGTCAGGAAGTTGTCATCCTTTCTCGAGGCAGCAGAGAGGGCCAGAGAGGAGGCCATCAGGGAGAGGGACCAGCGACGTTAGGCCAAGGATGCCCTTCGGGCTAAGAGGGATGCGGCCCGCGAGTCTTAGCGTCAAGTGTGGGAAGAGGCTTCTGATGCCACTCGGAAGGCCGTGGAGGAGGTGCTGGCCTCCTTCAGGGACGCCTTGCTAGAGGAGGCCGAATGGCAGTTCCTCGAGGGCTTCTATGAGGCTAAGAGGAAGGCCGAGTCTCTCTTCCTTGAGACTTACTTCTCTGGCCTTGAGCTGGAGTCCTCCAGAGAGGAAGATGCTTCCACCGGTGATGGGGACACCGAGGACACGGCTGGAGGCTAGCCACTGGCGGCCCCAAGGACAACACTCTTCAAGAGGAGTAGTGTAGTTTTTTTTTTCTTGTATGTAGGGGCCGATAGCACCCGTTTTGTAATTCGAACTTTTAAATGAAATATCTATCTTTCACAAACTCGAGTCTTTATTTCTTCATTTCTCACTTTTACATTTTTCGTGAATGATCTGGCACGAGTCAAGCCCGGAGTATAATTACTGATAGAATATGCAGAGATTTTCTGCATTCCAAGTGCGTGGGATGGGCTTGCCATTTAACTTTTCAAGTTCGAAGGTACCGACTCGACATACTTTTTGAATCTGATATGAGTCTTCCCAGTTCGGAACGAGCTTTCTCATTTCCTATGAATTATAGTATTGGACGATCCTCTGCTGGTACGTGGCCAATCGGATTTGGGCTTTGTCTTGGGCTTCGTCAATCAAGTTAGCGTTCATTCGTAAGCCTTCCTCGTTGTCACTTTGTTCGAAATATTACATGCGCATCAATGGTATCTCGACTTCAAGGGGGATGACAGCCTTCAAACTGTATGCTATGAAGAATGGGGTTTCTCCTGTTGGAGTACGAACGGTCATTCAATATGCCCATAGGACATTGAGGAGTTGATCGACCCACGTTTATCCGCTTCATCGAGTCTCTTCTTGATACCTTGAAGAAGTGTTCTATTGGTTACCTTAGCTTGGTCATTAGCTTGCGGGTATCAACTAGATGAGAATCGATGCTCGATGCAGAAATCTTCGCAGAATGCTTTGAATCGAGAACTATCACATTGCTTGCCTTTTTTGGTGATCAACACTTGAGGTATGCCGAACCGACATACGATGGACTTCCAAACAAAGTTCTAAGTCTAATGATCTGTTATATTAGCCAGTGGTTCTGCTTTGACCCACTTGGTGAAATAATCGATGGCCACGATGAGATGTTTTCTTTGCCCAAAGGTTCTGACGAATGGACTGAGTATGTTCATTCCCCATATGGTGAAAGGGAGAGGACTGGTGATTGAAGTGAGAGGGTTGGCAGGTTGGTGAAACACGGGAGAGTACCACTGGCAGTTTTTGCATCTTCTGACCAAATCAACCGCGTTTACTTTCATTGTGGGCCAATAATATCCCTGCTAGAGAACTTTGAAGGCTAGGGCCTGAGCCCCCAAATGATTTTCGTATATCCCCTCGTGAACTTCTTGGAGAGCGTAGTCAGCTTCAACCAAGTTAAGGCACCTTAAGTAGAGCACGGTTAGGGCCCTTTTATACAGTTATCCATCTATGACTGTGTATCGGGACGCATGGGAGATTAACTTCCTCGCTTCGTTCTTCTGCTCAGGCACTTCCCCATCTTTCAAGTACTAGAGGATCGGGTCCATCCATGTTTCTCTCTCTGCTACTGGCAGAACTAGAGCTTCATTAATGCTCGGGACGGAGAAGGTCTGAAGATATACGGCTTGAGTCGGCTCGAGGTACCGGGATGAGGCCAGCCGGGCTAAAGTGTCATCTTTTGAATTCTTCGCCTGTGGGACATGAGTTATTCGAAATGTTTTGAACCTAGTGGCGAGCTCGCCTTCTTTCTCAAGATACCGGGCAATTTTTTCTCCTCGGGCCTCTAATTCTCCCGTTACTTGACTTACCACTAGTTGTGAGTCATTGTATACGTCCAGGACCTCGACGACCAGTGCTTTTGCTAGTTTCAGATCTGCAAGTAGGGCTTCGTACTCTGCCTCGTTATTGGAGGCTTTAAATTCAAATCTCAATGCATACTCCACGACAAAGTTGTCCAGGCTGCAGAGGATGAGTCTTGCTTCGCTTTCTGAAGTGTTTGAGGATCCGTCTACATGGAGGGTCCATCTTAGAGGTGGCTCACCTGACCCTGGTCTTGTCCCCTCGTTTGGATCTATGGGGAGGGTTGTTTCGACAATAAAGTTGGTTAGGGACTGGCCCTTAATTGCTTTGCGAGAGTGGTATCGGATATCAAACTCCCCGAGCTCTACTGACCACTTGAAAATTCTTCCGGAGACATCTGGGTTATGCAAGACTTGTCTCAAGGGCTGGCTGGTCAAAAGAATGACGGTGTGTGCTCAGAAATACGATCAGAGTTTCTTTGCTGCTACTATGAGGGCGTAAGCTACTTTCTCTATTAGAGGATACCTCACATCTACCTCATGGAAGATCTTGCTGATATAATAGATGGGTTTTTGAAAGCCCTCTTCTTCTCGGATCAGGACGGAGGCTAATATGTTTTGCCCAGCCGACAGGTACAGGAAGAGTTCTTCACTTGGGAGTGGCTTGGTCAAGAGCGGGGGTGAGCTTAGGTACTTTTTTAGTTCCTCAAATGCTTGCTGACAATCTTCTGTCCAGGCAAAATCTCTTGCCTTCCTGATGGCCTTGAAGAAAGGTAGGCATCTTTCTGCCGATTTAAACATAAAGTGGTTCAGGGCTGCTATTCACCCAGTGAGTCATTGCACTTCCTTCACGGTCTTAGGATTTATCTTTTCTGAGCTAGCTTCTATTCCCCCTGTTACTCCGAATGCGCACTTTGCGGGGTTCAACCTCATCTTATGCCTACGCAATACCCCAAATGCCTCTTCTAAGTCGGAACCATGGTTTCGGGCCTCGGTGCTCTTGACTAACATGTCGTCTACATAGACATTCATGTTTCGCCCAATCTGTTCCCTGAAGATCTTATTCATCAACCTTTGATAGGTTGCGCAGGTGTTTTTGAGATTGAAAGACATATAACCTTATAGTAGTATAGTCCTTGATCGGTGGTGAAAGCAGTCTTATCTTGGTCAGACTCATTCATAAGGATCTGGTTGTAGCTGGAATATGCATCTATAAAGGTGAGGAGCTCATGCCTCGAGGTAGCGTCTACCAGCTGCTCGATCCATGGCAGGGGAAAACTGTCTTTTGGATAGGCCTTGTTCAGAGTGGTGAAGTTGATGCAGATTCGCCACTTGCCACTAGCCTTTCGGACCATCACCACATTAGACACCCAATCGGAGTATTTTGCTTCTCGGATGAAGCCAGCCTTAAGTAACTTGTCCACTCTTGATGGCGACCTGTCATTCTGGGGCAAAAGTTATTTTCTTCTGAATAACGGGCTTGTCTAACGCAGACCAAGCAAACAAGTCCTGGTTTTTCTTGAGGAGAGAAATGAGCGCCTCCCGGTGGCTTGCTGTGAGATTGGATCCAATCTGAACAGTCTGGGAAGGATCCTCTTAAGGGAGACTGAGGTCAGTTCTTCTACGGGTTGCCCTCTTGGAGTCTTTACCTCGTTCCTAAGGTCTTCTATCTCGAGGGGTAGGGCCTCGGTCTTCTTTCTTTCTTTGATGGTGTTTAAGTAGTAGGACCGAGAGGCTTGTTGGTCTCTTTGGACCACTCTACTCCCTCTTCATTGGGGAATTTGAGCTTTAAATGATAGGTGGAGACGACTGCCTTCAGTTTGTTGAGAGTGGGGCGGCCGATGATCATGTTGTAAGAATATGGTTGCTTGACTACTAAGAAGGTGGTTTGAATGGTGGTTATTTGCAGCCCTGTTCCTGCGATAACGGGGAGGACTATACTTTCTTTTGCAAACACAAGGGTTCCACTAAAACCGTAGAGAAGGGCTGGGGCCTGCTCTAAGCGCTCGTCCTTTAGTTCCATACGCTAGAAAGCATCATAGAACAGGATGTCCGTCGAACTTCCATTTTCAACTAGGATACGTCTTACTTCATGGTTGGCCACCAAGAGAGAGACTACCACCGCATCGTCATGTGGAGTCTGCACTCATTCTAAATCATCATTCGTGAAGGAGATTACCAGACTTGACTTTCTTCGCTTGTGGGGATCACTGATGGAGGCCACAGTTCTGGCGTACACTTTACTGCTCTGTCCCGAGCTACCTCCTGCCATCAGGCCTCCGCAGATTGTCTTAATAATCCTGGTGGTAGTTGCCACCTCTTGGTTCTTCTGACTAGGCTCTTCTTGCCCGGGCCTAGGGTCTCTTCGAGGGTCTTGTCGCTTTTGTTGTTGAAGCTGGGGGCGTCTAGAGTCCCCTTTTGGCTGGGATGGTGCTTTACTTCCCCGAGACTCTGTGAACTCCTTCAGGTGCCCTCGGCTGATGAGGGTTTCAATTTGCATCTTCAGACTATAGCATTCTTAGGTGTCGTACCAGTGGTTCCTGTGGAATCGGCACCACTTTCTCTGGTACCCGCTAAGGTGCGACGGCTTGGGCGGCCACTGGAGGACTGACTTATTCTGAAGTTGCATCAGGACGTTGGTCTTGGATGCATTGAGAGGGGTGAAGTTGTCAAGCCGGGGATGGGGCTTATACCTGCTTTCTTGGTGAGGCTTCTTAGCCGCTCATTTCTGAGGGTCGAGGTCTTTCCTTTTCTTATCTGTTTCTCATTCTCTTTCTCTTCTAAAGGCTTGATCGTTTTTCGCCAACATATACTTCTTGACCCGGGCCAGGACCTCGTTCATATCTTTAGGTAGGTGCCTGGTGAGCTTAGAACTAAAAATCCTGGATCTCAGTCCGTTCTTGAATGCTAGCATCTGGACGTTTGGGTCGAAGTCTGGGATTACCCATGCCGCCGTGTTGAACCTGGATATGTAGGCTCGAAGCCTCTCTCTCCCCAATGTTGGACAATATTGAATAGGCTCTCCGATGTCTTTTTCAGCCGCTTACTACTGAGAAAGTGAGAGGCAAAGGCGTAGCTAAGCTCTCTAAAGTTGCCAATACTTATTGGCTTTAAACGCGAATACCATGTGCCCGCAGCTTTCTCAAGTGTTAGGGGGAAGGCGCGACACATGATCGGATTGGAATGCCGATGCAGAGTCGTGGTCGTTTTGTAATATTGTAGGTGGTCTAGCGGGTCCGCCGAACCGTCATACATTTTGATTTGAGGCATTCTGAAGTTGGGTGGGAACGGGGTCTCGAGGACGTCCTCTGTGAACGTAGGGTCTTGGACGCTAAGTTCATCCAAAATAATGTGGTTTTTGTGCTTGAGAGCTTTGTCGTTTTTTTTTTCCATTTCTTTGATTCGTCTGTCTAGGTTTGGGTTGCTTTTGGAGGAGAAACTTTCTTCAGATCGGCCGTAGGGCAGCGACGACTCAGGGGTGGAACGACTGTAGGCTGGGTCTTCGCTACTAGAGGATTATGTTTGCTCAGGAGTTTGGTGAGGAGGGGAGGGTTGTCGTCCCCCGTTTCGAACTTCGGCCGCGAGGTCGGCTATCAATCGGGAAAGCCCCTGGAATTGAGCTTGAGTTATCGGGGCGGTCAGGTGTCCCGTGATCGCTCTTCCGAAATCATGGGAATCGGTTCCCAAGTGGCGAGGATGCTGCTCTCTGACGGGAAGCTGCTTGCTTGACCCCAGGGTCGCACGCTCGTGAATCACGGGGAATCTTGACCTGGATTGTTGACTCTGGGTGTTGCCCCTGATGGGGGCGGAGCACGCTATTGGGGCTCCCTTGCTGGTTATTTTGTGGTGTTTCTGGGTGGCATTACAACAGATGAGTTCTTTATACTTCTTCGCTTTTACTGTTAGTGAGAGATGGTGGTTTCCCACAGACGGCGCCAATCTGTTGATGCCAAGGAACCGTTGCTGACTTGGAGTCAACTTTTTGGGATCTGCACAAGTAAAAAAGGGTGAACTAAAGAGCCTGCAGAAGGAGGGGAAGGGGAGACCTCCGAGAGCACTCAAACACTCTAGTTAGGACGAGGGCTTAAGAAAGACCGAGGGTTAATTTTAAGTAGCAGATTAATGAGGATTTTTTTCAATGCCCTTTTGCTTTACATACCTCACGCCTTTTATAGCATTCTGAGACGAGGTTGTCCACATGGGAGGAATGGCTCAATCCGGTGATTCCGTTCTTCTGCAAAGTAGTTTATAGTTGCGTGCTCAGACGGTTGCGTGATCAGGCGAGGGTTGGTCCGTTAATTGCGCTTTAATCTGGCGAAGGTGTGATTTTCCTACTCCACGTGTTGATGGTCTATTGATCGAGGGTATTTTGTGCCCCGTCACATGTAAAAACCGAAAATAAGAGTAAAAATGAATATTGGATGTCTCATAAAAATAAAAATTGACAGTAGATGGCTGGACCGTATAGTACTTCTAGTTGATAAAATTAACTTCAAAAAGAAAAGCTATGCATACGCTTTTATTAAATTTAAGGATGAGACATACATACTTTTCCTTATCTGCATTATTGCTTCTTTTAAACGTTATAATCGTAAGTAACAATTAAAATTGATGCGTTCATTACACGTGTGAGAGTGAGTATCTATAATCTTCAGGTGCATAATGCATGCACTTGACCTAAGTGGAGCTCACTTTTCTATTTTTTTTTTTATTGGAAGTCTAATCAGTTACGAGTAATCTTCACCCTTTTTCTTGGGTCTACCAATTTTTTAGTAAGAATTTATTTCAAAATTTTTATTCAATGACAAATAATCCGTTCAAATTTAGATGATACAAAAATTATATAAGATGACGAACCATTCTCCATATGTCATCCCATAAACTTAAATTTGTTCTCACTTAACCGAAAAATAATCTTTTATTTATTATATTTTGATAAATTATGCACACAAAAAGCGAAGCTTCAAAACTTACATGCATGACATTATTGTATCATAAATTCATTTCATGTGACAATTACCCGAAGTTTTCGTTAGTCAAAACCGATAAAATTGGAATCTTCATCCCTTGCAATCATGGAGCTTTATTTAATAGCGAATCTCAAGTCAAGTCTAAATCGTATTGACTCATTTAGCATCTTTGAAACTGAAAAAAGAAAAGGCACAAAAAATTTAAAAACAATATTTGCCACCACCAGACTAGCACGAGGAAGAAAGATATTATTATGCTAAAGCAATGGGAGTTACCCTAAAGTAAAAAAGAGTTTGAGAGAGTAGAAAACTATTCTCCTTTTTCATCTGTTAAGATGCAAGACTAAGACAATATAGATAGCACTAACAAATTAACTAGAAACAGTTATAGCACTAACTAACTAACTATAAATAGTTACAGCACTAACTGACTAACTAGAATTAGTTACAAAACCAGCTAATATACAATTAGACTAATGATAGCTAGGAAGCAGTAAATCTAATATTTACAAAGTTTAATACTCCCTCTCAAGATGGACTGTGAATATCTTTAACAACCAAATAACAAGAAAGAAGGTAAAGCTTTGGTAAAAACATTTGCAAGCTGATGTTGAGATCGAATCGGCATGAGTTTGATAAAGCCTTCAGTGACTTTATCACGAATGAAGTGGCAGCCGATCTCTATATGTTTAGTCGTCTCATAAAATATTGGATTCGAAACAATATGAACAGCAGTCTGATTGTCACAAAAAAGAAGTGTTGGAGAGGAAACATCCACCTGAAAGTCTTTCAACAATTAGTGTATCCAAACCAATTCACTAGCAGTGGAAGCTAAAGCTTTGTATTCTGCCTCAGCAGAGGATCTTGAAACTGTGGTTTGCTTCTTAGCCTTCCATGAGACCAAAGAGTCACCAATAAAAATACAAAAACCAGTGACAGACTTCTTGGTATCCAAACAAGAACCCCAATCAGAATATGAGAAAGCCTTCAGTTTGAGGGAAGATGAAGAAGAGAAAAATAATCCTTGACTAGGATTGGATTTAAGATATTTGAGAAGATGATGGACAGCTTTTAGATGAGCTAAACGGGGTTGAGCCAAAAATTAACTTAGTTTGTGGACAGCAAAAGTGATATCCGGTCTAGAAAGAGTGAGATAAAGAAGACGACCAATAAGACGTCTATACTGAGATATATCAGTAAGGAGATCACCATCAGCAGTACTAAGCTGAACTTTAGGATCCATAGGAACATTTGCAGGCTTACAAGCAAGATATCCTATGTCTTCAAGTAAATGAAGGGTATAATATCTTTGAGATAGAACAATTCCTTTGGCTGATTTAGCAATCTCAAGGCCAAGAAAATATTTCAAAGATCCCAAGTCTTTGAGTTTAAACTGATTGTGAAGAAAACACTTCAGAGAGTTTATAACTTGAGTGTTTGGACCAGTGATGATAATATCATCAACGTAAACCAGCAAGGCAACAAAAGAAGACCCTGAACATTTGGTAAACAAAGAGTAATCAGACTTAGACTGAGTGAAACCAAACTGAATAAGAGCTTGAGAAAATTTTGAATACCATTATCTCGAAGCTTGCTTGAGACCATAAATGGACTTATGAAGTTTGCAAACCAGTTTTCCTCACTGTTTAAGATTCTCTCCCTTACTACCATAACCAAGAGGAAGATCCATATAGACTTCTTCAAATAAGTCCCCATTAAAAAAAAAACATTGTTCACATCAACTTGAACCAAATCTCAATTTTGACTTGTGGCAAGAGCCAATAAGACTTTGACAGTAACAAACTTTGCCACATGAGAGAAGGTTTCAATGAAGTCAAGTCCTTCTTGTTCAGTGTATCCTTTAGCCACCAATCGGGCTTTATGTCGTTCTATGGAGCCATCAGACTTGTATTTTATCTTGTAAATCCATTTACAACCAATAGAATGTTTCCCTTGTGGTAAAGAGACAACTGACCAGGTGTTGTTGAACTCGATAGTGTCTAATTCAGCTCTCATAGCATCCCTCCATTATGAAAAGCTAATAGCCTGGTGATAAAATTGAGGCTCATACTGAGAAGAGACATTCATAACAAAGTTCTTGTGAGAAGAAGATAGAGATCCATAAGATAAATAATTGGTTAAAGGATATGATGTATCACAAGTAGGAAATTCCTTATGAGACAGTAAATTGCAATGAAAATCCCTAAGATAAGATAGAGGTTTAATGATCCTTGAAGACTGTCGAAGAAGAACTTCATCAGGAGAAGGATCATGAACTGATAAGTCAGGAACAAAAGACTCTTCATGCTGACTAATATCAAAGATGTCTTGAAGATCAGTTTGAATAGGGGCTGTAGGTTGAGAAACTATAGGAACCTCAAGATAAGATATAGGCAAAACAAGATCAGGGAAAGAATCAACCAACTTGTTTGAAGCAACCACAGTGTGAAATGGAAAGATTTCCTCATGAAAAATAACATCTTTTGAGATAAAAATCTGCTTGGATTGAACATCATAGAGCTTGTATCCTTTCATTCCAGAAGGATAGCCAAGTAGAATACAAACCCTAGATCGAGGTTGAAACTTGGTTCTATGAGCAGTGAGAATTGAAGCAAAAGCCAAACAGCCAAAAACTCTGAAAGATGAGTAATCAACATTGCAGATTTGTAAAGAATTTCATAGGGAGTTCTATGATTAATTAATGGAGAAAGTGTCTTATTGATGAGAAAGGTAGCAGTGAGAATACATTCAATCCAAAATTGAATAGGAACTCTAGACTGAAAGTACAAAGCTCGAGCAACATTAAGCAAATGTTGATGTTTTCTCTCCACAACCGAGTTTTGTTGTGGCCTATCCACACAAGAGAACTGATGTAACACACCATTTGAATTAAAAAAATTCAGTAAATGCCAACTTAGGAGCATCATCAGATCTAAAAACTTTTATTTTGGCATTGAACTGAGTAGCTATCATATTGAAGAACTTGGGAATAATAACATTAACATCTGACTTCTATTTAAGCAGAAAGATCCATGTAAAACGAGTGCAGTCATCCACCAAAGTCAGAAAAAATCTATATCCAGAATGTGAAGAAACATGATAAGGGCCCCAAATATCACAATGAACCAAATCAAAGGGAAATTGCTACATATGATTATGGGAATCAAAAGACAACCTTCTTTATTTGGCTAAAGGACAAATATAACAAGGAATAGATTTATTGAATCCGAAAGTGTCATAATGTAGCTGGTTTTTCAAACTATCCAACCTTTTGAAAGATAAATGGTCAAGTCTATTGTGCCAAACATTAGTAGCAGAAATACTATTAACATAAGCTGTAGAAACATAACTCAAAATAGTCGTATCAAGCATATAAAGGTCTTCAAACTTTTCACCATTGCCAATCATCTTCTTGCTGTTGAGGTCCTGAATTATGAAGCAATCAGAAAGAAAACTGACTATAAGCTGTGAAGCATTCGTAAGAGCACTCACAGAAAGCAGGTTAAATTTGAACTGAGGAACAAACACGACATCCTTGAGAATTAACATATTACTTAGCCTAATATCACCACTGAAACTGACAGGAATTCGAGTATGATTGGGCAAAGTGATAGCAGAATTATGTATAGATCGCATAGAAATAAAAGCAGCAACATTGGAACATATATGTCTGGTAGCACCTGAATCAACTATCCAAAACTGAGTGGAAGAGAAGATAGGATTCAAAGAAACTGAGAAACATATACCTGTAGCATAAGAAACAGCTGGAACATCATGTTGATCATTAGTTGTCTTAACAGAAGTGGCCAATTGACTGGAAAGCATGGACATTAGCTGCTGGTACTGATTGGTATTGAGATTCTGAATAAAATTCCCAAAATTACCTTGTTGATCATTCTCGGCATCTGAACTGGAGTAGAACTGATTGGAGACTTGATTAACAGCAGTATGACTGTTGGAATATAGAGGATTGTCTCTTTGTTTTGGCTTGAAACCAGGCGGATAACCATGGATTTTGTAGCATTTCTCAATGGTATGACCATGAAAGTTACAGTGGGTACAAAAAGATCTCTCATTCCTATGTCCTTTATAAACCCCAAAATTGTGATTTCCAGAATTATAAGCACTAGTCCTGTCGGAGTTAGCATTCTTGACAGCAAAAGCCATAGTACTAGCAGGATCAGAAATAGAGCTGTATGAACACCAACTTTCTTTTGATGTTCTTATTGAGAAATCAAAGCAAACACCTTGTTTATGGGTGGCAAAGGATCCATAAAAAGCAATTAACCTCTGACTTGAGTAAAAGAATCATGCAGCCCCATAAGAAATGATATGATATACTCCATTTGGTAATGAGAATTAAGATCCTTCACTCTACCACAAGTACACTTTCCACAAGTGCAGACTGGCCTATAATTGCTTAATTCCTCCCATATAGTCTTCAGTTTAGTGAAATAAACACTAAGAGAATTTTGATCTTGAACATGATTCATCAATTGACGACGTAACTGAAAAATTCTAGGACTATTCCTCTGATCCTTAAGATAAAGCCAAATCTCATAAGCAAAATCAGAGAATATCACACTAGCAGAAATTTCTTTAGAAATGGAGTTCAAAATCTAGGAAATAACAACATTGTTGTTCCTGATCCATGAATTAAGAAGGTTGAGATCATTACCTTCAGGTTTTGTGATCGAACCATCAATAAATCCAAGTTTGTTCTTCACCAATAAGGTGATTAGCATCGCTCGACTCCAGGAGGCATAGTTATCTCTGGTCAAATATTGCGAAACAAGAACAATGCCTAGACCGTCAGAATGATGAAGAAAGTAGGGGCTTGAAGGTTCATCGATGGCGGATTTGCCATTTTATGACTTAGAGTTGAGAGAATTTTCAGATCTTGGAGTTTCCATAGAAATCGGGGAGGAAGAACAATCCGCGCTCAACAATCTTGGAGAATAAGATGCTTCAATCGAATCGAATTGAATCGAAAAAAGAGAAGAGCAACGATTTGCTTTGATACCATATTACACTAAAGCAAAAGGGAGTTACGCTAAAGTAAACGAGAGTTTGAGAAAGTAAAAAAATATTCTCCTTTTTCATCTGTTAAGATACGGACTAAGACAATATATATAGCACTAACTAACTAACTAGAAATAGTTACAGCACTAATTGACTAACTATAATTAGTTACAAAACCAGCTAATATTTACAAAGTTTAATAGATATCAGCCCACAACGAGTGCTTTGTGGCAGCCTTGGGAATTCTTTTAAAAATTAAAATAAAATAATTTTTCGTTTTTCAGGGACTATGGTTGCTTTTATGAGTTTTTGTTATTGTTTTGGCTTCAAATTTTGACTTTTTGATTATGAAAAATTAGATCTATCCATGAAAAAAAATATAAGAGAGAAAAATTTTCAGAAGATGAACCTCACTCAACCCAACACAACCCATTCAAATTGGTTTGGGTCACTAAATTAATATTTTTTTTACTAAACAATTAAATTATATATATTATATAACTTTTTTCGAAGTTGCATGAGCCTTTGAAGATGAATCATTGGGGTTATCTGTCACACTTGATATGAGATACAAAAGGTTTTTCACATGAACCATATGATTTTTTAAAAATCATAAAAACATATAACTAAGTTTTGTCAAGCACTTGTATAACACAAAAAGAATGAGAGAATTTCTCTTCAGAGAACCATGACCAAATAGAACTCTTAATTGTATAGACACAAAAACAACTGTACAATTTATTTTATAAAAGGGAATATAAATTTGTAATCTAATACTTATCTTATTCTAAGTAATTTTTCCAAGCCTGCATAAGATTTATAAGACCATGTAAAAACATTTCACGGCATTAAAAACATGGGATAGAATTATGATATAAAATAGACTTAAAGAAGCAAGTAAAATTTTTTTATAAAAAAAAAAGAACAAAAAACAAGTTTACACAAACCAAAAAACAATCAATTGAAAGGTTCCATGCTGTCATTATACCTATGATTAACAAAAATTGACACAATGAAAACAAAGAAATTAATCGGAATTATCTAACAATCGTAGTTTTCTTTAAGTAGAGTATATGAGCTTCAGAATCCAAAGACCTAAATGAATTAAATTAAGGAAATAATAAGTAGATTTGAGAAGTAAAAACAAGGAATCAATGATCTTAAATAGAATTGCAAAGAAAGTGAGAGAACACTCTGTCAAAACTTAGCCGCAAAGAGAGAAGAAGAGAGATCAAAGAGATTGAGTGATACTGTGATAAGGTTTCAAATTTCAAGTGAACCAATTACATATCACTCGTTGGTAAATTTTATTTCCCAAAATACTCATTACAGTTTTTTCAAATTATATTCGGCTATGACCTGCTATATATTTTATACACTAGTTAGGCGATGAGCATAATAGCATAGGCATTTTATAAATATATATACTAGATTTTATATTTAGTAAATATAAAATATATAAAAATATATTAATCGGATTACGGGTTTGGGTCGGGTTAAAATTTTTGAACCTATGACCTAACCCAACCTATCGAGTTCAAAAAAATTTCAACCCAACTCATTTTACCGGTTTGAGTCGGATCGCAGGTTAGCCAGGTTCCATACTCACCCTTAATTTTAACGTCTAAAAGTAGTTTTACAACTTATTTATCAAACACATCAATTAATTTAACATAACTTTTAACACAAATTTTATTAAACACTAAATAGTTTTTAACTCTATAACACTTATATATATATCGAAAACTGTTTTAGAATCACTTTTGAATTTCTACATCACAATTAGAAGCTAAACTAAACAGATTATATGTGAAACACTTATAAAAAAATAATTTATGAAACGAATTAAAAAAAAAATATTTTGTAAGATATGAATTTATATAAAAAATAAGCTCTTTTCACTTTTATTTTATATAATATTAAACGACTTGAAGTTTTACTGAAAATTGTTTTAGAAGCAACTTTTGTAAATAACCGAAATCACTGCAAAACCAAACAATATACCTCAAAGGCGTGCATAACTCGATCTCAATTTGGTTTCTTCCTTCTCTAACAAACTGCTGAGTCATGAATTCTTTATATATAAGGTCAAGGATTTAAGCTTTGAAATGCTGACCTTTATTGGTGTTGGGATTAAAATTAATTAATCGAATTATTTTTTTAAAAAACAAAAGAAAAGACTCGTATGATACAATCTTCCTCCATAGGAAAGAGAAAACAAAAAAGGATTTTGTATCAGATTTCTAATTATTTTCTGATCAAAATGTAGATTTACACCATTCTTATCTTAATCAAACGATTTTATTTAGAAAGACTGCTTTTCTTTTCCCTTTCAAGCAGTCATTAAACACTAATGTGTGATAATTTTATGGATTCGTTTTCATGAAAATTACAATAAAATCAAAAAAATTATTAATAATTATTTAAAAATAAATATTAAAATTATTATTTAATTTTTTCAGAATTAGTAATAAATTTTCTTAGTTATCATCACTCATCACTAATAGCATAAGCCAGAAGATTATTCATTAAGCGCCTATTTTGGGCTACACAGAAGAAGAGGCTCTTAAAGCTAATATGGGTTTAGGACTTAGGAGGCCTATAATGTCGTACTGTCAGGCTTTTCATATATTCAAATTCCAGACCACGACAGGCATTCTCATGTCCACCAATTTGGTTTTTCATTTTTTTTTTAGCAGAATCAGCCCGATTGGTTCGCAAAATAAAATTTAACTAAATTATACTCCAATTTCGTAAGAATAGAAATGGGTTATTAAAAAAAAATTAGAATTTAGTTGAAATAAAATTGTTATTATATTTTTTAGTTTGGTTGTACATGTGGAAAAGTAATTTCAATTTAATCCTAAAGTCTGGTTAAAAGGATTAGAATGATGAAATATATTATAAATGACTGAAATTTGAAATATACATCTCTTAATTTTAAATAGAAAAAAATGGTGAAATTTTTAATTTTCATTAAATAGGTGAAAAATGTCATTTCTCACTTTTTCATGATAAAAAGTACACACATCAAACTAAAATTTTGTTTTAATATTAAAAGACTTATTTTAAAAATAGCTTTTTTAAAACATGTTTATTTTCTTTGAAAAAAATTGTTCGTTGTAGCTTAAAAGTTTTTTTTTTTTTATCATTTTAAGAAATAATTTTTATTCTAAGTTTCACAATAGAATATCGTTAATGCAAAATGATAATATTACGTCAATACAAAATGATAAATATATAAATTATATTATTGAAATAAAATTTATTTTAATGAAAAAAAATTTCAAAATTTTTATTAGATATCTCAAATTTTAAATGCATCGAAACAACAAAAAAATTAATTATCAAGAAATGTGATTCTTAAGAGTTTAAAACCTTGATAATTAATTGTTCACATAAAGTGAAATGAAACTTTCGAAAAAAAAACAAACAGACCCTAAAAGTAAATATCAAAACTTATAAAAAGTCAAATTTGGAATAAATTGTTTAAGGCGAGGATTTTATGTCAAACAAGTCCTTCTAAAAGAGATGGAGAAAGATGTCATTACCTATTTCGGGTTTATTGCAATCATGGTTACTATGGAATTTGCAATTCCACTCCATTTTGCAGTCAAACTAAAGAATTAATGGACCTGTTTAAAACTGAGTGTTGATTGAATTGATATTTCATCTAACCAAACGTGCCATAAGATATCCTATATAAGGGTAAAATGATTGATTTGATTAAGAATTTTTTTTTTATTGAAGTGATATTATATATAAATAATATTTGATTATAATATAAAATTATATTACTTTATTATCCGTATATAATTCAAACAAATAATCTATACATCGTGAGAATCGAACACTACAAGATAATTGACTTTTGCCGGCGCTTAATTTTCGGTGCTTGACAAAAGTACCACAATATATTAACCGCCGGTGCTTCCTTGAAGCGCCGCAATATTCAAAGAACATATTACGGCACTTCAAAGCGCCGTTATATGCGAATCTGATTACATATTCCGGCGCTTTGAAGCGCCAGAATATGACGATTAGCATACACCGGCGCTTTGAAGCGCCGAAATATGACAAGGAGCATATTCCAGCGCTTTAAAGCGTCGATATATGCTAAAAATTTCACATATAAAAGGTAGCTGCCGTGATTTCCCCCAAATTTTTCCCTCTGCTCCCACTCTACCGCGCCACCGTCCGTTCCGTGAAGAACCACGAACCATTGCCGGGATCGCGGCCGGCTTTCTCATATCCAACGTCAGTTTCTTCCTCAACCCTTCCGACCAGACCCTCTAGCTCAACCACGTCCTTTTTCTCTACTCCCACTCTACCGCGCCACCGTCCGTTCTGTGAAGAACCACGAACCCTTGTCGGGATCGCGGTCGGCTTTCTCCTATCCAATGTCAGTTTCTTCCTCAACCATTCCGACCTGACCCTCTAGCTCAACCATGTTCGGGTCAAGTCATCCCCGAAACTCATCCACGGCCTCTCTTTCTGTCTCACCATCAAGGACAGCTCGGGCTGTTGTTCTTCAAAATTCCTCTTCAGGTACCTTTTCTTGTTTAATGCTACTAATTGGTGTTTGTTTATGATATATTATTAAACTTCAAATTTTAAAATAAAAATTTCATTCAATGATGCTTGAATATAAGGACGATTACCAGTGAACCTGGGAATTTGGTTTGGTAAACTGAAACTGGTATTTTAGCATTTGAATGTTTATGTTAGGTTGATTTTTGTGATGCCTTTTAAGTTGAATTTATTTGATTTTGGGTTTTAACAATAAATTTTGTTTGATTACGCTGGGTTTTGGGTTTCTTGGGAATTTTCGTCCCTGGTGTGTGAAGGAAGAGGTGGTGGGTTTGGTCTTGATGTGCTTGGTTCCAGACACAGTGGTGTCTCAAAATTTTCTAGATGAAAGGGTTGGAGATAAGGGTTAGTCGTTGTACCAGAGGTTGGTTGGATTATCTGGTAGTTCGTTTCTGTTTCTTGAATTGATTGTGATTGGTTAGAAAGGGTGGTAGGAGTTTTAATTTCTGGGTGTTTGGGAGAAAATTTCATGGCCAGAGAAAAGTTTTGTAGGCAAGGAGAAAAGGGTTCTGTTATTTGTGTTTGGTCTTGTGACAGCCTTAAATTGGTACCAGATTGTCTGTGATTGTTTCGTTGTCTGCACTGACTGTAAGCGTAGGAACAGGATCAAGATTCTCTGCCTCCATTTTCTGTGCAATTACCTTACTTTATTGACTGTTCTTTGCTAGCATTTCTTGTTTCATATTCATGAGTGCTGAGAATTGTTGAGTGTTCGTCTGTGTTTCTTGAATTTCTGGTTCTTGTGGCATTACAATACTTATTTGTGAATTGGGATCTAAGGATGCCATGATAATCTTGAGGGAGTTCTACAGTGCCTCTAAATTCTTTTTCGTTTCTGTCCTAAACTCAGCTCGATTATGTTTCAGTGCATTAATCTCATGTTTTTGCCTAAGTTGTCCTTGCTGTAATTGCTTGATAGACTCATCCACTTTGGACCATTTTGATCCTTCTGCCATCTATACTTGTTGTTAGACTGAATGGTTGAAAATAGAGTTAAAACTTGAGGAAAAAAATGATGATGAATGAGAAGAATTGGAAGGGTGAATGAAAGCTCCAATATTAGGATACCAATTTTAGGAATGAAAATAAGAGGAGAAAATTAAGAAAGAAAAGGAAAAGATTGGAAAAAAATTGAAAGGGAATATCACATTTCGAGCAAGTGGAGAGCTCCTAAATCATATTTTGAGCTAATTGTTAGAGCACTGCGACTTAGATTAAGCATTTTCAAAGCAGCAAGAAATTCTCGGTTTAATCAACTTTATATGCAGGATCTCTGGTATTTCTATGGATATTTTAGGAAGTAGTGCTCAAGTCTGTCAAACAAGTAGTGCGGACACAACTTTCTATGCTGGATCTCTGGTATTTCCATGGGATATTTTAGGAAGTAGTGCTCAAGTAGTGTACACCTATATGATCTATAAAGCTGTGTGGAAGACTCTTTTTATGGCTGGTAAGTCAAACTATGTGAAATACTCTGTTCCAAAGTTGGTAAGATTTAGTAAAGAATGGGTAAATCCAGCTTCCGTTAACTTTGATGCAAGAAATTTACTAGACTGTTGTTTGGTAAAGTTTGAGATTCCGGGATTTCCAGGACATTGTAGCTTAAGTTGTAGGAAACTCTGAATCATTTTAGAGCAACTTCAACTAGTTAACAGTTTCCAATTTTTATTTCCTAATCTATGATTTTTCTAACAATTAATTGAGGTACTTGGGACTCAGAGAGATAGTGAGAGACCATATGAGAAAGATAACTAAGAAAGAACATGAAAATGCTTATTTGAATTTTTTTACCTAGTTACATGATACAAGAAAATATGAAAATCTGTTTCTCTAAGGCTGCAGGGGCAGAGCCCACCTGATAATGTCATATATTTTCAGAATTTTGAATCATCAAAATGGTTAACTACTAACATTTAGACTCTGATACGAATTATCTTAGGAGTTCAAATTGTGATACAGGGTAACCATAAACAACATATATTACGTGTTGGAGGAAATATTTTGAGCTCCTAGTTCTCTCTCTCACAGTTTTATTAATAAAAAAAAAGCTCTAGAGAATTTTTCTTGTATGTTAACTAATAATCTTAAGGAAAAACAAAAAGGAAAAGTGAATTTATGTTTGCAACTGATCCTCGGAGTGTTAGGCTTGGCTTAGCTAGTGACGGGTTCAATCCCTTTCGAACAATGAGTTCAACCTGCACATGGCCCGTTCTTTTAGTCCCATACAACTTGCCACCGTGGCTTTGCATGAAGCAAACATCCTTCATCATTTCAATGGTCATTCCTGGTGAGAGAAGCCCCGGTAATGATATTGATATCTTTTTGCAGCCTCTAATTGAAGAGTTGAAATAATTATGGGACGGTGTTGATGCGTTTGATGCGTCCACCAATCAAAGCTTTAAGCTTCGTGCTTCTCTTCTTTGGACCATTAATAATTTTTCAGCCTATGCAAACTTATCTGGTTGGAGCACCAAGGGGAGGGTTGCTTGTCCATGTTGTGGGGAATCTATGCATTCTGTATGGTTAAAACACGGGGGAAAGTTTTGCTATATGGGTCATCGTCGATGGTTAGCAGAAAACTATGAGTTCTGTTTTCAAAAAGATCAGTTTGATGGCACCATAGAGTTGGGATTTGCTCCTGTTCCACCGTCTGGGCACGATGTTTTAAGACAACTAGAGGGTGGAAACTATAGCTATGGTAAAACCTCGAAGCTTTCTAAGAAGAGGGCAAGAGAGGATGTTGGTGCCTCTACGGGGCAAGTGCTAGTGGATGAAGTTGATAACCTTTTTGAGGGTGTGGATGATTTTCTTGAAAATGTTGATAATGAGGATATTCCCATGGATGAGGGAGTTGTAGATACGATGTGGAAAAAAAGAAGCATTTTTTTTTTAGTTACCATATTGGAAAGACAATCTATTACGTCATAATTTAGATGTGATGCATATAGAGAAGAATGTATGTGATAATTTGATTGGAACAATATTGAATATAGATGGTAAGACTAAAGATAATAAGAAGGCACGCCGCGATCTCGAGGAAATTGGTATTAGGAAAGACCTCCATTTAGTTGTTCTTCCTAATGGAAAAGATCAATCGCCTCCAGCATGCTACACTATGTCCACGAAGGAGAAGCAGAATTTCTTGACAATTTTGGCAAATCTTAAAGTTCCTGATGGGTATGCATCAAACATCTCGAGATGTGTCAACCTAAAGGATCGTAAGCTGTTAAACTTAAAGAGTCATGATGGTCACATATTGATGTAAGAAATCCTTTCGATTGCCTTAAGAGCATCTTTGCCTAGACATGTTTTAGCAGTTGTGTCTGAGTTATCATCATTTTTCAAAGCTTTATGCTCTAAAGCCCTTGATCCCCATGAGCTTGACTTATTGGAGTCGCGTGTTGCTTTGACACTCTGCCATTTGGAGAAAATATTCCCCTCGGGTTTCTTTACCATTATGGTTCATCTTATCATTCACTTAGCCTCCGAGGCTAGACTTGGGGGTCCTGTACACTACAAGTGGATGTATCCTGTTGAAATGTTAGATGTTCAAAGCTATTTTGTGCACTTTGTTTTTTTTGTTATATATTGGATACTTAATTAATCTTTAAATTTTTGGCTTCGCAAGGTATTTAGTGCCCTTGAAATCTTATGTACGTAATAGAAGTCGACCCGAGGGGTCAATTGCTGAAGGGTACAATGGGGAAGAGTGTCTAACATATTGCTCCCAATACTTCAAAGGTGTAGAGACAAGATTCAACCGTCCCCAAAGGAACAATGATACTATAAATTATCCGGATGAATACATGTTTTCCTCTGGTGGACGGATAATGGGAAAGATTGTGAGTGTTGAGTTCGATGACATGTCATTGGCTCAAGCACATCATTATGTGTTGCTCCATAATGATAAACTTTCTGACCTTCGTAGGTTAGTATCAATAAATGAACTCAATATGGTATCATGTGTTTAAATTGAGTTTTTATTACTTGTTGTTAGCACTGTGATGGCTAACAGTTACATAAAAATATTAAATATTGCAGCTCATTTTTGGCTGCTCAAAGGCTAACCAACCGTTCCAATCGACTAATACAAAGTCTCGAACAAAAGTGGTTGGTTGAGAAATTTCCCTCATGGCTTATGAGGCAGGTTAGGCATAATAACAAGAGTCTTCGATTTTTATAAGTGTTATAAATGAAACATTGAATGTTGTTGTCTCATATTAATTGTTCGAAAATGTTTAGGTGCCATGGATGGTGGATAACAATTATTCAGATGAACTAATTGCCTTTGCTCGAGGTCCGAATAATGTTATTAGGAGATTCAATGGATTCAACATCAACGGCTTTAAATTCCACACAAAGGAACGTGAGAGGTGTAGACACTCTCAAAATTCGGGAGTGATGGTTGAAGCGGATGATAAAATGTATTATGGTGTGCTCAACAATATAATCGAGCTGGATTACTATGGGACGTTTAAGATTGTGTTGTTCTGTTGTGATTGGGTGGATATTAATTCACCCAGGGGTTTAAAGAAAGATGCAAGTGGTTGCATTCTTGTGAACTTGAATAGGTTAATACACATTGATCAGTTATTGAAGGATAACCCGTTCGTACTTTCATCTCAAGCGAATCAAGTGTTTTATGTGCAAGACCCAACAATGAAGGAATGGTATCATGTTGTGATCACGAAGCCAAGGGACCTATATGAAATGGGGAAAAAAAGGCAGGAAGAGGATGATGACACTTACAATCAGTGCATGCCTTCTAATGTAGTGGTAGACGATCAATTAGATTGTATCTCAACTTAGGCTAGAATGGACATTGACGAAGATACCAACTAATCTTATATGCATTTCCGTGTAATTATATTTGGATGTGTATTTATGTGATGGACATGTGTGTAAACGAGTTTTGTAAGGTTTTATTGTAATCTATCGGGTTACTGTTGCTTTGTATCACACTTAACAAGAGTCCTGAACTTTTTTGCGTACAGCTTATGGAATGCTACTTTAGACTGTCGTAAATTTCTGTTGTGGTTGTATCATTGATTATTGTTTGTTCTTTAAATCCAATTTGAATCACTTATTTGTTCATAACTTCTCAAGTACTCAGAAGTTATTGATTGCTGCATTTGCTGCGACCCCTTGACCATTCCTATCTTTCAGGTGTGATTCTTCTAATTCTTGTTAAATTTTAATGTATTTTTGATATTGTGAGATATAATCATTTTAATGTTTTTATCACTATAGATTGCAAGATGTATAGGTAAAAAAATATCCCACCATCGGTTAGAGATAACATGTCAAACCAGTATGCAGCTGAGTCTTCACACCATCAAGAAGATATTCACCATGAGCATGACTATCACCTTGATGATGATCATGACACGCACACTGATTCTGAGACCGATCCAATAACATCGGGAAGTGAACACAGTGATAGTGAACAATACGAGATAATTGGTAATTTCTGTATTAGAATACATTCTATCTATAACTAGTTTGATACCACATTATTATACTAATTATATAATTTATGTTTTCAATGTATAGATTCTGAAGGGAGGGTGAGGAAGCAGACACGTGCCTTGAGAACCTCACAAGTGTGGTCCCTTGAACGTGGGGAAAAAATTGTGGTCCACTTCAATGCACGTCATCAACCTATTAAGAAAGGTGGCCAAATGTTAAGTAGCTGGTTGGGCAAGGTAGCGAAGAGAGGGAACCTTTGTTCGCTTAATTACACGGATTGGAAGAAAGTCCCTTCTAGCTACAAGAAGGACCTCGTTATATTGATTCGGGTAAGGAACAACTTAATAATCATTGATTGCCTCCAATCTCTCTTTTTGTTTTTGTTTATTCGTGGTGTTGTACATGCATAATCCCTAACACTAATAAGGCTTATTTGACATCGATTTCCTTTCTGTGTGGTAGAGGAAGTTCCATTACCCTACGATTGAGGCGATAGACAACATTTTGTTGAGGATGATAGGGAAAAAATGGAGGGACTACCGATATGTGCTGAAAATGGACTACGTGAGGAACAAAACGAAACAAAAAGTTTTGAGCAATGATGTTCCAAAAGGCGTGATCAAGACCAGTGGAAGCAACTGGTGAACTACTGGTTCTCTGACCAGAGTGAGGTTGTTTTAAGACAATAATGTTCATTTGGATTCTCATTGTTTCTATTTTCTATTAATGACTGATTATTCAATTGGTTTATTATTAGTGTAGAAATATTCGACTATAGGGACAGCGGCACGTGAAAGACAACAATGTCATCACACGTCTGGTTCAAAGAGTTTTGCTAGACGACGGGATGAATATGTGAGTTAATTTGCTTTATTAATCCAATCTTTCATTTAAGATGTCACTGTCACAATTTGATCTCTTTCCATACATGGTAGGAGATGACACATGAGAATGAGCCCGGGTGCGTAGAGTTTTTTGCTGAAACTCATAAACGCAAGGATGAGACTTTTATTGATGATGCATCACGACAATTTATGGTAAGTTGAACATCTTTAAAAATAGGGGAAAAGCCTAATTTTTTTTATTCCTTCCTATTTTCACTTGATGTGGAATGAAAGAAAGAAGAGAACCTTCAATTAAGTTAAGAAACATATAGCTTTCATCAAGGAAGGGTGATAAAATATTTTTGACCCAAAAGTTTGATGTTATTATTATTTTTTTAAATGAGGATGACTTCATAGACTTCATTAACATACTCTCTTGTTTTTGTAAATGGTTCTTTTGTTATGTACACTTTTAGTACTCCCTTGGTGCCAGAGGAATACATCTGTTTGGTTCTTATGCCTTTAGGATTAATCTGTTGGGCAATGTGATCCTGACATATATATTAGAGCTGTGTTTGAAATATGGTCCATTTTCTGCATAGCCTTAATGATCAATAGTTCATTCTTTAATTACTGATTAGATATAGATCTGAATCTTAGATCGGTAAATGTGTTTGATTGGCAGCAGGTGAGGTTGGGAACTTGATCATGCTTTTCATTTTTTTTCGAACTAGATTAGTACTAAACAAATTTTATGTATGGTGAAGATTTTATTGGCAGCAGGTGAGGTTGGGAACTTGATCATGCTTTTCATTTTTTTTCGAACTAGATTAGTACTAAACAAATTTTATGTATGGTGAAGATTTTATGTACTAAACAAAGGAAGCTGAATGTATGGTGAAGATTTTATGCTTTGAAAGTAAAAATGATATCCTAGTTACACTTTTGGAGTTGTGCTGATAAAAGTGAGATGATTTTGTATGGTGGTGACCACCGATGAGCATAGATGATACTTTGTTGCTTTGCACATTTTGTCTAAATTAGGTACATTGCTTGGATTGTATATTTGTTTTTCTTTCGCATGAGGTTTTATGAAAAAATAGGGGAAATTCTGCCCGTTTTTCGAGCATAGATGATACTTTGTTGCTTTGCACATTTTGTCTAAATTAGGTACATTGCTTGGATTGTATATTTCTTTTTCTTTCGCAAGAGGTTTTATGAAAAAATAGGGAAAATTATGCCCGTTTTTCGAGCATAGATGATACTTTGTTGCTTTACACATTTTGTCTAAATTAGGTTCATTGCTTTGATTGTATATTTGTTTTTCTTTCGCAGGAGGTTTTATGAAAAAATAGGGAAATTCTGCCCGTTTTTCGAGCATAGATGATACTTTGTTGCTTTGCACATTTTTGTCTAAATTAGGTACATTGCTTGGATTGTATATTTGTTTTTCTTTCGCATGAGGTTTTATGAAAAAATAGGGGAAATTCTGCCCGTTTTTCGAGCATAGATGATACTTTGTTGCTTTTCACATTTTGTATAAATTAGGTACATTGCTTGTATTGTATATTTGTTTTTCTTTCGCAGGAAGTTTTATGAAAAAATAGGGGAAAGTCTGCCCCTTTTTCGAGGATAGATGATACTTTGTTGCTTTGCACATTTTGTATAAATTAGGTACATTGCTTGGATTGTATATTTGTTTTTCTTTCGCAGGAGGTTTTATGAAAAAATAGGGGAAATTCTGCCCGTTTTTCTATAAAATTTGATAAACACATTTTGTTTTATGTATATTGCGCTGTTATTAGCTACTAAATATTCGGCGAAGTTTAATTTTTATTGTTTCTTAATTGTAGGTGACAGCTGAAGCTCGTGTTGCTGAACTTATTGCAGCTTCAGGATCCTCTGATGCTAGCAATAATTTAGCAATACAAAATGAAGTCTTCACCGAACTTATGGGTGAAGAGAGTTCCGGTCGTGTCCGAGGTCAGGGTTTTGGAGTTACACCCTCTGCTGTGTTTGGACTTTCAGCTCAAATAAGGAATGATATGGGATACCATGGAGCCTATGCTGAAGAGATAAATAGTTTGAGAGCAAAAATAGAAGAAAACAATCAACAGCATGCGCAACAAATTCAACAAATAACAGAGAGACACGATGATCAAATAAATAATATGCAATCCCAAATGGATGAGCTGAAGTCTTTACTACAGCATTTGGCTAATAGAGGACCTCATGATTGATTTCGTGATGCGTGATGCTAAAATAATTTTTCATACTACATTTCCATTACTTTGTTTTTGTATGAATTTTATATATGAACTATGACTGATTTTTTGTATAAATAAGACGTTTATGTTGACTGAAAGAATTTTTATGGATGATGCATTTTATATTTCGAAGAACATTTGCATATAGAATGTTGATATTTAAGTTAAAGTAATGTAAAAAGATAATTAAAACCGAAATTCATTTTGCCAAAAGAAAGACAGTTGACTCTGCTGACATTCTGCGGCGCTTATATACCGGCGCTTTGAAGTGCCGCTATATACCGGCGCGTTGAAGTGCCGCTATATACCGGCGCTTTGAAGCGCCGAAAAATTATGCATATTGCGGTGATTTTTCAAAGCGTCGGTATTTGCGTTTCGACACCACACATTTCGGTGCTTGATCCGGCGCTTCCAAAAAGCGCCAGAAATTCATATTGCGGCGCTTTTAAGAGCCGGAATATACAAAAAAAAGCGCCGGCGCTGACAATTTATCTTATAGTGAAATCTATGACAACATTGTATTTCTAAGACCTCAACCAAAACCTCACCTATAAAATTAATTTTAATTGATAGTCATGAATTCGTGATTCACTTTAGAATAAATATTGTCCGAATTACCCGATCCAAAACAATTAATTGGAATAAATCTCATAGAAAATAAATAAAAGAGAGTTTACATGAAATTTATTAGTATTTTTTCACATAGTTACTAATTAGTTTTATGATCCAAATCAAAATTTTAAACCTAATCCGAACAAGAATTTCTAGATATGAGTATAAGTCAGTTTGAGTTGGGTTGACCTAAAAAATCAACTCAACCCAATCCAACCTATAAACCTATCAAACCCATTCAAATCAGTTTTGATCACCGGTTTGATTTTTTTCACTTAAAAAGTAATGTAAACATATTACGTAAGAAAAAATATTTTATTATAATTATTTATCATTCATTATATATCTAAAATCAAATCTATCTAAGAATTTATTAAATCTTACAAATCATTATTTACCAATTAAGTAACTTAAATAATTTCACACAAAGTTTAAACAATCTTTATTTAATACAAAACATAAAAAAAAAACTAAATATTAAAGTTGTTTGATCAGTCAAATTCTTCAAAATTTTAACAGTAGTATAGATTTGGTTCTAGAATCTCCATAACCATGTTCAATCATACCAAAAACATAAAGTGAATAAATATATATGATAAGCAAATCAATTCAACAAACTTTTGGAAAGCATATTGAAAATCCAAAATAAATTGTTTAACGAGAATAAGCGGTTTTTTTTCAACTAAAATATATTAAAAAGAAACATGTTCCCCACATATTTAAATTATAATTGACCATTTTGATAGAAACTAGTATTTTTGTTTGAGGGTTTCTAAGAAGAAAATAGAAAAAAAAAAGAGAATATATATACGTATACATACATATATATGCAAACACACACGAAATATATATTAAAATATAAAATAAATTATCAAAATATGAATATAGTCCATCAAATATACACATAAAATATATATTGTAATCCAAATTAATTTATCAAAATATGAATGTAATCTATCAAATTTAAAAATCAATATATTTTAAATATATATTATACAATTATATAATAATTAAGTTAAATTTTTTTTACTCATGACTCAATTCATCAAATTCAATTTTTTTTTAATTAAAACTCAACTAAACTTTTAAAAACTTCCGTCCAACTTAACCAATTACAGCACAGCGGTGTGAGCCCATGGTTCCATGGATTTACACACTCACCTTGAGAATTTCTCTCACCTTAAACATGCCAATCATGAAAATTGAAAGGAATAAAAAACATTAAAGGGTAGGAATGGTACTAAAATATAAACAAGTGCCAAAAAGTTTGTTCTATGCAAACGGCAATCGCTAAAAAAGTTGACGCCGAGCTGGTCACAAACGTGTGGCCCACAGCGTGCAATGAGAAGACAGACAAAGAAGAATATAACTCATCAGCTCAACATTCCTTTGCTGCCCATAAAAAAACCCAATCAGATTTCAGTGGAAACCAAAAAAAGAAACATCTTTTTCACCTCTACTCTTATCCCCACATAGCACGAAGAACGTGAAAACCACTTTCCCCATCTCAAAGCTAGCTACCCCCCCGTAACCCTCCGTAATAGGGTCCTCATCTTTAATCTAGTAGGTAAACGACTAACAAAGAAAAAATGCCACTGCTTTTTTGTCACTTCTCTTCAATCTTCCTTGTCTTTTATCTCACAAAATCCTTAATTGCTGCCAAAGGATACTTAAGTAAATTCACTTTTGGAGTTATTTATAGCATAATCTTTGTAGTGATCTTGCTAGCTAGAGTGGCCAACTTTCATTTGTCTGTAACTTGAAGCCTAGAACTAGCTACCTACCCTCCAGCTTTGGGGTCATTGTAATATTGGGTTTTATAAAGCGAGGAATATTAACAAAAGTATTTGTGAGGTTGACAAATTCTCCCTTTAATCAAACGTGCTTGTTGTCTCTGTCCAAAAGGAAGCTAAAATTACAGGATTTGGATAGCTGGTTGATGAATGGTACTGAGCTTTTTCTGATTGAAGAACAAGGGTAGCATTATCCTTTACTTGTGAGAACAGCCCCATTATTGAAGTAATTAAGGGGTATATCCAGATCATTAACCATTTAGATTAGGTAAACTTCTTAGAAAATGATGTGTTAGAGGTAAAGAAAATTATCCAAAACCTAATCTAGTTGGAGCGCTATAACTTTTCATTCCATTTTCCACTTAGTTATATAATATACGAATTGTCCTTGTCGACGACCAAGTTAAATATAAAAAAGAGCTCTAAGGTTTTTTCCACAATTTAAGTTTTTGTAATAATTGATTAT
Source organism: Bretschneidera sinensis (assembly GCA_023935145.1). Taxonomy (NCBI): domain Eukaryota; kingdom Viridiplantae; phylum Streptophyta; class Magnoliopsida; order Brassicales; family Akaniaceae; genus Bretschneidera; species Bretschneidera sinensis. The sequence continues at coordinate 63,617,919 of CM043705.1, forward strand.
ATAATAATCATGGTGTTAAAGTAAAATCTTTTGTGTTTAATTATATTTGAACATTTATAAACGTGTACATGTAAAACTTATTAATATTTCACTCGATTGTATGTGAAAAAACATATTAAACCTTAAAATTGTAGATTTAATATCACTCGATCAATAAAAAAAAATAAATATGTGCACCAAAAGTACCTAAGTAAAAGTAGTATATACTATATAGTTGGAAGCTTACAGACAATTAGTACCATAGTTAACACTTCACTCAGCTTGCATGTAAAGAAAAGTGGTATATGATTGAAAACTCTTAACTTTTTGAGAGATTATTGCTTAGATTTGGTTTGTATATGAATTTTCTTGAATCAAAAGTAATTTTTATCATTTAAAGAGAGAGAGTTTTTTTAAGCTCTCTTTTCCATAAGTACCTAACAGATCTAGACATCGTTTTTCCTTGCTCTCTAACCATTGCTCTAGACTATTCAATTGGTTATCTCATGCTTTAAAAGTGATAGCTTCTCTGTGCATAATAATATCGATATCTAACGCAGGATACATCAGGTGAATGTCAATTGTTCATTAAAAAAAAAGAAAGTAACTCTTTATTGATGAACGATTGGTATACACTCAATGTACCTTCCACTTGGTGCACTAAAAAATTTTACCTATGACAATCATATTTTATAAATAATCTTTTCACTCGTAAAAGAGTACATTTATTTATATCATATGGAACATTTAAAAAGACAAAGGTGAATATGGTCATTTAACATCAAAATCAATGGTGTCTTTGCAAATTTTCGAAAGGTTCACACTACATAAGCTGTCTATAACCACCTCGCTCCCCTGTTTCAAAGCAGAGTACCCACCTGAGATTCTTCAACAGTTAAGAATTTCTCTTTCTTCTAAAAAGATTATAAGGATGAAGAGAAACAAGAATTTATCCCTTCTAGCTTTTCTTTTTTTCATGTTTGTTGTGTTCTTCACATTTTCCATGATTTCGGTCGAGGGAAGAAAGCATCACACCAAGAAGAACAAAACTCATAACCATAAAAAAGACAAGAATGGCAATGGCAACAACCCTCCACCTGACTCAGCTGGTCTACCAGGTCTTGCTCCTGCACCAGCCCCTCTTCCTTATTACGGTTCTTATCCTACCCATTCGAGCATTTTCGATGTTTTATCTTTCGGAGCTAAGGGTGATGGAGTTTCTGATGATTCAAAGGTAAAAATCAAATGAAACCTAAGACATTTACGTTTTTTCAGAGACTAACTCGTTTAGTTGTAAAAAAATCTTCAATTTTCCAGAAGGCTTTTCCATAAAATGTCTTTCAAAGGCAAGTTTTTTCGTGAAAATCTTGAGAACTTTTTACAACTGGACGCGCAATTAGCTATTGTTCTAACTATTGACAATGTTAAGAACACAGGCACTTTTAGCAGCATGGAAAGCTGCCTGCAAGGTGGAAGGGGCTATAGTGGAAATTCCATCAGAATTCAAGTTTCTTATTAAGCCCATAACTCTTCAAGGTCCATGCATGCCTCACCTTGTTCTTCAGGTTAGCTTTCTCTTCTTTTTGAACTGACTTCACACTGATTCTCAAGCACTTTTTTCCTCACTTAAACTAGTGAAAAGGCAAGAAACAATAAGCAAATTCTTTTTGTTAAAAATAAAAAGATAATGTGAGTGGAATTCCAACAGATTGATGGAGCTCTCTTGGCTCCTCCAAACGTAAGTTCATGGCCAAAATCCAGCTTGTTTCAATGGATAAACTTCAAATGGGTACATAACTTCACAATTCAAGGTACTGGAATTGTTGATGCCCAAGGCTCTGATTGGTGGAATCCCTCTCAAATCTATTTTATTCAGGTAATTAATTACTATAACCTTAAATAAAATTCTTCAAACTTCAAAATGTAAAAATTAACTAAACTTTATTAAAATGTATACTGTCATTTTGCAGAAGAGATCCAAAAAACACATACCAGATTTGAAACCAACGGTAAGTTTTCCTTTGGTTGTTTTGTTTATTTTTTTAGGTTCTCAGCTTTGAAAATTTTCAGATTTTTATTATAACTTTTGGTTTACAGGCTTTAAGATTCTATGCAAGCTACAATGTTACGGTCCGCGACATCAAAATCACAAACAGTCCTCAATGCCATCTTAAATTTGACAGCTCTAATGGAGTCAGAGTTAACAACATCACAATTTCTTCTCCAGAGAGTAGCCCAAACACTGATGGCATTCACTTGCAAAACACACAAGATGTAGAAATTCAGCATTCTAATATTGGATGTGGTAAGAACTAATTAACTCAGGTTTATGGAGAATAAACTATGTACTAATTACTAATTAGTACTTAATTATATTAATTTCTCTTATGAAACAAAAGCAATTTGAAGACCAAACCTAAAAAATGTACATTTTTTATAATTAGTAAGGGCCCAGATAGTGCATGGCACATTAAAAGTTTTTATAAGCAGTTTGTCTAACTTTTTTTCTCTTTTGACACTATGCTCTGTGGGCAAAGTAATAGGCATTTAACTAATATCCATTTCTCTGTTTTTTTATAACAGGAGATGACTGTGTTTCCATACAAAGTGGTTGCTCAAATGTTCATATTCATCATATTAATTGTGGCCCTGGACATGGCATAAGGTAAAATAAATTAAAGATATATGGCTAATGATGAGAGATTTCAGTAAAATAAAATAAAAAAAGAATTGTGAGATTTCTAGGGCATGTTTGAATTTGTTCAAAACAAAAAAAAAACAGTTTTGTGTTGTTTCTCATTAAAAAACAAGTTTGGATAGATGTTATTTTGAAGTTGTTTTTAAATCTATCTCATTATAATGGGCTACAATTTACTGAAATAAAATTTATTATTCACTTTTAAATATGTTTTCTTATGAAAAAGGATTGTAAAAAACAACTGAAAGTATCAAAAAGATGTTTTGGAAATAAACATGTTTCTGAAAATATTTTTCATTAACCAAACGTGTTTTACACGCTAGAGAACCGTTTCAATTTTCGAATACACAGAAAATCGTCTTCAAAAACACTATCCAAACGTGCCCCTAAATTTTAAACTTCAAAAGCTACATGTATATGAAGATTTTGAGCTTGTAATTCTGTTCTGATTATTACTCCTGGGTAATTCTAAACTTGTGGTATTTATCATTTACATGCAACCACAGTTTAGGAGGACTAGGGAAAGGCAAGAGTGTTGCATGTGTCTCTGATATCATCGTTGAGAACATCTCAATGCAAAACACATCATACGGAGCTAGAATTAAGACATGGCAGGTATTTACTAAATTTAACCTAAAAAAATGTTAATTAGGCAAATAATTCTGTAAAAAAAATGTTAATTTAACCTTTCATTTCAAAATTAACGTTACAGGGTGGTCTTGGATCTGTGAAAAATGTATCATTCTCCAACATGCAAGTCACTGACGTTAAGGTACCAATAATGATTGATCAATACTACTGTGATAAGAACATTTTCTGCAAGAACCAAACAGGAGCAGTGGCAATATCTGGTGTTAGATATGATCAAATCATCGGAACTTTTTCGGTGCAGCCTATATATTTAGCCTGCAGCAATGATATTCCCTGCACCGATGTTGATCTCATTGATGTTCAGTTGAAACCTTCCTCTGGATACAGAAGTTTTCATCAGGCATTGTGTTGGAATTCTTATGGGAAATCACAGGCTCCATTGCTTCCTTCAAGTATGGATTATTGCTTGAGAAGAGGCGGTGGTTCTGTCAAGAGAGTAGCGAAATCACACGAAAGCATATGCCATTAACTTCCCCCCTTTTTTTGTATGTGCTTCCCTTCTGCAAATTTTATTACTGTGGGAAGGTGATGGATTATAGTTGCTTATCTTTGCAGTGTAATGTAATTTAATTAGTTGGGTTATTTTGAAGTATGAAAAAGTAGTAAAAGGTAATCTTCAAGAGTATGATTGTCTAGCTAAGAATAATATTCTGGCTTGAGAATTTAAAACTTTCTATACAATATTGCAAACCGAATTTTATTTTAGTATTAGTGACACTATTATTTACAATGAAATTAATATTAACTAAAATTATATACAGATTCGAGATGTGTGAGTTTATATACGATATATGTGAAAACTCAAATACGTTTCGCGTGTCACTTAAAGACATGTTTACAAGAAAAAATTAAAATATCCTTCATATCACAATTTTTATGCTTTTCTTTAATTTTTTTGTTAATTTATACCTTGAGAAAATCACTTTTTAATCTTTGAAGAGTCTTTAAAGGTAGAGATGGCAACAAGTTACCTACAAAATTTTAAATATCCATAATCGTATTCATTTTACTTACCCAACTGTCCGAATTTGAAACCGTTAAAACCATGAAATACTATTCGTAATTGCGAAAAATCCATTTATTTTTATCCATACTTTTTTAATTAATGGATACAGTTCGGATCAATTAACCTCGAAAAATCCACGAACTGCTATTTTTATTTACCTAAAATGATAAGGGGTATGTTACCTGTGAAATTTTATATGTCCGTAACTATATCCGTTTAGTTATTTTACTATTCGAATTCGAATCTAAAATTATTAAAAACTATAAAATATTATTTATAATCGTAAAAACTCTTCCTATTTTTATTCATATCTGCTTAAACGAATACAGTTCAAATCGATTAAAAAAAAACACACAAAGTTCCTAATTAAAAGGGCATATTATGAGGTTTAAGCTGGTACTACACGTCGTAAAATTACATAAATTTTAACTGCACTGTGAACAGTATGCTATTTAATTAGTATTATGATAAAGTGTGGGTCAGTCATTGTAACAATTGAAATTAATTAATATTTGAAAAAAAAATGCATATCGATATGATAAATGTTAAATCACGTATCTTTTTCAGAAGAAGCACATAAACCCAGAAGAATCACGATTCACAACATCAAGTCAAAGTTTAACCATTATCACATCTTCACTATGGTTAATAACCCCCAAAAGTGGCAGTAAAACCACATCAGAGGTCCACTAGGTGCACCATCCTAGGTTTTCTTACATATAATTACCATATAATAGCATGCTAACTTTCCAAGGTTGCACTAATTTTCATGCCATTAGGCTATACCCAAAGTTATCTTATGTTTTTATATCATTAGTGAAAGATCCTTCTGGGTCATTCTACCTTGTTTTTTTGTCGTAATAACTGAAAAAAAAAGAAGAAAAGAATATTCATTCAATAATATTTATTTTTCTACCCTTAAAATTACAAAAGAAAGGGCAAAGTTGGTTAGTGGAGAGGCCAGAGAGTAGTTGTGGGAGGCACAAGCTTCCATTCCATGGACTGAAAAAGAAGCAAAAATAGTTTCTGATGGGACCCAATAAATCGTGGTTCAATTGGAAGCCAACACATGGATCTTGGCATCATCAATAGGGCGATGACGCGTGTCAAGCCCCCACGACACAGCAAAGCACACGTGGAGTGATCAGAACGCATGACCGCCACGTCTAAGCAAGATCAGCGGACCTAACTCTCACAGAAGCACGCAATCCCTGATACACGCGACTTACTGATCACGCGATTAAGATTTAACTCCCCAAAACAGGGATGACAGGGGCGAGGTCATCTCTCCCCCACGTGGGCGACCTCCACTCGGACGACTATAAATAGCCTAAGGTATGCAAGTCCAAGACGGAACACTTTTTGATATTCCACACAATCTGCACTGATTTACTTTAAAATTAACCCTCGGCCTCGGCCTAACTAGAGCTTCGGAGCGCCCTCGGAGGTCTCTCCCTCCTCTCCTCCCGAGGGTCCCTTAGTTCACCCCTGTCACTTGTGCAGACCCCAAGAAGCTGACCCTAGGTCATTAGGCATCAACACCACGTCAGCACCAACGGTTTTTTGGCACCAATCGTCCATGGGAAATCATCATCTTTCACTATACAGTAGAAGTGAAGAAATCTAAAGAACTCATATGTTGCAATTCCAAGCTATCCGACCCCATGTTGCACACTTTGGAGTTTCGGGTGCACACTACCAAGCCGTAGTGTGCACGTCCTTGTTCAAGCCGTTGCTAAGTGTGTACGACCGAGTGCCGTAGTGTGCACGTCCTTGTCCGATCCATTGCTAAGTGTGCACGACCGAGCGTCGTAGTGCGCACGTCCCTGTCCGAGCGGTTGCTAAGTGTGCACGGTCGAGCGTCGTAGTGCGCACGCCCCTGTCCGAGCAATTGCTTAGTGCACACTAATGCACACGCCCCTGTCCGAGCAATTGCTTAGTGTACACGCCCTTGTCCGAGCAATTGCTTAGTGCACACGCCCCTGTCTGAGCAATTACTTAGTGCACATGCACCTGTCCGAGCAATTGCATAGTGCACACTAGTGCACACAGGCCGAGCATCAGTGCGCACGGCTAAGCCAAGGTGTGCACACCCTAAGCCGAGCAAAGGCATATGTGCGCACACCCTCGGACGGATCCAGCATTAGTGCACACTAGAGCACACAGGCCGAGCATCAGTGTGCACACCCAAGGCAGAGCAAAGGCATATGGGTGTACACCCTCGGCCTCGATGCAGCATCAGTGCACACTAGTGCACACAGGCCGAGCATCAGTGCGCACGACCAAGCCATGGTGTGCACACCCAAGGCCGAGCAAAGGCATATATGTGCACACCTTCGGCCTCGACCTAGCATCAGTGCACACTAGTGCACACAGGCCGAGCATCAGTGCGCACGACCAAGCCATGGTGCGCACACCCAAGGTCGAGCAAAGGCATATGTGTGCACAGCCTCGACCTCGACCCAACATCATTGCACACTAGTGCACACAGGCCGAGCATCAGTGCGCACGGCCAAGCTATGGTGCGCACACCCAAGGCTGAGCAAAGGCATATGTGTGCACACCTTCAGCCTCGACCCAACATTAGTGCACACTAGTACACACAAGCCAAGCATTAGAGTGCACTAGTGCGCATGACCAAGCCATGGTGCGCACACCCAAGGCCGAGCAAAGGCATATGTGCGCACTCCTTCGGATGGATCCAGCATCAGTGCACACTAGTACACACAGGCCGAGCATTAGTGCACACTAGTGCACACAGCTAAGCCATAATGCGCACACCCAAGGCCGAGCAGATAGATTCCTCCACACAGGCTCGGCCCACTAGCTCTAAGATCCGAGCTGATGGACCCAGCTCCACTCATACTCGGACTCATTTCTCTAAGGCCGAGCAGATGGATTACTCCATACAGGCTCAGCCCACTAGCTCCAAGATCCGAGCTGATGGACCCAGCTCCACTCACACTCGGACTCATTTCTCCAAGGTCGAGCAGATGGATTGCTCTACACAGGATCGGTTTACTAGCTCCAAGATCCGAGCTAATGGACCCAGCTCCACTCATGCTCGGACTCATTTCTCCAAGGTCGAGCAGATGGATTGCTCCACACAGGCTCGACCCACTAGCTCCAAGATCAGAGCTGATGGACCCAGCTCCACTCACACTCGGACTCATTTATCTAAGGCTGAGCAGATAGATTACTCCACACGTGCTCGACCCACTAGCACCAAGATCCGAGCTGATGGACCTAGCTCCACTTACGCTCGGACTCATCTCTCCAAGGCCGAGCAGATGGATTGCTCCACAAGTTTTCGGCCCATTAGCTCCAAGATCCGAGATGACGGACCCAGCTCCACTCATGCTCGAACTCATTTCTCCAAGGCAGAGCAGATGGATTGCTCCACACATGCTCGGCCCACTAGCTCCAAGGTCTGAGCAGATGGTCAGGCACTGCACATGCTCGAACTCATCTCTCCAAGGTCGAGCAGATGGGTTGCTCCACATATGCTCGACTCGGCTTTGTCAAAACATGGTACAATACCCTTCTCATTGCGAGATCGAACCCTACAAACTTCCTTAAGCACATAAATGTACTCAAGGAAGTGGGGGCCTGTGATGGGACCCAATAAGCTGTGGTCTAATTGGAAGCCAACACGTGGATCCTGGCACCACCAATAGGGTGATGACACGTGTTAAGCCCCCATGGCACAGCAAAGCACACATGGAGTGACCAGAATGCATGACCGCCACGTCTAAGCAAGATCAGTGGACCTAGCTCTCACTGAAGCACGCAACCCCTGACACACACGATTTACTGATCACGCAATTGAGATTTAACTCCCCAGAACAGGGATGACAGGGGCGAGGCCATCCCTCCCCCACGTGGACGACCTCCACTCGGACGACTATAAATGCCTGAGGTATGCAAGTCCAAGACGAAACACATTTTGATATTCCACACAATCTGCACTGATTTACTTTAAAATTAACCCTCGGCCTCAGCCTAACTAATGCGTCGGAGTGCCCTCGGAGGTCTCTCTCTCCCCTCCTCCCGAGGGTCCCTTAGTTCACCTCTTGTCACTTCTGCAGACCCCAAGAAGCCGACACTAGGTCATTGGGCATCAATGCCACATCAGCACCAACAGTTTTTTGGCACCAACAGTTTCAAAGTTAAATGCGATTACGTCTGACACACACGTGAGATAGATTTCACTTCATTTGGTCAACAATTGTAATAAAGCAATGGGGCTAGACATGGAATTGCCTGCAGATCCACCGGGCTGGATTTTCCTTGAATGAGGTACAAACTTTATCGTAGAAGCGATTTATTATTTTATTTTTTTAAGCGGAACAAAAAAAAATAACAATAGAATAGTGTTTGATAAATTAAACAGTAATGAAACAGTTTTCAGACATTCAATTTTTTGAAGCATGAACTATTTTATAAACATTTTTTTAAAGGTGTTCGACTTAATTTCGGTTTATAAGAAATAAAAATTATTTTAAAAACTATAAATTTTTAGTATTTTCAGTAAAATTTAGGTCAAGTTATAATTGAATTCACATTGTATATTTTACCGGAAAACCTTTTATAGAAAAGACATTGTTAAGTGAACAATGCTCACTAAATATGCGTTAGGGTGACGATCCATCGATCATCCATTAAAATTAATGAAATGAAAACTTGAAATAATCTGGACAGTATAATTACTAAAGCTCGCACTCAATTTTTTTTCAAATTGAGATTCTTAACTTCGTCTCTACTACAGGATAAATAGACCAAATTAATAAAAAAAATGATATATGTATTTATTTGGTGAATGTTAATCAAATTTGATAAACGAGGGCAAGAGTTAATTAATGTTTAACAACGAATTCTTTGTACTTTTTTTTAATTGTTATATTTTTTTAATATTTAATCCCAAAAAAATTCTATTAAAAAAAAGGGAAAGAAAACATAAGTATGATAATATTTGAGGTAAATAGTATGTGAATTCATAAGAAGATACTTAGGAGTATATCATCTATATATAAGGATGGCAAAAGTATTCGACTTCGGTGAAGCTTCAGAATTCTTCGACTTATCAGGGCATGTATGAAGGAGATTTTATCTCCACGGGGACGGAGGGAGGCAAAGATTTTTAAAAAATTTCGATTTGAAAGGGGATGGGGATGAAGGAGGCAGTCTTCGCCCCGCAAAATCTTTGTCCCGTCCGTTATTACATTGAGTTTTATGTTTTATATAAATATATTATATAAACTTGATAATTACTTAATTACCTCTTATCTATATAAATAGTCATTTAAAGTAGAAACAAAGTTTCATTACTCATTTGCTCAATTACGGTCGCATCACTTTCTTGTTTATACTTATAGATACAAAAAAACATAATGTGTTTTTCTTTTCTTTTTCTCTTAATCGGTTTGGGCTTTGAAAATAGAAAGGGGATGGGGATAGGGACGGGGACAGAGACGAGGATGAAGATTGAGATCTTCGAAAATATTCGACGGGAACGAGGACGAATGACAAAATGAAATATTCAATGGGGATGAAGATGGGGACGAATAGTACTTTTACAAATGGAGACGAGGACGAAGATGACACTTTTCGTTTCAAACCCATCCTATTGTCATCCCTATCCATATATATAATTGTTAACACGTTCTGTGTACCAAAAAAAGAAGCTAGCTCTATGGATTTTTATTAATCACACTTACAACTTTTTTTAAATATTAGCGGAAGAGATTATCGAACTTAAACATATTTTTTGGATTCAAATATGTTCATTAAATCAAAAATTTCAGGTCACACTTACAATTTATTTTATCTATTTAAAATGGAGCTTTATTAACCATAACCACACTTACGGCATAGTTTATCCACTTAATGCGCATTCAATAAATCGAATTGAGAAAGATAATAGGATTAAAATGAAGTGATTCATTTCCTTGTTCCCTTATAAATGATTTTCAATTTCTTTGCTTAGGAGAAAACAAATATGATGACAACTTCATTTTTATTTTATTTGCATGAATTTGCATTGGCTCCGATATTATGAATTCATTTTTTCTTAGTTGCAAGCTAATTATCGTTCGTAAATTTTTTTGTTGAAGCGATATTATATTTAAGTAGTATAATAGTTTATTTGATTACAATATAAATCCATATTATTTTACACTCACATATCATATAGAAACTTATAATACTATCACAATTCAACTAAAACGATGAGAAAAATAACTTATATGAACAAATAACTCACATACAGTAAAAGAAACCTTGCAATACCAGTGTCTCAACCTTGTTCATGACGTAAAGATTTCATCGGCTATGCCCGTAAATCTTGATTAAGGCGGTAAAGGGTTATGACAGAAATTAAAGCTTTTTTTTTTAATAAAAAGTTATCTAACAACGAAAAAATTAAGCACAAAGGTTTTTTTAATTTTTTTTGTTGCCAAAAGGCCAATTATTCAAGAATCAAATTCGAACAAGAGGATCCGATCCCAAACTTGAACGAGTGGAAAGACCTAAAGCTCCTTCACTCAGTAGGGATTTTTTTTTTTTTTTAAAAAAAAAATTTCAATCCAAAGGTTGGTGCTGATTTTTTGAGATAGTAACGTAGTGTTGATGAAGGTTTTATGTGGTGAATGGTGATGCTTAATTAGTGCGTGCACCGTCCAATTTAGGCTCCCTATTCTGAGAATCTCACTGCACGCGCATCACATCCACACATTTTTACAAGGGCAATGGCATAAAGACACTGGGTCCACAATAATTATTCATGCAATCTAGTTTTTTTTTTTTTTTTTTTAAAGATCAATTGCAGTTAATTATCAATTTATCATTACAAAAATTGTGGATATGAAAGGTTTTTTTTTAGAAAAGAAAAAGAATAATAACTTATATATGATTTCATTTGTCTCTTGTTGTAAATAGTTATTTTTTTATTAATATTAAATTAATTTAATATTTATTTTCTTTGAAATATTAGTTTATAGTCAACAAGTTTCTAAAACGTATTTATTTCATAATTTTATATTTTAAAAAATAAGAGTTGAAATTACGACAAAAAATCAAAACATGACTAATTATACAAAACAAAGGGAGTACCATTTTAGTGCCCTAATCACACACTCAAGAGGGGTGATAAAGGACAAGATTAATTCGATTTGGTGATCAAATTAAAATTATCAACTCTGTAGATTAAGGTTTCAACCCTAGGGGGGTGAATGGGGTTTATAAAAACTTTCGCTAATTAATCGCAAGTTTATAAAAACAAGTAATACCACAAGTATGTAAACAAGTAATGTACTGTAAACAAAAGAGTTTAAGGAATAAAAGATGCAAACTCAGTTTATAGTGGTTCGGCAATATCGGATTTGTTCCGACTCTACGTCCACTCTCTTCAAGGAACCTCCTTGAAGTAATCCACTAAGAAACTTAGTCGTGCAACTTCACAGGTGTTGCACAAACCTTACAAGCAGTCTCTTCCTCTCGGAAGCTAATCTCTTCCTTTAAGAAGCTAATCCCTTTACTTTCTGTAAAGTAAATAGTAGAGAAACAACAATGAAAGCTTATACAACTGAATAATATCTCTCTTTCAAGGTAAAACTTGAAGAATGGCTCAACAATAAATATTTCAAAGCTTTTGTGTATTAATGAGCAAAAACTTGATTGAATGCGTAATCTTCTATTTTTTAAATGCTCATTTGAGTGTGTTTATATAGCCTTGTATTAATATGTCCGTTTTGTACTTACTTGGAATGTTTTGGTGCATTTAGTGCTGAAGTCTCGCGTCTCAATAGTCATATTTTTTGAATTACCAGTTGACTGAGTCAAGTGAAAAGTCCCACTTTTAAGGCTATGTATAGTATCAGTCGACTAGGTAGTTCCTACCAGTCGACTGGGGACATTCTGTCCAAAACACCAGTCGACTGGTATGAAGCACCCAGTCGACTGGGGACACGCTGTCCCATACACCAGTATTCTGGTCTAAGTACCCAGTCGACTGGGTTGTCCTTCAACCCAGTTTTTCATTCTTTGAGATGTTTTTGACTTATAAACGTTTAAATAAATAAATTTGTTAAAATACTTTTTCAAAAGGAGCCATAAGACAAGCTAGTTACCTAAACAAGTGAGATTTACAACTTGTTTCAATACTTTAGGCCTATACTAGATCTTCTGTCTTGACTTGGTGTCTGATTCGGGTTGAGTTTTTGTATCTTGATTCTTGGCTATATACTTTTATCGTTTAAAACACTTAGTATTTAGAGTTGTGTTTTATCATCATTAAAATTTAGATGAGGGTCAATAAACTCGAATTTCATTGGATTTTTTTGTTAATGGATTCGAACTAAACGTTTGGATAAAAGGTTCGGTGAAATTGAATCTAATTGATTCAATTTTATCCATCAATTATAATATCATGTAATGTTTTGCTATTTTTTTTTTCTAAATTACTTTCAATATGATTACTTTTTTTATGTATACAAATGCATATTTTATTACTCATTTAATAAAATATAATTTTTTATGTGTATATATTTTGGTTGGGTTTAAACCAGACCGAGACCAAATTAATTTACCGTTTGGGAGAGTTTTAATTGGTTTCTGTTTTCTATAATAAAAAACTAAACCAAATGGAAAAACTAAACCAAACACTCATAGAAAGAGTAAAAATATTTATAAAGATGTAGTATTATTCTTATTAAACTGGATTTGTATTAGAAAAACTATTTTTATTGGTATTTTACTCAACACTAAACATTTTATAGTTATGGATGATAAAAGTCTCGGAACCCAACAGGGACCTAACACTTTGAGACCCGATGGGGACAAGTTTATGAGAAATTTTATCCCAGGGATTTTTAAAAATCCTAACAGGTACGGGGACGTTCCCTAATCAGTTTAGTACTCAAAGCCGATCCCAAAATCTCTATTAATTTTTATGTATTTTTTTATAAATATATTAGTATTGGGTTTTATAATTATAAAACTATCATTAACTATATAAATACCCAATTAAAAAGGATAATGTTTTTCAAGTGCAATTGAGATTTTTTATAGAAAAAATAGACTTAATAAGTTAATGAAGAACACTCGAATTTGTTAAAAGGGATTCTCATCCCCATTTATGAATGAGGTGGGATAGAGGAATTTGGTCACCAAAAATCTCCATCAGAGACAAAGATATATGACAAAATAAAATTCTCACCAAGGACGAAGGCATCTATATCTATACTATTAATAAAATCAAAACTTCTATTTGGTGTTCACTCCTTCAAATGTCTCTTAAATCCCTACTTAAATATATAAATTAAATATTTAAATAAGGTTATATATGTAATTTAATTGACTCAAACTCCCCACATATTCCTCTTATGTTTTTCTCTCCCATTATGCCACTCAAACTTAATTTTTTCACTATCATTATCTTTCTTATCTTTAACCTATATTTTTCTCTCTCACTATCAAACTCAGACTTCTTCATTCTCCTTATCTTTCTTATCTTCAACTCATATTGATTTTTTCTGTTCCTTTTTATTTTCTCCACATTTTTAATTGTTCTTATTTCTTTTTGGTGATTCTAACCCGATTGTTCTTCTCTTGGGGTTACTTTAAAGATTTAGTTTTCTAATGGAGAATATGTGACCATTATGTTTGGCATACTTATATGTAAAAAGATAATTATTAATTTATTGTTTTATCATGTAAAATAATAAATCAACACATATGTAATATGTGTTGAGATGTTAGTATTATATAAACAGAGACGAGGATGAAAAAAGCACTCGTTGCTCCAAATTCTATCTATCATCATCCATATCTATAGTTTCAATATTGTTTTCTTATAAATCATTTTGTAAATCATAAATTATTTCAATAACTAAGCTTATTGGTTCGGTTCAAATTAAATAAGTTTTTCAACACTCATACCTGCTTGGACCCTTATCCCCCATCCAACAAAAGAAAGGTGTAATGAGAAATTACACACAGCATCATCGATGTAGTTTACTATTAGTTAGTGTTTTGAGTTTGTACATAAAAAGTATTTGTCATCAAATTCGACCTATTATCATCCATATTTATAGTTTTAATATTATTTTATCATAAATTATTTTAAAAATCATTTTGTAAATCACAAATTGTTTTAATTGTAAGCTTATCGGTTGAATTCAATTTAAATGATTTTTCAGCATTCGTACCCGTTTGGACCCTTGTCTCCCTCGGGAAAGAGCATCTGTTCCATACATGAAGATTTAGAGTTTCCAAGGTACGTAGATTATTGTGTCATTTTCAATTTAATGTTATGCATTACAATTAATTAATTGTGTGGACACCTTTGCTATCTCATGATTGTCCAAATTGCCAATCTGTTTGGGTTTATTTCTATTGAGATACGCATTTGCTTTGTTTACTGTTTGGACTATGATTATTTAATTTTAATCTTTTGTTGGCTTCTATGTGCAATTATTCATTTAACCTTTGGAACTTCTTTCATTATTAGACAGCTTGCTTATGGAATTCTCTTTGCTGTTAAAAATTGCTTTATGGGTGTTAATTAAAAATTTCTATAAGAAGTTTAGCTCACATATGATTAGAATCAACATTTTCTCTCACTAAAAAAGGACTAAAACCGCCGTTATTCTCTCTCTTGTTTTTCTCTGTCCTTTCTCCCTCCTCTCTTTCCACCGCCGACCACTGTCAACGTCCTTACTGCTGCTGCCGCGTGTTTCAAGGGTAAGACCTCCTTGACCAAACCCTTTTGTTATTTTAGTTAATTTTATGTTTTTTAATTTATTTTTCAATTACTTGAATGAAAATTTTGATTTGATGGTTTATGTGAAATTGAAAAATTGATGTGTTAATTGCTTGAATGCAATTTCAGATTTTATGGGCTTGGGTTTTAGGGGTTTTTTTAATTTATTAGTTATGTAATTTAGGGTTTGTAAAATTAATGGTAGTATGCGTATGATATAAGTTATGTAATTTGTTTGTTTGGTTGCTGAGAAAATGTAAGAAAAAAAATAAAAGTTAGATTTTTGAATGCTCTGTTTGGTTGCTGAAGTCCTAAACTCTCGGCACTCTCCTCTTCCTCTCTCCCTCTCCCTTATTCTGGAATCCCCACCGCGACCCTCCCTGTCTCTGCTCTCCTTATCAGCGTGACAGCGACAAATAAGATATTGCAAGTTCATTGTTTATTTGGATTTGTGGAGTTAGCTCAGTACAAAGGCCTTTGTTGTTCAAAGAAAACAAACAGGGCTATTTAGGCCCAATGTTGAATACATTAATAAATCTGCGGTTTATAGTTTCATGTTCTGTTGGGCCTAAAGAAGAAGTTAGAAATATGGTTTATAGTGTGTGATTTCTTTATACCCCTTCTTTATATGATGATTTTATTAAAGTTCACTCATTCTTCATATGGTCTACCTTGCTTCTTCTGCAAACCAAACTAACGTGGAAATACTTTGCGATGCAGAATTCTCATTGATATGGCAGAGTTGACACTGGAGAGAATGGAGATCAATGAGATAATTCCAGCAATTTCCAGCACTATCTTAATGTGGAGAAGAAGAAAACTGAGAGTGTGTTCAGTTGTAAAAGAACTCTCAAGGTTTTTCAAGAAAATTTTGCGTTTGAAAAGTAATTTGTTGGAAAAGTTTTCTGGAAAAATTGATGAATTTTCTGCAACTTAACACACCCAAAAGTCTACTGTACTCAGGTATGTGAAAAGACGACCTTATCACAACTTTTCTTTTCTTGTGAGTTTTTTGTATAAGCCAGGCTTCGTAGTTCGTATCTATTATTTTTCGATAAAATTGAGGTCATGTATTAGTTCACCACTAATATGATGTTATGTATACTTATTGAACATGTTAAGTCAAAGAGAATTGATCTTTGGATGTATTAAAAAAAATGAAAGAACCTTCATCAGTTTGCTTCACTTCTCTGAGCATCTTAGGTGACTTTGTCAAAAACATGGAGAAAAACTGTACATTCCCTGATACTTGTTCTCGTGATCTTTTAATTTATATATAAAAAAATCTAGATGAAGCAGAATAATCACTAGAACACAGATAAAGCTGTTGATACCAATAGAAACAGATGCCAAATTTCTATGCTGTCATCTGACATTATACGTTTTGGTATTAGCTCTTGAACATATACCCTCTTGCTGGTATTGAAAAAGAGAGAATATAAGCATTCAAATAATATTCTCAAGTGATGACTTCAATCTTCTCATCTACTTTTTTTCCACACAAAAAATGACTCCAAATCAGCAAGAAAAATAATATATCAAATACAACAGTTCATAATGCATCTGCCAAGCAGTAACCTTTAATGGAGTCATCATTTTAAGTGCAACATTTCCTTTATTTTTTCACAGCCATAAGTGTATCTATAAACAATATTATCATTAGATAACTCCATCATTGCAGGCTCATAATACATGAAAATATAGAATGTAAAATCTACTTCTTAAATTGACTTCCTTTACCTATTTAACCTTTGTCACAACTTGCAAAAGATGAAACGAGTAAAAATATACAGAAAAATAAAAAGAATTAACATAATTTCTCAAGTTAGTAACTATATATAACAGTACTGCCTAAAAGATTGCAGAAAACCTCATTATGAAGATTTAGTTGAAGAAAAAATTTATTCGATGAGCCTATAAGCCTGTAAACCCTGGAGGAGAATAAGAAGGAACTACCTCTAATAGAACATAGGAAGCTATATTCATGGGTCAATTTTGGATTTTATGTGAGAGGAAGCATGATGATAGAGTTTAAGGCACAGACAAAACATTATTAGCCATCCAATCGGAGCTAATCATTACTCTTTTTATCGTAAAAGTTTTCTTGACAACAGGCTCCTTTTTATTTAAGCAGTCCACATATCCTGACAATAAGAGAACGCATGTTGGGAAGATTAGGTGAGCTGGTGTCTGCAAAGGTGTTAAATTGACTTTTCCATAGGACTAAGCATATTCTTGATCAGGCAATTGAACATGAAAATGGGTGTCTGAGTCACTTTGAGGTATCAACTTGCCTACATTTTTTTCTTTTTATTTCATTGGCATAGAATTTAGTAGGAATGGAAAAGCTCCATAATATGTTTTAGAAACCAAATGGCTAGCTTATGAATATCATACTATGTTGTAGTTATATAGCTTGCTGGTTCCTCTCTCTTATTTGTTTTGGGCCAACACGGTGTAACAAAGAGTTATTTTGGCTTATCCATTATGTCATGAAAACTTGGGATATTTCATTTATTTAATGAGTTATACAGTAACTTGATTTCACCACACTCATATTTCAAGTGGAATATCCATAACTGTGATATCTGTGATTGACATTTTGTCATGTTACTCATTTGCAGTCTTATTGTATAGTAATCTAGACAGCATTGCTACAATTGTGCTATACTATCATTTTGCCTGTTTTTGTTCTTTTTTCTTCATTCTGATGGAAAATTTTTCAGGTTCTCACTGCCATGGCATTCACCTTATTTGCCCTTGAGAATGTTGACATTGCAGTTATACAGGTTATGCATCTTCTCTCTGCGAACCACTTCTTTAAGAAGTCATACAAAAAATTATTTGCCGAAGAAAGTGTTGACATTGCAATTATAGAGGTTATTCATCTTCTTGTCTGTAAACCACTTCTTTTAGAAATCATACTTTTTTGTGTGATTTTATGTGCTATGTGTATGTATGCGAACACGCATGTGTATGTATATGCCCGTGCATGTGTGTTTGTTTCATGTAGTTGATTTGTTTTCAAGTGTTTGCTTCCCCGTGCTAATTTGTATTTCTAATTTAACAGGCTGGGTTAGGAGGTGCACGAGATACTACAAATATTATTGGTATGCTCTTGAAGCGTTACTTTTTTGAATGTCTTAAAGCTTTTTATGCTTCTATTTGAACAAAGACCTTCATATTCTCAAGTATCATCACACCTTTGTGAATCGTGATCATGCCTAGATTTGGCTGTCAATTTTGATGTTTTTCATGCACTTATTATTATATTAATACATGCAGTTTTCTGAGTTATTTGATGTAAACCTGTGCATGCATGGAAGTCACCAACTTCAAAATGCAGTGACTGCAGTATGTGTGGCACTTTGCCTCCGTGATAAAGGTGGGTGCTTAATTTTGTTGCTTTCAAGTAACTTGTCCATTTTTTTTAATTGTTATTGTTTTTCATTTTGTAGGATGAAACTTGAGTATGCATGGATGAGTGGATGAAGATCTCATTGTAGGAAAGTATTTAAACTATATTTCTTTAGATGTAGAGATCTTGTTTACCTAAAATATATTATGGTTTGTAATTTGAATATTGATTCAATATATTATGGATTTGAAAGATCGAGCTGGTAAATATTGAATTGGAGTAAAAATAATAAATTATATTCTGCATTGTTTAACCAAATATTATATCAAAGAATAAACAGGGCTTTTGGTGAGGATTGTTCATGTTAAAAGTCAGTATAAAGTAAGGAAACTTTTTGCCAAGAGTAAACCTAAGGCAAGTGGAATTATTGCTTCAACTAAATCTAAAGCAATGAAAGTCATTGTCAAAACGTTTTTGCACCTAACAAATTAATTGGACTTCAAGTGAGTCACTTTCTTTTCTGTATAATATTTATGGTTATGTCTGGTTATTATTTAAATCAATTTAAAGCAAATTAGTTTAAATGACAACAAAAAAACAAAACAGGACCTATATGACTACTAACATCTAGCCTGTGAAGTTAATTGGGTAATCAGTGACTAATATTTTTATTGACTTGGTTACATAGATATTTGGTTTCACCTTTTGCGGTTTGACATGTAATGATTGATATGATATGAAATGTTTGAACTGATATTTAAACTTGCAATATGATTCAAACTAATCTTATGTGGTTTAACATACTAGTGGTAGAAGAGAGAAGAAAGAGGGAGAAACATAAAAATGAACAGCAAAGAAACCCAATAAAGGTCTGAGGTACTGAAGTTATCTACAACAAAAGTAGCTTTCTCTAGAGAATTGAAAGCTTGCAGACATTAACTTGGTCACAACAACGGTTGAAAACCACAAAATATAAAATGAAATTACATAAACAGCTGATCGGGCCAGTAGTTAGACATGTGCAGATGCAGTCTCATCAGGGGCTGTAGTTGGAAACTCAGATCTTTTTCCTCTTTCACTTCTGCTATTATCAGCAAATTTCAAGCTTGCATGATGTAAACCTTTCTCCTTTTCTTTTGAATTCCATTCAGACAAGTAGTAGTCTTCTTCTGTGAAGACCTTTTCAGATGATGGACCACAAAACATCCCACCCCATTGCTGGAAGTTTATTAAACATATTGGGAGGGTGCAGCAAATGATCATGACACCCATGAGAGTTATCCCTGTTTCTTTTGAATATTTGGATCCTTTGAAGAAAATTAGTTGAGTCAGGACAGCTCCCACATTTCCACCCCCTCCAGTCATACCAGATATTACCCCCAATGACCTGAAGATAAAGGAGGAGATTAGGAAAATAGGCAAAAATAAATAAATTATAACTGGAAGTGAGATTATATAATGTAAGCAACTGTAGAAAGCTTACCTTCTAGAGACGAAAGGAACCACCCCAAAAGTAAGTCCACACGCAGCTTGGACAAAAACAGAGAACACAATCATCACTATGATGGATGCAGTAAGAGATCCCACCGATCCAAGAATGATGCAGAACACACCTCCCAAGGTTTGCACCACCCACAAAGCCCACAGCCTACCCCTCATGCCAAACCTCTTTGCCACTGCGTCAGAGATCATTCCTCCTGCAGGTCGAGAAACCACATTTGCTAATCCAAAACTTGCTGCAATAATTCCTGCAGTGTGGAGCTTCAGATTGAATCTGTCGTAAAAATATTCTGCAATTATGTTGTCCACGGTCAGCTCCACTCCAAAGCAGTATCCATAAGTCAATGCCAAAATCCATCCCCTGTAATTTGTTATCCCATGATAGAAGACCATTAAAAAATTATCCTTATGTTTATTGCCAGATTTCTGCAGGCTCGTGTAGTTCCCATCTGGCAAATCCTGGCCAAACATCAAAATGGCAAACGCTGATAATGTCTGAAACAGTGCAGGAATGAAGAATGCGATTCGCCAAGCTGTAAATTTGACTGCACCAATGTCGCGGATGACGGAAAACACAAGAGGCATGATGAGTTGTGTTGCGCCACCTCCAAGGTTGCCCCAGCCACCTGCAACACCATTAGCGGTGCCAACTACTGGACTAGAAAACATGGAGCTCATCCAGAATTGTGTTGACACAAAAGTGGCAATGGAGAAGCCTGTGAAAAAGCGTACAAGGAGGAAGGAGATTGGTGATGAGGCGATAGAAGTAAAGTAAACTGCTGGGGCAGTGAGGAGGATCAGTGAGGCTGATGCAAGACGGGGACCAATTAAGTCACAGGCAGTTCCCATGGCAACACGGGCAAAAACTGCACCAGAGACTGATGCAATCCCTGCGTTGCCAATGTCAGTTGCTGTGAGGTTAAGGTTGTCACGTATGATGGGAAGTAGGGGTGGAGCAGCAAACGTGGATACGAAACAAGCGAAAAATGATACCCAAGACAGATGAAATGCACGCATGTGAGGTGCTGCCAAAGAGAACAATCGGAATTCAGTAGCCTTGTGTTCTGAGTCTACAGGAAGAGAAAATTTTGGAGGCTCGGACTCAATTTCGATGCCTTGCACTTCCATTTTTGAATCGTTGGATTGGAGCTGTTCAAACAAAAAGTATCTGTGTGAATTTGGAGAGATTCTAAGTTGGTGATCTCTGTGTGTGTAAACAAACATGGATCTAAATGAAGTTTTTGGAATACTTTATGCTGCTGAAGACCCTCAATGTGAGCTCATGGTTGCTGAATTTTTGTGCCTTTCTTTTTCAATCAAACTAGGATATTCTATAAAAGTGTGGAAAGAATATGGAGCTTTTGAGTATTAAAATGTCTTTTGAATGTTGGAAGTAATTGTGTTAATCTGTGACTCGGGGGATTGTGTGCATGGTTGATGGTCCTTTCGTTGGTGTTTAGAACTCTGCACTTGCCGCCGAGTCTCATTGTTTTACTTTGAATTCATGTGAAAGGTTAGAGTTGTGAAAAGTAGTTTTTTAAGTTTGATTTTTAGTGGTTGGTTGTATGAGCTTAAATGATTTTATTTGAAAGGAAAGAGATGTTAACGTACAAGTTGTGCAAAACATTGACTTTGGAACTTGGATAGCAAACCAAAGCACCGAGAGATTCAACTCTTGACCTGGTAAAAGATTCATAGCAATTAAAAAACAAAAATCAAGACCCAGAAAAAGGAAAAATTATATATACTAAATTCAGTCCACAACAAAAAACTAAAACTTTAAACTTATACTAACCCAAGATAAAAAAAAACCTTACCTTTTCTGCATTGGATAGCTGAAAAACCTTGAGTTGTTTTTGTGAGATTGAGTCTTCTGGCTTTCTGTTACTGGAAACTGAAGAGGAAGCAGTTGAAGATGGAAAAAATTGTTAATGAAGATATGTGGGTGAAAAAAAAAAGATGGTATACGAGTTAAAAATGAGAATCGGAGTTTCTAATCGTTTGAATTCTAAGCAGGACTGTATATCACAGACTCACAGTACATGAATTCTGGCACTGACACCGATTAGACAGGCAGGCACAAAGTCTGAACCGTTGTTGATTGCTTTAGTTTATGCTAACTGACAAAGACTTTAGAGACGACTTGGAATTCTGGCACTGACATCAATTGGACTTCCTTTGTCACGTGAAAAATGAAGGATGTTACAAATTTTCAGTTGTTAATATAAAGAGTGTTGGAGTAATTAATAGATAGGTACCATTTTGTTTATGTTTTAAAAAACGATTTTTAAAAGAATTTATTGTCAGGATATTTTCATTTAATAATCGATTAAGATATTTTGGTGTAGTAAAACTCTGTTGTTATTGATAAATGTAATTTTTACATGATATTTATTAATTTTTTTGTTTTGTTTTATTTATTTTGATTTTATTTTATTTGCTTATACCGTACTCTTTCCTATTTTGTATTATATTTTTTTTAGTTACTTTTTTATTTCATGTTTTCCTAGTAGTAGAAGTATTTTTCATTTCAGTGTATTTCCTTTTTTCAGCCTGTACTTTTTCCTAATTTGTGTTATATTTTTTTTAGTTACTTTCCTATTTCATGTTTTCTTAGTAGTAGAAGTATTTTCAATTTTAGTGTATTTTCTTTTCCTAGAAGGAGTAGTATTGATTTCAGATTTATTATGAACTAATTTTATTTTTCTAGGGTTTTGATGTAGTCTAACTTTGAACATACAATTTAAATTTTAAGTTATTTTATTTTAAGTTTTTTATGTTGAATGTTTATCCTTGATCTTATTTCAAGTTTTTTATGATGTAGTCTGCATAGAAGCTGAAGACGTCTGAAAACACCCATCGGAAGTTAGACATATCCATACTTAAAATGATCACAATTATAATTTCAGAGGATTTTTCAAAATCACAGAGGAGAAAATTTCTGAATTGCTTTACTTGAAATGAACGCTATAAATAGTGCAAGCTAACATGAAGACAATCATCAATTTACAAGCTTAAGAATCAATTTTGTTTAATACTAAGATTTGCTTGGTATCTGTTAAACTTAAATAGTGTGTAAGATTTGTTTGGTACCTATTAAACGCAATCACTTGTAAAGTTGATCAACTTATGAAACTTAGTAAACTAAGAAGACCTATTAAAAAAATAGAGTACGCACAACTATATTTTAGAACTATTATAAAATTTCGTGTATAATTATTTTCTTCGTCAACTTTTACTTTAGCTAAAATAGGATGAAAAAGAAAATTAAAATAAGGAAAACAAAAAAATTAAAAAGGAACATTTTTTTTTTTTTTGTTTTGAATGGATGTCAAAGAAAATGTTAAAAGAAAAGTAACACAATTTGACAAAATTATGTGAAAAATTTGGGTTTAAGGAAGAAATGAGGTAGTCCCAAGTTCAAAAGGCCCAACCCAATCAGCTATACCTAGCAAAGTTAGAACACAAGATTTCCATGGAGCATGCTCGGCCGGTGAGAAACAGCAGAACTTCAAAGAAAGAGTGAAAGATAAACAACAACAACAACAAAAAAAGGTACCTGATTCGTCGCGTGAATCAACAGCTAAAGGAAGAACTAGTTGAATCTTGATGCCAATGGCAATAGAGGAGAGTGAGGCTTTTTTTAGGTGTTAGATTTTTTTTTTAGTTTATAGCTGACTATTGAAAAAAATGAGAAAATCCTAAATGAAAAAGAAGCTTGGAGGAAAGAAAAATGAATGGCAAAAACTGACAGATGTTACGTACACTGTTGGGACTAAATCTTTTGTTTTTATTTGTAAAGCAATCTAGAAAAGAGAGATAATGATTGATGATGATGACGTGGCTGTCTCATGACCTCAACGGGCTTTAGGGCAACCCTCATCAAATTTTCATTATTTTTATGTTCTTACAAATAAAATTGTGCCACCGTTTACTGTATGTTGAACCACGCCAAGCAAGTGCGACGGTTAGCGGGATTAGGGGCGTGCTGGCCATGGTTTAAAATAGATCGAAATTTTTATTTTCATTCAATCGTTTTTTTATATAAAAAAAAGACATATTGATAAATAATAATGACTCATAAAATTAAAAAAAATCTCTCCTTTTTTAAAACTTTTTATTTTTCGTGAGATTTGATCTCAATTGAAATTGGGTATTTATTGTTTTTATTAGTATGTGAAGGTAATTTTTCGATTTTGATTCAAGTTATGATACCTTGGTTCAAAATAGACAATTTAATATTTTGATTAAATTTAATAATGAAATTATTAAATTTAACTGTAAATTATCACATTTGATAATATTTTAATTATCAAATATAATAATTTATCATCAAAATAATTATTTTGCTAGAAAATATGAATTCTTCCCAAGTTATGAAAAACAATGTGACCATCAAATGTTCTCCAAATGTGTCCCCTGCATAATTACAACTTAGCCCATTTAATGCTATCCACTGCATAAATTACTTTTTTTTATCAGTTATCATGTGGATCCATTTTAAATATTTTTTTATTGAAGAAATAGAATAATTGATAATTTGTTTCTAATTTATGCAACCTATCCGAAGCTCTCTCCATCTTAGTGCCGCTGCCCACCACCGCTATTGCCTATATCGGTTTTCTCTATCCGTTCGCTCTCTCTCTCTCTCTCCCCTCATTTCTCTCCACATTGCAGCTCCACCAAAACAAAGAAATTACTTTCATATGCGAATAAATATAATAAACACTCAATTTTGATTGAGATCGACTCTCGATAAAAACTTTTCGAAAGAGAAAGATAAGATTTTTTTTTTTTTAAATGTCATTATTATTTATTTGCGAGCTTCTTTTTTTAAAAAAATAATGGTTGAATGGAAACAAATAAAAAAAATCAAAATATTACAGTCCGTATTAAATAATGACAAACAAACCTTTGACTACCGCACATGCTTGTCACGGTCCAATCTAAACCGTTACTTGCAAAAGACGGGAGCATTTTTCAACCAGAAGAACGCAAAAATGATAAAATAAAATAATAAGTGAAGCCATGAAGAGTCGCCCTAGAGCCCGTTGAGGTTGGCTGAATAAGGTAGCCAACATCTCTCCATCTCAGCTGCTCATCTCTTTTTTTTCCTCCAATTCACAGCAAATTAACCATAGGATTTGGATCCCCTCTTCTCATCCTTTCTCAACCGTCAATGCATTTTCCTTCCCCAAAGCCGTGTAAAAAAAAGCTATCAAGCTTCTTCTACAAAGTGAACTTTATCATTTTTCCCAGTTAGCAATAAACTCAAAAAAATCGTACCACATAAAAAAGTCTCACTCTCTTCTTTTTCTATTCTTAATAAAAAATATTAAAAATGAATCTCAAATGATAGCTGATGAAAATAAAAAAGATTATAAAATAATTTATGTAGTGAAAAAAGCCATCGGAGACTAGAGAAGAGAAATACAAGAAAACAAAAGTAACCAAAGTTGAAGTGAAAAAGATCAATGTAGAAAACGTAATGAAAATTTTCAAATTTTCATTAATTCCAATAAACTCCAATCACCTTATGATTTATATAGAACATATATTGAACAAGAACATTTAATATTTAAATTTGTTACATTTGATTAGTTATGTTCTTATCTCCTTGAAGTTGCTATTTTCGAATTCACCACCATACCTTAAGAATTCACAACAATTACAAACTATGTGATCTCTAAATATCATCCATACATGGCAAATCCCAAATTAGGATTTCTCTCTTAATTAGCTATCTCTTTTTTTTTTGTGAAAAATAAGAACTAAAATTCTAGAAGAAATTTGTGAGTAGATTATGTACCAGCAAATTTCTGCACGCTCATAAACTATTTACAGTGTTATAGTTATGTGCAATTAACCATTAATTGCAAACTAAATCCCTCTAGTCATTTCTTCTTTTGTGTGTGACTCTTTAGGTTTAAACTAATTTGATTGTAGTTGTAATTTGAACATTTTCCAATTAATTAGAACTCATAATTTATTGTGAATCAAAACGTCTTTTGATTCTCCCATTTGTATGAATTAATTAATTGTCTATTAAATTAATTCATAGGGTTTCTACTATCATAAGTGACACTTGTCAGCATATTATGACTACCCAGACAGTGCGAATTTGATTGTGAAGCCTTTAATTTTTCTGTTATCAGTTGTCACACAATTCAATCTTTCTATCATACAATATCCCGATTAAGCTAAATAGGGTATAGAAGTACTGTCAAACCCTTAACATTAATTCTATGTTTCTAGATCTCAATAATATAATTCTTATAGTGAAATTATAAACTTCTTTCTAAGCCTTGGTAAAAAAAGTTCTCGAATTATATCTTAGTAAATTACATAGGACATTATCTTCTTTTACTTAGGAGTAATAAATTCCTTACTGTATATTCACATACCACCATATGAAACCCATTATATCAAATTACTACTAATTAATGATCTATGGATAGAATCGTAGTAAATAACATCAAAGTATATAAGTTGCATACAAGATAGCCATTGCACTTCAGGTCTAACGATCACATACACAACTGTAACATAAGACTATCTATTGACAGGAAAGTAAAACTCCATTATGTGTCCTTAAGTGGAATCTGAACTCATTCTCCAATAAGCACGCACATATTTGTTTTAGTGTCTACCAAATAAGTGACATTGAAATCAATCACCCTCCCAATTCAATAAACATAAAGTTTCTCAATGGCCAATTCGAGATGAAAGATCTTGGCGTACTCACCTATTTTCTTGGCCTCAAAGTCTCATATAGTTCTGATAGATTTTTACTCTCATGCGAAATATGCCTTGGATCTCCTTTCCAAGGCTGAGATCACTGACTCAACTACTGTCACTACTCCTCTCGAGCCGAATGTCAGACTTACCCCACTCGATGGTTCACCTCTTCAGGATGCCACTCTATATCGCCAACTGGTTGGAAGTCATGTATATCTTAATGTCACTCACCCTGACATTGCCTATATCGTTCATCAGGTCAGCCAGTTTTTGTCCGCTCCTCGGACCACCCATTACTTGGCTGTTCTTCGCATTTTTGGGTATGTCAAGGGTACTTTATTTCATGGGCTTCACTTCTCAGCTCAGTCTACTCCCGTCTTACAAGCCTATTCTGATGCCGATTGGGCCGAAGACCCCACCGACAGATGTTCAACCACTGGTTACTGTTTCTTTTTGGGCAATTCTCTCATTTTCTGACGTAGTAAGAAACAAACTGTGGTTGCTCGCTCCAATACTGAAGTTGAATATCGTGCCATGGCTGATGCAACTCAAGAACTTCTCTGGCTTCGATGGCCACTCGCTGACATGGGTATCTCTTTTCCTGCTGCCACTATCCTACACTGTGATAACAGAAGTGCTATTCAGATCGCTCACAATGATGTCTTCCACAAGTATACAAAACACATCGAAAATTATTGCCACTTCATCTGTCATCACATTCTTCATAATACGGTTAGTCTACAATCCATCAGTTCAGTCGCTCAGACAGCTGACATTTTCACTAAGACTCATCCACCCGGACACTTTCACTCTCTAATTTCCAAACTCAAGTTCACCTCCCACTTACCGTCTTGAGTTTGAGGAGAGATGTTTAATGTATTATATGAGCTTATTAAAATTGAGTCTCACATAAGATAAAATTTTTTCGAAAGAGAGATTTTCTTTCATTCTAGGTGTTACTATTATTTATTATGAGGTTTTATTTTTAAAAAAGGTGATAATTAAACAAAAAAAAAAATAAATAATGAGAACGAGGATTGCGATCCATATTGAACCATGGCAAGCACGCCTCCAATCTCGCGTGACCGTTGCACTTGCTTACCTGAGAGGGTAGATTTTTCAATGGAAAAAACACCCCAAAAAAATAAATTGATGAGTGAAGCCGACCATGAAGGGTCGCCCTAGAACCCAGTGAAGTTAGTTGCACAAAGCAGCCAACATCATTATTAATTGCATTGTAGCCTTTCAAGTGTCATTAATCGGTAAAATTATTTAAAAAGTTAACAGTATAAAAAAAATTTGATCTTGATTTTACGTATAAATATAAAAATAAATGTGATATCTATTATGAAAAAAATATTATGATTTTTTATTACTGCAAATATATATTTTTTAGATTTTTATTATCAAAAATTAAAAAAACAAAATATTAGCATGCAAATGAAAAATCTCAAAAATCATTTGATGATTTTTAAATAATTTATAGAGTTTATTAAAATCATATTTTAGTGTATTAAACTATTTCAAAAAAAATATATTTTATTAATAAAAAAATAACGTTGAAATTAATTAAAATTTTATGAATTTTTTAAGTTAAATTCTTAATTTAAAGACTTTAGTGCTTGACTGTACAATTTTCTTTTTTTAATATAATCACATGCGGATATAAAAAGAAAAGAATAAATGCATTCTGTAATGATAAGTTTGGTCTTTGAGATAATAGTTTTTTCGTAAAATTTTGGATTTAAATTCTACCGCTGTACATCTTACGATTTATATCATTTACAAGATCTTAGGATAAAAATTATAAAAACGATCGTATCGTTATTAAAAATTAATAATAATAAATAAATGCACTACGTAGTTGTAGACGGTAAAGCGAGAGCCAGGCCAACTGTAAGTGAAGTGTCCAATGGAGACAAAAAGTTCAAGTAAGTTGAACTTCTACGAAAGGGTAATTTAGTAATGTAGCAATCTTTGAAGTACGAAAGGGTAATTTAGGTACACCACCGGAAATTGTCAGGCAGGTTACTCCCGATAATTCCAGTTAAAATCCATGGCGTTTTCCGTCAATTCCAATCTATCAGATAAAAACAGCGTTTCCCACCCACCAAGCCGGCAACCTCATCATCACCACGCCGGTGACGGAATTCCTAAACTCCCTCAATCATATCCTTCCACATCACTCTCTCCCCTCCCCACCCTTCCATACACGTGTCGCCTCCTTCACCGACGCCGTCATTCCCTTAGTTTCCCCGTCAACCACACAAAACAATTAACAACCCCAAAAATATTCACCAACACCATATCTATAATCACCAATTTATTTTGACATAAATCTCCGGTCAATCAAAACCCGACTTTTCTCTATCTGTCTATCTATCTCCTTTTAACGTCCTTCCTTTCTTCCCTCACCTAAATTACGTGATTGATCTGATTCACTGTTTGCAGATCTATGGAAGACGATGAGGAGATCCAATCGCACACATCGGCGACCTCCGGATCTCCGGCGTCGTCTTCGTCTCCGTCTCCACCGAACGGACGGATCACGGTGACGGTGGCAGCCGTGGCTCCCCCACCACCGATATCACCGCCACAAAACACGCTAGCGCTAGCG
Source organism: Bretschneidera sinensis (assembly GCA_023935145.1). Classification (NCBI taxonomy): domain Eukaryota; kingdom Viridiplantae; phylum Streptophyta; class Magnoliopsida; order Brassicales; family Akaniaceae; genus Bretschneidera; species Bretschneidera sinensis. The sequence continues at coordinate 63,647,225 of CM043705.1, forward strand.
CTTCCGGCCCAGCCCAGCAGCAACAACAACAGCAAGAGCAACGGCGGTGGTGGCGGCGGGAGGGAAGACTGCTGGAGTGAGGGCGCTACAGCGGTTTTGATCGAGGCGTGGGGGGAGCGATACTTGGAGCTGAGCAGAGGGAACCTGAAGCAGAAGCACTGGAAAGAAGTGGCGGATATCGTTAGCAGCAGGGAGGATTACACCAAGACTGCTAAAACCGACATCCAGTGCAAGAACAGAATTGATACTGTCAAGAAGAAGTACAAGCAAGAGAAGGCCAAAATGGCAACGGTTGGTGGGCATAGTAAGTGGGTCTTCTACGAGAAGTTGGATCGGTTGATTGGTCCAACCGCGAGAATCCCAGTTTCTGCTAGTAGTAGTGGTGGTGGTGGGCTATTGCAGAGAGTTCCTGTGGGGATCCCCGTTGGGATCCGTTCGAATCAGTACCAACTTGAACAGCAGCAGCAAATGAAGCCCCAAATAATGATGACGATGAAAAAGAACCAAACCCAGAGGATGCAATTTCGAAAGCGGAATCCTGTGGAGACCGAGTCAGAATCAGAGCCAGAGCTGTCTGCGGAATCCGCAGATAGTCTTCCTCCACCACCACCATCACCAGCAGCTCAGAAGAGGGCGAAAGTCGCGAAGAGGAAGATGAATTCGAATGCAGTGAAGGACGTTGGAAGAGGGAGGAAATGGGGGAATTCGGTAAAGGAGTTGACACAGGCGATACTGAGGTTCGGAGAAGCGTATGAGCAGGCGGAAAACGCCAAGTTGCAGCATGTGGTGGAGATGGAGAAGCAGAGGATGAAATTTGCAAAGGAGCTGGAGTTGCAGAGGATGCAGTTCTTCATGAAGACCCAGTTGGAGATTTCACAGCTGAAGCATGGGAAGAGGGCTGGCAACACTAGCAATCATCACAGTAACAACAATAACAACAATAGTGATAGTAGCAACTAGAAATAGGTTTTGTTGTTTAGAGTCAGGTTTTCTCTGTTGTTGAAGGGTAAAGACCCCATTGGTGGTGGTGAAAATTTGTATTGATGATTGGTAGTTTCTTTCGAGTGTATCTGCCTATCCTTAATTTATGACAATTTTAATTTTGTCAATATCTAAATGTTCCATTAAGGTTTCATACACATTGTTGCACATTATTAAAACAGCTCCATTGATGGTACATAGTATGCAGTGCCAGCGCCCTGTCGCTTCTTGCAGCGGTCAGCAACCAGATGAGAGCCCTTTGAACTTCTCTCTCTTTGATCTACATTTTCTGTTCTCTCCGCCCCTCTCTCTTACTCTTTCTCTCTCTTCTCTGTTCGCAGATCCTAACCTATCCTGCTTTCAACCAAAACAGGTAATGTGTTATTTGCACAATCTCTCTATTATGAACTGTTTTTGTGGAGTTTGGGGTGTTTTTTTGTGTGGATATTTTAGTTGTTGATTTGTCATGAATTGTTTGATGAAATTTACTTTGAAAATTCTTTTTCCAAATTAATGTTGTGGGTGGAATATGACACATTCATAATGTTTTGTTGTTCAAAGGTATGGATATTTGATTTGTTTGGTGGAAATAGCATCTGGTGTATTTAGTTGGGTGTGCATTTTTGCAATTTTGGTATCTTTTGAATGCCTATTTTGTAGTCTATGTAAAATGTTTTGAATAGTGCGTTAATGTTGTTCACACTTTGGATGTCTTTCGAATCGTTTCTGTCTCTGCCAAGATCGTGCCCTCATCGAAGTCTCTCCACGTCAGTGACCATCATCAACATTAGGACATGTCAATCTCAGTCAAGTTATCATATTTCTTTAGTCTTATCATTATTATCATTAATTTTTTGTTGATCTAGTTTTGATTCATTCTAATTTCTATTTTTTTCTCAATTTGTTAAACTTTGGTGTGCAAAATCAAATCTGGGTATAAAGTCTAGGTAGGAGAAGCGAGGGGATCAGATTTTAAGATCTGTAATAAAGTTTTGGATTTTCTTTTCTCTCATGTTCTAGGTTGGTTATTGATAAATTGGATTTTTATTGAATCAAACAGAAGCTGTGGTAAAAAATTACAGAGCTCTCATCAGCATGATTAAAGATCAACAGGGCAGCAGCATGTAAGATATAGAAACATGCTGCATGTAAGATATAGAAACAGAGTAGATAATTTATAATCCCAGTATACAGAGTTAACAATCTTAACCATAACAAAGAGAAATTTATGTTAAGGTCTCTGATGTAGGACAAGATAGAAAAGAAAATTACAAAATTATAAATTTGCTCCCAAACCCTTCTGTACCCCATCACTCTCTCTACCTGGTAATTGACACAATCAGTTCAATAGTTCTTTGCACAAACTTGCCATTGACATGGCAAATTCCCAATGAGTAAATACATGTGAGCTCTCTGTGTTTTGTTTTCATCCCATAGTATACTTTGAAAGCTTCAACATACTTGACAGGAAACAATGATATTAAGGTACTATAAGAATATTAAGCCACAGTTATCTTCTTCACTAGAAAAGAAGTTTGTACAAGATACAAATATTTACCATCTCTGCAGGGAGATTGAGATTAAATGATTTATAACTTAGCCTTAAAACTGTAAATCAATTACAGGATGTGCAGCTGGTTATTGCCAAGATATTCCACAAAGTTACTCCTGACTTTCTTTTGCCAGTGTCAAATTTGTGACCATTCCCTTCATACTTGATGTAAACTGCCCACCACACAGCTTCTTTAGCTTTGTCAGGATGCTCCTTTCATGGTCATCAATAGAAGTCCTGTCGAAAAGTAGCCATATAACAAGCTTCTTTCTGCACAACTCACATAATATGAAGGTTTGTTAGCAATAAATGAAATCATAAATTAAAATACATAATATAGTGAAGTTATTTTGTGATAGCTCACATCAATTTCTTTCATATGGAAGCATAGGAAGAAGAGTATAGGCTCTTCGTATCAAAGCATAGGAAGAGGAGTTTAGACATTTCCTAAAAGCTGCAATTCAGAGCCCAAAAATATGAATTTGAAGAACATTTTCAAGTACTTTTTTTTAATATATATTTGTATTATGGTTTATGTTTTGTGGTTTTAAAAATTCCTATTTTTAAAATTTTATCATGATTGTGGAATTTTGGTGATTGAATTTAACAATGATTTTTTTTAAAAAAAATTTGTGGGATTTTTTGGTTTGATTTGGAAACTTTAGGAATTTGAGATTACCTCTCTCCATGATGGTTCGCTGACCATGTTCCAAGGGTCAAAAGCAGAAAATTGTGCACCTCCCTCTGCAGGGTAAGTGTATGCACATGCATTGCTCCTTAGATCATTTCTTATTCTAAAATGGAAGGAAGCCTAAAGGAAGAAAAAACTTGATAAAGATTTTAGTACACCCATTTGAATTAAACAACTTCCGGTAACTTCTCACCAATCCAAAAAAAAACTTCTTGTAACTTCTCTCCACAATTTCTTATAACTTCTCATTCTTTTCCATTTAAAAGTCACCAATAATTCACCATGACTCAACTTTCGTTTCTACTTTTCTTACAATATTGGCAGTATTGCAGGCTCTGCACAGAACTCTTTGAGTTTGTTGTGTGTTGTCTCCCTTAAGTGTGGTAGATGCTGTTATTGTTGTTCTAGGTCCAAGGATTAGTACCAGAATTCAATATTGGGTTTCAACCTCATGGTCGTTTCCATGGTTCTGCAAAGTTAATGCAAGAGGTTTCTATTTATTGTAGGAGACACCGATAGTTGTCTCTGTTCAGTTCATTTAATCATAGTGTTTCAATTGTACTTCGACTTTTTATACTTAACAAAAAAAGGAATTTACTTATAGAAAAAAGTACTTATTTTTATAACATACGAGGAATTTAATGAAGGTTTTCTTTGATTTCATGGCAGGGTTGTAGTATATATAAGTGGATTCAGGGAATGCAATCATTATGGGATTTTCCATTGACAAATTTCTATGAGGGGGGAAGATTCTTAGAGTATAGAGCAGTTGGTTGAGCTATTTCTACAAATTTTACAATGATGATGAGGTCATCTCTTACTCTTTGTTGATAGTTATTTTTGTTTTCATTTCTATGATTATAATGGTTCTGCATTGTATTTGTTTTTAAATTTCATAAATAAGCGTAACTTATCTACTTACAATGTGATGTTCCTCTGCCTTGAGTTTCTTCTCTGCGCCCCCCCCCCCCCCCCAAAAAAAAGTTTTTGGCCTGTGAGTAGCATATCGATGTGTCCTACTATTGCGAATAAGCTAGTGTAATAATGTCGTATATTAAGAATTAATGATGGTCGAGCTTTTATTAGTGAAACAATCATACCAACCCTCCATGTCATTATATGAATGATGAAAATTGTTATTGGTAAGAAATTAAGAATTATAGCTATCATTTCTCTTTAGCATCATTGCACCAAGGGTGTTTCCTCTATCTTGAGTTTCTCATGTTTGTTAATTGATGTGTATTTTGGCTGGCACCATTGTTTCCAACATGAAGACATGGTTTTTTTTTTTTTTTTTTTTCTAGGAATACACTCTAGGTGTCCGTCAAATTTACTCAATGACCTTTGAATTCCATTATCATTATTTGTTGCAGAATTAATCATTTATGCTTTTTTTTATGAAGCATATTTGCCCATTAATTTTGTTTTGCATTGTTGCGAGATTGATTTTATTTCTAGATTAAATTGTCTTTTTTCTCCAGGTTAAGAACAGGGCATGCCCTTAAGTGACCCACTTTCTTTATTATCTTGTGACAATCTGTAGGATTTTGTGCTTATCATGCAATAAATTGAATGTTTAGCCTGTGAACTGTGGTTTAATGATTAAGGTGTTATGTTTTAAAGCCACAAAGCTGTTATGTACTTATGTTTTCGATGTTTTTAATCAACTATTGAAATAATCTACTCAAAAGGAAGTAGTGCAGCTTAAGTAGTTGGGAATTAAAAAGGATTGTAGGTTTTAAAAAAAATCATTGGGTTAATGGGTTTCTTTTCATGTTCGGGATTGCGGTATAACTAAAAGACCTATGAGTATCTGCAACAATCTACAAGAAGAAAAGCCAATCCAGTAAATAGATACTCAACTGCATTTCCTCCAAAAGATCTCACAGATACAAAATGCTGTTAGCGTATTACTTGATTTGCATGACGTTTGTAATCAACCCTTGCAGCTCTTAATACCACAGCTCCACCACCTCAACCAGTTGTCTCCCCCACAACAAGTGTTGATTCAAACAAGGAGGATCAGGTATGGTTTTTGCAATTGCATGCTAAATTATTTACTATTTTCATTTGGAAATGCATTCATGGGATTCTCTTGCCAATACGAGCACCAACTTGCGTAAAATGCCTAGCAACTGTTTGGCATGGGCATCTTTGTTTCGTTAATCATAATTTGCGAACTGGGACAAAAAAATGACTTTTTTTTAATCTTTTCAATTCGAGAGATTTGTACTTGCGTGTGTTGGTAATCTAAGCGGGTGATGGGGCTTGGTGTTAATTGTAATTAATGAAGGCCCAACAGGAGAAACCAACGGATTGCCTAGAGCAAAGCCCAGTTCCGTGGAATGGAAGGAAAGACCCAATGGCTACCAAAAGGAATTTCCCGACTCAAATTAACAGAAAAGATGACTTGGATCGTAATGGTCAGGCCCCAAGTTTGTCTGTAGCACCAATTAGATGCCATATCATTCCCCCAAAACAGAACCCACTTACTTGACTGATTAAGGTAAGTAACATCATTTTTAACAGTCAATTAGTAACGTGTTTATAAGGTTGATTAATGTAGCGAGTGATTTGACATTATAATGAGTGGGTTTTTTTTTTGGTTTGTTATTGGTTTTTAATTGGGTGTTAAAATAGGTGTTAGTTTGTATGTTAAACACATGTTTTTTACATCATTTTTAACACTAGACAGTCTACTAGTAATTTAGCGACTCGTGTAAAATTTTTAACACTGCTACGAGTCATTCTTGGCTGCTAATTGGTATTTTTAAGTGTTAAAAATGAGTGTTAATATATCACCCTTGGAATGAGGAAAAATTCAAATGGTCGGGTGGAAGAAGCTCATTCGCTAGCCAAAAAAGAAAGAGAAAATGGTTAGAACGTACAACCATGAAGCTGAAAAGTGAGCTTGAGAGGAAGAAGCTGGGAAGTGTACCAAAAATGGGGTGGGGTGGACTTTATAGAACATGGGACGATATTGATAATAGTAGTCCACAGGTAATCCTTAGCAAGCTCTCAAGTATTTTAGTAGTGGGTCACTCAAAGTAGTTGAAGTAGCAAGTATCTCAGTAAGTCAGGCACAGAGATAGAGTCATAGAGAAAGAGAGAGGGGGAAGGAAAGATTCTTGTCTACTCTTCGTCTATGAAATATGTATAGCATAAAGATGTTTTAATTATTAAATAAAAAAAAATATTTTCATTTTTTTTTTTTCATATTATCTAGTGATTGAAAATACTTTTGTGTCATTTTTTATGTATAAACGAGAATATCTCTCAAGAGAGGGACGGAGTTTTTTCCATTGGTATCAATATTTTCTCTCTTCTTTCCGTTAATTTATGGGCTATCATGGGGCCATTCTAAAATAAGAAGCCTTGTAATAGAAAAGGAACAAAGAAGAAGTTTAGAGCATGTTTGGATAGAGTTTTCGAAAATTGAAATCACTTCTCAAAAACTCTTTTTTATATTTGGTAAACAGTTTTCAAAAGTAATTTTTTAAAATAGTTTTCAATTTTTTTTTTTTTAAAAAGCTGTTTTCTGAAAACTCCAAATTGGTGTTTTCTGACATAATTTTCGGAAAATAGCTTTAAAATCAGTGTTCACTTCTCAGTTTTATTCTTCCTCTATGCTATATAAAAAATATTAAAATATTAAAAATAAAATAATATTAATTTTTTTTAAGTATTTAGTAAATATGATAAATAAAATTAACATAGATTTTAAATTTAAACTCAAAGCTAAAAATAATTACAAGGTGTATCAAAACAATTTTCAAAATAAGATTATCCAAATAATATTTCACTGTTTTCTATTTTGAAAATAATTTTCGAATTACAGTTATCCAAACATGTTTCTTTCAAAAAATATCAAAAAACTATTTTCAATACTATCCAAACATGCCCTTATATTTAGCCGGTCAAAACATTCTTCGTAATACACAAAATCTATTTATATAAATATAACGAACAAAGATTTTGTTCTATAAACTAGGAAAACCTGACAAGACAAACCATTATTAAACCTGGCTATTAATAGGAGAAAAAAAAGAGTAGTCAGGGTAATTCCGAGTCAAAAGATTTTGTTTTAGCAAATCAATTTCAACCCGTAACAAGGAAAACGTCCCCTAAAACCCCCCATATAAAATTATAAATCCCCAAGAACACAATCAAAAAATTTAACCAAAAATGGCTTCCATCAATACCCACCAAACCACTTTCTCATTGGTCTTTCTCTCAATTGCAACAATCCTCCTCCTTGCAGGCCAGGCCAAAGCACAGGACTTGTGCATAAAAACAAGCTACCCAGAGCTTTGCGTGGCAGCCGTGGCAGGGATTGTAAACCCAGAAGTCGCCACAGAAGCAGCAATCAAAGCTTTGATCAACCAAGTCAAACTAGCCAAATCCTTAGCCGCTAAGAACAAAGCCGCAGTCTGCAGCTCTGTCTTCGGTAACGCCATTAGCGACTTGGAGAAGTCACTGAGCTACCTCAAGGCAAATGACAAGGCCAGCCTTAACATCAATCTCAGTTCGGCGCTGACTAATTTTGTTACCTGCTCTGATGCTTTAGAGGAATTTCCTGGTAATGGTAATGCTAAAGCTATTGTTGATACGAGCGCCAACTTGCGTAAAATGGCTAGCAACTGCTTGGCATTGGCAACTTTGGTATAATTACCATATGGGAACATAAAAGAAATAATTTTTCTTGAGTGGTTTGTTTTGGGTATTGGTGAATTTGATCAATCTAGTTACTTGGGGGTGGAGCGTGGTGTTAATGTTGATTTAATACTGGATGTATTAATTGTAATTAACCATGTTCATTGTTCCATTGAAAGGAGAAGGCAAATAAAATAAACATTGTTAAATAGTTATGTTATTTGGAATTGGGTATCAGTATTGAATACATGTTTGTTTCGTTCAACCTTAAAAATGTTTTTGCTAAAATGATACTATCTGAGTTATCAATTTTTTCAAAATCTTTAATGCGATGGAAAAAAATCCAACTACCTCCTTGAAAATTTCATTTTGTAGCTAACACTCATTCACATGCAAGTGAGGATAAATATTCTTACACATGAAAAATTAATGAGCAGCCATAGATAAGAAGCAAGGTTCCCATGAACTGAACACAAGATCATAATACCATATTAAAAAGATAGTTGGTTGTCAATTATCTCAAAAGACTTGTTTAGCATCGTTGTCAATTTTTGTGTTTTATTTTTATTTTGCAAAAATTGAAATTGTTTTGTTAGTTTGGTTCTAAATTTATGTTTTCAATGTTACAGAAACAAAAACCTATGTAATATTGATATCATTGTCAATTTTTTATTTCTTGTTTTCAATTGTTATGTTTCTGTTTAGTTTTCAAAAACGTAAAATACATTTGGTATAAAAAAAACTGTTTCCTGTGTTTCTAAAATTGAAAACCTAAAACATGTTTGGATTTACACGTACTTATCGTTACGATCTTTATTATAATCTTTGGTATGCTTCTCTTTATATTACCCTTTTCTGTTTATTGTTTATAATTTTTTTTTACTTGTTATCTGCAACACGTAATATTTGTCAGTAATTCTTTAAACTTTTATTATTTATTGCATTTAATTAAAGTGGAATGTGTGAGATAAATAGAAATATTTTATGATCATTCATGCCTCATTCTTACATTTTTTAGTAAAAAAACTCATACTTAATGGTAAAATTAATATATTTTATGGTAGTTTTTTTATCACCGAGTGATTTTTTAACATTAAAAATAATGTTATATTAGTAAATATATCTAGTGAAGTATGATGTCTCATTTTTATGAGAGTTACCGTATAATCGATCCCGTAATCAACACCATCTTATGCTCACTTATTCTATAATTAACATTTATATATCAATACATAAAAACACAAGATAAACCTTTCGAAAACATGCTATGAGAAGGCAATATGGTCATAAGATGGGCAAAATAATAGTAACTAAACCTCCGTTTGTTTCAGAGGAAAATGACAACTTAAAAATCAAATATATGTAAAATACATAAAAATATAGATTTCAATCAAAAAATTTATAATTTTACATTAAATTGGTTTTACATTATAATACAATTTAATATAAACAAACAAAGTGTAAATTACTATTACTATTACTATTTACTACTCTTTATTATCTATCTATTACAATTACCATAACCTTTGGTGTCCATCCAATTTAAATTTACAAAATTCCAATACATAAGTATGAAATCAATGTATTATTAAAGATAAAATTGTCAACAAAATCACTAAACAATCACTCTTTTTTTTTGTACTAAGAGTATTTTCGTTAAATTAACTCACTCTCCTCACTCCCCTTTAATCTCTCACGTGATATCTCCCACCAAACACTTTTTCTCTCTCATTTCCTCTTGCAATTATCACCAACACTACTCTTCTTGCAATTATAACTCCCATTTTTCTCTCACCAAATGCAATGAAGATACGGGAGAAACCGGCAAAATTAGTGTCTTGAAAAACACTAAAAATTTGAAAATTTTGTTTCTTTTGATCATACTCTTCAAAAAGAACATCTACTATTTTCCCATTTTCTCTTTCCATACCACTCTCGGATGAAAAGTCAGTAATTAGGTATATTGACTTTGAACTCATGCATATACACAGGAATATTTTGTTAATGAAAACAAAATGTGAGAAAAAACACTAATTAAAAAATTAATTTATTTTATTATAATAAATATTTAAATTAAATTTAAAAATATTTTTAAAAGAGAAAGGGAGATATTTATACATTTTTAATTTCAAACCTTTTTTTTGTCTAAATATTCATGCAACAGTGCTTGCTGCAAATATTGTAACAATTTCCTCCTCTTGTGTGGCATTATATTGATCGTAACATGATATAAAATAATTTTGATGATAAATTTTGTATCGTTTTAGTCTTGTATATAGTTGTCTTCTCTTTTAGAATCTTTTACCACGCGATTCTCGCTCTTGTACTGTACACCAATCGATGTAATTCATGATGTATGCTAACTGTTTTTCTAAGATAACATTATTTAGTTTAGTTTTGATTAAAAGTGTCTATTTAGTTTATATTTTTTTTTGCTAATATCTAAAAAAAATTCAGGGATAAACCGATAAAATTAGTGTCTTGAAAAACACTAAAAATTTGAAAATTTTGTTTCTTTTGATCATACTCTTCAAAAAGAACATCTACTGTTTTCCCATTTTCTCTTTCCATACCATTCTCGGATGAAAAAGTCAGTAATTAGGTATACTGACTTTGAACTCGTGCATATGCACAGAAATATTTTGTTAATGATAACAAAATGTGAGAAAAAACACTAATTAAAAAATTAATTTATTTTATTATAATAAATATTTAAATTAAATTTAAAAATATTTTTAAAAGAGAATGGGAGATATTTATACATTTTTAATTTAAAACCTTTTTTTTTGTCTAAATATTCATGCAATAGTGCTTGCTGCAAATATTGTAACAATTTCCTCCCCTTATGTGGCATTATATTGATCGTAACATGATAGAAAATAATTTTAATGATAAATTTTGTATCGTTTTAGTCTTGTATATAGTTGTCTTCTCTTTTAGAATCTTTTACCATGCGATTCTTGCTTTTGTACTGTACACCAATCGATATAATTCATGATGTATGCTAACTGTTTTTTTAAGATAACATTATTTAGTTTAGTTTTGATTAAAAGTGTCTATTTATTTTATATTTTTTTTTGCTAATATCTAAAAAAAATTTAGGGATAAACCGATAAAATTAGTGTCTTGAAAAACACTAAAAATTTGAAAATTTTGTTTCTTTTGATCATACTCTTCAAAAAGAATATCTACTGTTTTCCCATTTTCTCTTTCTATACCACTCTCGGATGAAAAGTCAGTAATTAGGTATACTGACTTTGAACTCGTGCATATGCACAGGAATATTTTGTTAATGAAAACAAAATGTGAGAAAAAACACTAATTAAAAAATTAATTTATTTTATTATAATAAATATTTAAATTAAATTTAAAAATATTTTTAAAAGAGAAAGGGAGATATTTATACATTTTTAATTTAAAACTTTTTTTTTGTCTAAATATTCATGCAATAGTGCTTGCTGCAAATATTGTAACAATTTCCTCCCCTTGTGTGGCATTATATTGATCGTAACATGATAGAAAATAATTTTGATGATAAATTTTGTGTTGTTTTAGTCTTGTATATAGTTGTCTTCTCTTTTAGAATCTTTTACCACGCGATTCTCGCTCTTGTACTGTACACCAATCGATGTAATTCATGATGTATGCTAACTGTTTTTCTAAGATACCATTATTTAGTTTAGTTTTGATTAAAAGTGTCTATTTAGTTTATATTTTTTTTTTGCTAATATCTAAAAAAAATTCAGGGATAAACCGATAAAATTAGTGTCTTGAAAAACACTAAAAATTTGAAAATTTTGTTTCTTTTGATCACACTCTTCAAAAAGAACATCTACTGTTTTCCCATTTTCTCTTTCCATACCACTCTCGGATGAAAAATCAGTAATTAGGTATACTGACTTTGAACTCGTGCATATGCACAGGAATATTTTGTTAATGAAAACAAAATGTGAGAAAAAACACTAACTAAAAAATTAATTTATTTTATTATAATAAATATTTAAATTAAATTTTAAAATATTTTTAAAAGAGAAAGGGAGATATTTATACATTTTTAATTTAAAACTTTTTTTTTGTCTAAATATCCATGCAATAGTGCTTGCTGCAAATATTGTACCAATTTCCTCCCCTTGTGTGGCATTACATTGATCGTAACATGATAGAAAATAATTTTGATGATAAATTTTGTATCGTTTTAGTCTTGTATATAGTTATCTTCTCTTTTAGAATCTTTTACCATGCTATTCTCACTCTTGCATTGTACACCAATCTATGTAATTGATGATGTATGCTAACTATTTTTCTAAGATAACATTATTTAGTTTAGTTTTGATTAAAAGTGTCTATTTAGTTTATATTTTTTTTACTAATATCTAAAAAAATTTAGTTAATTTTAAGATATATAAATATAAGTATGCCAATTTGGAACATATTTTTTTTTTTGGATAATATTCTAAATTAATTTGATTAAGTTTAATATTTAAAATTAAAATAAACAAAAATTTTATTAGAATCTTAAGAGACCGTTAGAAAAATTGAATCAGATGGTAAGATTTTAAGAGATAATTACTAAAATTGAGGTCATACTTATAAAGTATATATTTTTAAAGACAACAATATTCATGATATATTTAATTTTAATTAAAATAACATATATTTATTTTATTTTGTGCTAATGAAGCATTTAGTAAATAAATATACTAATCACATATTTTATCAATATATATTAATTTTTTTCTCACTATTATATTTAAATTTGTGTATTTCAATATTTAAACTCAACTTTTCTCCTCTTAAAAATCTTGTATTTTTTATTGGCTTTATCTATATTTATTATCTTTTCCCTCTTTACTATATTCAAAACATTTTTTTTATCTAATAGCTTTTCAACTATTCATTATATCCAAAAACATTATATGAGCAATTTTTTATCTATTAGCTTTTCATTTTCTCAGTATATTTAAATTTTGTATCTACTCATTATCCTAAAATTTTGTATATTTCAATATTTAGTCTATCTTATTTCATCTTGATATTTCTACATTTTTATCATTAGTTTTATCTATATCTATTAGTTTTTTATTCAAAATTTGTATCTCAATATACAAATGATCATATTTCATATTAAAGATCTCTTATTTTTATAAGTATCTATAAATTCTTTGGCGTGGTTTGGGTAATACTTTAAGTGGATATTAAAGCAACTTTTCTTGAAAGTTACTTTAATCTCCACTTAAAGCATCATCCAAACCGGGCCTTTATTATCTCAATATATTCAAATTTTGTATATTTCAATACACAAACCTATCTTATTTTCTTTTAAAAATCCTTATTTTTTTTCTCTCAAAACATTTTTTTTTATCTAATTGCTTTTCAACAACTCATTATATTTAAAAAATTTATCAAAACACTTATTTATCTATTAACTTTTTTCGTTTCCTCATTATATTAAAATTTTGTATATTTCAATATTCAGTTTATCTTATTTCATTATTAAAATCTTGTATTTTTTTTATCTATTATTTTTGTCTATATTTATTAGCTTTTTTATCTCCTCATTATAATCAAATTTGTATATTTCAATATCAAACTTATCTCACTTTATTTAAGAGCAATAAGCTTAACAATATCTATTAGCGTTTTATATCTTCACTAGTGTATATTTCAATATTCAAACTGTTAACCCTTATCTAATTTTAATAATGACAAAACACTACTCTAAATGTACTAACAGTTTTATCTAAGTGTTTAAACGGTTTGAATATGGGGCATTCGGAAGTTCGGAGGGAAGATAGCCTCAAGGACCTCCTGAGTGAAGGGAGGATCCGGGATGTTGAGTTTGTCCATGACATTGTTGCTACGGCCCTTGAGTACTTCGTTGATTCGTTCCTCCATGTACTCTATTCACTTATTGAGGCCCTTGCTACTCTCGGACGAGGGTCTTTCTCTGGGCTTGGTGCTCCGGGGCGGGGAAGACTCCGCCGCAAAACATCCATCGAAGAGGGCCCTATGGCTGGCCGAGCTGGTGCAGCTGGGATCAGGTCGTGATGGTGCAGGAGAAGGCTGACGAGCTCCTCTGCGGACCTCGGTGGCCAGGTCGGCCACTAGACGGGAGAGCTTTAAGAATTGTGTTTGGAGTGTCGCCACATTAAGGTATGTGTCGGATTCGACCGAGGAACTTGTCCCCGATCGATGGATGTGAGTACTGTACCCTACTACTCCTTTACCGACATCCCTGACCGGGGTTTTGGGCGGTATGACAACAGATGAGTTCTTTATATTTCTTCACTTCTACTGTTTAGTGAGAGATGGTGGTTTCCCATGGACGGCGCCAATCTGTTGATGCCAAAAATGTGTTTGCTGAGCTAGAGGTCGGGCCTCGACGAAACTTGCACAGGGTAGAGAAGATGAGCTATGAGGTCGCTGGAAGGGATGCCTCCGAGGATGCTTCGAAGCTCTTGTTAGTATGTGGTAAAGTGCATGGGAGTAATGGTGTTCCCTTCTTAGGTTGAAAAAGTTCGATCGTTTGGAATGCGCACCTGAGTCTTTTTATAGGGCTTTGAGGCGGCCTTTTACCTAGGACGGTGATGACGTGAAGTCCCAACTTGGTTGGGCAATGATGCCTAGGAGGCCCAGCTAGGTGGTCTAGGGCCGTCTATTTGTGCTTCGCCTTGCTGCCTCGTTTAGGAGCCGTCTATGTATGAGGCGGCCTTTAGGCCAAGGGTGGTTTGGTGACTTGGAGGGCGGTGATGACCTGGAGCCTGAGCCTTCTTGTGTGTTGACCTGTTGCCTACCCATGTGGTGGTCCACGTGTCGTCTCTTTATTGGATGTGGTTTTTCAGCAGTATCAGAAACCCCCCACTTCCTTGAGTATATTTATGTTCTTAAGGAAGTACGGCAGGGTTCGGTTTTTAGTAAAATGAAGGGTAATGTACCGTGTTTTGAAAGAGCCGAGCCGAGCATGTGTGAAGCAATCCGTCTGTTCAGCCCTAGAGGGATGAGTTTGAGCATGAGTGGTTCATAACCCTTTGCTCGGCTCTTGGAGCTTGTGGCCGAGGACATGTGGAGCAATCTATCTCTTCGGCCCTAGAGGGATGAGTCCGAGCACGAGTGGTTCATGACCATCTGCTCAGATCTTGGAGCTTGTGGCCGAGGACATGTGGAGCAATCCATCTCTTCGGCCCTAGAGGGATGAGTCTGAGCACGAGTGGTTCATGACCATCTGCTCGACTTTTGGAGCTTATAGCTGAGGACATGTGGAGCAATCCATCTCTTCGGCCCTAGAGGGATGAGTCCGAGCACGAGTGGTTCATGACCATCTGCTCGGATCTTGGAGCTTATGGCCAAGGACATGTGGAGCAATCCATCTCTTCGACCCTAGAGGGATGAGTCCGAGCACGAGTGGTTCATGACCATCTGCTCAACTATTGGAGCTTGTGGCCAAGGACATGTGGATCAATCCATCTCTTCGGCCCTAGAGGGATGAGTCCGAGCACGAGTGGTTCATGACCATTTGTTCGGCTCTTGGAGCTTGTGGCCGAGGACATGTGGAGCAATCCATCTCTTCGGCCCTAGAGGGATGAGTTCGAGCACGAGCATGACCATCTGCTCAGATCTTGAAGTTTGTAGAGAGGACATGTGGAGCAATCCATCTCTTCGGCCCTAAAGGGATGAGTTCAAGCACGAGCATGACCATCTGCTCGGATCTTAGAGTTTGTAGCCGAGGACATGTGGAACAATCCATCTCTTCGGTCCTAGAGCGATGAGTCCAAGCACGAGTGGTTCATGACCATCTGCCCTTGAACAGAACTGTAAAAGCAAATTAGCAATAGTTTAGACCTAATACTTGTTTGTTGTTATCCTAATTTATTTATAGCATAACGCATGATTTTTTGTATTTATTACTGCTGCTGATAAATTGACTTGAATCGAGTCTGTTCATTGAAATTATTATGAGGATGGAGTGAGTATTATTAGATTGTTGGTGGTTATGTTTTGTGGAGGAACTTTAGGGTTTTTAGTTAGTAGCATGTAATTTAATGGAAGATTGGAGTTGAAATTTGAAGAGAGAGAGTTGAGAACGGAAAGATAAAAAATATGGAAGCTGTAGCGGAAGGGTATGGGGTCTGGCGGATTACCACGCGAAGAAGGGAGATATAGCGTAATTGTATGCCTTATCTCCATTATTGTTTTTTATTCCTTTTAATTTATTAAGACATTTAATTAGTACTGCGTTTGGTCTCTGTTTCTCTTAACCAACAGAAATTGCTTTTGAAGTCGATACCATCAGCCAGTGTTACCACCTCGTTGGATCGATCCCTCCCCAAAAGCATATTCTTCACTAGTCTCTCGACCTTACTGCTTCTGCTGGCCATGAGTACTGACTCCCTTTTCTCTTGTTTCTAGAGTAAGCGTGTGTTGTCCACAGTATGCGGTTCTTTTAGATTTCGATACCCAGTAATTCAACTTGAACAAGATTTAATCTTTCTGATGTGTGCCTTTGCATTATATATCTCTTATGCTGATTGGTAGACTAATTTCCCGTGGTAGTACTTTTTTTGTATTACTTTCTGACTGCGTCGTTATGCCCATCTAAAGCGTTCAATGCCTTGGTTACTGTTCTACAATGAGCTGCTGCACGTATTCTATCGACTAAGAATTTGTGATTACAAGAATGCTCAACAGCATGTTGACAAATTAGATGCTGCAATGAAGGCTGACTCAAAGAAAATGCGGGAAGTGCAGCAGCTGATGGATGAAGTTAACGCCTTGAATCAAAGTCTTTCCCGGTCTGGCATACCCTCCAGGGAGAGGTCAGCACTTTCTGTTAGACAAACTCAGCTTTAAGACAGCCTTAGAAGTATTGATTCCATCAGATACAACTGGAAATGCTGCATACTTTGGAAATGCAAAACGGGTATGGACAAATAAGTTTATGCTGGCACCATCTCCTATTGTTGAGGAGTGGCTACCAAAAACTGTCTATGCATGCACTAGTTGATCTTATGGTTGTCATACTTTGGCGTCCAAAAGGACTTTTTAAGGAGTATGCAAAGCGGATTCAATCTGGAATGCAGATTATCCAAGGTTAATATTTTGGACTAAGCATGTCACTGTTTCTTTCCTTTTATCCAATTTTAGTTTAGTGTATGTTAAACTATGAATGCTATTTTTTTATTGGAATATTTACTTTAATTTCCTTTTGAATTTAACTCTTTGCATCTAGTCAGCCACCAATTTATGCATGCACTCTATTCTTTGTTTTCGATCACACTATTGAAGCTTCCTTTATTGTTAAGTTGAATTATGATTTTTCCTATTGTTTTGGATTTTTCCTTGGATTTGATTGAATTTTAGCATTATGTGTATCTTTCACGTAGCATGACAGATTTTATATGCCATATCTCTTTTGATACAGTAGTTCTTAGTCACTAGGTGCTGAGTTTAGGGGATCGTCACTGTAAAACATGTTAGATTTTATCAATTCCGCATTCGAGAGCTTAGTGTTTATGTTTCTTGCAGAGGAGTTGGTTAAGCTTGGAATAACCGATGGTGTGAGAGGTTAGCTTCATGTTCTGGTTGATGCGTAGAATAATACTGCTATAGTTCCACTCCTTCTTTAGGTTATATATGTGACCTTTCTTTAATTTTTTGTTGAGCAGAAGTGGATTTGCAACACTCAGCTATCTGGATGGCTAGGTTATATCTAATGCTGCTAATGCAGTTCCTTTAAAACAAAGTGGATGTGGAGCTCACACGGTCTGAATTTGTTGAGGCACAAGAGGTAGGTTGTACTCGATTGTGACTTTTTTTTGTCAATGAATTTTTTCTTAGGAACGGCGTGCCCTTCTTTTCTATGCTTTTTCTTTAATTTTTTTTCCTCCCTTCTTCACGTAAGGGTTAAATGCATTTATGCATGCCGGCAAAGAGGTGTACTAGAGTTCATTACTAAGCTTTTTTTTAATAAAGGGCAATACTGATTTTATTGCTATGACAATCTTAATGGACAATCAGTCACCTCATTCCACCAAGTAATACAACTGTCACTTTGGTAACAAAAAATGCATTAAAGGGCACCAAAGGGGTGCCAACGCAAGTACAAGACTTGCTGACTTGTGTCACTTGACTGAACTTCACATCTTGCTAACTATCAGATAAGACATTATGTTTTCAACAACAGCTTTTATCTCTGACAGATTCTCCTCTGGCGAATCTCCTTCAATTCCTTCAATTTCGACTCTCTGTTGGCCCATCTCAGTTGCCAATATGATTCCTTCTCACATGGCTAATACTTCCACCACCGGCCACTGCTGAGTTGCATGCACTGAAGCAGGTTACCGTACGAGCTCCAGCTAATGCACCCAGATGGTCATGCCGCAATCCCAACACCTCCTACCTTTCTATCCTTTTGCCACGCTCCATCAACATCGATTTTGTTATATCATTGCTGTTGAAATATGATTAAAAAACTCAGCCCTATTGCTGACTTGGTAATTTCTGTTAGTTTGTTGAGAAAAATCTGGTCAATTAGTTTAGTTGTAAGCCTGTATCATCTTGTGTTCTGATTCCTTCCGACATGGCTAATACTTCCACCACTGGCCACTGTTGAGTTGCATGCACTGGAACAGGTTACTGTACGAGCTCCAGCTAATGCACCCAGATGGTCATGCCGCAATCCCAAGACCTCCTACCTTTTTTTCCTTTTGCCATGCTCCATCAACATCGATTTTGTTATATCATTTCTGTTGAAATGTGATTTAAAAACTCAGCCCTATTGCTGACTTGGTAATTTCTGTTAGTTTGTTGAGAAAAATCTGATCAATTAGTTTAGTTGTGAGTCTATACCATTTTGTGTCCTGTGAATAAAGCAGTGCAGTAGCAAGAGTTCTTTCCATTGAGTTCTCTACCACCAATATTTTTGCCTTGTTTCTTATTTGATCCATCTGCAATATTCAATAAAATCTGCTTGTCTTTATTTTTTTTCTTATAGCCTCATCCCCTTTAACCCAACAATTGGCTTGGAGCTTATAACGTAGAATGATTCACCTGAGTGCGTCTGCTTGGTCTCTCCTAAGCTGCCTAAAAATCCGCTTACAATTTTACAGCACATTGAATTATTTCTCCAGGTTCTTTATCCTTTCCACCTACCCTTATTCCATTCCTATTGTTTTACACTGACCAAGATGTTGCTGGAAAGCAAGCAAGATCCTCATCTTTGAAGCTCATCTTGACTTCCTCAAAACAGTCAACAAAGTCATGATTCGCATGCTCACTGCATATTGCCCCAATCTCACTTTCCTTCTAGAGCAGCTTAGCTTTAGAGCCATCCTTAAGCACACTAGTAATTGTCTCTGCATCCTGGCTACACAGCAAGCAACGCTGCAACTGCCATATTCCTACCTGTTCAGCTTGAGGATGCGCCATCCATATTCCTATTGTCCTTAACCCGTTTTGCATGTTCCCACTCAACTCGATAAGCGCTCTTAACTGCAAAATGACCATTGGGAGTATAGTGCCGTACAGATCTGTCCCTTACCTAATACCTACCAAAGGTGTCGTGCATATGACCTCAGGTTCATGCTTTCAAAAAATTGCTTCATCCGTTGTACTTTATTTCTCTTGTTTCACAATCAATTAAATTAATTCATTCACCAAGGTGTTCTCATCTAGTGCATTGTCTTGGAAGTCATGTATTCCCTCCAAATGAGAATTGATCCTGTTCCCTACCCACCAACGAGTGCCTATTTTGTTTCCCACATTCTTCTCCAGGTTGATGATGGATTCAATTTCTTTTTTGACAGGTTCGAATTTCTAGTTGATTTCATCTTCTATAAATCCTTGTTGTGCAGGAGAATAATTATATTTACAGCCATGGGTTATGCTAGACCCTGAATTGACACTCTTTTGACCAATACTATTTTGCAAATTGAGGATGACTTCACTTTAAAATTGTTTTGGTCTTGTCTAAGTAAGAAAACATTTGTTATATTCAATACGTTGGCGTAAATTTTTACTGACTTTTCAATGCTTTTGTTACATGTCAAAGTCTTTGCTCTTCCGTTCCATATTTCACATCTAAATGCCCCTTGAATTAATTTGGAAGTTGTTTGTATTTGAAATAAATTTAACTGATCCTCCATCCTATTCGTTATTTGTTCTGATAGTGAATTTAAATTTTGACCCGATGTCAAGTCCTTTCGTCTTTCATCTTTTGAACGCCTATACTACCTCTAATGTGGTCCATGAAATGAAGACATCAACATAGTTTTTCTATGTTCGCAGGCATTGGTGCAAATGAAAAATTGGTTCATACACTTTCCGACAATTTTACAGGCTTGTGAGAGTACTATTGAGATGCTTAGGAGGTAGTATTCTCTTTCTGTTGGCGGTTTTTGTGAAGTTGAAGCAGCAAAGGTATACTGTTCAATTTGTTACACTTTTCTTAAAAGGGGTTCTTTAGTACTAATCAATTCAGAAGCTCTATTGGGATATAACTCATATTCTTGGTGTGGGATTCTAGAAGCTTGATAGGCTTGATACTTAAGTAGGAAATCTTTTTTGACTTGGAGACCAAGTATCTTTAGGAAATCTTTTTTGACTTGGAGACCAAGTATATTGAGGAGCAAGTTTTGAGTGGCTATATATATGTGTACATTGGGAATATGAGAGAATACATACAAAGCAACACAAGTACAAGCAAGGGAACAGCCAGGTGAAGGGGAAAGCCGGGGATAGGCTTCTTCAAGGGGTTGTGTGCTTGTGGTGTGTTGGCTCGTATTCTCAATGGGTTTGTATTGAGAGTATGAGGTATAAACACAAGTGCGAGTGTTCTTTGGGTTGAGAGAGGGTGTAAAAGGGTTCATGGGAATGGGCTTTGGGGATAAAAACACAATCGATATTTTTCTTGTATTTCTCTCATAGTGAAAAACGGGTTTATTCTCTCTGGATTTCGGTTTTCTCAGTTTTGAGAGGGAATTTTAGACTCAAGTTAAGTCCATCTTAATCCTTCAATTGTTTTGGATTGACAAAATTTTGCCACCAAATAAAAATAATGTCATGTCATCTTTTAGGAATCCAATAAAATATGGTTCATTATATTGTTGATAGGCTTCTTCAAAGGGTTGTGTGCTTATGGTGTGTTGGCTCGTATTCTCCATCGGTTAGTATTGAGAGTATGAGGGATAAACACAAGTGAGGGTGTTCTTTGGGTTGAGAGAGGGTGTAAAAGGGTTCATGGGAATGGGTTTAGGGATAAAAACACAATCAATATTTTTCTTGTATTTCTCTGATAGTAAAGAACGAGTTTATTCTCTGTGTACGTAGGCAAGATTGTGCCCAACCACATAAATCTTGTGTGTCCACTATTATTATTTTCATCTTTGTTTATTTCTTTTCATTAAATTGGTGGTGTGCAATGGTTTTATTGAATCTCAAATTAATGTGCTTCCGTGTGATTTGGGAAAATTCCCAACAAACTAGTATCAGAGCTGCAAGTTTTGAGATTCAATTGTTATTTACACATCGGTGACAAATTTAATGGTAAGAGTATTTTCACTCTTTGGCAAAGAAGGATGGGCATCCTTGTTTTAACCAGGCTTGGTAAAACCATTGAAGGGAAAGGATGGAAGCTAGGAAAGATGAAGGATAGTGAGTGGGTGGAGTTGGAATCGAGGTGAATTTGATTCAACTTTGTATTACTGATAGCATTAATGAAGATTCAGGGCTATGGAAGAATTGGAAACTCTCAATCTGGCTGAGAGTTTGACCAATGAGATGCATCTAAAGCGCGAGTCGGTTGAAGATGGTGGAAGGCAGGGAATCTCATGGAACACTTGAACGTGTTCGGTGGAAACATGGGTCAACTACGATAAGTTGATGGTTACAGTTACACATGTGCATTGGCTAGGGTTTTCGAATAAGGTGGAGTCATGACCGTTTGCTGATTCGGGTTGTGTGTAGCTAGGGAACTTGAAGGCCAATGGTTTTTGTTTGCGGCATTGACAAGCAGGTGGAGGTACAACTAATCTTCAATGTGGCAAAAATATTTGCCAAAATAGAGATTTGTTGGGATATGACTCATATTCTTGATGTGGGACCCTAGAAGCTTGATAGGCAAGATATTTGAGTAGGAAGTCTTTTCTGGCTTGGAGTCCAAGTATCTTTAGGAAGTCTTTTTTGGCTTGGTGACCACGTATATTGGGGAGTAAGTTTAGGGTGGCTATATATATGTGTACATTAGGTGTTGGAAATCACCTTGACAAGATGCCCAGGTGGTGATCTTCCAAACACCCAAGTCTTGAATGACTTGTAAAAAGAATTTCAGCAATCGAACACAAGAACAGAAAATCAAAGAAAGAAAGAAGACAAGTAATTTGTTGTCGAGGTTCGGCAATGTGCCTACGTCCCCGTGAGTTCCTCCGAACTCTCTGCACTATCTCAATGGTTCTTACAAAGTTACAGCAATCCCCTTCAAGAATCCAAGTTCTTGAAGAAACAAGAAGAGAAGGAAGAAGATGAGAACTCAACAATGTTCTCTAATCTAATCTAGACTCTCTCTATCTAATTACAACCAGCCTCACTACAAGAGTCCCTCTTGTGTTTATGTCTCTCTACACAATTCTCTCTTAGTGTTTACAATGATCTCACAATGTCACAAAACTCTCTTGTATGTGTGTTTTTGTATCTTGTATTATCTTATGAAATGAGGCATTGAGAACCCCTTTTATAGCCTCTTAATTCTTGGACATCTTGTGAGTCATTATCCTCCCTTTGATCATGTTCTTCCTTTAATCTCAGCCCTACATCACTCTCCAAGTGATGCTGTGTGTTTTGGTGTGGTGCTGTGTGCTGCGGCGTGACCTGATGCTGCAGCCTTCTGATGCTGTGCGCACACCTCCTGCCTGTGGGCAGAAACTTCCACAGCAGTGTGCCTGACCTTCCTATGCTCAAAATTGAAGCACACACATGTTTGCAACCTTATAACTTGCTGAACTTTGATATCCCACAATTGGTTTGGACATTAACCAAACTTAGACCATGTTTGGACATTAACCAAACTTAGACCATGTTTGGACATGTTTGAAACTTAGGCAAATAACAACAATCTCTACCTTTGTCTAAGTGTTCAAAAAAAAAAACAAAACCTGAACCATTGTGCAGAAAGTTTCGGGATCCAAACTCATATTGAGTTACCAATTAACCCACTCCAATCCTAAGTAATTCAAGGCAATGATTGAACTTACTTAGAGGTAAGACTTTAGTACCCAAGTCAGCAGGATTTTCTTCCGTGGCAACCTTGTCCACATGGATGCATCCTTTCGTAACATTTTCCCGAATGAAATGAGACCGAATATCCATGTGCTTTGTCCTCTCATGGAACACTGGATTTTTACACAAGTACAAGGCACTTTGACTATCCGAAAATACCACAACCTGCTCATCCAGTACCTTCAACTCTTCAAGCAACCCTTTGCACCACATAGCTTCCTTAATGGCCTCTGTAGCAGCTATGTACTCAGCCTCGGTTGTTGAAAGTGCTACCACTGGCTGCAACTGAGCCTTCCAACGTACACAACATCCGTTTAAGTTGAAGAAGTAAGAGGTAATCGATCTCTTTTTATCCCGGTCTGCTCCATAGTCTGAATCTGCAAACCCTTCAAGGCAGATTGCATTACCCCTCTTCTCATACACCAGCCCTACTTCTGGGCTTCCCTTCAAATACCTTAGCAACCACTTCATCCCAAGCCAATGCTCCTTTCCGGGATTACTCATAAACCTGCTGAGAACACTCATTGCATGAGCAATGTCCGGTCTAGTGCTCACCATGGTGTATATAACAGAACCAACAACACTAGAGTAAGGGACTTTCTCCATTTCCTTTTTCTCCGCCTCCGATCTTGGACATTGATCGCTAGAGAATTTGAAATGACCAGCAAGTGGAACCTTCACTGGTTTGCTATCTTCCATAGAGAATTTAGATATCATCTTCTCTATATAGGAAGTTTGAGAGATCTTCAATCTGTTTCTCTCCCTTTCCCGGATGATACACATCCCAAAGATCTTCTTTGCATGGCCAAGATCCTTCATCTCAAACTCTTCACTAAGTTGAGCCTTTAATTTCTTTATCCTCTCCATGCTGCTCCCAACCAGCAACATGTCATCAACATAGATGAGGATGATCACCATCTCCTCAATCTTGTGCCCCTTATAGTACAAGTAAGAATCTTAGCAGCTCCTCATGAAACCCAAGCTGATTACAAAGGAATCAAACCTCTTGTTCCACTACCGAGGTGATTGCTTCAGGCCATAGAGAGACTTCTTCAATTTGCACACTAGCTCTCCCTGCCTTCCTTCCTCATAGCCTTCGGGTTGCCTCATGAAAATGGTCTCATCGAGCTCTCCATGCAAGAATGTAGTCTTCACATCCATTTGCTCGATTTCCCAATTAAATTGGACCACTAATGCTAACATCATCCGTATTATCTTGTACTTCACAACCGGTGAGAACATTTCGGTGAAATCTATGCCTTCTTTTTGTGTGAACCCATTTGCCACCAGCCTGGCCTTATATCGGACTTCATCCCCCAGAGTATTCCCTTATTTGATCTGGTAGAGCCACCTACAATCTACCACTCTCTGTTTTTCTGGTTTTGGCACCAGCTCCCAAGAGTTGTTCTTCATCGAAGAATCCATTTTTTCCTCCATAGCCAGCTGCCACTTTGACGAATCCTTACACTCGATGGCATCCGCGTAAGTTTCTGGTTCAACCATCCCTCCTTCTATCCAAAGAGCTGCTGCATCTACAGCATTTGCAAACCCATATCTCAAGGGTGGTCTAACCACTCTTATTTCCCGGTCTCTTATAAGCTGGTAGTTATTTACTGCATCAACCACTTCTTGTTCAGCCTCTTCTTGAGTTTCTTGAGCTTCTTGGCCTTCTTCCAAGGGCTTTACCTGGTCCGAACCCTCTTGCCTCCTCTGCTCTACCTGAACCGAGTGCTCTTTGATGTGATGCTCAACAATTTCTGAATTGGTTTGCTCACTAGCCCCTGCAGGGTTAGTTTTCTCCAAGTAGGGAAATAATAATTCATTAAAGACAACATCCCTACTTATAATCAGTTTCATGCCCTTCTTTTCTAAGGACCATAACCTATATCCCTTAATCCCATCACCATATCCTAGAAATACACATTTTCTAGACCTAGGGTCAAGTTTATCCTCCTTTTGGTGTGCATATGCTGCACGTCCAAAAGTCCTAAGGTTGCTTAATTCAGGGGGTTTTCCACTCCACATTTCCATGGGAGTCTTGGGCTCTATTGCTCTAGAGGGTGATCTATTCACCAAGTATGCAGCTGTAGCTACAGCTTCTCCCCAAAAATATTTTGGTAACCCGGATCCTATTAGCATGCACCTAACTTTTTTCATAAGGGTTCGATTCATTCTTTCAGCAACTCCATTTTGCTGGGGTGTTTTTGCAACCGTTCTATGTCTTAGAATGCCATTTAATTCACAGAATTTATCAAAATCCTTGTTGCAAAATTCTAAGCCATTATCGGTTCTTAAAGCTTTAACTACCCTACCAGTTTGGGTTTCCAACAATTTCTTCCACACAACAAATTTATTCAAGGCATCTGATTTATTCCTAAGCAAATAAATCCACACTCTTCTTGAATAATCATCAATTAAAGACAGAAAGTAAAAGTTACCTCCCTGTGTTGGTGTTCTTGCTGGTCCCCAAAGGTCCGAATGAATGTAATCAAGAATCCCCTTAGACTTGTGCACTCCGGTGTTAAAGCTGACCCGGTGTTGCTTCCCAAGAATGCAACTCTCACAGAAATCCAGTTTTTCTACTTTGTCACCACCAAGTAGACCTTCCTTGCTAAGCACTTGCAGGTCTTTTTCGCTCATGTGTCCCAAGCGAGTGTGCCAAAGGGCTGCCTTGTCCAGCTCAGCCATCAAGCTTGCTGCTTGATCATTGGTTTCTGTTTCTCCAATCATCTCATAGAGTCCATCATTTCTTGCTGCCTTGATCACTACCAAAGATCCCTTGGCCACCTTGATCTTTCCTCCCTCTAATTTGCATGTGTACCCAATGGAGTCCAGCTGCCCCAATGAGATCAAGTTCCTCTTCAAGTCTGGAAGATATCTTACATTTCGCAGCAGCCTTGTGACTCTATCAAACATCCTCAATTGGATGTCTCCAATCCCTCTCACTTGGCAAGAATTGTCATTCCCCAAGAAGACTCTTCCCTCATTGATCTCCTTGAAATTCTTGAACCATTCTTTGTGAGGGCACATATGATAGGTGCACTCGGAGTCAAGAATCCACTTTCCGCTGCCTTGCCTCCTGCTCACATTTGAGCATGCAACAAGAACATCATCTTGCTGTTCTCCTTTGGCAACCGAAGCCTCTCCATTGTTGGTATGACTTCTCCTCTCATCCCATATCCTCTTCTTGCAATCTTTCTTGAAATGACCCTCCTTGTTGCAGTAGAAGCATCTCTTTCCTCCTCCATATCTTGTCTTGGAGTGAGATCTCCCATGGCTTTGCCCTCTACCTCTTGATTTCTCCCTGTAGCTGCCATAAGTGCTACTGCCATTCCGAGCTGCTGGCCTTCCTCTTACGAACAGCCCTTCACCACTTGATGCCTCCTTCATCTTGGCTTTGAAATCATGTGCCCTTATGGCATTGATCACAATCTCCTTTGTCAAAGAATCCCTTCCATACTCAATTGCATTAATCAAATTATCAAAGCAATCTGGAAGTGAATTTAATAAAATGACAGCCAATTGTTCATCTGGAAAAGTAATGCTACAGCTATTCAAATCTTGAACTAGCTTGTTAAAGACATCAAGATTATCTTGCAACTCCTTACTAGGGTCCATTTTAAAAGCAAAGATTCTTTTAAGAAGATAAATTTTGTTAGGAAGAGTTTTGGTAAGAAACAACTTATCTAGTTTCTTCCATATGACAGCCGGATCCTCCGAGTTTCCGCACTCCCTTGTGATACTATCCGACATGTGCAAGAAAATAGTACTGTAGGCCATCTTCTTTATCTCGGTCCGCTGGTCCTCCGTGACACTTGCTGGAAAAGCATCATCTTCTCCAATAGCCAAGTCCACTTTCTGCTGCATTAGAACCGCCTTGATCTTCCGCTTTCATAAGGTAAAGTCCCCTTTTCCATCAAACTTCTCCACACAGAATTTTGAAGCCATCTTTTGCGGACAAGATCCCAAATTTGTGCACTAACCACAACTAGTTTCTTTAACCTCAAGAACATAGATCGAAGATGGATCTTTAACACCGTTCTTGAATCAACCTTCAAGAACACGACCGGATCTTGATCTTTAACCGTTCTTGATTCACCCAAGAAGTTTGATCTTTGATTCTTGGAGTCTTGGCTCCGTACCTTCCACTTCTTGTTCCGATAACCAGCTGCTGTGCTCTGATACCACTATTGGAAATCACCTTGACAAGATGCCCAGGTGGTGATCTTCCAAACACCCAAGTCTTGAATGACTTGTAGAAAGAATTTCAGCAATCGAACACAAGAACAGAAAACCAAAGAAAGAAAGAAGACAAGTAATTTGTTGTCGAGGTTCGGCAATGTGCCTACGTCCCTGTGAGTTCCTCCGAACTCTCTGCACTATCTCAATGGTTCTTACAAAGTTACAGCAATCCCCTTCAAGAATCCAAGTTCTTGAAGAAACAAGAAGAGAAGGAAGAAGATGAGAACTCAACAATGTTCTTTAATCTAATCTAGACTCTCTCTATCTAATTACAACCAGCCTCACTACAAGAGTCCCTCTTGTGTTTATGTCTCTCTACACAATTCTCTCTTAGTGTTTACAATGATCTCACAATGTCACAAAACTCTCTTGTATGTGTGTTTTTGTATCTTGTTTTATCTTATGAAATGAGGCCTTGAGAACCCCTTTTATAGCCTCTTAATTCTTGGACATTCTTGTGAGTCATTATCCTCCCTTTGATCATGTTCTTCCTTTAATCTCAGCCCTAGATCACTCTCCAAGTGATGCTGTGTGTTTTGGTGTGGTGCTGTGTGCTGCGGCGTGACCTGATGCTGCAGCCTCCTGATGCTGTGCGCACACCTCCTGCCTGTGGGCAGAAACTTCCACAGCAGTGTGCCTGACCTTCCCATGCTCAAAATTGAAGCACACACATGTGTGCAACCTTATAACTTGCTGAACTTTGATATCCCACAATTGGTTTGGACATTAACCAACCTTAGACCATGTTTGGACATGTTTGAAACTTAGGCAAATAACAACATTAGGAATATGAATGAATGCATACAAAGTAACACAAGGACAAGCAAGGGAACGACCAGATGAAGGGAAAGGGAAAGCTTGGTATAGGCTCCTTCAAGTGGCTGTGTGCTTGTGGTGTGTAGCTCGTATTCTCAATGGGTTAGCATTGAGAGTATGAGGGATAAACACTGGTGAGAGTGTTCTTTGGTTTGAGAGAGGCTGTACAAGGGTTCATGGGATTGGGTTTTGGGGATAAAACTCAATCGGTATTTTTCTTGTATTTCTCTCATAGTAAAGAACGAGTTTATTCTTTCCATGGACGTAGACAGGATTGTGTCGAACTACGTAAATCTTGTGTGTCCACTTTTATTATTTTCATCTTTGTTTATTTGTTTTCATTAAATTGGTGGGGTGTGATGGTTTGATTGAAATCTCAAATTAATATACTTCCGCGTGATTTGGGAAAATTCCCAACAAGCTCCATATGTTAATAATGCTTATTTGGTGATGTGCTAATTCCTTATGCGCCTGTTATGTTGGTGTTATAATCTATTGAGCAAATGCAACGAGTCAGATTTAGTTTTTTACCTGTGTATTTCAGGTTCTGTTTGCTAAATGAATGTTTGATTTTCTGGAATTCAAACTAAATGTTCCTCCTTGTGTGTGGCATTTTCAGCTAACAGAGAGCAAATCAATGCAAGCAATGTGCCAAGCTTATGCAGCTGTCTCTTACTTCTGTATAGATGATGCTGAATCATCTTCTCAGGTTGAGTGTGTACTGTGGTTAAAGAACTTATTTACTTACACCAATAATTTTTATTTGGCTTAGGTTAGCAGTAATTTTATTGGTTGGTTTCTGTTTTATTACTGATTTGTGATCTCTATTTAGGCACTTGATTTGATTGGACCAGTTTACAGAATGAAGGATTCTTTTCTTGGGGTTAGAGAGGAAGCAGGTATTCTTTTTGCTTATGGCCTTCTATTGATGAAGCAGCAAGATCTACATGAAGCAAGGTTGGTCTTTAGTTCTTCTTAGTTAACTTCTGTCCTGATCAAGTATTTTCTTTTTCAGACATTACGTACTTTGTTTCCCTCCGACTCTCTCACTACTACCTATCTACTCCTTATGGTACTTGCTAACTCCATGTCTTCCTCTGCCTCTCTCACTACCATCTATCTACTCCTTATGGTACTTGAGAAGATACCAACTCCTATGCAGAAATCGACTGGCCAAAGGCTTGCAGATTGCACATAATCATATGGGGAACCTTCAGCTTGTTTCACAGTATTTGACAATTCTTGGGAATTTTACTTGCTCTCTGCATGACACAATATGAGCCAGAAAGATCTTAAGATCCTCTCTTACATTCGCAAAGAAGCTCTATGATATCCCAACTCAGATATGGGTCCTATCAGTTTTAACAGGTATATCTCACTTCCTCTAACCTTTAACATTCTTCTTAAGCATGAATATAGTTGATTTCTAAGTGCAGAAAAGATTTGTTTTAGAAAAAGTACTGCATTTGCCAAATGTTGGCATCGTAAATGATATTCGTTCAATGGTCCGTTATTAAATCCAATCACTGAACACTATGAAATTTATCAATTTTGTTCAATCGAGTCATGTAGAATTATCATATCGGCACGCTTAACTTTGAAGGCTATGTAACTATTTCTCTGCAGCTTTGTATAGACAATTAGGTGAGAAGGGAAATGAAATGGAAAATGATGAATATCAGAGAAAAAGTTAATCTGCAAAAGCGACTTTCTGATGCACATTCATCTTTCAATCACATTGAACAAGTGAGTGCAATTTTCCTTTTCTTATATTTCAGTCTTACCGTAACAACGTCTAGGGATATCTTCCAAAATTTTAGTGCTGTAGTCACTTATTGGTTATTTCTCATGCATTCTCTGTGCAGATTGACGTAGTTAGACTTGAAGTTCAGCAATTGCATGAGCTTGACATCAAACGCACAATGGCAGGCCAATCAATTAGGGTCAATCTTGACATTCCGGGGTCTGTTGGTATACCGACACCATTACCAACTCCTTCTACATCAAACGCATTCATTGTAAAATAGTTTTTTCTTTCTTATTCTTGATAGGCTGAAAAGTTGCAGGAATCGTTACAATCAGAGCTTGTCTCATTTAGAGAGAGGGTTTCTGAACTATCTAGTCCCAACTTCACATCGTTCAAAAAGCTCTCTTCGTTTTACAGCTTCAGGAAAGGAAAGTTATTTCTTTTGCTAATGTGATGCAGAACAGGTAGACAAAGCAGAACAGATGGCCGTAAACTACTTAGAACGGTTGGATCGCTCTAAATCTAAGAGTACGGTTTACATCGTTTTACGTGTCAGCTCAGATCGGGCCCCAAAGACCCTAGTCTGATTGAAAACGGGCCACTGAGCAAAACTAATTAATAATTAGTATGACAAGATTTTAGCCAAAAAACGACGTTTAGGTCTCCAATTTAGCAGTTTTCAGTTTTTGAGAAATTTCCTATTTTATACTTACCTAATTTTAATTTTAATTTTCCTTTTCTTTTTTACTTTAACCTTATAAATAAATAAGGAGGCCATGTAATAGTAGGGATTATTAATTTCTGAATAAAATTAAGATTTCTTTTCTCTTCGTGAGAACTATTGTATTTAGGATTGAAGACACAGTTCTTCTTTCGCTAACGTTTGACGTCATAATGTTAGCTCACTTAGTTCTACAACTCAATTTCGCTGTGAATGTGATAAATATAAAAACCAAATGCTCCATGTCTAGAAGGTGGAAAAATTTGTGGGGCATTGTGTTCTTGTTCAATCGGTACATGCGGAAATGGCCAAAGTGGAAGCACATCATCACGCTACATATGTTCTAAATTTTTCACATGCATAACGATGATAGGAATTCGTACATCCATGTGAAAAATTTAAAACATGTGCAGTCTGATGATATGCTTTCACTTTTGCCATTCCCGCATGTATCGAGTGAACAAGAACACAATTGACCCACAATTTTTTCCAGCTTCTAGACATAGGCATTTCATTGTCAAGCATTTGGTCTTGTATTTATCACATTCACAACGAAATTAAGGTATAGAAATAAGTGAGCTAACATCAACAGAAGAAATAACTCATTTCTTTCCTGAAGCTGTAAAACGACGAGAGCTTGCTGAACTATGTGAAGTTGTAGTAACATTAACATAAGATACAGCTCATCCCTTTATTGAAGCTGTAAAATGATGTGAGCTTGTTGTACGACGTGAACTTATAGTAACATTTAACAAAAGAAATAGCTCCTACCTTTTTTGAAGTTGCAGATGCTACTTGAAAAGAGTTTGGACTAGATAATTCAGAAATCCTCTTTCTAAGTGATACTAGCTCTGCTTGTAATGAGTTTTGCAACTTTTCAGCCAATCAAGAATAAAAAAGAACAAACTTAGGACACGTTATCTGGTATATTGTTTAAAATGAGTTTTACAGAACTTAAGAATGTTGCCAACCATACCTCAGTTTCAAAGTTCTCATAAGCAAATTCCATATGCTTCATTTCATCTTCTTTCACCTCTGCTATGCTCTTAAACTGCAAAACCGGAATGTCAATTTAGTTTTTCTACAACAAATTACAGTGAATGACAAGAACTTCGATTCAAGATATACACCCGTAGCATGTGATTCTCGTTAGCTTGTGTTTCTTCCTTCAATTTTTCCATCTTTTCCTTTGCAATACGCACAACCTAGAGCACATCGGTCCAAAATTGTCCAAATATAATATTCAATTGTAACGTGACCGAATTGTTGAACCCAGTTCTTAAAACCCTTGAATAGGGTTTATTCAAAAAGACGATAGACTTTGGTAAACAAAAGAAGGTATTAACATAAATTAAGATGTCAAATCAAATTACACTATGTTTCTATAGTTTAGGGGGAGACTAAAGGAGAGTGTAAATGATGTAAAGTCGAGGCAGATTTGGATGTCATATTTATAAACATCTAGTTTGCGTCCTTTAAGGATAAGCATAAGGAAACATATGTTCGTGATAGCATATTTTACATACCAGATACGAATCAATAGGAGTTCGTCACGTGGCGTGTGAAGTTTCTTTTCATTCTCTTTTTTTGTACCAATGAGGTTTCTGGATGTTACTAATGAATTTTTAAAGAGTTACTAATGGAGTTCCTAGACTAGAAAATGTCAAAACTTGTCACAAGCAAATGTGATAGGATTAGAATTAGTATTAGAGACTACACCAATTGAATAAGAGATTTGTTAGTTGTTAGTAGTTAGTTAATAATTGGTTAGTTAGTTAGAATGATAGTTGGTTAAGCTTTGTATTCATCTTCATTGCCTAGACAAGGCATTGTACAACCATTTGTGGAATCAAGGAATAAAACAAGCAAGAATTAATCCAATCTTCTCTCCCAAATTATTCTTCATCCTATTGTCTTCTTCGCCTTCTTTGGAATCTCTTCTTTCTTTCTTCCTTCTTCTTCCTCTCTAATTCTCTTTTTTTTTGTCCTATTCTTCCATTCTTGTTTTGTCTAGAAACCACTTGATACAAGTTCGTATCAGTTGGCGCTTTCATTGAGCTTCTCTTATTCTCACTATCAAATTCTAAAAATTCGATTACACTTCAACCATGGCTGAAAATCTTGCGACATGTAGTTTCCTCCATCAACAGTTCCAAGAAAATCTTGTAAAATATGGAAATGAGTCAGCCTTGACGAGATTCAATGAATTGGAAAAGCATTTCAACCAAAGGAATTCACAACTCAAGAAGATCAAGCTTAGCACTATGCTTCTGTTCTCAAGTTTCAACTTGATGAAGCAATCGAGAAAAACGACGTCCAAGAAGTAGCATTGTTGAAAATGGCTATTATGGATGTCTACAGCTCTCCTCACTCCTCAAGTATCAACCAGTTTCCATCTAGTTCGGAGTTGCAATCAATGACTTTTCTTGATGCAAATATCAAACCAGAATTTTTGAAGCTTCAAGAACAAGTTGAACTACTACATCAAGAAGAAAATTCTGCATATACTCAAGAAATGGTGCAAGAACAACCCATTGGAATCAAGACTGAGAAATCCGTGGATAAAGTTGTTGCTGCTGGTTCTTTTATCGATCTTATATTGAAAGTCACTGCAGCCTTTGATGCAGAGTCCACAAAAACAGAAAAATCTTCATGCCATGAGAATCATAAATTTCATGTGTGCCACAAATGTGGTGGCCTTTTCCAAAACAGCATCTAAGTGCAAGACACAGGCGTGCACACAAAAGGATCAATGGAACCATTGAAGGATACAAAACGGTTGGTACAGATGTGTGTGAAAAATGGGTGTAGCTATTGGAGTTCAAGAAAGTTAAGTCCAAAAAGCAACAACAAAGATAGGTCACAATGTATGTCTGGCCGAGTATCCTCAACTTCAACAGCAAATGTCAATCTGTGGTGATTTTGGTTGGGTTTTGCAGATAGGTCATATTTCTAGCATAGAGGATTCTTCCACACATAGCAAATTATGTGAGTTCACAGGTCTTGATGTTGAATTAGAGATCAAGAAACATTATTATGAAGTGATGGATGTCATTAATCATTTAATTGTCAAAAGAATTGATAGTTTGAATGAGAATGGCAAGAAAGACATGGAAGTCATTGGGAGGCAATATCCATTTGAACCTTTCAAATATTTTCTAAAGAGTATGCAACTTAAAGTTGAAGAAAGGGATCAAATGCTCAAGGATGCTGCCATCTTCTTCTACTCGGCCCTTATCAAATTTATGATTGGTACTGACTTGATCCTTGGATACTTGGCTCCTATGATAATTCCACCCAGGTGTGAGAGTGATTGGCTTGCAGTCCATGGTGAAATAGATTATTGGAATGATGGAATTACTTGAACCTTGAGGACAAGGTTCATTTGATGGGTGTGGCAATGATAGGATTAGAATTAGTATTAGAGACTACACCAATTGAATAAGAGATTTGTTAGTTGTTAGTAGTTAGTTAATAGTTGGTTAATAGTTTGTTAATTTGTTAGTTAGTTAGAATGATAGTTGGTTAAGCCTTGTATTCATCCTTCATTGCCTATATAAGGCATTGTACAACCACTTATGGAATCAAGGTGTTGACCCTTATTTGATTTTAATAATGACAAAACAATACTCTAATTGTACTAACAGTTTTATCTAAATGTTTAAGCAGTAAAAGTTTTCAGTTAAGAAACAAGATGCAAAAACTCAACCAGTTTCAGATGCCAAGACAAGACAGAAGATATAGAATAGGCATTAAGGTATTGAAACCAACTGTAAATCTCTCATGTTAAAGTACTTAGCTTGTCCTATGGCTCTTTTTACAAAAGGATTTTGACAAAACTATTAATTCAAATACTTCCAAGTCAAAACAGTTTTAATACATGAAAAACTGGGTTGAAGAGCAACCCAGCCGACTGGCTCAATATACTAGTCGACTGGGGTATGGGATAGAAGGTCCCCAGTCGCATAGTGTAAAGCACCCATCGACTGGAAACTGGGATAGTGAGTTCCCAGTCGACTGGTGCTTAGGACCCAGTCGACTGGTACTCCACAATAGCCTAAAAGTGAAGTTTCTCATTCGACCCAGTCGACAGGTACAAAGACCCAGTCGATTGGTAATTCGAAAACATGACCGTTTGAACGCGAGACTTGAGCATTTAATGCACCAAACCTACCAAGTCAGTGTCTAACGATCATATTGATTCAAGGCTATATAAATTCACTTCAATGAGCATTTAAAACAAGGAGAGAACTCATTCAATTCACAAGTTTGCTCATTAATTCTCAAAAGCTTTGAAAAATTTATTGCTGAGCCAATCTTCAAGTTTATTCTTGAAAGAGAGATATAGTTCTTTTGTAAAAACATTCATTGCTATCTCTCTACTATTTACTTTACAGCAAATCTCATTTATTGTAAAGGGGAAAGAGTTGTAATAACTCTTAGAGTGTTTAGGATTAAACACTTCTTTGTAAGTTTCCGAAAGGAAGGGATTTGCTTCCATGAGGAAGGGATTAGCTTCTGCGAGGAAGGGATTGGTTGTAAGGTTTTTACAATACCCGTGAAGTTGTACGACTAAAAGTTTTAATGGATTACTTCAATTTCTAATAAGATAAATAGGACCTTTTGTGTATTTCCATTTTATTTTATATGATAAATTGATATGCATAATTATTTGAACAAATTGCATTTAGCCCCTTGAGGTTTAGGTAACCCATTTAGGCTTTTCATAACACATATCTTTACTGTTAGATTAGCCATTAGTCAACTGTTAGAGATGAGAAAAGCCTAAGATTATCCTTACAACAGTCAACAAGATTAAAATTTAATGCTCTTTATGTCCTCAAAAATAAAGTTTTCATTTCAATTAAAACATTTTTATAATCTTAATTATTAATAATCCATCACAATAATAATACTTATAAAAAATAATTTAAATATAATAAAAAAACAAAACATATATGGATCATAATTAAATCAAATAAAAATTAAAACTCATATTAAAACAAATTAATACAACCATGATTAGAACATCTAAACTACTCATAAGTAAAAGTCAAAAATAAAAAATTATGTCTTAAAGTATGTTTGGCCAACCAATTAAAAGCGTTTATGGCTTATCTTTATGATTTTTGAAATGATTTATTATAAAAGAACTTAAAATTCGGGTTATTTTTAAGATTGTCACTCATAATTTTTTTTTTTTTTTTAAGATTTAGTTATTTTGAAATGATGAAGAGAATTAGTATGTTTGTATATGGGCTAGATTTAGACTAGTGTAAATTTTGCAATTTGAACGTTCAGTTTGATAAGTTGATATGAATGTTCGTATTACTTGATCGAATTTTTTGCATTGGTAAGTTTATTGTTATGATCCACAAACAAAGAGAGAGAGATAGAAAACGAGACGGTAGTTTGACATGTGTTATATTTTAATTAAATTTTCTCTTGAATTAACTTTTATTAAGGGGTGTCGTTGTCTTTTTTTTTCAAAACCGTTATCATTTAACTGAACATGCCAATGAACATTAGTCAAAGGAGGTAACTGCTATTTCATAAAATAGAGGTAAGACTTGATGGGTTACCCCATATCTTAGGGAAGTAAATATAATTTTGTTTTAAGTTTTTAAAGAAAATTTCTAGGTTGCATATTCTTTCTTTAGTTGCAAAGGAAGAGAAACTCTTTTATAGATCAAACATCACTCACAAAAGATCAAGGATGGATCAAACCTCACTAACTTGATGAGTGTTTATAACGACCCATTTCGGGTTGGTCACCCCCGAAACGGTGTCATCACATTTTGAGAATCTCAGCATGACATATATATGCAACAATAAAATAGTACTAATAGAAATTTTTATTTTAATCCTCAACCCCCAACAGGGGATATACATAAATCTAATATTTACTTATAGAAAATACACAATGCAAGATGCCTGAATATTTACAAATATTTTTTTTTCTCCCTAGTTTAAGGATATTGACACGTACGTGGCTTACAGAAAACGAATCCATTTGACTTCTGACCCACCAAACTACTTGTCCTGTTTGCTACCTGAAATCATTGTACAATGAGGGATGAGCTTCACAAGCTCAGTGAATTAAATTTACTAAAATTATTCTAATTTCCTAAATAGCCCTATAATATTTAATAATTTATTTCTCCTATAACTGGATAATAACATAATGTCCAACATTTAAATAATCACCATATTATCATATTTCTATGTCTTTTTTTCTCTTTTTCTCACTGTGACTGTCTCTTCTTGGGAGACCCATCCATCTATGATTAAATTCACAATAACACACCGCACCTCAGCATTTCAATAATCTTATCACCATAACTGTCTCTCACTGTGAGGCTCATTCATCAATGATTAAATTCACAATAACACACCATATCTCAGCATTTCAATAATCTTATCACCATAATTGTCTCTCACTGTGAGACTCATTCATCTATGATTAAATTCACAATAACACATCACACAGCAGCATTTCAATAATGCAGACAATAATTAAAACAGATGCAATGCATGAATGCATATGATGGGAACATCTTCCCACCTGTCGACAGGTTATTATTACCTTAGACCAGCCCCTTCCAGATTCTTTACATCTTATCCCGGCTGTCACGTAATTTATTTCTAGTATATATCGGCTGTCACGGTATCCCTTTTATTTCCAGCATATACCGGCTATCACGGTTTCCCTTTTAATTCCAGCATATACCGACTGTCACGGTTGTTCCATTAGACCAGCCTCTTTCCGATTCTTTCGGTTATATTATTAAATGCATATGCACATGAACAATGATAAAAATATGCATCTAAACAATAATATAAAAACAACATAAATTCAAAACACTTAAAGTAATTATCATGATTATTCTCAAATTTATATAATAAAAATTTCCACTGAATTCCTCTCATCCCAAATCATCCATTAAAGTTTGTCAAGATCCAATAAATTCATCTCCTCAAATTTTGTATCAAAACATCAACCAAAACTCGTCAAGAATTTAATTATCACCATCATCATTAAATTAACCAATTATTCTAATAATATTCATTCTAACATAATAATTTTTCTACGTGTCTAATATTCATATCATATCTATCAACCAAAGCTTTATCTAACACAAAAATATAAGCTGATAATTTATTTTAATATTAATACTAAATATTTGACATTTATTTAGACTACTTAAAGTAAATTCCACTCACCACGTAGTACTTAGAGCTACCTGTGAATCACCTCATTGCCTTTCTCGTTCTTCTCCGAAACTTCCCCCGATTGTTGACTACCAACACTTGACAAAATATTTGTATTCAATTTCTAATTATTTCTTCATTTCTCTATAAACCACACCCTTTGAAAATTCCCACTTTGAATTTAGGAAAATTTCATAAATGCTAAAAATTCAATAAATAATATACTATTACCTTCTGCTTTTTTGATAGCTATTCTTGATTCTCTATGAAATTCCGCCGTAAACCTCTTCAAAATCTTGCTCTTTTAACTTTACTTTGGGTTTCCTAGCGTTTAAAGAAAATCATAAACTTTTGAAATGAAACTAACGAAATCTGTTTGCGTAAACTATCTGTGCCGATTGTACACACACACACACACACACACACACACACACACATATATATATATATATATATATATATATATATATATATATATAGCAAATTTTCGTTGAAAAATTAGGCAGTCAAAAAGCTGCCTCACACTCCCAAAATCCTCCACGATCTGGAGATGGGTGAGGCATTTATAATGCCTCACTTAAATTGGCAGCAGGTGTAATACCTGCTGCCCACGTTTTTTGACCTTTGGGTCTTTGTTTTTCCTTCTTCTGGACGTCCAGCTGATTTGATTTTTTTTCTTTTCTTTTAATGATGTCCACGTCCCAAAATTTTTTTTTTCAAAAGAATTATTTTATCCAATACTAAATCCTTCGTAAATATATTATTTTAATTTCATGTCATATTTATTAAATTACTTCTTTACGAATACAGGTATTACAATTCTACCCACCTTATAAAAATTTCGTCCCCGAAATTTCCTTACTAAAATCAAGTAAAGAGTTGGGGGAAATCCTTTCTCATTCTTGCTTCATGTTCCCACGTGACTTCTTCGACATCTTTATTTCGCCATAATACTTGAATCAAAGAAATGACTTTATTACGCAAAATTTGATCCTTTCTGTCTAGGATTCTGACTAGTACTAGCATAAAAGTCAAATCTTTCTGAATTTCTATTGCCTGATTCGAGACACAATGTGACTCATCGTGCAAGTACTTCCTCAGTAGAGACACATGAAAAACATTATGCAATTGCTTTAATTTCGGAAGCAAATCCAAATGATATGCTACAGGCCCAATTCTCTCAATCACCTCATAGGGCCCCATAAATCTCGGGCTAAACTTTCCCTTCTTTTTAAACCTCAACACTCCCTTCCATGGAAATATCTTCAAAAATACCCAATCACCAACTTGGAATTCGAGATGTCGTCTTCTTTTATCAGCATATCATTTCTGTCTGTTCTGAGCTGCTCTGAGGTTTTCCTTAATCAGTTTGATCCTCTCAGTAGTCAAGTCTATCATTTCTGGGCCATATATCTTTCTCTCTCCAACTTCTTCCCAGCATACTGGAGTTCTACACCTTCTACCATATTTTCCATTAATACTCATTTATCATTGACACTCAATTGCATTCTCATTCTTTTTAATTCTATCAT
The DNA here is from genome assembly GCA_023935145.1 of Bretschneidera sinensis. Taxonomy (NCBI): domain Eukaryota; kingdom Viridiplantae; phylum Streptophyta; class Magnoliopsida; order Brassicales; family Akaniaceae; genus Bretschneidera; species Bretschneidera sinensis. The sequence continues at coordinate 63,686,639 of CM043705.1, forward strand.
CAGGCTAGTATTATGACTCCCAATGACAGCTAATCTCCATGTAGCCTTTCTACTCAATGCATCAGCTACTACATTAGCCTTTCTTGGATAATAGTGAATTGTACAGTCATAATCACAAATCAATTCCATCCACCTCCTATGCCTCAAATTCAACTCCTTCTGGGTTAGTAAATGCGTCAAACTTTTATGATCAGTAAAAATTTCACACTTGGCTCCATATAGATGGTGTCTCCAAATCTTCAAAGCAAAAACTATGGCAGCCAATTCTAAATCATGGGTCGGGTAATTCCTCCCATGGTTTTTTAGTTGCCTAGATGCATAAATTATAACTCTCATATGTTGCATCAACACACATCTCAACCCCTGATGTGACGCATCACTATAAACCACAAATCCTTCATCACCAGAAGGAAGCACTAATACTGGGGTAGTAGTCAGTTTTTATTTCAACAACTGGAAACTTCTCATACATTCCTCTGACAATCTAAACTTCACATCTTTCCTGGTCAATTTAGTCAAAGGTCCAGCAATCATAGAAATTTTTTGGATAAATCTTCTATAATAACCAGCCAACCCCAAAAACTTCTAATTTCAGTTACACTCGTGGGTCTTTCCCAATTCGACACTACTTTTACTTTTTGTGGGTCAACTGCTATCCCCTCTCCCGACACAACATGCACCAAGAAAGATATCTCATTCAACCAAAACTCACATTTAGAGAACTTCGCATATAATTTCTCTTTCCTCAGAATCTCTAACACTATCTCCAAATGTTGCATATGCTCCTATTCATTCTTGGAATATACCAAAATATCATCAATAAACACAATTACAAATTTGTCAAAGAATAGTTTAAACACCCGATTCATAAGGTCCGTAAATACTGCAGAAGCATTGGTTAACCCAAAAGGAATCACTAAGAACTTATAATGGCCATATCGTGTCCTAAAAGCAGTTTTAGGCACGTCCCCCTCCTTTATCCTCAATTGATAATAACCCGACCTCAGGTCTACCTTAGAAAACACTCTAGCTCCTTGTAACTGCATGAATAAATCATCTATCATGGGCAAAGGATATCTATTCTTGAGGGTAATCTTATTCAATTGTCTATAATCAATGCATAACCTCATAGTCTCATCCTTCTTCTTGACAAATAACACATGGGCTCCCCAGGGTGACATACTAGGTCGAATAAACTGTTTATCTAAAAACTCCTGAAGTTGAACTTTCAACTCTCTCAATTTAGCTAGTGTCATTCTATAGGGTGCTATGGATATGGGTGCTAATCCGGGAATCACCTTAATAGAAAACTCAAGTTCCCTATTGGGAGGTAATCCAATCAACTCTTCAAGAAAAACATCAAGAAAATCTTTTACTACCAAGATATCTTCTAACTTTCTACTCTCATTGCTAGAATCCACTATATATGTCAAATACCCCTCACAACCCTTCCTCAACTATTTACTAGTAGTTAAAGTAGAAATAAGACAATTAGCAAGTATTTTCCGTTCTCCCTGAAAATTAAACTCCTCATGCCTGGGTAATTTAAACACCTCATTTTTCTTGAAACAATCTACCCAAGCATGATACGCAGATAACCAATTCATCCCCAGAATTAAATCAAAATCTGTCATATCTAAAGGCAATAAATCAACTTCAAATTCTCTATCAGCCATATTAATTACACAACCTCGATAGATTGTCCTGATAATAACTCTATCTCTAGTAGGAACCTCAACAACAATAGCATGCATCAAATGACTAGCACTAGCGTCAATAGATTTCATATAAATTTACCATCATATTCAACCATTGATAAATTTCTCTACCTTAGGTGGATAAAATCTCTTTCTTGTTATGCTCGAAAAGTATCTGAAAAATATTTTGCAAAGAACTTATCCTTAAATTTATTCCAAGTCAAAGGTTGATCTACCCGTGTGCTTACCCTGGGAAAAATATCCTCCCACCATTGAGAAGCCTCACCCTCCAGCATAAAAGAAGTAAAAGTCAACTTCTGTCTATCTGACACCGGTAAAATCTCAAAATATTTATCCACGTGCCTAATCCATTGTTTAGCTTCCACCGAATTTGTTGATCCTTTAAAAGACTGAAGTTTAAACTTAAGAAACCTCACAAAACAATTCTCTTGCATCTCATTTGTAAATACCCCTCCCTCAGGAACCTCTTACCTCACCACATTCGGTTCTCTTCTATCCCTTTCTTCTAATATTCTCTGTAAATTATCAGCCATTTCTTTAGCTGCATTCATTATATCTATAGCACGATTAAGGGCTTCTCTCAATTCATCATTCCTACCCTCAGATACTCTCCCAGCTCTACTGGTACTAGCTGCACTATCAGCATGTTCCCTTGCGGGAATTACAGACTCAACTTCTTCCTCTACTTCAGTCCTCCTAAAAATTGGGGGTCTACCACGTCCTCTATGATTTAGAGCTCTACCTCTAGCTCTCGTACGACCACGTGTCATCCTTAGACTCTGTATTTAATAATATAATTTATTTAGATCTTTCACTTTTTAAGTTCTCATGCAGCCTACAGAATCTTAAAACCTAATGCTCTGATACCAAAATTGTAATGACCTATCCCGGGTTAGCCACCCCCGAGACGGTGTCATCACATTTTGAGAATCTCAGTACGACACATATATGCAACAATAAAACAGTACTAACAGAAATTTTTATTTTAATTCTCAACCCCCAACAGAAGATGTACATAAATCTAATATTTACTTACAAATAATATACAATGCAAGATGCATGAATATTTACAAATATTTATTTCCTTTTCTCCCTAGTTTGAGGATATTGACACGTACGTGGCTTACAGAAAACGAATCCGTCTGACTTCTGAGCCACCAGACTACTTGTCTTGTTTGCTACCTGAAATCATTGTACAATGAGGGATGAGCTTCACAAGCTCAATGAATTAAATTTACTAAAAGTATTCTAATTTTCTAAATAGCCCTATAATATTTAATCATTTATTTCTCCTATAACTGGATAATAACATAATGTCCAACATTTAAATAATCACCATATTATCATATTTCTATGTTTTTTTCTCTTTTTCTCACTGCAACTGTCTCTTCCTGGGAAACTCATCCATCTATGATTAAATTCACAATAACACACCACACCTCAGCATTTCAATAATCTTATCACCATAATTGTCTCTCACTGTGAGACTCATTCATCTATGATTAAATTCACAATAATACATCACACATCAGCATTTCAATAATGCAGGCAATAATTAAAACAGATGCAATGCATGAATGCATATGATGAGAACGTCTTCCCACCTGTCGACAAGTTATTATTATCTTAGACCGACCTCTTCTCGGTTCTTTACAGCTTATCCCGACTGTCACAGAATTTATTTCCAGCATATATCATTTGTCATGGTGTCCCTTTTATTTCCAGCATATACCGGCTGTCACAGTTGTTCCATTAGACCGACCCCTTCCCGGTTCTTTCGGTTATATTATTAAATGCATATGCACATGTACAACGATAAAAATATGCATCTGAACAGTAATATAAAAACAACATAAATTCAAAACACTTAAAGTAACTATCCTGATTATTCTCAAATTTATATAATAAAAATTTCCACTGAATTCCTCTCATCCCAAATCACCTCAAATCATCCATCAAAGTTTGTCAAGATCCACTAAAATTCATCTCCTCAAATTTTGTATCAAAACATCAACCAAACTCTTCAAGAATTTAATTATCACCATCATTATTAAATTAACCAATTATTCTAATAATATTCCTTCTCATATAATAATTTTTCTACGTGTCTAATATTCATATCATATCTATCAACCAAATCTTTATCTAACACAAAAATATAAGCTAATAATTTATTTTAATATTATTACTAAATATTTGACTTTTATTGAGACTACTTAAAGTAAATTCTACTGATCACGTAGTACTTAGAGCTACCCGTGGATCACCTCCTTGCCTTTCTCGTTATTCTCCGAAACTTCCCTCGATTGCTGACTGCCAACACCTGACAAAATGTTTGTATTCAATTTCTAATTATTTCTTCATTTCTCTATAAATGACACCCTTTGAAAATTCTCACTTTGAATTTGATGAAATTTCATAAATGCTAAAAATTCAAAAATAAATACTATACTATCACCTTCTGCTTTTTTGATAGCTATTCCTGATTCTCTATAAAATTCCATCGTAAATCTCTTCACAATCTTGCTATTTTAACTTTACTTTGGGTTCCCAAGTGTTTAAAGAAAATCATAAACTTTTGAAATGAAACTAACGAAATCTGTTTGCGTAAACTGCTTGTGCCCATTGTACATATATATATAGCAAATTTTCGTTGAAAAATTAGGCAGTCAAAAAGCTGCCTCACACTCCCAAAATCCTCCACGATCTGGAGACAGGTGAGGCATTTATCCTCACTTAAATTGGCAACAAGTGTAATACTTGTTGCCGATGTTTTTTGACCTTTGGGTTTTTTTTTTGACTTTTTTTTCCTTCGTCTGGACGTCCAGCTGATTTGATTTTTTTTTTCTTTTCTTTTAATGACGTTCACTTCCCAAAAGTTTTTTTCAAAAGAATTATTTTATTCAATACTAAATCCTTCGTAAATATATTATTTTAATTTCGTATCATATTTATTAAATTACTTCTTTACACTTTTTTTACGAATACGGATATTACAATGTTGTAGAATACGTTCTCTCTTCTCGAGTAGGATTGCGCGCTTTCTCTTTTTTTGAATGCATTTCTGAGTACAGATCAATTTGAATGGTCAATTTCAATAAATAAGAGACAAATTTAAGACAGAAAATTAAAGGCAAAGAAAATAATTGAAGTCGTCACTTACCTTTAGGGATTCTGAAACCTCAATCACAATCAAAGGTTAAGAAATCGAATTCAGGTGAAAAGATAGAACAAGCACTAAATGAAGTATTAATAACGTAATGGATCTTTTGGTTGCAGGTACCTAGCATTATTCCTTTAAAGATGGTTTATGATCTTTTTTATATATTGAGAAAATACAATTACATACTCCAACGTTAGATCTATCATAAACCTCCTCTTACCCTTGCTACCAAGCTAAAAGATCTGGTTATTTTTTTTTTACAAAGGAACTTGTTTTCCAATCATTTAGGTTTACCAGCTTTAGTTACTCTAAATACATCTTCTTCTTTTTTTATATATAACTAAATTGGTCTCAAAAGTTTTAATTTAGGCAAATAAATTCTTAGAGTTTCAATTTAATTCAATTAACATTAACTACTCTTTATCTTAGTGAAATTCTGACTTTTAGGATAATCATTTGGAAACTTTTTTTTAGTCATCTAGTTAAAATACAGTGAAAACTCTCTCACTTAAGCTTCATGTGAAAAACAATTTGAATGGAAGAATAATTTATTAACCATTGTTAACAGATGAACAATTTAAACAGAGAAAAACACATTTCTGTTTAGAAACAAGTTGAATAGAGAAGTTCATAATTTAATGTTGTCATTTCTTTTGTTTTTTTTCTTTTTCTTTTTCTAACTGGTTATATAAAGTTCTAGGCATAAAATTGGGTGTTTTTTTCTTCTCTCGTGAACTTCATTACAAAACAAGAAAACAACTCGAGCAGGTGGAGCATCCCAAAAAAAACAATTTTTTTAATCGACATATGGTTTTCTTATTTTTAAAATTTTAAGCTTATGTGTAAATTACTTAGCATTAATATAGATTGCCCATAAATCATATATTGAAATAAACATTTTTTATAATATTAAAAATAAAAAATTATATGTCGATTAAAAAAATATAAAAACAAGTAGGGAACAATCATAAATGGAATTAGTAAAACTTTTTTTTGTTAGAAAAAAAATGTAATGATCTTGAACTGTACGAAAATTTATGTATCTGATTCAAGAAATATAAAATGTTGTCTTTGTTTTGTGAAAGGAAATGTCGTTGACGCGTATTCAATTTTATGTAAAACAATTGCAAAAATAACAGAGTAATTTAATAATCTCTTTTAACTTTGGGAGACTTTTTGCAATTTACGATATACAAGTGGTAAAAAAAGTGCATCACCGGCACTGTTGAAATCGGCATTTGGTGATCTATAATCCGACATTGGTTGCACTGGTTTCCGTCGCACTTTTCCGATGAGTATTATTGAATAACACCACCACCACCGAGCCAAAAATGATTAGATATAACGAATCGCCAATCCGTGACGGCGTAATTCCACCGCAATCAACCACACGCGTTGTTGACCTTGCATGGGGGTTTATTTTTTGTCATTGACTTTCTAGATAGGGAATAGAGAAAAAATTAAAATACCCAAAAACTTCGTACTTTGATAATGTGTCAGGAAAGAATAAGAGGCATTGTGGTAAAAAAAGATTGAGGTATAATGTTAACTTGTTCCTAGAGATGGCAAAATAATTTGTATTCGACTTGTCGAGGACGAGTATGAAGGGGATTATATCTCTATGGGGACTGGAACGAAGATTTTTAAAAACTTTCGATCTGAAAGGAGAGTGGGATGAAGAGAACAATCTTTGCACCGCAAAATCCCCGTCTCCGCTCCCTATTATATTAGCTTTTAATGTTTTATATAAATATATTAAATAAACTTGCTAATTACCCCACTAACCCGTTACATTTTTGTTTTATTTTTTTGTATGAGAGATGACATGTACTTGGATTTGTGAGGTGTAGAAATGATGTAGTGTTTGTACTTTGTATTGAACATCTATTTTATTATTAGAAAATTGTATTGACAAATAATCTTTGATTTAATGAAGAATCTCCGTTTTTGTTTATAAATGGGGATAGGGACGGGGATGAAAATTGAGATTTTCAGAAATATTCGATGAGGATAGGAACAAATGACAAAATATAATATTCGATAAGGATGGAGATGAGAGTGAAAAATATTTTTGTAAACGGAACGAGGACGAGTATAACACTCTTCGCTTCAAACCCGCTCCATTGTTATCCCCACTTGTGCCCGAAGTGTGTTTCTTGAATAATTTTTAAAAAAAAAAGTCAGTTTACTATGTCATTTCACTAACGAAATTTTCTGAATCTGCAAATGTAAGCAAGAAATACCTACAAGCCCTCCATACAAAGTGTTTCAACTTATTAGGAACCCTTAAGCTCCAAATTTTCTGCCATAGCATCCCACCACTAGAAGAGCAGCCCACCCCATTTTGTCACGGGCTGAATCTCCTTGATCCAACTCTAGTGGCACTAGTCAACAACAACCTGTTTGTTCTTATTAGTAAGCCTTATGTGTGCTCAAGCCCTGGGCTTAAGCAAAGTAAATTGAGAACAGAAATATGCGAAGAAGAGGTATAAGTGTATGGACGGGATGGAGACCAATATAATCAAAGGGTCCAAACTCTTATTTGATTAAATTGATCGCCATAAGAAAAAATTTGATCAAAAGGCAAAATTATAAGAACCAATAATAACATTTAACTAGAAAAAATCTAAAATATTAGATATCCCCACGTGTAAATATTACAAGGAAAACTGGAAAAGTAAGCATATCACAAGCTTAGAGATAAGCCAAAAAGAGATAAAGAATTGCTTGCATGTCGGTAAGCGCCTTTGCCCAATTTTGTGGCCAAGCAGTCGCCCTTTTGAGTTTTGAATATATTTATTCATCTTTGGAACTTTCTTTCGGTTTCTAGCTTGTGCGTCCTTTTTTGGAAGGGTATAAAATTTCAAAGATATTTATCTTGATCCTTACATTTGCTTGGTTTGTGCAATTTCTTTCGAGTCCAAGCTGATGATGATATTTATTCTTGGAGTTCTATTTTGCTTGGCTTTATTTTTTTCTTAATTTAAAATTTAAAATATCAAATGGAAGATATTTATGTTGTAAACTATGAAAGTTTAGCAAAGAATCTTATGTATCTTGGATCCATCAATAAGTCCAATGAAAAATGCATCTATTCTTGCTAAATTGAATTTAGATGAATGACATTGGTGCCAGCTAGCTGACAAAGTGAAAAATATCTTCACAAACTAAGCAATTTAAGAAGAAAAAAAAAATTAACATGCAAAAATCCCAATAAAAAATTCTAAAAGAGAAAAAACAAATATTAAAAATTTCCTCAAAAATAGGGTCAATGGACTCCCATATTTCTCCCTTCACTAAGGGCGGATTTTGAAAAGAGTTTTTGGAAGAACCTAATTTCAGACAGATGTATCGTACACGTACAACATTTTTTATTGTGGGGGCCATGCACCCACTTGTCTGAACGAAGTTCCGACCCTGTCCGGACGCCTAACATTTCGCACGTGACTAGCTCTACTTTCCAAGCTTTTTCATCTACGTGGCCGAATCAGAAGGAGTCATGCGTCCATCGATCACAATAAAGCCTTTCATCTTCGTAGTTTCGCTCCCGATTTGATTAGTTTTCCCCCCCAGAGCCAGTGATACTTTGATAGAAAACTATTCAGAAACTCAGTAGCTCTTAGCTTCTCAATTATAACTTTCTTGATTTTCTTTAAAGAATCTGATCGTATATTCTCGCTAACCATAATCTAAGGTAGTTTCAATAATCTAATTAGTTATTTTGACGTTATGGAATTATCGCATGTAAATTTTTAATTCTTTCTATTTCTGTGACTGAGGTTTATGCTCCGTTTGGTTGCTGCGAAAATGTGGGAGAAGGGATGATAAATGAAAATAGTTGAATAATTTTTCATTTTATTACTTTTGGGATTGAAATAGAAGTTTTCTCTTTATTCAACTTACCGTAAATATGAATCAATTGGCTTGAGTAAGGCGACTCTTATCTTTTCCTTCATTTTCCTGGCAGCCAAACAGTTTTAAGATTCAGAATTTGATAAATTAATCCTTACAACTTTTAAAAAAAGTTTGCTGTGTACAAATGTCTGGTTTGTATGATTCATACGAATATCATCTCTAGCTTTACATTATTTGCTCTGCTCTGTTCCTTTCGTTTGGTCTGGTCACTGGATACTGATTCTTGGATTTCCTTCATGGCAAAGAAGCGTATCATTTAGGAATATGAGCAATTCGATAGGATATAATTCACTTCACCAGAGTTTGCTTCGTCCAGCGATTTTAGAACATAAAAGCAAACTCAATTCATTTGGCATTCCTGCAAACCCTTTGTATCGAGCTTCATCTGCGAATCAAGCCCCGGGGCAGATACGAAAATCACCAGTCTCTACAAAATTTTATGGGAACAGTTTGAACAAGCGGAAACCAAGATTAATCATTGGAACACGTCGGCTTGTTACAGTTGTTCCACAAGCTGTATTAGCCATGGATCCTGCCTCTAAGGTAATCTTCACCTGCATATAACTGCTGTTTAAATTTGTTGGTTTTGATATGTCCTGAATGTACAAGGTAAACATAGTGGTAATGTTTCCTTTTTTAAATGTATTTTTACATGAATTTGTAAATCAACGAGAAGACTAAAGTCAAGTTTCCACCCTAACCACAAGCCTTTAGTCCCAAACCAAGTTAGCACAATTTTGACAATGTGGCTCACTTGCTTTGGTTCCAAGTTGATTTTGGTGAAATTTATAATCCAATTCCATTGACCAATCTTGTAGAAAATGGATGAACATGGATATTTTAGTAGGCCAAGGGATACGGTGAGCATGGGTTGGGTTGGTCTAAAAAATCAACCCAACCCAATTATATCGGGTTGGAAAAACTCAACCCAACCCATTCAAATCAGTTTGGTTCACCCGTTTAGTATTTTTTCACTTTAAAAATTAATGCAAACATATTGCATAAGAAAAAAAATATTTTTCTACAATTATTCATCATTCATTAGATCCAAAATATAATCTATATAAGAATTTATTAAATCTTATAAGCCATAGTACCTTAAATCACTACCATTTTTGGTAAAATTTTTACCATAATTTTTTTCTTCCTGAAAATATATGTATTATTTCCGGAGTATAATAAGTTCAATTTCTAAAGTATGCTGATCGTGGGTTGTAGTGTACACAATCTCATCTTAATGTCTCTATATTCTAACTATACTAGTTTTAGTGATGTCTCTTTATATCTTATTTCAAAGTTTTCTTTTCCTCAAATATGAAACCTTCTTTCGAGGTAAAGGAGTATTTCTTTACTAGATTATTCATCAAATTTAAATCTTCGAAATTTAGGATTAACATATTGGAAATTGATGTTTAACTTTAAATGCTTATTGAATTAGTTATGCTTAGAGCCAAGTAAAAATCTGTATATTTTCTATAGGCAGTCTGAAGAGATAAAGATTGAATTTTGTAAATTGGTTTATTCCAAAAGTGGGCAAAGGAAGTTGATCAAATTCATATGTTCTATTTTCAACCACATATTCTCTTAGAATGAATTCTTCTTATATCTGAAAATGAGCTGCTTACTTGCCTTCTTGGAGATATATGCAATTTGAATTGTATTTATCTGAGCTAATATTACCTCATGATTGGTTCATGTATTTGTGGAAGAGTATCTACCACATGAGTTGTTGGTTTGGATATTTATAAGTTTTAATGAACTGTTTTCCTGAAGCAGCTTGCAGGAAAATTCAGCCTTGATGGAAATGTTGAACTGCAGGTATCTATTGCTAGCCAACCCCAGATATATAGAATAACGCTTTGTTGAGTTGATCTGAATAACTATATTTATTGCTCATATTAAGTATGATGCTGACACAAGTTTCACCCATGTAACTGAGCAGGTTGATTTCAGTGCTCCTAGTCCAGGGTCTATAGTAGCAAATATTCAGATCACATATAGTAGTGACTCTTTGCTTCTACACTGGGGTGCAATACGTGATGGAAATGAGTAAGCTCAATTTTAGTGATGATTTGTACTAATATCAAGTTATGTTTTGATTTTTTCAGCTTTAATTTCCAGTTTTCATTATTACGGTTAGATATATCTTTCCTTAGTTTGGGAACCCTCTCTTCCTTATATGTTCCTTTTGCCTTCCTTTTCGTCAGAAAGTGGGTACTTCCTTCTCCTCATCCTGATGGAACTAAAAATTACAAGAACAGGGCACTTAGAACTCCCTTTGTGAAGGTAAGTATCAAAAAATGATGTAATTATTTCATGGGGTTTCTCTCATTTGACTGAAAAGATTACAATTGATCTTAATTGACGTTTGAATTTTTATCTTATTATTTATCTTTTATACATTGTTCTTTTGTAGTCTGGTTCCAATTCCTTCCTTAAATTAGGGATTGATGATCCTACAATACAAGCTGTAGAGTTTCTTATCTTTGATGAAGCCCGAAATAAATGGTGAGCTACCATACATTTTTTTATCTTGCTAGTTTTATAACTTGAAGATAAGCTAATTAGCTTACATCTACTTCTTCTTTTGTCTTAATTTCCATATTGACAGGTTTAAAAATAATGACCAGAACTTTCATATAAAATTGCCCATGAGAGAGAAGTTGATTACAAATGTTTCTGTTCCTGAAGATCTTGTACAGATTCAAGCATATCTGAGGTGGGAACGAAAGGGTAAACAGATGTATACCCCTGAGCAAGAGAAGGCAAGTGAGGAGTTGTAAACAATGCTTCCAATTCTGTTTCTTTCTTCCTTGTTTTGTGTTCCCTTTTTTCTGCCTTTTGGATAGATGGGGAATGCCTGTCAAATGCATTATATTACAGTCTGAGTGGCTGGTATCTAACCCTTTATTCAAGTGTTCAAGAATTGAATGTTCTACGTTATTTCCTTCTTCTTCTTGTCTCATCCCAGTGGAAAAAATCCTCTTTTTTACTTTTTTTAGCGGAGGGGGGCTCTAATCATTTTGTATGATCATAAATAAATGTTTTGTTTTTCTTTTCATAGGAGGAGTACGAAGCAAGTCGCATCGAGATATTGGAGGAAATAGCCAGGGGCACATCTGTAGAGGACCTCCAAGCAAAGATTAAAAACAAAAATGATGGATATGAAACAAAGAATCCTTCTCATCATGAAACAAAGAACAAGATACCTGATGATCTCATACAAATACAAGCTTTTATGCGGTGGGAAAAAGCAGGGAAACCCAATTATTCCCCAGAACAACAACTTGTAAAGTCTATCTTTCCTTATAATTGTTTTATAGAAGTTATTGATTTATGCTAAAGTCCTTTATCAAAAATATGTTGGCTGTATATAATTTTAAATGGTTATTAATGAGGTTGTCAGTCACTACTTAAACTTAACCTTGATCTGGGTGATGTTTTCATAATTAGAGGGAATTTGAGGAAGCGAGAGAAGAGTTGCAATCTGAACTAGAGAAAGGTGCCTCTATTGATGAAATACGTAAGAAAATTACAGAAGGAGAGATACATACTAAGGTTACAAAGCAGCTGCAGCATAAAAAATATTTTAGTGCTGACAGGATTCAGCGCAAGAACATGGATTTCATGAAGCTTCTCAATAAGCATGTGGTTAAATCCAGTGAGGGACATGTGGCTAAAGCCAGTGATGGAAAAATTTCAGTTGAATCAAAAGCCTTAACAGCTGTTGAACTTTTTGCTAAGGCAAAGGAAGAGCAGGGTGGCGATCCTGTTCTGAATAAGAAACTCTACAAGCTTGGTCATAACGAACTTATGGTGAGTTAAAAATGTTAGGTTATGTGTCCTTCCTCTTTACTTAGCGTCTGCATGGATGTTTTTGTAGCAATATTATTCAAATATTTAACTGTTTACATTTTCAAGGTACTTGTAACAAAGCCTCCTGGTAAAACAAAGATTCATCTAGCTATGGATTTCAAAGAGCCAGTTACCCTTCACTGGGCTTTATCTAAAAAGGCTGGGGAGTGGTTGGTAAGATTCTTCAAACTCTTGTTCTCAGAAAGGTCCTCAGGAAGATATTGGACAGTGGAATGAATGTCATTGTTTTCCTCCAGAATATAGCTCACAGCTCCCTTTTTCTGTGCTAAAGCTATGTGAGATGTATGGATATTTTGCAGGCACCGCCACCAACCATACAGCCTCCAGGTTCTGTTTCTCTAAATGGGGCTGCAGAAACACAACTTACAACAAGCTCTTCCGCAGATCTTCCTTGTCAGGTCTGCCTTGTAAAATTTACTATATTTTTCTGTGATTTGGACTCTTGAGATTTTCTATGCATTTGAATTTAATTATTGAGATGTTACATATATTAAGATCTAAAACAACAGTCCTCATATCTTAGGTTCAATCTTTTGAGATGGAGATTGAAGAAGACAGTTATGTAGGAATGCCATTTGTCCTTCTGTCTGGTGGGAACTGGATAAAGAATAAAGGTTCAGACTTCTATGTTGAATTCTGCCACAGATCAAAGCAAGTCCAAAAGGTTCCTTTCATATTCCAACAATGATTTTTTATTAGCTAGCTGTTTTTTCGGGCATCATTCTCATCTTGTATTACCTATCCAAACAATTAATTGACTTTACTTTTTTTAATAAAAAGGATGCTGGTGATGGCAAAGGTACTGCCAAGGCTTTGCTGGATAAAATAGCGGAAATGGAGAGTGAGGCACAAAAGTCCTTCATGCATCGGTCAGTAATCCGTTGGGGGTTAATTACTCTTTAGTTTATTGACTTAAGGAGACCTTTGAATCCATTTTTATTATCAGATCTAATTCATTATATTATATTGCAGCACGCTTTTTTAAGATTATAGTTGTTATTAGGATCTAAAATTGAAACAATTTGGTAGTTAGTTTTTGTAAAGTGTACCCGTTTTTGTTTTTATTGGGTGCTTTTGTTTGTTTGTTTGTTTCGTTATTTCTTTTCCATTTTTAAATAGATGATGTATTGTGTGTATATCTAATTGTATAAAGCTTGTTTAGTCAACTTAAATGAAATGGCGGCTTTGACACAATTCACCTTTGCCTTTCCATATCCACACACTCTTCTTGGTGCTGTTTTTGCTAAGCACACGCAAACTTGAATCACAGTGGTTTGTGCAAAATCAAAAACATTTAATATGGGATTACAAGGATTGAGTTCGAGAAATTAAGAGCTGATATGTTTTCTTTTCTTTTCCCTATCTTTAGTTTTTAACAAATTGTTCAGAGTAACAATTTCTGGGTCTAGTCGTTTTTTTTCTTTACATATGATCTTGTTGCCCCAAAATATAGCGTTATCTTCTTGTTGGTTGCTATATAGTGCACCCAAGTTCTCCCAGCGGTTCACATTGCCATAATTTGTCACAAATGCCACGAATCCTAGTACTGAAAATTGTTTCTTCTGATATTTTTTCTCCTTTCTTATGATAAATCAGATTGTTCTGCACTATGTAAATTTCTCTTGCTGATAGCAATTTTTATATGATTAGAATTTAATTCAGGGTTTTTATCTCATCACTCCCTGTAATTTTTGGCTTAATCTCGATTTGCACAACACCTTTTCAATTGCATCTATGTGCACCTCACATTTGTAACTAATCCTTAATAGGCCCTTCAGCACAATGGATTATTGAAAAGTCAGAATTGGCACATGTTGGCACGTGCAAACATCACATTTGACAGCACATAACCATTATTAAGAAAATTAGTCTTTTCAAGTTAATTGTCTTTTTTGTAGTTCTTGAATATTGTGACCATTAAGAAATTAGTTCAGTTTTAATTCTTAGTTCCAAATATCAATCATCAAAGGAAAAAATTGAACCTAGAAACCATTTAACCCAGAAGAACCCCTGATGATCGATTTTTGGAATTAGAATTAAAACTAAACTAATTTCTTAATGGTCCCAATAATTTAAAAATAAAAAATGCCTTTGGCTTTGAGTTGCACCTTCTTGGTGCTCCATTTTCTTAATAATATTTCTTTACTTATAAAAAAAATAAAAAATAAGAAAATGACAATTAACTTCGAAGGGCAGTTTTTCTTAAATGTCACGTGTGGCATTCGCAAACGTGCTTCAGTTTTAACTTTTAAGTGGCCAGTTGGGGTTAGATTGGCCTATTGTAGATTAGTCAAAAGTGTGAGATGCACATTGTTGCAGTTGAAAACGCATGGTGCAAACTAAGACTAGACTGAAAATTTTCGGGTGTAAAAAAAAAATCATTTAATTTAAACTGAAATAAATGTGTGTTGTATTTATAGGAATAATTAGGATTCTGGTACATGATGATAGAAATGAATAAAAGCTAAAAGAGGAGTAATGGGAAAGACGATAAAACACTATTGTGTGCCAACCTTGCCTATATTTGGAACTTCATGGAATAAAATATTTATTGCTTTTCCTGTCAGTTGGACAACAATTGAATATTTACCAAGATGTTTCTTCTTAAATGTTTGTGAGATGGATGAAAATTGTCTTGCTGATTACATTATCATATAAAAGGTCTACCACTTGCTTAATCCCAAATTCACAGCTCTTACTGTGCTCATGCTTTATGTGTAAATTTTCTCTTCCTCTTTGTTCTTGAAGTAACGAGTCATAATTCCGGTCTCTTTTAGGTTCAACATTGCAGCAGACTTAATAGATAAAGCCAAAGATTCTGGTGAATTGGGCATTGCAGGAATCTTGGTGTGGATGAGGTTTATGGCTACAAGGCAGCTCATATGGAATAAAAACTACAATGTGAAGCCACGGTAGGAACGAGATTAATTGACATGAGTATTTAAGTGATCACTTGTACCATGCCTTTGACTTGTTAAATTTTTTGTCACAAATGACCAACATGCTAACCAGACCCTAGTCATCCGGAATGATGTTTGCATGCACATCTTACTCTGAGAGTAAATTTAACAGATTAGAGCAATTTATTATTTTTCTAAAGTTTAGTATGACCATTTGTAGCAATTTTACAAATGCAAGATGTGATTCTTATTTTCATATTGGTGCAGTGAGATCAGTGCAGCCCAGGATAGGCTTACCGACTTGCTCCAGAATGTCTACACAAGTCATCTGCAGTATCGGGAACTTCTGCGAATGATCATGTCTACTGTTGGTCGTGGTGGTGAAGGGGATGTGGGACAACGAATTCGGGATGAAATCCTGGTTATCCAGGTCAATATTGAATGTCTTGTCACTTTGTCTTTCTTTTTTTAATACTCTACATTTCCTTTTCACGTGAATTTTGACTTGTTATGAATTTTATTTGTTGATTTCAGAGGAATAATGATTGCAAAGGTGGAATGATGGAGGAGTGGCATCAGAAGTTACATAATAACACTAGTCCTGATGATGTTGTTATCTGTCAGGTATAAAACATGTGAATTAAGCTTACTTCTTCAGCAGTTTTCAAAACTAAAAGCTCCTTACAAATACTTGCAGGCATTAATTGATTATATTAAAAGTGACTTTGACATCAGTGTTTACTGGAAGACCTTGAATGAGAATGGCATAACAAAAGAACGCCTTTTAAGTTATGATCGTGCCATCCATTCTGAACCAAATTTGAGGAGAGATCAGAAGGATGGTCTTTTGCGTGACCTTGGAAACTATATGAGAACTTTAAAGGTTGGATTTTTAAACCTTTCTCATCCATTTTTCATATAAATTCTTGTTTCGCATGAAACTCATCATGGTTTGTTGGTTGTCATCTTGGAGATTCTGATGTTCTGCCATTATGCAAAATATGCATTCATTCATGTACTTTCTGCTTAAAGATTCTTGTTAAACTTGATAAATTCCCTTAATTGGTTAGTATAAATGGACAGATGTGTGAGTAAAAAGATTTTTTCGTTTTTATAAATGCATCAGTCATGATCACATTTGAGGTATTAGTGTTATAGTCCTTGTTCTGGTTACGATTCAAAAGATTATGAGTGAAAGTACTTTCATCTGATATTTAGTGAACTTTCTTTGATGTCCTATCATTTTCCTCATAAATTAGGTTGTATGATAATCCTGTGTAATTATGATTTATATGTAGGCCGTTCATTCAGGTGCAGATCTTGAGTCTGCTATTTCAAATTGCATGGGCTACAGATCTGAGGTAATGCCAGAAATTGACTGAAGTTGCTCAGTACAATGTCTTATTCTTAGCATTTGATACAACCTTTAATTCTCTTCAGGGTCAAGGTTTCATGGTTGGGGTGCAAATAAATCCCATATCAGGCTTGCCATCTGGTTTTCCAGTAATTCTTCCATCTTTGTTTCAATTTTCATTCAAATATCCGTTGTACTTGATAAATCTATAAAAACCAGCCATATGTTTGAACATTTTTTAACAGGAATTGGTTCGATTCGTCCTTGAACATGTTGAAGATGGAAATGTAGAAGCTCTTCTTGAGGTATGTAAGATTTTTCTGTCAGAAAATTTCGTTTTTTTTTCCATTACTATTCTAAGTTTTCTAACATTGTTATCCCCTTCTCTCTCTCTCTTTATATATATATATATATATATATATATATATATATATATATATATATATATTCTTTTGAAATCTTAAATGCAGGGTCTGCTTGAGGCTCGCCAAGAGCTCCGGCCATTGCTGTTTAAGTCCCATGATCGTCTGAAGGATCTGCTATTTTTGGACCTTGCTCTTGATTCTACCATTAGGACAGCTATTGAAAGAGGATATGAGGAATTGAATAATGCTGGACCAGAGGTAATTTGAGGCATTGGCAAGGCCACACCCATGTGCTAGATATTTGTCTCTGACGTTGCTGTATATGTGTATGACTGTATGAGTGATTTTGGTTTCTTGCTCTGGTATATAATCTCTTTATTAATTTTTTTGTTCATATTGCAGAAAATCATATATTTCATCAGTCTGGTTTTGGAAAATCTTGCACTTTCATCGGATGACAATGAGGATCTAATCTACTGCTTGAAGGTGAATAATTGCTCATGAAAATGAATTTTACTTACAGCCATGACATATTCATGAATGCATATTTGAGAGTAAGGTTTGATTAGACAGCATCTTACCTACCACCTTTGTTAAAGCCTTTGTTTGAAGTTGATCATTTTATCATTCAGGATAGTATGGGGCTCGGCACATATGAAATCTTGATAGTCTGACCACCTTATATCTATTAAGCAGTATATACTTACTGCAAATAATTCTATACCATTTGAAGATTCCCCAAGAGAAACTACCAATCCACTACAAAAGTTATGCTTTATAAATTATTTTTCTTTCTTATGTTCTTAATAAGTTCAATGCAAGTTGTTGTCTTCTCAATGGAAAAAAAAAATGAATATTAGTGCCAGCTGTTTACTGATGTGCAAATTACTTGACGGAAATCTAGTATGGATTGGATCATCTGATTTGTTCTGACATGCCATTTGATGCTTTCCTACTTGAACTCTTTTCAAATGTTAATTTTGCTTTGTTGCTCCTTTTCCTATAAACCAACATTGGTGGACGGACACTGTTCAGGAAGGAAAAATAAGTTTTTATGGTCTATGTCTTTATCAGTTAATTCACCAAGGAAAAAAGAATTTGGTGGGAAAAGAAAATCTTAGATACTTCAGTTATTGCTTATCTCTCATCATTCTTATGCTATTTAGTTTGTCTAGGTAATGGATAATTTCCATCTTTGCGTGATATTACTTTCATTACTTTTGCAGGGATGGAGTCATGCCCTAAGCATGTTCAAGAGTAAAAATGATCACTGGGCTTTATATGCGAAATCAGTTCTTGACAGAACGCGCCTCGCGCTTGCTAGCAAGGCTGAATGGTACCTGCAAGTTTTGCAACCATCAGCAGAATATCTTGGATCCCTTCTCGAAGTGGACCAGTGGGCTGTATGTTATTAGTTTTCTTACATCTGAACTCTTTCTTTCAAATTATGTTTCATCTAGCTATCTTGATTTTCACCTCATCAGTTACAAAGAAAGGACAAAAATAACTGTCTTTATAATCACTTCTTGCAGGTTAACATATTTACTGAAGAAATCATCCGTGCGGGGTCAGCTGCAGCTTTATCCTCACTTCTTAATCGACTTGATCCTGTTCTTCGGAAGACTGCTCATCTGGGAAGGTACGCATATTAAATCACCAGCTTACTTCTGCTGAAAACTCAAAAAGTTAAAAAAATTTAATCTTGAAATATTGATAATGGAATAATATGGGATGCAATCAAGGCTAGTGTTAATAAATGAGAATTGAATATAAAATTGTCTACCAACACCATCCACTTAGATACCACATCTTCTAATGCATCTTTGCCTGGCCTGGAGCAGTTGGCAAGTTATCAGTCCAGTTGAAGTTGTAGGATATGTCACTGTTGTGGATGAGTTGCTTTCTGTACAGAATAAGTCTTATGACCGTCCTACAGTTTTAGTGGCAAGAAGTGTAAAAGGAGAGGAGGAAATTCCTGATGGTGCAGTGGCTGTTCTGACACCTGACATGCCAGACGTCCTATCTCATGTCTCTGTGCGAGCAAGAAATAGTAAGGTAATCATTTACTGCATTGTGGATTTTCTCTGTACTTCCAATGGTTGGTTGTTCATTGTGGTGTGAATTGTTAGGTTTGCTTTGCCACGTGCTTTGATGCCAATATTCTGTCTGACCTCCAAGCAAAGGAAGGGAAATTGTTGAGCCTAAAGCCTACTTCTGCTGATGTAGTCTATAGGTAATCCTATTTGATTTTTTTGCTCAAAATTGTTACAAACAAAGTCTCATGATGGGCTTGACAAAATGGGAAGTTTGACAAATTCCATCTTTCAATACAACACTTCTGTCCCTCTAATAACTTGCATGGATTCGATTAAATGAAACTTTAATCTTTCCTTCATCTTTCATGCTTAATCCCAGTGAGGTGAACGAGGGTGAGCTAGCAGATTCAAGTTCAACTAACTTGAAAGAAGATGGCATTTCATCATCTCTTACTTTGGTCAGAAAGAAGTTTGGTGGTAGATATGCCATATCATCTGAGGAGTTCACAAGTGAAATGGTTAGGCTTACAAAATAAATTCGATGTCATACAATTAAGGGCTATTTTCTTTTCTTTCTCTTATTCTTTTGGAGTTATAGTGATGTTGAAAGAACTGAAAATTTTACATACCATTTTCTTGGAGCATGGTGATGATTTAACTATAATTATTTGTTTGATGATGGTTTAAATGTATTTATGGAGCATGTGTGATATGATTGTGGATTGTTTTCTTAGGTTGGTGCTAAATCACGCAATATCGCATATCTAAAAGGAAAAGTGCCTTCTTGGATTGAGATTCCTACATCAGTTGCACTTCCTTTTGGGGTTTTTGAGGAGGTTCTCTCTGATAATTCAAACAAGGTTGTTATCATCACTTCAACTTCCATTTTGTCTTCAGGAATTCTTAATGCACCGTGCAGCAAAAAATCTATGATGTCCTTACAGAATCTTGTAAAATTTTCCACTATGTCAATGGGTATAAGAAATTGGATGCAGAAACTTGGCATGAGCATGGAAATCTAAACTTGGGTTGTGTATTCACGTAAGAACCTTTTAGGGAGGGTTTCAGTTGTGGGACTCAAGAGGATATGAATAGTACTGTGGGTCAAAATTTGGGCATGGAGTGGACGTAAAGATAATCTCCTTAGAGATTTGTTCTTTTAATCTTGAATATTTTGAAAAAAAAGGAAATCCATAAGGAGACAGGTTCCAGTTGCACACCATCATTTAATCAATGTTACTAGTGTCTCTAGTTTAGGATTGGTTTAAGTACTTCTTTGGTTATAATATCTCGTCACTATTGCTCCTGCATAATATATTGGTTCTGTGCATGCATGCAGCTTTTATCCTGACAAATATCTTTCTCAAGACTTTCTTTTGCCTGATAGTTCCTCGCTCTCTCCCCCTCCCCTCCTTTAATTGGCAGGAAGTGGCTGAAAAGTTGCAAATATTGAAGAAAAAGTTAGAAGGGGAGTATAGTGCTCTCAGGGAGATTCGTGAGACAGTGTTGCAGCTGGTAGCTCCACCCAAGTTGGTATGTTCTTTCTACTGGTAGCAATTGAGATATATTTTGTCCAAAACACACGAGTCTCCAGATAGAATGATGCTAGATGATTTCTTTCCTTTCTCAGTTAATAGTTGTGTAACAGTTTGGCTATATGCTTTATAATGGCTGTTTGGATAGTGGCAGCTCTCACTTGACAAACTTCTTCTTCACTTCTCTTCTCCTTGCAAACTAATTATGGACAATAGTTCAGCCCCAACTAGCAATTATTGTCTTACAATATACGTGGTTCTAACATTTCTAACCCCTTTGTTGCTGAAGCCTGGATGTAAAGCTGTCTATTGCTTAAATTTCCCATGTAAAGGAGATTTTGCCCAAGAATTTTCTTTTTTCTTTCATAGTAAATGTTATAACGAGGAAATTGATAGGTAGTTTAATCAGAGGGTTCACCCAGAGGCCTTAAGCTTAATCAGAAATAGTAGCTTATAAGGAAGATTGACTTTCAGGTGCAAGAACTGAAAACCAAGATGCATAGTTCTGGAATGCCTTGGCCTGGTGATGAAGGTGAACAGCGATGGGTGCAAGCGTGGATGGCTATAAAGAAGGTAGGCTACTTTTAAATGACACAATGCTGATATTTTGATTTCTAAATATGTGTATTATATTCCTTCAGCCCTGCAGGAATTTTTTTTTTTCTTTTCTTGACCTTTGAAGGAACATTTAGGAGTAGCTGCTTTGGTGTAGGTTGCTTACAGCTACACCTTATAGTATTTTCTTCACGTTTTTCTCCTAAATTAAATTCTCAGTGCTTGCTGTGATTTTCGTTTAGGGATTTTTAATTTCTTTGTGCATGGCGTTGATTGTGTTACATATGTTCCAGGTGTGGGCTTCAAAATGGAACGAGAGAGCGTACTTCAGCACTAGGAAAGTGAAATTGGATCATGATAATCTCTGCATGGCTGTCCTGGTTCAGGAAGTAATTAATGCTGATTATGCATTTGTTATCCACACAACTAATCCATCTTCAGGAGACTCATCAGAGATATATGCTGAGGTAAGTATTTCCATTTATTCCTACTGGTATTTAATTATCTCACCAGCATGAAGGAACAAAAGTTACTTTGGCATCTCCCTTTCTGGTGTAGGTGGTGAAGGGACTTGGAGAAACTCTAGTTGGAGCTTATCCAGGCCGTGCTTTGAGTTTTATCTGCAAGAAAAACAATCTGAACTCACCTCAGGTAAAATGTATTCATTTTAAATTTACTAGGAGGTATAATTCAACATGGATATAAAGGATGATGCATACTTCTAGTACTTGTGCATAACAACTACTAAAATTTTTTATTATCAAAATTCTAATGCAATATATATATATATATATATATATATATATATATATATATAGAGAGAGAGAGAGAGAGAGAGAGGGAGAATACTAGATTGATAATTCATTACCATTTACTCTAATTAATCTGGATATTTTTCAGATACTGGGTTACCCAAGCAAGCCCATTGGTCTCTTCATAGGACGTTCCATCATCTTCCGATCTGATTCCAATGGTGAAGATTTGGAAGGTTATGCTGGTGCAGGCCTTTATGATAGGTAAACTCCTGCTGACTACGTGTACATGCATTTGCTTAACTTTATTTTTTGACTGGTAGCAACATTTTAATTATGGAAGATATAGGTCTTGCTCATACTTACCGGGATTCCTATACTCCCCTTGGAACTGCAATCCGGATACTACGTTCCAATTCGTGGTGCAATTCTGTACCAGATCCCTACAATTAGCGATTCAAATTTTTTTTTAGGACTTTTAACTAAAAAATTGAAAAAATATCTAGACATAAAAAAGAATTTAAAAGAAAACTCACTTTATTTTTAAATTTATGTTTTCTAATATTATGTTTGTTGATTTTTCTATTTTATCAAAACTTTAACATCTTCTAAACTACTATTGTTGCTCATAGTTATATTTAAATTGTACTCATAAATATATCTAGTATCTTAATTTTCTACATGTACTTATACATAATATAAATTATTTAAGTCTACCCAAAACGTACCACTTACGGGGTGGGTAACGTACAACATTCCCATACCCGTACCGTGAACCAGAGCATACTGAGTTCTTGGTAATTATGGTCTTGCTTACCAGTTGGTTTTGGTTCTTTCTTGGCATAACCCAATCTAGGGTCTTCTCTAGGTCTCCCTTGTTTCCCTCGTCTTTTTTCTCTTCCCCCCTGTGGGTTTAAGCTCTCTTGTTCCACCTTTGTTTCCTTTTATCCTTTAGTAGATTTGTATCTAAATTTTCTAAAATGCCCCATTTTGATTATTGATTTTCCTTGTCTTTCTACTGCTCACACATACATCATCTCATCTGTGGTGAGATGATGCTTCCTTGGTTATACAATAATTTGGTCCTATAAAACTGGTAGAATATCTTGGTTACTTTTATGGTGCTTTTAAGTTTAACTCATCTCAACTAAGCCGTAATGTCAGTCTGGCTGGGATCAGCTGCTTGAATTTTTTCGCGCCAACCTACCCAATCTAAAGTCATATCATCATTGATATCTTTTGAAATCAAATATTTTTAGTCCTCTTCTAGATTCTTCAACCATTTCATGGTGCTCTAACCAAATGTGAAACTAGCTTCTCTATATGGTTGTAGGAAGAACCAAAGCAGCTCCAGCAAGTGTATCATATGATTGAATATAGGCAGCAACTTTTATTTACAACTTTGTAAACTGTGTTCCTGTATTTAGACTTAAGTCCTAGGTTCGGTTCATGGTGTTTTTGTACTGTATTAAGAAAAGAAAAGTAAACGACAAGAAAACATCTGGTTTGTTCAGGCAGTGTGTATTAATGCAGCAGATGATATTGTCATCTACTGTGTCTGTTAGTGGTGGAGACTTATATCCACTTAATGGTTACAGGAAAAACAATGCTGAAGTTTTTGTTTTTTTGTATTTTTATGGACGATGCTTCATCACTGATGTAGTCGTTCTATTTCTACAGTGTACCAATGGATGAGGAAGAGAAAGTTGTGCTTGATTATTCAGCTGACCAGTTGATCACTGATGGCAACTTCCAGCATTCAGTTCTCTCTAGCATTGCTGGTGCAGGAAGTGCAATCGAGGACTTGTATGGATCTCCACAAGACATTGAAGGCGTAATTAAGGAGGGAAAACTTTATGTTGTGCAGACAAGACCCCAGATGTGATCCTCAAATTCTTTTAATTTCTATTTCTTGGAGACATTTTGCTAGTGGCACAGTTTTTAGAAGTACCAAATAGCAAAAAGGAAAAGAGGTGATAAAAAAGGAGAAGGGAAAATGAATAAGGACACAGCGAAAGGAAAATAAAATAGAGATGAACAATTCTACTGCGAGCACGAGAATTTCTTATGTAATTTATCCAGGGTGATCTGCTGACTGTAAAGAACAGTGTGTATCACCGACAATTGAGCCTGTAATATTATTTAGCTTGCATAGTACATAAGTTTATTACATAGACATGGATACACAGATTAATAATCCAACCATCATGGAGAATTAAGCTGTCTTATGGGGTTTGTATCATTTTATAAATAAAAAAACACTTAATATTTCTGGAAGAATGCTACAGGATCTGTATCTGGAACGCAGTCATATGTGCATGCATTAAAGCAGACATAATAGTTACTTATTTCTTGAAATGTAAAAACATGAATTGCTCTCTTGGTGCTTGAGTTCGAGAATACAGACTAGTGAATTTTCACTAGCCATCTGTCTATCAAACGAGACTTCGTCTTAACAGAAATCTAGGTAAGCATAGTCAATGATGTAAGATGTTTAATATGATCACAAGGTTCCGCTCAAGCTGAAAGCAATTTTCTCTGCTTTCTCATCTATGTTTTCATCAACACCAATATGTTTTGGTTGGGCATAAGGAGCTGACCATCAGGCTGCAAATTCACTTTAGGAGAGAGAAGTGATGACTTGACTTCAAACTTCAGAAGATATGTATTATAAGCTGATAAATACAGAGAAGCAATGTCAGGTATGATGTTTGTCATTAGAAGAACAGTCATTCTGATCCAGCAAAAAAAATTGATTTGAAGATGACCCAGTAATAGTTCATATTACTGCTTTGATGAGTTCTGAAACCATTCCTCAAGAAAAGAAAATACGAGTATACAGGCCTTCTTAGTTTATTAACTAGAATATTTTTTAGGGTAGCAATATTATCGAAGCTAAATTATTAAGGTCAGAGCAAAAAAAAAAATTAATTGACAAAATTATACTTGCATTTACTCAAACAAAAGTTTTACCTTTTTTGAAAATCCTTTCATTTTCTCTTCTTTTCTTTTATTATGGGCAAATCTCTTATATCTCTCTCTCCCTCAATAAGTACTTAAGTATCTACCGTAAAACCTATGGTTCCAAAGAAAAATCACCATGACTTTACTGTGTTGCAAATCTCAAACCTCTTTTATCAAGCTCAGAGAATCATCTAAGCCACAGACCAAATAGCTCTCACATAAATAATTCAATATGATGGAAGCAGAAACTCTGCACTTGCAAGTTCTAACTTGGCTGTTGCACGCCGAAAAGCATCTTTCTAAAACCATCAATCCAAGCGAGATCGAAGACTCACCTAAAAGTACGGGGAAGAAAAATGTTCAAATTAATTAGATATACAAGTAATTAGCTCTGATCACCTAAGCAAAATCAGTTTGATGATGGATCCTTGGGAAGTACCTGAAACCGACAACTTCAGCAAGAAGCGCCAGCTGAAATATCAGAATTTTTGGGCTTGGAATTTGACAAATCAAAGTTGTTGAGTGACAGTGTTGTTGCCAAAAAATCGTTAGTGCTGACGTGGCGTTGACGCCCAGGGATATAAAGTTGACCTTTCGAGACCTGCACAAACAAGTATGGATGAACTAAAAGACCCTCGGAAGGAGGGGAGGGGGAGACCTCCGAGGGCACTTCGACACTGTAGTCAGGCCGAGGCCGAGGATTAATTTTAAAGTAGAGTAGTTCTGAAAAAATCAAAAGTCTTGTGTTTTGTACTCACATACCTTAGGTTATTTATAGTCTTCCGAGTAGAGGCCGCCCACGTGGGGGGAAGTATGGCCCTGCTCCTGTGATCCCGGGTTTTAGAGAGAGATCTTAATCGCGTGCTCAGAGTGTTGCGTGTGCCAGGGAGTTGCGTGCTTCAGAGGGGGTTAGGCCCGCTAATCATGCTTAGATGTGGTGATCGTGTAATCTACCCGCTCCACGTGTATTTGCCGCGCTGTGGAAGCTTGACTCATGTCATCATCCCATTGGTGATGCCAGGATCCATGTGGGGGTTTCCCATTGGATTTGGTTTCTGTGGGCTCCGTCACAAGCCCCCCACTTCCTCAGGCACTCATGCTTCGAGGAAGTAATATGTAATGTTCATGTCGTGGTTGAGCGTTTATACTTGAGATTTTTTAAAAAACGGGAAGTTTGGGGCCTCGGACAGGGAAATCTTGGAACGGGTGTGCCTTCTGGTTTTGGAGAAGCCGGGCCCGGTGTTTGAGGTATAGTTCAAATGCTTGGACTTGGCGAATCTGGACCGAGCGTTTGAGAAGAATTTCAAACGCTTGGTCTTCGCGAATATGGACCAAGCGTTTGAGAAGCAGTTCAAACACTCGGCTCGGACTTGAAGATTTTTGGCCGAGTGTATGACTAACAGCCGATACGCTCGGACTTGGAGATTATTGGTCGAGCGTATGACAAGCAGTTCATACGCTCGGACTTGGAGATTCTTGGCCGAGTGTATGACAAGCAGCTCATACGCTTGAACTTGGAGATTCTTGGCCGAGTGTATAACAAGCAGCTCATACGCTCGAACTTAGAGATTATTGGCCGAGTGTATGACAAACAGCTCATAAGCTCATACGCTCGGACTTAGAGATTCTTGGCCGAAGCTTGTCATACACTTGAACTTGGAGATTCTTGGTCGAGCGTATGACAAGTAGCTCATACGCTCGGACTTGGAGATTCTTGGTCGAGTGTATGATAAGCAACTCATACGCTCGGACTTGGAGATTCTTGGCCTAGTGTATGACAAGCAGCTCATACGCTCGAACTTGGAGATTCTTGGTCGAGCGTATGACAAGCAGCTCATACGCTCGGTCTTGGAGATTCTTGGCCGAGCGTATGACAAGCAACTCATACGCTCGGACTTGGAGATTATTGGCCGAGTGTATGACAAGTAGCTCATACGCTCGGACTTGGAGATTCTTGGCTGAGCGTATGACAAGCAGCTTATACGCTCGAACTTGGAGATTTTTTGGCCGAGCAGCTCATACGCTCGGACTTGGAGATTCTTGGGTTTCTTTACTTTTGGGCCCATAGGCTCTTTTTTTTCTTGGGCCCAAGAGCTCTATTTTCTTGGCCCATAGGCCTTTTAAATTAGTATGGCGGCTGCTTTTTATATTACGGCGCATGGGGCACAGTAAGGGTCATGCTTTTATGACAGCTGGCACCTTGGGGAGAGTGGACGATGCCTAGATGATATCAAGGGTCACATCCTTTCAGTTGGAGAGTGATTTAATGTTCCTCGTTTCCTGTTGCTGCAACCTCTATATAAGGAGTATCTTCCTCATTTCTCATCAGTTGCATTTTTTTAGAGAAAGAAATCCTTAAAGCATTGGGAGAAACGGTTGAGAGCCCTCGGTACAGTGAGAGTTCGAAGCCACACTTCAAACTTCTGCATTCTTTTTGGTGAGTCGCTTTCACAATGCCTGAGTGTAGTGATAGTGAGGTTAGTAGAGATTTGTCAAGGGAGTTGGAGGAAACCATGGGTGTTTATTCTAGCGAGGACGTCTCTTCCTTGGAGATTGCTCTTCGGGAGGGTGCCCTCGCTCTAGTACCTTTCATCCCCGAGGGAAGTGATGGAGAGGAGGATGAGGGAGAGACTTCTAGGGAGGAGGAGGTTGATCGTGCGTTGGTAAATATTAGGGAAGACGCCACGGCGACGGAGAGGGAGGAATGGATGTTCGAGGCTAACTCCATTTCGAGTAAGGTTGGAGAGGCTGAGCTTCCAAGGATAAGGATGACATATAGGATCCCCATGGAGTACGCCCTAAGGGTACTAGAGGGTGGAGAGAGGGCTTGCGATGCCTTTCTAAGCCGTATGCCTTATGAGCTGTGCGTTTATGAACAGCACATGAAAGCCGAGCTTAGGTTCCCTCTCCACCCGTTCTTCTGCTTGGTGCTCAGATACTTCGATATCACACTAAGCCAGCTGGTGCCCAATTCAGTGCGGCTGATCATGGCTTTTATAGCCGTGTGTCAGGAAGTGGGCGGGGTCATGAACCTCAATGTTTTTAAAACCCATTTCCAGATAGCCAAGCATGGGCAGACGGGCTGGGTGGTGGTGAGCTCGAGGGCTAGGAAGAGTGTCTTGAAGAAAAAGCTGTCTTCCATAAAGAGGTGGAAAGGGTCGTTCTTTTTCATTAGAAGCGCTGAAAGCTTCAATGTCCTACTCGAATGGAGTCTACATCATGTTGGCAAATGCAAGAAGCCGCACCTTCTGACCCTAAAGCAGGAGACTTTGAAGGCAATGCTGACCGCGTCTCTAGAGGATAACGAGGAGCTTCACAGGCGCGGCCTCTGTCCTCCTAGCCTCCCAGCTAACTTAGAGCATGGTAAGCACTTGGTTTTATTTGTTATTTATTTTCTTCAAGTTACTAATACTCATCCTTTGTGCAGAGATGGAGATGGTTGCCCAAGCAAGGGAGAGGGCCAAGCATATGGCCAAGGAGAAGAAGTGGGTCGCGGAAGCCAGTGGCTCTGTCCCAGAGCAACAGAAGAAAAAGAAGGCCTGGGCTTCAACCCCGATGCCTCTCTCAGTGGAGAGCCCTCCAAGGCCTCCTGTTTCAGATGTGCAGACCACTCTTGTCGTGCCCACTCCACCTCAGGGACCGTATTCTTCTAGGGAGGGGTCCGGAACGGTTGCTACCTTCGTGCCTCATTAGGTATTGAAGGTTAACGACTTGGTGTTTGCTCATCCGAGAGTTGCCCGAGAGCACCTCGTCATGGGGGTCCCTCCCTGTGACATGTTGGAGCTTTTGAAGAAGCCCTTCGAGGCTCTGTGCTCGGTCGTAGAGGCCATGACCTCTCAGGCATAATTCTTCCCCCTTCAACCTTAGTTCTTTCTTTTGAATTTCCTAACTATTTTTTATAACGCTCTTTGTCGCTTGTTTCAAACTGGGATCCTCGTAGGTGTTTTTTCTTGGTGCAACGTAGACATGGCCAAGTGCTTGGCAAAGGCCAAACAAAAGCTGGAGGAGACCCCGGATCTCGTCCAGGCCTTGTCATTTTCTCTTGAGGCGATCCAGAGAGCCAAGGAGGATACCGTCATGGAGAGGGATCACCAGCGTCGAGCTGAGGATGCCTTGAGGATGGATAGGGACTTGGCCCAAACCGAGGCAGGGGAGGTCCTACGCAAGGCTGCGGAGGCTCTGATGGAGGAGGCCATAAGCCAATTCCTCGAGGGCTTTAACAAGGCCAAGAGGAAGGCTGAGGCCCTCTTTCCAGAGGTCGACTTCTCTGGCTTAGAGCTGGAGTCCTCTGGTGAGGACGATGCGGCCGCTGCTAGTGGTGACTCGGAGGACACAGTTGGAGCAGAGCCTCAGGAGGCCCCCGAGGATGAGGCTCCTCGGGGTGATTA
This sequence comes from Bretschneidera sinensis, assembly GCA_023935145.1. NCBI lineage: Eukaryota > Viridiplantae > Streptophyta > Magnoliopsida > Brassicales > Akaniaceae > Bretschneidera > Bretschneidera sinensis. The sequence continues at coordinate 63,716,160 of CM043705.1, forward strand.
GCTTAGTTCCTTTTTCTTGTATATGGAGGCCAATAGCGTTTGTCTTTTGTAACTGAAAGTTTTATTTAATGAAACTGACGTTTTATAATCTTGAGTTTCTTGTTTCTTCGTTTCTCCTTTTTTACATTTCTTGTTACTAATAAAATTTACGGAGATTCTCAGCATTCCAAGTACGTGGAATGGGCTTTCCATCTAACTCCTCAAGTTCAAAGGTGCCAACCTGACAAAATTTTCGGATCCTGTATGGGCTTTTCCAATTCGGAATGAGCTTTGTCGTTTGCCGAGGACGAGACACTTCACTTCTTTAAAGGACGAGGTCGTGCAGTTTGAAGTTCCTATTTCGAACTCGGGAGTTGTAGTATCAGGCGGTTCTCTGTTGATATGCAACTAAGCGGATTTGGGCTTTATCCCGGGCATCGTCAACTAAGTCGGCGTATATTCGTAAACCTTCCTCGTTGTTACTTGGTTCGAAGTGTTGCACGTGCAGTGACGGTATTCCGACTTCGAAGGGAACGACGGCTTCCGAACTGTACGTCATAAGGAACGGTATTTCCCCAGTTGGAGTATGAACAATCATTCAATAAGCCCAAAGGACATTGGAAAGTTGATCAGCCCATTGCTTATCTGCTTTGTCGAGCCTCTTCTTAATGCCTTGGAGAAGCATCATGTTGGTTACTTCGGCTTGGCCATTAGTTTGTGGATACCCGACGGATGAGAATTGATGTTCGATGCGGAGGTCTTCGCAGAACGCTTTAAACCGGGAACTATCGAATTGCTTTCCGTTGTCGATGACAGCACCCGAGGTATACCGATCGACATATGATCGACTTCCAAACGAAGTTTCGGATTTGGTAATCCATGATGCTGGCCAGTGGCTCCGCTTCGACCCACTTGGTGAAGTAGTCGATAATCGCGATGAGATTTATTTTCTGTCCGAAATTCGTGGTGAACAGGCCAAGTATGTCCATCCCCCATATAGCGAATGACAAAGGACTAGTGATCGAAGTGAGAGAGTTGGCTTGTTGGTGCAGCACAGGAGAGTACTGGTGACAATTTTTGCATCTTTTGACCAAATCTATTGCATCCTCTTTCATTTTAGGCCAGTAATACCCCTGTCAAAAAACATTGAAGACTAAGGCTCGTGCCCCCAGATGATTTCCACATATCCCCTCGTGGACCTCCCAAAGAGCGTAGTGGGCTTCGACTGAGTTGAGACACTTCAAGTAGGGCATAGTCAAAGCCCTCTTATATAGCTGCCCATCAATGACCGTGTACCGGGAGGCAAGGGAGATTAGCTTCCTTGCCTCGTTCTTTTACTCGAGAACTTCCCCATTTCTCAGGTACTGGAGGATAGGGTCCATCCATGTTTCTTCCTTTGCTACTGGCAGGACCGGGGCTTCGTTTAAGCTTAGGACGGAAAGAGTCTTTAGGTAGACGGCTTAAAGTGCTGGGACGAGGCCAGGCGGGCCAAGGCTTCCGTCTTGGAGTTTTTCATTCGGGGGACCTGAGTTATCAGGAATGTCTTGAATTTTGCTGCGAACTCTTCTGTCTTTTCGAGGTATCGGGTGAGCTTCTCCTCCCATGCCTTGAATTCTCCCGTTACTTGGCTTACCACCAGCTGCGAGTCGCTGTACACGTCTAGAACTTTGGCTGTCAGCGCTTTTGCTAATCTCAGGCCGGCCAGTAGGGCTTCGTATTCTACCTCGTTATTAGAGGTCTTAAATTCAAATCTTAAGGCATATTCAACCATGAAGCCGTATAGGCTGCAGAGGATAAGTCATGCTCCGCTTCCCATGGTATTCGAAGACCCATCTATATGGAAGGTCCACCCTGGAGGTGATTCATCAGACATTGATCTTACTCCCTCACTTGGACTCATTAAGAGGGTTGTTTCGATGATGAAGTCGGCCAAGACCTGACCTTTGATTGCCTTTCGAGGGCGGTACCAGATATTGAACTCTCATAGTTCTACTGACCACTTTACCATTATCTAGGAAACACTCGAGTTGTGTAGGACTTGCTTTAAGGGCTGGTCAGTCAGAAGGACGATTGTATGCGCTTGGAAATATGGTCGGAGTTTTTGCACGGCCACTATGAGGGCGTATGTTACCTTCTCTATAGGAGGATACCTCACCTCCGCTTCATGGAGGATTCTGCTGACACAATAGATGAGTTTTTGAATGCCTTCCTCTTTTCAGATCAAAACGGAGGCCACGGTGCTTTGCCCAGCTAATAAGTATAGGAACAGTTCTTCACCTAGGAGCGTCTTGGTTAGGAGTGGGCGCGAGCTTAGATATTTCTTTAGCTCTTCAAACGCTTCTTGGAAATTCTCTGTCTAGGAAAAATCTTTTGCCTTCTTGATGGCCTTGAAGAAAGGCAGGAATCTTTCCGTGGATTTGGACATGAAGCAATTCAGGGTCGCTATTCACCCGGTGAGCCGTTGCAATTCTTTTATGGACTTGGGAGGAGCCATATCAAGGATGACTTTTATCTTTTCTGTATTGGCTTTTATTCCTCTCTAGGTAACCATGAAGCCCAAAACTTTCTCCCTGTTACTCCGAATGCACATTTCGCCAGATTAAGTTTCATCTTGTGCTTTCGTAGTACCCTAAAGGCTTCTTTTGGGTCGAAACCATGGTCTCGCACCTTGGTACTCTTAACTAACATGTCATCTACGTAAGTTTTCATGTTTTGCCCAATCTATTCTCTGAAGATCTTGTTTACCAACTTTGATAGGTTGTGCCAGCGTTCTTGAGCTTGAAGGGCATAACTTTATAGCAATACAACCCCTGGTCGGTGACGAAGGCGATCTTGTCTTGGTCGGCCCCGTATATAAAGATCTGGTTATAGCCGGAGTATGCGTCCATGAAGGAGGAGTTCGTGCCCCGAGGTAGCATCCACTAGTTGATAGACCCAAGGGATGGGAAAGCTGTCCTTAGGACAGGCTTTGATTAGATTGGTGAAGTCGATGCAGATTCGCCACTTGCAGCTAGCCTTCCGGACCATCACCACGTTGAATACCCACTCGGGGTACTTTACTTCTCGGACAAAGCCTGCCTCAAACAACTTATCTACCTCGGCCTTGATGGCGACCTTACGTTCCGGGGAAAAAGTTTTTTTTTTTTTTTCTGAATGACTGGTTTGTGTTTCGGATCTATGCTCAGGTGGTGCTCTATAGTTCTAGGGTCAATTCCAGCCATGTCTGATGCAGACCAGGCAAACAGGTCTTGGTTCTTCTTGAGGAGGGAGATGAACTTTTCTCTGTGACTTTTGGGGAGATTTGATCCAATCTGGATGGTTCGGGAAGGGTCCTCTATGGGCCGCTTCTCTCTCTCGAGGCCTTATAAACTCCTTCAGGTGCCCCCGCCTGATGAGGGTCTCGATCTGTTCTTTCAGGCTATGGCATTCCTCAGTATCGTGACCGTAATTCTTGTAGAATCGACACCACTTTCTCTGGTTCCCGTCGAGATGCGGCGCCTTGGGCAACCACTAGAGGACTGACCTGTTTTGAAGCTGCATCAGGACATTGGTCCTAGATGCATTGAGGGGGGTGAAGCCGTCGAGCCGGGGGTAGGGTTTATACCTGCTTTTTTGGTGAGGTTTTTTGACTGCTCCTCTTTGAGGGTCGACATATTTTCTTTTCTCTCTGTTTCTCCTTCTCTCTTTTTTCTAAATGCTTGGTTGTCTTCTGCCAACATATACTTTTTTGCTCGAGCCAAAACCTCGTTCATGTTCTTAGGCGGGCGTCGGGTGAGCTTGGAGCTAAAGATCCCGGACCTCAGCCCATTTTTAAACGCCAGCATTTGGACATTCGAGTCGAGGTCAGGGATTTCCCATGCAGCTATATTGAACCTAGATATGTAGGCTCGGAGCCTCTCACCTCGATGTTGGATAATATTGAACAGGCTCTCTGAGGTCTTCTTCAACCCTTTGCTGCTGAGGAAGTGTGAAGCAAATGCGTAACTGAGCTCTCTAAAGTTGCCAATGCTTCCCGGCCTTAGACGTGAATACTACGTACTTGCGGCCTTCTCAAGAGTTAAGGAGAAGGCACGACACATGATACGGTTGGAATACCGGTGCAGCATCATAGTCGTCTTGTAATGCTATAAATGGTCCAGAGGGTCTGTCGAACCATCATACATCTTGACTTGCGGCATTCTGAAGTTAGACAGGAGTGGGGTCTCGATGACGTCCTCTGTGAACGGGGGGGTCTTGGATACTAAGCTCATCCAAAACACTGAGACTTCTATGCTTGAGGGCCCTGTCTATTTTTTCTTCAATCTCCTCAAATCGTCTGTCCAAGTTGAAGTTGCTTTTAGAGGAGCTTTCCTTGGACCGACCGCAACGCATCGAGGGCTCGGCGATGGACTGGTTGTAGGTCAGATTTTCGCTATCAGAATATCTCACTTGCTCGAGAGCTTGGTGGGGAGAAAAGGAGGGTTGCTAGCCTTCGCCTCTGACTTGGGCCACCAAGTTGGCTATCATTCGGGAGAGCTCTTGGAATTGAGCCTGAGTCACGGGGGCAGCCTGAGGAAGTGCAGTCACTTCCTCGTAGTCAGGGGAGTCAGTTCCGACGAGATGAGGGCGTTGTTCTCTGATGGGGGGCCGTTTACTTGACCCAAGGGTCGCACGTTCTGGGATTGTGGAGAATTTAGGCCTAGATCGCTGGCTCTGGGTGCTGCCCCAGATGAGAGCAGAGCATGCTGTTGGGGCTCCCTTACCGGTTCTTTTTGTGGTGTTTCTTGGCGGCATCGCAACAGATGAGTTCTCTAGATTCTTCGCTTCTACTGTTCAGCGAAATATTGTGGTTTCCCACGGACGACGCCAATTTGTTGGTGCCAAAAAATCGTTGGTGCTGACGTGGTGTTGACGCCCAGGGATATGAGGTTGACCTCTCGAGACCTGCACAAGCAAGTAGGGGTGAACTAAAGGACCCTCTGAATGAGGGGAAGGGGAGACCTCCGAGGGCGCTCTGACGCTCTAGTCAGGTCGAGGCCGAGAATTAATTTTAAAGTAGAGTAGTTCTAAAAAAATAAAAAGTCTTGTTTTTTGGACTCACATACCTTAGGCTATTTATAGTCTTCCGAGTGGAGGCTGCCCACGTGGAGGGAGGTATGGCCCTGCTCCTATGATCACGGGCTTTAGAGAGAGATCTTAATCGCGTGCTCAGAGTGTTGCATGTGTCAGGGGGTCGCGTGCTTCAAAGGGGGTTAGGCCTGCTAATCACGCTTAGACGTGGTGATCGTGTAATCTGCCCACTCCACGTGTATCTACCACGCTGTAGAAGCTTGACTCACGTCATCATCCTATTGGTGATGCTAGGATCCACGTGGGGCTTTCCCATTGGATCTGGTTTCTGTGGGCTCCGTCAGATAGGATGTAGATAAAGATCTGGTTTCTGTGGGCTCCGCTAATCAAGCTTAAACGATTTTTCCTCGCGGAGTCAAAGATAAGAGCGAAGACATTCGACTCAAAAAATCTTTTTTACCATTATATAAATATATTAATTAATAAAAGATCATATCCACCATGGAATCCATTAGGATTTTAGCATTATATCCACCATAATAAGCACAACTATGATCTTTTAATAAGACCATAGTTTTTGCAGCCAAGTGGAAAAGCATGAATCATGATTTAATTAATAAAAGATCATATCCATCATGGAATCAAAATCTAACCAAATAGGGATGAAGAGAATAATTGACGTTGCTCTTTGTTATTTTGTTCAATACATACGGAAGAAATTGAGAGTTCCTATTTGATGCATTGTTATTTTGTTAGTGTAAATTTTATATCTATATTATTATGTTATTAATAAAGTCAAAATTTTTATTTGGTGTTCTTTTCTCGTCTTTTAAATTTATTATTTAAATATATAAATCAAATATTTAAAATAAATAATATATGTAATTTAATTGACTCTAACTCCTTACACATTTTTTCCATGTTTTTCTCTTTCACTCTCCACTCAGACTTAACTTCTCGACTCTTTTATCTTCAACTCATGTTGATTTTCTCTATTACTCTTTATATTTTTCACATTTTCAATTGTTTTTGTTTTTGTTTTTGTTATTCTAATCAGATTATTTTTCTCTTAGGTTTTTTTATAGGTTCAATTTTTTAATAAAAAATATGTGATAATTATACTTGGCATGGTTATAGGTAAGAAAACAATTGTTTACATATTGTTTTATTACATAAAAGAGTAAGAAAATAATTGTTAATATATTATTTTATCATATAAAAGAGTAGATCAACACCCGCATATCGCATGTTGAGATATTAATACTTGATTAAACCACAAGTTGCCACCTCCTTAAGTTATGTACTTAATTTTTAATAAACAATTTTGTTATAAATATCAATATTTAATATTTGACTGGCTACTTGATGGTGATAATCAGGGGTGGAGCCGGGGGTGGGAAGTTGGAGCCATGGCATGGCTCCCCCAAAGCTTCTAACAATCCTTAGAATGTATGTTAAAACAAACATATTTTTTTCATATGAGTATTGATATTAATTTCATGGCTCCCCAAACGTTGACAACTGTAAGTAACAAATAAGAAGGCTGCATATGTAGCAACAAAAGGAACAAAATAGTTGCAAACTAAGCGTATAGTTCATTACTTTTGCAGTTTTGTTTTTGCTTAAAAGTTACATTTACTGTTAATTTAGTTCCTATATTTTCTAAGCTGTTTCTTTAAATAAAAAATGATTTCAACTTAGTTTAACCTCTTCCCTTCAGTTAAGGAAAAACTTATTCTAAGGGTTCATGTTTTGGTCCCCTCTTTTTTTTTTTAAATAAATAAATAATTGGTTCCCCAAGATAAATATCCTGGCTCAGCCCCTGGTGATAAATAAATTAATCACATATGTTTATTTCTGAACATATGTGATTAATTTCTTATTTCTCAAGATCGGTGCATATATTTTGGAATTGTATTTTACAATAAATTATTTGATATGCTAAGATACTGTTAACAGCAGGTAATCTCTTAGATTAATTGTCTCATTTATTGCATTCCCAGCTTAAAAGAAAATGTAGAAAATATGCATGTTGTGAGAAATAATTGATCTAATTATTTAAATATATTTTCTTGTGTTCAAGACCTATAGTAAGGATGTAACTATTGTTATTTGGTGACTTATAGAGGTATATGTTGTTTAGAGAACCTCATGTTATATGGTCACATGAATGTCTGTCATTTTGCATGCGTCTGAGGTTGTAAAGGGCATTACCGCTTATCCAGATTTTGGAAAATTTCATGGGTTAATGTGGGTGTTAGCTGCCAAAGTGGCACACTCATTGATACTTATGAGATTTCACCAAAACATGTTGCGAGATAATTACAGTTTATCCCGGTTTTGAGAAATTTCATGGCTTGATGTGAGTGTTAGCTGCCAAAGTGGCACACTCATTGATACTCATGGGATTTCACTAAAACATGTTACAGGATGATTTCAATTGCATCATGTAGTTACCTGCCAAAGGGGTAGTTGTGTGTTGTAATTTGTAGAAATACATGGAACACTGTGAGAAGATGATGAGTCGGTTTAGAAGATCTATTTGCCCAAAGGGGACAATTCCTTCGAAAACTGAAACGTTGTCTTCATATGCTTCATGTGTAGAGTTTTTAAATGTTTGTTGTATTCTCTGCCCACAAGAAGATTTTATAACTATACTATTGTATTCTCTGTTTTGGAATATGTTGGTTATTGCCCTTATACCGATGTGTTGCATTCTTGTCTTGAATCAGTCTTATTTTCTCTAAACAATAACTAAACAACCATTGTGATTATGACTGGTTCAAATTATAAGAGTTGAAATGTAAATTGTGTATGATTTCAAACAATGAATATATTTGTTTTAGTGTTGAAACGGTTGCCTTCAAAAGACCTCTTGTTAAAGAAAAATCTTATGTTTTATGGCATAGGCACCTAGGTCACATTTCTAGAGAGAAAATTGAAAGGTGTGTTAGGGATGATATTTCACCCATTCTTGATTTTGGGGATATGGAGGACCTGTTTTGATTGAATTAGGGAAAAGTTAACCAAAACCAAAAAAATGGTTCAACTCGTAGTTCTGATCTTCTAGAAATAGTGCATATTGATATTAGTGGTACCTAAAATTTGATGAGGCAGTGAATTCTATTAGTTTTGAGGAAAATAAAGTAGATTAATGGATATACCTAAAGGTCAATGGAAGCAAATTTATTTACCTAGTTCATTATGTGATTTACTTATGTAATTATTTGTGTTCTAATAACAGTCATTTTATGGTTTTGGTTGCTGAAACTTTTAGAGTTTTAGTTGTTGAAACACTTTAATTAATTAATTGATAGTAAGCTATTTAAGGGGATTCCGGTTGGGCATTAACTTTTTAATTAATTAATTTATAGGATTGTTTATCAAGTCTATAATCTAGGCTGATGGAATTATTGGGTTTTTACTGTTCAAAAGTTAGATATTTTTATGTGGTTTTGACCAACTAAGTAGTAAAATGTCATTATCTCTTTGGGCCATAAATCAGGCATATATTATTTTAGGCAGTTTAATAAGTTTAAAATATAAGAGAAAGTTGGCAAGTAGTAATCGAACCATTGATTCCTAGGCCCTTGTAATGTTTTAGTCCAATGTGAGTGGACTCAAATGTTTTTATTAAATGTATTCTCATTTAATATATCTTATACTGCATCATAATAAGTTAATGATTAAAATAAAAGTAGAATAATAATTGTTTTTTAATTTAAAATTACTGACGTTCAAATTAATAATAATTATTTAATAAACTTGAAAAAACATACTCTCTCTTAAGTATTGTTTTAAGCCTCGGTTTGAAATAATTTTAAAGGTTGAAGTGGATGGTTACAAAGTGGTTTGTTCATTAATTTTTTAAGATTATTTCATGCCGTTTGGGGCTGGATTAATACATTCAGTCACCTGCCCAAAGGGTGTTATTGCGTGTGTTAATAATTGATAAACATGAAACTATTGTTTGAATGCATATTAGCCTAGAATGTTAAAGGTGTTAGGTATTTCGAAAATTGGTATGCATTCAGTTGTTAGTTTCTTGTAGGAAATCCTAAATGTGTATTACATTCTACCCAAATGGCAGTTTATAATGATACGTTTGGGCTCATGATTACCTTATATTTTCCTTGATTAATTTCATTTGCTTCTAGCAATGGAATGCCATAATTAAGATCCTGATTAGATCAAATTATAAGAAATGGAAACAAGATATCGAGTTTGCTTTGGGAATTATGTACAATGGTAATGTGTTTTTTTTTAGCATATTGATACTGGGATATGCTTGCTGATCCTTTGACCAAGGGTCTTGGGGCTTCAAATTTTGTCAAACATGTAGACAACATGATAATTGTTAGTCCTTTTGATGTATTTTATCAGTGAGAGTATGACTTTCATGTCAGTTTATATGTTGTTTTCCTTTGGACATCTTTTGATATGTAATAAAATATTATCGATTATCATTGTTTTCGGTGATTGATATCATATCATGAGTATTTTGTGCACATGCATTAAAATTTTAAGACTTTGTGTTGTCTTAAGAATGACTTTTGTGTCATTATTAAGTATGTCTCGTAACACTACTTTACAAAGTTGAGTCATATTGATTGAGACATACTGACTTCTTGGTGAAATCGTTCTAGCTTCTGGGTGAAGCAGTTTAATAAAGGAATCTGAGATTTCTCTAGCTTATGAGTGAAGTAGGTAATAGAGAAATTGAGAAACCTATAGGGTTTTCTCTAGCTTCTAGGTGAAGCAGGTAATAGATAAACTCTGGATTTCTCTAACTTTTTGGTGAAGCAGGTAATATAAAAATCAAGGACTGACAAAGGAATTGCATTTTTGAGATCACGTGTTGGTGCTATTTCATTGCCACACTGCCATATCTGGATCTAAATCGGTGAAGTTATTAGCGTTTGTGATTATAGATTGGTCTTATGTCAATTGAGATATAATGGCTGCCACGGTCCTATGTTGATGACTTTATTGGATTGGATCATGTTTAGGTGTTAGCTCAAGAACTTATTTTCTAAAAACTGTGGCCACATATTTAAAATCAGTAATTCAGTCCGAGAGTCATTTTCTAAAATGTTTTTTTAAGACACCTAAAAAAAACTACAACTAATGTTTGCCCAAGTGGGAGAATGTTAGAATATATAAAATGTTCTAATATTATTAATAGGCTTCCATTAGTTTGTATGGTTTTGTATTTATAAAACAAACTAGATTGGGTTCTTGAGATGAACTTTGTGGGCTTGACATCCACTCGATATCATGGGTGGACTGGATACACCTAATTGATTTAGATATGGCTGGACAATGGTGTGAGTTTGATAATCCTAATGGGTTATGATGGGTAGTCCATTGAGTTTATTATAAATATGAGCTAAGTCTCATCTCCTCTCTTAATCTAGGTAAGTTTTTCCCATTATAAAGTTGCCATATGAAATAGTAAGAGTTAGGAGAGGAAGAACCCTAGCTAGAGCTCTTACACGTATTGGTGTGTTGAGATCCTTGTGGTGTTATCGGAATAACAATATATCATAAATATTAGGTATATGATGTTCAATTTATCAAACTAGTGATCTAATGTATGTAATAGATCTTTAGATTATTATTATTAACAATAATAAGTTGTAATTTAGTGTCAAAAATATAAAGTTTAGTTACAGTGCGTCAAACAGACACTCAAGAAAAACTTGGACCTTTGTCTAATTGACACTTGCTTTTCTCGGAAATGAAAAAGGAGGAAATAAAAGAATTAGGATCTTGTATGATGCAAATGATTCTTGGCCTAATGTATCTTATTTTTCTTATCATACATTTCTTCATTCAAACACCATCCTCAGTCAACAGAAATTAAAAAATTAGTGAGTTAAATTGAAACATCTTATTTTAATTAAAAAAACAATGCTTAAAGAAGATTAAAAAATTAATTTACATAAATGGTAGAGGAGACTCAATAAATTAAACCTATGAATTCAAAATAAAAAAGAATCTTCATTTTACCTATATTGGGTCTGAGTTGTTTCGGGTTTGAGTCATATCGAGATTGGATCGTATCAAATCCAAATTGTTTCGGGTTTCAGTTCGTTTCGGATTTTGGATAACTTTGGGGTCGGGTAGGGTTTGATCATTTTAAATTCAGGTCATTTCAGATTTCAGGTAACTCGAGTTGAATTCGGTGATATTATTTTAATATTTTTTGTGCTCGGATCGGATCAAATTTCATCACCTTTACCAATTTTTTAAAATTCGAGTGATGATTAAAGGCTTTACCAAATATAAGGGTAAAGAATTAGATCATATTAAATGAAAATCGACGTCCAAAAACTCGAAATTACTATATAGAATTCTAATACCATATTAAAAACAATTAAGTTTTTAATTATTTCAAAAGTTTAAGTTAATAAAAAATTAATTTAAATCTTTATACTTTAGAATACGAAATCCAAATTAAAAAAAAAAAAAAAAAAAAAAGAAGCATGTGATCCTATTCAAACATCATGGCTTCAGGGAGTCAATGCGATTAAGTGTGAAGATTGTAAATGCAAGAAGCTGTCTTAAGGCATGTAAGTCAAAGCCCAAGCCAATCCATGGGCTTGCCAAATTTCTCCTAAGACAGCTTGGATTAACTAAGATACAACTTGGATTATTGGATGCAAAGTTAATATTATTGTTTTAATTAAATAAATAACTATAAAATAAAAAAAAAGTTTTCCGTTACTTCATTTAGCATAACTAGGAAAAATTATTACATATTTACATTGAAGCATCTACAAAAATTTTAGAATTTAATTAAAAAAAGTTAATATTAATGGCCATATTGTTATTTCTCTAATTTTAGAAATCAAAATTGATATTAGCCCAATCGTATTACTGGACCTGAAGTCCTTTACATAATCTGCCTAACTGTTCGAACTCATAGTTAGTGATACAAGGTAGTGCTATTGGAACCACTAAACTTAACCATCAAATCAAGTTCTTGCAACATCATCCATTCTCACGAGATACAATGTTTCTTAGAAGAAAAATAAAAAATTATTAATCTAAATTCATAATGTATCTAAAAAATTATTAATTTATTATCCGGTGATTTATTTTGGTAATTTATTTTAACATTATTAGTGAATAAACATCAAGTCTCCAAAAAATTGTTAGACAGGCCCATATATGGTTGATTGGTAGATGATACGGTTTTATTGTACCTAGTTGTGAAATTTGACTACTTAAAAAGCATCAAGTCTCCAAAAAATTAAAAGAGAAGAAAAAAGTTTATAAAATATACTGTCCATATACAGATGATTGAGATTGTGTGAATGCCTAGTTGTATTTGACATCTAGCCCTGTAATCAAAATTTTCAGATCTTCTGTAGCCTTTCAGTAGTCAATTTCATACTCTTCGTATATCTCTCAATTCACTTCTCAAATTGTTGTTGACGAGTCTCATTTGTCATAACTCTTATATCAAAATACTAAATAATAGGGGTTATGTTGTATCTGAGTGTGAAATTCGACCACTTCGAAATGATCAAACCTCCAAAGAATTAATAAAAAATAAAAAAGTTTAATTATTCCGTCACAATTTGCCATACAACATCTACAAGGTTTATATATCTAGGATTACGAAACAGGAAACCCTAAAATACTTAAATCTTTTTTAAACAATTAACACTGCTTTAGTCAATAATTATGGAAAATAAAACACACATGATAATTAAATAAAATAAGAAATAAGACCATAAGAAGTAAGAAAATAAGGGCACCCATCAGTGGACTACAAGTCTCATTTTTTTTTTCTTTCATAAGAAATCCATTTGATATATGGCCTGCACGATAAGATATAATTCTTTCATTTTTTTCAATGCTTTAGTTTCTTTTATTTGAAAGAGATTTGATTTCAGATTGTAGTTTGTCACATGACATCAATATTGTTGCCATGCTGCCAAAGTTAAAACAAGCTAGCCAATCAAACACAACCCCACCAAAGATAATTTACATTATTTTGGAAAATAGTTTGAAATAATCCAAGCTACCATTTTTGCATCAGACACCTTGACTGGTAATGATATGATCAAGCTTCATATGCAGGTAATTGATTAAACACATGAATATGATTAATCATCATGCATGTGTCGTCGCATAGCAAGCATTGCAAAGGAAACAGACTCCCTGTTTTAGATTGTGTACTTTTCTCACACAACATCATGATGATGATGCATTAGAGGGTTGGCCCATGAGATGATGCCTGAAGCATGCCAAAAAATATGTAATTAGTCACAAAAAAAAGTGGATAAGAATGTAATACTCATTTTTTTTTCCCCAAATTTTGCCACCCTTTTAGAATCATAATTTAATTTAGGTATATATGATTTACCGTTTGAGAGAATGGGTTTTGTTTCTTACAAACATAAATTAGATTAAACAGTACCCTTTAAAAGGTTTATAAAAATAATCAGAAGTTAAAACACTAGTTTATAAAAAACTGAATTTGTGTTTGCTTTTATAACTGTTTTAAAAATAAAATAAAAAAGTTTTTACCTACAATACTAAATTATATTTAAAAAATCTGTTTTAAAAACCAACCATAGACAAAAACTATCATTAAGTCAAACGGTACCTTATGATTTTCTTCTAAAGGGATGATGGTCAGCAATCATCTTTCAATGGTAATTCATCTTTGCAAAAACCTTTTTTATGATTTTATTTCTATATATAGTCTATACCTTCACATAATTAGGAAAGCTGACCATGCTCCTTACAGACAAAATCATTACTCAACCTCACAGTTCCATGCTTAAAACTCTTAAATTACAACTTCCATTCTTTTTCATGATTCTTATATCCTCTTCTTTTCATGGGGGAATTCACTTTACTATTATTCTTCCTTTTAACCACTATTCCAAAGTTAGATGCTTAATTTGATGCCTTTTCTTCTAATTCACAAGAAATCCAATCTACCAGAATATTTTATCCTAGCTAGATGCTTATTCTTTCATTTTGGCTTACTTTATGCTTTGATTGCTTGTTGCCAAGATATAGGAAAAGAGAAGAAATTAATTTTAGAACTACAAATAAATTGGTATAAGAATCTGATTTCATCTTTCTTGTTTTCACCTTCTACAACATCTTCTTATTGATCAAGTAAAGCATTAGAAAAGCTTATTCATTTATGTCTAATCCTTACTTTAAGTGGAAGTTAATAATTATGCAATGTCAAAGTTTGTGAAGGCTTTTTTTAGAGACTTTGAATTAAGTATAACTTGGAGAAACATAAGTTAGGTTATATATATATATATATATAAACAACAGTTTTTGAGAATCAAAATAAAAAATAGATTTTAAAAATCTTAATTTATGTCAAAATCATGATTTAATAGCTTTTTAAGTATCGTTTGACCCGATAGTAATTTCAATTTATGATTTACATGACGGGTTTTAAAATAGTTTATGAGAAAATAACAATAAAATTAAAAACCATTTAGTGTTGATAAAACAATTGTAAAAATCAAATATGGTAACGTTAGTTCAGTTTCTTAAAATCTATGTTTTAACTTTTGATTATTTTCGTAAGCTGTGTTCTAAAAATGTTTTACTTAAATTTCGATTATAAAATAATCGAAATTATTTTATAAACCTTTTTAAACATTGCCTCAACATAATTTTTATCAAACATCAAACAGTTTTTTAATTATATAACTTATTTTAGAATTATTTTTAATTTTCAATAATTGAAACTGTAATCAAACCAATTGAGACAAGCACATCACATGCAAAAAAATTAGTTAGCTCGGATTTAAATTTTTAGACCAATTGAAAACTTCACTAATAATCTTAAAAAGTTTTATTGACAACGTCAATATATATGTAAGACTTAAATTTAATATTATCAATAAAAAATTTAAAATTATCAATAAAATTTACTATTTATTTAAAATAAATAGTTTAAACTCCACCAAACCAGAAAGTATTAACAGTGTGGCACAGTTAGAAGCTCCTCTTCAAATTTTACAAAAGTCAGAGAAATACAACTAATATCATCATTACACTTCTAAAATTATTCCTTTGGGCAGCGTTTTGTCAGCCAACATCCCACTTATTAGTGTAGTGGTAAGTTGAGTCTTAAATTCTCTTCCATATTCTAAATTTCATTCATCTTCTTTAGAGGTTTCTATGAATTGTTTCCTAAAAAGCTCACCTTTGGTTCTTTGTGGGGTTCTCATTTTATCAGAATATAAATGGGTCTTAGTCATGCTTGTCTCTAAGCCATTATAATTAAAGTGTCTTGGTCAATTGGATCCCATTCTTTACTTTTGGACAATATTAGATTTACGAGTTAGGCAGGCCTCCATCAAGCTATATGGACTCAATCATCAAAACATGCGTCTCATGGGCTGGATTTGTCGACAAAAGTAGAGCCTGTGAACCAACTTTCTTTTCTATGGTTTAGTCCTTAAATAATAATAAAAAAATCTTAGTTAAATCCTTAAACTCATATATTGTAGGCAATTTATTATTTTCTTATGATTTTTTGGATTAAAACAGATGAAATTCTCACGATTCTGGCGAGAAAAGTGGATTTGTTAGCGGTTAGTATATTATTGATTTTTATCAATAACAAAAAAAAAAAGTGATCAAATATCATGAGAAATTCTATTTGTTTTTACGAATTAAATTATAAAAAAGAACCACATTGTATACAAAATATAAATTTAAAGGTTCAGTTAATTTATTTAGGGTCAATTTTAATCACTCCTTAAGGTTAAGAACCATTTTCAGTTTCACACTTAATTCTGGTTAAGAACTATTTTCAGTTTCATACTTAACTTTAATTAATACTACTTAAGTTTTAACGTGATGGATGAAGTTTTCCCTTATCGTTGAGAGTGTTTGGGTTTAAATCTTTTCATTATGAAATGATTAAATAAGTCTATCAGATAATTTGATTTGAACCAATATTTATGTTTGGTTCATATGTAAAATTGCTTAATTAGACAACGTTGATAAGAATATTATCATTTTCTTATGAAGGATTATTTATGTAAAAAATAATAATAAATAATGTAATAATTTCAGAAAAGAAAATATGAAAATGAACAATGAAAAAATGGAAAATCCTGTTGAGGTGACATTACATGTCATTCAACTCACCTTCTAGAGTCAATGCAACCAAAGAGCAATTTATATGACAAAAAAGGTTAACTTTGGCTCCCACTCTGAAGTGTCAATTTAACATATATTATTTGCATACCTTGTGGCCCTTCTCTAACATTCTCCTTTTTCTGTCCAGATAACTCAAGCTTATCTATTATCTCTCAATTTGGAGACAGCATGATTATATCTAGCTATAAATTTAATCAAATTTTAATACTAAGAAGTAAACTATATACTACATGGGCAACAACAACAATTGATGTCATTGGATAACAAAAAATTTTAAAAAATGGCAAATGATTAGGCACCATTTGTTTTTCAATAGTTCCAATTTATAATTTATAAAATGATTTTGAAATATTTTTTGGGTAAAGCAATCGTAGAATTAAAATCTATTTAATGTTTGGTAAAATAACAATAAAAAACAGTTTTTCTAACATAAATTTAATTTTTAATTCTTTTTATTAATCCTATTTTATGATTGTTTAGCTCAATTTCTGTTTATAAAACTAAAAATCATTTTATAAAGTCTCTCCGAATTACCTTAAATTGCTTTCACTTCTGAGTTGCAGAACAGAATCCCATACAAGAGCTAGCTAACTAGTGAGACTAATCAATTCATTCTTTAAAGAACTACAACAATGACCTATACGTGCTTAAACCTTCCTCAAGTTGGTTTTAGTCATTTAAAGTGAAATTTCTCAGCTTTTCTTAAGCCAATGTGATGAAAAGGGCAGCTCTGAATTTCATTGAAAAGATTGCATCACATGGTTTCTTGGAACAACACCGCCACTCAAAGAGAGGCAATCATATGCAGTCATATGTCAATTTTCATTTTCCTTTCCTTAATTAATTATAAAAATAATTTAAGGGGGATCGAGAAAGAAGAGAAGAAAGCTCTTGGAAATTAATTAAAGATCTTGAAAAAAACAACATCATTTAAATTAACTTGCCGCAGATCATGTCATTCATGCACATATAAAATGTACTAAAAGCTTGAACGCAGCTCATCTAAACTTGCATTGCATGCCTGTTAATCTTATTTTTTTTTTCCAAGTTGAAGAAACTATATATATCTTAGTGTTTTACCCAGTAAATTGTAATATATAATTCTACTTTTTTCTACTTTATACTTTATTTACAATGAGACACATGCGTCATTAGGTGCACGCATGGTCGGTGACTAGATGGCGAATGATTTGTTAAATGTGTTTATGTTTTTGGTGTTTTAATTTACCTAAGTATAAGAGTACATCTAATAATTATGAAACCAAACTTTTATCTTTACGGAAATTTTGTGTTGAGCATGAAATGTTCAAGATCGAATCTAAGGTATGTTTAGTAAAAGAAAAAAATATAAGAAAAAAATGAGTAAAGAAAAGTTATAATTAGAATATAATACACTTTTTATTTAATTCAGTAAAAAAGAAAAAAGAGAGTAAAACAATTAAGATGATTTATGTTATACTCTTATAATGTACAAATCAAAATCCTTTCAAATTAACAAGATTTTGAGAGTGAAAATAAAAGAAAAAATAGATGAGATTATAATTTTTTTCAACTTATGCCCATCTAATTCATCACATTAACATTTCGAATGATATAATTAATGATTAAAATGATATTATTTGCATTTTTTTAATTTTTTTTTCTCACTCTATCAAATAAAAGAGAGAAAGATATTTTGTTTCCTTCTAGTTTTCATTCTCTCTACTAAAAACATAAAGTAAAAAAATCAATTATCTTACTTTTCTATAATTTAGTTTTTTCTTTACTGGTTTTTCTTTTCTCTCAAACTTCTTTCTTATTAAACACACTTTTAACGTTCTTAAACTAATCTTATATAAATAATTTTTTATTAGTATTTACTTGGGGTTTAATGTAAACGTCCAATAATGAGATTGTTAAAATAAAGAAAGATTGGAGAAGAGTTTTTTATATTATTGATGTGTTGTGAAGACAAATACATGTCTATATATAAAGGGCTAAACATAATAGAAATAGGAAATTTATGGTTATAATAAAACTAAAAACTAAAGCAATTAGATAACTAATACATATGAAACTAAGAAATTGATATTGCAATAGAAATAGGAAATATTATATGTGTTAATAGTCCTCCTCAAACTCAATGTGCTAAAATGGATGTCAACTTGAGTTTGTAAAAAAATCACAACAAGCAAAACAAACTTTAATGAAGAACTTTGTAAGTTAATACCAAGCTTTGATGAAGAACTCTGCGGAAGTAACTCATCCTCATATACAAACTCACCTCCTTCCATGTGCCCTTGCTGGAAACAAGAAGAATAACCCAAACTAGGTCGAGATTGTGTGAGAATTATCGAAAGATACGTAAATTAGAGGATTATTTGGACTCGAGATGGAATTTGAAAGCTGATATGGCGGAACATGTGACAGTTAACTGCCGAATGACGTGGCGGAACATGTGGTTGACAGGTGGGACACTGATGTGGCGGAACACGTGGCGTTGAGCTGGCAGTTGACTGGAACAAACCTGGAGTTAGGTTGAACCGAAGCAGAAAATAGATTGAGAGCCGACCCGACGTGTGTGGGCGCATGGAGTGTTGTCTCGACTTGAAATTTTGATAGCTTCATCATTTGCCGGCGATCAGATCCTTCTGGGAGATGTCTTTGGGTGGTAGATATATCACTAAAGAAAACACGTTGAAAAACTAAAATAAAAATATAAAAAATAAGAATTAATGATCGGACAAGCGGCATTTGACAGATACCATGTTAAAATAAATAAAGACTGGAGAAGAATTTTTTATATTATTAATGTGTTGTGAAAGACGAATACATGCTTATATATAGAGGCTAAGAATATAAAATCTAATAGAAATAGAAAATTTTGTGTTATAATAAATTGAAAAATTAAATTAATTAAGAAATTAATACATATAAAATTAAGAAACTATTATTGCAATAGGAATATAAAATATCATATATGTTAACAATGATTATATATATATATAAAGAATCTTTTATAAAATTGAGCAAATAATAGAGTATTAACACATATTGATGAACTGAAATTAATTAAAAGACAAATATAGATATGGTGTCTTATTTTCTAGCTAGCCAAGTAAAGCATGGCTTCACAGAGGAATATCTTAATTATATTTGCCTATTGGTTTGTAATGAGAGTGACACCTAGTGGACCAAATCAATTTTCCTGGAATGCTTTTCCATTTCATTTGTTGCAGAGGTTGTTGCGTCCAAAAGGGATGTTAATTAGATGTAATAACATAATTAGAATAAAAAATCAAGAAAGGGATGTTAGCGGTGTGGCTGCAGGCATCATCACCAGAGCCCTAAAAATAGAACACTTGGAAAGGCAAAACCCGGCCTTGTTGCCCTCACAATACCCTTTAATGAAATAAACCACTAGTCCCTCTAAATTAATTAACTGAATATAAATAACAACGGATTAACCCTAACTAGCTACTAATTACTATGTTCAAGGATAGCTATATATATATTTATGTTGCATTTCTCTTTCTTTTTTGATTTGTTTGAAGAGTACATTTTTTCAATTTCAACTATAGTTTACAATTTTCAAATTAAAGAAAATAAAAAAGCATTGAAAAGTGGAGGTGAGTGCAATTACTAGTGACAAATGTACACGAGTGATGTCATTTACCTATGACCATGACATCATAATCCAATCTAATGGCCTTTGTTTACCTGAAAATTCTTCATTTTAAATTGCAAGGTACTAGTACTATTTTGAAGCTTTTTAAAACAACCCCTCTAAGGAGTTCTTTTTGTAAAAATCACTTTAGAATAGAAGCATAAATGTGGAACAGGCAAATTGGATTGGATTGGATTGGATAGAGTTATGTGGGTTAAATAAGTACATATCGATTATAAAATATGTTTAAATTTTATATGGGTTGTAAAATCAAGACTGTGTTTAATTCATTTATGACAGACGAGTTTATAAGTTATGGGGTGATTTTAACGGGTTATATGGATTATTTTAGGCTATTATACAAATAATCCTAATGAGTTATAATGATAATGCTTGTTTATATCAAACAAATAAAACTTGCAGATCAGTTATCCGATCCGATCTGATCTCTAATTTCACTAGTCAGAATGGGAATAATGGATAATTTTTAAGCAAATAATAAAATCTAGACTCATACCCAATACATACAAATGCAGGTAACGAATTAAACAAGTCATGGTCCAAAATTAACACCTCTAATGAAGTGTCCAAAACCAATAGTATAAATAATTTATAATCCAAAAGTGTGAGATCATCCCAATTGGGAAGAGTGGAGTTTAAGCAAAACAACGAAATATATCTAGTTTTTCGTTATTGTAAGCATGCGTGTATATAAGCAATGACTTCAGGTATTTTGGCATATTGGTTGCTTTTGGATCTATTTTCATATAATAGATTTGAATTTGATTGTAACATATATGTTAGAAGGACCAAGAGGGGGATGAATTGGTTTTACAAAAGTGTTCAATATGATTAGCACAATAAGATCATATAAGCTATAAAACTGAAATTAAAAACAAGTCAAATTAAGGAGTAAGGGAATAAGGAAATGAACACAATAATTTTAAAGTGGTTCGGCAATATGACTGTGTCTACGTCCACTTCTTCAATAGACATCTGCGGTTTACTGAGTTCCACTAGTTGATCAATGTTACACTAGCTTAGGTTTACAGATATCAAACAAACTTTACACTCTGCTTGATTTTACGAATACCAAGCAACCTTACAGAGATTCGCACTCTCACCATTCACAATCTCACTGTTTAAACACTATATAGAGTAGTAAACAAAACTAATTCTTAAGCTTGTATTTTGATCATTGAGATTGATATCTGACTTCAGCTTCCTCTATTTATGGCCTTCAGTTGTGCCTTCAAGCAAGACAACTCTGAAATTTGTGATTTTATGATTTTGGATAATCTTATGAACTTATGACGGAGATCTCTTTTAAATAAAGATTAGTCTAACTCCTAACAATTGTCTCCAGTTTTCTATATTGGCGTCTTGTCAGTCGTCTTAAGCTTCTATGTAGACTAGGAGTCTTCGAGGATTCAATCTTCCAAAACTAAGCCAAATATGTGTCAAGTGCCTAGCGCCTGTCCTAGGTGCCTAGCCAGGCGCCTAGACCTATCTCAAGCGCCTAGCCCTAGCTTGCATTTTCCTCGAGCCTTTCCTTCAGTAATTTCCCTATTTCTGAACATTTTTTTCAGCAATCTCCACATTTTTGAACATTTTCTGCATTCTTCTCTTACCTAACGCCTAACACCCTGTCAGACACCTAGCCAAGCTCCTAAGCCTCTCTCAAACGTCTATACAGTCGCCTAGTCCTTGAACTCAGCTCCTTTATCCATTTCTTAAGAAAATACAGTGTTTACTAACCATTATCTGCAATTTCTTCTACCAAGTATCTTACTTCATGTTAGGCGCCTAGGTCCTCTCCAAGTCCTTCCTCGATTTTCGTAATCTTCTCTTCCGATTCTACAACCTTCTAGCCTTCCGCAATCTTCTCGTAATCCTTAATCTTCTCGGATTCCATAATCTTTCTTTGACTCTTTTTTGCATTAAATGCTTGATTTTGACATTAAATATCATGCACACTTAATAAGCATATCAGTAATAAACAATATAGTTTGTCTACATCAAAATCTTTGAATTAGGGATGAAACTAAATACCCTAACAATCTCAATCTTTTTAATGCAGACAAAACCTTTAAAAGACAGTCTAGATAATTTAAACAAAACGTGCAAATATTGAATTTAAAAACACCAAGCACTATCTAAACTTCTCCCCTTTTTTGTCTAAAATAAAAAAAACAGTAAGAAGCTCCCCCTGAACATAAGAGGATTGTTGTGTGATTATCCACCTAAATAAATAAGCGAATAATCGTACTTGTTTTACTTGCAAGTGCACAAGGTCAACTTAGTAGTATAGTGTGCAAATGCAAGATCATCTCCACAAGGATTGGTGAATTTCGTTTTAGAATTATATTCACAATGTAAAAAGATAGAAATAATAAAAGAGTTGATTTTGATAAAGAAAAAATAATAAAGATAAAGGCGTAGGGACTTGATATCCACCACTAATTATGCTACCACAATATAACAATATGCCAATGCTTTAATCATGCTATGTATTCCTAATGTTTGTCAACCAAAGGGCATGGTATCTACTCCTTAAGCTATTGATTTCCCTAAGCAACGAGTTAGGCATGGTATCTACTCTAACTTTTTTCTTTATTGAGGGATTCAGCATGGTATCTGCTGAGTTGTTCCTTAAGAGAGCATAGAATCTGTGGAAATCGACAACCACACGGGACCTAGGGCATGGTATCTACTCCCGGTTTCCCATGTTGATTAACCCAAGAATCCGGTGTGGATATCTTTTGTTACTTTTGTTGAACCCAGGATTCGGTCATCCAAATTGATTCAACTAACTAATCCATACCACATGCATACGTTGATCAGACAGATACATATGAGGAATTTAAATAAAAACAGGTATTAATCAAGTTAAACAACACAACATAAACATCGCAAAGGCGCCAATACTGAATTATTGAATAAACATAATTAGGGCTTCAACCAAGCCCTTACTAAAAGTTAAGTACACATAATAAAAATAAAGGAAAGAAGAAACCCGAGAGAAGAGTCGTTAATTCTCCTCCACAGTTTCTGTCTCCAAGCTAAAAGCAAAAGATAAAAGAAGGGATTAGATGATGTCCATTGTGTGTGTTTTACAGGTGTATTTATAGGGGGTGAATAATCCTAGAAGGCTCAGGAACCGTAAACTTTCCTAAAACATAAAACTCCTTTATTTCCAAAATTGGTTCTGTCGCTTTACTGTTCACGCCCGTACATGTGCGCTCGATCGCATGTGTGGTGCGCTCGATCGCAAGGCTGCGCTCGATCCTTCTTTGTGTGCGCACGATCGCATGTGCACTCGATCGCATTCAATAGTGTGATCGATCGCACTTTGACCAAAAGCTGCTCCAAGATTTCCAGGCTCCTTCCTTTAAGTGCCAAAACTGCTTCTTTTTCTCCAAGACCCTATAAAAACATGTGAAACACACAAATGAAGTAAAATGGGCTAAATTAACATAACTAAGGACCTATCAAATGTAAATAAAGGGGCTTAAATATGAATATTTAAGCACCTATCAAGGATTAAATAAAACTCAAAACCCAGATAAACAAATAGATAATTAAAACAGGCAAACATAAACAAAATAGATAATTAAACAACCACTACTGGTAAGCTCAATTGGTAGGTTTAGGCATGTAGGTTCTTTTTGGAATCCAAATCCGAGTATTTAATCTATCAAAACAAAACCTAGAGATGTCATTGTTTCTCTTATAGAATGAACATGTGTAAACTGGTTTATTTCCTTTAGATGCGAAATTTTTCATGTTATCTATAGGGCTTTTGTAAGGTTTTTTTTTTTTTTTTTTTTTTCTTTATTGAACCCTAGTCCTGCTTTATCAAAAACACATCTTTGAAGCCATAGTAGTTTCGAAAAAATATCTCCACTTTCATTGAATTTAGTAAAAGTTCTTTTTAACTCGGAATTTTCCTTTTGAACATCTTGATTAATTTCTTTCAAAGAAGAGATTTTAGATTTTAGAGATGAATTTTCGATAATCGTCAAATCCGTTTCATTTTTGAATTTTTTATGGTGAATCCTAAGTGACTTGTATTTAGTCT
Source organism: Bretschneidera sinensis (assembly GCA_023935145.1). Lineage (NCBI taxonomy): Eukaryota > Viridiplantae > Streptophyta > Magnoliopsida > Brassicales > Akaniaceae > Bretschneidera > Bretschneidera sinensis. Next base: position 63,740,081 of record CM043705.1, read on the forward strand.
TAAACATTTTATACTCATCTACAAGCGAGAGAAACATATTTTCTAGCTCAATATATATATAAAAAAAATGATCAGATTCGCTTACCTTCGCTACCTCGTCGTTTGGTAAAGATTTCTAGTTTTCTATGGCTACGACGCAAAAATTAACAACTTTCTCTTCGACATCTGAGTCTTCGCATTCGCCATCACTCCAAGTTGGTACTAAGACCTTTTTCTTCTTGAAGTGTGATATTTTAAGTTTTGGACAATTTGTCTTCATATGACTGGGCTTGTTGGACTAAAAGTAAACAAACTCTTTCTATCTTGACGATTCACTTTTCTGATATGAAAATTTAAGAGTAAAATCATTAGTAATAAAATAAATTTCTTACCTTTTCTTTGAATTTTTCAAGATTTCTCTTGAATTGTCTGGGCAACTTGGCAATCTTCATCTGATAGCTCTTCTTCATCGTCATCCGTTACTTTTAAGGCAATGATCCTAATCTGGTTGTCTTCGTCACCCTTTCGAGCCATCAAGTTGATCTTGTGGGTCATGAGTGAACCAACGAGGTCTTCCAGAGTCATCGTGGTGATCTTCTCAGATTCATCGATAGTTGACACTTTGGGTTCCCTTTATAAGGATTTGATCATCTTGATCACCAAATTAGTTTGAGTGAATTCATTTCCAAGTGACTTTAACTCATTCACTGTGAACCGAGTAGTCATGTCCAGCACGCTCTCGTTCGCACCCATCTTGAAAGATTCAAAGGAAACATCAGTATGTTTATTTTAGTTAATTTAACCTTATTTGCACCTTCGAAAGCGGCTTCCAGTTTATTCTAGATTTCTTAGGCAGTTTCACAAGATTGGATCCGGTTAAATTAGTTCTTATCGATTCCATGGTAAAATAGGCGCATGGCCTTATTGTTGGTTTCCTTTTGAGCCTTTTCAGTGGTGTATTCATCTTCATCCTTCTTAATTCGAACCCCACCAATCTTCTTAGTGTGTCTATATGGGCCTTTGGCAATCACTCTCAAGCAGTTGGTGTTGATGTTCTTAATGTAGACCATCCATATTTTCTTCCAAAATGAGTAGTTCAATCCATCAAAGATTGAAGGATTGAATCTGGCTAGTTGCTCAGATTACTGAACTAGTGTATGAATTCATCTTTCAGAAACTCTTTGGTTGTTAATCAAGCGATAAGAAGACCTACTCTGATACCAATTATTAGGAAAACCAAGAGGGGGTGAATTGGTTCTAAAAAATGTTCAATGTGATTAGCACAATAAGATCAGATAAGTTATAAAACTGAAAGTAAAAACAAGCCAAATTAAGGAGTAAGGGAATAAGGAAATGAACACAATAATTTTATAGTGGTTCGATAATATGAATGTGCCTACTTCCACTTCATCAATAGACCTCCCTGTTCTACTGAGCTCCATTAGTTGATAAATATTACACTAGCCTGGGTTTACGATTACCAAGCAAACCTCACACTCTGCTTGATTTTACGGGTATCAAGCAACCTTATAGAGAGACGCACTCTCACAACTCACAATCTCACTGTTTACATAGCTTACGGAATAAACACTACACATAGTAGTAAACAAAACTAATTCTTAAGCTTGTATTTTGATCATTGAGATTGATATCCGACTTCACTTCAGCTTCCTCTATTTATAGCTTTTAGTTGTGCCTTCCAGAAAGACAACTTCGAAATTTTCTCATATGTGATTTTGAAGAATCCTCTTTAAATAAAGACCAGCTTGACTCACAACAGGTGTCTTCAATTGTCTATATAGGCGTTTAGCCAGTTGTCTTAAGCTTCTATGTAGACCAAGACTCTTTTGGGTTTTGGTCTTCCAAAACTGAGCAAAACTTATGTCAAGGGCCTAACCAGGCGCCTAGCCTTGGCTTTCATGTTCCTCGAGCCTTTCTTTCAGCAATCTTTCACTTTTTGAACCTTTCCTTCAGCAATCTCTCCATTCACATTTTCTGCATTCTTCTCCTACCAGGCGCCTAACACCTTGTTAAGCGCCTAAGCCTTTCTCAGACGTCTATGCAGTCGCCTAGTCCTTGCACTCTTTTCCATCAACCCTTTATTCAGCAAATACAACGTTTAGTGGCCATTTCCTGCAGTTTCTTCTACCATATGCCTAGGCCCTCTCCAAGGTCTTCCTCGATTTCCGCAATCTTCTCTTCCGATTCCGCAATCTTCTCGGCTTCTATAATTTTCTCAGAATCTTTTCGGATTCCATAATCTCTCTCTTATTTTTTTGTATTAAATATTTGATTATGATATTAAATATCTCGCACACTTAATAAATATATCAGTAATAACAATATGACTTGCGCACATCAAAATCTATGACTGAGGATTAAACTAAATGCTCATTTTATTTTTTTTAGGTTTGATTTTTATCAAATGGCTTTTTTTAAACGAGAGCTCATGATAAGCATCATTAATGCTTAAAAATGGTTTTGCTTAACAATAAAATCAAAATTGAGTCCCCAAATACTTAACGAATTAATTGTAACGCACATAAGCATGCATGCATGGTCTGTACATAAGCATGAACCAGGTGATGCGCGTGCCAACATAGCAGGCTCCAACTCAATAAGAAATTGGCTCACTACATTGAAAACGACAGCTTTAAAAGATTTGTGGTACATAAAGGACAACTCCCAATTCACAAATTAAGAAGACCATAGCTGGTGCTAATTTCTAATGCAGATTTGACTATTTTAGATGTGGCCCACAAAATTCACAGCTCTGAAGGCACCTACAAGTTAATTACTTGAGTAATGGGTACAGCATATAATTGCTTTTTGTCAAATTTTCCAAACCCAAAAAATTTAGTGACATAAAACAATTTTTAAGCAAATCAAAGTGGGTTAGCTTTAGTTTGTTAAATTGAATTAAGGGTATACAGTAAATTGAGAGATATGAGTAGCTGACACAAAGAACATCTAGGGAAGTGAGAAAGAGTATACCCCAAAGCAAAGAACTTTGGAAACCCATAATCAAGTGTAATTCCTATCTGTCCTCTGGACCAAAGTAAAGAATAACAGAAATTAATACCATTTCCCCTATAAAATTAACACAAAAGCTAAAGTTTCAGTCCTTGTATTGGAGACTGGAAACACAACCCCTCACCTATCTCTCTCTTTCTTCTCTTGCAATTTCTTTTTTAATTTTTTTAAAACAAGGGCATGATTTCATCACTACCCAGTATTTATAACACCACGCCCAAATGGGCAGAACTTTAAGAAAACCCGACCTATTTGTGTGTTTATTTTAATCAGCTCATGCCTAGAAGTTCAAGTTGTCAGAATATAAAACCAAGGAAGTATTAGAAGCTGTGAGAGAATAATTTTTTTTTTTTGGGTGTGATTATTTTGGGGTTCAATAGCATTGGAAATGGTGAGAGATCAGTGAATTGGGTTTCTTAGAATTGTGATTATTTGTTGTTGGATGAATTTGGTGGGAGATGTGCTTCTATGGACAAGAAGAAGGAATAGATGGTGTTATTTTGACCACACAAAAAGACGACACCACCAATGTAGACAACAAACAGATACAGATTTAGCAGAAGAAACAAGAGAATTGAATTTCTCAAATATGGCTTCTAGTTGTTTTAAGATCTTCCCAATCATCCCCATTTTTGTATTCTATCTTCTTGTTGCTTCTTCATTTTCTCCTGTCTATTCATTGGAAACCGGCAATCAACATGCAACCAATCAAACTTTTCGGCCAGAGGAAGAGTTGCAGAAGTTGAAGTTAATAAGAGATCATCTCAAGAAGATCAACAAGCCTTCTGTCAAGACAATTCAGGCAAATTTTCTATGAGAACTTGACTTTCGTTTCCTCTGTTTTTTTTGCTCTGTTTTTGGACATAAAACATGTTGAATTTTTGTGTTTGTTGCTGCAGAGTCTAGATGGTGATATCATAGATTGTGTTTTATCTCATCAGCAACTAGCTTTTGATCATCCTCAATTGAAAGGACAGAAACCATTGGTAAATGAATTTTTTTATACTACTTTCTCTTTTTGCTCTTATAAAAATGGGCTTGAACAAAAAAAAAGGCTTGAAAAAAGTGAATTTATCTCATTAAAGTTGTAAAATTTCCATATAATTAATTTGCAGGATCCACCAGAGAGACCAAGAGGACATAACCCAGCAGGAATGGTAACTGAAAATTTCCAGTTATGGAGTATGTCAGATGAATCATGCCCAGAAGGGACAATTCCAATTAGGAGAACAACTGAACAAGATATGTTAAGAGCAAGTTCCTTTAGAAGATTTGGAAGGAAAATAAGACATGTTAGAAGAGACTCAAGCAGCAATGGCCATGAAGTAAGTACCAAAAATATGTTTTTTTGTTGCACTTCTTCAAAGATTAATAGCAATTAATTAACAAAGCAATTCAAAGGAAGGAAAGTTGTCAAATGGGGCATGGGGATTGCCTCTTTCTTTGCGCTTCTTTTTTTTTTTCTTTTTTTTTTTAAGATAAACGGATTGTTAATTAAACACACAAAAGAAAGAGCAAAAGAGTTATGATACAAAAAACTGCTTTTTCAGATTTTGTGCAAGTTTTTTTTTTTTTTTTGGTTTCTGTATTGATATACTAAAGACAGTGGTTTGCTACTTCTTATTTCTTTGTCCACCTCTCTTTTCTGTTCAATATGAAATTTGAAAAGCATTCACTGTAGTTTTTTGGTTTTAAATTTCAGTGACAAGAGAACAGATCCTTCCCTGTCAGTATATCAAGAGTGGCAGAGTTTGTTTTTCTTTTATATTTTAATCAAATAAAATCATTATTTTGGACAATAAAATGGCATAGAACATGCCAAGAAAGTGGTATTTGTTTGTCCTTTTGGCTGCAACGATGAATTTTAGTACCTGGGTTTCCTTCCTGTTTATAGTAAAATTACAGATTCTCAGGGTAATTGGTAAGTATAATTCAATGCAAAAGGATTTCTTTTTTCATTAGAACAGAAAAAATAAGAGTACGGGATTCATGGTTACTGACTTTACTGTACCATCATCAAATTCAGGTCACCATTATTTATTAATTCAGTTTTTTTTTTAATTATTTTTTTTTTCTTTTTGGGTTAATAGCATGCAGTTGGTTATGTGACTGGAGAGGAATATTATGGAGCAAAGGCTAGTATAAATGTGTGGGCACCACGTGTTGCAAATCAATATGAATTCAGCTTATCACAAATGTGGGTCATCTCTGGTTCATTTGGTGATGATCTTAACACCATTGAAGCTGGTTGGCAGGTAAGTTCCTATTTTCCTCGTATCAATTTTTTTTTTTATAAGAAAACTCTAATTAATTTCATAAATTTCTATGCGGGAGTGATGAACTGATTTCGACCCAGATTGTTACCTCCTCAATTAAAAATTATTAAAATAATTATGTTTATCTTCGATAATGGATTAGGAAAACCCCACAAGAAAAATGCATAATCATTATCATTTTATCTAAAAAAAAAATTTAAGGTTGCGTTCAGCCAAAGAAAAATTCTTTCTTTTAATTTTTTTTTAAAAAATACCTTTAAAATGCAAAATTTTCGTTAAAAATGATTTTTTTGCAACTAATCGTACCACAAATATCATTAATTTTTTTTTTTTGCTTTCACATTTAAGGCAGTTATTCACAACTCAACTACCTCTCATTTTCATAATTTTTTTTTTTTTTGTATTATAGACATGGAAGCTAAATTCATAAGCATTCATTTATTTCTCAACAGGTTAGCCCAGAGTTATATGGGGACAACTATCCTAGGTTCTTTACTTATTGGACTGTAAGTATACATAATTATAGAATTTTGGTCATTATTATTTTTTTCTTCAAGAGTAAAACTATAGTAATAATTGTCGTAATAATGAATAATTATATATATTATTCTATTTTGCAGTCCGACGCGTATCAAGCAACTGGGTGCTACAATTTACTATGCTCGGGTTTTATTCAGACTAACAATAGAATTGCAATCGGAGCTGCAATTTCTCCAACATCATCGTACAATGGCGGACAATTCGATATCAGTTTACTAATTTGGAAGGTAACTTTAGCTTATATTTATCAAATTAAGCCTCAGTTTTAGTTATCTCCCTCCACTTATTTAAAAAAAAAAAAAAAAAAAACTCAATGAAGTTTTGCTTAAGAATTTCCCTAAAATCTTTTGAACTGTATGGGCAGCTTTTACCGTCATTTGTTAGAGCTAAGCTTTCCTCACTGCCACATACTCATTCCTTACCCATTCACTGCCAAGCTAGAATCTTTGGCCCCACCTTATTTGGACTCTTTTAAGTCTTGACCATCCTATATGAATACTTTTGTTGAGTTAGAAAAAGTGTCGAATGAGAGAAATTTTTGTTTGCATCGAGAATAAATTTCATTTTTTTTTATCAGAGTGAAAATTTTTCTAATAATATTGAAGTTTTAAAAAACTATCAATTGAGTTTCTACATCAATGAGTTCTACACTTTATACAAATAAGAATATCACAATGAGATAAATTCTTATTTATACCAGTGAGCCCTCCAAAAGTTCACAAATTTAGAAGTTTTGTAATGCTTGCGGGAGACCCACTGGAAAAGAGATCCACGGGAAGAGAGATTCTTGCATAGCAACTTGGTCTTATCAATCATAATTTGTTACATCAATAAATATATGAGATAAAAATAATAAATTTTTGTTTAAATCAGATTTAATTGATCGAGTTCAATCAATAAGATCAATAAATGACATTAGAGAAAAAAATCTGTCATCGAATAATGCTTAATTGAATCCCAATTCAAAAATTTTAAATAAAAATTGAGATAGTGTGTTATGATTTATTAGACTTAATTATGCTCGATCTTTACAAGAATTTCTTCACTAGAGATAGCAAGGCTTTAAAGTTAAGCACCATAATTTCCTTACCAAAATGCTTTGAAACACTACATTATACTATGATGGAACTTTATACAAATACATGCTCCACATTTGTACATAACCCCACCCGCGTGCACTGATAACTTCAAATAACGTCTGTAAATTCCCTTGTGCTTTTCTACTTTGCAAGATTCTCTTCTTTTCCAAGTTAAAGAGCTTCTCGACTACTGACCACTCACTCTTCTTCTCTTTCTTTTTTTTTTTCTTTTCATTATTGCATATTTCATTATTTTGATAAATTTGTCATCAAATAGTTCAACAACTATCTTTATGAATAATAGAATATCATATTTTCGAGATTTTTGCTTAGATCTAATTTAAGAGATTTTCCAAATCAGAAGTATTTTTCATCGTCAGATATAAAAATAATGAAAAATTTTATCTGTCTATTTTCTCAGTTGACAATGAAAAAAGTGATGATACTACGGATTCGGTTTCGTAGGAGTAACCACAGACTCGGTTCCGTATGAGTAACCACGGAATCGAGAAAGTCCACTAATAATCACAGGGAAATTTAGTAGTAGTTTCATTATTTAAAATTTTTAATTTTTTTAAACAATTACTATTCAATTTTTTCGTGATTACTAGTGAATTTTTTTTATTCCGTGATAACTCTTACTGAATCGGGTCCATAATATCACCACTCCAGTAAAAAAAAAAACCTTTGATCAAGGAAAATTTCATGACACGGGTTTAGACAATTTTTTTCCTTCAATGATCCCTCCAAGAAACTTAACTCTATGTTTGTTCAACCTTTCTCTTTGTATTAACTCATTTTACTAATAAAGTTGCACATGGGTTGCAGAAATAAAAGCATGATCCTTAATTAGTGCTAATTAATAAAAAAAAGGGGGTTTAATTATTATGTTTTTGTAGGATCCAAAGCATGGGAATTGGTGGCTAGAATTCGGATCCGGGGTTCTTGTTGGATACTGGCCATCATTTTTGTTTACTCACTTGAGGGATCGTGCAAGCATGGTACAATTTGGTGGAGAAGTTGTTAATTCCAGGTCATCTGGTTCTCATACTTCAACCAAAATGGGCAGTGGTCATTTTGCAGGAGAAGGTTTTGCAAAAGCATCTTATTTTAGGAATTTGCAAGTTGTTGATTGGGATAATAACTTAATCCCATTATCAAATCTAAGGGTTTTAGCAGATCATCCAAATTGCTACGATATACAAGGAGGGATTAATAGGGTTTGGGGGAATTATTTTTACTATGGAGGACCTGGAAAAAATGCAAGGTGTCCCTAAAAAAGGGAAAGGTATAGAATGGAAACCATTTTTCCCTTCTGTTGTATTCTTTTTCTTTTCCTTCTTGGGTTGGGTGATTTGGATTTTTTCTATGGGTTATTCTTATAATTATATTTCTTGTTAATCCATTTTTTTATATTATGTTTTTTTTTTGGTCAACTAACAGGTGATCCATTGATTATGTAAATGTGGATGAAGAAATAGTAGTGAATATATTTTACGGTTTGTGATTTTTCTTTTCCCTCTCTTGTTCTTGTTTGGAAACAAGTATTGGCAAATTAATATTGCTCAAATTCACAGTTCTGGGTAAAATAAGAATGAAGAGTGCTTTTAAATGAAGGACCAGGCAAAGGGCAACGATCTAACAACTGTCTTGAGAGATGCATTAATCCCCTGATAAATTCTTGGTCCCATACAATAATATGACATCTCTTTTCTCTGTTGGCTGGTGTTAATAGGTGCCATTTTCATCCTTGAAACCTTCTGGTTTACTTTACAATTTCTTTTGCAGCACTTGCAATTTTACAAGTAATAGATTATACATTAAGGGGCTGTTTCGTTTAAAGGACAAAAGTGGGATAGAACTATATTAATCTCACATAAACAGTTAAATCTCATGTTTAATTGGAGGGATTGAATGTTCAGATGGGACTAGGGTGAGACAAACTCAGTCCCATGAATTCTTTTCCACCCCCTAGGACAGAATGTATCCCACCAAAAAAAAATTCTTCCTTTCATACCGTATCAAGCTTCTTCTTTCTCTCATTCTCTTTCATCGACAACAATCATTTTCAGCGAATTTCAATTAGCACAACCCACACCATCAACATCAAGAGGATCTTGCGATCGAAACCCACCAAGTTTCGGCCACTATCATCGCCGGAAAGTCATGCCACTAGAATCTGACCACACCATCCGGTTCGGAATTAATAGATACCATTTGCTCCGTCAGGCTTTGGCCCATTGCGGAAAATTCCCCACTGCTGCCTCCCGTAGGAGCCTGGGCCGTGTTTCAGTCCCAGTGTGGCTGATCATCCTCTCGGACCAATTACTGATCATCGCCTTGGTAAGCTATTGCCACACCAACTAGCTAACAGACGTGAGCCCTTCCTCTGGTGGATTCCTCCTTTTGCTCCTCAGCATACGCCGTTTTCAGCTGTTGTTCCCTTGAAACCTCTTAGCCTACTTTACAATTTATTCTGCTTGCAATTTTACATAGATTATGCATTAATGGTTTACTCGACGAAAATTTTAAATTTTGATTATTAAAATGATTTTTAGTAAAACAATTATGAAACTTAAAAATTATTTAGTGTGGTAAAACATTAATTAAAACAACTGTTAAATTGATTTATAAGTAAAATTTGATTTTTGTTTAGTACAAAAAAAATCAACTTTTTAAAAACCATTTTCAGTTTTTTATTTTTAAATCGTTTTTTTTAGGTGTATGACCACATTTTTTATTTTTTAAAATCAAAAGTTATTTTAGAAACTCTAGCTTAAAAGCTTATCTAATCACACAAATAATTAGCATGTGGACCAAGAAGAATTAAACATATCTAGCAAGAATAATCGAATTTGTTCAAATGACAACTATATAATAAAAAGTAAACTTCCTAGCCTTGAATTAATAAAGAAATCTAGTACTTGTAGTAATTTGATGTTAGTAGCAACAAGAAACGAATAAAGAAAGGGAAATTCTATGATGGAAATTGCTTGTTTCACACTACCAAGATATCAAAGAAAATTGCTCCCATCCTTTTATTGTGTTCCCACTTGAATCTACTCAAACTGCATTTGTTTATCTTTTTCTTGAAGTTTACGTTTATCACCAATTGCTTATTATTAGACATCATTCTATTATATATGGTGCTTGTACTTTTGGGTTTATGATTATTAAAACAGTTAAAAATTATTTTATAGTTTGGTGAAAACAATCGTTCTTATACCAATTCAACGTCTTATACTCTCGTTTTCAACTCTCACTACTCTTTTAACTTTTTTTAAGTGTTTAATCCAACTTTTATTTATAAAATTTATTAATCATTTCATAAATTCTCTTTAACGATTCTATGAGTACAGTAGATATTATAAAATGGTTCATGTCTAGACTTCAGAGATAGAAATCAGTCCAAACACTGTTGAAAAAAATCAAAAGTTGATTTTTTTTCTTCTAAAAACTGAATTTGTGTTGGTTAAAACTGTTCAGAGTTATTTCACCGAACACAAAATTGGTTTTAGCTCGTGTTTTACTAAAAATTATTTCATAAACCCTTTTTGACAGTTAAAAATTGAAACTAATGCTAGGACAAACAGTACCTTACGGGCTCAAGATAGAAAGTAAAAACCTTTGCTGATTAATTTTGAAAAGTTTTCAAATTCTTTTTTATTTTTCTTAACATTTTTTTCAATAATTTGAATATTTTTAACATAATTTAAAAAAAAATATTTTTTTAATATAATATTAAAAAAATAGATACAAAAATTTTTCAAAACTAAAAGCACCCAAAGTTTTTACGGATGCCTACAGATTTTCAAAGTAATATCCTTCGGCAATAGAACTAATATTACTATTATGTAATATCTTATGCAAGTGATGCATAAGATAAAGAGACTTACTGGAAAAATTGATTACTATTATGTTTTCCCCACTTTAAAATTTCTTTAAAAAGTACCAAAAGAAAAGTAATTTCTTCAAGTGAAGGCACAACTAATAAGTTGCTGCACATCACAGCCAAGTCCAGTGGACCTATCTTCACGCCTGAATGTTATGGAATACACAGCTGTGTAAATCTACGTAGCTCTCTAATAGTCTTGAAATAAATTTCTAAAACATTTCCCGGTTGTCATCATAAAGAACCATAATTTATCTCCATCTTCTACTAGAGTTACCTGAACATTTTCCATCTAAAAATACCTGAGAAGCAAAAATGGAGATGAAATTGAAAGATATATAGATGTTTTGAAGGCAGAGGAAAACAACCGCATCATCAAAATTAATTAGTTGAAATTGAAAACTAAAAAGAGAACAACCTCAAAGCTTGGTAACAGCTATCATGAAAATTCTAAAAGACCTGGGTTGTATTTCACAGGATGTGAAAATTCTGTAAAATGGTCTCAAATCGTAATCTTTGAAGCAGAGCAAAGAATCATTGAACACTAAGAGCAGAGACAGAGATAGTTGACTTGGACATCTTTACTTGGACCACAAGCGTATACTGTATATACAAGAATTGGATCAAAAAAGAGATCAATAGATCATGGACCTACCATCGACTTCAACAAAGTTTTCAATTATAGATTTAAAATCTATGATGGATTCAAGTAACTACCCTCTACTCTCTTAATTGAGCCCAACCACCACCACAATGTTAGCTGACAATGAATGTAAGTATTAACAATCGGCAGAGTTTGAAGTTGACACACAATGGAGCATTCTAAACCTAGAAGACTATTAACCATTTTTGTTGATAAAATACCTCAGAAACAGGATTCATTAGTGTGGTCCTTCCTTTAGTTTTCGTACATTACCATATTACACTTACGTGTGGTGATATAACCGGTGCAGCCACAAGCAAGATGAGTGCGATTGATCATTACAACTAGGCATAACCTTGAGGACATAGCATGATTACAAGGCAACCCGTAGGAGTGCTGAAGGTTTGAAGCTGACTGCTCATGCCTCAAATTAGTAGCTCAATTCTTATAAGCCTGAATGTCAGGAATTCAGGGTGTGTCTAGCGAAGATGACTAAAACATCAAATTATCAAAAGGGAAAAGGAAAAATCCGTACCAGTCTTGCATACCTCAGCTTAGCAGCAAGCTGACAAGGGTCCAGATAATACAATTACACAGCCTGAAGCCTTTCATGCCTCGTCTGGCCAAAAGCTTACTTGTTCGACTGGCATGGAAATCTAACCGATACTTGATGTTACCTAATGTGCCTCCTATAAACCATACATTTACAACGTATATGGAAGATGGAAGTATCATGCCAGATGAATAATAATTTCCTTAAATGTTTTGGTAATATTTGAATCCAAAACCACGGTCCTTCCTTCTACGAGAGATCATTCAAAGCCCAAGGGTAATAAAGAGATCATGAGTTTTGAGTCAATATAAAGAATAGTTCAAAAATCTCACATGCCATAGGAAAATGAGTGAGGAAGCTCACTTTCATGAACTGAACCTTTTTTTTTAAAAAAAAAATATTTCGGTTTCCAAAGGAAAGAATAAGCTTCAAAGCAGCGAAAACACTCCGTCCACTCATAAGCAACCAGACCCCAGAAAAGATAGCGATTCACTGCACCCCAGTACCTCACAAGTCACCAAGCAAATACCCTCATAGACTTCACAGTTTACACGCATGCTAAAGGAACATATAGCAGGCTAAAGACACCCCTTGATCTCCCCTCATAGACTTTACAGTTTTGAAATTCAGCTTGAAAACCGCTTTATTCAGTATCCTGAGTTGAGCTTAAATTCAGCAAATAAATTGCTAAATGGACTTAGATTATCAAGGCCAATTAACCACAGAACAAATGTACTATTAATTCATTTGTTTATTTTGGCTGAGCATGCAGCAGTATCTTAACTCATCGACTGTAAATTTTCTCAAGTGGGACATTAGACAAGCACGCAGCTATCTTAACTGTCACACTAATATTCACAGCCACTACATTAATGGGAATGACATAATGGGAAGTTGACACAAGACTGAGAAAGTTCGTGCTTCCTACCCTTTAATCTTCACTTCCAGGGACTGCGTCGAGGAGAAGCTGGAGAGAAGACAGTGGGTGGAGAGCATGCGGTCTTATATAACTTGTTTTATAAGTAAAATTGCATAAATAAAGCATCAAGGGGGTACAATCCATGTACAAAAACTATCTTAACGATAGTAAATCCACAAAATCTATAAAGATCTTCATTAACAAAAAAGTTACCCTTAAACCAAAAACTAAGATATCGAACCATCTATCTCTAAGCACTTCAATAGGCCTCTTGATGCCGTATTGATGCCGTATAGTAGACGAAGACAACAATAATCTGAAAAACTAATCTAAGAACAATGATCCAAATCACATGGACGCAAAAACCGCAACCAAATCACATAGTGCGAAACAACTCAATCACAAAGTTTTTAATTTCAATAACCTGATTTTATTTTATTCATAAGCCGACTATAAATGACATAGGGACACCTCTTATATAGACATCTTAAACCCTAGTCCGATAAAGAAATTGAAATATGAAAGGAAACTGATATATGAAAATTAACTACACCTTGATACCCAAATTATTTTTTGGATACATAATTATCCCCATATCTCCCAATTCATAGATTAAAAATCCTCATTCTAATATTTCTCGTGTTCTCCATCATTCTCCACCACTTAGAAAGAACTCGTCCTCGAGTTGAAAAATGTTTCAATAGCAAGAGCTCCAAGGCATGGAGAAGCAAAATATGGTCATGAAAATCTTTGAAGGTGAAATCACTAGAAGGTGAAAAAAATGTCGATGGAAACGTCTGTTGCCGAGGTAATTGAAACTAGGTAGGGAGGATAAACTCAATAACCAGGATGTGTGCGTCAACGCGACCCTCAATCATACAATAAGTTTGTCGTCGTGTTTGTCTTGAATCTTTTCAACATCCTCAATATGTTCAATAAAATCTTGCTGGACTGGCTCAACCAAGTTAACTGCACAAGGAACTGGTTCAACAGGTGCAGCCTCCACTTGAATATCTTAATTCTCGTTCACTCCATCTTGTTGCTTTTTGGAGTCTTCCCTATCATCAGTAAGCTTTGAGTTATCAAGTTCGGGATCATCTTGCATTGTCACAACATCCAAGGGCTTGCACAAGTCTTTACATTCTGTCAGCAACTGGATTATCTTCACTCGAACTGGAGTGAAGCTATTGGGTTGGTCTTCTATTCTATCACAAGCTCATTGTATGTACCATACCTCTCATAACTTCCGTAAGCACGATCATACCCAATAAAACCATAGTAATCATCTAATCATCTTTAAGAGCATAATAATAATTTTTATAAGTAACTCCTTCATTATCATAAACATAATCCCCCTTACCATTCAAAGCATGGGCATATGGAGAACTATGCTCATGCTCATGCTCATACTGAGTCTTCAATTCTTCAAGTCGTTTCTCATCACCATAAACCCAATATTGAAGTTCTTCATATTCTTCATATATACTCCGGGGAAGATAAGACCAACCATACTTTATCGCTTTGGATTTCAACTTATCCAAGCGAGAGTAAGCACTTGATAGCTGAGCTTGTAGGTTTCGAATATGAGTCCTAGTATAGTAAGACATGATAGTAAACTAAAATAGTGCAAACATTTTTTTTTTTGGTCTTTTTTTTCTTTTCTTTTTTCTTGTTTTCTTTTTTATCTGTTTTTTTAATCAAAAAAAATAAAATAATTGTAGTATATTAAAAAAGAAAACCTGATTTTTTTTAATAGGACTGGCTCAGCTGTTGGCTCAGCTGGCAGCTTGGTCTGTATCCAGCTCAGCTCTTTCTCTTTCATGGGAAGCTGAATCGAGTCGTTATTTTCGGGTCGGATCTGACCTTGTACAAATCTAGTATGTTTGGAACCGGACCGGCAAGGATCAGCCGAAAAGTGGTCACGGTCAAGGTGATGGCGTCAGAAATGGTGGAGGAGGCCAAAAGGAGCCGGATTGGACTTGGCAAGTCCGAAACGGTCGTGGCTCATTTGAAGATGATTCAAGCGGCGGAATGGGTCGGAATTCTAGGATTTTGATCTCCTTGAAATTCCACTCCGCACTGGATGGTAGTGTTGCGAGCTTCTAGTGGTGGTGGCTAACGATGGGGCCAACATGCAGTGGCGGTGACGTGGTGGAACATGCTGACTTTTCCATGTTTTGGTCGGAACTTCCCTCCAGTCACAATGGCATGCTCGATCTGGCGTTGGGTGGCCGGAAAGCACTAGATCAAGGTTGAGTGTTATGGTGGTTTTAGGATGTTTCTAGTCTTTTTAAGTGGATTCAGAGCGCGTGGATACCGGATCGAAGTAGAGGGGAGAATTCTGATCAAGGGGTGTGGTCGAGGAAGTCTTCTGGTGGCGGCGGCGCATGGCGGCAGCTAGCAAAGGTTGGTGGCGGCAGCTAGCAAAGATTGGTGGCGGCCAAGGGTCTATGGTAATTATGGCTATTGTACGCTTTCTTTTTTTAAACTCGTAACTGAAGATGACTCGACTGTGACAAACTAGGAATCTGTGCTCTGATACCACTTGATGTTGTACAGTAAACGAAGACAACAATAATTTGAAAAACTAATCTAAGAACAATGATCTAAATCACATGGATCTTCCCAAATCACATAGGAACCGCAATCCAAATCACATGGACGCAAAAACCGCAACCAAATCACATGGCGCGAAATAACTCAATCACAGAGTTTTTAATTTCAATAACCTGATTTTATTTTATTCACATGATGTCTCTTATATAAAGATCTTGAACCTAGTAAGGAAACTGAAATATGAAAATTAACTACACCTAGATACCCATAATATTTTCTGAATACATAATTATCCCTTAATTCCTAAATTAAAATCCCTAATTCTAATCTTTCTCGTGTTCTCCATCACCTCTCTTCACCATAAAAAAAACCCTTCTATTTCTCTCATTCTAAAAAAGCAAAAAATAGAGTGGAATAAAAGAGTATGCCTTCTTTAGTTCCTTAGAAGCACGTATAGCACTTAAAGCCCACACTTCATCTTTCACGGAACCGACAACCGCCCAAAACACGCTAAGTCATTTCCCACAAACTTCTAGCCAACGAGCACTTCAACAAAAGATGAAACACAAACTCGACACAAACTTTAAAAATATAACACTGATTAAAAGTACTTTCTCCCTTCTTTGAAGATTATCCATAGTAAGATCTTCTTCCAGGAGGCTTTGCACACAAAAAACTTACTTTGGAGGCACAAGGACTCCAAATAGCTTTCCACGAGAAGTTGGGTGAACCTTCCAATGGAGGCTCATCACAAAGAATCTTAAAACTAGTACTATATAAGACCTCCAAAAGCTTTCAACAAACTCAAGCTCCAAATCATGGACATAGCAAACAAAAGGAACATCCCAAGAAACAAGATCATTGGACAAAGAAATGCAAGAACCAATAAGGGTATCCCTATCTCTCAATAGCAAAAAAATCCGCAAATTGGGCTTTTAAAGAATTATCCCTACACCAAGTATCATGCCAAAGCTGAGTTCTTTCTCCATTGCCCATTAACACGGAAACACAAGGAAAAAAGTTATCCCATGGAGCCAATTGTATAACTAAACAGTGCCACGACTAACATGGTAAGGTTGTTAATTTATAGCCAACTTATTGATAAAAAAAGGAAAACATAGATAGAAAAAAATTTATAGCCAAGTAGCCCAGAGTGAACCTAAATTCTGCTACATGCTGCCTTAAGATTATTTTAAGTCATCAACCTCACCTACCTCACGTTCCACAAGGATTAAAAAATATAAATGACAGGTCATTAGAAGAACAATACAAGCTACTAAATCAATTTGGGCGTACTATTTCACAAGTCACTTCAATATGGCAAACAAAGGAAGGGCATATTTTATTACCAACAAAAATAGCCACTTTAAACCTTTCAAAACATTCCTACAGTAATTGTAATCCTGATAATAAAAATGAGAATGACAGAACTCACTCCACGCATATTGCCTCAAGCAACTTCTTTGTCGCTTCGCTCACCTCAACATTCTCCATCTTCAAACGACGACGGATCAGTGGGCTTGTCCTTCCAGCAGCTGCATAAGTTCTAATCAATGATTCAAAAACTTCTGCTCCT
Organism: Bretschneidera sinensis; assembly: GCA_023935145.1. Lineage (NCBI taxonomy): Eukaryota > Viridiplantae > Streptophyta > Magnoliopsida > Brassicales > Akaniaceae > Bretschneidera > Bretschneidera sinensis. The sequence continues at coordinate 63,757,127 of CM043705.1, forward strand.
ACATCATCCACAGCCTTCTTCAAAATCTCCAGGAAATCTTCAGCACCATCAACATCCCTCTCTCGCTCAAAATGCCCCATCAAAGTCCCAATAGTCTCAAATGATGGGGCCCATTTTCCACCATCCCCTTTACTGGTAGTTATTGCATTAGCTACACATTCAACCGCTGATCTAATATCCCCATTTTTCATATGATAATCCGAAAAGATCTCCCAGGTTTTAGCATTAGGCTTCGCCCCTCTCCTGCGAGCTCTCTCCTTGAGCTCTTGAGCCTTTTCCAGTAAACTGGCATAAGCTCCTATCAGAGCATTTGCAACCTGGATATCATAAGTTGAACAGCCAGATTCCCATTCCTTGAAACCTTTCTCTGCACCTGGTAAACCTTTCAAGTTAATCAACACCTGTATCATATTCAGATAGCTAACGTTTGCAGTTTTAGGAAAAGCCAGCCTCAAAGTGCGCCATATTCTATAAACTTCAAGCAATTTCCCCATTCGACCATACAAAGTAATTAGGAACTGGCAAGCAGAAAGATCTCGATGGGTGTTTCTCTTCTCCAATTCCTCAAGCGCCTTTTCTGCCTTTTCAAACAAACCAGCGTCAACATATATTGATGCCAAGTTGCTATATGTTGTCCAATACACAGCTACTCGACCATCCCTCTTCATCTCCTCAACGACTCTTTCAACCCCAGAAATATCATTGACAGCAGCCAGAGCCCTCATCCAGACATTGTACGTATAAGAATCCGGCATAACATTGTAGGCCTTCATTTCTTGAATGATAGCTGGAATCTTTTCTGCTTGGCCAGTTTTTGTGTAAAGGGTCATGAGACTATTATAAGGCATAGAGCTTAAAGAGAGGTTAAGTTCCTTCATCTTTTCCATCAGAGATTCAGCCTTTTCAGTCATCAAATCCTTGCAATAACAGTTAAGAAGGGCACCATAAGTGAGATGGTTCTTTGATGTTTCAGTAAGATCAATGAAGTAATTTTCTGCAGCTGAAATGCCCCGAGCTTTGGCAACAAGATCAAGATGGATAGCTTGATCGCTGACTGTCTTGTTCATTCCCCTTTCGGCCATTGTTTCTGACAGCTGTAAATTTATACTTTTAGATGTACGAAGTTCTAGCATGGAAAATAATTATATAATAGAATAAAAATAAATAAACACTCAACAAAAGAACAGTGGAACACAGGCTGACAACAGATGATAAGTGTATATGTAAACTGGACATCATCAGTCACATTAGTTCACATTTTTTTTTACTTCTGGAGTGGATACAGCTAAAACATTGCATTGTTGCAAAACCAAATAAAGTTCAAAACACAAAAATGGAACTCCTTTACAAGTTAGAAACTATGAGGAGAAATCCATGTCCCAAACTAGATTGAACTGGAAGCAGTGTCATGACACTAGACAACACATTATTCAGTTATTCTTCTCCTTCTTCAGGTTGAAGACATAGCATCATTTCAAATTCATACACGTCGGAAACACTTAACTAACAGCCTCTTTTAGAATCTTTCCAAGTAACCCACTTTAAAGTTCATTTTAAGCATCAAATGACCACTTGAAATCACTCTTGGTTGTACAATTCAAGCAACTACAGCTTAAGCCATTCTGATAATCAACTAAAGTAAACCAAATCAATATTCAAGAACCATTTATAAGTTCCACAATTTGGAAAAATCCCACCTAAACTAAAACAAATCTACTATTTTTTTTATAAAAAAAAAAAGTCATTGCAGATTAAAACCCCTACAAAATCTCACCTTGAGGGCAGGATAGTATAGCTTGCGATGGCGAAGCTTCTTGAGAGTATCGCCAACTTCCCATTTGTAGACGCGCTTTGAGCTCTTGAGGAACTGATTACGCTGTTGGCGAACGTTCACCTCTGAGCTCTTTTCTTTGAAGAGACTATTGTAAAGCGCTTCCTCCAAGTACTTCTTCGATCTCTTGGCCACACTCTTTGGGCGGCCAAATTGTTGCAGCGCCATTCTCCAATGATCCTCGTCTGTCTGAAGATTCGTTAGGGTTTTTGCTTGATTGGTAAAAAATAAGAAACATAAAACTCTGGGGTCACACAGCTGGCTAATAAGAATAAACATAAAATGAGAAGCCATGAAGAGAAATTTTCAAAGCATATACATGCAGTTACAGCTGCTTATCGTTGCTTTTTAGAGAGAGTTACCTAAAGTTACTACTTGCACGGCAATGCTGCTGGCCGGCATCCGGCGTCGGGCGTCGGGGATAGTGGGTTTTAATTTTGGAGTTGGGGGTTTTGTGACTTTTGTATCTGATCGTGGAGCATGGATGGATGAATTGAAAAGACAAAATGACTAATTTGGACCCTAGTTAATGGTTATATTTGGGTTTGCATCGGGTCAGATACCATAAGCCCAAATGACTAATATGGGCCCTAATTATGGTTTGTTATATGGCGACCCACTGAAAAATTCTGTTAGTACAATGCCGAAATGAGTAAACCATAGAAAAAAGATTTTATTTGTATAGTTGGCCTAACATTTTATTTGCATGTTGGTTGGATGATCAATTGTGAGCCATTCTTCCAAAAGATTGTTAGATCAAATGGATGCTGGCTAATTTTATTAATAAAATTATTAGTGGCTGCATACAAAACTTGTGATCAATCTCGTTATTATCAAAAATTGAGGAGCTAGAAAGGACTCGTAGCTCATAAGTTGTTGGATTTTGGGTTGGGTTGGTTGTTGATGATGGGTGGCTCTTAAGATATATTCGAATACAAGTGTAATGGTTACCAAAAGACACAATTTTTATGTTTTTCTATATATTTTGTTATTTATTGATAACCAACTTAAAATTGTTGGAAATTAAAATAAAAAAAGACAAAAAAAAGAGATAGTAACACTCATTCTAAAGAGAGAAAATCATCCACAATTTTCTTAAAAGAGAAATGATAACTCTTACGTTGTAGAAATCATGTAATTTTTTTCATTATGATCTTACACACGATCTAAAATGTATGAAAATTAATGATGCAAAAACCCAATGAAAAATTAAAAATACAAAAAATTTCGTATCAAAATCGATAAAAAAAAAAAAAAAAATTGCGTGACTTTGTAACATTTTCTTATTAAACAAAAGAAAGATTCTTACGTGCAATCACTCAAATAATAAATGGTTTGACACTCATCCTTTATAAGTTTTGATTTGCTTGAGAATGATGCATGAAACATATCGACAATTAGGATCAAACAACTATGACACTGTACACTCACATGTGCTCTTAATATTTTTTTAAATGATGAAATATGCAACCGGTTTTTGACGGGATACGAAAATTTTAACGTCAACTATTATGGATTCACTTGTAATTTTTCATTTACATTAATAATTCCTAACTTCTCAAAAATCCATTGGCATTGCCGAATGAAAAAACTATAGAAATCTATTTCATTTTTTTGATGTCGCAACACTTACTTACTTATTATTTAGGAATTGATATTTACCTGCTTTTTTGTATTAAAAAATTTAAAACTTTCAATAGATGCCTCACTCTGTCAAATTTTCTGTTAGTCAAACGATTCTTTTTTAATCAATAGTGAAATCCCTATTATTATTATTATTAATAGAAACCAGAAAATACCCTTGATGAACACTCTTTCGCTATTTTGAAATGAACTCACTAGTTCTGGCTTAATATTCATCTCTCACCTCCACAAAAACCTCCATAGCTCTATGCAACAACATTTTCTCACCAGCTTGTGCATTCTTTCACCACTGCGACATCATCTTGCTTAGGTAAGTGCTCTAGTTACTTTCTTTCTCTTCATCAATCTCTCTCATCTAACATGTTTTCTTCATCTCTTTCATCTCGTCACATCTTCATCATCGCTCGTTCTTATTGTTTTTGCTACCAAAAATTAGATTTTCTTTTGTTTGATATTTCATGGAAAGACATTGTTTTCTGTATGGAATTTTCTTAGAAAAAATGGGTTTTGTTGGTCTCAAATTTCATGCAAGAATAGGTCTTCATCTACAATATTCTCCCGAGATTTGGACATATTTTGGCTGGAAAGTTACTGAAAAAATGAGAGGTTTTTTGGTTCTGCTTTGTTCTTGCAAAAATTAACTATATTTTCAGTAAGACTATTTCTAAAGAAAAAAAATGTGAGTTTTTTTGCTGTAGATTTTTCTTGCAAAATTTGAACATTTTTTTAGTAGAATTTTCCTAAAAAAAATGAGATTTTTCTGGTGTAGAATTTTCTAGCAAAAATGAAACATATATTTGGTGAAATTTTCCTAGAAAAATGGGGGGTTTTTTGTTTGGCTGAATTTTTCATGCAAAAAATGGTGCGAAGAAAGAACTAATTAATAACTACTGTCTGTTCAAATAATGTTTTTGCAGTAAGTTCTTCATCAAATGTTAATGACATTGGGTGGGATATACAATTTCAGAACATGAGATGCAAGTGCGGTAAAAGGGCATCTGTGAAGATAGTAGAATCAGGAAAAAACAAAATTAGGTTGCATTACTGATGCGAAGAAAGGATCTATGGTGGGTTCTTTGGTTGGGGTTTGCCCATAGGTGAACCACTTGCATTGCGTCTAAATGATGTTGTTTTCATTGAATTGCATGGGAACATTGTAAATCTGAAAGAGGAGTTTAGAAGATTGAGTGGAGAGATTAAAATGTTTGTAGTTGTAATGCCCCTCTGTAACGTTTTCATGTTCATGTTAGTAGTTGGGTTATTGGTGAAGAATTGATGATGGAATTGGTGTGATTTGTTCTTTTGTCATGTAACTTGGTCTTGCAATGGTTTAAATGAAACGAGAAGTTAGTTTGTATATGGTTCTGAAGAAGAGTGGTTTCAATTTTGTCATGAACAATGGTTCCAATTTTGTCAATAAAACTGGTCCCCCATTTGGATAACACTGGTCCCCATTTGGACCAACTCGACACAAACATAAGGCATGTTGTTAACCATTCATTTACAAAAGATGGGTGTCAACCATGTATCTGTCAAAATATTTCAATAATAACAATACAACCATGTGCATCTAACTGTGCAAATCTATAACATGCACACAAAAAGCTAAATATTACATTCAAAAAAATCATTTGATTCCAATCCATTAAACTGCGTCCTATTATAAAAAGAACCAGTTAACCATGCTATGATTCCAGCAAAATGACTCAGACACCATTACCATTGGTGCTTCCTTGGGTTCCAATTGCATAAGAACTTTGAGATGAGTGCATCCTTATGAGTCCACTCACTTGTTGATCTGTGCTCTGCAAAACACATTTCATTATATAAGTCCTAAAAGTTTACATATATACCAGTGATTTAAAAAACGGGTTTGGTGCGCGCCCCGGGCGAAATTCGGCAAAAAAGCCCAGGGGCGTGATTGTGGGGGCGTGATTGTTGGGGCGTATATTCTATATATATGATTGTTAGTAACATTTTCACAGTCAGGCACCAGTGCTCTAGTGGTAGGTGATTGTCTTCTTGCCTTACGAGCCCAGGGTTTGATTCCCAGCAGTTGCGTGCGGGTCTTTGCCTTTTTTTTTTCTTTTCCCTCCTCTCTTTCCCTGTTTTTTTTTTCCCTCCTCTCTGCCCTTTTTTTTCCCTCCTCTCTTAACATTGTGTTTGTGATATGAACGTGTGTTTGTGAAATATTTTGATAAATATTCATTAATAGGTTTTAAGTTAGTAAAATTTATTGATAATTAATTTATTTATATTATTTTAATTTTGCAGTATTTTTATAATTTAATTAATATTATTGTATTCAAAAAGCCCCAACGTTTCGAAAGACTTACGCCCCAACACCTCGGGGCTTACGCCTCGCCTCATTAAGGCAAAATACCTCGCCCAACGCCTTCACCTCTGAAAACACTGATATATACATATAAATACACAGCCATATAAATACACAACCATATAAATACATATCTATATAAATACACAACTATAGAAAAATTAACACTAAACCTAAATTACCTGGCTGTTGTAAGTCCCCAAACTAGATCCCACTTGCTCATTGCTTCATTCTTCAACAATTTTCTTTACTTTATCAACAGCGCTTGCTGTCCCTCCTCTACTAGAACCACTATACAAGCCACCGGATGCTCCCATACCACCTCTACCACCTGTTGTCCCACATCTGCCAGCAACATCAGCCCTCCAATAGTCACAACCACCACCCACTGCTCCCCTTCCAAAACTTCGAAAAGCAGCACAAGCAGAGGCACCAGGTGCTCTTCTCCTACCTCAATCTCCAAAAACCCCAATTCTGCCACCAACAACAGACCTCTAATAGTCACCACCACCATTTGCTTTTCCCTTTCCAAAACTACTAGAAGCACTAGAGGCAAAGGCACCAGAGAAAGCACCAGGTGCCCCCCTTCCACCTTCATCTCTAGAAACCCTACCTCTGCCACCACCATCATCACCACATACTGCTCCCCTCCCAAACCTACCTCAACTTCTCTCTTTGCCAGCACCAACTGTCTTCCTTCTACTACCACTAGTTAATCTCCTTTTGCCATCATTATGTGCCCTCCCAGATCCACCACTTGCTACCCTCCTTTTACAATCAATAGTTGTCCTCATTCTTCCACCACTAGTTTCCTTTCCAGATCCACCACTTGATGCACTCCTAGATCCACCACTTGCTGCCCTCCCTCCACCACCACTAGCTCCAGCACTAGTATGTGAGGATCTGACATTAATATGTAAGGAGCCAACACCACCATGTGAGGATCCAACACCAATATGTGGAGATCCATTACCACCATGTGAGTTCCCCTCATCACATTGCCTTTGCCTCTGTAATAACAAAGTAAACAAATTAAGAGGATTAACTGTTTCATTAATAATGAAAATTTGATAAGTATTTATATTTGAAAAGATTGAGAGATAGAAATTTACTTGCTGGCCTTTTCTCTTCTTGACAGGTCCTCTTTGGCATGTTTTGCTGTTATATCCAAACTGTCCACAAACTTTACATGTTATGCTATACGACCTCTTCCTGGTAGTGGATGGTCCAGGTTCATCTTCCTCTCTTCTTCTATTTTTTCTAGGCCTTCCAGGTAATCTTCTCAATTGGGAGCAAGTATACTGTCATCCACGGATGATGGGGTGAAGACAACATCAGGCAAAGGGTGAATTATCTCACTGTATACCTCCAAGAAGGTCTTCACATGAAAATATTCATGGCAATAATCTTCAACATCAACTTTTCTATAGGTAATACATCTAATAACATCTTACAAGGGATCCTAGTCATGTTCCAATAGTTGTAGCTATATGTTCTTGCACCTAAGTCAACAGCATACATCTTATCATTGTCCATCACTTGAAACTCTTCACCTCTAGTAGGGATCAAAGAACACCATCTTGCAGCATGCAAAAGTTTGTTCAACTTTCCTTTGACTTTAGGAGTAACCTTACCTTCCCATGTGGTATCCATAGTATACCTACTTTGCAGCTTTGCCATCAACTTAAGCCTAAGCATCTCTAACAACATTAAGATTGGCTTGTTCCTCAGTTTGGTGACCCAAGCATTGAAGCTTTCAATGTGATTATTAGTCAAGTCATCAATCTTTAATGTAGTGTCAAACACATGTCTAGCTCATGTCAATTCTTTGCCTATCAACCAATGCCAAGCATCATCTGAAACTGTTTTCATATCATTCATAGCAGAAACCCAACTATCTCTGTAATATGCCTTAGTTGTCATCCAAAAGTTAGTCCTAAGCTTTAAAACTGGGTGATTAGCCCTAAAGTTGATGTATACATGTCTAGCATAATTTATTTGATAGATATGTGGGAAATACTCAGCAATAATAAATTCTAGGCCCTACAACAAATAGACATACAGTGAGATAATTCAAAGGGTAAGCCAATGGAATGAGTAATAGATAAAATTGATTTAAAATTGTTGAAAGTGTTACCTTTTATTTATCTAATATTATGGTCAAATTTCTATCTCTGATATCATGACCTAGCGACTGAGCTAACAATGCACAAAACCACCTCAAGCTCTATTTGCATTTAATCTCAACAATAGTAAATGCAATTGAGAATAAACCCATGTCACCATCAAGTGCAACAGGTGATAGTAAAATCCCACCATATCCTTTCAAGAAGTACCCATTAAGCCCAAGTAATGGTTTGCATCTTTTTAGAAATCCAACTTTCAGTGTATGGTAGCAAATAAAGATCCTCTTAAACATTGGAGGCACACTCAAGTTTCTCCTTCATGCACTTGTATATTAACAACAATACCAGGGTTCCTATCAACTAGTAATTCTACATACTTTCTCAACTTGTTGAATGAGCCCACATGATTCCCCTCAACTTCTTCCAGAACCCTCTTTTTACTTTTATATATTTGAGAACCACTTGCCTCAACCGCAAATCTTTCTAACAATGCAGCACGCATTGCTTCATAACTGATGTTTGAGTCCCTTTTTAGTTATGGATTCTGTTTACTTGTTATCCATGGGACTCTTACATTCTTATTTTTTGTAACCCTCATACATGTGTGCTCATCTTGTAGGATCTTCACCATGAAAGTTATTTTATCTGGAATAAATGAAGCATAAAGCTTTCAAGGACAATTTTCGGCCTTACAAGCTGCATGGACTCTTCTCGGGTCATTTTAGGGCTTATGAAAATTACACCCCCCACACACCATAGTCAGCTAACACAGACTTAAAATGCTTAACACTACTAAAACGTGACCACACTGAAATATAATGGTTCCATCTTCTTGGAGCTTGAATGGTATTGCTCTCAAACCCCTTATGTTTGCAAAAAACCATCCTCCGCACTATTATCCTCACCATTGCCATCTTCACCATTTCCATTCTCTACACTTCTGTGCTCACAATTAAGGTTCTTCATAATGCCATGCTCACTATCTCCATCCTCCACACGACCATTATCACAAATAGGGTCATCATCATCTAATGTAACAACCTCAAAATTTTCATCTAGCTTAAATCCATCCCCTTACCATGCTTCGTAGGACTGGGGTTGTATAATGTTGAAGGATTACTATTATTGACCTCATCGACATATAATGATACAACACGATACTCTTTAGCATCCTTAAATACAATTGTAACATCTTCATCACACAAAATTATCCTACCATTACATGCTATGATGTCCAAAATTGGTGAGCGTGAACCGAAATTATCATAGATATCATCCAACAGGTGAAGGTAGCTGTAACAATTTGGATCTACATACATCCACCCAGTGGGTTTAATGAGGTCATCGTGGATGTAGAAAAACACTTTGAAATGCACCTAAGAAAACAAGTACATACACTCAACATTTTTGTAAATCGATGTTCAAACCCAAGAGGGGGGTGAATTGGGATTTAAAAACTTTTGCTAATTATTTTGCAAGTTTTTAAACAGTTAAATGCACAAGACACATAAACAAATAATATGTTTGAAAGTGAAAGAGTTTAAGGAAGAGAAAATGCAAACTCTATTTATAGTGGTTCGGCAATATCAGATTCCTTTCGACCCCTACATCCACTAACTTCAACGAATCTCCTTGAAGTAATCCATTAAAACCTTAGTCGTACAACTTCACAGGTGTTGTACAAACCTTGCAACCGATCTCTTCCTCATGGAAGCTATGATGAAGTGTTTAATCCTAAACACTCTAAGAGTTATACCAACTATTTCCCTTTACATTAAATGAAATTTGTTGTACAGCAAATAGTAGAGAGATAGCAATAAATGCTTTTACAAATGAACAATATCTCTCTTTTAAGAACAAGCTTAATAAATGGCTCAACAATAAATTTTTCAAAGATTAATGAGCTATCTTATGAATTAAATGTATTCTCTTGCTGTTTTAAATGCTCATTGAAGTGGGTTTATATAGTCTTGAATTAATATGGCCATTTGACACTGACTTGGTAGGTTTGGGGCATTAAATATTCAAATCTCCTATCTTAAACGGTCATATTTTTGAATTACCAGTCGACTGGGTCCTTATACCAGTTGATTGGGTCAAGTGAAGAATTTTCACTTTTTAGGATAAGAGAGAGTACCAATCGACTGGGTCAGAGGACCAGTCGACTGGGTGGAGTTACCAATCGACTGGGTTCTCAACACCAGTCGACTGGGAACTTTCTGTCCCATATCCCAATCGACTGGTATATGGACCCAGTTGACTGGGTTGTCCTTCAACCCAGTTTTCTTTTTCAAAAACAGTTTTTGATTTAGAAACCTTTTTGTATTTCTAGTTTTGTCAAAGTATTTTGTAAATTGAGCCACAAATCAAGCTATATAATTGAACATAAGAGATTTACAATTGTTTCGATTACTTAATGCTTATTCTAGATCTTCTATCTTGTTTTGGTGTCTGAATCGCGTTTGAGTTCTTACATTTTGTTTCCGTACTGAATGCTTTTACCACTTAAACACTTAGATAAAACTATTAGTGCAATTAGAGTAGTGTTTTGTAATTATTAAAATCAAATACGGGTCAACAATCTCCCCTTTTTTGATGATGACAAAACTAATGAGAGAAAAAAAAATGAGTTTTAAAAATTAAGTGTTTGTTTTTAGAAAAATTTGGACAGAGTCTCATATGTTTTTCTGAAAAAAAAACTAACATGTTAAACATTCAAACGCAGTTTAAATATAGTTATATCAACCCAACTAAGCAATGCAAGACAATATTATATTTGTTAATGTGTTCGGAGCAAAGCTCCCCCTAAATTTATGTTGCATTCTAAGTTTACATTGATTTTTCTCCTTTTTCTCCCCTGTTTTGACAACAGCAGAAACGTGGGTGTAAACTCGAAAAATAAGCAGAATAAGCATCATAGGCGAGAAGAATTAGAAGTTTCCATACTAATATAAGCATTTAAAGCATACGGTCGAGTACGAACAGTTTAGCCCAAGCAACCATAAAGCATGAAAGTAACATATATATATGAGCTAAAGTCTAAAAAGGTAAAACAACACAAATATCGAGATATATCCAATCATCATGAGCTTTATTGAAAGCTATCTGAGTATAAGACATGAATGTAATACAAAGAAAATGAATGTTCGTGCTAAATATCTAAGAAGCTATATGTACATAACAAAAAGATAAGACAACAACTCAACGAGCAGGAGAATCAGAGCCATCGCGAAGAAGATCCCGAGGCTCAGCGAAAGAGCCCTTTGTGTGCTTCCGGTGTAACTCGAAATCTTCTCTGATTGTGCGAAGGTCGCGATGCAAATGATAGACTCAAGAGCTCAAGCTTTGGAACCCAAACTGCATAGACACTGGAGGCTCGAAATAGCCTGTAGAATGTCATCGTAGCCAACCTGACCAGCACTAAAGCATCCATGCTATAGAGTAGGTGCTCGTGCGTCAGTGTCAATAGCAATGGGAGGAGTTGCTTCACCAGGAACCTCATCGTCCTCCTCGCTGCTGTCATCCTCTCCAATCCAAATGTTCCTCCCAGTTTTGGAGTATGTCATTGGCATGCCAAAAAACAGACGTGTAAATTAATTCTTTGCTATAAAAAATATCGTATGAAATATAGTGGAAAGCAAAGGTAATTTTCACAGATGATTGTAAATTAATTCTATTAAACTCTTAGTTGTTAAAAGAAAAAATATAAATAATTAAACTAAATAATTTTTAAACTAAATTAAATTCAAAACAACCTAATAAACTATTTGGGGTTTTTTTTTAAATGATTAACTAAAAATTATGAATAATGAAATACAACTAAAATATGATTCAAAATTGAATAAACTTTGTAACAATAATGAGAAAACTAGTCAAAAGATCATTTTCCACCACTAGACATGAAATGATGAATCAATATTAGAGTTATCCCCAAATTCCTAATAAAATTACCAACCATAGATAATAATAAGCTCTATTACCCCAATCTTTCCTTAGTTTGTCGTTAAGTAAAACAAGCTCTTTACTTAATCTCTATCTATTAAATAACCTAGAATAAGCTCTCTAAAATTAATTTAATAGAAGCATTTGGTTAAGAATGATAGGTTGGTCCAAGAAACAAACGCATAAGCTCGGTTCATTTATCTTGAGTTATGTTCCATATAATAATCACACAAAAATATCTCATCATCAGTGATTACTAATGGCTACTATTGATTAGAAATTTAAGACAATTACGGATCAAGATTCCTAACTTGGCAATAGATAATTACCTTATTTTATTTGGTTGGCCACCCCGAATAAAATAAAATAATAATCATAAACAATTCTTATGGAAGAATATAAACAATTTTATTAGAAATATAGATAATAATCTTTGAATATTCAATCACAAAATCATGCCTAGGGCTTTGAAATCACCCTTAACCAAAAAAAAAATTAGCTAGGTATAATCCTAAAATTAAAAACAAATAAATATTCAAAGACATGAAAGATAGGAAGAACAAAGAATGAAAGCGAACAACAGTAATCTTAAAGAATCTTCTATGTAGATGAATCTCCTTGATAACCAATAGAATCTACATTCTTTCCAATTTTCTCTTCTTCTGTTTTTTTGTCTAGGAAAATTCTGTTGTATTTACAAGGCAAGGGCACGTGGCCTTATATAAGCAAACTCCTAGAAAAGAAAAGGAAAGTAAAATAATACTACTCTTTCTAGGAAAAGGAAAGACACTGAAATGAGAAATACTTCTACTACTAGGAAAACATGAAATATGAAAGTAACTAAAATGAAATATTACACAAAATAAGAAAAAATGCAACCTAGGAAAAAGAAAGACATTGAAATGAGAAATACTTCTACTACTAGGAAAACATGAAATAAGAAAGTAACTAAAAGGAAATATGACACAAAATAGGAAAAAGTGCAGCACAAGTAAAATTGGTATATATATGGAGGCTCAAAATATTCATTAGAGTTTTTTTTTTTATTATTGCCCTCTCCAGCTATGTGTTGTGCGAAAATATACCTAAATAAATAGGTGAATAATCGTACTTTGTTTTACTTGCAAGTGCACAAGGTCAATAGTGTAGCATAGTGTGCGAATGCAAGATCATCTCTACAGGGATTGGTAAAGTTCGATTTAGAATTATATTTGCAATGTAAAAAGATAGAAATAATAAACTGAAGGGTGATTCGATAATAATAAAGACATAGGGCTTTGATATCCACCACTAGTCATACATTCCCGATTTTGTATAAGGTATCAGTGCTCTAGCCTTATTATATATACCTACTGGTTGCCAACCTAAGGGCATGGTATCTACTCCTTAAGCTATTGATTTCCCTAAGCAACGAGTTAGGCATGGTATCTACTCTAACTCTTTTCTTCCTTAAGGGATTCAGCATGGTATCTGCTTGAGTTGTTCCTTAAGAAAACATAGGTACTGTGGAAATCGACAACCACATGAGACCTAGGGCATGGTATCTACTCCCGGTTTCCCATGTTGATTAACCCGGGTATCCGGATAAGATGGTCCCTTGTTACTAATGTTAGACCCAGGACTCAGTCATCCAAATTGATCTAACTAACCCATCCATACCACATGCATACGTTGGCCTTACACATACATATGAGGAATTTAAATAAGCACAGGTGTTAATCAAGTTAAGTAGCATAAAAAGCTATGCAAAGATTTAATCAATGAATAAAAATATGGGAATGCATAACTAGGGCTTCAATCGAGCCCTATAAGAGAGTTAGTTACACATACTAACTGAAGTAAACATAATTAAACAAAACATAAAGGAGAAGAATAAACCCGAGAGAAGAGGCGTCAATTCTCTCCCAAGCTCTCCACTCCAAGTAAAAGAAAATAGAAAAGTGTTTACTCTCTAAGTTGTGTTTTTGTGTGTGAGTTACAAGTGTATTTATAGGTCTTTGAGAAGTCCTAATAGACCCATGAGTCCTAAACTTTCCTAAAACAAAAATCTTGTATTTTCCAAAATAAGGTTCTGCAGTTTACTGTTCATGCCCGGATATGTGCGCTCGATCGCATGTGTCCTTGCGCTCGATCGCAATGTGCGCTCGATCGCAATGTGCGCTCGATCGCATGTGTCCTTGCGCTTGATCGCAAGGTGCGCTCGATCCTACAAGTGTACGCATGATCGTATGTGCGCTCGATCGCACTGCGTGTGCGCTCGATCGCACTTTGTCCAGAAAGTGCTCCAGGGCTTCTAGATTTCTTCCTTAAAGTGCCAAAACTACTTCTTTTTCTCCAAGACCCTATAAAAACATGTAAAACACACAAATGGAGTAAAAGATACCAAATTAACGTAATAAAAGATCTAACAAGTGTAAATAAGGGGGCTTAAATATGTATATTTAAGCGTCTATCACACCCCCAAACTTACATATTGCTAGTCCCTTAGCAATACTAAATTAAAAACTAAAACAGAAATATAGATAAATCCAATATTCATAGTGTCAATAAAAAATCTAGATTTTACACAAAACAATGATGCGCATTCATGAGCAAGCTTAACAAGTGTAAACATATATCTGCAATGAATAAGAGTGTTGAACGTAAATCATATTCACTAGGTATTTTAAGATATCACAAGTTTGACTTTGGTGTGTGGTGATCAGCACATAAAAGGTTGGGTTTTCAAGAAATTCAAACAAGCAGTGTTTCGATGACTCAAGATTCACCAAACTTCCTTTTAGAGTCAACAAATATGGCATAGACTTTTATTTGCGAGATTTTTGCCAAGTTAGGTCCCTTAAGCTTTCTTGATGACTCGTGTAACGAGCGTTTGGCCAACGACTCTCAAACCAGATGGTTTTAGGGCATTAGGTGTAAAGACACCCCTAAGGACTTACTAGTTCGAGTAATAAGGCTACGAAACTAACTGTTTTTTTTTATGCTACCATTTAGAATTTTCCACCTTTTGACGTGACACTCAATGCTTACTGAGGCAAGAGGGCCAGTTACTCAGCGAAAAAATCCTTTTTAATGATCACTTAAGATTTTCCACCTTTTGACGTGACACTCAATGCTTACTGAGGCAAGAGGGCCAGTTACTCAGTGGAAGATTTGCTTTTATTGATCATTAGGAGCATTTTTTTCTTTTTGAGCACGAATCAATCTTTTCTACTTTTATATGCCAAAATGTCAATATAATAGGTCATCTAGTTCACAGTCAAGCAAAAGAAACATACCAATCCAAATATCATGTCATACCCCACACAGCTATGTGCTAATGTGCTCGTGATAGTTCAAGTTAAACTTGTGAATTCTTAAATGCCAAAAGGGCAGTGATCTAGGTTCAAAACTTGTTTATTGGCCTATATGTTCAAAGTGTTAAGCTCACTGATGAAGTCGAATTATAACATTTTGTTTAGATCACAAAAAAAAGTTTATTATACATTATGAACATGCATTTATCTATGAAAATAACAACAGAACTAAAAATGTAGGACATAGTGTAGTGTGTGAATGTGTCCCCATACCCCCAAACTTAAAATGCACATTGTCCCCAATGTGTAAATAGCATGGAAAGATCTGACCTGGTAGAGGGAGAGCTATATGGCTGGCATGGCTTGTAGCACGCCCCCAAACTTCAACTGGATGCACGAACACTGTCCTTGAAAAAGAAAGAAAAGTAAACATAAAATGGAAAACAAGTACTAATAACAAAATAATAAACAAGTAAAATACTAATACTATAAAAAGGATATGCAGTGGGGTGCCTCCCATGAGCGCTAAGTTTTACATCTTCAGCCAGACGTGGTACTCTCTCACTGCTGATCATCAGGTGGTGCAGTCGGAGAGGTACCGGGTGTTGGAGGTAGGCGATCAAGTATGACCTGCAGCATGGCCTCCTGGCGCGTAAATCGTGCCTCCAAACTGTCGATGCGCTGATGTACAAGAGTGGTGGCGACAGCGACCTCGCCTCGGAAGAAGGATAGCTCAGCTAAGAAGTACTGGGACTCGGTGGGTCCCATATCCGAATGGTCCTCCTCCCGTACCGGGCTCATGACAGGGGCCTCGGTCTCCATGTGATCCTTCTCTTCTTGCTCAGCAACTGGAGCAGGAACTGGGGGACCTCATGGCATGTGTGATATGCTCTGTGTCCACTGAGCCCGCCCAAAGATAGGATGCTCTCGTACTGGCCCATCACTGTGGGTCCCCTTAATCCCCTTCTTCTTGAGGATGGAGGTGAGTAGGAACGGGAAAGGGAGTCCCCAAGCATTGGCCGTGGTAGTCTGACGGCCATGTACGTGATCCCAGAACTTGTGCAGCTGGCTCCAAATGACAGACGGGATGGTGTACCAGTGGCCTCTATGGAAGGCGTATAATGTCTGAAGAAACTGGTCTCGCCGCTGTGTCTTGTGCCCCAACGGACACACATTACGCTGGAGGATCGTATCGATGAGCCATAGTCTGGGGGACAGCTTGGATCGACTAGCCGCATTGTTATGCCTGTCGGCATACTGGCCAGCGCACATATCCACGATGATCTCGGCCAGGGCAAAAGACTCCGGCTGCTCCTCGATATCAGTGCCCTCAGAAGGGGACTCATCCGTGAAATGAAGAGCAGTGGCAATATCGGTACTGGTCACCTCGATGGGCGTGCCCCTAACTAAAGAGGTGAGGACCCCCGGTCTGCTGCAGTCGAAAGATAGATGCTCATAAAACTGAACTACGAGCTGGGAGTAGGCAGTGGAGCACACCGGCTTAAACAGCCTCTTCAACCCTCGGAGTCGGAGTGCTTGGACGGCCCATTGAGTGGTATCCATGTGCCGAAATATGTCGTCGATGGCGAAATTGGTCTCGAACAACAACTCCCGTTGCTCGATGCTGGGCCGGGGTGAGGAGGCATGACTGCTGGAGGCGCCAGACGTGGAAACAGATGGTCGAGACATGCTGGTGCTTGGCTTCTGGCTGATTTGCGATCGATCTCAGTAGTTTGCGCTCGATCGCACACTGTCTATGCGCTCGATCGCACCTACCGTGCGCTCGATCGCACCCGGTCAGGATTTACGTCGAACAGCTTTTGTGCACCAAACAAGCAAGCTATGGTCGTTTCAATGTGGAACTCGTTCCTACCCCTCCTACAACCAAACAACCATTCAATCAAACACACAGTAATGTATATGTAAAATGAAATCATAGCTTCTATTTAAAATTCGTGTATGTGTACAATACCTTGTGCAATTTATGATGGAATGTGAATAGGGAGGGGGTTTGACGGCGGTGTTGGTGGAGGACGGTGGTGAGGGTAAGGTGATGATGAGGTGTTATGGTGGTTGGGTGTGAGGTAGGGCGATGTGGGTAGGGGTGTTGTGTGCGAGTGAGAGTGAGAGCAAATGAGAGTGAGAGCCAATGTGCAAAGGGCGAGTGAGAGTGAGTGAAGGAAGTGAGTGAGTGAGTTTTTTATAAATGTCTCTGCCTCGAGTGCGCTCGATCGCACACAGAGTGCACTCGATCGCACTCGTGCGCTCGATTATGTTTTTAGGACACGTTCGATCGCACTGAAGGGTGCGATCGATCGCAAGTGTGGCATATCAGTATAATTAAAAACTTACCTTAAAAAGAATGACTAATTGAAACAACACAACCTTACCAGTTGTTAGTGGCTTCAGTACCACTAACCTTACTAGAGGTGCTTGGGCTTAATAGATGATCAAATTTTTTTACTTTGCTCAAGCACTCTCTTGCGACCGTGCTAGTTGTTCGGAGGGAAGCACCTAGAGCCCACCTCGTGGAGCTCTAGTGCCTGTGTTTCAGCTGTATCCTGGACTGATTCAAGTGCTGTTGATAGTGTCTTCATCTCCCATCTTGACATCTGATCAACATAATAAGGAAAAGTAGTATGAGTAAGTGTAGGAGGTTTAATTTGTAGAGCACACTTACTTGAAGGTTTTGGTGTGTCCTTGAAAAGGTGCACATCTTTAATCACATTATCCTCCTCCGGCCTAATGTCTACTCTTGTATTTTCATGGTAGGGGAAAGTCTCCAATGTAGTGGTGCGATGGACCTGAGAAGCTTTCTCAACAACACTTTGCATAAAATATATATTAGAATTTTCATCATCATTACTGGTTGATTTTAATGTATTAAACATTTGAAATTGTATTTCCTCATCATTTACTCTCATTGTGATAATGCCCCGTTTTACACTAATGTTAGTGTCAGCAGTTATCATAAAGGG
This sequence comes from Bretschneidera sinensis, assembly GCA_023935145.1. Classification (NCBI taxonomy): domain Eukaryota; kingdom Viridiplantae; phylum Streptophyta; class Magnoliopsida; order Brassicales; family Akaniaceae; genus Bretschneidera; species Bretschneidera sinensis. The sequence continues at coordinate 63,775,279 of CM043705.1, forward strand.
GCGTCCTAGGATGATGGGGAGAGGTAATGGCAAAGTACATTCTTCCATATCTAATACTATAAAATCAGCAGGTATAATGAATTTGCCTACTCTTACCAACACGTCCTCAAGGATACCTCTTGGTCGTTTGATGCTTCGGTCAGCTAGTTGCAAAGTGACGAAAGTTGGTTGAAGCTCCCCCAAACCTAGTGTCTCGTATACACTGTATGGTAGCAGGTTGACACTCGCTCCTAGATCCAATAGTGCATGTTCGAATAGCTGGTCACCTAGCCTGCAAGGAATAGTAAAACTACTCGGATCTTTTAGTTTAGGTGGTAATTTTCTTAAAAGCACAGCACTTACCTCTTCAGTTAAGGCTACCATCTCATGCTCCTGGAACTTCCTTTTGTTAGTGCAATATTCTTTTAAAAATTTAGCATATACAGGGATTTGTTTAATGGCATCTAACAAAGGAATATTAATCTCTACTTTCCGTAAGGTTTCAAAAATATCAATTAGTTTATTGACTTTCTTCTGTTTTACTAACCTTTGCGGGAAGGGTAGAGCATTCACCTTCTCCGTCTCACTTACCCTTGATGCTGATGGTGTTTCTTTGGACAGTGCTGTAAGCTCATCGGACCCTATCACCTTGCCATTTCTCAGGGATATCACAGCGTTTAGTTGTTGATGCCCACCAGGATTGGGTAGTGTTTGAGCTGGGAGCTCTCCTTGCTTTCTGCTACTGAGCTCTTTAGCTAACTGTCCCATTTGTACCTCTAGTCTTTGAATTGCTTGCTCTTGTGCCGCATTGGTTTGTTTTTGCTGAGTCATGAACTGTTCTTGCGACGTCACCAGTTGTCTTACTAGACTTTCGAGGTCATTTCTTTTTGGTTCAGAATTAGCATGGGCAGTGGGCTGCTGATTTCGTTGCTGTCCTTGGTTGTTTTGATTGTTGCTCCATGAGAAATTTGGGTGATTCCGCCATCCAGGGTTGTAGGTGTTTGCATATGGGTTATTCTTTGGCAGATAGTTGTTGGGTCCCACATAATTTGCTTGCTCCGGATCTGCAGATAACGGACAAGCATTAGTATTGTGATCATATTGAGAGCATATCACACATACCTGTAGTGGTGTAGCTGAGGTAGTTTGAGCAGCCATGGCTTTTACCAATAAATCTAGTTTTCTTTCCATTGCAGCCATTTGAGGGGAAGATCCTCCATTCGTATTTACCTCATATATACCTTTACCTTTGGTCATATGTCTACCTCGAGAGGAGAATTGCTGAGTGTGTTCGCTGAGGGTTTCAAACAGTTCCATTGCCTCTTCGCTGCTTTTCTCCATAAGGACTCCTCCACAACCTGAATCAACAATACATTTATTAGTATCATTTAAACCTTCGTAGAATGCTTGTACCAGTTCATCTTGAGGTAGGTTGTGATGTGGGCATTTGAGTAGCAATTCATTGAAGTGTCCCCATGCTTCGAAGAAAAGGTCCCCATCCTTTTGTTGGAAGGATTGGATCTCCTTCCTCATTTGTCTTGTCTTTTGGGCTGGGAAGAATTTCCTCAAGAATTTGCTTGCTAACTCCTCCCAAGTGTGGATGGAAACTGCAGGCAAGGAATTATACCAAAGTTTAGCATGATCTTTCAAGGAAAAAGGGAATAGAATTAACCTTATTCCTTCTTGGTCTAGTCCTTGTATGTGCTGGAACTTGCAAAGATCAAAAATTTCTCAGAGATGTAAATGTGGATCTTCATTAGGAGTTCCCCTAAAATGCGTCAAGGCATTCAAGATTTGCGGAGATATGTAATAATTTCCCGCTGCCTCAGGTTGATATGCTATGCATGATGGTTGATCGATGTTCCGAGGGATGAAGGATTGCTTCATTGGAACTCGTGCAGGTGGTTGCTGGTTTTCGAGCTGTTCCACCATTTGTGTTTCGTTCTCGATTTCTCCTTTGTTCTCCTCAAAGTTGTCCCTAAGCCTTTGTCGGATGGTCCGTTCAAGCTCGGGATCGACGGAAAAGAATTTCGGATGTCAGGATCGAAGTCCGTGCATAAAGCAGAAAAACCAGTTTTAGTGCAGCAGTGCAATTCTGCTGCTCGGGTACTCTCTGCCCTATTTGCGCTCGATCGCACAGGAGCTTGCGATCGATCGCAAATTCCACAGAAAGTGCAAGTAGGGTTTCGTGAAGTACCTGAAAGATAAAATAATTTTGATTAAGTTTTGATAAAAGATGGTAAAAATAAAATAATAACAATGATAAAATGGAAAGTAATCCTAAAAGGAACTTTTAGCGCAATCCCCGGCAACAGCGCCAAAAACTTGTTGTGCGAAAATATACCTAAATAAATAGGTGAATAATCGTACTTTGTTTTACTTGCAAGTGCACAAGGTCAATAGTGTAGCATAGTGTGCGAATGCAAGATCATCTCCACAGGGATTGGTAAAGTTTGATTTAGAATTATATTTGCAATGTAAAAAGATAGAAATAATAAACTGAAGGGTGATTCGATAATAATAAAGACATAGGGCTTTGATATCCACCACTAGTCATACATTCCCGATTTTGTATAAGGTATCAGTGCTCTAGCCTTATTATGTGTACCTACTGGTTGCCAACCTAAGGGCATGGTATCTACTCCTTAAGCTATTGATTTCCCTAAGCAACGAGTTAGGCATGGTATCTACTCTAACTCTTTTCTTCCTTAAGGGATTCAGCATGGTATCTGCTTGAGTTGTTCCTTAAGAAAACATAGATACTGTGGAAATCGACAACCACATGAGACCTAGGGCATGGTATCTACTCCCGGTTTCCCATGTTGATTAACCGGGTATCCGGATAAGATGGTCCCTTGTTACTAATGTTAGACCCAGGACTCGGTCATCCAAATTGATCTAACTAACCCATCCATACCACATGCATACGTTGGCCTTACACATACATAACAGGAATTTAAATAAGCACAGGTGTTAATCAAGTTAAGTAACATAAAAAGCTATGCAAAGATTTAATCAATGAATAAAAATATGGGAATGCATAACTAGGGCTTCAATCGAGCCCTATAAGAGAGTTAGTTACACATACTAACTGAAGTAAACATAATTAAACAAAACATAAAGGAGAAGAATAAACCTGAGAGAAGAGGCGTCAATTCTCTCCCAAGCTCTCCACTCCAAGTAAAAGAAAAGAGAAAAGTGTTTACTCTCTAAGGTGTGTTTTTGTGTGTTAGTTTCAAGTGTATTTATAGGTCTTTGAGAAGTCCTAATAGACCCATGAGTCCTAAACTTTCCTAAAACAAAAATCTTGTATTTTCCAAAATAAGGTTCTGCAGTTTACTGTTCACGCCCGGATATGTGCGCTCGATCGCATGTGTCCTTGCACTCGATCGCAATGTGCGCTCATGTGCGCTCGATCGCATGTGTCCTTGCACTTGATCGCAAGGTGCGCTCGATCCTACAAGTGTGCGTATGATCGTATGTGCGCTCGATCGCACTACGTGTGCGCTCGATAGCACTTTGTCCAGAAAGTGCTCCAGGGCTTCTAGATTTCTTCCTTAAAGTGCCAAAACTGCTTCTTTTTCTCCAAGACCCTATAAAAACATGTAAAACACACAAATGGAGTAAAAGATACCAAATTAACGTAATAAAGGATCTAACAAGTGTAAATAAGGGGGCTTAAATAATATATTTAAGCGTCTATCACTATGCGGGCCACGACCCGTGTTAGTAGACATCATCAGCCAAACTCTAGGGAACAGACGGCCGCAACATGCGAAACTCGTGCTGTGGCACGCGTCTTTCTTTGAATTCAACTATTTTCCTTTGATAAAACAACGTCATCTCTCTCATTCTGAGTTCGATTTTCGAACCATTTGATCCCAGACGTTCCAGATCTTCTTGCCAATATTATTTTTTCATCCAAATATTATTTTTAAGCACCTGTGACTTGAAATTACACCAAAAATACTTGTGAATCCGAAAAACACATTTTTAAGACAACTAAGTAAAAATGCAAGATTTAAACCTAATTTCCCATAAATAATACTGATAAATCACTAAGTATTAGTGTATTTTCAAGTACTCATCATAACCCCCAACCAGCTCCTTGCTAGCCCCTAGCAAGTCAAGTGTCTAAAAATCTCCTCCAACCAAAACAAAAATCAAAAACTAATCATAAACTAAGATAAATCACTTTAGTCGATTGCACTGCTGCATGTAGCGAATGCAATAAACCTTTAAACCTATCGGTGTCCTAAATAGGACTAGTATAGTCTCGTGAAGGCTTCCAGCGGCGATACCCACAAACGCCTAAAAGAATTAAGCTTAATCTTGGGTTGATTCATAATACTAACTCATAAGATTGCAAAGAGCATATAATTAACAGTATCGTCAGATATCACACAATTTCAAGAGTTAGATTCACAAGTCCACTCATACTCTTGCCATCAATCTCTACCACTTCCCTTGCACGATTATTCAGAAAGATTAGTTTTACTGTTTGGATTGTGTTATGCGGATAAGTATTAATCATGATCTCGAAATATGTGTATCAAACTCCATAGGCTTATTTTTCAGAAATACTCTCTACTAATGTAAGATTGTTACACCACTTAGGATTAAAATGACTTTATCAAGCTTGTAATGTTAGGCTAGGGTAATGGCTACAAACGAATGATAAGATTCAAACAAAGTAAGAGGACCTTATTTGAAGCACAATCTTAAAGCACTACGAGCCTCTATTCCTAAACATTAACTTTCCTTGATCATTGAACTAATATTTTCAACTAAACGCTTTTTTCTTCTCTTTTCAACCATCCTTAATTTCTTACAAACCATGTGTTTCTATTCATGCATTTTCGTTGTTTTTTTTTCCATCTACTCCTTGATGACTTACCACAACCCCCAACCTATCATCTATCATAACTTGGGTTGTGGTAGTATGCAAAATTAACTCATTTCCTAACTCCCTGTATGCTTTATTTTAATGTGTGCATTTAAGTCCTCTTAAAGGGTAATGATATAGTGTTTAAGCTCAAAAAAGGGTAGGTTATAATGGGCTAAAAACAAGAAAAACATGGTCTCTTATTATGGCTCAAAGGGATAACTAGCAGTCAAAATGAAAAAGGGTAGGCTAGAAAGGCTCAAACGATCCAACAATGGCCTAAATCATCTCCCGAATGATGTGAATCCTAAGATTTCGCCTCGAGCAATCATCAAATAGGTTCTAGAGTCTGTTGAGATCAAACATAAAATCAAAATCCACATAAAGCTTCTCTAAGTATGCAAAGACTATCAATCCTTACAATCATATTTAGGAATAGCATAAATCTCAAACAATTGCAGACTAGACAGGCAGCCCACTTTTAAACTCATGCAAAATCCAACTTAATTGAAAACTACATACAAAGGCCACCTGATATACCATTTGACCATATGAATCAACCTAAACATCAAAATTGATCTTTCTTTTTATTTAATTTTAATTTATTTATTTAAAAAAATAGAATTCTAAGGAAAATGAAACTAAAAACTCTTAAAATCCTAAGGAAAATAAAACTAAAAACAAAAATAAAATAAAAACTTAAACAAATAATGAAAATATAGCAATACATCAATCACCCTCGACCTAAATTGGGCAATGTCCTCATTGCTATGAAAAAACAAAATGAAAAATAAAAATAAAACAAAACAAAAAAATTGGGTTGCCTCCTAGTTAGTGCTTGGTTTAGTGTCGTCAGCCCGAAGTATACCCGTTTTTCACTCATCAATATATATTGGTTCGTAGAGTGATACATCCTCTATATCATACATTTCAAATGACTTATAGTAAGGCTTCAGTCTATGCCCGTTCACCTTAAAGACCTTGTTGGTTTTCAAACTCTTGATTGCAACTACACTGTGAAGAAAAACATTAGTAACAATAAAAGGTCCAACCCAACAGGAACGTAACTTCCCGGGAATAACTTCAGGCGTGAGTGGAATAAAAGGACCTTTTGTCCGATGCTAAAGTTTTTCCGCACAATCATCCTATTGCAGAACGCCTTAGTTTTCTCCTTGTAAGTTCTTGCACTCTTATAGACATCATTTCGTATCTCCTCAAGTTCTTGTAGTTGGAGTTTCATTTGGTCACCCGTGGTATCCATCTCCATGTTGCATTCCTTTACCGCCCAAAATGCCTTGTGCTCTAATTCAACCAAAAGATGGCAAGGCTTACCATAGACTAAGTGATAAGGAGACATACCGATGGGCATCTTGTAAATGGTTCAATAAGACCAAAGTGCATCATCAATGCGTGAACTCCAATCTTTTCTATTCGAGTTGGCCATCTTTTCAAGTATGGATTTCACTTCTCGATTCGACACTTTAGCTTACCCATTGGTTTGTGGATGATATATCATGGATACTTTGTGTTTGATGTTATACTTCTTCAACAATGCTTCCACCAACCAATTGCAAAAATGCTTACCTCTGTCACTAATCATTGCCTTTGGTGTTCCAAACCTTGCAAAGATGTTAAACTTTACAAAATCTACAATAACTTTATAATCATTAGTTTTGGTGGCTTTTGCTTCCACCCATTTCGAGACATAATCAACGGCAAGTAAAATGTAAAGATTACCAAAAGAAGATGGGAAGAGTCCGATGAAATCAATGCTCCAAACATAAAAAAAAAATATCAACAAAAAGTAACAGGGTTTGTGGCATTTGATTCTGGGACCTAAGTTACCTATTCTTTGACAACGATCACATGACTTGCAAAAGAGGTATGCATCCTTAAACAACGAGGGCCAATAAAAACCACAATCAAGCACCTTGAATGCCGTCCACTTAGGTCCAAAGTGTCCCCTGCATGCATAAGAATGACAGAAGCTAAGAATAGAAGAGGGATCAAAACCATTATGTATGCCAAATACTCCTTTAACTTCCTATTTTCCTTTTTAGAATCCATTATGTATGCCAAATACTCCTCACAACCCTGTTTCAACTATCTACTAGTAGTCAGAGTAAAATAAGTTAGTTCGAGAGTATCTTATGTTCTCCTTGAAAGTTAAACTCCTCATGTCCATATCTTGAACACTACCTTCCTTCTAAAACAATCAACCATATTCAAAGATAATAAATCAGCTTCAGATTCTCTATCACTGATAAGAATCACACAACCTTTGTAAACATTTATGATTATCACTCTATCTCCAGTGGAAACTTCAACAAAAATATTTTGCATCAAATTACTAATACATACTCCAATAGACTTCATATAAATACTGGATGCAAAAGAATGAGTTGCACCAAGATCAACCAACATTGATATGTCCACCTTTTCTACATACAAAGCACTTCAAATTATGACAATTCTGGGATAAATATCTTATCTGAATACATTTATAACAAACTTCTGTCTCTCGATCATACATCAGATTACCACTTCCTCTTGGTGGCATACTTACTTCCTCTACCATGACTCCCAGTTCTCATAACCTGTCCCCCAAATCTAAGGATCCCACCGATAGTATTATGATTTATAGAAGTAAAAGATCTTGTTTGCCTTCGACTCTGTACAACAATTCCTTGTAATAAGGAACGCCTCTTCTGGGTGATCTCCCACCCTGCACACTCATACTGGTACCACCTTTGGGTTCTTCAAATCTAAACCTCTTCCATCAATTCCACCTGCCTCTAATTTTCATCATATCCTTCTCCATTTGAAGTGTTATATTAGTCAACGTAACATAATTCATATGCCTCATGTAAGATAGTTTTGATCAAATCTTAGAACATAGTTCATCTTTGAATCTCTTACACTTTTTCTCCTCTAGGTCTACCATTTCCGGTACAACTATTGATAAAACCACAAATCTGTTATCATACTGAGCCACAGTAAATAAATTCTCTATCTTGTTGGGCTCTAGAGGTACAAAGAAAGTATTTATCAAGGAAAACCTCCTTAAACCTATTATAGGTTAAGGGTCTATCAACATCTGCACTTACCCTGGGAAGAATATTCTTCCACCATTCCAAAACTTCTCCTTCTAACTCAACGAAGCAAAGGTAACCATCAGCTTGTTAGTTACTGGTAAAATACCAAATAATCTCACTACATGTTTTACCCATAACTCAGGTTAAAAGAGTTTATAAATCCTTTAAACAACAAAGCATTCAATTTAACAATCTCCCTACATCTCATGCATAAACTCATTTTTCCCTATTTTTAAACATCTATCATTATTGGATTAACAACCTCAGGCACTGCTCTAGCCTATTCATCAAGTCTATGCTATTAGCTATCAACTCTATCATCTGTTACATTCATTTTCTCAAGAGCTTGTGTTAAAGCTTATCTTAACTCATCTCTTTCAACTTCAGATTCTCTCTCACCATCAACTGTGATCGAGCGCAATCACACCAAAAGCTACACTATTTTTGTACAACACATGGCTTCCACTTCCCGAGCCTCCAGCAGCCGCCACCCGGCCTAGTTTCGAGCAACGTGAAATACTGTTCGAGACTACATTTCACATAAATGAGGACTTCAAGAGTTTAGATGCCACAAGATGGGCGGTCCAAGAGTTTAAGGCTCGGGGTCTCAAAAGATTGTTCAAATTGGTCTGTTTGACAGCTTACACCAGATTTATAGTCAGCTTCTATGAGAACCTAACCTATGACTGCACCAAACTAGAGATTTTATCCTCCTCAGTCCAAGGTAGATTCATAGAGTTGACCACCATAGACATCGCCACATCCCTCTACTACTGTGATGAGTCCCTTTCGGAGGACAGCTATATGGAAGAGTAACCGGACCCATTTCCACTGCCACACATCATAGATGATATGTATACGACCCATTATGTGGACCGGCACAATAATGCAGGGAGTTGATCGAGGTTGCCTCCCCGTTTATGGTTCGTAGACTCCGTCCTCCAGCGTAACGTGTGTCTTTTGGGGCACAAGACACAGAGTCATTGGTACTCCATCCAAGCGGTCATATAGAGTCAGATACACAAGTTCTGGGACAGTGTGTATAACCGGCAGACCACCACAGCTAACGCTTGGGGGCTCTCTTTCCCCTTCTTGCTCAGTCATATCTTCAAGAAAAAAGGGATCAGAGGCTCCTCCGTCGATGGCTCGGTTAGTGATCATCCTTTCTTCGGGAGGGCCCAGTGGAGCCTCAACCAGTCCCACATGCCACGAAAACCCCGGGTGTAGATTTTGATTGCAGAGCCTGTGACAGATTATCTGATGGAGGCCGAGCAACCACCAGTGAGCCCTATATGGGAGGAAGACTAGCCAAACATGGGGTCCATGGAGTATCAGCACCTTCTAGAGGAGCTATCTTCCTTCCGATGCCAGCTCTCAGACATCTACCGGGAGGATTGTGAGGCGACTCTTCTGATCCATCAGTGGATAGATGGGTTAGAGGCACAGTTTACACGGCAAGAAGCGATGTTACAGGCCATCCTTGATCGCCTACCTCTGGTGCCCAGTACCTTTTCAACTACACCACCCGATGATCAGCAGTGAGAGGATACTTTGTCTGGCTAAAGACATAAAACTTAACACTCATGGGAGACACCCCAAAGCATATCATTTTTATTGTAGTATTTTTCTTTTATTTATGTTTATATTTACATGTTTATTATCCATATTTCTTGTTTTCTGGCACAACATTTATTTTTCTTTGTCAGGAACTTAGTATGTGCATCCAGTTCAAGTTTGGGGGCGTGTACGAGCAATACAAGCAATCTAGTTCTCCATCTCCCAGGTTAGATCTTTCCATGCCACACACATATTGGGGACAATGTGTATATTAAGTTTGGGGGTAGTGGGAGACACATACGCACACTAGGTCCTAGTTTTTTTTTAGAAAAGATAAATGCATGATCATTTTGTGATAAAAATTTTGGTTGATTTAAAAATATGATAAAACTTCATTAGTAAGCTTAAAATCTAGAACATATAGTCTTTAAAATAGGAATTTTAAAAGTTTAGTTACCTACCTCAAGGCACTTAAGAATTCACGAGTTTGATCCCGATCTAACACGAGCACATTAGCACGCATTTGTGTGGGGTATGACATATAATTCTTATGTATATGTTTCCATGACCTAACTGTAATCGGATAACTTGTTAAAAGAACATTTTGGCATAAGAAAAATAAAAAAAAAATGTTCATCATGCAAAAAGAGAATAAAAAGCTTCTAATGATTATTAAAAACTTTCCACTGAGTACTGAACCTCTTGCCTCAGTAAACAGTGAGTGTTCACGTCAAAAGGTGAGAATTAAGCATTTAATGATCATAATAAAAATTTCCACTGAGTAACGGGGTCTCTTGCCTCAGCAAGCAGTGAGTGTTCACATCAAAAGGTGAAAATTTCACTTAGAAGCATTAAGACTTGTTAGTTCCGTAGCCTTTTTTACTCGAGTTAGTAAGTCCTTAGGGGTGTCTTTACACCTAATGCCCTAAAACCATCTGGTTTGGGAGTCATTGGCTAAACACTCGTTACAATAGTCAATTAGAAAGCTTAATGGAACTCAACATGGCGAAAATCTCATGATAAAAGAAAAAGAAAAGAAACAAGCATTATGCCATTTTTGTTCTTTTTTATAAGGAATTCGATGAAGGTTTGGGCATCGAAACACTATACATCAAAATTATTTGGAAGCTCCATCTTATATGTGCTAACTCATCACACACAAATCAAACTTGTGACGCCTTAAGCCACTCTTAGGTAAGTAACATGAGCTTTTAAAGACCCCTATTCAATACAAAAATGTGTTTTTATTATAAGCTTACTCATGAATGGTCATCATGGTTTTATGTACAATCCAAATTTTTGGATATCATGAAGAATGAATTTATCTTTAAATTTTGTTTTGACATAGTCTTTTCATTTTGTATTGCTAAGGGACTAGCAATATGTAAGTTTGAGGGTGTGATAAGTGCTTAAATAATCATATTTAAGCCCTCTAATTTATGCTTGTTAGGCTCTTTGTTTATCTATTTTAGTAGATTCTATTTCATTTTCGTGTTTTATGTTTTTTTCACAGGGCTTGGGCAAAAAAATGACATTTTGGAGCTTTAAATGATGAAAAGTAAAGTTCTGCAAATCCAGCAAGGTGCGCTCGAGCGCACCTCCCTTAGGCACGAGCGCACATTTAGAAGGCTCGAGCGCACTAATGCCCTCGAGTGCAGCCTGCATACGCTTGAGCGCACACACTCCAGAGGTGGTAGAGCCAGATATGGAAAGAAGTCTCAGGACCTCAAGCAGGAAATTAAGGTTTCGGGGCACTCTTAGGGCCCTATATATAGCCTTGTAATACACAGAAACCACACCTTTTGTTTTTGGAGACTTGAAGTTGCAAGGTTATGAGAGGAATTGACAACTCGTCTACCGAGTCTTCTTCGGGTTTTATTTTTCTGTTTTTGTTTCATTATGGTTATAATGTTTAGTTCAAGTAACTAAACTCTTATAGGGCTCGATTGAAGCCCTAGTTATGCTTTTCCACATATATATTCATTGATTACCTTTGTTTATAGCCATGTTATAATGCTTAACTTGATTAATACCTATTTGTATTTAAATTCCTCATATGTATGTGTCTGATCAACTTATGCATATGGTATGGATTGGTTTGTTGAATCAATTTGGATGATCGAGTCCTGGGTTCAACAAAAGTAACAAAAGATATCCACACCGGATTCTTGGGTTAATCAACATGGGAAACCGGGAACGGACCAAGCCCTAGGTCCCGTGTGGTTGCCAATCTCCACAGCCCTTATGCTCTCTTGAGGAACAACTCAGTATACACCCATGTTAAATCCCTTAAGAGAGAAAAGAGTTAGAGTATACACCATGCCTAACTCGTTGCTTAGGGAGATCAATAGCCTAAGGTGTGGACCAATCCCTTAGGTTGGCAATCATTAGGTATTCATAATAAGGCTAGAGCATTGGCACCTTACTTAGTGGGAAAGTGTAATTAGTGATGGATATCACAGCCCTATGTCCTTATTATTATTAACTCACACTTCACATTTATTTCTCTTTTACTTTGGGAAACTAATTCTAAATCGAAATTTAACAATCCTTGTGGAAATGATCTCGCACTTGTACACTATACTACTATTGACCTTGTGCACTTGCAAGTAAAACAAGTACGATTATTTACTTATTTATTTAGGTAGATACACGCGCAACAGAACGTCTTCCCATATGTCGACATGTTTTTATCTTAGACCGGCCCCCTCCCAGTTTTTTTATTTTCAGCATATACCGGTTGTCACGGCTTTCATTTATTTCCAGCATATACCGGCTGTCACGGTTTTCATTTATTTCTAGCATATATCGACTGTCACGGTTTTCCTTTATTTCCAGCATATACCAGCTGTCATGACTTTTCAATTAGACTAGCCCCTTCCTGGTTCTTTTATTTCATGCATATGCATATGAACAATGATATGAAATATACATATGAACAATAATATAGAAACAAACATGAATTCAAATTTTTAAATTAACAATCCTGATTATTCTCAAATTATTATTTGAAAATTTTCACTAAATTCCTCTCCTCATAAATCATATCAAATCCTCAATCATAACTTGTCAAAATCCATTAAATTTCCTCTCCTCATAAATCATATCAAATCATCAACCATAGCTCATTAAGAATTTCACTTATTGCTTTTATTATTAAATTGACTCATTATTCCAATAAAAATATTTCTTATAAAATAATTCTCTACACATCCACTATTCCTATCACACCTATCAACCAATTTTCATCTATCACCAAAACATAAGTTAACAATTTATTCTAATATTATCACTATATATTTCATATTTATCTTGATTACTTAAAGTAAATCTAACTCACCACGTAGCACTTAGAACTACCCTTGGATCACCTCCTTGCCTTTCATGCTCTTCTCAGCAATTTCCTCCGATTGTTGATTATCACCCCCTGACATAATATTTATATTAAATTTTTTTTTTCAATTCATCCATAATTTATACCTTTTGAAAATTCCAACGTTGAATTCCGAGAAATTTCATGTATGCTAACTTTCAAAAATAAACTTCACAATATTACCTTTTGTTTTTCTTAGAGCTCCCCGTAGTTCTCTATAAAATTCTCCCGTAAACTCCTTCAAAATTTTGCTCTTTCAACTTTTCTTTCGGTCCCTAAGTGTTTAGAGAAATAGAGTAGTTTGAATTGTAAAAGGAAGAAACCAAACAGGATTTGGTAAGAAATAAATAAAAGAATAAGCTAAACTATTTATATGAAGAAGAAAAAAATCAAAACTCAGCCCCCCCCCTCCCCCCAAAAAAAAAAAAAAAAAAAACTCTCTTGCTGCCATGAAATGAAAGGTGTCTCACATGCACCATTTCTTCTATTTTGGCAACAGGTGTTGCAACTTGTTGCCATGTGTTTTTTTTTTGAATTTTTTTTTCCTTTTCCTTTACATTGTCCACAAATGTTTTTTTTTTCATTTTCTTTGCAACTACGCCTCCACGCATCCATTTTTTTTAAAGAATTGTTTTAATCAAATAATAAACTTTTCACATATATTTTATTTAATTCTATGTCACATTTATTAAATTACTTCTTTACCTTAACTTTACGAATATGGGTATTACAAATCTACCCACCTTATAAAAATTTCGTCCCCGAAATTTCTTTACCTAACTCAAGAAACAATTGTGAATAATATTTCTTCATAATTGTCTCATGCTTTCATGTAATCCCTTCAACATCCTTATTCCGCCATAGAACTTAAACTAATGCAATTATTTTATTATACAAGACTTGTTCTTTTTGTCTAAAATTTTCACTAGTACTTGTATATAAGCCCAATCTTTCTGAATTTCTATAGCTTAGCTCGAAATATTATAATATTCATCATGTAAATACTTTCTTAAAAGTGAAACATGAAATATATTATATAAAAATTTTAATTCTGGAGGCAAATCCAGGATACTCACAACTAGCCCAACTTTCTCAACAACCTCATAGGGTCCCATATATCTCGGATTCAGCTTTCCTTTCCTGTTTAAATCTCAGTACACCTTTTAATTAAGATATTTTTCAATACACCCAATCATCTACTTTAAACTCAAGAGTTCTACACCTCCTACCATACAATGTCTCAATCGGTGCCATTCCAATACTAGTTTGATACTGATTATTATAAGTAATTTCAATCGATGGCATGTAAGCATCCCAACTTACTAAGAAACTCATCACATGTGCCCTTAACATATCTTCTAATACTCTAATAATCATTTCTATCTGAGCATGAAAAATTATATCAAATTGTAATTGTGTATTCTTGGCTTTCTGAAAGCCTCTCCAAAACCAAGATGTAAATCTAGCATCTCTATTTGATACTATGCTTAATGGTGCTCCATACAACCTCACAATCTCAGCTGCATCCCTCTTCAATCCTGACCACCAAAAATTTTGTCTCAATCCTCCATACATCTTATTGTTATTTGGTTGCATCGAATCTACATCATAATGTGCCTCTCTCATTATCTCATTTCTCAACTCTGCATTATTGGGAATACAATCCATGTTCTAATACCAAAATACCTTCATTTCAAATTTTGAAATCATAATGCTTTCTAGTAAGCACTTAATGCTTAATCTTTTCTATCTCTTCATCTCTACCTTGCATCACTAACAAACATTTTACCATGGATGACTGTACAACCATGTTTGTTAAATTTGATCCACTATCACTAATATTCAACTTCATTCTTATCTCTCTAAATCTGTCATCAATTACACATCATGACTTTTGATAGCAGACAATCTTATTGTAGATTTTCTACTCAATGCATCAGCTACCACCTTCACATTTTTCTAGATGATAGAGAATTGTACAATCATAGTCACTAATCAACTCCATCTATCATCTTTGCCTTAAATTCAACTATCTCTGGGTAGGTAAGTATGTTAAACTCTTATAACCTATGAATATCTCACAAGTGGCTCCATACAGATAATGTCTCCAATCTTTAAATTAAACACTATAGCAGCCAACTCTAAGTCATGAGTAGGGTAATTTCTATCATGAATGTTCAATTGCCTAGAAGTATATGCCATAGCTTTCCTATGTTACACATATCCCAATCATTGATGCGATGCATCACTATACACCATAAATCCTTCATCACCAGAAGAAAACACCAATACTGGAGCTATAGTCAATTTCTCCTTTAGTAATTGGAAATTTTTCTCACACTTCCCTCACCATATAAATCTCACCTCTTTCCTGGTTAGTCTTTCCAACAGTATTACAATAACAGAAAAATTCTGAAAGAATCTTCTATAATTACCAGCTAACCCCAAGAAGATTCTAATCTCAGTCACATTAGTTGGTCTCTCCTAACTTAACATTGCCTCTACCGTTTGTAGATCAACTGTCATGCCATTTTTTGATATTACATGTTCCAAGAAGGTCATTTCTATCAGCCAAAATTCACATTTAGGAAATTATAGCATACAATCTCTCTCTCCTCAAAATCTCTAACACAATTTCTAAATGTTTTGCATCATATTCCTTAGTCTTAAAACTCACCAAGATGTTATTAATAATTATAACCACAATTTGTCAAGAAATAGTTTAAACACCCTATTCATCAAATCCATGAATGTTTCTGGAACATTAGTCAATCCAAATGACATCACAAAAAGCTTATGACCATAACATGTCCTAAAAGCAGTCTTAGGCACATCTCTCTCCTTTATCCCTAACCGGTGATAACCTGATCTCAGGTTTATCTTAAAAAACACTCTCACTCCTTACAACTGCTCAAACAATTCATTTATCCAGGGTAAAAGATATTTTTTCTTATTCAACTATCTGTAGTCTATACACAATCTCATCGTTCCATCTTTCTTCTTCACGAACAACACAGGGGCTCCACAAATACATTAGGTCCAATAAATTGTTTATCTAAAAATTCTTGAACTTTCAGCTCTTTTAAATCAGTGGGTGTCACTCTGGTATCACATCAATAGAAAATTTAATCTCCCTACTGGGAAGCAACTTAGACAATTCATAAAGAAGTATATCGGAAAAAATTTGTCACTACTAAGATTTATTTTAACTTCCTATTTTCCTTTTTAGAATCCACTATGTATGTCAAATACTCTTCACAACCATGTTTCAACCATCTACTAGTAGTCAGAGCAAAATAAAATAGTTCAAGAGTATCTTACGTTCTCCCTGAAAATTAAACTCTTCATGTCCATATCTTGAACACTACCTTCTTTCTAAAACAATCAACTATATTCAAAGATAATAAATCAGCTTCAGATTCTCTATCACCGATACGAATCACACAACCTTTGTAAACATTTATGATTATCACTCTATCTCTAGTGGGAAATTCAAAAAAAATATTTTGCATCAAAGTACTAATACATGCTCCAATAGACTTCATATGAATACTGGATGCAAAAGAATGGGTTGCACCAAGATCAACCAACATTGATATGTCCACTTTTTCTACATACAAAGCACATCAAATATAACAATTCTGAGATAAATATCTTATCTGAATACATCTATAACAAACTTTTGTCTCTCGATCATAAATAAGATTACCACTTCTCCTTGGTGGCATAGTTACTTCCTCTGCCATGACTCCCAGTTCATATAACCTGTCTCCCAAATCTAAAGGTCCCATTGATAGTATTCCGAACTATAGAAGTAACAGATCTTGTTTTCCTTCAACTCTGTACTAGAATTCCTTGTGATAAGGAACGCCTCTTCTGGGTGGTCCCCTACCCTGCACACTCATACTGGTACCACATCTGGGTTCCTTAAATCTAGACCTTTTTCCACCAATTCCTCATACCTCTAATTTCCATCACATTCTTCTCAATCTGAAGTGTTACATTCACCAATGTAACATAATTTATGTGCCTCATGTAAGATAGTTTCGATCAAATCTTAGAACATAGTTCATCTTTGAACCTCTTACTCTCCTCTAGGTTTACCATTTTCGGTACAACCATTGATAAGACCATAAATCTGCTATCATACTGAGCCACAGTCAACACATTTACCCCATATAAATAAAATCTCTATCTTGATGGGCTCTAAAGGTATAAGGAAGTATTTATCAAGGAAAATCTCCTTAAACCTATTCCAGGTTAAGGGTCTATCAACATCTGACCCTGAGAAGAATATCCTCCCACCATTCCAAAACTTCTCCTTCTAACTCAATGAAACAAAGGTAACCATCAGCTTATCAGTTACTGGTAAAATACCAAATAATCTCTCTACATGTTTTATCCATAACTCAGGCTTAAAAGGGTTTATAAATCCTTTAAACAACAAAGCATTCAACTTAACAATCTCTCTATATCTCATGCATAAACTCACTTTCCCCTCTTCTTAAACGTCTATCATTACTAGATTAACAACCTCAGGCACTACTCTAGCCTGTTCATCAAGTCTATGCTATAAGCTATTAACTCTATCATCTGTTACATTCATTTTCTCAAGAGCATGTGTAAGAGCTTATCTAAGCTCATCTCTTTCAACTTCAGATTCTCTCACACCTTTACCATTATCAATTATATTGCCAACACAATCCCTTTTAGGAACCACAGATTCAGACTCAACCTCAACTTATCAAAATATTGGGGGCCTACCACGCCCTCTCAAATTAACAACTCAAACTCTAGCTCTAGCACGTCCATGTGTCATCCTCAGACTAATAAAATATAACTTTTTTAATCTTCCACTTTCTTACTTTTTATGCAGTCTACAGAATCATAAAAACTAATGCTCTTATACCAAAATTATAATGACTCATCCAGAGTTGGCCACCCCCGAAACGATGTTGTCACAATTTGAAAATCTCAGCACGACACATATATGCAGCAACAAAAAATAATACTAACGTATATTTTTTTACATCACTCATCAACCCTCAACAAGGGAGATACATCATTTTGATTTTGACTTAAACATTATATACAACGTAAAATGCATGAATATTGACAAATTAAATTTTTTTTATTTTTTCATTAGTCTGAGGTGGTGGACACTACGTGGCTTATAGATAAAGATTTCTTCTGAACCTCACTCACCAAATTAATTGTCCTGCCTGCTACCTGAAATCATTGTACAATGAGGGATGAGCTTCACAAGCTCAGTGAATTACATTTACTAGAAGTATTCAACTTGTATAAATAGTCTTTTAATATTTAATCATTTATATCTCATAAAACTTGACAATAGCATTCTACTATCACTACACATATCATAAGTCTCATTCTCGATCAATCTCCTCTTCTTATATATTTGTTCACCTTAAGACCATCAATTATCTCATAATTAACTCGTTATGAGGCTCACAACATATAGTTTACCATTTATATGGTTCTTATCATATCATACTTCAATGTTTCTTTCTCACTAAAACTGTCTCTGTGTGAGACACATTCATCTATAAATAAATTTATAATAACAAACAACATTTCAGCATTTCAGTAATACAATCAATATTTAAAACAGATGCAATGCATGAATTATTCTTAGGGAACGTCTTCCCACATGTCAACATGTTTTTATCTTAAATCGGCCTCCTCCCGGTTCTTTTATTTTCTACATATACCGGTTGTCACTGTTTTCATTTATTTCTAGCATATACTGGCTGTCACGGTTTTCATTTATTTCCAGCATATACCGACTGTCACGGTTTTCCTTTATTTTCAGCATATACCGGCTATCACGTCTTTTCAATTAGACCGGCCCCTCCTGATTCTTTTATTTCATGCATATGAATATGAAAAATGATATGAAATATGAATATGAACAATAATATAAAAACAAACATGAATTCAAAATTTTAAATTAGCTATCCTGATTATTCTCAAATTATTATTTGAAAAATTCCACTAAATTCCTCTCCTCATAAATCATATCAAATTATTAATCATAACTTGTCAAAATCTACTAAATTTCCTCTCCTCATAAATCATATCAAATCATCAACCATAGCTCATCAAGAATTTCACTTATTGCTTTTATTATTAAATCGACTCATTATTCCAATAATATTATTTCTCATAAAATAATTCTCTACACATCCACTATTCCTATCACACCTATCAACTAATTTTCAGCTATCACCAAAGCATAAGTTAATAATTTATTCTAATATTATCACTAGATATTTCATATTTATCTTGATTACTTAAAGTAAATCTAACTCACCACGTAACGCTTAGAACTACCCGTGGATGACCTCGTTGCATTTCCTGCTCTTCTCAGCAATTTCCCTCCGTTGCTGATTATCAACACCTGACATGATATTTATATTAAAATTTCAAATTTTTTCTTCAATTCTTCCATAATTCACACCCTTTGAAAATTCTCACTTTGAATTCTGAGAAATTTCGTGTATACTAACTTCCAAAAATAAACTTCACATTATTACCTTCTGTTTTTCTTAGAGCTCCTCGTAGTTCTCTATAAAATTCTCCCGTAAACTCCTTCAAAATTTTGCTCTTCAACCTTTCTTTTGGTCCCCAAGTGTTTAGAGAAATAGAGTAGTTTGAATTGTAAAAGGAAGAAACCAAACAGGATTTGGTAAGAAATAAATAAAAGAAAAAACTAAACTATTTATATGAAAAAAAAAAATCAAAACTCATCACCCCCCTTCCCCCCAACTCTCATGCTGCCACGAAATAAAAGGTGTCTCACATGCACCATTTCTTCTATTTTGGCAACAGGTGTTGCCACCTATTGCATGTGTTGTTTTTTTTTTTTTTGAAAAAAAACAAAAATCTTTTTTTTTCTTTTTTGCTTTATACTATCCACGAAATATTTTTTTTCCATTTTCTTTGTAACTAAGCCTCCGCGCGTCCAATTTTTTTTTAAAGAATTGTTTTATTCACATAATAAATCTTTCACATATATTTTATTTAATTCCATGTCATATTTATTAAATTATTTCTTTACCCTTACTTTATGAATATGGGTATTACACACCTGAAGTCACTCGCTTTGCTATTAATCATGTTGGCGAACAGTAGTGGGTAGATATTGAAATGGTGTCATGTTTTGAGACACCAAATGAATACTACAACTAGCTTGGAGAGATAGCCCCGACTCTTGAGTCTTGGGTGGATGATCCAACTCATATTGAGATTGAACAACTTTGAGTCGAGGGGCATATCACTACATTGGTGAAATATAGTTATCCTAAAGATGTAGTTAGGGTTGCCCCTAACAATTTGGCATGCCTCCTTGTAGTCAAAGTTGTCTAGTTATCCATCCAGACTCTAATGGACCCCTCCCTCAGGGATCTTAGAATATTGACTAAAAGGTCAGTATTCACCTCGAATTCTATGCCCATGATGCTGGTTTTAAACCTAAGAGCCAGTGGACTTGGTTTAACTAGGTTGGCATAAAATTAGTGAATCAGGCGAGGGTAAGATTTTTGGTGGATCTTGACATGTGGTGTCAAGTGTTTCGCTTCAAAAGAGTGAGTCATCGAGGTCAATCCGTGCCTTTTTGCTCGATGAACCAGTAACCCCCTTTTCTTTGGCATCCAATGTTGAGAACTTTGAAGACTGAGGCCTTGTAGGCACATGAGGTCCTCCAACGGTGGTTTTGTTGTGTATTTTTTCAGACATTTTGGGGAAAGTCCTTTTAGAAATTTAGGCAAATGTGGAGATTTCAACCGTGAAAATATGAACAAGAAGTGATTTGAAGTATGATTGAAGGTTCTGTGGATTGTTTATGAGAGATTTTGGACTGAGATCAAGGTTTTTCTAGAGAGAGAAAGCTCAGGGTTTTTCAAAAATGGCGTGAAAAATCTGAAGAGACTATTTATAGAATCGCGATACCAGTCGGCTGGGTTAGGGTACCAGTCAACTTAATCCTTCATAATTTGGGGAATTTTTGACATACTAGTCGACTTGGTCAGGACACCAATCAACTGCGTAAACTGGCAGAGATACACTAGTCGATTGGGTGAACCATACCAGTCGACTGAGTAGGCCACCAAAATTTCAAATTTTTGCTCCAAATAATGTCTTATAGTACTAGTCGACTAGATATTTTTTACTAGTCGACTGGTAAAATAGGAAGTGGGATACCAGTCGACTGGGGTCAATCTACTAGTCGACTGGGTCTTTTGAGAGATATATTAAATAAGAGTTAATACTCATTCACTAGACGTCCAATATGCATATAATGAATGTTGATACAATCAAACATATATTTTGTCATAGTCTTTCAAGCTCATCGATAGTCTAATCTTGCAAAAGCTATCTTCACTTAAGTGTTTAGTAAGAATATCAGCTATTTGATTTTCTAAAGGAATGAATTCTAGTCTAATATCACCCTTTTGAGCATGCTCTTTTATGAAGTGATGTCTAATTTCTATGTGTTTGGTTCTAGAATGTTGAATAAGATTTTTGTTTAAGTTGATAACACTAGTGTTATCACAATGAATTGGTATATCTCTAAAGTTCATGTCATAGTCTTCTAACTATTGTTTTATCCACATCACTTGTGCACAACAACTTTCGACTGCTACATATTCTGTTTCGGCAGTTGATAGCACAACCGAATTTTGTTTCTTGAAAACCCAAAAGGTTAACATTGCACCTAAAAATTGTCATGTTCCACTAGTGCTTTTTCTATCTAGTCTACAACCCACAAAATTAGCATCCGAATATCCTACAAGCTCAAAAGTTGATTTTATAGAATACCATAACCCTAGGTTTTGAGTACCTTGTAGATATCTAAGGATTCTTTTTACTGCAATTACATGTGATTCTTTAGGATTAGCTTGATATCTAGCACACACGCATACATTGAACATTATGTCAGATCTACTTGCAGTTTGATAAAGTAAAGCTTCTATCATGCTTCTATAAGTTTTAGTATCTACACACTTACCTTCCTCATCTAGATCAAGTTTTGTAGAGGTGCTCATAAGAGTGCCAATTGACTTTGAGCTTTCTATCATGAACCTCTTTAATAGGTCCTTGGTGTGCTTTGATTGATTGATGAAGATGCCTTCTTTCAATTATTTGATTTGAAGTCCAAAAAAGTAGGTAAGCTCTCCCATCATGCTCATTTCAAATTCACCTTGCATACACTTAGCAAACTCTTGACACATAGATTCATTAGTAGCACCAAATATAATATTATCAATATATATTTGGACTACTAGTGTGTCATTTTTGTGAAGATTGGTGTGTCTATTTTTCCTCTTATAAAATCATTTTCAAGCAAAAACTTACTTAGTCTTTCATACCATGCTCTTGGAGCTTGCTTCAACCCATAGAGAGCTTTAGAAAGCTTATAAACATGGTTTGGAAAACTAAGATTTTCAAATTCAAGAGGTTGCTCAACATTCACCTCTTCTTCTATAAATCCATTTAAAAATGTGTTTTTTACATCCATTTGAAAATGCTTAAACTTATTAAAACAAGCAAAGGCTAATAGCATACAAATAGTTTCTAATCTAACTACAGGAGCATAAGTCTCATCAAAATCTATTCCTTCTTCTTGATTGTATCCCTTAGCAACTAGTCTAGCCTTGTTCCTATTTACTATTCCATTTTCATCCATTTTATTTCTAAATACTCATTTAGTTCCTATTATAGTGTGATTCTTTGGTCTAAGAACTAGATTCCATACTTTGCTTTTTTCAAATTGATTTAATTCTTCTTGCATAATATTTATCCAATCAACATCTTTTTTGACTTCTACAAAAGTCTTAGGTTCTACTTGAGATAAATAAGCTACACAATTACAAATATTTCTAATAGAGGAACGAGTTCTTACCTGTTGTGAAGGATCACCAATCACTTGATAGATTGGATGATAATTCACATACCTCCAATCTTTGGGAAGACTATCTTCTTGTTGACTTATAGATGGTTGATCAAGATTGTGAACATTTACCTCTTGATTTATTTGAGGTTCACTCTTCTTCGGGTCCCCAATAGGAGTAGGTGTTTTGATCCTTGGAATGAAATCTGCATCATTATTAAAGGAACCTACTTTACTACTAATTGGGTTAGACTCGTCAAATGCTACATGTACGGATTCTTTAACCACTAGAGTTCTCTTGTTAAAAACTCAATAAACTTTACTAGAGGTTGAATACCCTAAGAATATCCCCTTTTCAGTATTTGAGTTAAATTTACTCAAGTTAGTTTTATTGTTATTTAGGATAAAGTATTTACAACCAAAAGCATGAAAATAAGAGATATTAGGCTTTCTACCTTTCCATAATTCATATGGTGTTTTGTTAAGCATAGGCCTAATTAAAACTCTATTTAAAACATAACAAGAAGTGTTTACGGCTTCCATCCAAATGTATTTGGGCAAACTATTTTCAAAACCATTGTTCTTGCAAACTCTTCTAGAACTCTATTTTTCCTCTCAACAACTCCATTTTGTTGAGGAGTTCTAGGTACTGAAAAATTGTGATCAATTCCATTTTCATCACAAAATTTTGAAAACCTTGGGTTTTCAAATTCTTTTCCATGATCACTTCTTATACTTGACATAAAAATTCCTTTTTCTTTTTGAACCTTTTTACAAAAGTTCACAAATCCTTTGTAAGCAATAAAAATAACAAAGGTATATCCTGAATAGTCATCAATAATAACAAGAGCATATTGATGGTCACCTAGACTAATGGTCCTTATTGGACCAAATAAGTTCATATGCAAAAGTTCTAAAGGTCTAGTTGTTGAGACTATATTTTTTTATTTAAAAGAAATTCTAGTTTGTTTTCCCATTTGACAAGCATGTACCTTGTCTTTTTTCAAATTTGATTTTTGGAAGTCCAATAACTAAATCTTTTCTTGAAATGATTTTAAACAAATCCGTATTCACATGGCCAAGTCTTCTATGCTATAGCCATGGGTTTTCACTAAAGGTAGGAAAACATTTTTCATTTTCCGAATGTTTAAATAAACTAGATAGAAATTTTCGTGTCTATGACTAACAAACTTGATCTTGTTACTTTTGATGTCTATAACTAGACAATGAAAGGTTTCAAATATGACTTTGTTGCCTTTATCACATACTTGACTAATACTAAGCAAATTTGGCTTAAGACCTTGCACATACAATACATGATCAATGGTTGAGAAATCATTACCAACTTTTCCATGCCCGATGATCTTTATTTTTGTGTTATCTTCAATGGTAACATGTTCGCCATTCCTTAGAGTTAGCTCTTTGAACATACTTTGATCACCGGTCATGTGCTTTGAGCATCCACTATCAAAGTACCAATAGTTACCTTTTTCCTTGGTGTGGAGACATATCTACATTACACACTAGGATACACAATTGCACTCTCAAGTACCCAAAATTTCTGGAGTCATTTGGGGTTAGTCCTTGAAAATATAGTTCCTTTGGAGACCCATACCTTCTTAACATTATAAGGTGCTCTATAATTTGTAGACATGTTGATGATGCATAATCCTAGGATAATAGTTATTGAAATTTGTAGGATTTCTTAATTGTGCATGTCTATAGTTCATTGGATAAGCATTCCTAGGATACATGTTTCTATGATTAAGGTTATGAATATTCATGTTATTATTAGGAAATGTATAATGGTAGCTCCTAGGATGTGCACTTGTAGTACGAGCATATATATTATTTCTAGAATACACATGATGGTAATTCCTAGGATGTTCATGTGTAGTGTGCAAGTTATGAATATACATATTATCTCTAGGATGCACATGATGGTTACTTTTAGGATGTGTGTTTCTAGTATATGCATTTCTTGAATGAGCATACATATATGCATGAGTATTTCTAGGATGCTTAATTCTAGTATATGCATTAGAATTTAAATTTTCTTTCTTAGACCTACTAGCATATATTGAATGAGTACTTTTAATCTTGCTAGAGGTCTTGGAAGTGGAGGCTTCATTCAAATATGTTGTTTTCATGAACAAAGTCTCTTTTGACTTTTGCCTGCCCAATAGAGAATAACCTAAGCCAGATTTTCCTCCATTCAATCTTTAGCTAGATAGCACTTCGTCTAGCTTTTCTTTTCCAAGCATAAGTCTAGATATGGTGCTATTCAATTCCAATATTTTCTTCTTTAAATTTTCATTTTCATTTTTTAGAAAATCTGGTGAAGAATCATAAAGCGTGGAACATAGTTTTTCTTTTTCTTCTTTTAAGCCTTCCATCTCTTTGGAAAGAGATGAGACTTCCTTTTTGAGGATAATATTCCTATAATCGAATTTCTTTAATTCTTTATGCATCTCATTTATAACTTCAATTAGCTCTTCACTATTACTAACAATGTTATTATTAGAAGGGGAAGAATTTGATACCTCATTTTCGTTGTCAATTACCATCAAGCATAAGTTGGTAATCTCCCCGTATCCGACCTCATTGTCCGAAGATTCTTCTTCTTAATCATCACTCTATGTGGTTGCAATCATAGCTTTCTTTTTGAAGCTCTTATATGATTTGCTCATTATTGGGCAATCAACCTTGATGTGGCCGGGCTTCTTGCAAACATAACACACAAGAGGTTCCCTTTTTTTAGTGGAATCCCTTGTGAAAGGTTTCTTGCTCTTTTTCAAGAAATTGTGAAACCTTTTGGTGATTAGAGTCATCTCACCATCTTCTTCGCTGCTTTCATCCTCTTATTCTTTCTCTTCATTTTTGTTGCTTTTGGAGGCCCTGAGAGCAATCATGTTTTTCTTCTTCTCATCATCATTGACAACAGGATTCATTTCCTCCATCTCGTATATCAATAGTGATCCGAGAAGTGTTTCAACATCAAGTTTGTCAAAATCTTTGGCCTCCGTGATGGCCGTCTTCTTTGCTTTCCAAGTGGATGGTAAAGACCTTAAAATCTTCCTTATTAGTTCAAACTCCTCAATGTTCCTACTAAGAAGCTTTAAGCCGTTAATAATAGTGGTGAAATGTTAGTGCATTTGAAAAATTGTTTCATTGGGAGACATTTTGAAAGATTCATACTCAGACACTAGCATATAAATTTTTGATTTTTTGACTTCACTAGTGCCCTCGTATGTAACTTGCAATTTTTCCCAAATCTCTTTAGCTGAAACACATGCAGAAACTTTATTATATTCAAAAATATCTAAAGCACAATGTAAAATACTAATGGTTTTACTATTTAGAGACATCATTCTACAATCCTCTTCATTGAACTCAGTTTTGAGTTTATGCATTGTATGATTGTTTCTCCGATAGTTATTTTCTTTATAGGAATTCTAGGTCCTTCACTAATGACTCTCCATAGATTGTAATCTTGTCCGTCGATAAAGATTTTCACTCTATTTTTCCAGTAGTTATAATTGGAGCCATTGAACAAAAGAGGTCTAGTGTAGGAATGCCTTTCGGTATAGCTATTTGATGTCATCGAATCAATTCAAGGATTTTAAGCCTAAAATTAAGTACGAGGCTCTGATACCTATTGCAAACCGATGTTTAAACCCAAGACGGGGGTGAATTGGGTTTTAAAAACTTTTGCTAATTACTTTTCAAGTTTTAAAACAATTAAATGCACAAGGCACACAAACAAATAATATGTTTGAAAGTAAAAGAGTTTAAGGAAGAGAAAATGCAAACTCTGTTTATAGTGGTTCGGCGATATCGGATTCCTTCTGACCCTACGTCCATTCTCTTCAAGGAACCTCCTTAAAGTAATCCACTAAAACCTTAGTTGTACAACTTCATGAGTGTTGTACAAACCTTACAACCGATCTCTTCCTCACAGAAGCTACAATGAAATGTTTAATCCTAAACACTCTAAGAGTTATACCAACTCTTTTCCTTTACAATAAATGAAATTTGCTGTAAAGTAAATGGTAGAGTGATAGCAATAAGTGCTTTTACAAATGAACAATATCTCTCTTTCAAGAACAAGCTTGATGAATGGCTCAACAATAAATTTTTCAAAGATTAATGAGTTATCTTGTGAATTTAATGTATTCTTTTGCTGTTTTAAATGCTCATTGAAGTGGGTTTATATAGCTTTGAATCAATATGACCGTTTGACACTGACTTGGTAGGTTTGGGGCATTAAATGTTCAAGTCTCGCGTCTCAAACGATCATATTTTCGAATTACTAATCAATTGGGTCCTTGTACAAGTCAGCTGGGTCAAGTGAAAAATTTTCACTTTTTAGGCTAAGGGAGAGTACCAATCGACTGGTCCTCTGACCCAGTCGACTAGAAACTTTCTGTCCTATATCCCAGTCGACTGGGTTATCCTTTAACCCAGTTTTCCTTTTCAAAAACAGTTTTTGACTTACAAACTTTTTGTATTTTTAGTTTTATCAAAGTTTTTAGTAAATTGAGCCATAGATCAAGCTATGTAATTGAACATACGAGATTTACAATTGTTTCAATTACCTTAATGCCTATTCTAGATCTTCTGTCTTGTTTTGGTGTCTGAATCGCGTTTGGGTTCTTGCATTTTGTTTCCATACTGAATGTTTTTACCACTTAAACACTTAGATAAAACTGTTAGTGCAATTAGAGTAGTGTTTTATCATTATTAAAATCAAATACGGTCAACAATTTTATTACGGAATGAATAACCTAAAATCCATGTTTATGAGCAACAATAACGAATTCGTACTGTAGATTCATAATTTCGTTAACAAATTCGAGCTACAATAGATTCACAATTTTGTTGACAAATTCGAGTTACAATAATCAGAAATTTAGTGTATTTTCATCGTTTTCGTCCAAAGATTTAACATTCTGTCTACTCAAATAGGATCAAAGTAGGTAAATATTATTTCTCAAACAATAAGTAGGTAAGTGCCGTCGCGTTAAAAAAATGTGGGTTTCTATAATTTTTTCTAATTTATTTGCTCAATATTTTTCAAAACTTTTAATATTAATATCATAGATTGATAAACGCTTTGATGCTAGACGAAACTAAGAACAGCTTTTGACCATAAACAGTTTTTATTTGTATTTAGTAAGCAACCCAACCACTTTTCACAAACTTTAAAAAGTTCGAAATTACCACACCGACAAGTTTTTGGAGAAAATCCTAATGAAACACATGTTTTGCATGTAAAAATAGAAGGGCCTGCAAAACCTTCGTAACGGTGGGGCTGATGTTTGGTTCTAGGGAAACCATATTGGATGGGCAACTCTGAAGTCTAAATTATTGCTTCCATTTGTAGATTCAGCGAATCGGCGCATGATTAAGACACGTTAAAAAGATGTACTACTACTACTAATTATCTTAACACGTTTCTCCAGAAGTTTCTAATAAAGTTGATCGTTGATTCTTCTTTACGTAACGTGCTCACCCAGTTTCCAACTTTCACGTGGTACGCCTATCATTGCAGATCATAATTGATTCTCCTATCAACGTTGATTTATTCCTTTACTTTTTCTTTTCCCTTTTTTTTAATTTTCAACTAAACAAAAAATCAAAAATGAAAAACAAAAAAAGAATTATCAAGAAAAGTTAAAGCAATATGGACAACGGTTTGATTAAAAGGTCGGAATTTAGCTTTTTCATTTAAAAATAAGAGCGTTACTGTATGTTGATTTATTTTTTTTATCAAATTAAATAACTTAATATTAAAATAAATATGAAAACATATCATAATGATTAAATGTTTGTATTTTATATGAAGAAATTAAAAATTGAAAGAAAAAAAATGGTTTGAGACAAAAATATAATTTTAAAGGGAAGTTATAACTATAGGAAGCATGTTATTGGTGATAATCGTATGGAGAAAAGAGAGTTAGAGGTTTGATAGTAGTTGTCCTGGGAGAGAAAAGAGAAGTAGAGAAAGGGTTAGTTTAACAAAAATACTTGTTGGTAATAAATTGATTTTTTTTTTTTTGGTAGTAAAAATGGGTAAGCATGTAGACAACCCCACGTACTCACCAAAGAGCATTGAAACTAAAGATCACTCCGCGATGAAAACTGGGATTAGCATCAACAAGCCCTTATAGAAAAACTCAAACCAAAACATTTCAAGCGAGGTGAATGAATTCTTACTATTGAACCAAACACTTGTTGGCATAATATATTAATTTTTATACTTATGTATTGGATTTTTGAGAATTTAATAGGAGTGGATACTAAACGAGGGTTCTGATTTTATTAAAAGTATAAAACTATAGATAAATATGTTAGAAAAAATCATTTGAAATAATATTAAAGGGTTGTTTGAAAAGCCAAAATGTATTAGTTTAAATCTAAAAGTTGTGATTTTAATCTAAAGGGTGTGATTTTAAATCTAAAGTGTGTGTGATTTAAATCTAAAGGTTGTAATTTAAACAAAAATGTGTCAAATTTTTTAAATATTTTTTTTAAACGGACACGATCTGGTCCATTAAAAACTAACAGACATGATCATAAGACTCTCATTAAATTTAGAAAAATCATGTCTTTACAACTGGAAAAAAAATGACTTTCTAGAACCATTTAAAAATGTGCTTCTACACCTATAAATACCCCTCACTCCCCACTTGAAAAAACAATTCATTTTTCATTCTTTCTTCTCTCTTTTTCTCTCAAAAATTCTGCCATAATATTTTAGTATTTCAAAGTAAAATTAAATTGAAAGTTCTTCAGATTTTGCTGTCTGCAAATTTCAAGTTTGAGACTTTGTTGTATCCTGGAGGACTATTCGTCTGTAACCCATAGTAAACTTGTTTATACAAGTAGGAACGAATAAAACTTTAAAAATAGTGATTAATTCATGCATCTAAGTCTTGATTCTCATATTCTGTTCTCGTTTAAAAAAGTTTACAACAATTTTAAGGCTTTATTTCTGTCCAACAACATGGAGACAAAATCATTCAAGGTGATGAATTAGGATTTCGTCAAGCTAGATAGATTCGATGGAAATAATTTCAACCGGTGGCAAGACAAGATCCAGTACCTAAAGAAGGAGAGCAGCCTCAAACAACAATGATCAAACAACTACAGAAAGAAATAAAGAAAAGAGAGAAGGACGAGTAATTGAACACATTATTAGATTACATGTACGATCTGTTCACAAACATCAAATCGGCTCATGATATTTGGAATGATTTTGAGTACAAATACAAAGCAGAAGAAGAATGTACAAATAATTATTTAGTTTCCAAATACTTTGATTTCAAAATGTTTGACAATAAACCTATCTTAGAACAAGTGCATAAATTACAAGTTATTGTCAATAAACTTCGAGCTTTAAAAATTATTTTACCATAATCATTCCAAGTAGGGGCTATTATAGCTTATTTGTGTGCATAAGTTGTTGTCAAATAAATTTTGACTTTAAAAGGCATGGTTATATATCTGTCTAGTGAGAATGATATAACATCTCTAGATTTATTCATAAAAAAATTAATAACATTTCTTGCTTAAGATGTTATTGTTAGGTATAAGAAAAATGAAATTAATAAATTTATGTGTTTATGTGTATATCTTTAAGACATAATATAAATATGAGTAACATTGTGTTAAAACACAATGATAAGAGTTATTTTTGGTTTGTGGATAGAAAACTCACATGATCAATTAATACATGTGTAAAAAGAATTAATTGTAGATACACACATAAAAATGACATTTCTAGAAGTGGTGAGTGAGAACGCCATCTAACCTGAACATTGTGATCACCATGAGTGCAATTGCATGAGTGCTATTGTATGTGTATCTTAATGAAAAAGACATGGTGATGTATATGGTAATATTAAACAGAAGGTTCTAATGATGAATAAGAGAGTCTAGCCACTTGTTTTAGACAAAGTAAGAGTTTCTGTACTGATAAATGTGTGGGTGGGCTTCGCTTGCATGATTCAATTCCTTAACCATATTCGTTTATATCTACATTGAATAGTAACTTATGTATTCAGAAATAATACATGTAGTAGAAATGTGGGGGTCATTTCGTTGTTTAACAATGAAATAATTAATTTCTTATTGTTGTTAATGTAAAGAAATTTTTTATATATTTTAAATGTGGGTGTATTAATTATATTATAGAATACCATATATATATATATGAAAATTTGTTAAAATCTTAAAACTTATATGGTTGATGTAAGTGAAACCAAGAAATACACTTTATGGAAATTAAAGTGAGAAAGCTTAATGGGAGTTATGCTTTGAGTATTTCGTAGTACATTATGAGAATATACAAATTTAGTAGAATCTTTGGTTACCTAAAATAAATCATAGATTTGATTTGAATTGGTTGTATCAAAAGGATACACTTATGCCATGGTAATCTAGTTGTATCAAGAGGATATACCGATGCTAGTCGAATGATGAGAGCGAGAGATATAAAATACCCAAGAGTAAGTAATGTCTCTTGATCACACAATGAAATCCGAATTAATTGCCTTGATAGCAATTTATAAAAAAAAAAAATATTGAATGGATTAATTAGAAATTTATTGTTGGAAACAAATTTTGTGGCCATATCCTAGACATTTAAAATCCATACTTTGTGATAATGAAGTTTTATGAGAGGTATCTTAAATAGTAAGTCTAGACATATCAGTCTTAAATATAAGTATGTGAGACAATTGATACAAGATGGTATTATTACAATTGCCTATGTAAAGTCAAGTAAGAACTTGGCTAATCCACTTACTAAAACACTCGCAAAAGACTTAGTAAGTAATACATCTAGAGAGATGGGGCTTAAACCATTTAAAAGTCAGCAGTGATGACAACCCAATCTAATGCTAGTAGACCACTAGTCCTAGGTTTTAATGGGTAATAATAAGTTACTGTGATTGACTATTGATATTGTCACAAAGTTGGCCCATAATTGAGAAAGACAGTATCGTGTGTTACGTTTTAGAGGATAAGTTAAACTCTTAATGAAGTTATAAAATGCATTTTAGTAATAGAAACACAATATGAACTTCACCTATATGAACAAAGGAGTGGTACCACTTCTTATAAAGAGTTATGGTTTGCTTTCATAAGGTTCATGAAACCAGGATATAGCACATGGTCATAATAATGTCAAGTGAAAATAAATTATCACAGAAATAAGAGAATTGTATATATGTGATGGCTCCTGTCGTATCACATAGGAATGTTGGTTTAATCTAAAGAACATCATTCATTTCGATATGACTTTGAGTTGTTTACACTAATAGAATGTTTTAAATTGAAAGATACCTACTTTATGCATACAAGACTCAGAGATATTGTGACAGTATTTTTTAAAATTGGTTTTTCAAATAAGTAGGGGATTGTTAGAAAAAATCATTTAAAATAATATTAAAAGAGTTGTTTGAAAACCCAAAAAAGTATTAGTTTAAATCTAAAGGTTGTCATTTAAATAGAAATGTGTGATTTAAATATAAAGGGTGTGATTTAAATCTAAAGGCTGTAATTTAAATAAAAAGGTATCAGATTTTTTAAACAGACACCATATAGTCCATTAAAAATTGACAGACATGATCGTAAGACTCTCATTAAATCTGGAAAAATCATTTCTTTCCAACTGGAAAAACATGACTTTCCAGAACTATTTGAAAATGTGCTTCTACAACTATAAATACTCCCTATCCTCATTTCAAAAAACAATTCATTTTTCATTCATTCTTCTCTTTTTTTCTCTAAAAATTTTTTTCATAATATTTCAGTATTTCAAAGCAGAATTAAATCAGAAGTTTTTCATATTTGCTGTCTGCAGACTTCAAGTTTGAGACTTTGTTGTATCTTGGATGACTATTCATCTGTAACCCATAACAAATTTGTTTATATAAGTGGGGACGAATAAAACCTTATAAACAGTGATTAATTCACGCCTCTAAGTCTTAATTCTCATATTTTGATATCGTTTAGAAAAATTTACAACAAAATAGATATTTCAATTTTGATTCAAATTTGTGTCATTTTAGCAAAAAAAAATAATAATAATACAAGAAGATAACATTTTTGAATTAATAACCCTAATTTTTTTTTTTTTACTTGGGACGATGATTAAAAAGTCAAGTCATAGCCTCCGTATTGCATTGAAGTCCTTTACTAGTTTTCCACTTGCACCTCGGGTCCATGGGGACCAGGGCCTCAAAGTTTTTAATTTTTTTTAATATTATTTTATATATTTATATATATAATAAAGTATGACAGACAATCCTTATTTTTCATTATTGACCCTCTAGAATTTTCCTAAAAAATTATAAATTCAAATTTTATGCAAATCAACATTAAGACTTAGAAAACCAAGAAAAGTAATACGTACCACCTTAAAATAGAAATCTATTAATCTAAACAAGTGAACTTACTAAGTTACAAAAAATAGAGAAAAGTTTATTTTTACATTATAAAACATGTTTACCGAGCTTGATATATCCCATAAAACGGTAATCATAATACTAATGGATGCTTTTTGGGTCATGAAACCACAAAAACCAAGTAATAAGATTTTGATCTAATGATTAAAGTAAGATTATAATATTATAAAGTTTCAAGTTTGATTATCACGATATGTAAATTATTTGTTCGAATGTAAATTGTAGTAGCATTTTGAGTTTAAATTATTGTAGTATTTTGAACTTACGTATAGGTGATATGATAGTATAAATTTATATTGTAATCAAATTAATCTATTTATATATAAAAGTTATGAAAAAGTGTTAAGCTTTTAGATGATTTAAATATTATAAATAAGTTTTTATTTTAAAAAATTAAAATTAAACCAAATATTTATAAAAACTTAAAAATATATTTTAGAAAAACTGAATTTATATATATATATATATATATATATATTATTTTAACAATAATTTTATCATTAAAAAATTCAAGGAATGTTGGTGGTGGAGGAATCATTCGTGTACTTGAAAGGGAGGTTATTGGGGGGGGGGGGAGTGATTGATGATGGTATTGCTTAACTATGGGCCTTTAAAACAGGGATTGTTCCTAGCGTATCAAAGAGGTATACAGATTTTAAAAGCAGAAACAATCACCTTTTGAATTTTGATTTTCATGATCACTTTTATTCTAAAAATAATTTATAATGTAAAATTTATGGTGTATATAAATTTTGATTATAAAGTGATTTTTATCACATTTTAAAATTTAAGGAGTTTAAATTTATGTGCAAAAATAATATACTACATGTTTTATTTCACAATTTTTACTGTAAAAGAATTGATCAATTAATCTTCTTTACAAGTAATGGAGCACAACATAAATAAAAATGTTAATAATAATCTAAGGATCTATTACATGTATTAGATTATTAATTTGATCAATTGAATATCACATGCATGATATTTACAACATACTGTTATTCCAGTAACACCACATTAATTTCAACATACCAACACATGTAAAACTATCCGTTAGGGTTTTTCCTTTCTTTACTCTCTATGTTTTGTATGTCAGCTTTATAATGAAAAACTTACCACGTTAAGAGATGATATGTGACCTATCTTATATTTATAATAAATTTAATAAACAGTCCATCGTAAGGTTTGTCAAGCCCATACTACTGTCTAATCAAATTTAAGTTTATTAAGTGTATTTGGTCCACTACGAGATCAAGTGAATATTAAACTTAAAAAATTCATCTCAGAAACCAAACTCAATCCGATTTATAAATATAAAACCTTTCAATCTAAAAAAAACCCATTAGTAACATTCTAAAAAAATACTAGATCTTCTTTGCAATTGTCGTTTGTCAAAGGATCTTGGTTGAGTTTCAAAAAGTCAAGATTTCTTTTTGTTACGGTGAAGTCAATTAGGTGGCCAAATTTTCTTGTAAAGATTGGAGCTCTAACTAATAATCTTAATCTGATACACCCATGTATTTTATTGAGTTTCTTAAACAAAAGATTAACTCATCTATCATAAAATATATATATATATATATATATATATATATATAAAATGAGGTTTTTAATGCATATAGATTTTAAATATAAAATAATTCTCATTATATTTTAAAATTTAAAAAATTAAAATTAATATAAAAAATATTGTACTGCATCATTTTTTACCGCATAAAAATCAATCCTCTTAAAGCACAATCCTCATTTATAGGCTTGTAAATATTTACTGAAGCTGTACACTTTCATATAAGTAAATAAAGATGGGTGTTTTGGTGTGAAAAAAAGAAATGCCATAATTTAATTAAATACAAAACAATTTTAACTAAACCGTTTTCAGATGCGATAAACCAGAACTCATGTTGGAAACCACTTTGATTGGCGACCAAAAAAAGGTCAGTCAAATCTTTTGTGCGCAGTGGGCATAAAAAGCCTCACCAAACACCAATTTTTATTTTTTCACGTGAAAGCAAGTTGCGCTGCACTGCACTGCACACCCAAACTAAATGGTAATTCTATATTTCTATTTCTTGTGTTGACCAAAAAAGGAAAAGAAAAGAAATAAATGAAACTATTTTGGTACGTTTATTTAATACAGCCAACAAGGAACCTGCATGCGCCCACACACACAACATATTCCACAACACAGAAATCAACCCCACAGCTCTTCTCCAACGCGTATCCGTAGACGCTCGTGCTTCTCATGAAAGTTGAAAATCTCTAATATAAATTATGTTTTTTTTATTTTAAATTGACTTTGATAGATCATTAAGAACAATGAGGAAATTTGTCATGTTTTGTTGATTTTTTTTGGATGGAACCTAAAGACAAATATTTTACCTACAATAATCCGAACACCACTGCAAAACAAAATTATAACAATCTTATCCACAATGTACATTTGATATAAAAAATTTTGTTTTTTATTTTATATTTTTGAAATTATTGATACAAACAAAATTATAATATACCTTTGTATAAATTTTTTTAATATTTATTTTACAACGTCTTTTTTTCCTCATTTGAATAGCAGATTTAACAATTTTTCATTGTTATTATCGTCTTATTTTTTAATTGATTTTACTATAAGATCTTCATAAGCCCACCATGCAATTTATGAAAATATATTCCATTACCCACAAGTAAATAAATTATATCTGCATCTCTTAAGTTTGGTTATAAATATAATTATATATTAAAATTTCAAAATATATTATTTCCCTTCAAAATTTTAAATAAAATTATAGACCTATTCCATAGTGCATACAAATATAAAAAATTTAATAAAATAAAATGATAATATGACATCACATATTTTGGTTTAGTTCAAAAAATAAATCAAACATGAAATTTCAACGTACTAAAAGGATGAACAATTTTCATAATTTTAATTAATGTTTTTAAACAAAAGAATGTGATTGTCGTTTTTTAAAAACTTATAATGTTATTATATTTATGACCAGACCTAAAAAAAAATGTAATTAAAACTTGTAATTTACCCTAAAACAGTTACAATATATATTCGGCCATTGAAAATTACAATGACAACTTTTAAAAAAAATTTAGTATCATGATAAAAAAAAATTACCATAATTAGAAAATAACTTGAGCGTGCGCGTCTTTCCCATCTCTTGAAGGGCACCTGGGTTTTACACCATTATACGTTGGAATTACAAAGGCATGATTAAAGGCATAAGAGTAATACCGTTTGGGGTTGGTCACTTGGTCTGACAGGAACTTTTCCAGCTGCGATCCAGCACACCAACCCTAAGGAGAAACGACTAGAATCCTAACTAAAATCAATTAATTTACCAAAATCACCGTTTCTTATCACTAAGACAGAGGGAGATTTTTGTATCCTTGTGGATTAGAGAGTTTTCTATATTTAGTGGGTCCCTTTTAAGAGTGTACAATTTCTGGGAGCGGTTAACTTACCACCACGACAATACTTTCTTTCTTTCTATTCCCGTCTTTGGACAAAAAACAGAATGAATTAATAGTTTTTGATTGGTGGTGACTTTTTGGGTTTTAGTCTGAGGTGAGCAATGAGAAGATTGTGGGAAACCATTTTTCAAAGTTAGAAGCAACGAAGAAAAAAGAGTAACAAAAAGGGCTGTTTCATATCATTTTTTCCCCTTCCATGGAGGATCATAGGAGGGTTTGATTTATTTTGAGCCAGGGGAGCCTTCTTTGGTTTTTTGGGTTCTGAAGAAGGCTTGGCTTGTAAAACCTTTTTTTCATTCGAGTCTTCTGGGTTTTGGTTAATTGATTTGATTAGGGGTGATTTTGAAAGTATGATAAGGTGGTGGATGTTATCTGCTCTGCAATTGACAGAGCTGTTTGTCAGCTCTTTGGTGCATTTGCTATATGGGTTTTACATTTTCAGCACAGCTGTTGCCGGTGATCTCTCTCAGGCTTTGAATGAATACCTTTTCAAGCCTAATATGAATATTGAGGTCAAAGAGGTGGAGCCAAAAGGAACAACAACGGCAACCGGTGTGGATGGTCTGCCTCCTATTGTGTTAGTCCATGGAATCTTTGGATTTGGGAAAGGGGTAAATGATTTTTCCCCATGAAATGGGTTTTTGTTATTTCATCATCTGGTGCATTTTTTATTCCACAAAATTAACCTCTTTTTTCCTATTTTTCCCGGTTGTGATTTTGATTTTGCTTCTCTTTTACAGAGATTGGGAGGTTTATCGTATTTCGCGGGTGCAGAGAAGAAAGATGAGAGGGTTCTCGTCCCTGATTTGGGGTCCTTAACCAGCGTATATGATAGGTGTGTGGCTTTATACTTGAAAGCTTTAAATTAGGTTCATCAATGGATTCTCGTTTGCATTTGGTAGTTCTGGTTCTTTGTTATATTTAGGGGCATATTTCATATTGTTAAAATGAGTTTTGGGGTTCCAGGGCTCGCGAATTGTTCTATTATTTGAAAGGAGGGCAAGTAGATTACGGTGAAGAACACAGCAAGGCTTGTGGGCACTCGCAGTTTGGACGAATTTATGAACAAGGTTAACAAGATTTCCCTGCTTTATGTTTATATTGTTCTCTATTTCCAATTTTTTTTTTTTTTTTTTTGTTTTTTGGGAAAAGAAATTGAATTTGTAGTTGGTATATAGAATTTGAAGTGCATTTTGATTGTTTGTAATTCGGGATTCAGGGCATTACCCTGAATGGGACGAGAACCACCCTATTCACTTTGTTGGGCATTCAGCTGGAGCACAAGTTGTTCGTGTATTGCAGCAAATGCTTGCTGATAAGGTTAAGTCCTTTCTCCATATGCGATAAGCACAACAGTAACTAGTCTTTTTTAATGTTTTTTTCTTTGTTGATATGCTTGTATTTATATGTTCATGGTGATTTTTCAGGCGTTCAAGGGATATGAGAACACGAATGAGAATTGGGTATTGAGCGTTACATCTTTATCTGGGGCGTTCAACGGGACTACAAGAACCTACTTAGATGGAATGCAGTGAGTTCCGTTTCATGAAACTTTGTTTTATAGCTTTGAAGTGCTCTATCCATAAATCTCTTGAATTTCAATAGTTTCAGTTTGATTATATAAATCTTAAATTGTATTTCCTTTTTTGCTTTGAGATGATGCTTTAAACTATTAAACACCAATTATTTCATCTTCCATGGACATTACTCCCTCCAAACTCCAAATTCTGCATCACTCACTGGACTAAATAATTGACGGTTGCTAAAATTTTCACTGGTTTCAAATTTTATTTCAGGCCAGAAGATTGGAGAACTTTGAAACCTATTTGTCTGCTACAGCTGTGCCGTTTAGGAGTAATATTGTATGATTGGTTGGATATTCTGTGGCTAAAGTCCTATTACAATTTTGGGTTCGATCACTTTAACATGTCATGGAAGAAAATGGGTGTTTGGGGTCTTGTTGATTGCCTTCTGGGAAATGCAGGTCCATTTGCTTCAGGTGATTGGATCCTCCCGGATCTTACTCTTCAAGGATCCATGCAACTTAACCACCATCTACAGACCTTTCCCAACACGTTCTATTTCAGCTATGCAACTAAGCGTACCAGGAAAATCATGGGTGTCACTGTGCCTTCTGGCATACTTGGAATCCACCCATTGCTTTTTATCAGAGTGTTGCAGATGAGTCAATGGCGTCATCCTCAAGATGTCTCTCCGCCATATAAGGGCTACAGGTTTGTTTCTAAACATTGTATAGTGTCATGTCAATTTCTCCTTATTACTCAAGGGTTTGATTTTGATGAATTCTCCATTACTTTGATATCATGCTTGGCTTAGAATACTCATGATATTTGGAATAAGCTGCCTTACATGACTCTTTCAAATATTGATTTCTCAAAGACTAGCACAGAATTCTTTGGAACCTAAACATTCTACTATTTTCCTCTATGATACAATTACTTTAGACATTAAAATTTTGATTGTCATTTTAAACAGAAATTCAGCCTTGTTGAAACGACAAGGTTATAACTTGAATCAAATTACATCATGATTCACACCTTGTGTAAATTCATGTGCAGGGATGAGGATTGGCAGGAGAATGATGGGGCACTCAACACTATATCTATGACTCACCCTCTTATCCCAGTTGAACACCCAAGCCGGTTTATTGTGAACTATTCTGACTGCCAACCATTGCAACCAGGCATCTGGTTAGTATACTTCTCTCTGGTGTCACACTTTTTTACCCTTTTCAGGCTACTGGCTTTTTATCTTCATTAGCATACCGTAGTCACTGACCAAATCATGTTTACAAACTTGAGCATAAAGTTTAATCATGCAGACTATGGTTAAATTTAATATTATTTTTAATTTTTAGTTGAGAACTTTCAATGCCAGCACTTAATTTCATCATAACCATTGTGAAAGAACATCGTGTCCTAGGTTTCAAATTCATTGTAAATTCTAAATACCTGACTTTCTGTGTTCAGTTTATGCTATGCGATTTGACCAATTTCAGCAGGTCCTTATAATATTTCGTGAAAGAACGTCATGTCCTAGGTTTAAAATTCATTGTAAATTCTAAATACCTGACTTTCTGTGTTCAGTTTATGCTATGAGATTTGACCGATTTCAGCATGTCCTTGTAATATAATTTGTAAGTTATCAAGTAGGAGAGGAGGAGGAAGTTTGACTTCTAACTTGGTCAAACTTTAGAATCTATCAGCCAATCAGCCAAATGCCATATATAATGCCAAAACTGAAAAGGTGTCTTTAGTTGTGGTGAATCTTTGTTAAGATTTAAGTTGAAAAGGTTCATATGCCTGGTTATTCATCTTGTGATTATGGAAGTTCCATTTCCTAGGCAGTGCAAAAAGAAAGGGAAAGAAATGAAGAATCTAACTTCGCTTAGGTAGAGGTGTGATAAAATCTGAAGAAACAAAGAATCTAATTTCCTAGGCAGTGCAAAAAGTAAGGGAAAGAAATGTAAAAATATGACTATGGAAACAAGTTTAATGTCAATAATCTCTTCTAAACATACTAACTAGGGTTCAACTTCTTGTTGAAAATTTTCAAGAATTTACTGCCAAAGTTAGCTTTCTCCTTATCTTCAACACTGTCTCATGAGCAATTATCTTTGGCATTGATTAACGATTCTTTTGTGAGCTAACTTAGAGGTGTCATTTATTTGATGCAGGTACTACAAGATTGTGGAAGCAGATCACATATTCTTCATTGTGAACCGGGAAAGAGCAGGGGTTCAGTTTGATCTGATTTATGACAGCATTTTTGAACGTTGCAGAAAGCACGTATTTAGGAAAACTCCACAAACTTTACCAAACGAAGCCCCATAATAGCAATCAATTGCCCAGCTACACTACAAATGGAACAGAAAATTATCTTGTCCAGAGAAAAAAAAAAAAGAGAATGAAGAAGAAGAAAGAAAACAAGAGAAATTATTAGAAAGGGACTATGTTGCCTTGGTACTCCTCTGACCTCCTTTTTTTTTGGGTCTTGTAAACGTAAATTTTACTTGCATTTTGCTCTTTTCCCCTTTTATTTCTTAGAATCAAATTGTCTAGTTTGTACTTTGGAATAGACATTCCTGTACAAGTGCACTTAAATTTTCTTTTTGGTTAGGAATATGAATTAATTTCCTTGTAATAAGGTTGGAACTTCATTAGTGTGTTTTTTGGTCTCTTGTTTTTTTTTTTTTTTTTTTTTTTTTTTTTGGTATTCTAACAAAAAAAGGGTGGATGTAGATAAACTAATGAATTCAAAAAGTAGAAATCTTGTGCTAATTTAATTATCGCAGCCTTTGATTTTCCTCTTTGCCTGGGAACATAAGAATGATTTTCTTCTACAGACTACAGAAGACAGGTTAGTTGAAGCCCGTCAGGGAGGGCCCAAAGCTGTACACTGGTTTTTGTTAAAGAGTGTTGAGCCCACCATCAAACACAAAAAGAGTATGTGTATGATTAGCCCTCTGTCAATAACCCTCTGTCAATAAAGTATAAGCCTGGACTGCGAGAGGATGACCCAGTGCTAAGTTTGGACCATCCCTCTTTAGTTGGGTTGAGCTATTATTGGGCCTGAACGAGACTAATGATCGGTAGGAAAAAATAAGAGAGGAAAGAAAAGTTAGAAAAAGTATAAAAGTAGATGAAGTGTAAGAGTGAGAGAAATAGACGAGAAGAAAAGAAACAATTGACCTATGGCGATGGGATCTGCTACATCCACCGCAAAAACTGGTGGCTTCAGACCCATTTTTGTCTTCTTGCTATTCTTTTTTGTCTTTTTCTCGCAAAATCTACTATTTTTTTCGCCCCAATATATGTTAGAGTGCATTATTTTTTATCTAATTAAATAAAGTTCAACTCTTCTACCGTAAAAAAAAAATAAAAATTTGTGAAGTAGCACTTGCAATACACAATTAAAATATAATATGGTCTTTATTAAATATCAAAATTTAAGAAGTCTAAATCTATATGCAAAAATAATGTATTGCAAGATTTATAGTACAATTTTTATGACTGATGAGTCAATTTTATCAAATAATTATTTTTTAAATTTTAAATTAATAAAATAATTAAAATTTAACAAATATAGTTTAATAAAGTTCATAAATATTCAATTTTTTTTTAATAATTTAAATCAGTAACATAAGAAAAAAAAATTGAAGTCAAAATTGTTTCAAAAAATAAACTGTAACATATAAATTAGAAAAAAAGTATGAATTTAATCTTTTTGACTGTGGATTTAGCAATTCACATTATCTTTGTAACATTTGTTTGATAAAAGATAAGATGAATGTGAGAGAAAATAGGAAAAAAAGAAAGTCAAAAATAACAAAAGATATGAAGTCTGGCTCAATTGATTCCCAGTTGCTCTGTATATTCATATATATAGATGAGTACTCTGTATATTCATATATATAGATGAGTACAGAGTAGTTTAAATTCCATTATTTGAATATATACAAGAATTCAAATATTTAAACATCTACTAACAGAATACAAATCTGCAGTGATTCACTAGATAACTATAGCAAGAACTAGATAACAGCTGTAACAGATTTATCTTGATGAGATGCTGATTTATCGGAGCTGATATGTCTAACACCCCCCTTCAAGGTGATGGGAAGATCTCGAACCATCAGCTTATCATGAAGGAGCAAAAATCTGGCTGAAGTGAGACCCTTTGTAAAAATGTATGAAGGTTGAGCTGCTGTCGAGATGTAACCTGCTTGTATATCTTTGTTAAATATCTTCTCCCTGATAAAATGATAGTCGACCTCGATATGTTTGGTACGGGCATAAAATACAGGATTAGAAGATAGAGCCAAAGCACCAAGATTATCTACCCATAGACAGGGAACATTGGTTAGTGGTATGTGCAGTTCTTGAAAGAGCATACGAAGCCAATAGAGTTCAGCCACAGTGAATGCCATAGACCTGTATTTCACTTCTGTGCTTGATCGTGCTACAACAGGTTGCTTCTTGGCTGACCAAGAAATAAGGCAGGGACCAAGATATATACAATAACCCGATGTGGACTTCCTGTCATCAGGAGACCCTGCGCAATCAGAATCACAAAAACCATTAAGTTGCAAGGAGCCCTTGCTGAAGTTGAGACCAAACTGTAAGGTGCCCTTTGGATACCGCAACACTCTCTTAGCTGCTACTAGATGGTCAGTGGTTGGGTAATGTAAGAATTGACATAGCTGGTTCACACTGAAGGATATGTCAGGTCTGGTAAGAGTGAGATACTGTAAAGCTCCAACCAAAGTTCTATATTCAGTAGGATCATTGAGGGAATCCCCTGAAAATTTAGAAAGTTTTGAACCTGAGGTGCAAGGTGTGGAAGCTGGTTTAGCACCAGCCATCCTTGTACGATTCAATAAATCAGTAGCATACTTTCCTTGACTGAGATGGAGACCTTATGATGTTTTGGTGACCTGAATTCCCAGAAAATAAGAGAGGGGACCAAGGTCTTTGACAACAAACTCAGCACTAAGTTGAGTAATAAGATGATCAATGGAAGAAGAGGAATTACTTGCAACTATGATGTCATCAACATAAATAAGCACATAAACAGAAATGCGATTCAAATGGAATGTAAAAAGAGATGTATCAACTGTAGAGCCATTGAACCCGAGAGCAAGTAAGGCTTGTGACAATCTCAAAAACCAAGCTCTAGGAGCTTGTTTGAGTCCATAGATGGACTTATGTAATCTGCACACATGATCAGAGAGATGAGGATCCTCAAACCCTTTAGGTTGCTCCATGTAAACCTTATCTTCAAGAAAACCATGTAAAAAGGCATTAGAGATGTCAAGTTGCTTGATAAACCAGCCATGATGAACAGCTAATACTAGTACCAATCTAATTGTGGCTGGTTTAATAACATGGCTAAATGTCTCATTAAAGTCCACCCCATCAATTTGATCAAATCCTTTAGCCACTAATCTGGCCTTGTAACGATCAATACTCCCATATGATTTTTGTTTGAGCTTAAACACTCACTTATTCCTGACAACTTGCTTATGGCAAGGTCGTGGACATAAAGTCCAAGTTTTGTTGGCTATGAGGGCATTGTATTAAGCCTGCATAGCATCAAGTCAATGCTGGTTCTTCACTGCTTCCTTATAGGTTTGGGGTTCAGAAGGTAAAGTGATGGTAGAGAGGGCTTGGAGAGGATATTTG
This sequence comes from Bretschneidera sinensis, assembly GCA_023935145.1. Taxonomy (NCBI): domain Eukaryota; kingdom Viridiplantae; phylum Streptophyta; class Magnoliopsida; order Brassicales; family Akaniaceae; genus Bretschneidera; species Bretschneidera sinensis. The sequence continues at coordinate 63,819,244 of CM043705.1, forward strand.
ATGGAGTAGTAGAGATGGTAGTCAGGAAATTATCTAGGTTTGGAGGAATTGGTCATGGATCGTGTAATGATTTAAGTGGAAGAGGAGGCAGACAGATTTATGGTGGTGAGAGGAGTGGAATTAGGTGAAGGAAGTTGGAAATCAGGTGAGGAGGAAACAGGTGGGGTTTCAGAGATAAGATCATTATAAAGAGCAGGTGGAGAAGGAACAGGTTGTGTTGCTGAGATGAGAGCATTATGTGAAGCAGGTGGGCTTGTGTCATTGAAAAAACTAGGCTCAGGTGAGACAAATGAGGGTGATGTATCAAGAGAAGAGGTTGTGACAGTGAATTTAGGAGGTGTAATAATAGGAAAAGAAGAAACTGAATTATAAGGCAATGGATCAGAGGGAGAACTTGATTGTGAGGCACTGACAGAGGAAGAAAAAACATCATGCAAGGGTGAGGAAGCAGCAGCTGGAGCCCATGTATCAGAAGCAGGAAAGTTCACTTCATCAAAGATGACATGTCTGGAGATGTAAAATTTCTGAGAAGTTAAATTCAAGCATCGATATCCCTTTTAATTTGAGCTATACCCGATAAAAACACACTTGGTGCTTCTAAATGCTAATTTGTGGGGTTGATAAGGTCTAAGCAAAGGGTAACATGCACAACCAAATATCTTTAAGAATGAGCAATCTGGTAGTTTGTTAAATAGGGTGAAGAATGGTGACTGATTGTTAAGGACAAGTGTAGGAAGCCTATTGATGACATATATAGCAGTGAGAAAAGCATAAACCCAGTAACATGATGGAAGATGGGATTGAGCTAAGAGTGATAAACCTGTGTCGGTAATATGCCTATAATTTCTCTCTGAAATTCCGTTTTGCTCAGAAGTATGAAGACAAGTGAGTTTATGTAAAATTCCATTGGTAGAGAGGAAATTTTTGAAAGCAGTGGAGAGGTATTCTCCACCATTGTCAGTCATTATTTGTTTGATCTTTCCAGAGAATTGAGTTTCAACTAGTTGTTTAAACTTAAGAAAACAAAAGAGTACTTCAGATTTGAATTGCAAAGGAAACAACCAGGTAAATCTGGAAAAATCATCAATGAATATAACATAGAGGTTACATCCACTGACAGAAGCAACTAGAGAGATCCAAACATCTAAGTGTATTAACTCTAGAGGATGTGTAGATCTGTTATTGAGCTCGGGAAAGGGAAGTTTGTGACTCTTAGCAACTTGACAGGACTCACACAGATTATTCTGTTTTACAAGACCAGAAATAGGAAGCAAAGCGTCACGGATGACCCTAGCAACTGTGGACTCAGAGGCATGAGCTAATCTGGAATGCCAAATATTGATTGGAGCTTTGACACCTTGTAAAGCAGTGAAAGAGGAAATGCGAGCAGCTTTAGGATTAGATTTCTTAAGTTTCAGCTGCTTGAGATACATGGGATACAGTTAAGCTTCACCCTGCCCTTGAAGAAGTATTTCCTTGGTCTGTAGGTCCTTCACTAAGAAATGAGATGATGTGAGCACAAAGCAACAGTTATTGTCATTGCAAAATTTCTAGATGGATAAAATATTGGAAGATGCATTAGGGCAATGTAAGATATTGTGTAAAAGAAACTTGTTTTTGGAGTTAAGAAGCATAGAAGAACCAGTGTTGGTGATGAGCAGGCCTTCTCCATTGCCCACTGTGACCTGATCATTGCCCTGATAAGGCTATTGTTGCAGGATCAAGTTATCCAATTTAGAAGTAATGTGGTTGTTAGCACCACTATCAAGATACCAAGGCTATTCAACTTTTTGTGTGCCATGAGTGTGGGCTGCCAACTAAGCTGGTGGATGTCGACCCTGGTAAGAAAAATCCATCATGTGATAACAATCAAGGGTCTGGTGGTAATTTTTGCCACAGATTTGGCAATGTATTCCAGACCATTTTGGATGTTGTCAATCCATAGATTGTGGAGAAGATCTTCTCACTAAGAGAGGCATTTAACCATGCCAAGACAAATTGATCTTTCTTCTGCCAAATCAAGTAATCCGGGTTGAGATCAGAAGTAGATTTCCCAGTGGAATCAAGAAGATATTGAGAGGGACAGATTTCTGACCCATCAACAATGCTTAGTAAGTCATGGCTTCTAAGCACAGGAATGAATTAGGTAGTCCAATTCAGATAATTGGTTCCATCTAGTTTGACAGAAACCAAAGAGGTAATGTTTGGGATAACAAAAGAGGGATTGGATGAGGCCATATAGGATCGAGTTGCGTGAGCAATTAAATTGCTATGATACCAAGTCAAAAATAACAAAAGAAATGAAGTCTGATTCAATAGATTCCCAGTTGCTTTGTATATTCATACATATAGATGAGTACAGAGTAGTTTAAATTCCATTATTTGGATATATACAAGAATTCAAATATTTAAACATCTACTAACAGAACACTAACAGAATACAAATTTGCAGTGATTCACTAGATAACTATAGCAACAACTAGATAACAGCTGTAACAGATTTATCTTAATGAGATGCTCATTTATCGGAGCTGATATGTCTAACAAAGGACAAAAAGTTACTTCTTTTCTTTTCTTTTTATACCTGCAATTTAAATTTTGAATGAAAACCTCAATACTCTCATTTTCTTTCCTCTCTCCTTTTTTTCTTTTACCAATCACAGTATGCAAAAGTTTTCCTAATCTACCCTCCCCATGGTAAGTTAGCAATATTAATATTCATGAGTGATGAACCCAAAAACAAATTGTTTGGAGTTGGAATTTTTATCATCTCTGCTGCGAGATTTACGCAACAAAACACATAAATGCACTAATTGAGGACTTGTCAAGCGACCATGAGTTTGCATTCTTGAAGTTGATACACTTTTCAGCCAATCCTTGGGTACATCTGTTGCAGTATTTTTGCAGGAAGTTAGTCCCCAATATAGTTATTTGTTAAGATATTTTGCATTTCGATTTGATTTAAAAACTTATTTTGGTTCAAAATATTTTGGAACGATTTTGAAAAGAAAGAAAAGTAAGATTTAGTTCACGATATGGAAGGTACAGTCGATGAATTTTTTGACTCATTTTATAGGTTATTATATAAAAGTGCTTGTTAGAGTTTAAAAACAGACTGTTTAGACGACTTTTGTATTCTTCATTTTTAATAGTAAATTTTTTTGCTCTCGCCTGTGAACGTAAACTTAAACCAGCCGAATTAAATAAATCTTGTGTATTTTATTTTTATGTAATTGTTTTAATTACTGTTTCGCTATTTTTATTTAGTTATCTTTTTTGATTTGGTTACAACTTGACAAACATGCTACGGGACTCCTAAATAAAAGGGTTGTTTCCGGGAAGGGAAAAGCCAAGAGGTCTTTATGTCAATGTCAGTAACCGGATGGCCTTCTTTGATCCAAACGATGTCAAGCTCTAATCAAGTGCTTTGCACTTGAAAAAATGAAGCAGAACATAGATTTCCAGCTGCTGATATTTTAAGGACCTTGTGTACGTTGTGTATGATAAAAATTGAATGCATTTATAGAGTTTCCCTATGAAGTACTGATGGTAAAGGAACAGAGTGCATGCACTTCCCCAGCTTGCGATGTGTTTGGAGGGGATTGATGGGGAAGAGATCCGATATTATAACAGCGTTAGAAAACTTTTTATAGAGGGAGAGAAAGGGGATTAGAGATTTGGAGGGTCTCAATACCACATTCCTTTTGAAATTCAAATTTTCATACCCTCCGATCCGAGTGATTTGGAAAGTGAAAGGAATGAGATTTATTATTGCTTTACAGTATCTTTCCCCCTTCCCTTTTTAACTAAATAAGAGACATATACTTAACCATCTTCTACTCTCTCATTCTTTCTTTTAACATTCAAATAATGATAGGGTAACCATGCACCCTACCTTTCCTTCCATCCTGTCCCGTCCCATTGCATTTCTTTCATTTTCATTTTCTTCCAGACTCTCAAACACAGTATTAGCATACTGGATTACCGAGGGCTCCTGTGGTAGTAGATATGAAGCTTTTTTTTAAAGGAAAAATAAAGCAAAAAGATTAAATTGATCGAAAAAACAAAAAGTGCTGGAGGCTGTACTAGCAACCGGGCAAGTTAGCCCAAGTGGTCACTATCCCTTGTTGTCAAATGTAAAGGGTAAGAGAGACTAACGGCAGATTTCTTGTAAGGAAATTTTTTGGAATGTTAAAAAAGAAAAATTTGTTTATGAGAAATATTTGATATAAAAGTTATTTCACTCTTAAATTAAAATAAAATCTATTTTTTTATATCATTTAACAGTGAAATAAACTTTTATGTCATTATACTATGTCAAACAATAAAAATTAAAAGTTTTACGAATACAAATGCTTACCTGTCAATTGGAAGAAATCCAACCTAAGACCATGATGACTAAAGGTGAAATTAAATCAGTTCGAAGATCTTATGATAAGAAAATCGTGTTTGTTAATCAAAGGTTCTTTTTTTTTTTTTAAAAGAAAGAAAGCGATATAACATACATTGAAAAAACAAATTACATCTGCTCTCAACTCTAGGATTCATGTTAAACAATTCTACTATTCATCGATGCATGTTAACTCCAAGTTGAAGCTCATGAGATCTACAGAGATATCCCATGGTTTATTCAATTAGCTATATTAGTCGTAACGTCAAAAGTTGTGTCCATTAATAAGACATTAAAGATATGAATTAAAGATATGCATTCATATGTAAACAATATTGCTCATGTCAGTTCCAAATGAACTTGACTACATCTTAAGATAAATCTGATAGTACTGAAATTTTATCCTTAAAATACATATACTCAAACTTATAATAATAAATAGATAAATAAATAAATAAATATTAAATATAATAATTTAATATGGTTGGATATCTTTCTTTTCTATACCATCAACAAGTTCAAAATCTTGTCTATGGTAATAAAGAAGTGTACAAAGATTCTTATTCAATAATTAGTTTCATCCTTAATAACACGAAGTTGTGTCGATAAAAATTCCAAAAAAATAAATTAATGACAATAATAAAGTCTAAAAATTATCTCACAACGGACTAAATTAACTCTATATATCCGTTATAACTTAAAAAAGTTGTGTCCATTAAAATTTTAAAGAGATTGATATTTATACACAATTAAACAATACTGTTCAAGAACATGTGTGAGTTTCAATATAAAGACTAAATCTTAAGATAAATTTAATGGCAATAATGAAATCCACAAAGATATCACATGGCTTATTGAATTAGTTTTATCCATATTAACTTAAAAAATTGTGTCAATTAAGATTCCAAGGGATTTTTGTACACAGTTAAGAAAACAATTAAACAACACTCCGTCCCACATTGTTTGTTCATTTTGAAAATTTGATTTTTTTAGATATTTTCTTAAATTAAAATTTTGAAAAAACTAATATACTTTATAAAGGTATATTTGAAAAAAAAATATAATAATTTATTAATTTAAAATTAATTATTTAATTAGTTGAATAGTGCAATAAGACAATCAATTAATATGAAACATAGAGAATAGTATTTATGGATACATATTAACTCCAAAGTGAAGCATATGAGATATTAAGATAGATTTAACGGCAATAATAGTTTAATTACAAAGATATTAGGAGTAGATGGCCTACTCAATTAGTTTTATCCGTCATAATTAACTTTAAAATTGTGTACGTCAGTTAAACAATAATGTTCATAGATGCATTCCGAAATTAAGTTGACTAGATCTTAAAATAAATTTGATGGTAATTCTGAAAGCTAAGCTACAAATATATCACATGAATCATGCAATTAGTTTTATCCGTAATAACTTAAAAATTCATGTCAGTTAAGATTTCAAAGGAATATTTCTGCATAATTAAATAGAAATATTCACAGGGACATGTCTTTATACATCCGTCTTAACTTAAAAGATTGTTTCTTTCAAGATCTTAAAAATATTTTGTTTTATATAATTAAACAATATTGTTCTTGGACATATGTCAGTTTCATAGTAAAATTGACTAGACCTTACGATAAATTTGATTACAATAATAACATCTAAAAAGATTTCATACGGTTCATTCAATTAACTTTTTCTATAATGACTTAAAAAGTTGTGTCGATTAAGATTTTAAAAATATATTTGTGCACGGTTAAAAATATTATACACGAAGGAAGATCTCTGTAGTGCAATGGTTTAATCTACGATGTAGTATGTGTATTAATTGATACAAAAGTGAGCCATGCCAATTCGATAATTTTCCACAAGTCATAAGAGTTGAATCCCATTCCCCTTCGGACAATCCAAAACATAAGTGAAGGGGAGAGGGAAAACACCCTGATCTTTCAATCTTTGATAAAGATGAATAATTAGATTCTAAAACTAATTAACAAAACAGGAAAAACGAAAGCCAAAAATTAAAAAGAAAAAAAAATCTAATAAAATATCGCAGGTTGCATGTGTAACCATCAAAGGGCACGTGAGATTCTCGCCGACAAAAAGTCAAAAAACCATATGGGTGTAGTTAAATTGGTGCAACAAAAGTCATGTGTTGGCAACCGAACTTATTTCTTACATAAACAGCAGAAGCATCAGCGCAAACCATGTAAACTAATGATCATGTTCCCAAACCTTAAAAAGATTTCATGCAGTTCGCCAAATGGGAAGATAAATGACAAACTGCAATAAACAAGGACTCGGAGAGTGGTTTTCTTGTCATGAGCCATTTTTAATTTATTTTTTGTTAAGAAGTCAAAGGTAATATGCAGATATTGCAGCAGATCTATACAAAACACAGCCATGCTATTCTTTATATGCTTGCGTACATAGAATCATCTAGCATGTAATTATTAAATAAGCTAGAATAATTAAATAAACGAACAATTCTCCTCGATTACATAGATTTTGTATAATAGATTAAATCAATCGTAATGTATTATCACTTCAGATAATTTAAAAATTTATTAGATAGTTGAAATTTTAAAACCTATAAATAATTTTTTTAAATGGTAAAATATAATTACTCTAGTTTATAATCCACATGTCTGTTAGTCATGGCTACTCAACCAATATAGTTATCTCGAAATATGAGAGATAAGATCTCCTTGTCAATTGAGAAAATCTCAACAAAAAAGAAGAATTTATCCCAAAATATTATTGAGATTTCGGAATAAGAGTTAATTTACCTTACATAAGATGATGTAATCTCGAAATATAGGTGGATAATGTTTATCCACAATTTGAATTTTAAAAGAGGTAGTTATTAGGGGCGAGATGAAACTAAAAATCTCTATAAATAAATGAGAGGATCTTATTGTTAAACAAGTTGAACCAATAAAAAAAACAGTCACCATTGAATATGCTAATTTTCTTCAAATTTCTTCTTTTTATTCTTTCATTCTCTTCCCGAAAACTTCTTATTTCAAAGAGAAATCCAAATATATAAATCAAACAATGTAAAATAGAATCTAATCAAGAATTTTACTATATAGGCAACACAAAATGGGTCAAACTTGGATATATATTTTTTTCTTTTATTATCATTGAATGAAATTTGGCTTTTATCATTTTTTTTTATAAAAAAATTGGATGCTTTTAAAGGAGGAGGATTAGTTAGATCACAATGTAACCAAATCCCTTTTCTGTCATTTTAAAATAAAAATTTATTTCCTTTTATTTTTCCATTATCTCTATTTCAAACATATATAGAGAGAGATCAAGAATTTCTATCCTCTAATCATCTCTCTCTTTTATTAATCATAACATGATCAATAAGTGATATAACCATTTAACAAGGTCGAGGCCCATTATTTAAATTTTTAACTTTAAACATGAACTTGGATCTAAATTATTTTTTCAAGTAAAAAAATAATGCAAAAAGTGATTTTTTTTTTAGAAACAAGTAATTTTATTGATTGATCAAAAGCATAACATCAACAGAATAACATTAAACCACCACCTCTATGCACTTCTCAGTGCTTCCCAGCAAAACATAAACATTGTTAAAAACAGATGATCAATAGACTCACCCTTCTTCCTAAAAAAAAAGCACAAGTCTTCATCATCACTTAGAGATTTCCTTTTGATCAAGATTTCCTTCAGTGGCACCCCATTTTTTAGCATCTGCCAACAAAACATTAATTCTATCTTTGTCGGTACTAAGCCTTTCCATACCAAGCTTTCTGGCACCATTTCCACACTTTTGTTTTCCTCGATTGCTTTCCAAACAGACCTAGTACAATACCTCCCTTTAGAATTCTATTTCCAAACCAATTTATCTTTCCTCCTATCACAAATCACCGCCCTATCCAACATTCTTATCAAAACATCCCATTGTTGTTTCCCACCCAAACAAACTCCTTAATTTAAAGTCCAAATTCCAAAGTCGGTTTTGCCACCTCACAAACTCTGCTATACTCCCCTTTTTATTCCCAACAAGTGCGAAAATTCTTGGAAACACTGACTTTAGCACCATTCCATCTATCCATGTATCATGCAAGAAATTTAATTTAACACCATTTCCAACTATACACCCAAATCCCCTTCTCAAAATCTCACCAATTACTTCCTGTCTTTCCACACTATAGAATGTTTTCCTGAATCCTTCCAGTTTGGCATCAAACTGGACACATTGTTCCCAAATTTGCCTTCAATCACCTTTTTCAATGACGCGTCTGATTCATTCCCCAACCTCCACTGTCATTTCCCCAACCTCCAATGCTATGTCGCTATTAGGATTCGAACTGAGATGTTTTAGCTCTGCCTCCAATGCTATGTCGCTATTAGGATTCGAACTGAGATGTTTTAGCTCTGCTTCCTAAAGAACAGCGTATCTATCAATTTTACTATAACAAATTGCTCAAAATTATAATAATTTATTTTTATTTAATCGTTGAGATTGAAAATGTAAATTCAATGCAATTTTAGAAAAATTTGATTAATGAAAACGTTTTGAAACTTCTCAATAATTGGTCTCCATGTTTCCTTTGCTTTAGGATTTGCTCCTAGTAAAAAACCCAAGAATCGGAATGGTAACTTCTCAGTCTTACGCTTTAGATCCCTTGCCCACTGCCCAATAACATCTTCCAACCTTACAATCCCAACCAATTAACTTTTTAAAAATTTGATTTTCAAGCCCGAGGATATCTCAAAGTGCATTTGAGAACCCTTTTCACCTTTCTAACTTCCCATTCATCTATACTACAAAAAATAATAGTGTCATCTGCAAATTACATATGAAAAATAGTCACCCCACTTCTTTCAAAAAGTGATTTCAGTTTGTTATTGTACTTGAAATGGAATTCGTCAAGAGTTTTGAATATGATATCTGTTTCATTAGTAATGTTCACAAGAGAGATCTATCTTTTTTTTTCAAACTGTAAAGTGGTATCACGAGCTAGTTTGTGTATATTATATTATGTTCACTTCTCTGAACAGATCAAAAGCATGTCATCCAAGTCTAGTCTAAATAATTTTCAAGGAAAATATGTGGTATGACTATCGCAAATATAGAGATTGGAACCAACGAATCACAAGCTCTCTACCATTTCACCCTCACCGCGATGGTTATATCTATGCTTCCATTCATTCATCTACCATTGACAAGACCAACAATTAACTTTGCTTCAACTTATTAACATTTATGTTTCATTTGGAATCAAATGAAAATATATTTCATTGCATTTGCAAATGAATTTTCATGTTTGATTTTCTTATATAAAATTGTAAACCTCTATTTAAATTGTTGGGATTTTCTTCTCTAAAATCCATCTATTCAAATAGTAGGTAAAAAACACTACAAATATCAAGAACACAACAATTTAACGTAATTCGATAGCCTCTTTGTTTACGTCCACAAATAAAACCCACAAGTTTATTAATATTTAATTAGCATTTTAGGAAGAGTAAAGTTGTTAAACTCTTACAACCTCACAACTCGAAAGCCTCAATACACCTAAAACTCTCAACCTAGCTCTAGTTGTAAGCGATCTCTCTATTTGATAACCCAAACTCAAATAGACCAAAAACTCTTATCCTCGCTTTAATAATAAACCCATATGATTTACAATGTATATTGAAATTATAAGTGTGCTTCAAACCTTCTTTAGAACCATTTTATATAAAATAATTTTCCTAATACTAATAGAAAAAGAACAACAACATAAGAGACTATTACTCTTACTAGAACAAACAACCATCTAATATGAAACTATTACTTCTTCTATTAGAATAAACAGCTATAAAATAGGAAACCACCTTTTTCAAACCAATTAAAAGTCTTCTTTGTGGAGATTTGAACCAAAATCCCAACACAAATCTCATACTTAAAATTTTAATTTGAAATAAACATAATTTAATCTAATGTATAGATTCTAAACGTCATTTTTGTTTAATATATGTAAGAGAGTTTTGTTAAACATAATTTTTTTCTCTATTTTGTGAAATTTATTTGTAAATTATATCAATTTTGATAGTATTTGCAACATGCTAACTCAATTCTATAGTGATTCATTTACAAAAGAATTATTCCACAAAATTTATAGAATTCATTTGTTCTAAACATACTCTTAATATTTTTATTGCTATGAAACTACTTGCAAGTATATTAAGATAGAATGCATAAAATTAAAATAGATAAATTTAATAAGTATCAACTAGTTTAATTGATAAAATCGTTTGTTCGTTGCAAAAATGATCTAACATTGAATCTGAGTCATACTAGAAGACAAAACAACTGTTGGTGGTACCTAGTAGTTTTTTTTTTAAATACTTGGTAGTACTCAATAAAACACTGCATACACTTAATTATTTTCCATACTTATTACTTTTGGTAAGTTAACTGTTGGGATTTTGGCTCAAATCTCTAGCTTTTAATTGGTTTGAAAAAAACGATTTTCTATTTTATAGTTGCTTATTCTAATAAGAGTAGTAGTAGTCTCCTATTGGATTGTTGGTTGTTCTAGTAGTAGTAGTAGTAGTTTACTATGTTGTTGTTCTTTTCCTAATAGTATTAGAAAAATATCTTCTATATAAATGGTCATAGAGAAGGTTTGAGGTCTACTTATAATTCTAATATACATTGTAAATCAATGAGTTTTACTACTAGTGCTAGGTTGAGAGCTTTGAGTATATTGAGGTTTTGGGTTGTCAAGTAAAGAGAACACTTGTAGTTAGAGTTAGGTTGAGAGCTTGGGTTGTATTAGGGCTTTTGGGTTGTGAGACATTGAGAGTTTAACAACTTTGCTCTTCCCAAAGTTGTAATTAAAGATTAATAAAGTTGTGGATTTGTTGGTGGACGTAGGCAAAGAGATAGTCGAACCACATTAATTCTTAGTGCTCTTACTCTTCATTTTGTTTTGCCTATTTATCGTTGTGGTTGTGTTTTTTGCCTAAGATTTGTGTATGTGGATTTTAGAGGTAAAATCCCAACAAGTGGTATCAAAGCTGTGATTTCGATAGCAAAAATACAAAAACTAAGTATGATTAATATTGAACTATTTGATGAAAGAAGATGAGTAATGATATGTGTATTAGTCTTTTTTAATTATGTTATCACTAATTTGTTGAATAATATGTTGATAGAGATTGAGTGTTTGCCATTTGAAAAAGATGAAAAAGTCATGATATTAATGGTAGACAATGAAGTTTGGATCGATGTGGAGGTTCTCGCAGTACATCCAAAGAGATATAAGTTGAAGATACCTAGTGTATTCAAGGATAAATAATTGTTTGTGAATATACCAAGAGATGAGCCAAACAATGAGATAGTGATTACTTCAAACGGTAAGTGGACGAGATGGAAAGACTAAAAAGAAGGATCTCACCAACCAAAAAGAAAGTCAAATTTGATGATGAGATGGAGAATTTGAGTCAAGGTGGAGATTGTTGAAATTTTGGCTCAAATCCCCGACTTCTAATTGGTTTGGGAAAAATTGTTTCTTATTTTATAGTGCTTATTTTAGTAGGAATACGTAGTAGTAGTTTCTTATTGGATTGTTGGTTGTTCTAGTAAAAGTAGTAGTTTATTATGTTGTTGTTATTTTCCTTATATTATTAGGAAAATATCCTATATAAAAGGGGTCCTAGAGAATACTTGATGTACATTCATAATTCTAATATACATTGTAAATCAGTGAGGTTTACTATTAGTGTAAGGTTGAGAGCTTTGAGTGTATTGGAGTTTTGAGTTGTAAAGTAGAAAAAGTACTTACAACTAGAATTAGGTTGAGAGCTTTGGTTGTATTGGGGTTTTCGAGTTGTGAGGTTTTTAAAGTTTAGCAATTTTACTCTTCCTAAAGTTGTAATTGAGTATTAATAAATTGGTGGGGTTTGTTGGTAGATGTAAACAAAGAGGTTTGTTGAACCATGTTAAATTGTTGTGTTCTTGATATTTGTTTATTTTCCCTATTTAATTATTGTATTTGTATTTTTTGTTTAAAATTTGAGTAGATAAATTTTAGAGGTAAAATCCCAATATTAACATCTCAATCAAAAGAATCCAAATTAATTATATAAGTGAAGTTACGATGGATTTCACCCAAAAAAAAAAAAAAAAGGTACATTGCAATCTATAACTAATTACATTAGAATGAAGGAACATTTATTGTTTTACCTTTATACTAATGATGATTTCTATTAGTCGTTGATAGCAGTGAACAAAATATGACCAATCTCTAAATCTTTATCGATAAACGTGGTTATTTACACAATGAGAACTGTTATATGAACTCTTTTAATTTATCACATTTTTTTACCACTCGAGTCAACTAGTAACTAAATGATATGTGTACGAATTTGATTGATAAATTGTGATTTTAACTTTAGTTAGTTTTGGAATTGTTATTCATCATTGATGTGACTGTAAAAAAATATTGCTTGAGGGTTAATTATCTTTAATTAAGCGGTACACAATGTTTACTGTTTTACCCAAAATTATATATCTTTCATATAAAATTGTGACTGTAAAAAATGATTGTTTGAAGGTTAGAACACAATGTTCACTTTTTTTTACCCAAAATTATATATCTTTCATATAAAATTGGGTCTATACATTGTATATATATCCAGATCTTAGATTTTCAACTAAAAAAGGAAATCTTGAGGTAGGGTTTGGTTAAAAAGGAAAAAAAAAAGAAACATTAATTGTGAGTCAGGGTTCATGCACTTCCCACATATCCTCTAGTCTATAGACTCTATATATACCGACTCTCTACGCAGCAAGAACGGACACTACTGAGACCATAGTTATCACTTAGCAAACATAGAAACACATTACTTTCATCGCTTTCATAAAAGAGAATATGGTGGTTGAGAAGGCGGCTAACGGTGGCAGCAATTGCTCCTCATTGTCTTCTGAAAACTGCACAAAGACAATTAGACTCTCATCCAATTCCGTTCTCTATCTTGACGTGTAAGTACATCGTTTTTGTTTTAATCTTTTCCATTTGACATTATAATGTTAACTCAAATATTTTGTTTAGATTTGAGTCATAAAATTTTCTCACTCCGTCTAACAGTGATGGTGAAAAGTATTTATATTACAAGATAATCCTATAAACCATGTGTTCTAATCTCACTTAATTACATTGTTTAGGGTTTCAACTTTTGGGATTATTCATTTGAGAAAAAAACGTATTTTTAGCCAAATTGATATATGTTTTTTGTTGTTAAACAAAATGATATATTTTAATACAATGGTTTGATTAAAAGTATTTTCCTCTTTTAAAAACTAAATTAATCCAATATTGAATTTGAATTATTTCCTTAAATCCTTTATATTTTTTTGAGGGGTTGTTTTGTAAATGGTATTATAAAGTGATTAACATGAATGTATATGCGAGTCTTCTTTTTGACAGTGGTGATCCAACATTGTTTGAGCCATACTGGAGGAAATTGAGTGACAAGTGTACTGTGGTGATCTCAGGATGTGATCTTATGAGCTACTTCAGTGACACAAGCAATGTATGCTGGTTTTTGGAGCCTCAACTGACCGATGCCATCAAGAGGCTGCATCGCGTGGTTGGAAATGCGGTATCAGACGATCTACACGTCGTGGTGGGGACCGGCTCATCGCAACTCTACCACGCTGCGCTCTACGCTCTCTCTTCCCCTGGTGGACCTGAGCCCATCAGTGTGGTATCTGCTGTTCCTTACTACTCGGTGAGCTTGATCTAAACTCCTATCGGTTGACTTAACTTGACACTACGCATTTGACTTTTTTAATGATAGATCTTGATTAGCGTTTTAATGTCAAGTCAAAGTAAAACAAATATCTAATAATGCTGCACTTTTTTTATTTTTTAATTTTATGTATCATGGACGGTGTATTATGGGTATATATATATATATATATATATATATATATATATATATTAACTTTATTTTTTGATTAAATGATATATTTGTTATTTTTCATACAAAAACTTGAAAAATGAAGACTAAAAATAAAATGTAAAATAAAATTCACTTAAACTTAAACTTTACTATTTACTCGTATAATCCATTGGTTCTCTTTACTTTTTTCGACATATATTATTTTTTATTAAATGTGAAATATATATTATTTTTATTATATATTTTTTTATTTTTAAAGATTGAAAATATTGATTTAATCGTGTCATGTGATTTAAAATTTTAAAAACAATAGAACAGAAGAAAACTCGAAACCCAGACCGTGCTCACACTTAGGGTATATAGTGTATTTTTTTTATTTAATTATGTGCAATCATTAATTGATACAACTGGTGGCATTGGCCAATAAATTTGGGCCATTATATAGCATGAGGTCTGCGGTGAAAAGACAATAGTGACCTTGGTGGTGCCATGGAACAACTTTAGGGTCCTGGGACAAAGGGACAGACATGTTCCATAAACACACATTGAGGAACAAGAAACAAACACGTACACGTTTCATGTATAGTTGGGCAAATTAAAACATGGTAACATGGACATGTCTAGTTTGAGAACTTGGGTATGGTCAACCCTGAATTCTTTGGTTGACTTTGCTAAATTAGGTTAATGCAAGAAAAAGAATAAAGAAGATTCTGATTTTGGTTAAATCATAATGTAAGTCTTTTGTTCAACTCTTTTAATTAAATAATTTTCTAAATATCATGATCAAGAAAAATTGATAATTGTGGACGAGATTGTTAATATATGTCTTCCCGATATTACTCGAGTTAACGGTCCAAACATTCTCATATAAAAAAACCATTATTTAATATGTATGAGTTAAAATGATTTAGATATCATTTGATTTAATAATAGTTTCGACTTATGGTTAAAAAATAACTTTTGAATCATTTTGATAAAATAAAAATGGACTTTAAAACTATAATGTTTGTCTTTAGTAAAACAATTTTGAAAACAATTTTTTTTAAAAAAAAATGTTTTCTTAAAAAAAATGTGTTTTTTTTTAAATTTTTTGATTATTTTCATTAACATTTAAAAAAAATACATGACTTAAAATTTTTTAAAAATAAAAATTATTTTATAAATTCTCAATCACTCCATCATCAATTTTGATGTTGTTTTATAACTGAATTTAATTGAACGATTGTACTTTTCTTCTTGTAGAAGTAATGTTTTGGTTCTTAGTTATCATATTTTTCTTATAACTATGCATATTGCTTTAATTGCAGTCGTATAAAGATGAGACAGAATTCTTGCAATCAAGGCTGTACAAATGGGAAGGTGACGCATACAGTTTTGATAAGAAAGGACCTTACATAGAGATAGTCACTTCACCAAACAACCCTGATGGTTCCATTAGAGAAGCTATGGTGAACAATAAAGAAGGGAAGCTTATTCATGATTTAGCTTACTACTGGCCTCAGTATACACCCATTACTCGGCCGGCTGATTTTGATCTCATGTTGTTCACTTTTACTAAATGCACAGGTCATGCCGGTTCTCGCATCGGGTACGTGAGCATATTTTTTTTTAAAAAAAATAGTCCCTTCATAATTTTTTAGCTTTTCAAAAAAAGTTTGCATTTAAAAGGTATTTTAAAAAAAAATCTGAAAAATTGAAGAATTTTCTACAACTTTCTGTTTATAAAACTCTTGAAAATTGATCTACTAGCTTTTGCATTCCATCCTAATTGTTTTTTTAAAAGAATAATAATAAAAATTTGGTGTTGCATAGAAATGATTGGCTGCAAAGAAAAATAAAAGGAAAAAAGAAAAAAGATACTGTCGAAAATGTGTTGCTCGGTTGGAAGTTGATATTTCGATGGCTTAAAAATTGGTGAACTAGAGAGTCACCGGAGAAAAGGGGGGTGATGCCTCCGAGGACACTCCGACGCTCTTTTCAGTATAAGGTTTTAGAGAGATAGAGAATTACAATACCAATGTTTTCAGTAATGAGCTTGAATTTATTAGGATGGATTTGTGCTTGCATACCTTGATCATTTTATAGTGTTTTGGATGAGAGGTTGCCCACGTGATTGGGATGGGATAATCCCGGAGATCCCGTCCCTCTGTAAGCAGGTATGACCGGATGTCCAAGGAGGGTCGTGATCCCTAGAATTACGCTTGCAGGTCTGTGCAGGGGTGTCCGGGAACGGTAGTGGGGTTGTTAACCGCTTGTCCACGTGTCCTCATGCTATTGGACATAAGGTTATTTGCATATTATCTTGCTATTGGACACTAGAATGTTCGCATGTCGTTTTGTCATTGGACCTAGGGCTGTCCATTTGTCATCTTGCTATTGGACAGAGGAATGTCCGTATGTCGTATTGTTATTAGATCTAGGGCCGTCCACGTGTCGTCTCGCTATTGGACATGAGAATATCCATGTGTCGCCTTGCTATTGAACTTAAGACTGTTTACATATAGTCATGCTATTGGGTGCATCAGGTACTTTATCTACTATTTTTTTAGTACATTGAACAATTTTGAAATTGAGGCTCTTGGCTCAACTTTCATGAGGATCCATCCATTTAAAAGACTCAAGTTTGATTTGTTTCTCGTAATTTTTTTTTTAAATTTAAGATAAATGTAATGTGAATCCTGACTCCTTTGATTCACTCACGAGGGCTATCCAATTAAAAGACTCAAATTTGATCTGTCTCTTGCAATTTTTTTTTTTAAATTTAAGATAAATATAATGTGAATCCTAACCCCTTTGATTCGTTTTTCTTTTGAAGTTGGGCTCTTGTTAAGGACAAAGAAGTGGCCAAAAAGATGACTAAGTATATAGAGCTCAATTGCCTTGGTGTATCGAGAGAATCCCAGATTCGAGCTGCAAAGATTCTTGGAGTGATTACTGAAGACTGCCAAAATTTTGGGTCTACTGAATATGAGAATTTCTTTGAATACGCTCATCGCCTTATGGCTGAGAGATGGGAGAAGTTGCGAGAGGCAATTAAACAAAGTGGACTTTTCAGTTTTCCTGAACAACCTCAAGGTTTCTGTAACTTCACCGGAAAGTTGAGCGAAACCAACCCTGGTAATGCAGAATATAATTTTCAGTTTTTTTCTTTGAACCAAAATGGTTTGTTTTGATGTGCGAGGAGTAGAAGATTAAAATGTAGGGTGTGTATCCTTCCCCTGATAACGATTTGTTTGTATATTTTTCTAAACGAGGGGAGAGGATTTGGAGGGGTAGACATCCGTACTCCATCAAATCCTCGGAAGACCTCATTATATCAATTCCTCCTTACTGGGGGAATATGGATGAAGAGGGTAGATGGAGGAAAGATAATCATCCAAATCCTCCTCTATTTTACGTCTGTATTCTCTGTTTACTTGATCTTCCTTCCATCATCCATAGTGTACAAGAATTTACTTTCTAAGGATTTGTTTATTTTTTTTCTCTCAAACAGCTTTTGCATGGTTGAAGAGCAAGGAGGACAGAGACTGTGCGAGCCTTTTAAAAGAACACAAGATACTATCAAGAGCTGGGGAGTTTTTCGGAGCTGATTCAGAGTACGCTCGCCTTAGCTTGATGTGCAAGGATGATGTGTTTAACCTTTTATTGGAGAGATTATCAGCAATCAAAGGGATTAATTAGTGGAAACCATAGGTTGATGAGTCGCAGTGAAATCTGAAGATTTGAATTAAGAAGAGAGTTATAGAGAACGGATATACACAGTTGTTAGAAATATAGATTACAAAAGGATGATAAAAGGTAGTAGTTTTTAAGGGATCAATTTCATGTTCTGTATGTTGGGGTTTCATGAACACTAGTGTTTTTATTAACAAAAAGAAGGATTTCATTTTCTTCAATGTATTACAAAATTACAGACTGAATCTTATTACTTGCATTTAGCATACAACATATCTGCAGAAACTATGCCATAAAAACAGCAGTTCAAGGTAAATTCTAGTAGCCCATTTATTCAGTTCAGGTTTCCTAGAATACAAGAAAGACGAGGAAAACAAAGCAACTGATCTGTCTATTCAATGTAAAAACACAACCAAGGCTTGATCTGAACTATTTGCAGCCAGTCCAGGCACCTTTCATTGAGCAATTTTTTTTTTTTTTTATCCTGTCTACAACTTTTTTTTATCGTGGTTAATGTTGGGTTAGGTGTTGGTAGCAATTGTCCCGTGACAGTGACCCATGTGGGGCTAAGTCATAGTGAAAACGTGACACTTGGAGCAAGTGTTGGCAACAATTATCCCATGGCAAAGACCCTGTGAAACTAAATCGAAACGTGATGCTTGTGTTGTTATGCAGTTTATGTGATTTGAGTTATACTCCAAATAGTCGCAAACTGAGGAAGTTCAAGCTTGGGAAGGCTCCATCTTCAATCTCGATCGGCCCACTCAACTAAAAACTCAGAAGCAATAGTAAGAGTTTTAAGCTTACTTTCTGCTTCAAGAGATAAAGAAACTAAGCCTATCATCTTCATGATAGAATCAGATAGCTTACTCGCGTGATCCTCAGAAACCCGCTTAACTCCTAGTGTGCGTAGCTGAGTTAAGGTAGTCAATTCTTTTGAAATACCACCAGCAGCATAAAAACCTCTCTAAAGTGTGGAGATTCACCAATGTGCCAAACCCCTTTTGAACTCTAATTTCACAATCACCATCCGATTTCGAAATTACAAGTTGCCTCAACCATCAAATATTCAGGATTTCAATGGGTGGTTCATCAAGTTTTCCACACATTTTTATATCAAGTGTTTGTAGTTTTTGAAGTTTACCGATACTCCTTGGAATTTCATCCAAATCTGAGTTCACCAACCCCAAATACCTCAGGTGAATCAAATCTCCCACTTCATCAGGTAAGTAGGCAATCTTACCATCCAAATCCAATACCAACAAAACTTACAATCCACACAGTTTTCATTCCCTGAGAAAGGCCTCGACTAGCGCCAGAACAAGAACGATGTTCATCAATTAGAACAGAAAGAGATCGAATCAGAAGGTTTTTGAAGTCAGGAGAGATTTCAGTACCATCATCATAAATCAATGCTCTGATAGGTGAATCCTTAGATACAGTAGCTGCAAAATCTTGTCTCATCAGTTTAAGAATGGATGATCTGCAATAGGAGCCTGGAACTTTTAGAGCAGTCCCATCATCTCAAGCTGATAAGTTCTTCAATATTCCTTTCTGCTGTGTCCTCCATAATCTCCCCAGAGCTTTCTTGTATTTTACCCTCGGCCAACAGAAGCCGAACTAGTTTTGCTTTCTCTATTGAATACCAGATCGCAACAAGTCTTGCAACAATACTACCGAGAGAAACGCCCTGCAACTAACTACCATATAATATCCTCCTATTACTAGTTAACTAACAACTTAACATTACACTATTATATAGCTATATCCTTAGCCTTTTTTCCATTTATAACAGGTTGCCAATAAGGTAGTCCATGAATTAGCTCATTTATCTTGTAATTTTTTCGAACCTAGATTTTGGTTTGGAAGAAGTCCCAAATACAAAGCGGTTTTTTTACTGTCATGATGTTAAAAAAATGGTTCTTAAAAGGTTTAAAATATGTGGCTAAAACCCCAACTCTTGGTCGTTCAATTGATAATGAGATAATGAGAGAAACAGGACCCATGATTTAATGGAAAGTTGAGAGTTTGGGATCACAAATTCATTGAATTATTATCCTTTTTGAAGAAGAATGTTTGGATTCAGCAACCTTGGTAAGCATATGAATGAGAACTTAAATAGTAGAATTTATTTTGGGACATGCATGCTTTTTCTTAATAGGCTCATGCAGCATGCAATGAAAATTTTATTTCAATGCTGATTGCACAACCTTGCAGGAAATTCCCAACAAATATAATTATGGTATCTTACAATAAATCACAATTGGAAATTGTGTTAGTTTATTCAACGAGAAAGAATACATCATTAGTAATCATATATATATATATATATATATATATATATATATATATATATATAATTGTTCATGCAAGTTTCTTTGTTTGTTTTCTATTTTTTTACTAGCCGGATTGTTACAAATTTTATAAGCTTAAAAATGGAGGAAGGTGATTATTCTTACGATGTCACATATATACTATCCAAACCAGGAAGAGGTTTTCTTATTCGGAACAATGGTGATCAGGTTAATTATTTGATTATTTAATTTCTGTTAAATTATATTTTTATTTCTATGTTTTCTATACATGTTAAATTAAACCTAGAGAGATTGTAAAGTTTATTTTGCAAAATTTTAAATAGGCTGCAGGGCTTATTTTCTATTAAAAAACTATAGGTAAAAGTTGATTGCTTGAAGGGAAAACTTCTTTTAATATATTTTTCGGACTTGCATGATAAAGGGGTACATGCATTTACAACTGGAAGTATCTTAGAGGTATTCAATGAGCGATTATCTAAAGGAGATTTTGAGGTTGTTTTTGTGTGAGTTGTTGAGGATGTTAATAAGGGCAAAGGGTTTCTCAGTAAATGTCTTCCCATGATGCCATGGAGTACAACAAAAGATAAAATGATGTCCGATAAGATCTTTCTGACATGCCATGGCTCGCTGTACTTCCCCTTTGATGGTCGAGAAACTTAGAATTGTTTGTGCCAAATGGTAAAGTGTTGGAAAGATGTGCATCACTACGTTTCAAGAACTATGGAGCTGAGTGTCATCCATCCACTGAGGAAAGGATAAGAGAAACAGTGAGGAAGCTAATATAGCACTCTAAGAACTATCTGATTACAAAAATAAGGGAAGAAGGTAAGATTTTATTTTTCAAGTTTAACTACTTTGCAATAAAAATTGTAAAATAAAATTTTACAAATTATAATACATTGCTTTTGCATATATATTTAGACTCTTTAAACTTTAAGATTTAGTGGATATCACTAAAAATGAAGCCAAGATTTTCTTTTAATTTGGGTTGAAATAATATAACTTTCATCACTCATAAAAAAAGATTTAAATAATATAAAAATGTAAATCTTTTATTGACACCTGATTTATACCAAATGCCACTTTTGTAAGTAAGTTAATTTCTTTAAAAGAAAATTGATTAAAAATGGAGAGGAATGATTGAAACAAAAAAAAAAATAGTTATAGAAAATATAGAAAATTTAACCTCATTAATAAAATCCTTAGATTTTTTTTAGAAAAAAAAAAAAGTGTTTAGTTTGCCATCTAAATAACAATAATCTTACTTAAACCACAAAAAGTAATAGCCCAAAATGACCGGTGATGGCTCCGCACCACACTGCAGGTTCATTGAATAAATAAATGAAGTGAAACACAACCAGTTGTTTACAAAATTAATTAGCTGTTCAATTTAATATGCCTTCTTTTCCTTTTTTTTAAAGAAAGAAATGTATACATGCATCTTGTAGAATTTTAATCTGGTTTCATTTTTAAATAAGCAAAATTACACCTAAAAAAAGGAATAACTAAAACGAAAAAAATTATAAATGAATAAAACCTTAAAGGCATGTTTAGAAGCGGTTTTCAAATTTTATTTCTTTATGTTTGGTAAATAATTTTTAAAAGTAATTTTTTAAATAGTTTTTAAAAAACTGATTTTTAAAAATTGTTTTATGAAAACTCCAAATTGATGTTTTTTTATATAACTTTCGAAAAATAACTATAAAATCAATGTTCATTTCTCTGTCTTATTCTTTTTCCATGATATATAAAAAATATTAAAATTTTAAAAAATAAAACAATATTAATTATTTTTAAGTACTTAATAAATATAAAAAATAAAATTAATATAGATTTTAAATTTAAACTCAAAACTAAAAATAATTACACGATGTATTAAAACAATTTTCAAAATAAGATTATCCAAACAACATTTTACTGTTTTTTGTTTTAAAAACAGTTTTCAAATTATAATTATCTAAACAAATTTTTTTAAAAATGTCAAAAAATTATTTATAATTTTTTATTTTCACAAATAAAAAATAATTTTTTTTTAACCTAAACATGTCCTAAATTTTCTCATCCCTCCCACTTCTTCTCTCCCATTCCCATCATCATCACAAGTACGATATCCACGTGCTCTGTATCTCTTTATATCTTAATCTAAATTTCATTTGTTTCTTATTGATCGTATTCTAACCCACGATTCTTTTCACCGTCACCGTCACCGTCACCGTCACCGTCTATCTTTTTGCAACTTTTTTTTACGTGTTAAACATGGATAACAACAGTTGTCAATCATACATCACCATTTTGTCATAAAAAAAAACCATACATCACCATTGTTAACTATTAGTGTACGGATATAGATTACAATGAAGACTTCTAATATAATGTTTTAAATTACATGAAAAGCAGTCTATTCTTATTCTTATTTTTCTCTTAAAAGGTACCAATTTCTGAACTTGAAGGGATGGTAGTGGGTTTTTAGTTTTTACCCTTGTTATATCGGGAGACAGCCTGAAATTACATAACAACTCAAGGAAATCTATAAGAAACTGAGACGGGAGAAAACTTTGAGATTGTGTTAGTGATGTCGTAGATAACTCTCTTTTCAATGATCGAATGATACATGATTGTATTAATAACGAGCACACAACAAAGCAGATAACAAAGTTATAATTATTCACTGACTTCTCATACGTAAAAATAAAAGCAAGATTTCAGAGATTGTACCGTCACTGAAAACGTAACAAAACCTCTCGACAGAAAAGCGAGATGTCAGGGATCATGCCGTCCTGAGCATGTGATAAATTTGCTCATTGAATCACTATAAAAAGTTCAAGATACATAGATCTCAACGCAGTTCAAATTCATTACTAAAACACTATTGTCACCAATATAGTCCTCTCCGTTTTCTCAAAACCTTGTACTAACAAAGGCATCGGAGGGTCATCGGAGGCATCACCCCATTTCTCTCCGATGACTCTTTAGTTCATCATTCTTACTCTGCGTAGGCCTAGGAATTCCAAACCTCCAGCTCGGTAGTAGATTTTCGACATCAACATATTTGCACCGTTCGTGGGAAAAACCAATCTCTAGATAACCAATAGAAACGAAGAAATCTAAAGAACTCATATGTTTCCATGCTGTCTAGAAACTCCAGCAAGAATGCCGGCAAAGGAGTTGTAGGAACCAGCGCAGCACCCATACAAAACCATACTCACAGTCAGCAGTCCGGCTTAAGTTTCCCTACTGTGTCTAAGCGCATGACATCTCTGGTTATGACCCGCAAACTCTTCTAGGAACACAACATCCTTGTCATATGGAGATGGATCCTCCTAAAAATCTTAGAGGAGCCACCTTGGTGCATCCCACTATTCCAATGATTCAAGCGCAGTTTCTATAGCTCTCTTGTTTGGGGACGAACCTGGCGACTGAAGTCCGGAGAAGAGGTCAACAGCCCTCAGCACCATCTCTTCACTGCACTCCCAGGCAAACTAGCCCTTCTAATGACGGGCTCCCCATCGAAAGTCATTACATTGTAGAGTCTTCACTAAGTGCCAGTAGATCTAGAAGAGGCTCCTCCTCCCGAAGCAACCTCAACCTGGACAAACGGATTGAGGAGATGGAAGAGAAAATCAACGAAGCCTTCAAATGTTGGAATTATAACGTTCTAGATGAACTTAGCATCTAAGACCCACCATTCATACAAGAATTTCTCGAAGCTCCACTCTTGCAAAATTTCTGAATGCCACAAATCAAACCCCATGACGGCTCAACAGATCCCTTGGACCATCTACAACATTACAAGACCATCATGATGTTGCATCGGCACTCCAATCTTGTCATGTGCCGAGTGTTTCCTCTGAAGCATCGGCACCTTCAAAAAGCTCAGCTACGTCTTTGCTTCCCACTTTCTCAACAGCAAGGGACCTAAGAAGACCTCAAAAGGCATGTTCAACATTGAAGGGAGAAGCTTCAATCTTACATCTCAAGGTTCAACGCTGCTGCTTGGAAGATCCTTGACCTTGATCCCAACGTTCAAATGTTGGCATTCAAAAATGGACTGAGATATGGAATCTTCAGCTCCAAGCTCACTAGGCGACCCCCTAAAGACATGAACGAGGTCTTGACCCGAGTAGAGAAGCACATGCTGGCAGAAGACGATCAAGCTTTCCGAAGAGAAAGGGAAAGAGAAACAGAAAAGAAGAAGAAAGACATCAGTGATCGTCGTGGTGGGACAACCAAAAAACCCTACCACAAGGGCATATATAAGGTCACCACCCATTTTGAAAGTTTCATTCCTTTCATCGCATCCAGAACTAATGTCTTGATGCAGCTCCAGGACAAGGCAATCCTTAGATGGCCCCCGAAGACACAGTGCCTCAACGAGGATTAGAGCAAATGGTGTCGATTCCATAGAAATCATGGGAACGATACTGAGAAGTGCCACGCTCTGAAGCAACAGATTGAAGCCCTTATCAATCAAGGGCACTTAAAGGAGTTTACCAGATTACAATAAGGAGGAATGCCTAATCGATCCAAGAGGAGTCCCAAACGTCCCTCTAGTCAGAACCGAGAGCATTAAGCTCCCCAGAAGAGTCTGAGGACAAACCGATGAGAACCTAACCAGGGAGGTCAAGAAGCCATAATCACTAGAATTATCAAAACAGTCTAGGGTGGCCAGCCACTAGAGGCAACTCCAAGCAGAATAGGAAAACATACGCCAGGTCTGTAGTTTCTGTCAGTGGGCCTCACAAATGAAGGAAGAAAAACCAGAAAATCTACTTCATGGACAATGACTTGGATGAAGTACAGACCCTGCACGATGATGCCATGGTAGTCTCTTTTTTTGTAGCCAACCGCGACGTCAGACACAACTTGATGGATAATAGAAGTTCGACAGACATCTTATTCTATAATGCCTTTTAAAAGATGCAGTTGAAGGATAGTTAGTTAGAGTTGATCTCCACCCCGCTATATGATTTTTCGGGGTCTCCAGTGTTCGTAGAAGGCAACATAGTTCTCTCGATCACCGTAGGGATAGCTCCACAGACTACTATTGTACAGACTACTTTTTTGGTAATTAAACGACCGTCATCCTACAATGTGATTCTCGATATACCCACTCTCAATAAACTGAATGTGGTTATCTCTACCTACCATTTAAAAATAAAGTTCCTAATTGACAATGGAGAGGGTGAAGTCAAAGGGGACCAGCAAGTCTCCAGGTCCTGTTATTTGAATGTTGTAAGAGAAGAAAAAAGAACCAAGGCTTTGTCCCTTGAAGTGGAAGACTTTAGAGATGAGGTCAAAACCCCATGTGGCCAACCCATGAAGGAGCTAACCGTTATCCCACATAGCAAAAACATCTCCAGAATAGTCCACATTGGCTCTAGTATCCCCGAGAATCTCAAAGAATCACCCATCTCTCTTCTACAGAGAAATTAAGATTTGTTTTTATGGTCAGTCTCGGATATGGCCGGGATTAGCCTTGAGGTTATATTACACCGGCTAAATATGGACCCGAGCCATAAGCTAGTGACTCAGAAGAAAAGATCATTTGACCTCGAGTGGCAGGCCGCCATCAAGACCAAAGTTGATAAACTATTAACAACTGACTTTATCCGAGAGACAGACTATCCCGACTAGGTATCTAATGTGGTAATGGTCAGAAAACCCAATAGCAAGTGACGAATCTGTATTGACTTAACAGATCTAAACAAGGCCTACCCAAGAGACAGTTTTTCCCCTACCATGGATCGATCAGCTAGTTGACACTACTTTAAGGCATGAACTTTTGACTTTCATGGACACCTATTTTGGCTACAACCAGATCTTTATGCATAAGTTTGACTAGGAGAAAACAGCTTTTGTCACTGACCAAGAGCTATATTGTTACAAAGTCATGCCGTTCGGGCTCAAAAATGTCAGGGCAACCTATCAAAGGTTAGTAAATAAGATCTTTCATGAGCAGATTAGAAGATATATGGAATTTTATATAGATGACATGTTGGTCAAGAGTGTCAAAGCCAAAGACCATGACTCTGACCTAGGGGAGCCATTCGAGGTGCTTTGGCATCACCGGATGAAACTGAACCCTGCAAAGTGCGCATTCAGAGTCATTAGAGGGAATTTATTTGGTTTTATGGTCACCCAAAGAGGAATAGAGGCTAACCCAGAGAAGATCGAGATTATCCTTTGTATGACCCCATCTCGGACAATAAAAGAAGTGCAAAAGTT
Source organism: Bretschneidera sinensis (assembly GCA_023935145.1). NCBI lineage: Eukaryota > Viridiplantae > Streptophyta > Magnoliopsida > Brassicales > Akaniaceae > Bretschneidera > Bretschneidera sinensis. Next base: position 63,845,785 of record CM043705.1, read on the forward strand.
GACAGGGTGTATAGTGGCACTCAATCATTTTAATTTGAAATCTACAGAGAAGTGCTCCCCTTCTTCAGAGTTATCAGGAAGACAAAAGACTTTGTTTGGACTGAAGACTACCAGAAAACCTTTGAGAAGCTGGAAGAATATTTGAGTTCTCCTACACTTTTGACCAAACCTATTATGGGAGAGGAACTCTTCCTATATATATCGGTCGACTTAGAGGCATCTGTTTTGATTCGGGAAGATATAGGTGTCTAGAAACCCGTGTACTATGTTAGCAAAGTTATCCACGATGCAGAAGTACGGTACTTCCCGATCGAAAAAATGGTATACATTCTCTTAATTATAGCACAGATGCTTCGCCCGTATTTTCAAGCACACTCCATCATCCTTCTAAAAGATTAGCCGCTGAGACAAGTGCTTTATAAGCCGGAGAGGATGGTCAAGTGGTCCATAGAGCTCAGAAAGTTCGACATCCAGTAAAAGCCCCAAAAATCCATTAAGGCTCAAGCACTCACAGACTTCTTTACGGAGACAACGCTCCATGAGGGTCCAAGCTAAACACCGAAACTAGAAATAGCTGAACAAATTTCGCAGTCGATTCTTTATGTTCATGGCTCATCGAATAGCACCAGAAGTGGGGCAGGGCTCATTCTTTACAGTTCAGATGGATTTTTCATTGAATATGCCATAAGATTTGGGTTCAAAACTTCTAATAATGAGACAGAGTATGAGATATTACTCACCAAAATGAAGTTGGCGAAAGCAATGGCTGCTGAAGCCTTGGACACGTACAACAACTCGCAACTGGTAGTAAATTAGATGAATAGTGAATTCGAAGCCTGAGGTGAGAAAATTGCTCAGTATTTTAAAAGGGCTAGAAAACTCAGCACCGCATTCAGAGTATTCCGGATAACTCACATCCCTCGGGCAGAGAAGTTGAAAGCTAATACTTTGGCCCAACTCGCTTCCTTTCAGTAAACCGAGCTAACTCGAGCCGTCTATCTTGAGACTCTAGCCACCTCAAGCATTGAAAAAGCACCTGTGCTGCCAGTGATCGAATGAGAGACGTGGGCAGACATAATCCTAAGGTATTTACGTGATGGTCAACTTCTTGAAAGAAGAGTGAAGCTAGAAAACTTATCTCCCGCGCTTCTTGATATGCAGTTAGAGATGAACAGTTATACAAAAAAGGTCTCACGATGCCTTAAGGAGGTTCACAAAAGAGTGTACGGGAATCATCTAGGAAGCCGAGGTTTAGCCTTCAAAGTACTCCGTTAAGGATACTATTGGCCTGAAATGGAGAAAGATGCCACAGAATTAGTCAAGAAATACAGAAGCTGTCAGGAGTACTCCCTTGTACTCTACAGGCCAGCGAACCTTCTTACCTCGATCACGAGCCCACTTTTCTTCGCCATGTGGGGAATGGATCTCCTTGGTCCTTTCATTAGGGCGCCTGACCAAAGAAAACATCTTATTGTAGCAATAGATTACTTCACCAAGTAGGTAGAGGTAGAACTATTTGTCAACATAACAGATCATCAAGCTTAAGAATTTGTCTAAAAGTTCATAGTGTGTCGGTTCGGCATACCCCAGATACTGGTCACTGACAATGGTAAACAGTTTGACAATGCTCGGTTCAAAGCATTCTGTGAAGAGCTTTACATTGAGCATCAATTTTCTTCCGTATGGTATCCATAGGCTAATAGCTAAGGTGGCCAACAGGATACTCCTACTGAGAATCAAGAAAATACTATACGAAACTGACAAGCAGTGGATCAACCATCTTTTGAACGTACTATGGGCTTATCGAACCACTGCTCGAACCCCCAAGGGAGAAACTTCTTTCTTCATGGCATATGACTCCAAAGTAGTCATCTCTCTAAAGATAGGGGTGCTCTCCTTACGAGTACAAAACTTCGAGCGAGCTAGTAACGAGGAAACTTTGTGGATGAACATTGATCCTATTGACGAAGCTCAGGATAAAGCTCAGATTCAATTAGCCTCATATTAGTGGAGAATAGCTAGGTACTATAACTCTCGAGTCCAAGAGAGAAACTTTAAGCTATGTGATATCATTTTATGAAAAAACGAAGTGTCTTATCCTTGAAAAACGGGGAAGCTCGTCCTAAATTGGGAAGGCTCTTATCGAATTAAAAGAGTTTGCCGAGCTGGCACTTTCGAGCTTGAAGAATTGAATGGCAAGCCCATCCCTCGCACTTAGAACATGAAGAACCTCCACAAATTTTATCAATAGTGTGCGCCCCTCGAGTTTTATGCTTCATATGAGTCGATAATGTAACTTGTAGATGCCTCAGTTATCAATGAATGAATTCTCATTTTTCAAGTTACCTCCTCTCAGCCTCTCTCACCAATAACAATGAAAAAAATACAAGTTTGCAAAGGATGATAAGGTGTGAGAAAGAAATTTCATTAGGCGATTCATTAAGGGAGGCACTATCGGCCTCAAACTACAAGGAAGAAGAAAAAACTACAAAAAAAAAAAAATAAAGTCTTCACAGGTCAAACTCCCCATCAGACACAACCTCTCCCGCAGTGTCATTAGGCTAGGCCTACGCCTTCTCCTTGCCTCTTGATCCATCTACCATGGCCCTGTCTTCCTCTCCCAAGGCAGCAAGCTCAAGGGCCAAGAAGTTGACCTGAGGGTAAAGAGCTTTGGCCTTCCTCTTAGGCTCAAGAACCCCTCGAGGAACTAGAGCCTGGCCTTCTCCTCCACGGTCTCTCAGTAGGAAGATGAGTTTTTGAAGCCTGCCATAGCCTCTTCCACACTCTCTTGATGTCCTCTTCCATCTCCCCCCTCAGCCTCAGCTCGGAGGCCTTAACAACGTCTCTCTCTTTACGCATGGCCTTCTTTTCCTCCACGGCCTTGGCCCTGGCCCGGTCAGTTCCCTCCTTGCTCAGATGAGCTCTTTTCAAGGAGCTCTATATCTACTGGATAAGCCTACACCTATCGTCTGTCTTTCATTAGCATCGGGTTAGTCTATTGCTCATATCCAGGCAGCGGCGCGACAACATCCTATTCACTATGCTCGACCGAAATAGAAAGCAGAAGAATAAGTAAAGCTACCATTAAGTAGAAAAATTTCAAAGAAAAATTCAAAGAGTAAGGTAGAAACACTCACTTGGGAGGCCAAGACCTTAACCACGGAGCAAAGGCTCTTAGTGGGCTTCCTCCCAAGCTCGATCATATCACGCGGAGGGATGTCCAAGATAAGGTGCTCTTGAGCGACTCTGGCATGAGTAAAAACAAAGTCATCCGTCTTTATGCTCTAGTTGGGAATAAAGAACTCGACCTCTGAAGGGGCCCCTTAGGATGAGGACAAGGGTAGCATCTGCTCGAGCAGAGATATCCTTCAGTTCAGAAGAGGGCTCAGAGGGGCTCAAGGTTTCCACATTAATAACGATGTTAAAAGAAGCCTAAGGCCAATTCCTTGACCCTTGGGCCCATACAGGCTGTTTTCCAGCTTGAGCAGCCCTCTTCATTTCCAAGGCCATCTTATTCGCCCTTTTTATAGCTTTCGTTGTGGTTTCCATCTCTACTCAGCAAAAACACAAGTATAAGTAACAAAAAAAAAAGAACTTAGGAAAGGGTTTTCAAGTATATATATCACTCTCTAAAGTCCCCTTAGGACAGTGAGGGCAAAGACCGCGTTTTTTCAGCTCCGTGTTATCATACAAAATGCTAACTTTAATAGACACGGTAACTATAGCTTTCAGTATTTCTTGCTCGTGGTGCAAGAGGTGTGGTTTTTTACACTTTCCTGCACGGTCTAGACTCCAAGACAATGGAACCCCGAAACTCTTCTCAATCTGGACGTAGAAGAAGGTTTTCTTCCACTACTTGATGGAGGTAGGCTTCTTCTTCAGCAGCCCCTTCCTAGCTCTAGAGCTAATCACGACCCACCCGTGCTAGCCGTTCTTAATGTTTGAGCAAATATAGATGAATGTCATGATTAGACGCACAGAATTAGGCATTAGCTGGCACAGCGCTATATTAGAGAATATCAACACCGAGTAAAAGAAAGGATATAGTGGGAATCTGAGCCCGAATATCATGTGTTATTCATAAACACATATCTTGAAAGGTTCTTGGATAAGGAGGACATCATAGGTCCTCTCCCCAGCACCAGTGTTCCTCAAGGTGTACTCTTTCAGAATCCGGTACACATACCTGATGACCTCGAGCTACCCTACCTCCAGCTTATTTGGCATAGAGTTCACCGCAAATGACCACTGCACTATCTCTTCTACCCTTATATCCCCTATGATCCTAGCTAAAACTTTATCCTTCTCATCTTCATAAGAAGAATCCACTTCTTCTTCCTCTTCATCTTCTCCAGCTCCATAGGGAACTATTGCCAATGGCCTCTCTCGAGTGTCGTCACTCTCTAAGGTTTCACCCTCACTAGAGGAATGGTCTAGACCCATAGCCTCATTTAACTCCCTAGACAATGCCTAGTTGTCCTCACTACCACTACCACTACCACTAGGCCTATCACGATAATTACCTACTGAAGACATTATAAGAATGGGAAATTGAAAACCACTAAAGGTAAATCCCCATGGAAACTCCAAGCAGTTCAAACCCAACTATGAACAAGATCTACACCTCGATCCTCCTCACGACAAAGAGCTCTCAAAATCTAGCAAACTCCGAGGGCTCTCAAAATTTCTCTCTGAATGCAAATAAAGTGAACTGAAGAAATGAGAGGAAACTCATCTCTTATATAGAAGCTTGGGCATGATTATCGAAGAAAATTAACTCCACTCCTAGTTGTAAAGACACGATATTTGGCATAACCAAGGTGCTGTTACACTCCCCAAGACTGTAGAAGGCATATCATCAGCGTATGTGCCGCCTTTACACTCCCCAAGGCTACAGAAAGTGTACCATCAAGGGCATGCATCGCCTTTACACTCCCAAAAACTGATAGCGCATCTTCCAACATTTAATGTCTCCACAGAATATTCTAGAATCGACCTAACATTTAATATTCTAGAACGGCCCAATGCTCTAATGTCTCCACAGAGAATTCTAGAACAGTCCAAAGGCATTTTTATAGGCCCAAAGGGGAAAAAAATTATCTAAAAGCCCCCAATAGGCCTAAAGAGAAAAGTCTATGAGCCTAAGAAACCATGTAGACCCACTCATCATCAGAGATCTCCAAGGCCGAGCATTTTGATTGAGGCTAATATGCTCGACCCCACGCCTCCAAGGTCGAGCATTTTGATTAAGGCTCATATACTCTATCACACGTCTCCAAGGTCGAGCATTTTGACTGCTGCATAAATGCTCAGCCCTACATCTTTAAAGCTAAGCATTTTGATTGAGACTCATATACTCGGTCCCACGTTTCCAAGGTTGAGCATTTTGACTACTGCACAAATGCTCGGTCCCACATTTCCAAGGTTGAGCATTTTAATTGAGGCTCATATACTCGGTCCCACGTCTCCAAGGCCGAGCATTTTGACTGTTGCTCAAATGCTCGGTCCCATATCTTCAAAGCCGATCATTTTGACTATTGCTCGAATGCTGAGTTATATGTCTCCAAAGCCAAATATTTTGACTGCTTCTTAAATGCACGGTCCCATTGCTCCAAGGCGGAGCATTTTGACTGCTGCTCAAATGCTCAGTCTCATGTCTTCAACGCTGAGCATTTTGACAGCTGCTCAAATTCTCAGTTCCATGTCTACAAGGCCGAACATTTTGGCTGTTGCTCGAATGCTCGGTTCTATATCTCCAAGGCCAAGCATTTTGGCTGTTGCTCGAATGCTCGGTCCCATGTCTCTAAGGCCGAGCATTTTAACTGCTGCTCATATGCTCGGTCCTATGTCTCCAAGGCCGAGCATTTTGACAAAAGTTCATATGTTTGGTCCTATGTCTCCATGGCCGAGCATTTTGACTCATACTCATATGCTCGGCCCCATGTCTCCAAGGCTAAGCATTTTGACTGCTGCTCATATGCTCAACCCTAAGTCTCCAAGGTTGGGCATTTTGACTACTGCTCAAATGCTCGACCCCATATCTCAAAGACCAAGCATTTTGACTGCTACTCATATGCTCAACCCCACGTCTCCATGGATGAGCATTTTGACTGTTGTTCATATACTCGGTCTCACATCTCCAAGGTTGAGCATTTTGACTACTACTTATATGCTCGGCCCGAGGCTTCACAGGCTGAAGCACGCAACCAACAGCACAAAGCTCCATTATACTTCCTCAAGCACATAAATATACTTAAAGAAGTAGATGGCCTCCGATATAGTAGATAACTCCCCCTCCAATGACTGGATGACACGTGGCTAGTCAATGACGGGCACGCAGCATAGCACATGACGAAGCTGTAATCATTCACAGACTTCTCACATGCAAAAAACGAAGGCAAGATTTCAAGGACTGCACCGTCTCTGAAAATGAAACAAGTTCCCTAGAAAGAAAAACAGGATCTCAAGGATCATGCCGTTCTAAGCATGTGATAAACTTGCTCCCTGAACCACTATAAAAAGTTCAAGGTATGCAGATTTCAACTCAGTTCAAATTCATTACTAAAACACTATCGCCACCAATATAGTCCTCTCTGTTTTCTCAACAACTTGCACTAACAAAGGCATCGGAGAGTTCTTGGAGGCACCACCCCATTTCTCTCCAGTGACTCTTTAGTTCATCACTCTTACTCTGCGTAGGCCTAGGAATTCTAGACCTCTAGCTCGGCAGCAGATTTTCAGCATCAACAGTTAGTATACTTGAACTCTTCGTTCGAAAATGATGAGAAAACATTCAAGCAAAAGTTTGCAAGCATGCCTTGGCTACCACTGTGCGTTGTGGACAGGAGCTGCGGAAAGGTTCACCGGATCTTTGGTTGCGATTTTGATCTTAATGATGAAGACAAATTCTTTTTTGAAAGAATGATTGAAATGCAAGTACTATTTCACTTGATCAAGTTTGCATTTGTTGAAGGGAAACTAAAATGGAAAAGAATTGATTGTACTATTTTTCATACTAGTGTCTTTTATTTCTAACTATTCTCTATCATGTCTCTCTCCTTCCTTTTCATACTTAGATTCTTATCTCGGATCTCACGGGAAAGACCTTACTTATTTTTGTCGTATTAATAAATGATTACTCTGAGTTGTCCCTAAACTAAATACATGGTATGGTGAGATTAAGAGAAAGGATGGAAAATTTGAAGTGATTTTCGCATCTTTGGATCGTGACAACAGATCATTTGATTGGTTCTTCAACAAAATGTCTTGGTTAGCATTTCCTTTTGATATGATCGTGTAGACTTGTAGCAAAAGACATTGGAAATTATTGTGTTGGATTTTACTTTTAAATTCCATTTACTTAAATTTTAGGCAAAAACACAACCACAACAATTAAATAGGAAAAACAAAGAGTAAAATCGCAACAATTTAATATAATTCAGTAATCTTTTTGCTTACACCCACTAACAAACTCAACTGGTTTATTAATCTTCAATTACAACGTTAGGAAGAGCAAAGTTGCTAAACTCGATCTCATGATCTCACAACTTAAAAACTCTGATACAACCAAAACTCTCAATTTAGTTTTAGTTGTAAGTGCTCTCTCTACTTGACAATCTGAAACCCCAATACACTCAAAGCTGCCATTTTAGGTCTAGTAGTAAACCCTTTTGATTTACAATATATATTGAAATTATGAGTATGTCTCAAATCTTCTATAGAATCTCCTTTATATAGAGAATATTTTTTAATACTAGAAAATAAACAACATAAGAAATTACTTCTGCTTCTATTAAAACTAACAACTATAAAATAGAAAACTATATTTTTTAAAACCAATTAAAAGTTCTTCTTGTGGAGATTTTAACCAAAATCCCAACCCATTAGACTCCTAAACTTGCAGTATTTGGCCCAGATGGTCCACTTCTTACAAAAGATTAGCAATATCAATTAGAAGAAGAGAGGTTGATGTATATCCTTTTTCAGATGCTGATTTGTGAAGGGGTATACATTTGGAGATTGCTTGGAGGACATTTTGGCCTGTATATGGCCAGATGATGACACTTATGCTTGACATTTTTTTTTCAAGCAAAATTTGTTATAAAAAATCATTTAAAATGATATTAAAGGTTTGTTTGAAAACCCAAAAAGGTATTAGTTTAAATCTAAAGGTTGTGATTTAAACAGAAATGTGTGATTTAAATCTAAATGTTGTAATTAAAACAAAAAGGTGTCAGATTTTTTTAAATATTTTTTTAAACAAACATGATCTGGTTATTAAAAATTAACAGACATGATCGTAATACTCTCATTAAATTTGGAAAAATCTTGTATTTCCAATTGGAAAAACATAACTTTCCAGAACCTTTTGAAGATGTGCTTTTACACCTATGAATACCTTTCACTCTCCACTTCAGAATACAATTTATTTTTCATTTTTTCTTCTCTCTTTTTCTCTAAAAAAATTTGCCATAATATTTCGTTATTTCAAAGCAGAATTAAATCGGATTTTTTTTTTTTTCCAGATTTTACTGTCTGCAGACTTCAAGTTTGAGACTTGATTGTATCCTAGAAGACTATTCGTCTGTAACCCATAGCAAACTTTTTTATACAGGTGGAGACGAATAAAACCTTAAAGACAGTGATTAATTCACGCATCTAAGTCTTGATTCTCATATTCAGTTTTCGTTTAGAAAAATTTACAACAAAATTTGGCCCTACAATTTATGTGTTGGACAAAGAAATAGTTAAATATTATTGGGTTCAAGAGTGATTTAAATAAATTATTTAAATTTTTTTTATTGAAGGGATATTTTATACAAGTACAACGATTAATGTGATTACAATTTAAGCTCATAGTATTATTAGTAACACTTACAGAAGCTCGAAATACTAACACAACCCAATCATAATGAGATAAATAATCAGTATACGAATTGAACAAATAACTCACACCATAGTAAGAATCAAACCTGAAACCTTGTGATTTATTATTACATAGTCATATTTATATTTGTTTAGGATTTCATTTGAGCTTGAGGAACATTAACTTTAATAAATAAAATTTCGATTAAGAGTTGGGGATTTCCTGCAAGATTGTGCAGTCAGCACTAAAATAAAATTTTCATTGCATGTAGCAAGACCCTATTAAAAAAACATGCATGTCCATAATAAAGTCTACTGTCTAAATTATTATTCATATGCTTACCAAGGTTGAATCCGAACACTCTTCTTCAAAATGGATAAAGATTCACTGAGTAGTGATCTCTTTTTTTTTTTGGCCACGTGAATTCGTGATCTCAAAATCTTAAATTGAGGTGTCTTTTACTTTTTAATTTTCCTATCCAATTTGTCAAAGAAATTGTAATATTGAACTGCATTTCATACCTAGATTCATAGTAGCAGTAAAATGATTGAAGTATTGACATGACCTATATTTGAATTAAAAAAAAAATACACATATTACACTACGAACTACACCACTTTATTACAAATGATCTCCACTCCTTTTGATGACTCAAGGAACTTGAGTATTTGGCAGCGTGGATGGTGAAAACATGAAAGTTCCACAAAGAGGCCATCCACGTTTCATCACACTTTCTAACTTCGGGCTTCACGAGCTTTCCATCTCTGAGTCTAAGTTAGGGTTATCGTCTTTGGTGATTATATGTCTTCTTTGGAGGCATCTTCAAACGATATTTGTATGTATAGTGTGGGTTGATGTTTTTCCGTCGATGCTCAAAAAATGATTAAATCACCCAAAAAAAATAGCACGTGTCAAGACTTATGATACAAAATTAGCAATCCACCTACAAGGTGGAGTTCAAGTCGCGATTTGGACTTCAACAGAGTGGATTTGCGTGTAAAACACGAATTACAGAACTGCAGCGCGGGTTGCAACAACTGCTACTTAGTATTGGCTTAGAGAAAGAAAAAAAGTATACAATGAAAAATGGCTTAGAGGAAGAAAAAGAGCGGGAACCCATTCAATGTATGGGCCCAGCTCTAGTCAAACTGAAACAAAATGGCAAGGGTAAGACTAGGAACTCGCCCCCTCAGCCAAGATTATGCCCGCCTTTAGCAAAAAATTTACATCGAAATTTTTAAAAGGATTTTAAATATATGCTAAGAGTTTATTTCCTATCAAAAATAAAAATAAAAAGCAAAAAAATAAGAGCTTTTTTTAGTAAAATAAATATAATCCAGAGTGATCCACCAAGTAAGATTTGCAGCCTTAATTTCTTACGTGTTGCAAGACAATTGCTTCAATATCATGCTCTAATCCCTAGGCAGCTTTGTTTACGGAGTAACATACAAAATAACCCCCCAGCTTGATATCAGTACTTTAAAGCATATGCTTCCCTTGCTAGTGCACATTCTTCACTTATAAACAAAGGGAATAAAATGGGTGTCTTCTATTTTTTTTTTTTTTTATTTCACTTTTGTGGTAAACATTCCATATTCAAATTCAAAATAAATGACACAGGTTTCTCCATTATTGGTCTGCAAAATCAGAGCTTTAAAAATGTTAAATAAATAAAGCCCAAATATTCATAACTTTAGCATAGGATTCTAATCCAACTCTCCACTTACTTCTTGTCCAATTTTTTCGAGTCTGTTTATCACAAAAGCCACCACGCAGAACCTTCCCATCACTATCCATAAGAGTCCGAAGTGGGTGGGGGTCATGTCTCTGCGATGTGGGACTCACATGAGAGACTAAGCCCTCTAAGTCTAAAGAGGAGATTATGGCGGAGAACCCAAAAAGGGAAGTGGGTCTATTGGCTAAGAGGCAGAGAAATATAGAGGGTTTTGTGTGGATTTTGTCTAGTCATTGATTGAAGCATCCGTGCAGCAGCTTCTTTCTATCTTGCCTTACCTTTTAGCTACTACTATTACTTAGCTAGATGTTGACTTGCATGTGTCAATCTTACGCATGAACATGAACAGTCTACCAAGAGGACAGAAACACAGAGAAAAAAATAAATCAAAGAAGGAACAAGTTTGTAGAAGGATAGATTGAAAGAAAGAAAACCCAAAAATCATCATCATCACAGGTTCACAATATGAATTAAAAGGAAATTGTGTCGATAAAGAGAAACATACAGAGGAAAAACAGAGCTACTAAAAATGCAGAGAAATAAAGCAGAGGATTTAACGAGATAATCATGAATCAAAATGCCATTCTTATTAATTTATAATTAAGACCCTGTACATAAATTAGTACTCACTACAAAAGATCGTAAAAAGAAGAAGCAAATAATAGGAGAGGCAAAAAGCCAACTCTTTACACTACTCAAAGATTAATTAGCTAGCTAGCCCTCTCGACATCGCGTCGTATAAAGACAGTTTCCAAATCTGGAGGGGTAAAAAATTCTCTAACATGACCACTGTAATTGCACTTAGAGGAAGATTTTCGCTTCCTTGGAGCTGGTGGGCAAGTCAATCTCTCCGGAATTCTCGCGTCCTCCCCTGTTGGAGTCGTCGAACACTGCTGCTGCTCCTCTGCATCGCTCTGTTCCTTCTCCACAGGATTCGTGTAAATAGGCTTTAATGGAGCTCGTAAAGGAATTCCTGCAATAACCCATATTTTACCTTCTGATTCTAACCCACCATCCACTTGGTGCTTATCTTGAAATCCCATATCTTTTGATCAAAAAACAATCAAAACTTTCAAGGGGTATTATAGTGGAGAATAATGGAATAGAGAAGAAAGATTAAAGACGGTTTTTTTTGTGTACTTTTTTCCTTTTTCCTTTTCTTTTCCTGTGTAGGGATTGGGTAAGTGAAACCAGAACGAAAGTGTTGTAAAAAGGAGAAAGAAAAGGAGATTTAAGTTTCCTTTCTCGATCGACGGAAAGGGAAGGAGAGTTTTTAAGAGAGAAATAGGAGGTAGGAGGTGAGAGCGACAGAGAGGAAAAGAGAAGTACACATGTGGGAGAGTAATTTTCAATTTTCTGTTTATACCGATCAGAATTGAGAGAGACCCCCAAAAAAAGGAACCCGAGGAAAGTCGTGACATAAGCTAAGTAGATTAAAGAAAAGAAAATTTAATTAATAAATGAGTGAAGGGAGAGAGAGAGAAGTGCCCGTGAGAATTGACTTGGATTTTGGCACAAAATTTTGGGGAGAGGGTTCATGGGGATCATCAACTGTGATTTCATTCAGTGCTTAATATTGATTTCTTGTTTATTTACGAATTATTTTATTTTTAAAATACTGATTTCCAGTTTTCTCCTTGTTGTTGGGTGTCACGTTTTCTTCCAAGGGGTCTGGGTAGCCCTTCTAACTGGAAATAATTCATGAGAAGTACGAATGTAACAGATATCCTGTGAAATTTACATATGGACAAATGAGAAAACAGAGGGTTCATTAGTAATTATGAGGTAATTAAATAATAATTTTGATATTTATTTTTTAAAAATAATAATCATTTAATTTTTTTGTAATTATTAATCAATTTTATTATTATTAAATAACTTACAAAAATCGAATCATTGGGATCTCCACAAAAGTTTCCGCATCATATTTTGACTTTCTATATATTATATACCATGTTTTTGGGATTTATAACACTTTCTCTTCTCGTTCATCCTGCTAAAATGTCAAAACATGTTGGTAGATGTCAATTCACCCAAAAAGAAATGCTTTGGACAAATTTTGCGTTGTCTTTTGTTATTACTACCAAAAATTAGCTACCCAACATCAATACATCAGCTTTACATTGGCTATCCCGCTCATGCATGCCCAGAAGAGTGAGGACATCAAATACTCTAAAAAGTTTGGCAAAGAAGTCACACTGACTCACATGTCATAAGGTAAATACGCCCGTGGAAAAATGTCAAAACAAAGAAAGAGGAAGCTACACTAAGCATTTCACAGCTAAAGGCAGCCAATAACCAGAATAGACCTCATGACAAAGCAAAAAGGTTATACTATTGTAACAGTGTAGAGAAATCCTTCTTTCTTTGGTTGGAAGTTGGAACACGCCATGTGAGAGAGAAAGACTAATCATCAACAGCCAGAGGTAAAAATCCACACGGGAATAAATTTGTCAATTTATCTCTGAAGGGAAAAAATCTCGTGTTGAGCAGAAAATTGGTTATGTTTCTCACCCAGAATCAAACGGCCATCAGGATCTGTTTTAATACTGATCTAGCATTTGGTCATAACAGTGGCAGTAACATGTTAAGAGGCCAGCAAAGTCAAGATTCAAAGAGAATTGATACTTTGTTGGATAATACAGGAAATAAGAAGGGAGAAACATTCATCGCTATGAAGTTCATAGCCCAAAGAAGAAAAAAGATAAATATTGGAGGACATATCGAATGGCTCACAATAGCCAAAGCATGTAATAAAGTAGGGGAACTTGAAGCATCCCTCACATCCTCGAGTAGCCCTTGTAGTCTTCATATTGCTCCATGAACTCATCGTTGAACTTCTTGAAACTGGCCATGATTGCAGGCATGTCTTCTTCAGCTGGCAAAATGGTTGTCCTTAAATGGAAGACCCTACGTCAAAATAGAAGGCCCGTTAAAAAGTATGCTTTAGAATATATATTATCTGCTTCTTGATAAAGAACAGAAGCTAGGGAAACGAAGAAAAATTGAGATAAGTACGGCAAAAACAGTAGTACTTCTGTAAAGAACAAAGGTTAGATAGCCTTCAGAATTCTAGCTAATCGACAGAGAATAACTAATGTGATTACCCTTCTTTCTGCCCAAATCCAGAACCAGGGACAGTGGAAATGCCAGTGGCTTCCAAAAGCTTGAGACAGTAGAAAACATCAGGGACTTTCCCAGCCCTTTTGGCAGCTTCTATTGCTCTTGGTGACAACCGTATTTGAGGGAATGAATACATGGCACCTATTTGATAACCACCACTAAATATTTAGAGGATAAATCTAAAAATTTGCAAGCAAAAGAGTTCCTTGTTGTGAGCAACTTTTTACCTTCTGTGAAATTACAAACCACATTTCTGCAGCTGTTAAATCCATCAGTCATTATCCTTGCTCTTCTTCTCAGTGATTCTAGTATCCCTTTGCTGCATGTTTAAGATTGTATAGGGAACTGTTAATTACTGCTCAAATAGGATCTCTTTGAGACTAAAATACCATAGCGGGATATCAACATCCCTAAATTGAGATCATCTTACAATTACAACTTACCTCTTTAGGTTCGTTCAATATGATGAGCATGTGTCAAAATAACATATTTACTACCGATTAGAAAAACTCTCTCGATCGCTTCTTATTTGTAAGAAAGTTTTTAACAGAAAAATATCAGTATAAGATGTATCAAGAAAAAATTTTGATGCTCATTTAAGTTCAACCATTGAAAGCAGAAAGATTTAAAATCCACTTTTATTCAATTGCCAGAAGCAAAAGATCGACTGGGAGGAAGCTGAAGCTTAGCAAGCATACCTTTCCCTAATATACTGCTCATATGAAATGTCACCTGGTTTGGGTGGGTTTACCATTAACCCCATCTGTGAACAGAAGATGAAAACTTATTTGAACACTCACTTGTATAATCGTTAAGACATTAAAGAATACAACATTGGAACATTCCGATTCAACTTACAAGTATCTGTGCAGGGACATTCGGACTGAGGGATACTGATGCAATCTTATAGATCTCATCAACTGTCTGCAACATTGGATCACAAAAATAAGTAGTAGTGAATGTTACCATATGTATACGTAGTAGTTTAAATATGGTTTGAATTCAAAGATCCTTATTGCTTGAATATTATTTTACAACAAGTCAGAAGATCGATCAAAACCTTTATAGAAGTTAATTTAATTACGAAAAGAATCATCATGATAAAGGGAAACAGTCATTTGTGTTTTCATATCATAAGAATAGTTTTATTTGTCTAACAATAACCCTGAACATTCAAAAGATTCAACTAGACCACATCATCACATCTATTATTCTATATACCTTCCTCTATAAAGTACATTTCTATGTCGGAATGTGATACAATTTATTCTGAAATTCTGGACAAGAAGTTCGAAAATTATAAACCATATTTTTCATATATCTAGGTATGTGCTAGAAACACCTTGCTTGTATTTGAGAAAGGACATAAAAAACAATCAGAAATGTAAAATGAGACAAACCTTAGGGGGGATGTTAGTCATCTCAAAGTATCCGCCCCGCTGCCCGCACTCACCCCAGTATCCTTTAGACACAGTGTGGAAAGAAACAAGCTGGACTTCCTTGCTTATGGGTGGCCCCATATCCATCAAAACCTTACAACATATAAGGAAATATAGCATTGATACAAATTAAATCTATTGGCAAAGACTCGGATATAGGTAGATGTAACAGCACAAGAATATGTACCTTTTTAGCACTAACAAATGGACGTTCATCCTGGTAAATATTCTGTTGATAAACCTCGTCTCCAAGTAAAACTAAATTTTCTTGGAAACAAAATCGCAATATTTCTCTTAAATTAGCTTCACTAAGACACTGACCAGTAGGGTTTCCGGGATTAATAATCACCATCGCTCTTACCTGCACATTCAAGCGTATAAGGAATTTAGTTAGTGGTACTATGCACTACAGGGAAGGATAGCAAGTCGTTCAGTCATTAAATGTTTTTTTTTTTTTTTTCCTTTGAACAAATGGAAAGAGAAGTTAAATACCATTAAATTCAAATGGATGAAAACAATAAATAATCATCATGAGATTTGAAGGAGAACTGCTTCAAGAGAAAATTTAGCTTTTCTTACGTCCGGACTCCTGTACTAAGTAAAACTGGGCTAATTAAAGCATTTAATCAACCGAGTTATAAATGATTTGTGAATTCTTATTAAAGCCCCCTTATTTTTGCATCCATTTATTGAGTTTTTGAGCCTCATATTAGTTTCAGAGCAGCTTTCACTTGTTCATTTATAAGAAGCAAGATGAAAAGCATACTCACTGTTATTCCTTTAGAGCGAGCCTCTGCAACTGCCTTGTGAAGGTCACTGACATCAAGACCCCAATTTGCAGTCTCTTCCAGGTAATATGGAATGAGAGAACCACCGAATAGAGATATTGTAGCCGAGTAAAGTGGATACTGTGGGACTGGAACCAAAACCTATCAATACAAAACTTTTAATTAAGATATCTGAATATGCATTGGAATTAAAAAAAATAAATAAATAAGACAACGAGGAAGAAAGAAGAAACCAAACAGTCATTAAAAAGTAGAGGAACTCTAGAATAAACCATGATCTAACAAAAAGTAATAGGCAAATATATTACCCCGTCTCCTTCACCGCGGATAATAGCATTCAAGATTTGCATCACACCTTTGCTAGCACCATCAGTGAGAAATATGAGTTCTGGGTCACTGTCAAAGAAGCAAGAGTCAAAGAAACCTTTCAGCTCACAATTGTAGTCAGGGGTGAGGCCAGAAAAAAAATTTAGACAGAGCTGAAATATATGAATGATCTTTTGGTCACTTGTCAAAAATTAATTTTTCATTGTAAGTCCACAAAGCACATAAATATCTCCCACGTAATATTAGTTTTATATATATCTTTGATACACACGTGATTCATACAAACCAAAAAAAATGATATTAAGAGAATATACTTTAGAGAAATATTAAAAGCTATACAAATATTGCGGTGAGATAATGAAATAATAAAAAAAAGTACCGATAAAAAACAACAAATAATAACCCATCGATAAAAAACAAATAAAACAACTAACTAGATAAGCAGAATAAAAAAAAAGGCACAAGTTCATCACTCTTTACATAAAATAAGAAATCCTGATATTGAAGTACATAAACAAAATTAAGCTTTTTTTTACTAGCAGTACCCTATTCCACACTTATTTTTTCATAACTCCAACTTTTGGTCTTAGGTTTATGAATGTGTCAAGTATCAAGTTAGGTGTCACTCTAGTCTCTAGACTAGCGAGTCAGTGACTAGTCTCTACTCTCTAGGTATATGCAATTATGTTCACCAAATAACTACAATTACTATATTTTATTGCATAGATTAAGCCTGGGCCATATGGAAAATGTAAGTGACTAGCCTTTTCTAACAAAAGCTTAGCCTAGGCCATGGCCCAGATGTGCCCAGGTAGAGGCTTTGCCTCTGATTGTAGTATAAACTTGCACTCTCTTTTTCAATAGTAATAATAATGCAATGAAGAAAATTGTCTAGCATCATCACCTCGGATACCCATCACGCCTTTCAATGAACTCAGCCACCTCCTTCCTTATCCCTGGAAGACCTCGAGAGTCACTGTAAGCACCTGGATATATGGAAGAGTAATGAATATTACGCAACTAGCAGACCAGAAGTAGAGCTCCTTGCTTCCAATAAGTAAGTTCATTTATTATTAATTTTGGCCATCTTTATGGTGAAGAAAATAGCCAAATAGGGAAGCATCAACCACGCAAAGGAATGTGTGTAAGATAAGTAAATTTAAGACAAGACAAGGATATTTGCAAGAAAGAGTCAAAAAGTAAGGAAGAGACTAAATAAATATAGAACATTTTTGAAAAATATGAATAACCGAAGCAAGTAATGAGGTAAGAAAGCATGCTTGGGCATGCATACAGGAGATTCGATGCCACTAGGAACAAAGGCTGGTGCACCACAAAATGAAGCTCACTACGGACATTAAATAATTTGATTTTCATAATTTAATGAAAAAAGTTTCTATCAACTGAGACGGGAGAAAAGGGCAGAATAACTGCCACAAGGAATTGCTTGGACTTGTCTGAACCAAACCGCTACCTCACTTCACAACAACCACACAGAATGCATGGGGGATGCATAAATCTACATGTGGTAATTAGATGACATCGGAATCACATTATTATAGAAAATTAAACCCTTTTCCCATTTAGCACATACCTAGACCACCTGAAGTCAGAGAAAGATAATGTTTAGCCCTTGCAATTGCATCTGCAGGAAATAACAGTCCCACATTTGGATCATCTAGCAGATATGGAGCTTGGCACAGAGCAACCACCTGCAATGGCACATTTTTCGGTTCAAAGAAGAAGAGAACTGCTCGAGAAACTCGAACAGTTTATGGATAATCACTAGCAAAATAGAAATATGACAACTGTACCTGGCGAGGGAAGGTCAGTGGTTTTTGTCCTAAAGCATGAGGATTGCCAACATTTGTAAAAATAATCTGTGGACATAAACTTGGAGAAGTTAGACAAATTAAAACACAGACACAGGGGAACAGACCATTCCATAATAGTGTATGCAACAGCCAAGGAATAAAATCAGTATTTGGCTTGAATAAAGTTTTTTCCACAATACTTTTTTTTATTGTTAAAACCCACACACACGCCTTGAACCCTGTCCACTAGAAAAGTCTCACCAACACTCAAGAATACTATCCAGAACACAGCATAAAATTAGCTCATATATGTTTTTTCAGGTGGCAGTTTTATGGAAATCGGTGTATTGGTAATGCAGGCACACAAACACTATTGGAGGCATCCTGGATACAATCAAATGTGGACATTTTACATTCATTCGATGCTAGAAATGCTAACCGTGTGTAACATTTGAAATAAATAAAAATTCACTCAGGTAACCTATTAGTTAAAATGAATTCATATTATGAGCATGTTTGGTTTAACATTTAAGTCAAATTCCTTAAACCCATTTAAGCCAACTTACTTTAAGTTGACTTAAATGTTGAACCAAACATCGCCTTATGTGCCACATGAAAAATATTCAGAAGAAAATTTAAGGGACCACACTCCCCATAATTGGAACCTGCATCTATCCAGTCTGCTGAAATTTGCAAAAGCTTCTGAACATGATTGGTAACCTAGGTCTTTAAAAAAGGGTCCAAGAAGGCAAGAAAGTTAAAGAAAAACCGAAATACAGTAAACAAGTATACCTTTTTCCCTTCTTTCTGAAGCTCAGAAGCTCGAAGATACAACTCGCCTCTAACAGCATATTGAACCTTCTTCACATTTTCATTCAGTGACTCATAGTCTAATGCCTTGGGAGCCATGCTGAACTAGCTACTTTCTTACAATTGTCACCCAAGACAAATGGGAGTACAACAGCTACTTATCAACTCAGGTTCTTAACCTGAAAATTTTGGGAGGTAAGTACATGAGAGCGATAGCAAGCCAAAGCAAGAATTTCCAGAAAAAATAAGGACACCAAGAATGAAGATTTACACTTAGCCTTAACTTTTAAGAGAGAAAAAATTACAATTTATACACAATTTTTGTTTTTTGTCTAATGGAAAAACAATGATGCATATGCTACAACACCAAATCCCACAGGAGAATTATTCAATTATTATTGGGATTAATTCACCAGATTTGACTCTTTTGATTTCAAAATCTTTAGGTGATCATTTCAGGCATCAATCAGTATCAACTGATACTGTCAAGATGGCATGGGTCCAGAATTAAACTTATGCATCTAGGAAGCACGAAATTCACCACAGAACAAAAACAAACTTCAAATTGCAAAAGTCATCCAATAACAATAAAACCATTAAATTGAAAACTGAAAACATTACATAATCAAAAGATAAAAGCAAAAAAAATAATAAGACCTACATAAGTATAAGATATCAACAATTGCAAGTGCCACCACACATATCCAATCCCAGGTCTGAAAAAGAAATAAACCCCATATAATTGGAGAATTATATAAGTAGCTTCCTAGTTCAAACTCAGACAATCAACAACAAACCGAGCGTAGCAAACATCCAAAGGAAGTGTTTTTTCTTTTGTCATAAACCAAGCCAATATAAGACAACTGACAACCTATAAACAGGAAAATCCAAATCGAACAGAAAGGGCAATGATCAATGATATATACCCACAAACTCTTTGTTAAAGGCTAACCTTGCAAAAAAACTCACAAACCCCATATAGAATCTCAACACAGAACCACAAAAATATTGAATCAATACCCATTCAATAGTCCCTAATTTCTCAAAGAAACCCAGTTTGTTAACACAAAACATGAACTAAAAGCTCCGTTTCATATGGGTATTTTAGCGTAGATGATTCACAGTTTAAATAACTACCTCTGTCCTTGAGCGAGGTACGCTTGTGGGCTCACTCCAGCTCGAGCCGAGAAGTTCAGTGCTAACTGCTAAGGCGCGAAATAAAGGCTTCTTTTCTAGAGTGTTTTGTGTGGGATACAAACCTGGACCTCTTCAGTCTCAATTTTTCAAGAGAATGCATGTATATGTTATGTGGCACAACATGAAATCAATGGCATCACCACAGCCACTGAAAAAAAATGTGCAAGTGGATTATTTGCCGTTACTCTTCTTTTATTATTTAAGACAAATTTAAGGGATAAAGTCCCCGCTAGAAGTGTGGTCTAGCTTCAAACTGTGAGTCCTTGGTGGATATTGAGACTGTCCTTGTGGGGGTGATTTTTTTGGACATTCTCAAAGAATTTAGTGGTCACTCTCTATTATGTAATGACAACGTAGCAAATTCAGTCATGATTCATAATGTGTTGTATGTTGCACATTTTTTTAGTGATGATGTACTACTTTCTTTGGCTATAAAATGAGGTAGATGGGGCACGTGTGATGATTATAATGGTAACATTATTAAATTAATCATGATGTAATCAAATAGGATAAAGATTTAAGCATATTTTGAATTGGCAAATATTAGAAAATTTCTAAAGAGAAAAGTTGATTAAAACTAAAGATTGATTCAAGGAATAGAAAATTAGTCCATATGTGATAGAATATAATTAGTCCAAGTGAGTGCTAGACTACAATTAACAGCATAATCTGTAAGCCAACACAAACAGATGGATAAGATTGAATTTTTTAGTTCAATCCCTGAAAAAAAACTAATGGACAATGAAATCTCATGTTAATCTATTCCTTAATTTTGTCCTAACCAAACGGGTTGTTAATAAGATTGTGGTTAAATTATAACTTTCAATCAATCTTAAAAGATCGTTTATACTGTCTGTTTGGTTTAAATGAAATTTATAGTTTTTTATAGAATTTAATTGAATTTTATAGATTATTGTGTTTGGTTTGCTATTAAATATAGAGTTTATTTACAAATGAATTGACTTCATGTTTGATTTAATAATAAAAATATAAAATTCATTTGTAAATGAATTCTAATAGAATTAAGTAAGGTTTGTACATAAAATTTGTAAATGGATATTACACATCGGTCATTATAAACTTAAAATATATTATATTTTTTTGGGTGTAAAATATAACAAGCATTGGATCAATAACTACCTGAACTTGAACTCTGCCTTACTGTTTTCATGTGCTGTTGCCCATATTGGGCCTTACTTTGGTGATAGGTATTGTTATTTGCATTGGACAATGGACAAGATGGTGAATAAGATAAAACAATTTATATGAAATATTTATCTGATAACAAATAAGAGTTAAAATAAACATCATTACAAAATGAAAAGTTAGGAACTCGAACTTTTGGAGAGGAAAGGAAACATGAAGAGGAAAAGGATATGCTTCCTTTAGAAAGAATGGGAAAGAGAAAGGAATAAGGTTTTTTTTTTTTAAAATAAATAAATTGAAACTGTGATGAGGAGTGGAAGAAAAAAAATAAGCTGCTAGGGCAGTAACGATTTTCAGATTGAAAAACTGATGGCATGTTTGGAAGGAGTTTTTGAAAACTGAAAACAGTTTTCAAAAATTAAAATAGGTTTTCAAAACTTTTTTCTATGTTTGGCAAACAGTTTTCAAAAGTAATTTTCAAAAATTGTTTTCAAAAACTGTTTTTTGAAAATCCTAAATTGGTTTTTTTATATAATTTTAAAAAAATAGCTCTAAAATCAGTGTTCACTCATCTGTTTCATTCTTTCTCCATGGTATATAGAAATATTAAAATTTTAAAAATAAAATAATATTAATGATTTTTAAGTGTTTAGTAAATATGAGAAATAAAATTAATATAGATTTTAAATTTAAACTCAAAACTAAAAATTATTACAATGTGTATCAAAACAGTTTTCAAAATAAGATTATCCAAACAACATTTCACTGTTTTTTGTTTTGGAAACAGTTTTTGAGTTACAGTTATCCAAACATGTTTTCTTCAAAAAAACATCATAAAACTGTTTTCAGTTTTCATTTTTTAAAATAGTTTTCGAAAACTGAAAAGAGAAAACTCTTACCCAAACATGCCTTGAATTTGCATAATCAATTTTCTACTTTGCGATATAATTCATTTGTTATTTATTTAGATGGTTCAAATTTCTAAGGTTGTTTAGTCATTTGAAGAGGTTATAGTCTTTGTAATATTTCTTAGGTTTAGATGATTACTTTGCCCGATAAACAAAGAAAAACAACTAAAAAAGACAATAGCATAAAAAATTGTTATAAAACCGTATAATAACACAAATGGTATTTAAGTAAAATTTATGCAATGAATTGAATTATTGTTGATTCCAAACATAAAATTCATTTCAAATCTACCGTTTAAGTAAGATTACATCGAGTATGAAAATTCATTTAAGTTCATTTGTAGATGAATTATAATTTTAATTCATTTGAAAATGAAGTGTGAATTCATTTGCAAATGAATTCTAGTTTCAGTTCATTTGAAAAATAAATTGAATTTAATATTTAAAATCATACCAAGCAGAGTAATAATGTATATTTGAATCGAGAAAAGAGAGAAAAAGAAAGCAGAAGAGCATTTCTCTAAATTCTGTCATTTTCTTTATAGGAAATGAGAATAATGGAAATGAGTGAAAAGAAAGGATAAGATTATAAACAACATTCATAATTTCATATAACATTTCATTTGGTATTGTAGAAGATCAAGCAATTTCAATTGAAATCACTACTGAAGATCAGGAGAATTGATCCTGCTGTAACCGATAATGATGCAGTCAATTAATACTGAAATCCTTGCTGAAGTTTAGGGATGATGAGATATGATTCTGAGGACTTCAAATTGTATAGCTGTATAGAAGTTTGAATTAGAATGTTTAAACGTTGCTGACAATTAGGAAATCAATTTATATATACTGCATGTAAGCTATAAGCAAAATTGTAACAAAAATCTTTCAAACACTTTCTCTCTTCTATTACTTTACATGGTATCAGATTACCCATAAAAAGTCCAACATCTAAGCCACGTCTTCCTCATCTCCAATTTCCTCTACTACCACCGATAACCAACACTCACAATCTCCCTCCGTCATCAATATGTCCAATGTGGTCACTGTCAAACTAAGTCCCGATAATTACATTCTTTAGAAAGCACTGGTGCCTTACTTTCGTGGTCAGAAACTCTTCGGATACCTTGATGGTACCATGCCCAAGCCTCCCCAAACCATCTCTGTATGTCATCCTAATAGTGGTGTTATATCTGAAACACCAAATCCTGCCTACTCTCACTGGATGTGCCAGGATAATCTTATTCTTAGTACACTATTGTCCTCCCTCACTGAAGGGGTACTTGCTCGGGTAGTAAATTATACTACTTCCTATGCTGTTTAGCATGCACTAGATGAAAATTTCTCCTCAAGATCTTGTGCATGGACTGTGCAAATACAAACACAGCTTGCAACTGCAACAAAAGGCAGCAAGTCTACCAAAGAATATTTTCTTTTCATTAAGAAAATCACTGATGAATTAGCTGTTGCAAGACAACCTCCAACTTGTGAAGATGTTATCACTTATATGCTAGCAGGATTAAGTCATGAATATGATAGCTTTGTAGCCTCAATTTCTGCTCGCACTGACAAGGTTACAATGGAAGAAATTTATTCTCTTTTGCTAACAACAAAGGCTCGTCTTTCTCGACATTAGCTTTCACGTCTAGTTCAACCACCGTCTGCCAATGTTGCACAAAGACAATATCAACACTCTACAAATCGAGGAAGAGGTGGTCCTCGACGGAGGAGGCATGGACATCGTGGTGGTTTCAATACTACTTCTCATAACACTGATCTGAACTCCTTAATATGTCAGGTTTGTAATAAACCAAGCCACTCGGCACGCAAATGCTATCATTGTTTTGATCTTTCTTATTAGGACTCAAAACCAGATAATAAACAAGCTATGGTCACTACTCCTGCTGGACATTGGGAAACTGAATGACGTGCAGATACCGGTGCAACGTACCATGTGACTAATGATCTTAACAATCTAAATCTCAGAAATGATGACTATGATGGTATAGATCATGTTCAAGTAGGAAATGGCCAAGGTCTGCAAATCTCTAAAACTGGTTCCACTAAACTTTCCACTGTTAACTCTACTTTTGTTCTTAATCAAGTTCTTCTTATCCCAGAAATTCAAAAGAATTTGTTATATGCTCAAAAATTTTGTGTTAACAACCATGTTTATTTCAAATTTCATGACTAATTCTTTCTTATGAAGGATTACTCGGGGAAGGTCCATCATCAAGGCTATCTCAGTGATGGACTACATCAATTTACATCCAAATCACGTTGTCCATAGGCTCTCTCAACTGTAAGTGTCTCTCTTTGTGAATGGCATCGTCATCTTGGACATGCATCCACACCCGTTGTCAACAAAGTTCTTTCATGCATCAATTTTCCAATAGAAAGCAATAAAAAGCACTATGTGTACCCTGAATGTCAAATGGCCAAAAGCCATGACTTGCCATTTAAGTACTCTACTCATGTTTCTTCATATCCTCTAGATTTAATTTTTAGTGATGTATGTGTTGTGAGTTTTAAATTACTCGCAAGCACACGAGTCGTTTGCAATATAGTGTTGTGCAAGTGCGAGGCCGAATCCACATGGAATTGCGTTGTGAAAATATATTTTTATCTAAACTAACCTTATTTTAACCTAGTTCCGAATTTTGGATTGTATTATGCAAAGAGTATAAACTAAACTAAGTTGATTTAAAAACAACTAATAAAACACTAAGGTTTTCTAAATCCACCCCACCAAAGTAAAGCATATATCTTCATGTTCTATATAAAAATAATCTATCAAATCATTCCATGAATTCACCATTATACAAATCACGGCAAATACCCAAACTAAACCAAAATCATCCAATGTATCCGTTTAGTTCACAAATCACAATAGAGATCCAATCTAATTTGAATGATCCATCGTATCCGGCAGATGAAACACAAGGAATATCCAATTTAACAATTTAAAAGCAATCAATCATAAGATTTTACCCAAATAATTGAACAGAACATTTATACTAAAAATATCAGAATTGTATGAACAAATCTGAAAATATTATGTCAAACAATGGCGATGCTTCATCTTCAACCTTAGATGAAGATTTTAGCCTCTCATAATTATGAAACTAAAGTTCACAATAAAAGTGTAAAACATTAAACTTTAAAACTAATAAATAAATAAATTAAAACTGACTATACATTGGGAGAAATTCCATTTGCTGTTGGGCGGCGCTTCCCCTCGTGGTTGCAAAGCCTTCGAGATCCACCAGAATGCTAGCAGAAGTCTTCTGGATTGCACATCAATTACTTCAGTGAGGTGGGGATTTTCTAGGGAAACTCAAGAGTATAACGTGTTTCAAATTCGATATGGGATACTGCCCGATTGCACTTGATCACAGTCTTGTGCGCTCGAGCGTAGCATAGTGCACTGCTTGACATTTGTCTACTAAAACTTCCATAACTTTCTCTAGAAAAATCATTTTTATGAGCCATAAAATTCCTCAGAAAATAGATATCTGGATCTTTCCAAGCATATATGGCTCATCTTCTGGTTCTTCTTGAATCAATACAGTAAAATCCATAAAAATGACTGATCTACCATGCTAAAATCACACACAACCTGACCTTTGTCTACTAAAACTGCCATAACTTTCTCTAGAAAAATCATTTTTATGAGCCATAAAATTCTTTAGAAAATAGACATCCAGATCTTTCAAAGCGTATATGGCTCATCTCTTGGTTCTTCCTGAATCAATACAGTAAAATGCACAAAAATGATTGATCTGTACAGGCAATTCTGGCAATTTTAGTGAAACTCCTTTCCAAGTGCTTGTAAACCTGTAAAACAACGAAAACAACTCAAAGTAACAAATTCCTAAGCTAACAAATGTAAATTAATGGGCCAAAATATGCAATATTTGGCACTCATCAAATACCCCCAAACTTATATTTTGCTAGTCCCTTAGCAAAACAAAATAAAAAACTAAATGAAAAACAAAGAACATAAAGATAAGTTCATCACTCATGGCATCCAAAAATTTAAGGAGCACTCAAAACCATAATATTCATTCATGAGCAAGCTTAAAAAAGATATAGCCCATCTTCACAATGGTATAGTTTTATTTTATTTTTTTATAATTTTTTTTATTATAAAGCTCTGCTATGTTTAGTTCCCTTAAGCTTTCTAATTGACCCATGTATCGAGTGTTGAGTCAATGACTCCCAAACCAGATGGTTTTAGGGCATTAGGTGTAAAGACACCCCTAAGGACTTACTAACTCGAGTAAAAAAGGTTACGAAATTAAACTGGCCTTAATGCTACCAAGCAAAATTCCCACATTTTGACGTGAACACTCACTGCTTACTGAGGCAAGAGGTCCAGTTACTCAACGGAAAGTTTATTGATGATCATTATAAATTTTTTTTTTATATTTCTATGCCAAAGTGTTTATCCTACAAGTCATCCAGTTTCAGTCAAGTCAAGGAAACATACACATTGAAATCGCATGTCATACCTCACACAATTTTGTGCTAATGTGCTCGTGTCAGATTAGATCAAACATGTGAATTCTCAAATGCCTAAAGTAAGTAACAAAGTTTTAAAACTCGATCATCAAATCATGTGTTCACAATTTTAAGCTCACCAATGACATCACATCACAGTATTTGTTTAGATCAACTAAAATTTCAAAATAACATGAGCATGCATTTACTTTTTTTCTTTTTCTCTTTTTTTTAAATGAAGAAAAATAACAACAAATTAGGACAAAGTGTGTGTAATGTGTCTCCCATACCCCTAAACTTAAATTACACATTAACCCCAATGTGTGAATAATATGAAAAGAGCTGACTTGGGAGATTGAGAACTAGCTGGACTGGTATGGCTCATAGCATACTCCCAAACTTGAACTGAAGTACGCATTATCCCTAAAAAATAAAGACTAGAAAACAAAAGAAATTCTAGAAATAAACAGTAATAATAAATATGTAAAATAATAAACA
Source organism: Bretschneidera sinensis (assembly GCA_023935145.1). Lineage (NCBI taxonomy): Eukaryota > Viridiplantae > Streptophyta > Magnoliopsida > Brassicales > Akaniaceae > Bretschneidera > Bretschneidera sinensis. The sequence continues at coordinate 63,872,939 of CM043705.1, forward strand.
AACAAAAAGGATATGTTGTGGGGTGCCTCCCATGAGCACTAAGTTTAACGTCTTCAGCTAGACCCAGCATTAGTAATCGTGCCCAGCAAAGTGCTCCACCATCTGATTAATAAATAAAAGTGGAAAATTATCATTCTCTGTGGCAGCATTCAACTTACCATAGTCTAGACACACTCTCCATCCTGACTGAACATGAGTTAGCTCTAACTCGTCGTTCTTATGCTTCACCACCGTCAGTCTAGCCCGCTTTGGCACGACATGAATCAGGCTCACCCACTCGCTATCAAAGATTGTATAAATGATCCCTACATCCAACAGCTTTATCACTTTAGTCCTCACAACCTCTTGCATAGCTGGGTTGAGCCTTCTTTGTGGCTCCCTCGATGGCTTGGCATTCTCCTCCAAATGTAACTTGAGCATCACCACCGAGGGGTTGATTCCCTTGATATCCTCAATAAGCCATCCAATAGCTTCCTTGTGCTCTCTTAAAATGTCCACTAATTTCTCCTCTTGAGCCTCAACCAAATCTAAAGCTATAATCACAGACAAAGAATCTGTTGGACCTAGGAACTTATACTTAAGATTGTCTGGTCAAGGCTTAAGTTCCTTCTTGGGGGGTTCAGGTGCTCTGGTCTCCTCCGTCTCACTGCTCTTCTGAGGAGTAGACTCCAAAGTAGCATTTGCTTGCTCAAGCAACTTATCCAAATCCAAATTCTATCTAAATTGAGCAAAGCATGCCTCCAGGGGGTCATCAATGCTTGATTCACCCACAGTCTCTTTCGTATTACTGCTCTCCCGAGGAGCAGACTCCAAGATAGCATTTTCTTGCTGAAGTAGCTTATCCAAATCCAAATCTTCTCCAAACTGAGCAAAACATGCCTCCACAATGTCCTCAGACTGCCTTCCTTTCTTGGGCGCTTGTAATCTCTCAGGGTAAGGCACTTTAGGTACAAACAACCCAGGAAGATCCTTAATAGTAAGTGTGGCTGTAGATAGCTCAGCATATCTCTTCTCCTTGTTACCACTTTCTTGCCCTTGCTGCATAGTAGGGTTCTCTTCCACTTGATTGTCCACTTGTCTTCCATACCTCAATGTGACAATCGATTACACTTGTTCCTGCCCTTGCACAGGATTTGATGAATTTCCAACCGCAAACTGTTCCTTTGGGTTAGGCACGGATTGACTGGGGAACTTTCCCTTCTCTCTTTCACCCAAGTGACTTGCGATTGGACCCATTTGACTCTCTAGCTTGGTAATTGCTTGGATGTTTACTATTGTTGCACTTCTCACTTCGCTTATGGATTGGCTAGTCATCTTCCTGAAATCATTGAGGGCGTCCTCCAATGACTGTGAAACCGACGCTGGCGCTTTAGTGGGAGCTTGGTAAGCTGGTGATGGTGCTGGATGGGCTGAGCGACTATAACTTGGAATTAGTGAAGGAAATCCGGGAGGGTATTGATTGTGAGCATGATGAGGGGCTCCTCCCTGATTCATTAGTTGGTTCTACTTCCATGAAAAATTAGGGTGATTCCGCTACTCTGGATTGTACGTCTTGGAGTAAGATTCATTTGATTGCCACCGATAGTCATTGAAAGCGTTCGTTTGTTCCATGGGATACTCAGTAGAAGCAGGCATAGATGGACAATTCTGTGCTAAATGCATAGGGCTAGCACAGATGAAACATCTATCAACATTGAATGTATTGGCTGCACTAATGGACTGGCCAGTTGATAGATGCTTAAATATTCATATTTAGGCTCCCTTATTTACAGTTGTTAGGTCCTTTATTACGTTAATTTGGTCTCTTTTACTCCATTTGTGTGTTTTACATGTTTTTATAGGGTCTTGGAGAAAAAGAAGCAGTTTTGGCACTTAAAGGAAGAAATCTGGAAGCCCTGGAGCAATTCTCTGGACAAAGTACGATCGATCGCGCCATGCAATGCGATCGAGCGCACATGCGATCGTGCGCACACTTGAAGGATCGAGCGCACACTACGATCGAGCGCAAGGCACACTGCGATCGAGCGCACATGTACGGGCGTGAACAGTAAACTGCATAATCCTATTTTGGAAATAAGAGAATTGTTGTTTTAGAAAGGTTTAGGAATTCATGGTTCTCTTAGGACTTCTCAAAGACCTATAAATACACTTGTAACTCACACACAAAAACGCACCTTAGATAGAAAACACTTCTCTCTTTTCTTTTACTTGGAGTTGAGGTATTGGGAGAGAATTGACGCCTTTTCTCTCGGGTTTATTCTTCTCCTTTATGTTTAGTTTATTTATAATGTTTACTTCAGTTAGTATGTGTAACTAACTCTCTTATAGGGCTCGATTGAAGCCTTAGTTATGCATTCCCATATTTTTATTCATTGATAAAATCTTTGCCAATGGCTTATTATGTTACTTAACTTTATTAACACCTGTGTTTATTTAAATTCTTCATATGTATGTGTAAGGCCAACGTATGCATGTGGTATGGATGGGTTAGTTAGATCAATTTGGATGACCGAGTCCTGGGTCAAACATTAGTAACAAGGGATATCTTATCCGGATACCCGGGTTAATCAACATGGGAAACCGGGAGTAGATACCTTGCCCTAGGTCTCATGTGGTTGTCGATTTTCACAGTACTTATGTTTTCTTAAGGAATCACTCAAGCATATACCATGCTGAATCCCTTAAGGAAGAAAAGAGTTAGAGTAGATACCATGCCTAACTCGTTGCTTAGGGAAATCAATAGCTTAAGGAGTAGATACTATGCCCTTAGGTTGGCAACCAGTAGGTATACATAATAAAGCTAGTGCACTGATACCTTATACACATTGGGAATGTATGACTAGTGGTGGATATCAAAGCCCTATGTCTTTATTATCAAATCACTTTCCGACAGTATTTATCTCTTTTTACTTTAGAGAAACTAATTCTAAAAGTAACTTTACCAATCCCTGTGGAGATGACCTTGCTTTCGCACACTAGACTACACTGATAACCTTGTGCACTTGCAAGTATAACTAGTACGATTATTCACCTATTTATTTAGGTATATATTCGCACAACAAGTTTTTGGCATCGTTGCCGGGGATTGCGCTAAATTTTCTTTTAGAATTATTTTCGGCCTTATTTTTTATTTTTATTATTTTGCTTTTTTCTGTTTTATTTTTCATCAAACCCTAATTAATTTCTTTTTTGTTTCAGGAACTTCAAAACCCTAATTCTACTTTCTGTGGTATTTGCGATCGATCGCAACCTCCTGTGCGATCGAGCGCATTTAGGGCAGAAAGTATCCGAGCAGCAGAGTTGAACTGCTGCACTGAAGCTGTTTCTTCTGATTTATGCACGGACTTCGATCTCGACATCCAGAATTCTTTCCCCTCGATCCCGAGCTTGAGCAGACTATCCAACAAAAGCTAAGGAACAACTTCGAGGAGAACGAAGAAGAAATCGAGAACGAAACACAAATGGCGGAACAGCTCGAGAACCAGCAACCACCTGTACGAGTACCGATGAAACACTCCTTCATCCCTCGGAACATTAATCAACTATCATGCATTGCATATCAACCTGAGGCGGCAGGAAATTATTACATATCTCCGCAAATCTTGAATACTTTGACTCATTTTAGAGGCACTCCTAACGACGATCCACACTTGCACCTCCAAGAATTCTTCGATCTTGGCAAGTTCCAGCACATACAAGGATTAGACCAAGAAGGAATAAGGTTAATTATGTTCCCTTTTTCCTTGAAAGATAATGCTAAACTTTGGTATAATTCTTTGCCTGTAGTTTCCATCCACACTTGGGAGGAGTTGGCAAGCAAGTTCCTAAAGAAGTTCTTCCCAGCCCAAAAGACGAGACAAATGAGGAAGGAGATCCAGTCCTTCCAACAAAAGGATGGGGACCTCTTCTTTGAAGCATGGGGACACTTCAACGACTTGCTACTCAAATGCCCACACCATAACCTGCCTCAAGATGAACTGGTACAAGCCTTTTATGAAGGTTTGAATGATACTAATAAATGTATTGTTGATTCAGGTTGTGGAGGAGTCCTAATGGAGAAAAGCAGTGAAGAAGCAATGGAGCTCTTCGAAACCCTCAGCGAACACACCCAACAATTCTCCTCTCGAGGTAGACATGTGACCAAGGGTAAAGGTATGTATGAGGTAAATATAAATGGAGGATCTTCACCTCAAATGGCAGTAATGGAGAGGAAACTCGATATGGTTGTAAAAGCCATGACTATTCAACATGCCTCATCCAGCCTATCATCCACCCCACTCCAAGTATGTGCAATATACTCTCAATATGATCATAATACTGATACTTGTCCTCTATCTGCAGATTCGGAACAAGCAAATTATGTGGGACCAAACAACTATCCGCCAAAGAATAACCCGTATGCAAACACCTACAACCCTGGATGGCGGAATCACCCAAATTTCTTATGGAGCAACAACCAGAACAACCAAGGACAGCAACGAAACCCGCAGCCCACTGCTCATGCTAATTCCGAACCAAAGAGGAACGACCTCGAAAGTCTAGTAAGACAACTGGTGTCATCACAAGAACAGTTCATGACTCAGCAAAAACAAACCAATACGGCACATGAGCAAGCAATTCAAAGACTAGAGGTACAAGTAGGACAACTAGTTAAGGAGCTCAGTAGCAGAAAGCAAGGAGAGCTCCCAGCTCAAACACTACCTAACCCTGGGGGGCATCAACAATTAAACACTGTGACATCCCTGAGAAATAGCAAGGTGATAGGGTCCGATGAGCATACAGCACCGTCCAAAGAGACACTATCAGCATCAAGGGTAAGTGAGACGGATAAGGTGAATGCTCCACCCTTCCCGCTAAGGTTAGTAAAACAGAAGAAAGTCAATAAACTAATTGATATTTTTGAAACCTTGCGGACAGTAAAGATTAATGTTCCTTTGTTAGATGCCATTAAACAAATTCCTGCATATGCTAAGTTTTTAAAAGAATATTGCACTAACAAAAGGAAGTTCCAGGAGCATGAGACAGTAGCCTTAACCGAAGAGGTAAGTGCTGTACTTTTAAGAAAATTACCACCTAAACTAAAAGATTCGGGTAGTTTTACTATTCTTTGCAGGATAGGTGACCAGTTGTTTGAGCATGCACTATTAGATCTAGGAGCAAGTGTTAACCTGCTGCCATACAGTGTGTACGAGACACTAGGTTTGGGAGAACTTCAACCAACCTCCATCACTTTGCAATTGGCTGATAGAAGCATCAAAAGACTAAGAGGTATCCTTGAGGACGTGTTGGTAAGAGTAGGAAAATTCATTATACCTGCTGATTTTATAGTATTAGATATGGAAGACTGTACTTTGCCATTGCCTCTCCCCATCATCCTAGGACGCCCCTTTATGATAACTGCTGACACTAATATTAGTGTAAAACGGGGTATTATCACGATGAGGGTAAAATGATGAGGAAATACAATTTCAAATATTTGATACATTAAAATCAACTAGTAATGATAATAAATATTCTAATATGAATTTCATGCAAAGTGTTGTTGAGACAGCTTCTCAGGTCCATCGCACCACTACATTGGAGACTATCCCCAACCATGAGAACACAAGAGTAGACATTAGGCCGGAGGAGGATAATGTGATTAAAGAAGTGCACCATTTCAAGGACACACCAAAACCTTCAAGTAAGTGTGCCTTTCAAATCGAACCTCCTGCACTTACTCATACTACTTTTCTTTATTGTATTGACCATATATCAAGATGGGAGAGCACTTAAATCAGTACAGGATACAGCTAAAACACAAGCACTAGAGCTCCAAGAGGTGGACTCTAAGTGCCTCCTTCCAAACAACTAGCACGGTAGCAAGAGAGTGCTTGAGCAAAGTAAAAATTTGATCACCTATTAAACTCAAGCACCTCTGGTAAGGTTAGTGGTACTGAGGCCACTAACAATTGGTAAGGTTGTATTGTTTCAATAAATCATTTTTTTCAGCTAAGGTAAGTTTTACTTATGCCCATGTGCCATACTTGCGATCGATCGCACCCTCCACTGCGATCGAGTGCAAGTATGCGATCGAGCGTATCCTTCAAACGTGTTCAAGTGCACCCCACGTGTGATCGAGTGCACTCGAGGCAGACACATTTATAAGTCTAAAAACCTTCAATTACGCACTCATACCTCTCCACCTCTCTATGCACCTACACCCTCGCTCGCACTCTGCACACTCGCGCTCACGCTCACTCGCACACCTCCCCACCGTCTTTCCCCCTCACCACCGTCCTTTCCCATCACCACCGTCCTTCCCCACCACCATAATCCTCCGCCATCACCACCGTCTACCCCCTCCTTCTTCCACATTGCGTCCACATACGCGGTACCCAATTTTTTTTTTCTATATATATACACACACGGATTTTTATATTTTGCTTTAAATTCTTATCTATATATCTTACAATTTGTGTATGTTTGGGGTTTGTCTTGTTTGCAGGAGGCTAGGTACGAATTCAAGTCTTACAAACCATCGCTTAGTTTTTTGGTGTACACCACCTGTTTGAGAAAAAATCTAACCGTGTGCGATCGAGCGCATAGACAGTGTGCGATCGAGCGCACCTCAGTGAGATCGATTGCAAATCAGGCAGAAGCCAAAAACCAGCATGTCTAGACCATCTGTTTCCATATCTGGCGCATCCAGCAGTCGTTCCTCCTCATCTCGGTCCAGTATCGAGCAACGAGAGCTGTTGTTCGAGACCACATTCGCCATCGATGATGTATTCCGGTACATGGGCGCCACCCAATGGGCCGTCCAAGCATTCCGACATCGAGGGTTGAAGCGGCTGTTTAAACCAGTGTGCTCCACTGCCTACTCCCAACTCGTAGTCCAGTTTTATGAGCATCTATCTTTTGACTGCAGTAGACTGGGAGTCCTCACTTCTTTAGTCCGGGGCACGCCCATCGAGGTGACTAGTGCTGATATTGTCGCTGCTCTTCATTGCACCGATGAGTTCCCTCCTAAAGACACTGATATAGAGGAGCAGCCGGAGTCCTTTGCCCTGGGTGAGATCATCACGGGCATGTGTGCTGGCCAGTATGCCGACAGACATAACAGTGCGGCCAGCCGGTCCAAGCTGCCTCCCCGACTGTGGCTTGTCGATACGATCCTACAGTGTAATGTGTATCCATTGGGGCACAAGACACAGCGGAGGGATCAGTTCCTACAGACTTTATATGCCTTCCATAGAGGCCACTGGTACTCCATCCCGTCTGTCATCTGGAGCCAGCTGCACAAGTTCTGGGATCATGTACACGACCGTCAGACTACGATGGCCAATGCTTGGGGCTTCCCTTTCCCGTTCCTACTCACCTCCATCCGCAAGAAAAAAAGAATTAAGGGGACCCACAGTGACGGGCCAGTACGAGAGCATCCTTTCTTTGGGAGGGCTTAGTGGACACATAGCATATCACATATGGCACGAGGCCCCCAGTACTTGCTCCAGCAGCTGAGCCAGTAGAGGAGGATCACATGGAGACCGAGGCCCCGATCCTGAGCCCGGTGCGAGAGGAGGACCATTTGGACATGGGACCCACCGAGTCCCAGCACTTTCTAGCTGAACTATCATCATTCCGAGGTGAGGTCGCTGTCGCCACCACACTTGTACATCAGCGCATCGACAGTTTGGAGGCACGCTTCACACGACGGGAGGCCATGCTGCAGGCCATTCTTGATCGCCTACCTCTAGCACCCAGTACCTCTCCGACTGCACCACCTGATGATCAGCAGTGAGAGAGTACCACGTCTAGCTGAAGACGTTAAACTTAGCGTTCATGAGATGCACCCCAATGCATATCCTTTTTATAGTTTATGTTATTTTATACTTTTATTTTATTGTCTATTACTTGTTTTCCATTTTATCTTTGTTTTCTTTCTTTTTCAAGGACAGTGTCAGTGCATCCAGTTGAATTTTGGGGGCATGCTCCAAGCCATGCCAGCTATATAGCTCTCCATCTCCAAGGTCAGATCCTTCCATGCTACTCACACATTGGGGACAATGTGCAATTTAAGTTTGGGGGTATGGGGACACATTCACACACTCACTTGTCCCACAGTTTTTTTGTTTTGTTGCTATTTTTGTAGATAAATGCATGTTCATTCTGTCCAATAAACTTCTTTTTTTTGTGATCTAAACAAAACTATATTATTCGACTTCATCAGCGAGCTTAACACTTTGAACATATAAGCCAATAATCAAGTTTTGAACCTAGATCACTGCTTTTTAGGCATTTAAGAATTCGCAAGTTTAGTTTAACTATCACGAGCACATTAGCACATGATCGTGTGGGGTACGACATGTTATCTGGATTTGTATGTTTCTTTTGCTTGACTGTGAACTAGATGACCTATTAGATTGACATATTGGCATATGAAAATAGAAAAGATTGATTAGTGCTCAAAAGAAACAAATGCTCCTAATGATCAATAAAACAAATCTTCCGCTGAGTAACTGGCCCTCTTGCCTCAGTAAGCATTGAGTGTCACGTCAAAAGGTGGAAAATCGTAAATGATCATTAAAAAGAACTTTTCGCTGAGTAACTGGCCCTCTTGCTTCAGTAAGCATTGAGTGTCACGTCAAAAGGTGGAAAATTCTAAATGGCAGTATTAAGACCAGTTAGTTTCGTAGCCTTGTTGACTCGAGCTAGTAAGTCCTTAGGGGTGTCTTTACACCTAATGCCCTAAAACCATCTGGTTTGGGAGTCATTGGCTAAACACTCGTTACACGAGTCAGCAAGAAAGCTTAAGGGAACTAACGTGGCTAAAATCTCGCAAATAAAAGTCCATGCCATGTTTGTTGACTCTAATAGGAAGTTTGGTGAATCTTGAGTCATCGAAACAATACACGTTTGAATTTCTTGGAAACCCAATCTTTTATGTGCTAGTCACCACATACCAAAGTCAAACTTGTGATGTCTTAAACTACCTCATGAATATGATTTACGTTCAAAACTCTTATTCATTGCAAAAATATGTTTACATTTATTAAGCTTGCTCATGAATGCGCATCATAGTTTTGTGTTAAATCTAGACTTTTGATTGACACCATGAACATTGGATTTATCTATGTCTTTCATTTTAGTTTTTAATTTAGTATTGCTAAGGGACTAGCAATATGTAAGTTTGGGGGTGTGATAGATGCTTAAATATTCATATTTAGGCCCCCTTATTTACAGTTGTTAGGTCTTTTGTTACGTTAATTTGGTCTTTTTTACTCCATTTGTGTGTTTTACATGTTTTTATAGGGTCTTGGAGAAAAAGAAGCAGTTTTGGCACTTAAAGAAAGAAATCTGGAAGCCCTGGAGCAATTCTCTGGACAGAGTGCGATCGATCGCGCCATGCAATGCGATCGAGCGCACATGTGATCGTGCGCACACTTGAAAGATCGAGTGCACATGTACGGGCGTGAACAGTAAACTGCAGAACCCTATTTTGGAAATAAGAGCATTGTTGTTTTAGGAAGGTTTAGGAATTCATGGTTCTCTTAGGACTTCTCAAAGACCTATAAATGCACTTGTAACTCACACACAAAAACACACCTTAGATAGAAAACACTTATCTCTTTTCTTTTACTTGGAGTTGAGGGCTTGGGAGAGAATTGATGCCTCTTCTCTCGAGTTTATTCTTCTCATTTATGTTTAGTTTATTTATAATGTTTACTTCAGTTAGTATGTGTAACTAACTCTCTTATAGGGCTCGATTGAATCCCTAGTTATGCATTCCCATATTTTTATTCATTGATAAAATCTTTGCCAATAGCTTATTATGTTACTTAACTTGATTAACACCTGTGCTTATTTAAATTCCTCATATGTATGTGTAAGGCCAACGTATGCATGTGGTATGGATGGGTTAGTTAGATCAATTTGGATGACCGAGTCCTGGGTCTAACGTTAGTAACAAGGGATATCTTATCCGGATACCTGGGTTAATCAACATGGAAAACCAGGAGTAGATACCATGCCCTAGGTCTCATGTGGTTGTCGATTTCCACAGTACTTATGTTTTCTTAAGGAACAACTCAAGTAGATACCATGCTGAATCCCTTAAGGAAGAAAAGAGTTAGAGTAGATACCATGCCTAACTCGTTGCTTAGGGAAATCAATAGCTTAAGGAGTAGATACCATGCCCTTAGGTTGGCAACCAGTAGGTATACATAATAAAGCTAGTGCACTGACACCTTATACACATTGGGAATGTATGACTAGTGGTGGACATCAAAACGCTATGTCTTTATTATCAAATCACTTTCCAACAGTATTTATCTCTTTTTACTTTAGAGAAACTAATTCTAAAAATAACTTTACCAATCCCTGTGGAGATGACCTTGCTTTCGCACACTAGACTACACTGATAACCTTGTGCACTTGCAAGTATAACTAGTACGATTATTCACCTATTTATTTAGGTATATATTCGCATAACACCGGTCATCTTCATGAAATCCTTGAGGGTGTCCTTTAAAGACTGTGAAACCGGCGCTGGATTCATCCGTATTTTTAATTTTTTAATTTTAGTTTTTTAATGGGCAATTGCCAATATAAACAAATAAACTAAGACAAAATTGCAAAAGAAAAACAAAACAAAAATACAAACTAAACTAGTAGAAAAATAAAATCAATTTAGACAAAAATTTCACAAACAAAACAACTCCCCTGGAACGGTGCCAAAAATTTGTTGTGAGTTTTAAATTACTCGTAAGTGCATGAGTCGTTTGCAATATAGTGTTGTGTAAGTGCGAGGCCGAATCCACATGGAATTGCATTATGAAAAAATATTTTTATCTAAACTAACCCTATTTTAACGTAGTTCCGAATTTTGGATTGTATTATGCAAAGAGTATAAACTAAACTAAGTTGATTTAAAAACAACTAATAAAAACATTAAGGTTTTCTGAATCCACCCCACCAAAGTAAAGCATATATCTTCATGTTCTACATAAAAATAATCTATCAAATCATTCCATGAATCCACCAGTATACAAATCACGGTGAATACCCAAACTAAACCAAAACCATCCAATGTATCCGTTTAGTTCACAAATCACAATGGATATCCAATCTAATTTGAATGATTTATCGTATCCGATAGATGAAACACAAGGAATATCCAATTTAACAATTTAAAAGTAATAAATCATAAGATTTTACTCAAATAATTGAACATAACATTTATACTAAAAATATCATAATTGTATGAACAAATCTGAAAATATTATGCCAAACAATGGCGATGCTTCATCTTCAACCTTAGATGAAGATTTTAGTCTCTCATAATTATGAAACTAAAGTTCACAATAAAAGTGATAAACATTAAAATTTAAAACTAAAAAAGAAATAAATTAAAACTGACTATACATTGGGAGAAATTCCACTCGCTGTTGGGCGGCGCTTCCCCTCGTGATAGCAAAGCCTTCGAGATCCACTAGAATGCTAGCAGAAGTCTTCCGGATTGCACACCAATTGCTTCAGTGAGGTGGGGCTTTTATAGAGAAACTCAAGAGTGCAATGTGTTTCAAATTCAATGTGGGATACTGCCCGAGGTCTTGTGCGCTCGAGCGCGGCATGGTGCACTGCCTGACCTTTGTCTACTAAAACTGCCATAACTTTCTTTAGAAAAATCATTTTTATGAGCCGTAAAATTCCTTAGAAAACAAGCATCCAGATATTTCCAAGCATATATGGCTCATCTCCTAGTTCTTCCTAAATCAATACAGTAAAATCCACAAAAATGACTGATCTACCACGCTGAAATCACACACAGCCTGACCTTTGTCTACTAAAACTGCCATAACTTTCTCTAGAAAAATCATTTTTGTAAGCCATAAAATTCCTCAAAAAATAGACATTCGGATCTTTCAAAGCATATATGGTTCATCTCCTGGTTCTTCCTGAATCAATACAGTAAAATCCACAAAAATGACTGATCTGTACAGGCAATTCTAGCAATTTTAGTGAAACTCCTTTCCGAGTGCTTGTAAACCCGTAAAACAACGAAAAAAACTCAAAGTAACAATTTCCTAAGCTAAAAAATGTAAATTAAGGGGCTAAAATATGCAATATTTGGCACTCATCAGTATGAGGACCAACATTCGTGGCTTCTACCACTGGTGCCAAATATTATGTTAGTTTTCTTGATGATTATTCAAAGTTTGTTTGGTTATTTCTAACGAAATTCAAATCAAAAATTGAATCAATCTTCCTTCAGTTTTCAAGCCTACATTGAAAAACATTTTGAACAAAAAATAAAATCTGTCCAGTTTGACTAGGGTGGAGAATTTCAACGCTTGAACACTTATTTTATACAAACTGGAATTAATCATCGACTAGCATGCCCATATACTCATAAAAAAATGGTTCTATTAAGCGTAAACATCGACACATTGTCGAAGTTGGATTAAGCATGTTAACACACTCAAACTTACCAATGCTTTACTGGGAAGATGTTTTTCAAACAGCTACATTTGTTATTAATAGACTACCAACACCTATTTTGAAGAAAAAATCTCCCTATGAAATTCTATATAACCGCATGCCTGATTTCTCTTTTATACATGTTTTTGGCTGTGCATGTTGGCCTAACCTAAGAGCTTACAATGCAAACAAACTCAATTTCTGCTTAAAAACATGCATATTCATTGGCTATAGTCTCTGTCATCAAGGGTACAAGTGCTTTGATCTTTCTACTGGCAAGATTTATGTCTCACGACATGTGGTTTTCAATGAGATACTATTTCCATACACCAAAGAAATTACTTCTAACCCCTCTTAGCCGCAATCTATTCCCTTTCCTCCCAGAATCAATGTCTCACCTCCTCGCAGCTCTACAGATTTGCAATCTAACCATATTCCTATTAGAATAGCAGTTGTACCTTGCTTGTCTCTTTCTATTGGTCCAGATGAGGACATGAGTCCACAAGCTACTACAGATCAACTTCAAATCACAGAGCTCCCATCGGTTTTGCCATCTCATAGCAGTGTTTCAAGTCTTGTGAACAGTCATCCCATGACAATAAGATCAAAGAACAATATTCCCAAACCTTGCAAGCAATCAGATGACTATGTTAGGCATCCATTACCTCGAGTATTGCTAGCCAAAAGTTCCATCACTGCTGTAGAACCAAGTTCTTATACTGCAGCATCAAAATCAATTCTTTGGTGAGAAGCATTGAACAAAGAATTTAATGACTACTGCAAAATGGTACTTGGTCCTTAGTTCCACACTCACCAGGTACAAATACTATGGGATGTCATTGGATTTATCAAATTAAAAAAAAAAAAAGCTGATGGGGCTATTGAGCGTCATAAAGCTTGACTAGTCGCCAAAGGCTTCCATCAACAAGAAGGAATTGATTTTTCAGAAACATTTAGCCTAGTTATCAAGCATACCACAATTAGATTGTTCTTTTAATTGCAATTTCTCATGATTGGCCCATTCAACAAATTGATGTGTAAACTGTATTTTTGCACGGTGATCTTCAAGAAGAAGTTTTTATGACTCAACCACAAGGTTATATTCATCCTCAATTTCCAAGTCATGTTTGTAAGTTACATAAATCACTTATATAGTTTGCGACAAGCTCCCCGAGCTTGGTTTTCTAAACTTTCAGACAAGCTAAAGTCATTACAGTTCCATGAAAGCAAAGCTGATACTTCAATATTTGTTCTTAAAACAAAAACAACAACTGTTTATGTTTTAATATATGTGGATGTCATATTAATCACTGGATCAAGTTCGGCTACCATCAACCGAGTAATTCATTGCTTAAAGGAAACATTTGTTATCAAAGAATTGGGCCCTTTTAACTTTTTCCTTGGTGTAGAAGCACTTAGATCCAGTGAAGGTCTTTATCTTACTTAGCGCAAATATATAGTGGATTTGCTCAAAAAGAGCAACATGGATCAGGCAAATCCATATAGTAGTGTAATACTCGTAATCCTAAAGTAAGGGTAAAGAAGTAATTTAATAAATATGACATGAAATTAAAATAATATATATGCGAAGGATTTAATGTTGAATAAAATAATTCTTTTGAGAAAAAAAATTTTTGAACGTGTTCAGTCTTGGAGAAAGGGAAAACGAAAAAGAAAAAGAAATTAAATTATTTTTTTTCTTCTAAAAAAAAACGTGGCAGCAGGTGTTACCACCTGCTGCCAAGTTAAAAGGCAAGTTTTACATGTTTGATGTCTGGCTTTTTCATGGTAGCATGTGTTGGGGGGGGGGGGGGGGGGAACTGATGAGTTTTTGCTTTTTCTTATGAATAATTTAAGTTTTTTTTTTCTTTTATATATTCATTTTCAAATCATGTTTGGTTTCTTCCTTTTACAATTCAAACTATTCTATTTCTCTAAACACTTGGGGACCGAAAGAAAGGTTGAAAGAGTAAATTTTTGAAGGGGTTTATAGGAGAATTTTATAGAGAATCACGAGAAGCGCTAAGAAAAACAGAAGGTAATAACATGAAGTTTATTTTTGAAATTTAGCATACATGAAATTTCCCAGAATTCAAAGTGGGAATTTTCAAAGGATATGAGTTATGAAGAATTGAAGAATAAATTAGAAGTTTTAATATAAATATTATATCAGGTGTTGACGATCAGCAACCGACGATCAGCAACCGGGGAAAATTGCTAAGAGGAGCAGGAAGGCAATGAGGTGATCCACGAGTAGCTCTAAGTGCTACGTGGTGAGTTAGATTTACTTTAAGTATTCTAGATAAAAAAAAAATGAAATATCTAGTGATAATATTAAAATAAATTATTAGCTTAGGCTTTGGTGATAGATGAAAAATTGATTGATAGGTATGATAGGAATTTTTGGACATGTAGAAAATTATTATGTGAGAAATAATAATTTTGGAATAATAAGTTGATTTAATAATAAAAGCGATAAGTGAAATTCTTGATGAGCTATGGTTGATGTTTTGATACGACTTATGAAGAGATGAAATTTAATGGATTTTGACAAGTCATGATGGATGATTATATTTGATGTGATTTATGATGAGAGGAATTTAGTGAATTTTTTTCTATAATAATTTGAGAATAATCAGGATAGCTAATTTAAATATTTGAATTCATGTTTGTTTTTATATTATTGTTCATATGCGTATTTCATATCATTGTTCATATGCATATGCATTAAATAAAAGAACTGGGAGATGACCGGTCTAATTGAAAAACCGTGACAGCTGGTATATGCTGAAAATAAATACCGTGACAACCGATAGATGCTGGAAATAAAAGAACTGGGAGGGGGCCGATCTAAGATAAAAACATGTCGACATATGTGAAAACATTCCCTAACAATAATTCATGCATTGCATCTGTTTTAAATATTAATTGCATTACTAAAATGTTGATGTGTTGTTTGTTATTATAAGTGAATAAGTCTCACAGAGAGACAGTTATGGTGAGAAAGAAATATAAAAGTATGATAAGATAAGAACCATCTAAATGGTAGACTTTATGCTGTAAACCTTATTACGTGGTAATTATGAGATAATTGATGGTTTTAAGGTGAACCAATATATAAGAAGAAGAGATTGATAGATAATGAGACTTATGATATGTGTAGTGATAGTAGAATTCTATTATCAAGTTATGTGAGATATAATTGATTAAATATTGAAAGACCATTTATACAAATTGAATACTTCTAGTAAATTTAATTCATTGAGCTTGTGACTCATTGTACAATGATTTCAAGTAGCAGGCAAGATATAATAATTTGGTGAGTTGAGGTTCAGACGAAATCATTTTTTGTAATCCACGTACGTGTCCACGACCTCAGAGTAATGAGAAAATAAAATAAAAATTTATATGTAAATATTCATACATATTACGTTGTGTAAAATTTTTAAGTAAATATCATATTGATGTATCTCCCGTGTTGAGGGTTGAGGATTGATGTAAAAAAAAATTCTGTTAGTATTTTTTTTATAGTTGCATATGTGTGTCATGTTGGGATTTTCAAAATGTGATGACACCGTCTCGGGGGTGGCCAACCCGGGATGAGTCGTTACAAGTAGCCCGATGGCTTTCACTTGCAATTTCACTTCCACAGGTGGAAAACTGTGTGCTGATGCAAGCCTTTACAAAAGTATTGTCAGCGGCATGCAATATCTTGCATTTACACGGCCTGATTTGGCTTTTTCAGTCCACAAAGTCAGCAAGTTTATGCGTAATTATAACGACCAATCCTGGGTTGGGCACCCCCGAGACAGTGTTGTCACATTTTGAAAATCCCAACACGATACATATATACAAAAATAAAAATAACACAAACTGCAATTATTACATCAATCCTTAGCCCTCAACAGAAGAGATACATCATTCAGATCTTGACTTAAACATTATATACAACGTAATATGCATGAATATTTACAAATATATATATATATATATATATATATATATATATATATATATATATATATATATATATATATTAGTCTGAGGATGTGAACCACGTGGCTTACAGATAATGACTTCGTCTGAATCTCAACTCACCAAATTATCTATCCTGCCTATTGCCTGAAATCATTGTACAATGAGGAGTGAGCTTCACAAGCTTAGTGAATTAAACTTACTAGAAGTATTCAATTTGTATAATTAGTCTTCCAATATTCATTCATCTATATCTCATATATTTTGATAATAGCATTTTATTATCACTACTCATATCAAATCCCCATCTTTTATAAATCTATTCTTCTCATATAATTAATCATCATCTTGAGACTATCAATTCTATCTCATAATTACCTCATTATGAGGTTCACAGCATATAATCAGTCACCCAGATAATTCTCATCATTACATATTTTCATTTTTCTTCTCATCATAATTGTCTCTCTGTGAGACTCATTCATCTATCAATAATTTACAATCATGAATAGTACTTTAGCATCTCAATAAAAAAAAATATTTAAAACAAATGCAATGCATGAATTATTAATTGGGAACGTCTTCTCACATGTCAACATGTTTTAGCTTAGACCGACTGCTCTCCCAGTTCTTTTATTTTATTTAGACCGGTTGCCTTCCCTGTTATTTTATTTCCAGCATATACCGGTTGTCACGGTTTTCATTTAGACCAGCTGCCCTCCAGTTCTTTTATTTTTATTTAGATCGGTTGCCTTCTCAGTTCTTTTATTTTCTTTTAGACCGGCTGTCTTCCCGATTCTTTTATTTCATTTAGACCGACTGCATCCCGGTTCTTTTATTTCATGCATATGCATATGAATAATGATATAGAAACAAACATGTATTCAAACATTCAAATTAACTATCTTGATTGTTCTCAAATTATTATTTGAAAAAATCCACTAAATTCCTCTCCTCATAAATCATATCAAATCATCAACCATAGTTTGTCAAGAATTTCACTTATCACCTTTATTATTAAATCGACTCATTATTCCAATAATATTATTTCTCATAAAATAATTCTCTACACATCCATTATTCCTAATATACCTATCAACTAACTTTCATTTATCAGCAAATCATAAGTTAATAATTTATTCAAATACTATCACTATATATTTCATATTTATCTTGATTACTTAAAGAAAATCTAACTCACCACGTAGCACTTAGAGCTACTAATGGATCACCTCCTTGCCTTTCTGCTCCTTTCAGCAATTTTCCCCGGTTGTTGATTGTCAACACCTGACATAATATTTATATTAAATTTCTAATTTATTCTTCAATTCCTCCATAATTCACATCATTTGAAAATTCTCACATTGAATTTCGAGAATTTCATGTATGCTAAATTTCAAAAATAAACTTCACGTTATTACCTTATGTTTTTTTTAGAGTTTCCCGTGACTCTCTATAAAATTCTTCTGTAAACCCCTTCAAAATTTTACACTTTCAATCTTTTTTTCGGTCCCCAAATGTTTAAAGAAATAGAGTAGTTTGAATTGAAGAAAGGATAAAACCAAATAGGATTTGGTAAGTAATGAATAAATAAAAGAAATACTATATATTTATATAACATTTATACTCACCGCCCCCCCCTCCCCCCCACCCTTCAACTATTTCTAATTGTTTGCTTAGTGTCAAGTGATGCAACACCTCGACTTCTAGGTGTTGCATGCCTATATTTTTTTTATTTTCTTTTTTTTATCCTTCCATGCTGTCCTAGACGTTTTTTTTTTTCTTTTCCTTTTCTTTGTATCCACACCATCAAGTGTCCAATTTTTTTTTCAAAATAATTATTTTATTCAAATAATAAACCTTTCACGTATATATTATCTTATTTTAATTCCATATCATATTTATCAAATTACTTCTTTACCCATACTTTAAGAGCACGAGTATTACAATTCTACCCACCTTATAAAAAATTCGTCCCCAAAATTTCCTTACCTAACTCAAGAAACAATTGTGAATAATATTTCTTCATAGTTGCCTTATGCTCTTACGTAATCTCTTCAACATATTTATTTCGTCACAGAACTTGAATTAATGGAATTATTTTATTACACAAGACTTGTTCTTTTCTATCTAAATTTCTCTTTGGTACTTGTATAAAAGTCAAATCTTCATGAATTTCTACGGTTTGGCTCGAAATATTATGAGATTCATCATGTAAACACTTTCTCAAAAGTGAAACATGAAACACATTGTATAATTGCTTCAATGTTGGAGGCAATTCCAGGCTATACGCAACTAGCCCAACTTTCTCAACAACCTTATAGGGTCCCATATACTTTAAATTCAACTTTTCTTTCCTATTTATATCTCAATACACCTTTTCATGGAGATATTTTTAAATACACCCAATCACCTACTTGAAATTCAAGAGGTCTTCTATTATTAGCATAGCTATTCGGTCTACTTTGTGCTGCTTTAAGGTTCTCTCCAACTAGTTTGATCCTCTCAGTTGTTAACTCAATTATTTATGGATCAAATATATTTCTATCTCCCATTTTTCCCTACACATAGGAGTTCTACACCTCCTTTCATACAATGCCTCAAACAATGCCATTCCCATACTAAATTGATGTTGATTATTATAAGAAAATTCAATCAATGGCATGTAAGCATCCCAACTTACTGAGAAACTTATCACATTTGCCCTTAATATATCTTCTAGTACCTTAAAAATCCTTTCTATCTGCTCATTTGTTTGAGGAGGAAAAGTTGTTCTAAACTGCAACTGTGTACACATGGCTTTCTGAAACTTTTCCAAAACCAAGATGTAAATCTAGCATCTCTAAATGACACTATACTCAATAGTACTCCATACCACCTCACAATCTCAACTACATACTGTTCAGCCACTTTTTTAGGACTCCAATTAGTTTTAATTAAAAGAAATTGAGATGACTTAGAAAGTCTATCTACTATCACTTACACTGTATCATAACCTCTCTATGTATGGGAAAATTCAGAGACAAAATCCATTCTCACATTTTTCTATGGTCATTCAAACACAGGAAAAGGTTATAGTAAGCCTCCTGGATGTTTATTTTATGACTTTACTTGCTGACAAACCAAACATCTAGAAATATATTCAGCTACATCCCTCTTTAATCCTGACCACCAGTAATTTTGTCTCAATCCTCTATACATCTTATTGTTACTCGGTTACACCGAATATACATTATCATGTGCCTCTGTCAATATCTCTTTTCTTAACTCCACACCATTGGGAACACAAATCCTATGTTCTAATACCAAAATACCATAATTTCTAATTTTGAACTCGTATTGCTTTCTACTAAGCACTTCCTGCTTAATCTTCTCTATCTCCTGATCTCTACCTTGCATCTTTCACAAACATTTTACTATGGATGACTGTACACCTATGTTTGCTAACAATGATCCTCTATTACTGTTATTCAACTTCATTCTTATCTCTCTTAAATCTATCATCAATTTAACATCATGACTTTCAATAGCAGTTAATCTTCTTGTAGATTTTCTTCTCAATGCATCAGCTACCACATTCACCTTCTTTGGATGATAGTGAATTGTGCAATCATAGTCACAAATCAATGCCATCCACCATCTTTGCCTCAAATTCAAATCTCTTTGGGTAGGTAAGTATATCAAACTCTTTGGGTAGGTAAGTATGTCAAACTCTTATGATCAGTGAATATCTCACAAGTGGCTCCATACAGATGATGTCTCCAATCTTTAAAGTAAACATTATAGTAGCTAACTCTAAGTCATGGGTAGGGTAAGTTCACTTATAATTCCTCAATTTCTTATAAGCACATGCCATTACCTTCTCATGTTGCATCAACACACATCCTAACTCTAGATGGGATGCATCACTATACACCACAAATCCTTCATCGCCAGAATGAAGCACCAATACTGGAGCTGTAGTCAATTTCTCTTTTAGTCATTGAAAACTTTTTTTACACTCCCAGACCATACAAATCTCACCTCTTTCCTGGTCAATCTAGTCAACAGTACTACAATAATAGAAAATTTTTGAAAGAATCTTCTATAATAACCAACTAACCCCAAGAAGATTCTAATCTTAGTTATATTAGTTGGTCTCTCCCAACTCAACATTGTCTCTACCTTTTGTGGATCAACTGTTATACCATCTCTAGATATTATATATTCCAAGAAAGTTATTTCATTTAGCCAAAATTCACATTTAGGAAATTATAGCATACAATCTCTCTTTCTTCAAAATCTCCAACACAATTTCTAAATGTTTTACATGCTCTTCTTTAGTCTTAGAATATACCAATGTGTTATCAATGAACATAACCAAAACTTATCAATAAACGGTTTAAATATTTTATTCATCAAGTCCATGAATGTTGCCGAAATATTAGTCGACCCAAATGGCATCACCAGAAACTTATGACCATAACGTGTCCCAAAAGCAATCTTAGACATGCCTCATTTTATTCTCAAATGGGTGATAACCTGATCTCAGGTCTATCTTAGAAAATATCCTTGCTCACTGCAACTTTTCAAATAAATCATCTATCCTGGGTAAATGATATTTGTTCTTAATGGTTATCTTATTTAACTATCTGTAGTCTATACACAATCTCATCATTCCATCTTTTTTCTCCACAAACAACATAGGGCTCCCCAAAGTGATACACTAAATCGAATAAATTTTTTATCTAACAACTCTTGAACTTTCAACTTTCTTAACTCAGTGGGTGTCACTCTGTAAGGTGCTATAGATATATGTGATAAACCTGGTATCACATCAATAGAGAATTTAATCTCTCTACTGGGAGACAACTAGACAACTCATTAAGAAATACATTAGAATAATCTTTCACCACTAAGATTTATTCTAACTTTCTAATTTCCTTTTTAGAATCCATTTTGTATGCCAAATACACCTCACAACCTTTCTTCAACCATCTACTAGTAGTCAGAGAAAAATAAGTTAGTTCGAGAGTATCTTATGTTCTCCCTGAAAGTTAAACTCCTCATGTCCATATCTTGAACACTATGTTCTTTCTGGAACAATCACCTAGGCGTAATACGTTGACAACCAATTCATTCCCAAAATCAAATGAAAATCTATCATATTCAAAGGTAATAAATCAACTTCAAATTTTCTATCAATGATACGAATCACACAACCCTTGTAAACATTTATGATTATCACTTTATCTCTAGTGAGAATTTTAGCAATACTATTATGCATCAAAGGACTAATACATGCATCAATAAGCTTCATCAATACTGGATGCAAAAGAATGGGTTGCACCAAGGTCAACCAACATTGATATGTCCACCTTTTCTATATACAAAACACTTCAAATTATGAAAATTTTGGGATAAATATCTAATCTACATACATCTATACAAACTTCTGTCTCTCGATCATACATCAGATTACCACTTCCCCTTTGTGGCATACTTACTTCCTCTGCCATAACTCCCAGTTTGCATAACGTGTCTCCCAAATCTAATGGTCCCACCGATATTACTCTGAGCTATAGAAGCAACAGATCCTGCTTGCCTCTGACTATGTACTACAGTTTCCTGTGATAAGGAATGCCTCCTCTAGGTGGTCTCCTACCCTGCATCCTCATACTGGTACCATCTCTGGGTTCCTCAAATCTAGACCACTTCCGCCAATTCTTCGTACCTCTAAATTCCATCACCTTCTTCTTAATATGAAGTGTTATATTCTCCAATGTAACATAATTCATATGCCTCATGTAAATTAGTTTCGAATTAATCTCAAAATGTAGTCCATCTATGAACCTCTTACACCTCTTCTTCTTCATGTATACCATTGATAGGTGCTTAAATATTCATATTTAAGCCCCCTTATTTAAATTTGTTAGGTATTTAATTACGTTAATTTTATCTCTTTTACTCCATTTGTGTGTTTTACATGTTTTTATAGGGTCTTGGAGAAAAAGAAGCAGTTTTGGCACTTAAAGGAAGAAGCCTGGAATCCCTGGAGCAGTCTCTGGACAAACTGTGATCGATCGCAATATGCAATGTGATCGAGTGCACATTGCGATCGTGCGTGCACAAGAGGGATCGAGCGCAGCACTGCAATCGAGCGCAAGACACATGCGATCGAACGCACATGTACGGGCGTGAACAGTAAGCTGCAGAACCCTATTTTGAAAATAAAAGAGTTTTGTTTTTAGGAAAGTTTTAGGAACTCATGGGCCTCTTAGAACTTCTCAAATACCTATAAATACACTTGTAAAGCACACACAAAGAGCATCACAACTTAGAGAACACTTCTCTTAGCTTTTACTTGGAGTTGTAAGCTTTAGGAGAGAATTGACGCTTCTTCTCTCGGGTTTATTCTTCTCTTTATGTTTAGTTTATATATGATGTTCTTAGACAACATGTGTAACTAACTTTCTTATAGGGCTCGATTGAAGCCCTAGTTATACTTTCTCATATATTTATGCATTTATAAATCTTTGCCAATAGCCTTTATTATATTGCTTAACTTGATTAATGCCTGTGCTTATTTAAGTTCCTCATATGTATGTGTATTGCCAGCGTATGCATGTGGTATGGACCTGTTAGTTAGATCAATTTGGATGACCGAGTCCTGGGTCTAACATGAGTAACAAGGGATATCTTATCCGGATACCCAGGTTAATCAACATGGGAAACCAGGAGTAGATACTATGCCCTAGGTCTCATGTGGTTGTCGATTTCCATAGTACTTATGTTTTCTTAAGGAACAACTCAAGTAGATACCATGCTGAATCCCTTAAGAAAGAAAAGAGTTAGAGTAGATACCATGCCTAACTTGTTGCTTAGGGAAATCAATAGCTTAAGGAGTAGATACCATGCCCTTAGGTTGGCAACTAGTGGGTATACATGATAAGGCTAGTGCATTGATACCTTATACAATTGGGAAAGTATGACTAGTAGTGGATATCAAAGCCCTATGTCTTTATTATTATCAAATCACACACAACAGTTATTTTATTTCTTTTTACTTAAAGAAACTAATTCTAAAAACCGAACTTTACCAATCCCTGTGGAGATGACCTTGCTTTCGCACACTATACTACACTGTTGAGCTTGTGCACTTGCAAGTAAAACTAGTACGATTATTTACTTATTTATTTAGGTAGATAATCGCTCAACAAGTTTTTGGCACCGTTGCCGGGGATTGCACTAAAGTTTCTTTTAGAATTACTTTCATTTAAACATTATTATTATTTTATTTTCTATTTACCATCTTTATTTTTATTTTTCATCAAAACCTAATCGAGTTACTTTGTGTTTCAAGTATATCAAACCCTAATCAGTGGTTCTGTAATACTTGTGATCGATTGCAATCTTCTGTGCGATCGAGCGCAAATAGGACAGAGAGTTACCCGAGCAGCTGAGTTGAACTACTGCACTGAAGTTGTTTTACCTGATTCATGCACGGACTTCGATCCCAACATCCAATAGTTTTTCCCCTTGATCTCGAGCTTGAGTGGACCATCCAACAAAATCTTAGAGACAAGTTTGAGGAAGAAGAAGAGGAATTCACGGAAGAAGCACCAATGGTGGAACAGCTAGAAATCCAGCAACCACCTGCACGAAGACCGATGAAGCAATCCTTCATCCCACAGAACCTCAACCATCCTTCATGCATTGCATATCAACCGGAAGTAGAGGGAAACTATTACATATCCCCGCAGATACTTAATGCTTTGACTCACTTTAGGGGTACACCGGCAGAGGATCCACACTTGCACCTTCGGGAATTCTTTGATCTCTGTAAATTCCCGCACATCCAAGGCCTAGACCAAGAAGGAATAAGGTTAATTCTATTTCCCTTTTCCTTAAAAGATAATGCTAAGCTATGGTAAAATTCTTTGCCTGCAGTTTCAATCCACACTTGAGAGGAGTTGGCTGGCAAATTCCTAAGGAAGTTCTTCTCAGCCCAAAAGACGAGGCAAATAAGGAAGGAAATCCAATCCTTCCAACAAAGGGATGGAGATCTGTTCTTTGAGGCATGGGGACACTTCAACGAGCTACTACTCAAATTCCCACACCACAACCTACCTCAAGATGAGCTGGTACTATCCTTCTATGAAGGTCTAAATGACATGAATAAAAGTATTGCTGATTCTGGTTGTGGAGGTGTGCTGATGGAAAAGAGCAGTGAAGAAGCCATGGAGTTGTTTGAGGCATTGAGTGAGCATACCCAACAATTCTCCTCTAGAGGTAGACAAGGAGTCAAGAGCAAAGGTATATATGAGGTTATTCTGAATGGTGGACCCTCTGCCCAAATAGTTGCTTTGGAGAGGAAGCTAGATATGAGGCTAGATATGATTGTAAAAGCCATGTCTACTCAAAACATCTCTCCTCGACCACAAGCTACACAAAGCCAGGTATGTGCTTTATGTTCTCAATTTGATCACACTACTGAGACCTGCCATTTGTATTCATCTAAATATCCCGAGCAAGCAAGCTATGTGGGACTGAATAGTGCATATGCAAATATATACAACCCTGGATAGCGAGACCACCCCAACCTCTCATGGAGCAACAATCAAAACACCTTGAACCTTCAAGGGCAATAAAGGAACTTCCATAAAGCAGCCCAACCAGTTCCAGAACCCAAGAAATATGGTCTAGAAAGTCTTGTAAAGCAATTAGCCACTCAACAACAGCAACTAATGACAACATTGATGACTTCATTAGATCATCAAGAACAAACCACTCAAAGGCTAGAAGAACAAATGGGGCAATTGGCTAAGGAGCTAAGTGAAAGAAAGCAAGGTGAACTTCCTGCACAAACACTACCAAATCCAAGAGGACATCAGCAGCTGAAAGCCGTTACAACTCTCCGAAATGGTAAGATCATAGGAGTTCATGAGCCAGCTCAAGCATCTCAAGCTAAGCCATCCACATCCAAAGTAAGTGAAGTAGAGAAGTGGAATGCACCACCCTTCCCTCAAAGGTTAGTAACGCCAAAGAAAGATAAATTGCTTGATATTTTTGAAACTTTTAGAAAAGTAGAAATTAACATTCCCTTATTTGATGCAATTAAACAAATTCCTGCTTATGCTAAATTTTTAAAAGATTGTTGCACTAATAAAAGAAAGTTTAAAGAACACGAAACAGTGGCTCTAACTGAAGAGATAAGTGCGGTATTATTAAGAAAACTACCACCAAAACTAAAAGATCCGGGTAGTTTTACTATTCCCTGTAAGATAGGTGATCAGTTGTTTGAGCGAGCATTGCTAGATTTAGGAGCAAGTGTCAATTTGCTACCATACACAGTAGTTGAAAAGCTAGGTTTGGGGGAGCTTCAACCAACCTTAATCACTTTGCAATTGACAGATAGAAGCATTAAAAGACCTAGAGGTATACTTGAAGATGTCTTGGTCAAGGTAGGTGAGTTTATTTTGCCTGCTGACTTCATTGTATTAGATGTTGAAGAATGCCCTATGCCATTACCCCTGCCCTTCATCTTAGGAAGACATTTTATGAGAACTGCTGATACAATAATTAATGTAAAAAAGGGTATTGTAAGTATGAATGTAAATGGAGAGACAATAGAATTTAAGATATTTGATGCAATGAAATTACCCCAAGATGATAATGATAATGAATGTATGATGCAAAGTGCTGTCAAGCAAGTTTTTCATGTCCATCACACTGATCAATTGGAGGCCGCCCTCACCCATAGCTTCAAAAGATCGGATATTGAGCCGGCATCAGAAACTGTCCCTGATGACATCTTGGAAGCTATGCACCTCCCTAAAGTCTATCCTATGCATCCAAGACCGGGTGATAAGAAGAAATCGCATTTGAATACATTGAAAGGATTAAGTCATGATGAATGTGCAACACCACCAAGAGCACTTGAGCCACATGAAGTAAACTTTAAGTACTCCCTGCCAAAAGACTAAAGTTGAGAGAATACCACGTCTGGCTGAAGACATTAAACTTAGCGCTCATGGGAGGTACCCCAAAGCATATCCTTTTTCTTAGTTTATTTCATTTTATTATTCGTATTTCCTAGTTTATTTTTCTATTTGTTTATTATTACTTGTTTTCCATTTTATGTTTGTTTTTCTTTCTTTCTCAAGGACAGCATGAGTGCATCCAATTGAAGTTTGGGGGCGTGCTATGAGCCATGCCAGCCATCAGCTCTCCATCTCCCAGGTTAGCTCCTTCCATGCTATTCACACATTGGGGACAATGTGCAATTTAAGTTTGGGGGTATGGGGACACATTCACACACTCACTATGTCCCACATTTTTTTATATTTTATTTTCATAGATAAATGCATGTTCATTCTGTCCAATAAACTTTTTTTTGTGATATAAACAAAACTTTATGATTCGACTTCATCAGCGAGCTTAACACTTTGAACATATAGGCCAATAATCAAGTTTTGAACCTAGATCACTGCCTTTTAGACATTTAAGGATTCACAAGTTTGACCTAAATTACCACAAGCACACTAGCACATAACTGTGTGGAGTATGACATGTTATTTGGATGTGTATGTTTCTTTTGCTTAACTGTGAACTAGATGACTTATTAGATTGATATTTTGGCATATAAAAATAGAAAAGATTGATTAGTGCTCAAAAGAAGAAATAAATGCTCCTAATGATCAATAAAACTTGTTTTCTGCTAAGTAACTGGCCCTCTTGCCTCAGTAAGCATTGAGTGTCACGTCAAAAGGTGAAAAATTCTGATTGGTAGCATTATGACCAGTTAGTTTTGTGGCTTTTTTGACTCGAGCTAGTAAGTCCTTAGGGGTGTCTTTACACCTAATGTCCTAAAACCATCTGGTTTGGGAGTCATTGGCTAAACACTCATTACACGAGTCAAAAAGAAAGCTTAAAGGAACTAACTTGACAAAAATATCGCAAACAAAAGAAAAGAAGAATTATACCATCCTTGTTGATTCTAATAGAAAATTTAGTGAATCTTGAGACATCGAAACATACACGTTGGAATTATTTGGAAACCAAATCTTTTGTGTGCCAGTTCACCACATACCAAAGTCGAGTTTGTGATGTCTTAAATTGCCTTATGAAAGTGATTTGCATTCAAAGCTCTTATTCATTGCAAGAATATGTTTGTATCTGTTAAGCTTGCTCATGAATGCGCATCATAGTATTGTAAGATCTAAACTTTTGTTGGACACCATGAACATTGGATTTATCTGTTTTTTCGTTTTAGTTTTTAATTTAATATTTCTAAGGGACTAGCAATATGTAAGTTTGGGGGTGTGATAGGTGCTTAAATATTCATATTTTAGCCCCCTTATTTACATTTGTTAGGTCCTTAATTACGTTAATTTTATCTCTTTTACTCTATTTGTGTGTTTTACATGTTTTTATAGGGTCTTGGAGAAAAAGAAGCAGTTTTGGCACTTAAAGGAAGAAGCCTGGAATCCCTGGAGCAGTCTCTGGACAAACTGCGATTGATCGTAATATGCAATGCGATCGAGCGCACATTGTGATCGTGCGCGCACAAGAGGGATCGAGCGCAGCACTGCGATCGAGCGCAAGACACATGCGATCGAGCGCACATGTACGGGTGTGAACAGTATACTGCAGAACCCTATTTTGGAAATAAAAGAGTTTTGTTTTTAGGAAAGTTTTAAGAACTCATGGGCCTCTTAGAACTTCTCAAAGACCTATAAATATACTTGTAAAGCACACACAAAGAGCACCACAACTTAGAGAACACTTCTCTTAGCTTTTACTTGGAGTTGTAAACTTTGGGAGAGAATTGACGCCTCTTCTCTCGGGTTTATTCTTCTCTTTATGTTTAGTTTATATATGATGTTCTTAGACAGCATGTGTAACTAACTTTCTTATAGGGCTCGATTGAAGCTCTAGCTATGCTTTCTCATATATTTATGCATTTATAAATCTTTACCAATAGCCTTTATTATGTTGCTTAACTTGATTAATGCCTGTGCTTATTTAAGTTCCTCATATGTATATGTATGGCCAGCGTATGCATGTGGTATGGATCTGTTAGTTAGATCAATTTGGATGACCGAGTCCTGAGTCTAACATTAGTAACAAGAGATATCTTATCCGGATACCCGGGTTAATCAACATGGGAAACCGAGAGTAGATACCATGCCCTAGGTCTCATGTGGTTGTCGATTTCCATAGTACTTATGTTTTCTTAAGGAACAACTCAAGCAGATACCATGCTGAATCCCTTAAGAAAGAAAAGAGTTAAAGTAGATACCATGCCTAACTCGTTGCTTAGGGAAATCAATAGCTTAAGGAGTAGATACCATGCCCTTAGGTTGGCAACCAGTAGGTATACATGATAAGGCTAGTGCACTGATACCTTATACAATTGGGAAAGTATGACTAGTAGTGGATATCAAAGCCCTATGTCTTTATTATTATCAAATCACACACAACAGTTATTTTATTTCTTTTTACTTAAAGAAACTAATCCTTGTGGAGATTACTTTGCTTTCGCGCACTATACTACACTGTTGACCTTGTGCACTTGCAAGTAAAACTAGTACGATTATTTACTTATTTATTTGGTAAATAATCGCTCAACAACCATTTTCGATATAAACCTTATCAAAGCCACAAATCTTCTATCATACTGAGTCATAGTCAACATATTTGCCTCAAATAAATAAAATCTCTATCTTGTTGGGTTCTAAAGGTATAAGGAAAGTATTTATCAAGGAAAACCTCCTTAAACCTATTCCAGGTTAAGGATCTATCAACATATACACTTACTTTGGGAAGATTATCCTCCCACCATTCCAAAGCTTCTCCTTTGAACTCAAACAAAGCAAAGGTAACCCTTTGCCTATCAGTTACTGGTAAAATACTAAATAATCTCTCTACATGTTTCACCTAAAACTGGGGCTTAAAAGGATTCATAGATCCTTTAAACAATAAAACTGTTGACCCTGAATGATTTTGATAGTAACAAAAATCTTAATTAAGCAGTAATGAGTATTACTTAAGTAATATAGATTGTTAATAGTGCTTATACATAAAAAGAGATCAAGATTGTAGAAATTGGTAAATCAATGTTGATGATCTCAAAAATCAATAAGTTCTCCGAAAGATCAAATTCAAGGAGAATAATTTAAATGCATCTTCAAAGTCAATAGGGATAAATTATAGATTTGAATCCTAAGATACACTTTGTAAGCATTTCAATTGTTATGAGCTAATTATATTTGCATTGCATTTTGATAGGAACACTTTGTGTTACGTTTTTAATGCCTTTCCTACCCTATTTGGCTTTGTAATTCTCTTAACTTTGTTATTTTGAGCTTAGTTTCTCTTCTTAGTATTTAGAAAGCTTGTGAACGTGGGAATGGTAAAATAAGGTGCTAAAATGAGTTTTCCTAGTTACTTTAGGAAATCTAAGTGGATTAAGAAAATAGTCTTATCATTCTAAAAAAAAAACTTTTCTAATTATAGAAACTTTCCTTATCTATTATTTTCTGATTTCTTTGTAGGGTTCCACCTCGGAATTATTTGGATGATGTGTCAAAACACAAGAGAATATTGGAGTCCATTAGTGACATGGGTATGTCCAACCTAACATGGGCTTGCACAACAAAAGATCACATAATCTCTTGTCAACTAAGCAAGGTGCAAGGTCCAAGCCCAAAGTGGAGGAAGATTCGGATGCAACAGCCTACTGGATTTTGGCCCATCATAACAGGCCCAAACAATATCATTTTTGAGACTTTCTTAGGTCAAAATTGAAGTTCAAGACGTCTTCTTTCCAGCCCAACAAGTTTCAGCTCATTTGGAGATGTGTGGAAGAAGATATGACCGTTTGAATTCTACTAGTTGGGTCCTCCTGAAATTTCGGGATTGTATTCCTCTTTCTTACTTTTGGCCATTCCTTGATTCTTTGCATGTTTTAGGGATTGTTTCCTTGCATGTTTTAGGGATTGTTTCCTTGCATGTTTCATGGCTTGTTTTTAGCATTGTTTTCTTGCTTTTCCTAAGCTTAGAGGGTTGTTCTAAGCTCTATAAATAGGGTGTTTGTAAGCTGAAAGAGATCATCTTTTCTCTTGGAACCATCTCTACTCAAAATTCAAGAAGCAAAAGGCTGAAACACTCCACCATTCCTTCTCCAATTGTGAGCACATTAGGACTTTTCCAAAATGTGTTCTCCTTCATCTATCATCATAGCCGTGAGGTTCATCACCATTAACATCTCAAGCTTCCTTGAGTGTGTTCAAGAAGTGTACCCCTTACGGCTATTCTTTTTAATTGTTTCAGCCTTGGATTCTTATGTTAGATATTATTATTAATTCAATGAGTTGGTTAATTTTCAGATTTATTCTTTAATGTTTTTGAATTGTTCATGATATGTAGACATATTAATTCATTACATATGTTGAATTTTCAGTTCTGTTATATTGAAAACTTTGATATTGCAAATCATTGAAGCCATAATCGCACTTTCGATCACCTAATTGATCTGGAGTACGATTTAAAGTGGTAAAAGCTATGAACAATAGCCAATGTTCTGGAAATTGCATGTTCTTTATCCATGGACTTTTTCATAGGAATAAGGAACATGTTATTGAATCATAATTCCTTTTGATCTTAATGATTTGTTTAAGTAATTGTAAGGATGCGCTGAGTATTAACTTGATTGCTTAAACAAAATAACTAGCTGATGGACTTTTCCTAAGCTTAGTGATTATCTAAGAAGGAATTTATAAAGTGCATGATCTCTTTAGGCTTGCACTTTGATTCAATTCTGATATGTGATTGAGGCACGAATTCGTTGTCTACATTGAAACAATTTGATTAGTCATTTAACAAACTTGATTTTCTGAATTGTGAGAGAAAATGATCAATTGTAAATAATTGTTCTTTAATTTCCTTAGTAAAATTAGTAAAAAGAAAAATCAGATCATGAAAACCCCCTAATCTTATGTAATGTTAATAGATGTAGATTTATATTTGTTTATAAACTGCTAATTAAACCAATCAAATCATTTATTATTATTTTTATGACTCTTTAGTATAGAGTACCCGTAATCCCCGGCCAATAACGATACCCTACTAATCACTTTACTACAATCTTCTGCAGGGTTTGTTGATGACCGAAATAAACGGTCTATCAAATGGCGCCATTGCCGGGGATTGCAAAATCTCTATATTTTAGTGTCATTTAACTTGTTAATATTCTTCTTAGCATATAATATAACTTGTGTTTTACTTGATTGCAATTTTAGCATGTGACTTCCTTAAAACCATTTGTAACATTTGTAAGGGAAGCTATTATTATTTGTATTTCAAACTTTAACTTATATATTGATTCCTTTGCTTTTGTTATTTAGGTCGATGAATGTCAGCAGTTAGTAGAAAGACTCAAGAACTTAGAAAACGTTTGGCTTTACTAAAAGAAGTTGCACTTTCTACAAATCAACCCCCACCTTACCAAGAAGGGAGGCTAGAGTTGGAGGAGTCAGATAATTTTTCACATCACTTGTCAGACGAGGAAGAAGACATACCTGACTTAGAAGACGCAAGTAAGGAAGACGAAGTACCAATGGCTGAAACTATTAGGCAAATGTCTTCTTCAACTGATGGGGGAGCTGCACCAACTTGTATTACTTATCCAGAACCAGCAGTTGGCAAGATAGCTGAGTTCGAACTGAAGAGTGGGTTCTTGCACCATTTGCCCAAATTCCATGGGCTTACTAACGAAGATCCTCACAAACATCTCAAGGAGTTCCAGTTTGTGTGTTCAAGTATGTGCCCACAAAATGCGGATCTCAACGTTCTGAAGCTAAAGTCATTCCCTTTTTCACTTGAAGATAGGGCAAAGACTTGGTTGTTTGATCTACCCTCGGGTTACATCAACACATGGGAGAAGCTGATGACTGAGTTTCTGACTAAGTACTTCCCTGCCTCAAGGATTACTGTCTTGAGGAAGCAGATAACTGGAATTGAGCAAAGGAAGGAAGAGGCGTTCTATGCCTACTATGAGAGATTCAAGAGCTTAATTGCATCATGTCCTTCACATGGGATGAAAGAAGGGAATCTTCTCACTTACTTTTATGAAGGACTTCTCCCCCTCGAACGTCAATTGTTAGATGCTGCTGCCGGAGGTTCTTTTGTCGATAAGACACCTGATGTTGCTAAGGAGTTACTCGCCCAACATGCTCTTAATTATCAACAATACGAGGGAGTGTTAAACTCCACTCATGGGGTGAATGAGGTATCTTCTAACTCTGCTCTTGAGGAAAAAGTTAATAAAATGTCTACTCTTCTGTCTCAGGTACTGAACGTGAATGGAGCACAAGTACAACAAGTTGCTCAAATCTGTGGTGTGTGTTGTACTCAAGGGCATCCAACTGACCAATGTCCCCAACTGATCAACAATGGAGGATGGGAGTCTCTTAACGCTGTTGGGTTTCAAGGTAATCAAGGTGGACAAAGGTACAACCCTTTCTCTAACACATATAACCCTGGGCTTAGAGATCACCCCAATTTTCGTTGGGCCAACAATGATAATGTTCAGAACCCTCAAGGTCAAGGGCAAGTGTTTCCACGCCCTCCAGGTTTGTTTATGAGGCCTCAAGCACCTCAAAACTTTGTCCCTAATCCTATTGTACCTACAAATTCTGTTGCTTCTAATTATGATGAAATTTTAAAGTCCCTTGCTCAAGGGCAACAGAATTTAACTACTGCTACTTAAGCTCTTGTTACAGGTCAACAGGCTCACACTAAGGATATTGCAGAGCTGAAGAAGCAATTGGGACAAGTGGTGGACTTCATGGGGAAGATAACGGAGAGTGAAAAATTGCCTAGCAACACTGTTCCCAACCCAATTATCGAGCAAGCTAAAGTTGTTACCACAAGGAGTGGCAAGACCATTGTGGATGTTCTTAAAACTCAGAAGAAAGCCAAAGTGACCCACCATGAGGAAGAGGATGTTGTGAGCACCAAGAACGAAATACAGAAAGATCCCACCACCACAATGGCGAAAATGATTGGTCCTCCATCATCTGAGAATGCTTTAAAACCTCAAGGTAATGAACAAAACCCTAAACACTCTTTTGATTCTAATCCTTTTGCTCGTGTACCTTTTCCTAGTAGGTTTGCCAAAACCAAGAAGGATGAATCTGATCAGGCCATCTTAGAGATTTTTAAGAAGGTACAAGTCAACATGCCTTTGATTGAGTGCTTGAAGCAAGTGCCAAGATATGCCAAGTTTCTGAAGGAGCTTTGCACTACAAGGAGGCAGACTCGTGAGAAGGAGGTGGTGAAGTTGAATGAGACAGTCTCTGCTGTCATCCAAAGGAAATTGCCACCAAAGCTTAAGGATCCAGGGAGTTTTTCTGTTCCTTGTGTGATTGGTACCAACAAATTTGATAATGTCATGCTAGACTTAGGAGCTTCAATTAATGTGATGCCTTATAGTCTTTATGCTTCTTTAAAGCTAGGTGCACTTAAAAGTGATAATGTTGTTATCCAATTGGCTGATCGATCTAATAAGTATCCTAAAGGATACGTTGAAGATGTTCTTGTGCAAGTAAATCAACTCATTTTTCCTGCAGACTTCTATATCATTGATATGAAAGATTCTCCCCTAAATTCTACTCCGTTGCTTTTAGGGCGCCCATTCATGAGGACCGCAAGAACAAAGATCGATGTTTATGAGGGAACTCTAACCATGGAATTTGATAATGAAGTTATACGCTTCAACATCTTTGAAGCCATGAGGTATCCATTGACTGACATTAAACCCTGTTTTTCTATTGATGATATTAACTCACTTGCGCAGAGATTTTTGGAAGCAATGGAAGAGGATGAGTTGAAAGTAACACTCTCTCAAGGAGTTGGTTATACTGAGAATGGAGAATCCATTTCTAGGGCTGAGTTAGAGAAGGCTGAAGAGCCCATTGTGATCAAAACCGTAGCCTCCCTTGAGGCCCGACCCATATTACCAAGGTCTATTCCTCCTTTGTCCTTTCCTATTTCCACTAACAAATTTTTACCTTCAGTGATACAGGCCCCTACACTTGAGCTTAAGGTTTTGCCAGATCACTTGAAGTATGTCTTTTTGGGGGACAATGAGACGCTGCCTGTTATTATATCCTCGAAGTTGGAGGAGGACCAAGAAAAGAAGCTTGTGGACGTTCTGAAGAAGTACAAGACCGCCATTGGTTGGACTTTGGCAGATATCAAGGGAATTAGCCCAACCATGTGCGTCCATAGGATCCTGTTGGAGGATGGTGCCAAACCCACCAGAGATGCCCAGAGACGCCTACATCCACCTATGATGAAGGTTGTGCAAGATGAGGTAATTAAGTTACTTAATTGTGGCGTTATTTACCCTATTTCAGATAGCAAGTGGGTGTCTCCTATTCAAGTTGTGCCAAAGAAGTCAGGAGTTACTGTGGTAAAGAATGAGGAGAATGAGCTTGTACCTCAAAGAGTGGTAACTGGTTATCGAGTTTGCATAGACTATAGGAAGCTCAATGCTTCAACAAGAAAGGACCATTTCCCTCTGCCCTTCATCGATCAGATGCTCGAGAGGTTAGCTGGTTATCCTTTTTATTGTTTTTTGGATGGATATAATGGGTACAACCAGATCTGTATAGCGCAAGAGGACCAAGAGAAGACCACCTTCACTTGCCCTTTTGGCACTTATGCCTACAGACGTATGCCATTCGGATTATGCAATGCACCAGGTACGTTTCAACGTTGTATGCTCTCCATTTTCTCTGAATACATCGAGAATATCATTGAGGTCTTTATGGATGATTTTAGTGTCTTTGGTAGAGATTTTGATGCATGTTTAGGAAATTTGGAACTTATTCTAAAACGTTGTGTTGAAACAAACTTGGTTCTAAATTGGGAAAAATGTCACTTCATGGTGACTCAAGGGATTGTTTTAGGACATATCATATCTGCTAGGGGGATTGAGGTTGATAAATCTAAGGTAGATCTTGTGCGTTACTTACCCTCTCCCACTTGTGTGAGAGAGGTTCGTTCATTTCTTGGTCATGCAGGATTTTACAGGAGGTTTATCAAGGATTTCTCCAATGTATCAAGGCCCTTGTGCTGTTTACTTCAGAAGGACACTCTCTTTGAGTTTGATGAGGAGTGCAAGAAAGCTTTTGAGAAGCTGAAGGAGTTATTGACTACTGCGCCCATCATGTCTCCACCTAATTGGTCCTTACCTTTTGAATTGATGTGTGACACCTCAGATTACGCCGTTGGGGCTGTTTTGGGACAAAGAATGGACAAGAAGCCCTATGCCATCTACTATGCCTCTAGGACACTCAATGATGCTCAACTAAACTATTCCACAACTGAAAAAGAGCTCATTGCTGTTGTTTTTGCCTTAGATAAATTTCGCTCTTATTTACTTCAAACTAAAGTTGTTGTTTATACTGATCATGCAGCTTTGAAGTATCTGATGACAAAGAAGGAGGCCAAACCGAGACTGATTAGATGGGTGCTTTTGCTTCAAGAATTTGATTTGGAGATCAAGGACAAGAAGGGGGGTGAAAACTTGGTAGCTGACCATTTGAGCAGACTTGTTCATGAGGAGGACGTCCTACCCCTGCAAGAATCATTCCCAGATGAGCAGCTCTTTGGGATTGAGGTAAGTGAGCCTTGGTATGCTGATATTGTGAATTATTTAGTTACTAGGCAATTTCCTGACACTTTACCTCGTTCTAATAAAGAAAAACTTAAGCATATGGCTAGGCATTACATATGGGATGAACCTTATTTGTGGAAGCATTGTAGTGATCAAATCATTAGGAGGTGTGTCCCTGAATCTGAGCATAAATCGATACTTGCCTTTTGTCATTCTGAGTCTTGTGGTGGACACTTTGGTGCTCGTAGGACAGCTCGTAAGGTATTAGATTGTGGTTTTTTCTGGCCTTCTATTTTTAAGGATGCATACTTGTATTGCATGACTTGTGACAGGTGCCAGAGGACAAGTAATTTAGGCTCTAGGGATCAGATGCCCATGGCCCATATTATAACTGTTGAGATTTTCGATGTTTGGGGCATTGATTTCATGGGGCCGTTTCCTTCATCTAACGGGTTTTTTTACATTCTTTTGGCTGTTGATTATGTGTCTAAGTGGGTGGAGGCTAAAGCCACCAGAACTAATGACTCTAAAGTTGTTGTAGATTTCTTGAGATCTAACATATTTGCTAGGTTTGGAATGCCTCGTGTGATTATTAGTGATGGTGGATTACACTTCTGCAACCGTATAATTGAGGCCTTGCTCAAGAAGTACAAAGTGACTCATAAGGTGGCAACACCTTATCATCCTCAGACGAGTGGACAAGCAGAGGTCTCAAATCGTGAGATTAAGGGGATTTTGGAGAAGACTGTGGGCCCTACACGCAAGGATTGGAGCAAAAGACTTGATGATGCACTTTGGGCTTATAGGACAGCTTACAAGACGCCAATTGGGATGTCTCCATTCAGACTTGTCTATGGTAAAGCGTGTCACTTACCAGTTGAGCTTGAGCATAGGGCATGGTGGGCTGTTAAGTCTTTCAACATGGACATTGATGAGGCTGGTTTACATAGAAAACTCCAACTGAATGAACTTGAGGAAATCAGAAACGAGGCATATGATAGTGCATGGATCTACAAGGAGAAAACTATAGCTTTTCATGATAAGATGATCCGTGGCAAGGCCTTTGTTGTGGGCCAAAAAGTTCTTCTCTTCCATTCTAGACTTAAACTTTTTCCTGGTAAGTTACGTTCTAGATGGGTGGGTCCATTCATTGTCACTAATATTTTTCCTCATGGTGCTATGCAGATAAAAAGTGACAAAACTGGAAATGAATTCAAGGTGAATGGTCATCGCTTGAAACCTTACTATGAGGCTTTTGAGGAGCATACTGTGGAGGATGTACCCCTCCTAGAGGTGCCACTCACAAAGGACTAAAAACAAGGTACAAAGTCTAGGCTGAAAGACTGTAAACATTAAAGCGCTGCTTGGGAGGCAACCCAATTCAACCGAAGCTGTGGAGGAGTCATTAACACAGATTTGCATTTTCTTTCTCTCTTTCATTTACGTTGGTTGATCTTTATATGTTATTTGTTTTGTGTGATTTTCGTAAATACCTTACCCATGTTTATATTCTATATTACATGCTTATTCTGATATACATTGAGGACAATGTACGATTTAAGTGTGGGAGAGGGATTTACATCTTTTTGAGTCATATCATTGCTTTTTAGGTTTTAGGACCTCTTCCAACTTCGATGATGAAACTGATTCTTAAATGGTTTTTAAAGAGTTTGAGCATACTTTTAAAGATAAAACAAGAAATGGAGTTAATTTGCTTATATTGTAGTCATACTTGGAAATTGAAATTTTGATGCACATTAGCCTTGATTTGAGTAATCTGTTGCCTTAGAGTGAAGCATGGAGACATATTGAATGATACTTGCATAATCCCACAATATTTGTGAGTTTTTTTAGCCTTATAATTGATTCATTATGCATATCAATTCAAATTCTCTTCTGAGTGCATCTTGTGAATATAATGTTTTCTAGAACTTGCTTTTAAACCACTTGAGACGATCGTACATGTTCAGATTTGGAGAAGACGGAGGCAAATTAGGATTTTACCACCATGACTAAATAGCCTTTAACCTGATCATGATTTGACCCCTAGATACCATTTTGAGCCTGAATTAGCTTATTTTCTTCATTAACCCACATTCATTTACCCTTACGAACTTAAACACTTTACCTACCCTTTTTCCTTAGAACTAGGGAGCTTGGATCTTGTATAATTGATTTGTAATGTGGAGATGGTGGAAAAGCATAAGTGTGGGGGAATTTCATATGGTTCTAAGGTGGTTGTTTCGGAAAAAAAAAAAAAAAAAAAAAGAAGATAAAAGGAGTAATAGGAAAAAAAAAATTGTTGTGTTTCAAAAAAATACAAGTTCTGAAGAATTGGGAGAATTATGAGTCTTTAAAGCAAGTTGAAAGCCAAAGTGATTAAATCCACCCTATTGTGATGGAAACGTGGTACTTAATAATGATGATCTATTTATGACGTTATTGAATGCTTTCTAGTTCTAAGGAAATTTTGTGACATCCGTTCTCTTCTTTCTTATGAAACCTTAACCCTTTAGCCCCATTACAACCCTTTCAAAGACCTCCTGATCCTTTGATGTTCTGTTTTTGATGTGGAGAGTGGGTGCACAAGCAAGCCTATGGTTTAAACTGTTTTTACAAGTGATTGAGTAATTAGTATAGCTAGTACCACATTTAAATGAGTGAAAACCAGAGTGATGCATTGTGAGAAGTAAAATTTGATACTATTTGTGCATTAACTCGAGGGTGGCATATTACACTTACTCTTGGCTGATTATTCACACACACACACTCAAAGTACGAATGTTATATAATCTTAATAACTCCGTAGCTTGTTTATTTGAGGTAAACTTGTGCTCTCCGTACTTTATTATGCCATATTACCTAAGGGATCTCTGAGACGTAAGTTGGAAGGATTAGAGTCATTTAATTTGTGTTATGTCATTGTGGTGTCATTTAGTTTATGTTGTTTCTCTTGAGATTCTACTAGGTTACATACTGTTGTTTTGCTAAGGGACTAGCCAAAGCTAAGTGTGGGGGAATTTGATAGGAACACTTTGTGTTACGTTTTTAATGCCTTTCCTACCCTATTTGGCTTTGTAATTCTCTTAACTTTGTTATTTTGAGCTTAGTTTCTTTTCTTAGTATTTAGAAAGCTTGTGAACGTGGGAATGGTAAAATAAGGTGCTAAAATGAGTTTTCCTAGTTACTTTAGGAAATCTAAGTGGATTAAGAAAATAGTCTTATCATTCTAAAAAAAAAACTTTTCTAATTATAGAAACTTTCCTTATCTATTATTTTCTGATTTCTTTGTAGGGTTCCACCTCGGAATTATTTGGATGATGTGTCAAAACACAAGAGAATATTGGAGTCCATTAGTGACATGGGTATGTCCAACCTAACATGGGCTTGCACAACAAAAGATCACATAATCTCTTGTCAACTAAGCAAGGTGCAAGGTCCAAGCCCAAAGTGGAGGAAGATTCGGATGCAACAGCCTACTGGATTTTGGCCCATCATAACAGGCCCAAACAATATCATTTTTGAGACTTTCTTAGGTCAAAATTGAAGTTCAAGACGTCTTCTTTCCAGCCCAACAAGTTTCAGCTCATTTGGAGATGTGTGGAAGAAGATATGACCGTTTGAATTCTACTAGTTGGGTCCTCCTGAAATTTCGGGATTGTATTCCTCTTTCTTACTTTTGGCCATTCCTTGATTCTTTGCATGTTTTAGGGATTGTTTCCTTGCATGTTTTAGGGATTGTTTCCTTGCATGTTTCATGGCTTGTTTTTAGCATTGTTTTCTTGCTTTTCCTAAGCTTAGAGGGTTGTTCTAAGCTCTATAAATAGGGTGTTTGTAAGCTGAAAGAGATCATCTTTTCTCTTGGAACCATCTCTACTCAAAATTCAAGAAGCAAAAGGCTGAAACACTCCACCATTCCTTCTCCAATTGTGAGCACATTAGGACTTTTCCAAAATGTGTTCTCCTTCATCTATCATCATAGCCGTGAGGTTCATCACCATTAACATCTCAAGCTTCCTTGAGTGTGTTCAAGAAGTGTACCCCTTACGGCTATTCTTTTTAATTGTTTCAGCCTTGGATTCTTATGTTAGATATTATTATTAATTCAATGAGTTGGTTAATTTTCAGATTTATTCTTTAATGTTTTTGAATTGTTCATGATATGTAGACATATTAATTCATTACATATGTTGAATTTTCAGTTCTGTTATATTGAAAACTTTGATATTGCAAATCATTGAAGCCATAATCGCACTTTCGATCACCTAATTGATCTGGAGTACGATTTAAAGTGGTAAAAGCTATGAACAATAGCCAATGTTCTGGAAATTGCATGTTCTTTATCCATGGACTTTTTCATAGGAATAAGGAACATGTTATTGAATCATAATTCCTTTTGATCTTAATGATTTGTTTAAGTAATTGTAAGGATGCGCTGAGTATTAACTTGATTGCTTAAACAAAATAACTAGCTGATGGACTTTTCCTAAGCTTAGTGATTATCTAAGAAGGAATTTATAAAGTGCATGATCTCTTTAGGCTTGCACTTTGATTCAATTCTGATATGTGATTGAGGCACGAATTCGTTGTCTACATTGAAACAATTTGATTAGTCATTTAACAAACTTGATTTTCTGAATTGTGAGAGAAAATGATCAATTGTAAATAATTGTTCTTTAATTTCCTTAGTAAAATTAGTAAAAAGAAAAATCAGATCATGAAAACCCCCTAATCTTATGTAATGTTAATAGATGTAGATTTATATTTGTTTATAAACTGCTAATTAAACCAATCAAATCATTTATTATTATTTTTATGACTCTTTAGTATAGAGTACCCGCAATCCCCGGCCAATAACGATACCCTACTAATCACTTTACTACAATCTTCTGCAGGGTTTGTTGATGACCGAAATAAACGGTCTATCACATTTTATTATATAGACTTAATTAATTGAAGATATAAAATCTCCAAGTGATTTTATTAAATGCAAATAAATTCTTTGGGCTCAATACTTAACATTCTCTAATTAAATTTAAGAAGAATTTATGTTGGCATAGAAAATTACTTGAGCATTTGTAATATATCATTCTTCATATATCTAGCACACACATTATGCTTGAATTTGTAATATGTTTTGTCATCATCAAAAATGCCTCAATCAAGAAATTGATTAGATTAATTTTGATGATAACAAAACACTTTTGAAGTGTTTAACTTGTGTGTTTAATGTGCAAGAAAGTTTGATTGAATTAGGAGATTTTTTGGAACTCAAAAATCCAAAAAGAATAAAGAGATATGAAGAAAATTATGCTGAAAACACTGTTCATCCAGAAATCACTGTAGCAGCGCTCCAACAGTGACCCAGTCGACTGGGTGAATAGTGCAGTCGACTGGTAAAAGTGGCAGAAGGTTCCCAGTCGACTGGTATGACTTACCAGTCGACTGGTAACACTATAGCAGCAAAAATGTGAATTTTTGAGAGGACCCAGTCGACTGGTATCACGACCCAGTCGACTGGTAGTTCAAAAATATGACCGTTGGACTCCAAATCTGAACGTTTTAAAGTAAATCTTTTTCAAATTAAAGTCCTAAACGGCCATATTAATTGATTGCTATATAAACCCACTCAATTCAGCATTCAACAAGGAGGAGAAGACATTCAAAAAGAAAAGAACACACACAATCAAGTCATTCATTCTTTGAAACTCAAAAAAGCTTTGAAATACTCATGTTGAGCTATTCTTCAAGCTTTTCTTTGAAAGAGAGACATTATTCAGTTGTATAAGCTTTCATTTGTTGTCTCTCTACCATTTACTTTACAGCTTTTATTGTAAAGGGATTACTTCCGAGAGGAAGGGGATACTTCCGAGAGGAAGGGGATTACTTCCGAGAGGAAGGGGATTGTACGGTTTGAGCAACACCCGTAAGTTGCTTGTGTTTCGGTTTGAGCAACACCCGTAAGTTGCTTGGTTTAGTGAAAGACTTCTAGGAGGATCCTTGAAGAGAGTGGACGTAGGGTCGGAAAGATTCCGATATTGCCGAACCACTATAAATCGAGTTTGCATCTCTCTAACTCTATCTCCTTAATTACTTTCATAATTACTTGCTTATAATTATTTATTATTCAAGTAAATGAGATTGATTGCTTAATTATTTTATAATTCAATTATCATTTCTATATTAAGCAATAAACTCTCTCATCTTTGTGCTAGTAATTTAGAAAGATTTAATTCCGCATATATTTTGTTATTTGAGATTGCAAAAAGTATTTAATTTTTTAATACCCAATTCACCCTCCTCTTGGGTATTGCCATAGTATATTTTGGACCTACAAAAACATTCTACTTAATATATCTAACAAAACAATCTCTCTGAATCTCATGCATAAACTCACTTTCCCCTTTTGAACATTTACCATTACTGGATTTACAACAACTTCAGGCACTACTCTAGCTTGTTCATCAAGTCTATGCTATAGACTATCAAATTTATCATCTGTTACATTCATTTTCTCAAAAACATGTGTAAAAGCTTATCTTAGCTCATCTCTTTCAACTTCAGATTCTCTCACACCTCTACTAATATCAATTATACTATCAACACGTTCCCTTCTAGGAAGCATAGATTCAGACTCAACCTCGACTTATCAAATTATTGGGAGCCTACCACAACCTCTCAAATCAACAACTCTAACTCTAGCTCTAGCACGTCCACGTGTCATCCTTAGACTATTCATTAAAATATAATTTATTTTAATCTTCCACTTTCTTTCTTTTTATCCAGTCCACAGAATCATAAAACCTAATGCTCTGATACCAAAATTGTAACGACCTATCTCGAGTTGGCCATCCATGAGACAGTGTTGTCACATTTTGAAAATCCCAGCACGACATATATATGCAACAATAAAAATAACACCAACTGCAATTATTACATCAATTTTTAACCCTAAACAGGGGAGATACATCATTCAAATCTTGACTTAAACATTATATACAACGTAATATGCATGAATATTTACAAATATATTTTTTCCATTAGTCTGAGAATGTGAACCATGTGGCTTACAGATAATAACTTCGTTTGAATCTCAACTCACCAAATTATTTGTCCTGTCTACTACCTGAAATCATTCTACAATGAGGAGCGAGCTTCACAACCTCAGTGAATTAAACTTACTAGAAGTATTCAATTTGTATAATTAGCCTTCCAATATTCATTCATCTATATCTCATATATTTTGATAATAACATTCTATTATCACTACTTATATCAAATCCCCATATTTTATCAATCTCTTCTTCTCATATAATTAATCATCATCATGAGACTATCAATTATATCTCATAATTATCTCATTATGAGATTCACAGCATATAATTA
This sequence comes from Bretschneidera sinensis, assembly GCA_023935145.1. Classification (NCBI taxonomy): domain Eukaryota; kingdom Viridiplantae; phylum Streptophyta; class Magnoliopsida; order Brassicales; family Akaniaceae; genus Bretschneidera; species Bretschneidera sinensis. The sequence goes on from CM043705.1 coordinate 63,916,428, forward strand.
GTCACCCAGATAATTATCATCATTTCATATTTCCATATTTCTTCTCAGAATAATTGTCTCTCTATGAGACTCATTTATCTATCAATAATTTACAATCATGAATAGTACTTTAGTATCTCAATAAAAAAAAAATATTTAAAACAGATGCGATGCATGAATTATTAATTAGGAACATCTTCCCACATGTTGACATATTTTAGCTTAGACCGACTGTCTTCTTGGTTTTTTTATTTTATTTAGACCGGCTGCCTTCCCGGTTCTTTTATTTTCAACATATACAGGCTATCGCTGTTTTCATTTATTTCTAGTATATACCGGCTGTAACAGTTTTCGTTTAGATCAGCTGCCTTTCCGGTTCTTTTATTTTCATTTATACCGGCTGCCTTCGCGATTCTTTTATTTCATTTAGACCGACTATCTTCTCGGTTATTTTATTTCATGCATATGCATATGAATAATGATATAGAAACAAACATGTATTCAAACATTCAAATTAGCTATCTTGATTGTTCTCAAATTATTATTTGAAAAATTCCACTAAATTCCTCTCCTCATAAATCATATCAAATCATTAACCATAGTTTGTCAAGAATTTCACTTACTACCTTTATTATTAAATCGACTCATTATTCCAATAATATTATTTCTCATAAAATAATTCTCTACACATCCATTATTACTAACATACCTATCAACCAACTTTCATCTATCACCAAATCATAAGTTAATGATTTTTTCAAATACTATCACTATATATTTCATATTTATCTTGATTACTTAAAGTAAATCTAACTCACCACGTAGCACTTAGAGCTACTCGTGGATCATCTCTTTGCCTTTCCTGCTCCTTTAAGCAATTTCCTCCGGTTGCTGATCGTCAACACCTGACATAATATTTATATTAAATTTCTAATTTATTCTTTAATTTCTCCATAATTCACATCCTTTGAAAATTTCCACATTGAATTTCGGGAATTTCATGTATGCTAAATTTCAAAAATAAACTTCACATTATTACCTTCTGTTTTTCTTAGAGCTTCTCATGACTCTCTCTAAAATTCTCTCGTAAACACCTTCAAATTTTTACTTTTTCAATCTTTCTTTTAGGTCCCCAAGTGTTTAAAGAAATAGAGTAGTTTGAATTAAGGAAAGGAGAAAATCAAACAGTATTTGGTAAGTAATGAATAAATAAAAGGAAAAAAAAATATATATATATATATATATACTCACCGCCCCCCGGCCACTATTGCTAATTGTTTGTTTAGAGTCAAGTGATGCAACACCTAGACTTCCAAGTGTTGCCTGCCCATTTTTTTTCTTTTTCTTTTTCTTTTTCTTTTCTTATCCTTCCATGCTGTCCTAGACGTTTTTCTTTTCAAAAGAATTATTTTATTCAAATAATAATCCTTTCACGTATATATTATTTTATTTTAATTCCATATCATATTTATCAAATTGTTTCTTTACCCATACTTTAAGAACACAGGTATTACAATAATCCTCTTGAATCACACTGGCAAGCCGTAAAGCAAATACTTCGCTATCTTAAACATCCGGTTTCAACATGCTTACTAATCTCTAAAGCTGCAAACTTCAAACTTCATGCATTCTCATACTCGGATTGGGCAGCAGATAAGGATGATAGAAGGTCTGTGGGTGCTTATTGTATTTATCAGGGTCCTAACTTGATCTCCTGGAGCTGTAAACAGCAACTAAACGTGGCTCGTAACAGCACTGAGGCTGAATACAAGGCATGGACAAACATAGCAACCAAGTTAATGCAGATCAAGTCAATTCTAACTGAACTCATAATTTCTACTCAACAACCTATTCTTTGGTGCGACAACATTGGTGCCACTTATCTCACATCCAATCGTGTGTTTCATGCAAGAACGAAACACATAGAGATCGACTTTCATTTTGTTTGAGATCAAGTCTACCACAAACAATTAATAGTTCAGTTCATCTCTAGTCGTGATCGGTTAGTAGATGCACTAACAAAACCATTACCACCAAAGAAGTTCCGAGATGTTCAATCCAATCTGAATGTTCATGATCTCCCATTCAGATTGAGGGGACATGTAGAAGATCAAGTAATTTCAACTGAAATCACTGCTGAAGATCAGGAGAATTGATCCTACTGCAACCGATAATGATGCAGTCAATGAATACCGAAATCCTTATTGAAGTTTAGGGATGAGGAGATATGATTCTGAGGACTTCAAATTGTATAGCTGCATAGAAGTTTGAATTAGAATGTTTAAACGTTGCTGATAATTAGGAAATCAGTTTATATATACTGCATGTAAGCTACAAACAAAGATCTTTCAAACACTTTCTCTCTTCTATTACTTTATAGGTATGAACTCAAGTATAGAATTCAGTTAATTAGAATTTATTTGTAAATGAATTCACAATTCATTTTCAAATTAAGTGAAACTATAATTCATTTGTAAATGAACTTATATTTCATTTTCAAATGAATTGATGAACTCAAGTGAATTTTCATGTTTGGTGTTTGTAGAATTGAAATGAACTTCGTGTTCGAGATCAACTTAGAATTCAATTCGTTTTTTTAAATTTTTTTTACTTAAATACCCTTAATTACATCACATTTTAATTTATTTAACATATAAAATTTAATTTGATTGATTTATTCAACAAACTTAACACTATTTACTTTTTCAATTCACAAGATGAATTTATAACACAAAAATGAAATCTTGTTTTTTTTTTGCTCAATGAAATCTGGAAAATAAATGTTAATTTAATTATATTTTTTAAAAAAAAATATTAGTTTTACTTTAGTGTACATTAATTTAAATATAGTAACATATTAATTCATTTTATTTCTATAACATATTCTTTCTTTTTTTTAATTATATTCTAAAACAATAAATGAATCAAAAGTTTGGTGTTCCTAACTAAATATAGATCAAACAACTGCAAAGTTTAAGTCATATTTTCAGAGTGCTGAACGTTTCCTCATTGCACGTAAGAACCATGTTTGAATTGCGCAAAGTGAGACCATTATCTTGATATCTTCAAAAATAGCTCATGATTGATAATACACGTTGTTGTTATTGAGGCGATTGTTGTTATTGTTACAGTGATGACAACCATGAAAGATAAAGATAAATGATGAAGAGAAATAGAGGAGAGAGAGAAGGAAGAGAGCGAAGAGTAGAGAAGAGAAGAGAATGGTAACTTTATCCTTCTAACTTTATAAAAACTCATATCTAGAGTTTATTTGCAAATTTTATCAATTTTGATGGAATTTGTCTATAATTAATTCCATTCTACTATAATTCATTTGAAAATGAATTCCACACTTTTATTAACAAACCAAACATGTGATCAATGCATTTGTAAATGAATTTTACACTTTATTAAGATACCAAACATGTGATCAATTCATTTATAAATAAATTTCACACTTTATTAACAAACCAAACACAATAACCTATAAAATTCAAATGAATTCCACAAAAATTATAAAATTCATTTAAACCAAACGGAGTGTGACTCGCGAATGCAAAAAGCACAGCATAGCAGTTAAGTATTTAACAACGAGAAAACGGTACCGTTTCAATCCACCCATCCGCCCCACGATAAACGTGCCATATTTAACTGCATTTTCATTTCTGCTACATGAGAGAAATAGCCAAACACGAACGCGAAGCCAACAAAAAGAGACAAATCACACAGAGAAGAGTGGGCCGCTAGAATGATGGCTGCGTCACCAGCAACTCAGTCTTCATTTAAAATCCTCACTACCCATCTTTCCTCTTCATCCAATTCCCTTAAACCCTCTTCTTCTTCGTCTTCTCTCTTCTCTCTCGAAGTCAAATCTTTGACCAATAACGGTAACTACCGTCATATCAGGTGCCAGATCAAGAGCTTTGAGAACCAACCCCAAAATTGGAACGTTGATTTCCTCTCAGGAAGCGAAACCATCCACTTGATCCATCCAAATTCTTCTCCATCTTCTTCCTTATCAATGGCCGCCTCTTCATTGGAATCTGCAGCCAAGACGGTGAAAAGAGTCTGCCTTTTTTACTGCGACGAGACCAAGGCCCTCGCAGAGAGAGTCGCCACTTGGTCCGATGCCATTGAGCTCCGTAGCATCAACTGGAGGTAATATTATCATTTCCCATTCTCAATTAAATCTCCAAAATTCTATTCATCTCAAAGTATTTGGTTTTAAAAAAATGATATGAATTTCCGGACAAAAGACCCCGAGGAAGCAAGTCTCGGGCTTTGTCGGCTTTGTGTGTAATGACAAAATTTGTTGAATGTAATGTGGTTTATAGGACATTTGAAGATGGATTCCCCAACTTATTCATACCCAATGCGCATGGCATTCGTGGGTGTTAGATGCCAAATATGTGCCTGAGCTGGAGGTTGGACTGCAGAAGTACCTGCACAGGAAAAGTGAGAGTAGCTATGGGGTCGACGGAGCGGATGCATCCGAGGAGCCCAAATGTATCTTTATAAAACTGAACAACGAACCCCGACTGCTGACCAAGTCCTTTTTATAGAGTTTTTGAGGCGGTAGTGGGTCTAGGGCGGCTGCGATACGATACTCCAACTGGGTTTGGGTTGGGTAATGCTGCCTATGAGGTCCAGCTAGTTGGCTGAGGCTGTTTCCTTGCTGGCTTAATCAGAAGCCGTCTATGCGTTAAAACGGTTTTTACGACCTGACGTCCCAACTTGGTCGGGTAATGATGGTGCGGAGGGCGGTTGTGACTTGGAGGTCCAGCTGGAGGTAATGATGCTCTGAAAGGCGATCATGACCTGGAGGCCCAACTATCTGAGCCTGGGTTGTCCGCGTGTCTCCTTGCAATTTGGGATCACGATGATCTACGTGTCGTCTTTTTTGGAGAGTCGTATTTTGGCACTATCATTGGGCAACACGTAGCTTTTTTGGCTTCCTTTAGCTCCCCAGCAGTGATATTTGAGCAGCTCTCTGTTATTTATGCATTGCCAAAGCTGTTTATTTCGTCCTTCACGCTTGTCCTTCCTTTTTTCCCCACGGGGACTTCTGAGAGAATGGAGGATGAAGGAGATGTTGCAACGGCTTTTATGCTTGCTAGAATCTTGTCAAACATACCAACTTCGAGGGGAGGACCTACTAGCTTAGTTACCTTTGATATCCATGCATTGCAGGTTCACACCCGGTGTTTTCTTGATGGTTATCAAATAGGAATAGTCTATTTTGTTTGTTAAATGAACTATTTTTTTAACAAGTTTCTGATGATCTTGCATTATTTTTTTGTCGGCATTTTAGGAGAGATTCTACTTTGGTGATAATATATTGCCATGTTTTGAAAGTGGCATACCTTTGCTTAAGAACAGGCTCCAACAGCTCCCTGATTCTGACAATGTAAGATTCTTTTTTTTTTTTCTTTTTGCCTTTTGTTCCCCAGGGGATTGAGATAATTATGCTTATATATTCCATTTGTTGACACCAATTAAAAAAAAAATCCATTTGTTGTCATTTGGAAAATCAGTGATAAGGTGAAGGTCACTTACGTGTGAATCCCTTAAGAGGTAAGTTCTCTAGGGCATCCAAACAGTTCAGTGGTATGTGTTGGAGTCCTAAGCCAGGAATTTGGTCACTGTACCTTGGAATTCTTTTTTTTCTTGAATTCGGAGGTGCTGTGCTTTGATTTTGATTTCAACTGTATTACAATTACCGAGACAGAAACCAAACTACTTAATATGGAGTACTCATTGTAATTTTTTCCATTGATTAGCATTTGCTGAAAAGTACCGATTCAGGCATCTACATGTAGTAAGTTGATCCATTTTCCCCCTTCATGCTGAAGTCTCTCTTCTTCATATTTTATATGGTAGTCTGGAATCTGGATTGTGAAATTAATTCTTTTAAGTAATTGTATTAACTTATTCTTTTTAAGAACCCGGAGATTATAGTTGATGAGAGTTAATAGTTTGATGCATTCTTTTTGTCTGCCAATTTGTGCTAATTTGTTTATATTCCATATATCCATTGCTTTCCCAGATGATGGTGCATGGAAAAAATTTCATAACCAACTGCAACATTTCCCAACGGTATTATATATTATCTGTGAAGCAAAGATGTTCTACTTCTCTCATAATTCTGCTTATTATACATATGTTCATTGAAACAGCTACTGGCATTTTTGGTTTGCAGTTGCTTCAATCAAGCATTTTTTATGCTATAAATACTCCATGGTAAATGAAATTGATTTAAGAAATATGGTTCTCCCCCTCTCCCTCATGTAAGCCATTTAAATTTTAAATTTTGATTTATGTTTGAACATATTTTGTTTACGCGATTTACTGTTAAGTTGGACATACCACTCTGCAGTGCTCAGGAAAACTATCTAGGATAAGAAGTTGAGAATATCTACCTGTCTCCTCCATGCATCTGAACTCTTCTAGGAATTTGGAACATATGCATGGATTTGGGGCCTCATAACTTGCTTTGGAGACAATGACGCTATCCATAATAAGAATCTGGCACATTTTCAATCACCAAGTAAATATATAGTAGGATGCATATTTCATTGAGTTATGGCTGATTTTTTAGGTATCTGCTTAATAGTTGGGAGTTCAATCCTGTAGAGATAGATGCATTAGAAATGTCCTTGTAAGTTTTTAGCAAATACTAAAACGGATGGATACAATCATGCAATTTAGCGTTTATTACTGTGGAAAGAGAGAGATCTTACAAAAGGGAATTGCATAATAATGCTTGAATGACACCAGAAGTGATTGTGTCTAAAGAGGATAATATATAATTTAGTTTACTTGGTTCTCATATCCAGCTGAAGGAACAGCTTTCATGTTCTGCTTAGAGGGTGCCTCTAGACATACTTCAGCTGCATATGACATCTTGAAGGCAGATATGCTTTCTTCCTTTTCACATTCTTACTGCGTAACAGCTTCATCTGTTGTGGGTTGAGCTGGGTGAATAACCTGTTACACCCTTTAAGTGCAGATTGTTTGTGCTAAAGTTCAGATTGGTAACCAACGAATTGTACGTATCAAAGAGGGAGACCCTGAAGGACGACATGTTGTCATTGTTGATGATTTGGTTCAGTCAGGTGGCACTCTGATTGAATGCCAGGTACACAACTTCATACCCAATCACACATTATCTACCATGTGTGATTTTTAATGATGCCTGTGAAATTTTAACTTTAGGAACTTGACTTTAATTGTGGAAAATATTTGATATAAGGATTTTGATTAGCCTTTTCTTTGTCCCACTGTGGAGATCTGCCTAATAGAAGCTAAACCATATCATATTGAGTTCACCAAAACCTATATACAATACACCAACAGAAGTTGATGGGTTATTCCTACAATTGAAGATTTAACCGGCATTCTGCATGAAGTTATGTTTGTACTTCTCTATTCTCTTTGCACTGGACTTTGATGTGAACATATGTACTGCTTTTGGCACATGCTCCAGTTCGTGCACTCTTAACTATTGATTTCATTCTATATTTTTGGTCATACCAAACTATAGAGTTATATAAAGGTAGGATATCTACGCAAATCAATCAACCTGGTCTACACTTGAAAATTCTGTTTGGAACTTGACAATTAACTCTGTGGCTGATGGATTAACAGTGTACATAATCTGGTTGTCTTTACTCATCTTTTTAGTACATATGTGATATATAGTTTGGAATTCTATGCTTACTCTTTTACTTTTTTTTTTTATATAAAAAAAGGCTGTACTTGCTCTTTCATCATCTCTATGTCTTTCAGAGAGTATTAGCTGCCCATGGAGCAGCAAAAATAAGTGCTTATGTGACACATGGGATTTTTCCTAATAGGTCATGGAAACGCTTTGGGCATGACAATGGAGGTATTGCATGAATTTACTCTAGTTACATTTTCAAGTCAGTTCTATTGTTTTTTCTTTTGTCACACAGCCAAATCTGAGTAAGTGTGAGCCTCCTCAAGATAATATGCCATGCTTAAATTCACATGTACTCTTTCACTAGGCATCTGCATGTTTAGAATATCAAATTGTATACTTGCGAAATTTGTACTGAACAACACCCAGGAAACATTTCGACAAAAGAGTAAGGATCTCTATTAACCAAAATAAGTGAAGTGGATTCAATAATATGAGTCCCTATTTTGGTGCAGTGAGATAAAACTTTTTTCCTCTTTTTCTCTTATGTTTTGGGGATTTGGGGAGGGTATCCCTATAAAAAATCATAAATCTCAGTTAGTTATTAATTCCCTAATTGTAGTGCCATAAATTTTATCCATGATCCTACCTCTATGATAAAATCAACTCAGAAATCTCAAGCAACACTTTGTTCTTCAGTTGTAAGAGAATTGCAAAAATGAATATTAGTATACCCACATTTGTTAAGCATCATGTATTTTTGCATTATTATGGACCATGGTATTAGTCAGTGGTGTAAGAAAAAAGTCGAGCGGATTTTGGTGTGACAATGGATGACTAGAACTAACAGCACAGTTTTTACTAATCTTTTTAATTTTATTATTACTATATCACGTGTTTCCCTAACATCTCCACTTGAGATAGAAATGATGGTAATAGTTAAATCTCTTCCTAAAGTGTGATTTTCTCATCTGTAACCCTTTTTTTTCTCTTCTTTTATACAGGGGATCCTGAGAATGGGCTTACTTACTTCTGGATTACAGACTCGTGCCCATTGACAGTGAAGGAGGTGATGAACAAATCACCATTTGAAGTTCTTAGCCTTGCTGGTTCTATAGCAGCTACTCTTCAGATATAGTTTTACTAGCTTGGAACATCTTCACCGGAAATTATTGTTATGCTGCAAGCATTTTGTGAGGGCTTCTTTTTCCTTCTCCCCCACCCCACTTTTATTGTCGTGTTTGAGTGACTTTCCAGTTACTGATGTAGGGAGACTATGTTGAGGTCAGGAACTTTGAGTGCGGCAGAATGTTTTTGCTAGGTTGTTTTCTTGTTTGTGTATATTTGACTTCTTTTCTTTTGATGGAATAAAACTATATTGTTGTCTATTATGTAGTCACAGAGATCTACGACAGGCTTCACTGGAATAAGCTTTTATGGAGAATTTGCAGCCATGTATACTTTTATGTGTTCCGCATGATGCCTTAACTCTCTTTGTATTTTTTTTGTTTATAGGAATAACATTAGGTTTGTGTTCCAGCGTGTAGCCCAAACAAAACCCAAACTTAGGGCATCTGAGCCCCACAAGGGAAAGCAACTCTCATAGGTCATCCTAGAGCAATTACTGAAGTTCAGGAGAGAGCTGCGTGATCACTTTGATGCCCTCACCCGAAGAAGTTGCAGCTTTAGGAAGGAAATCGACACAGAAATTTCCTTCCTTTAACTGATGTTGCAGGACAGACTCAATCTCTAGCCAAGAGATTTCTACAGTTATTTACAAGTGAGTTCACCATCTGCAAAATCTGTGCATCCATTTCGCAAAGAACTCTTTGATATCCCTCATCCCATGAAGCCCAAATCTCAACGCTTGAAGCTCAGCAGTAACATTCGAGCAGATGCCAAGGCTAGTCATGAACCCCACGATCCAACCCTTGTATGTGATCTGATTAAGCCATTCGCGACCAGAACCAAGATATAGGAGCAGTATCTTGCACACCTGCCACGCCATCATTCGCCTAAAAGGCCAGCTGAGCCATGTCCAGGTCATTAAAAATTCTCTGGAAAGGGCTTTAATCCTTATCATAATCTAGTGTATGAGCCTAGAAATGGATGTTACTTTCTTCTTTGGTGTTGTTGGGTCCAGGCTCCTGACATTTCTTGGAATTTTGCATTTCTCAGTACGTACTGGGAAAGAACTTATTTCTTCAGTTGCATTACCTTAAACCGTCAGCTGTATAATTTTGGGTTGAAATTATTTTGGGAGATGAAAATATAATATTTTGGGCACCATAGCTTCGATCATCTCGCATCATGTCCTTCAAGCTTTCGATGAATTCCCAGGCTCCACTATACAGAGTTGTCAAAAAGAGTTAAACTAAACATATTTTTAATTAATCAAAAATCGAAAAAATAATTTTAAAAAAATTATTTGGATCGAAAATCAAAAGCTCAATTTTGTAGCTTTTTATCTCTGAATGTTTTTGATGAGGCACTAAATACCCTTGGCCAATAGATCATCGACACGTGGAAATACCCTCAGCCAATAGATCATCGACATGTGGAGTAGGAAGGTCACGCAATCGCCATGTCAAAGCGCAATTAATGGACCAAACCACGCCTAATCAGGCAACCGTCTGAGCACATGATCGCCTGAGCACGCGACTGAGATTTCACTGCAGAAACGCGGGATCACCAAGTTGAGCCATCCCTCCCACGTGGTTGACCTTGTTCTAGAAGGCTACAAAAGGTGTAAGGTATGTGAAGCAATCCATCTTCTTCAATTTTCTCTAATCTACTACTAAAATTAGATCCATCCGCTCTTTTAAACCCTCGTCTTGAGTAGAGCGTCGGAGCGTCCTCGGAGGCCTCCCTCTCCCCTCCTTCCGTGGGCCCTCTAGTTCACTCATTTTACTTGTACAGATCCCAAAGAGTTGACCCTGAGTCAATAGCGATCCCTCGGCATCAACAGATTGGCGCCATCCATGGGAAACCACCATCTCTCGCTAACAGTAAAAGCGAAGAAGTATAAAGAATTCATCTGTTGCAATACCACCCAGAAACACCACAAAAAGAACTAGCAAGGGAGCCCCAACAGCGTGTTCTTCCCCCATCCGGGGCCGCACCCAGAGCCAACTATCCAGGTCAAGACGTGCGACCCCGGGGTCAAGCAGGCAGCCTCCCACCAGAGAACAGCGTCCTCGCCACTCGGGAATCGATTCCCATGATTCTGGAAGAGCAGTCACGGGCCACCTGACGCCCCGGTAACCCAGGCTCAATTCTAGGAGCTTTCTTGATTGATAGCCGACTTGGCTGCCGAAGTTCGAAACGGGGGCTGACTACCCCCTCCTCATTCTCACCAAACTCCTGGGCAAACAAAATCCTCTGGTAGCAAAGATCCGGCCTACAGCAGTTCCATCACTGAGCCTTCGCTGCCCTACGATCGGCCTAAAGAAAGTTCCTCACCCAAAAGCAACCTAAACTTAGACAGACGAATCGAAGAAATGGAAGAAAAAATCGACAGAGCTCCCAAGCACAGAAGCCACGGTATCTTGGATGAACTTAGTATCCAAGACCCTCCGTTCACAGAGGACGTCCTCAAGACCCCGCTCCCACACAACTTCAGAATGCCGTAAATCAAAATGTATGACGGTTCAGCAGACCCGCTGGACCACCTACAACATTACAAGATGACCATGACCCTGCATCGGCATTCCGATTTGATCATGTGTCGCGCCTTCCCCCTAACACTTGAGAAAGCTGCGAGCATGTGGTATTCGCGTTTGAAGTTGGGAAGTATTGGCAACTTTAGAGAGCTCAGTTACGCCTTTGCCTCTCACTTTCTCAGCAGTAAGGGGCCAAAGAAGACCTCGGAGAGCCTATTCAATATTGTCCAGCATCGGGGAGAGAGGCTTCGAGCCTACATATCCATGTTCAATACAGCTGCATGGAAAATCCTAGACCTCAACCTAAACGTCTAGATGTTAGCATTCAAGAACAGACTAAGATTCGAAGTCTTTAGTTCTAAGCTCACCATACGTTCGCCTAAAGATATGAATGAGGTCTTGGCTCGGGCCGAGAAATATATGTTGACGGAGGACAATCAAGCCTTTAGAAGAGAAAGAGAAGGAGAAACAGAGAAGAAGAGAAAAGACCTCGACCCTCAGAGAGGAGCGGCCAAGAAGCCTCACCAAGAAAGTAGGTATAAGCCCCATTCCTGGCTTGGCAACTTCACCCCTCTTAATGCATCCAAGACCAACATCCTGATGCAGCTTCAGGACAAGTTAGTCCTTCAGTGGCTGCCCAAGTCACCGCACCTTAACGGGGACCAAAGAAAGTGGTGCCGATTCTATAGGAACCACAGGCACGACACTGAAGAATGTCATAGTCTAAAAATGCAAATTGAAGCCCTCATCAGCCGGGGACACCTGAAGGAGTCCATCGGATCTCCAAGAAAGGAAGCACCCGCCCAGCCAAGGGGGACTCTGAACGCCCCCAGCCTCCACAGCAAGAACGGCGAGACCCTCGAAGAGACCCCAGGCTCTGGCAGGAAATTCCCATTTAGAGGAACCAAGAGTTAGCAACTATCACCAGGATTATCAAAATAATCTGCGGAGGCCCGGAAGCCGGAGGTAGCTAGGGGCAAAGCAATAAAGTGTACGCCAGAATTGTGACCTTCGTCAACGGTCCCCACAAATGAAGAAAGTCAAGCCTAGTAATCTCCTTCACGGATGATGATTTGGAAGGAGTGCAGACTCCACATGACGACGCGTTGGTAGTCTCTCTCTTGGTGGCCAACCACGAAGTGAGACGTATCCTGGTTGATAACGGAAGTTCAGCAGATATCGTGTTCTATGATGCTTTCCAACGTATGGAACTAAAGGACAAGTGGTTAGAGCTGGCCCCGGCCCCTCTCTACGCTTTTGTTGGAACCCCTGTGTTAGCAGAAAGAAGTATAGTCCTCCCTGTTATCGCAAGAACAGTGCCGCAAACAACCACCGTTCAAACCACCTTCCTGGTAGTCAAGCAACCATTTTCTTACAACATGATCCTCGACCAGCCCACTCTCAACAAACTGAAGGCAGTTGTCTCCACGTATCATCTGAAGCTCAAGTTCCCCACCAATGAGGGAGTAGGAGTGGTTAGAGGAGACCAACGAGCCTCTCGATCCTACTACCTAAACGCCATCAAAGAAAAAAAGAAGACCAAAGTCCTACTCCTCGAGGTGGAAGACCTTAGAAACGAGGTAAAGACTCCAACGGGGCGACCCATAGAAGAACTGACTTTGGTCCCCTTCGGAGAGGACCCTTTCTGGACTGTTTAGATCTGATCCAATCTCTCAGAAAGCCACCTGAGGCGTTCTTCTCTTTCCTCAAGAAGAACCAGTACTTGTTCGCCTGGTCTACGTCAGATATGCCCGGAATCGACCCTAGAACTGTTGAACACCATCTGAACGTAGATCCAAAGCACAAGCCCGTCATTCAGAAGAAAAGAACTTTTGCCCTGGAACGACAGGTCGCCATCAAGACAGAAGTAGACAAGTTGCTTGAGGTCGGCTTCATCCGAGAAGCAAAATACCCCGATTGGGTGTCCAATGTGATGATGGTCCGAAAGGCTAGTGGCAAGTGGTGGATTTGCATCGACTTCACCAATCTGAACAAGGCCTGTCCAAATGACAGTTTTTCCCTGCCTCGGATCGACCAGCTGGTGGACACTGCCTCGGGGCATGAGCTTCTCACCTTTATGGATGCATATTTTGACTACAACCAGATCCTTATACATGAGCCTAACCAAGACAAAACCGCCTTCATCACCAATCAGGGACTATACGGTTACAAGGTCATGCCCTTCGGGCTCAAAAACGCCGGCACAACATATCAAAGGTTGGTGAACAAAATCTTCAGGGAACAGATTGGGCGAAATATGGAAGTCTACGTAGACGACATATTAATCAGGAGCACTGAGGCGCGAAATCATGGTTCTGACTTAGAAGTGGCATTTTGGGTATTACGTAGACATAAGATGAGATTGAACCCTACAAAGTGCGCATTCGGAGTAACAAAAGGAAAATTCTTGGGCTTCATGGTCACTCAAAGAGGAATAGAAGCTAGCTTAGAAAAGATAAAGGTCATCCTTGATATGGCCCTTCCCAAGACCGTGAAGGAAATGCAATGACTCACCGGGCAAATAGCAACCCTGAACCGTTTCATGTCCAAATCCGCAGAAAGATGCCTACGTTTCTTCAAGGCCATCAAGAATGCAAGAGATTTTGCCTGGACAGAAGACTGTCAGTAAGCATTTTGAGGAGCTGAAGAAGTATCTAAGCTTGCCTCCGCTCTTGACTAAGCCACTCCCAGTGAAGAACTGTTCCTGTAACTGTCGACTGGACAAAACACCATTGCCTCCATCCTGATCCGAGAATAAGAGGGCGTTCAAAAACCCATCTATTACGTCAGCAAGATCTTCCACAAGGCAGAGGTGAGGTATCCTCCGATAGAGAAGGTAGTCTACGCCCTCATAGTAGTAGCAAGGAAACTCCGACCATATTTTCAAGTGCACACTATCATTCTTCTGACAAGCCAGCCTTTGAGACAAGTCCTGCACAACCCCGATGTCTTGGAAAGAATGGTCAAGTGGTCAGTAGAGCTCGGGGAGTTTGATATCCGGTACCATTCTCGCAAAGAGATTAAGGGCCAGGTCCTAGCTGACTTTATTGTCAAAACAACTCTCCCCGTAGATCCAAACGAGGGGACAGGATCAGGGTCAGATGAGCCACCTCCGAGATGGATCCTTTATGTGGACGGATCCTCAAACACCATAGGGAGTGGAGCAGGACTCATCCTCTGTAGCCCGGATGGCTTTGTTGTCGAGTATGCCTTAAGATTTAAATTCAAAGCCTCTAACAACGAGGTAGAGTACGAAGCCCTACTTGCGGGTCTGAAACTGGCAAAAGCACTGGCCACCGAGATCCTGGACATATACAGTGACTCACAACTGGTGGTAAGTCAAGTAACAGGGGAATTTGAGGCCCAAGAAGAAAAAATCGCCCGATACCTTGAGAAGGTAAGGGAACTCACCGCTAGGTTCAAAATGTTCCGAATAACTCATGTCCCACGGACGAAGAATTCAAAAGCAAACACCTTAGCCCGGCTGGCCTCGTCTTGACTCCTCGAGCCAACTCAAGCCGTATATCTTGAGACCCTCTATGTCCTAAGCATCGATGAAGCTCTGGTTCTACCAGTAGTGGATTAAGAAACATGGATGGACAAGATCCTCTAGTACTTGAAAGATGGGGAAGTCCCCAAGCAAAAGAACGAAACGAGGAAGCTAATCTCCCGCGTGTCCCGATATACAGTCATAGATGGACAGCTATATAAAAGGGCTCTAACCATACCCTACTTAAGGTGCCTCAACTCAGTTGAAGCTGACTAAGCTCTCCGAGAAGTCCACAAGGGAATATGGGGAAATCACTTGGGGGTCGGGCCCTAGCCTTCAAAGTTCTCCGACAAGGGTATTACTGGCCCAGAATGAAGGAAGACACTGCAGATTTAGTAAGAAAATGCAAAAGCTGCCAGTAGTACTCTCCCGTGCTCCACCAACCAGTCAACCCTCTCACTTCGATCACCAATCCTCTCCTCTTTGCCATGTGGGGAGTGGACATACTCGGCCCATTCACCGGAACCTCCGGACAAAGAAAACATCTTATCATGGCCATTGATTATTTCACCAAGTGGATTGAAGCAGAACCACCGGCTAGTATAACAGATCATCATACCCGAAACTTCATTTAGAAGTCTATTGTATGCAGGTTCGGCATACCTTGAGTGTTGATCACCGACAACGGCAAGCAATTTTCTAATTCTCGATTCAAAGTTTTCTGCGAAGACCTCCATATTGAGCATTGATTCTCATCCGTTGGATACCCACAGGCTAAAAACCAAGCCGAGGTGACCAAAAGAACGTTTCTCCAAGGTATTAAGAGGAGACTAGACGAAGCAGATAAACGATGGGCCGACAAACTCCCCAATGTCCTTTGGGCATATTGAACAACCACTCGTACTCCAACAAGGGAAACCCCATTCTTAATGGCATACGGCTCAGAAGCTATCATCCCCTTTCAAGTCGGGATACCATCGATGCGCGTGCAATATTTTGAACAAAAGTACAACGAGGAAGGCTTACGAATGAACGCCGACTTAATTAACAAAGCCCGAGACAAGGCCCAAATCCATTTAACCGTATACCAACAGAAATTTCAAACTGCAAGACCTTGTTCTCCGAAAAAACGAAGTGTCTCGTTCTCGAAAAACGAAAAAGCTCATTCTGAACTGGGAAGACTTGTACTAGATCCAAAAAGTATGCCGAGTCAGCACCTTCGAACTTGAAGAGTTAAATGGCAAGCCCATCCTGCCCACTTGGAATGCGAAAAATCTTCGCAAGTTGTATCAGTAATTATACCCTAGGCTTGACCCGCACCAGCTCATTCACATAAATTGTGAAAGTGAAAAGTGAAGAAATAAAGGCTCGGGTTTATAAAAGTTTGATATTTCATTAAGTACTATTACAAAGATTGGCGCTATCGGCCCCTATGTACAACGAGAAACAAAAAATAAAGCTATACTACTTCTCCCGAGGAGCCTCGCCCTTGGGTTCCTCCCCTGGCTTGCCTCCGGTCGCGTCTTCGGCGTTCTCAACACCGATAGCAGCTTCCTCCTCTCTGAAAGACTCTAGCTCGAGGCCAGAGAAGTCAATCTCATGGAAAAGAGACTTGGTCTTCCTTTTGGCCTCGTAGAAGCCCTCGAGAAACTGCTCCCCAGTTTCCTCCAAGAAGGCCTCCTTGAAGGAATCAAGGTCCCTGAAGGAGGCTAGGACCTCCTCTGTGGCCTTCTGTATGGCCTCAGAAGCCTTCTCCCGCGCCTAGGGGTCGGATGAGCTGGCTGCGTCCCTCTTACCCCGGAAGGCATCCTCAGTTTGGCACCGTAGGTCCCTTTCTCTAATGGCCTCCTCCCTGGCCCTCTCTGCCATCTCGAGGGAAGTCGACAGCACCTTGACAAGCTCCCGGCTCTTGTCCAGCTTCTGCTCATACTTTTCCAGCCGTTCAGCCATGTCCATACTACGGTAGGACAAAACACCGACGAGCACACTGGTCTGAAACAAGCATAAAAAGTCGTTAGAAGAAGCAAAGCTAAAACCGAAACGAAGGGAAAAGGCCAAGGGTAATACCTAGGAGGTCATGGCTTCAACAACCGAGCAGAGCCCCTCAAAAGGCCTCCGAAAAATCTCTAGCATATCACGGGGAGGGATCCTCATAATAAGGTGCTCTCAAGCAACCCTCGGATGAGCGAAGACCAAGTCGTCGACCTTCAAAGCCCACTAAAGAAAGAAGGGAGCAGAGACCATGGGCACCTCCCTGGACGAGGACAGGCCCTAGAATAGCTCAGTAGGGGGCGCCACTAGAGTAACCCGCGGCTCTGAATAAAGCCTCAAAGGGTTCTCCACGTGATAGGAATGGGATTGGACGTCCGGTCCCTCTTCTTCTATCCCTAGGCCGGAGCTGAGTCCTTCCCCCCCAAGGCCCTCTTCCTCTTCTTGGCTATTTTTTTGGCCCTCTCCCTTGCTTGCGCTACCGGTTCCATCTCTACACAAGGAAAAAGTATCAACAAATCAAAAATAAGGGGAAAGCAAACAAAATTTAAATACAAAAACAAAGGCAAAATTACCATGCTCCATGTTCACTATGGGACAAGTAGGGCAGAGGCCGCACCTTGGAAGCTCTTCGATTTCGTAGAGAACTTCTACGTCCAAAGGCGAGGCCAACATACATTTCAACATCTCCTCCTCTCGGTACAGGAGGTGCGGCTTCTTACATTTGCCCGCACGGTCTAGGCTCTAGCTGAAGGGGATGTTGAAGCTTTTGGCACTCTGGATGAAGAAGAATGACTCTTTCCACTTTTTGATAGAGGATGTCTTCTTCTTCAGCACACTTCTCCTGACCCTTGAGCTGACCACAACCCACCCGATCTGCTCATGCTTGCTAATCTGGAAGTAGGCCTTGAAGATGTTAAGGTTCATAATGCCACCCACTTCCGTACACACAGCTATGAAAGCCATGATCAGGCGTACTGAGTTGGGCACCAGTTGGCACAGTGCTATACCGAAGTATCTCAACACCATGCAAAAGAAGGGGTGGAGGGGAAACCTGAGCCCGACCTTCATGTGCTGCTCATAGACGCACAGCTCATAAAGAGCGCAGCTCGGGAGGGCATCACAAGCCTTCTCCCCACCCTCTGGTGCTCGGAGGGTGTAATCCATCGGAATATGATAGACCCTCCTTATTACCCGAAGCTCCGCTTCCCCAACTACACTCGGTATGGAGTTGGCCTCTACCGACCATTACTTCAGCTCCTTCACCAAAGTGTCCCCCCTGATCTCCGCCAGTGTACGATCGGCCTCATCCTCTTCTTCAGAAGAGGCCTCCTCCTCACTTTCTCCATCATTATCCTCCCCAATGATGAAAAGCACCAGGGCAAGGTTACCCTCCCGAGGAACGATCTCCAATCAAGATTCATCCTCACTAAAAGAGACACTTATGGCCTTCTCTAGCTCCCGTGACAGGCTCCCATTATCCTCACTACCACTACTTACTCTATGCTCAGACATGGTAAAAAGGACAGGAGACTCACCAAGGGGATGAAAGTGAATTGTGCGTATGACCTTAGTCTCATCGCGAAAAAATACCATTCCAATAAGTCATTTGGCCTTAAGATCTCTCGGCAACCTCGATTCCGATCAATCTACCAAAAACCTCTTCCAAAATCACAAAACGACTCCGAGCTATTGATTAAAGAACTCTGAACCCTCAATTCGACTCCGAGTGCTCTCAAAATTTCTTTCTCTCTCAAAAGCTCTAAAAATGCAAGTGAATAGAGGAGAAGGGGGAACCCCCCTTATATGGGGATTAAGGTAGCAGGAACGAGGAACATTAATCTCTCTTCAACTAAAGAGACGTGACCTTTAATGTCACCAAGGCACCGTTTATTCTCCCTGAGGTGCCAACTGTCATAAAGGTTCAACGCCTCCTGTACCCCAGACGCCGTTACCCAAAAAGTAGTCGCCCCCCATTTAATGTGTTCTGAAATTACGAGAAGAAGCCCTAAGAGGCCCAAAAAAAAAGCCTAAAAGGAAGAAGCCCCAAGAGGCCCAAAGCAAAAGCCGAAGAAAGAAGAAGTCTAGAGGAACCTAAAGAATAATCTCCAAGACCGAGCGTGTGAGCTACTTGTCACATGCTCGGCCTGAAATCTCCAAGTCCGAGTATATGAGCTGCTTGTCATATGCTCGGCCTAAAATCTCTAAGTCCTAGCGTGTGAACTACTCTTCACACACTCGGCCCAAAATCTCCAAGATCAAGCGTGTGAGCTACTTGTCACACGTTCGGCCCAGAATCTCCGAGACCAAGCGTGTGAACTGCTTGTCACACACTAGGCCTAGAATCTCCGAGTCCGAACGTGTGAGCTGCTTGTCACATGCTTGGCCTAAAATCTCCAAGTCCGAGCGTGTGAGCTGCTTGTCACATGATCGACCTAAAATCTCCAAGTCCAAGAGTGTGAACTGCTCTCCACACGTTCGGCCCAGAATCTCCGTTGTCACATGCTCGACCTAAAATCTCCAAGTCTGAGCATGTGAGCTGCTTCTCATATGCTCGGCCTAAAATCTCTAAGTCCAAGCGTGTGAACTGCTCTTCACACGCTTGGCTCAGAATCTCTAAGACCGAGTGTATGAGCTGCTTGTCACACGCTCGACCTGAAATCTCCAAGCACGAGCGTGTGAACTGCTTGTCACATGCTCGATCTAAAATCTCCAAGTCCGAGCGTGTGAACTGCTCGTCATATGTTCGGCCGAAGACCTCCAAGTCCGAGCATATAGACTGCTCCTTACACGCTCAGGTCAAAATCTCCAAGTCCAAGCATGTGGACTGCTCCTCACATGCTCGGCCCAAAATCTCCAAACCCAAGTACTAAAGCTATACTCACTCCAAGATCTCCTAGTCCGAGTATACAGACCACTTGTTCCTCAAAATCCCAAGTACAAATGCACGGCTATGGAACAAAATCACGTTAGACTTCCTCGAAGCACACGAATGCTTGAGGAAGTGGGGGGCTTGTGATGAGGCACAAAATACCCTCGGCTAATAAATCATCGACACGTGGAAATACCTTTAGCCAATAGACCATCGACACGTGAAAATACCCTCGGCCAATAGATCATCGACACGTGGAGTAGGAAGGTCACGCAATCGCCATATCAAAGCACAATTAACAGACCAAACCACGCCTAATCACGCAACCGTCTGAGCACGCGACTGAGATTTCACTGCAGAAACGCGGGATCACCGGGTTGAGCCATCCCTCCCACGTGGTCGACCTTGTCTTAGAAGGCTATAAAAGGCGTAAGGTATGTGAAGCGATTTATCTTCTTCAATTTTCACTAATCTACCACTAAAATTCGATCCATCCGCTTTTTTAAACCCTTGTCCTGACTAGAACGTCGGAGCGTCCTCAGAGGCCTCCCTCTCTCCTCCTTCCGTGGGCCCTCTAGTTCACACATTTTACTTGCGCATATCCCAAAGAGTTGACCCCGAGTCAACAGCGATCCCTCGGCATCAACAATTTCGATTAAAATTAGTTTTCTAAATTGACAAAAGTATTTACACTTTTATCAGTAAATAAATATCATTTAACTCCAATCATTTTGAAAATATTATCATTAATTTAATTATTATTATTTTGATGATTTATAATATTTATATTTTTTGTCATTAAAACTAATATTTTTTTATCGTACATAAAGTCTTCATTTTGATGAAATAAAGTAATCTAACATCCAAATAGTCAATTGATATTTATATATTTTTTTGGTAATTTCATCATGTAAAATTCACTTTTACAGCTTATCAACAATCCATCAATTAGTTTCACAATAATTTTGTCATAATTTCTACAGTTTTATCAAATACTAAATATTTTTAATTCAATATTTTAATAGCTGTTTTAAAATCGCTTTTGAGTCATTGTAATGGAAATAAAAACTAAACTAAAAGATTTGTATGTTTGGTGAACTTCAACACAAAATTTAATAAAATGAAAAACATTAAAACGAAGAGATTAAGACAACGCAAATTTAATACTCCTAATAAAGAAGCATTAGATCCCTGGTGTCAATCAGAGGTCATCCATTTTTAGAGGGGTTGTGGGGAGATATATTAATACAATGACGGTGTTTAGGTTTAATTTAAAGTCAGTTTATTTTTTAAAATTTATTAAAAGTTTAATCAAATTAAACAATATATTAATTAACATTTAATTTTTATTTAATAAAATTTTATTCAATTTGACTAAGTTTTTAATAATAGTTGGAGTGCATGTTTAATTCGTTCTGTTTTCTTGCCTTCTGTTGTTACTGATGCTGTTGCTTTTGATGTTGGGTATATTTTAGATTCCTCAGCTTTTGCTAAGGTGACTTCTTGTAATTCTAGTTCTGCACGGTGTCTTAAAAATTACCGCATAAATTGCATATTTTTGT
The DNA here is from genome assembly GCA_023935145.1 of Bretschneidera sinensis. Classification (NCBI taxonomy): domain Eukaryota; kingdom Viridiplantae; phylum Streptophyta; class Magnoliopsida; order Brassicales; family Akaniaceae; genus Bretschneidera; species Bretschneidera sinensis. Next base: position 63,937,642 of record CM043705.1, read on the forward strand.
ATGAAAGTGTTTGCATAATGTTTTACCCCAGTGTTTTTGCGACAGAAAGTGGGGGGTTTTCCTGCTAGTGTTTTTTGTGACCAAGAGGAAACAATTGAGCATCTTTTTATGTTTTGTCCTGTGGCTGGCTATTTGTGATTTGTATCTCCTTTATCCATCCGGATGGAGGCTTTTTTAGCTAAGTCGTTTGGGGGAGTGGTTTGAATGGATGGTGTTAAAAAAGAGATGCAATATTCAAAAGGTCTAAGTGTACAGTGGGTGGGTGCATCCTTTATCCACTCAGGTGTAATATTAACGGAGGAGCAGTTACGATGTCTATCCGAGGTGTTGTCACCTGTTAAATCTCCAAGTGCGGGTTCATCTTTTTTTTTATGCATTTGCTTCTGTGATTTCTGGCTATTGCCTTGGTCCAGGTGTGAGGGTGTCAGGACGTAAGGATTTTGAGCCCCAGATTAGTGAGCTTATGTTTGTTTATGTTGATGGGGCGTACATTACGGGACAGAGCAGGGATTAGCGTGGTGGCATTTTGTTATGATGGTAGTAGAGCTTGGGTGGTTGCCATTCCAATTTTTGCTACTTCGGTGGATTAGATGTAACTTATAACGATTCGTGCTGCTTTAGTCTTTTTGTGCAGTAGGCAAGCGACCATGGGGCTGATCTTTACAAGCTATTCATCTCCTTTCTAACACCCAGGATTATGTGCGATCCTTTTTGGATCTCTTATGCTATGATATTAAGGGGCTGTTTGGTTTGAGTATAAAAGTGAAATAAGATTAAATTAGTTTCATATGAATAGTTAATCCCATGTTTGTTTGGAATGACTAACTGTTCACATGGGACTAAATTGGGACAAACTTAGTTCTAATCCCATGAATTCTATCCCACCACCCCGAAACTGAACTATCCCACCAATTTTTTTTTCTTCCTTTCACATCCTGCGCCAGTTCATACTTCTTTTTTCTCTCCTCTTTTTCAGCGAATTTTGTACCCTTCTATTCTTCATTTCCGTCATTTTTTGGCGAATTTCAGCCAGTACCACCCACACCATTAGCATCAAGAGGATCTCACGATCGAAACCCACCAAATTCCGTCAAGATCCGCGACTTTCACCACCAGAAAGTCACACCACCAAAATTCGATCGCACTATTCGGTTCGGAATTCCTAGATCTATTTGGAAATAGTGTTCTTTCACCAAGATTCTTCCGAAAAACGATCGAAAACCATCAAACCATCGCGACCTTCACCATCACTGATCTACTTTTCCGATGGCTTTTAAGTTGAGCCACTACCACCACTGAGCTCACTTTGAACCGGCAACCCTTGAAAGAAAAAGGAAGAGGAAGAGAATGAAGATGAGGAGGAAGAAAGAAAAAAAAAAAAACAGTTTTTGTCATGACATCGAGGAAGAAGAAGAAAAATGAAAGAAACAAAATGTTTATGGTATATATATATAGAGAGAGAGAGAGAGAGAGAGAGGATTTATGAAAAAAATATGTAAGGGTATTTTAAATTTTATATTTGTAATCTCACTTTAATCCCAATTTATAAATTTTATGAACCATGGAATTAAAATAGTCCCACTTTAATCCATTCTAATCATATCTCACTATAATCTTAATCTTATCCCCTATCCCACTACAATCCTGTCCGTAAACCAAACGAACCTTAAGAGTGTGTTTGGTACAGGAGACTAATGTGGGATTGACTAACTTAATCCCACGTGAATAGTTAGTCTCATGTTTGGTTGGAGGGACTAACTGTTCATCTGAGATTAAATTGGAACTACATTAGTCCTAATTCCTCAAAATCTATCCCACCACCCCTCTTGGGACAGAATCAATCCCATGTCGATGGGATTAATTTTTTTCAAAGATCATTTTACCCCTCCCTTTTTCTTCTTCCCTGTGACAACCACCTCCCTCGCACCACCGCCCCTTCCCCCTCCTCCACGACTCCCTTATCCTTCCCCCCCCCCCCCCCCCCTCAATTTCCCTTTCCCTTCTCCTCCCCCTCAATTCCCTTCCCCTTCTCCTTCCCCCTCCTCCTCATCTACAACTCACCATATCGCACGGCCTGGTTCGCGGTATCTCCGCCCCCCTTCCTCCTCTCTCCTCATCTTCCATCCTTCCTCCTCCTTCCTCCTCTTTACTCCCCGTGCCTCCTCTTCTTTTCCCTTCTCCTCCCCTAGCCCCCTCCTTCTCCGCACCTCACCTTTCCCTTTCCCTTCTCTTCTTTCTCCCCTTCTCCTTCTCTTCTCCCTGCGACAACCACCTCCATATCTGCAACAGACCCAAATCGTAATCCAAATCAACACCACAGAGGAGGAAGAAGACCAAAAAATGTTGGGAAAAAATGTCCACGGACTTTAATCCCGATCCTAAAATTTTATGAATCAAACATAATATTAAAGTTATTTCTACTTTAATCTCTCTAAAATCTTATCCCACTATAATTTTAATCTTGTTCGTGAAACAAACGGACCCTAAGTATATGCCCTCTGTCATGTATATAAGACTAATAGGGCTGCTAATATGCATAACTTAGCTAAGCTGGCTAGAACTTTAGAATCATGCAAGTATTATGAAAATTAATGTGATGTTCTTGCTGATGCATTAAAAAAATAATAATAATAATAAATAAAAGCTTGAAATAATGAGATCAACTGTTTCGTTAATTTTACACAACAAAATTTGGAAAGGCATATAAACAACTTAATAACCCCTAATCCCATTTTCTCTTAATATCCCCTATCCCTTTTTATCTTTATCATTCGTCAATGGCAAACTTACAAAACTAACAAACATCAAGTGAAAAAAAGAAAAAATATGCAAGCACCACTAAAAACTACTTCAATTTGTGCGAGATCTTTATGTAATTTAAAAACTTTTCAAGAGCTGCACCACTATCGATGGCTTCCCTGGCTCTATCCATGGCCGAGGATACGTCTTCTGCACCTTCACATCCCAGCAAGTGATCCACCATTCCAGCATTTAACACGATTCGATCATATGCTGGCCCTTTTTCACCATGAAGAGCTGCCAAACCCAGCTCTATATTCTTCGAAACCTGGGAGATGCAAAATAATGTAGTCATTTTGGATGATACAATTGGCTTACCAAACAGGAAAGAAGGATATGCACGTTAGAGTGAGAGATAGAGATCTTTCAGTCAATCAAGAGTTATATATTACTCCATGTAGAATGTCAGTGTGTATTAACAAGTTGTGATCGTAATCTAATGCTGCACTAGAAAGTTTGGTGCTGTACAAAAGGCATACTCATCAAAGAATTTGATAGGCACAATAGCATACTGCAAGTTTATTTACTCATCTTAACTGGCATGAAAATGAAAAATAATTTTCGATGAATAGGAAGCGTTGCAAAACATATTGTCATGGAAATATGGGTTTTCAAAGCATGTTCCCTATATTGTCAGAAAGGTCTCATAAAATTTTAAAAGCGGGAAATAAAGAAAATAAGTCGGCTTGTACTGATTTCAGAAGATTCTGAAAGATGATGCCTCATTAGTGGGACAATTTTTACACCCTAACTTGTTGAATTAGTCCCTTTCCCTTTTTGCTTCCAAATTGACATATTTACAGAAGCTGTGGCTAGTGAAAAGGAAGGATCTACAGAAAAAAATTGCCATAAAAAGAAGTGGCCAGACCTGAATTGCCATAAAAAAAAAATGCAAGCAAGTATGAGAAGCCAGGCAGAGGAAAGCAAGGAAGAGAATGATAAAGGATCATGGAAATTTACCAATCTATCAGTTCTTGGAGTATCAGTGGGTTCAAACCCATAATCCCTAGCATTCACCTCAAGACTGAAACTCTGACGTGACACCCCTGCAATTACAGGATTTCATGCTAGAATGTAAGTGCTATATGAAAGGTGCAAAATATTAAATCATAAGATGCACAAGCACAGATATTGAGCTTAGCTACACAGATCTACATAACTGAACATACATATGCCAGTATAAAAAAAACACTTCTAGGATAGGGATCCAGAAGAGTTAACTATACAAACCATCAATTTCACAAGCGGACTCCATGCTTAGAGAACGGAATCCTGAACAGTAGTTCACAGGAAGACCTTTGGATGCATTTACTGGTCGCAATCTTGTTGTCATTGAGAGGGCCCCTTCTTCACCCTAAATTAACAGCATCGCCAGAGAGATAAATTAACATGTGGTTTCTTCATATTTGACTGTTAATATTTTTAATCTGAATTAAGCAAACCAACTTGTAAATTGTATTGGGGAAAAAAAATAATGTTTTCAAATTAGAAGGTTCTCTTACAACGGCTAAAAACTAATATCTAAGAAAACTCAGTTAAATGATGTTGGAAAGAGAGAGCTCAACCTTAACTACCAAACCAGAATGAAAACCTCTTCTTTTCATAAGCATTAACAGTGACTCTTCATAACCTTCATGGTAAAACCCAGCCACAATTGCTTCCTTCCCCCGAGCCTGCCGGATGAAAAAAACGACACAGAGAACACATTCTGGTTGTCAAGCCTTCAAAACATAAATAAAACTGTAGTCATTTGTGTCCTAAAAAGATAATGTATCATGCATCCACAGAGTGTTCACACATGTACAGAGACATCTACATGCATGTAAGTATGTAAACATGACATTTTTCCTACTACGTAATCATAATGAAGGCAGCTGCCTCAAGCCATTAACGGCAGAAAAGGGTGGAACATAATACATAGGCAATTTCTATTTTGTTATGGATTCTGTCAGTACTAAAACAAGGTTATTCGCATGAGATCCATACGCATAGTTCACCCAGTGAAGCATTCTTAGCAGCAACAAAAATCTAGATATAAGCACTAGTAACACTAAATTGATATATGACAGGCTCACCCTGACAAATTGTTGAACCTTTTCAGTTGTTGCCAGTGGAGGGCGTTTCTTTATATGCTCCCTCGATCCAATGAGTGAATATCTGCAGAATATCAGAAAAAACTTTCACCAGCTTCATTCATGATAAGTAAACTGAGTTGATGACAACCAACTTGTGCAACTGAGGTTGAAACACATCTGGGTCTCCTTGTCCCCAACCCATTTCATAAATAAAATGTGACCAAATTAACCAACCAACAAAACTACTTGTTACAAATACATCTTGTTATTACATTAAAACCATGAACCAAATTAGAATAGCCTATTCCCCTTCAAATAAACAAGCGAGGAAAGAAAACCACGGGGGGAGGGCGAGAGAGAGAGAGAGAGAAAAGGCTGTTCATACAAAGAACAACAAAGAGAATGGCCCGAAATAAATGTATCTGGTTAGATTTTCATACAGAGATGGGCGAGCTTCGCGTTGACTTATGTAAGCAAAACCAACCTCCTCATCCTGAAACAACAATAATGAAAGTTTAAACACAGCAGGGAGAGGGGGGGGGGGGGGAGAAAGAGCGAATCTGGCACTGCATATTAGTATGTCAGAATCACAAAAACCTCAAGAAGCTCTTTTGCCTGCAACACGGATAAGCTCGTATTTGCTCCCATAAACTTAAGCATTTGTTCTTCAGTCACACCCCCCTGAAGAAAAAGGACCATTCAAAGTAATCTGAATAGAAATGTTAATATATTATGAGTCAAAAATATATAATAGCAGATGTACAAACATGGGTATTTCAGCATCCAAGGGAGATTTTTGGAGGAAATACTCCACTGCAGGAAGAGAATATGTCGAAACCAGCAAAAGTCATATGATGTTGTTGAAGGCAATAATTGAAAGAAGCTATCTGTCTTATTGATTAATATAACGAATACAATCGAACCAATATATATACTTATGAATACTAAGTCTAATAGGATTAGGACACAACAATTTAAATAAGATGCATACAATCCAAGTATACTAGAACACTTGTTAAGAATCCTAATAAGATTCTCAACACTCCCCCTCAAGTTGGAGCATAGATATCATATGCACCTGATAGGTGCTTAAATATTCATATTTAAGCCCCCTTATTTACATTTTTTAAGTCCTTAGTTATGTTAATTTAGTCCATTTTACTTCATTTCTGTGTTTCACATGTTTTTATAGGGTCTTGGAGAAAAAGAAGCATTTTTGGCACCTAAAGGAAGAAATCTGGAAATCCTGAAATAGCTAATGGAAAAAGTGCGATTGAGCGCAATATTGGGTGCGATCGAGCACATAAGCGCTCGTGTGCACACAAAAAGGATCGAGTGCAGCCTTACGATCGAGTGCACAACGCATGCAATCGAGCGCACATGTATGGACGTGAACAGTAAAATGGCAAGACCAGTTTTGGAAATAGAGGAGGTTTTACATTTTAGGAAGTTTAGGGTTTCCTGAGTCTTCGAGGGTTACTCAACCCCTATAAATACACCTGTAAACACACAAAAAAAAAGACTTCTTTTATCTTTTGCTTAGCTCGGAATTGTAAGCTTTGGAGAGGATTGACAACCCGTCTCCATAGCATTCTTCGGGTTTTATAGTTTATGTTTAGTTTATGTTATAATGTTTATCTTAGACAGCATGTGTAACTAACTCTTTATAGAGCTCGATTGAAGTCCTAGTTATGCTTTCCCATATATACATTCATTGATTTTCTTTGCAATAGCTTTGATTATGATGCTTAACTTGATTAATGTCTGTGTTTATTTACATTCCTCATATGTGTATGTCTGATCAATATGTGCATGTGGTATGAATTAGTTAGTTAGACCAATTTGGATGACCGAGTCTTGGGCCTAACAATAGTAACAAAAGATATCCACACCGGATTCTTGGATTAATTAACATGGGAAACCGGGAGTAGATACCATGCTCTAGGTCTCATGTGGTTGTCGATTTCCATAAATCTTATGTTTTCTTAAGGAACAACTCAGTAGATACCATGTTGAATCCCTTAAGAAAGAAAAGAGTTAGAGTAGATACCATGCCTAACTCGGTGCTTAGGGAAATCAATAACTTGAGTAGATACCATGCTCTTAGGTTGGCAACCATTAGGTATTCATAGGAAGGCTAGTACATTGACCTATTACTCATTGGGAAAGTATGACTAGTGGTGGATATCAAAATCCTATGCCTCATTATTATTAATTCACATTCAACAGTTATTTTGATCTTCTTTTATTACGAAACTGATTCTAAAACGAAATTCACCAATCCCTGTGGAAATGATCTCGCACTCGCACACTATGCTACCATTGACCTTGTGCACTTGCAAGTAAAACTGTACGTTTATTTGCTTATTTATTTAGGTAAATAAATGCGCAACAAGTTTTTGGCGCCGTTATCGGGGATTGCACTAAATTTCCTTTTAGAATTACTTTCGTTTAGTTTCATCATCATTATTCTATTTTACTTTAATTCTTCTATAAAAAAATTAGTTTTTGTTTTTCACCTTTATTTTTTTTTTCATCAAACCCTAAATCAATTTTCTTTTTGTTTCAGGCACATCAAACCCTAATCGCACTTTCTGTGATACTTGCGATCGATCGCACCATCTTGTGCGATCGAGCATAATTAGGGCAGAGAGTTACCCGAGCAGCAGAGTTGAAACTGCTGCAGTGAAGCTGGTTTACCTGATTTATGCACGGACTTCGATCCCGACATCCAACATTTTTTCCCCTCAATCCCGAGCTTGAGCGGACCATCCGACAAAAGCTTAGGAACAACTTCGAGGAGAACGAAGAAGAATTCGAGAACGAAGTATCAATGGCAGAACAGCTCGAAAACCAGCAACCACTTGCACGAGTACCGATGAAGCAATCCTTCATCCCACGGAACATTGATCAGCCATCATGTATTGCATATCAACCTGAGGCGACAGAAAAGTATTACATATCTCCGCAAATATTGAATGCATTGACTCACTTTAGGGGTACGCCTAATGAGGATCCACACTTACACCTTCGAAAATTCTTCGACCTTTGCAAGTTCCAGCATATCCAAGGCCTAAACCAAGAAGGAATAAGATTAATTCTGTTCCCTTTTTCCTTAAAAGATAATGCTAAATTATGGTATAATTCTTTGCCTGCAGTTTCTATCCACATTTGGGAGGAGTTGGCTAGCAAATTCCTAAGGAAGTTTTTCCCAGCCCAAAAGACGAGGCAAATGAGGAAAGAGATTCAGTCCTTCCAACAAAAGGATGGGGACCTCTTCTTCGAAGCGTGGGGACACTTCAATGAGCTGCTACTCAAATGCCCACATCACAACCTACCTCAAGATGAACTGGTACAAGCTTTTTATGAAGGTTTGAGTGATACTAACAAAAGTATTGTTGATCAGGTTGCGGAGGAGTGCTGATGGAGAAAAGCAGCGAAGAAGCCATGGAGCTCTTCGAAACCCTAAGTGAACACACTCAACAGTTCTCCTCTCGAGGTAGACATGTAACCAATAGTAAGGGTATGTATGAGGTAAATTTAAATGGAGGATCTTCTCCTCAAATAGCTGTTGTGGAGAGGAAATTAGACCTGTTGATTAAAGTCATGGCTGTTCAGAATGCCTCATCTAGCCTATCAACTACACCACTCCAGGTATGTGCGATATGTTCCCAATTTGATCATAATACTGATACTTGTCCTTTGTATTCATCTGCAGATCCGGAACAAGCTAATTACGTGGGACCTAACAACTATCCACCGAAGAACAATCCTTATGCAAATACATGATGGAATCACCCGAATTTCTCATAGAGCAACAATCAGAACAGTCAATAGCAGCAAAGAAAGTTCCAACCAACAGCCCAATCTGTTCCCGAACCAAAGAAGAGCGACCTCGAAAGTCTTGTGATGAAATTAGCAACTCAGCAGCAACAATTAATGACCTCACAATAACAGTTCATGGAAGAAACGAGGAAATTTTAGACTGAAATGAGACAAACCACAGCGAAACATGATCAAGCCACTTAAGGATTAGAGGTACAAATGGGCCAATTGGCCAAAGAACTGAGCAGTAGAAAGCAAGGTGAGCTTCCAGCCCAACCAATACCTAATCCAAGAGGACATCAACAATTGAATGTCGTGACAACTCTAAGAAATGGTAAGATCATAGGAGCTGATGAGCCTGCAAAAGCATCTCCAGATAAATCATCCACACCCAAGGTAAGTACAATGGAAATATGGAATGCACCACCTTTTCCTCAAAGGTTAGTAAAGCCAAAGCAAGAAAATAAATTGCTTGATATTTTTGAAACTTTAAGAAAGGTAGAGATTAATATTCCTTTGTTAGATGCCATTAAACAAATTCCTGCATATGCTAAATTTCGGAAAGATTATTGCACTAACAAAAGGAAGTTTCAGGAACATGAGACAGTAGCCTTAACCGAAGAGGTAAGTGTTGTACTATTAAGAAAACTACCACCAAAAGTAACAGATCCAGGTAGTTTCACCATTCCATGTAGACTAGGTGACCAGCTATTTGAGCATGCGCTATTGGATCTAGGAACAAGCGTCAATCTGCTGCCATACAGTGTATTCGAGACACTAGGTTTAAGGGAGCTCCAACCGACCTCCATCACTTTGCAATTGGCTGACAGAAACATCAAACGACCAAGAGGTATCCTCGAGGATGTATTAGTAAGAGTAGGTAAATTTATTTTACCCACTGATTTTATCGTCTTAGATATGGAAGAATGTCATATGTCATCACCCCTCCCCATCATTTTGGGAAGACCCTTTATGATTACTGCTGATACCAAAATTAATGTAAAAAGGGGAATTGTCACTATGACAGTAAATGATGAGGAAATAGAATTCCAAATATTTAATACATTAAAATCAACCAAATGTGATGATGCATACTCTAACGTAAGCTTGATGCAAGGTGTTGTTGAGAAAGTTTCTCAGGTCCATCACACTATTCCATCGGAGACCATCCCCAACCATGAGAACACAAGATTGGACATTAGGCTAGAGGATGACGATGCGATTAAAGACATCAATCGAACTATGCACCCCATCAAAAACACATCACAGCCTCCAAGTAAGTATAATCCTCGAATTGAAGATCCTGAACTTACTAATACTGTTTTTCCTTATTTTATTAACCAGGCACCAAGATTGAAGATGTAGCAGCTGTCAGGGACACTTAAACCACCTGATGTGGGCTATAAGTGCCCCCTTCAACAGGAGTAGCACTGTATCAAGAGAGCGCTTGAGACGTTTCACATTTGCCAATCATGTAGCTCAAGCGCCTCTACTGAGGTTAGTGGTACTGAGGCCACTAACATACGGTAAGGTTGTATTGTTCTTGTTTTGTCACTCCAGCCTTGGTGAGCACATCATTCAGTGTGCTCGAGCGCAAAAGTGCGATCGAGCACACTCCAAGTGCGATCAAGCGCACTTGTGGCAGACAGTCACGTGATGGACTTAAACACTTCACTCTTCGTCCTCACTCACTCACACTCTCTTCATACTCACTCACACTCACGCACTCGCCCTCTCCATTCCGCAACACATCACTCTCACTCTCTTTAAATCATCACTCACTCACCACCAAACGACTCCGGCACACCACCAACACCACCATCACCACCATCCAGCACCGCCACGTCCCTCTCCCCACTACACATCCCCTCCAATACATAAGGTATCCATTTTATTTACACACGGATTTTTAATGTTTTATTTACACTTTCAGTATATATATGTGGTATCTCGTGTATGATTGGGTGTTATTCTGTTTACAGGAGGTTAGGAACAATCTCGAATCCACAAGACCATAGCTTGATCTTTTGTTTCCCACAGGCTGTTCGAGAAAAAAGACTGACCGTGTGCAATTGAGCGCACAGCAATTGCGATCGAGTGCATAGTCCAATTGCGATCGAGCGCACATATTCGTGATCGATCGCAAATTTGACAGAAACTAGGATCGACATGTCAAAGCAAACCACTTCCACCTCCCGTGCCTCGAGCAGCCGTGCCCAGTCATCCCGGCCAAGCATCGAGCAAAGAGAACTTTTATTCGAGACCACTTTCGCCATCGATGAAGTCTTCAAGCAATTGGATACCACTCAATGGGCGTTCCAAGCTTTTAAACACCGGGGGATGAAGAGGCTTTTTAAACCAGTCTGCTCGACTGCTTACACCCAGATGATAGTCTAATTCAATGAGAGCCTGTCTTTTGACTGCAGCCGACCGAGAGTGTTGACTTCCTCAGTCCAGGGCACATCCATCGAGCTGACTAGTGCCGACATAGCCGCTGTTCTTCATTGCTGTGATGAGTCCCCTCCGGAGGACACCGATATCAAGGAGCAGCCGGACTCTTTTGACCTGTCCACGATTATTGAGGATATGTGCGCTGGTCAGTACGCCGACAGACACAACAACGCAGCGAGCCGGTCAAAGTTGCCTCCACGACTTTGGCTTGTAGACACTATCCTTCAGTGTAATGTGTGTCCATTAGGGTACAAGACACAGAGGAGAGACCAGTTTCTACAGACGTTGTATGCCTTCCACAGAGGTCACTGGTACTCTCTTCCCGCTGTTATATGGGGCTAGCTGCATAAATTCTGGGATCATGTCTATGGCCGTCAGACCACCACGGCCAATATACGGGGGCTCCCATTCCCATTCCTACTTTTGTACATCTTCAAGAAGAAAGGGATTAAGGGGACCACCAGTGACAGACCAGTGCGAGAGCATCCCTTCTTCAGGAAGGCTCAATGGACACATAGTCTCTCGCACATGCCTCGAAGACTCCCAACCCCTGCACCTGCAGCTGAGAGGGTTGAGGAGGATCATATGGAGACAGAGACCCCTGCAGTTAGCCCGTTGCGAGAGGAAGACCATCCGGATATAGGACCCACAGAGTCCCAGCACTTTCACACTGAGTTGTCCTCCTTTCGGGGTGAGGTTTCTACAACCACATCATTTGTGCACTAGCACCTAGATGGTTTGGAGGCACGGTTTGCACAATAGGAGACGATGCTACAGGCCATCCTTGATCGCCTACCTCCGGCACCAGGTACCTCTTCGACTGCACCACCCGACGATCAGCAGTGAGAGGATACCCCGTCGGGCTAAAGACGCTAAACTTAACGCTCATGGGAGGCATCCCAAAGCATATCTTTTTGAGTATTTTATTTTATTGTTAGTATTTGCTTTTCTATAGCTGTTTATTATTACTTGTTTTCCATTTTATGTTTGTTTGTCTTTCTTTTTCAAAGACAAAGTGAGTGCATCCACTTGAAGTTTGGGGGCGTGCTACAAGCCATGCCAGCCATATAGTTCTCTATCCTCCCAAGTCAGCTCCTTTCATGCTATTCACACATTGGGGACAATATGCAATTTAAGTTTGGGGTATGGGGACACACTCACACACACACTATGTCCCATTTTTTTTTTTTTTATAGATAAATGCATGTTCATTCTGTTCCAAAAATTTTAGATGATCTAAACAAACAATATGATTTAACTTCGAAAGTGCGCTTAACACTTAGAACATATAGGCCAATAATTAAGTTTTGAACATAGATCACTTACTTTTAGGCATTTAAGGATTCACAGGTTTGATCTGAACTAACACGAGCACATTAGCACATAGTTGTGTGGGGTATGACATGTAATTTTAATTTGTATGTTTCTTTTGCTCGACTATGAACCAGATGACCTGCTAGATTAACGCTTTGGCATAAATAGAAAAAAATTGTTATTGCTCAAAAAGAAAAATGCTCCTAAAGATCAGTAAACTAATTTTCCACTGAGTAACTAGCCCTCTTGTCTCAGTAAGCAGTGAGTGTCACGTCAAAAGGTGAAAATTTTGTGCACTATGATCATTAAAAAAGAACTTTCTACCAAGTAACGGGCCCTCTTGCCTCAGTAAGCAGTGAGTGTCACGTCAAAAAGTGAAAATTCTGATTGGTAGCATTAAGACCTGTTAGTTTCGTAGCCTTTTTGACTCGAGTTAGTAAGTTCTTAGGGGTGTCTTTACACCTAATGCCCTAAGACCATCTGGTTTTGGAGTCATTGGCTAAACGCTCGCTACATGAGTCAAATAGAAAGCTTAAAGGAACTAAATTGGCAAAAATCTCACAAACAAAAGAAAAGAAGAAAAACTAAGTCATTTTTGTTGATTCTAATAGGAAATTTGGTGAATCTTGAGACATCGAAACACTACACATTAGAATTATTTGGAAACCTAATCTTAAACTGCCTCATGAAAGTAATCTGCGTTCAAAACTCTTATTCATTGCAAAGATGTGTTTATATTTTTTAAGCTTGCTCATGAATGCGCATCATAGTTTTGTGTGAAGACCTAAACTTTTGTGGACACTATGAATATTGGATCTATCTCTGCGTTGTTATTTTTTATTTTAGTTTTTGGTTTTGTATTACTAAGGGACTAGCAATATGTAAGTTTGGGGGTGAAATAGGTGCTTAAATATTCATATTTAAGCCCTCTTATTTATATTTGTTAAGTCCTTAGTTATGTTAATTTAGTCCAATTTAGTCCAATTTGGGGGTGCGATAGGTGTTTCACATATTTTTATAGGGTCTTGGAGAAAAAGAAGCATTTTTGGCACCTAAAGGAAGAAATCTGTAAATCCTGGAACAGCTACTGGCAAAAGTGCGATTGAGTGCAATATTGGGTGCGATCGAGCACAAAAGCGCTCATGCGCACACAAGAAGGATCGAGCGCACATGTACGGGCGTGAACAGTAAAACGGCAGAACCAGTTTTGGAAATAGAGGAGGTTTTACGTTTTAGGAAGTTTAGGGTTTCCTGAGTCTTCTAAGGTTACTCAACCCCTATAAATACACCTGTAAACACACACAAAAAAGGACTTCTTTTATCTTTTGCTTAGCTCGGAATTGTAAGCTTTGGAGAGGATTGACAACCTGTTTATGTTTAGTTTATGCTATGATGTTTATCTTAGACAGCATGTGTAACTAATTCTTTATAGGGCTCGATTGAAGTCCTAGTTATGCTTTCCCATATATACATTCATTGATTTTCTTTGCAATAGCCTTGATTATGATGCTTAACTTGATTAACACCTGTGTTTATTTACCTTCCTCATATGTGTATGTCTAATCAATATCTGCATGTGGTATGGATTAGTTAGTTAGATCAATTTGGATGACCGAGTTCTGGGCCTAACAATAGTAACAAAAGATATCCACACCGGATTCTTGGATTAATCAACATGGGAAACTGGGAGTAGATACCATGCCCTAGGTCTCATGTGGCTGTCGATTTCCATAAATCTTATGCTTTCTTAAGGAACAACTCAGTAGATACCATGCTGAATCCCTTAAGAAAGAAAAGAGTTAGAGTAGATACCATGCCTAACTCGGTGCTTAGGGAAATCAATAGCTTAAGGAGTAGATACCATGCCCTTAGGTTGACAACCATTAGGTATTCATAGGAAGGCTAGTGCATTGACCTATTACTCATTGGGAAAGTATGACTAGTGGTGGATATCAAAGCCCTATGCCTCATTATTATTAATTCACATTCAACAGTTATTTTGATCTTCTTTTATTAAGAAATTGATTCTAAAATGAAATTCACCAATCCCTGTGGAAATGATCTCGCACTTACACACTATGCTACCATTGACCTTGTGCACTTGCAAGTAAAACTGTACGCTTATTTGCTTATTTATTTAGGTAAATAAACGCGCAACAGCACCCAACTTGTTACAAATAAATCGAACTTGAGAACCATCCAATGGTTTAGTAAATAAATCTGCTAACTGATCTGTCGACTTTATATGTTTGATACTAATAACATTTTGTAGAAGCTTTTCTTGAACGACATGACAATCAACTTCAATATGTTTAGTTCTCTCATGAAACACTGGATTATTTGCAATATGAATAGCTACTTGATTGTCACACACCAAGCTCATAGAACTTGATTGATTAACCCCAAGTTCTGCTAACAACTACTTTAGTCAAACCATCTCACCAGTAGTATGCGTCATTGCTCTATATTCAGATTCAGCACTCGACTTAGCAACCACAATTTGTTTCTTACTTTTTCATGATACTAAATTACCTCCACCAAATACACAATATCCAGTAGTAGACCTTCTATCAGATGGAGAATCGACCCAATTTGCATTTGTATAACCTTCAGTTTGAGCATGACCATGATTTTGATAAAGTAAACCACGACCAAGAGCACTCTTAAGATATCTTAAAATTCGAATAACAGCATCCCAATGGCTAGTTCTTGGAGCATCGAGGAATTGACTGACCACACTGGTTGCAAATGAAATATCAGGTCTAGTAACAGTTAAATAATTCAATTTTCCAACCAAACGCCTATATTGCCCTAGATTAGATAATAAGTCACATTGATCAACTGCAAGTTTTATATTGGGATCCATAGAACTATCTATAGGCTTACACCCTAACATTCTAGTATCAGTCAACAAATCAAGAATTATCTCAATTGTCCTAAATCCCTTGTCTAAAATTTAGTACTCGAGAATTGTTTCAGTACTAGAATTCTTTCTTTGTCATCTCCTATGATCACAATATCATCTACATATACAATCAACAATATCCTACCTGCCTCACTGTGTTTATAAAATACCGAATGATCTACATCACATCTGTTGAGGCCAAAATTAATTACCACTTCACTAAACCGACCAAACCACGCTCGATGAGATTGTTTCAATTCATATAGAGACTTTTTTAATCAACATTCTAACCCAGACTCCCTCTAAGCAACAAATCCAAGTGGTTACTCCATGTATACTTCTTCTTGCAAATTACCATTTGGAAATGTATTTTTCACATCCAATTGATGTAAGGGCCAATTAAAAGTAGCTGCTAGAAAGAGAAACACACGAACACACGTAATCTTCGCCACCGGAGAAAATATCTCCTCATAGGCAATACCATATACCTGTGTATACACTTTTACTACTAGGTGAGCTTTTAATCTGTCAATAGTACGATCATGACGAACCTTTACAGTATAGACCTAGCGACAACCAACAACAAATTTCCTGGATGGGAGAAGAGCAAATCTCATGTATTATTAGTACTCATGGCATGTATTTCTTCATCCAAGATGGTTTTCCACCCAGAATGAGACAAAACTTCTGTAATAGACTTAGGAATAGAAACAGAAGAGACCAAAGCAACAAACGAAGCATATGAAGGAAATAAATGATCATAATACACAAAATTAGCAATTGGATAAGCAGTACATAAACGTTTATCTTTACGAAGAGCAATAGGACGACCATCCTCAGATGATGAAAGAGGATCGAGATCTGTCAACAAGAGAGCAATTAGTGGAGTACTAGAGGCGGAAGGTCACGGACGACGAGAATAAACTTGCAACGGAGGAGGATCTGACTGTTTAAGGGGCATGGGAACAGGTAATGGACAAGGAAATGAATAAGTCATATCTGAGATTGAATGAGACTCGAAGTAATACGAAATAGACTCAAAGAATATAACGTCAATACAAACAAAATGCCTTTGTAAAGAGGCACTGTAACACCAGTAAACTTTCTGTGTACGAGAATAACCTAAGAAAATACACTTTATAGAGCAGGGATTAAGTTTGTCAACCCCTGGACGGAATTGATGGACAAAACAAACGGATCCAAAGACACAAAGAGATAAGTAGAAGGTAACAGCTTTAGGAAAGAGCATGGAGTGAGGGGTTTTGCCACTAAGAATAGAGGATGGCATACGGTTTATTAAGTAACATACAGTCATAACAGCCTCACTCCAAAACAATTTGGGGACATGCATATGAAATAAGAGAGTACGAGCAATACCATAAGATGACGAAATTTTCACTCCGCAACCCCATTTTGTTGAGATGTATGAGAGCAAGATAACTGATGAATAATGTCATACTTAGTCATAAAAGTTGTAAAAGGCTCATAAAAATATTCATAAGCATTGTCACCACGAAGAATCTTAATAAATAAGTCAAATTGGGTTTTTATCTCAGCACAAAAAGGCACAAAAAACAGAAAATAACTCAGAACGGTCTTTCATTAAATAAAGCTATGTAAGCCTGGAATTATCATCCACAAATGTAACGAAATAATGAAATTCAAATTTGGAAGTCACACAACTTGGACCCCAAATATCATAATGTACTAATATAAAAAGACTAGACACACGTTTATTAATTCGAGAAGCAAATGACACGTTTATTAATTCGAGAAGTAAATGACACACGATGATGCTTACCTAATTGACACGACTCACACTCTAAAGTTGAAACTTGACTCAAAGTAGGAACTAACTTCTTCAGCTTTTCTAAGGATGGATGACCAAAATAGCAATGGATCTGGTGCGGAGACACATCAATTGAGCAAGCAATGGGTGATGGGATATGATCAAAGTAATACATGTCGTCAGATTCATGCCCACCACCAATCCTCTTCCTTGTTTTCAAATCCTGGATAAGAACATAATCAAGCAAAAAGGTAACAGAACAGTTAAGATGTTTTGTAAGCTGACTAACAGACTGAGAAAAATGAGCATAAAGAACAAATGATAAAAGCATAGAAGAACTAGGGCGCACAGTGCGGATGCCACTAGCATTGGTTTTAGATCCATATGTCAAAGTAACTTCAGGCAAAGACGAATAGTGATAAAAACTAAAGAAAACATCAATGGTACCTGACAAATGATCAGTAACTGCAGAGTCAAGGACTTAAAGTCTAGATGAAGAGTTACTAGATGATAAACAAGCTTTTGGTGTACCTTTCTGGGTAGAAAGAGTAGTTGAGGAAGATGTATGGTTGGCTGCCTTATACTGTAAGAGTTCAGCATACTCATCTTTGGAAATCACTATAGAAGTTGAAGGCACGGATTCGAGAAGGTAGATCCACACTCAACAGACCAAAATTCATAACATTAGCAACCATGGAACGACCAACTAAACTCCAACACGTCTCCCGAGTATGCTCGGAACGATGGCAGTAGGTACATTGACGAAGCGAACCTCTACCACGACCAAATTAAGTGTTATTATGATCACTACCATGACCTCCCCTACCACCACGACTACTTATATTATTACCATTTGTTCGGCCTCCTTGCCAAGCTTGAGCAACCAAGGCAGATTTGTCAACCAAAGATCCGTTGTCACTAGTTTGGGAAACGGCTCGTAGCACACGAGCATAAGTCTCAGACCATGTAGGAAGTTCTGCCTCTCCTAGTATTTGGGATCGAACCAGTTCATAATTAGGTTTTAGGCCAGCTAAGAATGTGAGTACCTCGACTTGCTCTTGGTCTTTTTGCATGGCCTTTACATCGGTGAAAATAGGCATTAAAGTACGCAATTCTAAAGACATTCTCTTCATATCAGCAAAATATTCAGTGACATCTTGATCACCTTGTTGGCCATGAAAGAACTTGGTATTCACATCATACATCCGATTAAGATTGCTAGAATATAACAAACGAACATAGTCCCAAACTTCCTTACAAGTTTCAAGATGTGTACATAAGTTAGCAATTTGGGACTCCATTGAATTCCATAATAAAGTGATGAGTACGGAATCATCTTGTTCCCATATATCAAACAATTTCGAATCGGCAGACGATTCATCATTAAGAAATTTTTGCTTGCCTAGACCAGTGACATATTTATAGACTGCCTTGGACCATTGAACGTAATTACTACTGTTCAACTTTCGAGTAGTAATAATATGAGGACTCGGCTGGAGAGAGGTACCAGAGACAATCTTAGACTCTATAGGGACATATTATAATCCGGTAAAAATAATCCAATAACCAAACGGTTTATTAACCAAGGAACCAAACAAATGCTAACCAAGTAACCAAACAGTTGTTGGTGCTAACCAAGTAACCAAACAGGTGTTGGTACTAACCAAGTAACCAAACAAGTGCTGGTACTAACCAAGTAACCAAACAAGTGCTAACCAAGTTACCAAACAGGACTAATCAAGTAACCAAACAAGAGGCTGGAACCGGAGCCGGGTCGGAGAAGATGCCGGAGCAAGCTGAAGACGGAGCCAAGGTTGGGTTTCGATGGCAGGCAATGTCTTATGCTGATGGTGGTGGTAGATCCGGTGTTGGGTGGACGGATAGTGATAGGTCGAAGGTTGTTAGGCGCGGCAGCGTGATGGGTTCAAACCAGAAACGGTCATTGCATGCGTTTGGATTTGGTGATGGACCTGATCCGGCATTGGATGGCCGAAAACAGGAGATCAAAGCTGTTGCAGGCGTTTTGGTTCCTTTTCCGGCAAGATGATGGTACATGGTGGCCAAAATGGTGTAGATCGGAAAAATCCGATCCCGGTGGTATGCTCGGGTGATGTTGGAGAATAGGGTGGTGTCGCGGCGGCGCGTGGAAGACTGGCGGTGGCAACGACTGAACAGTGATTTTTTTTAATGTAATATCCCAAGGAGCAAATCGCTCCAATAGCATGTTGAAGACAATAATTGAAAGAAACTATCTATCTTATTGATTAAATAAAACGAATACAATCGACTCAATATATAGACTTATGAATACTAAGTCTAATAGGATTAGGACACAAAAATTTAAATAAGATGCACATAATCCAAGTCTACTATAACACTTATTAAGAATCCTAATAGGATTCTCAACAAATGCTTTCATTATGTTAGTTCCAATTGGACTTTCCCTTGGAATCTCAAATGCATGAGTGTCAATAACTCAATATCAACACTACCCACCCTAGTGGTTATTCTCCACAATCAATGAGTACAACAAAATAGTTCATTGAGCACAACAATATATAAGCTGAGAACTGACCTTAGGTGGCATCCATTCCACACCATGAAGCAAGGAAGATTCGCCATAACAGGATCTAACTGCAGCAACAAATAATGTGCTCCTGAAGTAACGGGTGTTTCCATCATATGGTTCACCATAATGAGTCAATGATCTAACATCAGCAACTGGTGGAGGACCTGAATATATCAAGTAGAAGAAACTTCACATGTTGACCTGAAATATTCCCATAAGATAACATGTACTGAGTACTGAATGTGAATCCTATACCAAGTTCATCATCAAATGCAAGGCAGTAAGCTTTAAGCTCACGATCTGTTTCTCTGTTCATACGTTGACCAATAAAAAATGCTGCAAGCAGTGACTCACTTACTCCAGTGGATTTGCCATTTTCCACTGTCAGTGGAAGAACATCTCTTAAAACACCTTGGACTTCTTCATATCCAAGGTGAGCTCCGGCCAAAACTTCTCTCAAGACACCAACCAATCTCATTTCACTAGTGCCATTGCCAACATATTGCGGTCCAAATGAACTTCCTAATCCCATTATAGAGCCTTCAGGATCTGCAATGAAGATTACATCAGGTGGCAGTGCTCGAACTAGGAGTGGCCAGAATTTGTTCATTGCACGCCTTTCCCCTTCACTCCATTGAGTTGCTTCTGGAAAGGCATTTGCACGAATTGTCATTGCAGCAAAAAATGCCCCAAGTTGTGCATTAGAGACTTCCTCTTCATCTTTAAGCTCTCCCCTAGCTGATAATAAATGCAAAATATAACAAGAACCTTCAGCCCTGGAAAAACTATATGATATCTAGCAGTTTCCACCAAAGAAAATGTTGCATCGCAAATTTTCCCAGGTTGACTAAGCTGGAACAATGCAGATTCTATGAATTCTCTAACCCAGCACTATCCAAAACAAAAGCTTTAAGGAAACTCCAACCAATGAAAAACTGACTTCCCAAACAGAAAAAGAGGGGAAAGGCCAAAATGCAATAATTGCTAATATGCTTATTTGACAGCATAATTTCCATACAGTCACAAGGTGACTGGAATCTAACAAGGCCAGGCTCTTACTACTTTCAAGGGACCTTATGAATTCCAAGAATAAGGTCCTCTCAGCAGTTACTTCCAATATTGACTTGATTCAACATTTAAGTATTTGAGGATCAATGCCTTCCGGGCAACTTGGGCATACCTCATAAGAGATTTAAGAATTCTTCCTCCTTTATGTTCAGTCTATAATTCATTCTTAGCCAAATCAGTGAAGCAAGTTATTCACAGTATAGTTAAGAGATGGTTTTGATCTAAGGATTTCAAAACAACTAACCAATGGTTATTAAGTACACGAATGACGAATGTACGAACTGAGGTGGGTGATGATTAAAAACTCATTGTTTTTGTATTCCATTTCAAAATCAGCCATGAAGATGGATATTGTGAGCTTCTAAATCTTTCTTTTTACAATGGAAAACCTAATCAGCCAGTGATAAGGAACTATGGCACGGAACTCAGTTTAGCAGGTGCTATAATATCTACCAGTGCAGAAGTACGAATCAAAATATGAATAAATGCATCAAAACTATAATTGCTCTCAATAACCAACCACTATAGCCTTGTTTGGGTTGGTATTAAAGCCAACTTAAAGCAAATTAGCTTAAATTGGTTCTTGCTTTAAGTGGCTTTAATACCAATCCAAACATGGCCTATATGGTTACATATATCGGAAAATTTAGTTATTCAACAAATATTTCATTTTTTTTTTTTAAATCAAGCGAGAAAAACCCTAATTTTTTTATTCTTCACGCTTGGGATTATGTCTTGGATCATTAGATAGGAATTCGAAGATGAAGAAAAAAACAAAGAATATCACTAGGGTGTAAACAAAGAGTGAGAATAAGCATTACACACTCTCCAATATCTTACTTGGCAAAAGAGAATAGATTATCAATTTTTATACCACATCCTATTTTGACATCAAGAAATGAAGTGATTTCAATAATTTCTAGAAATTAAATAAAATAGAATAGAGTTTTCAAAATTGCATTTGTAAGAAGAAACCATTGAGTTTTTCATATTACAAAACAAATCATGCCAATGATAGTGTGTTGCGGTGGACTTTTTTTCGTAATTAAAAAAGCGTTGGAAGGGAGAGAGTGGAGTCCACCTGTGCCCACACATTTTAAAAAAGCGAGCCTCAAGCCTCAACCATCCTCTAGAGCTTTTGGTGGTGTGTTGTGGTGGACTTTAATAGGTTCTTTCATTGAAAAAGGAGTCAAATTTCAGATATCATTGGCGTATAGAAGGCATGTGTTTTCTAGCTTTTAGACACCAAATAAATAGTTTGGCTATCTCATTTAGCAAGAAGAATTCTACTCACAATGTTAATGAATTGTGAATTATTTACCAAGATAAATCTGAGTAACAGAAAATTCTAAAAATAAGACGAGCGAATAACGCTGACGTTTCAATTAAAAAAATTATCACTCTCTGTTTATCTTTTTTATCCGTATAAATTAAGTTATTGATGTAAATAAACACTTAACCTATGCTAATATGAAAAATAAATAGACCCGAAAAAAAAAGTTCACCTGATCTTAAAATTGTATCTAAAACCTTAAAAGCCTGCTCCTCGTTGAGGGGCTTGGTCTGTGTGGGTCCCGTGCAGACCCTAGCTTGAGCTTCGAGCACCGTCTGATTCGGCTTCGCCAACTTCGAGCATCGATACGAGGAAGAGATCGCCGGGTTTCTAATATCAGATTCTTTAAGACCTAATTGCTCAATCGTCACGGAATCTAATGCAGCCTTCACGGTCAAACCACCATTCTTTCGTCGAAATGAACGAATGTGATCGTATGTGGAGAATCTGAGAAATGTACGGGTAGTATTTGAACCGTAGAAATTTTGAGGTTTGTTGATCTGTATTGAAGAGAATGAAGATAGAGAAGGTTCTGGATTGAACAGAACTTTCATGGTGCTCTCTGTCGCCTCGGGTTTGGAAGGTCCGCAATAGGAAGGGTGAAAAGATCGGGTCTTGCTCGTCGTTTGCTACTAGTTGCTAGTAGTAATAGTTAATGACATTATAGAAACCATCTGACATCTTTCGAAAGTTACATTTACCTATTTTACTAGACGAAATGTTATACAAGTGGATAAAAAAAATAAATGCCTTCACATATAATAGCATGAGATAGATAGAGAAACCGTTTTTCTCAAATCTGAAAAGCATCTAAATATGTGTTTGCTATTATCTCGTTTCCGACTGTTCGCCTCCCGAACTCAGATCTGTCTCTTGTCCGAGCCTTCGCCTGCACCAACATCTCCCTCCTCCTCTCCATCCCCAATCTTTACATCCCGGCCCTCCCTCCCAACCGCACCCTCGCCCAACAGTGGATAGATAGCCTCGTCCTCCCATTCCACCCTCACTCCAAGATCTCCCACGCTCCCAACCGCAACCGCACCCTCACCCTCACCCAACAGTGGATCTACAGCCTCGTCCTCCCCTTCCACCCTCGCTCCAAGCTCTCCCTCATCTCCGTCGGGAACAACATTGTCTCCTCCACACCGGACATCTCCACTTTCCGCCTCCCCACCATTTGCAACATCCGGCCTTCCGTGACCTCGGCATCAAGAAAATCTTCATCTCCACCACTTTCTCTTTCTTCAGCGTCATCACCACCGCCTTCCCGCCATCAAAGGCGCAGTTCCAACAACTTGTCGATGAGGTTATTATCAAACCCCTGCTCCAGTTGTCAACATCTTCCCTTACAATATGTGTCACTTGAACTCTGAGATACCCATCTGGTTCGCTCTGTTTCAAGAGCACCCCTTTAACTTCGGGGAAGATTTGACTATTGGGTCAAGTGTAGGAACTTGTTCAATATGATGGTTGATGCGGTCATTAGCGCCATTGGTCGTGGCCGGGACCAGGTGGTCGAGCTCAAGGGCCGATTCCGAGGAGGCAGTGAAACCCCCTTGGCTTTGTAAAAGATTAGGGCATGTTTGGTTGGCATGAAATTTATTGAAGGAAAATGGGTTTTCCTTGGCTTAGCCAAAGGAAAATAGTGCAGTCTTTGGTATGATTTTCTGGACTTATTTTGCTTGAATTTTGGGTATTATTTGTTTGATTAATGAGTTTTCATTTTGTATTTTTGCTTGATTCATGAGAGAGGCATGTTTGGTTTGTGGGAAAATGAAAGGAAAATAGTGCAATGTTATTTTTTGGATGGAAAGTTGTGTGCTTGTAAGGGTATTTTTGGAATTTTAATAAAAATGATGATATGGATTTAACTGTTGACCAAAAAATAACTGATTGACTATGAGAAAATTTGATAAAAGGAAGTATTCGTAATTTCTTAAACAATAGGTATATAAGTGCCGCGACGCCCAAATATCAGGTAGGTTTTTATAATTTTTTCTAAAATTAATGAGTAGGTTCGCATGTGCCTAAACTAGAATACTTTTAATACAAATAAAAAAATAGAGTTATTTTAATATTTTTGATAAAAAAAATTCTGAAAAAAATAACACATTATAAATTTAAATTCGACTTGCATAAGATTTTACAATTTAGCCGAAAATTCAATTTTCGACTTAATTGCAATCTTGATTTTTGAAAATACCCTCCAAATGCATAGATCTAAAAAAGGCTATCTCAAATCGCGACAAGGTTGCTAATGGCACGTGAGGATGGAGGGTCGACGGTGGATGTGGCTTTTGGGTCTCATTTAATAGATCTGGACGAGAGCTTTCTAATTGTATTAAATGTGCGTTTTTCAACCACTAGTTGGTTTGATATCGAGAAAAAATCTCATAGATAGAAAAAATTAAGTAGGTTTATTTATTGAATTATCTCATTGTTCTTGTGTTTGTATTATATAAAATTAAATTATTTATCATGTTTTGATCCATAAAAATTGGGGTACACTGCTAACTTAATCTTACAATTAAGTAATTAGCTAACCATATATATATATATATATATATATATATATATATATATATCAAAAAGAAAGAAAAGATATAATCAAATTATGAATAGTTAAAACTCATATTTTGTAGATTTTATTTTTTATACATTTATTTTGATGGATATCCACGATTTTATTGCATAGTTTAATAGGTTAAGATTATGAACACATGTTACATTTGCGAATATTTTTTAGAATAAGTTATCATTTTGCCACCCTAATTCTTTTTTTTTTCTCTCATTTTATATTTATTTTTGTTTTTGTAATGATACATGCATTCAAACAAATTGTTATACAAGCATTAAGTTGGCAGTTTTTTTTTCTCTCTCCAAACTCTATAATTGTTAAAGGTTATGAAATTTAATCAAAAAGCAAAAGCCATAAATAATATTTTATTTATCTCACAATGATTGTCATATTTATTATTTATCGAATTAAATGTTTTAATTTTTAATGTTAAATCATGAATTTTTTTTCAAAAATACATTAGTGAGTTTATAGGTTTTTAAGAGTTTTTTTTCTTTTTATTTTCATAATGATAATAACTATAAAATAATTAAAATCAAACTTGTTTCAAAAAAACAAACATGACAATCATTTTGGAACGGATAGAGTAATAAGAGTGGATTATAAAATCTCAAAAGAAAAAAATATAAAACTGAATATAAAAGTAAATTAAAATGTGAAATTATAATTTTTCAAATAAATTTTATTTATTTAATTGAAATCTGAAAAGTTATTTTAAAAAATATTGGAAATAAGTGAAAAGAAAGATTTTATGGTATAAAATGTTAGGATTTGTTTTTTTAAAAAGTGGGAAAGTGGATTATTTTGTAAGGAGAAAAAGACTTGTACTAAGAGATTGTGTAAGTCATTTTTTAGGATTATAATTTTTGACGTAAAATAATTTTTAATGTAAACCATCAATTAAACACAAAGAAAATTTTATTTTATATGAAATTATTTTTCACAAATTATTATATGGTAAAACAATAAATCCCATACAAGTCTAATTAAATAATGAACTTTTTTTTACCATATAATCAATTAGTTTAAGTGTGTTCATTGTTTACTAATCGGTTATAAAATATTAATTGAACCATTTTGAATTATTTTAATCAAATAAAATAGTTAATCGATTTAACAATTCAAATTTAGTTTGTAAATCAAATTGTTCTGTAAAACGATTCCACATCGATCAATAAATATCCATATCAATTTAATCAATTAAAAGATTAATAATAATAAATTAAATCTCAAAATAAAAACAACATAAATATATAAATTAAGTAGTGATCAATAAATATCCATACCAATTATTATATAAATAGGAAAGGTCTTCTTCATTTTTTTTAATAAAAATTAACACTTTTAAAGGAGTTATTGTGGTTAAAAGGTAAAAAAGTAATTTTTTAGTTTCAGAACAGTAAAGTAATTTTAATTTTTTTAACTATTGTAAAAAAACATTAGTAAATCCTTAATTAATATTCCTACTCGATGTAAGATTAGTATTCTAAACTAACCGTTGGATCTATAATTCCTATTTGCATTAGGATTTTAAACCATATAAAGAAGAAAGAGACCGAGTAAAGAGTGGAGGCAGACTCGGTTTCAGTAGCAGCCAGCAACTCAACGACGCCTTTCTCCTCTGGAAATTACTCGACCTTGAATTTGAATTATATACTTAGGTATTGAGTCTTCAATGGATACACCGTCCCAAGAAGATGGCCTCTTACAACTTTGAAAAGGTACAACTTGGTCTTCTTCACTTAATTTTTTTCCCTTTTCTTTGATTCTTCTTCCGCTCCCCCATTTCTTTTTTCTTCTATTCCCTGGACTCTCAGAGCTTTCTAATTGTATTGAAGGTGCGTTTTTTCAATCATTAATTGGTTCGATATCACGAAAAAATCTCATAGATAAAAAAAATTAAGTAGATTTATTTATTGAATTATCTCATTGTTTTTGTGTTTGTATTATATAAAATTAAATTATTTATCGTGTTTTGATCCATAAAAATTGGAGCACACTTCTAACTTAGTCTTACGATTAAGTAATTAGCTAACCATATATATATATATATATATATATATATATATATATCAAAAAGAAAGAAAAGATATAATCAAATTATGAATAGTTAAAACTCACATTTTGTAGATTTTATTTTTTTATACATTTATTTTGATGGATATCCACGATTTTATTGCATAGTTTAATAGGTTAAGATTATGAACACAAGTTACATTTGCGAATATTTTTAGAATAAGTTATTATTTTGCCACCCTAATTCTTTTCTTTCCCTCATTTTATATTTATTTTTGTTTTTGTAATGATACATGCATTCAAACAAATTGTTATACAAGCATTAAGTGGGCAGTTTTTTTTTCTCTCTACAAACTCTATAATTGTTAAAGGTTATGAAATTTAATCAAAGAGCAAAAGCCATAAATAATATTTTATTTATCTTGCAATAATTGTCATATTCACTATTTATCGAATTAAATGCTTTAATTTTTAATGTTAAATCATGATTTTTTTCAAAAATACATTAGTGAGTTTATAGGTTTTTAAGAGTTTTTTTATTTTTATTTTTATAATGATAATAATTATAAAATAATTAAAGTCAAACTTATTTCAAAAAGACAAACCGGACAATCATTTTGGAAGGAATAGAGTAATAAGATTGGATTATAAAATCTCAAAAGAAATAAATATAAAACTAAATATAAAAGTAAGTTAAAATGTGAAATTATGATTTTTCAAATAAATTTTATTTGTTTAGTTGTAATGATTTTAGGTCATTGTTTCCTGATTGTTCTTCTCCTCCCTTGGGTTTCGTTTGCAGGCTTCCTTTTGGCATCCAACGGGAAGGAGACTATGTGACCTCCTGGTTCTTTTTCAGTTTACAAATAGGACTATAAACATGTTAAAGAGATAGATAAATTACTAACCATCTCAAAAGTTTAAGATGATAAAAAATGACCTAAATGTTTCTGATAAATAAGTTATTAAGTCAAAATAGTATTAAATGCTAAAAGAAAAAAACAAGGCACATCAAATGCTTTTGAACCTATGGCACACATTTGAAAATTTTTTAATTTTTTATACTTTAATATACCCTTTCACGTGCAAACCGAATGAAAGATTAATATCTTTACACATGCAAGTTGAGTGAAGAATTAATATCGTACATAATGCCTCTATTGTAAAAGTACCATATTAAATAAATATTTAATTTTCAATTCTCCCAAAGCTTAAGCGGAAAGGGCACAACTAAATCTTTTATGCTCTAATATCATTGATAGATTTATGACAGTCATAGTAAGAATGTAAAGTATTGGAATTTAAAAATGTAAAAATGGAACTGTAATGTCAACGTAATCTCAAGGACAAAAAAATAAAAAAATGCGCATATATGTCTTGTAGTTTTATCTCGTTTAGGATATATAATTGATTTTTTTTTTATGACAATTAAAAATATATAGTAGCTATGTTATGCATTTTAGGTTCAGGTTGTTTTTTTAAACTCTTAAAGTCACGGGACTTGCATGTGTGATGTATTTCTCGCATAATATCATAGCTAAATTTCGTACATGATATCAATCAACAATCCCAAATTTATTATTCGTTTGAAATTAGAGTGGTTAGAGATATTAAATCCCAAATATTGAATAATTGATTTAAGAGTAATTTGCACGTGATTTGGAGGTTGTTGATTATTATTATGGCTTAATATATGATATTAAGCCACAACGTAGTGGTTTGGACGAAATGCACAACGCACATGCTACTCGCATGACTTTAATGTAACAGCATAATTTAAAGTGCATAACAAAATTATTCTTAAGGATATACCCTAAACAAAATAAAAACATAGTGTAGTTATGCATATATACTCTCACCCCCTCCTAAAAAAAAAAAAAATTTCTCTATCGTTGTCAATTATGTCCACCCACTCTCGCCTTTTTAATTTGGTTACGCCTTACCATTTTTGTTTGGATAAATTACACCTATATCCCTCAAGTTTGATATAAATATAACTATATCACATTTTTTAAAAACACATTATTCCTCCGAATCTTTATATACAAATTACAAATGCATTCCGTCATTCCATAATGTTAATGGATGTTAGAAAATGTGATAGTACCAAGTTAAATAATGATGGATGTTAAAAAATGAAATAGGACCAAGTTAAATATTGATGTGACATGAGATGATGTCGAAATACCTTTAAGTTGCATGCCATGTTTGTACATTTCTCTGTTTTAACAGAAGGATGAAGAAAATAAAAACATGTGAACTAAAAACGTAAAGGTTGAAGCAACTGTTGTTGCAACAGAAAGAGTCAATGCCTATTTAAGGTTCATGTAAATTGCCAGAAATTGTTCTTTGCAAAGGAGTTGGTTAGTTGTGAGGTAAATGAACCATCATGGTCTAGGTTTTAAAGTGTCTTGCAAGCCAGACAGAAAGAGAACTGAAATTTCATTGCAATCTGAGTTCATGTCTTCTAATAAATTCCCCTCTAGGTGGAAGAGAACTGCCGCCATCTAATTTACTTCATCCGTTTATTTGAATAAGATATAAATTACGTGGAAACATCATGTAATAAACGTTGGGCCAAAGAGATACTGACTTGCGGGTCATAGTGTTTGCAGAACATGTAAGGAGGACTCGAGTGTTTTGACTCCTGTTGAAGCTTATGCTCCTCAGATGCAACTATGAAGTTGAGCGACCCTCATATATGCAAGAAACCATACATGATCACAACATTGAAGGCATTTCTCCTGCTTTCCCTCCCAGTTTCACGTCATTGTTGACCAACTGCTTCTCTGAGGCCAAACAAGGTTGATTTTTTGCCCTGAATAACTTTAAAATCTCTCCTGATTCAGTTTGATAGCACGTTTTCCTTGATGGACATGTTATAGCTGCAACCCAAACAACTGTGACCTAGGTATCGATCTCAAATCCCAAATAGCTGTATGCTTTCAAATTTAGGTTTAATGCTATTGATGCCTGGGGTTTGCTTATCAGAAATAAGTTGGTAATGTTAAGCCTATAAAGTATTAAGCATATTGTTGCATCGATCAGTTGGGAGAACTTCTGAAATTGCATATTTCCTACTAGATGGCTGAACAGCTCTTCTGCTTTGTTGATATTTTGGTTTTATTGCAGAGACATATGGAAGATTCCTCATTTCAAGGTAAGCTTTGTTCTAGGTGCACGTAACCTTTGTTTCAAGGCTTCAATGCATGACTTATTTATTTATCTACTCGTTTCATGCCAAAGGCAGCATGGTATGAGCATATATGCCCAAATTGTCTCGCATTTAAGCTTGTCAGCCTCCGAGCTAAACATGCATGATCTTCTTTGTCACAGAGATTGAATCTTGTTAATTGCTATTAAGCTTAATTAACAATTATATTTACAATTGAAAGAGAACAATCCAGAAAGGTACTCTTGATACTGACCAATCATTTTTGTTCTGGGAAAATTTTATTTTTTGCATCTTATTACTCCAGTCTATATGCTACTAATTCAAGGTTCTTTTTCTGTTATACCCAGATATGTTGATAAAAGTGGATAAATTTATCAACGAAATAGGAGGTGATTTGATGCTGTAATTTTGAGTGGCCCTGTATATTACATCCAACCCAGTTTGCAGTTCTCCTGGTGTGCCCCAGTTATGAACTGGACTCACTACAGCAGCTCAAGCCATGTTCATAGTAACACTACCTGTTTTCCTTTCTCCTTTTTAATATTTATTTCATTGTTTTGTAAGATACTTGTATTGCATTGTAAAGGCATCCATAGCTAAATGATAGTATATTAATTGCAAAAATCTTATCTTAAATTGGCTGAGATCTCAAGTCAACCAGTACAAACTACAAAGGGCTTGGGCATCTGAATTTTTGGTTTGAGATTGAGCAATATTGCTTAGATGCTCCTGTGCCAAAACTATACGCTTCTATGTACGTTCTACACTAACAACGTTTTTTTACGCGAATGCTTGATTTGAAAACTGAATAAACCTTTGGACTTGTTGAGGTTTGTTGGGGCTATTTATATATTTGCCCCACCTGGGTATGACCTTCAAGCGTGTAAGCCCTTTCAGATGGAGGAGAAATTTTTGGCTGCATTAGGTGATAGTGCACTGGGCTCATGTCAGCTGTTGAATGTCGAGAGAGAAATTTTTGTATTCTCTCTCCGCTGAACGGTTGGGATGACAGCAGCCAAATTTTTTTTTCCAAAACGAGATGCTTGTCAAGATCACACGTGTGATTATCCTAGTGTGTGCTCACTGCTTTGAGTCTTTAGAAATAGCTCCAACTAGTGTGCTTCGAAAGACATCTTCAAAGAAATACACATTTTTTTCTTCAAAAAACTACTATATTAGCTAGCTGGCAGCATCTCGTCTGTCTTTTTTTAGAATAAGCAAACTCTTTATTCAAGAGTTAAGAGTAGAAATACCTGCAAAAATAAGAGGCCACACTGTTTGGAACCTCCTCCATCCAAAAACGGGTCTCAACAAAATTACAAGCAAGTCTAGCTGATTCATGCGCAACCCTATTAGTTTCCCTGCAAGAGTGCTTTCCATTGCTTCGCCTCTGAAATCAAATTACCATACCCCGTTTGTCGTTTTTTATTTGGTTTAGGTACTAAAATATGGTATTTAGCCGGCAAACTGTATACGTTCCCGAAAAGGCATACAAAGAGATAATATGTTTCTCTGCTCCATGAGTTTAACCACAAAATGGTGCTTCCCTAATTCCCCGTTGCTTTCTTGAACATTTTCCTATGATAAAGTATCGCTAAAGAGTTTTTAAAGTCAACTTGAGTATGCTAATATAGCTTAAGAGTGGAGAATACACAGGTGAAAACTTTTCCAATGATTGCAAATGTTTCTTACAAGAGAACTTCGGTATCGTTCGGTATAAAACAGAAACAGAAACTATACCGAACACCTCAATTTAACTGTTATTCTAAACAACTTCTAATTCTAAAATTATAAAAAACTGTTGCAAAAATCATTTTGACATCCAAAAATTAAAATATCATCTAGTAGTTCTTTTTCTCTCGTTTTCCCCCTTACCTTCTTTTTACACATCGTGCAACTAATGTCAGACTATTCCTGGTATTGATTTTTCAGCTGATAAAACTTTCATGGTAAACCCAAGAAAATTGTCATGCCGGTAGCCTTCTCCTCTAATTCTTTTTTTCTTAGCTAAAAAAATTACTCAAAGCACTGGTTGCAGAGTCGTAAATTCATTCATTTGATAGGATGGGATGGTTTAGACTCAGTTCCTGGTGATGACTCCAAAACATTTACTATTTAATAAAAAAAACAAATATACCAAATTTTAAAAAGGATGCATGCATCCCTTGGCCCATAAAATTATTCTGTTCCAGTCCAAAAAGACAATCACCCCAAAAAGAAGCTCCTGAGCAGCCAACTATGCTGTTGGAGACGAGGAAAACAATGCTCTTACAACTCAATTTCTACATTACGTGAGTAATATATGCGTTGTAAAGTAATATAGTACTATACAAAAGCAAACGAACAGCTTATTTTAGTTCCATACAATCTGGCCATAATGCCCAATTGGACAGTACAGTACATTATGCACTGGACAATTAAGATGTGTGCAAGAAATCACTGTTCTAACAAGGCAACCAGTAAGGCTAAATACAGCTTAATGCTGGTATATAACTTGCTACTACTCTACATTTGAATGCAGTTTGTCATCATGTTGTATGCATCCGGTATTCCCAATCCCATAAAAGATGCGCCCACCCTCTTGGTGAGTCGCAACAAACAAGGTTACTTATAAAGATCAGTAAATTGTAAGCATCGACGAGAATTCAATACGGATAAATCCACATCAAAATCCCAACCAATGTGCTTGAAAAGAAGCATTGTTAATTCCAAAATCATATGGTTATTTATACAGATAAAAAAAAGAATTTTATTTCTCCTCTTCTTGCAAATTATTAGAGTGGGCAGTTTCACGTGAAAAATGTCAATCTAGGCCAATTGAATTTTAGTGTTTACTAAAACTAACAAACATGTAATGACAAAGAGAAAAAAAAAAAACTAGTACCATTTTAGCTCCATTTCCTTTCTTCTTCTTTCTTTGCTTCACAGGTTGAATTCCCATGACCACAACTATGACTTTCCATGGTCTCCTTCCCTGCCTTCTCCTCCCTTTATTGGCAACTCTACTTGCTAGAGTTTTTGCTGTGGATGATATTTACTCTTTCAGCTGTTCACAACAAATCAAGACATGTAATGCCTCACTCTACCAAATCAATACTGGTATCCAGAAAGAGCAAACTGCGTCAGTTTTCTCTGTGAACGCATCCCAAATCAGTCCTTTTCATCGTGGTAACAGACAGGATTACCTCATCACAGTACCTTGTTCTTGCAAAGAGATCAATGGCACCAGAGGATACTTTTATGATACATCCTATGAAGTACAACAAGGGGACACGTTTTTTGGTGTCTCGAATAAGGTTTATAACGGGCAAGCCTGGAACACTGGAGGAGAAGAGGATTTATTTGTTGTAGGAAACAATGTCTCCATGCATCTTTTGTGCGGGTGTGTGGAAAAAGACTCTCAAGTTGTGGTAACATACACAGTTCAGCAGAGTGATACATTATCTGATATTGCTACTTTGCTATCTGCTAGAATAAGTGGCATAGAAAGTATGAACAACAGACTTCTTACTCAAAACCCAGGGTTCATAGATGTGGGTTGGGTGTTGTTTGTACCCATGGAGAAAAATGGAATCCCAGGACCTAAAGGTCAGTAGAAATTTTGTTCGAAACTCCATGAATTATATTTATTTGGAAAGAAAAATGAAAGCTTCAAGAATTTTTTTTTTAATCTTTTTCAGCCTTATAGATGCAAAAGGTTGTTGCATCATGAATAGTGAATTGCATAATATATCCTTCCAAACTTCCAGTACAACCATTTTCATATCATAAACTTCCCTCCTCATTCTCAGAATATTTCATGAATTTGCTGCTTTTATTCATTTCAATTGGATCTCATCGTTATTTATCATGAATAAGCCCTAATTTTCTTTTTTCAATTATATGGTGCCAAAAGTTCCTGTCGATCAAATCTGAGTAAGTTTACTCTTCGCTAGAAATGGAAAAAGTCATAATATCCGCAGGCAAAACATAAGCTCATTTGAAATTGAAAAGAAAAGAATTTTCTGTAGACTTTAACTTTCCTAGACTTGATTTTTCCGTTTGTTGTCAGGGATAAAACACAAGTGGACTATAATCATTGGTATTTTATCAGCTGTGACAGTACTTTCAATGATCGCATCGATAATTATCCTACTCAGGAGGAAAAGATCCCAACAGAGCAGTGAGGAAGATCCAAAAGCTGTATCCAGAACCCTGAGTACCAACAGAGCCGCTTCCTTGCAGAACCAGACCCTGTTTAAAGAAAATATGGAAGGTCAGATAAATATACCAACACCCAGAAAGTTAAAATGCACTAATTGTATATCTTGTTACAATTATAATTAGCATATTTTCTTGAGGGAACGGGAGAGGGGAAGGAAATTTACTACAGTACTTGACAATGAGTTTACATTGCACAGATATGACAGGATTTGAATCAGAAAGACCAGTAATATTTAGCGTCGATGATATTGACGCGGCTACATGCAACTTTGATGAAACTAAGAAAGTTGGAGAGGGTGGATATGGCAGTGTATACTTTGGACTGTTAGGAGAGCAAGTATGGTTTGCTTTTGCTAATTTTCACTGTTACTTATAACAATACAAAGCGATACCTTTTCCCCACACTAAAAGTTTTAACATATGAATGCCTTTTCATCATTCAGGAGGTTGCAGTAAAGAAGATGAGATCTAACAAATCCAAAGAGTTCTTTGCCGAGCTCAAGGTCTTATGCAATATCCATCACATAAATGTGGTATGTAATCAGCTGTAATAACATAACGTGGTTTGAAAGAAAGCTTTTAATCCCATATATGAGGAATAAATCACATGTTTAGGTGGAGCTGTTGGGTTATGCAAGTGGAGATGATCACCTCTATTTGGTTTATGAGTACGTTCCAAATGGATCACTCAGTGATCATCTTCATGACCCATTACTTAAAGGTCACCAGCCTCTCTCTTGGACAGCAAGAACACAGATTGCACTGGATTCTGCAAAGGGTATTGAATACATTCATGACCATACAAAAGCACGATATGTACACCGTGATATAAAGACAAGTAACATTCTACTCGATGAAGGGCTACGTGCCAAGGTATTCAGAATATGTCTCATTTTACTATCAAGGTAGCAGCTTATAACCGTACTTCTCAACTTCTTTATGAAATGAAGTTCAAATTTTCTGTTTTCTATATCTTAACTTTTTTTCTTTTGAACTTAGTCTCAATCTTAAAACTCATCTTTCTGTAATTAGAACATACTTCATGCCATTAGCTCAGCATTCATTTAAATAGGTTGCAGATTTTGGATTGGTGAAGCTTGTTGAAAGAACCAACGAAGATGACTACATAGCGACCAGATTGGTAGGAACCCCTGGCTACCTTCCTCCCGAGTGAGTTGTTCATTTTCATCCTGCTACACAATCATAACTTCCCTAAAGTGAATTAAAATGGAAAAAAGGAATACTTTTTTTTTATAAGTAGAAAAAGGAATACTTCACTTTCAATCAAGTTATTTTCTTTCTAATTTTATTATATACATGCACATCAAAATATATTTGGCTTTATTCAGTTAATTATCTTTCTAAATTTATACATTATTTTTTTTATGGAAAAGATCTGTGAAGGAGCTACAGGTGACCGCCAAAACTGATGTGTTTGCATTTGGGGTGGTTCTAGCAGAGCTGATAACAGGTCAACGTGCACTTACTCGTGACAATCGGGAGCCCAACAAGATGAAATCACTAATTACAGTCGTAAGTCAACTAAGTAGTCATGGATGTAGCAATCACATGGTTGAAAAATTATTCACATTAGATGACTTGAGCGAAAATTTTTATCCCAGTACCCAATTAACTAGGTTAACAAACACAGATGACTCATACTCAACATGATTTTCCACACAAATGAAACCCTGGGAAATTCTGCACCAAAATTTTCCATAAAATACATACAAATTTACACATTGTTTTATTTTTTTCACATAATATAATCTCATATGTTTGTCCATGTAATTTGTGCTATCAATATAAAGATAAATATATTTCTTCAACTGCACATGCTTTGCATGCATAAATGCTTATTTTCAAAAAAATCATTTTCTCCACTATTTCTTCATGAGACATAACTAATTATAATGGTAATTAGCTCATTACAGCCACAGAGATAATTCAATTCAATCATGATGATGATGAGCATGCTAAGTTTTCTTTCCATCATATGGTTAGATCAATAAAATTTTCCAAGATGAAGACCCAGAGAGTGCTTTAGAAGATGTCATAGATGGAAATCTTCGGAGCAGCTATCCTATGGAGGACATATACAAGGTTAGCCTGATTTCTTCCATATCTATGCTAAGGGTTAACAGAAAAGGAGGGAAAATGCTCCACGGGGTGGATACTGATTTTTATTCAAATACTTCACTATTGAATAACAAACTTAAAACTGGACAGGGTTAGCTTTTAACTAAGGTAAAGTTACCAAACCGTATTTAGCATTATACGACTGACAAAGTAAGTATTATGAACTACACAGACTATGAATCTCCTTACACTTCCATACTAGGAAAACGAAGAAGATTAATGAAAAAGTTGGGGTTGTGTTTATTGAAAATGGCATGACAACCAGTCAAGCACATATCAAAACTATATCCTCAAGGGAGAATGGTTTTTAAAGATAAAGAATTGATGATCAAGTAAAAGCAAAGTTTAAAAACAGGAAATTAAATTAAATTTATTTCATGTATAGCTGATTTGAGATGTTAAACAGCCCCATGCATCTAGTCCTACTAGCTTCCCACCTCCATATCCCATTTTCAAAAACATAATTGAGGGGGCATATTGTGCCCTTGGCAGAACATTTTTGTGTATGTGACTACTTGATTGTTTCTCATCTATTAAAAATTTCTACTCTTGCAGATGGCAGAACTTGCCGAGTGGTGTTTGAGCGAAGAAGCAGTAAATAGACCAGAGATGCGCGAGATTGTCATAAAACTATCTCAAATCGCGATGTCCTCGGTAGAGTGGGAAGCATCACTAGGAGGGAACAGCCAAGTTTTCAGTGGGCTACTCAATGGAAGATGAAAAATCTTAAATCTTAGCTTATTGGGTGTAATTCATATCAAATATGACAACTCTTGCATTTATTATATTTGTATGAGGTAATAACTAGTTGTTTAATTATGCTGCGTTTGGTAGCATGGAATTGAGACCTTTGGAAATGAAATTGGGTGGAATTGTGACTTTTCAATGCAATTCCATTTCTAAAGCCTCAAATCCATACTACCAAACACTGTTAGTGAATTTCATGTTAGTGAAAATCATCAAACAGTGTCCTCTTCTATGCAAATTCTGTACAGCTGAGTTGAATCAAACACATGAACCAGGTGATCCACTCCAGTCCCAGTTTTGTTAACAATGATTTCATAACATAAGGGAATTAGAAACAATTCCATTTTTAATAGAAACAAACACTCATAATCAAATAACATATCACAGGGCAGCACATTGTAGCATAAACGATAATTTTTTTTAACTACCAAGAAAGAAACACAGCAATCAAAAATACAAATTAGCACAAAACACAATCATTGATCGCTAAGCTCATTACTGTGCAATTAATTACGAATCTTACCTCTTTATGCCGATGAGATGTGCAACCGACAGTTTCCTCTATTACCTTCAGGCAACTGGACAGTGAAAAATGGAGATAAAAAGTAGAGAGAAATTGTTTTTATATGGGGAGGGGATGGGAGGAGTGAGATAAACAGGAAAAAAAAAACTGAAAAAAAACTTTCTTTTGGCCGAGAAAAAGAAAAAAGAAAAAGAAAAGCTTTTGACACTTGACAGACACGTATGATTTTAATGGTCTCTGTTCAACACGACGTCGAATTTAGTTGTCTCTTTAAACCAAAACGGCGCCGTTAGTACGTGTTTGCTTGTGTTAGAAACAAACATAAGTTGAAGATCGAGCTCATGCTATTCTTCCATTTGTGGAAAGAAAAAAAAAGACACAGAGCTCTTTTGGTTTTTTTACTTCTACTAGATCGTGAACAAAACGTTCTCAATAATGGTTATAGTAGCAACTATATGGAGCACAGAAATCTAAAATTCCTACATGTAGATCGTGGTTTATTCTTCTTGTCAATTGACGGCTCTGATTCCATCAGATCTCGTCGTTCATCTGCAACACCGATCTGATCCGTGAAAGAAAGAAACTGAGAGTAAAATGGCGGGGGCAGCCTCGGCACTGTTTCTCTTGGACATCAAGGGGCGGGTTCTGGTGTGGCGAGACTACCGTGGGGACGTCTCCTCTGTTCAAGCCGAGCGCTTCTTCACCAAGCTCATTGAAAAAGAGGTCCGCTTCTTTATTTACCTATTTACTAGCGTACTACTATTTTCTTTTTTGGATAATTTAAGGATTGGCTTGTTTTATTTACCTTATTTGTTTGCTCTTTTTTCTTGCTTTCAATTTGATGTTTATTATTAATATTTTGGAGGCTGAATTGTGTGATTAATTACTGACTACTGAGGAAGTAGATGAAAAGAAAGTAAAATCAAATTATAAGTTTTATGTTGTTTTGTAATTTTGTTTCTGTTACCTAATGCTGATTTAAGTAAAAGATCAAGTAACTGATTATTATAATATTTTAGAGGCAAAATCGTATTCCTTGTATCAACAACCAAACAGAACCTGTAGAAATGCACAGAAAACGAAACTTTTAAGCTTGGATTATACGATTGATGTTTCATTTACTGTTTCGGGATAATTTTTCACTCACAATTTTAGACTTTGATCTATATTTTATGAGCTGTTCCGTGAATGTCTTCTGATAAGAAGTGTGTTGAGCTGAAAGTGTTGGCTTTTGTGGTTTTGGTGTCATTCAGGGTGATGCGCAGTCTCAAGATCCGGTTGTGTACGATAAAGGAGTAACCTATATGTTTGTACAGCACAGCAATGTTTACCTGATGATAGCATCGAGGCAGAACTGCAATGTTGCCAGTCTTCTTTCCTTCCTACACCGTGTAGTTGATGTAAGTATGATTGGTAATTAGTAGTTTTTGGGAGATAAATGAAAATTATATGTTGATAAAGTTAATGAATGTAAATTATGTTGGTAAATTTATTGTGATTGTGTGATTCATGTCTTGGTTGCAGGTCTTTAAGCACTATTTTGAAGAGTTAGAAGAGGAATCACTTAGGGATAACTTTGTGGTTGTGGTATGTGGACGTTTCTATCTTTTTGCTTTTACCTTTTTTCTTTCTCTCCATCTTCTAAACTTATACCAACATCGATCATTTTAAGGTAAGTATTTTATTTCAAAGGAGTTCATAACAAATTGAGATGGTAACATGGGCCCCTTTTGTCTCTGGCAGTACGAGTTACTTGATGAAATGATGGACTTTGGTTACCCTCAGTATACTGAAGCAAGAATTCTTAGTGAATTTATTAAGACTGATGCATATAGGATGGAAGTTACACAGAGGCCTCCAATGGCTGTTACAAATGCTGTATCCTGGCGAAGTGAGGGCATAAATTACAAGAAGAATGAAGTAGGTGGCTATTTTTTTTTATTTTAGAAGTTGTTTATAGATGTCTTGAGTCACTGTGTGATAGAGGTATACTAGTCTTTTTCAGGTTTTCTTGGATGTTGTGGAGAGTGTTAACATACTTGTGAACAGCAATGGACAAATAATTAGGTCAGATGTTGTTGGCGCATTGAAGATGCGAACTTACTTGAGGTGTGTTCTCCACTGAAATTTATAATTATTCAGTTCCCTGCAAGGACTAATGGATAGGATTTTTCATTTAAATTACCCATCAATTGACAAGTTAATGATTCTCTTGTCAAATCTGTCTCTTATTTACGTGCTCCCGAGTTAATTCAATAATATTAAAATGCCACTTCAGGGTACGTTAGTTTGTTCTGTGCAGTAAAATCCTTGTGCTAGTGAATCCAACGATTAGGGCCAATAGTGTCATCCTAGTAAATATTGCTCTTTGATGTTATATAGCATAGTTTAGCATGTAATATAAAATATTTCTTAATTGTATCATGCCAACAAATAATATCTATGATTAGATTATGGTCATAAATAGTTTCTGCATAACTAGTCTTCATCAAACTTTTTAGTTTGTGGGTAACAAACTGTAAACTGCCTAGAGACATTGGCTTTTCAGGAAACTTGTAATGTATTTTTGTAAATCTTAACAATATTCTGGAGATCTTGAAAGATATAACTCTTACTTCAACCGTGCATTGCTGTCTTTTGATGTTTGATTTGCTTGCTTGCTAAATGCTTCATTTCTTCAACAACCCTGATGCAGTGGTATGCCTGAGTGTAAGCTTGGCCTGAACGATAGAGTACTGTTGGAGGCACAAGGTCGGACAACAAAGGGAAAGGCCATCGATTTGGATGACATCAAATTTCACCAGTACATAGGCTTAACTCTTCTTCTGCTTGAAATCTGGTGTTTGTTAAGCAATGTTTTGCAAGCTCTGGGATGCATATTGTTGTGATCTGAATTTGGATGTTTAAGTTTCACTAAATATCTACTCTTGGTTTAGGTGTGTGCGTTTGGCCCGTTTTGAAAACGATAGGACGATATCTTTCATACCACCTGATGGATCTTTTGATCTGATGACATATAGACTCAGTACCCAGGTTTATCTTGTGGCTCAACAGTATTTCTTCCTCCCCCTCAAAATATTTTTGGTAGTTGCTTATCTGATTGTGTTTGATGATTTTAATTATTTATTCTTTCAGGTAAAGCCTCTGATTTGGGTGGAAGCTCAAGTTGAAAGGCATTCAAGAAGTCGTGTTGAAATCTTGGTGAAGGCTAGGAGTCAGTTCAAGGAGCGTAGGTATGAATATTTACTTTACTGAATAATTGGTTTTCTATTTAATGTTGTTATTGGAGTTCCTGGCAGGCTGATGGTTGGATTTTGTGAGTACTCAAGAAAATTTAATGTTACTGTGCAGTACTGCAACAAATGTTGAGATTGAGTTGCCTGTGCCATATGATGCTTCCAACCCAAGCATTCGGACATCAATGGGATCTGCATCATATGCACCTGAAAATGATGCATTAATCTGGAAAATTAAATCTTTTCCTGGTGGAAAGGTATGAGCAATTTTAATTTTTATTGCCATTTTCTTGGTATTTTGCGACTAACAGTCATGGATTTTAAAGATAATGTTAATCTTATCCTTTATGTAACTACAATTCAGCCATGCTATTGATGTAGTTTTGAAAATCTAAAATTATTTTAGGAGTACATGCTGAGGGCAGAGTTCACTCTTTCCAGTATAATTGCCGAAGAAGCAACCCCTGAGAGAAAAGCTCCCATACGTGTGAAATTTGAGATACCATATTTTACCGTTTCAGGAATACAGGTGGCCTTTTGAAACTTGTTCTTCTTTAGATTGTTTTGTTTATTTGCAGTTGTTCCTTCTGGTGAATGACTGAATGGCGTAATCAGATGATCCTCCCTCTCTCTCTCTCTCTCTCTCTCAAGACACACATACACACATCTAGAATCATTATAGCTTCTTGAGTAAATGCAACAACAATAATTTTGGTTGACTAGTAGTGCTAGCAGTGTAGGATAACATACAAAATGAACTAGTATCTCCTTTTTTCCTTAGAGAGAGAGAGAAAATACTTTTCAATCCCCTTACCCATACATGATAAAGAAAAAACGTCTTCATTTATGGTGGACGTCATAGGCTAAAACCATAAACATTTTGTGAATGTATTGTATGGTGAATGACAACCTTTTGGGACAAAATTTTTCATCATGAAGTTTGGTAATAAATGGTTTTTTGTGATTCACTTGCAAACATAGAGCATAATAGTAGGTAGGTGCATGTTACTTGGTGTTATTTAGTTGAAGGGATTGTGAACCCTTTAATTACATAAACAGGTTCACCTTTTGAGATAAAAAATTTCATCCTGAAATTTGGTAATAAATGGTTTATTGTGATTCACTTGCAAACATAGAGCATAGTAGTATGTAGGTGCATGTTACTTGGTGCTATTTAGTTGAAGGGATTGCGAACCCTTAATTACATAAACAGGTTGATGAGATTGTGTTCAACGAGATAAATGTGAGATTGTCTTTTTTAAGATCTGATATTAAAATGGATAGTAAACTGCAACTCTACCTTTTTTACTTTTCTTTTTCAGGTTACTGTAAATATCGATATATGACTAACCTGTTCATGATAATCAAGCAATTTGATTGTACGGACCTAGTAGCCAATAGGGAACCACCAAGGAGATCTATGTCATTGTCAAATATGATTAGAGATTCAGATAAAAGTGTCATTTGAACGTTGCACACTTGCACTTGGCATTTTACCAAGAATGAGATTATTGTTGTTGTTCACTGCTTTTGGAGAACATTGTTGTAAATAGGAATTCTGGCAGAACAAAGCAAGCTTGCATTAATATAATAATGCTCTGTATGTATGTGTTTGGATATTGTAGGTTCGCTACCTAAAGATTATTGAGAAGAGTGGCTACCAGGCTCTTCCATGGGTGAGGTACATAACTATGGCTGGCGAGTATGAATTAAGGCTTGTGTGAAAGACAACTGCGGTAATTGGCGTTTAGAATTCACAAAATTTATGTATGAGCTTGAATCACTGAGGACATGGACAAAACTGGTGGATGAACAAGAAGCTCACAGAAATTCAGTTGCGCTGGACCTGATTTGTTTTTCTCCTGGCTGTGCTTTCTTCTGTGCATCATCTTTGTTTTATCTAATGGGTTCATAACAATTTGCTACCTAGAAAGTTTATTCATCTACACTCTTTTTTTTCCGCAAATTATGAACTAGTTTACGTGGGTTAAAATTTCTGCATCTGTTCTTCTCAGCAGATCTGTCAGCTCTAATCATTTTATTAAGGGAAAACTATGTTCTTATCCTTGAAGTTTGCTCAATGTTTCAATTAACTGAGTTTTTAATTTACTTAAATTAACATTCACGTTTTGATTTTGTTTCAATAAAGGCGTTTCTTTTCAGTTTTAATCTTTTTTGTTCCATTTTCACTTGTCAAAACGTAAAGAAAAACCTTGATTGAGGCAATGTTGAAATGTAAAACTAAACAAATTGAAAACTCATGGGTTAATTGAAAAATTGGGCAAACATCAAGGGTAAGAATTTAGTTTTCCCTTTTAGTTATTATTTTACACATCATCCCTTCTTTGCAGTTTGCTTCTGGATTTTCACTTGATGGATGTTGGGAGACTGGTTTGCTTCTTTTGTTCTTTGGTTTTGGTTTCTCTCTCTCTCCTCTACACCCCCCCCCCCCCCCCCCCCCCCCCCCCCCCCGCCTCCCAAAAAAAAAAAAGTTGTTTCCGTTCAGACAATCTGCTGATATACCTGAACAGATCTAGGACTTGCAAAATGTTGGTAATGAGCAAGAGATACGGCAATGGTGATCGATTGATATGAAATAGTACCCCATTCTTTTATTAATTGTTGAAGATTGTTCTTACTTCTTAGACACATACATTAATTGGTGAAAAATGGCCCAACACACGGTACTATTAGTCTTTGAACAGAGAATCTAATTGGAGGGTGTAACAAACCTGGTCCCATGACTTAAATATGCTTTTGGAATTTTGGAAAAAACAGCAATAACAAAAAATAAGAACATCAATAATTGATGTGGTTCGGTAACTTTTTTGTTTACATTAAACAACAATTTTATTATTTTATTAATCTTTAATTACAACTTTAGAAATAGTGAAGTTGTCAAATTCTCACTTTAAAGTCACAATATAACAAAAGCTCTTAACTTAGCTCAAGTTGTAAGTATTTTCTTTACTTGATAATCCAAAACATAATAAACCCAATGCTTTCATCTTAGCTCTAGTAGTAAACCCTTATAGTTTACAATGTATATGAGAATTATGAGTATATCTCAAACTTTCTCTGGAATCCCTTTATATAGAGGATATTTTCCTAATACCATTAGGAAAAGAACAACAACATCATAGTAGACTACTACTGCTTGTACAATCAACAATCTAATAAGAAATTACTACTATTCCTACTAGAATAAGCAACTACAAAATAGGAAACAATTTTTCTCAAACCAATTAGAAGTCTTCTTTATGGGGAATTAAGTCAAAATCCTAACAAATCTCCACATTTGCTCAAATTCTTCACCTCATCATTAAATTTGGATTTTTTCTTTGGTTGGTACGATCGTTCCTTTTGGTCTTCTCATCTCATCCGCTTACTCTTCGAAGCAATCATCCTCTCATTCAACACGTACAAGCTCTCTTCATTCATGGTATTTGTCGTCACTACCTTTGAAGCATCAAAAACTTGCATTTCATCATCCTCATTAGCCTTTCCATTATCATTCTCCTTTGTTCTACTTTACTTCTCCAAGTCCTTCATCATGGCCTTGCTTTGCAATTGTGTGTATT
The DNA here is from genome assembly GCA_023935145.1 of Bretschneidera sinensis. Lineage (NCBI taxonomy): Eukaryota > Viridiplantae > Streptophyta > Magnoliopsida > Brassicales > Akaniaceae > Bretschneidera > Bretschneidera sinensis. Next base: position 63,981,968 of record CM043705.1, read on the forward strand.
CTTCTTCCTTATTTTAGATGCACTCTTTATTTGAAAAATCTAGAGACTTGGATCTTGATCTTTCCTCCACCTTCCTTGAAGTGCTCCACTCACTCACTTTGTATGGATCTTCTCTTGATATAATCACAAAAAATTCTTCAACCTTGAACACACTCGACTTCTTCAACTTATCTCTCCCTAGAGGTACCGCAGGAACCTCTCCATCCATCCAAACTTCCTTGCTCACCATTAACATCGTGACTATGTCATCTCCTTTCGGTTGCAAGTACTTCATCCTGTCAACATACTACTCAACAAACTAGTGATAATGGAATTGAAAAGGCTAATATTCATTATACCTTCTTCCATCTTCAATTCATCAAATAGCTCAATATTAATCATGCCTACTTCCTATGTTTTTGCCATCGGAACTACAACTCTGATACCACTTGTTGGGATTTTACCTCTAAAATCCACAAACTCAAAATTTAGGCATAAAACACAATCATAACAATTAAATAGGCAAAACAAACAAAGAGTAAGAACACCAATAATTAATGTGGTTCGGCAACCTCTTTGTCTGCATCCACCAACAACTCCACTATTTTATTAATCTTAAACTACAACTTTAGGAAATCAAGTTGTTGAACTCTCACCCCAAAGTCACAATACAACAAAAACTCTTAACCTAGCTCTATTTGTAAATGCCCTCTCTACCTGACAACCCAAAACCCAATACACCCAAAGCTCTTATCCTAGCTCTAATAGTAACCCATCTAGTTTACAATGTATATGATAATTATGACTGTATATCAAACTTTCTCTGGGACCCCTTTATACAAATGATATTTTCCTAATACCATTAGAAAAAAAAATCATAATTGACTACTACTACTTAAATAATCAACAATCTAATGGGAAATTGCTACTATTCCTCGTAGAACAAGCAACTACAAAATAGGAAACAACTTTTTCAAACCAATTAGAAGTCTTCTTTGTGGGGTGAATCGAGCCAAAATCCTAATAAAAAGAACAATAAAAAGAGAAACGACATATTTATATGCCTCAGTAAGGCAAGTTTTATAAAGATTTAAGCAAAGAAGCAGAGTTGTAGCTTTACTTGTAGGTTAAAATGGCAAAAACTTTAATACAATCTTTTGGGGGGAGATTGAATTCTTTGTTAAGACAAGAGAGCCAAGCTTCATCAGGTTTGATTGCTCAACTCCCAGAGTTAAAGAACAAACTTGATGAAGTTGAAGGCTTTGTAAAAGCTGTAGAGAGAACCAAATATAGAGATGAATCGGTTCGCAAGTGGCTACGGAAGGTTAGAGAAATCATCTATAACGCAGAATATTATATTGATGAATTCATAATTCAGACGAGTAGGCAAAATCCATCTGAAAATTCTTACTGTATCTTCCAATGTGAGAATGACTTGGCGAGGATCATTGCAGGCCCCACTGAAGTTCTGGAACAATTCACAATTCATGCTTCTTCAGCAGAAATAATCGAGGGGGGTAGCGTAGAAAGCTACTTTAGTTCACTTGATCTACCAGGTGATCAGGTATCTCTGGCTTCACTTGTATCAAATTATGTTGGTTTGCCATCTTACCTTAGATCCTGCTTGATGTACTGTTGTCTCTTTCCTGTAAAATACTATATAATACATAGAGGAAGAATGGTTTAGGTTGTGGGTGGCTGAGGGGCTAATGCAAGGCTGGGATTGTTTTGGAGGATGTTGCTAAAGAATATATTGAGAAACTAGTTAGCCTAGGAATGCTTGAAAGAGTTGTTGGTTGCAGGATTGAATACAGATTTCCTCCCTCATGTCGTAAACTTGTTTTCCACGAAATGGTGGAAGAAAACTTCATCATTGCATGTGATTCAGATTCAAAAACTAACATTTATGCCCCAGTTGTCCATCATGTTTCTGTCCATAATTGTTTTTGTTGAATTTAAGAGGGGAAGTGAGACAATACAAAGAGGAGAATTGTATTGAATGGTGTAATTTGCTTACAAGGGAGCTATCCTATTTATACAAACCAATAGGAGAAGCAAAGCTATACACAACCAATGTGGGACTAAACTAACTAAGCAATAACTAGGCTATACATAATCTAACAGCCCCCCTCAAACTCAAGGTGGAGTACGAGAAACCAACTTGAGTTTGGAAACAAGATCACGAAAACGCCCTAGAGGATGTGACTTGGTAAAGATGTCTATGAGCTGATCCTTGGATGTGATAGAATGAAGCTGTAAGGAGCCCTGAAGGAGATGATGACGGACAAAATGACAATCAATCTCAATATGTTTGGTCCGTTCATGAAACACATCATTATGAGCAATCTAAATAGCACTCTTTTTGTCACAATATACAGGAGTGGCAGCAGAAAGTGATAAACTCATATCTTGTAACAACCATCGCAACCAAAGAAGCTCAGAGGTAGTGTCATCTAAAGCATAATATTCTGCCTCAGTACTAAATCGAGCAACAATAGTTTGTTTCTTACTACGCCAAGAGATAAGAGAGGTGCTAAATAGGAAACAATAACCGGCGGTAGAACGATGATATGTAGGATCACCTGCCCAATCTGCATCAGTATAAGCACACAACTGAAAAGAAGACCGAAAGGAGAAAAAAAGCCCATGAAACAATGTCCCTTTTAGGTAACGAAGGATGCGAAGAACAACAGCAAAATGAGTAGAGCGAGGAGTAGCCATAAACTGACTCATCTTATGGACAACATACGAGATATCAGGTCGAGTAACAATAAGGTAGACAAGACTGCCAACCAAATGTCGATACAAAATAAAATCATGAAGAAGTTTGTCATCATGAGGTGTAAGACGAGCATTAAGCTCAGTTAGTGTGTCAACAACCTTACTATCTGTGAGATTTTCCCGAGAAAGTATATCAGAGATATATTTGGCTTGTGTCAAATAATAACCATGAGAAGAAGACGAAATCTCAATACCAAGAAAATAGCTGAGAAGACTAAGATCTTTTATATCAAAGTGTTGACTGGGAAACTGTTTAAGTTCCTGAATACTAAGGGGATCATCCCCAGTGATAATCATATCATCAACATATAACAGAAGAAGTATGATGCCCAGGTCTGTGCAGCTAACAAACAAGGCTGAATCATAGAAGCTGATTGAATATCCAAGGCTAGACACAGTGTTGCTAAACTTAGCAAACCATGCTCAAGGAGCCTACTTAAGTCCATATAGAGCTCGGCGAATACGACATACCTTGTTTGTTGGATTAGATAGTCCAGGAGGTGGCTGCATATAGACTTATTCACTAAGATCACCATTAAGGAATGCATTTTTAACATCCATTTGAAAAAGTGACCAATGGCGAGAGGCTGCAACAGCCAACAAAGCACGCACAGAAGATAAACGAGCAACTGGAGCAAAGGTCTCCTCGTAGTCCACACTATACTCATGAGTAAAACTCCTACCAACAAGTCAAGCCTTGTACCTGTCAACAATACCATCTGAACAAGTCTTAATTTTGTAAACCCACTTACTGCCAACCACAGACTTTCCAGGAAGCAAGTCAACCAAATCCCATGTATTATTCTTGTGTAAAGCATCAAGTTCCTCTTTTATTGTAGTCTACCAAAAAGGGTTAGTAGAAGCCTCACGATAGGAGTGGGGCTCATGTAAAGTAGTTAAAGCATGAAAGCAATGAAAATCCTGGAGATGAGATGGAAGAGATCTTACTCTGGTGGATCGGTGAAGGTTTGGAGGGGAAGTGTGAACATGATCCTTATATGTAACAGACCCTGGGGGCTTAGGCGAAGTGACGTCGAGAGTATTAGGTGGAGTGAAATCGAGAGTATTAGGTGAGGGAGACTCGGGCAAGACATCACTAGTGTGAGTAGGAGAAATAAGAGTCTCCATAAGTGTGGTAAAAGGAGGAAAAGATGACATGCTGAATTTACCAATTTCATGAAATAGTCTATGCTCCTAGAAAACTACATGACAGGAGATGCGAAGATGATGAGACACAAGATCATAACATCGATAGCCTTTTTGTTTCATTCCATATCCAAGAAATCAACACATTCAAGAACGAGGCTCTAGTTTGGTGCGCTCATGGGGTTGGAGTAAAACAAAACAAGCAGAACCAAAAACAATGGTGATATGAGGGAACAAAGCCAAACAACGCGTAAGGAGTACAATTATCATGGATAGGGGTAGGTAGCCTATTGATCGTATAGACAGCCATGAGAGTGGATTCACCCCAAAATGTGGTAGGAACAGATGTGGAAATGAGGAGGGTGAGAACAATATCTAAAATGTGCCTAAGTTTACGTTCAGATCGACCATTTTGTTGTGAAGTGCCAGGATATGACAAGTGAAGAACAGTGCCATAATTTTTTAGGATGGCTTGAAAAGCATATTGAGTATATTCTAAAGCATTGTCAGAACGAAAAGCTTTGATGGGTTTTAAAAATTGGGTTTCAACCATTTTGGCAAAAGTACGATAAATATCCAATAATTCAGAACGATATTTCATTAAAAATACCCAAGTGTAACAAGAGAAATCATCAACAAAAATTACAAAATAGTGTGATCCACTCATACTAGCAACAGGAGAAGGTCCCCAAAAATCATAATGAATTAAATCAAATGAAGCAGTAGCATGAGACTCACTATTATTAAAAGACAAAGCCAACTGTTTTCCAAGTTGACACGAAATACAATCAAAAGAACTTTTAGACACTGACCCTAACAAACCCTTTGAAGCTAAAAGTTGTACCCGATATGCAAATGCATGACTAAGACGCGAATGCAAAGTGCAAGGGATGGTGATGACAAGGAGGCAGCAGCAGAGACGTTGGAAGCGGGAAAGTGTAAGGATGAGAGTTCGAACATACGCCCAATTCTACGCCCGGTCCCAAAGGTCTGACCAGTACAAGGATCCTGCACATTTATACCAGAAAAGTCAAAAACAAGTCTATATCCAAGTTCATATATTTGCCAAACGGAAAGAAGATTATAGGATAATTCTGGAGCATGAAAAACTTCAGGAATAGAAAGAGAACGACTATTGATGGTGCCTATAGTTTTAACAATCATAGTAGAGCCATCAGCTGTGCGAATGAATGAGGAATGAGGTGAAGGTGCAGATGTGGTAAATGAAGCTGGGAAAGGTGTCATATGGTTGTAACAAGCGGAATCAAAAAGCCAAGGGGCATAATTACCTGGCAAGACTAAGAGGGCAGAGGAAGATGCATTACTAGAATGAGACTGGATGACCTGATTAACTATTGCCTCGAAGTCAGCTGTAGATAAGGTGATAGTAGATCCTGATGACCCGTCAAGGGGTGCAACTGAAGATGGAGCTGTAGCTGTAGATAGATTTGGAACAACTATAGAGAGAGTGCTCTCAAGATAAGCAACTGCTGCAGTGGGGGCATTGGATCTTCCCTTTCACCAACATTTATCAATAGTGTGCCCTCGACGTTTACAATAACGACAGAAATTGTTGTCGCGAGGCTTAAGAGAAGGTCGAGGAGAACCAAACCTGCCAGAGTGCACTAGCTGAAATGATGAAGAACTAAATAAAGGAGCAGCCAACACTGAAGGACTATGTTGAGAGTGCATGGTCTGTGATTTACTTTCTGCACAAATAAGTTCGAAGATGGCATTGTCCAAAGTAGGAAGAGGAGAGCGATGTAAAAGTTGGATATGAATCGGTTCAAAATCATCACGTAATGCCATAAGAAAATAGTGAAGACGATGTTGATCTTTTCGTTCAGCATACATTTTGGCATCTGTAGGATCCTTCCAAATAGGATCAAAGAGATCAATTTGGTTCCATAAAAATTGCATACGAGCAAAAAAATCATTAATACTCTGCCCCGGTTCTTGCTTCAGATAAAAGAGCTCAAACAGAAGTTGATATTCTCGAGCACCGTCAACAGCAGAATAGCGAGAAGCAAGCATATCCCAAGCACCCTTAGCTTCATCAAAGCTATCAGATAGGGCAGAAATAGATAGAATAGTAGTGTTACGAAACCATGTGAGAATTTGATGATGATTACTTTCCCAATTAATGAGATGAGTGAGAAGAGCATCATCAGTTTTAGTAGCCCCTTTAACCGGCTTCTCAACAGTACCAACCACATAAGACCAAAGCTTACGATTTTTTAGGAAACTTCGCATAGATTAAGTCCAAATAATATAGTTTGTACCATCCAATACAAACTGAACATGATAAAAAAAATACATTTTTCTGCCATCTACAAATGCCAAAAGCACAAACAGACCACAAAAAATTGAATTTGAGAGAGAAAACTGAGAAGAAAGCACTTGGTCAAATCTGGTCGTCGGTCAACGGTCAATAGTTGATAGAGTGGTGGCTGAGAAGACGTCGATGGAGAATAAGACTCTGATTATAGTGACGTCGATGGAGTGACGGCTGAGATGAGGTCAATGGAGAATGAGACTCTGGCTATAGTGATGACCCGACAGGTATGAAAATGATATACAAGAAGTTTTTCTGATGTAAAAGATCCACTAATAGTGGCAATCACAGAGTATACTCAACTCTTGATATACCGAGAACCACTAAGAACCTGGCTCTGATACCATGTTGAATTTAAGAGAGGAAGTGAGAGAATACAAAGAGGAGAATTGTATTGAATGGTGTAATTTACTTACAAGGGAGCTATCATATTTATACAAACCAATAGGAGAGGCAAAGCTATACATAACCAATATGGGACTAAACTAACTAAGCAATAACTAGGCTATACATAATCTAACCGTTTTAATGAAGAAATACCTAATTTGAGTAACTCCTCCATTCGATCCCTATTTATCCTTGGAAAACACGAATTAGATACCCTAAGAGAGTGTCCGAGGGATGTACTATGTGATCATAGGTTTTTGAGAGTCATGAACTTAGAGCGTCTAAAGATTGGGAAGCTACCCAACGAAGTAGGAAATCTAATACACCTCAGGCTCCTTAGCTTGAAACGTTCGGAATTAGATAAGCTTCTAGAGAGTATTGGCAATCTCTGTAATTCACAAGCCTTGGATATTAGATGGTCCTAGCGCTTATCTTCACTTCCAAATGGGATATTGAGTCTAGTACATTTGAGGAAACTGTTGATGAATCGTTGTTCTCATAGGTTAAAGCTATCGATAGGCATTGGGAGGTTGACAAACCTTCAGAGTATGAAAGCCATATATGCTGGTGGATTGAGATAGAAGAGGGGGTTCTTCCAAGCTTGAAATTTCTTCGCTTCCACTGTTGTCCCAATTTGATGAGCCTTCCAGAAAGTCTGCAGTATGTCACCACACTGGAGGAACTCAATCTGTACCCTTTACACGGTGATCATGCACAAAGATTAGTTCCTAAGGAAGGCGAAGAGAACTATAAGATCAAACATATCCTGGAGGTGAGATATTGTTACTAGTGTGCAAGCCAATTTGATCATTCAATCAAAATCTTGGATGGCATCAATAAGCAAATATCAATTGCATGTCTTGTTTTAGTTTTGTGTGATCAGATTTTTCGTCCTGTTTTCCTTGTGACTTACAACGTGCATGTATGCTTTATCAGCTTCAGGTTTGATTTTTATGAAAGACGGGTTCCGATTTTCTCATCTGAATTGATATTTTTCTCTCAGTTGTTTGTTGACCAGCTTATTTTATAGAAGCTATTGATTTTTGTTTATGATAATTATTTTTGAGCTTAAGAGAATGATATATATATATATATATATATATATATATATATATATATATATATATATATATTGCTTAAGTTTATAGAATGCATTATGATTTTTTTGTTTTTGCATTTTAGTAATTAATATGGTATAAGTTCTTTTTTTGGTCTTTTTATTTTTTATTCTTCAGTGGTGGGAGCTTAAAAAAGGACCTCTACCAAGTGATAGCTTTTTTTATGATGATTTTTATATGCGCGGCTTATGGCCTATTGATGATAAATAGAATAAGATATAAAGGTCAAATCAAAGCAAACTAAATGATAAACTTAAGAGAGTTCGGCCATTTCTATGACTCAAATAACGATAACGATAACGATACAGGCATTGCAAAGACGTGGTTGCATCAATGGCGCAAGCATTGACTGCGTTTAGTTATCTTAATTTGGTCCATAAATTTGACTACCAATGAGTCAAAACATTCTGCTCGACATATCCAAAGAAATTTGTAAAATTATCTAGCGTTAGAATTAGTTTAAGCAAAATCAAGAAAATAGTTACATAATAAAATAGTCATATTATTAACTCCAAAAGATGGACGGCACACATCAGCTTCAAAATATTAACCAACTTTTATAGTGGTATAATGATACTTTTATTATTAACTCTTCTTAAAGAACATTTTTTCGGATAGTTATTTAATTTTTTTTAAACACAAGAATTTAAATAAATTTTATAATTTAATATAAAAAAGTCAAGTATAAAAGTTCATTAATATTTTCAATTCATTTGAAAATGAAATGATTTTAATATCCATTTGGTTACAAAAAGTTTATAAAAAAAAGAAGAAAAATTTAGAAGTATTGAGTGCAATACATAAAAAACGATGAGATTAAAAGTTATCACATGACAAGTATAAATTTAAATCATCTTCAGTTAATAATGTGATATTCAATCTCACCATGAACTTGACTTTCATTTCAATTCATAAATTAAAAGATCTCAATCCATTTAGACTTTGTTTGGTTCGTACAAAGTATAAGAATGCAACAGAAATAATATTATAAAATAAAGCTAGAGAGATTGAGGAAATGGGATGATGATCTTTTGTTGGTAAAGTATATTGGCTCATGCCTAATAAAATAAAAAAATATCATTTTAAATTTGATAATACTAGTTATTTTCATTAGACATAATACAACATATTTTATCAACAAATCTAAATAAAATATTTTCGTAAGTCTTTTTTTTTTTTTTTTTTTTTAAGACGCGTGTTGATCATAATCCTCTTCCACTTGGCATAGTAACTAGGGTGCCCAATGTGTGGTGGAGAAGGCTCCAATGGAGAATAGGTAATGGTTTGTCTATTTTTTGGATGGTAAATTGTTACGTACTCCTTCCTCGTACAAGGTGGTGTCTCCCCCTAAGATTTCGTCAATTGATGCGAGTGTCAGTGATCTTATCTTGAGTTAGAACCATTTAGGTAATGGTCATTTTAATGTGAAAAATGCCTACCATATGCTAATGAGTGAGGCGGGTAGAGAGTCATCCCCTGATTCTGGCGCTTCTTGACGTGCTTGATAAAGGAAGAGCCAGAATTTGCATCCATTGTTATTGGTGAAATTGTAATGCTCTGTCATAACGATCAATGGGTAAATAAGGTGTTGATCGACCAAGCGTTGACATAGGCTAGGCATTCTAGCGTGGTGATGCAAATTCTCTTTTAGTACTGTTGATTTTGCTAGCTCATTCTTACAAGAAATCAACAACAAATACAAATCCATGTAATTGTGAATCCCAATTGGGATTTTTTCCGGTGAGCAAAATTTGGTGATTGGGAAAGGTAAAACCAAGGTAAACTATCTTCTAAGGAATGATTAAAATGCAATAACTATTTCACTCGCTCAAGTTTGTATTTGTTGTGATGAACCTAAAGGAACATAAATGATAATTATATGTTTTATAGTGTCTTTTATTTCTGACTGTTCTCTTGAGTCTTTATCTTTCTCTTCCCCTTTCAAATTTAGATTCCTGCCTCAATTACTAACTTTTTTTAAACTAGCTTTTTTTATAGGTAAATAGAATATATTTGTTCTTAAATGAAGATCTAATAATACTAAATTACTAACTAGAAAGGGAAAATAAGTTCTTCTAAAAAAAGTTCCCGACCAAAAGAGAAAAAAAAAGAAGAAAAAAAAGGGGAATGTAATGAGAAAAGGAAACAGAAAGCAATAATCCCCACACAATTAGTCTGCTTCAAAATAGTTCCAATTTGTTAAGATGGACAAATACAGAGCGGAGAATTGCAAAATGCATCAAGGAAACCTACCATGGTAAATGGGACATTGAATGAAATATAATCTCTAAAACAAAATGAACCAACAGTAATAATATAAACAAAAGGAAACAAAAATCCACAGCAATGTGACCAGCTAACAAGATATTAATCAAACCATTCTACTCTCTTTTTTTTTCTTTTTTTTTTAACTTTGTATCATTGCATTGCCAGAAAACTATCTAATTTGTGATTAACTATTGCTTTTCACATTAACCCAAAACCTCTGTGTTTCTGAACTAGAAATGTATATACCTTAACAGCACAAGAACAATGCCCCAAAAATATAAAACATTGGGAGCAAATTCAAGGAACATATGGCTGTCTTTGACTGTGGTGGACTCCAGTGTGATACAGATTGAGGTGGTATGTTGCCCTTGACACCAATTCTTTCAACTCAGGATGTTGGGTAACAACAGAACGATCTGCCCCCTCTAAGGCAGTCAACACCCTAGCTTGCTCCAAAGCCTCGTTGTTACTAGCATGTAAAGCAAGGTAGCAAAGAAGAATCAATCCGTTCAACTGCGTCTGTTCACTGCCTCTTAGCAATCTCATCAAGGGAGGGACACCATTGAACTCGATTATTGCCTTTGAATGCTCCATACAAAGAAAATTCTCGGTGCAAACAAACTTTTGCAATGCAATGGCAGCCTCCGTTGTCACTTCTTGGTGCCTGCTACTAAGCTGGGTCACCAAGGGACCAATCACTCTAGTCTCTCTCGCTGGGAAAGTCCTAGCCAGTGAACCAATCGACTTTATGGCAGGAATTTGCAATGTGGGGCTATCAAACTCTTTACTCGCCCTCAATAGCTGATCCACAACAGCCTTTGCTGCAGGGGAATTAGTCTTAAAAGCCGCTCGTCTAAGGTCAGCATTGGATTCAGCTGCGGCTGTAATCTCCATTATCGTCATCAAACAATTGAATTGCAACTCTCCTTGTTCTTTCTCAACCAATTTTGCCAAACAAAGCAACCCTTTAGTCTCAGTTATTCTCCTACTATTCGACACACTCCCTCTAGCAAGCATCCACAGAGCCTCAGCACAACTAATCTTTAGCTGAAGCTTCACTTCAGGCTTCTCATTCTCCCTCTCTCTCCTATGTTGCGCCGCTCTGCTACTACTCTCCGAATACGAATTCATATAAGGTCTGTAATTCTTTCTTTCCATTTCCTTATTAATCTGAAAAATAGAATGAATACTCTGCTTACCCAATGGCGTGTGCGTTTGCGTCCAGGGATCATCCACAAAGGTCTCGGAAGACAACAGCGTCACCAGGGGTCTAATTACATGCTCTCGAGCAAAATCATCTTGAGCTACTGGGTCATGCTCCGCCATTCTCGCCACCAACTTTGCTGCTAATATCTGTACCCTCATTAGCGAATCACCCAGAACTTGTACAATAATCGGGATCCCAACTTCGTTAACGATTATCGTCACTCTTTCTTGATCGTTCGAAAGGTTGTAAAGCGCGGTGGCCGCCGCAATTTGGGCGTCCGGCGAGGAGCTCTCCTTCAAGAGCTTTAGTAAAGGAGGGACGCCGCCTTCCTCAACGATGATCTTCTTGTTCCTGTCGTTGTCTTGCGCCAGTGAAGCAAGCTCGTTGGCGGCCTCGATTCTATCGGGCAATTGGCCCATCTGGATAGAAGCGATGAAGGACCATACCCACGAGAGAATTGGGTCGTTGCTGGCGATCGGCGGGAGCGAGAGGACTATTCCGCCGCCGTTATCGGAGTCGAAGATACTGAGGAGCCATCTCATGTCTCCGACGGAAGCGTCGAGGTGGTTGAAGAGCTTGCGGAAATCGGTGACACTGGTGATGGTGACGACTCGCCGCAGGACGCTCTGGCGCTTGCACTTGCGAACTAGGGTTAGAGCTCGCTCGAGGTTCTTGGACACATCGGCGATAACTCGGCGAATCGGCCGCTCGTACAGGGACTGGGTCCCGGTGGTGAGCCGGACTACGGTACGGAGCATTTGCGAGAGCCGATCCGCTTGCTTACCCAGCTCGCCGCACTCCGCCTTGAACGACTCGGCCTCGTCCACTGCCGAGCGAACTCGCTCCGCCAGCAGAATCGGAATCGAAAGCTCGTCTTCGATTCGCGTCTCTTCCATCGGCTCGTTTAGCAACTCGAGTCACTGGCTCATTCAGGTGCTCTCTCCTCGTTTTGTTCGAGTACAGTGAGTCTCCGGCAAGTCAAGAGTTCAGAGTTTTTTTTGGGTTTAATTTGTGTGCAGAGCTAAGGAGTCTCCGGCAGGTCAAGAGTTACGAATTTTTTTGGGGTTTAATTTGTGTGCAGAGCTGAGGATTCTGCTTCGCATGTCAGTGCAGTGCACTTTAAATGCCTTTTCATTTTTCTTTTTCTTTCTTTTCTTGGAAATTGTGTTAGGCGTGACGGGAAATTAGATTTGTACTGCGAAAGGACACGAGTCAATTACTCTTATACATAACCGCCGTTTACGTTATGGAAACTGAAAGTGGAAGTGTTCCACACTTGCTTAATGACGACTGTGGATATGAATAGGATTCTTCGTTTCATTTTCTTTTACATTTCTTTCTATTTATTCTTTGCAATTTTTAATGATAAATAAAGTAAATTTACCATAAAAGGAATAGAGTGATTGTGAATAAGAGAGTATTAAAAAAAATTGTTTGCTTCCGGTTAAATTAATATTATATTGATTAATCGAATAATATATCGATTAATTAATTGATTGATAGTTAAATTTTTTAAATTTTTTATCATTTAATCGATTAAAAAAATTAGTATTAATAATTAATAATAATATATTAAATATAAATATAATATATATAATTTAATAAACTAAAAATTAAGTATAAATTAAATATATAATATATAATAAATTAAAAAACTTAACTATATAAAAGTATCGGTTAAGCGATCAACTGATCGAATTTCGATCCGTTAATGTTAAAATAATTAAATTAATTTAATCGAAAAGATTAAAAAATATTTTATTAAAAAAAATCGATTGAAATTTTAAACCAATTATTTCGACAGTTTAAACACCTATAATTTTTGCTAAGGTTTTGAACTCTCCTCAGGCCTAGCTATAGTTTCGATTATTACCATCAACATGATTTTTGAAGAAAAAAAATAATTGATAAAATAGTTATAAAATTAAAAATTATTTTGTTTTTACTAAATAGCAGTTGTTAAAATAATCACTCCGACACAAATTCAATTTTTTAGTACTGTGTTTTAGCTTCTTTTTTTTTTAACATGGACTGTTTTTTGACTTCTGATTTTAGATGTTTGATTCAGTGTTTGCTTCTTGAAACAAAGGATCATAAACCGCGTGAAGGCCACCAGTATGGTATTACCAAAGAGAAAATCTTGACAAGTCTTTGTCACAGTCAAAGTTCAAACCAAACTTTTTTTACCAACTAAAATGTTTCACAAAATATTAAAAAAAACATAATTTTAAACTGATAAGTAAGGTGGACACTGGGACAGTCACAGGACCAGTGTAATTTAGAATCTTCTGGAAGCCAACCTGAAAACCATTAATCAGCACTTGGTGGTAATTTAGAATCTTCTGGAAGCTAACCTGAAACCCGTTAATCAGAAGCTCGTCTGAAAACATTCTTCCAAGACAGAATATTTCATCATGCTTTCAAGCAAAAAAGAAAAGAAAAACATCATGCTAATCTATTATTATTCATATGCAAACACATCAATACACATGCCTGGAAATATTCGAATTTTAGGATTACATAGAAGAATGTTATTGTATGTCTAAAGTTGGGCCAACAGTTAAATTAATGAATAAAAAATTACACTAAGCAAAGGGGGCCATGACCCATTAAGCAATCATTTTAGAGCTTAGAGACTGGCCATTCTGGATAGGCTATGTGGCCATTTCTGTTGTCACTCAGACCCAAATCATTTGCAGTAGGAGGAGGGACATCAATTGCTGGTGAGCAATCAAAACAACCCATCTGGTTGCCTATATAACAAACAGCAAAGTATAGGCAGACTAGCAGAGGACCATGACTAGGAAAAATCTCAAAATTAAAATCAAACAGAAAATATTATTTAAATGATTAAGAAGATATGGTTAAATCACAGTTTTTGGTCCTTCCAGTGATATTTTATTTCTTCTTTGTTCTAATCAAGGATTCCTTTTGGAGTTCAAAGTGTTCAATCAAATTTCTTTTCGTGAAACTAAAAGTTTCTCAAATTGTAGTTACATTTTTCTTTTTTTGCATATAATCGAAAAAATTAATTTTATTTGAGTAATCTTAGAATATAATTTGGAGGGCTAAAAATTATAAAAAAACACACATTTAAAAAAAACCTTTGAGCGTTACCAAGTTTTAAATTTTGTTTAAAAATAATAATTTTTTTTTGGGGGGAAAAGGAGGGATAGAAGTATCACCCATCTAAATCCATTCCTGATTATGAGAGCTTAATCTCTAAACCATAAAAGAAAATGTGAATTTATGAAGAAGAGTAACTATGAAAGATGACTATAATGGTGGGCGAAAGCTAACTTGATAAAATTGTTTATCATTGTAAAAAAAATCAGAGATTAAATCTCACTTACAAAAAAAGTAAATGATGAAAAAAAATCTACATCTTGTAATGTATTTCATTTTTCTTTTTTCCAAGATGATCAAAAAATATAAGATTACCATACACGGAAGAATAGCTAACTTGGAGTAAAAGTTTTTCAACGGTTTACTGTTAGAGAATTGATCCCTCAAGACTAGACAAAGTTAAAATTTGTCTAATAACTTTATTTAAAAAAAAGTTTGGTATAAAAATTACTACTCAATCTTCGCATTGTTACTAATGAACTTTCACACCTCCATAATAGTTACCATAGAATCATTCCGTAAGATCATTACTCCTTACTCTACTTATAAATCCTAATTTACATCGAAAGTAAATCCTGTTTTAAGGTTGTTTCTTTATCCTATTTCTTCGTTTGTCTCTTTATGTTTATTGATACCTATTCATACTCCTCGTTTTTAATTATGTTAGTTAATGCATACTTCAAGATTTCACATCTGTAGAACCCCCAACAACAACGGTTTTAAGTCTTATACATGTTTTGGGTTTGGCTTTTATACTTGACGGTTTGAATTTAGACCCATGAATAATCGTGGTTTTTCAACAAAACGAAAACACTAAGGCCTCTTAAGTTGCTTATAAATACTTTCTATGTATTAAGCGCAAATTGTAACGAGAGATTTGGAAGGTTGATTATAGTGAAACTTTTAGTAAGACATAATCCTATTCTGCGATAAACCTTAGTATATCGGGTCTTATTATTTTCTTTCTGTTTATTATTCGTGTGACTGACAAGTCTCGAATCGTACAAATTAAGTGATCATTTACTGCAAGCCTGGATCACTACTATTCAAAAGCTTTTAGAAGAATATAACTGTTACTACCAAAAGCTGACTATTGAATTTGTTGTCCAAACCAAATCTTTGATCGTTGAACTAAGCTCAGATCACAAACCAAAACCAAGTCTTTCTTTGATCAACTAGAAAAACATTCTACCACCACAATATTTCATGTTGAAACGCGGTTCAAATTGACAAATACATGCAAGTAAATTTCTGTGGCTTTGCCCATGACAAATGCACATCCAACATACATCAATACATAATATGATATCGTATGCTTAAAGTTGAGCCAACAGCTCAATTATCCAATAAACACTCCACTGGACTAACTTTCTTCTCAATTATCTAATGAACTTTACATGTAAACGAACCCCATCCCCTCTCCTCCTCCTTTATTGTCATTCGATTCCATAGTACTACTGAGGAATCCGTTAAGCTAAGCTGGAAAAAAAAAAAAAATAAACAGTGTATTGCTTAAAGCAGAAATTGTATTAAAATATTGCGTAAAGATGTTTTAGTTTTAAGCAATTTACCGTTTGGACAGAAGTGTTGAATACAATGGAAAAAAGCTATGAAGCTTTTTGGTTAAAAAAAAAATAAGTGCTTGAAGCGGTATTACGTGCAATGTCAAAATGACCAAAAGGGGTAGTGAATGATCTGTGATTTCTATTGGACGTTTTGTCATATTTCAACCAAATATGTTGTTTTAAGCATATTTTAAATATAAATTAAGCATATGTTGAATTTACTGTCATTATTATTTATTATTCAATTAGTTATATATTTACTCCATATTTTAATGTTATTGTCCTTGATATTTAATTAATTATATATTATTTAGTGTTATATTTTAATTTTCTTATATGTATTTTATCTCTTGTTGTGTTATTATTTAATTAAATAATATGTTATAATTATTATATTATTAACTTGTTATATTATATCTATTTAATTTTTTAATGTACTATTAAATTTTTGTATATTATGGCGCCATTTTGTAAAAAAATTTCTTAAACAGAATTTATTTTAACCCCACTTAAAAGTGGGTTACCAAAGGGCGCCTGTATCCATGTCATCACTTTTTGAGTATCGTGAATGACACGAGCATGTTGGCTCTTGCTTAACAAGCTTATTTATCCCAGCTTATTTACCCCAAAAAATAAATTGGGTCCCTGATGCTTATTTTTTAAGTAGAATTTCGCTCATTTTTAACACCAAATAATTACTTTTTTCAGTTAACCAAACCCAGATTTTCGGTTCAATAGCTTATATGCAGCTTTAACCAATTTTAAGCAATGCAACACGGCTTCTTAGAAGAATGCATTATAGAAACAGAAGCTTTAAACCCAAACATATTACTCTCAAATGTAGCCAATCTTTAAAGCTATGGTTGGTAAGAAAGAAAAGTGAGAGCAATATAAAGAAATTTGAACATTTTTTATTTTGATTGGTATGAAAGAAAAGTAAGGAAATAAACTAGTAACATTGAGGTTTGTTTTCCTCATGTACGAAAAAAGATTTCTCTGTCTTTTTCTTCTTAATTTTCACTTTTTCATTTTTTTCCACCAAACACATAATGGAAAGATTAATGATTTACTTTTTCTTATATTTCTATTATCTCTCCTTTCCACTCACTTTTCTCCTACCAATCATAACCTAAATGAAACAACTTTGATAAATGATTTATATTAGGATGAGAAGAATACTATAAGCATAAAACCAATGCGATCCACTGGCATGACAGGCCAGTCTTCCAATCGAGGAATGTGTGTCACTCCGAATACATACCTGAAGATATTAGCATGATTAGAAATAGCATCAGAATCCAAAAAATGAAAAGAGAAGGACTTGTTCATCTTTCAGCTGATTTTCTAAAAACAATATGCCATTGTAACTCCATATATTCCGAAGTGAGGAGTATGGGCTCTCACTGCTAAACTGTGAAAATACATCAAAGACGAACATAATGACAACACAAACATTCAGCATGCACAAGTATTCTGGTGCTAAAATCGGAAAACGATTTCATAATCAAACAGATACATGTACACTAATCGAAGAGAAAAATATACACATTATAATTATGTCCCTAGGGAAAGAGAAGGGAGTAAAACTAACCACATAGCTACATCAGTTTCTTCCAGAGATCGATTTTGCTTAACCCAAGTAGCCAATCCCTCCCCAACATGTGGATTCTGATTAGGAAACTCTCCTCCAGGATACATCTCATCACGTGCATAGGGCGTGACCCAAAGGTTATGTTTCAAGAAAGCAGCTCTTCTCAAGAATTTGGCCTCGGATCCGGCCAATGGTAAACAATTTGAACCAGGAATCAGCTTGTAACCTGTCAGTTGCCCAGTCCGGTTGACATCTCTTGTGTTTCTTATCTAAATACCAAGCACCAATCAAGAAATCAACATGCAGACTTTACAAAGTTGACAATGTCCACCACAAGAAAAATCAAGAAAACAATAACTTATTTCCAAAAGAATAAATAAAAAGAAAACAGAGGAATTAAAGCAACATAAGAGACCAACAAGTCATGAATTGCTCAATGCCACCAGCAAAAGAGAACATATAACCCTCAGGAATTCTCTCAACATCGATAGCAAACAGAAGTTGAAAATATGTGCTTATGTCTACAGCCTACACAAACTATCGTTGAAACAATCGTCTCAGGAATACGAATATTTATGAGGAATGATAAAATTACAACACAAAGAATTAGAATATTTATAACTTACAAAAATTTTAAAAACTCAAAATACAAATGGAAGCTCTACTAACCACCCAATATATAATAATTAATAAATCAATAAAAAATTTCACAATAAGCAATTTCCATGACTAAACAGGAGTTGTCATTTCAATCAACAAAGGACTATAACATGCAATATCTTGAATGGTCAATATCATATTACTATCAAATTAGAAAAACAGCATCAACCATCCAAGCATTTTATCAAAATTAAATAGAAGGTAAAAAGTAGTCAAGCCAAAAGCTTTCTTTTATTCATTCTTTTCATCATTGCCGCACTGCTTGAAAAGCAACCTTATAGTATTCTCTAATTAACGATTGACTACCATTTCTCAGTAAATGTATCCAAATTCATATTGCATATGATTTCCAATAATTCCCATAATGAGAACCGGTCAAAACCTGCAACCCTCCAAGCAATTGCATTACTACCATATTACATATAGTATGTGCATCCACATCTTGCAGCTTAAAACATTAGAAAGAACTAGAAAAGGTACATGGGACAAATGCCTTACAATCCAGTGCCGGGCAGTTAAGGGATTACAATCACGCATTGCTTGAGATTCAGATCTGAGAAGTTCCTCTTCAGCATAGAATGCATTATTATGAACATTATTCTTTCCTGGTTCTTCAACTTTAACATTCACCTCAACAACCTGTAAGAAGAAGGTACATCTCTTGGTGGCGTCATAAAAAAGTAATGGAATCATAAATGAATATTGATCAATCAATATTGATCAATCGTGTTGTCCACAACTGATATAATTGCAAAATGGAGTAGAGTAAAATGAAATAAAAGTTCCCGCCATTCATGTAAACTTCCCTGATTATATGCTTCACCAGGCCTACAATCAACTGCCATGTCCATACGAGCCACAAAAAAATGTTGATGAACTGGTGCATATAACCCGGGTGCAATAGTTGTGCCATATTTTCGTGTCTCCCCAGGTTGAAGTGCTCCTAAGCTGAGAATTCCGGTGAGTTTAACCTCAGCTTCAATTTTCCCATCTGTAAAACAGAATAAATCATAAGATTTGAAGTAGCACACTTTCAATAACACTAGAATAAAAAGTTCAAAATTTTGCTGCACGCCTAAGGACAGCGTGATGTCATGGGACAACAAGAGAGAGAGGAGCCAGCTAAGCCTAGTTGTCTCACTCAGAAGTTTTCCAGACAATTTCAGAGCAGAAACAGATTGATCATAGCAAATAACCATAACTTTCCAATTTATGCAGGCACGAGTGGGATCTCAGATGACATCCAAGCACTAGTTAAGTTACCTGATAGAAATGCCAGAAAAATCCATACTCATAGTTGGCCACAGTGCATATAAAAGACACCGATAGCCTCTAAGACCGTCGAACTTCTGCTAAACCTGTTCTACAATCTTGATGCTTCCATAAGATCCCATGATCCTCTTCGTGCAAACAAACACAATTCTCTGTTGTTTCAACGCCTCCAGTGAAATTGGTGAAATGGGCATCAAAGTACTTAATATAGCCCAAACAGTCACAACCCTGCAGCAGCAAAGATATGTCAAATAGAAGAACTTTCCAAATCAATGAAATGTAAGATGTACATGATTAAAACATAAAAAATATAAAAACTATAAAAGACATAGCAAACCTTCTTAAGAGAATGTGCATTTTTACCCTCCATAAGGGACCACCATCTCAACGAAACTTAATCTGTGGGACACAGGCCTCTGACCTCGACTACCATCAACATATGCAACAGAGTAGATAACCAAACCTTCCCGAGGAGTAAAACCAATGCGAAAATTCCACTGCCAACCAAATAAAATAAAATAAAAAACAGAAAGACATCTCAAACATGGAGAAGAAGCAGTGTAGTCTCACAAAAAGCAATCACATTTTGCCATTCTACAAATTGTCCACTAACACGAAAGCTTGGACCTTCAGGCTGAATGATGTGTAAGGATTTCACATCACTTCGATCAACACCTCCTCGTGTTTCACCAGCTGTGTAATTTCTTAATAGGTCAGCTGATGGTAGAGGAACAAGTTTACGGTCCTCAAACTCGATTACTACCATGTTTTGCATATCTACAAGTACATGGATTCCTTCAACCGGATGAGCATAACCATTTTCCATAGGGCAATCACTCTCAGTTCTGCAGAAGATAAACGGTTTAGCAAGTCTGCGGCTAGGAGCATCAGCCACACTATGATATCCTGCACACCTATAAGAAATGGATTTGCAAACCCAAACATAAAAAGTAGTGCAATACAAGGCTTGGAAACATATTCTGACAGAAACTCCATGTGAAAGAATCTCAATGTAGCAACATACCAGGGATCCACCATCAAAAGATCCATATCCTCATTACCCCTCTTCTTCATTGCCTCCCGAAATGGAGGGAAGTCCTTAACAATAGCTTCACATTCAGCATATTCCACAGCATCCTGCATTTCAAAATCAACACAGGACATGGAGGTTGGACAAACATATGTAAGATTGGTACCATGACAGACCACCAGAGAAACCCAGGATGCAAAAGTAGATCATAGATGAATCAACATGGAGAAGACAAAACTTAATGAATATCCCATGGCTTGGTAACCAACCATGTTGCGATGTCAGTTTTGGTATATTGTGTGTGTTAACCTACTTCATATAAGAATAGCCAACTAAAATCCAACTGAAACTACTGAAAAAATTTAAACAATCAACATCACACTCACAACTCAACTAAAGCCTTAATTCCATAAGTTCGGTTTGGCTACATGAATGTTTTTCTTCCCCATTTTGTCCTGTTTAGGGCTAAACTCTCTAGTATTTACTTTGGATTAGACTCACACCCAGTCGGAATTAATATTACTCTCAACTAGCACCAGTTTGATTATTTAAACACACATCATATTTAAAGTCTTTTAGAATAAAAAGTTGCTGGTTTCAATCCAAGTTTAAGAAGTGTAATAAAAAAATCCAAGTTTAAGAAGAAAGATATAGTATCGTATACCATGGGAGGTTGGACATTCAGAACAACTCTAGATGAAATGACTTTGCCCCTATGGTGGCCACCTCGAGTTGCAGCATGAACTTCTGACAGTTCAACAATCCATTTGCTTGTTTCATTTGACCGCTTGTTGTAAACAACAGGCCTTGCTTGCCTTGGAGGAAGTTTAGTAGGAACGACGGGTCCCCCTTTCATCCTGGGAAGTAATGATGGCTGGAAAGGAGGGAAGAAATACGCATCTGCCAATGCAACAACATGCTTATCTGGTTCCAATAAAACCACCTCAATGAAGCGCATGCTATCTCTCACCTGAAAATGAAGAATCCATCATTTCAACTTCCACCATGAGCAAATAAATACACATAATGGGGCAAGTTCTAGGCCAGCACATCAGATAACTTTAATTAAATGACGGTGAAGACTATAATTCACCTCGGCGGTTGCTCCGGCAGCCCTAATAGTTGCCACTGCCACAGAGATTTCAGCGGCGGATAAAGGGTCCAAAGGATGACTTGTTTGAGCCCTTATCATGATTGGAATCCCTAGGCGGTGCGAGCAAATCAACAAAGATTTTACAAGCAACGCATAAATAAGACTAATGCCATCCAACGTTTAAGATGACGTTAAAGCTGAGTGCTTCAGTATAATAACAATAAATTTTGGAAATTTTGAGGTACCATTTTCAATCTGCTGGCAATTTAGATCAATATAATTCAAAATAAATTAAAGAAAAACAGAGAAAGGAATATGAAGAACTAGAAACAGACAGAGTCAAAGATGAATTAATAAAAAATTTGGTCGATAATAAGATTTTCTAAGACAACCGGACCAGATAAAAACCATAAACATCCTGTTTGACTCCTAAGATAGAGCAACTTATTTTTTTTTATAAATAAAGGACACAAGTGTTTGACAGCAAGATTCTTATTTGGGACCCAAAAAGAAAAAGACCCCCGATCATTTGACTTTCAACTTAAAGCACTACGGCTCACTCGATTTAAGCTTCTCACTTTCTCTATCAATAGACCCAAACTTCTTTTCAATTATAATTTACTGTAAAAAAAAAACACTCATTTACATCAAATTCAAAAGCCATAAGTGCAAAAAAAAATTGAACTTTTGGAGGAAGTGAAAGTAGCGTTTGGCGGAGGAGGATCGGTGAGGGACTCAACGGGTCGGATCCTCCAAGGAGTCGCTCCAATCGCGCGACGCTCCCATTGCTTCTCGAAGCAGAGGAGGATCGCTGCTATTGCTTTTGGAGTTATCGAAGCAGCAAAGCGTCGCCTTTTCCTGAGTTGTGGCCATTGCAAAGGGTTAGCAAGCTCACCGTATCCACCGTAGTATCAGTCACTGTAAAATTCTACTGACATACAGCAAGAATGTCTATTTTCTATTGTAACTTCTCAGGCCCCGGAGAAGTTTAGAAATGCAAGAGTGGAAGAAAATACCCCTATGAAGCATAACAGAGGGTAGATCTCTGGCTTGACATAAAGATAGTGGTTTTCGCGTGAAAGTGGATTTGGTAGTTTATTTAAAGTTTTAAACACCACTTAATTAAAAGGGTCTAAATGGTTAATGTAAAAGACTAAAGAGGTTTCGAGTTGTCTGGATGATATGAGGATCCCAGAGTCATGCCAATTATCGTTGTCTATTGGCTTTTATCCTTAGTGGGGAATGCAAATTACCCTCAAAAAATTAGTTTAATAATATATCCTCTATAAATTAATTAGTTTAATATGATAAAATTATAAAAATAATATGGTAATTTAATAATATTTTTTTATTTAACCATAAAGGTTTATTGTGATTTATCGCGAATGAATAAACATAAAATTACACCAATAACACAATTAAAATCAATAGATGCAATGTATTTTTCACAAAATTTCATTGTCATTAATCGTCACATGATTCTTCACACACCGTTTGAAGTTTTCAATTTTTAGACACTCATTTCATCGTCCTCCGAAAACATTCAACTGAAATTTAGACCCACCATTTATTGTTCAGTGTTTTCCCTTATGGCCTGTGCCAAAATTGGCTAAGCATGATTTTAGTAATTATTTTTAAATTGAAGAAAAAAAAAATTAATGTCCAAATAAAACCCTTTTTAATGCGGTTGATGCCAAGTTGCTTTCAAAACCTAATTTGTTATTTTTTTATCAATTATTTTGTGCTTATTAGCATAAACGTGAGTTAATCTTTTTTATTCTATTTTTTTTTTGATGTTAAGTGACAAAAAATGATTAACCAATCGGTTGATTTTTTCTTTTTAATTTTTTGAATTGAGACGAAATGGGAAGTTTTATTTTATGTTTTTATAAGTGAAGGCTAATTTTTTTTTTAGAAGAGACGTAATTTTCCGAACATTGGAGCCTAAGCTTCTCAATGTTAAAAAGTAATAATAATCTTTGTTATAATGCTTCAAAGTGGGAAATGGCGTACGTCCTAACGAAAAAGTACAAATCTTTTGAAGATCAACGGTGTTTTCAAACCTTCAAAAGCGCTTTTAAACCACCACACCTCGAAGCACATCCGGACTATCCTATCCATTTAATTAAGAACTAGTAGGTAGCTAACTGTACTAATAGTACAACATTTGTATGATTAAATAACGTATGTGGTTAATATCGCAGAGTGTATATTTGGAACGAAAGATTTTTATAAATTTTAAAGAATTTATTTGTAATTTTATATTATTATATTTGAAAGTCCAAACAGTGGACAAGATGTGGGCTTCCCACTTAGGTGGATTTGAGCTGGTCTAAACAATTGACTAGATATGGATTTCAAGGCCTAATGTCTATGAGCCCAAATGTTTACTTGATAAGAAACTGAGCCCAAGTTCATTGTCTTTTCTCTTTTGGTGAAAATGTCAAGCTCTAAACTGACGTTCACACTTTGATTGTTGAGCCTAGTTTGATCCTTTTTTTCTTGCAACCGATCGCCTTGCATAAAAAAAAGGGTCTTTACATAATTAAGCTTTGCATTTTAATTGTATTCCCAATTTAGATTTTCTATTTTTAATTTTTACAATCAGAATTATGCACTTTCTCATAACAGAAATAAGGATCACATGCTAAAAATGTTGTTATAACTTAACCAAATTGTAAAGACATCCAACACATGTGATTCTTCACACATGTCACGTGTTATATGAATTGAAAAGACAAAATAATTGAAATTCCCTTAAGATATAAAGGGCAAATCATTGTGAGATAGTCGGAGAATCACAATATATTTATTACTCTTTATATCCAATAGACATTTCAGTCATTTTGTCTTTCTCAGTCAAACAAAACACTCGTGGTACGTCATATGTGTGAAAAATTACACACAATACACGTGTCCAAGTTTTTATTAAATTCTAATCGTTATGTTTTTCAAAGTTGATCACAACTAATGTCACCCAAGTGAGAAAAATATTTGAATTTTTCTATAATGTGAACTCACATTAATTGTGATTTTTAGGCTTTGTCAAATCAAGCTAATTAATTTGTTTATTAGCGAGACTTAAAGAAAGCCCATATAAGGTGATTTATTAATTGAGCCTAACTCCTATGTGTTTAGTATGAACTGATTAGTGTGGGCCTTAGTAACTCATTAGGTTTTTTATGAGAAGCTTAATGGGATACTATATAAAGATTATAACTAGGTCTCATCATCCTGTTCCATGATCTGAGTTTTTGTTAATTGTTCCATGATATAAGGTGATTTAAAATATTGATGGGATATTTTATCCCTCCAAAATAATAATCCTAGATCTGACTTTGATTATATATTCAATTCTATCTTGAATAACCAAAGCTTTAGCGTAGTAGTTGAGCTAAGATCTCTCTTTCTTAAAAGTGTTTAGATTTGAGTTATTTCTTTGCAATAGAATGAGACGAATTTTACTTGGTGATATAGCATGTATCAACATTTGTATTTGATTGATTTATGTGTGAAAACACTTATGCAACAATTGATAGAGACACCACTCTTTCCTTATTTTTTTCTTATAAAGAAGAAAAAAAAATCTTTCTTGAATATTATATATGATTACAAAAGCCGATGAGATTATAAATAATAAGTTCTTAGGGTCCGTTTGGTTTACGAACAGAATTGCAATGGGATAGGATCAGAATTATAGTATGATAGGATTATGAATGACTAAAGTGAAATTAGTTTAGTTATATGTATAGTTCATAAAAATTCATAATTGAGATTAAAGTGGGATAAAAAATATAAAGACTAAAATACTTTTCTCATTTTTTTTTTATAAATCATATATATATATATATATATATATATATATAACCTTAATTTTTTCCGTAATTTTTCTTCTTCTTCTTCATTTGTTTCACGACAGAGAGAGTTTTTTCGTTCTTTCTTCCCCCTTCATCTTCATTCTTTTCCTCCTCCACCATCTTCCTTCAAGGATTATGGTCGCCGGTTCAAGGCGAGTTCAATGATGGCAATTGTTCAACCTAAAAGTCACCGGAAAAGTAGATGGGTGATGGTGAAGGTCACAGTAGTTTGATAGTTTTCAGTCGCTTTTCGATAGAATCTTGATGAACAAACACTAGATTCTGGTGGCGTGACTTTCCGTCAGCGACGACAATGGCAGATCTTGATGGAACTTGGTGGGTTTCGATTGCGAGATCCTTCTGATGCTGATGGTATGGGTGGTGTCGTTTGAAATTTGTCAAAAAATGAGGGAGAAGAATAAGAGAAGGGTATGAAATTCGCCGATATTTCACTGAAAAAAGAAAAGAGGAAGAAGAATGTATAAAAGAAAGATTTTTTTTTGGTGGGATAAGTTCTGTCCCGAGGAGGAGTGGGACAAATTTCATGGGATTAGAACTAAGTTTGTTCTATCTTAATCCTATGTGAACAATCAATTCCTTCAACCAAATATGAGATTAATTGTTCATGTGAGACTAATTTAATCCTATCTCACTTTTGTACCATGTACCAAACAACCCCTTATAGCTCAGCCTCACATCCTAGAGAGACAAAAACCATGGAATTCGTTTGTAAATGAATTCATTATAAAATTGATTTAGTTTATTACAAATCTTATCAAAATTGACAAATAAATTTCATAAAATAAAGAAAAAAAATATGTTAATCAAAACTTTCTCAAATAGTTGAACAAAAAAAACTAAATTCTTGAATAAAAAAGTTTAGATCTGGTCCAAACAGTGGACTAGATGTGGGCTTCCCATTTAGGTGGATTTGAGCTGGTCTAAACAATGGACTAGATATGGATTTCAAGTACTAATGTATATAAGCCCAAATGTTTACTTGATAAGAAACTTAGCCCAAGTTCATTGTCTTTTCTCTTTTGGTGAAAATGTCAAGCTCTAAACTGACGTTCACACTTTGATTGTTGAGCCTAGTTTGATCCCTTTTTTCTTGCAACCGATCGCCTTGCATAAAAAAAGGGTCTTTACATAATTAAGCTTTGCATTTTAATTGTATTCTCAATTTAGATTTGCTATTTTTAATTTTTACAGTCAGTATTATGCACTTTCTCAAAAATATAAATAAGAATCATATGCTAAAAATATTGTTATAACTTAACCAAATTGTAAACACATCCTACACATGTGATTCTTCACACATACCACGTGTTATATGAATTGAAAAGACAAAATAATTGAAATACTCTTAAGATATATAAAGGGCAAATCATTGTGAGAGTGTCGGTGGAGGGGAGTCACAGTACATTTATTACTTTTTATATGCAATACACATTTAAGTCATTTTATCTTTTTCAATCAAACAAAACACTTGTGATATGTTATATGTGTGAAAAATTACACACAATACATGTGTTCAAATTTCTATTAAATTCGCATCGTTATGTTTTTAAAAAATGATCACAACTAATATCACTCAAGTGAGAGAATATTGAATTTTTTTTATAATGTGAACTCACATTAATCGTGGTTTTCAAGTTTTGTCAAAACTAGCTAATTAACTAGTTTATTAGTGAAACTTAAAGAAATCTCATATAAGGTGGTTTATCAATTGAGCCTAATTGCTATGTGTTGAGTATAGATTGATTAGTGTGAGCCTTAGTAACTCATTAGATGTTTTATTATAAGATTAATGAAATACTATATAAAGATTATAGTTAGGTCTCCTCATCATGTTTCAAAAGAATTACTCTATAATCTTTTGTCTTATCGAGGAAACCAGTTACAAAAAGATAAAAAAAAGAAAAATCATAACCTGAGTTTTTGCTAACTGTTTTAGGTTTAATGTTCTTGTTCGCATGACTACATATTGATCACTTGTTTTCGCTTCACAATTCTCTACGAGATCTAATACATTTACCCATTAAAGTTATCAATTCAATTGTATTATATATGCATTCTGTAATCTTGTTATGATTGATTCTTGATGTAATATACTGTTACATGACAGTTCTTACGAGGGTCTTTTATTATTAGCCCTTACAAGTCTACAACTT
Source organism: Bretschneidera sinensis (assembly GCA_023935145.1). Lineage (NCBI taxonomy): Eukaryota > Viridiplantae > Streptophyta > Magnoliopsida > Brassicales > Akaniaceae > Bretschneidera > Bretschneidera sinensis. The sequence goes on from CM043705.1 coordinate 64,009,557, forward strand.
TTAATTGCATGGCTCTTTAGTACTTATTAGCAGCGGAGTGCTATTTTTATATTATTATATATAAAATGTTTTAGAGAGACACCAAGCACCTTTTGACAATAAACGCTCGTGCTATTTTTCATACTTATACTGTTATTCTCGTGATTAGAAATATTGATTGAACATTTTACCCTTCCAGGGTAATGGTTATGGTTCTGACTTTGAGTATATTTATTCAATTCTGTCTTGAATAACCAAAGCTTTAAAATGGTTGAACTAAGCTCTCACCCATTTTAAAAGCGTTTAGATTTGACTTATTTCTTTACAATGGAATGAGACGAATTTTACTTGGTGACATATCAACGTTTGTATCTAATTTACGTGTGAGAATGTTTATGCAATATTGGTAGAGATTTTATTTTTTTTTATAAAGAAGAAAAAAAAATCTTTCTTGAATATTATATATGATTACAAAAACAAATGAGATTATAAATCATTAGCTCTTAGGGTCCGTTTGATTTATAGACAGTATTGCAATGTAATAAGATTAATATTATGGTGAGATAAGATTATGAGAGATTAAAGTGAAACTATTTTAGTTTTATGTTTGGTTCATAAAATTTCAATATTGAGATTAAAGTGGTATAACAAATATGAAAATTAAAATATATTTTTTTTATTTTTTTATTATAAATATTATATATATAACCTTAATTTTTTTCTTAATTTTTCTTCTTCTTCCTCGTTAGTTTCACGACAGAGAGGTTTTTTTTCCTTCTTTCTCCTTCATCTTCCTTCTCTTCCTTCTCCACCATCTTCCTTCAAGGATTATGATCGCCGGTTCAAGATGAGTTCAATGATGGCAGTGGCTCAACCTAAAATTCATTGGAAAAGTAGATTGACGATGGTGAAAGTCATAGTGGTTTGATAGTTTTCGATCGTTTTTCGATGAAATCTCGACAAACAAACACCGGATTTTGGTGGTGTGACTTTCCGACGATGACAGTGGTGGATCTTGAAGGAATTTGATGGCTTTCGATCGCGAGATCCTTTTGGTACTAATTGTGTGGGTGCCGCTGCTTGAAATTTGTCGAAAAATGAGAGAGAGGAAGAAGAGAAGAGTATGAAATTCGTCGGAATTTCACCGAAAAAAGAAAAGAGGAAGAAGAAGCATGAACTAGAGAGGGTATATAATGAAGATTTTTTTTGTAGGATAAGTTCTGTCTGAGGGTAAGACAAATTTTATGGGATTAGAATTAAATTTATCCTACCCTAATCCAATGTGAACAATCAATCTCTTCAATTAAATATGAAATTAACTATAAGACTAATTTAATATTTTTCTACTTTTGAACTGCATACAAAACAACCTAACTCATAGCTCAATGTAACTCATCCGAGAGAGAGAGAGAGAGAGAGAGAGAGAGAGAAATTGATTGGGCCCCAGGTAAAATGAACAAAATAATAAATATAGAGAATAGTTATATACATGGTTGATTTTGCCATGGACAAAAAGAAATTGTCTTTTAATGTAGTAAAAGACAAAAATTTCTTTCTGTATAATAAAAGCGGCGTGTATGCAGCATTTCTCAATGATATATGTTCCCAAAACTAAAGCTGCAAGCTTAAGGAATATGTGGTCCATTATAGATTACTAAATAATATTGGTCCATTGTGATCGTAAATTATAATATCATATAGTGATGGACAATATATATATATATTCGCTTTCTCAATAAGATTTCTTTCGTTTATTTGAGTAAAGAAAAGGTATACTTTTTGGAGATTCCTCTGGCTTTAGCTCTCTTTCTCTCTCTTACGGTCTTATTACTCTTACGTACGAAAGTAAGTCTAAGTGAGAATCATTGTCAACTACCATTCTATGTAAAGTAGAGGCAAACTGAAATTACTGTTTTGACTGTTAGCTTGTTACGCATGAGTTCTTCAAGTGCAAACAAAGACCTTTGAGAGGTATTGATGCATGGGAAAATCAATCATAATAGTGTCTGTATAGTGTCATGCACGTTAGTCTTGTGGACCTGTTTAGAATTTCACTTTCCTTTCAGCTTTTTGAGGATTGCTATGCACTTTTACAATTACATGTAAATTAGGTAGCTGTGTGAAATAAATTTTGATAAATCAATTATGAAATTAAAATAATTAATCTGATATAAATTTATTTTTCTAAAAACTCTTTTTCAATTTTTTACTTTTTAAAAACCTAAATTCTGGTTTTTAACAATAAAATTGTTTTTTAATCTTTGACAAATGGTGCATAATATTAATATCTTTCACACGAGAGATTGTTTGATGCACTCGTTGTGTGTGCAACGCGTGCATCCAATCAATCCAAGAGAGAAAACACAAAAAGCAAAAGTGGGCATGAGGTGGTGTTTATATATAGTTATATCAAGTTAATTAATTATTTGTAAATTATAATTTACAAACAACTGCATATAAGGTATTGGTCTAGTGATTAAAGTTGAGATCTTGAGACTACAAGATTTCATGTTTGATTCTCATTAATTTGAAGTGTGAATTATTTATCCAATGGTTATTTCTTCCACTGCGTGTAACTTTGCGTGAGTTATTGAAATAATGAGCTGTTGTCTATTGGGTTTATAAAGATGTGATCAAATGATTGTATTTGTACTTCATCGCTTTCAATAAAAAAAATTTAATTTTAAAAAATATTTTGTGTTTTACCCACTTTTTCTTTTATCCATGTGATTTGTTTCGTGATAAAACATACATTGTTCTTTGTTCCGTTACCAAAGAGTGTGACGAAGATTATTAGATTTTGAAAAAAATTATAATTTTACTCTTATCGACAAAGCAATGCACAAGATTCAATTTGTTCAAAAATATTCTCGGAGTATTAAATGAAAACCGAACAAACTATAAGCCTTTTTTTATCAAAATTAATCCAAAAAGTTATTAACACATGTGACGTTAACGTCCATCATCATCTAACTAACAGAGTAAAGTATAAGGTCCATTTTATTTCAAAATAAATCACATGGGAAAAAATAAAAAGCGAGTAAATTATAAGTTATTGTTTTATAATTAAACTTAACGAAATACAATTTACAAACAAGCAATTTTAATGAAAATTTGCCAAACTCATTTATCTTAACATATCATGCCCCTCGTTTTGTCCATCAAAAACAATGATACTAAATTGTCTTAAAATGGTGTTGCATTTCACGGTCTCTCTCTAGACAGTCACTAAATATATATTCTTAAAATGGCACGTCAACTCAATTCATTTATACATTTTTATCTTTTAATTAGAACATACAATGAAGCTTGATTTACTACTTGTTTCTCTACTTCATCTCTCTATGTTCTCTCTAGCCCTAGCCTCTCCTTCTCTTCCTAGTCTTACCAATTTATCAACATGTCCTATGGACCTCAACTATATCATAAGAATCCCTTGGAACTCAACAACTTGCGAAAATTACAACCAAAATGATACCAAAAGCTCTTGTTGCGTAAATCTCTCGTCTCTCTTTGGAATAGGCCTTGCACTACACCTCAAGGGGACCTCCCTCTTTCAGCTCCCAGACTTACCCACCTCCATTTCTTGCCTCCAAGACTACCAGTCAAAGCTCACCTCTCTCTCCCTCCCCGACAATCTTGTATCACTCTGCTTTGATCCTATGCAGTTTGTCATCACAGCTAACATTTGTGGCAATATAACAACCACTCGATATTGGGTTGCCCAACTCGGTGAGTCAACTCAGCTCAACACTGTCTGCTGGCCTGATCTCACTGATCTTACATATTGTGGTGCTTGTGTGGCAGCTGCGTCCAGGATTCCGTCTAGGTTGCTCTCAATTGATGGTAACAGAACTCATGCCAATGATTGCTTTTACTTGAATGTTCTTTATGCTGCTGGTGTTGTTAATGAGTTAGGGCCTGAGAGTACTGGTGCTATGACTTGCATCTTTGCTGTGTCTTTGAATACCAAAGTGGGTTCAAAGAGTAAGAGCCATTCAGCTCTTGTTTTTGGCTTGACTGGAGCTGGGGTTGTGGTTTTGGTTATGTCTTGTTTGTTGGCTTTGTACTTTTGTTATGACAAAGTATTTAGGAGGAAAAAGATCAATCGATTAAGTTCCACTTTGGGTCTTAATTTAGAGGAACAAGGGTCTAGGCCAAGATTGAGGCCAAATACCGGATCAATTTGGATCAAAATTCGTGATCTTCAGAAGGCAACAGATAATTTTTCACGGAAAAATTTGGTGGGGAGAGGTGGTTTTGGGTTTGTTTACAAAGGGGTCTTGCCGGATGGGACCATTGTAGCGGTTAAGAACATTGTAGAATCAGACTTTCAAGGAGATGCAGAGTTTCGCAATGAGGTTGAGATTATTAGCAATTTGAAGCATAGAAATCTTGTGTCGCTTAGAGGATGTTGTGTGGTCGATGGGGATGAGAATTGTGATGATAGTGGGAGTCAAAGGTATGTTGTGTATGATTATATGCCAAATGGAAATCTTGATGACCATCTGTTTCCATCTTTTGATGATCGGGGTGGAATTCCAAAGAAACCGTTGAGTTGGCCTCAAAGAAAGAGCATCATTTTGGATGTGGCTAAGGGGTTGGCTTATTTGCATTATGGAATGAAACCTGCAATTTATCATAGAGACATTAAGGGCACAAACATATTATTAGATGCTGATATGAGAGCCAGAGTGGCAGATTTTGGCCTTGCAAAACAAAGCAGAGAAGGGCAGTCTCATCTTACAACTAGAGTGGCAGGAACTCATGGATATTTGGCCCCTGAATATGCGCTTTATGGGAAATTCTCCGAGAAGAGTGATGTTTATAGCTTTGGTGTGGTTGTTTTGGAAACTATATGTGGGAGAAAAGCTCTTGAGTTTTCCTCCTCAGGATCGCAACGTACATTTTTGATCACTGATTGGGCTTGGTCATTGGTGAAAGCTGGGAAAACAGAAGAGGCTTTGGATCCTTCTTTGTTGAAACATGAGGATTCTGTGAGTTCAAATCCGAAGGGCATCATGGAGAGATTCGTGCAAGTTGGGATATTGTGTTCTCATGTAATGGAAGCTATGAGGCCTACCATTTTGGACGCACTAAAAATGTTGGAAGGAGACATTGAAGTTCTTCCCATTCCGGAACGACCAATGCCTCCCGGGCACCCTTCCTTCTATGGAAATGGCAATACTTTTAGCATCTTGCCAGCATTAAGTGGGCCAAATTTGCATACTGGAGACATGCTAAGGTAATCTTAAAGTTAATATTTTTTGTAATTATACATTGCTCAAAAGGATGTAGCAACAACAAAGAAACTGTGGTGTAAGAACCCGTGGATAGAACTTTTGGCCAAGAACCTGTGGTGTAATGAAAATGGTACAACTGAAGTGGTTACTATAGGTGGAAGTATGTTTAAATAGCACTCCTCCCAGTTGTTCAGCCTCTAAAACAAAACACATGATTTCTCTGCAAAGTAGAGCAGATCAAAACGCACCAAATCTCAAAATTTAAGAAGTCCAAATATATATACAAAAACAGTGTATTATAAGTTTTACAGCATAGTTTTAATAACAGAGGAATCAATATTTATTTCACATGCCATGCCAACCCACATTGCTTTACATTATTTGGTGATTTGCTGAGATCAGAAACAGTGGCACAAAAATGAAGGAAAACATTGTGATGGGTTTATGAGGGTAGATTAGATTGAGCTAAGAGCTTAGATGTTGGAGACATCTCAACAGACCATTAACCATGGAATAAACAAGAAGAGAGGCGATGATACCCATTATCAAGCCGTTGGAGAACAAGCACAGGCAAAGGCAGTAGCGAGAGGTTGACCCCTTCAAGCTCATAGTCAAGTGTCATTCTTTATGGCTCATAGTTGAGGAATCACCATCTTTTTCATTTGTAAATTAAAATGAAATTAAATTTGTGGTGAAATTGAATGTCACATTATCATATAGAGAATATTCAAATTCAAATTTACCATTATGACATTCAATCTTACTGTGGATCTGATTTCTATTTCAATTCTTAAATGAAGAGGATCGTGGTCCTTTAACCCCGAGCATAGTTGAGGTTTTGTCTAGTAAATTTTTGAAGAGATCCTCCAGTAACTTGATAAAAAGTGAATAAAGAACAAAAAGGGTACCGTTGAGACTTGAAACATTCTTGAAGCAAATACATAAATTTTCACCTATCAATGAAACTGCTTTAAAAATTATTTTGTTTCAACTCCTTTCCTGCGTAATTGCATCAGCACAAAGTTCACACCTCACAGTCGCAGCACTAATCTTTTTCCAATTTGTACATCTTGAACAATCCTCAAATCCACAATGAAAAAAAAAGTAACAAAAAGAATAAAAAAAAAAAGACGGAAAGACGGCATCTTTTTTTATTTTGGTACAAACTTTGATACCATTCTATCACATCCACATTTTACAAATGTCAGATCACTTGGAATAGACTATGCATCATGTTTGGTTATTTACAGTCCAATGAGAAAGTGTAACATCGAGGACGATAGTATCAACCTAGTGTGAGTTCTCAAAATCTCACATCGTCAAGTGATACATATGTTGTGTATTATATATATACAAAATCTTTATAATGTTTAATTGAATATCTTTTTAAGTCACAAAGTGAGAATGTGACAGGTACGACATCAAAATCACGACTAGCAGTGGGAACTTTTTTTTAAAAAAAATCGTATGAATGATAGATGTACTTGTTTGATGTGAGTACTCCTAGCAAGAAAATGATTTTTTTTTTGCACCGAAAGAGTGATGAAGAGAAATCCGTACAAAAAAGGCCACTAAAGCTGGCGGGGGAAAACGCACCCAATTAAGGGGAAAATAACAAACTCTTACACTTTTAGCAATAAAATCTGCAGCTCTATTAGCTGATCTTCTAATACGAACAACAACAAAAAGAGAACGCCCACTTAGGACCTCTTTAATTTGATTAACTAAGATTCTGATCTCCTAAGGGGGTCCAGAGTAGCAACTTCAATAGCTTTGTAGAATACCTCTAAGTCAGTCTAAAAAATGCGGTTGTTGGTACCCAACGCCAAGGTAGTAAACATGGCTTCTCTAAGAACAAACGCCTCGGTTGATATGGCTAGAAGGCAAAGGGACTTTAAAGCTCTGCCTTCCACAATAGAGCTACAATAATCTCTACAGATAATACCAATACCAGTTAAACAACCATTGTTATCAAAAGACGCATATGAATTGAACTTAAAAGTCCCTCCACTTGGAGCGGACCAATGGTTAGGCCCTGGTTGGTTGCGTGGGGCTGGGCTAGAATGAGCCACAGAAGGAGAACAAACCAGTTTCAATTCAGCCATGGCAATTGAAACCCTTTCTGCAGTCATAATGGGATTAATAGGTTGCTGATCAAAATAGAAATTGTTTCTTGCCTTCCAGATAAGCCAACAAAGATAAGTTAATTTGCTGCTTGTTCCAAGTAATAGCGTGACCTTGAAACCCCAAATCTAGTAGGCAACACTTATCCATCCAAGCTTGAAAATCATGAATGAGACTACTTCTACCTTGCCTACACCTACTTTCTCTGCATTATCTTGAAGGGCGTTAAAATCTTCAAGGCAGAAAAGCATGTCATCACACATTTTCAAGTCACCTAGTTTCGACCATGCTGTTGCTATTTTTGATTGAGAAGGTTCCCCGTAAACAAAAGTTGATCGCCAGACTGCTTGCCCAGGCTGGAGCTTTTTTTAGCATATTTCGACGCTTTAAAGTGTCGTAATATGCGATACCGGCACTTATAGCAAGCGCCGGATAAAGTGCCGGTATATGTGGTGTCGCAGTGCTAGTACCGGCACTTATGCTAAGCGCCGAAATATGCATTTTTTTGGGCACTTCTAAGCACCAGAATTTTGCGGCGCTCATAAGCACTAGTATATTGACGCTTAGAAGCGCCACAAAATTATGCATATTGCGACCCTTCTAAACGCTGCAAATTAGTGGCATTACCAGACTCCAGACACCAAATGTTGGCAATTTTGGCAATTTTTGAGACACTTTAAAAAAATACACCTGGTTTGCGTTTTTACACTATTTTGGGTTTAATATCAACATGTAGACCCACGTTTATAATCATCAAATCCATAAAAATTCAAATATCAATACAAAGTCATTTCATTTACACAAAAAACATTCATAGTTAACATATAAATTCATACACAACCAAGTAATTGAATGAAGTATGAAAAATTATTTTACTATTACACTTGAAATCAAATATAAGGTCCTCCATTAACCAACCGCTGTAGTAAAGACTTGAGCTCATCCATTTGGAACTGCATACTGTTCATTTGATCATCGTGCTTCGTTGTTATTTCTTGAATTTGATGCTCATGCTTTTGATTGAGTTCTTCTATTTGTGCTTTCAAATTATGTATCTCTTCAACATAGGCCTCATTGTATCCCATATCATTCCTAATTTAAGTTGAAAATCCATACACGGCTGAAGGTCTAACTCCAAACCCTTGACCTCGCACACGTCCAGAACTCTCATCACCTATAAGCTCGGTGGAGACTTCATTTTTTATTTGTAAATTATTGCAAGCATCAGAAGATCCTAAAGCAGCAACAAGTTCGCCCACACGAGCTTCAACAGTCACCTACAATTACAAAACAACAAAAATTAAACTCCTCCGAATATTGAGTAGCTAATTGCAGCAACATTTACATAAAACAAAAGTTACTTATAAGATTTTATAGAAAAATGGGTAGAATTTCCCCTATTTTCCCATAAAACCTCATGCAAAAGAAAAACAAAAATACAATCCAAACAAAGTAGCCAATTTACAACTTAACAAGGAAACAACAAAAAGAAACAGATGATAAAACAAATTCATCTGGATCAATTATGAAAAAAGTGACGACCAATTATGCTAAAAAAATTTTAAATGTTCAATAAGCACCATGCTTCAACTTATGTAGTCAAATCCATGTTACAGTTTTACAGATAAGATCTTAAAGGAACCAAATCAAAGCAATACCTACTGATTGTGTTACTAATATAAAAGATACTGAAAGACTAAGGGACCCAGAGAAAAGATCTAGATCAATGTACACTTTTTTTTTATAATTCTGGATCCATGCAAACTAATCGACAATGAAACACGGAGTTCAACTTCATTAGACAAAAACTGGCAATATTTCTATGCCAACCTTAAGATTGCACACCTAAAACACACCCAAAAACATAAATCCAACAAAACCTACTAGTTGCACTTCCATAATAACCAAGATTTCTAGGGAAAGTTTTTGCAATAGGGAAACTTAACTCTGTTGGCTTGGTTTAGGCATAAGTAACACCTATTAAGTTTACCATAATGAACCAGGCCAGGATTGAATCCCTTTGCTAAGTTAAAAACCAGTTACTTGACAACTAAAATGACCATGTAAAGTGCTAGTTCATTAAAAACTATCATTACGTTAAAAAGAGTTTGGGAGGAAAGAGGGAAGCAAAGAAAGCATATTACAACTGTTGATGAACACTTAGCAAAATAAATATATGCGTAGCAACCATATGATTAAAATTGTCATAACTTGAGAATTGACAAGAAAATCCTCTACATTAAAGAACTTTGCAGCTAAAGCAGCAAATGTGAGGGTTTTTGAGTTGCCCACCAGCACAGGAATCAAGGTTTAAAAGGAATTGATCATTGTTACAATTAAAGAAATGGCTTATAATATGCAACAACCCTTTCATGTGTTCAAAAAACTCCCTTTTCTTTTTGTCCATAAACAAAGGGTCACACATGATGCACCAAGTGCCTTACAAATTCAAGAAATTTTCCTCAAGGAAAAGAAAAAACTGGCAGAAATTTGCAACAGAAGTAGAAAATATAAATGTAGGTTTTAAAATGTACAGATGCTAATAAGCAGAAAAGGCATTGAGAAAACCACAAGTTGTAAACACTAACCACCGAAAAATAAGTACCAAAAAGGGCTCACACACAATGCACCAATTCCATCACTTCACATGACAACACTGTCATAAATACAATAAATTCACAACAGAAGAAGTCACAACGGAATAGCTCAGAAACGCGCTTTCCAGTCCAAGCATTGAAAAACAACACAACACCAATTGCTGCTCACAGCCTCACGCAAAACCCCTCATATTAAACAAATTTGCAACAGAACCCCCATAAGTTCAGCAATTAACAATGAAAGCACCAAAGTGACAACTTTTCAGAGGCACCCACAATAAAGAACTACAAAAGAAGAAAATGACTAAAACTAGCAGAGAGATACCCTGCAGGCCAAGCATTGAAAAATATAATCAGAAGTAACACCATATGATTACGCCCAAAGAATAATGCGGTAGTTGTAGCATAGCTTTGGGGTGTCGATTTTACAGGGAAATGTGAACTACAAAGGAAAAGTGTAACCTTAACACGAACGATAAAGATCAAGTGAGAGAATCTGAGTGTTGGTAGTAATATGAGAAAATTGTGTAAATATAATGAAGAATATGATGGAGAAACAACAAGGATCCAGGAATCCTCCCTAGATTCGTTGCCTTATTCCAATCTTGATTCAATTGTTTTTATCTCGATTGCTAGTTTCATATCCCAAACAGGCAATCGGTAAATATTCAATTAAGCACATGTAAAACCCTAATGTAATTGATATGAATTACTCTTTACTTTCGATTTAAGCATACAAGACCTACCCTATAGATTTATCAAGAAACGACAATATATCTTAATAACAATATCGCAGTAATGGACAAATCTAAAAGATAAATCTACTGGACTAGATCACATCTAATAATTTTGACATAAGAAGAGCATGACTAGACTTATATCAAAGAGAAAGATACAATAACCAGATTAAGAGAAAATCTTCTAATTAAATCAAATAGTAACTCATAATAATGTTTTGCCAATAAATCCAAACTACAACTGAATCAATAATGAAAAATAAGAACAACTACACTTAAAGATTCATCCCTTCGCCTTGCTTGAATATTAGTTAGCCATGGGGCTCATGCTTGAACACTTTGATGGGGGAGAATGTGGCATCCTTCTTGAGTTTTTCAGCCTTGATGATTATCCCATTTTCAAACCCCAAGTGATCTATTTATAATACAAAAATTCCAAGGGTGTTTTCGGGTTTAAACCATCATTAAAGTCCTAATTATGTCATGACACGGAGTAGGGGATCGTGTGCGCGCCGCGGCTCTGCCTGGTGCTGAGCTTGTGCATGCTCTAGGCGCCGCAGCCCTCACTGGTCTAGGCCGCGACTCTGTCTGATGGTTTCCTTATGGAGACTCTGGGCGCCGCGGCTCAGCCTGGTCCAGGCTACGGTGCACGCTGAAGACTTCCTTACTCTTTTGGGCTTGGTTCTGGAGGCCAAGGCTTAACCTTTTCAGACCACAGCGCACGCACTAAAGACTTGGTTTTTCCTCAATTTTGTCCTTCCGCAACCACGCTTTCACTTTGATGTGCATCGAAGCATCGTGCTTTAAGCTATGATGGCTTTCCTCCTCTTTTGGACTCAAAGTACCTGAAAATGTATCGAAATAGATCAACAATCCAAGAATATCACTTTAGAGTTATTAAGGTATAAAAGTGCATTTCAAACCTAGATCAACCCTAAAATGCTAACAAATAAGTACTGTTAAGATACATTTTATGACTTTTATCACCATAACACTATCAAAGACAAAATGATCCATGATTAAAGGCTATGCAGCAACTGGTTTAGGCCATGAAAGAATTAAGCTTTATACCAAAATAAGACATCACAATAACAAATTTTACAACAAACATGAGATCTAATCAACTTAAATTGACTTAAGTATCCGCATGTCAATAGATGTAAGGTAATAACTGAATCACAACTTTCGGCAAAAGCATATCAACCCCCCACACGCACACACATTATAAAAAAGAATAACTTATCCACCTGGATTTGCAAAAAGATGGTGTATAATTCTATGAGAGATATCAAATTGAAGTTTAAATCAAGTGATATAGAATAGTAAAAATAAAATTGAAAACTAACATTTATTGAGTGGGGAAAGAATATCTTTATACAATATAATCACATACATGCAGGGGCCGAACTAGTTTTGTTGAACTTACCATAAATTGTCTTGATGCTTCATCAATAAAAGTTTCATCCTTGCGTTTATAAGTTTCATTAAAAAAACACTCAACGCACCTGGGCTCATTTCCATGTTTCATCTCCTACCATTTATGAAAAGAGTTCAAACAATGACTCAGTCAATGTTACTTAAATGAAAGATTGGATGAATAAAGCAAATCAACTCACATATTCATTTATTTTTCTAGCAAAAATCTTTGATTAGGTCGTGTGAGGACATTGTTGTCTTTCACGTGCTGCTGTCCCTATCGTAAAATATTTCTACACCAACGATAAACTAAGTGACTAATAAATCATTAAAATGAAACAGAAACAATGAGAATTCAAATGAACATAATTATTAAAAAACAACCTCACTCTGCTCAGAAAACCAGTAGTTCATAAGTTGTTTCCACTAGTCTTGATCTACTCCTTTTGGAACATTATTGCTCAAAACTTGTTGTTTTGTTTTGTTCCTCATATGGTCCCTTTTAAGCACATACTTGTTGCCCTTCCATTTTTTTCGATCATCCTCAATAATATTTTGTCGATCGCTTCAATCATAGGATAATGAAACTTCCTCTACCACAAAGAAAAGAAATAATACAAATAAGCATTTTTGGTGTTAGGGAGTATATGCATGTACAACACCACAAAAAAATGGAAGAAAAATCCAAATTAAGTTGTTGTTAATTACCCAAATCAATAAAACAAGGTCCTTTTGTAGTTAGAAGGCACTTTCTTCCAATCCATGTAACCAAGCGGACAAAGGTTCCATCTCTTTGCAACTTTGCCTAACCAACTACTTTTTGTCCACCTTTTTTCACAGGTTGGTTACGTGCATTGAAGTGGACAACAATTTTCTCCCCACGTTCCAAGGACCACACTTGTGAAGTTCGCAAGACGCATGTTTGTTTCCTCACCCTCCCTTCAGAATCTATACATTGAAAACATAAATTTTATAATTAGTATAACAATGTGATGTCAAACTAGTTATAAAGAGAATGTCATATAATACAAAAATTACCAATGATCTTGTATTGTTCATTATCTTTGTTTTGACTTTCCGTTGTTATTGGCTTGGTCTCAAAATCACTTTGAGATTCACAATCATCTTCAATGTGATACTCATGCTCATATTCAATATCTTCTTGATATTGTGAAGACCCAGATGGAGACTGGTTTGACATAGTAACTCTGACTGAGGGAGGAATATATTTTGACCTAAACATGTTGCAATCTGTATACATAAAAACATAAACATTTATATCTCACAAGTCCATCAAACACTGGCCTAAAGTAAACAAGTCATTGACAAAAGTAAATTTACAATAGCAACATTAACAATAAAAAGGATCTTGCCTTTTTGTGTACAACAGAAGACAGATGCTTAATCTTAGTTGTGAGTTGTGCCACTGCAAAGCGACGAAAAAAGAAGGCATCAATAATCCTTTAACTGAAATGAAACCAATGACTAAAATGGTAAAATACAACCACTACAAAGCCACTGCAGGTACTGGTGCAGCACTAGCCACTGTGCTAGTGCTAGTGCTGGTGCTGCACCAGCCCTTGTTCAGGTGCTGGTGCTGCACCATCCCCTGTTGTACTATTTGATTTCTAGTGATTTCACATTCTCTCAAACATTGTATCTTACCTAGGTACCTAAAACCTGCATAAAAGAACAGGTAATACGTTAAACTATAGAAAGCAGAAAAATTAAAAGTTCAAGTCCAGAAAGTTACCTAATACTTGTCTATCCACCTATATCAAGTTAACAAAAAATTACCACCAGGACCAGAAACAGAAATGTAATTTTCATCTTTTGAACTAGAAAATTGAATGGCTCAAATAACAATTATCTTCATATTAACATATAGATCGATATCCAACACACAAAACTTTCAATCATATCATCACAACATATGAATAACAATGCCACACCTAATGATGCACGTGCACATACTGTATCCACACCCATTTCATCATCAAAATCATTCCAGTCATTTTGACCATCTCAATTATTTTCATAATTTCAAAAGGAAACTCTCTATGTGCCGACACCTACTCTCGAGCCGACAATGGTCATGGTCCCACCTATTCTCGGACCACACTCCCCTCCCGTAGTCCTAACTACTCTTGGACCAGAAGATCTTATAGTGCACACATAGTCAACATACAATCAAGAACAAGGCATCCAACATTTCCACACAGCTATATAAGAATACATATCAATAATCAAGTAGCATAATTTATATTCCATACAAAATGTAGCACTTACCACCAAACACCATTACACAATTATGAAGCATTTTTTTATTACATTAAAAAAGAAATGCGCACACATCAAATCTATGCATAGAAAAAACTCAGAAATGGCATTAAAACTATATGATCATTCAGCAAAATGCCCAATTCATATTACATTAAAAAAGATTTCTACTTTTTCAAAAAAGATTGGTATCTTCATCAATGTTCATCCTAGCTCAAGTTGAGATACAATCTAATTGATCGTTTACTATTACATTATAAGGCATGCACTGATTATAAGTGTCATCATCATCTTCCTACTTTTCCCCCCATTTCAGATAGGTCCCTTGGCTTTGTGATCACAACATGATACCATTTTTTTTATTTTTGGGTCTTTCACATAAAACACTTGTTTCTCTTGAGATAAGATAACGAACGGGTCATCCTTCAATAACTGACCAGTGTGTATGAATCTAGACAAGTTCACGAGAATGCACCCACCTGCATCTTTCTTTAAACCCATAGGTGAATTAATATTCACCCAATCACAACGAAACAACATAATCTTAAACGCCCCATAGTAATCTAACTCGATGATATCTTTGAGCACACCATAATATATTTTATCATCTACTTCAACCATAACTCCTGAATTTTGAGATTGTTTAAACTTCTCATGTTCCTTCGTGTGGAATTTAAAGCCATTGATGTTGAATCCATTAAATTTCCTAACAACATTATTCGGACCTCGACCAAAGGCAATTATTTCATCTGAATAATTATTATCCACCATCCATGGCACCTAAACATTTTCCAACAATTAATATGAGGCAACATCAGTCATTGTTTTATTGAACATACTTATAACATTCAAAGACAATTGATATTATGCCTAACTTGTCTCATAAGCCATGAGGGAAATTTCTTAACCAACCACTTCTGTTTGAGACTTTGTATTGGTCGATTGGAACGGTTGGTTAGTCTTTGAGTAGCTAAAAATTCACTACAATGATTGATGTTTTTATCAAACTGTTAACCCTCATAGGGATAACAAAACATAATAACTACTCAATTTAAATAGATTGTTGGTCTTTATCTAAGGTTTAAACATGTCTAAACATGGTTCAAAGATGGTGAAAGTCTAAACCAAGGTTGAAAGATTAAAACACAGCAAGTTAAAGGACTGCAAACAAGTGTGTGCATCACTTTGGAGCAAGGTAAAGGTGAGCACACTAGTGTGTGCGCTTCAGCACACAATCTGGAAAAAGGTGTGCACACTGCTGTGTGAAGGGTAGCATCAGTATGCACTGCCCCTCCTTCACCAGCGCCACACCGCTCAGCAAGAGAGGTGCTGGAAGAAGGCCAACGTCGTGCCCCTTCTCCATCAGCGTCGTGTCTTCCAGAAAGTATGCAAAGGGACTCTGCCCAGCGCCTCACCGCCCCTTGTTCAGCGCCTAGGCGCTAGGAAAATTGAAGCACACATGGACAGCTTGCTTAAACCTCCTCTTAGGTGCGTGGATGCAAGGTTAAAATGCACAACACCACTTAGGAGTGATGGAGGGCCATGTTTAAGTGGTCATCAAGATCTAAGGGTGAGGATTGACTCTCAAGAATGGATAAGAAGTTGGTGCACTATATAAAGGGTCACCTAGCTTCTTTTTCTATAGAACAACATTATTACATTGTGACATTGTTTGAGATCAATTATAAAGAGTGACATACAAGAGAGAATTGTGTGAGAGTGCAAAGATACAAACACAAGAGGGACTCATTGTAGTAAGGCTGGTTGTAAAGAGAGAGAAGTCTAGATTAGATAGAGAGCATTGTTAGTTCTTATCTTCTTCCTTTCTTCTCTTCTTGGTTTCTTCAAGAACTTGAGGTTTCTTGGAGAAGGTTGCTATAATTGTAAATAACCATTGATTTAGCGCAGAGAGTTTAGAGGAACTCACGGGGACGTAGGCACATTGTTGAACCTCGATAACAAATTGCTTGTCTTCCTTCTTTCTTTGATTTTCTGTTCCTGTTTTCGATTCCAAATCTTTACAAGTCATTCTAGACCTGGATGTTTGGAAGATCACCACATGGGCATCTTGTCAAGATGATTTCCAACAGTGGTATCAAAGTCAAAGGAGCTTGCACAGCTGGGTATCGGAGCAAGAACAGAAGGTTACGGAGTCAAGACTCTAAAAATCAAATATCAACATCTTGGGTGAGTCAAGAACGGAGTAAAGATCAAGATCAGATCGTGTTCTTGAGAGTGATTCAAGAACGGTGTTAAGATCCATCTTCGATCATGTTCTTGAGGTTGAAGAAAGCATTTGTGGGTATTGCATAAATCTGGGATCTTGTTCGCAAGATGAGTTCAAATTTCAGTATTCAGAAGTTTGATGGAAAGGGAGATTTTTCCTTATGGAAGTGAAAGATCAAGGTGCTTCTAGTGCAACAGAAAGTGGACTTGGCTCTTGGAGAAGATAATGTTTTTCCAGCAAATGTCACGAAGGACTAGCGAATTGAGATGAAGAAGATGGCTTACAGTACCATCTTCTTGCACATGTCAGATAATGTCACAAGGGAGTACAGAGACTCAAAAAATCCAGTTGCAATATGGAAGAAACTAGATGAGTTGTTTCTTAATAAGACTCTCCCGGATAAGGGATATCTTTGTAAATGAATTTTTGCTTTTAAATTTGATCCTAATAAAGAGTTGCAAGATGATCTTGATGCCAAGATGAGGAGTACATCAAGTGGAGGAAGGTTGTTCGTTAAAACAAGGCCAGTAACTCGGTATGGCAGCAACCATGGCTACTACAGAGACAAAAGTAGAGGAGAGAGCCATGGGAGAGTGCATAGCAACATGTATGGCTACTACCGAGATAAAGGTAGAGGAGAAAGCCATGAGAGAGTGCACAACAACATGCATCGCTACTACCAGGACAGAGGTAGAGGAGAGAGCCATAGGAGAGTGCACAGCAACATGCATGGCTGCTACCGGGATAGAGGTAGAGGAGAAAGCCATGGAGAATGCATTCCAAATCGAGATTTAGAGGGAGAGTTGCTACTGCCATAAGGAGGGTCATGTTAAGAAATATTGTAAGAAGATGACAAGGGATAGAGGAAGAAGCCATACCAAGAATGGAGAGGCTTCGGTTGCCAATACAGAACAGCAAGATGATGATTTTCTTGTTGTGTGCTCAAGTGTGAGCAAGAGGTAAAAAGACAGCGGGAAATGGATCTTGGATTTCGGGTGCACTCATCACATATACCCTCACCGGAGTTGGTTCAAGAATTTCAAAGAAACCAATGATGAAAGAGTTTTCTTGGGGAATAATATTTCTTACCAAGTGAGGGGCACGGGAGACATCCAGGTGAGGATGTTTGATGAAATGACAAGGTTGCTGGAGAATGTGAGGTATCTCCTGGATTTGAGGAAGAATTTGATCTCATTGGGGTAGTTGGATTCCATGGGATACACATGCAAGATAAAGGGAGGAAAGATCAAGGTAGCCAAGGGATCTTTGGTAGTGATCAAGGCAGCAAGAAAAGATGGACTCTATGAGATGATCGGAGACATGTAGATCAAGGATCAAACAGCAAGCTTGATGGTTGAGATGGATGAGGCAGCCCTTTGGCACACTCAGTTGGGACATATGAGCGAAGAGAGCCTACAAGTTCTCAGCAAGGATGACCTACTTGGTGGAAACAAAGTAGAGAAACTTGATTTCTGAGAGTGTTATGTTCTTGAGAAGCAACACTGGGTCAGCTTCAACATCGGAGTGCACAAGTCAAAGGGCATTCTTGACTACATCCATACGGATCTTTGAGGACCAGCAAGGACACTAACACAGGGAGGTAACTTTTACTTTCTGTCTTTAATTGATGATTATTTAAGAAAGGTTTAGGTTTATTTGGTTAAAAATAAATCAAATGCTTTGAATAAATTAGTGTTGTGGAAAGGGCTGGTAGAGACTCAAATAGGTAGAGTAGTTAAGGGGATAAGAATTGATAATGGCTTAAAATTTTTTAACCAAGAACTTGATCAATTCTGTAGGTTAATTTGGATTCTAAGACATAAGACAGTTGTGGAAACCCCTCAGCAAAGTGGAGTTGCTGAGTGGATGAATAAGACCTTTATGAAAAAAGTTAGGTGCATGTTAGATGGATCCGAATTGCTCAAATGTTTTTGGGGGGAAGCTGTGTCTACTGCTGCACATTTGGTTAATAGATCACCCTCTAGAGCTTTAGAGCTCAAGACTCATGAAGAGATGTGGAGTGGAAAAACCCCTGAGTTGGACAACCTTAGAACTTTTGGGTGTGCTGCATATGTACAACAAAAAAGATGATGAGCTTAGCCCAGGATCTAGAAAATATGTGTTTCTAGGATATGGGGAAGGGGCTAAGAGATATAGGTTATGGTCCTTAGAAGGATTAAAACTCATAATAAGTAGGGATTCTATTTTTAATGAATTTTTATTTCCTTACTTGGAGAAAACTAGCCCTGCAGGGGCTAGTGAGCAAACCAGTTTGGTTCTTGTGGAGCATAGCATCAAGAAGAATTCGGTTCAGGTAGAACAAGGAAGGCAAGAGGGTTCAGACTAGGTAGAGCCCATTGATGAATGCTAAACTCAGGACACTCAAGAGGAGGCTGAACTAGAAGAGGTTAATGCAACAAGTCGGAAGGGTTATCAGCTCACAAGAGACCGAGAAAGAAGACTGGTCAGACCATCTTCAAGATATGGGTTTGCGGATGTTGTGGATACAGCAGCTTCTTGGACAGAAGAAGAGATAAGTGAACAAAAGACTTACATTGATGCCATGGAGTGTAAGGATTCGTTAAAGTGGCAGCTGGCTATGGAGGAAAAAATGGATTCTTTGATGAAGAACAACTTCTGGGAATTGGTGCACATTCGGGGAAAACAGAGAGTTGTGGATTGTAAGTGGACTTACAAGATCAAAGAAGGGTACTCTCCAGGAGATGAAGTCCAGAACAAAGCTAGACTGGTGGCGAATGGGTTCATGAGAAGAGAAGACATAGATTTCACAGAAACTTTCTCATCAGACACAAGGTAGAGAAGATGGTGAGTATCCTCATCTATGTCATTGATGTGCTGTTGGTTTGGAACAGTAGGAAGAGGATGGAAAGGTTTACATCTCAACTCAGTAAGGAGTTCAAGAGGAAGGATCTCAGCCTTACATAAAAGATCCTTGGGATGTGTAGAATCCAAGAAAAGGAGAGAAACTGGTTAAGGGTTTCTTGGGCAATGGGTATTCTCAGCAGATTTATGAGTAGTCCCGGAAAGAAGCATTGACTTGGGATGAAGTGGTTGCTGAGGTATTTGAAGGCTCAGTGGCAGCCGATAGTAGCACTCATAACAACCGGGGCAGAATGTATAGCTGCTACGGAAGCCATAAAGGAGGCTATGGGGTGCAAAGGGTTATTGGACGAGTGAGAGGTCCTAAAAGAGCAGGTGGTGGTGTATTCGGATAGCTAAAGTGTGTGGCACTTGTGAAGAATCCAGTGTTCCATGAGGAGATGAAGCATATAGATGTTTGGTATCATTACATTCTGAAAAATGGTACGAAATGATGCATTCATGTTGACAAGAAGACCACAGAGGAAAGTCCTGCAGATTTAGGCACCAAGGTTCTACCTCTAAGAAGGTCCAATCATTGCCTTGGAATTCTTAGGAATGGATTTAGTTAATTTATGACTCAAGATGAGTTTGGATCCCGAAGCTCTCTGCACAATGGTTCGGGTTTAAACACTTAGACAAAGGTAGTGATTGTTGGTATTTATCTAAGGTTTAAACATGTCTAAACATGGTTCAAAGATAGTTAAAGTCTAAACCAAGGCTGGAATATTAAAATAAAGCAAGTTAGGGGACTGCACACAAGTGTGTGCATCACTTTGGAGCAAGGTAAAGGTAGGCACACTAGTGTGGGCGCTTCAGCACACAATCTGGAAAAAGGTGTGCGCACTGCTGTGTGAAGGGCAGCATCAGTGTGTGCCGTGCCCCTCCTTCACCAGTGCCACACCTCCTAGCAAGAGAGGTGCTAGAAGAAGACCAGCACCGCACCCCTCCTCCACCAGCCCCGCGCCTTCAAGAAAGTGTGCAAAGGGACTCTGCCCAGCGCCTCACCGCCCACTGTTCAGCTCCTAGGCGCTAGGCAAACTGAAGCACACATGGACAGCTTGCTTAAACCTCCTCTTAGGTGAGTGGATGAAAGGTTAAAATGCATAGCACCACTTAGAATTGATGGAGGGCCATGGTTAAGTGGTCATCAAGATCTAAGGGTGAGGATTGACTCTCAAGAATGGACAAGAAGTTGGTGCACTATATAAAGGGTTACCTAGCTTCATTTTCCATAGAACAACATTATTACATTGTGACATTATTTGAGATCAATTGTAAAGAGTGACATACAAGAGAGAATTGTGTGAGAGTGCAAAGACACAAACACAAGAGTGACTCATTGTAGTGAGGCTGGTTGTAAAGAGAGAGGAGTCTAGATTTGATAAAGAGCATTGTTAGTTCTTATCTTCTTCCTTTCTTTTCTTCTTGGTTTCTTCAAGAACTTGAGGTTTCTTGGAGAACGTTGTTGTAATTGTAAAGAACCATTGATTTAGTGCAGAGAGTTCGGAGGAACTCACGGGGACGTAGGCACATTGCCGAACCTCGATAACAAATTGCTTGTCTTCCTTCTTTCTTTGATTTTCTATTCCTGTTTTCGATTCCAAATCTTTACAAGTCATTCTAGACTTGGGTGTTTGGAAGATCACAACCTAGGCATCTTGTCAAGATGATTTCCAACATAGATGACTAAGTTTCTTTATTGATACTAACCTATGAATGTGAGAAAGTTTATCATTATGGAGCAACATATAACTATGTGCTTGAGCCAATGACATGTCATCGAGCTCAACACTTACAATCTTTCCTATAATTCGTCTACCCGAGGAAAACATGTATTCATTCGAATAATTTATAGTATCATTGTTCCTTTGGGAGCGGTTGAATTTTGTCTCTACACTTATGAAGTAATGTGAGCAACATGTTAGATACTCTTCCCCATTGTACCCTTCAGCAATTGACCCATTGGGTCGACTTCTATTACGTACGTAAGATTTCAAGCACACTAAATACCTTGCAAAACCAAAAAATTAAAAGATAAATTTACTAGCCATTAATATAAAAAATAAAGAGTTCACAAATGAGATTTAAACATCTAACCTCTAAACATGATACATTCACCTGTAGTGTACAGGACCACTAAGTCTAGCCTCGGAGGCTAAGTGAATGATAAGATGAACCATAATAGTAAATAAATTAGGGGGGGAATATTTTCTCCAAATGGCAAAGTGTCAAAGCAACACACGACTCCAATATGTCAAGCTCTTGGGGATCAAGGGCTTTAGAGCATAAAGCTTTGAAAAATGATGATAACTCAGAAACAACTGCTACAACATGTCTAGGCAAAGATGTTCTTAAGGCAATAGGAAGGATTTCTTGCATCAATATGTGACCGTCATGACTCTTTAAGTTTGACAGCTTACGATCCTTTAGGTTAACTTATCTTGAGATGTTTGATGCATACCCATCAGGAATTTTAAGATTTACCAAAATTGTCAAAAAATTGTGCTTCTCCTTCGTAGGAATAGTGTAGCATGCTGGAGGCGAGTGATCTTTTCCATTAGGAAGAATAACTAAATGGAGGTCTTTTCTAATACCAATTTCCTCGAGATCATGACGTGCCTTTGTATTATCTTTAGTCTTACCATCTATATTCAGTATTGTTCCAATCAAATTATCACATACATTATTCTCTATATGCATCACATCTAGATTATGATGCAAGAGATTGTCTTTCTAATAAGGTAACTAAAAAAATGATTCTTTTTTTCCACAAAGTATCTACAACTCCCTCATCAATGGGAAGATCCTCCTTATCAACATTTTCTAGGAAATTGTCCACACCCTCGAAAAGGTTATTAACTTTATCCACTAGTACTTGCCCTGTAGAAGTACCACCATCCTCTCTTGCCCTCTTCTTAGAAGGCTTTTAGGTTTTACCATAGATGTAGTTTCCACCATCTAGTTGTCTTAAAACATCGTGTCTAGATGGTGGAACAGGAGCAGATCCCAACTCTATTGTGCCATCAAACTGATCCTTTTGAAAACGAAACTCATGGTTTTCTTCTAACCATCGACAATGACCCATTTAGCAAAACTTTCCCCCGTGCTTTAACCATATAGAATGTGTAGAGTCCCCACAACATGGACAAGAAACATGCCCCTTGGTGCTCCAACCAAATAAGTTTGCATATGTTGGAAAATCATCAATGGTCCAAAGAAGATAAGCATGCAGCTTAAAGCTTTGATTGGTGGACGCATCAAACACATCAACACCATCCTATAATTGTTTTAACTCTTCCATTAGAGGTTGTAAAAAGATATCAATATCATTATCGGGGCTTTTCTCACCAGGAATCACCATTGAAATGATGAATGATGTTTGTTTCATGCAAAGCCATGATAGCAAGTTGTGTGGGACCAAAAGAACGGGTCATGTGCTATAAGTAAAACTCATTGTTCTGAAAGGATTGAACCCGTCACTAGCTAGGCCAAGCCTAACACTATGAGAATCAGCTGCAAAATTGGGATACAAAGTATCAAATTCATTCTAAGCTAATCCATTCGCCGGGTGTCTTAAAATCTCATCCTTTGTCTGATCTTTATCATGCCATCTCATCAACGAAGCCGTTTTAGATGACATATATATCCTCTTCAATTTCGGTATTAGAGGAAAATAATACAATACTTTAGCTGGCTTTTTCTTTTTAGATTGAGTATCCCTGTCATTCAACGGATCCTCATCATTAGCATTGTTTTTAACCCACCGTGGCACACCACATGCATGAAAAAATTCATCATTCACATGCTCACCTTAATACAATGTGCAGTCATTAGGATAAACATGAATATTCTCATAGACAAGACCCAATCCTTTGATAATCTTCATGGCTTCATAATAATTTGATAGCATTGGAGCACACATCGGAAATGCCATGTTGATAAACTCAAGCAACATAGGAAGAGATTTACCAGACCACCCATTCAAACATTTGATGTCTAGTAGGTCTAATATAAAAATTAACTTTTTGAAATTCTGACAACCTGGATAAAGTTAATTATCATAATCTTTCATCAAGTTACAATACTGAGTCATCTTATCAATAACAGAATGAACTGGATGTTTGACGTGTAAAAGCTCACCACAATTATTGAACTCAAACACACTATGGGCCTATTGCTCTTCACCATGCTCATTTGAAGATCCCCTGCGATTCCTACACTCAATGGTTCATTGTTTTGGTTTTCACAAGTAAGCTCGAAGGCACCTCAGAGCAAACCGAACATGTCATCTCGTGCCATGAAGCCAACTGGAACACTAGTGGGTTCTAAACTAGTTGAGTGTGGTCTATATGAGAGACTTTCTTCCCATAAAAAACCCACTTGGTGTAACCTGGACTAAACCCATTATACAATAGATGCTCTTGAACAACTTCTGGTTCGAATGAAGAACAATTACCACATCTTCTACATGGACAAACAATACTACCACGACCACAAGTTTTTGACACGCAAATATAATGAAGTTTGCAATACCATTCATATAAGCTTTACTCGAACTCGGTTTATCTATCCAACTTTTATCCATTTTAAGATGACGCCAATAGACTTTCCTAAAACAATATTAAGAAAGTCAGAAATGAACTATTTTTAGCAAAAGAAGGCATAATCACAAACTTAGATTTCATTGCTAAGTGGATGAACTAAAATTGATAACAAAAATGAACTGTTGCCCATGGAATAGCCAATGCCTCTGTGCAGGTGCTGGTGTGCAGCAGCCCTTGTGCAGGTGCTAGTGCTGTACCAGCCCCTGGTGTTGGTGTTTATGATAAATCTAATAAAAAAATAATTCACCAAGACCACACATTTACAAATTGCATATAATTGATACTGCATATAGAAAACAAAATCAATATTTTGATACTTTCAATTAATAAAATTAAAGCCACATGGTGTGCACTCAAACAAGTCATGTTGGAATATTATTTTTTGAGACCAGCATGCAATTTCAATATTAACCAACGAATAATTTTACTATTTCAACATACAAAATCAGTTCCTACTTACCAATCCTACTATTGACAAGTCCCACTATGATAAATCCATGAAATCTCTATTCATGAATCATAATGCAAAAATTAACAAGATTTTCAGTTAGAGTTATGAAGTAACATTTCAGAACCAGAGAGAAAATTGCTTAAATGAAGACTTGCTCATGCTTAAGTTATTTAGACCATAATATATACATTGACCATGAAAACTTTAAAAGCCATATCCCTTTCATTATTATTAATCCATAAGATGAAGCATTAATTAGAAAACTAGAATCATAAATTAAATGTTGATCTCAAACTAACACGTGGTTATTGTGTATAGCTGAGGTGTCGATCCCATGAGGAAAAGCTAACTACAAGAGAAGATGTAAACTTTAATACGAAATGATCAATTCCAAATGAGTAAATCTGAGTTTTGATAATGAAGTAATGGGAAAAAATTGTGTAAATATAATGAAGAATATAATAAGGAAACAATAAGGTTCCGGGAATCCTCCCTAGGTTCGTTGCCTTATTCCAATCTCGATTCAGTTATTTTTATCTCGATTGCAAGCTTCATATCCCAAACAAGCAATCGGTGTATATTCAATCAAAGCACATGTAAACCCTAATGTAATTTCTATGAAGTACTCTTTGATTTCGATTCAAGCACACATGACCTATCCTATAGATTTATCAAGAAACGACAATATATCTTAATGACAATATCGCAGTAATAGACAAACCTAAAAGATAAGTCTACCGGACTCAATCACATCCAAACAACTTGATATAAGAAGAGCTTGACTAGACTTATATGGAGAAGAAGCATGCAATCACCGGATTAAGAAAATCTAAAATAAGAAGAACATAAAGTGCAGCTATCACATGAATCTAAATTCTTCTTGTTTAATCAAAAAATAACTCATAAACAATGTTTTAACAATAAATCCTTACAACTGAATCAAGAATGAAAATAAGAATAACTACTCCTAGGGATTCATCCATTTGCCTTGCTTAGAGATTAGTTGGCCATGGAGCTCATGCTTGAACACCGTAATGTCGAGCTCTCTTTTCCGTTTCCAGCCTTCATAGATGTCCCCTTTTTCAAACTCTAAGTGATCTATTTATAATACAAAGGTCGAAGGGTGTTTTAGGTTTAAACAATCAACTAAAACCCTAATTAGGAAAACAAGGGTTCGTGTGCGCGCCGCAGCTCTGTCTGGTCTTTGGTTAGGTGAGCTTCTGGGCACCACAGCCCAGCCTAGTCCAGGCCGCGGCGCACACTGGTGCTGGCTTGTGGAGACTCTGGGCACCGCAGCTCAGCCTGGTCCAGGCCGCGACGTACACTGATGGCTTCCTTGCTCTTTTGGGCTTGGTTCTGGAGGCCGAGGCTTAGACTTCTTCAGGTTGCAGCGCCCATACTTAAGACTTAGTTTCTCTTCATTTTGTCCTTCCGCAACCATGACCTCACTCCAATGTGCATCGAAGCATCATGCTTTAAGCTATGATAGCTTTCCATCTCTTTTGAACTCAAAGTACCTGAAAATGCACCAAAATAAGTCAATGATCCAAGAATATCACTTTAGAGTTATTAAGGTATAAAAGTGTAATTCAAACCTCGATTAACCCTAAAATGCTAACAAATAAGTACTGTTAAGATGCATTTTATGACTCTCATCAAGTGTCGATGCTGCTTCTTCAGTTGGGTTCATCTTTACCCACAATCTCTGCGTCTCTCCCCTGTTTCCTCACTAATCTCTTTTGCTTTTCTCATAAACTTCAGAGCATATATATAAGCTCTCTTGTTAGTCTATAAAAAATTTAAGAGGTTTCCAAAATTTAAAAATATAAAAAAACAAAAATTAAATTTGTGAAGTAAAAAAACAACCAATGGGAGGAAAACTTGTCACTTAAGCCATCTTCTGAGTGAGATCGGGACACGTGGCATTATCCCAATTGCCACCAACTACTGAATTAGGGAGGAATTCTTTTGGTAGTCTTGTAATTTTCCTTCTCTCTCCCTCTATTTTTTGTTCTTCATTTTATTCTCTATTCATTAATAGTAGGAAATGTCATAAAAGATAAGACTTATAATCACCATCAAAGTATAAAATCATAATGCACTCCCCCTCCAAATCCTACCAATTTAGGGGAATTAAAAAAAATGGGAAAGGGTTTGAAGGCCAATGGATGGGTGCGTGTTCTCCCTCCATTTTCTTTCCCTTCATTTAAGAATTTTCAAAACAAGGGAATGGATGTTAGTGTTCCTTTCTTTCCAGTCATTTTCCATCGTTTCTCTCGATCCAAACAAAGGGTAAGAGGATAAAGAAAGGTCAAAAGGCTGTAAAAAAATAAGATCAATTATTCAAGATGAATTAAGATATATAAAAAAGCAATTGCATACATATACATATTCAAGCACTTGAAGACCATATTATTTTAACTAACACCCATTATCTATTTTTCATTAGTTTCTTTTTATCATTTTAAATAGAGTGCCTATATAATTATAGCAAAATAGCCCACCAATCCCCCTATAAACAATCCCATTTAGACAGTAATACAGAATAGAAACAAGATGAAACTACCATAGAGATCAGAATTACACAAGAAGATCAGTAAAGCTAATAAATGAAAAATCATATGGCCTATACAAAATCAAGCAAACTACTACAGTACTATTCAAAATCAAAATCAAGCAAAATACAAAATAAAGTTGTAAAGTACTATATACCATATACTCGCATTGTACTCCTCATCATGCTCATTTCACAGGAATCAAGCATATTTTTTTTTGGATAAAGCAAAATTTGTTTATCCAAGAGAACAAAGCAGGAAACCTGCTGTAAGGGAAGAACCAAACAAAAATTTAAAACTCAGATAAGTTCCACCTAGTTACAATAGCATTATCAAAAGTGGTAGATTTTGGTATTACACAAACAATACTTATCATCAATTTGCAAACCGCTAATCCTTCTGCTTACATTTAGTGCAAAGCTTATCCAGAATTGCCACCCAACTAATGAAGCAGAATCAAGCATATTATAAGAGAATAAAATGAAGACTGGCTATAGGATTAAGTGGAGGGATGTGGGCATAAAGTACACGAACAATTGATTCACCCAAATCCTAAAAAATCTAGAACCATAATGAGAAATCCTTTAAATTTCCAAAATTTTGCAAAACCACAAATCCTCAACAAACCCAAAATCGGAAAAATATATGGAGACAAAGCGAGAGAAAGAGAGAGAAAAACATTTACCAAGAGACAGGGAGAACTAAAGAACCCGTAACCCACAAATTCTCACAAATTGGGAGCTAGGTTGCCTTCATGAAATTCCTGAAAACCCATAAATGATCTCTTCAAATCCTTAACCTAGGAACCAAATATTGAGTGCGAGAGCAAGAGAAAGCGAGAGAGAAATATTTACCAGGAGCTAGAGAGCCTATAACCCAAAAATGCACACAATAAATTAGGAGCTAGATTGCTTTCTCGAAAACCCACACCAAATGCTTTCTTCAAATCAGTAACATAAAAATTGAAAACTAAGTGTGAGAGCGAGAGAAAGCAAGAGAAGTAATGAAAGAAAGAGAATCGTATAAGATTTTGAACAGATTTATAGATGGGGAGAGAGCTAGAGGAAGAAGCAAGAAGATTATGGAGGAAGATGCAAGAACAGCCTTGAAAATTCGGGGGAGCTAAGGGAGTGTAGGAATTAATTTTTTGGGGAAAAACATGCGGTAAGGAACATGATGAAATTAATGACAATATGTGAAATTTCTACGCATATTGCGGCGCTTCTAAGCACCAGAATATGAAATGGGTTTCGAGCACTTAAATATACCTGCGCTTAAAACCATCGCAATACACAGAAACCCATTTCATATTCCGGCACTTTTAAGTGCCGGTATATTGTGGCGTTTAAAAGCGCCGAAATATACCGGCACTTAAAAGCGCCGCAATACGCAGAAACCCATTTCGTATTCCGATGCTTTCAAGCGCAAGAATATGAAGTGGGTTTTGATCATATTACGGCGTTTTTAAGTGCCAGTATATTGCGGCACTTAAAAATGCCAAAATATGCAGTAGGTTTTGCATATAACGGTGCTTGGAAGCATCGATATATGTTATTTAGACATTACGGTGCTTAGTAAAAGCACCAGAAATAAAGCACCGGCGGAGGACTAATGGCAGCGCTTGTATGAAGCATCAAAAATAAAGCGCCGGCGTATGCCATTTATCTTGTAGTGTTTTCAACCCACCAAAAAGCTAAACCCCCTTTCAACCCAATAGGATTAACATACAAACTTCATGCAAAACCCAAATTTCTTCGCAACACATCCAAACCACCTTGTTTTTGTTTTATCTCACATAAAAACACCATTGTCAGGCGATGCTTCCAGATGAGCTCACGAAGAGCTCGAACTGTTAAGGGTTGCACTAATCCCTGACAGGTCTATACCAATATTCTCATTTGGTGATGTGTAGCTATTGGCCAACCACCACTGCTATTTTATATTGAGAATCAGGTAAGAAATCAGAAATAGCTTGAGAAAATGAGCCATCTCCATCAACATAGGGTACGTAAAGAGGATGTATTTCGTTTGAATCAGTAAGGTGAGTTCTTTGTTGGTCTTAACTGGTATAAGAAGTTTTCGCAAGATTTTTTATTCTAATCCTTTAAGGAAAAAGGGTTCTGGATGGTGAGATCGACGCAGGATTAAAGTGGAGAAGTTTGAGTGTTTATTGGGTTACATCAACGGATCTAGCACAGGTAAGGGCACCATCTTCATTGGATTGAGTTAAAATGGGGAAGTCTTTGGGTTTTTTTGTGGCCCAATCATTTAGGAGTTCATATTATTGTCTTATCTTCAAAGGCTCAGTACCAAAAGGTTGGCTTTCGAAGCAGGCTCAAAAGAGACATCCTCATTAAGCCAGTTGTATACCTCTGTCTAATGTTCGCCATCTGAGATTGCTCCCTGCATGTAGTTAATGTCTATGCATTAGCCTGGGTGTTTGAAGGATTTGATTGGTTAAAAGAATGCCTTGAGAGTCCTAGAGTTTGACTCGAGCTGATACGGTTTCCTTGACTATGTGAACTGCGTGGGCTAAACGCTCTTTTGGCCTCAGCTCTGCCTTGAGCTCCACCTCCTCTTTGATAGTCCTTTCTACTTGGTGCATTGAAAAGCTTGCCTTTTGTTGTAAGATCACATCGCATCTAATGCTCATAAATGTTCCATTTTTGGTTATATGTAATATCACTTTCTGGTAAGAAAGGGTAATATTTGGCTATATGACCCAATTTGCCATAACCATAACATAAATTAAGTAGCTTATCAAACATGATGCCAAAACCACAACCGGCGATGCCGCCTCTACCATGGACATGATCATTAAGCTTATTGTAATCTTCAACATCTCATCGACTATCACCATTCACAGATCCTTGTCCACGAGTAGATCCTCCATCTTCAATTTTCACAACTCGAAGCTCTTCCCTCCGAACTTCTTGATTTCAATCTGTGATCTAATAGATATCTCTGATCGTTAATCCTCTAACACAAAGCTCTGATACCAATTGAATAATTTAAAACCTGTCAATCACACAAATTATAAACAAATAAGACACGATTTACCGAGGTTCACCCCAAAATAGGGCTACGTCATGCCATAAGTTTCACTATTATCAACCTCACAAATCTCTCGTTACAATGTGTGCTAAGTACATAGAGAGTATTTATAAGCAACTTAAAACGCCCTAATTAGGGTTTCCATCTTGCTGCAAAACCACTGCTATTCATAGGCCCAAGCCCAAACCACCAAGCAAAAAACTATACCCAACTCATATACAGGGCCAAGCAAAAAACTTAACCCCCGCGGGACCCTGTGATCATCGAGGGTTCTATAGATTTCACCAACTTTAACAAGCTAGTGGGGAGCAACTCCTTCTTAACGTTAAACCCAACCCTTAACGGTTATCGAACATCCAGCTGAAATCTCAATCTTAGAAAACTATGGCAGCACGATTCCTCTTTATGAGCGAGATCAACATATAATATCAGTATTTGTAAAATAAGGGTAAATAAGTAATTTAATAAGTAGGACATTGAATTTAAAATAAAGTCTATGTGAAAGGTTTATTAGTATTTGAATAAAGAAAAAAAAATTCTAAAATAAATAAATAAATATATCCGTAAACAGTAAAACATGGCAACAGGTGGCAGCACCTGCTACCAAGTTTTTATAGAAGTGACAAGTTTTGTTTTTGAAGGCTGCATGAAGGACATGTAGCCAAAATGTGGAAAGTTGGTAAATGTTGCAAATTACAACAAGTAAATGTGGCAGAGATTTTCAGAAGTTGTAGAGATTTTTTTAGCCAACCTGTATATATACATATAGTATACGTAAACTTAACTTACGCTTACCCAACTCGTTTAGTTGTCTTTCCATTACACGTCTTCTTTAAACACTTGGGGACCAAACGAAAGGTTGAAATAGCAAAATTTTGAAGGGGTTTATGGTGGAAATTTTTACGAAAAGCTATCAGAAAAATAGAAGGTAATAACATAATATTTATGTTTGAATTTTTAGTATTCATGAAATTTCCCAGAATTCAAAGTTGAAATTTTCAATGGGTGTGGTTTACAAAGAATTAAGAAATAATTAGAAATTTAATATTGATATTATGTCAGGTGTTGATGAACAGCGACCGGAGGAAATTCTTGAGAGGAACAGGAAAGGCAAGGAAGTGATCCACAGGTAGCTTTAAATGCTACGTGGTGAGTTAGATTTACTTTAAGTAACTAAATAAAAAGCAAATATCTAGTACTAATATTAAAATAAATTATTAGCTTTTGCTTGGTGGTACATAAAAATTAAATTGATATGTAGGATATGAATATTGGACACGTAGAAAATTAGTATGTGAAAATATTGATTTAATAATGATGGTGATAAAGAGATTTTGACTAGTTGGTGAATAAATTAATATGATATATGAGGAGAAGAAAATTTTGAAATTTATTGAGCAGAAAGTTGAGGAAAGACCGGATAGTTAGTTTAAATATTTTGAATTCATGTGATGTTTATGTTACTATTCAGATGCATACATCATATCATTATTCATGTGCATATGCATTTAATAATATAACCGAAAGAACTGGGAAGGGGCCGGTCTAATGGAACAACCATGATTGTTGGTATATGTTGGAAATAAAAGGGACACTGTGACAGCCGATATATGCTGAAAATAAATTCCGTGACAGTCGAGATAAGCTGTAAAGAACTGGGAAGGGGTCGATCTAAAATAATAATAACCTGTCGACAAGTGGGAAGACGTTCCCTTCATAAGCATTCATGCATTGCATCTGTTTTAATTATTGCTTGCATTATTGAAATGCTGATGTGTGGTATATTCTTGTGAATTTAATTATAGATGGATGAGTCTCCCAGGGAGAGACAGTTACAGTGAGAAAGAAAAGAAAAAGACATAGAAATATGATAATATGGTGATTATTTAAATGTTAGACATGATACTATTATCCAGTTATAGGAGAAATAAATTATTAAATATTAAAGGGACTATTTAGGGAAATGGAATACTTTTAGTAAATTTAATTCACTGAGTTTGTGAAGCTCATCCCTCATTGTACAATAATTTCAGGTAGCAGACATGCCAAGTAGTCTGGTGGGTTAAGGGTCAGACGGATTCATTCTCTATAAGCCACGTACGTGTCAGTATCCTCAGACTAGAGAGAAAATGAAATAAATATTTTATTTGTAAATATTCATGCATCTTATATTGTATATTATGTGTAAATTAATATCAGATTTACGTATCTCCCCTGTTAAGGGTTGAGAATTTAAGTAAAAATTTTATTTTAGTAATTGTTGCATATGTGTCATGCTAGGATTCTCAAAATAAGATGACACCATCTTGGGGGTGGCCAACCCGGGGTGGGTCATTACAATTTTGGTATCAGAGTATTAGGTTTTAAGATTCTGTAAACTGCATGAGAACTTAAAAAAGTGGAAGATCTAAATAAACTATATTTTTAAATGCAGAGTCTGAGGATGACACGTGGTCATGCGAGAGCTAGAGGTAGAGTCTTGAATCAGAGGGGATGTGGTAGACCCCTAATTTTTAGGAGGACTGAAGCAGAGAAAGAAGTTGAGTCCGTGATTCCCGCGAGGGAACATGTTGATAGTGCAACTAGTACTAATACAACTGGGAGAGTATCTGAGGGTAGGAATGATGAATTAAGATAAGCCCTAAATTGTGCTATAGAGAGGATGAATACAGCGGAAGAAAGGGCTGATAATTTACAGAGAAGGCTAGAGGAAAAAAGTAGAAAAGAACCGGATGTGGTGAGGCAAGAATGTCATGAGGGAGGTGTGCTTGCACAGAAGATGCAAGGTGATTGTTTTGTGAGGTTTCTTAAGTTGAAACCTTAATCTTTTAGAGGATTTGTAAATTCGATGGAAGCTAAGTAGTGGATTAGGCATGTAGAGAAATATTTTGAGGTCTCACCGGTGTCTGATAGACAGAAGGTGGCTTTTGCTTCATTTATGCTGGAGGGTGAGGCTTCTCAATGGTGGGAAGATATTTTGCCCAGGGTAAGCACACGGGTAGATCAACCTTTGACTTGGAGTAAGTTTAAAGAGGAGTTCTTTGCAAAATATTTCCCAGATACCTTTCGGGCACAACAAGAAAAAGATTTTATTCACCTTAGACAGAGAAATTTATCGGTGGTTGAATATGATAGTAAATTCATAGCCCTATCAAGGTTTTTACCCAAGTTAGTGAATACAGAGGAGAGAAAATGTATTCGGGCACAACAAGAAAAAGATTTTATTCACCTTAGACAGAGAAATTTATCGGTGGTTGAATATGATAGTAAATTCATAGCCCTATCAAGGTTTTTACCTAAGTTAGTGAATACAGAGGAGAGAAAATGTAAGAGATTTTTAGATGGATTACACTATGATTTCGGACTAAACTCTCTTACATGGGCATAGGGAATTATACTGTACTGGTGGATAAAGCATTACGAATTGAGAAAGATCTTATGGAGTTGAGAGGTAGGAGGGATTGACTGAAAAGGTCTAGATTTAAGTGACCTAGAAGGGGTAGCAATATAGGTATGTAGGGTGGGAGACAACCCCAGAGGGGGAATTCATTGGCATAAAGAACTGTGGTGTAGAGTCAGAGGTAGGCAGGATCTGTTACTTCTGTAGCTCAGAGTAATACTGGTGGGACCCTTAGATTTGAGAGCCAGGCTATGGGAGTTGGGAGTTATGGTAGGGGAGTAAGTATGCCACCAGGGGGAAGTGGTAACATGATGTATGATCGAGAAACAAGGGTATGATTTAAATGTAATCAGACGGGGCATATGGCTCGGAATTGCCTTATGCAGCTATGTTTTGTATATGGTGGGGGAGGATATGTGGCTGCAGATTGTCTAGCAGGGAAATTTGCTGATGTAAATGTGGGGAGTGTTGGGTGGAGATCGATAGAGAGAGGTGGTGGATCAAGGGGTGTGTGGGGCAGAGGTCGAGGACTAGCAGCAGAGCGATGACGTGGCAGTCAGATTCAGTCCAAAAACTGTAGAGTCTATGCATTGACCCAACAGGATGCACAAGCCACTCCTGACATTGTTATGAGTATGACCTCTATCCTTGGTAGGCCAGCTAGATTATTGATTGATCCTGGTGCCACCCATTCTTTTGCATTTAGTAGTTATATAAAATCTATTGATGCTAGTGCTAGTCCTCTGATGCATGCAATTATTGTTGAGGTTCTTACTGGAGATAGGGTTATTATCAGAACAATCTATTGAGGTTGTGTGATTAATATTGCTGATAGAGAATTTGAAGTTGATTTTTTGCCTTTAGATATGACAGATTTTGATTTAATTTTGGGGATGAATTGGTTATCTACATATCATGCTTGGGTGGATTATTTTAGGGAAAATGTAGTGTTCAAGATACTTGGACAAGAGGAGTTTAAATTTCAAGGGGAATGTAAGATACTTGCTAATTGTCTTATTTATGCCTTAACTGCTAGTAAATGGTTGAGGAAGGGTTGTGAAGGGTATTTAACGCATGTAGTGGATTCTAGCAAGGAGGGTAGGAAGTTAGAAGATATCTTGGTAGTAAAAGATTTTTTTGATGTTTTTCCTAAAAAATTTACTGGGTTGCCTCCCAATAGGGAGATTTAGTTTTCTATTGAGGTGATTCCATGATTAACACCCATATCCATAGCACACTATAGGATGGCACCAGCTGAATTGAGAGAGTTGAAAGTTCAGCTTCAGGAGTTGCTAGATAAACAGTTTATCCGACCTAGCATGTCACCCTAGGGAGCCCCTATGTTATTTGTCAAGAAGAAGGATGGGACATTGAGGTTGTGTATTGATTATAGACAGTTGAATAAGATCACCATCAAGAATAGATATCCTTTGCCCAGGATAGATGACTTATTCGAGCAGTTACAGGGAGCTAGAGTGTTCTCTAAGATAGACCTGAGGTCGGGTTATCATCAATTGAGGATAAAGGAGGGGAACGTGCCTAAAACTGCTTTTAGGACACGTTATGGCCATCATGAGTTCTTAGTGATGCCTTTTGGGTTGACCAATGCTCCTGCGGCATTTTTGGACCTTATAAATCGGGTGTTTAAACCATTCTTGGACAGATTTGTGATTGTATTTATTGATGATATTTTGATATATGCCAGGAATGAAGAGGAGCATATGCAACTATTGTACATTTATCTACCTAAATAAATAAGCAAATAATCGAACTTGTTTTACTTGCAAGTGCACAAGGTCTACACATAGTGTGCAAGTGCGAGATCATTTCCACAGGGATTGGTGAATTTCGATTTAGAATTAATTTCACAAAGTAAAAATAGATAGAAATAAATATTGAGTCTATATTAATAATAATGATAGAGGCATAAGGACTTGGATTCCACCACTAATCATGTTACCCCAACAAAACAATATGCTAATGCTCTACTCATGCTATAAATACCTGCTGGTTGTCAACCTAAGGGCTTGGTCCGCTCCTTAGGCTATTGATTTCCCTATGCAATGAGTTATGAATGGTGTATACTCTAACTCTTTTCTCTCTTAAGGGATTCAGCATGGTGTATACTGAGTTGTTCTTTAAGAGAGCATAAGATCTGTAGAAATCGACAACCACACAAGGCCTAAGGCTTGGTCCACTCTTGGTTTCCCATGTTGATTAACCCAAGAATCCGACATGGATATCTTTTGTTACTATTGTTAAACCTAGGACTCAGTCATCCAAATTGATTCAACTAACTAATCTATACCACATGCATACGTTGATCAGGCACACACATATGAGGAATTTAAATAAAAATAAGCATTAATCAAATCAAGAATCACAGCATAAATATTGCAAAGGCGCCAATACTGAATTATTGGTTAAACATAATTAGGGCTTCAACCAAGCCCTTACTAAGGTTTAGTTACACATGGTTATGATGCTAAATATATTCATATAAAAATAAAAATGAAGGAATAAACCAGAGAGAAGAGTCATCAATTCTCCTCCCAAGCTTACAACTTCAAGCAAAATCAAAAGATAAAATCAAAATTAAAATCCAAAGTATGTTTTCTGTGCTTTACAAGTCTATATATAGGGCTATAAGGGTGTCCCAAAACCCTAATTTACAATTTAAGGTCCAGAGACTTCTTTCCAAATCAGGCTCTATCACCTCTGGTATGTATGCGCTCGATCACATGGGTCTGCGCTCGAGCGCATGGGTGCACTCGAGCTTTCTAAGTGTGCAAACGAGTGCCTGTGCGCTCGATCACAAGAGAGGTGCGCTCGAGCGCACCTCTACTGGTTTGCAGATCTTCATTTTTTGTTCTTTAGAGCTCCAGAATGTCTTCTTTTCTCCAAAGACCTATGAAAAACACAGAAAACACTAAAATGAAGTAGAATCTACTAAAATATATAAACAAAGAACCTAACAAGTGTAAATCAAGGGGCTTAAATATGACTATTTAAGCACTTATCAGTAACATTTGAGGATAGTGTTGTAGATTTTAAGGAGAGAGAAATTGTATGCGAAGTTCTCGAAGTGTGAGTTCTAGTTGAACAAAATATCTTTCTTGGGGCATGTTGTTTCAGGAGAGGGGATAGTAGTTGACCCACAGAAAGTAAAAGCAGTGTTGAATTGGGAAAGACCCGCAAGTGTAACTAAAATTATAAGCTTTTTGGGGTTGGTTGGTTATTATAGGAGATTTATCCAAAAATTTTCTATGATTGTTGGACCTTTAACTTGGTTGACCAGGAAGGATGTGAAGTTTAGGAGGTTTGAGGAATGTGAGAGGAGTTTCCAGCTGTTGAAAGAGAAACTGACTACTGCCCCAGTATTGGTGCTTCCTTCTAGTGATAAGGGATTTGTGATTTATAGTGATGCGTCGCATCAGGGTTTAGGATGTGTATTGATGCAAAATGGGAGAGTTGTAGCTTATGCATCTCGACAACTGAAGAACCATGAGAAGAATTACCCGACCCATGATTTAGAATTGACTGCGATAGTTTTTGCTTAAAAATTTGGAGACACCATCTATATGAAGCCAAGTGTGAAATTTTTACTGATCATAAAAGCTTGATGCATTTACCAACCCAGAAGGAGTTGAATTTGAGGTAGAGGAGGTGGATGGAATTGATTTGTGATTATGATTGTACAATTCATTATCATCCAGGAAAGGCTAATGTAGTAGCTGATGCATTGAGTAGAAAGGCTACCGGGAGATTAGCTGTTATTGGGAGTCATAATACTAGCTTGATGTTAGAATTAAGAAGAATGAGGATGCAATTGAGTGTCAATGATAGAGGAATATTAATGGAAAATATGGTTATACAGTCTCCTATTATTGATCATTTATTACAGCTGCAGGGTAAAGATGAGGGAATAGAGAAAATCAGGCAGGAAGTGTTGAGTGGGAAACCGATCGAGTTTAGAATTAGAGAAGATGGTATGGTAGTATTGGGGCATAGAGTTTGTGTTCCCAATGATGTGGGGATGAGAAAGGAGATACTAAGGGACGCTCATGATTCTGTATATTCCATGCACCCAGGTAATAATAAAATGTGCAGGGGGTTGAAACAGAATTATTAGTGGTCAGAGATGAAGAATGATGTAGCAAAATACATTGTTAGATGTTTGACTTATCAACAGATAAAGTTTGAAAAATAGACATCCAGCAGGTTTATTACAACCTCTTCCAATACCAGAGTGGCCATGGGAAAATGTGAGTATGGACTTTGTCTCTGGTTTTCCCCGTACCCAGAGAGGACATGATGCTGTGTGGGTTATAGTGGATAGACTTCCTAAATCTTCACATTTTCTTCCTATTAAAACTACTTGGAGTCCAGAAAATTTGGCTGAGTTGTATACGGAAGAGATAGTGAAATTACATGGAGTACCCTTGAGTATTGTATCAGATAGAGATTCTAGATTTACCTCTAGATTTTGAAAGGGTTTCCAAGAAGCTATGGGTACGCAATTACAGTTTAGTACAACTTTTCATCCACAAACTAATAGGCAGATAGAGCGTGAGGGTAAGTATACTGAGCTTCTCAGTGAGTTGGGATGCTTATTTGCCATTGATCGAGTTTGCATACAATAATCAGTATCAAGCAAGTATTGGAATGGCATCCTTCGAGGCTTTGTACGGTAGAAGGTGTAGAACTCTAGTATCTGGGAAAATGTTGGAGAAAGAAAGATATATAGCCCAAAAATGATAGACTTGACTACTAAAAGAATCAATCTGGTTAGGGAGAACCTCAAAGCAGCACATAACAGACAGAAAGGATATGCTGATAAAAGAAGACGACCTCTCGAGTTCTAAGTTGGTGATTGGGTATTTTTGAAGGTATCTCCGTGGAAGGGATTGTTGAGATTTAAAAAGAAAAGAAAGCTAAGCTCGAGATTTGTGGGGCCGTATGAGGTGATCGAGAAAATCGGACTAGTAGCATATCGTTTGAATCTGCCTCCAGAATTAAAGCAATTACATAATGTGTTTCATGTGTCACTGCTGAGAAAGTACTTATACGATGAATCCCATAGTATCTCTAATCAGGCAATAGAAATTCAGGAAGATTTAACTTTTATGCTAGCACCAGTCAGAATCCTAAACAGAAAGAAACATGTATTGCGTAATAAAGTCATTTCTTTGATTCAAGTATTATGGCGAAATAAAAACGTCGAAGAAGTCACATGGTAGAATGAAGCAAGAATGAGGAAGGATTTCCCCCAACTCTTTTCTTGATTTTAGGTAAGAAAATTTTGGGGACGAAATTTTTGTAAGGTAAGTAGAATTGTAATACCCGTATTTGTAAAATAAGGGTAAAGAAGTAATATAATAAATAGGACATGGAATTTAAAATAAAGTCTATGTGGAAGGTTTATTAATATTTGAATAAAGAAAAAAATTTCTAAAAAAAATAAATAAATATATTCGTGAACAGTAAAATGTGGCAGCACCTGCTGCCAAGTTTTTGTAGAAGTGACAAGTTTTGTTTTTAAAGGTTGCATGAACGACATGTAGCCAATGTGGAAAGTTGGTAAATGTGGCAGAGATTTTTAGGAGTTGCAGAGATTTTTTCAGCCAACTTGTATATATACATGTAGTATGCATAAACTTAACTTACGCTTACCCAACTCTTTTAGTTTTCTTTCCATTACGCGTCTTCTTTAAACACTTGGGGACCGAAAGAAAGGTTGAAATAGCAAAATTTTGAAGGGGTTTATGGTGGAAATTTTTACGATAAGCTATTGGAAAAATAGAAGGTAATAACATAATATTTATGTTTAAATTTTTAGCATTCATGAAATTTCTCGGAATTCGAAGTCGGAATTTTCAAAGGGTGTGACTTATGAAGAATTTAAGAAATAATTAGAAATTTAATACTGATATTATTTCAGGTGTTGACGAACAGCGACTGGAGGAAATTTTTAAGAGGAATGAGAAATGTAAGGAAGTGATCCACGGATAGCTTTAAGTGTTACGTGGTGAGTTGGATTTACTTTAAGTAATCTCAATAAAAAGTAAATATCTAGTAATAATATTAAAATAAATTATTAGCTTATGATTGGTGATAGATAAAAATTAAATTGATATGTATGATATGAATATTGGACACGTAGAAAATTAGTATGTGAAAAGAAATATTTTTAGAATAATGAGTTGATTTAATAATGATGGTGATAAAGAGATTTTGACTAGTTGGTGAATAAATTAATGTGAAGAAAATTTTGAAATTTATTAAGCTGAAAGTTGAGGAAAGACCGGATAGTTAGTTTAAATATTTTGAATTCATGTAGTGTTTATATTACTGTTCAGATGCGTATGTCATATCATTGTTCATGTGCATATGCATTTAATAATATAACCAAAAGAACCGAGAAGGGGCCGGTCTAATGGAACAACTTTGACAGCCGATATATACTGGAAATAAAAGGGACACCATGACAGCCGGTATATGCTGGAAATAAAAGGACACCGTGACAGCCGATATATGCTAGAAATAAATTCCGTTACAGCCGGGATAAGTTGTAAAGAACCGGGAAATGGCTGGTCTAAGATAATAAGAACCTGTCGATAGGTGAGAAGACGTTCCCATCATAAGCATTCATGTATTGCATCTGTTTTAATTATTGCTCCCAGAGAGAGACAGTTACAGTGAGAAAGAAAAGAAAAAGACATAGAAATATGATAATATGGTGATTATTTAAATGTTAGATATGATTCTATTATCCAGTTATAGGAGATATAAATGATTAAATATTAAAGGGACTATTTAGGGAAATGGAATAATTTTAGTAAATTTAATTCACTGAGCTTGTGAAGCTCATCCCTCATTGTACAATGATTTCAAGTAGCAGACAAGGCAAGTAGTCTGGTGGGTTAAGGGTCATATGGATTCATTCTCTGTAAGCCATGTATGTGTCAATATCCTCAGACTAGTGAGAAAATGAAATAAATATTTTATTTGTAAATATTCATGCATCTTACGTTGTATATTATGTGTAAATTAATATCAAATTTATGTATCTCCCCTGTTAAGGGTTGAGGATTTAAATAAAAAATTTCTTTTCGTAATTGTTGCATATATGTGTCATGCTGAGATTCTAAAAATGTGATGAAACCATCTTGGGGGTGGCTAACCCAGGATAGGTCGTTACACAACATCAACAAATCTTTCAAACAACTCATAAATCTATCATTTTCAATATTAATAAGATTTAGAGGCAAACCATGTACGTATCTGGATCCAAAAGGATGTAGTGTGAAAACCAATCTCCTCAAAAGACTAATCTGGTTACCATTATTTTAAGATAAGATGGTGACCTCGGACTGACCAAGGAGTTCCCATGAGGAGTCTTTCCTCTATGCTTCGCACTTGAAATGAAATAGGAATGTGTTAGGTTTGACTTCTTGCACCTCCATTCCTTTCTTAGGATTCTAGGCTCGTTCAATGATTGGTCTTGTTTGGTTCAGCTTGACAACTCCATCAGTCCAAATTTTTTCAACCAAAACGAGAAGGGCTTCCAGTTCCCTCACCGAGGAACGGGACCCTGTGGTTGTCGGGGGTTCTACAGATTTAGACCTGCTGAAGTATGCAGCAACTCTAACAATCTCCCCCACTTGGTAAATGCTTCATAAACATGGCAAACTTCCCAGAACTCTGTTTATTCAATCCCATCTCAGTAGCACACCACTCAAACTTCACTAGACTAACTGCCGTGGTCAAGAAATCTGTGTTTTTCACTGTTTTATCGACTTTCTCCAAGATTATCACATTTTCTTCAATCTTTTCCCATATGAAGTGATATTGGATATCAATGTGCTTCGTCCATGAATGAAATACATGATTCTTTGCTAAGAAGATAACACTTTGATTGTCACATTTCACTTTCACTGCTCATTGTTTAAACCCAAGCTCAGCACATAACCTCTGAAGTCAAACTGCTTCATTTCCAACATGAGTTATCACCATATACTCTACTTTTGTGGATGAAAGAGCAACAACACTTTGCCTCTTGCTCATCCAACTCACCGTCCCACCAAACAAATTGAACATATATCCACTTGTAAACCTCTTGCTATCAATGTCTCCTCCCCAGTCAGCATCAATGGTTCCTAAAATATTAAGATTCTTCTTACCTCCCATACCTCCATAACACAATGTAAACTCTTACGTGCCATAAAGATATCAGAGAACTCTCTTGATTGCAGTACAATGCTCTTCCCAAGATTAGACATATATTTGCTTAATATTCCTACTGCTTGGGCAATATCTAGTCTTGTGCACACCATGGCATACATTAAGCTTTCAACCACACTAGCATAAGGTACGTGCGCCATCTCTTTAGCTTTTTCCTCCATTTTCAGACATTGTTCGTAGATAACTTGGTTCACAAAGGCATTGGAGTCCCTACCGGCTAGTTGTCAGACATATTAAATTTCTTCAACACTTCTTCAATATTTTTTCTGACTTAGCCACAGTTTTCAATTTTCACGATCCCTCTTTATCTGCATGCCCAAGATAAAGTTTGCTAGCCCCAGGTCTTTCATGTCAAACTACCTTGCCAACGATGCATTCATAGTGCTAATCATTTTCTTGTTATTTCAAATCAACAATATATCATCAACATACAATGTTAAAATGACAAAATCAACCCCTAACCTTTGCACATAGACGTAGTGATCAACATAGCTGCGAGTGAAGCCAAGCTGAATGGCATATGTGTCAAACTTCTGGTACCACATCCGTGGTGACTACTTTAGTCCGTATAAAGACTTCTTCAATTTACAAACCAGTTCTTCCTTGCCTTTGCTCAGAAGCCTTTAGGCTGTTTCATGTAAATTTCATCC
Organism: Bretschneidera sinensis; assembly: GCA_023935145.1. Classification (NCBI taxonomy): domain Eukaryota; kingdom Viridiplantae; phylum Streptophyta; class Magnoliopsida; order Brassicales; family Akaniaceae; genus Bretschneidera; species Bretschneidera sinensis. The sequence continues at coordinate 64,052,001 of CM043705.1, forward strand.
TTTAAGTCCCCATGAAGGAAAACTGTTTTCACATCCAGTTGTTCAACATCTAGATAATAAGTAGCTACCATAGATAAGACAAATATGATAAATGTCAACCTTACTACTGAGGAAAATATCTCATCATAGTCAAATCCCTCTATTTGCAAATACCTCTTTGCAACTAGACATGCCTTGTACTTTTCTACCATTCCATCTGCATTTGTTTTCTTCTTGAAGGCACATTTGCACCCAATTGCCTTCCTATCTCTAAGAAATTTCACAAGGCTCCATGTTTCATTCATGTCCAGTGCCTGCATCTCCTCTTTCATAGTATCCTCCCACAGATTTGCATCATTCAAAGTCCTCGCATCTTTCACTATGCTAGGATCATCACCAGTAATATTTAAAGTGTATAATGCACTGCAAGCACTAGGGGAATACCTTATGAGTGGCCTCCTAACTCGTGTAGATCTCTTTATGATAGACATGGTCTCTACCTCCGAGCCAACATTTGAATCCTCATCCTCTGCATTAAAAATATAAATATCGTGCTCAGACCCAACTGACTCAGAATCTGAAGCATCTGATGTAGTCTGTGGGATAATCTCCCACTCTTTATGTCCTAGGTTAAAATCAATCTGAACTTGCTTTGGCTGTTTCGGTACATCTATGACAGCCGCCACATCCTTTTGTGTTTCTCTGAATACAACATCTCTGCTGAAAACTGTACTCATATTTTCTGGATTCTATAACTTGTACCCCTTGACCCCATCCTTATAACCAATGAAAATGCATTCTATTGATTTGTTGTCAAATTTGTTCCTCTTTTCTATTGGCACATATATATAAGTATCACACCCAAACACCTTAACATGAGCCAAATTCAGATTCTTCCCGAATAGTACCTTAAAGGGTATCTGATCCTGCAAAGCTGATATAGGTGACATGTGCTTTAGATAACATACCGTAGCCATAACCTTTGTCCAGAACTTCGGCTCCAAGCCTGCACAACTCAGCATACTCTTTGATTTCTCTATGAGTGACCGATTGAGTCTCTCAGTCACCCATTCTGTTGAGGTGTATATGGAGTTGTTTTCTGTCTTGCAATGCCACTTGCCACATAGAATTTCTCAAATTTGTCTGAGCAAAATTCCCACTCCATTATCTGTTCTCAGTACCTTTATCTTTCTTTCTATTTGATTTTCTACCAAAGCTTTAAACTCACAGAACTTATCAAATGTTTTAGTTTTACTCTTAATGAAATAAATCTATGCATACCTTGAAAAATCATCAATGAAAGAGACATAATACCTTGATTTTCAAAAGAGATTGGACTGGAACTGGCCCGAACACATCACTATGTATCAAATCCAGAATACTTTTCACCTTCGTGCCAGTGGACTTAAAACTCACACGGTTCTGCTTACTATGTAGATAAAGCTTCCAGAAATTGAATCCCATGGAGTAATCAAGGACTCCCTTCACTATTTGCTTCGACGATAAAGTGATAGTCCATTTTCATCGATATGTCGAAGCCTCTGATGCCATAATATAGAGGACTTCGCCTCATCATCAATCACCTCCTTAGAGATAAAACCTCCACTACACTGACTTTGTGTTGTACTTCCCAGTAACTTGTACAATGTACCATACCAAACAACTCGTACGATTACTAGCGATCCAGGAGTCATCTTGCATGAATTTTTGTCACAGCTGAAATTCTTTCCCCCATCTGTCATCTTGTTGACTGATATCAGGTTCCAGCTGAGGCCTGAAATATGTATCACACCTGGAAATGTCCTGACTGTCCCATCATTCATCATTCATCTTCATCTTCACCTTTCCACGACCAATAATTTTCACCAGAGAGTTATCTCCTAATAAAACTTTTCCTCTATCAATGGTTTCATTCTCACGAAACCAGTCCCTGTGAGGTGTCATGTGAAAAGATGCTCTTGTGTCAATTATCCAAACATTTCGATCTGATAGAGCAAAACAAGATGCCATATTTAAGTCACCAGCATCATCATCATACTGGTGCCTGAAGCTAGTATATCGCTTGCTCACTTTTCAGGGTTCACACTCTTACTTCTGCAATCCTTCTTTAGATGCCTGAGCTTCCTACACTTCCAACACTTCAACCCAGATTTATCCCTACTTTTCGATCTTCCCCTGAACTTGGGTTTATCACCATACCACTTGTAGTCTCTATTATGGGTTTGCCCTCTGATGAGAATCATAAAATGTATCGCAACAGTACTTATTTGTTAGCATTTTAGGGTTGATCGAGGTTTGAATTACACTTTTATACCTTAATAACTCTGAAGTGACATTCTTAGATCATTGACTTATTTCAGTGCATTTTCAGGTACTTTGAGTTCAAAAGAGATAGAAAGCTAACATAGCTTAAAGCACGATGCTTCGATACACATTTGAATGAGGACATAATTGCGAAAGAACAAAATGAAGAGAAACCAAATCTTAAAGTATGGGCGCTGCGGCCTGAAGAAGTCGAAGCCTTAGCCTCCAGAATCAAGCCCAAAAGAGCAAAGAGAGCATCAGCCAGACTCATAACATGTGCCAGTATCAGCACCGGGCAGAGTTGCGGCCTGGATTAGCCAGGGCCGCAGTGCCCATAAGCCCTCTAGAACCGAGACCAGACAGAGCCGCGGCTCACATAAGTGAGAGCCAAGGTGCGCACACGAACCCTTGTTTTCCTAAATAGGGTTTTTGTTGATTCATTAGACCCAAACTGCCATTGAAAATTTGTATTATAAATAGATCACTTAAGGTTGGAGAAAAAGAACATCATTAAGGGTAGAAAACACAAGAAGGCTGCCACACTCTTCATCAAAGTGTTCAAGCATGAACTCCGTGGCCAACTAATCTCCAAGCAAGGCGAAGGGATGAATATTTAGGTGTAGTTGTTCTTATTTTTCCTTTATTGATTCAGTTGTAGTTAGGATTTATTGTCGAAACTTTGTTATGATTTACTTTTTAATTTAATTAGAAGATTTTCTCTTAATCTGGTGATTATATCTTTCTCCTCGATATAAGTCTAGTCATGCTCTTCTTATGTCAAGATTGTTTGGATATGATTGAGTCTGGTAGATTTATCTTTTAGGTTTGTCCATTACTGCGATTGTCATTAAGATATATTAACATTTCTTGATAAATCTATAGAATAGGTCATGTGTGCTTAAATTAAAAGTAAAGAGTAATTCATATCAATTATATTAGGGTTTACATATGCTTTGATTGAATATTTGCTGATTGCTTGTTTGGGATGTTAAACTTGCAATCGAGATAAAAACAACTGAATCAAGATTGAAATAAGGCAACGAACCTAGGGTGGATTCTCGGAACCTTGTTGTTCCTTTATTATATTCTTCAATCTATTTACACAATTTTCTCACAATTACTTCATTATCAAAATTCATATTTTCTCACTTGATTGTTATCGTTTGTGTTAAGGTTTGCACTTTTCCTTTGTAGATCGCTTTTCCTCGTGGGATCGACACCTCAACTATACACAATAACTGTGTATTAGTTTGAGCGTAATCAAATTTTGGCGCCGTTGCCAGGGAAACCCGCTTAAGTATAAGGAAGATTGTCAACTCTGAGACAAGACAGTTATATCGTTCCTTTCTATAAGTTTTTGATTTTTTGATTTTCTTTATTATTCAATTTTATTTATTTATTTCCCCTTTAACTCATTTGGTGTATGCTTACACCGAGAGATTCACGAGGCAGATTCATTAAAGGACCCGAAGTAGAGCTACCCTTTCCTTCCACGTCCGTTAGTGAAACCTCGCCTAGATCAAACCCTAGTGTACACCTAAACGAGAATTTAGAAGACTTTGTTAACATGGCTGAAAACCCTAATGAGAATGTTGCTACGACACTTAAAGATTACTTGCATCCTAGTCGAACAGTCACACAATCATGCATAATGTTTTCAGCCAACACTCGCCATCAAGATTTCAAAATAGAGATGATACAATTACTCTCTACATTTCATGGCTTGGAAAATGAAAACCCATATGTACACATTAGGCAGTTTGAGGAAGTAGTTGCGACTTTTCATAGTCAAGATACAACTGATGATATCGTGAGACTCAAGTTTTTTCCTTTCTCTTTGAAGAATAAAGCTAAGAGTTGGATATACTCGCTGAGACCACGATCTATTGGGACATGGAATGAGATGACTCATGTCTTCTTCAATAAATACTTCCCTCAACATAAGACCAATGCTTTAAAAAGGCAAATCTCCACCTTTGCACAAAAGGATAATGAGACTTTGTATCAGTCTTGGGAGAAATTTAAGGAGCTATTAAGTATGTGTCCTCACCATAGGTATGAGAGTTGGTGCTTAGTAAGCTACTTTTATGAGGTACTTACTTATAGAGAGCGTCAATTTATAGAGATGATGTGTAATGATGAATTTCTACAAAAAAATCATGATAAGGCCATAAAGTACCTCAATGAGCTTGCTGAAAAAGCTCATACTTGGACTGCACCTAGTGTTACTGAAAGCAAAAATAGGTCACAACCTGTAGGAAATCCAAGTAGTGGTGGAATATACCATCTTAGGGAAGAAGACAACCTAAAAGCTAAAGTCGAAATGCTCACTAGGGAGTTAGATGCGTTAAAGACTAAAGGCTCAAAGCCAACACATGTGGTTAATCATGTCGAATCTTCGAAACCATGTTTTATGTGTGGCGGGGTAGATCATCCCGCTCAAGAGTGCCCCATATTTGTAGATATAAGAGGGATGTATGAGGAAAAATGTAATGCCTTAGGCATGTACAAGAAGCCTCTAGCATCTTTCTTTAACACCTATAATCCGGGATGGCAAAATCACCCCAACTTCAATTGGAAGTCTGAAAATCAGCAGTTTGCACAACCCCCTAGATCATACCCTGCACCATATCATGCACCCTTATCCTCTAAGAGTTCTTTAGAAGAGACTTTACATGCTTTTATTGAGGCACAATGTAAGACAAACCAAAGGTGTGAAGCATTAATCACACAGGTTGTGGAAGAGAATAAGGAAATAAGGAGCCAAGTGTCCAAATTGATGGGTTCCTTGAGTGTGAATGAGCGAGGTAAGTCCCCTTCCCAAGCTCAGTCCACACCTCATAGTCAACACTAGGCACAAACATATCTAGAAAATATGAATACCATTGTGACAAGAAGTGGTAAGACATTACACATCCCAACAACAAACAAATCCGAGGATATGGAAAAGGGTCAAGATAGTAATGATGCCGAGTTACCCAAGGACCCTGAAGTTACCAAGAACCCTGTTAAGGCACCATTCCCTCAAGCCTTAAAATCAAACAAGAAAAATCTGGACCTAAGCAATGAAATCTTAGAGAACCTAAGGCAAGTAAAACTTAATATACCTCTTTTGCATGTGATTAAATAAGTTCCTACCTATGAAAAAGTTCTCAAGGATTTGTGTAACATTAAGAGGAAGCACCATGTAAAGAAAACAACATTCCTAACAGAGCAAGTTAGTGCTTTAATTGAGCAAAGAATTCTCCTAAAATACAAGGATCCTGGCTGTCGAACCATTGCATATAGCATTGGAAATCATGAGGTTGGATAAGCCTTACTAGATTTAGGAGCTAGTGTAAATCTGATGCCATTTTCTATTTATTTGTAGTTGGGATTGGGAGAAATAAAACCAAGTACTGTGGTATTACAATTGGCTGACCGTTCAGTCAAAGTACCTCGGGGTGTGGTAGAGGATGTTCTCATTCAAATTGATAAATTTTATTATCCTATTGATTTCTTAATCCTTGATACTACCTCTACTGTTAACACTAACTCTAAAATTTCTTTAATTTTGGGTAGACATTTTCTTGCTACTGCAAATGCTCTAATTAATTGTAGGAATGGACTTATCAAGTTGTCTTTTGGAAACATGACCCTTGAGGTAAACATCTTCAATGTTGCAAAACAGCCCGAAGATGAGGACTAGAACCACCAGTTATACATGATCGAGTCACTCATCGATAGGAGAGTTTCCATAGCTCATGTCTTTGATCTTCTTGAATATTTTCTTGTTAATTCCGAGATTGATTCTATTAATGATAAAACTAATATAATTGATATTTGTGCCATTTTTGATAAATCTCAGGATTATGGCGCTCGATCATGGCAACCAAAGTTTGAGGAGTTGCCCAAAAGAAGCGAGAAACAAATCCCCTCAAGTGTGGAAGCACCTAAAGTTGAATTGAAGCCACTTCCTAAGGGTTTGAAGCATGTTTTTCTCAGTTTAGGTGATATTTTTCCTGTTATTATCTCATCTGAATTATCTGAGTCTCACGGTGAGAAATTAATTCGGACCTTAAATGCACATAAATCAGCCTTAGGTTGGAGCATGGCTGATTTACAAGGAATTAGTCCCCTGATCTGTTCTCATAAGATAAATTTGGATGACGGACCTAGTCCTCATAGAGACCCTCAACGTAGGCTTAACCCCACTATGAAAGAAATAGTGAAGCATAAAGTGTTAAAACTATTAGATGCGGGAATTATATATCCCATAGCTGATAGTAAATAGGTAAGCCTTACACATGTCGTTCCTAAAAAGTCTGGTGTCACTGTGGTAAAGAATGACCTAGGAGAGTTAGTCCCTACAAAGCTTGTGACTGGGTGGCGACTGTGCATTGATTATAGAAAATTAAATGCTGCCACTCAGAAAGACCATTTCCCACTCCCCTTTATCGATCAAATTCTTAAGCGTGTAGCTGGTCATCCTTTTTACAGTTTCTTAGATGGTTATTCTGGTTATTATCAAATTGAAATTGCATTAGGAGACCAAGATAAAACCATTTTCACTTATCCTTTTGGCACTTATGCTTTTCGTAGAATGCCATTTGGGTTGTGTAATGCCCCTTCCACTTTTCAATGTTGCATGATGAGCATTTTTAATGACATTGTTGAAAATTGCATAGAGGTTTTTATGGATGACCTAACTGTTTTTGGATCTTCATTTGATGCATGCTTAATGAATTTAGAAAGTGTGTTGATTCATTGTGAGGAAAAAGAATTAGTCTTAAATTGGGAAAAACACCATTTCATGGTACTAACCGGTATTGTCTTAGGGCATATTGTTTCTTCTAAGGGGATAGAGGTTGATCAATCTAAGATTGAATTAATCTCTAAATTGGCCACACCTAATACAGTAAAGGATATAAGATCTTTCCTTGGTCATGCTGGTTTTTATAGGAGGTTCATACAAAACTTTTCCAATATATCTAGACCACTATGTGCCCTTCTAGTTAAAGATGTCTCGTTTGAGTGGACTCAAGCTTGTCAAGAAGCCTTTAAAATGCTGATTGGCAAGCTTACTCAGCACCTATAATGCAGTCACCTGATTGGACTTTACCCTTTGAAATCATGTGTGATGCTAGTGACTATGTTGTAGGTGCTGTTCTTGGACAGTGAAGAGAGGGAAAACCTTTTGTCATCTACTATGCTAGTAAAACCTTAAATAGTGTTAAAATGAACTACTTCACCACTGAAAAAGAATTACTAGTTGTAGTATTTGCTTTGGACAAGTTTCGTGCTATTGGTTCTCCTATTCTTATCTTCACTGATCATGCAGCCCTCAAGTACCTTCTTACAAAGAAGGATGTTAAGGCACGACTAATATGGTGGATTTTACTCTTGCAAGAATTTGACATCACCATCAAGGACAAGAAAGGAGTAGAGAACGTGGTGGCGGACCATCTCTCGAGGCTCACATTTGAAGACACCTCTGATGACATGCTAATCAAGGATGATGTTCCCGATGAGCATTTACTCTCTGTTACTTCTCTACCATGGTTTGCTCATATCGTAAATTATTTGGCTACCGGTGAGATACCAATGGATTGGAGCGCTTAAGACAAGAGGAAGTTCTTGAATGAGGTACGTAATTTTTATTGGGATGACCCTTGTCTTTTCAAGTACTGCCCTAACCAAATTTTAAGATGGTGCATCCCTAATGAAGAGATAGCCAGTGTCTTGGAATTTTGTCACTCTCAAGCTTGTGGAGGTCACTTTTCAATGAAAAAACCGCTGCAAAAATTTTGTAGTGTGATTTTATTGGCCTACCTTGTTTAAAGATGCAAACATCTATTATCACTCATGTGAAAAGTGTCAGAAGTTAGGAGCTATGTCTCGTCGTAATATGATGCCCTTAAACCCAATTTTTGTGATTTAAATATTTGATTGTTGGGGCATTGACTTTATGGGACCATTTCCTCGTTCTTTCGGATATCAATATATCATTGTGGCAATAGGTTGTATGTCGAAATGGGTAGAGGCAGCAGCTTGCCGAAGCAATGATAATAGAACGGTAATTAAATTCCTAAAAGAAAATGTGCTATCTCGATTTGGTACACCACGCGCTATAATTAGTGATCAAGGTACACATTTTTGCAACCGTTCCTTTGAAGCTTTGATGAGAAAATATGGGGTGTTACATAAGATTTCTACTACCTATCACCCTCAGACAAGTGGACAAGTAGAACTTGCAAATAGATAAATTAAACAAATTCTAGAAAAAGCAGTCAACCCAGATCGTAAGGATTGGTCTTTACGACTAGTTGATGCGCTTTGGGCTTACCGTACTTCTTTCAAAACCCCTTTAGGTATGTCACTTTATAAGCTTATTTTTGGAAAGCCTTGCCACTTACCTATGGAGCTCAAGTATCGAGCTTATTAGGCCATCAAGTCTTTCAATTTTGACATAAAAGAGGAGGGTAAGCTTAGAAAAAATCAGTTGACCGAGTTAGAGGAGTTAAGAAATGATGCTTATAAGAACTCGAAAATCTATAAAGCAAATATGAGAGTGTTTCATGACAAAAATATTTTGAGAAAACATTCAAGCCTAATGATCGGGTGTTCTTATACGATTCTAGACTCTATAAGAATCCAGGAACACTTCGGTTGAGGTGAACCGGTCCTTTTATAGTGAAAAATGTTTTTGCAAATAGGTTGTTGGAAATAGAGGATACTAGAGATGGTTAGATTTTTAAAGTAAATGGTCAACGCCTTAAAAACTTAATTTATAGGTAAGATCTAGAAGTGGAAGACATTTCACTTATGGATCCAATCTATTCACCTTAACCACACCATACAGGTATGTTTTTGTTTTTCTTTTGTTTTGTTTGTTTTGTTTAAGTTTATTTCAATCTCAATTTTTAGTTTTTTTAGTTTAATTTCATCTAATTTCTAACTTAAAGGTTATTTTTATTTTTGACTAATTTTATTTTTCTTATTTGGCAACAAACAAGTTTTTTTTACAAAAATCAGGTCCAGGTACAGTGTGCGTCGGGCCCTGGTGGACTCGCGCTGCACCGCCCAGCAACCCAACCAAGCCGCAGCGCCACCTGTAATCTACACAAACTGCCAACCCGTGATTTGCACATTTCTACACTTTCCTCTATATTTAAACTTTGAGAAACACAACACACTTCTCTCTCTCTCATCCTCTCTCTAAACCCTCACTTACCCATTCACTTTTACTCAAAATTTGTTGATTCTAACATCATTTCTTGGAGGATTTAGCACTAATATTACAGATTTTGTTGGAAATTTCTCCACAGAGTGTGGTTCTAAGAGAATTTTGGGTTCATCAAGAAAACTTCAAATTGGTGGGTACTCCTTCTTCTCTCCAAATTTGAGCATCAAGTAAGACCAATTTCTTCTCTTTGTTGTTTATTTGTGCTATTTGGGTGGTTAATTTTGAATTAGTTCCATTATTCTATAAATTTGATTCAAATGGCCCCTAAAACCAAGAGACCAAGGGGGAAACAACCTCAAGAGTATTATGGGAGCAAATTTGTTAGTTTTGAGGCTAGTGAGAGATATGTTAGGATGATGCACACTAGAAAACTCATTCCTGAGAGAGGATTCAATATCACAGAGAGGGGGAATCCAACCTTGTTTAGAATGATTATTGATAAGAATTGGGGTACATTTGCTAGACAACCATCTCATTCCCTCATAAATGTGGTTAGAGAATTCTATGCTAATGCAGAAGAACATAGAAATGGTAAGGTGAGGGTGAGAGGAAAACAATTTCTTTTAGCAGCACATCTATCAATAGATTCTATGGGCTACCTGACATAGAAAATAGTGAGTATAGTGCATATGCGTCTAATATTAATTATGAAGAGATTTACAATACTCTCTGTATTCCGAGCACTATATGGAAAATGACGGGTGATACCCCTATAACCTTGCCCGGTACTTCTCTGACTGTCAATGTTCGAGCTTGGCAACATTTTTTATGTCAAAGGTTGATGCCTGCTACCTATTATAGTGACCTTACTATTGAAAGAGTTGTTCTGATTTATGCCATTTTGATGGGCATAACTATTGATGTGGGCCAGATCATATTTAATTCTATCATACGCACTGTGCAATAAAAGCTTTGATTGTATTTTCCTTCTTTAATTACCCAATTATGAATCCAAGCCAGAGTCCAGTATAGTCCTGATGAGGACTCCCAGCAACCAAAGAAGCCCATCGATGATGGCATGCTCACTCTGATTAAAGCTTCAGGCCACCAGTTTTAGGAGAGAGAGTAGAGATTGCAGCCCCTCTTCCCCCTAGACATTTCACTATTGCAGAGCGCCTTGAGCGTTTAGAGATTTGTTTTGACGAGCATCAGAAATTCTTGCATGATAGATTTGATCGTCAAGAACGATTCTTGGCTAGGCAAGCTGATTATTAGGCGGGAGTATACTCTTCTTTTGGTCAGATGTACCAATACCTTGCCTCCGCTATTGGTTGCGACATGGATCACTTTCCCACTTTGCCACCCTATCTGGGTTCATCTTTTGATCCAACTCCAGAGGAAGGTGAAGAGAATGAAGAGGAGGATGAAGACATAGAAGATTAGTTTTGGGTTATATCTTGTTTGTCCCATTTTATTTTATTTTTTCTTATTATTATCAGATAACTGTACTAACATTTGTTGTGTCTTTCTTTTCTTTATTTTATTTTATCTTTCGTACTTTATTTTAGTTTTTCTTTATTTCCATTTCATGTGTTAATCTAACATACGGTGGGAATCTTAATGTTACACCGCAGTTGCTTTCTTTTTGTTTGTTTTATTCTATGTTATAGATCGAATTTTCAGCAAGAAGCTCGACATGCAGTTCAAATGGTGGTGCACAATTTTCAGCTTCTGTGCACTTTTGCTTACAAAGGGAGTTTCCTTTACCTTTTCTTTCACATTAAGGTCAATGCAATTTTTAAGTTGGGGGTGGAGGAAACATATTTCTTTTTTTCTATTGAACTACTTGGTGTCATTTTCCCTTTTTGTTTGTTTTTAGCATGCTTTGTGTTAAGCCTTAGAGTTAATTCACATGTCAATGATATGAGCTTAATTGAGATAGCATACAACATTTAGAAGAAGTTAAATCTTGCTTTGGTTTGAGAATAATTTAAGTGTCAATCTTCATTTGTTTTGAGACTCTAGTTTGCGGTAAGATTGCATGATTAGTCTAAAACATTTAGAGAAGTTTTATGTGTGATTTTTTTGTGAATACTTTTGCAGTCTTGAAAAGCTTTAGAACTTATTTGATAATCACTTGAGGCGAATGCCTTAGGATATGATGTAGGCCATTGTTGGACTATTTGAGCCTTTCAAACTTACCCTTGCTATATTCATCGCTAGTCACCTGTTTGAGCCTTTTATCAAAAAATAATTTGAGTCTTGTGTCTTTCGATAACCCATTTACTTACCTTCATGAGCCTAAAAATATTTTATACTTACCCTTATTTTGAAAGAACTTAGTTATACACATTTGTTGAGAAGCACTTGAGAGGAGTAAGGATGGAAATATGAAGAAAAAAAAATATTACTATCATAACCCAAGTACATTAAAGGAGATAAGTTAGGGGTTGTGGAAAAGAAAAGAAAAAAAAAAGAATGAAAAAGAAGGTGAATGGTCTTATGCCAAAATTATAAAAAAAAAAAAAAAAAGTGAACTATGGCAAAGAAAAAAAAGTGGTGATTTATTGAGAAAAATGCTCGATAAAAATGGTTGAAAGAGTTGGGCGTTTAAGTGAGGTTATCCAGTGCTTAAAGTAGGTTGTGTTTAAAATGAAGAGATTAAGTTCTTTTATTTGTTGAAACCTTTCCGTTCTTTCTTAACCTTTACCTTAGCCTAACGTTACAAGCTTATTAAAGACCTATTGATCCAAAGTAGTGTGATTTTTCTACAATAGTGGAGAGTGATTTGAAAAGTGAGCCTATGGAGCTTGTTTTTATTATTGATGTCACGCAAATTAAATATTTTAGAGGCCAAGACTTGTATTCATGAATGTTATGCATAAAATCATCCGAGTGTTCGGATTAATAGATTGTGGTAAGATGGATGTTAAGAGTCGATAACAATTTTAAGATTGATGTTTGGATTGCTTTTGGACTTGGGTGATATTTAATGATTCTATATGCTGTGTATTATGTACAATTTTTGAGATGTAAAGTGAATTACTCTTGGTTGAGCACTAACATTGCTTTACTTTGTTTGATTCCTACCATGGAATCCATTTCTTTTTGTCTTGTTATCGCTTGAATTGCTAAGGATTAGCAAAAAGCTAGTTGAGGGTTATGATGAGAGTCATAAAATGCATCGCAATAGTACTTATTTGTTAGCATTTTAGGGTTGATCAAGGTTTGAATTACACTTTTATACCTTAATAACTCTGAAGTGACATTCTTGGATCATTGACTTATTTCGGTGCATTTTCAGGTACTTTGAGTTCAAAAGAGATGGAAAGCTAACATAGCTTAAAGCACGATGGTTCGATGCACATTCGAGTGAGGACATGGTTGCAAAAGAACAAAATGAAGAGAAACCAAGTCTTAAAGTATGGGCGCTGCGGCCTGAAGAAGTCGAAGCCTCAGCCTCTAGAATCAAGCCCAAAAGAGCAAGGAGAGCATTAGCCAGAGCCTCAGCCTGGACTAGCCAAGGCCGCAGCGCCCAGAGCATGTGGCAGCATGTAATACCCGTATTTGTAACATAAGGGCTAAAAAGTAAATTAATAAATATGACATGAAATTAAAATAATATATTTACGCGAAGAATGTGGAATTGAATAAAATATTTCTTTTGAAAAAAAATTAATTAAATAAATAAAAGAACAATAAAAAGAAAAAAAAGAAAGAAAAAATAATAATAATAATCTGGGACGTGAACGTCCCAGAAGTTTGAAGAAGTAAGAAAATGTAAGAAAAAGACAAAAAAAAAAAGGAGATCAACAGAAAAGAAAAAAAATTTGTGTGGCTGCAGGTGCAATTTTATGCAAGCCTTCCATGTGTAAAAGTTGCCCTCCGGCACCACAATAACGTGGAAGACTTTGGGATGGGGGCCTGTAGATTTTTTTGTTAAAAATGCAACTTTGGTTTGTATATATATGTATTGCAAGTGTAAAAATTCTTAACCGATTTCATAGTTCCTTTAAATTACTCGTTTTTCTTAGACATTTGGGAATCTAAAGAAAAGTTGAAAGAGAAAAATTTTAAAGGGGTTTATTGTGGAATTTCATAGAGAGTCACGAATAGCTATCAGAAAAGCAGAAGGTAATAACATAGTGTTTATTTTTGAATTTTTAGGATTTCTGAAATTTCTCCGAATTCAAAATGGGAATTTTCAAAGGGTGTGGTTTACGAAGAAATGAAAAAATAATTAGAAATTGAATACAAATATTATGTCAGGTGTTGGCGGTCAACAACCAGGAGAAGTTTCGGAGAAGAACGAGAAAGGCAAGGAGGTGATCCACGGGTAGTTGTAAGTGCTACGTGGTGAGTTGGATTTACTTTAAGTAGTCGAATAAAAATCAAATATTTAGTGATAATATTAAAATAAATTATTAGCTTATGTTTTGGTGATAGATAAATATTTGGTTGATAGATATTATGTGAATATTTGATCGTAGAAAAATTATTATGTGAGAAGAAATATTATTAGAATATTGAGTTGATTTAATAATAATAGTGATAAGTGAAATTCTTGATGAGCTATGATTGATGCTTTGATACGAATTTTGAGGAGATGAATTTTGGTGGATCTTGACAAACTTTGATGGATGATTTGATGTGATTTAGGATAAAATTTAGTGGATCTTGATAAGTTTTAATGAATGATTTGATGTGATTTGGGATAAGAGGATTTTAGTGGAATTTTTTATATAATTTGAGAAAAATCAGGAAAATTAATTTAAATATTTTGAATTCATGTAGTGTTTATATCATTGTTCATGTGCACATGCATTTAATAATATAACTGAAAGAACCGGGAAGGGGCCGGTCAAATGGAACTACCGTGACAGCCAGTATATGCTGGAGATAAATTCCGTAACAGCCGGGATAAGCTGTAAAGAACCAGGAAGGGTCCGGTCTAAGATAATAATAACATGTCGACAGGTGGGAAGACGTTCCCATCATAATCATTCATGTATTGCATATGTTTTAATTATTGCTTGCATTATTGAAATGTTAATGTGTGGTGTATTAATTGTGAATTTAATTATAGATGGTTGAGTCTTACAGAAAGAGACAGTTATGGTGATAAGATTATTGAAATGCTGAGGTGTAGTGTATTATTGTGAATATAATTAATGATGGTTGAGTCTCACAGAAAGAGACAGTTATGCTGATAAGATTATTGAAATGCTGAGGGTTGTGTATTATTGTGAATATAATTAATGATGGTTGAGTCTCACTGAAAGAGACAATTATGGTGATAAGATTATTGAAATGCTGAGGATTGTGTATTATTGTGAATATAATTAATGATGGTTGCGTCTCACTGAAAGAGACAATTATGGTGATAAGATTTTTGAAATGCTGAGGTGTTGTATATTATTGTGAATATAATTATAGATGGATGAGTCTCACAGAGAGACAGTTATAGTGATAAGGACAATCTAGATGGTAGACTTTATGATGTGAACCTCATTACGAGGTAATTATGAGATAATTGATGATCTTGAGGTGATCCAATAAATAAGAGGAAGAGATTGATGGAGAATGGATATTATGACATGTGTATTGATAGTAGAGTGCTAGCATCAAGTGTATGAGATACAAATTGTTTTAAATATTAAAACAATATTATACAAATGAGTACTTTCAGTAAATTTAATTCACTAGGCTTATGAAGCTCACTCCTCATTGTACAATGATTTCAGGTAGCTGACAAGATAATTAGTCTGGTAGGTTGAAAGTCAGACGAAATCATTTTCTGTAAGCCACGTACGTGTCAGCAACCTCAGACAATCGAGAAAAAGACTTATAAAAAAATTTATTGTGAAGATTCATGCATTTTAAGTGTGATATATATATATATGTTTACGTTAAAGATCAAAGTGATGTAACTCCCCTGTTGAGGGTTGAGGATTAAATTAAAAAATTTTGTTAGTATTATATTTATTGTTGCATATATGTGTCGTGCTGGGATTCTCAAAATGTGATGACACCGTTTCAGGGGTGGTCAACCTGGGATGGGTCATTACAATTTTGGTATCATAGCATTAGGTTTTATGATTCTGTAGACTGCATGAAAAGAAAGAAAGTGAAAGATTAAAATAATTTATATTTTAATGAACAGACTGAGGATGACACGTGGACGTGCTAGAGCTAGAATTAGAATTGTTGATTTGAGAAGGCGTGGTAAACCCCCAATATTTTTGACAAATTGAGGTTGAGTCTGAATCTGTGGTTCCTAGAAAGGAACATGTTAACAATAAAATTGATATTGGTAAAGGTATGAGAGAATCTGAAGTTGAAAGAGATGAGCTAAGATAAGCTCTTACACATGCTCTTGAGAAATAAAGGTAACAGATGATATAGTTGGCAGCCTATAGTATAGACTTGATGAACAGGCTAGAGCAGTGCCTAAGATTGCTAGAAATCCAGAAATGGTAAAGGTTCAAAAGTGGAAAAGTGAGTTTATGCATGAGATGCAGGGAGATTGTTAAGTCGAATGCCTTGTTGTTTAAAGGATCTAGGAATCATTTTCAGCTTGAGTTTTGGGAGAAATGTGTAGAAAGATTATTTGGTACTTGTACCAGTAACTAATAGGCAGATGGGTGCCTTTGCTTCGTTTGAATTAGAAGGAGAAAATTTAGAATGATGAGAGAATACTCTTCCCTGGGTAAGTACAGATATTGATAAACCTTTAACCTGGAATAGGTTTAAGGAGGTTTTTCTTGATAAATACATTTCTTATACCTCTAGAGCCCAACAAGATAGAGATTTTATTTATTTGGGAAAATGTGTTGATTGTGGCTTAGTATGATAGCAGATGTGTGGTCTTATCAAATGGTTGTACCAGAAATGGTAGACCTAGAGGAGAAGAAGTATAAGAGGTTCAATAATGAACTATATTTTAAGATTGATCAAAAACTATCTTACATAAGGCTTATGAATTATGTCAGATTAGTGGATATAACACTTCATATTGGGAAGGATGTGATGGAAATCAGAGGTAGGAGGAATCAACGGAAGAGGTCTAGATTTGAGGAACCCAGAGGTGATACCAGTATGAGTGTGCACAGTGGGAGACCGCTCAAGAGAAGCGTTCCTTGTCACAGGGAACCGAACTACAGTGTCAGAGGCAAGCAGGATCTGTTGCTTCTATAGCTCAGAGTAATATCGATAGAACCCTTAGATTTGAAAGATAGGTTAAGGGAACTAAAAATTATGGGAAATATAGGAGTGTACTCCTTAGAGGATGTGATAATGTGATAAAAATATTAGAACATGTTATAGATGTAATCCGATAAGATATTTATCCCATAATTGTTCTAATTTGAGGTGTTTGGTATATAGAGAATGTAGATATATCAATGTTGGCTGATCTTGATGCAACCCCTTCTTTTGCATCCAGTATTCATATGAAGTTTATTGAAGTATGTATTAGTCATTGGATACAAAATATTTTTGTTAAAGTTACCACTAGAGATAAAGTGATAATAATGAATGCTTACAAGGGTTGTGTGATTCATATTAGTGATAGAAAAATCTAAAGCTGATTATTACTTTTAAATATAATAGATCTTCATTCGATTTTGGGATAGAATTGGTTGTCGATGTATTACTATTAGGTTGATTATTCCAGAAAGAAGGTAGTGTTCAATATACGAACATGAGGAGTGTAACTTTCAGGGAGAACATAAGATACTCTAGAGATGGTTGAAAAAGGGTTGTGAAGAGTATTTGGCATATATAATAGATTCTAGAAAGGAAAATAGGAAGTCAGAAGAAATCTTGGTTGTGGAAGATTTTCATGATGTGTTTCGTGATGAGTTGTCTAGATTGCCTCCGAGTAGGAAGATTTAATTCTCTATTGATATGATACCAGGTTCATCACATATATCTATAGCGCTCTACAGGATGGCACTCACTGAGTTGAGAGAATTGAAAGTGCAACTTCAAGAGTTGTTAGATAAATAACTTATTCGATTTAGTGTATCATCATGAGGAGCCTATGTAGTGTTTGTGAAGAAGGAAGATGAAACGATAAAAGTGTGTATAGACCTACAAATAGTTGAATAAGAGCAAATATCTTTTACTCAGGATAAATTAATTTTTGAGCAGTTGCAAGGAGTGAGAGTGTTTTTAAGATAAACCTGAGAGCAGGTTATCACCAATTGAGGATAGAGAAGGGAGAAGTGCCTAAGACTGCTTTTAGGACACGTTATGGTCGTAAGCTTTTTGTGATGTCATTTGGATTAACTAATATTTCAGAAACATTCATGGACTTGATAAATAGAGTGTTTAAACTATATCTTAACAAGTTTATGGTTGTATTTGACTTTCCGATATAATTTAAAAAGGAAGAATAACATGTGAAATATTAGACAGTGTGTTGGAGATTTTGAGGAGAGAGAAATTATATACAAAGTTCTCTAAGTGTGAGTATTGGCTGAATGAAATAACTTTCTTGGAGCATGTAATATCGAGAAATGGTATAATAGTTGATCTACAAAAGGTAGATGCAATGTTACGTTGTGAAAGACCAACTAATATGATTGAAATTAGAATCTTCTTGGGGTTAACTGGTTATTATAAAAGATTCTTTCAGATTTTTTCTATTGTTATAATACTGTTCAATAGACTAAACTGAAAAGAAAAAAAAATGTAAGATTGGTATGGTAAAGAAAGTGTGAGAATTTTTTTTCAATTAATAAAGGAGACTACAGCTCCAGTATTGGTGTTTCCTTCTGGTAATGAAGGATTTGTGGTTTATAGTAATGCATCACATCAATGATTGGAATATGTGTAACACAGGAAAGCTGTGGCCCATGCTTTTAGGTAATTGAGAAATCATGAGGGAAATTACTCTACCCATAGTTTAGTGTTGGCTGCCATAGTGATTAACTTAAAGATTTGAGACATCATTTGTATGGAGTCACTTGTGAGATATTAATGGGTTATAAAAGTTCAACATACTTACCTACCCAGAAAGAGTTGAAATTGAGGCAAAGATGGTGCATGAAGTGATTAGTAATTATGATTGTAAAATTCACTATCATCTAGAAAATGCGAAGATGATAGCTGATACATTAAGTAGAAAGTCTACAAGAAGGTTAACTGCTATTAGGAGTACTGATGTGAAATTGATGATAGATTTAAAAGAGATAAGAATGAAATTGAATATCAGTGATAGAAGATCATGGTTAACGAATATGGTTGTACAGTCATCCATAGTACAATGCTTTAGAGATGCAAAGTAGAGATGAAGATATAGAAAAGATTAAGCATTGAGTGCTTACTAGAAAGCAATATGAGTTCAAAATTTGAAGTGAAGGTATTTTGGTATCGGAACATGGAATGCGAAGTTGAGAAATGAGATAATGAGAGAGACACATGATGAAGTAGATTCGATGCAACCAAGTAACAATAAGATGTATAGATGATTGAGACAAAATTTCTGGTGGTCAGGATTGAAGTAGGATATAGTTGAGATTATGAAGTTGTATGGAGCACCATGGATCATACTGTTAAAGAGAGGTGTTGTATCTACACCTTTGGTTTTTTTGAGACTTTCAGAACACCACGGGTACACAGTTGTAATTTAATAAAAATTTTCACGCTCAGACTGGATTTTTAGAGTACTAGAAGATATGTTAAGGACAAATGTGATCAATTTCTCAGTAAGCTGGGATGCTTACATGCCATCGATTGAAGTTGCTTATAATAATCAGTATCAAATTAGTATTGGGATGACACCGATTGAGACATTGTATGGTCGAAGGTGTAGAATTCCTATATGATTGGAAGAAATGTGAGAGAAATATATCTGGTTCATCAATTATTTGAGTTAACAATTGAAGGGATCAAATTAGTTAGAGAGAACCATAAAACAGCACAGAGTAGATTGAATAGCTATGCTAATACTAAGAGAAGATCTTTTAAATTTCAAGTAGGTAATTGGGTGTAATAAAAAATATCTCCACAAAAATGTATGTTGAGCATTAAAAAGAAAGGAAAGTTGAATCCGAGGTATGTGGGGCCCTATGAAGTGATTTAGAGAATTGAGCCAGTAGCATATTGATTGGATTTGGCTCCAGAATTAAAGAAATTACATAATGTATTTCACGTGTCACTGCTGAGAAAGTACTTACGCGATGAATCTCATAGTATCTCGAATCAGGCAATAGAATTTCAGGAAGATTTGACTTTCATGCAAGTACCAGTCAAAATCCAAGATAAAAAGGATCAAGTCTTGCGCTTCCCTTGATTCAAGTATTATGGCAGAATAAAGATGTCGAAGAAGTCATGTGGGAACATAAAATAAGAAAGAGGAAAGATTACCCCCAACTCTTTTCTTGATTTTAGGTAAGAAAATTTCGAGGACAAAATTTTTGTAGGGTGGGTAGAATTGTAATACCCGTATTTGTAAAATAAGGGCAAAAAGTAAATTAATAAATATGACATGAAATTAAAATAATATATTTGCGTGAAGGATGTGGAATTGAATAAAATATTTCTTTTGAAAAAAAATTAATTAAATTAAAAAAATGAACTGTAAAAAGAAAAAGAAAGAAAAAAAGAAAAAAATGATAATAATAATCTGGGACGTGAACGTCCCAGAAGTTTGAAGAAGTAAGAAAATGTAAGAAAGACAAAAAAAGGAGATCAAAAGAAAATAAAAAAAAATTACGTGGCAGCAGGTGCAATTTTATGCAAGCCTTCTATGTGTAAAAGTTGCCCTCCGACACCACAATAACATGGAAGACTTTGGGATGGGGGCCTTCAGATTTTTTGTTAAAAAAGTAACTTTGGTTTGTATATATATGTATTGCAAGTGTAAAAATTCTTAACCGATTTCATAATTCCTTTAAATTACTCGTTTTCCTTAGAAATTTAGGAATCTAAAGAAAAGTTGAAAGAGAAGAATTTTAAAAAAGTTTACTGCGGAATTTCATAGAGAGTCATGAATAACTATCAGAAAAGCAGAAGGTAATAACATAGTGTTTATTTTTGAATTTTTAGCATTTCTGAAATTTCTCCAAATTCAAAGTGGGAATTTTCAAAGGATGTGGTTTACGAAGAAATAATTAGAAATTGAATACAAATATTATATCAGGTGTTAGCAGTCAGCAACTGAGAGAAGTTTCGGAGAAGAACGAGAAAGGCAAGGAGGTGATCCACGGGTAGCTGTAAGTGCTACGTGGTGAGTTGGATTTACTTTAAGTAGTCGAATAAAAATTAAATATTTAGCGATAATATTAAAATAAATTATTAGCTTATGTTTTGGTGATAGATAAATATTTGGTTGATAGATATGATGTGAATATTTGACCGTAGAAAAATTATTATGTGAGAAGAAATATTATTAGAATATTAGGTTGATTTAATAATAATAGTGATAAGTGAAATTCTTGATGAGCTATGGTTGATGTTTTGATACGAATTTTGAGGAGATAAATTTTGGTGGATCTTGACAAACTTTGATGAATGATTTGATGTGATTTGAGATGAAATTTAGTGGATCTTGATAAGTTTTAATGGATGATTTGATGTGATTTGGGATAAGAGGATTTTAGTGGAATTTTTTTATATAATTTGAGAAAAATCAAGAAAGTTAATTTAAATATTTTGAATTCATGTGGTGTTTATATCATTGTTCATGTGCATATGTATTTAATATTATAACAGAAAGAACCGGGAAGGGGCCGGTCAAACGAAACAACCGTGACAGCCAGTATATGCTGGAGATAAATTCTGTGATAGTCGGGATAAGTTGTAAAGAACCGAGAAAGGGCCGGTCAAAGTTAATAATAACCTGTCAACATGTTGGAAGACGTTCCCATCATAATCATTCATATTTTACATATGTTTTAATTATTGCTTGCATTATTGAAATGCTTATGTGTGGTGTATTAATTGTGAATTTAATTATAGATGGTTGAGTCTCATAGAAAGAGACAGTTATGGTGATAAGATTATTGAAATGCTGAGGTGTGGTGTATTATTGTGAATATAATTAATGATGGTTGAGTCTCACTGAAAGAGACAGTTATGGTGATAAGATTATTGAAATGCTGAGGTGTGGTGTATTATTGTGAATATAATTCATGATGGTTGAGTCTCACTGAAAGAGACAGTTATGGTTATAAGATTATTGAAATACTGAGGATTGTGTATTATTGTGAATATAATTAATGATGGATGAGTCTCATTGAAAGAGGCAATTATGGTGATAAAATTTTTGAAATGCTGAGGTGTTGTGTATTATTGTGAATATAATTATAGATGGATGAGTCTCACAGAGAGACAGTTATGGTGATAAGAACAATCTAGATGGTAGACTTTATGATGTGGACCTCATTACAAGGTAATTATGAGATAATTGATGATCTTGAGGTGATCTAATCACCCTCTCACAGATAAGACCTCATTTGACGAGTTTTCTGTACCATGTTGCCTTATCTCCTCAGACAATAAGGCTACCACGACATTCTCAAAGGACAAATCAGTCGTACGACTACCAATCACAACTATCAAGTTATCCCACGAATCAGTCAACGAACAAAGCAGTGTAATAACCTTATCTTCATCCATTATATCAACACTGATAGATCATAACTGACCTATCAAAGTGTTGAACTCATGTAGATGAATATAGAAAGAATCACCCTCAGTCATCCGAAGGTTGTTCAACTTCTTTCGTAGAAATAATTTGTTTACTATAGATTTACTCTGATAAAGGCTTTCCAATTTTTTTCAGATATTATTCGCAGTCTTCTCTCTAGAATCGTTTATCAAGATAGAATCGGCCAAGCACAACCGAATCAGACTTCATGCATTTCGATCGAGCTTCTCCCACTCTATGATGGCCGCTGAAGATGATGCCAAAACCACCACCGGCGACGTCGCCTTTGCCGTGGACGTTGCCTTCATGATCATCGTACTCTTTGGCATTTCATCGACTATCACTGTCCATGAGTAGATTCTCTATCTTCAGTTTCCACAACTTGAAGTTATTTCCTCTGAACTTCTCGATTTCAATCTGTGATCTAATCGATATCTTTGATCGTTAATCCTCTAACACAAAGCTCTGATACCAATTGAACGATTCGAGACCTGTCAATCACACGAATTATAAACAGAAAGAAAACAATACCTGATTTACCCAGGTTCACCCTAAAATAGGGCTACGTCCTGTCAGAAGTTTCACTATTATCAACCTCACAAATCTCTCGTTACAATGTGTGCTCAGTACATAGAGAGTATTTATAAGCAACTTAAGACGCCCTAATTAAGGTTTCCGCCCTGTTGCAAAACCACGGCTATTCATGGACCCAAGCCCAAAACACTAAGCAAAAAACCATACCCAACTCATATATAGGGCTAAGCAAAAAATCTAACCCCCGCGGGACCCCGTGATAGTCGAGGGTTCTACAGATCTGAACCCGTTAAGGTATACACCAACTCTAACAAGCTAGTGGGGAGCAACTCCCTCTTGACGTTAAACCCAACCCTTAATGGTTGTCAAATATCGAGTTGAAATCTCAATTTTAGAAAACTATGGCAACACGATTCCTCTTCATGAGTGAGATCAGCTTAAACAAATCTTCAAACAACCCATAAATCTATCATTTTCAATATTAATGAGATTTAGAGGCAAACCATGTAGGTACTTGGATCCAAAAGAATGTAGTGTGAAAATCAATATCCTCAAAGGACTAATCTGGTTGCCATTCTTTTAAGATAAGATGGTGACCTCGGATCGACCAAGGAGTTTTTTCCTCTATCCTTCGCACTTGAAATGAAGTAGGAATGTGTTACGTCTGACTTCTTGCACCTCCATTTCTTCCTTAGGATTCTAGGCTCGTTCAAGGATTGGTCTTGTTTGGTCCAGCTTGACAACTCCATCAGTCCAAATTTTTCCAGCCAAAATGAGAAAGGTTTGCGTTTCTGTATCAACTGGAGAATTTCTCTGCTAAAGCTTATCTAAAGCCAATATTTTAAATTAATTCGAAATTTTATTAGTAATTTTAAAAAAATATATTGATAACATTATTATTTTATTCAATACTTATACTAATATTATTAATAATTTTTTTAAAATTATTAATAAAGTTTTGAAGTGATTTAGTCGTAGATTCGATTTAACCAAAAAATTTTGCATACTCTGTAAGTTCACAAGAGTGTTCTCAACACAGAAGAGCTTAAGCTCTTGATATTAGTTCCTCAATTTCGTCAAATTGTTCTGACATAATGATGGGTAAAGGTATATCCCTTTTTGAAAAAATTGAAAACAAGATTCATATGTGAAGTAAAATCGGCAAGTGGGGGCCACCAAAGTCATCAATAGCTAGGAACAAACGAGAGTTAAGGGGAAATTATAAGCAAAATTTATTGGTTCGGATATAAAATCAAATAGTTTAAAATTTATTAATTATAAAATTTAATATTATTAGCAAAAATTTTAAAATTATTAATAAATTTTTTAATTAATTTAAACTATTAAATTTAAACCTAAATCAACGAAAAAATCCTCAATCCTAAGAGGAGGAAATGTAGGTGCAAGAGGAAAGATTGGTTGTTGGTCAGTAGAGTCATAAATTTAAGGTAGCAAAGTCTAGCTGGACTAGCAAACAAAATTGAAACCCAACCCCACATACAGAGACAACATACTTTCACAAAAGCTCTTTAGTCATTATTCTGGTTTAGTATTGATCTCTTTTCTTACTTATATATTAAAAGAAATGGTTTATAAAGTATTGTTTGATTATGAAGTTTTTTTAAGTACGAAAAGATGAATTGAACCCACTCAAATATTTTAAATAAAAAATTTAAAAATAATCATTATAACAAAAAATTAGAGTCGGTTTTAAAAAAATTGAGTTTCCTTAAATCATTAAACCAAAATGTTGCAGTCGGTTTAAATATAATTTAATGAGATCTAAATGAAAATTTAAATTATCCTTCCCTTTTGATTGATTAGCCTTATGCATGGTGTCCAAATGGTCTCCCCACAAGATCAGCTTTTAGTTAAAATTAATGTTGCTTTGTGTTCGTTTCTTGTTAATTTTTAGTAGCCGTCCTTACCGAAGTTGCTTGAAATTCCACCTACTCGTCATTGTAATATCTTCAATGGTGGCATGTTGTATTTCCTTTAGTTTCATGTTCCACGCCTTTTAAGTTAAAAAATAAAGAAAAAATATATATATCAAATGATTTTTTCGTGGCTACAATAGAAAAGGACTTTAATTTGTTGGGTCATTACTAATTACATTTATTTATTTTCGTATAAATATTTACTAAATTTTACCCTATCAAACGTACCATTTAAAAAATATTTTATTAAGAATAATTTTGAAAAGTAAGTTAAAATTTTCAAATTTGATATATTTCCTTAATATTTGTCAGTCAAAGCAGTAAAAATTTAAATATTTTTATTTTAGTTATTTATTTTGATCACCCGGATCAAATAGGTGATAAAAATTATCGTTCATTTATTACAGTGTCAAATAGTGATTTAAAAAAAATTAAAACGATAATTTATCAACCAAACTTTAATATATGTCACTTAATTACTAGTCCATTGATCCGGTTGTTACAAATGTACAAGGACTACAATCCTCTCTTTTTAAGAATTGAAATGAAAGTCAAGTTTATAGTGAAATTGAATGCCACATAAATAAATTTAAATTTGAATATTTTATATTTAATAATGTGACATTCATTTTCATCATAAACTTAATTTTATTTTAATTTTCAAACAAAGAGAATCATTATTCGATTTCCAAATTGTGGCTAGTTTGGTGTTTCTCAAAGATGCTCTGTTTATAAGAAAGAAAAAAAAAATTACCCTAGCTAGGCATATGTAAATTTATTGTATTTTTCTTTATAAAAAAAAAAAAAAATCTTTGATGCTTATGGATATAAAAACTTCATGCAACCATACCTTATTCCTCTGTCTTAACAAGTAGCATAACCCTTTAGTCTCTCTCTCTCTCTCTCTCTCTTTCAATCAAAATGGAAAATAAAGTTACGGAGCCGCTTCTCTTGCCAAGAGAAGAGGACCAAGCACAAGACCAATTACGGTCACTTGTCACAGCAAGAAGCGCTTCTTTCCCCTCCATCACCTTCATCCCTGGTGCCGCCGATATCCCTCCGATCACCAGCATCCGTGATTTCTTCAGAGAATTCGCTACCGAATCCAAGAAGCTATGGTACCTCGCCGGCCCCGCCATCTTCACCACCGTCTGCCAATACTCCCTCGGTGCCATTACCCAAGTTTTCGCCGGCCACGTCAGCACCCTCTCCCTCGCTGCCGTCTCGGTCGAAAACTCCGTCATAGCCGGTTTCTCCTTCGGTCTCCTGGTGCGCATATATATATATATATATATATATATATATATATATATATATATATTTTGATCTTACACGTTTCAAAGATTTAAAAAGGATAATTATATTGAAAGATGTTGAATTATTATTTTCAAACACTTCGAATTTTGAGCTATCAATTTAACATTGACGATTTATTACGTGTCAGATTTATTTTAGTTTAAAGGTAATTCGTGTCAAATTGATCAAAAACAATAATTTAAGGATCTCTTATACAATCATTGTTATTTTTATTTTATTTTATTTTATTTAATTTGTTGAGAATATGCTCTATCAATATCTAAAAAGCAGACTGATAGAAACTAAAAAAAAAAAAAAAACTAAAAACATTTTGATTGATTGAATGGTCAGCTTGGAACGGGGAGCGCGCTTGAGACTCTGTGTGGGCAAGCATTTGGAGCAGGGCAGATTGATATGTTAGGAACTTACATGCAAAGATCATGGGTTATCCTTAACACAACAGCTATTATCCTCAGTTTGCTTTATATATTTGCAGCTCAATTTTTGAAGCTAATAGGCCAAACAGCGAGTATATCAAAGGCAGCAGGGCTACTATCCATATGGATGATACCGCAATTATTCGCTTACGCAGTGAACTTCCCTATATCGAAATTCTTGCAGGCACAGAGCAAGATCATGGTGATGGCTGTGATTGCAGCTGTGGCGTTGATTTTGCATACTTTTTTCAGTTGGTTGTTTATGTTGAAACTTGGGTGGGGTCTGGTGGGTGCAGCCGTGGTGTTAAATGCGTCTTGGTGGTTCATAGACTTGGCTCAGTTGGGTTACATCTTCAGTGGGACTTGTGGGCGAGCTTGGTCTGGGTTCTCATGGAAGGCTTTTCAAAATTTGTGGGGATTTGTTAGATTATCTCTTGCATCAGCTGTGATGCTCTGGTGAGATATTAAGTCGAGTAGTTTTCAAAAGTCGCCTAATATAATACTTTTATTATTTTGTTTAATTCGACAATGATTTTTTAATACTCAAAATTTGACAATTAATTTTAAAATTACACATATTTAAACGTGAAATACTTAATGTGATCGAATCTAAAATTATTGTTTTAAATTTGTTCGAAATAAATTTTTTTATTAATAATATCATTTTTTGAATTTTACATTTTTATTGATATTATTAATAAAATTTATTAAATTATCAATAAAATTTTAAACGGATTTAAAATATTAATTTTAGATCCAATCTAATAAAATATTTTTAAATTTAAACACATCACTTTCTTGGTTATTCATTGCAATAACTTTTAAGAGAAATAAGAAAATACTAATAAAACTTCTACATCTTTATTAGTCATTTTCTGAATGCTAAAATGGGGTAAGTGGTTAACAACTTAACAGATCTATCAGCCTCCCTGTTTAATTCACTTGTCATGTTTAATTAAAAAAAATATCTTTTCATGTGGGTCACGTGATTATACAAAATTTTTTATTGTATTTGGATTCATAAAAAATATGTATGTATTTACTTTATTACAATAAAAATAAAATATTTTTTATTATACTATTTAATAATTAAATTTAGACAAAATCTTCACCGTCTACCCGTGAATAAATAAATGTTTCCAGTCGGGCGATTTCTGTCGGTGAGTCCTATCTTGTATGTTTTGCACGTTATATTTTGTCTATTGTTAGTAAAAGGCTTTAAATTATTACCGTAATTTTTTTTTTAAAGAAAAAAACAGTGCTGTAATTTACCAATATAATAATGTTACTACTGTACCAAAAGTTACGCTCCACGTTTAATTTTCAGTTTCAAATATTTGTGCAGCTTGGAGGTATGGTATTTTATGGCGTTAATTCTCTTTGCGGGATATTTGAAGAACGCAGAAGTTTCGGTCGATGCCCTGTCCATATGGTGAGTTTTTTTTTTTTTTAAATAAAAATAAAAAATTTCATGCTTTCTTACACTGAATTCTAAAGAAATGTTCTCAAAAGAAGATAAAAGATTTTAGATAAACTTTGTTTTATTATTCGCAAAACAACCTGTTGCGGTTGTGGAGGCGGCGTCGAACCTTGAGTCGAGTTTGGGTTTTTGAACCTTTGACTAAGTGTGTTTACAGTATATTGTATATCTGGTCGTGTGACAGTAAGATATAAAAGACGTCCCACCAGTCGATGATAGAGTGTCGGATCAGGGAGAGGAGTACCATCCTCTAGTCGTAAACGAAGATGTTGTTCCATAGGAAAATCAGATGGTCGAGAACCAGTCATACCAGAATCAGATAAGATGCCAAAGGTATATTTTCTTTAACATAGGAAAATTCCTTGTTTAGATCGAGACACTTCAATACCTAAAAAATATCGAAGATCGCCAAGATCTTTTACGGTAAAAGATTGAGTGAGAAATTGTTTGATCTCAATGATGACATCATCATTATTGCTAGTGACAATAATAGAAGTCTGATCATGAATATATGTAAAAAGACTATAGTCTGCAACAGATTGTCGAAAACCTCGATGAATAAGAGTGGTTGAGAATTTAGAAAACCATTGACGAGAAGCTTGTTTGAGACCATAGATGGATTTATTTAATTTGCATACGAGTCTCCCCTTTACGAGAGAAACCGGGAGGAAGTTTCATATAAACTTCTTCATTGAGATCTCCTTGGAGAAATGCATTGTTGACATCGAGTTGATGTAGAGACCAATTTTTAATGGCAGCAATGGAGAGAAAGAGACGAACAGTAACTAGTTTGGCCACAGGTGTGAAGGTATCATGATAGTCGATTCCTTCAACTTGAGTATAACCTTTGGCAGCTAAACGAGCTTTATATCTCTCAATTGACCCATCATATCGATATTTAATTTTGTAGACCCATTTACAACCAATGGGTGATGTTCCCTTGGGAAGTGAGCATAAAGACCAAGTATTATTTGATTCAAGGGCCTGAATTTCTTTGGCCATGGCATCGCGCCATTCACCAGATTTCTTGGTTTGAGAATAAGAGCGTGGTTCTTGATGTTCAATAATATTTGTTAGAAAAGCACGATGAGAATGGCTTAGATGGGACAAAGAAAAATAATTGGCTGGTGGAAAATCAGTTGAAAGTGAAATATGGTTACAAATATAATCTTTGAGATGACCTGGTCGACGACGAATTCGTTGAGAATGATTATTTATTATAGAACCAGGTGCAATTGGAGGAGAAGGATTAGAATGAGTGTCCTCGGAAATAGGTGGAGAGTTGGGTGAATTATCAAGCTGAGGACTAGGTGCCACTGAAGGAGAATTATTAGAGGGAGTATCCATAGAAATTGGTGGAGAATTAGGTGTGTCATCAAGTGGTGAATCATTGGAATAATCAACTAGATTATGAGGGATAGAATCACTAGAAGAAATATTAGTGGGAACAATCGGTGGTGTAGTGTAGTCAAACGTTCCATCATCATTAATTGAAGTAATAGTAATTGAATTTTTTAATGATGGAGATCGAAGATCGCGATATGGAAAAATTGACTCATGAAATATAACGTCACGAGAAACATAGATTTGATGAGTTTTGCAATCATATATGCGATATCCTTTTTGACCGTATGGATAACCAATAAAAATACCGGGTTTGGCTCGCTCATCAAACTTATGTTGAATATTCATATTTTTAGCAAAACATAAGCACCCGAAAATTTGAAGAGACGAGTACGAAGGAACAGTTCCAAGTAAAACTTGATAAGGTGATTTATATTTGAGGATCGGAGTTGGAAGTTTGTTAATAAGAAAGGCGGCAGTGAGAATACATTCACCCCAAAAAGAAAGAGGCAAGTTTGCTTGAAATCGTAGAGCTCTAGCAACATCAAGGAGATGTCGATGCGTACGTTCTACAACGCCATTTTGTTGGGGGGTCGTAATGCAACTACGTTGGTGAATTATACCATTTTCATGAAACCATGTTTGAATTTGTTTAGAAAGAAATTCAGTACCATTGTCTAAATGAATGGTTTGAAGTTGAGGAAGAAAAATCTTCCTATTACCAGAGTTGATACGAGAAATTTTCGTGTTGAATTGACGACTGATTTGAGTAAAAAAATGAATTAACATGTTGAAAGTTTCATAATTATGTTTCATTAAATAAATCCAAGTACACCTTGAATAATCATCAACAATAGTTAAAAAGAAACGTGATCCATTTTTGGATGGGATAGAAAAAGGACCCCAAATGTCAACATGAATTAATTCAAGGGCGGCAGTGAGAATACATTCACCCCAAAAAGAAATAGGCAAGTTTGCTTGAAATCGTAGAGCTCTAGCAACATCAAGGAGATGTCGATGCTTATGTTCTACAACGCCATTTTGTTGGGGGATCGTAATGCAACTACGTTGGTGAATTATACAATTTTCATGAAACCATGTTTGAATTTGTTTAGAAAGAAATTCAGTACCATTGTCTAAATGAATGGTTTGAAGTTGAGGAAGAAAAATCTTCCCATTACCAGAGTTGATACGAGAAATTTTCGTGTTGAATTGACAATTGATTTGAGTAAAAAAATGAATTAACATGTTGAAAGTTTCAGATTTATGTTTCATTAAATAAATCCAAGTACACCTTGAATAATCATCAACAATAGTTAAAAAGAAACATGATCCATTTTTGGATGGGATAGAAAAAGGACCCCAAATGTCAACATGAATTAATTCAAAACAATGAGAAGAACAAGATGACCTTTGAGGAAAAGAAAGACGTGGCTGTTTAGCACGCGGACATACATCACAAACAAAATCTTTATTCGCAATAATAATGGGAAAATGCTTAACAATGAAATCAAAAGACCTAGATGGATGACCAAGGCGAGAATGCCATAGGTCAAATTTATTACAATGCTTGAAAGAAAAAGCTGAATTAAAAACTAAATCTGCATCTAGGTAAAAAAGACCATTTCGAGCACTACCCCGACTAATCTTCTTCTTCGTTGCTCGGTCCTGAAATATACATTCAGAAGATGAAAAGAATACATCACAATTTGTTGAATTGGTTAATTGTGAAATAGATAACAAATTGAATTTGAAAGATAGAATGTGAAAAACATTAGTGAGAATAAGTGATGGTGAACAATGAATTGTGCCTATGTGTGTCACAGGCGCATGAGAACCATCAGGTAATTGAACTGCCATGCTTTTATGAACAGTAGAATATGAAGAAAAAAAATGAAAGAGATGTACATATATGATTAGAAGCACCTGAATCAATAATCCAACAAGAGGATAAACAAGTGAGAATTGTACCTGCCAAATGGACTGATGATCCACCAGATTCC
Organism: Bretschneidera sinensis; assembly: GCA_023935145.1. NCBI lineage: Eukaryota > Viridiplantae > Streptophyta > Magnoliopsida > Brassicales > Akaniaceae > Bretschneidera > Bretschneidera sinensis. The sequence continues at coordinate 64,083,138 of CM043705.1, forward strand.
TCTTTGGATAAAAGTGCAAGAAGCTTGTTGTATTGTTCAGATGTTAATTGATTAGTAGCGGAAGTGAATGGAGGTGGCCCTGATTTCTTCACCTGCGTATTTGGAAAGCCATGAATCTGGTAGCATGTGGCAAGAGTATGACCATGCTTGTTACAATGTTCATAAAAAGGACGTTGACGCTTTCCCAATGGTCGAGAAAGTGGTTTAAATGCCTGAAACGCTGTCAAATCAATGGTAGGAGTTGTTCGAATATTAATCTCTTGTTGTTTTTCTTCTTGACATACCAAATTATGGATACACTGAATTGAAGGGAACGGCTCCATCAAGAGAATTTAACTGCGAATTGCTGAAAAATGATCATGGAGTCCTTGAAGAAACTCCATGGCACGATCTTGATTTTGCTGATCAATACTGCTTTTAGCATTACCACAGATACATGGAGTGACGCAGACAATGGAACTGAGTTCGTCCCATAAGGATTTGAGTTGTGTGAAATATAATGAAACTGACATACCTTCTTGCTTGAGGGAAGAGATTGATTGTTTCAATTGATAGATCTTAGAAGCATTTGACTGAGAAAAATGATCCTTAAGATCTGTCCAAATTTGTGCTGCAGTTTCAGCATACAAGATGCTTGGACGGATCTCAGGTAAGACTGAATTAAGAATCCAACTTCCAACCAAATCATTACATCGTTCCCAGTTGGAAATATCATCTTTCTCCTGTGGAATTGGAAGTGACCCATCAACAAAACCCAGCTTGCTTTTGGCACGAAGTGCCATTGTCACTGCACGACTCCATGGCCCATAATTGTCTCTTGTCAATAGAGGTGTAACAAAAACAGTAGAAGAGCTATCTGAGTGATGAATAGCATAAAGATCTATTTTGATAGGTATTGATGGCTGTGGAGATGATGATGGTGATGTGATGTTGGTGGTAAGATTTGCATTAGACATGGTGAAGAAATACTGAGAGAAAAAAAAAATTTATTTATTGCTCTGATACCATGTGAAAATGGCAAGCACAATAGAAGAAGAAGTAATGATTTTGAATTGTGTTATTCATTCAATGATCGTAATAATATATAGGCAGATTACAAGGAAGATTTAAATTTAAAATATACAGAAAAGTAGGAAACTAATTAACAAACTCAGTGAACGAAAACTAAAAATTGTTACAGAATGGTTACAAAACTAAAAGCCTAAAAAGTAAGAGTTGACTTGATCTTGATTCTTGAGTGCATCCAACATGAACCTTTGAGCTATGTGGTAGTCCGATAGAGCATTTGATCCCTCCACTACTACTACTCACTACTTCTTTTGTTGCCTCCATGGTTAAACTCTGAAGGTTAATTTTTTTCCCAAGAAAGGGATTTTATCAAAAATCCATTTGGATTTTTAGCTCAATAAACTAAAATCAAGCTTAAATTTTTCAAAAATAAAGCTAGAAAAAACTAGCCCCAAACCCAGAAGAGAATAATTAAAGAAAGTGAAAAGAGAGGGAAAAAAATATAAAGATTTGAATTATCAAAAGTTTCAAAACTTGGAAACTTAATTGAGCTTGAAGAAGAGCTTATGCAGTGATTTTAATCTACAAAAACTGATTTTTCTAAGTTGATTTTTGAAATTAAAGAACATAGTTAACAAAAATGAAGCTTAAAATGGCAGGGGTTTTCTTTTTCTTTTCTAAATTTTTTTGTACTTTAGGGGAGGAAAGTGAAAAAAATAGATTGATTTTATGCTATGTGATTTTTGATTTTGGGTTTCAATGAGGAAATTGATGAGATAAAGAGAGAGATTTTTGTTTTTGTCGTTTCGGCTAATTTGGTTTCCTGACTTTCCTAAAACTGTTTGAAACAATTTGTTTCAACTAATTTGCGTGGGTGAACTTGAGTTGCCAGTTTTGTCTCTGTTTTGAAGGCCATGCACGCCATGCCATTCAGTGTCTCTAAATGTTTCAATTGGATACAAGGGTTAATTGACATATATTATAATTCTCATGAGTAAATTGATGTTATTTCAAAATTGAGAGTCAAATTGAACTAATAGTTAAATCTCGAGAATAAATTTATTTTTCTTTCAAGAAAATACAGTGAAAAAAAATAGAGGTATATGTAGATATTTGGAATTTTTTTTAATGAAAATGAGTGGATTTGCATGAATATCTTTAGGGTGTGTTTGGTTCAAAGACATGATTATAGTGAAATAGGATTATGATTAACATGTGATAGGGTAAAAGGGAATTAAAGTAGTAATACCTTAATATTATGTTTTGTTCGTGAGATTGCTAAATTGAGATTAAAGTAGGATAAAAAGTCTAAGTACCAGAATACCTTAACACTATTTATCATCCTTAATAATCTATAATTTTTCACAAACCTTAAAATTTAATAATAATAATAATAATAATTATTATTATTATTGTTATTAAATTTTATTATTATAATATAAAATTATTATTTTTATCATCATAATTATAATATATATTAGTATAATTAATAACCAAAATAATAATTATTATTAGTATTATAATTATTAATTATTACTACAATTATTATCATTATAATATTATTATAATTATAAGAATAATATTATTTTCAATTATAATAATATTATAAATACAATTATATTATTATAATTATAATAGTTACTATCATTATCATTATTATTATAATAATAACAATTATTTCATCATTAAAAATTTATTTCATTTATTATAATAATAATAATAATAATTTATTGTAATTCCTATTGATAGATTAATAAATAATATTTATTATGAAATTATTATTTTTGTCATCATAATAATTATATTATTAATATAATGAATATAATAATAATAATTATCATTATCATCATTATTATTTTAATATTATTATAATTATAAAAATACTATTAATATTTTTATTATTATAATTATGATAATAATAATTATTATTACTATAACATTATTATAAATATAATTATATTATTATACAAAAGATTATATATAATAATTATTATCAGTATTATTATAATTATGGTAATAATAATCATTATCATTATTATAGTTATTATATTTATTATTATTATTATTATAATATTATTATCGTTATTATTATTATAATAAAAATAATTTTAATAATATTATAATAATTATAACAATTATTTCTATTATTATCATTATTATTATTATTTAAAGGTAAAAATTGTAAAACGAAAAATTTTAATCCCACTTGCATAGGATAGATTCTATTTCATGGGAGAGGTGGGACAAAAACGGAGAGATCATGACTAATTTTATCTCACCTTAAGTCGATATGAATAGTAAATCCCTTTAATCAAATGAGGGATAACTATTTATGTGTGATTAAGTCAGTACAATCATATTTTAATGTCACCAAACAAACAACCCCTTCTTATTTCAGATATCCTCAAAACTCTAAATATTTTAATTTATTTTTATTTGGGAATTTGAATGTAAAGAAAATATAAGAAAATGAAATAGGTTTTGAATGGGTTTGGGTTATTTTGGATTCGAGTTATATAGCCTAATTTGGTTCAGGCTAATCAGTTCCATTTTCCAAGTCAGGGCCAATTTTACCACCTCTATGATGATACATTGTTGAAATTTGCAGCATGAACATATTGGGATGGACAGTCATGGTAGCTCTGGGAATGAATGCAGCTATAAGGTTTGTGCTTTGTGGCAATAACACATACATCAAGCTCCTTTTCTATGACTATAAACATCAAAGAAACCAGTTTTAATCTTAGTTTTGATTATTTGCAGTGTGAGAATATCAAATGAACTAGGAGCAGGACACCCAAGAACAGCAAAATTTTCATTAGTGGTTGCTGTGATTTCTTCATTTTTGATCGGCCTCGTCATCTCGCTCATTCTCATCATCTTCCGGAACAAGTACCCAGTCCTATTTTCAAACGATACCGAAGTTCAAAGTCTTGTTAGGGAGCTCACACCATTGCTGGCTCTTTGTATAGTCATTAATAATGTTCAACCTGTTCTCTCCGGTAATTACCACATTTTTTGGGGGTCTTTTCAATCTATTTAAGCACTGCCTCAACATCATTTTTATGTTTTATGTTATGCTGATTTTAACGAACTTGAAATTGGGTGATTATTGCTTTTTATTTTACCTCTGCAGGGGTTGCCGTTGGAGCTGGATGGCAAGCTTTTGTTGCCTATGTGAATATTGGATGTTACTACCTGTTTGGGGTTCCTCTGGGTCTTATCCTAGGTTACAAGCTTGACTTCGGCGTAGCGGTAAATTCTCTCTCCTTCCTCTTCCTTTTCTAGCTATTTTCAATACCAAGTTATCTAGTTATGTCAAATTGATGCCCAAATGACAATCAAAATGCTTGTTGATCTAAAATGGTAAATGGAACTGATGATTTTTCAGGGAATTTGGTGTGGAATGCTTACGGGAACTGTCGTGCAGACTTGTGTCCTCTTTGGGATGGTCTATAAAACCAACTGGAACAAAGAGGTAAAGTTAAATCTTGGAAAAGCATTAAATTATGTTAAAAAAAAATTACGACCATGTGTCTACGTTTTACTAAGCAGAGACTTATCATCATGGTATGCAGGCTTCTGTAGCTGAAGAAAGAATAAGGCAATGGGGAGGGGACATTGACTCCAAAGATAACAATGTGGAAAAATAAACAAGAAACTGAGAGGAAACACCAGAGAATTTGAGTTCGAACAAGCAAAACAAAGGTTCCACTGCGATACCCAATTTTATGAATTCGAGGAGGATAGCCACAGGAGACACCCCTTCCAATTTTTTGCTGTTGAAAAAATAACTAATCTTTCCTTCATGCAAAACTTCTTCACTCATTTTTATCTTTTCGCCTGGAAGGTGGGAGCTATTTTGAGCGAGTTAGTGAATTTCATTCCAATTGGACTTAAAATGTTTCGGTTTAATTACCCTTATGTTTCGTTTTTTGTTTCAATTGTTTCGTTTGAAATATTTCAATTTAATAAATTTTTTTTTGAAATTTTTAAAATACTATTTGGATTTTGAATGATATATTACCTTTATCATTTGATGTTTGAATGATGATTGTTTTATTATTATATATTTATAATTATAATTATAATTATATATAAAGTATGTAATTTGATAATATGATTAAAATCCAAATTGGATTTACACAAAAAAAATTATAATTGATTTAAAAGCAAAAATTAATATATTATAATAGTGATTTTTTTTTATGATTTATATATACATATTTCAAATTTATGTAATTTGACGGACGTAATTGAAAATACTGTCAAATCCGAAATGATATAACAAAATAAACCAAAACAAAAATGTTCTATTTTAATAAACCGAAACGTTATTCAGCACAAAATTTACAACCTTGGTTTTTACAACCTTGGTTTTGAGATCCCCTTCAGAATCATCTCCCGCATCATCCAGCATCATGCCCTTTTTAAGTTTAAACAAAAAAGCCACACAACAATAATAAACAAGCAACGCAAAAAGAAACAAGTAAACAAGCCATAATTTTTGCTAAAATCAAACACAGCTTCAATACGTGGTTAGGCCCACGTGTTTTGATCCAATGGTTGTATGTTCTACGTTCAAATCAAGATAACTACCAATTATACAAAGAGAAAAGTGGCACGAAACATAAGACTAAAGCTTTTCTCCTTGAAGGATAAAAAGATCACAAAACCTAAAACTGCAGCCAAATTTCACGTTCTCATCATAAATGAAGCAAAACATTCTATGTAAATGAGAATCTAATAATTCTTATGGCTTTGTTCAGTGCAAGTCCAAGTGGACATAACAGAACAGTGCACACAACTTCTAAAGGCCCTAGTTGAACACAAAAGAACACTGGGCTTTAGGCTTGGCCATGTTCTGACATAAACAAACCTAATCTCAGTTCTCACACAATAAAAAGTACCCAAAATATCAATCATCATTTTATCCACATATCCTACTCAGCCATTCAAACGAGTTGGTAAACAAACTGACTGAAAAATTACGATAATTTGGACATGAACAATATTTCTAGACAACTAAAAGAGAGATGAAATCAGAATAAATCAACAAACTGCATCAAAATGTAAAATAAATCTACTAAGATGTCAACTAATTAACATTCGTTCAGTAAGTTCCTAGATTGATTTCCTAACACAATGCAATTTTCTCATCATAATTCACCTTCTCTTGCAATTTGCTTATACAAAATTATGTGTGCATCGTTGCTGCCTCTTATATAAGAGGTGAGAATTAGAGACTAAAATTGGGGGTGGCACCCTCCCCTTGTTTGGATATTTTTTAAAATGAGAGGAAAGGATTTGGAGAGGTACACCTTGACCATTCAACTCCCCTCAAGACCCAATCTTATCAATCCCCTCCAAATCCCCTCAAGATCCCATTTCCAAATTGGAGGAATAACAATGAGGTTAGTGGAATTATGAAACATAGGTACACAAACTTTCATTTACTTTACATACAAACAAGATAAAAGATAATTAACCAAATCCTCTCTCCTACTTTAAATCCATACCCTCTCTTTTACTCCCCCTTCCATCATCCAAACAGTAAATATCTACATTAGACACCAAGACATGAATGCCAAGAAAACACAAGTGAGATTGATAGCAACTTAATGCTAGATGTCTATTGTTTTACCTGTTGGCAGGTTAACAATAATAAATATGGACAAAAGCTTAAAAAAAATAAGTCTATTTGATGTACAATGCTAAGTAAAATTTCTGAACAACAGTTCCTTGAGGACAAGGCATGACCATCAGGAGAGTAATTGCAAGCATAAGTATGCAAATCCATTAAACCAATAGATAGAGACTAAGTGCTAGTTTGGTAAACCGGATTAAGAAGAGGATAAGATCAAAAGGAGAATAAAATGAAAATTTCATAACAAAAAATAAACATAAGAATGATCCTGTATCACTATTTTATAAAAAATATTTCATCTTATCCTCCTCTTAACCAGGTGTACCAATTGAGCCCTAAGACTATATGTTTGGGCGTGGGTTATCGAGGGTATAGTAAGGAATATGACACAAGACCACACCATTTACATGTGCAGATAAAACTAGGCATTTTATTTCCACGGCTTCTTCCTTTTCTTCAGAAATGGAGTGCGACAAAGGAGCACAGCAGACAATAGTGTGCAAGGGTTGTGAACGGGGTCTGTATCCCAATATTAACAAGAGCGGTAAAACAACTCAACCATCCTAATTCAATATGTTAAACTGAGTCTGTATCAACTCCACCTGCCTCACTTAATATCAGTAGCTCTAAAAAGTGTCGTAAAAGCTAGCTCACTTTAAAAACCAAGTGATCATCTTCTTAATCTCATCGATTATTATCAGCATTCAGCACGCAATCAAAACAATTAAATCATATAGCCATGCATGAGAAACAATATATGAAGGAAAAAACACATTGGAGATACATAAAGCTCCAAAAGTAAGGAAACATATCATCATTAAACTTCCAATAACCAGATATATCAAATTAAAACAAGTTCAGCTAGATCAAAATCTAGAAATAAACATTTCAAAAGTTGCATTTGAAACAGTAACAGATAACCATAACCTAAGCAGTAAGCAAGACGGCACCACCAGCCTCCTTAATCTTCTTCTCGGCAATCTTAGACACGAGCTTCGCCTTGACCACGACGGGCTGATTCTCAGGCAAGACACCTTTACCCAATACCTTAAAGTACCCAAACTGGGTGACATCGATCACGGGGGCGGAGTCCTTGGTGGCCTTATCTTTGGTCTCCTGGGGTACAAGCGACCAGAGCTTGTCGAGGTTGACGATGGGGCAATGGAACTTGTTGCGCAGCTTGTGGAAGTACCTCATACCCACTTTACCGAAATACCCCGGATGATACTTGTCGAAGAGGATCCTGTGGTGGTGCATGCCTCCAGCGTTACCACGACCTCCTGGGTGCTTTCTGTGCTTGCCGATACGACCGTGGCCTGCGCTCACATGGCCGCGCTTCTTTCGGTTCTTCTTGAATCTGGTCGTCATTTCTTCCTTCTCAGATCTGGGTCTCGCTCTCTCTCTGCTAGGGTTTCGGTGCGATATAAAAAGAGGAGTTTAGGGTTTGCGAGGGAATTTATTTGTTGGGGTAAAATGATGGGGGGATTCTCCGTGTTCTCTGTTTTGCCCTCTAGGGCTTGTGGACCATTGAGCGTTTTAGAAGACCATCCAGTCCAAAGATTGATGAATTTCTGGTCCGGTCCAAATGATCCATGGGTTATCAAGTTGTTGATAAACTTATGGGTCTAAAAGTAAGTGGTTGCTCAATGAATTCGGTTACGTAAAAGTTACCATAGAATTGAAAATTTTATTATTAATTATTAAAACAATTTCAAGGGAAAATTATGTTTTAGTCTATGAGGTTTGTTCAATGTTTCAATTAATCTCTGAGTTTTTAATTTGCTTAGATCGACCACGTTTTGATATTGCACACTAATCCGTATATCTTAGGAGTTGATTGATGCAATATCAAAACATGAAAAGTTGATCTAAGCAATTAAAAATTCAAAGGTTAATTAGAACATTGAGCAAATCTTAAGGACCAAAACATAGTTTTTCTAAAATTTAAATACCAAAATTATTATTTAATTTTCTTAATTACTAATGAATTTTTTCGATTCTGTAGTAATTTTTCCCAAAATCGAGTCTGTAATATCACACTAACAAAATAAAGACTATGAATTCTGTTTTGGGTGTCGCATTACAAAATTGGCCCAATCTTTCATGCAGGTAGGGTTGCAAACGAGCATTAAACCCGGTTTGACAAATAAACCAACTAAATTTAAGAAGTATGACAAAGTTTGTTTTAAACTAGTGAATAATTAATTATTTTAGTACATTAGTAGAGGTGGATCTTTAATATAAAAGACCCAAGAGTAACCATTAGATGAAGAGGTTTGAATCAAATGAAAATCAATTACTACATAAATACTTGATTTGATATGAATTGTGAACTTTGGGTTAAGAGTGCTATAATGCAAGATGAGGCTTGAGATTTAATTATTGTTGGTTCGACTTTATCTATATGCATGCCCATGTCGATTTAAGCTCCAACTTTTCTATTATTTGTCAAGTCGAACTCAAGCCATGAATTTAATTTTGAAAATAAACTAAATTTAAACTCAAGTCAAACCAAGTCAGAAGAAAAGAAAAAGCTCTGAGTCGCCTCGATGGTTTGCAGCCCTCTATGCAAGCCAAATGGATGCGCTACTCAACTTCAAAGTCAGGTAGTGAAATTCGAGGAGCATGTAGCCATGTAACGCTTTTAGCTTTACACAGTACACATCATGATGCAAGAGGATCCGAGTCAAATGATACTGAGCTGTCAGATGGCAAGTGGACTACCTAAGCCGGTTTACATCGTTTAGCGGGCCATAGGTTCGGATTGGGCCCCGAAGACCCTAATTTGATTGGAAACGAGTTTTCGAGAAAATCTTAGTATGTTATACTAAGTCTTATCGTTTTTAAGCCAAAAAACGAAGTTTAGACCTTCAAATTTGTAGTTTTTAGTTTTTAGGAAACCTTTTATTTTATTTTATTTAAATTAGGCCTTAATTTAATTTTCCTATTTTAGCTTCGACCTTATAAATAAAGGTCTTAGGGTTTTGTAATATTATTATTGTATTTTGGAATAAATTAAAATAAAGCATTAGAGTAGCTTCTTTGTATTGTTTTAGGGTTTTTCTTGTGTTACTCCCTGTGAACAATCTGTTCGATTAACTTGCAGAATAATCGCTATTCTGCCCAGTGTCAGTTGGTATCAGAGCTTTAGCATCTTCTTGGGGTGAGATTTCATCAGTTTCCATGGGCTGGTGATCGTGGTCATGGTCGTCGCGGGCAGGTTCCGAACGAGGAAGCCCCATGCCGTGATCGTAACGTTCAGGATGCGATGATTGAGGATTTACAGAGGCAGGTTGCAAAGTTAACTCAGCGTCTAACGGCACAGAATTTCGGTGATCGTGAGATGAAAGATCACGATTCCGATTCCAGTTTCAAAAACCCGTATTACAATCCTGCTCGATTCAGGGGACACCGTGGTCGCAAGGATCGTTATGGAGATCTCGGTTTCAGAGTGGATTTGCCGCTGTCAGCAGAGTTTTCTGACCTGATACCAGAGGATCTTCCTTCTGAGTTGCCGCATGAGGTCTTTAATGTGAAACACTTGAGTCCTTGTTTTGGGGATTCTGATGTGGCTATTGTGAACTCGATGACGAGTTCTTTCCAACCTGGTGCGACTGATGCAGGAGGATCCGAGTCAGATGATGCTGAGCTATCAGATGGCAAGTGGGCTACCTAAGCCGGTTTACATCGTTTAGCGGGTCACGAGCTCGGATTGGGCCCCGAAAACCCTAGTCTGATTAGAAACGAGCTTTCGGGAAAAATTTAATATTATATACTAAGCCTTATCGTTTTTAAGCCAAAAAAAGAAGTTTAGACCTTCAAATTGACAGTTTTTAGTTTTTAGGAAACTTTTTATTTTATTTAATTTAAATTCGACCTTAATTTAATTTTCCTATTTTAGCTTCGACCTTATAAATAAGGTCTTAGGGTTTCAAATATTATTATTATATTTTTGGAATAAATTAAAATAAAGCATCAAAGTAGTTTCTCTATATTGTTTTAGAGTTTTTCTTGTGTTACTCCCTGTGAACTATCTGTTCGACTAACCTGCAGAATAATCGCTATTCTGCCCAACGTTACATCACTTGTTAGCCGACAGAAGGAATTATCTAAATATTTTTAACGCACTTATCTAAGACTATTGATGAGCTAATCTTAAGAAACAAGCAGGCTGGCAGCAAGGAATCAAGTTGACAAGAACGTTAGACATGCAATCCCTTCATTGATCAGATTACCTATTCCCACCAATCACCGGTTTAAGCTCTGCGTGAAACGTGCATCTGATATTCAATGTAAGTTTCCTCCTTTTTTCATCAATCATGAACGCAAGCTCTTAATGAAAAATACTCACGGACACCGCGCATGACGTAAGCTCCCAAATATTAGGTTGGTGTTTTCCACGACAGACAGAAAAAGACACTTTACATATTATGGTAAACCCATCAAATAATCACTATCTTTCTGCTTTATACATAGAATTACAATAATGTCACAATGACATTGGTACAATACTACAATCTTTACATGAGCAAGACATAATTAAACCAACACATCAAAATTAAAAACTATAATTATCGTGTACTGTATTCTTCATCTTTGTATAATGAGAGCAGTTCCGACCAAGCCCAACCACAGTGTAACACCTACCCAGAAAGCTCTGTTTTTCTCCAATCCAGCCGGAGGTCGCCACACCAGAAAGTCCCCTAAAAAGTCTCTTGAAGATGGAAGCTGATTCGTTGTTGACTCACTTCTTCTTTGATCCCTATCCTTGTACTTATCACTCCATGATGCTGCATAGCTGCAAAGTCATACAACCATAACTTTGTAAACAATTATTTAGTTTAGCTCAAAACACAACAGATAAATATGGAACATAGGCAAGATAATGCTTGTTCAAATACTTCTTCAGGTAGAACATAATTGTAGACCAAAAATAATAGCAACACAAGGTGTTGAATATAAAATAACAGTTAAGCCCTTTCCCATCATCTTAACCTTTGGGATAATTGGTCACCAAACTCTCTCTTTAATATGGTATTAGAGTTCCAAGTCTGGGTTTCGAGTCCTGAAAACCCATCTTCACAGCCTATTTATCTTTCACCCAGCTTGCACGTGTGGGGGTGTGTTAAGAATATAAAAGAATAGTTGAGCCCTTTCCCATCAGCGTAAGCTTTTGAGATAATTGGTCATCCAATTATCTCTTTAACATAAGGTAAGCTGGCAACACAAGTGAAAAATTGAAGAGGGGCAAGGTATAAACATGACAACTTATAAGAAGAGATTGATGGGTTCATGTGACACGAAAATACTTCTAAAAGCAACTCTTAGGCTCTTCAAAACAGAATGAAATGTTGGTAACCGCTGAGCTCGTGCACCCAGCACTTATACCAAGGATCTTAATAAGACACCCAAAATGTTAATTTCCCCAGAAATAACAAATGGTCTTTCTTCAGCTACAGTAGAGGTGTAAGATTAGATATTTCAGAATCAACGTCAGGTTGCTATGTTGTCAAAGTATTCACAAAATTTGAGATTAATGGTGTGTGGATTAGTGCATCAGCAAGCAACTCCTCCAAAAGTAGATCCATCGTCCATCATACTAGAGGATTTTGTTTTATAAGTGTTAATTAAACACATTTTTCCTCTTTGCACTCAGCAAATCACCTAGAGTATTTTCTCAAATAAAAATCCCAAACCTATTAAAAATGAATTTTTGGTCTTACTGCAAAATAGAGAGAGTCCAGCAAATGCTACACGGTTATACAGTTTGTAGGAGAGGCAGCACTGCAGATCCTTAAAAAGCCGGAAAACACATGGAAATGATTGTGGAAAGGAGAGGCAGCAAATCATCTAGACAAGGCCATTTGTTTGAGGGACTTTGTAACTTCTGAGGGGACAAATAGCAATCAATACAGGTTCACCACTCAGATAAGTTGATCAAGGTAAGAAAAAAGGCATCAGACCTGAACTGGAATACCATCACTAAAATACTTCAACCTATCAAGAGCAATATTAGCTCTCTGATGAGTGCCAAATATTACATATTTTGACCCCTTAATTTACATTTGTTAATTCTTTAGTTGTGTCCTAATCTGATATTTTGTGTTAGTTCTATGATTTTTAATGTCTTATAAGATTGCAAAGGAAATTGGGGATTTAATGTGAAAAAAATGCAAAAGCTGAAATCTGCTGTTGCAATCGAGCACAGGAGACCTGCGATCGAGTGCAACAGCGCTCAAGTATTTATTTATATGTTTAGCTTAGGAATTTGTTACTTTGAGTTGTTTTTTCGTTGTTTTACAGGTTTACAAGCACTCGAAAAGGAGTTTCACTAAATTGCCAGAATTACCCGTACAGATCAGTCATTTTTGCAGATTAAACTGTATTGATTCAGGAAGAACCAAGAGATGAGCCATAAATGCTTGGAAAGATCCCGATGTTGATTTTCCAGAGAATTTTATGGCTCGTAAATATGATTTTTCTATAGAAAGTTATGGTAGTTTTAGTAGACAAAGGTCAGGCTGTGCGTGATTTCAGCGTGGCAGAAGTAATTTTTGCGGATTAAACTGTAATGATTCAGGAAGAAACAGGAGATGAGCCATATATGCTTGGAAAGATCTGGATGTCTATTTTCTGGAGAATTTTACCGCTCGTAAATATGATTTTTCTAGAGAAAGTTATGGTAGTTTTAGTAGACAAATGCCAGGCTGTGCATGATTGCAGCGTGGGCAAAAGTTTTGAAGGACATGTAAAGGCTTAAATCCCACATCTCACATCGATTGGAAACACATTCTACATCCCACATCGGTTGGAAACACATTGCACTCATGGAGTTTCCCAATAAAAGCCCCATTTCACTTCATCTTCAAGGGAAATTGATGTGCAATCTGGAAGGCGTTGCTACCAAGGGGGAAAAGTGCCGCACAGCAGCTACGAGTGGAATTTCTCTATCCATGTATTGTCAATTTTAATTTATTTTTTTTAGTTTTAAAGTTTAATATTTAACACTTTAATTATGAAATTTATTTTCATAATCATGAGAGGCTAAAACCTTCATCTAAGGTTAAAGATGAAGCCTCGCCATTGATTAGCATTATATTTTCATATATGTTATTCCGACATTTTTGTATTGATGTTCTATTTCAATTCAATTGTTTGAGTAAATTCTTATGATCGATTGTTTTGTTTATAAATTGTTCAATCGGATATTCCATGTGCTTCATCTGACGGATACAGCGAATCATCCAAAGTAAATCGGATATCCATTGTGATTCTAAAGTGAACGGATACATTGGATGATTTGGTTTAATTAGAGTATTCGTTGTGATTTGTATACCGATGGATTCATGGAATCATTTGATCAATTGTTTCTATATAGAACATGCATAAGATGGAATTGCTTGTCGGTTGTAAGAATAAAGTCAAGAAAATATATGCTTTAATTTGGTTGGGTTAATTCAGAAACCTTAGTATTTTTATCATTTATTTTAAATCAATTTAGTTTAATTTATATTCTTTGCACAATACAATTCAAAATTCAGAACTAGGTTAAAATAGGTTTAGTTTAGATAAAAATATATTTTCACGACGCAATTCCATGTGGATTCGACATCGCACTTGCACACACTATATTGCAAACGACTCGTGCGCTTGCGAGTAATTTAAAACTCACAACAAGTTTTTGGCGCCGTTGCAGGGAGGTTGTTTTGTTTGTGAAAATTAAATTTTTGTCTGAATTAATTTTATTTTTCTACTAGTTTAGTTAGCATTTTTTGTTTCATTTTTCTTTTTGCAATTTTATTCTAGTTTATTTGTTTCTATTTGCAATTGCCCATAAAGAATAAAAAAAAATACATATAAAAAAAAATTTGCCAATTTTTGTTGGCCCATTTTGTGAATATTGTGTTTTCTGTTTTTGTATTTATTTTATTTTATTTATTCTATTGTTTTGCTACTTAGTTTATTTTATTGCTTTTTGTGTAGTGTATGCTTAGTCGGAGATCCCTGAACTTAGAGTTGATACCTTTAGATCCTGACTTAGAAAGAACTCTTAAGAGAAATAAAAGAGCACTTGTTGAGAGAGAGACAATTGTGATGTGGGACAATTTAACGAATGCAAATCAACCGGAGAATGTAGAGCAACCTAGAGCTTGGAACGTGGACTTCACTACAACTCTTAGGGATTTGTTCGCACCCGTTACGACTAACTCCCCTTCTTGTATAGTGTTGCCACCAACCAATGCTAACTATTTTGATCTAAAGCCACAGTCATTGGAGGACACCCTCAAGAAGTTCATGAAGATGACCGGCCAGTCCATCAATGCAGGCAATACATTCAATGTTGATAGCTGTTCCATCTGTGCTAGTCCTATGCATTTAGCACAGAATTGTCCATCTATGCCAGCTTTTGCCGAGGATCCCATGGAACAAGTGAACGCTTTCAATGACTATCAGAAGCAATCAAATGGATCTTACTCCGAGACTTCCAATCCAGGGTGGCAGAACCACCCTAATTTTTCATGGAAGCAGAACCAACCGATGAATCAGGGAGGAGCCTCTCATCATGCTCACAATCAATACCCTCCCGGATTTCCTCCACTAATTCCAAGTCATGGTCGCTCAGCCCATCCAGCACCATCACCCGCTTACCAAGCTCCCACTCAAGCGCCAACGTTGGTTCACAGTCATTGGAGGACACCCTCAAGGATTTCATGAAGATGACCAGCCAATCCATCAGCGAAGTAAGGAGTGCAACAATAGTAAACAGCCACGCGATTGCCAAGCTAGAGAGTCAAATGGGTCAAATCGCAAGTCACATGGGTGAAAGAGAGAAGGGAAAGTTCCCCAGTCAACCCGTGCCCAACTCGAAGGAACAGTTTGCAGTTGGAAATTCATCAACTCCTACTCACGGGCAGAAACAAGTGCAATCGATTGTTACATTGAGGTCTGGAAGACAAGTGGACAATCAAGTGGAAGAGAACCCTGCTATGCAGCAATGACAAGAAAGTGTCAACAAGGAGAAGAGAGATGCTGAGCCATCTACAGCCACACCTACTATTAAGGATCTTCCTAGGACATTTGTACCTAAAGCGCCTTACCCTGAAAGATTACAAGCGCCTAAGAAAGGAGGGAAGTCTAAGGACATTCTGGAGGCATGCTTTGCTCAGTTTGGAGAGGATTTGGAGTTAGATAAGTTACTTGAGCAAGGGAATGCTATTTTGGAGTCTGCTCCTCGGGAGAGCAGTGAGACGGAGGAGACTGTGGATGAATCAAGCATTGAGGACCCCTTGGAGGCATGCTTTGCTCAGTTTGGAGAGGATTTGGATTTGAACAAGTTACTTGAGCAAGCTAATGCTATTTTGGAGTCTGCTCCTCGGGAGAGCTGTGAGACGAAGGAGACTGCAGCACCTGAGGCCCCCCACAAGGAACTTAAGCCTTTACCGGACAATCTTAAGTATAAGTTCTTAGGTCCAGTAGATTCTTTGCCTGTGATTATAGCTTCAGATTTGGTTGATGCTCAAGAGGAGAAATTATTGGACGTTTTAAGAGAGAACAAGGAAGCTATCGGCTGGACTATTAAGGATATCAAGAGGATCAGCCCCTCGGTGGTGATGCACAAGATACATTTGGAGGAGAATGCCAAGCCATCAAGGGAGCCACAGAGAAGGCTCAACCCAGCTATGCAAGAGGTTGTAAGGATTGAAATGATAAAGTTGTTGGATGCAGGGATCATTTATTCAATCTCTGATAGCAAATGGGTGAGCTCGATTCATGTCGTGCCCAAGCGAGCTGGATTGACGGTAGTGAAGAATAAGGACGACAAGTTGGTGCCAATTTGTATTTAGTCAGGATGGAGAGTGTGTCTAGACTACCGTAAGTTGAATGCTGCCACAAGGAATGATCATTTTCCACTCCCATTTATTGATCAGATGGTAAAGCACTTGGCTGAGCATGACTACTATTGCTGAGTCTAGCTGAAGACGTTAAACTTAACGCTCATGGGAGGCACCCCACAGTGTATCCTTTATTGTTTTTCATATTTCTTGTTACTGTTATTTTTAGCACTTTTTTGTTTTCCAGTATTACTTCAGCATTTGTTTTTCAGTGAGAACGGGACAACGCGTACTTCAGTTCACAAGTTTGGGGATGTGCTATGAGCCATGCCAATCCAGCTAGTTCTCCATCTCCCAGGTCAGCTCTTTCCATATTATTCACACATTGGGGACAATGTGTAATTTAAGTTTAGGGGTATGGAAGACACATTACACACACTTTATCCCAGTTTGTTGTTATTTTTTCGTTTTAAAGAGAAGATAAATGCATGCTTATGTTGTTTTGAAATTTTGGTTGATCTAAACAAATATTGTGATGTGATTTCAATAGAAAGCTTAAAATCGTGAACACATGATCTGCTGATAGAATTTTAAAGTTTAGTTACTTACTTACTTTAGGCATTTGAGAATTCACATGTTTGATCTAATCTAACATTAGCACATTAGCACATAATCGTGTGAAGTATGACATGTGATTTTAATGTGTATGTTTATATGGTTTAGCTGATTTCGGATGACTTGTTAGATGGACACTTTGGCATAGAGAAGTAAAAAAAAATGCTTATAATGATCATTGACAAACTTTCCACTGAGTAACTGGACCTCTTGCTTCAGTAAGTAGTGAGTGTTCACGTCAAAAGGTGAGAATTTTGCTCATGATGATTATTGACAAACTTTCCACTAAGTAACTAGACCTCTTGCCTCAGTAAGCAGTGATTGTTAACGTCAAAAGGTGGGAATTTTACTTAGTTTCGTAGCTTTTTTTACTCGAGTTAGTAAGTTCTTAGGGGTGTCTTTACATCTATTGCCTTAAAACCATCTGGTTTAGGAGTTATCGACTCAACACTCGCTACATGGGTCAATTAAAAAGCTTAAGGGAACTAAACATGGCAAGCCTCATAATAAAAAAAAGAAGGAAATAAAACTATGCCATTGTTGTTCATTCTGATAGGAAATTCGGTGAATTTTGAGACATGAAGACATTACACATTGGAGTTATTTGGAAGCTTCATTTTTATGTCCTAGTTCACTTTACACTGATTTGAGCTTGTGATGCCTTAACCGGTCTCTTGTAAGTAATTAAATTTTAAAATTCTTATTCATTGCGAAGATGAGTTTATATTTTAAGCTTGCTCATGAATGAATATCATGGTTTTGTGTGCTACTTAAATTTTTGGAAACCATGAATGATAGATTTATCTTTGTGTTCTTTGTTTTTCATTTAGTTTTTTTATTTTATTTTGTTTTGCTAAGGGACTAGCAAAATGTAAGTTTGGGGGTATTTGATGAGTGCCAAATATTGCATATTTTGGCCCCTTAATTTATATTTGTTAATTTTTTAGTTGTGTCCTAATCTGATATTTTGTGTTAGTTTTATGATTTTTAATGTTTTATAGGATTGCAAAGGAAATTGGGGATTTAATGTGAAAAAAATGCAAAAGCAGGAATCTGCCGTTGCAATCGAGCACAGGAGACCTGCGATCGAGCGCAACAGCGCTCAAATATTTATTTATATGTTTAGCTTAGGAATTTGTTACTTTGAGTTGTTTTTTCGTTGTTTTACAGGTTTACAAGCACTTGGAAAGGAGTTTCACTAAATTGTCAGAATTACCCGTACAGATCAGTCATTTTTGCGGATTAAACTGTATTGATTCAAGAAGAACCAAGAGATGAGCCATATATACTTGGAAAGATCCAGATATCTATTTTCTGGAGAATTTTACGGCTCGTAAATATGATTTTTTTACAGAAAGTTATGGCAGTTTTAGTAGACAAAGGTCATGCTGTGCATGATTTCAGCGTGGACAAAAGTTTTGAAGGGCATGTGAAAGCTTAAATCCCACATCCGACATCGGTTGGAAACACATTCTACATCCCACATCCCACATCGGTTGGAAACACATTGCATTCACGGAGTTTCCCTATAAAAGCCCAATTTCACTTTATCTTCAGGGGCAAACGATACGCAATCTGAAAGGTGTTGCTACCAATGGGGGAAAGCGCCGCACAGCAGCTGCAAGTGAAGTTTCTCTATCTATGTATTGTCAATTTTAATTTATTTTTTTTTAGTTTTAAAGTTTAATGTTTAGCACTTTAATTATGAAATTTATTTTCATAATCATGAGAGGCTAAAACCTTCATTTAAGGTTGAAGATGAAGCCTCGCAATTGGATATTCCATGTGTTTCATCTGACGGATACAGCGAATCATCCAAAGTAAAATCAGATATCTATTGTGATTCTAAAGTGAACGGATACATTAGATGATTTGGTTTAATTAGGTTATTCGTTGTGATTTGTATATCGATGGATTCATGGAATCATTTGATAAATTCTTTCTATATAGAACATGCATAGGATGGAATTGCTTGTCGGTTGTAAGAATAAAGTCAAGAAAATATATGCTTTAATTTGGTGGGGTGGATTCAGAAACCTTAGTATTTTTATCATTTGTTTTAACTCAATTTAGTTTAGTTTATATTTTTTGCACAATACAATTCAAAATTCAAAACTAGGTTAAAATAGGTTTAGTTTAGATAAAAATATATTTTCAAGACGCAATTCCCTGTGGATTCGACCTCGCACTTGCACACACTATATTGCAAACGACTCGTGCACTTGCTAGTAATTTAAAACTCACAACACTCTCCTCTCTTTTTCTAACTCAACTATCTAGAAAGACATATTACAGCCTCAAGATTAGAAGCAAATTATGGAAACTATAGCTTCACTTGGATTGGGGTACTTAAAAAATAAGGATAGGTGGCATGGACAATATTTTTTTTGAGGAGCCTTTTTTTAAAAGAGAGGGGGGCAACACGAGGATTTCCAAGGAGGTCACCCATCCAAGTACTGCTCTCGCCCAAGCACGCTTAACTGCGGAGTTCTGATGGGATCCGGTGCTTTAGTGCTGGTATGATCGCACCCGGCATGGAAAATATTAGACATTGAAAATTGGGTAGCTAGTTCAAAACTGCATCGGTGTTTGATATCCATAAAAGCACGTTAGTCATGTCGAAATATAGGACTCTTCAACTGATATTATGCTTCAGCAGTCAATCAAATTAGCAAATAGTAAAATGCAAAGAAAAAGGGACTGGAAAAATTAGAAAGAAGCAGTGCTTGAAATTCTCAAATGGTTGAAAATCTTCCAACATGTCAGAAATGCGATGATTCAAAACCAATAGATTCATACATCATGAGTATAAGTGGAGGGCTAATAATTTCAAGGCAAAAGGTCACATATTAATCAAAGCCTAGTACCTTAATTGTAGAAATGTATTCCATTACATTGTATTATTAAGGATGACCTGAAAATTGGCAGAAAGAACACATTAAGTTATCCGATTGGGTAGAGGAACCATACATACCTGTCATAACTTGAACCAATTAGAGGTATGGTTACCATTTCCTCCTGAGATATCTTGAGCTTTGGAGCTTGCAAGATATAGCGGAGTTCAGCAGCTTGGCGTCGAATACTGACACTGGGGTGCTTCTTCTCCAATTGCTGGTACAGAGCAATGCAATCTGCGTGGCGGTTATTAGCTTCATAAGCCATAGCAAGCCAAATTTGAATCTGAAAACCAAAATCAAAAGGTTTTTCATTAGTCTACATACAAACATATTTTATCAAATGCCAAAAAAATCCTAAAGGAGATCCTTTTGGGGAGTTAACTAACCTCACCGCCAAATAATGTAGGCCTGGGAATAATTGTGAGGGCTCCTTCAAGAAACTCAATTGCACGTCCATATGTCCCTTTCCCATAAGCCTTTTGACCCAACTCAAACATCAATTGAGCTGTTGCTCTTCGTTCTGCCTGCTCCTGAGCTACCTGCTCTCACATACCAACAAAAAAGAGATAATGCTATAACCACTTGTAAATTAGTAATGGGCAACATCACCAACTCCAAACCTAACAGTAAAGTAGATGTTTTTAGGATAAAAGGTAAATATTTATCTAAAAGAGAACTTGTACACTAAGCAGCATAGCCGGTACAAAGAAACAAAGTAAAACAAGCTAAGTAACACAGTTGCTACAGAGAAAACAATGAGCAAAGAATAAAAGAGCCAATAAGATTCACAGAAGCAGTAAAAATCTACAAACATATCTCCCATATAAAGCTGCCACTGTTTATACTGGTTTGGAGTCCAAACCTCTCTATTTGGCTCGCTCTCAAGCAAAGAAGAAGTAATCCTCACTTGATTTTCATTTTTATTTTCCTTCGTCTTTATCTTGTTCTTGTTCTTATTCTTCTTATAGCAGGCTTATCCCCAAACTTGATTTTAAACTTCATATTCATCTTGTTTTGGAATTTCTTGATAAAGTTCTTAAAACTGGGATAGTACTCCACTAATTCTCCTTCATCAAGATGCAATAAACATTTAGATCCATTGTTCAAAAGGTAATTTGCACATTTCAGACTTAATTTTCATAAGAGTGATAACTTCTTCGTTCCCAATTTGATCTTGATCTTCCTTAAGAGAATCAAGTAATTGATAAATAAGCTCCTCCCCTTTCTCCACGTCACTACTCAGAATGTTAATAGCATTAGCAGCAGATACTACTTGCGCCTCTTTTGTTGTTCATGAAGAGTTATTATGAGTTTCCACAATTAGTGCAGTCACTCACATACAATGAAGAGTTTCCCCGGTAGAAACAACTCTCTTTTTTGCTTCCCCTTGTTTGATTGTATAAGGTTCCATTCATCAGTTCTAATTTCATTCTGCATCTCAATAGTGGCAACAATTCATCTTCTCCTTCCTCTTCAGCCCCAGAGCAGAGCTAGAAAGCACGGCAAAAGAACTACATATTCACATCCCTACTAATCTCTCCATCTAAAAAAATCATCAAAGTTCTAGTTGCAAAACAAATCTTCCTCAATTTCTTTTCAATAACAAATAAAGTGAAACATAACGAACATGAAATGGAATATAACAGAGCAATAGAGAAATTCGAAACTTTAGCAAGGTTTTCCCTTTCTAGTAAACATAAGCAAACAATCATAAAACTGACTCGAATTTTAAGCATTTATTTGAACTCTTTTTTTTTTTGAATTTTTAAGCAAATAAACAAGCACTAAGCTTGAAGAATTCATTAACTGACCTTTTCGAGCTCTTTTCTCACTCTCATCCTCTTCTCCTCTTCCGTTTCCTCTCTTCCCTCGCCTTCACTATCGTCCATTTTACTCTGTAACTCCTCAGCTTTCCTCTCTAGCTCCTTCATTTCCTGAATCTCCTTCACTCTCTTGCTCATTTCCTTCTCCCAATCGTACGGCTCGTCTTCTTCGTCCAACCCGTTGCCGTTGCCGTCTTCGTCGTCGGACCCGGCGTCGAAATCGACGCCGTTAACCTTGGAATTCGCTTTCCCGCGAGTCACGAATCGGGGATTCCGAATTTCCCCGTCCGAGTCTAAGCTCTTGTCGGACAGAGCAGCGTAATAGAAGTGAGGGTCTCTCTTTGGGAGGTTCAAAACGACGTCGGGCGCCACCAGACGGGTCTTCCGGTCCGTAATTATCGTCCGAAGCGAGATCACGTCTAGCAACAGAGCCAAGTTTCCAACAACCGCAGCCATCGTATAGATGTAGAGAGTAGAGAGCGAGAAATAGATATGGAGCTTCAACTGACAAGACTGGAAGTGAAGATATTTTTAATGGCTGGTATTTTTAAAAGACCAGAGTATCCTTCAGATTCAAGTACCAATAATAACAGACGAGTCTGTTCAAATACGAGAGGGTAATTTCGTAGTTTCCTTCAGAAGAGTGTGTACGTGGCGCTCTGTAGACGAGAGGCGTGTGTGGAAACTGTTGCAGCCTATGATTTGTCTCACGGAAACGGAAACTTGATAAATTCAAACACGTCACTCATGGAAACGGCGCCGTCTACCGCCTGTGAATGTTGATCAACGGTGGAGTATCGAACACAACGAAACCATCGTCTTCACAGTCACTCTAGGCAAAGAGGTATACATTACTTGCACGCGCCCTCGCTACGCGTCTGTGGGTCCCGTTCTTTTTGGAGCTTTTCGCGCAAACCAAACCAAGGGGGCTTTTAAAACGGTGGCGCTCCTCCTATTTCTCCTATTGTCTGTGCCACTCATGGACCAGAGATTATACTCGTAACAAGCTCAAAATCAATTTCATTGCTTTATTATCCGGTACCGTTTTGATGCATCCATGGCTCTGCAGCTACTTTGCTACGCACACCCTCCTCTGCCCTCTTCACTTCACAACAAACAACACCAATCTCTCGCCGACAACATTCACAGGAAAAATCTCCGATTGTCCACAGGCAATAAACTCCTCTTCTCTTTCTCCAACGTTTCCTTATCTCCTAGCACTAGACACCATCGCTTCTCTCCACTGAACTCCTCCTCGATTAATGGATTCTCAGTGGAGAAGAATCTGGAGTACTTTGAAAACGAAGATAATGTTGAGCTCCGTGAGAGGATTCGAAAATGGATAGGTTTTATTCGGTCGATATTGCCCGGTGGAAGCTGGTGGAGCTTCTCCGACGAGATTGAGGTTAAGATTATGGCGAAACCGGTGACTGTTTGGCGGGCGCTCAGTCGGATGTGGGAGTTGGTGGCTAAGGATCGTTGGGTTATCTTTGCAGCCTTTTCCACTCTGGTTGTGGCCGCGGTGCGTGCTTTTTTCTTTATTTGTTTAGTTTCCCTTTATAATTGGTCGGTTTTGAAATAGAATTGGCTTTGAATTGCATTGTCAAATGATAGGAGTAAGGGCATTTGGGTTTGCATTGACTGACTTCTATGTAGAAATTTGTGTAGATGACAGCTTGGGTTAGTGATTGGTATGACTTCCAGTCTGGTTTTGTTTAAAATTGGTATTTCTGTTAAACTTTCTAATGCTGTCTTTTCCACTAGCAAGAACCCCCTTATGTGGTAAAATTCAATCAGCAATGTGCAATACTGCTTACAAAGGATGAGGAATTGGATAAGATACAAGAATTTTTAGAAAAAAACAGTATGAGAAGTCATTATTTTCCATTAGCAAGCACCATTATATGATAAAGTTTTGGTTCTGTATTCTGCTTTATCATTGTTTATCTGGGTAGGACGTGGGCGGTGTAGGACTTGACTAAATGATGATGCTTTATGCTGCTGCACTTTTTGAATCAAACTGCATGGAAAACTTTCTAAATGTGATATAAGATGGGAACAAGTTGGTTTCTGTATTTAAAAAATTGTTCCTTTTGCTGACTTCTGTGTGCGTCTGGTTCAGCTTTCAGAGATCTCCATACCACATTTCTTGACGGCGTCAATCTTCACCGCACAGAGTGGTGAAGTCGCTGTCTTTCAGCGAAATGTGCGGCTCTTGGTTCTGCTATGTGTTACTTCTGGAATTTGCAGGTCAAAATCTTGTATGGTCAAAGCTCCCTTCTTTCTTAAGTTGAATCATGTCTCCTTTTCCGGCCCGTGCAACTGGTCCTATCTATGTTATTTATCAAAATTTAGTGCAACAGATCTTCATTAATCTTAGTGGATTAGATGAGAAAGAAAAATTTACTTTCATATAACTCATCTGTCATTTGCAAGTTACCTGGCCGAAAACCAGAATTAATGTGATATTTTTCGGTCTAAGCGGAGTTATTTTGTGAACGAGGAGGAGTTTCTAGACTTTATTGACTTACTTTCATACACATAGTCCTTTGTAATTGGGTTGCACCCTCTTGGTGCCTTTTATACCCTTTTTACTTATAAAAATGTGATATTTTTATGCAACTGCATGTTGTTTTCTGTTCATTGATTTGAGCGTGCTTTATCTAAAATTTTGACATTCCATATCTGGAATTTAAGCCTTCTTAATTAATGATGTCACATAGCTGCTGACTCCATACTCTGTTTATTTGAACTTCAGTGGTCTGCGAGGATGCTGTTTTGGCATTGCAAATATGATCCTTGTGAGTTTTGTTCTCTTGATTTTGCCTTTTCATCAAAAATGATTCTTGCAAATGATTTAGGTTGGCCCTTTTAGATGAGTAATTCTAGTGTTCATATTGTTTGGCAATCTTCTTTTACCATTCAAAAAATGGCTTGCTAGTCAAAAGAAAATTTGTGTTCTGATTGGAACTTTCCCTGACACTAGACACTACTATATGTAATTTATAAGATTAAAATTAGGGATATTTAGGTTATTTATTATTATAGAGGTGATCAGCGTATGCAGTGCTGTTTTTGCCTCCTCAGTGAGCCAAATATATGGGGATGTGAAATGCATCCTAAGTTCGTATTTTTTTCCCTCTGTTAAATTTTCCAGATTTAATTTTTATTTATTTATTAAAGTATGACTTCCGGACTCTTGCGATATTGCAGGTGAAGCGAATGAGGGAAACACTATATTCTGCTCTTCTTCTTCAGGTGCTGAAATGTTTAGAAATCAAATTCAGATAAATTAACTGTAATGTGGATCCTGCAACCTACTTATACTTGTTTGGATTTGATAGTGTTGGATTGACTTGTTTTGGTGGGTATCGATTACAGGATACATCCTTTTTTGACAATGAAACTGTTGGTAATTTGACAAGTAGGCTTGGGTCAGATTGTCAGCAAGTGTCACGGGTTATCGGAAATGATCTTAATATGATATTCCGCAATGTTCTTCAGGTGCTTTGCTGATAATATAATGAACACCTCTGAGTTTGCTTAAAATATGAACATGTAATTTGTGGTTTTTCTGTTCTTTTTAGGGGACAGGTGCATTGATCTACTTGATAATTTTGTCATGGCCACTTGGGTTGTGCACATTGGCTATATGCTCTACTCTAGCTGCAGTTATGCTCATCTATGGACTGTAAGATTTTATATTGCTTCCTCATATCTTTCCTTCATAAACCTTAGATTATTGAAAGTGCATGACTGTATAATAGGTGTGAATAAAACAAGGAAGTTAAGTGGATACATTGCAAGATAAGAAAAATCAAACTTGGAATGAGAATCTGTGTGAAGATTAATGACTGGTTCAATTAGAGGTTTGATATAGTTCTAGTAATAGGCTTTACAAGGATGAGGGAAGTTGGTTTAGGTTTGAGGAAAAATATGATTCCAAATGTGTCTAGAGGACCAATTGTCTCTAGAGAAAATATTTATCAAGATACAAAAAACATACAATTTTTAGTATTTGATCTACTCAATTAAAATGTAACGTGAGCAATGCCTTTGAACGCGGTTGGTTTGTGTAGGTACCAGAAGAAGGCAGCAAAGCTAACCCAAGAGTTCACTGCTTCTGCGAACGAAGTAGACTTTAGAAACCTTATCCATACTTTATATTCTGTTCCATGGATGAATTTTATAGCGAACAATTTTTTTATTATATTATGTAGGTGGCTCAAGAGACATTCTCTTTGATGAGAACTGTTCGTGTTTACGGGACAGAGAAAAAAGAGCTTGACAGGTAATCTACATCTAATATAATCTTTTTACAATCTTTTTATGCTCTTCTAAATTTGCTAACACGATTCACGATAATAGACCAATAAATGCCAACAGGAATGTGTTTATTGTAGTTAGGTGGTTCTGTCGAAATAATGTTTTATACTTCTGTGGTTAATAGGTACAATCAGTGGCTGGAGAAATTGGCTGATATAAGCTTGCGACTTAGTGCTGCATTTGGGTTTTGGAACCTAAGCTTCAACACCCTTTATCACTCAACTCAGGTTTATCTCATTTGTTCGTTTTCAAACTGATGATATTCATTGTTTCTAGATTTTTGAAGCCTTTTGAACTATAAAATAAGGGATGGTGTGAGTGCAAAATGTTAAAGCTTTTTCAGCTTTGGATTGATAGCTATTTTTAAAACCATCTGCTTTAGTTTTTATCATGCTGAACATGTGGAGTGAAATTATTTAAAATCTTGATTTTTCCCTTTGTAGCTCTGATTTAAGTTGCAGAATCTGATTCTGTATTAGTGGCACATTTTATTTGATAGGTTATTGCTGTGCTGGTTGGAGGAATGTTTATCCTGTCTGGTAATATAACAGCGGAGCAACTTACAAAGTTTATATTGTACAGCGAATGGCTGATATATTCAACATGGTGGGTGGGGGATAACTTGTCAAATTTAATGCAATCTGTTGGGGCAAGTGAAAAAGTCTTCCAATTGATGGATCTCAAGCCTAGTGACCAATTTATATCAAAAGGCAAGCACTCTTTAAACTTCAAAGGAAGGTCTCACATGATTAAGTTCTATGTTCTGATCAGCCTTTTTCATTTTCTTTTTCCTCTGATTGATATATCAATATACCATTTGGTAGATTGCAGCATTAAACCGAGCATGAATTTTTATGATGATCTTCAAGTTGTGCATATTGCAGGTTTTCAATTGAGGACCAAAATGAGTTTCCTTTTGTTCTAATTTTGGTCCTCAGTTGACTCTAGATATACTGAGACATTGAATCACAATGGATATAATTTGTTAACCATGCTTGAAATGTACTTGCCATGGGATCAAAACTCGTTCATCTGAGAATGTCTTGATTTGTCCTAAAAAGTCCTGATTTATTGTTTGATTAAGTGATAAGTCCTGGTCCCCCTGCGTTGTACAGCAGTGGTAGAGATACCACTTCCCCGCCCAAGAGGGCAGGGATTCGATTCCCCCCTCCCCCTACTATGTTGTACTGTATTTCTTCTATTATAAAAAAAAAGTGCAATGGTTAAGGCTGAGGCCCTAGGTCCTAAAGGTCTTAGGTTCGAGTAGTGTGTGCATGTGTTTTACCAATAAAAAAAAAGTGATAAGTCCTGATTTATTGTTAGGGTTCATCAGGAAACAGCTTTGAGATATGGGGATGTAGAGAACAACCTTAGTTGTAGCGCAACCCTTCTCTCTCTCTCTCTCTCTCTCTCTCTCTCTCACTCTTTCATAACAAGATATTTCAGCAAGCACTGGAAACACTTCCATAAATTTGTTGAAGATGCAAACCATCAACTTGAGTCTATTTTAACTGCATTGTCCAGCCTAGGCTTGTGCATTGTAGTCAAAATATATATTGTATTCTCAATAAGATAATTCTGGGGGTAAAATTTATTAGCAGATGTCCTGCCTGCTTTGGAGTGTTGGTAAGGACATTTTGCTGCCCACTTTGTGGTCAGCGGTTTGAGGTGTGTGTTTGGGTTTTAACGCTAAAAAAGATTATTAACAGATTGTTAAATAAATATATACATGAAATGGAAATATAACCAACAGCAATTGGCCGCAAGTCAAAAGTTCTTGGGTGCCTTGAGGTCTTGGGGTTGAATCCCCAGCCAAGAACTTCCTTATGGAGAAGGAGAGTTGTTCTCAATCTCATGGGTCGGGGGTAATTTAGAATCATCGGAGTACTTAAAAAAAGGGCAATATGGTGAATAAGACCTTACATAACGACCATCTGCATGCAGCAGAAATAACATTTTACACGTATCTCTTTCTTGAATGATCTATATCTTGCTATTTTACTTTAATTTTTTGCATTTAGGATTTTCTTGTACTACAGGAATGAAGCTGCCAAGGCTGATGGGACATATCGAGTTCGTGAATGTATCTTTTTATTATTCTTCGAGAGCAGCGGTATGCTTCCAGTCTTGAGCATTACAATAACCCTCAAGGATCTTGAATTCAACACCCCTTTTCTGCTAATCCTCCTATTTCCACCACTTGAGTGGAGTGTAAATGGTCCTAAAACCAAAATGTATATATTCCATTCAAATTTTACAAAGCAAAATGAAAAGGAAAAGAAAGGACTCTTTATTCTGCTGTATTAGCTTTTGGTTTTTCCATGTATTCAGTGTGAAATACTCCTAGGATAACAACTTTATATAGTTTCTCTAAAGTTGATTGACTTAAACTTACTGAGACGTATAATCCATGTTGAGTGTGGTTCTGTTTTGCTCAAAATTGATGTTGTTGCTACTACAAAAATTAATTATCGATTAGACATTTCAATAGGTACCTGTACTTCGAAATGTAAGCACCTCAGTACATCCTAGTGAAGTGGTTGCAATTGTAAGTATTTCTATGTGCTTTCTGTCTGATTTCTTGCTTCATAATGACCATGGGAAATAATTTTGCTGCATATTCTGTTTTTGCTTAGGTTGGTCTCAGTGGTAGTGGAAAAAGCACTCTAGTGAATCTTTTGCTCCGCCTTTATGAGCCAACAAATGGTCAGGTAAAACCGTTTTAAACTTGTATGAATATCTTGTAATATATACATGACAGTGGATGGAGTTGGCATTTCTGCAATTTAGTGGTAGAAGAATATTTACAAAATAGATGAAGCTCAATTACTGGCACAAATAGTTTCTGTTAAGATTATGTATTTAGGGTTTGGACAGTGAATTGGAGAGGGAGAAGGTAGAGAGAGAGTAGAGAAAGAGAGAGAGAGAGAGAGAGAGAGAGATAGAGAGAGAGAGGGTGGCTGAGAACACACACTGACTTCTAAAGTTAGTAGATATATATATAAGGCATAACATGGAGAAATTACAATAATACCCTTACTCTCCTAGCATTTTCCTTTTAAATCATTTAAATGTTAGTTGCTGAAAGATGTTACTATCATTGATCATTCTGTCACCATCAGATTTCTTCAATCAGAAAGTTAAAATTCTGTTCTCACCCCACTCCCAAAAAAAAGATAGGGAAAAGAATTAGGAAGTTCAAATGTAGCAGTCTTGAATGTCAACAAAGAAAAAGGTGGGAAAGGTTTCTTTTTCTTTTTCCCTTGTATGTAATTGGTATCAGGTTATTTGCTTATGATGTCAATTATTTGCCCCCCTTTTTTCACAGTATCTTACCAATAGGTTCGGGCTGGGCATATTGCATCTTTATTTTTTTTTTATAAGTAAATTGTATAAAACACACCAAGGGGGTGTAACCCATTTAAAAAGGACTATCTACATGAAAGTAAGTCAGTAAAATCCAGAAACTCCCAATTTACAAAATAATTCTCCTTGGACCAAAAACAAAGGGTATTTACTCATTTACTTTTAATGGTATCTATTGAATTCTCAACACCCTCAAAAGCCCTCTCTTTCCTCTCTTTCCAATCAAGTGTTTAGTGTATCCACTTGTTGAACTTGTCATCTCCACCGTTTATACTGAAGTTTTTGACTGATGGCTTCACTTTTGAAGAGCTCAAGCAGTTGGTAGCCAGTGATTTCATTCATTATATCTTTTAGTTAATGTCTGGATATGCGTTAGTTGAATCTTTCATTTGTTTGTGCTATTCTAATTGCAGATTTTAATTGATGGTTTCCCGCTAAAAGAGTTAGACATCAAGTGGCTGCGGGAAAGAATTGGATTTGTGGGACAGGTTCTCCATTTACCTCCATCATTAGTGAAGTGCAGTAAATTTAATTGATTTTTCCTCCTCAAAGTAATTATTCTGAACAGGAACCAAAACTATTCCGCATGGACATCAGTTCAAACATTGGATATGGATGTACTAGAGATATAAAGCAGGAGGATATTGAATGGGCTGCAAAGCAGGCATATGCTCATGACTTCATCTCAGCACTGCCCAATGGTTATAACACGCTTGTTGATGACGATTTGCTTAGTGGAGGACAGAAGCAGCGAATTGCCATTGCTCGGGCCATCCTTAGGGACCCTACCATTTTGATCCTTGATGAAGCTACTAGTGCACTGGATGCAGAGAGCGAACACAATGTCAAGGTGACTGCTTTTCATAATCCGTAGAAATGGAATGTGGTGCATTGATTTACTGTCATTGATTTATCATTTGCCATTTTATCCAGGGTGTTCTTCGTGCTCTCAGAAAAGACTTGACGGTGAAAAGAACTGTCATAGTAATTGCACACAGGTAGGTTCTCTTATATGTCTCTTTGAGGGGCTTAATTGCAAGTCTGAATTCATCGTGTGCTTTCTACAGGCTTTCTACAATTCAAGCTGCTGACAGGATAGTGGTAATGGATAGTGGTCAAATAGTTGAGGTTGGTGCTGTGACCATTTATCTTGAACTTCTAAATATCTGACCATGTTTATTTCAGAAATTTATTCCTTCATTAACAAAGCAACATCCACTGCACAAGAACTCTGCTTAAGAGTGTATTACCCCAGTCTACTTGGGAAAAAACCTTATTGCATTTTTATCCCAACTTCATATCTAAGCATAAGAGTACTACTGCCAATTGACCGCTTGGCCAGTAAGTTATTAACTATGCCATAATCTCTTCCCAGTTGCTCATTATGAAGTGGGGAACAAAATGTATCTTAGTTGAATTCTATTTTGAATTTTATCTCCTGTTAAATTAGTTGATCGTAAGTGATAAGTAACTAGCAGCACATACATGAACCTGCCAGATTTTGCTGCAAGTGACTGAATAATCCTGATTAGTAGTCTTCTGCAGTTATTTATTTATCATTTTCTTGAGTGTAATCCAAAAGCCTTAACTTCTGCTCCAACACACAGATGGGCAGTCACAGAGAGCTTCTGCTTAAAGATGGCTTGTATGCACGATTGACTAGAAGACAGGCCGATGCTGTAGCATGATCATGGTGTAAAATTGGCACATCGGACGTTCACTTTTGTTTTTCCTCCACTTATTTCTGAATATCTACAGATTTTTACGTAGTGTAGACTCTCATGCAGTTTTTTACAGCTACACATTCAACAAGAAAAAGTTGGAATGTCATGGAATGAAAGAAGGGGTAAAAATATATTGCTGAAACAATTTTGTGTTGCCACCAAGGCGGCTTCAAAAGGAGTATGCAGTACCGTGCTCTGGTTCATTTTTTTATGATATTACCAATTGTAACTTGAAAGTGGTGCTTAGAGAATGACAGTATTCAAGAATGAAATTGATTAGTGTAATTTGTATCATTCACTTTGGTTGCAGTGATCATTTTATTACAGAGCAATTATAAGATCTCAACACAGTATTTATAAAAGAAATTGCTTACAGTGACAAGATTTAATGGGAGGAATAGCCATGTTGTACAAAATGTTGAATGATTGGTTATTTCTATCTAGTTTGACAATAGAATTTAATCTTTGAGTACTATCAAAATCAAATTTTTGGATTATATATATATATATTTTTTTTTTTCTGTTTAGTTTACATAACGGGGATAACTTTTCCCATTCTTATCTTCTAATATCATAATATGATTTTATCAACTAAGTTAATTAGATCATATGTTTAGAAAATATATTTTATGATTATATTTTTAAGTAAATTCTATGTAGGATTATTTCACTTTTTATACTTCAAGTTAATTATTAATACATTAGATCAATTAAATCATTTCACTTCATTAAAAATTCTAATCAAACACTAAAAAGAGAATCTACGTAAATGTTATATAAAATATAACATATATAAATTCTTTATTTCGATCCACTTTAACAAATAATATTTTGAATAAGAAAATTTCAATATAATTTTATTTTGAAAAAAATATTATGTCAAATGTAATTATCTATGTTTTTCGATAACTTGACATTTAATTTTAATAATCTCTAGACAGAGAGATCTAATCAATGTCGAGTCTGATCTGAATTTGATAGCTACAGACTCTACAGTGGTATACAAAAAAGACGTAGTTTTTACTTTTTAGTAGAGCAGTTTTTAACTTATTCTTACGAGACGAGTGAATATCTCCAACTTTAGACCTCACCGAGGTTTATCCTGCGTCCCTCCTTCATAAAGCATTTTTTTCGGTTCATCGCGAACTTTTTTGTTATCCCATCAAACCCTTCGTCGTCACAACATGGACGCATATCAGCAACCTCACCATCGGTACATGAGACCACCACCAGCTCCACCCTCCACGTCTGATCCGCACTACCAGTACCACCTCCACCACCACCAGCAACAGCCACCGGCTAGACCGGCTCCGGTGCCTCCTCCACAGGGCCAGACATGGTACTCCAACCAATTCCAGTACCCTCAATCTCCTTCCCCGCCGCCTCCTCCTCAACATCAGTGGGGTCCTCCACCACATCCTCCTCATGCGGACCATCTCCCTCAGCCTCATTCATCCGCTTATCCTCCACCCCCTCCCCCTTACCCGACGCCCCCCCACCACCAGCCCACTTTCAGCGCCAATAATAACAACAGCAACAGCCAGTTTCCTCCGCCGTCGGGGCATCCTCGACCCCCCTTGCCACCTCATTCGCAGATTTCCCAGCCTTACCCTCAGGCCAATCAGGTAAATTTCCCATCTTTTTGTCATATTTATTTGTGATTGTTCGAATTTAAAATCTACTTTCTCGTTTGTTGAATTTTCCGTGGATTAATTGCTTAATATGAAGTTAGGGTTAGTTTCCCATTCTTTGCTCTTTTTGGATTCATTGGAATTGGAAGATACTCCTTTTTGTTAATATATTTTTGCTGTTCCTGGGGACTAATTTGATTATTTTATTGATATTTGTAGGAATGGAGCAATTCGAATTGGGGCCATTGCCAAGCTTGGGACTATCCAGGTTTGGTTGTCGTACTGTTGCTATTGATGATAGTCATTTTGTTACCTTTTTTTTTCTTCTTCTTCTTTTGGTGAGATAGCTCACCATGTATTTCATTTCAGTTCACTTCTTTCCATTAAATTTTTGCTCTGTGCGATTCTAAATTTTGATCAAGTTACCAGTGGACCTTTGCTGGAATTCAAGGTGCTATTATTGCTATAAAATTGTCTTGATTCAACATATTGGATAATGTGGCACTGGAAACAATTCTTTTAGAACTAAATACTAGTAATAGGATCAGGATAAGTGGATAACTACTTTCTTATATAATGAATTGGAAGAGGTGATGGGCCACATCAAATAAGACGCATGGTTGACATAAATCTATTCAATGATGTGTAGCATTTTTGAGCGTTTGATTAAGTCTCATCCTTGCTTGGGTTCATATATGAATTCCATTTTGCGCCAGGACATTGCTTTTCATGAGTCTAAAAGGTGTGCTTTGCATTTTCTTTGAATACCTGTAATCGTATCATGAGCTCTTACTACAGCTTACAAGGATTGAGAATCTTATTTTGGAACCTGCCTTGCAATTCTACGAATCAAGATGCTTAAAATTATTTTACATCCTTTGCAGCTTTTGGTGTGAGCAGTACTTCCACCACCCCCCCCCCCCCCCAAAAAAAAAAAATCTCTTTTAAGTGAAGTTTATTTGTACTTGATCTTGTATTTTTTATTTTATTGATACTGGGATGGACGTTCGGTGATCTTTGAAACAGCAGCCCATAATGATGTAGAAGATTGGGGTGCCAGGGCCAGAGAATGGGCGGCTGCTAAAGCAGCAATGGAGGACCATTGTCCACAATCTCAATTTACACTAGCTGGCAGACCAGAAGAACAAAACCGTTTTCATGATCAGTATCCACAATCTGTTGATTCTCATTATCCAGATTTTCAACAACAGTCACTTCCAGCATCAAGCTATCAACGGTTTCCAGTTCCAGCTGTACCTCCACACAGGCAACCAATAGTTTATCCACAGGAGACTGCATCTGTCAGCTCTGGACCATCTTATGTTCCGGATGGTCATCTACCTTACCCTGTCAGATACGGAAGCTCGGCTGGAGATTTCAGTGCTGGATTTTCTCATCATGAAAGCTCGTCTACCAGTTCATATGTTCATCAGCAGGAGGTACCTTCTAGTTATTCTTCTGTTACAGGTAATAATTCACTTAGAAAATTGAGCTTGCATGTGAAGCTTATGCTCAAGAACTGCTTCTATGGAACTCAAATTTTCTAATTCTATATTTTTGGATTGTGTTGATACTCACTTGTAGAACAGAATTTTTATAGAGCCATAATCTAGATAAAGTTCATGGTGTTTAGAATTTTAGAGCTTGCTAATCTGCTAAATCTTGAATCACGCAAAGTTGGATCATTCTTTTCATAGCATATAGCATCCATGGTATGCAAGTGTTCCTTGTTTGATGTAAGAGTTCTGTTTCATCCTCCTGACAAGTGGCAGCTAAATCCATTTCAGATGTTTCATGAGCCTGGAAATTAATATCATGAAGGAGGATTGGTAGAAATTCATGTGTTTATGTGCATCCAAGCTATAGGAAATGCCTTAAGAGTGATATTTTTTATTGGTCATATGATAGCTAGATGTATGAATCCTTTCATCTTCTTGTAGTTTATAAGTTTATGTTTGAAGAGATTAGTTGACATTCTGTAGGAAGGGCACTTGCAGTTTCTTTCATTTCTCTGTAAAATTATTTAAAAGTGTATGGATGCACAGAAAAGGGCACTTGTAACCCAAATAATTGCCCCCTTCCTCTCTCTTTAGCATAATTAACTATTGAAAATGCTTATAAAAAGTTAACAATGACCTTCATTTGAGAAATATCTCTTGCAAAATTTAAATTTTATCTTTATTTAGGTTGCATAATTCGACAAGAGTGTGTCCTCTGACCAAAGGAGCATTTGGGATTATGTTTTGATAAAAATTTAAATTTGACTGACGAAAGAAGCAATTTACAAGTTTGATACCATACAAGTTGTCTTCTTCGCATCTACAGAAAGCCAACAGCAATTTTGGAAAAAGGAACAACATTGGAAATTGTTTTGTGAACTTCTCGAGTTCTTGAAAAGTTCATCTTGATCTTATTCATAAAAAAAGTTCATCTTGACCTTATAAAATATTTAACCATCTGCAGTTGACTACTTTAGTCTTTAACGGTTGCAAAGTAGATGTGATTATAATGCTTCAATGTTCCCTTTTTGAGGGTACAAGTAAGAACAAACTTATACCAACTTCTGTTGTTAAAGGCATGACTATCTCAATTTGCTTCCAAAATACTTTGCCTTCTTTAGTAGAAGTTTTTAGTAAAGACTCTTTTCCACCTTAACCAGCTTAGAAAATAAGGCAAACCTTCTATAAATTAAAGAAAGTTTGAGAGGATGGGTAAGTCACTATTCTTTCAAAGTTGCAGAAAATTTGAAGCCTATATGTTTTATAAAATATGTGTAGAAACTTGAGCTTTGTCTGCTTAAGACTCGGAGAGGATTATGGTGTCCAGTAAAAACTTAGGCATGTCCCTTGCTTTTGAACTTATTTAGTAGGGCGAGTGGGTAGCTTTGTAGATCTCATTCTGACGTTTACCTTTGTCCCCAGACTTCACTCTTTCACTGAGTGACTCTTTCCTGCCGCTTGGTCTCTATCTCTTGATCTTAAGGGGTTAGAGTTTCTTATATGCTATTTGACTACTTATTCAAATGGCAGGTAAAGAAGAAACTGCAGACCAAAAGGTGCAATCGTACAAGTCGCTGCCTTTGTCCATTTCCTCAGGTCAGGAAGGACAGCACTATATGCAACCATCATTTCCTGCGGCTGGTAGATCAATGCCGATTGAACAGCCCTACGTGTATGGCAATCAAGCAACTGATCCCGCAAGCAATGATCAGCCTTTAGATTTTGCTCCTAGATTTAATCCTAAGCATGATCCACATATGCAATCCAGTTACACCGTTCATCAGGAGTCGGTGGGAACTGTAAGAGGCATTGACCCTGTTGCAGCAGTGCCTTCCATCAATTCCTGGACTCCCCCTGTTGCACCTGGTGTAGTTTATCCTCCAATTCCTTCAGCTACCACATCAGGACCACAGGTCTTGGTTCTGGCTCTGCAAATGTTTTTTTTTTAATTTAATTTTTCTTTGATCTGAATATGCTAATATTATCTTCTTTTCTCAGCACGACCCTTCTATGGCCATGCTGTCTCCTGTTTCTGGACATGCTGCACCTCCATTTGGAAGGTTTCATGGGCCAAATTTTCCGCCTGCAGTTCCATCTCCTGGAGCTCCTTTTGGTCTTAGTGCAGGACCTGCAGTTCATCATACTGCAGCCTTCCCAGTTGACACATATGGGTTGTCTAGTGTCTCTGACCGTCCTAAAAAGGTAATTATGCTTTTGCATTGGTTGAGCAGGAACAGCTTTATACTCGCCATTGGAATATGTCTGATGGAAAGTTTTCCAGGCTTCTGTTCCTAATTGGCTTAAAGAAGAAATAATTAAAAATAAAGCTGCTATCACAAAGACCTCTTTAGAGCATCCTAAAGAGGAAACGCAGTCCATTGAGGATGAAGGTGTTGATAAATCATTTGGGAAGGGTGATCAAGCTGATAAAAGCATTGATTCTTCTAGGTCGACTGGGGAAGAGGATGATGATGATGAGGTTCATTTGCTTTTATGTTTTACGTGATGATGATTCAGTTTGCTTTCGACGAGCTTTTGTTTTTCTTATTAGAGTAGTTATATACTTGCAGTTTAATTCACTTCGGCATTTGGCTTTCCATGTTCTTGCTCTTTGTAGGATTATGTGGAAACAGCTAGAACTGCAGCAATTAACCAGGAAATAAAGCGTGTCCTAACTGAAGTTCTTTTAAAGGTTAGTGGTGCTTGAAACCGGTGGTTGCCTAATTTAATGTCTTCCTGCAGTAGATGTAATTTCGTGCTTTGAACAGGTTACAGAGGAGCTATTTGATGAAATTGCGACAAAGGTCCTTAGTGAAGATGATATGATGGTTGAAGGTAAGTGTGCTACAAACTTACAGTCTCTGATTTTTATTTATATTTCGTGTGCTATTTCTGAACTGCACAAACTTCTTTTCCACTGTTTTAAAATTGTCTATGGTGTCGATTTTTGTTTGCTTTAGATGATCACGATGCAATCATTTCCAAGCATAAGGTATCATCACCTTCCCCAGTAGTCCCAACGCATAAGGCTTCTGCAAAGATTCTAGTTCCAGTTGAAGCCGAGGAATCTCTGGCTGAAGGTGTTAGTGAAAGGTCTAGTTCCAGCGCCCCTGGAGATCTACTGGGTCTTGCAAATTATGCCTCTGATGATGATGGAGATGGTGAAATGCAGAGTTCCAATTTGGCAAATTCCAGGAACAAGTCCAGTGTTAAGAAGCTTTCAGAAGATATGCATGATGCAGCTGAGAAAGGAAGTTCAAAGGTAAAATTTGAAGAGCACAGTAGTGTAAAGACAAATATGGATACTGATCTCAGCAAAACCAGTGCACTTGAGCCCAAAAAAGATAAATCAAGTGAGTATGCATATTCTTCCAAGGTGGCCTATGAGGACAGGGATGATGAAGTTAATGCTGAAAGTGTAAAAGTGCTTGATAGAACCAATGGCTCTGGATTGAATGATACTTTCGGAGACAAGCTCATATTGAAAGCTGAGCTACCTTTTGGAAGTGTCAGTGGGAAAAATTCAACAACCAAAGAAAGCCAAGGTAAGGAAACTGGAATGAAATTGGGTAAAAATGACCGATATGAAAGTAAAAAGAGTTCTGCAAAAGACTTCGAAAAGGATGTGGATATCAGTAGGAGTAGAGCTGATGAAAACCGTAGAAGACAGGATGACAGACACCTAAGAAAGGAGAAGACAGAAGATCAGAATGATTCTAAAGAAAAAACAAAAGAACAAGGTGTTAAGCCTGGGGAGAAGGCTAAGGAGTCTGAATCGAGAAAAAAGTCCAGTCATCTTGATGTCAAGGAGGATAGAAAAGACACAGAGAAATTCCATAGAACTGGTGCTAGAGAAGATACTGACAGGAAAAGAGAACGGATAAAGGAGGAAGACAGATCAAGACATAAACTTGCAAGTGACTCAAGCGGGCACAAGAGAAGACGTTCATCTTCAATTAGCAGTAGGGGTAGAAACAGCAAAGACAACTCAGTTAGTCATGCCAATGGTTCAAGTGATGAAGCATCTAATGATTCTAAAAGGTGCACCATTGTGATTTTATCTATTTTCTTTCTTTGTTCCAGTAGTATTATCAAAATTTTCATCTTCTCTTCACTACTGCAGGAAGCCAAATTCAAGAAAAAGGAACTTATCGCCATCTCCTGTCAGGTCTAGGAAAAGGTAATTTGCTGGTAATTGTTTACTTTTATTTATGTTTATGTTTCTATTTTTAATTTTCTTGATTGGTTCCAGTGATCAAATTTTAGGTCTGTCGATGTTCTGTGACATTTGAATTGGCCCAGTGTTACTTAAATAACATTTGAAAAAAGATAAGAAAATTTTGGTTGAATGTTTTTGGATATCAATTCATTATTACCAAAATAAATTTCAAGTAAGTTCATTAATTGATCTTATTCATTTGAATTAGTTTCAATCAAATAGGATATACCTTGAACATCTCAGAAATGAAGTGAAACTGTTCTTAGTAGTATGCAGTTCACAATGGTCTATTTCAGTTTTCACCTGGTGTTAATGCCCCAGAAATAACTTTGTTAATTAGTTTATTTTTATTTCCTATGTTGCTCGGACACCTCTGAGTTTAAAGCTATGCTTCTTGAATAAATCAATAACGAAAACAGAGATGGAGAAATTGTGTTGGTGGCATGGAGTTTCAGAAAAGTATGGCTTGTGGCTGAGTTGTAGAACAGAGATGGTGGCTGAGTTGCAGAGAAGAGATGAAGATAACTGAAAATTAAAAAGAAGAAGGAAATAATCACCCAACCCCACACCGAACTGGATGAAGTGACAGTGGCGGTGCTGTTGAAGGTGAGGAAGATGAAGAGAGGTGAGAGAGAGGGACAGAGTAAGAAAGAGGGGCAAAAAAAATAATAATAACCCACCTAGAATCTGGTAGATGAAGAAGGAGCGGCAGCGTCGTTGGCGAGGAAGAGGAAATGTGAGAGGCATTAGAGAGAGAGAGAGAGAGAGAGAGATCGGAGCTGTAACAAGAAAGAAAATAGTAATAAAGAGATGAAGATAAGATATTTATGCATGTATATGGGGCTTTCTCATATGGGCTGTTCATGAGTAAATATCAGTTGGGCTCTTGTAAATATATATGGAAAATGGAAAATTGGGCTACATTTTGTGGGATGGACTTAACTTATAACTTATAAATAGCATAGTAAAACTGGGCTGGACTTAATAAGTTCCATGGTCATCATGATTTCTAGCATTTGGGTCTCTACTTTGATGATTTAAGAATAGGTTAGGTAATCAATATCTTAACACTAAGACATATCTAACGAGTCCACGTACCCGTATCCACCTTTTCGATTCTTTTTGGCAGTCTTGGACTTTTGAAAATTGGCAAGTCAAACACTTAGATACATATCACACTCGACACCTGCGCCAAGTCCGAGCAACATAGTTTATTTCTTAACACAATACCCGAGTCCACGTACTCGACACCGATACCTGAGTCTAAGCAACGTAGTTTATTTCTTAACAATGATCATTGATAGTTTGCTTGCTTATAATTTTTTCTTTTTTGTTTGGTTTCAATGGATGGGTGCCATGACCCATAAATATGCTTGGTTTTGATACTTGATAGTATGTGTTCATTTTTTCAGATGTTTTAGCCTTTTATCTTTTTTGGTTAAAAATTTGAGTAAATTTTCTTGTGATTATGCATCTACAGCTAGCTTGCTATATTGAATTAAGAGAAAACTTTTCCTTGGTGAATTTGTCTTTTGCTCACTATTTTGGTCTTGAGCAGGGACTGGGAGACCCTGTTACGTCTATATACATTTGAATGGTTTATGGGCTTCAATCCTGTTGAGTGTCCTAATAGGATTCTTAATGAGTGTCCTAGTAGGCGATTCTCGTACACAGAAAGGTTATCATTGTTATAGTCCCTCACTACAAAGGCACTTTGTTTGTGTCGATGTTACATTCTTTGAGTCTACTCCATATTATTCCGAGTCTCATTCTATCTCAGCTGATTCATTTCCTTGTCCATTACCTGTTCCCATGCTCCTTACACAGTCAGATCCTCCTCCATTAGTATCTTTGTCATCTACCCTTCCGTTGCAAGTTTACTCTCGTCGTCCGTAACCTTCCGCCTCTGCTGCTCCACCAATTGCTCCCTTGTTGACAAATCCTGATCCTTCTTCATTATCTGAGGATGATCGTCCTATTGCTCTTCGTAAAGGTAAACGTTTATGTACTGCTCATCAAATTGCTAATTTTGTGTCTTATGATCATTTATCTCCTTCATATGCTTCGTTTGTTGCTTTGATCTCTTCTGTCTCTATTCCTAAGTCTATTACATAAGCTTTGTCTCATTCTGGGTGGAAAGCAGCTATGGATGAAGAGATACATGCTTTGAGTACTAATGATACATGGGACTTGGTTCCTCTTCCATCTAGGAAATCTGTTGTTGGTTGTCGCTGAGTATATACTGTAAAGGTTCATCTTGATGGTACTATTAACCAATTAAAAGCTCGACTAGTAGCAAAAGGGTATACACAGGTATATGGTATTAACTATGCTGAAACATTCTCTGGTGGCGAAGATTACGTATATTCGTGTGTTTATCTCTCTAGCAGCTACTTTTAATTGGTTTCTACATCAATTGGATGTGAAAAATGCATTTCTAAATGGTAATTTGCAAGAAGAAGTATACATGGAGCAACCACCCAGATTTGTTTCTCAGGGGGAGTCTGAGTTAGTATGTCGATTAAAGAAATCTCTATATGGCTTGAAACAATCTCCACGAGCGTGGTTTGGTCGGTTCAGTGAAGTAATAATTAATTTTGGTCTTAGCGGATGTGGTATAGATCTTTCTGTATTTTGTAAACA
The DNA here is from genome assembly GCA_023935145.1 of Bretschneidera sinensis. Classification (NCBI taxonomy): domain Eukaryota; kingdom Viridiplantae; phylum Streptophyta; class Magnoliopsida; order Brassicales; family Akaniaceae; genus Bretschneidera; species Bretschneidera sinensis. Next base: position 64,124,369 of record CM043705.1, read on the forward strand.
CAGTGAGACAGGTAGAATATTGTTGATTGTATATGTGGATGATATTGTGATCATAGGAAATGACAAAGAAGACATTCTAGCACTAAAACAGTTCTTAAGTATTAAATTTCAGACAAAAGGTTTAGGGGAATTGAGCTACATCTTGGGTATTGAGATTGCTAGATCTCGTCATGGTGTTCCTTTATCTCAGCGTAAATACGTTCTTGATTTGTTGACCGATACTAGAATGTTAGGGTGTAAGCCTATAGATACTCCTATGGATCTCAATACAAAACTTGCAGTTGATCAAGGGGGCTTATTATCTGATCCAGGGTGATATAGGCGCTTGGTTGGAAAATTGAATTATTTAACTGTTACTAGACCTAATATTTCATTTGCAATGAGTATGGCTAGTCAATTTCTTGATGCTCCACGAACTAGTCATTGGGATTCTGTTATTCGAATTTTGAGATATCTTAAGCGTGCTCCTGGTCGTGATTTACTTTATTAAAATCATGGTCATGCTCAAATTGAAGGTTATACTGATGCAGATTGGGTCGGCTTTCCATCTGATAGAAGGTCCACTACTGAATATTGTGTGTTTGTTGGAGGCAATTTAGTATTATGGAAAAGTAAAAGGAAAACTGTGGTTTTTAGGTCAAGTGTTGAGTCGGAATATAGAGCAATGACACATGCTATCTGTGAGATGGTTGGGCAAAAGTAGTTGTTAGCAAAACTTGGGATTACCCAGTCAAGTTCCATGAGCCTGGTGTGTGACAATCAAGTAGCTATTCATATTGCAAATAATCTAGTGTTTCATGAGAGAACTAAACATATTGAAGTTGATTGTCATGTTGTTCGAGAAAAATTTCTACAAAATGTGATTAGTACCATATATGTGAAGTCGACTGATCAGTTAGCAAATTTATTTACTAAACCATTGGATGGTTCTCGAGTTCGATTTATTTATAACAAGTTGGATGCATATGATATCTGTGCTCTAACTTGAGGGGGAGTGTTGAGTGTCCTAATAAGATTCTTAATGAGTGCTCTAGTAGACTTGGATTATATTTATCTTATCTAATTGTTGTGTCCTATTCCTATTAGACTTAGTAATCATAAGTCTATATATTGAGTCAACTGTATTCTTTTTATTCAATCAATAAGAAAGAGAATTTCTTTTCAATTTTTATTTTCAACAAATCCCATTTAATAATTTTTGTATATTCGATTGTTGAATAGGAATAGTTATGGACTTTTTGGCTACGCATTGTGTGGATGCAATAGTTGGTATGAATCTGTAGAGACATAATGATTGATCAAATGTTGTTCACTTTTCTGTTTCTGTTGTACGCGTTATTTTTTTAGGTCAAGACTGCTTTGTCTCTTGCTTCAAGGATCGAGCATTGAGGTTCAGTGTCAGCCTCTAGATGCTCATGATTTTTAGAGCTAACACCTGTTATACTTCAACTCCTTGATGGTCAGTTACCCAGAAGGAAGGAGAAGTTTTCTTAATGAGTAGTTTATTTTAGTGGTACCTTGAGTATGCTACTCGTCCATCTTTATGTGCAATAAACTTTTTATTTATATGAAAATATAATCTCTTTCCCCAAAGCACCGTCCTTTTCTGGTGGTAATTTGGGACATCTATCTTTTGTTTGCTATTCTCACTTTCTCAGCTTGTATCTAACTATTCTAATTGTCCCCTTGAAAATTACTTTAATAAGTTGATAAAATTAGCAATGCGGCCTGGTAATGACAGCGGTTGCAATTACTTTTATAGTTGAGTGCTTCACCTCGACAGCTATCCAATACCGTCATTTAGTATATGCGGATATCCTTCTTTTGTGTGTTTGTGTGTACTTTGTCTGCTTGGGGTCTAGTTGATTGTAAGTAAATGTATAGGAGGGGATCTATTTTGGAGAATATTTAGTATGTCACTGTTTGATTGTGAACCAGAAAATTGTTGTTGATCGGCAGTTTGATTGAGGCTGTGGCTACTTCTACTCACTTTTGGTAATAATTCATGATGTTTAAACAAATAGATCCTTTTTTTTTGTTGTTAGAAGCGAAAAACAATATATGCTGGCAGGCTGGCACTTATTAAGTTTAACTCTGTACAAGGCTAAGCATTTATCTTAAGTCATGTATATTGACTCACCAAATCAGTATGATCGATGTTTTCATTTCTAGACAAGTTTCGCGGTCACCACATAGCAAGCATTCTCAGCGCAGGCATTCCCCCTACTCTTCTCTTGAGAGCACCAGGTATGTTGACATGCAGTCTGTAAAACTAAGATTGTGTTAATGCTCTTATGACATACACAACGATCACCAATAACATGTGCCACTCAGGTGAAAGCGCAAGGTTTCTTAATTTTTGACTTGCTCTGTTGTCTAGTTCATTAACTCTACTACTTTCTTCGCAGGGGAAGGAGGTCAAGATCCAGATCACCTGTGCGGCGCCAGAGATGAATGGATTGGATCAGTACACATTTCGAAGTGCGAGACATTCTTTGGGGGGTGATATTCCGAGATCTTATCTACCTTGTAACTTGAGGCTTAACTTGAAAGTCCACAGCATTAGCTATGGCAGTCCAGTAATGGACTTAAGTGGTTCCATTAGTGCAACTTAGTTGTAAGGATAATAGCATGCATTGTATGGTTGAGGTCTTAATGATGTTTGTATCCTGATACATTGTCTTGTTTTTTGATGAATTTATGTCACAGTTTTGTGGTTTCAGGCTTCCTGCATTTTTTGGTTGTAACATGTTTTACTATAAGCAGGCAACTTAAAAGTTAAAAGGATTGGATTCAACTACAGGACTGACTGATTGGATTCATGAGATCCTTACCAATCGATCAACTACCATGGACCACAAGATCATCGGCTTCACTCTCTGGGCCATATGGCTTCACCGGAATCATTTTCTTTCTGAACAAGGCCAACCTCACTCTACTAAACCCTTGTATGTTTTCGAAGGATTTGATTTCCCTTTGCAGGATTGAGGGGCTGGCCAACCGGCAAACAATGATTCAACAATGGCACCAAGGAAGACGACCAACATGCCAAAAGGTACCAACTCCACTACAAGCAAATTTCCGATTACGGAGCAGGCCAGCTCCACCACCAACATGGGTGCATTTGGTTTGGTCAATCTTAGTAAAAGGTTGGCTCTTGAGCGATTGGTATATGGTCGACGCCATTGGTGGAAGTGGAAATGGAACCGTGGAACTAATGTTTTTGGGTGTGAAAACTGAAAACCTTACGCCAGTCAATTATGGGCCAATAGTTTTTTTAGTTCGATTTTTTCACCGTTTGTTTCTATGAGAAGTGGAAACTCAAATGTGAGATACTTTATTAAACTGTTTACCGTAGATATTTGTGTTAGTTCACTAGCTTTGTTCACTTTACTACGGAGTATTATTTAAATTGGTAGAAAATTATTAAAAAAGTCGTAGTAATTATTTGCAATAAACTTTACTTTCTTCATAATCTCAAATTAATCATGTAGATATCGTTCCATTTTTTTTTTTGTTCCAAATTTCATCGCTTAGAAAACCCACCGTTTCTTTGCTCTTTCGTACCCGAGTCTTAAGCCCATGCTACGTCGACATTTTTTGGGTTTCAGGCAAACTGGATACTTGGAGGAAGCAAATGTTACTCAAATCCAGAACCAAATTCGGCCAATAAAATATCCAGAACCAATTTTTTTTTATTAAAAAAAGTAACTTTGATTTGTGATTAGGATGGTAGTAGTATTCATTTTAAATTTCAATGGAAAGCTGACGTGCCCATGACGGAAGTTCTCACATGCCTCATGGTCTTCCCCTCTTGGTGGTGCTGATGGGAATGCCGGCCATGTGGGTTTGTTACTTCTCCATTTTCATTTTCCTTTTTTGCTTCATTTTCAGTTAAAGTTTCACTCTCTCTCTCTCTCTCTCTCTCTCTCTCTCTCTCTCTCTCTGTTTTTTTCTCTACAAAAGCATAACCAAGTAAAATCTATCTCCACCTCACGAAAATGAAGGTCCATCCTCTAATACCTCACGTAGATTCTTTTGTTCTCTCTTCTTTCTAGTCTTTTATGCCAATTCTCATTTTCTTGTTTCTATCCAACTTATTACAGGCAATGCAAGTGGGACTATGGTCGGTTTGGCTATCTGGTTTTATCTTGATTGGTCTCTCCTTGTACGCTACACAAAGGTTACCTTCTTCTCTTAAGGACCAAATCATGAATTCCAAATTCAATCACAAAAGTTTTGGTGATTCGAGTACTCCAAAAATCACCATATTCACTGCGCCTAGTCCTTTTACTGGTTCCGTTGGCGCTAGGCAGAGTCTAGCTGTTCGGTCATGGCTCGGTTTGTCCTCACAGATCACAGTTGTTCTTTTCAGCCAAGACCCTTCTGTTATTTCTTTTGCTGGGGCTTTTGGATCACGAGTTTTGTTCGACCCCAATATTGATTTCACGTAAGCAATTGGGTTTATCATTCATTTGTTTATTATCATATTTGATTGACTTGCATTTTATTGAATATATTTAGCTGTTCAAGTAGGAAATCACGTAATTTAGTAATATTATGAGTACTATTCTTATTAGTATTTGGTTTTGATAGCTATCCAAAAATGGAGATGTTATATGTTAGAAGACTCTTGTTTAAGTGTTGAAGCATTTATAGGATTTTCCAGTTGAATTTTATTTGAGGACATCCTCAGGTTTTAAAGTCAAAGCTATAGGTCATAAAAGATCAGCAGGGATAAAAGTGGCATGTCAATTATCTTTGATTGAAAACTTGGCATGTTTGCAGCATGTTTATGCACGATTTGATTTTCCATGGCTTCTTAGGGTTGTTGCTGATGGTTAATTAGAGAAAATGATGCCACTTGATAAAACCATGTGTACTTCAACAATTTTAGTTCTCTTTTTTCTTATCTTGTGTGTGCGAGCGCATGCACAAAAAAAATGGTGAACTTGTTAATTATATAAATATGTTAAATTAATTTTCGCCTATCTCATGAAGAATATCAATAAAATACATTGAGCTTCTGCTTGCTCGGGCGTTTCTAGGTTCCTGGGTACCCCATTCTTCCACTCCGTGGTAGCAAGATCTCAGGCATTCATGTCAGACATATTTGTTTTGATTGATCCCGAAACTATCATCCTGCCTGACTTTATTTCCACCCTGAATTATGCTCACAAAATTGATCATGATTGGCTCCTAGTTGCTTCATCTCGAAATGTTTCCTACTTTCCATTCTACTTGCATGAGATGGGTAAATATTGGCTAAGAGTGGATGGTGAAAGGATGAAAACCCAGGAGGTATGAAGAAACTTTGTACAGATTGAAAGTTGATGGCCTACTGGAGAGAATTGCACTGACACCATTCTCCATTTCATTAGTTGCAGGAGATGCTCAATCATGGTTGGCAGTCTAATTGTTGTGAAGGGAGAGTGCTTATGGCATGGAATAGTGTGTATCTACCTTTACATAGTGGAGTCCTTCCTCCTTTCTTGTATCAGAAGGGAATTCACAACCAATGGGTCATTAATGAGGCTTTATCAAGTGAACTGAGGTTTGTTTTTGATGCCAGTTGGACCATCTCTAGTTTCTTTCTGAATGACCAAGACCATCATTCTAGTTGGTCGGTCAGAGGTGCAGGTCCTTCAGCTATTGAAAAGAGAAGCTGGGAGTATGTTGGCAATTCCCATCTTGGGGTGCTGTACGGATCCTTGTTTTTCCATGAAATCAATTATTCTAGCCTAGCGAAACTTTTGAAGTGTGACGAACAATATTTTTTGGTCAACACTACAGAAAACGTTGTCTATCCATTTATATACCAGAGAATGAGTTCATGGAAGGAAACTGCCTTGCATTCTTGGAGAGTCAAGAAAAGTATGGCTTGTATTCATGGTATTAAATCAGCAAACAGAATGTTAGATTGCTCCCTGAAAGATCAGCTAATGCCATTGACGCCATTAGATTTTCCTTTTTCCTTAGAGTCACTCGTCCTGCAAGTTGCAGACAGGAATAGGACAATCATGCTTGCAGTTGCTGGACATAGTTACAAGGACATGCTGATGAGTTGGGTTTGCAGATTACGCCGCCTTGCTCTTACAAATTTTGTAGTTTGTGCTCTTGATGAGGAAACCTATCAGTTCTCCATCTTGCAGGTAGTTCATTTCTTTTATTTTCCTGTTTTAATTGATTTTTCTGGATATTCTCAGCTAGATAAAACGAACATGTTCATCCACACGGATGCACAATGAAAAATAAGATATTAATTTAAGGCATAGTTCATGTAGAGTTTTGACTTGCGAAAACCGTGAGGTCTAAAACTAGACCATTTCACATTTTTTCCAGAGCCAGAAATCAGCCTTAAGGGATAATCCTAGGCTTTTCTTGTTTGGACTGTTCTCCACATCTGTACATTTTTGACACTCCAGAAGAGTCTGATGTTTGTTATAGTCCAAAGCCTATTGTTTTCATATAGTACCAAAAGGCCTTATTTGCCTTGTAATATACGATGCTGTTGGAAGATTGACTTTGGATTTGTTTCTCTTTTTGTGCCAGGGCCTGCCTGTTATCAGGGATCCATCAGCTCCAAGTAATATTAGCTTTAATGATTGCCACTTTGGCACAAAATGCTTTCAGAGGGTTACTAAAGTTAAGTCCAGAATAGTTTTGAAGATACTGAAGCTGGGTTACAATGTACTGTTGAGCGATGTGGATGTATATTGGTTCAGAAATCCATTACCTTTACTTTACTCTTTTGGTCCTGCTGTTCTTGCAGCACAGTCTGATGAATACAACGAAACAGGTGATGATTCTAATAATACTGAACTTAAAATAACTAATCATTATTACTTATAAAAAAAATAACTAATCATCATTGATCGTTTAGTATTATGGACTATGCATTTATGAAGAAAGGATCATGCTGAGACAATAATTTAGATAACTAGGATTGAGTTTTGGTGACATTTATATATTCATATTTAACTAATCTTAAGTTTATTTCCTTTTATATTGCTTGGTCCATGTAGGTAATATATTTGTATGTGTGTGTGCGTTATTACCATTTTTCTGGATAACTTGATAAAATATTCATTGCCTCCATCAGTATAGCTGTTGATCAATGATGTAATATTAAATCCTCAACCACTTGACTGAAATGGAATACTCCCATAATTTCTCCATGCTGCTGTTCTATGGGCAGGGCCTATAAACTTACCTAGGCGCTTGAACTCTGGCTTCTACTTTGCTCGTTCTGATAGTCCAACAATTGCTGCTATGGAGAAGGTGGTGAAGCATGCGGCATCTTCTGGTCTATCTGAGCAGCCAAGCTTCTATGACACATTATGTGGGGAAGGTGGGTCGCAGCGCGTGGGTGATTATAGATGTGTGGAACCTGAGTCAAATCTGACTGTTCATTTCTTGGACAGGAACCTCTTCCCTAATGGTGCATACATGGGCTTGTGGCAGAAAAAAAATGTAAAAACAGCCTGTACGAAGAAGGGTTGTTTTATTCTTCATAACAATTGGATTAGTGGGAGGGTGAAGAAGCTGGAACGTCAGGTGTCATCAGGCCTATGGGAGTATGATATTAGCACAAGGATGTGCTTGCAGAGCTAGCACAGGACCTGGTTGACAACCTATTTCAGGGACCTAGTTGGTCGAACTTTGGTTTTCTCATGGAATAGAAGTAAATAAGTAGTATTCCTTTTTCCATATATATGGTATGTTATGCCTTGGTTTCATCACTGCTTCTTTGGGAGGATATTAGATTGGAGAGAGCCGGCCATCAAAAAAGACAAGGAATCCTCAATGGACAATGGATAATACTATTGAAATACCTCAAGTAAATACGACGCACCCGCATTCTCTTCCAATGGATTGTAATGAAACATTTGGATCAGAGAGCTCTTGAATTCCACCAGTTATCCGGAAGATGTGTGTTAATTTTTTAGGACTAGGCAGGCATGTTGACAGAGAATCCAGAAGAAAGAAAGAACTAGAAGGAGCTCCCGTATCAGTGGATATGACCCTGCAATCTAAGGATATCTCTGTGAGGATAGTTCATGCAGGTGGGCAAGAAGAGCTGTACCAAGATGTGGTTCCTGCATCTCAATTGATGGAGAAGTATCCCGGGATGTGTGTTGCTCGGCCCGAAGTTTTCAAAAATGCTGATGATTCCCTTTTATGGCCAGAAGAGAATCTATTGCCTGGTCAGAAATATTTCATCATCCCATCTACTACAGTGCAGAAACTCAAATGTAAACAGCAGCAGAAGGTTAAAGTCAATGGATCTACTGGAGGCATAGAAGATATGTCAGATGCTAGGATTACTTGGGATGTGAGTGAAGAAAATTTGGAGGAATCTGTTTATTCTGCAAAAGAATTTTATGTCTCCAAGGAAAGGTCGTCAAGATTAAGGACAAGAAGAGGTGGAAGAATAAAGAAGCCTTTCGTACCCCCCCTCCCAAAGGCAAGAGCATGTCCGGGTGTGGGGTGGGAGCCCAGTTTAACTTCTGTACAAGAAATTTCTCCATGATTCTCTCTTCTGCCTGATGGCTCACACTACAACATATTCTGGTACGCACTTCTGAAAGAAGTTGAATTGCTAATATATGTGGTGTTCGTTGCTTGTGGAGTTTGTGAGAGAAATCCGATCACTTAAATAATTTGGAACTGTGCTATTTTTGTTGCTATATTATACTTATGCTACTTCCTGATTTGAAGAAAATTCTGTGTAAGGAGGCGGCTTTAACTATCTCAAGATTATTCTGAAGAACTCAGTCATATCTGCAATCTGTTACTATCATGATTATAACTATCTTCACGTGCATGATGAGATTCTGTGATGATTTTTGTTTTGGCTTAATTTGGGAAAGAAAAGGCGATGTATTCTGCAATAGTGTTGATTAGCCATTGCATTGACACTCACTCTAAATTGATTTTGTTCCTGTATGACATTTCACTTATATGCCCGCAAATATGTGGTTAGCATTTTTGTGATATGAGAATGGTTATATTTTCTGATCATTTTCAGTCGCAAATAATATTGCCTACAAAGTTTAACATGCTTGGTAGAATTATGATGTGCAATTACTGTTTTAAGCCCCCCTCATTAACCTCTGAAATCAGCCGTAATTTAGGTCTGTTATTTTTATTATTTTTTTTTATAAACAAGTCTATTATTTCAAGTTCTTACCAATTCCCATGCTATTAGCTCTCCTTGCTAGACAGGCTTTATAATAGAATCTGAAAGTTGCTGCCAATGAATTGGGATAATCTTTATTGGCAAGGTAATTGCTTAGCATAAAGTTAAACTACTGCGATCTTCCTGGTCAAACTTGTGAGTTGTACAATAAGCCAATTGGATTATCTGATTATGAATATAAAGCCCTTGTATACTGTATTTGCCTGTTTGGTCCACCAGAAGATTAAGAGGAGGATAAGATGAGAAGGATAATTTCATTTCTCAGTCCCAGATATACAGCGATAACAGGAATTGTCAAAAGCCAAAAATTCAGATTAGCTCAATAAGACAAAATCATTTTAAACCCAAAAAAGAAAGCTGGGTGATTTTAATTTATTCACATACAATAAGATGTTAAGCTTACAATACATATGACAAAAGCTTGGTCAAGATCCATGTATAGAAAACTGCAAAGGCAGCACCAACAGGAATTGTCACAGCCCAGGAAACTACAATCTCTCTCACTGTTTCTGCTCTAACACTATTTAATCCTCTTGCAAACCCAACTACCATGACTGCACCCACCAAAGTATGGGTAGCTGAGATCGGAAGCCCGAGCTTCGATGCAAATAACACAACAGAAGCTGCAGCAAACTCGGCTGCAAATCCTCTAGTTGGTGTAAGTTCTGTTATCTTCTTCCCAATTGTTGCTATCACCCTGTATCCCCATATCATCAGCCCAGCGACAATTCCGAATATTCCCCATGCAAGAACATCGATTGGAATAACTATCTCTGTTCCACTGGTACCACCATGAAGAATAGATAATGCAGCAGCCAGAGGACCAGAGTACCTGTTGGCCCTGCAATATCAGAGAGGAACCCTATATTTTTAGGCTGGATAGTATTCTCTTTCGGCTCTGGTTCTGATGAAGAGGACTCGATGAGGAGATGACCAAGCTGTTTTTGGATAGTTCTGTAAACTAGGAACGCGCCAGCAGCGCCACAGGCTAAAGCCTGAACTAGAGCTATAGGAAGAGTCTTGCTGAGAAGAAAGGCTGCAAATGAAATTCCTGTTACACCCACAAAAACAGCAATTGGTGCAGCTGCTGCTGCAGCTTGTCCTGGATTTGGAGCACTGTAGACAAACTGAAGGAATAAAAATATGTTAGAACTCGGGCTGCATCTCAATGCTAATAAATCATTTTCCAGGGATTTCAAAGGATTTTCCAATTAGAAAATTTTATTCTTAAGAAAGATAATTAACATAAGTAGTAAGCATAAAGGCTAAATCACCTAAAAACCTGAGCAGGCTTATGGAAGTGGAAACAATTCAGGCTTCTTCCTCTTAACATATAGTATAATTTTTGGCAAAAATACCCGAAAAATCAGGCTTTCTTTCAGTTTATGAGAAGGCAATCAAACTGATATAGGATGTAATGCAGAAAGCTTTCGTGGTTATAGCCGAAAGAGCAAGAATATACCCTACGGATTCATTTGTAGACGAGAAGTGAAACCAAAGCTCCCATTACAGGTGAGATCACCCATGAAGAAGTCACCCTTGCCAGTGAACTCCAGAAAACAGCACCAGCTCCCCCATATACAAGACCAAATCCAACCATCGATCCTACTATACAGTGCGTGGTGGAGACAGGCCAACCATAATATGACGCGACCTGGATAGAAAACCATAAAATCAGTTATGGATGAAAAGAGAAATCAGGAATGCAGCATATAGATATGTTAAAGGAACAACTACTTGGGCCACAAAAACTAAGAGAAATTGTGTTCGTATACTGCTGGTAAGAGTAATTTTCTTCACTCTAATGATGGCTGAATGTTTTTTCCCCAACTTAACAATGGATTTGATAATTTTTCATTTTCATTAGGACCTCAGTAAAATATTGCTTGTAGAGATGATTGGTCAAGGTGTTGAAACAATCCTCAAGCTGTTGCAGTTACAAGAACTGATAAGCAGGCATGTAATAAGATATTGTTTAGCTCTAGGATTGGTAGAGAGGAAAACTGAAAGGAAATAAGAGGGAGAGAAGAAAAGCGAGAAGAAAAAAAATTACTGATCTTTCCTCGATGTATTTTTAGAGAAGATGAAAAAGTATAAAGAAGAATAGACAAAAAAGAGGTCTATTTTTCCCAATCCTCTCTAATAAGGATATTGATATTATACATAAGAAAAAACGTCAATCCTCTCACTTTTCTTACTTACGAATGTACATCTCTCTTCCCAACTATAGCTAGTATAGTCTCATGAGGTATATCAGAAAAACGACTTCTAGCAATTAGCTTCCTTCTTCTCTCGAATAGGGCCAATAAATAACTCCATAAGTTGAACCCTTAAATAATCGAACTTATCCTGAAGTCTAAAGCAACTACCCCAAGGAAACTCCAATGAAATATTTGATATAAACAAATGCAAGCACCTAGTGAATTACATTAAAATTTCTGAATACAGACTGTCACCATAGTTTTGTGGATATTGTGGAATAATCACATAGTATATTCTTGTTATTAGCTCTGCTTTTGTCTCATATAGAATGCATTATTCCGTTAGTAGGAAAAAAGAAACAATCTACTCAATTTTTTTTCTAGTTCATGCTAAGCAACCAAACAATAAAATTTTATAACAAGAATCTAATGGCATAGTAGATAACAGCAACCCAGGGGACCATAGGGAACAAGAAATCAAAAAGATAACAACATAAGTACTAGCACTTTGAGACTTTGATGCCATTCAATATTAAAGATGACATGTAATAAATAACAATTTTCTTGATTTACTAAGTTTTTCTCAACGAGCATAAACATGGAAGTGATTGAAGCAGAAGCAAGAGGAGTGAGAGGGGTTGCGATTCAGGAAACATTTTCCTCCCGAATAACTAATTTACTGATAACATATGACAACAGATTCTATGGATTAAACTGTCAATAATAGGAATCTGAACTTTCTTTAATCTCTAAACAGAAAGGCTATGATTGATTGTTAGAGAGAAAAAGTGGGAGGAATGAAGATGAAGAGGAAGAGAAAAGAAAAGTGAGTGGAGAGCACTTTTCTATTTTCTTTCCATATATACAAATTACAATCCTCTTAAATTGGAATGATTGGGGTATGGAAGCTAAAATAAGCTAATTTTTTGTTATTTTTTTCTTTCCTTTCACTTTTTCATCATCTTTATCAAATGCATGATCAAAAACATTAATTTTTTTTTTTCCATCCCCACCTTCTTTACTCTCTCTTTTCCTTTGTCTCATTTTTTTTCTACCAATCAGAACCTAAAAATACATGTAGGTATGGATATGGTAGGACAATAACTGCAGTGACTAGGCAAGATATGTTATTTGAAGTTAACTAGTATTTAGTTCGAAGAAGGTAATGCTATTGCTAGGAATTTGGGTGATGATGGGATGTATTTTCCAATAAAACAAAGTCATTCTTAACAAATGAAACCCTTCTAAATACATAAACAAGACCACAAATTTTAAAGCAGATAACCTGTTTGTGAAAAGTAAGCCAAGTAACAAACAGAGAAAATACAAGAATGTATTTTCCAATAAAACAAAGTCATTCTTAACAAATTCAAACCCTTCTTAATACATAAAGAAGATTACAAATTTAAAAGCAGATAAACTGTGTCTGAAAAGTAAGGCAAGTAACAAAGAGAGAAATAAACAAGAATGTACCTGCAACCAAGTTCCAGCAGCAGCCAGAGAAGAGAGCAACCCAGCAAAAAGCAGAGTATCCGTCCCTTGAAACACATTAGCAACTAAAATTCCCTTCTGCATTGTACTGGTCACATGAGTCCCCATTAATAAATCTCCAGAGAACTCCAAAACTGCAGCTGTTAACACAGCTTGAAGCAGAGTTAAGGCCCCTGACCCAACAGAAGTCCCCATTGCATTAGCCACATCATTAGCTCCAATATTCCAGGCCATGTAAAACCCAAATAACAGACTTACATATGATAACAACTTGTTCGTTAAGCCCAATCCCTGACCCAAAGATTTCATGAAAAATGGAAGACTTAGAGCTGCAAATGCTATCAATGTTGAGATAGCTGATGCAGTGCTTGAAGAAATGTTAAATGCTTGAGCCATTCCAGGGGAGTAATCATTGTCTTCGCCTTTCGCATTTTCTTGATGTTCTTCAACCTGAATTCTTTCTTTTTGTCCTTCTTCTCCTTCAGCTTCAGCAAAAGAAGATATACTGGCAAAAGTGTGTGTGAGTTTTGAGCTCTTGAGTCTCAATACGGGAAGATAAGGCTTGAGTGGCAGTGAATGAGGCTTGATGAAAAGGAAAGGATCTCTCTTGGAGAGATGGGTTTCATTGGATAAGAAAGGATAACGGTGTTTAGGAAGATAGATGTGAGAATTATTATGCAGAAGAAATGCTTCTGGTGAAGTGGTGTTTCTTGTAGAAAAGAAACAATAAGGGAGAGTCGTATCTTAGACAGAGGAAGAAATAGTATTGTTGATGCCAAAAATCTGTACAGCTGAGCCGGGGTGGTTACACCTGTTCCTGCACAATGAAAGAGAGACTATGGGTCGCCGGAGGGGTGCCTCCGGAGATGATCTGATGCTTAAATCAGATAAAGCAAATTATATGGAGACTTGTCGTGTTGATCTCAGTGATTAAGGAGAAAAACCTTGGGTCTTTAGGATGCATACCTGGCCCTTTTATAGGGTGTTAGAAGGCGGTCCCCTGCTTGGGGCGGCAATGATATGATGTTACAACGGGACTGAATGATGATGCCTAACAGGCCCATCTAGGCGGTTAAAGGCCGTTCTTTTAGGGTTTTACCTTGTCGTTTGATCAGGAGCCGTCCAAGTCTAAGGGCAATTCTGTGATCTGACAACTTAACTTGGTCAGGTGATGATGCCTAGCAGTCCCAGCTAGGTGACTGGGGACCGTTTACTAGAGCTTTTACCTTGTCATTTGATCAAGAGCCGTCCAAGTCTAAGGGAGGTTCTGTGATCTGACAACTCAACTTGGTCAGGTGATGATGCCTAGCAGTCCCAGCTAGGTGACTGGGGACCGTTTACTAGGGCTTTTGCCTGGCTGGCTCGATTAGGAACCGTTCGAGTATGGGGGCACTGTTGCCTTGACGGCTCATCATGGCTGGGGCATGATGGCCCGGAAGGCGGTGGTGACATGAGGTGACCGAGCCTTGGAAGACGGTTGTTTATGACAGTGGCCAAGCCATCCAATCCTGGTTCATCCACGTGTCCTCCCCTGATCCGTTTGGCCAGGAGAAGCCACGTGTTGTCCCCTCATTGGAAGGGTAGTTTTTGGCAGTATCACAAGCCCCCCACTTCCGTGAGTACAATTTATGTGCTTAAGGAAGTATTAGTGCTACATTTCTACTTCGTTTTGGAATAGCGAGCTCCGAGTCAATGGAACAGTCTATCTCCTCGGACTTTGGAGAGAGTAGGCCGAGGACTAGTGGAGCAATCCATCTCCTCGGCCAAGAATACCATGGGTCTGAGGACAAGTTGAGCAATCCATATCCTCGGACCTTGAAGAGAATGGGCCGAGGACCAGTGGAGCAATCCATCTCCTCGGCCAAGAATACCATGGGTCCAAGGACAAGTGGAGCAATCCATCTCCTCGGACCTTGAAGAGAATGGGTCGAGGACCAGTGGAGTAATCCATCTCCTCAGCCAAGAATACCTTGAGTCCGAGGACTAGTGGAGCAATCCATCTCCTCGGACCTTGAAGAGAATGGGCCGAGGACCAGTGGATCAATCCATCTCCTCGGCCAAGAATATTTTGAGTCCGAGGACTAGTGGAGCAATCCATCTCCTCGGACCTTGAAAAGAATGGGCTGAGGACCGTTGGATCAATCCATCGCCTTGGCCAAGAATACTATAGGTCCGAGGACAAGTGGAGCAACCCATCTCCTCGGATCCTGAAGAGAATTGGCCGAGGACCAGTGGAGCAATCCATCTCCTCGGACCTTGAAGAGAATGGGCCGAGGACCAGTGGAGCAATCCATCTCCTCGGCCAAGAATACCATGGGTCCGAGGACAAGTGAAGCAATCCATCTCCTCGGACCTTGAAGAGAGTAAGTCGAGGACCAGTGGAGCAATCCATCTCCTCGGCCAAGAATACCATGGGCCCGAGGACAAGTGGAGCAATCCATCTCCTCGGATCTTGAAGAGAATGGGCCGAGGACCAGTGGAGCAATCCATCTCCTCGGACCTTGAAGAGAATGGGCCGAGGACCAGTGGAGCAATCCATTTCCTCGTTCAAGAATACCATGGGCCCGAGGACAAGTGGAGAAATCCATCTCCTCGGACCTTGAAGAGAATGGGCCGAGGACCAGTAGAGCAATCCATCTCTTCGGCCTTGAATACCTTGGGTCCGAGGACAAGTGGAGTAATCCATCTCCTCGGACCTTGAAGAAAATGGGCTGAGAACCAATGGAGCTACGGGAAAGTGTTTCTTGTCGAAGACGGTGGCTGGAGTTACACGTGGCCTTCCTTGCGTGAATGACGGGGCACGGGAATCGTTGATGTTTCCTCAGAATTTTAAACAGCCGTTTTAGGGAAAATGACGGCCACCTCGTGGGACGAAATGCCCCTTGGGGAAGTGTGATGGTCGCTTTGGGACTCTAAAGAATCCCTTTGGTTTCTGCGTTTGCATTAAATGGTCCTCGTTGGCCGTGACCCTTTTCCTATATAAGGGGCTTTGGCTTCCCTTTCTTTCTTACTCATTTCAAAATCCATTATTTTTTCAGAGAGAAGTTTCCGTGAGAGCCCTCGGCCTGGTCCCGATTTTGTTGTGAGAGTCTTCGTCCTCGTCTCTTCACAGAGAGCATTTTCTTTTTTCGCAAGTCTTTGTCTTCTATCTCAACGTTGCGGGGAGTTTTTAGTGCTGGGGTTTTTGGGTGATCACGACGTTGCGAGGTCGTGAAGAGGAGCGCTCTTGGACAAATATTGGGCGTTTAAGAGGAGTTTAAGTCCGAATCCTTCGGACTTCGGCGAGTTCGTGTCTCCTTTATATTTTAAGCATGTCTTCTTCGTTTGATACGCGATAGGCCTAATAGTAGTGAGAACGGTAGGAGTAGTGTAGATGATACGAGCAGTAGTAGCTCCGAGGAAGTAGAGGTGTCCTCGTCCTCTTTCAGGGGGAATACCCCCGTGAAGGGTATGCCGAGGGCAGACCCCATGGCACTAGTGCCCTACATTCCTCTGGAGATGGGGAGGGAGTATGAAGAAAACTCTTCGTCTGGTGATGAAACACTTAGGGTGTTGACTGATATTAGGAAAACCTTGGCTAGAGAGGAGAGGGAGGAGTGGAACTATACAGCCAACGAGATCCCTAATCAACTGAGGGAGGAGAACTTGGAGGTAATCAAGAAGACGTACCGCATCCCAAGCGAATACGGTCTTCGGCTGGCAAAGGTGGGAGAAAGGGCCTGTGACGTCCTCCCGAACCGAACCCCATTTGAGCTCTGCGTGTACGAGCATCACATGCAGGCTGGGCTCCGGTTCCCCCTTCACCCCTATTTTTGTACTATTCTAAAGTACTTCGATATAGCAATGTGTCAGCTGGTGCCTAACTCAGTACGGCTGATCATGGCCTTTATCTGCATTTGTTTGGAAGTGGGCCGACTAATGACAATAGATATTTTCAAGGCCCACTTCCTGATCAGCCGACACAGTCAGACTGGGTGGGTGGTCTTTAGTACTCGGCCGAGGAGGAGGTTGCTGAAGAAGACCCCTTCGTCGATCAAGAGGTGGAAGAAGAATTTCTTTTTCATCCAATCCGCCGAGGACTTCGGCTTACCTCGTGCTTGGAGTATGGACCGCACCAGGAAATGCAAAAAGGCGGGCCTTCTTCCATATGAGCAGGAAATGGTGAACGCCATGGTGGCCTCGCCTTTGGACGTCGGATTCCTATATGACAATGAAGAACTGGCCTAGCGAGGTCTTTGTTTTTCGTGCCCCGAGCTTTCGCTTGAGAACGGTAAAGGCATTGGTTTACCTTCTGCTTTCTTTATTTTTATTTGCATCGTAATCCTGTGTTTTGTACTTACGCTATTTTCTTCCTTTATTTATATGGTTTGAACAGAGATGGAGGCGGCTGCTCGTGCCCGTGAGTATGCCAAGAAGTTGGCTTTGGAGCAGAGGAGGTCAGCTCGGTCTGAGAAGCAAACAGCCTCGAGCTCGCGGCCTAGGAAGAGGTCCCGAGCTCCGTCTCCGACTCCGATTGACTTGGAGACTCTCCCGATACAGCCCTCCCAGTCAGAGACCCCTCCGGTCTGCAGTGCCCCCCTGTCAATTCCAGTGACTACGGGGACCTCCACTGTCCCGGGCTCCAGCCAAGGGGCAGCTTCTAAGGTCTCGATCTTCATGCCCAACTGGGCAATCAAGACAGATGATTCCGTCTTCGCACATCCTCAGGTGGCGAGGGAACATCTGTTTAAGGGGACCCCTCCTCGTGACATTGCTGAGTTGGGCACAGACTCTCTCTGCGCGGCCACTAAGGCTTTGGCTTCTCAGGTTAGTTTTTGTTTTTACTTTGCTTTACGTTCTTTGTGTTTACGAAATTTTGTTTCACACCTGGCTTCCGGTCTCAGATGGGTGTTCTAGTGGGCGCAGCCACCCGTCGCTGCATGGAGACAGCGGAGCTCCTAAGACGTACCCAGAGCCAGCTAGAGGAGAGGACAGAGGCTGTTTGCCTCTTGTAGGCCTCGTTGGAGTCAGCTATCCTAGCTAAGGCCGAAGCCGAGGCTATTGCTCGGGCGACTGCGGAGGAGGTCGAGGCTCGCCTTAGTGCTGCTGCGGAGGAGGCTGAGGCTCGTCTTCGCGCTGCTGCAGAGGATGCTGAGGCTGGTACTCGTGCGGCCGTGGAGGAAGCCTTAGCGTCTTTCCAGGGCTCGGAGGCCTATCGCCTGGCTATCGTTTTCGAGGGTGGCCAGCAGTACCTCACGGGCTTCATGGAGGCCAAGGGGAAAGCTGAGGCCATGTACCTAGAGCTTGATTTCTCTGCATTGGACCTGCTGGGGCCCAAGGATGAGGAGTTGCTGGCTTCAGACGAGGAGCATGCTGATGGACAGGACCAGGCTGGAGGGCGTGAAGGACGATCTGGCACGGGGTCTCCTGCCCTTGGGGGAGATCATCCGAGCTTAGGTTGAGGGTAGTCTGTTGCAGCCTTTTTGGCTCTGACCTGGCCAGTTTTTTGTTATAGTTATGTATTTTGAGGCTGTTAGTGCCCTACTTTGCCTTGCATTAGGCCTTTTGTGTTAGTTTTCAGAAAAAAGATGTAATGAAAGTTCTTTATTTATAAAACAAGACTTGTGTACATATGTGTAGCATTTTTCGTTGATAAAAACGCCGAAGATGTTCCACGTTCCAAGCACGAGGAATGACCTTTCCGCTTAATTCTTCGAGTTCGAAAGTTCCAGGGCAGCATACCTTTTTAATTCGATATGGTCTTTGCTAGGTCGGGACCAACTTTTCGGTTTCTCGTGGCCGGGATACTTCAGTCTTTCTTAGGACGAGATCTTGGAGCGAGAAATGTCTTCCTCTTACTTTTGAATTGTAGTACCTAGCCGCATGTTGATGGTAGGCTGCTACCCGGATTTGGGCTATGTCTCGGGCCTCGTCAAGAAGATCAGCATTCATGCTCAAGGCTTCTTCATTACTCCGTTCCTCGAAGCCCTGTATACGGTACGAGGGTACTCCTATCTCTAATGGAATTACGGCCTCCGACCCAAATGTCATAAAAAAAAAGGGTTTCCCCGGTTGGTGCCCGAGCTGTTGTTCGATAGGCCCAAAGTATATTAGGCAAATGGCTCGCCCATTGTTTGTATGCTTCGTCCAGTCTTTTCTTGATGCCTTGGAGAAGCGTTCAGTTGGTGACCTCGGCTTGCTCGTTAGCTTTGGGATATCCTACCAAGGAGAAACGGTGCTCGATATGCAGTTCCTCGCAGAATGTTTTGAATCGACCACTGTCAAACTGTTTGCCATTATCGGTAACCAACACTCGAGGTATTCCGAAACGACATACGATCGACTTCCAAACGAAGCCTCGGGCTTGATGGTCGGTGATATTGGCCAAGGGCTCGGCTTCTACCCATTTTGTAAAATAGTCGATTGTCACTATGAGATATTTCAGTTGGCCGGTTGCTACGGGAAAGGTCCGAGAAGATCTATCCCCCACATAGCAAAGGGAAGCGGACTGACGATTGGTTTGAGGAGGGTTGCTGGTCGATGCGAGATGGAGGCGAATTGTTGGCAGTTTTTACATTTTTTAACCAACTATGCGGCTTCTTCCCTCATTCTAGGCCAATAGTACCCCTGGTGAAGGATTTTGAACGCTAAGGCTCTTCCACCAAGGTGATTTCCGCATATCCCTTCATGTGCTTCTCGGAGAGCATAGTTGGTTTCGGTTGGACCGAGGCATTTCAAATAGGGCATCATGAGACCTCTTTTGTACAATTGATCGTCCAAAATAGCGTACCGTGCTGCCTTTGACATGACCTTCCAAGCATCGTTCTTGTTACTTGGGAGTCTATCGTTACGTAGATACTCGAGGAGATGACTCATCCATGTTTGTTGATCATCTACTGGTAGTATCATGATTTCGGCGATGATGGGCGTGACAAATGTCTCGAGGTAAACTGCCCGCCTTGGTTCGAACGGGCAGGATGACGCGAGGCGGGCTAAGGAGTCTGCTTTCGAATTCTTGGTCCATAGAATTTGGTTAATACGGAATATTTCGAACTGCTCGGCCAATGCTTTGGCTTTTACAAGGTAACGAGTGATCCTTTCCCCTCGGGCTTCAAACTCTTCGTTAATCTGGTTTACTACTAACTGAGAATCGCTGTAGGCAGTCAGATTTTTTACGGATAGTACTAGGGCCAGCTTCATGCCTGTGAGTAGAGCTTCGTATTCGGCTTCATTGTTGGATGCTTTAAACTCAAACCTCAAGGCATATTCAATGGTGAAGTTGTCCGAACCGCTTTTGATGAGTCCGGCCCCACTTCCAGTGTCAGTGGATGAGCCATCGACATGGAGAGTCCATTCCGGGACTATAATTGGCTCTTCACTCGTCTGAGGTGGTTCTTCTGATGATGGTAGAGTGGTTTCCATGATAAAATCAGCTAAGGCTTAGGCCATTATAGCTGCCCGAGGCCGGTAGCGAATATCGAACTCACCAAGCTCTATTGACCATTTAACCATTCCGCCGAAAACATCAGGTTTGTGGAGTACTTGCCAAAGGGGTTGGTTGGTGAGGAGAGTGATGGTGTGTGCTTGAAAGTACGGTCGGAGCTTTCGGGCTGAAATCAAGAGAGCATATGCCATTTTTTCCACGAGTAGATATCGTGTTTCGGCATCATGGAGCACCTGGCTTACATAGTACACTAGTTTCTGTATTTCTTCCTCCTTCCGAATCAGAACGGAGGCCACTACTTCGGGTCCAGCCGAGAGATATAAGAAGAGTTCTTCTCTGGCCATGGGTTTGGTGAGAACAGGAGGCGTACCCAAATATCTTTTCAATTCTGCAAATGCTTCCTGACAATCCGAAGACCAAACGAAATCTTTGTGTTTTTGGATGGTTTTAAAGAAAGGGAGACATTTTTCAGCTGATTTTGACTTGAACCGACTCAAAGCCGCTATTCTTCCAGTGAGTCGTTGAACCTTTCTTATGGTCCGCGGCGGGTTCATGGTGAGAATGGCATATATTTTTTCTGGGTTTGCTTCTATGCCTCGATGAGTTACTATAAATCCCAAAAATTTCCCTCCGGTGACTCCGAAAGCATACTTGGTGGGGTCTAACTTCATTTGGTGGTGACAGAGGACATCAAAAGCTTCTTGTAAATCAACCTCGTGGTTTTGGGCTTTGACGCTTTTAACTAGCATGTCGTCGACATATACTTCCATGTTCTGCCCTATCTGTCTTTGAAAAATCTTGTTCACTAGCCTCTGGTAGGTGGCCCCGGTATTTTTCAAACCGAAAGGCATGACCCTATAGCAGTAGAGTCCTTGTTCTGTAATGAACGTCATTTTTTCCCGGTCTGGTCGGTGCATGAGGATCTGATTATACCCTGAATAAGCATCCATGAAGGTCAGCAACTCATGTCCTGACGTGGCGTCGACAAGTTGATCGATCCTTGGTAGTGGAAAACTATCTTTTGGACAGGCTTTATTAAGGTCCAAGAAATCAATGCAAATCCGCCACTTGCTGTTTGCTTTCTTTACCATCACAACATTAGATACCCATTATGGATAACTTACTTCCCGGATGAACTTGGCCGACAATAGCTTGTCTACTTCGGCTCGGACGGTCGCCTGCCGCTCCGAAGTGAATGACCTTTTCTTTTGGATAACTGGTTTATGGTTTGGATCCACGCTTAATCTGTAGACTATAACATCTGGGTTGATTCCGGGCATATCGGCAGCTGTCCAAGCAAATAAATCTTGGTTTGCCCGAAGGAGGGTGAGCAAGGACTCTTTGTGGGTTTTCGGTAGGTCTGAGCCGATTTGAATTATTCGGGTGCTGTCTTCGGTGAGGGGCACAAGAGTTAATTTGTCTATCGGTTGGCTCTTTAGGCGGCTCTCTTCATCTCTAACGTCATCCAGCTCAAGTGAGAGGGCTTCAGCCTTCTTGCCTTCTCGTACTGGGCTGAGATAACAGGACCTTGAGATTTGTTGATCTCCTTTGATTTCACCTACTCCTTTATCAGTGGGAAATTTGATTTTGAGATGATGGGTGGAGACAACTGCTCGGAGTCTGTTCAGCGTTGGTCGCCCGAGTATCATGTTGTAGGACGACGGTTGTCGTACGATCAAGAAAGTAGTTTGCACAGTCGCTGCCCGGGGGGCCTTTCCTGCTGTCACTGGAAGGGTTATACTGCCCTCTGTAAAGACTAGTCCTCTCGAGAAGCCATAAAGTGGGGTAGAGACCGACTCCAATTGGGAGTCCCCCAACTACATCTGTCGGAAGGCATCGTAGAAGAGAATGTCGGCTGAGCTTCCGTTATCGACCAGAACTTGCCTAATCTCATGATTAGCCACGATGAGGGAAATTACGACAGCATCGTCGTGAGGAGTCTGGATCCCTTGTAAATCTTCATCTAAAAAAGAAATAATTTCGCCCGCCTTGTGCCGTTTATGGGGCCCGGAAACAGAAGCTATAGACCTGGCGTAAGCCTTCCAGCTTTTACCAGATCTGCCCCCTACTGCAGGTCCTCCGCAAATGGTCTTAATGATTTTTGCCGTGGGGGCCTCTACTCTTTTCTGACTCGATTCTCTGTGGTTTGGCCCAGGGCTCTTCCGAGCTGGTCATGTAGGCCTGTTTTGCTCGAGTGGGTGTTCAGGACTCCTTCGGGGCCGCTCCACAAATCTTTCCATCTGTGGCCCAGTGAACTCTTTCAAATATCCTTTATTAATGAGGGCATCGATCTGTTGTTTTAGAGCTTTGCGTTCTTCGGTATCATGGCTGTAGTTTCTGTGGAACCTACACCAGGTGTTTCGGTCGGGATTGAGGTTTGGTGGCCTTGGGGACCACTGTAGGAGACCCCTGTCATGGATTTGCATCAAGACGTTAGTTCTGGATGCATTTAAGGGGGTGTAATTGTTGGATAACCCCGAGGTCTTGGAGTTGGTTTCGAAGGTCCTGAGAGCTCGAGGTCCGTTACCGAAAGACCTTGGGGCTTTAAGTCTTTCATCATGAAATAGTCGCTTCACCGTTTCACGAACCAGACTAGCAGGACCTCTCTTTCTCCTCTCCGCATCTCCCTCTTGCTCTCTGTGGAATGCCTGGTCGTCCTCTACCAGCATGTATTTTTCGGCCCGAGCCAAAATTTCGCTCATGTTCTCAGGTGGGCGTCTGGTTAGTTTTGAACTGAAAGCCCCGGATCTTAGCCCATTTTTGAATGCTAGCAACTGGACGCCGGGGTCGAGGTCAGGGATTTCCCAAGCGGCGGCGTTGAACCTTGAAATATAGGCCCGGAGTTTTTCGCCTTTCAATTGGACAATATTGAATAATGACTCCGAGGTTTTCTTTGGTCCCTTGCTACTGATGAAATGAGAGACGAAGGCGTAGCTCAGCTCTTTGAAAGTATGGATCCCTCCGGGTTTCAAACGGGCATACCACGTTCCAACGACTTTTTCTAGAGTTAAGGAAAATGCTCTACACATCACATGGTCGGAGTGTCTGTGGAGGGTTATGGTCGTTCGGTAGTGTTGGAGGTGATCCAGTAGGTCAGTTAAGCCATCATATGGTTTGATTTGTGGCATGTGAAAGTTTGGTGGGAGAGGGGCTTCGAGAACCTTCTGAGCGAAAGGTGGGTCATGTACATCGAGTTCGTCTATAATATTGTGGCCACGCCCTTTGAACGCCTCATCGATTCGTTCCTCTATGTCCCCTATCCGTTTACCGAGACCTTCGCTGTTTCTGGAAGGAGGACTTCCCTCATACCTGGCCACATGAGGTGGAGGTGGTGCGGTCGCCTAGCAGCCCTCGACCGGCTATTGACGAGCCGACCCATGGGGGCTTGGTTCCGGCTGCAGGGGTGGGGGTGGTGTATGCTGGGCTCTTCCACGGACTTCAGCGGCTAAGTAGGCCACTAGTTTCGAGAGTTCTACATATTGGGCCTGAAGAGTGACCACGTTGGGTTGGGCTGCCAAGTTGGCCGAAGAACTTGCGTCAGACCTCATTACTCCTTCGCTATGGTCCCTTCCGGGGGTTTTGGGTGGCATGACAACAAATGAGTTATGTGTTTCTTTGTTGTTACTATCAGCAAAAGATGTGGTTTTCCACAGACGGCACCAATCTGTTAATGCCAAAAATGTGTACAACTAAGCCGGGGTGGTTACACCTGTTCCTGCATAAGGAAAGAGAGACTATGGGTCGCCGGAGGGGTGCCTCCGGAGATGCTCCAATGCTTAAGTCAGATAAAGCAAATTACATGGAGACTTGTCGTGTTGATCTCAGTGATTAAGGAGAAAAACCTTGGGTCTTTGGGATGCATACCTGGCCCTTTTTATAGGGTGTTAGAAGGCGGTCCCCTGCTTGGGGCGGTAATGATATGATGTTACAACGGCACAGAAATGATGATGCCTAACAGGCCCATCTAGGCGGTTAAAGGCCGTTCGTTTAGGGTTTTACCTTGTCATTTGATCAGAAGTCGTCCAAATCTAAAGGCGGTTCTGTGATCTGACAACTCAACTTGGTCAGGTGATGATGCCTAGCAGTCCCAGCTAGGTGACTGGGGACCGTTTACTAGGGCTTTTACCTTGTCGTTTGATCAGGAGCCGTCTAAGTCTAAGGGCGGTTCTGTGATCTAACAACTCAACTTGGTCAGGTGATGATGCCTAGCAGTCCCAGCTAGGTGACTGGGGACCATTTACTAGGGCTTTTGCCTGGCTGGCTCGATTAGGAACGTTCGAGTATGGGAGCACTGTTGCCCTGACGGCTCATCATGGCTGGGGCATGATGGCCCGGAAAGCGGTAGTGACGTGAGGTGACCGAGTCTTGGAAGACAGTAGTTTATGACAGGGGCCGAGCCATCCAATCCTGGTTCATCCACGTGTCCTCCCTTGATCCGTTTAGCCGGGAGAAGCCACGTGTTGTCCCTTCATTGGAAGGGTAGTTTTTGGCAGTATCAAGTATGAAGAAAAGAGCAAGGAGATAGAGAAGAGAGAATAAAGAATATGAATGGAGTGGAATTATTCAGGTGGATTCTTGGCCATTGAATATGGTGGAGGAGGAGGAACGACAGAATTTGCATTACTGAATTTTGGTTAGATTTTGATTTTTGTTTTATGGGTGAGTGTGGATTTGGTGGCTGCTTGGTTTGGTTGATTATAAAAAAAAAAAAAAAAAAAAAACGTGTGGCTCGTGGTTTCTTGAGTCTAACACCCCACAAAGTTAATATTCAGAAAAATTAGTGAAGATAAATTAAATATTTTTATCCAAAAGAGAGATAATTGCATTACCCTTGGCTTGTTTCATGCTTCTCAATTTGCACCAATTACTTCCAATTTTATCTAAATACAATTTGTCATCACTACAATGCAACCATAATATTAGCCAAACCAAACAGTTTTGGATTTACATTTCCTGCTGATCCATTTCCCATTGGATTTTCTACACAACCCTTTTCCAATCATCATACTTGGGCAAAACAATTCTTTTCTTCGTTGGGTTACAGATTTGAGAAAAACACAATTCAATTCAAAGTAGCCTAAAAAGGGTTTACAGTCTGCTTGGGCTCTTTCATAATTAGCTACATAAAATGACTTTACATAAATTCGGCCATGTGATTTTCATGGTGGGTGAGGTTGGTGCCTCTCTGTTCTTTACAAAGAAGTCTTCCTTAGGTTTCAACTTGGCTAATACTGGGAGTCACTATTCTTGCTTGCCAAATGCCAGTGACTCAAATTTCATCCCAGGGTTTTG
This sequence comes from Bretschneidera sinensis, assembly GCA_023935145.1. NCBI lineage: Eukaryota > Viridiplantae > Streptophyta > Magnoliopsida > Brassicales > Akaniaceae > Bretschneidera > Bretschneidera sinensis. Next base: position 64,149,978 of record CM043705.1, read on the forward strand.
TCGGTGGGTTATGTCAGTGTTTGAAGCATTTAAACGGCCCACTTTCCCATATCCCCTAATCTCTGGTGAAAGCGGGATTTTAGTTCAAGTCCAATATATTTGCTGTTTCTGGAGAAAGGACTGGTAGTCTTAGGGACAACCATGTGAGGGCATTTGGGCTTGAGATATAATGAATTTCAGATAAGGGCCTAGTGCCCTGGTCCTAAAGATGTCACTGGCCCACAGCTCTAGGTCAAGCCCTAGAACAGCTGATGTCGATTTTGGAAACTCAAAAGTAGGCCTGATTACAGACCCAAAGAGAAATGAAGCCCTGGTTCACTTGTGTAAAAACAGAAATCTAATAGTAGTACATATGAAAGCTAGGACCCCAGTACATGGATCATATGCTTAGGGGTAACAGACAAACAAAGCACGGCACGACACGGTCCACACTTGTCATATGGTGTGCCGTGTTTGGTACGATCCAAGTGGATGGGCAGTGACTGACCTGGCTTTTGAAGTCCACAGCACGGCACAAGATATGAGCAGGCATGGCATCAGGCACGATCTATAACTTTAAATGAAATTCAAAATTATATACAATTTAATACCATTTAAATGATGAGTCAAGAAAAATTAGATGTTGATAAGTTCGGTATTTTAGAAGTGGAAGAAAAATGAACATTATTACTTTATTCTTAACATAATGTCATGTGATCTATTAACTATTTTAGTATCTACTATAGCATCGGAACAAACTTTTAGTGCAGATTCTAGAATTTTGGATGAATTGCAATCAAGACTATTATCAGAAAACGTTGCAAATGTTAGTATGCACAAAGGATTAGCTAGATGTAAAAGTTGTACAAACAATATATTAAAGAAATATCAATATGACGGATCGAGTGACGATCGAAGAGATCAAGAATGAAAAAAAGTTTGTAACTTCTTCCTCTCAAAAGTGTAAACAATAAAAAGTTAAAAAATATATGTTTTTTATCTTTATGATTTTTAAAATTTCTAAGTTGTTTTTTTATATTTCACTCATTTGTAAGTCATTTCATTTTCTTTATTTGTTTTAACTTATTTGTTTATTTTATATGTTTTTTTTGCAAGTTATTTATTTTGAAGATATTTGAAACTTGTATTTTTTTTAAAGTTATTTGTTTATGTTGTTGTTTTTGTTCAATTTTTAAGTTATTTGTAATATTTAACGTTATCAATAAAATGATTGTTTTTCTATATAATTATAAGCATTCAATTAAATATTTACAAGTTATTTTTACTATTTAGAAGAAAAAAAGTCAATATATACTTATAAGATATATAGACCAGCACGACACAGCACGCCTTAGTAACTATACAGGCCTTGGACCTTGCCAAGCCTACATTCTTAAAAAATTAATACGGCATAGCATGACACAACACGGTTCATTGTCAACCCTACCAAAATGATTCTTTATTTGAAGGTTGTTTGAATAATGAAAACCAAATAACTTAAAATGACATGTTTATACTTTAAAATCCTTTCATAAAGATTTTAATTCTGTTATGCTTGAAAATTTGGAAAAAAAAAACAAGACAGAAAATGTCGGCACGATTATTTGGGGTAATCTCAATTTCATTACCACTTAATTTTACATGACTTATCAATTCATTTGTATCCTGAGATTAAAATGTCTTCATCCTCGTATGTTGTGCAAGTGTATTATTAATATTCTTGTAATATTTAAAAATATCTTATTTTCTTTTTTAGTAATTTTTTTAATATACATATCAATATTATTTTGTAAGAATTAAGTAAACAAAAGATATTATATATGGATTAAAAAATAATTAAAAATATATGATAGTTTATATACACATAAATAGTTTAAAAAATATTATTATAAATGAATTTTTATTAATTTCTTTTGTCAATTTTGAATAACAAAGATATTTTGATCATCTATAATAAATTTCACCATAATTTTATTATTCTATTCTATTCAATCGAACTTTAGAATTGAGATAGAAATTAATTTTATTCGATGTGGAATCAAAATTCTATTATACTTAATTAACAAAGATATGCTCACCAACATATTTTTTGTTGGTGGCATAATTTTTTTCATTTAAAACAATTAAAGGTTTGAGATAGATTTAAATTGAGTCTAAAATTTCTTTTTTAAATTAAGAGAATCAGAATCCAAGAGAAATGTATCAGATGTTAGGTTTAAATCACTTTCGTTTTGTCTAATATCAATTTATGGTATCTTTGGTTAATTATTTTCCATAGAAAAAAATCACACAAGCTGATAAAAACCATTTTAATTTGAAAGAGATATTTTTTAATTTATTTTTTAAAACAATTTAGTTGTGATAAGTAATTTTTATAAAAAAAATTAGCTTCGATTTGATACAATTAATGATGGAGGTTTTCGAGCGATAAAACACAACTTATATTCATGCTGAATTCGTGATTCAGATTAACATATTCTAAAGCATAAGAGATTCTCACATGTATCGGGTGTAAACTATATTTTTATATTGAGATAAAAGCTTGATTAATAATTTTTTAAAATTTTATTTATAATCTCCAATACAAAAATAAATTTTGCACCGGATACAAATAAAATTTCTTCCAAAACATGGTCTTTTGGGATATTATTCAAGCTTAACACTTATTTTTTAACTTCTTGGCAATCTCAAGAAATCTTAAATTGCATTTCTCCATGTAAAAATGATGAACTGTAGACATAAACAGGACCACATTTTTTACAAATCCAAAATAAACTGGAGTGATTACTAAATAAATACACAGTATTGTAGCATGGAAAATATCAATGTGTCCAAAATAATAAAAAGATATTTTTTTTCTTGAAAATAGCAACTTGTTGTAATATTAGAGTTGTTCTTTAAAATGTATAATTCATATAATAAAAAAAAAAATTATGTGGAATCAAATTTCTATTACTACAAGTGATATCAATCATTTTCTTTCTTTGTTTATTCTGTTCGGCTATCTTGAGGGTGGGTTGAAAAAATGGTTGGCTCTCTTCATTTCTATGCATTGGGAAAAGAGAACAAATTTTAAAAATAAAAAAAATTCTTTCCACCACAAAAGCAAATAATGTAAGGTACAATTGGTGATTAAAATGGTTTTGAATTATTTTTTGATAAAATAATAGTAGATTGACTTAAAAATTATTTTGTGTTTAGTAAAACAGTTTTAAAAATATTTTATCTAACATAAATTTAAAATTTTAACAATTCTATTTTTATTGTTGAAAAAAGAATTATTGTTTTTTACTCGATCTTTTGGAACTTATGTGTTCAATCAATTTTATATTTTCATTAATTTTCCATTTTTATGTGTATATATGGTTCTTGATTAAAAATTAAAAAAATGAATTTTTTCCTTCAAAATGAACGCATGTGATCTCATACACAGTGTTTTCAGAGGCGAGAACGCATGTGGTCTCATACACAGTGTTTTCAGAGGCGAGAGCGTTGGGCGATGTGTTTTGCCTCAATGAGGCGAGGCGTAAGCCCCGAGGCATTGGGGCGTAAGCCCCGAGGCATTGGGGCGTAAGCCTTTTGAAACGTTGGGGCGTTTTGAATAAAATAATATTAATTAAATTATAAAAATACTAAAAAATTGAAGTAATATAAATAAATAAATTATCAATAAACTTTACTAATTTAAGACCTATGAATAAATATTTATCAAAATATTTTTACACAAATATCAAACAATTTGATGAGCAAGAGTGTTAGATGTGAGCATATAGTGTGATAATTATAATTAATCCGGGTAAGTCTTTTGAATCTTTTGAGGCATTTTAAAATTTTAATAAAATAATATTAATTAATTAGAATAATAAAATTATTTTAATTTTAATTTTAATTCATTTTTATCAAAGTTTAATACTTTACTAACTCTCTATAGTGTGATAATTATAATTTTATAAATATTAATATATATTTATATATAAATTATATGAAGTATAACTTATATTTTTATATTGTTGTAATTTGTAAATGATTAATTAAATTGTTTGTAATTATTATTAAGATATATAATATGTATTATATATTTATGAAGTGTAAAAATGACAGCCGTGTTAGCTCATTAGTTAAGATTTGGGATGCTTTAGGTCATGGGTTCGAGTCGCCGGGAAGGAAATTTAAAAGGTTTATTGTTAAAACGACGTCGTTTTGTTGTTATGTGCTGATTTCATTTAACGCAAAACAACGTCGTTTTGGGTCCGCCTCAACAAATACGCCCCTGGGCTTTTTGGTCCGATTTCACCTGTGGGCGCACCCCAGGCCCGTTTTTAAAAACACTGCTCATACATGCAATACACACATCAATCATACCACTCGTGACTGCTCATAATGTAATTAGACGACAAATGAAATACATGAAGTTTTCAGTTTACTTAATTATATTTGTATTAAACTTTCGACACTTGAACAATGATATGACATTTAAATATTTCAATTTAATTTTTATTTTACAAAAATATATTAAAATAAATAAATTTAATACTTAAATATGTACTCAAGTATAACCCTCAAACATATTCTCAAGTCCGATTCTTGTGTCTAGATATCATAGTCTTTGACAAACAAAAGGGCAAAAAGTACAGGAAAAAAAAATGTAAACAGAGAATAACAAAAAAAAAAAAAAGTAATAAATTAACAACATTATGGTCGACTTGACCATTTTAACTTTACCCTAGTTTATGGGAATCTCACTGACGTAAGTAGGCCAACCATCCCAATCATTTTCTGCCACCTCACCCACCCTAATTGATATGGTTGATTTTAATGGTAAAATCAGAATTTTATTAGTTTATCTTCCTTACATGTCACGATTTTATTAGTCCACTTTCTGATGATTTATTTTGGTGGACTAAATATCTCATCCGCAAGAATTTTTCGTCATTTAATTTGGATTAAAATTTGTTACTGCCGAACAGAAATTATCGTTGCACATGGTACCAAAAAAAAGTAATATTCATAGTTTTGGTGTTTCAGTGTTAGAAGATGATAATTTAAGGATTTTCGGTGTAATTATCTTTAAATAAAATAAAAAACTTTGTAAAATAAAAAAATAAAAAAATAAATGATAATTGCAGTGTTTTATCATTAAAAAAACGACATCGTTCATGGCAATCATCCTTTACAAACTAGGTTTTAGTCCTATGCGGGCAAAACCCTGTAAATCGAGAAATTTGATTAAGCGGCAAGCTTTATCAGTTTACGCTGACTTCATCAAAGAACGAGTATAGTCTTCCTTTGTTAATGTGTTAAGGATTTCCTTTTGATATCTCACTTTTATGAGGTTAATAGAAACATGGATAAGGAGAACATTATTCTTCACCGAGCGGTTAAACGTCATGTGATTGTTACCGAAGGTTTGCGATGAGCTTAACTAGTACACAAGTATATCTTTGTGAGTATTTTACCAAGGGAATATACTATAATGCCTCGAGATGAGGGTCAAGTCTTGGTATCCTACATCGGTTAGAGAGAATGTTGATGGGCTATTTATAAGTGATAGTCACCTCAATTTGTATAACGTGTTTTAAAACCGTGAGGCACGAGGTGCCAAAACGAATAATATTATGCAAAGTGGGAGGTCAGGTCGTTATGTATACACAGAACCTGAAAACTCCATTTCCATCACCATCAGGAGCCAGAGCGTAACGTGCAGTACAAATTGTTGCCACACATGATTAATAGTTTTATTTCACATTTTAAAATATAATGTGAAAATAAAAGAAAAACACTTTTACAATTTTATGCACTTGGATGGTTACAAAAATGGATTATCACTATTCACTTCGTTTTATAAGAAAACTTCACATGAATAAGAGGTCAAAATTAAAATTATATACAAGTAACACTCAATTCTATGTCTCTACTATTTGTATGGTTAGTCGACTTCAATCTCTAATATTATTTATAACCTAACAACTAATGTACGGATTTTTAAACTTGACTAAACTTAACCAAACATCGACATAGAATGTTTGATATAAAAGATACAAAATTTTAACGCACCAAATATTTACAAATAATGTTCGATTAACAGGTGCCTTAAGAGCACTTGTTAAGAAAACATTAAATAAAGCAGTTATGCTATAATTAATGGAAAGTTTGATTTGAAGTTACAAATATGCTCCTATATAAAATTCACATGCACATAACACACTGTAAATTAGGGTATATTTGAAGTACTATTTAAACTTAAGTACAAATTTAAAAACTGATAAATCGGTATTTTAGATTTTTTTATTGATATGATGTTATATTCAAGTACAATGATTGATTTGATCACAATATGAACCCAAATATCGACGTTTCTAAACACCAGAATAGGCAAAAACCCATATTATATTGCGGCACATGTAAGAACCGAAATATGAGTACGGACTGCGCTATACTGGAGCTTGGAAGTGCCGAAATTATCTAATTAAACTTGGTCATATTTCGGTGCTTTAAAGTGCTGCTATGTGATGTATCAGGCGCTTCAAAGCGCCACTATGTGACGATGTCATATATTGGCACTTTGAAGCGTCGAAATAGGCCAAAGAAACCCCACTAAATTACCTCATGCGCTTTAGCATTCAAAGGATGGAAAGTTGGAAAAATAGTGTGAACGACTGTCTTCTTCGTCAATCAGCTAGTTTCTTCGTCAAGCCGCACACGATTCGTTCGAATCTTGTATGTACTCTCCTCATCTTTGTATCTCTAATAGTTTCTAGTTAATTTGTGTGCTTTTAGACCTTTTATATAGTTTCATTGAGTTGTTTGGCTGTGGGGAAAATTTGGGGAAAATTTGTTTTCAGATATATCGTATTAGGTCATGTAGAACCAAACAAAGACCTTTCTTTTTACTGTTAATTCTAGTATTTCAATCGTTGTTCTTTTATAAACAACTTTTTGATTTATTTGATGTTTTTACTCCTTGAATTTTCTAGCCATTGCAATGTCAAAATCTCTTTCAGTTTTTCGTTTGTACTTAGCTAGAGGGCAATGGCAAGTAGTCAGGAAAAGTGTGGTTGGATCACTGGTGGCATCCGGGCCAGTGATGGTGATCGCGACGACATTTTCGAATGCTACTTATGAGAGGTTGCCGTTTGAGGAGGAACCGAAAGAGGGTGGTAGTGGTGGTGCAACCCAAGGGCAGCTCGGTGGTGGTGATGGTGGTTCACCACTAGGATTGGTGGTGGAAATCAACATGGAGGGATAAGGGATGGTTTAGTAAGGTTGCCACTTTATAATTTACCACCAAATTTGGTGGCAAATGGGGCACAGTTGAATCAATTGGCTTATGGTTGGGGTCATGGGAGGACATCTTATTAATTAGAAGCTACTAAAATAAGAAGAAAAAAAGGAGAATTTGTGATGGTGTGTATTATTGAAATATAAAAGTGGTGAGTTAATTAGTTAGGGATGAGGAGAAGAATATCATGTCCTATATATATTTTTGTATGTTAGTTTACTATGGCTATATATATGCTCCCATTTCTAAAACATTATGTTTAATTTTTTCATCTTAATGCTTTGATTTCTTATCTTTTTTTTGTCCCATTTTAAATTGAAAGTGTATTTTATGTCTGAAATTCTTTACCATTCATTATTAACTTACTTACTATATACTATATCTATAACACTGGAGAGCTTAATTATACTTTCTAGCCATTGCAACATCTCATAAGCTACTTTTTTTCTTTTAAATGTTTCTTGCGTGTTTGTTTGGAGAGAAAATGATAGAAACTTACTTGTTTTAAGATTAGGAGATCATATGATACTTAACAGGAAAATACTACTTCTTTGTTTACTTGTTCCTTTCTTTTTTTTTATAGCAAAAATAGGAATCTGTGCAGGGGCTACTACACAGCAGGACATATGAAGGGGCAGCTACGCAATAGCACCTGTGAAGTGGTTACTACTGCATATTTGAGGAAAAGTTGAAGTGTAGTGTGCATTATTAAACTTAGAGTCATTATAAATGAGTTAGAATTTTTTACTTTACTAAAATAAGAAGAGAAAGGGAGAATTTGTGATGGTCTGTATTATTGATATATAAAAGTGGCGAGTTAATTAGTTAAGGATGAGGAGAAGAAATTCATGTCCTATATATATTTTTGTATGCTAGTTTACTATGGCTATATATATGCTCCCATTTCCAATACTTTATGTTTAATTTTTTCATCTTAATGCTTTGATTTCTTATATCTTTTTTATCCCATTTTAAATTGAAAGTGTATTTTATGTCTGAAATTCTTTATCTTTCATTGTTAACTTACTTACTATATACTATATATATACTGGTGGAGAGCTTAATTATACTTTCTAGCCATTGCAACCTCTCATAAGCAACTTTTTTCTTGTAAATGTTTCTTGTGTTTATTTGGAGAGGAAATGATAGAAACTTACTTGTTTTAAGATTAGGCGAACATATGATACTTAATAGGAAAATATTGCTTTTATGTTTACTGGATCCTTACTTTTTGTAGCTAAAATAGGAATCTGTGTAGGGGCTGCTGCACAGTAGGACCTATGAAGGGGCAGCTGCGCATCAGCACCTGTGAAGGGCTGCTGCACAGGTGTTGCTGTGCAGCCGCCCCTGCACTGTAGATTTGAGGAAAAGTTGAAGTGTAGTGTGCATTATTAAACTTTAGAATCATTATAAATGAGTTTGAATATTTTAATTTACTAAAATAAGAAGAGAAATGGAGAATTTGCGATGGTGTGTATTATTGATATATAAAAATGGTGAGTTAATTAGTTAGGGATGAGGAGAAGAAATTCATGTCCTATATATATTTTTGTATGTTAGTTTACTATGGCTATATATATGCTCCCATTTCCAATACTTTATGTTTAATTTTTTCATTTTAATGCTTTGATTTCTTATCTCTTTTTTATCCCATTTTAAATTGAAAGTGTATTTTATGTATGAAATTCTTTATCTTTCATTGTTAACTTGCTTACTATATATATATATATATATATATATATATATATATATATATATATATATATACTGCTGGAGAGCTTAATTATACTTTCTAGCCATTGAAACCTCTCATAAGCAACTTTTTTTCTTTTAAATGTTTCTTGCGTGTTTGTTTGGAGAGGAAATGATAGAAACTTACTTATTTTAAGATTAGGCAAACATATGATACTTAATAGGAAAATACTACTTTTATGTTTACTGGCTCTTTATTTTTTTTATAGCAAAAATAGGAATCTCTACAGGGGTTGCTGCATAGTAGGACCTGTGAAGGGGCGGCTGCGCAGCAACACTGTTAAAAGGGCTGCTACAGTGCAGCCGCCTCTGCACAGCAGCCCTTGTGCAGGGGCTGCTACTATAGATTTGAGGAAAAGTTGAAGTTTATTGTGCATTACTAAACTTAGAATTATTATAAATGAGTTTGAATATTTTAATTTACTAAAATGAGAAGAGAAAATGAGAATTTGCGATGGTGTGTATTATTGATGTATAAAAGTGGTGAGTTAATTAGTTAGGGATGAGGAGAAGAAATTCATGTCCTATATATATTTGTGTATGTTAGTTTACCATGGCTCTATATATGCTCTCATTTCCAATACTTTATGTTTAATTTTTTCATCTTAATGCTTTGATTTCTTATCTTTTTTGTCCCATTTTAAATTGCAAGTGTATTTTATGTCTGAAATTCTTTATCTTTCATTGTTAACTTACTTACTATATATTATATATATACCGTTGGAGAGCTTAATTATACTTTCTAGCCATTGCAAACTTTCATAAGCATATTTTTTTCTTTTAAATGTTTCATACGTGTTTGTTTGGAGAGGAAATGATAAAAACTTACTTGTTTTAAGATTAGGCAAACATATGATACTTAACAGGAAAATACTACTTCTATGTTTATTGGTTCCTTCCTTTTTTTAGCAAAAATGGGAATCTGTGTAGCAGCTGCTGCACAGCAGGACTTATGAAGGGGCAGCTGCGCAGTAGCACCTGTGAAGGCTTCTAATGCTTTCCAGAGGCTTTAACTCCTGATTGTTCTGCGCTCAATATGAAGTTGGTGTTGTTTTTTTATATGCTTGGTTGAATTGGTTGGATGGTGGATAATAATTATTCTGACGAAATAATTGCCTTTGCTCGAGGTCCGAATAATGTTGTTAGGAAATTTAATAGATTCAACATCAATGGTTTTAAATTCCACGCAAAGGATCATGAGAAGTTTAGACGATCTCAAAATTCGGGAGTTATGGTTGAACAGAAGGATCAAACGTACTATGGTGTGCTCAAAGATATCATTGAGTTGGATTACTATGGGGTGTTTAAGATTGCATTGTTCCGTTGTGATTGGGTGGATATTAATTCATCCAGGGGTTTAAAGAAAGATGCAAGTTGGTGCATTCTCGTGAACTTGTCTAGGTTCATACACATTGGTCAGTTATTGAAGGATGACCCATTCGTTATTTCATCTCAAGTGAAACAAGTGTTTTATGTGCAAGACCCAACATGAAAGGAATGATATCATGTTGTGATCACAAAGCCAAGGGACCTATATGAAATGGGGGAAAACACGCAAGAAGAGAATGATGACACTTATAATCAGTGCATGTCTTCTAATGTAGTGATAAACGATCAATTAGATTGGATCTCAAATTGGGCTATGATGGACATTGATGAAGATACTAATCTTTAATGTACTGATGTATTTTTTTTTTGGTTCAGTTGATTACCTATAGTGTTCTTATCTTTGTCTCTTTCACTTCATATTTTAAACTAGTTTAGGATTTGATGCTTAGTGGAGCGAGTGAGTTTGTTTCCTTTTAGGTATTCTTGAATGTTAATTCTTACCTATCCTGATGTTTTTGTTGGATTTTGTTGCCCGTATGATTTCCACACACTTGCACTTGGGATCCAGCACCTGCACAGGGGCTAGTGCAGCAGCCCCTGTGCAGGTGCAACAGCATCCCATATTGGACAGAGTAGGCTGATACCTATAATGCCAAGGCGATGCATAAATTTTAAGGTTTAGGTTATTAGTGTTTTTAGATATTTTTGTTATCAAGTCTTTATGTGTGTGTGTCTTCACTTTGTTTGTCTTTAATGTATATGGTAAGTTGAAAAGAATAATTCATGGAGCCAATCCTGAGTATTTTGGGAGTAAGGCTTAGTTGTGTTGAGTAGAGTTATGTAAATGGGAAGTTTGTTTTACTGAATTTGGCTATGAACATGTTGATAACGCCATGCACTTTTACAAATTTAGTGTTCTAGTTTAGTACTGACATTTATTTGAGATTCACTTTTTGATGACAGTCATGTCAATGGGGTATTATTAAAAGTTGTAAATGTAATTTGAAAATAAACAATGATCTTGCGTACTGGGTGGTGCCCCATTCTATGGAAAAGAAAGAAAAAATGGAGATAAGCATTGTTTATCTATGTAAGATTTTGTTCCCTCATCCCTTCAATTTAAATAAAAATATATGTTTTCCCTTTTCATATTTGTTTTTTTCTTGTTAAGTTAATATTTAATCTTGATAGAAGCTAGATAGGTAATAATGGGAAAAGATTGGTACTTGGGTATGGTAAAAGAACACAATTTCTGAGTTGGGGCTTTTGGAGTCTTGTTTTATTTCATTTTTATTTTCTTAAATCATTTTATGATGCTTGGTCCAAACCGAGATTCATACCTAGTGTCTATGTGGTAGGACTATTCGTGGTATGGTTACTGAATTTGGAGTTATAAAATGAATATATTTTGAACATGCTGACGTTGATAGATTTATTGACTTATACTTTTTATTGCATAAACGTTTGTGATATGATATGGCAATATCTAATTATGATATAGGATTGTAGGATTTGAGGTTGCTAGGTTGTTTGAACACCCATACACTTTCTTCCAAATGTTAGATTTCAATATTTTTTCTCTCCTTTTTTTGGGACTGATTTTATGTTGAATATTGATCACTACAAGGCTGCTGGTATAAATACTTTTGAAAGGGATGCCATAATTTGACCTTATGATGTAGAACAGTAGGAAACACAATAACAAGAAAATAAATTAACAACCTTAATCACTGTTGCGCCAGCCCCTGCACAGGGGCTGCTGCACCAGCACCTGTACAGCAAAAATTTTAGGCTGAAATTTTTGTTTTGATAATACTGTTTCATGTTGTTGTTCTTGACATGATATGCAGTAGTAGCAGTACACCTCATTTATAGCTCTTTTAACCCCATATATATTGCTCTTTGACGTTTTTTTTTTTTTACGATATAAGCATGTTTATATTTTAAGTATACAGATTTCAACAACATGTTTAGGTCAAAACCTATTTCTCCCTCAATCATAGCTACTATGTCAAACCAATCTCCAGCTGGGTCTTCACAACATCAAAAAGATGTTGAACATGAGCATGAGTATCAACTTGAAGATGATCGTGACTCTCAAAGTGATTTTGAGACCGGACCAATAACCACAGAAAGTCAAAACAATGATAATGAAGAATACGAGATAATTGGTAATTTTTGTATTATAATTAGTTTGATATCACAGTGTTATCCTATTTATAAAATTTATGTTTTTAATGTATAGATTCTCAAGGGAGAGTCAGAAAGCAAACATGTGTCATGCGAGCGTCACAAGCATGGTCCTTGGAACGTGGAGAGAAAATTTTGGTCCACTTCAATGCACTTAATCAACCTGTAAAAAAGGGTGGGCAAATATTAAGTAGTTGGTTGGGTAAAGTTACAAAGAGAGGGAACATTTGTCCGCTTGGTTACACGGATTGGAAGAAAGTGCCTTCTAACTATAAAAAGGACCTTGTTTTATTGATTCGGGTAATTAACAACTGAATTTGGGTTTTTCTTCCCTTTTTTGTGGTGTTGTACATGCATATACTTCTCAACACCAAAAATACTTATTTGTATTATTTCTTTTCGTTATGGTAGAGGAAATTTCATTATCCTATGATTGAGACGATCAACAAAATATTATTGAGGATGATCAGTAAAAAATGGAAAGACTACAAGTATGTGCTTAAAAAGGACCACGTGTGTAACAAAACAAAGTAACAAGTTTTGAGCAATAAAGTTCCAAAAAGAGTAGATCAAGACCAGTGGAAACAACTTGTGAACTACTGATTTTCTGAGCAGAGTGAGGTTGTTTTTTTTTTCATAATTATGTTTATTTGAATTCTCATTGTTTCTATTTTCTTCTAATGATTTATTAGTCAAATTGGTTTATGGTTGTTGTAGAAATATTCTACGATAGGGACAGCAGCATGTGAAAGATAACAATGTTTTAACACGACCGGATCAAAGAGTTTTGCTAGAAAAATGGATGAATATGTAAGTTGATTTGTTTCATTCATCCAATTTTTCATTTGAGATGTAGTGTATTGAGTCATTGTTTGAACTCTTTTCATAAATGGTAGGAGATGAAACATGGAATTGAGCTCGGACGCATAGAGTTTTTTACTGAAACCCATAAACGCAAGGATGAAACTTTTATTGATGAAGCATCAAGACAATTTGTGGTAAGTTCAACAAAACTAGTTCTCAAATACTTGAAGTTAGAGAATTTTAATTCTTATATCAATTATTCTTGGATAATTTTTATTGGTGTTAACAAATAGCAAAGCAAAAAATATGGTTATCTTGTTTGGATTGGTCTATAATAGTTAGCTTGTGCAAATTGTTTATTTAGTTAGTGATATTATCCATGAAGCTTTGTGTAAATTGTACATAGAAAGTTCTAACTTCAACAATATCAATGAGATTTAACGGTTTAGATATCTATCAGTGATTTCTTTTTAACTTAATATGGTTATCATTTGGGTTTCCCTTGTGAGTAATAGCAAGTTTGTTTATCATTTATGCTTTTGAAGGAGTGTTTATGATGATTTTATGAGCAAGGTTTGAAGTCTAACACCGCATGAAAAAATAGCAGATGCTTAATATTCTCATATTACTCCATTTTGTTGGCAAACAATTCACAAGAGATACGTTGCCTTTGCCAGATAAAATATTACTCTATTTTGTTTCTCGTTAAGCTTTATTTATTTTTTTGATAAGAAACGACAGCCAAACAGATACTTGATGTGATGAGACTTGAAAATAAAAAAAAATAATGATTACATACAAGAGCTGGTTGTGGCTACTTTGTTTGGATTGTATTTTTGTTCTTCTTTTGTATGAGGTTTTATGGAAAAAATGAGAAACTCTGTCCCTTTTTCTATAAAATTTGATTGATTAATTTTTGTTCCTTTTATTTTATGTAACTTTCGCTGCAAATAACTATTCAATCTTAGGGGGAGTTTGTTTATTATCTTTGTTATTTCTTAATTGTAGGTGACTACTGAAGCTCGTGTGACCAAACTTGTTGCTGCTTTAGGATCTTCTGAAGCTAGCAACAATTTACAAACAAAAAATGAAGTCTTCATGGAGCTTATGGGTGAAGAGAGTTCTTGACATATACGAGGTCAAGGGTTTGGGGTTAATCCCACCGACATGTTTGGATTTTCAACTCAAATTAGGAATGATGTGGGGTACAAGGGACTTTATGTTGAAGAGATACATAATTTGAAAGCACAAATAGAAAAAATCAATAAAAAGCATGAGTATCAGATTCAAGATATAACAATGAAGTACGATAATCGAATGACCAATATGCAGTCCCAAATGGATGAGTTCAAGTCTTTACTGCAGCGGTTGGTTAATGGAGGATCTCATATTTGATTTCAAGTGTAATGATAATTAAAAGATTTATTCAGACTTTATTCAATTACTTGGTTGTGTATGAATTTATATGTTAACTATGAATATTTTTTGTGTGAATGAAATGACTTTTGTATTGATATTTGAATTTATATGGATTTGATGGTATATATATTGAAGAACAAGGGTTAATTATATATATAGTAGATATTGATATTAAACCCAAAATAGTGCAAAAACATAAGCCAGGTGTATTTTGGCACTTTAAAGTGCCACAAAAATTGTTAATATGTGGTATATTGTGGTGCTTTAAAGTGCCATAAGCGCCACAAAATTATGCACATGTGGCGCTTACGTTAAGCGCCAGCTCTGGCATTATGACACCATACATATCGGCGTTTGTTTAAAGCATCGGTATCACATATTATGGTATTTTAAAGCGCTGAAATATGCTAAAAAAAATGTCAACGTCTGCGACTTATGTTGTAGTGCACTAATCCAAATAGAAGCTTACAATACTATGATTTTAGTTGCTTTATTAAGCCTAAATTAATAGGAATTACTTATTTGCAAGGGGCATATTAAATTTTGGGATGGATTATCCAAATTACAAATTAGTTGATCAAGTTATAATTAAAACTAAAATATTAAAAAAATTGTAATTTATCAAATATTATATGACTTATTTATCAAATATACCATAGTTTGTGAAACAAATAAATAGTCACCAAATAAGCTTGTTATCATTTACTCAAGGGTGTGCATTATTCAAGTGAAACCGTATTACTGAACTGAAAATTTTCAGTTCAATTAATTTGGAATTCGGTATCAGTATTGGTAAGAGTTCAAAATATTTTTGGTAACTAAATTACTGAATTTTTTAAAACTTTAATTTTACAAGCCTATATAGGCTCAAAGTTCAACCCATTTACCAATCAAATCCAATCGAATCCAATCATCTGTTATCATTGATTATTAGACAAGCCCAATGCGCTTATAATTGTGGCCCTAGACTACAATTTCAAGTTGTGAATGAAATTTGATACATCCAAGTCCGATTCATTATTGGGCTTATAATTTATTCATGAAATGCAATTTCAAAGTTGTTTGCATCATCTGTCATGTCAGGCCTTTTTATTTTTTGACATGACCTTCAATATTATATGTATTCCACTATATCTGAGCCCACGCATGACGTGCGTTCCAAATTCCATTCTTCATTTATCATCATAAAAAAACGACACCGTTCATGTGACCATCATCTCTTACTAACTCTGTTTTGGGTTTTAGGGCAAAAACCTTGCAAGTCCAGAACCCAGTTTTAGCAATTTGCTCAGTAAACCTAGGTCTTCATATCACATTAGATTCCTTTATTTTTTTTATTCGCTTTATAAACCCTAACATAAGTTACGTTACCATCCATAAGAATAAACGACTCATTTAATTTGATCCAAGATGCAGCACGACGAGGTTATATGGCAGGTTATCAGGCACAATCACTGCAGTTTTATGGCCAAGTAAGTCTTTCTCAATATCATGTTTGTATTTATTACCCAAGTTACTCGTTTTTGATAGATACTGTTAGTTTGGGTTCTGGATTTCACTCTATTTTTTATGGGGTTGTGTTCTTTTTTTGAAGAATCTCTACTGGGAATTTCTGTCGAAACCCCTATAACGTGACTGGGATTTGCAATAGAAGCTCTTGCCCTCTTGCCAATAGTCGCTATGCCACCATTCGCGATCACGATGGTACTAAATTTTTTAAATTCTTATGGTTTATTGGAGTTGAGGAAACACATATTCTACCCTTGAAAACATGAGACTTAACATTGCTCTTTATTTATTTCAATATTGTTAATGCTCAGTCGTTCAAAGCAATGTAATGGAGAGGCTTGTTTCCTTTCTTTTTTAAATAAAATGATCTGCCTATCATTTTGGCACCCTGTCCTCCATGAAATTGTGTGCTAAAATTTTGTTTCAGGCTCGTCTTAATGGATTTTATCTGTCTATTACTGCTGTTCATTTTGTGCGTTTATGAATGTGATATTATTGTCCTTTAATAGATTGATAGAAGTTTGTGTTTATGCATTTAAGTGATGTCTGCTATTTCTGTTTCTGGTTGTCTTGCTGTTGTGCAGGGGTCTTCTATTTATATATGAAAACTATAGAAAGGGCTCACAAACCCAATGAATTGTGGGAGAGAGTTAAACTGCCCAGAAATTATGAAAAGGCACTTGAAATTATTGACAAACATCTGGTAAACGAGATCTAGCTTAGTATGGGAGGAGTTTTGATTTCATTTTTTACTTGTATTTATACATTTTTTAAGTTTGAATCCGCTCTTCATTTTGACAGTTGTATTGGCCCAAGCTTTTGGTGCACAAAACCAAGCAACGGTTGACCAAAATGACTCAGATGCGGATTCGCATGAGAAAACTTGCTTTAAAGACGAGGTTAACATCTTCTTTTGCTTTCAACTACTACTAGTTTTTTTTCTTTTCGTTTTTGTCTATATGCAAAGTAACGTCTAGTAAATGGTAGACAAGCATCTGATGGCACTTGCTTGTTCACTTTTTCCATATAATTGCAATTGCTTTCTGTGTTAGTAGTGCCTTAGCAGTAGGACGGAACTTGTTTATTTTGCAGTTGCCCATTGCTTCACTTTTTTTAGTATTGACCATTGAGCTCCAGGAAAAATGGTCTTTTTTGACAAAAAGTTTATAGTTCTATTTGACAGAGTTATATTCTTTCTCACTTTTTATGCTGTTGAACTCAAACTCAAACCAACACTGTTTTGTGTCTGACCTTCCACTTCTAGAGTTCCTTCATGGATATTGTTATCCTAGAATACATCGGGCTTGTTTATTGGTAAGCATTCATTAGTATGTATCTGTTCCGCTTCCTTTTGGTAGTTTTTCTGATGGAACATCTGGCAATAATATGAGAGGTAAGATTAGACATTTGATCATTTGGATCTTGTTTTTAGTATTTAATGTAGCTTTGACCTCCCATCTATTAACAGAAATTGGTGCATAACCTATCTTATACATTTATAGGTTTAGTTAGCAGGTTAGTTCTCTCATTTATGTAGTATACTATCTTAAAATTACTTTTAGTGTATAAAATATGAATGTTAAAGTAAATATCTCTTTTAAATCCCTCATATGCGTTGAGAAAGCGGAACATGATTGGTGGCAAAGAAAATGGGCCCTTTGGGTGTCCAATCAATTGTATAGTGAATATTGATGTTTATAAGAGTGAATAGCCTACTAACCTTGGTTAGTAGTCATATACATAGAGAACATAATAATGAGAAAATATACAAATACCCTAAACACTCCTAACCCTAATACTCCTTACATTGAAGATATAAATTTCTTCTTTAATTTGCACCAATAATAATCTCCTTGTCCAAACAAAAAATATTAAGGTTGGACGTATTAGGAAAAGTTACAATTGGAAAACTCATGGCAAGCTTTCATGTGAATGCAAACTTACAGGTTTCATTTATGACAATTGTAAATCACAGTTTCTAGGAAAAAGTCTTAGGTGTGAAATTTGTTCTCCAGACATCTTTTTCCAGTGATGGGATGGAACGTTTGGAATATAGGTTTGGACCTTTGGAGGCATGAAACTCTGGAAAATTTTAAAGTTTTGAACATTTTGAAGACCCTTGGAATACTTCTAGGACTCTTCATGGAAAGTGAATAATACTTGGGAAACTCATGGAACACATACTTCTTCTTATCTTTGTTGTGTCCTCTCAAGTAAATGTATTATGTTGTGTCTCAATAAATTTTTCTCATTATCTAATTTTTCTGTGAAGCATTTGTTATGTTGAAGTTTCTTATATAAGTTTTGTGATGTCTTGCAGATGTTCTTCTGACATATTTGAGCTTAATAATTTCTTTCTCATCTCTTATAATGCTCTATTGTGTTGGCTTATTTGTACTGCCTTGTAGAGAGAAGATAATGACAACACCAAGGAAAACAAAAAAAAGAGAGGCTAGAAGAGAGGAAAAAGCTGAAAAAGCAGCACTGTTGGATAAGGTTATGCTTCAGTTTCATGATGCTGAAATGCATGAACTATATTTCTTCTTTCTAGCTCTCAGTAACACTGCTTGTTTTTCTGCAGAGTATTGAAAAAGAGTTGCTAGAGCGCTTGAAGAAAGGAGTTTATGGTGACATATACAATTATCCTGCTGAAAAGTATAACGAGATTCTTGATAAGGAACTGCAGGTTTCCAGTGATGTTGAAGAAGATGAGGAGGTACTAATATATCAACTTGTAATAACTTTGATACTAGTGACTTTTTGTCTTCTTCCAGGTATAGGGAATCGTAATTCTAACTAAATTTTGTGATTGAAATTATCAGGAACCAGAAATAGAATATGTTGAAGGCTATGATGACCTTGAAGAGGAAGAAGATATGGAAGATTTTGGTGGTCATGCAATTAATGAGAACACTGATGATGACGATGGTAAAATATGTACTAGATAATTTACATAGAGTATTTTCACAAAAATATTTAAGTTGATCTTTATTATTCATTGTGTCCTGTCATATGCTTGTAACCTGTTCATTTGTCTGTTGTTTAGGTGTGGAGAAATGCTAGTGTCAGTTGTGACCGACACATCTCAGCCGTCGGTGTAAGACATGCGCAAGTGGTCGCATGTGAAATTTGAACGTGAGTTACACCGTCGGTTGGGATGCCACTACTGACGCTAGCAGTGCTCTAGGTGTGAGTAGATTATTGAAAGCAGAGCACGAATTTGAGGTCTTTACTATAACTAGGGTATAAAATATTGGAAGAGTATGATGGAATATTACCTCAACTAGTTTGGGATTAAGGCTTAACTGAGTTTAGTTGATATGACTAATATTATATGTAGAAGAAATTGGAAACATGGGTAACCCTGCAACTGATTGCAAGTTGTAACACTATAATATTTTGTTTCTTATGAACACTAACTTAAAAATAGTGGTCCTTAATGATACAGTTGGATCTGACGATGACGAAGAGAGAGTAGCAATTGATCGCAAAAGAGGAAGAAGAGAATCTGACTTGGCTTTAAGAAAGGTTGAGAAAGATGCAACTGGTGCCAAATTGAAGAAGAAGGCAAGGGTACTTGTTGAGGTGAGGTTTCTTTCTGTTTTTCTGCATGACTGAGCATGCAAATTATATTAGATGTGTCAGTGTAGCTACCACTTCTATTCTGAGTAACACTTGTACTTTAGCAAGGTATTGCCAAATTGTATGGCTCCAAATATCCATGGAACTATGGAAAGGCGATGAGATGCTTTACAGTTTTGCTGACATGCGTGTATAGTGCGTTCTGTTGTCTTTCACAGCATATCTCACACTTGGATGGAAGTTTCAGGGAACAATGTCATACTCGCTCGACTAGAACAAAATTGATTTCGTCATGGAATCCCTGTTAAATTATGAGCTTATTTTGCATTTTCCAGCCACCTACCTGTAGTTCTCTAACTTTTGTCTAATCCTGTCCAAAATCTTCAGTACCTTATATAGTATGTTTGGGAGGTTGGAGAGGAAGGGAAGGGGTAACCCCCCTACTCCCTTTCTCCTGGCCTCCCTTCTGGCTTCTGTCCCCTCCCAGTCTATGAGAAAAGAATCCTGCCACCACTCAAGACCTATGAATATGAAGTAGGCCATCCAAACATAGGGTTAGGGGTATCGCCCTTTCTAGTTCCTTATGCAGTATGACAGTATCATATCGCAGGAATCCAGATCAGTCTTTTATCTTTTCACTCATCTTCCGTGTCTGCTGGCATCTTCCTTTGTAGTTAATTAAATTTTGGCTACCCCTCTGCATGATTAGCGAGTGAATAGAAAATATATATTTCATGTATCCAATGTTTTTGCAATTAATTATACGACCCATGTTCTGGTGTCACTTGAAATTAATGAGAAAAATAGTTTCTTCATTTGTGCATACGAAATTGATATCGGATTCTGTGTTGATGCCCATTATAGTTTGTAATTGCACTCATACCAATCCTGCTGTCTAAAATTTGTTGCCTTTTTTTTTTTTTCTTTTTATATCAGGTTGAACATGAAGATGCTGATGAAAGAGAAAAAGCTCAGGTTGCGGCAAGGGTTAGATAGTTATGCGGTTGAGTATGGAATTTTTAGAGAAGGCAAAGTCAGAAGCTCCTAAAGAAAGAATGAAATTTTGACTGTTGGTCATTTTAATGTGTTTTTTCCTGTTTTAAGTCAAATTGTTTGCGCCTTTTTTTTCTTTCTTATTTAGAGTTTATTTTTTTATTATCCATCCTTACATGTCTTCTTGATTGCGCCATTATAGTTAATTAAACTAAGAGGATTAATAATTTCATAATTAACTTGTTAAAGCATGTTTTTTTATGCAAACCAAAAATAGGCATTGAATATTGTTAACCCTTTTATCTTCATTTAAAACTAATTAGTCTTTTGATTTATGATTATAACTATCATAAAAGTTATCGTCATTCCAAAAAAAGAAGTCATGGATTCAAATACCATTGTTAACCCAGAAGATGAACATCAAAGCTTAATCAGCGGTTTGTACATTTGTGCCATACAAGAATATGTACCATGAAACGTAGTTGATCAATAATTAATCCTTTTAGTTTAATTAATCACCTATACCAATATTAGTTAAACAATGTGTGCAAATAACACTGAAAGAAAATTTGGTCCGTGGAAGTGATGCCAACAGCAATACTATAATGTAAATCTTGGCAATTTTTTTCGTTTTATCTTTTTTTGTGTTTTCCAAAATTATTAAGAGAAAAGGTTTTGTCTTTAAATGCATGTTTTTATTCATTTCATTTATAGTTTTCATTTGTTTAATTTTTCTAATTATTCTCTAATTATACTAACTAGATATTAGTTTAAATTTTAATTAATCATGTACCTAACAGGTGATAATCCCGACTATTGATTTCATCGAAAAATATCAATTGCAACAAATTCGGAATAATAAAGTCTGAATTACTACTTTTTAAAATTTGGAGTACCTCTTGCAATTGCCTTTAAATTTGGGATACCAATCAAGTCTAATGTTTTAAAAATAGTTTAGATTATGTGTTAAATCTTAATTTTTTATTTTTTAAATAATGATGTGTTATTTTTTTATTAAAAAAATAATATTCTTTTAAAAATAAAGTAAGTGACGAAAATCAGACTTGTGGATTTTTTTTTTGTCTTAAAAAAATCTTTGTCGGTGTTAAATTAAAACTCTCATCGCACTTGATCTTTCGTTTGAATCCTGACATTAATGCGGTGGGACAACTACCGATTTACTCCTTTATGGCTCTATCTCTTAGGAGCTGGAGCTTAATGATTGGTCACTCGAACAAACCGTACGTTAGAGAAACTGTAGGTAAACGCACAAATAATATTCCAGTGTAGGCTCCTGTTACATTGTTACAGTGTGAAGGAGGAGGTCGTTGAGGAAACGCGCGAAAATCGGATTTGTTGTTACGCATCGTATGCACCAAAAATGACTTTCGATTTATCAGAGAATCGTGAAATCAGGGATTCCCATTTATCTCTATTTTTCCGTTATATTGAATGATTCCACTCCGATGATTTGATTCAGGTTTCTTTCCATTTTTTCTTTTCTTGTTCTGTTTATATATGTTCTTCTCCTTGTTTATATCTTCACTTGTGCATTAAAAATCTGTGGCTCACTTCTATAGGGTTACTGTTTAACTCATCAGATTCTCAGTTCGCTGCTCATGGAGTCTGCTCTAGTCATCAAGGTATTTTCTCTCCTTTTTTTTTCTTTTCTGATTATTATTTGTTTGTCACTTACAGTGAACTCTTTTCACGACAAAATTGATACTAGTTAAGACTAACTGGTGAGAAATTAAAACTATTTTTGAATTGTGTTAGTTGAGTATTTTCGATCAAAATTAATAACACGGCTCTACAAGTGCAATTAGTGTTTTGAAAGCAATTTGCAGTAGTTTGGTACTTATAGTGCCTTATTATATATGCTGTTTTTGACTACACAAAAAACAATGCTATGGTGACACCCCTCACACACAAAAAACAATGCTATTAGACATCCATTATAAATTATATTTTCATGATTTAGTTTCATAGTTTGTTAATTAATGCCGGGTATTTTGTGTTTTGATAACTCAATTTGAAATTTTAGTTGCAAATTAAGTAATTAATTATAGTTTCCAACACCTATATTACCAATGTGGTAACATGATATCATATGCAATTCAGAGTGCTTTTTTTTTTTTTTTTTTTTGTGTCTATCTATATATATTTCCCTTTTCCTTTTTTGTTGCCTGAAGTGTTTGCGTGAAATGTGATTATTTATGTCTATAAACTACAGACAATTTTGTGCTTTGATGTCATTATTTACTTATCCTGCTTTACATACATCGGGGAATTGCCTCAGGTCAAATGCAGAGAAGTACTTAGGCGCTTTACTGTGTTTGCTGATGAAAATGGCTTCCTGGATCTTGACATGCGTGGTCTAAAAGAGAAAATCCACAGTTTCTTTAAGTTTGCTCCTGGAACTGACCTTTCCCTGACATATATTGATGAAGAAAATGATCTTGTGGCACTTGTTGACGATGATGATCTGTGTGAGGCCTATAGCCAGTGTTTGAATCCACTAAGGATAAATGTGGTATTGAATAGTACTAGGCTTAAAAGGTCTAAGTTTAGATTAAACAAAAGTTATAATCCCAAAGGAATACCCCGAGTTAGCCACGATCCTGCTGTGGCTGAAGGAGTCTTGAAGTTCTTACAAGAGCAAATGCTGGATGCTTTTTCAAAGCTCTCTAATGAATTAAGACCGAAGATCACATCTCTACTACTTACAAAACTGGCGGACTGTTTGTCAAAATTGGAATTGACCCATCTAAATCCAGTTTTGAAGTGTCAGGATGGCCAGAATGGTGAGAGGAATGGAGAGGAAATCCCCTCTAAATGCTCAGGTGCTCCGGAAGTAACTGAGGACCTGAAGTATTCCAAAGAAAAAAGTGAAGCAAAGGTATTATCAAGTGGCAAAGTTGAAGAGCAAATCCAAGAAACTTTTCAGAAGGAAAGTAGCAACGTAAATGGTGATCTTGGGATCTCTACTCCCATGACCACTTCTATGTTGGATAACAACGCTGACCTTGCTGAAGGTTCTGCTGCATCAGGGTACTCTAATCAGAATATTCCTTCTTCAGTTTCCCCACCTGATGACGATAGGAAGAAGGCTCAGAAAGATGTTGGTGTTCATCTCATGGAGAGTGCTATTAATTTTAACAGCTTATTCCCTACGAGTCTTACTACTCCTGCTAATATGCAAGCTTCAGAGGCAACTGTGCCTCGCAGTCTGGAATCATGTATCATAAATGGTGATGACCAGATAACTCCTTGTGGAAATAAGCAGTGTTCTGATTCTCATTTTGTTTCTAAATCCTGTGAAATTACTTGCAACAATGGTCATATAGGAGTAGATAGCTGCAAGGTCGACTCTATTTGGCATGATTGTGTTTATCCATTTAAGGAGGGTTTCTGTTCAGGAGATACTGTTCATAGAGTATTTCACAAAGGCATCCGCTGTGATGGCTGTGGAGTTCATCCTATAGTTGGTCCACGTTTTAAGTCCAAAGTGTTAAGTCAATTGGGGCTCTATTCTGTTTGGTTGACGTGATTTTGTTGGCATTGTTTTTCCTCCTACTGATGAGTTAACTGGTGTCTTGCTTCCGCAGAGCTGAAGATTATGACCTGTGTAGCACTTGCTTCTCAGATCTAGGAAATGAGGCTGAATACACTCG
This sequence comes from Bretschneidera sinensis, assembly GCA_023935145.1. Classification (NCBI taxonomy): domain Eukaryota; kingdom Viridiplantae; phylum Streptophyta; class Magnoliopsida; order Brassicales; family Akaniaceae; genus Bretschneidera; species Bretschneidera sinensis. The sequence goes on from CM043705.1 coordinate 64,174,488, forward strand.
GTTAGATCAACCTGTCTCATGGTTAACCAAGAGATTCAATGATCCTGTATGGAATTACATCCATGACTCGTGTCTGTGTGTGTATATGTGCTTATGGATTAATATGCTTGCACAGGCATATATCTCCATGTGTGCATCCATCATCTTTAGCTGATTCAGTTATCCTTTTGGTTTCAGCATCCTCTTGCGAAACCTTTTTCTTCACTATGTGCCCGAGGCCGTGACACAACGCCATATCCCCGCAGATTCGACAGCTACCTTGTTAAAAATGTGAGCATTGTGGATGGCACTCTCATGGCCCCAAATGTTCCCTTCACCAAGATATGGAAAATGCGCAACACTGGAGCTAGTGCTTGGCCCTTTGGAACGAGACTCGTATGGATTGGAGGAGATCAATTCACTGATCTAGTTGCAGTTGAAGTTGAGGTGGGCATTCTAATTCTTAGACATGCATGCATGATTCCATTTAACATGTAAGAGAAAATCTAGTAATATTTATGAAAAACAAAATTCTCTGAATTTATTACATTGATCACCCCATTTTATGCAAAAAGAGGACTAGGATTTATCACTTATGAGTTATGATTCAATAATGGTATTCTATGAAAATATCATCTAACTTTGAACCATTTGAGTACTTACCCCCTCCCCCTTCCTTCCTATGAAGTATTTATTTTTTCCTATTAGAAATCCTTTCTATACTTTCTTTTTTCACATTGTCAAGTTTGGAGTAGTTTTTTTAAATGAAAAATTGAAATATTCCTATCAGAACTGAATTTTCAGTGCTGTATTTATATCAGTACATCATTTTGCACATTTGTAGAGACTTTTATATTCTATGGATAAAATTGTTGCTAATGATTCTTGACATATGCAAGATTCCAACCAATGGCTTCCCTATGGGTAAGGATCTTGACATTGCTGTTGATTTAATAGCCCCTGAGAACAGTGGTCGGTATATTTCCCACTGGAGGATGTCACTGCCCTCTGGCAAAAAATTTGGGCAACGCATTTCAATCCACATAGAGGTTTGGTACCAGCACCCTCACTTCTTAGCAAGCTAATACTTACTGATTCAATAAGCTGAACTGATAGATATTCTTAATCTCTTAGGTAGATGCGTCTCTCAAGGGTCCAGCTGATACCTCTCATGAATTTAACTTGAATTTACCCCCTGAGAACTGCCGGGGAGAAGGCGAGGATAGCATAGATTTGAATGCTGAAATTGTGAAAGGAAGCATGCCTCTAAATGGCAAATCCAAAGTAGCTGCTGAAGCATTAAAACCAAAGGCAACAATTAACAAATGGAGAAACATGGACCAAAAACTCCATCTCCCTGGTTTCAATGGCTTGATCACGAGAAATGGTGTTTCTGATCCTTCTATTTCAAAGGGATTCATACTACTATCTGATCCGGAGCTTGATTTATCTGGCTTCCCATCCAAACCATCACCTTTTAATCCACAAGTTCTCTAGAGGTTTCACTGATGGTAATGTCATTGACCGACGCCTCCACACTGAATTTGAGCGAAAGGGTTTCAGGAAGTTAGACTTTATGGAGAATTCAATAATCGACGAGAACTTCCAAATCCTAAAGGGACGGTGAGATTGCTCATTATGCTACTGGTACTAGGAAGCATCAGGAAAATTACCCTCATGAGTCACCATCATCATATCTTCTATATCTTATCTTCCACTTTATTTCTTGTGTTTTTGGAAATTTTCTTTTCCTTTTACACAGGATTGGTGATCAGCAATGATAGTGACTTCATTCATGCCTTGGTTCAGGGAATTTCTGTCTCATAAATAAAGAAGAAACTGCGGAATTGCTGATTAAGAGTTGGGGAAGTCTGGCACAATTAGTTAGATTGTGGTTTGAAAAGATGAAAGCATCTGCCCGTGCCATAAAAGCCTTTTGTTAATATTTGGAAATGGGTTTATGTGCAGGATTTTGCCTATCATGAATCAAATAAGAATGCCAATAGGATAGTAAGCTTCTTTGATAATCCCTCGCCCCGCCCCGCCCCGCCCCGCCCCCTTTCCTTTTACTTTTTGTACCTAACTTTTTAAGGTTGAAATACATTTCATCACGTCTCAATTTGAGTCATAGAAGATAGCAAGATACTAATACATTCTCCATGTCTGATTTAATTTCCTTTCCTCTTTCAACGGTTGTAGATATTGTTGGCATGTAAATTCTTCGTGTGCCCGGATTCTCTAAAATTTTCTTCCAAGCTAGGAGAAGATGGTAGACAGTTCACTGGACACATGTCCCCATTCTATTGATCTCTCATATACGTACCCAGATGACTATGCCACACGTGGTTTTTATCTGAAAGCTAGTTAGGATCACGTGCTACCCAAAATTGAGGGTATCTTTCCCTGATAAGGTATTCAAGGCTTGATTTATGCCTTCTTTCCTCTATTAAAATATTGGGGTATCTCTCTTTCTTATCCTCTTATCTCATCCACACCACCATTGATCCTCTTTGCACAAAAAACCACAAACTCAAACAGTCTCTTTCATTCATTTGTAGCTCTTCAGACAATTTTCAATGAGAAAGTCTTTTCAGCTTGCTAATGAATCCATCCCTCTTTCCCTTTCTACTAATTTCATCCTTCCAGAGGACAAAAGACCACACCTCTCAAAGGTATCCACTTTGGCTTCAATTCCTATCATTGACTTAAATGATCATAGCGGTGACAATGACCAATCCCCACTGGTTCATAAGATCTCACAAGCTTGTGAGGAATTTGGGTTCTTTCAAATTATTAACCATGGAGTACCCGAAGAATTATGCGAAAGAATGATGACCACCATTGCTGACTTCTTTGCATTGCCTCCTGAAGAAAGGGCACAGTTCTTTACAACAGATCATACCAAGCCAGTGAAGCTTTTCAACTACTATGTTAAGGTTGGGGATCAAGAAAAGATCAAAATGTGGAGTGAAACCTTCAATCACCTTTTGCGCCCAATTGATGATATTATCCATCTTTTGCCAGAAAATCCACCTCAATATCGGTATTTCCTCTTAACTTCATCTTTTCAGTAGTACATAACCTCTATATATAGTCTGCTTGTCTGTTATATTGTATGTTTCTCTGCTATGCTACAGAGAGGTGGTTGTTGAATATGGAAAGGAGATTGGTGAATTGATGCAAAGGCTGTTGAGCTTGATATCTCAAGGACTTGGCCTTGAAAAGGATTGTTTGCGCAATAGGCTTGGTGAGAAGCCTTCATTTAAAGCACAATCAAATTACTATCCACCATGTCCTGACCCTGATCTCACCTTGGGGCTAAATGTTCATACTGATCTTAATGCACTCACAATAATTAGGCAATCAGAAGGGGTGACTGGTCTCCAAGTGATCAAAGATGGGAAATGGGTAGCCGTTGATCCTGTCCCTAACGCATTCGTTGTCAATATAGGTGATCAAATTCAGGTAACATTTTATGTAATTCTTTTTAAAAAAAAAAAAAAATAATACTCAAAGCGACAGTGACATCAAGAAGTCGATTTGAGTTAGGTTGCATATCTCTTTCATGGCACTGCAAGTGGACCAAATATTATTAACTTCTAATGTATAAAATTGGGATCCTGTTGAGATGGTCAATGATATCTGGCCTTTCATTGACAAAATATGTGGCCATTTGTTGATAAATATATTGTATTAGTTGTATATTTATTTAGTTGCCTTTTATACTACTACCTAGAATAGATTAACATGATTGTAAGAAATCTCTTGTATAAAGCTACATCTCCTAATTCAATACATTTATTCAAAAGGCAAATATTCTTTTCCTTCTTTTACATGGTATCAAAACAGGGAACGATACCCTAGCTCTCTGCCCTCTTTCTTTTTGCCTTCTTTTTATCGTTGTTTCCCATTATCATGGCAAACGAGCAACCTTCGAATGGAGGTAAGCTTGATGCTACCAATCCATATTTTCTTCACCATTCCAGTCATCCAGGAATGGTGCTTGTTTCCAAGCTCCCCAATGGGGATAATTATTCGACATGGTGTAGAGCCATAGTGATCTCTTTAAACGCCAAATCCAAGTTAGGTGTCATAGACGGGACCACCACAATGCCGTCTGCCATAGCCAAACCAGACGATTATGCTTCGTGGAAAAAATGCAACGATATGATCCTATCTCGGATTCTCAATTCACTCACACAGGATCTTGCAGACAACGTCATTTTTTCGACTATTGCCGAGGAGATATGGGAAGACCTTCGGGATCGTTTTTCTCAAAGCAATGCCTTTTGTATTTTTCAGATTGAGAGGGACATTGCTTGTCTTGCTCAAGATCAGATGACTGTTGCGGCTTATTACACAAAACTAAAAAAATTATAAGATGAACTAGGATCTTATAATGACATCGTTTGCTCTTGTGGGGCAGACTATAAGAGACGTAGATTGATACAATTTCTCATGGGACTTAATGAGTCTTACAGTGCAATCCAAGGGCAGATTCTATTGATGAATCCACTACCTGATGTTGCCAAGGCTTACTCTTTCATTGTACAAGAAGAGAAGCAACGAAGCTTGGGGGCTGCATGTGAGATGACGGAGAACTTAACCATGGTTGTTCGAAGGGCTGAACCGGTGGCTCTGGCTGTTCGACATGGACAAGGTTTTTCTTCTTGTTCCAACTCATCTAATCGAAAACCTTTGCATTGCTCTTGCTGTGACCGTGACTATCATGTGCGAGAAACTTGCTGGAAGCTGAATTGGTACCCACCAGAACACCCTAAACATGCATCAAACATGTCCAATCAAGTAAGCACTCATTTTAAGTGCAACAATAGCCATCAGTCTTCAGTTACTAATGTTAAGGAGGATCCAATAATGCAAGAAGTGCCGTCGGTGACAAATAGGCTCTCTGATTTGCAAATCTTATTTATCATGCATGGTAAAGGGACAACACAATCCGCCAATCCTAAAGCTAATGTTGCTGGTGCTTCTTCAGGTTTGTTACAAACATTGTTGCGCCTCCATCAATTAATTATTGACAGTGGTGCAACAGACCACATTACTGTATCTCCAACTTTGCTTGTCAACAGCAGTAAGAACACCCTTTTGCCACCAGTTGCTATACCAAGTGGAGAACAGGCTCTTATTACATCCACTGGGAATTTACCTTTGAATTTCGGTGTTACTTTAAAAAATGTGCTTGATGTGTTATCTTTTAAGGTGGATTTAATGTCTATGAGTCGAGTTACCAGAAATCTCAATTGTTCAGTAACCTTCTTCCCTCATTGGTGTATTTTGCATGACTTGATGACAAGGACGATGATTAGTTTGGGTGAACAATGAGACGAACTTTATTACTTAGTTGCGTTAGTAATGCGATGAAATTGACACTAGCAAGTGCACTAATCGTTCAAGTAATAAAATGATGAGTAAATATCGTTCCCAACGAGGACTGAACAAGTACTACAGAAATTATGACTCGACTCTTACTGTTATTTGAGCAAACGAATAATTGTTGGAGAAAATTTTACTAACAATTCACAAAAATGGAAAAACAGAACGCAATAGTAAATAACAGAAGATTTGCAAACTTTGGAATGAAGACTCTTATGAACTAACGTGCTAAGGACTTGACTTCACCTAAACCATAATTGACAAGAGTTTTGAATGGACAAGTTTCGTTTAATACGTTTTTCAAGACGGTAGAATCCCCAATAAATTGGTTATCCATATTCCAGGTCTAACCACAATCTCAAGAATCATTAACTTCAAATATCCGTATTCCAGGTCTATTCTATAATAATTCAAATTAAGAAGCATTAAGTGTTTTTGGATTCCTTTCAGTTAAATCTCCCTATTCAGTTACGGTTTAAACGGACTACATGAACTTCCTAGAATCCCTATTCGGTTACTCCTATTTCATTCATGACATGTTTTACCTTGGCTTTGCATAGCTAACAATCCAAAATCATATTTATTAATTCAACTATTCATAAAAGCATAGCTTCTCTATTCGATACATCACTATGTCTCAAGAAAGAATCAAAATAATAAACAGCATTAAGAACAATAAAACACACTCTTTGAAAAACAAAGTAAATTTCAACTTGTCCAAATAGCACTCAAGATATAGGTTTAGGATCCATCTATACTTAACACAAAAATATCTACTCCATAATACTATTCAAACAACCCATGTTCATATTATAAAACATCAACATAGCTAGATAAGAATAATACAAAACCGGAGAAGAATGATTTAAAAGCTTGATGCGTAGCCTCCGGTAGTGTCTCAAACTCTCCTTTTGCGTCTCATCTCCTCCAAATTCTTTTTTTTTCTTCTACGGCCGCGCTCTATTCGAGATCCCCTTCTTGTTCAACTAGAGTTTCAATTTATAACTTTCGGAATCCGTGGGCTGGCGCTGCAGCTTCAAGACATATTTCTAACCTTAGTCTGGCACTGCAGCTTCAACATCCCAGCGCTGCAGCGCCAACTTTCTGCCCAAATCCTCTCTTTTTGTCAGCTACCAGCGCTGCAGCTTCAGCTTTCTGGCGCTGCAGCTTCAGCTTTCTGTCCTATTTTCACAATTATCGCCATTTCAGCGCTGCAGCTTCCACTTTCTGTCCAATCTTCACAAATCTCTTGATTTTGAATTCAATTTGATTTAACTCCTCAATATACTCTACAAAATACGAAACATAATCAAAATCCAAGATTTAAGCAATTATAACTATTAAAACATGAGGAAATATAACAAACATATAGATATTATGAGTTCTTATCAAATTCCCCCACACTTAAACAATGCTTGTCCTCAAGCATACAATAGCTCAAGTTCGTCACCTTTTCTCATCATTGTTCCTTCTTCTACCTTTACTCATCCTCTATAATCCAAATTATCATGCCTTAAAGATTTAAATCAAAAGACAAATAAGAAACGAACAATTTCATAGTGTAAATTCTTATAAACCACACCATGAACAATCACCTCAATGATCTTCTCGAAATCAAAATGCGATAGGATCTAACACCCTCTCATTGGATTCACTCAATACGCTCAAAGTGTTTAGGGTATCAATGAACTCTCAAGTCAAAACATAGAAGATCTTTACCATAAGCTTGCTAATATATCACATCAATGGATTGAATTGAATGCAAAGAATCTAAGGGTCTTAAATGGGTTGTAATGAGGCTTAGGTAAGGTGTGGTGAGAAGGAATTTTTAGGCAATTTTATCAAAGGAATTATGCCAACTTCTCCACACAAAGCACAACTCAATAACGTCAAATGTTTTCTTCAATCAATTCATTTCCAAACAATTGAAATTGCACAAATTTTCTCTCTTTTTGGCCGGCTATTTTTTTTTCTTTTTCTCCCTTTTTTTTCTTTGTTTTTTTTTCTCTGGCCGCCTATTTTCTTTTTTTTTTCTTTCTTTTTTGCAATTCAAGGAACTTGTAACTTCAATCACTTTATTCTCAACATCTTTCAATCCTTTCAGAGATAATTTGAAGCTTTATGTGAACAAGTTAGTACGATCCTTCAATTAGAGGTTCAAAAGAGGGAAAACGACAAAAGAATGGGTTGACGTTGCTTACACCATGGTTAACTTCCAACAAAAGGACCAAGGTTCAAAATTGGCTTTCTACAGTAAAAATCAAGGTAGGCTTTTTAAGAAAGCTAAATGCCATTTCAGACTTCACGTTCCTTACTTTTTCTTCGATGACGAGTTTTTCTGTGGTATTAGTTCCTGAGTCCATGATGTATCTCTCCAAAGTATCTTCATTTAATGTTTTCTCTTGAAACTCCTCAATGAGGTTATCAATAATATCCACTTGAAAACAAGAAAAAGTAGGAAACCCAGAGGGGTATTTCATAATTTTATACATATCAAAAACTACTTGCTCATCATTGACTCTTAAAGTCAATTTCCCTTGTTGTACATCAATTAGGCCTCTCCCTGTAGCAAGGAATGGACGTCTAAGTATAAGAGGTACCTCACGATCCTCTTCCATATCGAGAACAATGAAGTCTACAGGGAATATAAATTTATCAACCTTTACTAGTACATCTTCTATAATTCCCTATGGTCTCTTAATAAATCGATCAGCTAATTACAATGACACTGTTGTTGTTTTGATTTCTTCTAATCAAAGTTTCCTGAGAATTGAAAGAGGCATAAGATTAATACTGGCACCAAGGTCACATAAAGCTTTATCAAAAAATGAATTTCCCAAAGTGCAAGGTATAGTAAAACTCCCTGGATCTTTCAATTTTGGAGGTAGCTTGTTTTGCAGTATAGCGATGCACTCTTCAGTTAACATTACCGTTCCATGTTCCTCGAGCTTCCATTTATTAGACAAAATTTCCTTCAAAAATTTAGTGTAGCTAGGCATCTGTGATAAAGCCTCTGCAAATAGAATGTTAATATGCAATTTCTTGAAAATCTCTAAAAATTTTGAAAATTGCTTATCTAGTTTTTCTTTCATAAATTTCTGAGAATAGGGAAGAGGTAGCATATATTTTGTTTCAGAGTTAGAATTGATCAAACCTTTACCAGTAAACTTCTTTTCCGAAACAAGCTTCTCCTCTTGCATGGTCTCTTCTTTCTCGCCTTCTTGATTAGTGATTTCTTTAGATTTTGGCTCATCCAATTGTGTGCCACTTCTTAGTGTTATGGCCTTGACATCCTCCTTAGGATTTTTTTCCGTGTTGCTCGGAAGAGAACCTTGTGCACGTCCAGAAATTATGGTTGCTAGTGGCCGACTTGAACTTCTAGATTTTTGATGGATGCTTCTTGATTTTGGAATCTAGTTTCTGCTGTACTTAAGAATTTGGCCATCATGTCCTCCAAGTTGGGCTTTTTTTCTTGAGGAGGATATTTAGGATGATGTTGCTTCGCATTGTTTTGATTCCACGAGAAGTTCGGATGATTCCTCCATCCCGGATTATATGTGTTGCTGTATGGATTGTTCTGCCTGTGAAAATTTGAAACAAAATTAGCTTGTTCAGCAGATGAATTATATGCAAACTGATTACCCGCTTGGCAATTACTGCTGTGATGACCACTACCACCACACAATTCACCTATTGTATGTGAGTTGGGACTAAGTCCATCAATCTTCTTGTTGAGAGTCTCTAGTTGTGCTGCTAGAGCTGTAACATCATCTACATTGTGCAATCCTGAGGCTCTGTTGACAGGTAATCTTTCAATTGGCCATTGATAAGAGTTTGTGGCCATTTCTTCTAGTAATTCAATGGCTTTTTCTGGAGTTTTTCTCATGATAGTTCCACCTGCAGCTGCATCAATCATATTGCGGGTTGTACTAGTTAAACCATTATAAAAAGTTTGTACCTGCATCCAAGTGGACAGCTCGTGATGAGGACATCTTCTCAAAAGGTCTTTAAAACGTTCCCATATCTCATAGAGTGACTCCCGATCGACCTGCAAGAACATAGTAATTTCATTACGTAACTTTGCAGTTTTTGCAGGAGGAAAGTATTTCCCTAAAAATTTATGTGCCAATTCTGCCCATGTTGTTATGGATCCGGCAGGCAGAGAAGTCAACCAGCTTTTTGCTTTATCCTTCAATGAAAATGGGAAAAGCCTTAAGCGAATTGCATCATCTGATACTCTGTTATGCTTGAATGTGTCACAAATCTCAAGGAAATTAGTCAAGTGAACATTTGGATCTTCTTGCGATTGGCCCCCAAATTGTACTGAATGTTAAATCATCTGAATAATGGCGGGCTTAATTTCAAAATTGTTCGCTTGTATAGGTGGTCGTCGAATGCTAGACTCAACACCATCCATCTTTGGCATGGCATAATCCCACAGTGCACGTTGCACCTCTGCATTGTTTCCTTTTGCCATTGTGTTAACTGTTACTGGAGCTGCTCTTCTCTAAGCGTGAAAAGTGCGCTCAATCTCTGGATTAAATTCTGCAAGTATTCTCCCACTAGTACGTGTCATGCACTAGTAACGAAAACCCTGCAAAATAGACTTAAAAAAAAACAAATTAATAAATCTCAAATTAACTAGTAGAATCACAATAAATATAATATTTTATTTCGGTCCTCGGCAACGGCGCCAAAAACTTGATGCGATGAAATTGACACTAGCAAGTGCACTAATTGTTCAAGTAATAAAATGATGAGTAAATATTGTTTCCAACGAGGACTGAACAAGTACTACAGAAATTATGACTCGACTCTTACTGTTATTTGAGTAAACGAATAATTGTCGGAGAAAATTTTATTGACAATTCACAAAAATGGAAAAACAGAACGCAATAATAAATAACAAAAGATTTGCAAACTTTGGAATGAAGACTCTTATGAACTAACGTGCTAAGGACTTGACTTCACCTAAACCATAATTGATAAGAGTTTCGAATGGACAAGTTTCGTTTAATACGTTTTTCAAGATGGTAGAATCCCTAATAAATTGGTTATCCATATTCCAGATCTAACCACAATCTCAAGAATCATTAACTTCAAATATACGTACTCCAGGTCTATTCTAGATTAATTCAAATTAAGAAGCATTAAGTGTTTTTGGATTCCTTTCAGTTAAATCGCCCTATTCGGTTATGGTTTAAACGGACCACATGAACTTCCTAGAATCCCTATTCGGTTACTCCTATTTCATTCATGGCATGTTTTACCCTGGCTTTGCATAGTTAACAATCCAAAATCATATTTATTAATTCAACTATTCATAAAAGCATAGCTTCTCTATTCGACACATCACTATGCCTCAAGAAGGAATCAAAACAATAAACGGCATTAAGAACAATAAAACACACTCTTTGAAAAACAAAGTAAATTCCAACTTGTCCAAATAACACTCAAGATATAGGTTTAGGATCCATCTATCCTTAACACAAAAATATCTACTCCATAATAATATTCAAATAACCCATGTTCATATTATAAAACATCAACATAGCTAGATAAGAATAATACAAAACCGGAGAAGAATGATTTAAAAGCTTGATGCGTATTCGGTTTTGGAATATTTCTAACTAACTGCAGCTTCAAGACATATTTCTAACCCTAGTCTGGCGCTGCAGCTTCAACATCCCAGCGCTGCAGCACCAACTTTCTGCCTAAATCCTCTCTTTTTGTCAGCTACCAGTGCTGCAGCTTCAGCTTTCTGGCCTCTTTTCACAATTATCGCCATTTCAGCACCGCAGCTTCAGCTTTCTGATGTTGCAGCTTCCACTTTCTGTCCAATCTTCACAAATCTCTTGATTTTGAATTCAATTTGATTTAACTCATCACTATACTCTACAAAATATGAAACATAATCAAAATCCAAGATTTAAGCAATTATAACTATTAAAACATGAGGAAATATAACAAACATATAGATATTATGAGTTCTTATCAGTTAGCATCAGAGAAGCCAAAACCTTAAACTTCATCCGCAGCAGCCACTTCTTGCTGTTCACCCAGTTCTAAGGTCACCTCTTTCACCGCTTTGTGGCATCGCCGATTGGGGCATTTGTCTTCCTCTAGATTAGATTTTATGGCAAGACATTTGTTAAATTTCCCTTTCTAGGCTAATAATTCTTGTGATGTTTGCGCACTTGCAAAACAAAGTCGACTTTCATTTTCTGTTAGTTCAATTTTGTCTGTTAGACCTTTTGAATTAATTCATTGTGACATTTGAGGCCCCTATAAAATTGCCTCTCTTTCTAGTGCAAAATATATTTTTACTATTGTGAATGATTATTCTAGATTTACATGGGTATTTTTTATGCATCACAAAAGTAAAACACAACATTTACTTGTCAATTTTTCTCATTTGTCCAAACACAATTCCATGTTTCTATAGCCAACATTTGGGTTGATAATGGTGGAGAATTCTTCTATGTGCACAATTTTTTTAAACAAAAAGGGACCACTTATCAACATTCTTGTGTCTATACCCCTCAACAAAATTGGGTTGTAGAGCGCAAGCACCACCATATTCTTGAGTCAACTCGAGCTTTTCGTTTTCAAGCCCACCTTCCTATACATTTTTGGGCAGAATGTGTTTCTACTGCTGTTCATATAATTAATCGTTTGAATCTATTGAAAAGAAAAAAACAATATTTGCCTTCTGAATAAATCTATTGAATTAGGAGACGTAGCTTTATGCAAGAGATTTCCTACAATCATGCTAATCTATTCTAGGTAGTCTAAGTATAAAAGGAAACTAAATAAATATACAACTAATACAATAAATTTGTCAATGAATGGCCGGATATTTTGTCAATGAAAGGCCAAATATCATTGACCTTCTCAAAACTCCCCCTCAAGTTGGAGAATGAATGTCAAGAACTCCCAACTTGCGCATCATAGTTGAGAAAGCTTCCTTTCCCAATGGCTTGGTGAATACATTCGCAAGCTGATTTGTTGAAGCAACATATTTGGTTACAATTGAACCATCTTATATTTTGTCACAAATAAAATGACAATCCATCTTTATATGTCTGGTTCTTTCATAGAAAACGGGATTGGCTGTTATATGTAAGGCGGCAATGTTATCACAATATAACAATGCTGGCTTCGGATGCAATATTCTCAAATCTTTCAATAATGAGCATAGCCAGGATAATTCACAGCATGTACCTGTCATGACTCTATATTCGGCTTCTACTGAAGAGAGAGATACGGTTTTCTCCCTTTTTATCCGTAAGGAAATAAGAGAAGATCCCAAAAAAACACAATAACCCGTAGTGGATCTACAATATACTGGATAACCAGCCCAATCCGAATCAGAAAAAGCTCGCAAAGATAAATCATTCTGAGAAGGGAAAAACAAACCTTGTCCTGGACTGCTTTTCATATAACGCAAGATAGCTTCCATGTGTGGTTTGCGTGGTGCATGCATGAATCTGCTTAACACATGGACCGAATAGGTGATATTCGGTCGGGTAATAGTAAAATAAATTAGGCGTCCAATAAGTTGCATATACTGCGATAGATCTTTAAGTAATTCACCTGAATCCAAGAGCTTTATGTTTTACTCCATGGGAAAGTTCACAGGTTTAGCACCTAAAAATCCACCATCTTTTAAAATTTCCAAAGTATATTTTCATTGCGAGATAGAAAATACCTTTCTTTGATCGAGAAACTTCGATGCTCAGAAAATACTTTAAATCATCCAAATATTTAATCCAAAAATGACTATGCATAAATTACTTAAGAGCTAATATGGCATTGACATAATTACCCGTAATAAGAATGTCATCAACATATATCAACAAAGTTGTAAAAGATTTGCCTTTCCAACTTGTGAATAACGAGTAGTCTTTGGATTGAACAAATCCAGCAGCTTGGATAGCTGTAGAGAACTTGCTAAACCATTGTCGGGAAGCTTGCTGTCAGCCATATAACGATTTGTGAAGGTGACACACTAGATTCTTCCCCTGTCGCCGAAGATCAGAAGGTGGAGACATATAATTTCTTCATGGAGATCACCATGAAAAAAAGCATTGTTGACATCAAGTTGGTGATGAGACCAATTTTGGGCAGCTGCTAAAGCCAATAAACAATGAACAATAATCATTTTAGCAGTGAGAGAAAAAACTCATGGCAATCTATACCTTCTAGCTGTGTGTAGCCTTTCGCAACCAAACGAGCTTTGAAACGCTCAATAGTGCCATTCGAGTGTCGTTTGATTTTGTAAACCCAACGACAACCAACAGGCTGCTTACCAGGAGTAAGAGAAGTGAGGGACCAAGTGTGGTTGGCTTCTAAAGCGGTCAATTCAGATTGCATATCTTGACTGATAGCAGTAGTAAATGAGCAATATTTGTGGTGAGTAACGATGATAAGAGACAAAATTGCAAAGGGGATATCTTTGTGGACCTAATGAAAAAAGTGGCAAATGGTTGGGAGACGTCACTTGGTTGCAGACATAATCACGTAAAGTCATAGGAGGGTGATGAGGTCGTTGAGAATGGCGTAAAATGGGTTCGGGAGGAGGACTAGTAGGTGATGGCTGAGGAGAAACTGGATTCGGTGGTGAGGGTTGTTGGATGGGAGAAACTAGTTCCGGTGGTGAGGGTTGTTGGACTAGTGGGGAAGGATCGGATACAAAAAAGGAATCACAGGGGTTGAATTTGAGAAAGTGGATGGAATGGACTCGTATGGAAAAATAGTTTCATGAAAAACAACATCACGACTAGTGAACATTTGATGGGTGGAAAGGTCATAGAGCTTGTAAGCTTTCTAACCATCTGGATAGCCAAGAAAAATACAACATTTGGCTTGAAGAGTGAATTTATGGGGGACGTGCACATCAGTAGCTTATGCAAGACACCCAAAAACTCGAAGATGGGAATAAGAAGGAAGCTTGCCATAAAGTCATTCAAAAGGAGTTTGGCGAGAAATGAGTGGTGTGGGCAAACGATTAATTATATGAACAGCAGTAGAAACAAATTCTGCCAAAAAATGTAAAGGAATATGGGCTTGAAAACGAAAAGTTCGAGCTGACTCAAGAATATGGCGGTGCTTGCGCTCTATAACCCCATTTTGTTAAGGGGTATAGACACAAGAATGTTGATAAATGGTCCCTTTTTTGTTTAAAAAATTCTCGCTTAGAGAAGAATTCTCCACCATTATCAACCGGAATGTTGGCTATAGAAACATGGAATTGTGTTTGGACAAATGAGAAAAAATTGACAAGTAAATGTTTTGTTTCACTTTTGTGATGCATAAAAAATGCACGTGAATCTAGAATAATCATCCAAAATAGTCAAAAAAATGTTTCGCACCAGAAAATAGGCAATTTTATTGGGCTCCAAATGTCACAATGAATTAATTCAAATGGTTTAACAGATGAAATTGAACTAACAAAAAAACAGAAGTTGACTTTGTTTTGCAAGTGCACAAATATCACAAGCATTATTAGACCGGAAAGGGAAATTTAACAAATGTTTTGCCATAAAATCTAATCTAGAGGAAGATAAATGCCCCAATCGGTGATGTCACAAAGCGGTGGAGGAGGTGACCTGAGAACTGGGTGAACGGCAAGAAGTGGCTGCTGCGGATGAAGTTTGAGGTTTTGGCTTCTCTGATGCTAGCCCAACCTAGTAATAAAGTCCGTCTTGTTGTTCACCCAAACCAATCATCGTCCTCTCCATCAAGTCATGCAAAATACACCAATGAAGGAAGAAAGTTACTGAACAATTGAGATCTCTGGTAACTCGACTCACAAACATTAAATTCACCTTAAAAGATGGCACACCAAGCACATTTTTTTAAAGTAACAGCGAAATTCAAGGGTAAATTCCCAATGGATGTAATCGGAGCTTGTTCTCCACTTGGCATAGCAACTAGTGGCAAAAGGGTGCTCTTATTGCTGTTGACAAGCAAAGTTGGAGATGAAGTAATGTGGTCTGATACAGCACTGTCGATAATTAATTGTTGGAGGTGCAACAATGTTTGTAATAAACCTAAAGAAGCATCAGCAACATTACCTTTAGGATTGGCGGATTGTGTTGTCCTTTTAACCTACATGATAGATAAGATTTGCCGGATTTGCAAATCAGAGAGCCCATTTGTCACCGACGGCACTTCCTGCATTATTGGACCTTCATTGACATTGTTGACTGAAGACTGGTGGCTATTGTTACACTTAAAATGAGTGCTACCTTTATTGGACCTGTTTGATGCATGTTTAGGGTGTTCTGGTAAGAACCCATTCAGCTTCCAGCATGTTTCTCGCACATAATGGTCACGGTCACAATAAGAGCAATGCAAAGGTTTTTGATTAGATGAGTTAGAACAAGAAGAAGAACCTTGTCCATGTCGAACAGCCAGAGCCACCGGTTTAGCCCTTCGAACAACCATGGTTGAGTTCTCTGTCGTCTAACGTGCAGCCCCAGTCTTTGTTGCTTCTCTTCTTGTACAATGGAAGAGTAAGCCTTGGCAACAATAGGTAGTTGATTCATCAATAGAATCTGCCCTCGGATTGCACTGTAAGACTCATTAAGTCCTATGAGAAATTGCATCAATCTGCATCTATTATGATCTGCCCCACAAGAGCAAATGGTGTCATTATAAGATCCTAGTTCATCCTATAATTTTTTCAGCCATGTGTAATAAGCCGCAACAGTCATCTGATCTTGAGCAAGACAAGTAATGTCCCTCTCAATCTGAAAATACGAAGGGCATTGCTTTGAGAAAAACAATCCCGAAGGTCTTCCCATACCACATGAGCAGTGGTCGAAAAAATGATGTTGTTTGTAAGATCCTGTGTGAGTGAATTGAGAATCCAGAAGAGGATCATATCATTGCATTTTTTCCATGAAGCATAATCATCTGGTTTAGCTATGGTAGACGGCATTGTGGTGGTCCCGTCTATGAAACCTAACTTGGATTTGGCGTTCAAAGAGATCGTCATGGCTTTACACCATGTTGAATAATTATCCCCATTGAGGGGCTTGGAAACAAGCACCATTCCTGGATGATCGGAATGGTGAAGAAAATATGGATTGGTAGCATCAAGCTTGCCTCAATTCGAAGGTTGCTCTTTTGCTATGATAATGGGAAACGACGATAAAAATAAGGCAAAAAAAAAAAGAGGGCAGAGAGCTAGAGTATCATTCCCTGCTCTGATACCATGTAAAAAAAGGAAAAGAATATTTGCCTTTTGAATAAATCTATTGAATTAGGAGACGTAGCTTTATACAAGAGATTTCTTATAATCATGCTAATCTATTCTAGGTAGTCTAAGTATAAAAAGGCAACTAAACAACTATACAACTAATACAATATATTTGTCAATGAATGGACAAATATGTTGTCAATGAAAGGCCATATATCATTGACCTTCTCAACAGCCTTCACAAGTCGTTATATGGCTTAAAGCAAGCTTCCCGACAATGGTTTGCCAAGTTCTCTACAGCTATCCAAGTTGTTGGATTTGTTCAATCCAAAGTATATTACTTGTTATTCACATGTCGGAAAGGCAAATCTTTTACAGCTTTGTTGATATATGTTGATGACATTCTTATTACGGGTAATGATGTCAATGCCATATTAGCTCTCAAGCAATTTCTCTGTAGTCATTTTTGAATTAAAGATTTGGGTGATTTGAAGTATTTTCTGGGCATCGAAGTTTCTCGGTCAAATAAAGGTATTTCCATCTCGCAACAAAAATATACTTTGGAAATTTTAAAAGATGTTGTATTTTTGGGTGAATTGCTTAAAGATCCATATCAGTATAGGCGACTTGTTGGACGCTTAATTTATTTGTCTATTACCCTGCCGGATATTACCTATTCGGTTCATGTGTTAAGCATATTCTTGCATGCACCACACATGGAAGTTGCCTTGCGTGTGTTGCGTTATTTGAAAAGCAATCCAGGACAAGTTTTGTTTTTCCCTTCTCATAATGATTTATCTTTGCGAGCTTTTTCTGATTCGGATTGGGCTGGTTGTTCAATATCTCGTAGATCCACTATGGGTTATTGTGTTTTTCTGGGATCTTCTCTTATTTCCTAGTGGACAAAGAGGCAGAAAACTGTATCTCTCTCTTTAGCAGAAGTCGAATATAGAGCCATGACATGTACATGTTATGAATTATCTTGGCTACGCTCATTATTGGCAGATTTGAGAATATTGCATCCGAAGCCAAAATTGTTATATTGTGATAACACAACCGCCTTATATATAGCAACCAATCCCGTTTTCCATGAAAGAACCAAACATATAGAGATGAATTGTCATTTTATTCGTGACAAAATACAAGATGGTTCAATTGTAACCAAACATGTTGCTTCAACAAATCAGCTTGCGGATGTGTTCACCAAGCCATTGGGAAAGGAAGCTTTCTTAACTATGATGCGCAAGTTAGGAGTTCTTGACATTCATTCTCCAACTTGAGGGGAAGTGTTGAGAAGGTCAATGATATTTGGCCTTTCATTGACAAAATATCTGGCCGTTCATTGACAAATATATTGTATTAGTTGTTTATTTGTTTAGTTGCCTTTTATACTTGGACTACCTAGAATAGATTAGCATGATTGTAGGAAATCTCTTGTAGAAAGCTACGTCTCCTAATTCAATAGATTTATTCAAAAGCCAAATATTCTTTTCATTCTTTTACAGATCCGTTATCTAATCAACTAAGTTTGATGATTGATTTTGGCTATCCGGTTTCAATTTCTATCTGAAATTTTGATATCAGATTGTTGAACTCAATAAGTTTAATAATATGGGTGGCAGAGGGGGAATACTAAACTTTTTTCATCTAAGTTTTAATACCCCTGAAAGACTCTGATTGGTAGAGAAAAATAGTAGAGGAAGAAAGAGAGAGGATGATAAAAATAAGAATATTTTTGTTTTGAGGAAAGAAGATAGAAAAGGAAAAAAATCTTGGTTTTTCTTTAGATTATCAGGAGAGAAATGCAAGAAGAAATGAAGAAAAGAACATAACTTAGTTGATAGAACCATTTGTTATTGCACAAAAGATCGGGGATTAAACCTCAATCATATCAGGATGGAATGGATAAGAGATGGGAGAAGTAACGTCCTATTGTATCGTCCAATATTTTTAAAAAAAAAAAAGAAAGCTCATTTTACTCTTCACCCACCAATCTTTTCCCAATTTGGGGGATGATAATTGAGAGGGTTGACAGTTATAATGTGGAGAGGAAAAGTTAAAAGAAAAGGGTAACTTCTCATTTTATTTTCTCCCACATTTTTGTCTTATCAATCATGTATAAAAGTTCTTTCACCCCATTTTTCTCTCAATCAATTATAACTTTAATACGCTTTTGTAGTCGGTTAATGTACAAATCAATAAGGATTATAATTACGATGTCTCCATCTAGGTTCTAAGTAATGGAAGGTACAAGAGTGTGCACCACAGAGCTGTGACAAACAGAAAGCAACTACGAGTCTCATTTGCAATGTTCTATGCACCTGACAAAGACAGTGTCATTGGTCCAATAGAAGATCTGATTGATGAGGAACGCCCTCCTTTGTATCGGAGTTATCGTTATGCAGAGTTTCTTGAAGAATTCTATAGGCAAGAAGGAACTAGGAGGATGGTTAAAGAAGTCTTTCAGTTGCAATAAATAAATATAAATAATCATCTTAGATTTTGAAGATCTCGGAGTAGAATTGGGTAAGACCGAACTTATAAGCTCCTCTAAAACTAATCATATTGTGTAATGAGTTAATAAGATCACCGTGATAAATTTCCTCATGGGGAAGTGTTAAATACACGGGTGCTTGGTTTGGATCACGGCAACTAGAGTCTGGAAATGACAATTTTATCCATATTTTATTTTTTTTTCTCTTTTATCTGGTCGAATAAAATTGTCATTTTATATATATTTAAATTGTAAAGTTGTCGTGAATCCGGACAAAGATGCCGTGTATTCAGCGCTTCTGTTTTCATAATGAAGTGTTTTGTTTGAATGATTTCAGTACATTTATTCAATTTACTAATATTCTTAATAAAAATAAATGGAATTTCTACCTGTAAATTTTATTTGCTGGAAATATCCAGGTTTATAAAGTATTACTTTTCAGTTTTTACGTACATAGCACATCATCGGATATATTTTAAAGAAAGACAAAACTTACATGAAGATAAAGTTTGTGATATTCTCTTTAAAATTTTATATTTATAATAATAAAATTAATGATCGTGACCTATCTTTTAAAATATATTCGTGAGAATTTAACATTTAAAAAAAATTAACATATTTTGATAAATTTTAACTTATAATAAGTTTTAAACCGTTGATAAAATATGGGTTGAATCATATATTAAAGTAGTCGTGTTGAAATTTTGAGTATTAATCTATTATATGAATTTTATTGAATCGTAAAAGTTTGATATTCGATTTTATTTTTAAAAGAACTTCACTAAAAAAACACTAAGTGGTTATTATTGTTTATGCCTTAAAAATAAAAAATAAAATAAAATTGTGATAAATAAGTGTATGTGAGCTAATTATGTTTTATTTTGAAAATCAAATCCATTTTATTAAGAATATCATAAATTTTGGCCAATACAATAAGTCTCCAGAGATGCAAAGACTACTGAGAAATTAACAAACAAGATACCCGATGAAAGCAATTCTCAAAACTGTCAAAGATTTATGCTGCTTTATATAATTTATTTATTTATTTTGGAGACTTTCTATTATGCTTTATAATTTTATTACTTATTTTTGTGTTTATAGAGTAGGTTTTACATGGTTTATTTGATTAATTATACAATTATATTTGAAATATCTTTATTTTTAATACTAGTTTTTTATATTAAAAAATTAAAATAAATAATTAAACGTGTCCTAAATCACATCAAATCATCCATCAAAGCTTGTCAAGATCCACTAAATTTTATCTTCTCATAACTCGTACCAAAACATCAACCATAGTTCATCAAGAATTCCACTTATCGCTATTATTCTTAAATCAACTTATTATTCTAAAATATTATTTTTCACCTAATAATTTTCTACATGTCCAAAATTCCTATCATACCTATCAATCAATTTTTCATCTACCACCAAAGCATACCTAATAATTTATTTTAATACTATCACTAAATATTTCATTTTTATCTAGATTACTTAAAGTAAATCTAACTTACCACGTAGCACTTAAAGTTACTCGTGGATCACCTCTTTGCCTTTCCCGTTCATCTCAGAAATTTCCCTCGGTTACTGATCATCAACACTTGACATAATATTTATATTAACTTTCTAATTTATTCTTCAATTCTTCATAAACCACACCCTTTGAAAATTTTCACTTTGAATTCCGGGAAATTTCATGAATGCTAAAAATTCAAAAATAAATATTACATTATTACCTTTTGTTTTTTCTGATAACTTCCTGTGACTCTATAAAATTCCTCTATAAACCCCTTCAAAATTTTGCTTTTTCAACCTTTCTTTCGGTCCCCAAATGTTTAAATAAAACACATAATGAAAGGAAAACTAAATGAAATATGGTAAGTAATAATATAAATTACGTATATATAAGTAAACATAGGAAAAATTGGAAATCGGCAGTCAGCACCTTAACTCCCCCACACAGCCTTCACGTTTTGGCTAGGCGTAAGACATGCACACATTTGCCTTAATTTGGCAGCAGGTGGTGATAACGCTCAAATTAACACACGGTTATTATGTATAGCTGAGGTGTCGATCCCATGAGGAAAACGAACTACAAGAGAAAGTGTAAACCTTAACACTAAACGATAAAGTTCAAATAAGAAAATCTGAGTTTTATGAATGAAATTATATAAGAGAGTTGTGAAAATATGATGAAGAATTTAATAAAGAAATAACAAGGTTCCATGAATCCTTCCTAATTTCGTTGCCTTATTCCTATCTTAACTCAAATGTTTTATTTCAATTACTAGTTTCACATTCCAAAAAAGAAATTGGTAAATAATCAATCAAAGCACATAAGCACCCTAATGTAATTGCCATAAATTACTCCTTAATTCCAATTCAAACACACACGATCTATCTTATAAATTATCAAGAAGCGACAATATATTTCAATAATAATACTGCAGTAATGGACAAACCTATAAGATAGATCTACCGAAATCAATTGCATTTAACAACTTTGACATAAGAAAAGCTTAACTAGACTTATATGGAGAAGAAGAATGCGATCACCGGATTAAGAAAATCTAAGAAAAGAAGAACATAAATTGCAGCTGTCACATGAATTCAAATCCTTCTTATTTAATCAAGAGTAAATCATAAACAATGTTTAACAATCAATCCATACAACTGAATCAAAGATAGAAATAAGAACAACTACCCTAGAAACTCATCCTTCCGTCTTGCTTGGAGTTTAGTTGGACATGGAGTTCATTGATAAATGCTTAAATAGTCATATTTAAGCCCCTTAATTTACACTTGTTAGGCTCTTTGATTATCTATCTTAGTAGATTTTACTTCATTTTCGTGTTTTCTATGTTTTTCATCGGTCTTTGAAAAAAATAAGACATTTTGGAGCTCTAAGGAACTAAAAGTGAAGATCTGCAAGCCTGCAGAGGTGTGCTCGAGCGCACCTCTCTTGTGATCGAGCACAAAGGCACTTGTATGCACACCTAGAAGGCTCGAGCGCACTTATGTGCTTGAGTGCAGAAGCATGCGATCGAGTGCACACGCACCAGAGGCGGCAGAGCCAGTTTTGAAAATAAGTCTCCAGTTCTTAAATTGGAAATTAGGGTTTCGGGGCACCTTTAGAACCCTATATAAAGACTTGTAAAACACAGAAACCACAACTTTGGATTAGCTTTTAATTTATCTTTTGTTTTTGCTGGGATTTGTAAGCTTAGGAGGAGAATTGACGACTCTTCTCTCGAGTTTATTCCTTCCCTTTTATTTTTATGTTATGAACATGTTTAGCATTATAGGCATGTGTAACTAAACCCTAGTAAGGGCTTGGTTGAAGCCCTAATTATGTTTACTCAATAATTCAGTATTGGCACCTTTGCGATATTTGTGTTGTGGTGCTTAACTTGATTAATGCATGTGTTTATTTAAATTCCTCATATGTGTGTGTATGATCAACGTATGCATGTGGAATGGATTAGTTAGTTGAATCAATTTGGATGACCGAGTCCTAGGTTCAACAATAGTAACAAAAGATATCCACACTGGATTCTTGGGTTAATCAACATGAGAAACCAGGAGTATACACCCATGCCCTAGGTCTCGTGTGGTTGTCGATTTCCACAGATCCTATGCTCTCTTAAGGAATAACTCAGTATACACCATGCTAAATCCCTTAAGAAAGAGAAGAGTTAGAGTATACACCATTCCTAACTCGTTGCTTAGGGAGATCAATAGCTTAAGGAGTGGACCAAGCCCTTAGGTTAACAAACATTAAGTATTCATGGCATAAGTAAAGCATTAGCATACTGTTGTATTGTGGTAGCATAATGAGTGGTGGATATCAAGTCCCTACACCTTTATCATTATTATTAATTCAAACTCAATATTTATTTCTCTTATTTTTATTTTATTATTGCGAAACTATCGGAGGGTCTCAATGGAGGAGCTCAAGGTCTGGAATTCGGACTGCAAAGTCAGCTGGAGGCTCGTGATAGCTTGAAGTAGATCACCATATCCAGCCTGGCCAGCACTTGAGTCACCCGGAGGAGGTTCTTGGGCATCTGTATCCATATCAGCAGCAGTAGCAGCATCCTCATTATCACTACTGTCATCCTCTCTAATCCGAATGTGCTTCTCGGCCTTGGAGTAGATGAAGCCATCGCTGACCGTGCATCCCATCTTCTTCAGCAAGGAGACGTTGACAATGTCCTTTGGCCCGATATCCTGAGCCTCGGAGGTGGGGAGAGGCACTTAAAAGTGCTGGAGTATGAGTGTGATGAGCATCCCGTAGGGAAGACATCCAGAGTCGCTCGCTTTGCCATTAATCATGTTGGCGAGCAACAGGGGGTATATATTGAAGTGGTGCCCAGTTTTAAGGCACCAAATCAATACGGTATCTATTTTTGATAGATACCCCCGACTCCCTAGTCTAAGGTGGATGGTCCAACTCACGATGAGATTGAACAATTTCGAGTCTAGGGACATATCACTACATGTGTGAAATGTAGTGGGTTTGAGCACATAGTTAGGGTCGCCTCTAACGATCTGACACGCCTCCTCAATCTCAAAATTTTCTGGCCATCCATCCAGACTTGATTGGATCCCTCCCCTAGGGATCCTTGATGAGAGTCATAAAATGCATCTTTACAGTACTTAAGTGTTAGCATTTTAGGGTTGAATTAGGTTTTAACACTTTTATACCTTAACAATTCTAAAGTGTCATTCTTGGATCATTGATTTGTTTTAATGCATTTTCAAGTGTTTGGAGTCTAAAAGAAAGGGAAAAGCTATCGTGGAATAAAGCACAAAGATCTCATGCATATCGGAGCAAAAGAGTGCTTTCGGAAGGACAAAATGAAGAGAAGAAAGTGTGTGTGCCACGGCCTCCAGAATAGCACCCAAAAGAACAAAGAAAGAAACTTCAGTGAGAGGGACACCGCCCACTAAGGAGAGGTGCACCCTCCAGCATTGAGAAGAAAAGCCATGAGTGAGAGGTGCATCGCCCACTAAGAAGAGGTGCACCCTCCAGCATTGAGAAGAAAAGCCAAGAGTGAGAGGTGCACTGCCCACTAAGGAGAGGTGCACCCTCCAGCCTTGAGAAGAAAAACCAAGAGTGAGAGGTGCACCGCCCAATGACCAGCACCGCACCGGCCAGAATCGCATCCCTTGCACCCTTCCTAGCACCGCGATGTGGATAGGGCACCACCGCACCCTCCAGTAAAGCACACTCTAGGACCAAAGTGAGCGCCGAGGCGCCCAGAAGAGAGAAGTGCGGCGCGAACACGATCTCCTGACCTAATTAGGACTTCTAAGTGACAATTTTGAGCCCACAAATACCCTTGAACCCTTGTACTATAAATAGATCACTTAGGGTTGAAGAAAGATCATTCATAAAAATCAATCAAGATCTGGAAACTCCAAGAAGCAGCCTCATTCTCCTCAATCAAAGTGTTCAACCATGAGTTCCATGGCGAACTAATCTCCAAGCAAGGCGAAGAGATGAACCCCTAGGTTTTGTTGTTCTTTAATTCCTTTATTAGTTTAGTTGTAATGGGGATTTATTGTCAAATATTGTTATGACTTATTCTTTAATCTAATTAGAAGATTTCCTTTCAATTCGGTGATTGTATCTTTCTATTTGATATAAGTTTAGTCATGCTTTTCTCATGTCAAGGTTGTTTGGATATGATTGAGTCCGGTAGGCTTATTCTCTAGGGTTGTCCATTACTGCAATATTTTCGTTAAAGATACATTGTCATTTCTTGATAACTCTATAGTTTAGGCCATATGTGTTTAACAAATAAAGAAGAGTAAGTCATATCAATTACATTAGGGTTTGTATATGAGCTTTAATTTAATATCCTCCGATTGCTTGTTTGGGATGTGAAACTTGCAATCGAGATAAAGACAACTGAATTAAGATTGGAATAAAGGCAACGAGCCTAGGGAGGACTCCCAGAACCTTGTTGTTACTATATTATTACTAATCATTACTTATTACATATTCTGCTCTCAATTACTTCATTATCATATATTCTCACTCGATCTTATTGTTCGTATTTAGGTTTACATCTTCTCTATTAGTTAATATTGTTTCCCTGTGAAATTGACACCCCAAAGTTGTGCTACAACTACCGCGTTAGTCTTTGGGCGTAATCAAATTTTGGCGTCGTTGCCAGGGAGACGCGCTTACTTGCAAGGAAGTTGTCAACTCTAAAACATGACGGTAGAAGAGTTGTAAATAGTTTTTTTCTTTCAGCAGTTTGTAAAGGCGGTAACTTCGTTCCCTTTTTTAGCTTGCTGCATTAATTTATTTTATTTTATTCTTTCTTTTTATAGTATTTTTTTCCATTATTTGTTACATTGAATGCAAAGACATAGAGATGCTTTGGGTAGATTTACTAGTAGGGTTGTGCTAGAGTCAAAATTAAATTCTTTTTTAAATCCCTTATTTGATAGTCCATCTAATCCCGAAGACATGAGTGAACATGAATATCAACCCCCTAGGACCCTTCAGGATCACCTCAACCCTACACGCACAGCCACACCATCATGCATCATGTTTCCAGCCAATACTTGCCAACTAGATTTTAAAACAGGGATGATACAGTTACTCCCTACATTCCATGGCTTGGAAAATGAAAACCCATATGTGCACATTAGAGAGTTTGAGGAAGTAGTTACGATTTTTCATAGTCAAGATGAAACTCATGACATTATGAAACTTAAGTTCTTTCCTTTCACTTTGAAGGATAGAACTAAGAGTTGGCTATACTCACTGAGACCACGATCTATTGGGTTGTGGGCTGAGATGACTTGAATTTTCTTTAATAAATACTTTCCCCAACATAAGACCAATGCTTTAAAAAGACAAATCTCTATATTTACACAAAAGGACAGCGAGACTTTGTATCAGTCTTGGGAGAGATTTAAGGAGTTATTGAGTATGTGCCATCATCATGGGTATGAGAGTTAGCACTTAGTGAGCTATTTTTATGAGGGACTTACATATAGAGAGCGCCAATTCGTAGAGATGATATGTAATGGTGAGTTTTTAGAGAAAGATCCTGATAAGGCTGTAGAGTACCTCAATAAGCTTGCTGAAAAAGCTCACACTTGGACTGGACCTAGTGCTACTGAAAGCACAAATAGGTCACGACCTATAAGGCACCCAAATGGTGGTGGAATTTACCATCTTAGGGAAAAGGATAACCTTAAGGCCAATGTCGAGATACTCACTAGGGAACTAGAGGTGTTAAAGACTAAAAGCTCAAAGCCAACCTCAGTAGCTAATCATGCAGCGTCTGTGAAACCATGTTTTATGTGTGGCGGGGTAGATCATCTCGCCCAAGAGTGCCCCATATTTACTGAGATGAGAGGGATGTATGAGGAACAATGTATTGCTTTAGGCATGTACAAGAAGCCTTTGGCATCCTTCTCTGATATTTATAATTCGGGATGGTGAAATCACCCCAATTTCAGCTGGAAGTCTGAAAACCAGCAGCTTGCACAAACCCATGCACCATATCTTGAACCATATCATGCACCTGTATCTTCTAGGATGACTTTAGAAAACACTTTACATGCTTTTATTGAGGCACAGGGTAAGACTAATCAAAGACTTGAATCTTTAATTACGCAGGCTGTTGAAGAAAATAAAGACATAAAGAGCCAAGTGTCCAAGTTAATGAGTTACTTGAGTGTGACTGAGCAAGGTAAGTTCCCTTCTCAAGCTTAGTCCATATCCCATGGTCAGCACCTGGCACAACAGAATTTGAAGGAGGTGAATGCCATTGAGACACTAAGTGGTAAGTTATTACATATCCCAACAACGAAAAAATCAGAGGATATGGACGAAAGCCACCAAGCATACATGATTGACTCATTCATGGAAAAGGTCCAGCACCTTAATCCATTGGAGTCCACCCTCACCCATGGCTTCACAAGAGTATATATCAAGCCAGAATTTGTGGATGTTACTGATGACATCTTTGAGGCCTCTCCAAAGCATACAAGCACTGAATTTGACAGTGAAGTAGTGGCTAGTGCATTCAACCTATGTTTTTCAAAGAGGGAATAAAAGCGTCTGGCTGAAGATGTAAAACTTAGTGCTCATGGGAGGCACCTCACAACTTATCCTTTTTACTTTTATTGTTTTTATTTTTTTTCTTGTTTATTGTTCATATTTTTTTTTCCATTTTCCAGTATTAACTTAGTATTTCTTTTTCAGGGACAAATATACGAAGCAGTTCAAATGGTGGAGCACAATTTTCAGCTTTTGTGCCCATTTAGCTACAAAGAGAGTTTCTTTTACTCTTTCTTTTACATTGAGGTCAATGCAATTTTTAAGTTGGGGGTGGAGGAAACGCATCTCTTTGTTTCCATATTCTTTATTTCCATACATTTTTTTTCTTTTTCCATTGAACTGCTTGGTGTCATTTTCCCTTCTTGTTTGTTTTTTGCGGTGAGATTGTATGATTAATCTAAAACAACTAGAGAAGTTTTATGTGTGATTGCTTTTGAATACTTTTGTGGTCTCGACAAGCTCTAGAACTTATTTGATAATCACTTGAGGCGAATTCCTAGAATGCACATTACTTAGGATATGATATAGGCCATTTTTGAACCGTTTGAGCCTTTCAAACTTATCCTTGTTATATCTATCACTAGTCACCTGTTTGAGCCTTTTTCTTGAAAAAAAATTTGAGCCTTGTTTTTTTCAAAAACCCATTCACTTACCCTTATGAGCCTAAAAATATTTTATCCTTACCCTTCTTTTAAAAGAACTTAGTTATACACATTTGTTGCGAAGCACTTGAGAGGAGTAAGGATGGAAATATGAAAAAATATTACTACCATAACCCAAGAACATTAAAGGAGATAAGTTGGGGGTTGTGGAAAAGAAAAAAAAAGGAAAGAAAAGAAAAGAAAAGAATTAAAAGGAGGTGAATAGTCTTATGCCAAAAATACAAAAGAAAAAGAGAAGTGAAGTATGGCAAAGAAAGAAGAAAAGAAAAGAAAAATGGTGACTTATTGAGAGATATGCTCTTATAAAAACTGGTTGAAAGAGTTGGGTGTTGAAGGTTATCCAGTGCTTAAAGTAGTTGTGGTTAAAACTAAGAGATTGAGTTCTTTTACTTGCGAATCCTTCCCGTTCTTTCTTAACCTTTACCTGAGCCTAACATTACAAGCTTATTAAAGACCTATTGATCCAGTGTAGTGTGTTTTTTCTACAATAGTGGAAAGTGATTCGAAAAGTGAGCCTATGGAGCTTGTTTTGTGATTGATGTCACGCAATTTAATATATTTTAGAGGCCAAGACTTGTATTCATAAATGTTGCGCATAAAATCATCTAGATGTTCGAATTAATGGATTATGGTAAGATGGATGTTAAGAGTCGATAACAATTTTAAGATTGATGCTTGGATTACTTTTTGACTTAAGTGATATTTAATGATTCTATGTGCTGTGTATTGTATGCAATTTCAGAGACAAAAATGTGAATTGCTATTTGTTTAACACTAGCATTGCTTCCCTTTGTTTTGACTTCTACCTTAGAATTCATCTCTTGTTTTCGCTTGAATTGCTAGGGACTAGCAATAAGCTAGTTGGGGGTTGTGATGAGAGTCATAAAATGCATCTTTACAGTACTTAATTGTTAGCATTTTAGGGTTGAATTTGGTTTTAATTGCACTTTTATACCTTAACAATTCTAAAGTGTCATTCTTGGATCATGGATTTGTTTTGATGCATATTCAGGTGTTTAGAGTCTAAAAGAAAGGGAAAAGCTATCGTGGAATAAACCACAAAGATCCCATGCATATCGGAGAGAATGAGTGCTTTCGGAAGGACAAAATGAAGAGAAGAAAGTGTGTGTGCCGCGGCCTCCAGAACAGCACCCAAAACAACAAAGAAAGAAACTTCAGAAAGAGGTGCACTGCCCACTAAGAAGAGGTGCACTCTCCAGCATTGAGAAGAAAAGCCAAAAGTGAGAGGTGCACCACCCACTAAGGAGAGGTGTACCCTTCAGCATTGAGAAGAAAAGCCAAGAGTGAGAGGTGCACTGCCCACTAAGGAAAGGTGCACCCTCTAGCCTTGAGAAGAAAAACCAAGAGTGAGAGGTGCACCGCCCAATGACCAGCACTGCATCGGCCAAAACCGCATCCCTTGAACCCCTCCTAGCACCGCGGCATGGATAGGGTAGCGCCGCACCCTCCAGCAAAGCATACTTGCGGACCAAAGTGAGCGCCAAGGTGCCTAGAAGAGAGAGGTGCGGCGCGCACACGATATCTTGACCTAATTAGGACTTCTAAGTGACAATTTTGAGTCCACAAATACCCTTGAACCCTTGTACTATAAATAGATCACTTAGGGTTGAAGAAATATCATTCATAAAAATCAATCAAGATCTGGAAACTCCAAGAAGCAGCCTCATTATCCTCCATCAAAGTGTTCAACTATGAGTTCTATGGCGAACTAATCTCCAAGCAAGGCGAAGGGATGAATCCCTAGGTTTTGTTGTTCTTTAATTCCTTTATTAGTTCAGTTGTAATGGGATTTATTGTCAAATATTGTTATGACTTATTCTTTAGTCTAATTAGAAGATTTCCTTTCAATCCGGTGATTGTATCTTTCTCTTTGATATAAGTTTAGTCATGCTTTTCTCATGTCAAGGTTGTTTGCATATGATTGAGTCCAGTAGGTTTATTCTCTAGGGTTGTCCATTATTGCAATATTATCGTTAAAGATACATTATCGTTTCTTAATAACTCTATAGTTTAGGCCATATATGTTTAACAAATAAAGAAGAGTAAGTTATATCAATTACATTAGGGTTTGTATATGAGCTTTAATTGAATATCCACCGATTGCTTGTTTGGGATGTGAAACTTGCAATCGAGATAAAGACAACTGAATTAAGATTGAAATAAAGGCAAAGATCCTAGGGAGGACTCCCGGAACCTTGTTGTTACTCTATTATTACTAATCACAACTTATTACATATTCTGCGCTTAATTACTTCATTATCATATATTCTCACTCGATCTTATTGTTCGTGTTTAGGTTTACATCTTTTCTTATAGTTAACATTGTTTCCCTATGGAATTGACACCCCAAAGTTATGCTACAACTATCGTGTTAATTTTTGGGCGTAATTAATCCGCAAAATACTCATTAAGAGGTCAATATTGACCTCAAAATCCACACCCATGACACTGGCTCTGAACCTCAGAGCCAGTGGACTAGGTTTCACTTAGTTCGCATAGAACTGGTGAATCAGTCTGGGGTAGTATTTCTCATGTACCTTGACCAGTGGGGTCAAGTGTATGGCCTCGAAGGTAGGTAATATGTCAAAATTACCATGATGAATAGAGTCGAAATCGATAACTTTACCTGTCATGATTTTCTTGTGGCGGATAACGGAATTATACCTGGCCTTTGCTGTTGGGCTAGAGAACAGAGTGTCGTCAAGCTCTGTTTTGGGCTTTTTGCTGGACGAGCCCGCCATGCCCTTGCCCCTCGAATTCGAAACCGTGGATTTGGTGGACCTTGGCCTTGTAGGGGCATTTAGTCCCCCAATGGTGTATTTAACTCGGATTCTATTGGTCATTTTTGGAAAAAAGAGTTTTTGGGTAAAAGGAGTTTTAAGAGGAAATGGTGGATTTCAACTGTAGAAAGTTGAAATAGATGTTGGGGATGAGTAGATCAATGTGTTTTGTTAGTGTTTTGATGGTTTTTAGATCAAAATGGCGAGATTTTGTAGAGAGAGAAAGCTAGGATTTTTTAAAATGGCGTGAAAATTTGGAAAAAATGAAGAGACTATTTATAGAATCACGATACCGGTCGACTGGGGTAAGGATACTAGTCGACTGGGTCCTTTGTAAAGATGAATAGTTTTGCATACCAGTCGATTAGGTTAGGGTACCAGTCGACTGGAAGAATAGGCAGAGAGATACCAGTCGACTGGGTAGTTCTTACTAGTCAACTGGGGTGATAACTGAATTTCAAAATTTTGGCTCCAAACAAGGTCTAGTTGAACTAGTCGACTGGTATAGACTTACTAGTTGATTGGGAAATTAGGCAGTGACTTTCCAGTCGACTGGGATATCCTTACCTGTCGATTGGACTCTTGAGAAAATTTTCATTCTTGAGTCTTAGCACAAAATTTGTTTATCTATGCCATCTTGAGTGAGGGAGATATTAAACAAGGATTAATACTCATTCACTATATGTCAAGTATGCATAATGATGAATGATGAAGCAATTAGACATTCAGTTTATCATAATCTAGCAATCCCATTAATAGTCTACTTTTGCAGAAGCTACCCTCACTTAGAGGTTTTGTGAGAATGTCAGCTATTTGATCATCTGATGGTATGAATTCTAGTTTTATATCACCTTTTTTAGCATGGTCTCTTAAGAAATGGTGTCTAATTTCTATGTGTTTAGTTCTAGAGTGCTAAATAGGATTCTTAGTTAGATTGATAACACTTGTATTATCACAATGAATTGGGATACTTTTAAAGATCATGCCATAGTCTTCTAGTTGTTGGTTCGTCCATAACACTTGAGCACAACAACTTCCAGCTGCTACATATTTTGCCTCGGTGGTTGATAGTGCAATGGAATTTTGTTTCTTGGAAAACCAAGAGGTTAACATTGCACCTAAGAATTGGCATGTTCCACTTGTGCTTTTTCTATCTAACTTACATCCAGCAAAATCAGCATCTGAATATCCTACAAGCTCAAAAGATGAATCTCTAAAGTACCATAATCCTATGGTTTTAGTTTCTTGTAAATATCTAAGGATTCTTTTTACTGCAACTACATGTGATTCCTTAGGATTAGCTTGAAATCTAGCACACATGCATAAACTGAACATTATATCATGTCTACTTGCAGTCAAATAAAGCAAAGCTCCTATCATGCTTCTATAATATTTAATATCTACACATTTACCTCATTCATCAAGATCAAGTTTTGTTAAAGTGCTTATGGGTGTTCCAAGTGGCTTTGAGCTTTCCATCCTGAACCTCTTTAATAGGTCTTTAGTGTACTTTGATTGATTGATGAAGATGCCTCCTTTCAGTTGTTTTATTTGAAGTCCAAGGAAGTAGGTAAGCTCTCCCATCATGCTCATTTCAAATTCACCTTGCATGCACTTGGAAAACTCTTGACACATAGATTCTTTAGTAGCACCAAATATAATATCATCAACATATATTTGGACTAGAAGAATGTCATTTTTGTGAGTCTTTGTGAAGAGAGTTGTGTCTTCTTTACCTCTGATAAAGTTATTGTGAATCAAAAATTTACTTAGTCTTTTATACCATGCCCTTGGAGCTTGCTTCAACCTATATAGAGCCTTAGAAAGCTTGTAGACATGATTTGGAAGACTAGGATTTTCAAATTCAAGAGGTTGTTCAACATAAACCTCTTCTTCTATAAAGCCATTTAAGAAGGTACTCTTTATATCCATTTGAAATAACTTAAACTTATTAAAGCATGCAAAGGCTAATAACATTCAAATAGCTTATAATCTAGCTACGGGAGCATAGGTCTTATCAAAGTCTATTCCTTCTTCTTGATTATATCCCTTAGCAACTAGTCTAGCCTTGTTTCTAGTTACTATTCCATTTTCATCCATCTTATTTCTAAATACCCATTTAGTTCCAATTATTGAATAATTCTTAGGTCTAGGAACTAGATTCCATACATTTTTCCTTTCAAATTTATTTATTTCTTCTTGCATTACAATTATCCAATCATTATCATTTTTAGCTTCTATAAATGTCTTAGGTTTTACTTGAGACAAATAAGCTACATAATTGCAAATATTTCTAATAGAGGAACGAGTTCTTACCCTTTGTGAAGGATGACCTGTTACTTGATCAATCAGGTGATAGTTTACATACCTCCAATCTTTGGGAAGACTATCCTCTTGTCGACTTGTAGATGGTTGGTCTACTTTGAGAGTTTCCATCTCTCTATTTGTTTGAGGTGGACTCTCCTTTGGGTCAACAATTGGAGTAGGAGTTTCCGTTCTTAGAATAAAATCTGCATCATCATTAAAAGAAACTTCTCTACTACTAATCGGGTTAGACTCGTCAAGAGTTACATGTACAAATTTTTCTACCACTAGAGTTCTCTTGTTGAAAACTCTATAAGCTTTACTAGAGGTTGAATATCCTAAAAATATTCTTTCATCGGTCTTAGAATCAAATTTATCCAAGTTAGTTTTATTGTTATTTAGGATTAAGTATTTACAACTAAAGGTACGGAAATAAGAGATATTAGGCTTTCTACCTTTCCATAATTCATGTGGAGTTTTGTCAAGAATAGGCCTAATTAAAATTCTATTCAAGATATTGCAAGAAGTGTTTACCGCTTCAGCCCAAAAGTATTTTAGTAAATTATTTTCACAAAGCATTGTTCTTGAAAATTCTTCTAGAATTTTATTTTTCCTCTCAACAACTCTATTTTGTTGAGGAGTTCTAGGGACTGAAAAGTTGTGATCAATCCCATTTTCATCACAAAATTTTGAAAAACTTTGGTTTTCAAATTCTTTTCCATGATCACTTCTAATGCTTGAAATACAAATCCCTTTTTTCATTTTGAATCTTTTTGCAAAAAAATTCAAATCCTTTGAAGGCTTCGTCCTTGTAAGTAATAAAGATAACAAAGGTATATCTTGAATAGTCATCAACAATAACAAGAGCATATTGATGGCCACCTAGACTAATGGTACTAATTGGACCAAAAAAGTCCATATGCAAGAGTTCCAATGGTCTAGCAGTTGAGACTACATTCTTTGATTTAAAAGAAATCCTAGTTTGTTTTTCCATTTGACAAGCATCACATATTTTGTCTTTTTCAAAATTGAATTTGGGAAGTCTAATAATTAAATCTTTTCTTGAAATGATTTTCAGCAAGTTCATGTTCACATGACCAAGCCTTCTATGTCATAGCCATGGATTTTCACTAACGGCAGGAAAATATTTTTCATTTTCGGAATGCAAGGATTTCAAATCAACTATATAGACATTTTCATGTCTATGGACAACAAATTTAATCTTGTTACTTTTGATGTCTATAACTAGACAATGAGAGGTCTCAAATGTGACTTTGTTGCTTTTGTCACAAAGTTGACTAATACTTAGTAAATTTGGCTTAAGGCCTTGTACTAGCAATACATTATCTATGGTTCAGAAATCATTACCAACTTTTCCATGCCCGATGATCTTTATTTTTGTGTTGTCTCCAATGGTGACAAGTCCACCATCTCTTAGAGTTAGCTCATTGAATACACTTTTATCACCGGTCATGTGTTTTAAGCATCCACTATCAAGGTACCAACAGTTACCATTTTCCTTGGTGTGGAGACATATCTACATCACACAAGGATACACAATGGCATTTTTAGGTACCCAAAATTTCTTGGGTCCTTTGGGGTTAGTCCTTGAAAATACTGTTCCTTTTGGGACCCATACTTTCTTAACAACATAAGGTGATCTATAGACATGTTGATGATGCACAATCCTAGGATAATAGTTATTGAAATTTCTAGGATTTCTTAGTTGTGCATGTCTATAATTCTTAGGATAGAAGTTCCTAGGATACATGTTTCTATTGTAAGGAATATGAATATACATGTCATTTCCAGAAAATGTATGATGATAATTTCTAGGATACATGCTTGCATTATCATGAGTATACATATTATTTCTAAAATGACTATGATTGTAATTCCTAGGATATGCTTGTGCAGTGTGCAAGTCTTGAGTATACAAATTGTTCCTAGGATGCACATGACGATTATTCCTAGCATGTGCATAAGCATTCCTTGAATGAGCATATATATAAGCATGAGTATTTCTAGGACTCTTTAATCTTATATTAGCATTAGAATTAGCATTTCTAGACATGCTATCATTCAATGGGGGTGTGATTTTAACCTTTGAAGTAGAGGCTTCATTCACACATGAAGCTTTCATGAATAAGCCTTCTTTTGATTTTTACTTGCCTAATGGAGAGTATCCTAAACCAGATTTTCCTGCACTTAATCTTTGGCAAGAAACCACTTCATCAAGCTTTCTCTACCAAGCATAAGTTTAGATATAGTACCATTCAATTCTAATATCTTCTTCTTTAAATTCTCATTTTCATCTTTGAGGAAGTCTTGAGAAGCATCATACAGCTATGAAGATAATTTTTCTTTCTCTTCTCTTAGACTTATCATCTCTTTAGAAAGGGATGACACCTCTTTCTTAAGAGTAGAGTTCCTCAAATCGAATTTCTTCAATTCATCATACATTTCATTTATCCCACTAGTTCCTTCATATGTAACTTGCAATTTATCCCATATTTTCTTAGCTGAAACACACGCAGAGATTTTATTGTATTAAGATATATCTAAAGCACAATGTAAAATACTTGTTGCTCTATTATTGAAAGACATCATTCTACAATCCTCCTCATTGTACTCAGTTTTGAGTTTAGGCATTGTATGATTGATTTCTCCAATAGTGATTTTGATAAGTGCTTAAATAGTCATATTTAAGCCCCTTAATTTATGCTTGTTAGGCTATTTATTTATCTATTTTAGTAGATTCTATTTCATTTTCGTGTTTTGTGTGTTTTTCATAGGGCTTCGGCAAAAAGATGACATTATAGAGCTTTATGGGATGAAAAGTAAAGTTCTGAAAATCCAGCAAGGTGCACTCGAACGCACCTCCCTTGTGATCGAGCGCACAGCACACGAGCGCACATCTGTGCTCGAGCGCAGCCCACATACACACGATCGCACACACTCCAGAGGCAGCAAAGCCAGATATGGAAAGAAGTCTCCGGATCTCAAATAGGAAATTAGGGTTTCAGGGCACCCTTAGAGCCTTATATATAGCCTTGTAAAACAGAGAAATTGGACCTTTTGTTAGAAACTTGAAGTTGCAAGCTTAGGAGAGAAATTGACGACTCGTCTCCCGAGTCTTCTTCGGGTTTTATTTTTTTGTTTTTGTTTCATTATGGTTATAATGTTTAGTTTAACTAGCATGTGTAACTAAACTCTCATAGGACTCGATTGAAGCCCTAGTTATGCTTTTCCACATATTTATTCATTGATTACCTTTGCTTATAGCCATGTTAGAATGTTTAACTTGATTAATACCTAATTGTATTTAAATTCCTCATATGTGTGTGTCTGATCAACGTATGCATGTTGTATGGATTAGTTAGTTGAATCAATTTGGATGACCGAGTCTTGGGTTCGACAATAGTAACAAGAGAAATCCACACCAGATTCTCGGGTTAATCAACACGGGAAACTAGGAGCGGACCAAGCCCTAGGTCCTGTGTGGTTACGAATCTCAACAGCCCTTATGCTCTCTTAAGGAAAAACTTGGTACACACCCGTGCTGAACCCCTTAAGAGAGAAAACAGTTAGAGTATAAACCATGCCTAACTCGTTGCATTGGGAGATCAATAGCCTAAGGTGTGGACAAAGTCCTTAGGTTGGCAACCATTAAATATTCATAATATGGCTAGAGCATTGGCACCTTACTTAGTGGGAAAGTGCAATTAATGGTGGATATCACAGCCCTATGTTCTTATTATTATCAACTCACAACCAACAATTATTTCTCTTTTTACTCTGAAAAACTAATTCTAAATTGAAATTGACCAATCTCTGTGGAAATGATCTCGCACTTGCACACTATGCTACCACTAACCAATCCCTGTGGAAATATTCATAATATGAGTGTCCTTTAAAATAGCTATTTGTTGCCATCGGATCAACTCAAGGATATTAAGCCTAAAATTGAGAACGAGGCTCTGATACCAATTATAGATTGAGGTTTAACCCAAGAGGGGGTGAATTGGGTTTTAAAACTTTTTTGTAGATTAAAACACAAGTTTATAAAACAGATAACACAACAAGCATATAACAAGTAATATGTTCTGTAAATAAAGAGATTAAGGAATAGAGGATGCAAACTCAGTTTATAGTGGTTCAGCAATATCGAAATCGTTCCGACCCTACGTCTACTCTCTTCAAGGAACCTCCTTGAAGTACTCCACTAAGAAACTTAGTCGTACAACTTCACGGGTGTTGCACAAACCTTACAATCCCTTCCTCTTGGAAGCAAACCCCTTCTTGTCGGAAGCAAAAACCCCTTCCTTTCGGAAGCAAATCCCTTTACAATAAATACTGTAAAGAAAATAGTAGAGAGACAACAATGGTAGCTTATACAACTAAATAATGTCTCTCTTTCTAGGTAAAGCTTGAAGAATGGCTCAACAATCAATTTTTCAAAGCTTTTTGAGTATCAATGAGTAAAAACTTGTTTGAATGTGTAATACTCTATGTTAAAATGCTTAGTAGAGTGGGTTTATCTAGCTTTGATGTAATATGCCCGTTTTTAACTGATTTTGTCAATTTTGGTACAATTTGTGCTGAAATCTCACGTCCCAACGGTCATATTTTTTGAACTATCAGTCGACTGGGTCTTAGTACTAGTCGACTGGGTCCTCTTTAAAAATCACATTTTTAAAGCTGTTGAAAGTACCAGTCAACTGGGTATGTCTTACCCGTCGACTAGGAACCTTCTGCCCAGATCACCAGTCGACTGGGAAATCTTTGACTAAAACACCAGTCGATTGGTATGAGGCATCCAGTCGACTGGGAACATACTGACCTTTATACCTAGAGACTGGTATAAGTACCCAGTTTTCATATGTTGAATAGATTTTAACTTTAAAAACATTTGTTTAAAAGGTTACGTTAAAATGTTTTTTCAAAAAAAGCCATTGGACAAGCTAATTACTTGAATAAGTGAGACTTACAACTTGTTTCAATACCTTAGACCTATACTAGTTCTTCTGTCTTCACTTGGTGTTTGATTCGGGTTGAGTTCTTGCACCTTGTTCCTTGGTTGAATGCTCTTATTGCTTAATATACTTAGATAGTATCGTTAGTATAATAAGAATTGTGTTTTGTCATCATTAAAATATAGGTGAGGGTACAAAGGGACCAAACATTGCATATGCAGATACCTACAATCCTAGATGGTGAAACCACCCCAACCTCTCATGGAGCAAGAAGCAAAATGCCCTGGACCTTGAAGGGCAACAAAGGAACTTCCACCAAGCAGCCCAACCAATTCAAGAGTCAAAGAAGAGTGACCTAGAGAGTATGGTAAGGAAACTGATAACGTCACAAGAATAGTTTATGACAGATAGAAGGAAAATTCAAACTGAAAAAAGACAAATAATTGCAGAGCATTAGCAAACCATCCAAAGACCAGAAGCATAAATGGGCTAAATGGCTAAGGAACTAAGTGGACGAAGGCAAAGAGAATTTCCAACCCAAACAATACCTAATCCTAGAGGACAACTCTAAAAAATGGTGAGATCATAGGAGTTAATGAGCCAGCATAAGCATCTGCAGCTAAGCCATCCATATCTAAATTAAGTGAAATGGAGAAGTGAAATGCACCTCCCTTCCCTCAAAGGTTAGTAAAGCCAAAGAAAGATAAATTGCTTGATATTTTTGAAACTTTGAGAGAAGTAGAAATTAACATTCCTTTATTAGATACAATTAAACAAATTCCTGCTTATGCTAAATTTTTAAAAGATTGTTGCACTAATAAAAGAAAGTTTCAGGAGTGTGAAACAGTGGCTCTAATTAAAGAGGTAAGTGCAGTATTGTTAAGAAAACTACCACCAAAGCTAAAAGTTTCAGGTAGTTTTACCATTCCTTGCAGGATAAGTGACCAGTTTTTTTAGCATGCACTATTAGATTTAGGAGTAAGTGTCAATTTGCTGCCATACACGGTAGTTGAAAAACTAGGTTTGGGGGAGCTTCAACTAACCTACATCACTTTGCAATTGGCAGACAGAAGCATCAAAAGACCAAGAGGTATTCTTGAGAATGTCCTGGTAAAGGTAGGTGAATTTATATTACCTGCTGATTTTATTGTACTAGATATGGAAGAATCTCCTATGCCAATACCTCTGCCCATCATCTTAGGAAGACCTTTTATGAGAACTGCAGATACAATAATTAATGTGAAAAAGGGTATTGTAAGTATGACGGTAAATGGTGAGACAATAGGATTTAAGATATTTGATGCATTGAAATCACCCCAAGATGATCATGATGATGAATGTATGATATAAAGTGCTGTTAAGCAAGTTTTTCAGGTCCAACACATTAATCTGTTGGAGACCACCATAACCCAACCCTTCAAAAGATCGGATATTGAGCCTTCATCTGAAGATGTTACTGATGACATCTTTGAAGCTGTGCACCTCCCTGAAGTATATCCTATGCATCTAAGACCGGGTGATACGAAGAAGTTGTATTTGAAGGAGCTAGAACAATTGAGTCATGATGAATATGCATCACCACAAAAAGCACTTAAGCCACATGCAGTGGACTTTAAGTACTCCCTGCCAAAAGACTAAAGTTGAAGCTGCTATAGAGCGTGCTTGAGCAGTTCACAGTTTGATAAATGTGTAACTCAAGTGCCTCTATTGAGATCAATGGTACTGAGGCCACTGAGTCCGAACTTTCTGCCACAAGTGCGATTAAGCACACTTCACAATGCGATCGAGCGCACTCAGGATAAGCAGTCACGTGATAGTTTTAAACATATTTTCACATTTCACTCCAATACGCTCAATCGCACTTGGTACCTCATCGACTGCACCACCTGGAGACCAGCAGTGAGAGGGTACCCCCGTTTGGCTGAAGATGAAAAACTTAGCGCTCATGGGAGGCACCCCACAACATATCCTTTTTTACTTTTTAGTATTGTCTTTTATTTATTATTAGCATTTATTTTTGTTTAACTGTTTATTATTTCTTGTTTTCCAGCACAATATTTGTTTTTCTTTTTTTTAGGTACATAGTGCGTGCATCAAGTTCAAGTTTGGGGGCATGCTGCGAGCCATGCCATCCGCCTAGTTCTCCATCTCCCAGGTCAGATCTGTCCATGTCATTCACACATTGAGGACAATGTGTATATTAAGTTTGGGGGTATGGAAAACACATTTACATTCACACACTATGTCCCAGTTTTTTTTTTATAGATAAATGCACATTCATATTGTTTGAAAATTTTGGTTGTTTACAACAAATATTATGATGAAACTTCATCAGTAAGCCTAAAATCTATAACACATAGTCCAGTAATAAGAATTTTAAAAGTTTAATTACCTACCTTAAGGCATTTAAGAATTCACAAGTTTGATCTAAACCTGACACGAGCACATTAGCACATAATGGTGTGAGATATGACGTATAATTTCTATGTATATGTTTCCATGACCTAACCGTAATCGAATAATTTGTTAGAATAACACTTTGGCATAGAAAAATAGAGAAGAATATTATTATGCAAAAAGAGAAAATAAAATGCTCCTAATGATCATTAAATAAAGTTTCCACTGAGTAACTGGACCTCTTGCCTCAGTAAGCAGTGAGTGTTCACGTCAAAAGGTGGGGATTTTACTTGGTCGCATTAAGTCCAGTTAGTTTCGTAGCCTTTTTACTCAATTTAGTAAGTCCTTAGGGATGTCTTCACTCTTAATGCCCTAAAACCATCTGGTTTGGGAGTCATTGGTTAAACACTCGATACAAGGGTCAATTAAAAAGCTTAATGGAACTCAACATGGCAAAAATCTCATGATAAAAGAAAAAGAAAAGAAGTAAAATTTATGCTATTATTGTTCATTTTGATAGGGAATTCGATGAATGTTAAGTAATAGAAACACTATACATGGGAATTATTCGGAAGCTTCATCTTTTATGTGTTAATCCACCACACACTAAGTCAAACTTATGATGCCTTAATTCAGCCTTGTGTAAGTAATTGGAATTTAAAACCCTTATTCATTGCAAAGATGTGTTTATGTTCTTAAGCCTACTCATGAACAAACGTCATGGTTTTATGTGTACCCCAAATTTTCAAATAACACGAAAGATGAATTTATCTTGGATTTTGTTTTTCAGTTAGTTTTTCGTTTTGTATTGCTAAGGGACTAGCAATATGTAAGTTTGGGGGTGTGATAAGTGCTTAAATATTCATATTTAAGCCCCTTAATTTACAGTTGTTAGGCTATTTGTTTATATATTTTAGTATATTCTACTTCATTTTTGTGTTCTCTGTGTTTTTTATAGGCTTGTAAAGAAAAGAAAGCATTTTGAAGCTTTAAAGGAAGAAAACTAAAGATCTGGAACCAGCTAGTGTGATCGAGCGCAACATTGCTGCGATCGAGTGCACAAGAACTTGTGCGCACACCTAGAAGGCTGCAACCTTGCGCTCGAGCGCAAAAGAGCACGATCGAGCACACACGCATAGAGAAGCGGCAGAGCCAGTTTTGGAAAGATTTCTTTCGGACTTATTTTGGAAATTAAGGTTTTGAGACGTCCTTAGAACCTTATATATAGGCTTGTAAAACACAGAAACACCACTTTTGATTTTTGCTTTGCATTGTAAGCTTTGGAGAGAATTGACGACTCTTCTCTCGGGTTTATTCTTTCCCCTTTATTTTACTTTATGATGTTGTTTAGCATTACAATCATGTGTAACTAAACCTTAGTAAGGGCTCGATTGAAGTCCTAATTATGTTTAACCAATAATTCAGTATTAGCACCTTTACAATATTTATGCTGTGATTCTTGATTTGATTAATGCCTATTTTTATTTAAATTCCTCATATATATGTGTCTGATCAACGTATGTATGTGGTATGGATTAGTTAGTTGAATCAATTTGGATGACTGAGTCCTGGGTTCAACAATAGTAACAAAAGAAATCCACGCCGGATTCTTGGGTTAATCAATATGGGAAACCAGGAGCGGACCAAGCCCTAGGTCTCGTGTGATTGTTGATTTCCACAGATCCTATGCTCTCTTAAGAAACAACTCAGTATACACCATGCTGAATCCCTTAAGAGAGAAAAATGTTAGAGTATACACCATGCCTAACTCATTGCTTAGGGAAATCAATATCTTAAGGAGTGAACCAAGCCCTTAGGTTGACAAACATTAGGTATTTGTAACATGAGAAAAGCATTGGCATATTGTTTTGCTGGGGTAGCATGATTAGTGGTGGATATCAAGTCCCTACGTCTTTATTATTAGTAATTCAAACCCAATATTTATTTCTCTTATTATATATCTTTTTATTACTGTGAAACTAATTCTAAATCGAACTTTCCCAATCCCTGTGGAGATGATCTCGCATTTGCACACTATGCTACTGTTGACCTTGTGCACTTGCAAGTAAAATTGTACGATTATTTGCTTATTAATTTAAGTGGATAAACGCACAACAACCACAAGCATAGGTATGACAAAAAGTTAACACTATCAATTTCCATATCCGGAATGCATCTTCTTATTGTTTGATCCGGGCAATATTTAAAAAGATAAGGATAATTCCAATAAAAATTCTTTACCACAGCAAAAAACTTATACTTATCTTGTGCACTCCATGTAGATGGAACTTGACGGGAAACCAAGTAATTTGCAATGTCGGCATACCATGGTGTGTGACAAAGGACAATAAATAAATTCTCATCCGGAAAGGCTTCGTGAATGGGCAAAATGTCAGTATCATTCTTAAATTCCAAACGAGATAGATGGTCCACCACAACATTTTCCACCACCTTCTTGTCTTTGATGGTCAAGTCAAATTCCTGGAAAAGAAAAATCCAACGTATCAAACGGGCTTTAGCATCCGTTTTTTAGAAAAGAAATTTAAGGGCGGAGTGATCCATGAATATAGTGATAGGTGGACCAATTAAATAAGAGCGAAATTTATCCAATACAAATACTACGGCTAGTAATTCTTTCTCAGTTGTGGTGTACATCATTTGAGAATGATTCAAGGTTCTATTAGCATAATAAACAACAAATCGTTTTCCCTCCCTTCTTTGTCCTAAAACAGCCCCTAAAGCATAGTCACTAGCATCACACATAATCTCAAAAGTCAAGGTAAAATCGAGTGATTGCATAATAGGGGCGGTTGTAAGCTTAGAGACAAGTGTCCTAAAGACTTTCTCACATTCGGGACTCCACTTAAACTCGTTATCCTTCAACAAAAGGTTATATAAAGGTCTAAAGATAGCACTAAAATTTTGAATAAACCTTCTATAAAACCTGCCATGCCCTAGAAAAGAACTAACATCTTTAATATTCTTAGGAGTGGGTAGTTTAGAGATTAATTCAATTTTCGATTTATCCACTTCTATCCCCTTTTCAGACACTATATGGCCCAAAACTATTCCGGAAGACATCATAAAATGGCACTTCTCCTAATTAAGCACAAGCCTCTTCTCTTCACACCTACACAAAACATTTTCAAGTTAGATAAACATGAATTAAAATACGTTCCAAACACGGTTGAATCATCCATAAACATTTCCATACATTTTTCAACCATGTCACTAAAAATACTCATCATGCATCTTTGAAAATAGCTGGTGCATTACACAAACCAAAAGGCATTCTACGAAAAGCAAAAGTACTAAAAGGACAAATAAATGTGGTATTCTCTTAATCCTCTAAGGCAATTTCTATTTGGTAGTATCCCGAATACCCATCTATAAAGCAATAGAAATGATGAACAACCACACGTTCTAAGATTTGATCTATGAATGGAAGGGGAAAATGGTCTTTCTGAGTAGCCGAATTAAGTTTCCTATAATCAATGCACATATGCCACCCGGTCACTACCTTAGTTGGTACTAACAACCCCTCTTCATTTTCTACCACGGTCACCCCGGCTTTCTTAGGAACTACTTGAGTTGGACTAATCTACTTACTATCAGATATTTGATATATAATTCCCACATCTAATAGCTTTAAGACTTCTTTCTTAACTACCTCTTTCATAGTTGGATTTAGCCTTTTTTGTGGGTCTCTACGAGGGTTAGCTCATTCTTCTAGATAAATCCTATTGGAACAAATTAAAGGGCTAATACCTTTTATGTTGGCTATTGTCCAACCTAGTGCAGATTTATGCTTTCTAAACAAATTCAACAATTTATCACATTGCACATCACTAAGTTTGGAAGAAATAATAACCGGAAAGGTATCACCTGGGCCTAAGAAGGCATGTTTGAGCCCTTTGGGTAGTGGAGCTAAATTAAGCGTTGGTGTCTCATCGAAAGATGGTTTTGGTGCCTCCCTCTCTTTAGGCAACTCCTCAAAGCATGGTTGCCATGATTTTTTAATAAATCCTTGTGACTTATCAAAAACATCAACGACATGGGGATAAATTGAAGAATCATCAAAATCAAAATTATTAAGAAGGAATTCCAAAGAATTAGAACTATCTTTAATGTACTCATCCTCCAAAATAAGCTCATCGATCATGTAAGTGTCAAAACACTCATCCTCTTCATATGGCTACCTTGAGACTCGAAAAACATTCACCTCTATAGTCATATTTCCAAATGATAATGTCATTAGACCATTCCTATAATTAATGAGGGCATTGGCAGTGGCAAGGAATGGTCTTCCAAGTATCAAAGGAAATTCTGACTCCGTGTTCACAATAGAAATGGTATCTAACACCAAAAAGTCAACGCGATAATAGAATTTGTCAATTTGCG
Organism: Bretschneidera sinensis; assembly: GCA_023935145.1. Lineage (NCBI taxonomy): Eukaryota > Viridiplantae > Streptophyta > Magnoliopsida > Brassicales > Akaniaceae > Bretschneidera > Bretschneidera sinensis. The sequence continues at coordinate 64,219,197 of CM043705.1, forward strand.
CTAAAACATCTTCCACAATACCTCTTAGTTTTCTTACCAATCGATCCACTAGTTGAAGTACTACGGAAGTTGGTTTGATCTCACCTAGACCGAGTTGCAAGTAAACAGAGTAGGGCATGAGATTCACACTAGCCCCCAAATCTAGCAATGCTTGACCACAAGTTTTGTTTCCAATTTGACAAGCCACCGTAGGACAGCCCGGATCTTTATACTTGGGTAGTGTCTTACTATCAATTACCCATAGAAGAGGTGACTTCGGTACCCCTCAGGGAGGACCCCTCCCGGACTATCCAGCTCGGATCGAATCACTCCAGAGGCCACAGGGAGAAGCTCATCTTCCTTCTAAAAAAGAACCAGGACTTGTTTGCCTTGACAGCATCAGACATACATGGGATCAACCCCAGAACTATCGAGCACCGCTTGAATGTAGACCCGAAACACAAGCTAATCATTCAGAAGAAGAGGACTTTCGCCCCGAAACGCCAGGTCACCATCAAGTCCGAAGTAGATAAGTTACTTGAAGTTGGCTTCGTCCGAGAAGCAAAGTACCCTGAGTGGGTATCCAATGTGGTAATGGTCCGAAAAGCCAAAGGCAAGTGACGCATCTGCATCGATTTTACCAATCTGAATAAAGCCTGTCCTAAGGACAACTTTCCCCTCTCTCAAGTCGATCAACTAGTGGATACTACTTCGGGGCACGAACTCATCTCCTTTTTGGACGCATACTCTGGCTACAACTAGATCTTTATGTACAGGTTCGACCAAGACAATACCGCTTTTGTCACTGACCAGGGTTTGTATTGCTACAAGATCATGCCTTTCGGACTCAAAAAGGCCGACATGACCTATCAGAGGTTGGTGAATAAGATCTTTAAAGAGCAGGTTGGGCTAAACATAAAAGTCTATATGGACGATATGTCAGTCAAAAGTACGGAGGCACAAAACCATGGCTCTGATTAGAAGAGGCATTTGGGGTACTGTGCAAGCATAAAATAATATTGAATCCGACAAAGTATGCATTCAGAGTAACATGGGGAAAGTTCCTAGGATTCATGGTCACTTAGAGAGGAATAGAAGCCAACTCAAAGAAGATAAAAGCCATACTTGATATCGTCCCTCCTAAGACTTTGAAGGAAGTGCAGTGACTCACCGGACGGGTAGAAGCCCTAAATTGTTTCATGTCCAAATCCGTGGAAAGATGCCTCCCTTTTTTCATGGCCATAAGGAAGGCTAGGAATTTCGTCGGGACAGAAGACTGTCAGAAAGCATTTGAGGAGCTAAAGAAGTATCTGAGCTCACACATCCTCTTAACCAAGCCGCTCCCATGGGAGGAATTGTTCCTACATCTATCAGCTAGACAGAATGTCATAGCTTCCGTCTTAATTCGAGAAGAGGAAAGCATTCAAAAATCCATCTATTACGTCAGCAAGACCCTCCACGAAGCCGAGGTGATATATCTGCCCATAGAAAAGGTAGCTCTCACCCTCATAGCCGCGGCAAGGAAACTTCGACTGTACTTTCAAGCACACACTATCGTTCTCCTAACAATGAGGCAAGTCCTGCATAGCTTGAGTGTTTATGAGAGAATGGTAAATTGGTCAGTGGAGCTAGAAGAGTTTGATATCCGGTACCACCCATGAAAGGCAATCAAGGGTCAGGTCTTGGCCGACTTCATCATCGAGACAACCCTCCCTATGGAACCAAACAAGAGAACAGAATCGATGTTTGATGAATCGCCTCCAAGTTGGACCCTTCATGTAGATGGGTCTTCGAGCACCACGGGAAACGGAGCCGGACTCATCCTCTGCAGCCCCGACAGCTTCATGGTTGAATATGCCTTAAGATTTGAATTTAAGACCTCCAACAATGAGGCAGAGTATGAAGCCCTACTAGCCGACTTGAGATTAGCGAAAGCGTCAACCGCCGAAGTTTTAGACGTGTACAGCGACTCACAGCTGGTGGTAAGTCAGGTAACGAGAGAATTTGAAGCCCGAGGGGAGAAGCTCACCTGGCACCTCGAAAAGGCAAAAAAGATCATCATAAAATTCAAGACGTTCGGAATAACTCAGCTCCTACGAGCAAAAAACTCCAAGGTCTGCCTTGGCCAGCCTAGCCTCGTCTCGGTACCCTCGAGTCAACTCAAGCCGTCTACCTAAAAACTCTCTCTGTTCCAAACATAGACGAAGCTCCGATCTTACCGGTAACAGAGAAAAAAACATGGATGAACCCGATCCTCTGGTACTTTAGAGATGGGGAAGTCCCTGTACAAAAAAACGAAGCGAGGAAACTAATCTCTCGTGCCTCCTGGTACACGGTCATAAATGGACAACTATATAAGAGGGCCCTGACTATGCTCTACTTGAGGTGCCTCAGCTCAACTGAAGTCGACTACGCTCTCCGAGAGGTCCACGAGGGGTATGTGGAAATCACTTAGAGGCCCGAACCTTAGCCTTCAAGGTTATTCGACAAGGGTATTGCTGGCCCAAGATGAAAGATAATACAACAAATTTGGATAAAAATGAAAAAACTGCCAACAAAACTCTCCAGTACCGCATCAACCCACTAATCCCCTCACCTCGATCACCAGTCCTCTCCCTTTCGCTATGTGGGGGATGGATATCCTTGGCCCATTCACCGCGACCTCCGAACAAAAAAAACATCTCATTGTAGCTATCGATTACTTAACCAAATGGATCGAAGCTGAGCCACTGGCCAGCATCACGGATCATCAGACCCGAAACTTCATTTGGAAGTCAATTATGTGCCGATTTGGTATACCTCGGGTGTTAGTTACCGACAACGGTAAACAATTCGATAATTCCTAGTTTAAAACATTCTGTGAAGACCTCCATATTGAACATCGATTCTCATCTGTCGGATATCTGCAAGCTAATAGTCAGGCCGAAGTAACCAACAGAACACTTCTCCAAGGGATCTAGAAGGGACTTGATGAAGCGGATAAGCAATGGGCCGATCAACTCTCCAATATCCTCTGGGCCTATCGAAAAACTGTACACACCCGAACAGGTTCGAAAGCCGTCATTCCCCTCGAGATCGAAATACAATCGATGCATGTACAACACTTCGAGCCATATAACAAAGAGGAAGGTTTACGGATGAACGCAGATTTACTCGATGAAGCCCGACACAAAGCCCAAATCTGCTTAGCTACATATCAATAGAAAATCGCCCGGTATTACAATTCTCGAGTTTGAAACAAGAACTTCAAACTGTACGACCTTGTCCTTCAAAAAAGTGAAGTGTAACGTCCTCGGCAAACGGGAAAGCTCGTCCCGAATTGGGAAAGCCCGTATAGAATCCAAAAAGTTTGTCGGGTTGGAAACTTGAGGAATTGGATGGCAAGCTTGTTCCACGAACTTAGAATGCAGAGAATCTTCGTAAATTTTATCAGTAACAAAAAGTGTAAAAAAAAAAAAAAAACGTAGAACAAAATACCTAAGTTCACAAAACGTCAATTTCATTAAATGAAACTTTCAATTACAAAAAGATAGGCGCTACTGACCTCCACATACAAGAAAAAAAAAATGAAACTAATCACCCCGATGAGCCTCATCCTCGGGGGCCTCCTGAGGCTCAGCTTCAGCCGTGTTCTCCTCGTTGCCATCGACTACAGCCGTTCTATCCTCTTTAGAGGACTCCAGCTCTAGGCCAGAGAAGTCGACCTCTGGAAAACAGGCCTCAACTTTCCTCTTGGCTTCATTAAAGCCCTCAAAGAACTGAGTGCCGCCCTCTTCCAGCATATCCTCCTCCTTCTCCGCAGCTTTGTGTCGGATCTCTTTCATCTTAACGTGGACCAAATCCTTCTCCTCCCTCAGGGCTTCCTCAACTCGGTGCTGGTGGTCCCTTTCTAGGACGACATCCTCTTTGGCCCTTTTGACTACCTCGAGAGAAGATGACAAGGCCCGGACGAGATCTTGGGTCTTATCCAGCTTTTGCTCTGCCTACGCCAAGCGTTCGACCAAGTCTGTGCTGCACTTAGTGAGAACCCCGACGAGGACTCTAGACTGAAACAAACAAAGAGCATTATGAAAAATAGTTGCAGAATAAAAAGTTAAAAAAAGAAAGGAAAAATTAAAGTCATACCTGGGAGGACATGGCCTCTACTACCGAGTATAACCCCTCAAAGGGCCTCCTAGAGAGCTTCATCATGTCACGGGGAGGGATCCCTATGACAAGATGCTTTCGAGGGACTCTCGGGTACATAAACACCGAGTTATCCACCTTCAATGCCCGCTTAGGCACAAAGGAAGCAGCAACTCCGGATCCCTCCCTGAGCAAGGACAGCCCCTGAGAAGGGTTAGGCGCATCTGAAGTTGGTCGTAACTCCAGAAAATGAGGCCTCGGAGGGCTCTCCACCAAAATGGGCACCGGGGTTGATGCACAGGCCAGCTTCTTCCTCGACTCCAAAACTGAGCCACTGGCTTCCATAGCTTGCTTCTTCTCCTTGGCCATGTGTTTGGCCCTCTCCCTTGCTTGTGCAGCCATCTTCATCTCTGCACAAAGGGCGAGCATTAGTAACTTGAAAACAAAACAAATTGCAAATAAATAAAGTGCTTAAACTTTATCGTGCTCGAGGTTTGCTGGAAAACTTGAAGGGCAAAGGCCGCGCCTGTGGAGCTCTTCATTATCTCAAAGGACCTCAATATCCAGATGCGTGGTTAGCATAGCCTTCAACGTCTCCTACTCTCGGTGCAGAAGGTGCAGCTTCTTGTACTTGCTAGCATGATCCAAACTCTAACCAAAGGGGACGTTGAAGCTTTCAGTGCTCCTTACAAAGAAGAATGGCCTCTTTCACTTTTTTATGGAAGACGGCTTTTTCTTCAGTAAGCTCTTCCGAGCCCTCGAGCTCACTACCACCCACCCAGTTTACCCGTGCCTGGCTATTTGGAAATGGGATTTAAAAACATTGAGTTTCATGACCCCGCCCACTTTCTGACACACAGTTATAAAAGCCATGATCAGTCACACCGAGCTAGGCCTCAGCTGACTCAGCGCGATACCGAAATACCTAAGCACCGAGCAGAAAAACGGGTGAAGAGGGAACCTAAGCCCGGTCTTCATGTTTTGTTCGTAAACACACAGGTTATAATGTGCGCTACTCGGAAGGGCATCGCAAGCCCTCTCTCCACCCTCTAGTGCCCATAGGGATTTTGTACATCATCCTCATCCCTGGGAGCTCCGTCTCCCCCACTACACTCGAGATAGAATTTGCCTCAAACATCCACTCCTCCCTCTCAGCCGCCGTGGCGTCCTGCCTGATACTTACCAATGCCTAGTCAACCTTCTCATCCTCTCCAGAAGACTCCTCCTCTTCCTTACCCTCTTCTCCATTATCTCCCTTAAAGATGAAGGGTAAAAGAGCTAAAGCACCCTCCCGAGGAACAGCCTCCAGAGAGGAGGCATCCTCGAAAGAGGAAGCACCCATCGCTTCCTCCAATTCCCTTCATAGATCTCTGCAAACCTCACTCTCACTATGGTCAGACATTATAGAAGTGACTCACTAAGAAATATGCAAAAGTTTGGATGTGGCTTCTAACTCTCACTATACCGAGCGCTCTCAACCGTTTCTCTCAAACTCCGAGTGCTCTCAAGATTTCTCTCAAAAATTATAAGTGAGGAAAAATAAGGAAGACTCTCCTTATATAGAAGTTGTGGCAACAGGAAACGAGGAACATTGAATCACCCTCCAACTGAAAGGATGTGACCCCTGATCTTATCCAAGCGCGATCCACTCTCCCTTAGGTGCCAGCTGTCATAAAAGCGTAACCCTTCCAATGCCCCATCCACTATCATATAAAAAGCAGTTGCCATCCCAATTTAATGCGCATTTCTCGTGTGGTTATCGATTTTCACAGATCCTATGCTCTCTTAAGGAACAATTCAGTATACACCATGCTGAATCCCTTGAGATAGAAAAGAGTTAGAGTAGATACCATGCCTAACTCGTTGCTTATGGAGATCAATAGCTTAAGGAGTAGATACCATGACCTTAGGTTGACAAACATTAGGTATTCATGACATGAGTAAAGCATTGGCATACTGTTTTGTTACGGTAGCATAATTAATGGTGGATATCAAGTCTTTACGCCTTTATTTTTATTTTTCAAACTCAGTATTTATTTCCCTTATTTTTATTTCATTATTTCGAAACTAATTCTAAATCGAACTTTACCAATCCCCGTGGAGATGATCTTGCATTCGCACACTATACTACTAAGTTAACCTTGTGCACTTGCAAGTAAAACTGTACGATTATTCGCCCATTAATTTAGGTGGATAAACGCACGACAAGTTTTTGGTGTCGTTGCCGGGGATTGCACTAAATTTCTTTTTAGAATTATTTTTTATTTTTATTTTATTTATTTTATTTTATTCTATTTTATTTTATTATGTTCCATTTTATTTTTATTTTTATCAAAACTCAGATTTATTGCTTCTTTTCGTTTTTTGTTTTTGTTCAGGTGTGCAGAGGAGGAGTTTTTGTCCTCATTGCGATCGAGCGCACTACTTGGTGTGATCGATCGCAAGCCCAGTACTATCGAGCGCAGTTCAGGGTGCGCTCAAGTGCAAAAGCTCCAGAGAGTACCCAAGAAGCAGTACTGAAACTGCTACACTGAAGCGGTTCAACTGATTCATGCAAGGGCTTCGATCCAAAAATCCAATCTTTTTTCCACTCAATATAGAGCAAAAAGTAAAGAGCAAGGGCATGTATAAAGTAAACTCAAATGGTGGATTTCTAAATTGTGTGGACACTATGAAAAGAAAGGTAGATATGCTTGTAGAAGTCATGTTTGCTCGGATTGCCTCACCTAGGCCACAAGTTACACCACTCCAGGCATGTGCTATTTGTAGTCGTTTTGATCACACTACTGAAATTTACCGTTTATATTCATCTGTAGATCGAGAGCAAGCAAACTATGTGGGACCAAACAACTACAATCTATATGCAAATACCTACAATCTAGAATGGCAAAACCATCCCAACTTCTCATGGAGCAACGAACAAAATGCCTTGAACCTTCAAGGGCAACAAAGGAACTCCCAACAAGCAACCTACTCAGTTCCCGAAGCAAAGAAAAGCGACCTAGAGAGTCTTGTGATGCAGTTGGCAACTCAGCAACACTAATTGATGACTTTACAGGAACAATTCATGGAAGAGGAAAGACAATTTCGGATTGAGATAAGACAAACCACTGCACGGCATGAACAAGCCATTCAAAGATTGGAAGTACAAGTGGGGCAATTGGCTAAGGAGCTAAGTAAACAAAAGTAAAGTGTTGTTGAACAAGTTTTTCATGACCATCAGATTAATCCATTGGAGACCACCCTCATCCATTATTTCAAAGGATCAGATATTGAGCCAAAATCTGAAGATGTTACTGATGACATCATTGAAACTATGCACCTTCTAGAAGCCCCTCTAAAGCATCCAAGTAAGTACATCGATCCATTTGACCCTCATGTGCCTGCTAATGCTATTTTCCCTTTTATTGTACAGGCACCTAACTTGGAAATCAAGCAGTTGCGAGAGCACTTACCATATGCTTATATGGGAGAGAATAAGACACTTCCTATACTAGCTGCTACCAATCTTAGTTTTGGGGAAAAATAAGGCTTGGTCCGGCTGAAGACGTTAGACTTAGCGCTCATGGGAGGCACCCCACAGCTTATCCTCTTATTTTTATTGTTTTATGTATTTATTGTTTTATATTTATTTATTTTTTGTACTTCTTGTTTTCTCGTATTACGTTAGTTTTTCTTTTTTAGGGACAATGTGTGTATCCGTTCAAGTTTGGGGCTATGCTATGAGCCATGCCGACCCAGCTAATTCTCCTGCTCCCATGTTAGATCTTTCTATGTTATTCACACATTGGGGACAATGTGTAATTTAAGTTTGGGGGGTATGGGAGACATATTCACACACTTTGTCCCAGTTTTTTGTTTTTATAGATAAATGCATGTTCATACTGTTCTGAAAATTTTGGGTGATCTAAAAAAAATAATATGATTTAGCTTCATAAGTGAGCTTAAAACCTTGAACACATGGGCTAATAATTAAGTTTTAAACCTTAATCATTTACTTTTAGGCATTTAAGGATTCACAAGGTTAACCTCAACTAACACGAGCACATTACCACATAATTGTGTGGGGTATGACATGTAATTTTAATATGTATGTTTCTTCGGCTTGACTGTGAACCGGATGACTTGTTAGATTCACACTTTGGTATAGGAAAAAAAAATTATTGTTATTGTTCAAAAAGAAAAGTTCTCCTAATGATCAGTAAACAAACTTTCCACTGAGTAACTGGCCCTCTTGCCTCAGTAAGCAGTGAGTGTCACGTCAAAAGGTGAGAATCTTGCTCACAATGATCATTAAAAAGAACTTTTCACCGAGTAACTGGCCTTCTTGCCTCAGTAAGTAGTGAGAGTCATGTCAAAAGGTGGGAATTCTTATTGGTAGCATTAAGACCAGTTAGTTTTGTAGCCTTTTGACTCGAGTTAGTAAGTCCTTAGGGGTGTCTTTACACCTAATGCCCTAAAACCATCTGGTTTGGGAGTCATTGGCTAAATGCTCGCTACATGAGTCAAATAGAAAGCTTAGGGGAACTAAACTTGGCAAAAAAATCTCACAAAAAAAGAAAAAGAAGAAAAACTATGCCATTTTTGTTGGTTCTAATAGGATATTTGATGAATCTTGAGACATCGAAACACTACACATTAGAATTATTTGGAAACCTAATCTTTTATGTGCTAGTTCACCACACACTAAAGTCAAACTTGTGATGTCTTAACCTGCCTCATGAAAGTGATCTGCGTTCAAAACTCTTATTCATTGCAAAAATGTGTTTGTACTTGTTAAGCTTGCTCATGAATGCACATCATGGTTTTGTGTGATACCTAAACTTTTGTGGATACCATGAATATTGGATTTATTTATGTGTCTTTATTTTAGTTTTTAGTTTTGTATTGCTAAGGGACTAGCAATATGTAAGTTTGGGGGTGTGATAGGTGCTTAAATATTCATATTTAAGCCCCTAAATTTACATTTGTTAAGCCCTAGTTTATGTTATTTTAGTCCATTTTACTCCATTTCTGTGTTTTACATGGTTTTTATAGGTCTATGAAGAAAAAGAAGCATTTTGGAAGCTTTTGGAGCTTAAAAGGAAGAAAACTGGAAAACCTGGAGTAGATACTGTCTGGAGTGCGATCGAGCGCACCAGGAAGGGCGATCGAGAGCACTCTGCTTGTGATCGAGCGCACACGTACGATAGTGAATAGTAAAATGACAGCACCTGTTTTGGAAATTAGGGTTAGGGCCCTATTTTGGAAATTAGGGTTTCCAAGTGTCCTTACAACCCTATAAATAGACTTGTAAAACACAGAAAACATATCTCTCTTTTTAGGATATCTCCCTTTGGATGAGCATATCCTACCTTTTAGTTTAGTTTTTGTTCGGGGAGATCGGAGAAGGAAACTGTGGAGGAGAATTGATGACTCTTCTCTCGGGTTTCTTCTTTTCTTTATTTTTATTATGTGTACTTAAACTTTTAGTAAGGGCTTGGTTGAAGCCCTAATTATGTTTACTAAATAAATTCAGTATTGGCTCCTTTGCGATATTTATGTTATGTTGCTTAACTTGATTAATACATGTTTGTATTTAAATTCCTCATATTTGTGTGTTTGATCAACGTATGCATGTTGTATGGATTAGTTAGTTGAATCAATTTGGATGATTGAGTCCTGGGTTTAACATTAGTAATAAAAGATATCCACGTCGGATTCTTGGGTTAATCAACATGGGAAACCGGGAGTAGATACCATGCCCTAGGTCCCGTGTGGTTGTCGATTTCCACAGATCCTATGCTCTCTTAAGGAACAACTCAGTATACACCATGCTGAATCCCTTGAGAGAAAATAGTTAAACTAGATACCATGCCTAACTCGTTGCTTAAGGAGATCAATAGCTTAAAGAGTAGATACTATGCCCTTAGGTTGACAAACATTAGGTATTCATGACATGAGTAAAGCACTGGCATACTGTTTTGTTGCGGTAGCATAATTAGTGGTGGATATCAAGTCCCTATGCCTTTTTCTTTATTTTTCAAACTCAATATTTATTTCTCTTATTTTTATTTCATTATTTCGAAACTAATTCTAAATTGAACTTTACCAATCCCTGTGGAGATGATCTTGCATTCGCACACTATACTACTAAGTTGACCTTGTGCACTTGCAAGTAAAACTATACGATTAATTTAGGTGGATAAACGCACGACAGAGCGTTTGAGCTACTTCTCAAACGCTCGGCCTAGATTCGCCAAGACTGAGCATTTGAACTACTTCTCAAACGCTCGGCCTAGATTCGCCAAGACCGAGCATCTGAATTGCTCGGCCTAGATTCGCCAAGACCGAGAGTTTGAACTACTCGCCTAGATTCACTAAGACTAAGCGTTTGAACTGCTTCTCAAATGCTTGGCCTAGATTCGTCAAGACCGAGCATTTGAACTGCTTCTCAAACGCTTGGCTCAACTTCGCCAAGTCCAAGCGTTTGAACTGCTCGGTCCAGATTCATCAAGGCCAAGCGTTTGAACTGTTTCTCAAACACTCGGTCTGAATTTGCCAAATTTCGAGTGTTTGAACCATACCTTGAACGCCCGGCCCAGGTTCTCTAGAAAGCACATTCACACTTGTTCCAAGATCTCCCTGTCTGAGGCCCCAAACTTCCTATTTCTTAAAAATCTCAAGTATAAACGCTCGACCACGGCACAAACACCACATTTTACTTCCTCAAGGCACAAGTATCTGAGGAAGTGGGGGGCTGTGATGGGCCCAATAAACCATGGTCCAATTGGAAACCAACACATGGATCCTGGCGCCACCAATGGAAGGATGACGCGTGTCGAGCCCCCACGGCACGGTAAAGCACATGTGGAGCAACCAGATCACATGACCGCCACGTCAAAGCGGGATTAGCGGGCCTAACTCCCACTGAAGCACGTGACCCTAACACAAGCAGCTGACAAATCACGTGATTAAGATCTAACTCCCCAGAGCAGGGATGACAGGGGCGAGGCCATCCCTCCCCCACGTGGGAAACCTCTACTTGGAAGAATATAAATAGCCTAAAGGTATATAAGCACCCTCGACCTCGACCTGACTAAAGCGTCGGAGCACCCTCGGATGTCTACCCCTCCCCTCCTTCTGAGGGTCCTTTAGTTCACCCCTGTCACTTGTGCAGACCCCAAGAAGTCAACTATTAGCCATGTCAGCATCAACGCCATGTCAGCACCACTGGTTTTAGCGGCATCAACACTATAGTATTACATGTGTTAAATTTGGTGGGTACTTAAGCAATATTTGGTATGGAGGAAAATAGTGAAGAGAGAAAGGAAAGAAAAGGAATAGGACATCACTTTTTTGCTTTTGTTTTTTTATAATTGGAGAGTAACCATTTTTTCGTTGATTAGTAAGTGATAAATGTGAGGGAAAAAATTGCAAGTCCACCTTTTCCTTTAATTTTTTTTACTTAAGTTACAATTATATGAATTTTTTTCAAATTGAGAGAGGATCCAAGGGAAAAATACAATGAACTATTTTTTTTTTTTGGAAAGATCAATCTTTTTTTTTCCTCATGCTTCGTTTGGTATACTGAATTAAGAAATGTAGAGGACAATCGAATATAATGTTTCATTCAATCTTACATTTGATATAAAAATTAACATAAAAATAATTGTATCTTATTAATTAATAAAATTACTTTATTTTTTTTAAAAATTGGATGTACCAAACGGGTGTGTTATAGACACGATATTTTGATATATTGGATATATTACGTTTTCTTTAGGTGGAGATGAACCTTGTTTGGCAACAAAGAAAGCTCAGAGATTTCTGCGGGACAAATAATGTCATTGTAACTGCTTTCTGTCCTTTGGGAGCAAAAGGGACCTTTTGGGGAACCAATGAAGTTATGGACAATGAAACATTGAAGGAAATAGTGTTGCTCAGGTTCCATTACTTACTTTAATGTGCAGTGCATTATGCATAATTATGTTTCGTTAAACATTAATTTGGTAATTTGACAGTTTTGTCTGAGGTGGGCATTTGAGCAAGGGGTGAGTTTTGTAGTTAAGAGCTTCAACAAAGAGAGAAAGAAGGAGAATCTGCAGATCTTTGATTGGGCATTGATCAATCAAATTCCACAGCACATATAATTGATTGGGCATTGATCAATCAATTCCACAGCACATATCAATGACTAATCAGATATTTATCTCACCTAATGAACCCTTTGATAAGTGCTAAAATATTCATATTTAATCCCTTTAATTTATATATATTAATTTCTTAGTTTGTGTTATTTCATGCTATTTTATTTCCTTTCTATGTTTTTCAAGATTTTTTGAGAAAATGGAGCATTATGGAATTATCTAGCTTAGAGAGCAAATCTGGAAGAGCTGGAAGCTGCCTAGCGTGATCGAGCGAACCTGCGCTCACACGCGCAAGAAAAAGGCTCGAGCACACCAATCTGTGATCGAGTGCACACATGCATCAGTGAATAGTAAAATGGTTGTTCTTATTTTGGAAATAAATACAGGGTTTTGTTTTACGAGTTTTAGGGTTTCCATATGTTCTTAAACTTTATAAATAGGCCTGTAAATACAAAAATAAGGGAGGAGACTCGAGGAGATATTTTGCAGAAGAATTGATTACTCTTTAAGGAAGCTCTTTCGGGTTTATTCTTTCCTCTCTATTTTACTTTATAAAGATGTTTAACATCAAACTCATGTGTAACTAAACTTTTAGTAGGGCTTGATTGAAGCCTTGATTATGTTTACTCAATAATTCAATATTGGCGCCTTTGTGATAGTTATATTATGATGCTTAACTTGATTAATTCCTTTTTTCTTGAATTCCTTATATGTGTTTGTCTGATCAACATATGCATGTAGTATGGATTAGTTAATTAAATCAATTTGGATGACCGAGTCATGGGTTTAATAATAATAAGAAAACATATCCACACCGGGTTCTTGGGTTAATCAACATGGGAAACCGGGAGTATATAACATGCCCTAGGTCTCGTGTGTTTGTCGATTTTCACAGATATTGTGCTCTCTTAAAGAACAACTTAGTATACACCATGCTAAATCCTTTAAGAAAGAAAAGAGTTAGTATACACCATGACTAACACGTTGCTTAGGGAAATCAATAGCTTAAGGAGTATACACCATGCCCTTTGGTTGATAACATTAGGTATTCATAACGTGATTAAAGCATTGGCATATTGTTTTATTATGGAAGCATGATTAGTGGTGGATATCAAGTCCCTACACTTTTATCATTATCAATTCAAACTCAATTATTATTTCTATTATTTTATATTACGAAATTAATTTTAAATCAAAATTTACCAATCTCCGTGGGAATGATCTCGCACTTGCACAATATACTACTATATTGACCTTGTGCACTTGCAAATAAAACGTTCAATTATTTGCTTATTAATTTAGGTAGATTTTTGCACAACAAGTTTTTGGCGCCGTTGCCAGATATTGCATTAAATTCTGCTTAGAATTATTTTTGGTAGTTTTATTATTATGTTCTATTTTATTTTTATCAAAAAACAAATCTAATTTATTTCTTCTTTTTGTTTTCTATTTTTCTATTTCAGTTATGCGGAAGAGAAGTTCCTAGAATTGCGATCGAGCGTCGGCTTAGGTGCGATCAAGCGCAGTTCTTGGAGTGATCGAGGGCAAGTCCAAAAGCTACTCGAATAGCAGTACTGAAACTACTACACTGAAGAGTTTTAGCTGGTTCATGCAAGGTTTTCGATCCAGGAATCCAACCATCTTCCCACTCAATACCTAGATTGAGCGGACCATTCGACAAAGGCATAGAGACAACATTGAGGAGGAAGAAGAGGAATTCGATGGAGAGGCATCAATGGTGGAACAGCTTGACAACCAATTGCCACCAGAGCGAAGACCCATGAAGCAATACTTCATCCCATAGAACCTCAACCAGCCCTCCTGCATTGCTTATCAACCGGAGGCAGAAGGCAATTACTACATATCCCCGCAGATACTCAATGTTTTGACTCACTTCAAGGGTACACCTACTAAGGATCCACACTTGTATCTTTGGGAAGTCTTTGATCTCTGTAAGTTCCAACACATCCGAGGCCTAGATCAAGAGGGAATCAAGTTAATTATTTTCCCTTTTTCATTAAAAGATAATGCTAAGTGTTGGTACAAGTCATAGCCTACAGTTTCTATCCATACTTTGGAAGAGCTATCCAGTAGGTTCCTAAAGAAGTTTTTCCCAGCACAAAAGACAAGACAAATGAGGAAGGAGATCAATCTTTCCAATAGAGAGATGGAGACCTTTTCTTTGAAGCATGGGAACACATCAATGAGCTGCTTCTCAAGTGCCCACACCATAATCTACCTCAAGATGAGCTATTACAAGCTTTTTACGAAGGTTTGAGTGATATGAATAAAGGTATTGTTTATTCAAGTTGTGGAGGTGTACTGATGGAGAAGAACAGTGAAGAAGCCATGGAGCTTTTTGAGACATTAAGTGAGCACACCCAACAATTCTCATCCAGAGGTAGACAAGGAGTTAAGAGCAAGGGTATGTATGAAGTGGCCTTAAATGGGGGATTTCCAAATCAGATGGTTGCTGTGGAAAGAAAGCTAGATCTGCTTGTAAACGCCATAACTGCTCAGAATATCCCATCTAATCCACAAGCCACACAACTCCAGGTATGTGCTATATGTTCTCATTTTGATCACACTACTGAAACTTTCCCTCTGTATTCATCTGCAGATCAATAGCAAGCAAACTATGTGGGACCGAACAACTATCCTCCCAAGAACAATCCATAGACAAATACCTAAAATCCAGGATGGTGTAACCACCCCAACTTTTCATGGAATAACAATCAGAATGCCCTGAACCTTCAAGAGCAGCAAAGGAACTCCCAACAAGCAGCCCAACCAGTTCAGGAGTAAAAATAAAAGTGACCTTAAGAGTATTGTAAGGCAATTGGTAGCACAACAACAACAACTGATGACTTCACAAGATTAGTTTATGGTAGAGGAATGATAATTTCAGACTTAGCAAAGACAAACAAATGCAAAGCATGAGCAAGCAATTCAAAGACTAGAAGTCTAAATGGGGCAATTGGCTAAGGAGCTAAGTGGAAGAAAGCAGGGTGAACTTCCAGCCCAAACACTACCTAATCCATGAGGACATTAGCAACTGAAGGCCGTTACAACTCTCAGAAATGATAAGATCATAGGAGCTGATAAGCCAGCACAAGCATCTCCAGATAAAGCATCCACATCCAAGGTAAGTGAAACAGAGAAAGTGAATGCACCACCCTTCCCTCAAAGGTTAGTAAAGCCAAAGAAAGAAAATAAATTGCTTGATATTTTTGAAACCTTGAGAAAAGTTGAGATTAACATTCCTTTATTAGATGCAATTCAATAAATTCCTGCATATACTAAATTTTTGAAAGATTGTTACACTAATAAAAGAAAGTTTCAGGAGCATGAAATAGTGGCTTTAACTGAAGAGTTAAGTGCGGTGTTGTTAAGGAAACTACCACCAAAGTTAAAAGATCCAGGAAGTTTTATCATTCTTTGCAGGATAGGTGACCAACTTTTTGAGCGTGCACTACTGGATCTAGGGGTGGGTGTCAATTTGCTGCCATACACTGTATTCGAGACACTGGGTTTGGGGGAGCTTCAACCAACTTCTATCACCTTGCAATTGGCAGACATAAGCATCAAAAGACCAAGAAGTATTCTTGAGGATGTCTTAGTAAAGGTAGGTGAATTTATTTTACCTGCTAATTTTCTTATATTAGATTTGGAAGAATCTCCTATGCCATAGCCTTTGCCCATCATCTTAGGAAAACCCTTTATGAGAACTACTGATACAAAAATTTATGTGAAAAGGGGGATTGTAAGTATGAAATTAAATGGTGAGAAGATAGAATTCAAAATATTTGATGCATTAAAATTACCCCAAGATGATATGGAATGTTTTAATGTATGTATGATGCAAGGTGTTATTATGCAAGCTTTTCAGGTCCATCACATTGATCCATTGGAGACCACCTCCACCCATTGTTTCACAAGATCAAATATTGAACCAGAATCTGAAAATGTTACTGATAACATCATTAAAGTTATGCACCTCCTTAAGGCCTCTCCAAAGCATCCAAATTTTCCAACAGTAATCGGACAGTCACGGTGAATGGACATAGAGTAAAGCCATACCTTGAAATCAAATTACTACCAAGAGATGAATATTTGGCACTCCAGTCTGTCCAATATGTAGCAGCATCAAGAGCACTTGAGCCACATGTGGTGGATTTTAAGTGCTCCCTTCCAAAAGAGTAGCATTGAAGCTACTGTAGAGAGCGGTTGAGTAGTCCAGACTTTGATAAACATATAGCTTAAGTGCCTCTATTGAGGTCAATGGTACTGAGCCCACTGAGTACGGGATAACGTGTACATCAATTCAAGTTTGGGGGTGTGCTATAAGCTATGCTAGTCCAGCTAGTTCTCCATTTTCCAGACCAGCTTTTTCCATGTCATTCACACATTGGGGGCAATGTGTAATTTAAGTTTGGAAGTATTGGAGACATATTTACCCACACTTTGTCCTGGTTTTTTTCTTTTTATTTATTATTGTTTAAAAGAGAAGATAAATGCATGCTCATGTTGTTTTAAAATTTTGGTTGATCTAAACAAATATTATGATGTGATTTCATTGGTGAGCTTAAAATCTTGAACACATGATCTGATTATAGAGTTTTAAACTTTAGTCACTTACTTTAGGCATTTGAGAATTCACATGTTTGATCTACTTTGACATAAGCACATTAGCACATAACTGTGTGAGGTATAACATGCGAATTTAATGTGTATGTTTCTATGGCTTAGCTGAAACCGAATGACTTGTTGGATGGACACTTTGACATAGAAATGTAAAAAGAAAAATATATTTTTTGCCCAAAAAGAGAAAAATGCTCATAATGATCATTGATAAATTTTTCACTGAGTAACTGGACCTCTTGCCTCAGTAAGCAGTGAGTGTTCACATCAAAATGTGGGAATTTTACTCATAATTATCATTGATAAAATTTTCACCGAGTAACTGGACCTCTTACCTCAATAAGCAGTAAGTGTTCACGTCAAAAGGTGAAAATTTTACTTTGTTGCATTAAGGCCAGTTTAGTTTTGTAGCCTTTTTTACTCTAGTTAGTAAGTCTTTAGGTGTGTCTTCATACCTAATGCCCTAAAACCATCTGGTTTAGGAGTCATTTACTCAACACTCGCTACATGGGTCAATTAGAAAGCTTAAGGGAACTAAACAAGGCAGAGCCTCATAATAAAAGAAATAAGGAAATAAAACTATGCCATTGTTGTTCATTCTGATGGGAAATTTAGTGAATCTTGAGACATAGAGACATTACACATTGGAGTTATTTGGAAGCTTCATTTTTATGTTCTAGTTCACTTTACAATGATTCAGACTAGTGATGCCTTAGCCTGCCTCTTGTAAGTAATTAGATTTTAAAATCCTATTCATTGCGAAGATGGATTTATATTTTAAGCTTGCTCATGAATGAATATCATGGTTTTGTGTGATACTTAAATTTTTTAATACCATAAATGATGGATTTATCTTTGTGTTCTTTATTTTCCATTTAGTTTTTAGTTTCGTTTTGCTAAGGGACTAGCAATATGTAACCTTGGGGGTGTGATAAGTGCTTAAATACTCATATTTAAGCCCCTTAATTTACATTTGTTAAGTTCCTAGTTTGTGTTATTCCATACTATTTTATTTCTTTTCTGTGTTTTCTATGTTTTTCTAGGTTTTTGGAGAAAATGGAGCATTATGGAATTATCTGGCTTAGAGAACAATCTGGAAGAGCTGGAAGCTGCCTAGTGCGATCAAGCACAGAGACTTGCGATCGAGTGCAACAGCACTCAAGTGCCCAAGCCAATGATCGAGCACACCTATGCTCGTGCGTGTAAGAAGAAGGCTCGAGTGCACCTGCGCTCGAGCATACCAGTCTGTGATCGAGTGCACACGTGCATCCATGAATAGTAAGACAGTTGTTCCAATTTTGGGAATAAACAAATTCCACAGCACATATCATTGATTGGGCATTGATCAATCAATTCCACAGCACATATCAATGACTAATCAGATATTTATCTCACCTAATGAACCATTTGATAAGTGCTAAAATATTCATATTTAATCCCTTTAATTTATATATGTTAATTTCTTAGTTTGTGTTATTTCATGCTATTTTATTTCCTTTCTGTGTTTTCTATGTTTTTCAAGGTTTTTTGAGAAAATGGAGCATTATGGAATTATCTAGCTTAGAGAGCAAATCTAGAAGAGCTGGAAGCTGCTTAGCGTGATCGAGCGAACCTGCGCTCACACGCGCAAGAAAAAGGCTCGAGCACACCAATCTGTGATCGAGCGCACACATGCATCAGTGAATAGTAAAAAGGTTGTTCTTATTTTGGAAATAAATACAGAGTTTTGTTTTACGAGTTTTAGGGTTTTCAGATGTTCTTAAACTCTATAAATAGGCTTGTAAACACAAAAATAAGGGAGGAGAGTCGATGAGAGATTTTACAAAAGAATTGACGACTCTTCAAGGAAACTCTTCCAGGTTTATTCTTTCCTCTCTATTTTACTTTATGAAGATGTTTAACATCAAACTCATGTGTAACTAAACTTTTAGTAAGGCTTGATTGAAGCCCTGATTATGTTTACTCAATAATTCAATATTGGCGTCTTTGCAATAGTTATATTATGATGCTTAACTTGATTAATTCCTGTTTTCTTGAATTCCTCATATGTGTTTGCCTGATCAACATATGCATGTGGTATAGATTAGTTAATTAAATCAATTTGGATGATCAAGTCCTGGGTTTAATAATAGTAACAAAAGAAATCCACGCCGGGTTCTTGGGTTAATCAACATGAAAAACCAGGAGTATATAACATGCCCTAGGTCTCGTGTGTTTGTCGATTTTCACAGATATTATGTCTCTTAAAGAATAACTTAGTATACACCATGCTAAATCCTTTAAGAAAGAAAAGAGTTAGAGTATATACCATGCCTAACTCGTTGCCTAGGGAAATCAATAGCTTAAGGAGTATACACCATGCCCTTAGGTTGACAACATTAGGTATTCATAACGTGATTAAAGCATTGGCATATTGTTTTATTATGGAAGCATGATTAATGGTGGATATCAAGTCCCTACGCTTTTATCATTATCAATTCAAACTCAATTATTATTTCTATCATTTTATATTACGAAATTAATTTTAAATCAAAATTTACCAATCTCTATGGGAATGAACTCGCACTTGCACACTATACTACTATATTGACCTTGTGCACTTGTAAGTAAAACGTTCAATTATTTGTTTATTAATTTAGGTAGATTTTTGCACCACACCCTTCAAGTCCCTCGATGAACTATGGGATGGAGAGTGTAAATGTATATACTCCTAAGGTAAATAATATTTGAAATTCCTAATATTATTTACATTAGGAGTACATACATTTTGCATTAAAGAGATTGAAATAGAAATTTAGGGTTTGTATATTCTGACTGCTTGATATTGCAGTATTAGAAACTCATATTTGTAGGGTTATTACAGAAGAGTGTCCTAATAAGACTAGGGTATATCAGAGTGCTCTAATAGCACTAAGGTTTCCTATTTACAATAGACTAAAAATTCCTAATATTATTTACATTAGGAGTATCTACATTTACACGCCCCCTTCAGTAGGAATATACCGGATCTGGACATCTCCTTGAGCTACTTTTTCACGAACAAAGTGAAAATCTATCTCAATATGCTTGGTACGAGCATGGAACACTGGATTAGCAGCAAGATAAGTGGCACCAATGTTATCATAATACACTCGAACTAGACGAGTTAAGAGCACATGTAAGTCATATAGAAGCTGGTGAATCCAATAGGTCTCAGCTATAGCATAGGCAAGGGATCGGTAATCAGATTCAGTTCGGGAATGAGACACAGTGGATTGTTTCTTTTCATTCTAAGAAATAATAGTTAGTCCAAGGAAGACAGTATAACCTGTGGTGAAGCGACGACTGTCATGGTAGCCAGCCCAATCAGCATCTGTGTAGCATAAAAGAAAAAAATCCGTTGCAGAAGTGAGAAGTAACCCATGATTAGTAGTACCACATAAATAGCGAAAAATGAATTTAACAAGCTGAAAATGAGCCATGCGGAGAGCATGCAAATACTGACTAGCTAGATTAACAATATATGCAATATCGGGTCGGGTTATGGTTAAGTACTGAACACCTCCAACCATACTCCTAAATTTCAAAGGATCTGCTAGTAGGTCACCCTCGTGTAGTGAAGGTGTGGTCTAGGAAGGTAGAGGAGTTTTAACTGGTTTGGCTAAAGACATAGAAAATTTAAGTAGAAGGTCGTTGGTGTATTTAGTTTGAGAGAGAAACAAACCAGTGGGATGACGAACAGCTTCAATGCTAAGGAAATAATGAAGATCACCAAGATCTTTCATAGCAAAATGATTAGATAAAGTATGAATATAACAAAAAAAAGACTAAAATTATTAACGATGAGAATAATGTCATCAACATACAGTAGTAAGATAAGAAAACCATAGGATGACGCAAGAACAAACATTGAAGTGTCTACCCGACTACAAGAAAAACCAAGAGTAAGAAGGAAAGAACTAAAGCGGTGAAACCAAGCTCGAGGAGCCTGTTTCAGACCATAAATAGCTTTGCATAATTTATAGACATGAGTGGGATGAAGGGTATCAACAAAACCAGGAGGTTGTTTAGTGTACACCACTTCAATAAGATAACCATGAAGAAATGCCTTCTTAACATCAAGTTGTAGAATCACCCACGAATAAGAACTTGCCAAGGATAAACAATGCATATAGTAGTATGTTTAACAACAGGACTAAAAGTTTCGTTATAGTCAATACCTGGTTGTTGATGGAATCCCTAAGCGACAAACCTCGCTTTGTAGCACTCCACAAACCCATCAGCCCAATATTTAATTCTAAAAATCCACTTACACCCAAATAAATTTTTCGTTGGATCATATGGAACTAGATCCCAAGTGTGGTTAGTTACGAGTGCATTAAATTCATCAGACATAACTAACTGCCACTCAAGAACTTTATGTGCTTGAGAAAAATAAGTTTTTTCAGTTTTCTGGGTAGTAGTGGAAAAAGAGAGTAGTTGTTTGGGTTTGCGAATTCCAATTTTAAAATGAGTGATCATGGGGTGACAATGGGAAGGGTGGGATGGTGGTGGAAAAATAGAGGTAGAAGGAGCGGTTGGTTCAGGAGAAGGAATGACAATGGGAGTGGAAGAAGCTGAAGTTGGGGCTGAGGAGACAGATAAAGGAGATGGTAATATGAGAGACATTGGTGGGGTGGGTTGAGTGGAGGGAGAGGAAATTAGGGGTCCAGGGGTAGAGATCGAAGGTAGAGGCAACGAGGCAATGGGAGCCGGTGGTGGAGAATGAAGATTAGGAACAAAGAGACTAAGAACAGGAGTTACTGGAGACATAGGAGGGGAGGGAGAAGATTGATGCAGGGGTTCGGTCGTATTAAGAACAAATAGAGGAATGGATGAGTGGTTAGGTGTAAGGGAGGGGACAGGTGCAGTGAGAGTAGGATAGGGAAAACATAGTTCATGGAATACAACATGACGACTGGTATAGACACAACCAGTGGTGGGATCTAGACACCTGTATCCTTTGTAATTTTTAGTAAAACCTAATAAGACACATTGTTTAGATCGAGGTGTAAGCTTGTGGGGTGCACTGGCAGTGAGGTTAGGATGGCAGACACACCCGAATACACAAAAAGATGAGTAATCAGAAATTTTAGACAACGATTTTGTATAAGAAGCTTGATTTTGCAAACAGGAGTAGGGAGACGATTGATGATGTAAAGTGTAGTGTATGTAACTTCGACCCAAAATGACTAAGGAAGAGATGAGTGAATTAAGAGGATGCATGTCATTTCACTAATGTGTCTATGCTTACGTTCAGCAACACCATTTTGTTGAGGAGTGTCCGGGTGAGACATGCAAAAAGTAATACCATGTTGAACAAAAAATTGTTTGAAAGGTGTTTGATCAAATTCTTTACCACCATCACTTTGAAAAGTTTTTTTTTTTTTTTAGAAAATTGATTTTCAACACGAGCTTTAAAGGTACAAAAGTGTTGAAAGACTTCAGATTTTTTACACATGGGAAAAATCCAAGAATAACGAGAAAAATCATCCACAAAAATAACATAATGTCGGTAAACCAAATTTGATAAAATAGGAGATTGCCAAACATTAGAATGTATTAAAGCCAAAGGCTGGTCAGTACAATACTGAACAGAATCAAAAGGTAAATGTTTAGACTTGACTAACTGACACTCCGAACAAAAACCAAAATATTTAGAAGACAATGAAATATTCTTGCGAATTTGTAAAAGAGAAAATACACAAGGACCTAAATGACCAAGTCGACAATGCTAAACATCACCAGAGACTTGACAAGAGACTAGTGCCAGAGAAGAGAGAGTGACTGAGCCAGGTGGAAGAGAGTAGAGGTCACCATTACTAAAGGAGTTGAGAAGAGTTCTCTCCGTACTCTTGTCCTCAATAACAACATCAGATGCATCAAAGTTAGCAGAACAGTTGTTATCAGAACATAAACGTTTAACAAAAAGTAAATTGTGAGATAATTGTGGGATATATAGGACATTTTAAAGGTAAAATGGCTTGGTGGAGGTGCGTAAGAAAGTAGAACCAACATTATTAATATCAAGCAATTGTCCATTACCAACCAAAATTTTGGTTTTTCCAAAATAAGATTTACGTATACCTGACTGAGGAGTCATATAAACGGAGGCAGCCGTATTAGGGTACCACTAGGTGGTGTTAGACTCACCAAGTGACATGGTAGCAAAATATTTTGGCAAGTCATGAGAGACAACAGCATGATTGAACCGATGATAATAAATTAAGAGCATTAGCTATGACTTTGAGGTCCCAAAGATATTGTTCCATAGATTTTTTAGCTTTAGTATGCTGATGAAGCTTCAGGCGAAGGTCAAACTCATTTACACCAGACTGATCAAGGTAACACTGTTCCAAGGCCAGTTAGACATCTTAAGAAGTATGAAGAGCATGAACATCTTGGAGTATGTCTGAAGTAAGGGTTTCATTAATCCAAGAGCGAAGGCATTGGTCTGTACGGAGCCAGGGTGAGAAAGCAGGGTTAAGGGTTGTGGTGCCATCACTAGAACAATAATATTGGGTGGGAATGGTGAAAGTACCATCAACATACCCGATCAAGTCGTAACTTATAAAGACTAGGAGAAATTGAGAGCACCAAAAATATAATTAGAATTATCGAGTTTAATATTAACCAGGTGGGTGATACTAGGAGTGTTGTGCGATTATCTACCTAAATATATAAGAAAATAATCAAACTTGTTTTACTTGCAAGTGCACAAGGTTAATAGTAGCATAGTGTTCAAGTGCGAGGTCATTTCCACAGGGATTGGTGAATTTCGTTTTAGAATTAGTTTCGTAATAATAAAATAAAAATAAGAGAAATAAATATTGAGTTTGAAATAATAAAGATAAAGGCGTAGGGACTTGACATCTACCACTAATCATGCTACCACAACAAAACAGTATGCCAATGCTTTACTCATGTCATGAATACCTAATGTTTGTCAACCTAGGGGCATGGTATCTATTCCTTAAGCTATTGATCTCCCTAAGCAATGACTTAGGCATGGTATCTACTCTAACTCTTTTCTCTCTCAAGGGATTCAGTATGGTGTATGCTGAGTTGTTCCTTAAGAGAGCATAGGATCTGTGAAAATCGACAATCACACGGGATCTAGGGCATGGTATCTACTCCCAGATTCTCATGTTGATTAACCCAAGAATCTGGTGTGGATATCTTTTGTTACTAATGTTAAATCCAGGACTCGGTCATCCAAATTGATTCAACTAACTAATCCATACCACATGCATACGTTGATCAGACACACACATAGGAGGAATTTAAATAAAAACAGGTATTAATCAAGTTAAGCAAAACAACGTAAATATCGCAAAGGCACCAATACTGAATTTATTTGGTAAACATAATCAGGGCTTCAACCAAGCCCTTACTAAAAGTTTAAGTACACATAATAAAAATAAAGGAAAGAATAAACCCGAGAGAAGAGTTGTCAATTCTCCTCCACAGTTTCCTTCTCCAATCTCCCCGAACAAAAACTCAACTAAAAGGAAGATACTGTTTCTGTGTTTTACAAGTCTATTTATAAGGTTCTAAAGACACTTGGAAACCCTAATTTCCAAAACAGGACCCAAACCATTATTTCCGAAACAGGTTCTGCAGTTTTTATTGTTCACTGTCATACGTGTGCACTCGATCACAGTTTTTTTGCGCTCAAGCGCAGCCTTCTTCTTGTGTGTGAGCGTAGATTGCGTTTGATCGCACTAAGCAACTGACAGATTTTCTAGATTTGCTCTTTGAGCTCCAAAATGCTTCCTTTACTCCAAGAACCTATAAAACCCCATAAAACACATAAAGGAAGTAAAATAGCATAAAATACGCACACCAAGGGCTTAACAAATGTAAATTAAAGGGCTTAAATATGAATATTTAAGCACTTATCACACCCCTCAAACTTACATATTGCTAGTCCCTTAGCAATACGAAACTTAAAACTAAATGAAAAACAACAAAGATAAATTCAGCATTCATGTTTTATTTAAAAACTTGGGTTGCACAGAAAACCACGATGATAGTTCGTGAGTAAGCTTATAATAAAAACACATTTTTGCAATGAATAAGGATTTTAAAAGTTCATGTTACTTACACAATGTTAGTTTAAGGCATCACAAGTTGACTTAGTGTGTATGGTGGATTAGCACATAAAAGATGGAACTTCCAAATATTTCTAATGTATAGTGTTTCGGTGTCCAAACCTTCATCGAATTCTTTGTTAGATGAAACAAAAATGGCATAGTTTTTACTTCTTTTCTTTTTCTTTTATCATGAGATCTTTGCCATGTTGAGTTCCATTAAGCTTTCTAATTGACTCTTGTAGTGAGTGTTTAGCCAATGACTCCCAAACCAGATAGTTCTAGGGCATTAGGTGTAAAGACACCCCTAAGGACTTATTAACTTGAGTCAAAAAGGCTACGAAACTAACAGATCTTAATGCTTCCAAGCAAAAATCCCCACCTTTTAACGTGAACACTCACTGCTTACTGAGGTAAGAGGTCCAATTACTCAGTGAAAATTTTTATGATCATTAAATGCTTAATCCCCACTTTTTGACGTGAACACTCAATGCTTACTGAGGCAAGAGGTCCAGTTACTCAACAAAAATTTTATTTAATGATCATTATGAGCATTTTATTTTCTTTTTTTGCATGATGGACATTTTTCTCTTTATTTATCTATGCCAAAGTGTTTCTCTAACAAGTTATTTGATTACGGTTAAGTCATGGAAACATATATATTAGAATTATATATCATACCCCACACAAATGCGTGCTAATGTGCTCGTGTCAGATCTGGATCAAACTCGTGAATTCTTAAGTGCCTTGAGGTAGGTAACTAACTTTTAAAATTCTTATCACTAGACTGTGTGTTCTAGATTTTAAGATTACTAATGAATTTTTATTATAATATTTGTTGTAAACAACCAAGAAAAATTTTTTTTCATTAAATATGAATGTGCATTTATCTAAAAAAAACTGGGACAAAGTGTGTGAATGTGTCTCCCATACCCCTAAACTTAAATTACACATTGTCCCCAATGTGTGAATAACATAGAAAGATCTGACCTGGGAGATAGAGAATTAGCTGGGTCGGTATGGCTCATAGCATACCCCTAAACTTGAACGGATGCACACATTGTCCTTATAAAAGAAAAACTAACGTAATACGGGAAAACAAGAAGTACTAAAAATAAATAAATAATAATAAATACGTAAAACAATAAAAATAAAATGATAAGTTGTGGGGTGCCTCCCATGAGCGCTAAGTTTAACGTCTTCAGCCAGACCAAGCCTTATTTTTCCCCAAAACTAAGATTGGCAGCAACTAGCACAGGTAGTGTCTTATTCTCTGCCATATAAGCATAAGTCAAATGCTTCAGCAATTGCTTCAACTCCAAATTTGGTGTCTGGACAATAGAAGGAAAAAAAATAGTATTAGTAGGCACATGAGGTTCAAATGGATCGGTGTACTTACTTGGATGCTTTAGAGAAGCCTCTAGAAGGTGCACAGTTTCAATGATGTCATTAGTAACATCCTCAGATTTTGGCTCAACATCTAATCCTTTGAAACAATGGGTGAGGGTGGTCTCTAATAGATTAATGTGATGGACATGAAAAACTTGCTCAACAATACCTTGTTGTCGTTCACTCAGCTCTTTAGCCAATTTCTCCACTTGTACTTCTAATCTTTGAATGGCTTATTCATGTCTTGCAGTGGTTTGTCTTATCTCAGTCCGAAATTGCCTTTTCTCTGCCATAAACTGATCTTGTGAGGTCATCAATTGTTGTTGCTGAGTTACCAACTACATCACAAGACTCTCTAGGTCGCTTTTATTTGATTCGGGAACTGAGTGGGCTACTTGTTGGGAGTTCCTTTGTTGCCCTTGAAAGTTCAAGGCATTTTGATCACTGCTTCATGAGAAGTTGGGGTGAGTCTGCCATCCAGGATTATAGGTATTTGCATATATATTGTAGTTGTTCGGTCCCATATTATTTGTGTGCTCTTGATCTGCAGATGAATACAAAGGGAAAATGTCAGTAGTGTGATCAAAACGAGAACATATAGCACATACCTGGACTTGTTTGGCTCGTGGACTAGGTGAGATGTTTTGAGCAGTCATGGCTTTTATAAGCATATCTAGCTTCCTCTCCATAGCAACTAGATAAGCATAACTAGCTTCCGTCATTAGTACTTCTCCTTCGAATGAATTAGTTGAAAAACTTCAGTGTAGCAGTTTCAGTACTGCTTCTCGAGTACTCTCTGGAGCTTTTGCGCTCGAGCGCACCAAGAACAGCGCTCGATTGCATTGGGATTGCACTCGATCGCACCAAGGAGTGCGCTCGATCGCAATGAGGACAGAAACTCCTCCTCTGCACACCTAAACAAAAACAGAAAACGAAAAGAAGGAATAAATCTGATTTTTGATAAAAATAAAAATAAAACATAACAAAATAAAATAAAAAAGAATAAAACAAAATATAAAAAAAAAAAAAAAACTAATTCCAAAAAGAAATGTAGTACAATCCCCGGCAACGGCGCCAAAAACTTGTTGTGCGATTATCTACCTAAATAAATAAGCAAATAATCGAACTTGTTTTACTTGTTAGTGCACAAGATCAATAGTAGCATAGTGTGCAAGTGCGAGATCATTTCCACAGGGATTGGTGAATTTCGTTTTAGAATTAGTTTCGCAATAATAAAATAAAAATAAGAGAAATAAATATTGAATTTGAAATAATAAATATAAAGGTGTAAGGACTTCACATCCACCATTAATCATTCTACCACAACAAAATAGTATGCTAATGCTTTACTCATGTCATTAATACCTAATGTTTGTCAACATAAGGGCATAGTACCTACTCCTTAAGCTATTGATCTCCCTAAGCAACGAATTAGGTATGGTATCTACTCTAACTATTTTCTCTCTCAAAGGATTCAGCATGGTGTATACTGAGTTGTTCCTTAAGAGAGCATAGGATCTGTGAAAATCGACAACCACATGGGACTTAGGGCATGGTATCTACTCCCGGTTTCCTACGTTGATTAACCCAAGAATCCGACGTGGATATCTTTTGTTACTAATATTAAACCCTTGACTCAGTCTTCCAAATTGATTCAACTAACTAATCCATACCACATGCATACGTTGATCAAACACACACATATGAGGAATTTAAACAAAAAAATGTATTAATCAAGTTAAACAACACAACGTAAATATCGTAAAGGCACCAATACTAAATTTATTTAGTAAACATAATCAAGGCTTCAACCAAGCCCTTACTAAAAGTTTAAGTACACATAATAAAGATAAAGGAAAGAAGAAACCCGAAAGAAGAGTCGTCAATTCTCCTCCACCGTTTGCTTCTCCGATCTCTCCGAACAAAAACTCAACTAAAATGAAGATACTGTTTCTGTGTTTTACAAGTCTATTTATAAGGTTCTAAGGACACTTGGAAACCCTAATTTCCAAAACAGGACCCGAACCATTATTTTCAAAACAAGTTCTGCCATTTTCACTGTTCACTGTCGTACATGTGCGCTCGATCACAGCTCCTTTGCGCTCGAGTGCAACCTTCTTTTTGTGTGCGAGGATAGATTGCGCTCGATCCTGGCTTGGGCGCTAGTGCGCTCAATCGCAGATCCTCTGCGCTCGATCGCACTAAGCAGCTAACAGATTTTCCAAATTTGCTCTTTGAGCTCCAAAATGCTTCTTTTTCTCCAAGAATCTATAAAAACCCATAAAACACAGAAAGGAAGTAAAATAGCATAAAATACGCACACTAATGGCTTAACAAATGTAAATTAAAGGGTTTAAATATGAATATTTAAGCACTTATCAAGTAGCGGAGAACAAAGGGAGATTAGGGAAAGGTGGATGAGTTAGGGAATTAATGAAGGGTGGTACAGACACTGATGGAGGAATTAATTGTGTATTGGGCATTGTGTTGGTCGATTGGGTGGAAAAAATAAGAAATTGTGGTATTTAGTAGTGTGGCGCTGTAGGGAATGAGGTGTGTAGGACCAGGTGCTTTAGGAAATTGATGGATCTGTGGAGAATAAGTGACGGGTGAAAGGAAAAGTGAAGAACTAAGTGCTAGAGGAAAAGTGACCGGGTGAGAAAGAAAGTGTTGATGAGAGGTGATGGGTGTGGGACCAAGTGTTATATGGAGAGTATGATAGTTGGCAGATGAGATGGAAAGTGAGGAACCAAGTGAAGGATCGGTTGTAGATGTAGGCATGATTATGACAGGACCAGTTGATGGAACAGAGGGGACTAAGGAGTCATGTGCAGCACTAGGTACATGGGTGATATCAGCCATGATGCTATTGGGGACCATAGCAGGGTAGGGGATTTCGGTGAAGGGAGAGGTAATTGGAGCAACGTTTTCCATGATTTTGGATTTAGAGGAAGAGAAACAAGTGTTTAGGGTTTTTAGATCTTACTACTCTGATGCCATAAAATGATTGAAATAGAAATTTAGGATTTGTATATTTTGACTGCTTGATATTACAATATTAGAAACTCATATTTATAGGGTACTTACAGAAGAGTGTCCTAATAAGACTAGGGTATATCAAAATGTTCTAATATGACTATGGTTTCCTTTTTACAATAGATTAGAAATTCCTAATATTATTTACATTAGGAGTATATACATTTACAGAGAGATTTAACTTTCTTACCATATGGGGTATTCAAATTGGAATTGCTATGAATTTCAGAATAGCTGAATGCTTACTCATAGTTTGTCTAATAAGTTCAAAGGACAAAATAATGGGTTTTCACATTTCTTTTAAGACAATTTTATGAATTAGGCATCTTGGTGATTGTGTGGATTAATACATTCAAAAATCAAAATTGTTTTGGTTCATGATTAAAACATTGATCTCTTATATCTAGCTTGATGGTAGGAGTGGCAATAGGTCGTGCCATGCCAGTCCACGGCTCACACAAGGCGGCCCTCCGTGCCATCGTGTCGTGCCTCCCTCTCTTTCATATCATGTCGTGCTGATTTTTTAAGAATGTAGATCCGCCACGGCCCAAGGCCCGCATGGTTATTAGGTCGAGTTGGGCTGACCCATAGGCTTCATAGGTATATATTGTTTTTTTGTCATTTTTTGTTGAAAGTAGTAAAAAGAAAACTTATAGATATTGAATTGTATATAACACAATTCTTTTATTGATGAAGTTAAATGTTACAAATAACTTAGAAATTGCACAAAAACAACAATATAAATAAATAACTTAAAATTAAAAGTTTCAAATTCCAAACAAAAAAACTTACAAAAACAACAACATATAAAATAAACAAAGAAAATGAAATAACCTACAAATTAGTGAAATATAAAAAAACAATTTAGAAATTTTAAAGATTAGAAAGACAAAAAATATTATTATTATTATTATTATTATTGTCTTTCACAGTTTATACTCTTATGGGTTAGGAATTACAATTTTTTCTTCATTCTTGATCACTTCAATCGTCACTCAATCTGTTATATTGATAAATCTTTGATATGTTGCTTGTGCGGTCTTTTGTATCTAGTCAATCTTTTGTGCATACTAACATTTGCAACGTTTCTGGTAATAGTCTTGATTTCAGTTCATTCAAAATTCTAGAAAATGCACTAAAAGCTTATTTCAATGCTACGGTAGACACTTGAACAGTTAGTAGATTAAATGTCATTATGCTAAAAATAGAGTAATAATGTTCATTTTTCTTCCACCATTTTAAAATACCAAATTTATTACCATTTAATTCTTCTTGATTTATTATTCTAGTGGCATCAAATTACATATAATTTTGAATTTCATTAGATGTTATTTGCTGTTTCGGATCGTGACTCATGTCGTATTGTGTTGGGTCTCGTGTTATGAGCCGCAAAAACTAAGCCCAACATGATCTATCCATTCAGAGTGTGCTAGATACAACACATCACATGGGATGGATGTTATATTAATATCATGGATTAAGTGATGATATTGAAATATTTATCTCTCAATTACCGAGAAAAGAAAAAGTCATTACACTTTGTAAATTGTATTCTTACATTGTACAATGGAGTAGCTTTTATATAGCTTTAAACTTTTCAAAAGAAGCTTGACAAGACTTTCTTCTCTTCAAATGGAAAAGTCATAACCAACTTTTAATACAAAGGAAGAAATATATCCCACTTCAACTAGGTGCTTTCTTTCTGGGCTTTTGGCATATGCATCTTTGGTTTTCAATACAATGCAGGAAAAAAAAAAATCAAAGTAAACCAAGAAAATAAGGAAATTCGTTTTACCAAAATAGAGTTACTTCTTTGGGTTACAAGACAAGAAGATCAACACAAACCATAATGCCAAAAAAGACACAAAAATCTTTGACCCCGTTTCTTAAGGGATCATATGAAAAGGTAAATTAAAGTCAAACTTCAAATCAACATGTTGCACTCCTGACCCTCAGATCAAACTGTGATGTTCCACTCAGAAATTGCTCAGTTTACCATACATCAGGCATATGAAAAGACGTCAATTGATTTCCTTGTCTCCAAAATAATACTACTCGTCAGGCAGAGATTCTTGACTTTCTGCTACGTGTAAGCTCGTAAATGGCTTACATTATTGTCATTCGTTTTCCAAGAAGAAATCACAGCCGTTTATTTATCGACAAACATACCAACTGGTTTTTGGTGGTGTGTCCAATCCATTCCTGAATCCTGATCTCCATGTTTCGCAAAGATGTAACCTAGATACTAAAAAAAAAAAAAAAAAAAAAACCAATTCAGAGCTCGCAGTGCATTGGTATGTGCAAGTAAAAATATTTATATTAATTTAAAGTTTGATCGATAATTTTTAAAATTTTTATAAATAATATTTATTTCAAAAAGGGTAATTTTTTCAAATAAATGTATGTATGGATATAAAAATATGTATTTATAGTTGAAAAATAAACATGATTGAAAAATATTTTTTTTATTTGAATTGATTCTTTTTAACGAGCACAAATTACGTTAATTTCATTTACTCTATTACTTTTTATATATATTTTTTTTAAATTAAGTTAATTTTTGAATTTTAGATCATGACAAATTGTGTGGAGCTATTGTAATGATAATGTTGTTGAATTTAATATAGTTTAAATTTAATTTTTTTTTAAATTTCAAATCATTTTTGCAATTT
Organism: Bretschneidera sinensis; assembly: GCA_023935145.1. Lineage (NCBI taxonomy): Eukaryota > Viridiplantae > Streptophyta > Magnoliopsida > Brassicales > Akaniaceae > Bretschneidera > Bretschneidera sinensis. The sequence goes on from CM043705.1 coordinate 64,251,279, forward strand.
TTTTGGGAGAATTAATTTAATTTAATGATAATAAAAATGATATATACTTAATTAAATTAAATATGACAATAATTGTGAAAGTCAACGACTGCAAAGGCAACCGCAATATTGAGAGCACGAGTACCCTAATGGCTACAGCTAAAAAGATAGCTACCGAAAAATAAGGCTTAATTCCACTTTTATGAAGCTAGGAATTAGTAGTGTGGAAAAAGAAGGGTTATGATTGCTACACAGTATACACGTGGCACATGATTGGTCGTGGATTATATTATTGTGGGCAATATCCTGACAATGAATCTATATGAAAGCAACGTGTCTTGAGAATCATGTATCTAAACCCGACATTTGCTTCAAAGCTGTTTGGTTTGATTTATTGATCTCCACTCTCATGTTATGCAAAAGGATGCATCTGTCTGCCTCTCTAGTTTGCTACTAATTTGATAATCCTACTACTATGAATTATCATAATAATTGCTTGTCATATATTTAGACTTTTTTTCATGTCAAAAAATTATTGGAAATTTTAAACCTAAGTATATACAAAATTATCAAAATTAAATCCAAATAATCAGTTCATTCGATTGAATCATAAATCAAATATCAATTTGATTTTTTAATGGATCAATCCTACCAATGAACTCATAAAATCCGATAGATCCCATTGCAAACATAAGTGAACAAATGACTCGTTATCTCGATTGATTCCATGTCAATCCAGTTTTAAAAATTAAGTCTATATATCTTTATCTCACGATACTTCACTAGGACTCAACTCTTTCTTATAGAGTATTTTTTTTTACCAACTTTAAGACTTATTAAAGGTTCAGCTTGCTTTGCATAGTTTGAAAAACAATGTAATAAAAAATTGTCGTGCATTATATGAGTGTACTAAATTCATAAAAATAATAGTTGTTGATAATTCATGAAATTCTTATAAATATGATTGGCTTAGTTTATTTTTTATTCGAAATTTGATTTTTGGTTTTATATGACGATATATAAGTCGTAACTTGACAATTAAATAGTTGACACTCACTATTTATGTTTAATTTCGTCTAGGCAATGTAAGAGGAGAAATTTTTGTTTAAACCAGATCTAGCCCAAGACCAATATTTGAATAAAAGAAGACTAATATAAAAATTACTAATAAATTTTTATATAATTACTAGTAAAGCTTCTTCTTGTCCAAGATTGAAAATCTTGATTCTAATCTTGACTCAAGACAAGACCCTTAAATAAAATTAAAATATATTATTTTATCTTCCTATATTATTTAATAGTAAGATAAGTTTTTTTACTATATAATTTTTGTGATGTTGTATCCAACAACAATTTCTCACTTGTAAAAAGTGTGAGCTCTGACCATGGATACACAAGTGTCAGAAGAGGAATGATGGGTCATGGGACATATATGTAGTTGTTATCAGGGTTAGGGTTTTTATTAGGAGAATGAATAAATATTTTGGGTAATTTATTTTCATTAAGTTCTCCAAATGGGTAGGTTTTTGACAGAAGGAGAGAAAAAAAGGTGAACAGGCTTTTTATTGGCGGAGGTTTCAGCTGTGTGAAATAATACTCCTGTTAAAAGAGGAATAGAGAGGGAGAGAGGGGCATAGAGTGCATTATAGTTTAGGGGACAATTTGGTCAGGACAGGCCTGAGACAACTCTGAGTTTATCAGTTCTGCTTACATATAAATCTTGGCTGCCAAGAAAGCTTTCATTGTTCTTTAAATCTCTCTCTCTCTCTCTCTCTCTCACTCAAATAAGGAGTATAATTTTTAGCATAAATGTATTTTTAAAGTTTAAACCTTTACTTAAGACCCCATTTTTTTTTTTTTTCAATTTGGTAATCCAATGTTTTAATTGTACATCTATTTATCTAGCTATACTATGAAGTTAAAAGTCTTCTTTTTTTTTTTTTTTTCACCATTCAAAATGTTTAACAAGTTTTATGTTTAAATATATAACTCGATATTTAAACATAATTAAATGTGTTACTCAACTCACTCCAACTTAATTATATTTTTCTCCCAAAAAATTTTCTGTCTCAATATCAAAACACTCTTAACTCCCCCCAAGTACTTTTTTTTTTTTTATCTCTTTCATCTTCTTCTCACTTTGATTTTCTATTCCTCTTTATCTCTTCCAACATTTAACTTTTTTTTTATCTAACGTTTTAATTTTGAAGATTTAAACCTTGAACTTGCACAATTGTTGCAATCTAGGGATTTTGTTAAATCATATTAATGAGGTTAACAAAATTTCTTTAAAATGATTAAAAAAGGTATAAAAAATAACGAAAAAAATAACTTCATTTCTTCTTCGTCTTGGCCAACAATTGCTATGCAGAAATAAAAAAAATAATCAATATATAAATCTGACAAATAACTAATACATCGTGAGAATCGAACCCAAAACCTTTTAGTCTCAAAGCCACAATTCAAACCTCATCTGCTAAGAAAAATATATTACAATCCAAACTAACTTATCAAAATATATAAAATATATAATTAAATATCACACTCAGATTTAACTTCTCAATTCTTATCTCTCTTGTCTTCATTCATGTTGATTATCTCTATTTCTCTTTATTTTTTTATATTTTAAATAATTTTTTTATGATTCTAATTGAATTGTTTTTTTTTAATTTTTTTTTGTGGATTTAATTTTTTAATAAAATATCTCCAAATGGGCCCCAATCACCAAAATCTTTCTCCACCCCTTCCAAAGACAATCTAATTAATTAACCACAAGGTGCCATGCAATGGACGTGGACTGACGAGAGACCACAAATAGGATGTTAAACATATATCATAATCAGGAGTGTTTCGTTTATTCTTTGTTCTCTCTGTTCATACTAGTAGTAGTACAATTATAAAAATTTAATTATTGGGCCTCACATAAATTAATGTAGCTAGCGGTCCATATCCTAAAATCCCATTTTGCATAAAAATAATTAGATTAAATGTGCTAGTTTGAAGCTCAACCACTAGCTAGTACCTTAGCGATGTTTCCAATTCTTGGGGAGCTTGGTACGTCTAAACTTTAAAGCATGTGGCTAAAGAATAGTTAGATACCAATGTAGCTTACACCATCTTCTTTAAGGAGAGGAGTTCCAACACTTTTATATTATGCTTGGTAATATAAATTTAATATTTTAAATTAAAAATTATATTATATTATATTTATTAAAAAACCATGGTTATATTTTAAATTTCAATCCACGCAATCCAACATAATTTTAATTTCAAAATTTTCAATTTAGCATAATAATGTTTAAACTAGTAATCAAATTAATTCTTTAATCACAAGGGGCATCACTGGAATATATTCGCACTCTAAATTCAATTATATACTTTTTAATGTGAAACAAAAAAAAATCCAAATTTTGGAAGCTTGTGTAAGATTCCTCGTCAAATATTCTAATTTGATTTTAAAATTATTTTTTGTTTTCAAAATATAAAAAAATTGTTTTTATTTACAGAACCTTTAATTCCTCTAAAAATTATTTTTCAATTTTACTGAAAATAATTAAATACAAGTTTTTTTATATAAAATTGGTCCATCTTAATTTTCATTTTATAAAAAAAAAAAATAACAACTGCCAAATGAATTTTCACCACTCTCTTTTATTGGGTAGCGGTAATGCGCGCCACATTACTTTTAGCTGGGTAATAACATTTTTATCCTCGTCTTTTGGTTGATAAATATTTGGACGGAATAATATTGTTCATGGGTGAAATTATCTTTTTGATTGAATCCAAATAACTATACAGAGTAGGGGCATAAGATTATAAGATTAAGTGATAATCTTATGCCCCTACCAAGTGCCTTAAATCGGTAAAAGAAGAGCAACCCTTTAGACTATTACTACTCTACTACATGGTACACCCTGCCATGATCTCTAACTCCTCGGTAAATGTGGTATCACTGTCGTCCAAGACATGCCCTCTCTCATCTATCTTCCCTTTATCTTCCTTATCTATGCATGCGTGCCTTTCTCTCAAGCAAGCACAAAGAAAACATGATACAGCTAGAGATCGAGAATTAATTAAAAAGCTGCAAATATATTGCTGTTTTTCTTCACAATCTGAAAAAAGGGTTGGGATTATCAGCTGCCAGAGATTAGATGTTTCAAAGAAATCGTAAAGGAAAGAAACATGTAAAACAACAAATACCCATTTTCTATTATAATTAATTTCCATATTTGCCACAGACTCACAGGCTTCAATTTATGAATTCCATGAGAGAGAATTGGAGTAGCTAGGTAGGCAAATTGATTATGGTTTCTAAAAAGAGACTGATCAGTCCGACAGGCGTATTAATTCTGGTCTCATCCAAAGATTTGATCTTCCATTATTTTAATTTAATTTAATTAAATAAATGGATTACTAATTTTTGTTTTAAAAAATAAATTTTAAATTGAATTATATTTTAAAATTTGATAAAAAAATTGATTTAAATTTTATTAAATTAAAATTAAAATATCAATTAATAAACAGATTAATTTAATTTGATTAAATTATTAACATAATTTAAAATTAAACTCAAATGTAAAATTGATTTTAAACTAATTCAAATATTAATAATAAATATAAATATACTAATTAATAATATAAATAATTAAATAGTTATTGAGAATTAATTAAAAGGGGATTGCCTTTTGGATTGTGAAAGGGCTATCACTACGTATACGTCCCTAATTGTCAGAGTTTGGCATGAGAATTAAAGTCTCCAAAGTGATAACGCCACGCGTTGCGCATGATTCAGACGACCAAACGAGGTGATTTCGCGATGTTATATGTTGAGCTTTTCTATGTTAGGGTTTTCATAGGTTTTTGTTATCTAGACTCCTAGCCTTTGCCTGGATTATTTTAGATCTACAAAACAAAATTAGATCGAGTTCTACAGTTTTGTAAGAGAAATAATTATATTATAGTATTTTTCTTTACTATAGTTAGTAGCCAATAAATTTAGTTTAACATTTTTATGGTATGATTAGAGTTATAATCATGAAAAACTCGATTAGTAGTGTCGAGTTTGAGTATGATAAAAAACAAAAAAAAAAACTCATCAAACTTTTATTGCGTTATATGATATTATTTCATTGATCTATTGTCATGTTTGTTAAATTTATTATACGTTTATTATTATTATTATTTTATAATTAAAATATCGTTTGGTATAAAAATAGACCATTTTTTCTCTGACAGACCAAAGTTGATATATAAAGTCATAATAAAATACTTCTTTTTTCACTAAAATGAAATATTTTTTTGAACTGTCTTGTAAAACATTCTAACATAAAGATTATTACTCATTCCGAAAGAGAAAAGTGATTACTTGATTAGAATATACATTAATCATTAATGTAAAAAATAAACTAATAGCTTAACAAAAAGGCAAAAATATATAAATTATTTTTATTGGATAAAAAGCGGCCGATGAACAAAAGTTCCCTATCATATTGTTTAAAATACTGACTGACACTTAAAAATGTAAACAGTAAAATAAATACATTACTTTGTAAATTTATTTTAACTATTAGTCATATAAAAAATGAAAAAAAAAACAATTAATATTGTTAAGTAATAAGGAAATTAAAAATACTTTAGGAAAATTTGTTATTGAGACTTCCATATTGCCTTGTATATACTTACAAAATATAGGTTTAAAAAAATAATTAAACTTATTTTCCCTTATAAAAAGTAACCAAGTTCTAAGTAAGAACACTAATTAATTTATTTTATAAATTCTTTATTTATTTTTTTCATAAACCATTTTATTCGAAAAAACAGAAATTATTGCATAAACTCTCACTTATAATAGAATTTGGGTTTTAAATTTGGCTTGCTCTCAGCCGATAAGAATCCATCCATCAACTATTTTTCAAAAAATTCTTGTTTAATATAAATTTATAAAAAATACATAATCGGAAAGCTTATTTATTATTAAATAATAATAAAATTATATATATATTAATTCAATAATAAAATATACCCTCATATCATATAACTTTTCATAAACACCGAATAAACAATAATTTTTCTCTCTTTTACTGCTGGTATTGAAAGATTAGAGATGATCATTATTGCCTGGTTAAAAAAATGCTAACAAAATAGTCAAAATCATCAAATCGATATGATTGGTGGTTTTGTATAGTGACGAAGCAAAGATGTATTGCACAGTTCGTCATCCCATGCTAGCTTTGCCTTTGCCTTTCTAGCTATTTGATCCAATCATTCACTTTTGCACCTCCGTTCAATAGTGGATGATGTTAATATTTTAGAGTTTGTTTAGTAAAATAAAAAAAAAATTGAGAGAAAAACAAAATAAGAAAAAATAAAAATATTATCAGAGGGAAGAAAATTAAGGAGATATATGTTCTTTTGGATGGTTGAGATTCATTTTGTGCGTGTGCATCAGATACATCTAAGGAATTTTCTTATTGATCAAAGTACTCCTTATGTTTCGTTGGGTGTTCCATTCACATGTAAGGTGGAGAAAGTAATCTTGCTGCATTTGGTGTATGCATCAATTGCGATCAAAAAAGTTTTTGATATGACTTTCTCTCTTTTTTCTTTTTTTATTTCAATTCAGTGAACAATTTTGATCTACATTCGGTTCATACAATAGGTTAAGTGCTACGAGAATTTATCCATAAAATGATTTTAATAAAATTCATCTGGATAAATAAGCTTGCAAATAGATCAAATTCGAATCAGATTGGATAAAGATATATCATGTCCATTTGTTAAAAATTTATCGGATCAAATTTGAATCGCATTATTTATCAGATATTTAAAAACTCAATCATAATCAAATCCATAAGATTTCATATTATAATCGGATTATTTAAGGGATAGTTTTGAAACTTATTAAATTATAAGATACTTAAAAAATACATATCAATATAAATTAAAAAATTATAATCATTTAGATATTTAATAGTTTTAAAATTTATCAAATTATAAGATATTTGAAAAAATATATCAATATAAATTAAAAAATTATAATTATTTAGATATTTAATATTTTCACCGATACATATATTTTAAATAAACCATGTAGCATATTGAAAGGTTAATGACGTATAATATATATGTATTTATATATTATAAAAACAAAACATACAAAAAAAATAAAAAATTAATGAATCGGGTTATTATCATAAATAATTTTTGTTAGATGAATCGTATTAAATTCATATCAAAATTCGATTTATTAACTTACCCATGAGTAGGTGTCAAAAATAAGAAGATTTGACCCTACCATTCCTTAAAAACAAAGCTGAAAAATGAATAAATGGCTTTATGCTAGCAACTGACAAGGGCCCACCACACAAGGGTTTCTCTTATTACATGAGCATATCTTGATATTCTGCCAAAGGGGAATTGAATCGGGATATGCTAATCTACGAAACGAAGAGAATTGATGTGGTTTTTGCAGTCTGCCCAGCTGGGCTACTCTTTTATTGTCATTCAATCAATGCCATCAAACTGAGACCACCAACTTGTTTTGCTAACACATCAGTTTTTGCTTCGGGTGTAAGTCTCTGGTTCCACAGTTGGGAACCGTTAAAAAATTGAAGGCACTGCTTCATATATATATATATATATATATATATACACGTACACGCATCTCATGCTAGAGGGCACCATACACATTTTTAATTAAACACAAATTTTCATAATATATATTTTTGTAATATTAAATATTAAAAAAAATACAAGCTATAAATAATATTTGCAGGGATATTTTTAAATTCAAATATATACCGTACTATAATTTTTTTATAAGGTTACTGTAGTAATACAGTTGTATGGGAGTAACGTGTGTCACTTCACATTAATTTTAGGACAGTTATACCAAATTTCCCCATTTTTTAAAAACAAAATAATAAAATTTAATTGACATTCGCACGTAAGCCACAGAGTCTGATCTCTGGGTTTTCTTATCTTCTAGAGTACTGTAATATAAAAGAGAAAAATGGTGGTTAGTCTATTGATTCTATTTCCTCTGGCCTCTGACAGAATCTCTTCTTGTCGTTAGAAATCTTGTTACTAATCTTTTTGCTTGTTTGGCGTCTATCTTTTGCCCTTCTTCTTTGAAAACCCATCCACCGTCATTTACTCATCTCTCTAGAGACTCCATCTCTCATCTCATGCCTTATTTTGGGGATAAATCGATCACTTTTCTTGTTAATATTGACAGGTACTTAATATGGTAATTCGTGGTTAATCGATTTAAATAATATTTATTTAAATAAATATAAATATAAATATAAATATATATATATATATAATTTTTATTTTTAACGGTTACGAATTTAAATTTGAATAGTAATATAACTAAATAGATATGATAATAAATATATCAAATTTAACGAATAATTTACCCGTTATCATTTTTATCAAAAACTAAAAGTTTAATTACTTAGTAATTTTAAATGACTGGATAATAGCTCTGAGTAGCAAATTTTACTAATCAAAGTAATGAAAATTCATCATTGCTTTGATCTAATTATAGTATCATGAGGACATGGTTTGATATGAAAACCAAAGGTATACATGGACGTATAAAAAGATTGTTTCAGGATAAATTTTCATAGAATTCTAATGAAACTTAATTTAGGGTTAAGTACATGTTTGATCTTTAAATTTAATTTAGTTTCTAAACAGAAAAATCTCGATTCAACCTCTAAATTCACGTGATATTTGTTCGCTTTGCAATTTTTCTCACGATTTTATTTGTTAAAATTTGAAAAGATAGAATTCTCACGATTTAGGTATAAAGAGTAGAAACGTTGCTTTTTGTTAGAGGTTAGGACTGATTTTAACCAATAACAACAACAAAAAAAATGCAATAATGCATTGTGAAAAATTCTAATTGTTTCAATTAAATGGACGAATTAAAAATGTGTGAAAAAACTACATTGGTGACAAAATGTTCCCTTATAGATTGAACCAAAAGTCTGAAAATGTTTTTATGGACTAAACTGTAACCAAAATTAGGTAATGTTTCGGACAGTTTTTTTTTTTTGTTATAAACATAAACTAATCTGAACACTCTAAACTAACCAAAAAGAAATTTATAATAAACCAAAAACATAAGTTGTTTTCAAGAATTGACCATAAACCATTTTCATTGACTAATTTTTTTTTTTCAGTTTTTCTCTTCAATGTCGCGACATTTTACTGTCTTAGCACTGAATAAAATCTTGAACAAAACTTTGCCCTAATTTCTTGATTTTTGTTTGCTCATTGGAAAATATTCTAAACTAGATTTTTCTCTACTTATCATTAGCAAGCCAATACTTCATCTAGTTTTTCTTTTCTTACATGTCTAGATAAAATCTTGTTCAACTCAATCGCTTTAATTTTCAAAACTTCATTTTCATTTTTCAAATACTCTTATGATGAGTTACCAAGCTCTAAAGAAAGTTTTTTTCATTTTGTTCTTCAAAACTTATATGTCTTTATAGAGATATGAAACCTCCTTTTTAAAAGCAACATTTTAATTTGCATCAAATTTCTTAAGTTCTTCATGCAATTCATTAATTGCTTCTAATAATTTTTCATTCACAATTTCATTATCATTATCAATATTTGAAGAATTGGAGTAACGATCCATCCCGAGTTGACCATCCCCGAGATGGTGTTGTCGCATTTTGAAAATCCCAGCACGACACATATATGCAACAATAAAAATAACACCAACTGCGATTATTACTTCAATCCTCAACCCTTAACATAGGAGATACATCATTCAGATATTGACTTAAACATTATATATAACGTAATATACATGAATATTAACAAATATTTTTTTCCATTAGTCTGAGGATGTGAACCACGTGGCTTACAGATAATGACTTCGTCTGAATCTCAACTCACCAAACTATCTGTCTTGCCTACTACCTGAAATCATTGTACAATAAGGAGTGAGCTTCACAAGCTCAGTGAATTAAACTTACTAGAAGTATTCAATTTGAATAATTAGTCTTCCAATATTCATTAATTTATATCTCATATATTTTGATAATAACGTTCTATTATCATAAATCATATCAAATCATCAACCATAGCTCGTCAAGAATTTCACTTATCACCCTTATTATTAAATCGACTCATTATTCCAATAATATTATTTCTCATAAAATAATTCTCTACACATCCATTATTCGTATCATACCTATCAACCAACTTTCATCTATCACCAAATCACAAGTTAATGATTTATTCAAATACTATCACCATATATTTCATATTTATCTTGATTACTTAAAGTAAATCTAACTCACAACGTAGCATTTAGAGCTACTCGTGGATCACCTCCTTGCCTCTCCTGCTCCTTTCAGCAATTTGCCCCGGTTGTTGATCGTCAACACCTGACATTATATTTATATTAAAATTTTAATTTATTCTTCAATTCCTTCATAATTCACATCCTTTGAAAATTCCCACATTGAATTTCATGTATGTTAAATTTCAAAAATAAACTTCACGTTATTACCTTCTGTTTTTCTTAGAGCTTCCCGTAACTCTTTATAAAATTATCCCGTAAAACCCTTCAAAATTTTACTCTTTCAATCTTTCTTTCGATCCCCAAGTGTTTAAAGTAATATAGTAGTTTGAACTGAGGAAAGGAGAAAATCAAATAGAATTTGGTAAGTAATGAATAAATAAAAAAAAAAACTATATATATATATATGTATATATAATTTTATACACACCGCCCTCTTGCCACCATTTCTAATTGTGTTGCTTAGTGTCAAGTGATCCCGAGGTGTTGCACGCCCATTTTTATTTTTTTTTCCTTCTTATCCTTCCATGTTGTCTTGGACACGTTTTTTTCCTTTTCTTTTCTTTTTCTTTGTATCCACACCATCACGCGTCGAGTTTTTTTTTTCAAAAGAATTATTTTATTCAAATAATAAACCTTTTACATATATATTATTTTATTTTAATTCCATATCATATTTATCAAATTATTTCTTTACCCATACTTTAAAAACACGAGTATTACAATTCTACCCACCTTATAAAAATTTCGTCCCCGAAATTTTCTTATCTAACTCAAGAAACAATTGTGAATAATATTTCTTCATAATTGCCTCATGCTCTCACGTAATCTCTTCAACATATTTATTTCATCACAGAACTTGAATTAATGGAATTACTCTATTACACAAGACATGTTCTTTTCGGTCAAAATTTCTCATTAGTACTTGTATAAAAGTCAAACCTTCCTTAATTTCTACAGCTTAGCTCGAAATATTATGAGATTCATCTTGTAAACACTTTCTCAAAAGTGAAACATGAAGCACATTGTGTAATTGCTTCAACGTTGGAGGCAATTCCAGGCTATACGCAACTAGCCCAACTTCATAAGGTCCCACATACCTCGGATTCATCTTTTCTTTCCTGTTTAAATCTCAATACACATTTTCATGGAGATATTTTTAAATACACCTAACCACCTAGTTGAAACTTGAGAGGTCTTCTCCTATTATCAGCATAGTTATTCGGTTTATTATGTGTTACTTTACGGTTCTCTCTAACTAGTTTGATCCTTTCAGTTGTTAACTTAATAATTTATGGACCAAATATATTTCTCTCTCCCATTTCTTCCTAACATATAGGAGTTCTACACCTCTTACCATACAAAGTCTCAATCGGTGTCATTCCATTACTAAATTGATGTTGATTATTATAAGCAGATTCCATCAATGGCAAGTAAGCATCTCAACTTACTGGGAAACTCATCACATTTATCCTTAACATATCTTCTAGTAATCTAATAATTCTTTTTGTCTGCTCTACTGTTTGAGGATGAAAAGTTGTAATAAACTACAATTGTGTACACATGGTTTTTTAAAAGCCACTCCAAAACCAAGATGTAAATCTAGTATCTCTAAATGACACTATGCTCAATAGTACTCCATACCACCTCACAATCTCAGCTACATACAGTTCTGCTAACTTTTTAAGATTCCAACTAGTTTTAATTGGAAGAAAATGGAATGACTTAAAAAGTCTATCTACTATCACTTACACTGTATCGTGACCTCTCTGAGTATGGAAAAACCCATAAACAAAATCCATACTCACATTTTTTTTATAGTCATTCAAGCACAGGAAGAGGCTGTAGTAAGCCTCCCGGATGTTTATTCTCTAAATTCACTTATAGACAAACCAAACATCTAGAAATATATTCAGATACATCCCTTGTCAATCTGGACTACCGATAATTCTGTCTCAATCCTCTATACATCTTATCGTTACTCGGGCGCATCGAATATCCATCATCATGTACCTCTCTCAATATCTTCTTTCTCAACTCCGCATCATTGGGAACATAAATCCTATGTTCTAATACCAAAATATCCTCATTTCAAATTTTGAACTCATATTGCTTTCTAGTAAGCACTCAACACTTAATTTTTTCTATCTCTTCATCTCTACCTTGCATCTCCAACAAGCATTTTACTATGGATGACTGTACAACCATATTTGTTAACAATGATCCTCTATCACTGATATTCAACTTCATTCTTATTTCTCTTAATCTATCATCAATTACACATCATGACTTTCAATAATAGTCAATCTTCTTGTAGATTTTCTAATCAATGCATTAGCTATCACTTTCGCCTTTTATAGATGATAGTGAATTGTACAATTATAGTCACTAATCAACTTCATCCACCATCTTTGTCTCAAAATCAACGCTCTCTGAGTAAGTAAGTATGTCAAACTCTTATAATCAATGAATATCTCACAAGTGGCTCCATACAGATGATGTCTCCAATCTTTAAAGTAATCACTATGATAGCCAACTCTAAGCTATTGGTAGGGTAATTTCTATCATGATTCTTCAATTGCCTAGAAGTATATGCCACAACTTTCCCATATTACATCAATACACATCGCAACCATTGATGCGACCGCATCACTATGCACCACAAATCCTTCATCACCAAAAGGTAGCACCAATACTGGAACTGTAGTCAATTTCTACTTTAGTAAATGGAAATTTTTCTCACACTTCCTATACCATACAAATCTTACCTCTTTCCTAGCCATACTAGTCAACAGTAATACAATAATCAAAAAATTCTGAAAGAATCTTCTAAAAAAACCAGCTAACCCCAGGAAGATTATAATCTCAGTCATATTAGTTGGTCTCTCCCAACTTAACATTGCCTCTACCTTTTGTGGATCATCTATTATGCAATTTTCAGATATTACATGCCCCAGGAAAGCTATCTTATTCAACCAAAATTCACATTTAGAAAATTATAGCGTACAATCTCTCTTTCATCAAAATCTCTAACACAATTTTTAAATGTTTTACATGCTCTTCCTTAGTCTTAGAATACACCAATATGTTATCAATGAACACAACTATAAGATTATCAAGAAATGGTTTAAACATTTTATTCATCAAGTCCATGAATGTTACTGGAGCGTTAATCAATCCAAATGACATCACAGGAAACTTATGACCATAACGTGTCCTAAAAGCAGTCTTAGGCGTGTCTCCCTTCTCTATCCTCAATTGATGATAACCTGATCTCAGGTATATTTTTGAAAATATCCTTGCTCCATACAACTTCTCAAATAAATCATCCATCTTGGTTAAAAAATATTTGTTCTTAATGGGTATCTTATTCAACTATTTGTAGTCTATACACAATCTCATCATTCCATCTTTTTTTTCTTCACAAACAATATAAGACTTCCCAAAGCAACACACTAAATCGAATAAATTTTTTATCTAACAACTCTTGAACTTTCAACTCTCTTAACTCAGTGGGTGTCACTCTGTATGGTGCTATAGATATATGTGATGAACCTGGTATCATATCAATATAGAAGTTAATCTCCCTACTAGGAGTTAAACTAGACAACTCATCAAGAATTACATCAATATATATATATATATATCTTTCACCACTAAGATTTCTTACAACTCTCTACTATCATTTCTAAAATCCAACAGATATGCCAAATATCCCTCACATCCTTTCCTTGACCATTTACTAGTAGTCAAAGAAAAAATAAAATTGTTCATGAACCTGGTCTTATGTTCTTCCCGAAAGTTAAACTCTTCATGTCCATATCTTGAACACTACATTCTTTCTAAAATAATCAACCATATTCAAAGATAATAAATCAGTTTTAGATTCTCTATCACTGATACGAATCACAAAACCTTTGTAAACATTTACGATTATCACTTTATCTCTAGTGGGAACTTCAGCAATACTATTATGCATCAAAGGACTAATACTTGCATCAATAAACTTCATAAATACATTGGACGCAAAAGAATGGGTTGCACTAGGATTAACTAATATTGATATGTCCACATTTTCTACACAAAGCACCTCAAATTAGGACAATTCCGGGATAAATATCTTATCGGATTACATCTATAATACATTCTAGTATTTTTATCATGTTATCACATCCTCTAGGTAGTACACTCTCACCTTTACCATAACTTCCAATTCACATAACCTATTTTTCAAATTTAAGGGTCCCACTAATATTACTTTAAGCTACAAATGCAACAAATCCTGCTTGTCTCTGACTCTGTACTACATTTATTTGTGACAAAGAACACCCCATCTAGGGTGGTCTCTCACCCTGTAGACTCATATTATCATTACCTTTAGAACCTTCAAGTCTAAGCCTCTCTAACCACTTTTTCTCTTTCTTTTAAACTCCATAAGATCTTTCCTAATCTGAAGTGTTATATCCACCAACCTGACGTAATTCATATGCCTCATATAAGATAGTTTCGATCAAATCTTAAAACATAGTTCATCTTTGAACCATTTACACTTATTCTCCTTTAAGTCTACTATTTTCGGTACAACCATTGACAAGACCACAACTCTGCTATCATACTAAGCCACAATCAACACATTTTTATCTCAAATAAACGAAATCTCTCTTCTGTTGGGCTCTGAAAGTATATGAGCAATATTTATAAAAGAACAAGCCTCCTTAAACTTATTCCAAGTTAAGGGTCTACCAACATATACACTTACCTTGGGAAGAGTATCCTCCTACCATTCTAAAGCTTCTATTTTTAACTTAAATAAAGCAAAGGTGACCCTCTGCCTGCCAGTCACTGAAAAAGTATTAAAATAATGTCTCTACATGTTTCACCCATAGCTCGGGCTCAAAAGGATTCATATATCCTTTAGACACTAAAGCATTCAACTTAATATATCTAATAAAACAATCTCTCTGTATCTGGTGCATAAACTCACATGTCCCCTTTTTGAACGTCTACCATTACTGGATTTATAACTACCTCAGGCAGTGCTCCAGCCTATTGATCAAGTCTATGCTATAGACTATCAACTCTATCATTTGTTACATCTATTTTCTCAAGAACATGTACAAGAACTTATCTTAACACAGCTCTTTTAACTTTAGATTCTCTCACACCTCTACTAATATCAATTATACTATCAATAGGTTCCCTTCTAGGAACCACAGATTCAGACTCAACTTTGACTTTTCAAAATATTGGGAGCCTACCATGCCCTCTCAAATCATCAACTCTAATTCTAGCTCTTGCACATCCGCGTGTCATCCTTAGACTATTCATTAGAATATAATTTGTTTTAATCTTCTACTTTCTTACTTTTTATGCAGTTAACATAATCATAAAACCTAATGCTCTGATACCAAAATTATAACGACCCATCATGGGTTGGCCACCCTTGAGATGGTGTTGTCACATTTTGAAAATCTCAGAACGACACATATATGCAACAATAAAAATAACACCAACTGCAATTATTACATCAATTCTCAACCCTCAACAGGGGAGATACATTATTCATTTCTTGACTTAAACATTATATACAATGTAATATGCATGAATATTTACAAATATTTTTTTTTATTAGTCTGAGGATGTGAACCACGTGGCTTACAGATAACGACTTCGTCTGAATCTCAACTCACTAAACTATCTGTCATGCCTGCTACCTGAAATCATTGTACAATAAGGAGTGAGCTTCACAAGCTCAGTGAATTAAACTTACTAGAAATATTCAATTTGTATAATTAGTCTTCCAATATTTATTCATTTATATCTCATATATTTTGATAATAATGTTCTATTATCACTACTTATATCAAATCCCTATCCTTTATAAATTTCTTTTTCTCATATAATTAATCATCATCTTGAGGCTATCAATTCTATCTCATAATTACCTCATTATGAGGTTCACAACATATAATCAGTCATCTAAATAATTCTCATCATTTCATATTTCAATATTTATTCTCAGCATAATTGTCTCTCTGTGAGACTCATTCATCTATCAATAATTTACAATCATGAATAACACTTTAGCATCTAAATAAAAAAAAACCAATATTTAAAACAGATACAATGCATGAATTATTAATTGGGAACGTCTTCCCACATGTAGACATGTTTTAGCTTAGACCAGCTGCCCTCCTGGTTCTTTTATTTTATTTATACTGGCTGCCTTCCCGGTTATTTTATTTTCAGCATATACTGGCTGTCACGATTTTCATTTAGACCAGTTGCCCTCCTGATTCCTTTATTTTCATTTAGACTGACTGCCTTCCTGGTTATTTTATTTCATGCATTTGCATATGAATAATGATATGAAATATGCATATGAACAATAATATAGAAACAAGCATGTATTCAAACATTCAAATTAGCTATCCTGATTATTCTCAAATTATTATTTGAAAAATTTCACTAAATTCCTCTCATCGTAAATCATATCAAATCATCAACCATAGCTCGTCAAAAATTTTACTTATCACCCTTATTATTAAATCGACTCATTATTCCAATAATATTATTTCTCATAAAATAATTCTCTACACATCCATTATTCGTATCATACCTATCAACCAACTTTTATCTATCACCAAATCATAAGTTAATGATTTATTCAAGTACTATCACCATATATTTCATATTTATCTTGATTACTTAAAGTAAATCTAACTTACCACGTAGCACTTAGAGCTACTCATGGATCACCTTCTTGCCTTTCCTGCTTTTTTCAGCAATTTCCCTCGGTTACTAATCGTCAACACATGATATAATATTTATGTTAAATTTCTAATTTATTCTTCAATTCCTCCATAATTCACATTCTTTGAAAATTTTCACATTGAATTTTCAGGAATTTCATGTATGCTAAATTTCAAAAATAAACTTCATGTTATTACCTTATGTTTTTCTTAGAGCTTCCCGTGACTCTCAATAAAATTCTCCCGTAAACCTCTTCAAAAATTTACTCTTTCAGTCTTTCTTTCGGTCCCCAAATGTTCAAAGAAATTGAGTAGTTTGAAATAAGAAAATGAGAAAACCAAACAAGATTTGGTAAGTAATGAATAAATAAAAGAAAAACTATATATATATATATATATATATATATATATATATATATATATATATATATATATATATATATATATATATATATATATATATATATATATACACTTGCCACCACCTGCCACCACTTCTAATTGTGTTATTTAGTGTCAAGTGATGCAACACCTGGACTACCAAGTGTTGCACGCCCATTTTTATTTTTATTTTATTTTTCTTTGTATCCACACCATCACGCGTCCAGTTTTTTTTCAAAAGAATTATTTTATTCAAATAATAAACTTTTCACGTATATATTATATTATTTTAATTCTATACCATATTTATCAAATTACTTCTTTACCCATACTTTAAAAACATGGGTATTATAATTGGTTATCTTGTTCTCATCATCAATTGCCATTAAACAAAGGTTGGTAATTTATTAGTAGTCAACTTTTTCATCCGAGTTCTCCTCTTCATCATCACTCCAATTCAAGTAATAGCCACCTCAAATTTTTTCTTAAATTTCTTGTAAGGTTTCTATCCCAAAAGATAATCCGCTTTGATATGTCTGAGCTTCTTGCATTCAAAACACACAATTGGATATTTCTTGGTTGAATCATCATTTGCGTTAGGCTTATTACTTGAATTCTTCTTTTCTTTCAAGTACTTTTGAAACCTTTTTGTAATGAGGGTAATTTCTCCATCATCCTCATTGCTTTCATTGCCATCTTCTTCTACTTGTTTGTTTGTGGTAGTATTAAGTGCAATGATCTTCTTGGAATCTTCATCAATATCCTTGTTGATGACATTCATCTTATGAGTTAATAGGGATCCAAGAAGTGTGTCGATGTCGAGGTGATCAAAGTTCTTAGCTTCTTCAATTGCTGCCATCTTTGGTTTAGATTTTTTCCTCCATTTGCTTTCATCAACCCTGTGTAATTTTCATATCATCGCCTGTATATCCCTCCATTTGTCTTCTTATATTGATATACCCTTAATGGTAATTTGAATGTTCATAAACACTTTTATAACTTTTCTACCAAATACATCAAGTTTAAAATAAATATGTTCTTAAATTGTTTTGCCAGCTCCACTTTCGTTAATTTTCCCATAAACTATTTTATAAACCATTAACTGTTTTTATTGTTAAGCCAAACTGGACCATAATTTAAATACCAAATATATATTTAACATTTTAACCCTAAATTTTGTCTATCTTTTATGATAAAGAATAAATGAGCTCAAGTTTTCAACCATACGGTTGTCTCATGCAAATAGTAATAATGTTAACAAGGGATACATACACACGCACTTGAAGTTTTTGTCTCATTTAATGACAGATACTCTAGCTAGTAAATATAAGGCAACAAAGAGTTTTAATATGGATCTCTTTCATTTGAAAATGAGTTTAATAACAACGTATATAACGTTGTCGTGTCGTTTGGAATTTGGATAACATTCAGTGCTGCCTGCAAACGAATTTATGAATTGGCTTCAATATGTTTGCCTTCTAGCTGGCAATGAAAATAAATATGTAATTAAGAGAAATAAAGAATTGCATCATACATTTTCTGAAAAAAATACGTAATGCATACATGCATTCTCTAAGGAAGCATAGGACATATGAATTATGAAACCTTTTTATTGTCAGCCGAATCAATACATTGTCACATTAACTAAGATTGAATCCACACGTTTTTGCCCCAATATGTTCGTTTAGATTTATAGAATGAAATTATTATTATTATTATTATTATTCTTGCTATTATTATTACATGAGTTTTAAGCATATAGTATTTATTTTCATTGCTAATTATCAATGTTAAAAAGGCAAAGGAGGACAATGGTCAGCTCGAGCACTCAAAGCTAGTAACCTCAAGAGGACATTACTTCAATCTCAAGTATGCAAAACTGTTAATATGACTGTTTAGAGATCAATGATAAAATCAAAGATCGTGTATTTAATTTGGTTAAGAAAAAAATGATCACGATTAGAAACAATTCACATAGTGGAGTGAAAAGTTTTGACATGTGACATGCTAGGTGTAATTAATTTAAAGAACTTGGAGCAATGGAAATGTGGAGCAAGGTAATAGCAGCAGAATAAATAGTAAGACACACAGACAATCATCTAACAATAATGTATCTATTTATTTTTATTTTCTTTCCAATCAATAGGAGTAGTTGTACTGTAACCTTAGCTGTAATTTTCCTTCCCTGTCTTTCTTCTGTGTCTGTCTCAAAGCTAAGATTGAGTTACATTAAAGGCTCAATATTTACTACAACAAGCTCGAGATCTGTATTTGGTATCTTGAGGTTTCACTCTTGTAAACTCATTGTATCAGTATTGTTCTTAGTTTCAATATATATGTATATATATATTGAGTTTGCTATTACATTGCACTTGCTATTTATTCTGTTAGATTAAATGTCTTTGAATTTATTACGACATATCATTAAAATTTTCTTATTTGAGGCATTGTCGAACCCTCGTAAAGAAGTACTGTTCTAATCGAACCCGTTTAAATATCAATTAACGTATAAATTAAATATTGTATCAATAAATATATTGCCAAAACTAAAAAATATATCATCGCAAAAGATACAGTTTACAACTTTACATTATAAAATATATATGAGATTTTCCAATTAATAACTCAATTTTTAATTCATCATATTGTTTTATATATCTCTTAAAATAATAAAATTCGCAAGTAATTATAAAATATATATATGTATAAGTAATATCTTATTTATGTACTAAAACATGTAAAAAATAAACTAGAATCTCAATTTTGAAATGAGTTGTGATTGTTTCAATAGAAAAAGATAAAAGCAAAATTTTGTAACGTTAGTATATTCCAGTAAGGGTCCCGTATGGAGTTATTTTTTTTTTAAATTTTATTCTTTTTCCACATTGGAAGTGATGAAAAGATAATTAAGGGAGGTAGATTAATAGTTGTAAATGAAAGATTAGTTAAGGTAACTAAGGAAGTTTAGCGAAGGAAAGAGTTAGTCGACATCTGGGTAACGTCTTCTGACTCACAGAGTACAACTTTAGTCTCCGTCTACCAACAGAACCTAATGCTCTTCCCTTAAAGACCCTATTAAACCCCTACATCAGACAACTCCATGTGATCATAAATCCTTGGTTTCCAAACCCTATCTATCACTACTCACTAATACAACAACTATCCACCAAAATTCCCTATTTATTTAAATATCATCAAAATTAGATTTTTTTTTATAAAAAAACAATTTTTATAACGAAACCCAAAGTAAGAGGAACATCTTCTGAGCGCCGCCAGTGTAATCATTCAGAATGATAATCACAATGACCCAAAAGATTGCTAGCTCTTCAACCTCCAAGAAACTTTGTGTATATTTATTATTTACTACAGTATCATTAAAATCGTCAATAAGCATGCAATCCTAGAAACGACAACCCATCTCCTTTTTTTTTTTCTTTACCCTTTGCTCCTATAATTATTACTCTTGGAAATAGCCGAAGCAATTACTATGGATTAGAGCTGTTAGCTGGCGAATGGCAGATACAATATCATTATTTCAAAGTTGACAAATATTAAATTATTATAAAATTGTATGAATATAAGAAACCTAATTATTGTTACAACTTAAAATAAATTTGGCTTCTTAATTTTTGAGGTAGAAAGGGAGTTGTGTTAAAACAAAGAATTAACGCTTAGGTTTAAGCAACAGCATGATGTTTTTTTTCTTTCTTTCTAGTAGGAGGGTGGTCTTGATTACAAAAGATAGAGAAAGTGGGCTACTACTAAAACTAGTTGACCATATATTACTATTATTTTCCTGAAGATAAATTTCCCAAAGAGTTTCCTCGAGAGAAGTGGGGATTCAAGAACACAGCAAAAACCAACCATAAACATTGTCCCATGCATGCACATTTTGGAAAAGTAAAAAAAAAAAAAAAAAACTTTATTTGAAATAATTTTGTGTTTTATAAATAAAAATTAAGAGAAACATCTTTGAGAAATAATTTTTGAACAAGAATCAAAAGGTTGTAAGAGATTGATTTTGTGATGTAACAATTGTTTCTAAAGTCGTTAGAATATGTAAAAGATCCTAGTCGTTAGAATATGCAACCATGTAATTCCCTCTTTTTATATTTTGTGGAATTTTTTGTTTTTACACAAATGCATGAAATAAATCAATCACTTTCATTCTAGTCCCCACCAGTACTTACTCCCTCTCTATAAATATACACGCACACCACTATCTCTTTCCAGGTGCCAAACCCGAGTTCTAGGCAAGAAAAGAAAACCCTCTTTTCTCTTCCTTAACTTGAAATTCTTCGCTTTGTCTCTCTTCTCTCATGGAAGAAGCACTAAGGAGGCTAAACGGGATGACCCACATGCCCGAACCCGACTCACGTGATCCGATCAACGACCACCACCAAAAGAAGTCCACAACCGCAAACAAGAGGTCACTGAAGGAGAATGGTGGGACCATGAGGTACCGTGGAGTCCGCCGCAGACCGTGGGGTCGTTACGCAGCCGAGATAAGGGACCCACTTTCCAAGGAGAGGCGTTGGCTGGGTACTTTTGACACGGCTGAGGAAGCCGCCTGCGCTTACGACTCCGCCGCTCGAGCCATGAGAGGACTCAAGGCTCGAACCAACTTCGTCTACCCTACAGCTCCTGAGCCCCAAATCGATCGTTCATCGCTCCCAGCTCCATTGAACTTCTCCAAGCAATCCCAGCCGTCCATTAATCGTCGGTGGTCCCCTAATTTCACAAACAACTCTCATCATCAGGTGAGTCGTGATTTCTCTGGTGGTGGGTCTGATGGCGTACCTGCACCTGCATCGCACAGGAACAACGCCTCTCTCAACATGCTTCTTTTACGTGACTTGTTGAACTCTTCTTCTTTTTTATCTTCATCATCTTCTAATTCGTCACTGTATTCTCCTCCTCTTAATCAGCCTTTGTATGATCAGTTTCCATACACCAATGTATCTTGCTCTTCTTCTTCTACTACTTTACCTTGTGGTTCTTTGCTGAATCCTTCGAGTAACACAGTCCTGCGTGCAACTACTCGTGATTCTATGATTAGCACTATTCCTGTCTTTGAAAATCATCAAGATGGGTTTAACAACATGATGAACAAGGCAAGTGGTACTCAAAAAGCTGTTATTCAAGATGCAGATCAAATGGAGTTCTTCCCACAAGAACCGTCTGATTCAGGCCTCTTGCAAGAGATCATTCAGGGGTTTTTCCCAAAACCCTTGTCAGAGAAAAGTCAACACAATCATCATCATGACATGTTCTCTTCAAAAGCTTCAAATTACAGCTGCAGTACCAAAGAAGAGTGCTTACCATCGGGTTTTGCACAAGGATCTGATGGAGTTAATTATTCTGCCAATATTCAATCAATAGAAGGGTTGAAGAGAGGAATCAAGGATGATAATGATTTGTATTTTGGGTACCAAGGGAATACTACTACCCAGCAGCAATTTGAGAGCTTTAATGGAGCCAAGACCTCATCACTGTCCGTACCTTATGGTAATATTGATCAGTTTCCGATTAATCTTCAGGTTGGTAAAGATTTCATTTTGGATGATATTTTCCAGTGCCCAGAGTTCATGACTGCTTTTGCAGCTAGGGTCCAGAATTAACGCTTAGAGCGAGCCCCTCTTGATTTGGTGCCTGTTTGTGGTATGGTAGAAATCTGACAACACAAACCTTGGCCTTGAGAAAAGAAATGTAATCAGCTAATTTTTGGTTTTTATTATATTTTATATTACTATCTAGTTTTTGGTTTTATGTACTTTTGGACGTGTTTGGAGGTCTAATCTTCTTGTTTACTAATGAAAGTGTCTAATTTATTTATTTTTCTAATTTATGTATGATATAATCTAATTGAAGTTTCTTTCTTTCAATGTCCAAACAATCTTCTTCTCCTTTTCTTTGAATTAGGAAAGATTTATGTTTTTTTTTATATAAATAGAACTTAATCCAAACATCTTTAAAAATGTCGTTTGCTAAATGGTTTTTGTTTAAAAGAAAAATTGAGTTTCTCTTAAAAAACTGTTGTTTAGTTAAATTTGGAGCACCAAGCAATTTATAATTTTAAAGTAAATTTTATTATAAATCGTTCATTAAAAAAAATAAATAAACAAGTACTACTAGTACTTGTACTTTTTTATCCACATGCATGGAGGAATATGTTCTCTGGAATTATAATCGTTTGTCTGGCTTGGCGAATTTCTGGGTTCTATCTCTATAACGTTCTTCCCTCTTTATCAATAAAAAAGGTAATGGTTAAGGATACATACCTATGAGTGATCTTCTTTTACTTTTGTTTATGTTTCAAAATCCAAAGTAACCCTAAAAACTTCTTTTTTTGATAGAAAAATTAGGGTAATCGAGAACTTTATTTCTGGAGATATATAAAGACAAAAAGGGAATCCACGGCGTGGTTTTATGGTCCAAGGCAAAGTAAAGTAGTCTGCATACTGTCCATTAGGGTTAATACCAGGAGCTAAAACTCCACGTGAAGTCATATTTTAGATTGTTAATCGTCACGAAGGTAAGCTTGATAGTAGTATGAACTAAAGAGTAGAAAGTGATACCAAAAGAATTGCAAAGAAAAAGATGATAAGAAAAGTTGTATTACAGTTTTTCTTTCTGGTTAAGAAATTTGCGTGTATGTTTTGAATTTATTGCACTGTTTTAATTTTTATTAAGTAAATGATTTGCCTAAGATCTTTATGTCAAAGAAATGACTTTTCTTAACTTTTAATGTCAATTTTACACAAATTCCATTTCGATTTTAGAACCTATTTGTTGTGGCCGTGGTCCGAGGGGTGACTCGGATCCCACATCGTTGAGTGAAAGGCAAGACTGACGCCTTATAAGGGTGGGAGTCCTCACTCCCTCACGAGGCCTTTTAAAACCGTGAGGGACCTGCTCCCAAAGCGGACAATATCATGAGCCAGTCTACCGGGATCTCATCAATGGCGCCGTCTGTGGGAACCTCGGAATTGACCAGACACAACCGCCAGTCTTCCCTTCACTGGGGGACTATGTTGTGGCCGTGGTTCGAGGGGTGACTCGGATCGCACATCGACGAGTGAAAGGCAAAACTAGCGCCTTATAAGGGTGGGAGTCCTCACTCCCTCACGAGGCCTTCCTTAGGGGGCATGTCGCCTTCCTTAAGGGAACAAATCCGTGAGGGACTTGCTCTCAAAGCGGACAATATCATGAGCCAACGCCCTACCAGCTGAGCTAGGACGGCCCTCCTCAGTTCGGTCGGGGTGGTG
Source organism: Bretschneidera sinensis (assembly GCA_023935145.1). NCBI lineage: Eukaryota > Viridiplantae > Streptophyta > Magnoliopsida > Brassicales > Akaniaceae > Bretschneidera > Bretschneidera sinensis. The sequence goes on from CM043705.1 coordinate 64,275,986, forward strand.
GTCCCGCACCACCTCATGAGGCCTTCCTTAGGGGGCATGTCGCCTTCCTTAAGGGAACAAATCTGTGAGGGACCTGCTCCCAAAGCGGACAATATCGTGAGCCAGTCTACCGGGATCTCATCAATGGCGCCGTCCGTGGGAACCCCGGAATTGACCAGACACAATCGCTAGTCTTCCCTTCACTGGGGAACTATGTTGTGATCGTGGTCCGAGGGGTGACTCGGATTCCACATCGTTGAGTGAAAGGCAAGACTGGCGCCTTATAAGGGTGGGAGTCCTCACTCCCTCACGAGGCTTTTTAAAACCGTGAGGGACCTGCTCCCAAAGCGGACAATATCGTGAGCCAGTCTACCGGGATCTCATCACTATTTTCATCTTTTGATTCTTTTTTTTTTTTTCTGTTGTTTCGCATAGCTTCTGATTTTTTAAAGTTCAAATCGTTCTGTGAAGGGGGAATGTTTTATTTTGTCAATGAAAGGTCGAAGCTGTAAATAAGCATTATTTTATATGAAAAATATATAAGATTCTTGAGTTCAACTAAATAAAAATTCATATTGTTTTCATGAAAGAATAACTAAAATTTCACTTGACCATAATATCCTCAAATGGATCAGTTTTCATATCTAAAATAAATGCTTAAAATCAACCAAAAGACGAAGTGTTTTGGTTTGGGATATGTTTTTCAAAAATTGAAAATAAGGAGAAGAGTGGAATTTTAAAAGATTAAAGTTTTTGTTTCTTGTTCTCATTGGTTTCAATAATAATAAATGCAAATTGCTTAATCTGATTTTTTCAAAATGTATATAAATAAAAAAATCAAAATTTAATATAATTGATTATTTAGCCGACAATATGTGATTTTGGATGTCTAAATTTTAATTTATGGGAGCCATGATATATAAAAATTATTTTGTTTTATTGAAAAAGTATTAAAAGAATAATAACAATTAATAAAATTCAAAAGTTTGGTCTTTAAGTAAGGTTTAAATTAAAAGAAAGTAGGGGTGAATGGTGATCATTTTCACTAGTAGAATTATTATTGGAATCAGTAATAAGAGAACGGACCATTGACATGTTTTAGAACTAAAGGTGTGGACAGCCAGCGTCGTCCATGCATGAGGATTGTGGGGCAGTAGCTGCCAAACCCAAAACAAGTAGGGGAGGAAGGGGTTGTTAATCTAATTAATCATAATCGTATCTTCTTCTTTTAGGTGATTTAATCATAATTTTACTTTCTACTAGAATACTACATGCCACTTTAATAATTTGGTTGATGCATGTAACAAGAAGGTTAGGGTAATGTTTTAAGTGATTAAATTTTTAAAAAATTACTTTAATATTCACTTCAAGAATTACCCAAACACACCATAATCAATTTTGAACTAGATGTTTAAAAGGATATAAACTTAAATACAATTTCTTATGTTAAGTTCCTTATTTTTATATATAATGTTGAAAAAAATTAAAATCGAAATAGACTACTCAATAAATATCGTGTTATAGATAAAAGCATAAAATTTTCAATTACAGGTGATAACTTTAATGTTTGATTTATCGCATGCAAATTTCATGAAAAGTTTTATATGATTTAGCTTTAAATTAGATGTTAAAAAATATTAAAACATGTTACTTTATGGAAATTTAAATTCTTTGTTTATGTATGTTAGGAATTGTATCTAAGTTTTTCCTTTTCTTAAAAGAGTTCCATTGACCGTGTGTAAGTTTATAAACTATCGACGAATCATAAGCTGACACCTCATCAATATCACAAATTATTATAAACCCTTTTTGAGAAGGGATAGTTAATTGCATCATTGGTTCATCAACTTTGAACTCATAGCATTTAGAACTTAAAACTATAAATTTAGCGTTAGAGGGTTTCAAATTTTCAGTTAGTTGCATTGTTTTTTTTTTTCTTCTATCAATCTAATGTAAATTTGTTTCACTTTGAGATGGTTGAATGCACCAAATTAAACAAGATTTCAATAAATTATTGAAACAATTTAAAGATCATCCAATAAATTGTTAATATTAAAAAATAAAATAATAATGTCATATAAGTACTAAAAGAATTATAATTTCACATTCATATCTAGACATATACACAAAATCATGACCAAATTCCCCATATTGTTAAGTTTTAAAGTTAATTTTGTTAATGAATAATGTTTGAAATGATTACATTACAACTAGTTTAAAGTTTAAGGATCTCTAACATTAAATTCACAATCTAAGGACCTAAGGTATAATTTTCCCTTTTTAAAAATGAAACTATACCACATCAACGACAAATTTGTTTAGATTTGGAAAGAAATGTGTTGGACTAATGCTTCCGTTAATAGTCACAAATGGGCTTTGATTGAGCTTAAGGGTCTCACACAGGCTGCTTGGGTCCAGGCCCTGTGTGGGCTTAGCCACGAATGGGCTTTTATTCGGTCCAGCATTAGGCACTGGGCATAGATGCAAGTTAGTTGTGCTTAACTAATTCTAACCATGGTTATCTAAGTTTGGTTGGCAATCAAGTATACATATGTGAATTTTAACAAAATTGGGTTTAATGTTTGAAGGCCAACACAAGATTGAGAAGTTGTGCACGTTTTAGGTTTTCATTTCAATATGCTGGGTTTAGAGTAAGGACCGGTGCGTTTTAGTAAAGGCTTGTTTCCTATTGGGCCATTTTTAGTCATTATATGGGCTAGATCATCTGGTGGAAACCAGCATCAAGTCCAGCAAATTTGACAAAGTATAAACTCTACATTGGTCCGCGCCCCTTGAAATTGTAATTTGCCAAATGGGCTTGGTACACAATATAATAATAATAATAATAATTACAATATAAAAAATATAAAGAGTTTACATGTGTCGTTAATTTATGTGTGATTACATCATTTTTTAAAATAAAAATCAACCACAATATTTCTCAATGGATTATTTATAATTTATATGTTTTAATTAGTTAATTAATTCGTTGTGCTTTGATAATCATGAGAATTCAATTAGATCTATTTAATTTTTATTTTATTTGATAATGGAGTAAATAATGTTTTCATTTGTCCAAACATAGTGTAAGTTTAAATTACACATTATAGCTGCCCGCTTATATTCATTTTAACATATTGAGATTTTAGCTATACAATTTTTTAGAAAGCATAAAGAATTAATTGAGTTATTTTTTATTATCAATTTAAAATTTTGAAATAATTAATAACTTAAAAATAACAAAATATATTCATAGACATTTATCCCATTATAATATAGGGAGGGGGATCTATCAAATGGTTTTTTTTATATGCATCATCTCTCATGAATCAAGTGCATGCACAGGACAAAAGATGAAGAGATAAAAAGGAAAGCTTAAAAAGGTGAAAAAGGAAAAATGGATGGGGGGGTCCTTATGGATGATGGGTTTTTAGAGTGGTTGAAGCATTAGAAAAAAAGGTGATAGATATGTGGAACATTAATGGAGTTTATTATCAATCCTGTGATCACACAGAAAAAGAAAGATTTCGATTGAAACCACATTTAATTGCTTACCCATCACCTTCTCTTCCCCTTGTTTTTTAGCCCTATATAGCAATCAAATTTCCCTCTATTTCTCTATATGTCTTTCTTCTTTTGATTAAAAACCAAGCAAAAGCACTCTCTCTACACAAACTATAGTTTTCTGCAATCTCAGACCATTCAAAACCATTCAGCAGGTACCAAGTTAAAGTTTAATCACTAGTTCTCTTTTTCTTTTTTTTTGTAAATATCTTTTCGGATGAATTATGTATAATCAGTTGTTTCCCATGTAGATTATTTTTCATCTATGTGTTCTATCTATATATTTTAATATTTTCTATCTCTAAAGTTTTTTCCATTTTTAATGTGATTCAATTGGTACAGTTTATAATCTAGTTACAGTTTCGATTTCTAGATATTAAAAGAGTTTTTGATATGATTATTTGGTAAAATAATTGTGAAAGTTCTACATCTAAGACAAATTCAACTTTTGATTTTTGTTAAACACGATATTTTTCGGTGTTTGACCTAATTTGTATTTTCAAAACAATTGACAAATTCAGTTTTTGATTCTTTTTCAAATTTTTTTTTTTCCGATATTTGATCTAACCTATGTTTCTAAAACAGTTTTAGTGTTTTTGCATATGATACAAATTCAATTTTTGATTATTCTTAAATACTTATTTTTTTCATCGTTTGACCTAATTTATGTTTCTCAGAAAAAAAATCGCTTTACAAACTCCACCCAATGGTATCTTGCAGGAAAAGCTAGTAGAAGTATCAAGAGATCAAATCATGGAGAGTGAAGTGGTAACAAAGAAGAAAATCATGAAGATTGAAATTCCATCACGGGGTGCAACATTGATGCCTGTAGGTCATGGCACAGATCAGTTTGCAGTGGCACCATCTATATTCAACACAGGTGCACCTACTTTAACAAGGCAACCAAGTGTTACAAAGACCAATTGTCTATGTTCACCAACCACACATGTTGGTTCCTTCAGGTGCAGGCTTCACCGAACCCCAAGCCTTCAAAGAACCAAAAGCATCGACTCTTCTTCACTTCAGGACTCAACATCTCAGCCTAATTAAATTTACCCATCAATGGTTAACATGCTCTCGGCATAGGAATTTCTTCGTAACCGAAATGTGTAACAATTTTTCCCTGTGTATAGTTGCTGCGTTTATTGGCCTTTTGTTGCCGTGAGTGTTTGTATTGATGAACCTAAATGTTACTTCACTTAGCATTTTTAGTGTTACAAATAATATCAGAGTTGATTCAAATTCACTATTAGATTAATATATAGTATTTGAATTGCTCTCGAATTTATCGTAATATTTGAACTCTTAACAAATCGAAATTGTTGATTTGATTCGTGGATCTATGCGATCGTTTTTCTCACAACGACACAATAGTTTAAATAAGAGAGTTTATAATAATCCATATCTTAGATCGAAAGTGATGCGCTCGTAGTGTTATATACTAAGGAAAGATAGAGTATTACTTCCTTTAAGGGGTCCAATTAGGCCTTCTATGAAGAAAAGGAGAATTAGCAAAGACGGAGAAATATCTGAAGTTCTGAACTGATACCAAAATAGAACTTACTCAAATTTGGACTTAAGATGATTCTGAAACTGAAGCTTAATTGGTTTGCAGAACTAGATTGAAGCAATTTAAGGTAACGCAATCAGTAATAGCAAGCAATATATTTGAGAGTAAATTACAAATATCTCCTTGAGTTTAGTTGGAAATTACACTTGTATCTTTTGGTTGGAAAACCTACACATTTGCCCCTGAAAGTTATAAATTAATATTTATTTATAATTTTGAGAAAAAATATATAAATAATTTTATAAACACATATTTAAAAAAATTGTCTTTTTAATATTTATTTTGTTTATATTTTATGTCTTTGCCATATTTTTATTTTTTGTGAACCCGTCGAAAATTGAAGAAAACTTTTCACTTTTCTTGGAGTAATTTTTACTTGAATATTAGTGAGGTAGAGGCAAATTAAAAGTATCAATGAGAGCGTTTTAAGTTTTTTTTTTTAATAACTAAAAAGTTATTAGAACTTCAATGGAGGAGGACAGGCGTGTACAAATTATCGGAACGGTCGGTTAAATATTTTAATAAATTTACTTTTTGTCAATTTTTTTTAACTATTTTAATTGAATTAACTTAAATATTTAGATATTAATCCATCGAATTGATTTCAATCGGTAAGATCGGTTAATTGGTTAACCGACACTGTTTATATAATCAATTTTTATTTTATTTTATTTTATTTATTATATATTATATATTTAATTTATTATATTATATATATTTTATTTATATTTAATATATTAATTAATTTTTTAATTAATTAAATAATCAAAACAATTAAAAAAAATTAACTATCAATTGATTGATTAAATGATATATAATTTAGTTAACTATTTTAATACCAATTTAATTGAAACGATTTGAATCAATCGATTAATTGATTTTAACCTACTAGTCAAAAGGCAGATACTTTCACTCGGCACTCGGCACTCGGCCCAATTTACACGGGACGCAAGAGTAGATTTTCATAAACGAAGCATGCAAACGTTGGTTCTTCCTTGGTATATTACCACTTCCCTGCATAACTGAAACATTAAATTGAACAAAGTAAGGCAGAAATTTTTTGAGGTGTGATGAAAACAGCATGTAGCTCTAATTGAGTGGTAAGAGCCATGCAGGGTGCTATAGAAATTATAGAACAGTTTGCCTTTATTGAGGGAAAAGCATGATGACCATGATGAACACAATGATGACGACAACAAGAAGGACGAGTACCAGAATTGACCATTATAATGTTGAAAGATTTCAATCTAAAATACTATACCAAGTGGAGAAACATCTGTATCAGCATGTACAATTGATCTCAATCATACAACCCAACATATCATGCATTACAAATAGTACATTGTCCACAATACTCATTATTTAGTTCTTTTTTTTCTTTTTTTAAATTGCAGACAGTTTAATAATCAAATCAAACAGCCATTACTAGGAAAAGGAATGAAGAAAAAAATTACAGAATGGCATCAACATTATTCTTTAATTGTAAATATCCAGTTGATCCTATACTAACTATGATTGCTATTTAGGAAATTGAGAGGAATAAAGAGGGAGAGGAAAGAAAAGGAAAAAGAAATCAGTTTGAATGTTTAATTGGTAAAAGAGAAATTTGAGAGGAAAAAAACTGAAAGGATCCACATTTTCTTCTTTGTTAACAACTATTATCCCAGAAGTTTAGATTGATGTTATGGGCCTAGCATATAAAACTCGAAGCAGAGATAGAGGCCAAACCAAGTACAATATTTATTCTAAACAGAAACAAGCGGAGGTTTCCAAGACCTTTTCCATCCAAAACCTAGATTCTTCAAAAGAAATAGTTAGCCTAGCTAATTCATGGGAGCTACCAAAATTAGAACAGAAGACCTTTGACTCTAATTAATACCATACTAATTATCATTGATCTCAAAGCTTTAGCTGACAGAAAACGAACTAGCAATGTATATCAAGTTCATATGCGTTTTAACTATATAAGTCTAGCATATGAAGCTCGAAATAGAAACAAGTTAGAGTTATCAAGATTTAAACACAAAACATTTGGCTCTAATATTTTCTTTTCTTATCATTGTTCTTGTATTTCTCACTTTTCCATTATTTCTTCTCACATTTCTCTCCTAAATAAATTACAGAATGAAGGATTTTATTACTGCCCTGCAATGTCCAACAACTGCTAATAATTAAAGTTGCTTTATAGTGGTCATTTATAGTTCCATATGGTATAATTATGTTTGTTCATTAAATAGGGTAAGTTCATTATTTCAAACTTGAATTTGGTTTCATGTATTTTGTGAACCTAAAATGTATTCTTTAGGGTTTTGTCAATGGATGTTTTGCAGAAGGGTAAGATTGAAAAAAGGTAAGGGTAAGATTGAAAAAAGGGAAGTCAACGTTATATTTGAAATGACAAAAAGAAAAGCTCATCTGATCTTTCTAATTCGTTACTGTAAAATTATCATCACAGAACTGACAATAACTGCACATTTATATATGACAAAAAAAAGAAAAGAAAAATTAAAGTCACCAAGACATAAGAAATCTGGGCAGATGGCTAAGCACATTTTATTTAGATTTTGGAATATATAGATTCCTACTGAAATGATTAGATCAAAACAAATAAATAAGACAAAGAAATTCCAATAAGGCAGCAGTCCATTGTGTCAGAAACAGGAAATACCAAGATTTAATTTCAATTAAAACTGGTGAGGATCCACTGAGCTGCAACAAAGAGACAAAGACTGGTGTTGCAGATTTATGGACAAACACAAGAATATAGGCCCCATGATTATTCATTCACAACTAAGCCTCCTATTTCTAGATTTTCACAAATCAGAAATCACCAAAAAAGAATTTCCTCTCGTGCTGAAAATTCTTGATTTCTTATTATATTAGGTTACATCAACAATGCACATTGAGGGTCTTGTTTTTCTACTAAAATTACAAGGCATTTTATCAAGGACCAAAAACAGAACAAGAGTATTTGTTACTCTTTACAAATTACCATATCTCCAACCTGAAGTAATAAAAAACTCACTCAGTTCTTTTCGCTTGAACTTCTATTGATCGACAACAACTTACTGAACATCCTTTTAGGTCGAGCAGGAAGTGCGCAAAAGGCCTTAAACTTCGAAGTTCTTCCAATTCCATCTGGGTGCATGTCATTTTCATCTAAGTCATCATCTTCAGCTAGCTTCATTCTTAATGTTGAAAGCCTTGACTTTGGTGATTTAAGGCCTGAGACACTCCACTGATCCTCTGCTGGAATACTAGTAGTCGTGCTTAATGGCGCTGGCGGCCTTGAAGGATCGATACCATGTGAGGATAAGAGTTCCTTGATGTTGCTAGGCAGATCAGTCACTTTGCCACCAGCCATTGCAGCTCTAGCTTGCTCAAAGAACAGAACTTGAACCACTACCCTTAATGGGAGCAATTCATTTTGTGCAGCATGCATGCAGGCTTCCACAGATAGTTTTTTGCAGTCTAAGATTCGACATAGCCTTTTTCTTTCACTCTTGTTTAAATCTGGATGTGCCTGAATTTTCATACAGCATTTTTTAAAAAAAATAAGTTTCCATTCTCTAATCATGCATTTACCCAGTAATAATAACAGATTAAGTATATGATTTGATTATTTCAATATGCTAAATGAAGGGGGAAAATTTTAATGTGATGATTGCAAATATATAAATTATGGAAAGGTAAAGTCTATTGACAATCTGACTTATGGTAAATGGATACTATTTATGAACATAAATTAATAAAAGGTAGGAGTAAATATCTGCAATTATAGTACTCAGATGTTGATTCATGATGCAGAATTTGTTAGGTCAGCCTAATCTTAACTGCCAAAATATTGTGGACAAGACAAGATTCTAAGGTCAAGAGAGTTGGTTATCTACTGATAATGGTGACCCACATCTTAAAATGTGATAGTGAAATATGTGCAGGCAGTTTTGTTCATCTATGGTGTGAAATTGTGAATCTTGATAAGTTTATTTGACCAAGAAGCTAATCTGTTAGACTTATTTACCTTGAGATAAATGTCAATGGCCCTGTAGAGATCATCATGGTCAAGCCTTGAGAAATCTGGTATGATCTCAGCTAGAGGAATGAACTTTGACAGAGGCAAATTCACATCTCTGGCAATCTGTTGAAGATACCCATCTACAAGCTTTGCAACTTTCAGTTTTGAGCTATGTGATGCTGAAGAAGATCTCCTGCTCTCTTGAAACTCAAAATCAATATTCTCAGCTGACCGAGACCGTCTCCTTTCAATCCCAAGCTTTGATCTTGGAGGGCTTGTTGGGGGACTCTGTCCCTGTAACATGAACTGCTCCAATATAGTCATGACTATATCTACATCATATATCAGATCATTTGTTTTTGATATTGATGGTATTAACAAATCACTGACTGTTGCTTCTTCTAATTGGAGACCAACCCTTCTTGCCAATTCCATCTTTGAAGGAGATGAAGCATTAAGAACATTAGCTGCCTTTAAGAGTTTAAGTAGAAAACTGCAAGAAACAGCACCCTTCTCTGCTGGGAGTAAGCTTACTATTGATTCCAATAGCAATCTATGCTTTGAAGAAACCTCATTGGCAGAGTCCGAATCCAACTCGGACACTGCTTGCTTACTAATAACTCTTCCATCTTTTGATATATTGGGTAGCCATCTTGATGCATACATTTTCAACGCCTCGCCGATGAGATTAGAGGGTATCTTCCCACCAGATTTAATTGCTATCATGGTTCTCCAATAAAGGTCTATGCCCAATTCTGCCATGTCTTCAGCCCACCATCCTTTGTTTGCTGGTTTATGCCTCTGGCTCTCTGTTCCATTGCAAGATATATCATCCCTTCCTCTCCGCGAATAACTATGTGACAATCTCACCTTTGACGGGTGAATTAGGACATTCGAAGCAATGGCTTCGATGCATCTGCTTGTGATTCGAAGGTCTTCTGACCACAAAGGGAAGGATTTGGTGCTTTGTAGAGTCACAATGGAGTCCTTCCACCCATGAAGGATGCATGAATTGAAGAAGACTTCAAGCTTGTATATTAGGTTCCCTTTCTCAACATCTTCTGTCATATGCAGATATTCAGCAGCACATCTTGCAGCTACAATGTTATGGGAACCGAGGGTAATTGTAATTCCATAACAAAACTTTGCGCATAGTTCAAACGCCTCAATTCCTCCAGGGAAATCAGGTAGTTGAACTATTTGATGCTGTGAGGTTTCAGGGGATTCAGAACATAGCCTTTGTAGGCGCAAACATTTTGACAGTAAAGGAAACTGCAAACGATAAAACTTGCAAAAATCAATGGAAGATAGACAATTTCAACTGAATTTGCAAAACAGGTTTTATGATTTATAAACTTTGATCATAATTTCATAACTTTCCAAAAGGGTATCTAAAATTTTACCTTGTGAAGCAGATATCTGCTTCCTTTCACTTGAACTATGAGGTCACTAGATACTTCAGAGGAGACAGACCTGCATCAAGAAATGAATATCTTGGTATCTTTTTCAGGAAGAACATGTATCATCAAAGAAAGAACTCCATGTTTAATCAGTGATATATACGTCTTACCTTACAGAATCAGTAGTGTAGAAGGTATCAGGCCGGGATCCGAGTTTCATAAATTTCATGACTGAAAAATTGTCTTCAACTTTCTTATCTGTTGATCACCAGATGCTCCTTAACATAATGAAATCATGTTAATCCAAACTTCATGGCTGTTAAAAATCTCCCTCTTTTAGTGCACCAGAAGCCACAAAAAGTTTCCCCTCCAGCAGCAAGCAGAAGATGTTGTCCACAAAACAAAATAGACAAAACCAACCATTTCCTGTATAAAATCTTCCCAACTTAGAAACCCAACTAGAAATCAGACTTAACAGACCTTAGCTCCATAAAGTGGGTTAAAAAAATAATGAAAATTTCATCAACCTAACAGACAAAACAAATGAAAGGAAAAAAGATAAAAATTTTCATGGAAGAGAGAAATCCAGGAAGAAAGTAATACCAAGAGCTTTTGTTATAAGTGTTTTAGTCTCTTCAGGAGAAAATATATATATAGCATAAAAATGGTCAAGTGAAAGAAACCCAGAAGATTAAACACTCCAAAATCTGTCCTTTCAGTCAAATTCCATACCCCATTTGATTTGGACATGCAAACAGAGAATCAAAGGCAATGTTATCCCATCAAGATCACATGTACCACTCTCTCACCCAGTCAATCAACCCAAAAAAAAATATTACCCAAAGTCATAAAATGGTATAGCTTCTCTAAAAAAAATGTTCTAAACAGATTCTTTATACCAAAACACAACATTACCCAAATTAGAAGGAGAGTACATTAATATAGAAGAACGGTCTCAGGATCAAAACCTGAAATATAAAAGGCAACTGCCAATCATTCAAAAGAAAAATCAACCAGAAATATATTTAAAAAAAAAGAACTAACCATATATGTTAACTTTTAATTGGTTTTAGTATTTTTTTTCTTTTTAATTTTAATTTCAAGATGAATATGGTTTTAAGGCCTTTTGCCATGGACATGCCAGCGTGCAATGAGAAAGCCAACGCCCACGTGCTTATCCTGCGCCCACTTGTGCCCCTCTCTCTCATCATTGCCACCATTTTTTTTACACCCCTTGATTATTTTAGTCAAACACTAATTTATACGCAACATCGTACAAACTCTCAATTCCATTATTAATACCATTCAAAAGTGGAATATTAGAGCAAAATTTATAATTACAAAAGCTGCTTCTTCTTTTTTTAGCCCCTGGTTTGTAAACTATACTCCTAAAATAATTTATGTAATACAGTACTTTATAAATTAAAGGACAAATAATATAGAAAAAGTAAAGGGATGCTAAAAGGAGGAATAGGGTATGTCTACTCTCCTTTAAAAAAAAATTAAAAAAATTGTGTATCTCTGTCAATGATCATATCAGTACATAAATGGGCAGCAATTGAATTTACCCTTGTGTTTTAACATGAATATCGAAAACACCCTTTGCTTTGCCTTAAAAAAGGAAGGAAAAAAACACCCTTTTGCTAGAATTTATTAATGCTTATGGTCCATGGCTAAAGAGAATTTCTTATTTTGGTGTGAAACGAAGAAACAATAGTTTTACCAATCCAAGAGTGATGTTTGTATGAGCATTAATGAAATGCCAAAGAAAATTCTTATTTGAGAGCCATCTATCAACTTGTTTTGCATTGGATTCTAACAAGCAATGACTTCTTCTTCTTCTTTTTGATGGTGTAGTTTATGATGATTTTTCATACTGAGGGCTGAGATTGATGGGAATGTGGGCGCTAGGAGTGATTATCAAACATGTGATTTTAGCCTTGATAGTTATAAAAATCATTAATTAGTATGTTGTTTAATTGCCTAAAGTTTTTGCTATCATATGATAAGAATGGATATTAATTAAGAAAAATGGAGTTAGATATTTTTTCTAGTTTAGTTAAACAATTTAGGTAACCCCACATCACAGCTCAAAATGGATGTGTTTACATCACTTAAATGATGGAATTATTGCTTTTCCAGCTAATTAGGTTTGTTTAAAATTATATGAAGAGAGCAAACAGCAAGAAGTGATGAGAAGGAAGAAAATAATCCATAAAAATAAGCTGTCAAAGCACTCATTTCATCATCAAATGAAACTGATACAAATTGTCAAAAAAATATTTTATAAAAGGGAAATGATTCACACAATTACAATCTTGGCAAAGGGACTAGGTTGAAGCTGTTACTTTAGAATGTTCATATGTTTAAAAATAAGAAGTTAAGTAAAAAGTTAAAAAGAACAAGAATAAAGCTTAGCTATCTCAGTCACCCTTCCTTGAATAATGTTGGAATTTGTACAATTATTGTAACACCTTTTTCTCCTTTTCTTGACAAATCAAAGCACTACAATTCCTCCAGCTCTAACAATTAAACACCAAGTACGTTTAAAAATTGAAGGGTTAAGCACTTGGTTTTATCACAGAATAAGTAACGTCCGAGGGTTGTGTACTATCAAAATGTTGCATGAAATTGGGGCAAAATCACAAAGGGAATAAGACCCAATTCCTGTCTTGGCTCTATCAATGCCCACCAAGGACCAAGACCCAAAGCCTGTCTTGGTTCAATTAGTGGCCAGCCCTTTAAACCTGTGTAACTGGCAATCTTGATATTTCAGTAGAGAAGAGAGGTTTAAGCTGTGAATTTTAGTTGGATACAGGTAAAAAGGGGTTTTGTGGGCATAAATTGGATGTCAACTATACGTGAGAAAAAGAGTGATCCACAACGCTGTAATGGTCCTTCTCTGTGTTGCCCAACGGGGTGGCCAGCCGACAGTTCCACTTCTTGTGGGCCCAGTTGGGGCCCAAATAGTGGGCCCTTGTACTCTTCCACTCAAAAATTGAGACCATATAAAGTTGGTGCTGTGTTTGAAAGTTTGAAAAGAAAGAAAATGAATGGTACTTAAAAGGAGGGCATGGGATGGGGAGGGAAAGGGAAAGGGAAAGGAGGGCATGAGGGGAGAGTGGTTACCTAATTTTGTTTGGATGTTTAAAAAAGTAATGAGAGGGTAATATACTCTCTCTTGTTTGGTTAGGAAGCAGAAGATAATAGAACGGATAAGTTATTGTCGTGATAAATATATATTATCTTATAAAATTTAAATTATTAAAAAAGGATAAACTTGATATTATAGAAGATATAACAAGAACCCTCAAACCTCTCTCCTCCCATACCTTCCAAATTGAGGGTTTAGAGGGGATTAAATCCCCTCCAATCCCCTCCCTCTCATTTTAAAAAACTCTCAAACATGAGTATTGTACCCAATCCCTCCATTTCCCTCCCCTCCAATAATTTCCGTCACAAACACTCTATTAGGATTGAATTTTTGTTAGACTGACCTCTTGGGTCTTATTTGGACCAAGATCCAAAAACTTTCACCTAAACCCAAAACCCACAATTTTCAAGGGGATGCTAATATTGCGTACAATAAATGGTATCGGTTGGTCTGATTGTAGTTTTTATTTTTGATTGTTAAATAACTTTTGAAACAACTTTTAATAAAATTATTGCCAACGTAAAGCGATTATCTGGGGTCAAAATCAATTTCCTATAATTCCTAAAAACTATTTTTATTTATGTTTGACTTAGCTTTTATTTTTTGAAACTTAAACCATTTTGGAAATTCTACCAAATGGTACTGAAAATTTCCATTTGATGGTATTGAAAAATTGAGAAATATTTACTCGAGAGGGTTTTGTTATACACGAAGGAATATTACTTTCATTCAAAAGTTTAAGTTAATGAAACGTCGCTTAATTTATGTATATTTCTTTTCTAATAAATGAGTTTGTTAAAAAAATCGATTATTCTCGGGATGGAAAAAAGTAATTAAAAAAAGGCACAGAGAAAGGGAACTAATTAAAAGAGATGTTGTTAGGTTGTTGAAAAGCACATATCGAAGAGATAAAAGAGAGAATCTTATAATTGTTAGATGGTGCATTACATAGTGGCCAGAGGATGTCGACGGCCATGTGGGATCACTCAGATGCATAACTGTTCCGATTTGGAGTTTAGCCTCTTCTTCTAGGCTTTGCTCGATTCAACATTCAGATACACTTAACCCAACACTAACATCTTAGGGAGATCATGGAACGTGAGATTACATGACAAATTATTAATGCAATAATCAAGCTTATAACATACAATTCAGTACATTGTATCTGCTTTTTAATCACTGTTCTTGCACAGCCTTAAGTTTTTTTTTTGGCGGTTGTATTGAAGACATGAATTCAAATCCACCTTTCACCTAGTATTGAGGATTACACTTTGTTGGGTGCCCCCCTCCCCCGGCCCTAAAAAAAAAGTATGATTTTGTAGTAGTTTTTACTGATATTCCAAATATAAAATTTATAAAATTCATTTGTTTTAAATATATTGTATTAATTTTATATTACTACATAAGTATCTCTATAATATGTTTTAAAATTAATACTGTATAAATTTTAACAGTATTTCGGAACAAGTTTTGTGCATCAAATTCGCAAATTGTTTTAATATGAAATGAGGGTTTTTTTTTTTGTTGTTGAGAAATGAGTGATACGTAACTGAAAAACCAATTACAATTCTTCCTGACTAATAAGAGACTCAATATGAGATGAAATTTCTCTTAATCATAAATTACAATTGTGATGAACCAAAGCGTTTTTGAAAAAATATCTTTAAATCTTAACGGTCATATTACAAAAATTACAAATGTTCTTATGAGCAGACCTTGAGATGTATTAATCCTGAATTAATCCCTCTTCTCGAGATGACTAATGTGAATTATCTTCTTAATAGCACTTTACAGTAAGTGTCTTCTTCGCTCTTTCCAAAACATTGATCTAACCCATTCTTTTAAGAAAGTTAATGGAGTGGCCGATGCTCTGACAAAAAAAAAATGTAATTTGTTTTGCCTTTATATTATATATTTTAACTCACCTCTCGATGATGCCCTGCACTTCTTTTGGTTTGATTATTGGAGAGGTAGCCTCTCTCGTGTTGTAAAAACTTGTGTTTAGCTTTAATGCACTTTTAGTACAAAAAAAGGTACCAATTAAAATTTAAATATGGAGAAAGACAAATATTACCAACATATAGATATTATTTTGTTAGATAAAATGTAAATAAATAGAATTGCCACTATAAACTTTATGTTATATCGCTGTCTGTCTCTTATAATCCTTGTTAGCTAGGGATTGAATTTTTGTAAGTATTAGGGAGTGCAGCTATATATATATCTAAATCCTACAAAGGTGTTGCCGGATTCTTGTTTTTGTTCGAGACCTCATGAATTGTAGCATTCAACAGTTACCATCGGGTATGGATGGAAATGGGAACAAAAGTCACTTTCAGCTTTTACAATGTTGTAACACCTTCTCATTTATTATTTCATATATCTTGTGGGGTTTTTGTGTCCCTTAATTCATAGAATCTAATTATAAAAGTCTTTTAATCTTTATTGAAAAAACCAAAACCAAAAACAATTCATGACCCCAACAGCCCCTACACGTTGCAAATGTACGTCCAGCCATTACTTGGTCCAGAGATTCTCCAATTTGTTATACTGATGTTGAATTTTCGGTCATGAAATTGAAATTGAAATCGATTTTTTTTCTTCTTCTTTTATGATGGTAACTTAAATTTAACTCAAGGATATTATCACAAAAAAAAAAGATGTAACGGTTGAGCTAAACCAGCAAAAATTAAATTTTTAAATACTACATATATCATATCATTTGAAACTATATCAACTTGAATTTTCTATATTTTTTTAAAATTTGATCTTTACATTGTTAGAAAGATAAACCTTCAAAAAAAATTGGTAATTTTTTCAAAATCCGTATTTATTTATGTTTAGTGTTGACAGCAGTTGAAATCGAACTCCAACTATTTTAATATTTGATCAATTTTACTTCCGGAAAAGCAAATTGGGATTTGTGATCTTCAGTATTAGCAGCCATCCTCTATCGATAATAGAGATTCCAGATCGGCAACAAACTCTAGGTTGACAGTCATAAGTCAATAGAATTTGCACATATCTCATTTCATTCTCTTATCCATAAAATTATGGGATTTGCACAAATCTTATCGATTTATTAGTTTTGGGATTATGTTAATCCCTTCCAAACAGGTAAATTGTATATATACTTTTCATTCTCGATATAAAAATAGACAACACAATTGATCTAACCGTTTTTGATACAATCCAAAACCTGGTTAATTCGATTTTTATGTTTAACCCATAAGGACTAGCAATCATAAAACTCTCCAAATATTACATGCACTGCCTATACATCAACAAACCAAAAGGGAAAGGAAGATGAAATTAATTGTCTTGTTGAGAAATTCTTGCCTACATCTTGTGTATATATACATTTGATGTAGATTAAAATTACCTATGGACATGAATTTTTTTCTCTTTCTTTCTTTTCATACCGTGATGGACGGTCTTTATATTGTTAAAAATATCTAAATTTTCTAAAGAAATTGACAATTTTTTTCAATGTTCCTGTTTAATTACTTTATAGTGTTGATAACGATTGAAATCGAACTCCAAATATACCTCCCCCAGTAGAAGGAAGTATGATCATCATACTAAGTTTGAAACCATGCACAAACTCATCTTTTGTTTTTAAGAATGAGTTTCTCACAAACCAAGTTTAGTAATAACCTATAAGAACCAGCAATCACAAAACTCTCCAGATATTTACATGCACTGCCTATCATTAAACCAAAAGGAAAAGGAAGATGAAATTAATTGCCTTGTCTGCACTCGATGCATATGGACATGAATTTCTCTCTCTCTTTCTTTCATACCCGTGATAGCTAGATGGTTTTGATCTGCATCTGATGCATACACTTAGTGCAGGCAAGAATTTGTTTATCTTGTTTACCATGAGATCTCCTTTATGTTAGTAACACAGTTTTTTCATGGCTGCAGATACCAATTGTGTTTTTCGTGCATAATTGGCATTGCATTTTGGTTCCACATAGTTAAAATATCTAAACAAAATGAAGGGTTAATCTACATAAGCCCTGTTGCTAATTGTATCATTTTCCTAAACAAAATGATGACCTCAAATTAAAGGTTTCCTTGTTTGGTTTAACACTTAGCAGACAAATAGTATCTTACCATGTCTAGTACATTAGACAGTTTATAGACAATTAGAACAATTAGTCAAAAATAAAAGCTTGAAAATCAAAGTTGCAGTTGATAAATGATGGGATTAATTAATTACTCGATTCCCTAAGTTACCCACCACACCCTCTTTTTTTATTGTCAAAGATTCGCGTGCAAAGCATGTATAGGCAAGATGAGTGTGACAAGACAAATGTGTTTCATCAGCTTTAGCTTATTATTGACCATAAGTAAAAAAAAAAAAAAAGAGTGAAAAAGGTAATATCCAAGATGTTTAGTGCCTGATTAGTATTAATCTAATCATAATATCCTTTTACTTTTTGTTAAGGTATGACTTGGAAAGATATACATCATTCTGCCTTTTTCCTGTTTGGTGGGCTTGAAATTCACACTTTAACTGTTTCGCTATTAGAAAAAGTTCATTGTCTGAATCAAGAGAGAGGGAATTTTAATTTTCCAATTGATAGTATAAATTAAATTGCATAGGTTTCTGCTACCAATAATTTGAAAGCTAACTAGCTATACGATGATATAGAGGGTGTAGGTTCGTCTATTAAAATGTTCTGCAAATTTACACGTACATACTCAAGAATTGCATGCAAGGAACAGCAAGGGAAAAGAAGCAGGATGGCAGGAATTAAAACTCAATGTGGGGTGGCAACCTTAATTTTTATGTTGTTTTACTCAACAGAAAAAACTCTCTAAGTAGATAATCGGCCAAAAGGGTTATTATAAGTCACATCCATGTTTGAAGAATTCATGTAAGATCCATAACTATGGTGCCTGAAATGTATGATACTGTTAACTGTGCACCTTTCCTTAGTTGAACATGTTTTTGAAATACAAATGTGTGGAGAGCATCTTGAACAATATCATATTTTAGGGTTATATTGAATTCTCTTCATTCCTTTACGTTTACAGTCATTTTAAGCAAATTATTAATAGCTCACGTAGCAAAATTCGAGTAAGGAACGCAGACATATGTTCTTCTACATTAATCAAAGGACAAAGTGGATTTACAGCTGAAACAGATATCACTGTCAACTTTTCAGTCCAACACTATGGTACTACTGTATTTTATTCCAAGTTATTTACCAAATATTACAACCACCTGAAATTAAAAAACACAAATGACAAAACAGATAGATTCTTGTTACATGCACTGAAACCAAACAAACACATTAAATTGACAATGACCCATCTTTAATTAATTTACTGGTAGTGATTTATATCAGCTTTAATAAAGGAGTGGATAACTATAAGCTGATCAACGAAAAAGCAGTACTGCATGCCCTTTTTCTCTATTTTGTGGTCGGCTAAGAAAAAACCAGAGACCTTGATGATGAGATCAAGTAGACGTGTCGATTGAGACTGGCTTTGGTTGCTTTCCTTTACTGAAGGTTTTCAATCATTACGTTATTCATAAGCAACATTGCTGATTTGCTGTTAAATTTCAAAAGTTAGTTGGAATATATGCAAGTTCCTCAAGGATCATTGCCTTAAAAAAATGAGACTGGTGATAAAATTTGAATTTGAAATTATAAACAAAACTGATGTGGGATAATTTTAATACGCAAATAATAAGTTTTGTTCTTTCAAGGCTTAATATAATTTCACAAGCTTAGTATACTCACACTTAGTAGATGAAATGATATTTTCACACTTAAACTCTTACTTTAAGATATTATAGTTATTTACATTAATTACTTCATGATAGTTAGGCATAAATAATATTATTATCCTCAACATAAAACTTGAGTAAATTTCGATGATTTGTAGTTTTTTTTTGTATTTATGATGTGCGTAGGTGTTTAGCTGCTCTTGTAAGATTATTTAATCCAAAATCGACATCAACAAAAACCAACTCAATAATAAAGCATGTTTGGATTTGTTTTCTATTTTGAGAATAAATGCTTCTGAAAAATAATTAAGAACAAAAAACAATTAATTTTCAATTTGCTCTTCACTAAAAACTTGTTTAAGGAACTGTTATTTTAAAATTTTCCCTTTTAATACATCTCATTATAATTAGATTACAATTTTAAAAAATAAAATCTACCATGAAAGGAAGAAATACTTAGATAGAGTCAAATATTTTTATAATGCTCCTTTTTAGCAATCCCAATGTGCTAACATTATCTTATTATGGCACACCAAAGCATAGGAGAAAAAGAAAAGGAGAATGGTAATCATGAGGTGCCATCAAAATGATGATCAAACACCAAATTAAGAACAAGTCTTGGTCAACTTTAATTTACATAAAAAAAATAAGAAGAAAAAGAAAGAAATGATTGATACGATTTGAAATGTTAATCCAAATCCAGTCTCTGGCAGTTGTTGGTATGAGTATACACAGTATACTTAATTCCTCAAGGTTTTGCCTTTTGGGTATGATAGATATCTGAGTCTCATTATTGACAATGGGGACTTTGTGGTTCAAAATTGTACAATGAGTAGTAATTAGGTTAGCCATGAGTTGGATCTTACGTTGGACCACACTGTACCGACAGGTGTTTGCAATAAGTATTCCTTTGCTCTCCATCTCCCATATTTAAACCCTAAACAACTCTTATAGTCAATAGGGTCATACACGATTGACAGTGTAAATTGTAATACATTGTGTTTTTACGAGTTTAGTCGCGTCTGTGTAGTCTGTATTGTCTGTTTAACTGATGATAACAATTTTGTCCCATATCATGTCAATAGTTTTTTTTTATTTTTTATGTGACGATGATAATTAACACAATTTAAGGCATTATTCTTAGAAAAAAGAAATATAACTGCTTAGTTAATTAAGCTCACGGACACATATCATGTAAATCTACAACGTTAATCGCAACAGACAGTAACAATCATCTCTAATCCTCTCGAACTTGATATGCAGAAAGAGTAAAATTAACATCACTAGAGAGGCCAGAAGAAAGAACAAACATGGATGATGGGATTGTGAAGAAAACTAGAAAGAAGAGTAAATGGTGAAGCAGATAGATCAAAAAAATGCTTGCACTTTGTGACAGACTCAACAAATCTACACCATAAATTTGGGTGTTGGGTCCTATTCTAAATTTTGTGCCCACAAAGGCACAAACCACATGTGAAGTTTGTCACTCAAAGTTCTTTCTGTTGAAGCTTTGTTTGTATTTGAAGCCCAATAAGAGCCGAATAGCCAGTTGGTAAGGGAACATTGACAAAAACAAACCCACCAAAGAGTCTAATTGCACACGCCCCATGTTGTCTCCTATGTTCACGTGGCAACAAATTCAGCTTGCCGAGTGGAATTTAAGCCACAGAATTGATGTCTTTTAATTAATTTTCTGCCTTAGTTTAAGCTCGTTCTTACTGTAGTAAGTAAACGGTTTTTTGCTTTAATAACGGGCTCTAATGAAAATGGGCATTGATTTAACAAATCATTCCATTCTTTTGGATCCCCACCCCCTTATACAAATAGGATAACCTTGTCCAAGACCGTAAAGTAAATTGGGCCAAATCTTCTTCATGTGGCTATAATGGACCAAACCAGGACTAGATTTGCATATTACACTTGGTGTGGTACTTGAAGCCCATGTGTGAGAACCACAGGCCTGTCCTTTTGGCACTGCCAAAACTCATTGGCCTTGGCCCATAAGAAGTTATTACTTCGACTCTTCAAGAGCCTTCCTCTATTAATACGGGTCTGTATACTCTAGCACACCCCATGAATGAAGCCCGACACCCTCTCCAATTCTTTATCCAAAGAAGGCCTCTCTTCTCCTTGCCTCACCTACAAATTAAACTAGTACTAAGGGTGCAATTTGGGTTAGTTAATCCGAACCAACTAAAGTTTAGATTTTTTTTAGGATTAGATTGGACAATAATTATAAAAAAAAACTCAATTTTAAATTAGATTTAAGTTGGGTTAGAATTTGAGTTTTCTCAATCCTGACAAAATTCATAACCCATAAATCCAAAATTAAGTTATGTATATTTGTGAAGTCATCTTTGTTTTGTTCTTTTGGTTTGTGAGAAATTCTAAAATATTGTATGGTTTAATTATTAGTATTAGTAGCTAGTTTTTAGTAATATTTGAATTTGAGTATGTTAATTTGCATTTTTAAAATTTTATTTGTGATGTTTAGCATTAATCTACTTATATATATAAAAATGGATGCTTAGCATTTGACCTGGAAAAACATAATTAAAAAATCTAACTCGATCCCATACAATCCTACTTAACCTAATCTAACTCAACTCATTTGATATTGATATGTGTTGAAATTTATATGACCTGTCATAAATTGAACAGATTAAAGTTAAAAAAATTTTATCATGAATTTGCTTAGAGACCGGTTCAATACAACTTGTGGACACCTTAACTAATACTATAAAAACAAAGAAAGAACCCTAAATTTATTTGTTATGCCAAATATATAAATAAAAAAAGGTATATCCAATTCTTTATCTGATCATGAAAATTAGGGCTTAGGAGCTTACCAAAAGGAAGGTTATTAATTTATTAGTATAGCCTAAAATTATTTTGACAAATTGAACATCAATGTAACAAATCTTTCATGGCATGAATAATGGCCCCACCTAGCTAGATTTGAAGCTTAATATAATAATTGAGTATCTATTTAGCTGTGCCCATCTGGCGGTTGTTTTCCCTTAGATTCTTCTTAACTCACTTGGTTCTCTTATTCAGCTGGTGTAAATTGGAAAATGCCCTTTTACTTTATACCTTGAGCTCTAACTACAAAATCTTTCCTTAGCATTTAAGCATTATTCGCTCTTAAATATGAAGATGGAAAGACCTCAAAAGGAATAACGTAAAGCACATCATCACTTGTCCTTACAAAGCTAAGCAATACAACCTATCGCTAGGCCTTCGTGTCCTTTTTTTTTTTGTTTTTTGTTTTTTTTGTCCTTCTATAGCTTAAGCACAGGCATATATAATTAGGATTAAGTTTAAATCGAGTTTTTATCAAGTTATTTGAGTTTGAGTTTGGTTAAAGTTCAGTTCGATTTAATTTAAATCGAGTTCGAGTCTAAAAATTAAACTTGAATAATTTATCGAACCGAGTTCAAATATTTTAAAGTTCAGTTCGAAAAATTCTCAAATAATTCGATAAGATATTATCAAGTTCAAACTCGAATTTGAGTTCGAATAAATTTATTTGTTATCCAATTTTTAAACTTAAACATGTTCTATTCGAATTCAATTTGACTTGAGTACATCCTAATTGTATTATAGATTTATTGAACATTTAACTTTTAGTGTCTTTTTTACAAATTATAAGATTATGACAAATAGTAAAGACATATACAGGGATTTTGTCATCAATTAAAAAGACGAACTATAAAGAAATCAGTAACAGCCACTTGGCCAGAAAGTTTGTGTTATGATACCATATTTAATTGAAATTTGTCTAATGGAGTCTTGTTTACTCCAATGACTAGACTGTCGACATGGCGATTTAAACATCTTGCCATTTTGGGGTCAAGTTAATATTTCTATATCAGACATTAATAATCCATTGATGGGAACCTCTTTTGTTTGTCATTTATAAAGATCGGAAACCTCGCCGCTCAGCAGATTTTACATCATTCGTACACTTAATTGTTTTGGTGTAAACAAAGGGTATACTTAATTAATAATTATTAATTTAAGTGATAGATAATTCTTTTTAAGAAAAAAAATTGAACCCACAAAAGTTCAAAATTATAATTAACTAATTAAGAGAAGGAAAATGGCGTAGCAAATGTCTTGACATGAATTGCTAGGTAACTCTCTGAGAACTTCCCAATCTCTTTCACTAGTTGACTTTGCCATGCAAAAGCTAAAAATAGAAAAACGTTTAACAATTGCTAAGTCTCCAGTTTTATGGATGATTATCATGTCCTTATTCAGATGAAAAATGAACGTGATTTTGTGCATGGATGGGCACGTGAAGGAAGAACGATGGATGAATATTCTTTTCGGCTGTTTAAATGGACCAAGGATTTTGATTTACATAAAGAATCTCCATTGGCTCCTCAATGGATTTTCCTACCTGGTCTATCAATGCACTTTTATCGATGGGTGCAAGAATATGTGTGGAAGTGGATCTGACTATGGAACCAGTGAAAGGTTTCCCCATTGTGGTTTCTTCGACAAAGTGTATTTGGCAGGAGGCAAGATATGAGAAGCAAGGTTTCTATTGTGAGAAGTGCCATCGACAAGGACATACAACAGTTGTCTGTAGGGTTGGAGAGGGTCGTAAAGTTGAAGGGGAACTGAAAGAAAATAAGAGAATTTGGTAGCTGATCCAAAAAAATATAAGAGGGGAAGCTTTGAGGTCTAAGGATGGGTTGGATACAGAGGAAAATGTGGTCTTGGCTAATGACAATGTATCGAACAGTTTGGAAAAAAATTGTGACAAGCAGAATAATGCTTTGTGGGTAGATAACAATGAGGCAGTCGTTTGTCCGGATGCTGTCATGATCGAAAATGAGTTAAATAAAGGTGTTTATGTAGATAACCAACAGGAAGAAAGTGATGAGGAATGTGAGGAAGTTTGATGTGACGAATTGGAGGTGATTCCTGAAACAGTGCAGACGCATGTGGTTCCGGAGAAAGGGCAGACGCATGTGGTTCCAGAAACAGGGCAACCGCATATGGGTATTGAAAAACTTCCAGTGTTAGCTAGGATTTCAGACGTGACAAAATTTTTTGCTGATACTGTTGAAAAAAAGACAGAGGAATTAGCTTTGGGTTTCTCTTCAAATAGGGAGGAAGGAGAAATTACAGGCCTAAAGGGGAAAGAAAAAGCTTGTGATTCATACGGAGCTACTCGGTCACATCTTGGATTTAAGGGAGATGGAACAGTGAGGAAGTCTCAGCGGGTCCACACCCATCCTCAGAAATTAATTTATGAGTGACACAATTTTATATTGGAATGTTAGAGGGTTGGGGAGTTCAAAGAAGAGATTGAAGTTGTTACTCATGAAGAATAATGTTTCCATTTGTGCGATTGTTGAACCTTTTGCTGGTGAAAACAGGATGACTAAAATGGGTAGTTTTTTGTCTTTTAATTATTTTTGCTCTAACCAATGTGTTGGGGGAAAGCTTTGGATATTTTGGAAGGATTCAGATGGTTTTTAGGTGTTGTCTTGCACTGCCCAACTGATCACGGGTTGGCTGATGTTGGCTAATCAAATAGTGCTTTTCACCTTTGTTTATGCCAAATGTATGTACACTGAGAGAAGGGCACTATGGGCTGATTTGGAACATGGACAGAGGAATGATTGCCCTTGGTTGGTTTTGGGTGATTTTAATGCTATTTGTATGGATTCTGAAAGAATTGGTGGTCAACCGAGACCATTAATTTCTATGTCAAATTTTAATGACTGCCTGGACAAGTGTGGGCTATTTGATCTCCCGAGTAGTGGACAAACTACTTCTTGGTGTAATGGGCATGAAGGTGTGGCTAGGAGCTGGGCGAAGTTGGGTAGAGCGGTGATTAATAATGTTTTTTCGGCTAGTTTCACGTTGGCTCATTTAAAGTATTTGAGTCGTAAATATTCTGATCATTGCCCCATGATTATGAATTTGGAGAGGCCATCAGTAGTTTATGGTCTAGCTCCTTTTTATTTTCAGAATATGTAGTGTCTCCATGAGAATTTTTTGTCTTGTGTTCAGGAAGCATGGTATCGTCCAGACGTAGGTTCTGGATTGGTGAAGTTAGCTATTCGACTCAAGAGAACCAAGCTTGCTTTACAAGCTTGGAATAAGAATGTGTTCGGATGTGTAGATTCCAACTTGAAAGCTCTTGAGGAGAGGTTGGAATTTTTAGAAAACCAATTGCAAATTGGCTTTACAGAAGATGTGGAAGAGGACTATTTGGTGACGAATCTTGAAATTAATGTTTGGGAGAAAAGAGAGGCTATTCGGTTGGGTCAAATAGCTAAACAGAAATGGCTGGTTGAAGGGGATAATAATACGAAATTCTTCCATTCAGTAGTAAATCAGAGGCGAAGGAAGTGCCAGATCTCTAGGATGGTCCTCGGTGATGGAACGGTTTTGAACAGTCCTGAAGAAGTACACCAAGGAGATGTACAGTATTTCCGAAATTTACTCACTACTTCCGTTGAAGTGAAGCAGGGCAATTTAGCTGATATTCTTGATCATGTTATTACGGAAGAGGAGAATACGATGCTTTGTCTCGAGCCTATTGAGATTGAAGTTAAAGAGGCTTTGTCCTCTATTCCAAAGCAAAGTAATCCGGGACCAGACGGATTTGGCTCAGATTTATACTTGACTTGCTGGGAGTTCATAAAAGAAGATGTTATTGAGGCTGCAAAAGATTTTTTTTCGGGGGTCGCCGCTTCCCAGATTTTACTCTTCTTCCTTCGTTGTGTTAATTCCGCAAGTGCCAAATCATTCTAGCTTTAACAAATTTAGGCCGATCAGTTTGTGTTCTGTGGTTTACAAGATTTTTTCAAAAATTATTGTAACTGGTTTATCTCTGGTGATTCTTAAAATGGTCTCACATGAACAAGGTGCCTTTGTTCCTGGAAGGAGCATCTTTGATAATATTTCGCTTGCACAAGAAATGGTCCATTCATCGCATCGTAAAGTTGTGGGTTGTAATGTGATGGTGAAAATAGATATGGCCAAGGCATATGATAGAGTTCATTGGGGTTTCTTTCTGAAGGTTTTACATACAGTTGGCTTTTCGAATCAGTTTTGCAATTTGATAAGTCAATGTGTGAAGTCCCCGTGGTTTTCAGTAATGATGAATGGGACCTTTAAAGATTTTTCCAATCAGCCCGGGGCCTGAGACAAGGGGATCCACTATCGCCTTACTTATCCATTATTATGGAAGAAATTTTGACAAGGTTACTTAGAACAAATTTTGATGCAGAACGGATTGGAAGATTCTCTCATCTGATGGGGGCACCTTTGATTTCGCACCTTCTTTATGTTGATGATCTTTTAATCTTTGCAATGGCTGAAAAACGTCTATGAAGGGGCTTTTGGACACTCTTGCGACATATGAAAAATGGTCGAGACAGGAAATTAGTAAGGAAAAATCTACAATTTTTCTTTCTAAACTTATTAATCCAGCTTGCAAACATGGTTTGTTAAGGAGCACAGGTTTCAAGGAAGGAAAATTTTCGGTGACTTATTTGGGTGCACCTTTAGTTACTGGCAGATTATTATCTCGTACTGTTGAGCCACTTGTTGAAAAGATCAGGAAAAATGTGGCGACTTGGAAGGGTAGATTACTTTCCCAAGGTGCTCGTTTGATATTACTTAAGCATGTTTTATCTAGTATATCTATGCATATTCTATCTGTGGTTAATGTACCCAAGTCCATTATAGAGCGGATACATTCTATTATGGCCAATTTCTTTTGGGGTGATAAGGAGGGTAAAAGGAAATTGCATTGGCGAGCTTGGTCAAAAATTTGCAAGCTTACTAAAGAAGGAGGTTTGGGTCTAAGAGATCTACAAGAAGTCAAAAAATCGCTACACATGAAATTTGTGTATAAGATTTTGACGTCTAAAGGTTTGTGGGCAGATTTTTTCAAAGCTAAATACCTAAGAGATGACCACCCTATGTTTTGTGCAAAGAGAGCTTTTGATTCACGTTTTTGGAGATCAGTTATGGCATGTGTCCCGGAAGTCATGGATAATATCAAGGTTCTATTAAGGGGCGGAAACTCTTTCTTCTGGTATGATAGATGGTTGGCATCTATACTTCTATCAATTAGGATTGCTGATATTCCAAACAAACAGCTTCAGATTAAAGACTGTTGGGTGGATAATAATTGGAATATTGAGATATTGAGGGATCTTATGGGGGATGAGACCACAGAAGAAATTATTGAAACTAGAATAAATAGGCGTGACAGGTTGGATATTTGTGCTTGGATGCCATCCCCTGATGGTAAGTTCACAACAGCTTCAGCTTGGGAGGTTGTTCGGAAACAACAGGAGATTTTGTCATGGCATGACTGGTATTGGAACAAAATTCTGCCAAAAAAATTATCCATCTGTAATTGGAAAGCTTGGTTTTATAGCCTTGCAGTGGATGAAAGAGTGCAAGAGAAGAGGATATCACTTGCGTCGGCTTGTGACTGCTGCTATCCGCCAGGCAGGGAATTGATTGATTATGTCTTAGCTACTGGAAATATTGCTGCTCAGATATGGGATCATGCAAGTAAATTGTTGAATGTGCCATGTCTGCGTTTTGATATTTGGAAGGCTACTTTATACGCATGGATGATAGTGGCAAAGAAGGCTTCATTATCTGGTAATTTAATCGGTCTGCTTCTGTGAATCATTACGTGGTGTTTATGGAATAGTAGATGTAAAGCCAGAATGGAGGGGCTGAAAACTTGTGTAGAACAAGTATGGAGATGGTTAAAATATAGCTTAAAAGCCTGGCTACAGAATTGAAGGAGCTCAAAAATTTGTCTGATCAAGATGTTCGCTTGATGACTGATTTTAACTTGGTTTCGCCCAAAGCTGCTACTGTCCGAAAATGTAGGCTAGTGCGGTGGTTGGAACCCCCTTGTGGTTGGGTTAAAATTAATTGTGGCGGCAGTGTTAGCAATAACCCAGGCTCATTAGGGGGTGGTGGTATCTTGAGAGATGCTAATGGTGACTTTAAATGAGCTTTTTCTAGTCATTACAGTTTTGGCTCTAATAACGGAGTAGAGTTGAAGGCTGTGTTTAATGGCATTAATTTGTGCAAAAGTTTTTCGTATTTTAATGTTATTATTGAGAGTGACTCCAAAACCATTGTTGACTGGTTTAGAGCGGGTAAGTGCACCCTATGGTATTTATGGGACTTTTGGGATGAGTGTGTTAAAGAGATGCAAGAGATGAATGCTCAGATTGTTCATCAATTACGTGAAGGTAATCAAGCGGCAGATTTCTTGGCTAAGATCGGTGAATGAGGCAATAATGGAACATATGAAAATTTACATGAGCTACCGAGGTTATTAAAGGGTATTATTCGTATTGATAAGTCTGGTTAGCCGGCTATTAGACGTTAGGTTGCTTTTGTTTGTTGTAAGTTTCTTTAGGCTTGTTTAGAGGTTGTTTTTCTACATAAGCCTATTTAGACTTGTTTGATTTTTCTTGGTCTGGTTTATTTTCTTTATGTTTTGTTTGGTTTGTGTTTGGGAGGGTTTGTTTTAGTCTTATTGTAATCTCCGAGATGCTTTATTTTTAATCGCGGTTTTACTCCGCCATTAGTGAGGGCTTATCAATAAACTTGGGATGGGGTCGTTATGAGGATGGCTACCGGCTCTTCGTAAAAAAAAAAAAAGTCTCCAACTCCGCGATAGATGTCGGGGTCTAGACGCACCTTTGGCTAGACTACGTTGATGTTACTTTTAAAAGTCTTAGAGGGTGTTGATTGTTGATGTGTATGGCTGCTTAATTTGCTACTAATTAGTATTGTTAGGAAGTTATTATGATTCGATCATACTTAGGGGTAGATTTCAGTCGAAATTATGATTCGATCATACTTAGGGGTAGATTTCAGTCGAACTAGAGTAGAAAAAACTTGTCGAAACAAGCCTCAAGCTTAGAAAATTGCTTCGAGGTCGACTCTCAAATTACTGACTCGAACCTATTCGAATTCAAGCTATTTCAAGCTAAAATGAAGGTTGGAATGTTATATTTGAGTAATCATATTTTTAATATTTTATAAAATAAATATATATTATATATTTAATATTTATTAAATTTATAATTACACCGAGCTGGCTCGCGAGCTTAACATTGTTCGCGACAGATTCGATTAACTATTTGATCCAAAATCATTGTTCTAGCTCGGTTCAAGGTTGGTTTAATTGAGTTTTGAGTCAAGCTTTTCATGCTGAGCCTCGCGATCTAAACGAGACACTCGACTCACTTCTAACCCTAACCAGACTTATTTCGAAACAAATGTATTAAGCAGTACTTTAAACACTTAATTACGTACCCAAACACTTGATAACACTAAATTAGCTTGAAGTATTATCAATTAAAGCATTTTAACAAGTTATAAACAAACGTTAGACTGAAATGAGCAAAACATATGGCAGATGACTGCCTAGTTGTTTGAATGAGTAAGCGTAACGTTAAATATATGAGAGAAAAGGACGACCATGAAATTGTAAACTGCCAAAAAGTTAGAAGACTTTCTCTTTATGAGTCAATGAAGTGCAAAGCACGCATATTCCAGTTAGCTTTTAATCACAAAACATGTACTGGTAATGAATCAAATGCTCAGTGGGGGAGCCTTTTCAGTTGAAGATTGACATCTACGTGCCCTGCGGGTTCAATTCTTTAAAGAATTTGGTTCAATTTAGAAAAAAGCTAAAAGAGAATCCAATTTAACTCGGAGAAGTAAACGAAATAAGAGATCATCTTGACTAGTAAAGCAAATTTGGTTGGACTTTATCATATGACTCTGCCTCTAACTCTCATTGCTTCTCTAGTTAAGAGGTTGGGTTGATTTCGTCCAGCCGATAAGGATTTATTGCTGATAAGATAACTTAAATATTTTAATAAATCGATAACCTAAATACAATACTTTTATTTAATGCACCTCGAGACATTTAACCATTTTTTAGATTTTTTATCTTTAGATAATAAAATCAAGTCTGATTAGTTAATGAGAACCTTCTCTGATAATAAACGAACTAAGGATTTATTGCTGCTGATAAGATAACTTAAATATTTCAATAAATTGATAACCTAAATGCAATACTTTTATTTAATACACCTCGAGACATTCAACCACTTCTTCACCCTGAAGCAAGCCTTGAGACGGGTTTTGGATCGCTCTTAAAAGTACTGTTTATTATTAATCCATTTAAAATAAAAAAAGTTATATAAATTTTTTAAAATTAATTTGTAATTACGTAGTTTGTAATAAATCTTAAAATCAAAAGTATTAAAATTTGCTAATGAAATAAATTTTATGGGTAATTTGATTCCAAACAAATGATAAAGGTTTCTTGGCAATGTGAAACACGTATTGTAATCTCTTTTAGAAGATTAGTAAAATGTAGCATTAGTTAAGGTTGGCGAAGTTTAACGAAAATGCATTTGCAATTAACACACAACAAAGTGTCTAAAATCATGAAGAAATATTTAACACAACTGTGATAACATGTCATGGTTAGAGGTAGAGTCGAGTCGAGCTCTAGTTGAGGCAAGCTTGAGTTCGACTCGTGATTAAAAAATTTATTTGAACCGAACTCGAGTTAAGAAAATTGAATTCGAGCTCGACTCGTAAAGTAAAATTCGAGCTCGAGCTCAACTCGAGCTGAGTTTTTTGAGTTGAGCTTTTCAAAATAAAAAATAAATATATATGTTTTTTAAAATAAAATAAATAAATTTAGTATTTATATTTTTAAAATAATATATATTAAATATATAAAAAATAAATATAATAAATATAATATTTATTTAATTTATTAATTAAATCGAACTGGTTCACGAGCTTAACGAGCTGAGTTTGACATTACTAGAGTTTAACTCAATAAGCTAATCGAACTAAAATCACAGCTCGAGTTCGATTTAATCGAGTTTCGAGCCTAGCCTCTCGAACTAATCGAACTGCTCGACTCAATTCCATCCTTAGTCATGGTTATCATCATTATAATGAATATTTACTCATAAATACATTATAATTAGTGTTTTCAGATATAAAAGTATTGAACGAAGCGTTTTGCTCCAAAAAGGCGAAACATAAGTTTCAAAAGCATTGAAGCATAAACTTTTGAAATATTAAGACGTTTCAAAATTTTAGTAAAATAATAATAATTAATTAAAATAATACAAAATAATAATAATTTAAATTTAAATTAATTAATTAATTTGTAACAAACTTTAATATTTTTATTAATCCTCTAAAGCATATAAATTATATAATATTTTAATTTTATATTGTTATAATTTTCAAGTGATTAATTAAATAATTTATAATTATTATTAAATTAAATAATATACAATAAATATTTATAAAGTGTAATTATTTCACAATATGACTAAGGTTTGTATTAATGATCTAAGCTAGGGTTGACCCCATCAAATTGCATATTGGAATCGTTCCAAATTTACAACTACTCCCATTTCGTGGAAATCATGCCAGCAGTCAGACCATTTAATTGCTTTACGAGTTTTCTCTCAAAACGGGTGTT
Source organism: Bretschneidera sinensis (assembly GCA_023935145.1). Lineage (NCBI taxonomy): Eukaryota > Viridiplantae > Streptophyta > Magnoliopsida > Brassicales > Akaniaceae > Bretschneidera > Bretschneidera sinensis. The sequence continues at coordinate 64,307,958 of CM043705.1, forward strand.
CGAATTTTGACAATTTATAATTTGGAGGAGCTTATAACATTAAAGAGTAGGAGGCCGCCCACTATTAAATTGTGTCTGCCATAAAATTGGATTAAGGTGATAATTCTAATTTCAATCTTAAAAAATAAAAATTGACTCAAGACTGATCTTGTTTGATTATTGGTAAAATGCAATTACATTGCAACACAATTTCAAAGGTTTTGAAAAACAACATTTTCCCTAGAAAATTTAGTTTACCTAATAGTTTCATTTAAATTAATTAATAATTAAAGTAGAAATTAACGATTTTTTTTTACCGTTATTAGAGATGAAAAACAGACGGGTTGGATCAGGTCTTGCAAGTAACAGGTCAACAAGTATGGGCAAAAAATGTTTGTTTCTAACGAATTTTATTTTTCATGTTTATACTCGTGTTTTAACGGGCGAGTAACGAGTCAAAGATGGGTATTAGTAAAAATTCTCTTAATTGCTCGATCCTATAAGTGTGCGCACGATTGTATGTGCGCTCGATCGCATTGCATGTGCGCTCGATCGCACGTTGTCCAGAAAGTGCTTCAGGGCTTCTAGATTTCTTCCTTAAAGTGCCAAAACTGCTTCTTTTTCTCCAAGACCCTATAAAAACATGTAAAACACACAAATGGAGTAAAAGATACCAAATTAATGTAATAAAGGATCTAACAAGTGTAAATAAGGGGGCTTAAATATGTATATTTAAGCGTCTATCACACCCCCAAACTTACATATTGCTAGTCCCTTAGCAATACTAAATTAAAAACTAAAACAGAAATATAGATAAATCCAATGTTCATAGTGTCAATAAAAAAATCTAGATTTTACACAAAACAATGATGCGCATTCATGAGCAAGCTTAACAAGTGTAAACATATATCTGCAATGAATAAGAGTGTTGAACGTAAATCATATTCACTAGGTATTCTAAGATATCACAAGTTTGACTTCGGTGTGTGGTGATTAGCACATAAAAGATTGAGTTTCCAAGAAATTCAAATGCGTAGTGTTTCGATGACTCAAGATTCACCAAACTTCCTATTAGAGTCAACAAATATGGCATAGACTTTTATTTGCGAGATTTTTGCCAAGTTAGTTCCTTTAAGCTTTCTTGATGACTCGTGTAACGAGCGTTTGGCCAATGACTCCCAAACCAGATGGTTTTAGGGCATTAGGTGTAAAGACACCCCTAAGGACTTACTGGCTCGAGTCAACAAGGCTACGAAACTAACTGATTTTTATGCTACCATTTAGAATTTTCCACCTTTTGACGTGACACTCAATGCTTACTGAGGCAAGAGGGCCAGTTACTCAGCGAAAAATTCATTTTTAATGATCACTTAAGATTTTCCACCTTTTGACGTGACACTCAATGCTTACTGAGGCAAGAGGGCCAGTTACTCAGCGGAAGATTTGTTTTTATTGATCATTAGGAGCATTTTTTTCTTTTCTTTTTGAGCAATAACGAACTTTTTTTTTTTCTTATGCCACCACATTAATCTAATAGGTCATCTAGTTCACAGTCAAGCAAAAGAAACATACAAATCAAAATTACATGTCATACCCCACACAACTATGTGCTAATGTGCTCATGTTTAGTTTAAGTCGAACTTGTGAATCCTTAAATGCCTAAAAGAAAGTGATTATGGTTCAAAACTTAATTATTGGCCCATATGTTCAAGGTGTTAAGCTCACTTATGAAGTCAAATCATATTGTTTGTTTAGAACACCCAAAAATTTTGGAACGGAATGAACATGTATTTATCTATGAAAAACAACAAAACAAAAAAAACTGGGACAAGGTGTGTGTGAATGTGTCTCCCATACCCCCAAACTTAAATTACACATTGTCCCCAATGTGTGAATAACAAGGAAAGAGCTGACCTGGGAGATAGAGAACTAGCTAGGTCGGCATGGCTCATAGCGTACCCCCAAACTTGTTAAACATATATGCCAAAATGTCAATCTAATAAGTCATCTAGTTCACAGTCAAGCAAAAGAAACATACCAATCCAAATATCATGTCATACCCCACACAGCTATGTGCTAATGTGCTCGTGATAGTTCAAGTTAAACTTGTGAATTCTTAAATGCCAAAAGGGCAGTGATCTATGTTCAAAACTTGTTTATTGACCTATATGTTCAAAGTGTTACGCTCACTGATGAAGACAAATCATAACATTTTGTTTAGATCATAAAAAGTTTATTGGACATAATGAACAAGCATTTATCTATGAAAATAATAACAAAACAACAAAAAAATGTGAGACATAGTGAGTGTGTGAATGGGTCCCCATACCCCCAAACTTAAATTGCACATTGTCCCCAATGTGTGAATAGCATGGAAGGAGCTGACCTGGGAGATGGAGAACTGATGGCTGACATGGCTCGTAGCACACCCCCAAACTTGAACGGATGCACACATTGTCCCTAAAAAAGAAAAACTAAATTATACGGGAAAACAAGAAGTAATAAAAATAAATAAATAACAATAAATACGTAAAATAATAAAAATAAAAGGATAAGCTGTGGGGTGCCTCCCATGAGCGCTAAGTTTAACGTCTTCAGCCGGACCAAGCCTTATTTTTCCCCAAAACTACGAGTGGCAGCAGCTAGCATAGGAAATGTCTTATTCTCTCCCACATAAGCATATGGTAAGTGCTCTGACAACTGGTTGAATTCCAAGTTAGGTGCCTGTACAATAGAAGGGAAAATAATATTAGTAGGCACATGATGGTCAAATGGATCGGTGTACTTACTTGGATGCTTTGGAAAGGCCTCTAGGATGTGCACAGTTTCAATGAGGTCTTTAGTAACATCTTCTGATTTTTTCTCAATATCTGATCCTTTGAAATAATGGGTGAAGGTGGTTGCCAAGGGATCAATATGATGGTCATGAAAGACTTGTTTAACAACACCTTGATTTTGTTCACTTAGCTCCTTAGCCAATTCCCCCATTTGTACTTCCAATATATGAATAGCTTGCTCATGCTTGGTATTGATTTGTCGTTGCTCAATCATGAACTGTTCTTGTGAAGTCATCAGTTGCCTCATAAGACTCTCTAGGTCACTATTTTCTGATTCCGGCACTGGTTGGGCTGCTGGTTGGAAGTATTGTTGCTGTCCTTGAACATTTTGAGTGTTGCTCCATGAGAGGTTGGGGTGGTGCTTCCATCCAGGATTGTAGGTATTTGTATATGCATTGTGCGGTCCCTCATAATTTGCTTGCTCTTGATCTGCATATGAATACAAAGGGCAAGTGTTAGTAGTGTGATCAAAACAAGAACATATAGCACATACCTGGAGTGGTTTGCCTCGCAGACTAGGTGATATGTTTTGAGTAGTCATGGCGTTTATGAGCATATCTAGCTTCCTCTCCATAGCATCTAGACAAGTATATTGAGCTTCTGTCATTGGTGCTTCTCCCTTTGAATGAATTAGCTGATAAGCTTCAGTGCAGCAGTTTTACTCTGCTGCTCGGATACTTTCTGCCCTAAATGCGCTCGATCGCAAAGGAGGTTGCGATCGATCGCAAATACCACAGAAGTAGAGTTAGGGTTTTGAAGTGCCTGAAACAAAAAAGTAATCAATTAGGGTTTGATACAAAAAATAAATAAATAATAAAAATAAAAATAAAGATGAAAATAATTCTAAAAGAAAATTTAGCGCAATCCCCGGCAACGGCGCCAAAAACTTGTTGCGCGTTTATATACCTAAATAAATAAGCAAATAATCGCACTTTGTTTTACTTGCAAGTGCACAAGGTCAACAGTGTAGTATAGTGTGCGAATGCAAGATCATCTCCATAGGGATTGGTAAAGTTCAATTTAGAATTATAATTGCAATGTAAAAAGATAGAAATAATAAACTGAAGGGTGATTTGATAATAATAAAGACATAGGGCTTTGATATCCACCACTAGTCATACATTCCCGATTTTGTATAAAGTATCAGTGCTCTAGCCATATTATGTGTACCTACTGGTTGCCAACCTAAGGGCATGGTATCTACTCCTTAAGCTATTGATTTCCCTAAGCAACGAGTTAGGCATGGTATCTATTCTAACTCTTTTCTTCCTTAAGGGATTCAGCATGGTATCTGCTTGAGTTGTTCCTTAAGAAAGCATAGGTACTGTGGAAATCGACAACCACATGAGACCTAGGGCATGGTATCTACTCCCGGTTTCCCATGTTGATTAACCCGGGTATCTGGATAAGATGGTCCCTTGTTACTAATGTTAGACCCAGGACTCGGTCATCCAAATTGATCTAACTAACCTATCCATACCACATGCATACGTTGGCCTTACACATACATATGAGGAATGTAAATAAGCACAGGTGTTAATCAAGTTAAGTAACATAATAAGCTATGCAAAGATTTAATCAATGAATAAAAATATGGGAATGCATAACTAGGGCTTCAATCGAGCCCTATAAGAGAGTTAGTTACACATACTAACTGAAGTAAACATAATTAAACAAAACATAAGGGAGAAGAATAAACCCGAGAGAAGAGGCGTCAATTCTCTCCCAAGCTCTCCACTCCAAGAAAAGAGAAAAGTGAAAAGTGTTTACTATCTAAGGTGTCTTTTTGTGTGTGAGTTTACAAGTGTATTTATAGGTCCTTGAGAAGTCCTAATAGACTCATGAGTTTCTAAACTTTCCTAAAACACAAAACTCCTTTATTTCCAAAATAGAGTTATTTCCAAAATAGGGTTATTTCCAAAATAGGGTTCTGCAGTTTACTATTCACGCCTGTACATTTACGCTCGATTGCAGTGTGCGCTCGATCCTATAAGTGTGCGCACGATCGTATGTGCGCTCGATCGCATTGCATGTGCGCTCGATCGCACGTTGTCCAGAAAGTGCTTCAGGGCTTCTAGATTTCTTCCTTAAAGTGCCAAAACTGCTTCTTTTTCTCCAAGACCCTATAAAAACATGTAAAACACACAAATGGAGTAAAAGATACCAAATTAACGTAATAAAGGATCTAACAAGTGTAAATAAGGGGGCTTAAATATGAATATTTAAGCTCCTATCACACCCCCAAACTTACATATTGCTAGTCCCTTAGCAATACAAAACCAAAAACTAAATGAAAAACAAAGACGCAAAGATAAATCCAATGCTCATGGTGTCCAACAAAAGTTTAGGTTTCACACAAAACTATGATGCGCATTCATGAGCAAGCTTAACAAGTATAAACACATCTTTGCAATGAATACGAGTTTTGAATGCAAATCACTTTCATGAGGCAGGTTAAGACATCACAAGTTTAACTGAGTGTGTGGTGGACTAGCACATAAAAGATTGGGTTTCCAAATAATTCTAATGTGTAGTGTTTCGATGACTCAAGTTTCACCAAATTTTCTATTATAATCAACAAAGATGGCATAGATTTTCTTCTTTTCTTTTATTTGTGAGATTTTTGTCAAGTTAGTTCCCTTAAGCTTTCTATTTGACTCGTGTAACGAGCGTTTAGCCAATGACTCCCAAACCAGATGGTTTTAGGGCATTAGGTGTAGAAACACCCCTAAGGGCTTACTAACTCGAGTCAAAAAGGCTACGAAACTGATTGATCTTAATGCTACCGATCAAAATATTCCACCTTTTGACGTGACACTCACTGCTTACTGAGGCAAGAGGGCCAGTTACTCAATGGAAAGTTCTTTTTAATGATCTTTAGGAGCATTTTTTTTTCTTTTCTTTTTGAGCAACAACGAACTTTTTTTTTTTTCTTATGCCACCACATTAATCTAATAGGTCATCTAGTTCACAGTCAAGCAAAAAAAACATACAAATCAAAATTACATGTCATACCCCACACAACTATGTGCTAATGTGCTCATGTTTAGTTTAAGTCGAACTTGTGAATCCTTAAATGCCTAAAAGAAAGTGATTATGATTCAAAACTTAATTATTGGCCCATATGTTCAAGGTGTTAAGCTCACTTATGAAGTCAAATCATATTGTTTGTTTAGAACACCCAAAAATTTTGGAACGGAATGAACATGTATTTATCTATGAAAAACAACAAAACAAAAAAAACTGGGACAAGGTGTGTGTGAATGTGTCTCCCATACCCCCAAACTTAAATTACACATTGTCCCCAATGTGTGAATAACAAGGAAAGAGCTGACCTGGGAGATAGAGAACTAGCTAGGTCGGCATGGCTCATAGGGTACCCCCAAATTTGAACGGATGCACACATTGTCCCTAAAAAATAAAAACTAACGTAATACGAGAAAACAAGAAGTAATAAAAATAAATAAATAACAATAAATACATAAATAATAAAAATCAAAGGATAAGCTGTGGGGTGCCTCCCATGAGCGCTAAGTTTAACGTCTTCAGCCGGACCAAGCCTTATTTTTCCCCAAAACTACGAGTGGCAGCAGCTAGCATAGGAAATGTCTTATTCTCTCCCACATAAGCATATGGTAAGTGCTCTGACAACTGGTTGAATTCCAAGTTAGGTGCCTGTACAATAGAAGGGAAAATAATATTAGTAGGCACATGATGGTCAAATGGATCGGTGTACTTACTTGGATGCTTTGGAAAGGCCTCTAGGACGTGCACAGTTTCAATGAGGTCTTTAGTAACATCTTCTGATTTTGTCTCAATATCTGATCCTTTGAAATAATGGGTGAAGGTGGTTGCCAAGGGATCAATATGATGGTCATGAAAGACTTGTTTAATAACACCTTGCTTTTGTTCACTTAGCTCCTTAGCCAATTCCCCCATTTGTACTTCCAATATATGAATAGCTTGCTCATGCTTGGTATTGATTTGTTGTTGCTCAATCATGAACTGTTCTTGTGAAGTCATCAGTTGCCTCATAAGACTCTCTAGGTTACTATTTTCTGATTCCGGCACTGGTTGGGCTGCTGGTTAGAAGTATTGGTGTTGTCCTTGAACATTTAAAGCATTGTGATTGTTGCTCCATGAGAGGTTGGGGTGGTGCTTCCATCCAGGATTGTAGGTATTTGTATATGCATTGTGCGATCCCTCATAATTTGCTTGCTCTTGATCTACATATGAATACAAAGGGCAACTGTTAGTAGTGTGATCAAAACGAGAACATATAGCACATACCTGGAGTGGTTTGCCTCGCGGACTAGGTGATATGTTTTGACTAGTCATGGCATATATGAGCATATCTAGCTTCCTCTCCATAGCATCTAGACAAGTATATTGAGCTTCTGTCATTGGTGCTTCTCCCTTTGAATGAATTAGTTGAAAAGCTTCAGTGCAGCAGTTTTAGTACTGCTGCTCGGGTACTCTCTGGACCTTTTGCGCTCGAGCACACCCTGAACTGCGCTCGATCGCACTGGGCTTGCGATCGATCGCAATGAGGATAGAAACTCCTCCTCTGCACACCTAAACAAAAACAGAAAAAGAAGGAATAAATCTGATTTTTGATAAAAATAAAAAATAAAACAGAACAGAATCAAATAGAATAAATTAAAATGATAATAAAAAAAACTAACAAAAATAATTCCAAAAAGAGATTTAGCACAATCCCCGGCAACGGCGCCAAAAACTTGTTGTGCGATAATATACCTAAATAAAATAGGGGAATGATCGGACTTTGTTTTACTTGCAAGTGCACAAGGTCAACAGTGTAGTATAGTGTGCGAATGCAAGATCATCTCCACAGGGATTGGTAAAGTTCAGTTTAGAATTATATTCGCAATATAAAAAGATAGAAATAATAAAAGTGTTGAGAAATAATAAAGATAAAATACTAAGGATAAAGGCGTAGGGACTTGATATCCACCACTAATTATGCTACCACAATATAATAGTATGCCAATGCTTTATTCATGCCATGTATACCTACTGGTCGCCAACCTAAGGGCATGGTATCTACTCCTTAAGCTATTGATTTCCCTAAGCAACGAGTTAGGCATGGTATCTACTCTAACTCTTTTCTTCCTTAAGGGATTCAGCATGGTATCTGCTTGAGTTGTTCCTTAAGAAAACATAAGTACTGTGGAAATCGACAACCACATGAGACCTAGGGCATGGTATCTACTCCCGGTTTCCCATGTTGATTAACCCGGGTATCCGGATAAGATATCCCTTGTTACTAATGTTAGACCCAGGACTCGGTCATCCAAATTGATCTAACTAACAAGTCCATACCACATGCACATATTGATCAGACATATACATATGAGGAATTTAAATAAAAGCAGGTATTAATCAAGTTTAAGCAACACAACATAAATATCGCAAAGGCACCAATACTAAATTTATTGAGTAAACATAATTAGGGCTTCAACCAAGCCCTACTAAGAATTTAATTACACATAATAAAATAAAAAGGAAAGAAGAAACCCGAGAGAAGAGGCGTCAATTCTGCTCCACGGTCTCCTTCTCCAAGCTAAAGCAAAAGAGAAAAGTGTTTTCTATCTAAGGTGTGTTTTTGTGTGTGAGTTACAAGTGTATTTATAGGTCTTTGAGAAGTCCTAATAGACTCATGAGTTTCTAAACTTTCCTAAAATACAAAACTCCTTTATTTCCAAAATAGAGTTATTTCCAAAATAGGGTTATTTCCAAAATAGAGTTCTGCAGTTTACTATTCACGCCTGTACATTTGCGCTCGATCGCATGTGTCCTTGCGCTCGATCGCAGTGTGCCCTCGATCCTACAAGTGTGCGCACGACCGTATGTGTGCTCGATCGCATTGCGTGTGCGCTCGATCGCACTTTGTCCAGAAAGTGCTTCAGGGCTTCTAGATTTCTTCCTTAAAGTGCCAAAACTGCTTCTTTTTCTCCAAGACCCTATAAAAACATGTAAAACACACAAATGGAGTAAAAGATACCAAATTAACGTAATAAAGGATCTAACAAGTGTAAATAAGGGGGCTTAAATATGTATATTTAAGCGTCTATCACTTCCCACCTGTCGACAAGTTGTTATTATCTTAGACCGGTTGCCTTCTCGGTTCTTTTATTCTCATCAGACCGACTGCTTTCTCGGTTAATTCCAGCATATACCGGCTGTCACAGTTTTCACTTTTCATCCCAGCATATACCGGCTGTCACGGTTATTTCATTAGACCAGCTGCCTTTCCGGTTCTTTCGGTTATATTATTAAATGCATATGCGCATGAACAATGATATGAAACAGTAATATAAACAGTAATATAAAAACAATATAAAGATTCAAACCACTTAATTTGGATATCATGATTATCCACAAATTTTATATAACAAAGTTTCTTTAAAAATTTCTTACATCCAATCATCCTGATTTTTATCAAATTATATAAAAATTCCACTAAATTCTTCTCTTCCCAAATCACATCAAATAATCCATTAAAGTCTGTCAAGATCCACTAAATTTCATCTCAAATCATCAACCAAAATTTGTCAAGATCCACTCAAATTTACCTCAAATCATCCACTAAAATTTGTCAAGATATACTAAAATTTACCTCAAATCATCCACCAAAATTTGTCAAGATCTACTAAAATTCATCTCATCATAACTCGTATTAAAACATCAATATATCTCATCAATAATTTATTTATTGCTTTTATTCTCAAATAAACTTATGATTTTCAAAAATATCATTTCTCACTGAAAAATATTTCTACCTGACCAAATTTCCTATCATACCCATAAATCAATTTTTTCATCTATCACCCAAGTATACTTTAATAATTAATTATAATAATATCACCAAAATAAATGATTTTTATTTAGACTACTAAAAGTAAACCCAACTCATCCCGTAGCACTTAAAGCTATTCGTGGGTCACCTTCTTGTCTTTCTCGATCTTCTAAAAAATTTCTCCCGTTGTAGATAGTCAACACCTTCTGCTATTCTGATATCTTATCGTAAATATTCCCGAAAATCCCTTCAAAATTTTGGTCTTCCAACTTTTCTTTGAACTCCTAAGTGTTTAGAGAAAAAAATGGAAATGAAACTCAATTTTTATCCTTCCCTACGAATTTGCCAGTTCTCATATATATAGAAAATTGATATCAAGCTTCATCCTACAACTTTAGAAGTTGCTTGCTAAGTCAACAATCACATTCTTTAAATTATTCTATAAATTGGATACTTGCAAGACAAAATTATTGTCTTTGCAAAACAAAATGATTTCTTTCTCTTTATGCTTTATACTTGGCCATCATCCGTTAAATTTGGGAAAACATTACTTTAACTTGGCATAATCACATTAGACTTGGCATGGCAGCAGGTGCTGCCACCTGCTGTCACGTTGTTACTGTTCATCGATTTTTTTTTTTTATTTTTAGAATTGCTATAGTCAAATACTAATAAACTTTGCATATAGACTTTATTTTAAATTTCATGACATATTTATTCAATTACTTAATAATCCTTACTTTACAAATATGGGTATTACAATAATAGACTTAGACTCCAGTGGAATTCGAGTTGGTTTGTAAAATTAAATTCAATTTTAGATTAAATAGATGAGATTCATTTGGGTTTTTGATTTTTTTTTATTTTAAATGTTAAATCTAATCAATAAATCATGTCATGTAGGGTATTTGATTTCTATTTTTGTCTTTTAAAAACTTTTAATACGTTATATATATTTTAATTAAGTCATAACCGCAAATAAAATGAATTGTTTAAAAAATTGTAAAATTGAAATTCATATATATATATATATATATAAATTATACTATGTAATTAAATTTGGGTTTGTGGTTCAAAAGTTAGATTAAGATTCAAAAACTATAATTTTATTTCAATTCAAATTCAAACTAAATCGAGATTTTTTAATTTTAATTTAATATAAAATATTCGATATAAGAATGACACCAATAATATTTTATCATTACTCAAATTTCATTACCCAACAAAATTACACATTATTTTTTAAGTAGTATATTAATATTATATTTTGTATCGACATAGATGTGACTTTGATTAAACTTTTAAGGATAATATCTTGTTTTCAATTCGGTTAATACATTATTTTACCATGGTCTCCACCTAGTAAAAAAAAAAAAAAAAAAAAGGTAAAAACAGACTTCTTTCTTTAGCAAGATTTATTCAGTGCCCATACGTCCAACATTTAACCAGGGTGTATGACTAAAATCAATTTGTTAAAAGCACAAGACCAAGAAAGACACGACATGGTTGCCTTGAGCCAGTCAATAGACGCGTGGGGACCCAGCCCAAAGGCTATCGTATTGTATTATCCAATGACCAACCTACCCTCTACTTAAACGTTCAGCGATCGTGAGATCGATGGGCAAATTCGTAACACGGAAAAATTATGGAAATATTTAAAGAGAAAATCCGAAGATGTATTTTGGAAAAGTGGGGTAGAAGACGAGAAACGGCTCCTTCTCTTTCTCTCCATTTTGGGATTAGTCTTCTCTCTCTACTCATTAACAGATTTTTTTTTCAAGTATTTATTTATTCTTTTTTTGGTTGGGTCTCCTTTCATAGGATTTTTCGTTAATTTTGTGGAGGACATAAACCATATATCCCTATTTGCATAGTACTGTGAAGTTGTGATTTGGCACAAAAAGATTTGGTTTCTGAAGAGAGAAAGGAGAGAGACAGCGGGAGAAAGGGTCTAGAGAATAGCCTGAGATCGAGAAAGGAAAAGTTTAGGGGATTTCCTATTTTGCCATCGATAGTGAAGTGGTGGGCATTCTGGTCATTTTCTTTGTTGGGAGCTGATCTGTTTTTGAATTCAGTGTCAGTTTGATCGTTGGATTGGTATAGAAAGAGAAGGGTGAAGAGTGAAATGTGGTGGATGATGGGAGAAGGAGGTGGTCACTACTGTTCTAAGAAGACTGATGACATCTGCGGTGATGTTTGTGGCCAGGTATTTCTCTTTTTTTCCTTTTTTTTTCATATTTATGTTGCTATTTCTTTCATTTTCTTATCGTAATCTGGTTGATCTGTTGGTTGAACTAACTTTTTCCCCTTCTGATTAATTTCTTCTATAAAATGGTTTTTGGGTATGTTTGTTTGGTTGCTGAGAAAATGTAGGAGAAGAAGTGAGATCTTAGATTTCCCATTTGTGTTGCGAAATGGGGAAATCCATAATATTGTTGTGTGTAATCCAACTGTTTGACTTGTCAACTCTGTTTAACATAATTCTCCCTCAAATTTGCATCTGGGATCATGGCAATTTTGGACTCCACTGTTACCTCGGAAACAACTTTTCCCATCCCTATTAGGGTCGTTATCTTTGCCCTAATTTATAGTTTTTTGGATTATATAATTGCTGGGAAATGTTTGTTTTTTCATGCTGAGGTTCATGTTTTGCTCAAATGTATCGAATTGTTTGATTGGGGGTATGAGTGTTGCAGTTGATGTGGCTGATTTTACTGGGTCTGGATGCGCCATTATTATGGTTTTTTTTTTCCAGTTTGATTTGTTAAGTATAATATTAAAAGTTGACAACATAAAGGTGGGTTGTGTCGAATTGACAATCTGGGTTTTTGATGTTTAGCCTTTTCTTTTGTTAAAGAATTAGTCTCTTTTTTTTATAAAGCTATGCAATATGATATTCGGGAACTCTATTTGCAATTTGCGAAGGCCTTCACCTTTCCTTTGGTTCCTAGGTAAAACTGAGGGAAGTATGATGTTAAAAACCTTGAGAAAGAAATCCACTTCTAAGATTTAGGCAAACGTCTTTACTTTCTATCATGTTTCAAAAGAATTTAACTGTTAATTACTGCATGCTTTCATTTCTGCACCAGTAAACTATGATGCTTATTGGGTGTAGATGTGCTTATCTTTGATCGTTTTACATCTATTCATTCACATTTTTCAAATGTCATGCTCTGGGGAATTTGCATTTTTATCATATGCTTCTGAATTACTTTGAGTCTTACACTCTTTATTTCACAGGAATCAAGTCGCATGTCAAGACTTCGCTGCATCCTGCGTGGTGTGGATATGAAAACCTATATATTTCTATTTGTACTTGTCCCATCATGCATCTTTGGCATCTATGTGCATGGGCAGAAGATCTCATACTTCCTGCGGCCACTATGGGAATCACCACCCAAACCCTTCCATGACATCCCACACTATTATCATGAGAATGTATCGATGGAAAATCTCTGCAAACTCCATGGTTGGGGTATTCGCGAATACCCAAGACGTGTTTTTGATGCAGTGCTGTTTAGTAATGAGCTGGAAATCCTTACTCTACGGTGGAAAGAATTGTACCCTTACATAACTCAGTTTGTTCTTCTTGAGTCGAATTCAACATTTACTGGGTTGCCAAAGCCTCTAGTTTTTGCCAGCAATCGGGATCAATTTAAATTCGTTGAGCCTCGATTGACTTACGGGACTCTTGGAGGAAGATTTAAGAAAGGAGAAAACCCATTTTATGAGGAGGCATATCAGCGAGTAGCATTGGACCAGCTTCTCAAGATAGCTGGTATTACTGATGACGACTTGTTGATAATGTCTGATGTTGACGAGATACCAAGTAGACATACTATCAATCTCTTGAGGTGGTGTGATGACATACCTCCAGTACTTCATCTTCGGCTGAAGAACTATCTGTACTCTTTTGAGTTTCTTGTGGATAATAACAGCTGGAGAGCTTCAGTGCACAGGTATCAGACGGGTAAGACGAGGTATGCACATTATCGCCAGTCAGATGAAATCTTGGCAGATGCAGGATGGCACTGTAGCTTTTGCTTCCGCCATATCAGCGAGTTCATATTCAAGATGAAAGCTTATAGCCATTATGATCGAGTGAGGTTTTCTCATTATTTGAACCCTAAAAGAGTTCAAAGAGTAATCTGCAAGGGATCCGATTTATTTGATATGCTTCCAGAGGAGTATACATTCAAGGAGATCATTGGGAAAATGGGACCCATTCCTCATTCCTTTTCAGGTGTTCATCTTCCATCTTATCTTTTAGAAAATGCAGAGAAGTATAAATTTCTCTTGCCTGGAAACTGCTTAAGAGAAAGTGGGTGATCTCTTAGTAACTTAAGCAGAAGCCAATTCTTGTAAAGGTTAGTTGAAGCTCTCCTCATGATGGGTTCTATTGAACAATTGATGACTGTGGTGTGTCACTTATACAGTGAGCCGAACATTTATCCAGCTAAATTGATATAATTCTTTGGGAGATGTCTGGATAGCTTAACAAAATTTTAGGGTGAAATTTTGTATATAAACTTTCTTTTTTGTTTTTTGGGCTTGGGTTTTGTTTGGCGGAGTTCATCCATTCATCGGTATTACATCATTCCCCAAATATACCAGAACTATTTTGAGGTTCCTGTGATTTCCTTTCCCCATGTGTGGGAAGTTTTGTTTTGAGACATTTTATTAATACATGTTTCATTTAGCTTCTTATTTGTATAATCTGATTGTTTTTCGATGTTGATCACAGTGCATACAATCTTTCTCACCATTTTTCTTTCCATTCCTGGTAGGAGGCCAAGTCATCAATTTGTAACTTCGTTCTTTACATGTCAGTTAGTGATGTATGCAAGGGACTAGCCTTCTGCAGCATAATTTTCTTTAATTTCATGAAGTGGTGTTAGAATGTTAGGATTTCCACCATCAACGATGTGGTCTTCTTCAAGACTCAAATCATGCGTTGAATCTCTACCCCTTGTTTGGTTACAGTGGTTTGAGGGGAACGAAGAAAAATGGAGAGTACATGTACCCTTTTATTAAGAAGATACGTAATGAGATGAAAAGGAATGAAGCCCTCCATTTGCCTTTAATCAATTCTCATTTTTTATGTCTCTTAAATTTGAGGGATTTGAAGGGAAATGGTACCTCATGCTATTGAGCAATGACAAAATTATTATTTCCTTCCTTTTCCTTTTTTTCAATCATCTAAACAAGAGTAAAAAAATACATGTACCCTCACTATAAGAAAATCGATTATCACCGATGGATTTTTCCTCAAAGGTCCTCTGCTGTCGAAAATACTTATCCCTCGGTGATAACCTCTTTGGTGTTAAGCTCCTCAGTAATACATTTTTTACCGAGGGTCAAATTATTTCCTCGGTGATAGGTTATCACCGATAAATATCATTGAGGTTTTACAAAAAATATTTTTTGGTCGTTTTTAAAATAATAAGAAAATAATTTGATCAACACCGAAGGATGGCCCATCAGTAATAATACTTATCACCAAGGGATTCATCTCTTGGTGAAGAGTTGTTTTTTTTTAAAAAATTAAAAAATGGACGAAGCTCAACACTGACGGATGTGTCCCTCGGTGATAATTATTATCACCGACAACAACAATCCCTTGGTATTAATGTGCCATACCCTCGGTGGTATTAATTAATTTCTAAATATTTTTATTTGTTTTTTTGATTTTCCCTGTTAAAACATATTCAACCTGCTTCAAATATATTTAAAAATACAAAATACAACGAACTTGAGAAAACAAAATATTTTGTAAATTAATAAAATATAATATACGAATAAAAATACAATCAATAATCGAATATTCCCCCTTCAAAAAAAATAATCGAATATGCCAAAAATTCTAAATACAAATGTCTAAAAATAAAACTATGGGTCAGCCAGGTGTGTGTCATCATCAGGGTCTACATGTTCAGCATCCCCCTCTGCAGCTGGATCCTATATATAGCAGATAACATGGTCAAATATATATGTAAACCAAAACAAAAACTAAATATAAAACCACTAAGTTATATACTTTGTGAGTCCACCTCATCCGTGACATTTTACTAAACGATCGTGACGGTAAACCCTCCTCGTCCCTTACCTAAGTTATCTACTTTTTTTTACCGTAAAACCACTAAGTTGTATACTTTTTTTGTTTGAAACCTCTCGGGTTTGTAACCGGTGATCCAAAATGGATTCTGTTTGTTCCCAAAGTTACATTCTACTAAACGGACGTGATAGTAAACCCACATCGTCTGTTACGTAAGTTATCTACTTTTTTTTTTTTTACTTTAAAACCGTTAAGTTATATACTTTTAAGTCCGAAATTCTCATGTTTGTAACCGGTGATTCGAAATGGTTTTAGATTGTTCCTACATGTTACATTCTACTAAACGGACGTGACAGTAAACCAGTCCCATTTGTTTCCTAAGTTATCTATTTTTTCTACTTTAAAACCGTCACGGTTGGTAACTAATAATGTAAAAAAGTTCAATGTGTTTTACTTACACCGGGTCGTGAGGTAGGATCCGTCCTAGAACCTCTCGAGATCGACATCTGTTGCAATATCTGCTCCTAGGACTCAAGACGTGAATGCATGTCATCCGCCCTAGCGTTCGCTCGCGCCAACTGTGACTGAAACTCATCAATTATTGACCTATCATCATCCATTCGTTGTTGCATCGCGCTGACATCAACAATGGGTCTGAACCATGGTGCAGTGGATCTGACGGAGGAACTGCTGCTACCCGAAGAGCTAGTAGCAAAGGGGCGACTATCTATCATGCCTCCAAATCCGTAAAATCACCCCTTCTTTAGCCCACCTGATGCATGCAACCACTCAGCGGTGTCGATCTCAGGCTGTGAGGATGCTTCAATATGGACACCACTCTTATCTCGAACACACTGGTCATATGTTTCTTACATTACAAACAAATATTTATAAATAAATTTTTCCCCAAACTATATTAAAACCAACAACTATTTTTCATATAAGTAAAAAATATATTTTATACAAATGTATATGATTAATTTTTTTCCCAAACTATATTCAAACCAACAATCATTCGGGCATGAATGTATCTTCTCATACCCAAGTCCTAACTCTTTCACTATCTTCTTGGACTTGTAAAAGTTTTTAGGCAACTTCTCATCCTTGCGCAACATACTCTTAATTATTTTCAATAATCAATCGAAACCGTTCTCAGACATGTTAAAATCAGATTCACAATTCAACAGTTGTGAGATCGCTGATAACTTAGTGTGCTTTTGACAACCCTCCCACAAGGGCTCATCAGCATCTCTCAACATGTAATAGAACTTCGTAGCTCAAGGATTCGAATCCTCTTCAGCATCCTAGTTAAAGTCTGGGCCAGCAACATCCATTACCATCTTCCCTATGCGATTCGTTTCTCCGAAGCCGTCCTCGACATGGTGATCTGATTGGGGCGTCGACCGTTCAAGTCTCAAATAACTCTCATCATGAAAAATCCACCTTTTATAATTAGGAGTAAAACCTTTCCTATATAGGTGCAACATAATTATTTCTCAGTTTAAAAATCTTAAATTCTAGCATAGAAAACAAGGATACAAAATAGTTCCATCGTTATACACAAACAATGGATTACCATATGCAAAGTCAAGAAAAACCTCCACCCCTTCTAAAAATTCCGTGGATAGGGCATGATTAACAACTCGACGATCCATCCAGTTACAGTTAGTTGCCATCGTTCTAATCACTAAAATAATAAATAATCTATTGTCAATAAGATGTTTTGAATATATAGTATTCTTTCAATTATGCATATTTTTTTTACATATATATCAAAATACATGGATTGAAATAGCATGATACAATAGCAATTATATATTTTGTTTTCACTTTTCTATCTTCCAAAAATGCTTCATTAAACACATGTGGTTTCCAATGATGCTAACTTATAATGACAATCTAACATAATAATCTAAAGCTAACTTAATTTTTTTAATAAAAAAATTTAAAAAGATAAACTATTTAGTATTAGATATTTCATTCAGTTGACTGAATGAATGAAGGATACTTTCTGTCCTTCATTTAGTCGACTGAATGACTTCATTCAGTTGACTAAACCTCATTCAATCGACTGGAATTCATTCAGTCGACTGAATGAAGGACATAAAGTTTCCTTCCTTCATTCAGTCGACTGAATGAAACCATTCAGTCGATTGGATGTCCTGAAACAGAATTTTCTGTTTTAAAAAGGTTTTTCCAGTCAAAATATTTTTTCGTCAAAAACGTTTCAATCAAAATGACCCATAATGAAAAACAAAATACTTGTTAGTAGAGATTTATAGATATTAACTACTTAGAACCTATTCTAGGTCTTTGATCTTCTTCTAGTATCCAACTTGAGTCTCTCTTGTAAGGCTATAAAAGATCAATATGATTTTGAGAATTTGGCTAATTTTCACCACATTATCCAGCTTATTGGATTATGATTCTTGAACAAACAAATGGTGAGGAGTTTTAAGAATTATATATACTCCTATCAGACTTTCCTTTTTTTTTTTCATTGAAATATTATTATATTTTTGAGCTATACAAGAAAGATAATCATCTTTTTTTCTTTATCTACTCAATCATTGATGTAAGTAGAATTTGATCTCAAATTTCTGATAGGATGACAAGTTATTTTGCCATCTAAACTAGTTAACACTCACTTTATCGAACTTTTTCATATGTTATCAATGAATAATTATTACCATAGTGGGATATGACCAAACTCGAGAATTTGGATCGAGGAAGAGGAGAGGATAAGAATTACTACTCTAAATTCTCCTCTTCTCAATTTGCTCTGCTATACTCTTTTTCAAAACTCTCAAATGAGTGAAAATTAAATGTTCAAAGTTTTGAAAGATTTGGAGAGATAAATATACCCTTTCATATACTCTCATTCATGTAACACTTTGTTTTCTTTCATTCCATATAAAAAAATTAACATTGTAAAAAAAAATAAAAACTTAGAAATATATACACAAATATATGCAAATAAATTCAAATAAAAAATTCAATAGATTAACAAATGTAACTAAACATATATATAAACAAATATATGAGAGAGAGAGAAGAAACTTACAAAAATGGTAGAGAGAGAGCCCGAATGGAGGTTGAGAGAGAGAGCCCAAAAATCGGTGAAGTGGGGAAAATAGGAGAAAATAGCATAGAAATGTAGGTTGAAGATTGCAATAGACGAAATATGAGAGAGAGAAAGCATGTGAGAGAGAGGAGGAGGTGAAAACTTCTTTAGGGTTTTGGAAATGGAGTCGCAGGGTGTTAGGAGAAGAAAGCAAGAGAAGAGAAGAACTGGGGAAGAAAGATACCAGCGTGAAATTTAGGTCAAACTTTCACTGAGGGAATTTAATCTCTCGGTAATACGTTTTTATCTCTCAGTGAAATAAGTTTACTTAATTTAAAATTAATTTTATATTCATTTATCAACACTGAGGGATTAAATTCTCCCGTTAATAATATATTTCTAATTAAAAAACCATAAACTATTTTACAAACTTAATACCGAGTATAAAAATATTATCACCGAGGGAATTGTCCCTCGATGATAATATTTCTCACTATCACCAAGGGACACATATTCCTCGGTGATAGTCCCTCGGTGATTAGAGATTTTCTTGTAGTGCCTTAAATTTTCTCAACCCCGTATTCTTTTCGTTTTTTTCCCTTCAAAGTCCCACGCATAAAAATAAGAAAGATAATGGGACATAATTTCGTTGTACTATTATTATATATATACTAGCATCTCAATACACGTGCGTTGATTTGCTATTCTATAAGATTTAGCAAACTTAGCATCTTAAACGCGTGTTGATCTACCCACCTATGAGACTGAATAATAAAATTTAAAAAATAAAAAATATGAAATGGTCAAATTCTCTGTTACTAGGTTATAATATCCTTTTCAAGTTTACATTATTCGACTATTTTAACTCTTAAAGGTACTTGAGAATGATGTTATAACCTGGCATGAGAGAATTTGATCAATTTGTATATATATTTATTTATTATTTTAATTTCATTATTTCGTTTAATCTCACAACAACACGCTTTGAGATGTTATGTACGTTAAATCCGTTAGAAAAACAGATCTGCTAGATCATCTAATTGAGATCATATTATTGTCATCTTCAATTTCTCATTATTAACAATAGTCAATGTTTTTCTACATTAAGAATTCATTAATGCGCGTCAGATGCTATTTATTTAACTGAAACTAATCCGCATTAACACCGGTCCTCGGCATTGTCTTACAATGAACATAATTTAACTGTTTAAATTGACAATCAGTGAAGGTGATTTAATCTATTGATATGTTTGATTTTTACTGTTCATGTTCATGATTTTAGATGTTTTGTTATTTCTTCTAACGGAATAAAAGATCATTTGAAGTTAAAATTTGAAACAAACTGGGCTCGCTTTCTGTCTCTGATTAAGGTTTTACTTTTTTTTTTTTTTTTAATTCTAGAAAAAAAGGAAAACATCACACAAACATAAATTTTACTAAAACAATTTAAATGTTAAGTTATCTTTCTTCATTAGAAAGGTAGGTAAATTATCAAAAATCTCAAGTCAAATTGCAGACAGTTACTGAAGAGGAGGAAAAAGGTAATTGAGTCAGAAGACCTAATAAACACCAAACCTTGTCTTCCTTTACCCACCCCCAAAGAAAAATTAACTTTGTTTCGTTTAAAAAACATAAATCCATGGATACCTAAATCTAGCTAATAGAAAAAAAAAGATAAATTATATTCATATTTTCCAAAATAATTGTCTTTTTTCATGCCCTTGTATAGCAACTGCAGTAGATATAACAATATGAATTTTGATCCCGCAAATTTTATTGGTAATTATAAAGAACTGTAATAGTAACTGAATAAAAGATAAAATATTTAATTATTTAATTATTATTATAATTTCTGTAATTATCAATAAAGTTTTTTGATTTCATAATAACTTTCACAAAATTGAGTTCATGAAAACATGACTCCCATCCCAATAGTGTACTATCTTTTAAAAAACAAAGAATCAGGGGAAAAAATTACCTCCGTACTAATAAAATCCGCAGCAAAAAGCTATTGATTACGTGAGAGATCATTTTCATTGTTCTTCACCACTAGATGTAGGTGTGCTATGAAATCCACCTACACATTAATAAAAAAAAAACTTGTCAACAAAATCAATCTAGAGATTCCCTTAATGATCAATGAAAAGAGAATTTTCCCAGGAAAAACACGAACCCACAATCCTTAATTGAAATCACGGACCCACAGACACTAAAGGGAAAATGAAAAACATGCATGGGTATGATGTTTAATGCAAGAAGAAAAGAAAGAGAGAGGGAGAAAAAGGGTTATAGTTATTTGACAGTTTATCACTATCCAAATATGAGAGCGAGGTGACAACGGTTAATAATTGCAAGTATGCAAGAAGGAAAGAGAGGGGTATCAGGCGGATAGAATGTGTGTGAGGGGGTTTTTTTATATGACATTTTTATATAATAAATACATAATTAAATAGGGGTTAAGTTGAATTTTTATTAGGAGAGAGATCAAATGGTCTTTCCACTTAATAACATTGTTATGAGAGGCGAAAGCATTGGGTGAGGCGTTTTGCTCCAATGAAGCAAAACATAAGCTCCGTTGGGTGAGGTGTTGCTCCAATGAAGCAAGACATAAGCTCCAAGATGTTGGAGCTTAAGCCTTTTGGAACGTTGGTGCGTTTCAAAATTCTAATAAAATAATAATAAGTAATTGATTAAAATAATATAAATGATATAAAAATAAAAATAATTTAAATAAAAAAATAAAATTTTAACAAACTTTAATACTTTTATTAACTCTCTAGAGCATATAAATTATGATTATAATTTTATAAATATTAATATATACATTATTTATAATTTATAATTTATATATTATTGTAATTTGTAAGTGATTAATTAAATAGTTTGTAGTTATTATTAAACCAGATAACTTGTACTAAATATGTAAACCGAGGTACAAACCCAAGAGAGGGGTGAATTGGGTTTTAAAAACTTTTGCAATTAACAGACAACTTTTTAACAATTTAATCAAGCAAGACACACAACAAATAAGATGCTTGAAATTAAAGTAGTAAGGGAAGAGAATATGCAAACTCTATTTATAGTGGTTCGACAATATCGGAATCTCTCCGACCTTATGCCCACTCTCTTCAAGGAACCTCCTTGAAGCAATTCACTGATTCTAGTTGAGAAACTTCATGGGTGTTGCACAAACCTTACAAGCACTCTCTTCCAGACGGAAATTACAAGGAAGTGTTTAATCCTAAACACTCTAATAGTTATACTAACTCTTTCTCTTTACAATGATTGGTATTGAATGTAAAGAAAAGAAGAGAGATAACAATAGATGCTTTACAAGATAAAGATGATCTTTCTTTTAAGAACAAAGCTTGATAAATGGATCAAAATATTTTTTCAAATCTTTCAAGAGTATTAATGAACTTGTTTTCAAATTGTATGTGCTTTCTTGTTGTTTGAATGCTCATTGATGATGAGTTTTTATAGCATTGGCCTTATATGACTATTAGACACATATTTGGTAGGTTTGGAGCATTAATTGCTCAAATCTTGCGTCTAGATTTTGAAAACTAATAGTTTTTCTGGGCATGACAGTCGACTGTGGAAAATGGACAGTCGACTGTTCTCTTTTGAATTTGAAATTCTGAGCTTAAGATGATTTGGACAGTCGACTATCTAAATGGGCAGTCGACTGTGAAACTATTTGTCTCTTTCACAGTCTACTATCCTTAATCTACAGTCGACTGTCCATTTTGTTTTCAAAATGGCCAGCTCATAGAGAATTAGATAGTTGACTGTCTAAATGGGCAGTCGACTGTGAAACTCTCTGTCTCTTTCACAGTTGACTGTCCATTTTAGTTCTTAAAAATGGTCAGTACATAGACTTGACAGTTGACTGTCGAAAAGCCACAGTCGACTGTCAGTTTTGTAAAACTTAGACTTTTAGATCAGTTTTTGACAGACGTGAGTTTTTGAGCCAAGATCAAACTAAGAGATTAAAGGAGAGATTTACGTGTGAAGGTAAACTACCTTAGAATCTAAACTTTTTCAATCTTCTTTTGAGTGTCAATCAAGTGCAATCTCTTCCTCTTTGTGCTTGACATATGTCTTGTCCTTGAGTTGGATGTTTAAACTTAATGAAAAATACTTGGATAAAACTGTTAGCATAGTTAAAACACTGTTTTGTCATTATTAAAGTCAAATAAGGGTCAACAATCTCCCTCTTTTTGATGATGACAAAACTAAGATGAGAAAAACAGTTTTAAAAGCTAAATGTTGGGTTTTTATAGAAAAATGTACAATCTCCTATGTTTTTAGGATAAAACCAACCAATAAAAAACATTAAAAAGAACATCCAACCAAGTATTATATATGAACTTGTAAAAATGGAGCAAGGCTCCCCTTTAGTCTATGCATATAGACAATTCTTATTGTTCTTATCGTCTTGTTCTTTTTGACCTTCTACCTTCTACCTTCTCTATTCTCTACTTTTTCTATGTTTTCTCCCCATTTTCGTCATCAACACAAAAGGGGTGATAGATAGACAAAGGTATGCACATAAGTTCAAAGATAAACAAAGTGTAAAGTGAGAAAGTAAGACAAGGCATTATAGCTCATCAAATAGCAAATTTCTTGAAAATATATGCTGTGAGCGTATGTAACTGCTGTAAGCAATGGAATAAGCTTATTCAGCCCAACATATAGACAAAGTATGCTAAAATGAACCTGCATACAAAAGATTAGCTTAAAACGGATACTAGAAGAGTTCCCGGACTTAGAAAACTAATATATGAGCTTAGGTAATAGGAGTCATACAATATATAAATAAGATAGGTTACCAAACCATATGCACTAAATAAAGATAAACAGCTGAGGTTCCCATGAACCTAACAAATAAACAAAAGATATCATGTTATGTGGCAAAATGCATGAAAAGAAAGAAAAATACATCTCATTGCAAAGTTTTCGACATAGTTCTAAAGTAAAGAACAAAGAAGGATGTCTAGGGTACATCAGAGGGTCAATGAAACCTCGTGATTTGGTCTCTCATCTCATCAAGCTCTCCATCGATGATGTCAAATCGAGCATTCATCGTGAGTGAGAGAGAGGACGTCTCATCCTTGATATCTTGGAGTGCAGCTAGCACAAATGCATTATAATCCTATGACCCCGATCTGCAAGCACCAACATCTGATGTTGTTTGATCATGTGGCTCATCATCGTCTGCCATGCCCTCATAAACAGGAGCAGCTCTAGCAGGTTTTCTTTGCCAAACCTTCTGAGCTGGATCAAGGATGGCATTACTAGTGCGTTCCCAAGTGAAGTCCTCCAGCTGAATTAATTTCATTATGTTTAGTGTGGACTTGTTGAACACATCAGTGGGGAGCATTTCTATCCTCTCTTCCCCAATAGAGGAAACATCGTAGTGCTTCAGGATCCTTGTAATTAGCATTCCATAAGGAAAGCCACCAAGCTTTTTTTTCAGACCCCTCAACCATTTTAGCAAGGATAAGATTATAGATGTTATATCTGGTCCCACTCATGAGCATCCATAGGATGTAGACATCAAGTTGACTGACATATGTATGACTCTATTTTTTGGGAGATATGCAAAAACCTATGATTAGATGTATGACTCTACTCTCTATGGTCAAGGCATTGGTGTCTTTAAATGAGTTACTAAATACATAGGTGTTATCTCCTTTCAGCATTCGTTGTTTATCGAAATCCTCAGCCCAATTAAAGATATTGACCCATTCTTCTCCTCCCATAGAGATTCCCAAGATCTTGAAGAGCACATTTACATTTACCAAAGTTTCCTTGCCCTTAACAAAGGTCGTGAAGGATAGTCCTGCAGTTGAATTCTAGACTAAGTTAGCATAAAATAGTCGAATTAACCTAAGGTAAGCAATTTCAGACAATGTGACTATTAGAGTCCAATTAACAGCAGTGAAATAGTGCTCAATATCCATGTCATTACTTCTTAAATTTTGAAAATCTATGTAATGACCTAAGATTATTTCCTTAGCAGAGATATGACCACCATACCGAGATTTTACCACGGTATTGATGAAAAGCTTGGGATCCACCAGTACCTTTTGACGTTTTTTGGAGCCAGCACCATCACCACCCTTCTTGGAGTAGACATGCACGAATTTAGGCATTTTGTGAGAGAATAAACTGTGAAAATGCTTAAGAAATGAAGGGAAAGTGTTTCTATGGAGGAAAATTGATAGTTTTTGGGATAATTTGGTGAAAATCATTGAATTTCAGAGGAGGGAGAAAGGATATGAGGCTAGGGTTTCAAAAATTGAGGATTTTGAGGTTGAAGACGAAGTACAGGCTTTATAGTCGCGATTGGACAGTCGACTGTCGAAAATAGTCAGTCGATTGTCCTTTTTAAATGAAAGGACCGCGTACATATTTACAGTTGGACAGTTGAATGTCAAAAATGGTCGCCTATCCTTTTTAAATAAAAGGATCGGACAGGAGGGACAGTTGACTGTTCATATGGATAGTCAACTATGAAAGTCTCTGTCCTTTGCAAAGTCGACTGTCAGATACCATATTCATATGGATAGTCGACTGCCAAATTCTCTGTCCCTTGGACAATCGACTGTAAAATATATACAGTCAACTGTGTAATGCCTATAACAGAAATTTGAAGGAATTTTTGCAAGGATTTATTGTTCTATGTTATTCTTAAGTGGGGGAACATTAAATTTGACATTAATCCTCATTCACTTAATAACAATTATGCACATAATGAATGTTAACACAATCAAACACACACATAATCATAATTTTTTTAATCCCATTAACCGACTTATTTTGCAAAAATTGTCTTCATTTAAAGGTTTAGTAAAACAATTTGTCTTCAGAGGGAATGAATTCTAGCCTAATATCACCATTTTGAGCATGATCTTTTATGAAGTGATGTCTTATCTCAATGTTTTTTGTTCTAGAATGCTAAGTTGGATTTTTTTTCAAGTTGATAGCATTAGTGTTGCCGCAATGAATTGGAATGGTTTGAAAACTCATGCCACATAATCTTCTAGTTGTTGTTTCATCCATAAAACTTGTGCATAACAACTATCGACAGCTACATATTCAACTTCGGCGGTTGATAGTGCAACTGATTTTTGTTTCTTTGAAAACCAAGAAGTTAACATAGAACTTAGAAATTGGCTTGTTCCACTAGTGCTTTTTCTATCAAACTTACAACCCGCAAAATCAGCATCGAGTATCCAATAAGCTTAAAAGTTGATTTTCTAGAATACCATAAACCTAGATTTTGAGTGCCTTGCAAATATCTTAGGATTCTTTTCACAGCAATAATATGAGATTCCTTATGATTAGCTTAGAATCTAGCACACATGCATACACTAAACGTTATACCGGGTCTGCTTGCAGTTAAATATAGTAAAGCTTCTACATGCTTCTATAAGTTTTAGTATCTACACATTTATCTTCCTTATCTTGGTCAAGTTTTGTGGAGATGCTCATGGGAGTACCAATAGATTTTGCGTTCTCAATCCCAAACCTCTTCAATAAGTCCTTCGTGTATTTGGATTAATTGATGAAGATGCTTCCTTTAAATTATTTGATTTGAAGTCCGAGGAAGTAGGTGAGCTCTCCCATCATGCTCATCTCAAATTTACCTTTCATACACTTAGCAAAATCTTGACACACGGATTCAATAGAGGCACAAAATGTAATATCATCAACATATATTTGGACTAGGAGTGTGTCATCTTTATAAGGTTTTGTAAAAAGAGTTGTATCTATTTTTCCTTTTGTAAAACTATTTTCAAGTAAAAACTCACTTAACCTTTCATACCATGCTCTTAGAGCTTGCTTCAGCCCATAAAGAGCTTTAAAAAGCTTATAAACATGGTTTGGAAGATTAAGATTTTCAAACCCAAAAGGTTACTCAACATAAACCTTCTTCAACCATCTACTAGCAATCGAGGCAGAAATAAGATAGTTGACAAGTATCTCACGTTCTCTCTGAAAATGAAACTCTTCTTGTCCTGGTATCTTGAACACTACATTCTTCCTAAAACAATCTTCCCAAGAATGATATGCAGATAACCAATTCATCCCCAAAATTAAATCAAAATCTGTCATATTTAAAGGCAACAAATCAACTTCAAATTTTCTATCAGCCATACTAATCACATAACCTCGATAAATTGTCCTGATAATAACCCTATCCCCAATAGGAACCTCAACAATAACAGCATGCATCAAAGGACTAACACAAGCATCAATAGATTTCATATAAACATTGGATGCAAAAGAATGGGTTGCACCAGGATCAATCAACAATCTGGCAGGTCTATTAAGAATAGATACCATACCCATAACAATATCAGGAGTGGCATGTGCATCTTGTTGGGTCAATGCATAGACTCTGTTGTCTCTCGGTTGTAACTGGCCACCATGTCCTCTCTTAGTTATTGATTCTCTGCCTCTGCCCCGTATACTCCCTGATCCAACACCCATCTCTACCTATTTTCTCCCAACATCTTCAGCATTTATCTCAACAGATTTCCCCACTGGACAATCTACACTAATATGTCCTCCTTCACCACATACAAAGCACATCAGAGTAAGAAAATTTTGAGATAGATGCCCTATCTGATCACATCTATAACAGACTCTTGTCTCTCGATCATATATCAGATTACCACTTCCTCTTGGTGGCATACTTACTCCTCTATCATAACTTCTAGTTCCCATAGCCTGTCTCCTAAATCTAGGGACCCCACAAATATTACTCTGAGCTACAGAAGCAATAGATCATGCTTGCCTCTTACTTTGTATTACAGTTCCCTGTGACAAGGAATGCCCTTTTTTGGGGTAGTCTCCCACCTTGCACACTCATACTATTACCACCTCTAGGTCCCTCAAATCTAGACCTCTTCAGCCAATCCGTCGTACCTCTAAACTACATCAAATCTTTCTCAATCTGTAATGCTTTATCCACCATTATAGCATAATTCACAATACCCATATAAGAGAGTTTAGTTCGAATTCCATAATGTAACCCGTCTAAAAATCTCTTACATTTCCTCTCTTCTGTATTTACTAACTTAGGTACAAACCTTGATAGGGCTATAAATCTACTATCATACTCAGCTACAGATAAAGTATTGTGCCTTAAATGAATAAAATCTCTCTCTTACTGAGCTCGAAATGTATTTGGAAAATTCTTCGCAAAGAACACTAAGTAAAAGGTTGATCTAGCTGTGTACTCAATCTAAGCAGAATATCCTCCCACCATTGAGAAGCCTCACCTTCTAACTTAAATGAAGCAAAAGCAACCTTCCGCCTATCTGTCACTGGTAAGACTTCAAAATATTTCTCAACGTGTTTAATCCACTGATTAGCTTCAATAGGATTTACAGATCCTCTAAAAGACTGGGGTTCAAATTTAATAATCTCACAAAACAATCCCTTTAGATCTCATGTGCAAACACACCCTCTCCCTTGTAAGCCTCTTGTCTTACCACATCAGGTTTTGTTCTACCCCTTTTCTCTAGTCTCCTCTGTAAATTATCAGCCATTTCTTCTACTGTATTCATTCTCTCTATAGCATGATCAATAACTTTTCTTAACTCATCCCTCCTAATATCAGATTCTCTTCCACCTCTACTAGTACCAGCTGTACTAGCAACCTATTTCCTTGCATGAACCATAGACTCGACCTCCCCCTCAGCTTCAGTTTTTCTAAATATTGGGGGTCTACCATATCCTCTCTGGTTCAATACTCTACCTCTAGCTCTAACATGTCCACGTGTCATCCTCAGACTCTACATTAAAATTTAATTTATTTAAATCTTCCACTTCTTTAAATTTTTATGCAGTCTATAGAATCATAAAACCTAATGCTCTGATACCAAAATTGTAATGATCCATTCCAGGTTGGCTACCCCTGAGACGGTGTCGTCACGTTTTGAAATCCCAGCACGACACATATATGCAACAATATAAAAACATACATCTACTGAAAATATATATATACATCAATCCTCAACCCTCAACAGGGGAGTTACATTATTAATATCCCAATTGAAATAATATATACAACATATTATGCATGAATATTTAAAATTTTTTTTCTTCCATTAGCTCGAGGATGTGGACCATGAGACTTACATATAATAACTCAGTCTGAATATTAGCTCACAAATCTATTTGTCCTGCCCACTACCTGAAATTATTTAACAATGAGTAGTGAGGTTCACAAGCTCAGTGAATTAAATTTACTAGAAGTACTCGATTTGTATACTTCAAGTTATATTCATTCATTGTTAAATTAGCATATTTAACCATCTATCTCTTCTCATATTCTAATTCAATCATTTATAAATTTATCTTAATAAATAATTTATCAAGCTATCCTATTTCAATACATATATCTCATATATTTTATCAATTTAATATTTCCAATTTAATATCATCATAAAGCTCACATCAATAATATAATTCTTTATTATGTCATCATTTCTAGTTATTTATCATCAAAATTGTCTCATTATGAGACTCATCTATCTATCAATCATTTAATAATCAAAATTACTTCTTTACATTCTCAGACATTAATAATAACTATTTAAAACAAATATAATGCATGAATTTAATTTTTTTTTCTTTTTTTCTCATCATATCATTTTATATTATCTGGGAATGTCTTCCCACATATCGACATGTTTCAGCCAGACCAACTACCTTTCTGGTCTTTTCAACCAGACCAGTTGCCTTCATGGTCTTTTCAGCTAGACCAGTTGACTTCCTGGTCTTCCCTTTTATGTATATGAGCAATAACATGCAAGCAAGTATACATCAAATCATTCAATTCAACTACCTAACTCTTTCTCAAACTTGTTATTTTTATCATATTTATTAATTTTTCTTCTCATATATCATATAAATTTTTCAATCATATTTTCAATCATATTTTCAAAATTTTCATATAACTTCTCAGCACATTTTTCATTAATCCATCATTTTTTAAAATATAAATTTTTAAATAATTAATATTCAACATACTATTTAATCCCCAATCAATAAATCAATCATTTATCATACTGGACAGAAAATACATCATTAAATCATTATAATTCAAAAATTTATTCAAATATCATAGATTCATATTTTCATTGGTCTCGATTACTAAAAGTAAATCTAACTCACCACATAGCACTTAAAGCTACCCATCCATCACTTCTTTGTCTTTCTTGCTCATTTCAACAATTTCTTGAGATTCCTGATCACTAACACCTAATTATAAACTTTCATAAATCTTATTATTTCATAACTTAATTCAAACAATATAATTATTTAGCTATGAGTCTTATTGAAAATTTACCTCAAATATGATGAAATCTTGCTATTGTAATTGGATGACTGTACTATCACTATATTGAAGAAATTTTCTTTATAACTTTTTGTTAAGAAATTTGAATTGAAGAAAGAAGGAAACCAAACGGGATTTGGTAAGGAAATAAACAAACTCTGAACTCAAAGACTTATAAACCTTTTTTTCTTCCTCTTTCACTGCTCAACGATTTTTTTTTCTTTTCACTACTTAACCGTTCAGAGGTGAAATTTATTATCATTATTATTATTATATATTATTATTTTTTATTTAACGTCGCTCGCAGTTTCGCCGTGCTTTGTCTATGAATTTTTTGTTTTAAAATACAATTTACATACTTTCTATTGGTTATTTACAGTTTTACCGTCATTTAAAATTTACAGTTTTGCCATTACATGATTATAGTTTTGCCATTTGTAATTTGAAATCAATTTTCATCTTTTCTTTCTTCCAAAAATTTTATAAAAATTATTGAGAAATATAAAAATTTATATTTTCTTCCAATTGTTTTTATTATTTTCCTCAACTTCAATCAGTATTTTTTTTTTCAGAATTCTTTCATTTTATTTTCAAATTTCAAAAATTTTCAGTACTTTCTTCTTCAAAAATTTCTAACTATTTTAAACAAAATTTTCAATATTATCTTTAAATGTTATTTCAAATCAATACTAAATCTTTCATCAATGGATTATTTAATTCAATATAATATATGTAAAATTGCTTATTTATCCTTATTTTGTGAACACGAGTACTACAAATAATAAGAGCATATTGATGGCCACCTAGGCTATTGGTGCTTATTGGACCAAACAAGTCTATATGAAAAAGTTCTAATGGTCTAGAGGTTGAGATTACCTTTTTTAGATTTAAAAGATAGACATTGTCATGTCTATAGTTGTCATGTCTATGGCCAACAAATTTGATCTTGTTACTCTTGATGTCTATTACTAGACAATGAAAGGATTCAAATATAACTTTGTTGACCTTTGTCACATAGTTGACTAATACTAAGTAAATTTGGTTTAAGACCTTGCACATACAAAGCATGGTTAATGGTTGAGGAATCTTGACCCACTTTGCCATGCCCGATAATTTTTATCTTGGTGTTGTCTCCAATGGTGATGTGTCTGCCATCCCTTAGAGTTAGTTCTTTGAACATGCTTTGATCACCGATCATGTGCTTTAAGCATCCACTATCAAGGTATCAATAGTTACCTTTTTCTTTGGTGTGGAGGTACATCTACATTACATATGGATATACAATTGTACTTTTAGGTACCCAAAATTTCTTGGGTCCTTTGGGGTTAGTCCTAAAAAATATGGCTCCTTTAGGAATCCATACTTTCTTAACATTATAGGGTGCTCTATAATTGTAGACATGTTGATGATGCATGATCGTAGGATGGTAGTTATAGAAGTCTCTAGGATGTTTTGAATATGTATGCCCATTATTCCTTGGATGAGAATTCCTTGGATACATGTTTCTAGTATGAGAGTTTTGAACATATATGTTATCTCTAGGATATGCATGATGGTAATTTCTAGGGTGTGCATTCCTAGCATTTGCATGCCTTGAATGTGTATTCCTAGCATTTGTATATCTTGAATGTGTTTTCCTAGCATTTTTATTTGTAGGATGTGTATTCCTAGCATTTATATTTCTAGGATGAGAATACATATATGCATATATGTTTCTAGGATTTCTATCTTAAGCATATGCATTAGAGTTCTTAGCATTTGAATTGAAATTTACATTCTTAGGCTTACTAGCATTCTTTGAAGGAAAACTCTTAACCTTGCTAGTGGCCTTAGAGGTGGAGGGTTTATCCACACATATTGCTTTCATGAACAAAGTCTCTTTTGATTTTTGTTTGCCTAATGGAGAGTAACCTAAACCAGATTTCCCTCCATTCATTCTTTGGCAAGATAACACTTCATCTACTTTTTCTTTTCCAAGAATAAGCCAAGATATAGTGTTATTCAATTCCATCATTTTCTATTTTAAACCAACATTTTCATTTTTAAAAAAATCTTGTGATGAGTTATAGAGCATGGAAGATAATTTTTCTTCTTCTTCCTTTAGACTTTCCATCTCTTTAAAGAGGGATGAGACTTCCTTCTTGAGAGCAATATTTCTAGAATCAAATTTCTTCAATTCTTCATGCATCTCATTAATTACATCAATCAATTCTTCACTACTACTAACAATATTATTATTATTAAAGGGGGAAGAATTTGTTACCTCTTTTTCATCATCAATTGCCATCAAGAAAAGATTGTCAATTTCTTCATATCCGACGTCGTTGTCCGAAAGTTCTTCTTCTTCATCATCACTCCAAGTGGTTGCAACCATGGCTTTCTTTTTGAAGCTCTTGTATGGTTTGTTTATTGTTGGATAATCGGCTTTAATGTGTTTGGGATTCTTGCAACCAAAACACAAAATATGTTATCTTTTTTGGAGTGGAATCCTTGG
The DNA here is from genome assembly GCA_023935145.1 of Bretschneidera sinensis. Classification (NCBI taxonomy): domain Eukaryota; kingdom Viridiplantae; phylum Streptophyta; class Magnoliopsida; order Brassicales; family Akaniaceae; genus Bretschneidera; species Bretschneidera sinensis. The sequence continues at coordinate 64,340,569 of CM043705.1, forward strand.
TGTAAGGTTTCTTGCTCTTTTTCAAGAATTTATGAAACCTCTTGGTGATTAAAGCCATTTCACCATCTTCTTCACTACTCTGATTCTCTTCTTCATTTTATTCCTCTTTCTTGCTTGTGTAAACTTTGAGAGCAATCACTTTTTTTTTTCATCTCATCATCATTGGCACCGGGATTCATTTCTTCCATCTCGTATGTCAATAATGACCCGAGAAGCGTTTCGACATCAAGTATGTCGAGATCTTTGACCTCCATTATGGTCGTCTTCTTTGCTTTCCAATTTGATGGCAAGTATCTCAATTTCTTCTTTGTTAGTTCAAACTCCTTGATAAGTGCTTAAATATTCATATTTAAGCCCCTTAATTTATATTTGTTAAGCTCTTAGTTTGTGTTATTTCATTCTATTTTATTTCCTTTATGTGTTTTCTGTGTTTTCTAGGATTTTGGAGAAAAGGAAGCATTATGGAATTATCTGGCTTAAAGAGCAAATCTGGGAAAAGCTGGAGTCTACCTAGTGCGATCGAGCACAGAGACCTGCGCTCGCGTGCGCAAGAAGAAGGCTCGATAGCAACAGTGCTCGAGCACACCATTATGTGATCGTGCACATACACACGTCAGTAAATATTAAAACGGCTGATCCTATTTTGGAAAGAAGTGTAGGGTTTTGTTTTATGAGATTTAGGATTTCCAAATGTTTCTAAACTCTATAAATAGGCCTGTAAATACAAAAATAGAGGAGAAGGAGGAGAGATTTTGGAGATGAATCGACAACTCTTCTAGGAAGTATTTTTGGGTTTATTCTTCTCTTCTATTTTATTTTATGAAGATGTTTAACATCAAACTCATATATAACTATATTGCTAGTAGGGATCGATTGAAGCCCTGATTATGCTATTCCATAATTCAATATTATTGCCTTTGTGATAGTTTTATTATAATACTTAACTTAATTAATGCTTGTTTTCTCGAATTCCTCATATGTGTTTACCTAATCAACATATGCATGCGGTATGGATTAGTTAATTAAATCAATTTGGATGACCGAGTCCTGGGTTTAATAATAGTAACAAAAGAAATCCACGCCGGGTTTCTGGGTTAATCAACATGGGAAACCGGGAGTATATAATATGCCCTAGGTCTCGTGTGTTTGTTAATTTTCATCGATATTATGCTCTCTTAAAGAACAAATTAGTATGCACCATGCTAAATCCTTTAAGAAAGAAAAAAGTTAGAGTATACATGTTGTGAGTTTTAAATTACTCGCAAGCGCACGAGTCATTTGCAGTATAGCGTTGTGTAAGTGCGAGGTCGAATCCACAGGGAATTGCGTTGTGAAAGTATATTTTTAATCTAAACTAACTCTATCTTAACCTAGTTCTGAATTTCAGATGATAATTTGCAAAAGAAATTAAAATTAAACTAAATTGATTTTTAAAAACTAATAATTAAAACACTAAGGTTTCCAAATCCACCACACCGAAGTTAAGCATATATGTTCTAAAAATATAGCCTATCAAAACATTCCATGAATCCAACTATAAGACAAAAAACAAAGAATATCCCAACTAAACCAAAAGTATCCAATGTATCCGCCTTCAACAAATCACAAAGGAAATCCAATTTAATCGAAAAGCATTCAATGTATCCATCAGATGAAACACAATGAATATCCAACAGACAATTTAAACTCAATCAATTATAAGATTAACTCAAATAATTGACAGAACATTTATACTAAAAATTGTCAGATTTGTACAAGCAAATCTGAACTACTACACCAAACAACGGCGGGGCTTCATCTTCAACCTTAGCTGAAGAGTCTAGCCACTCATAACTATGAAACTAAAATTCATAATAAAAGTGCTAAACATTTAAACTAAAACAACTAAATGTAAAGAAATAAATAAATAACTTTACATGAGAGAAATTCCACTCGCTGACGGGCGGCGCTTCCCCTCGTGGTGACAAAGCCTTCGAGATCCACCAGAATGCTAGCGGACGTCCACCGGTAAACACCAAAGTGGCTCAGGAATTGTACATTAAAGATGAAGTGAAGAAGGGCTTATATAGGGAAATATCACAAGTGCAATATGCTTCCAATCCGATGTGGGATACTGCAGATTCCAGTTTTTGCTCTTTGACCTTTGTCTACTAAAACTGCCATAACTTTCTCTAGAAAAATCATTTTATTGATCTGTAAAATTCCCCAGAAAATAGACATCGGGAATTTCCAAGCATATATGGCTCATCTCATGGTTCTTCCTGAATCAATACAGTTAAATCCTCAAAAATGGCTGATCTGTCACGCTGAAATCATGCATAGCCTGACCTTTGTCTACTAAAACTGCCATAACTTTCTCTAGAAAAATCATTTTATTGATCCGTAAAATTCTCTAGAAAATAGACATCTGGATCTTTCCAAGCATATATGACTCATCTTCTGGTTCTTCCTAAATCAATACAGTTTAATCCTCAAAAATGGCTGATCTGCACGAGCAATTCTGGCAATTTAGTGAAACTTCTTTCCAAGCTTGTAAACATGTAAAACAACGAAAACAACTCAAAGTAACAAATTCCTAAGCTAACAAATGTAAATTAAAGGGCCAAAATATGTAATATTTGGCACTCATCAAATATCCTCAAACTTACAATTTGCTAGTCCCTTAGCAAAACAAAATAATAAAAAAAAACCTAAATGAAAAACAAAGAACATAAAGATAAGTTCATCACTCATGGTATCCAAAAATTTAAGGAGCACACATCACCATGATATTCATTCATGAGCAAGCCTAAAAAGATAAACCCATCTTTGCAATGAATAGAAAAGTTAAAATCTAATTACTTACAAACGGTAGGTTAAGGCATCACAAGTCTGACACTGTGTAAAGTGAATTAGTATATAGAAATGAAGCTTCCAAGTGACTCCAATGTGTAAGTTCTCCATGTCTCAAGATTCACCGAATTTCCCATCAAAATGAACGAAAAAGGCATAGTTTTTTTATTTTATATATATATATATATAAGGCACGGCTATGTCTAGTTCCCTTAAGCTTTCTAATTGACCCATGTAGCGAGTGTTGAGTCAATGACTCCCAAACCAGATGGTTTTAGGGCATTAGGTGTAAAGACACCCCTAAGGACTTACTAACTCGAATCAAAAAGGCTACGAAACTAAACTGACCTTAATGCTACCAAACAAAATTTTCACCTTTTGACGTGAACACTCACTGCTTACTGAGGCAAGAGGTCCAGTTACTCAGCGAAAAATTTCGCAATGATCATTATGAATAAAATTCCCACCTTTTGATGTGAACACTCACTACTTACTGAGGCAAGAGGTCCAGTTACTCAGTAGAAAGTTTATTGATGATGATCATTAGTATTATTATTATTATTATATATATATATATATATATATATATATATATATTTATGCCCAAGTGTTTATCCAACAAGTCATCCAGTTTCAGTTAAGACAAGGAAACGTACACATTAAAATCACATGTCATACCTCACACAATTTGTGCTAATGTGCTCGTGTTAGATAAGATCAAACATGTGAATTCTCAAATGCCTAAGGTAAGTAACTAAATTTTAAAATTTATCACCAGATCATGTGTTCAAAATGTTAATTTCACCAATGACATCACATCACAGAAAATGTTTAGATCAACCAAAATTTCATGATAACATGAGCATGCATTTATCTCTACGACGAATAGACAACAAATTAGGACAAAGTGTGTGATGTGTCTCCCATACCCCTAAACTTAAATTACACATTGACCCCAATGTGTAACTAATATGGAAAGAGCTGACCTGAGATATGGAGAACTATCTGGACTGGTATGGCTCATAGTATACCCCCAAACTTGAACTGAAGTACGCATTGTCCCTGAAAAATAAAAAAACTGGAAAACAAAAAATACTGGAAACAAACATTAGTCATAAAAATGCGAAATAATAAATAAATAGAAAAGATAAGCTGTGGGGTGCCTCCCATGAGTGCTAAGTTTAACGTCTTCAGCCAGACCCAATATTAGTAAACATGCCCAACTAAGTGCTCCACCATCTGATCAATAAATGGGAATGAAAAATGATCAGGCCTAGTGGCAGCATTCAACTTACAGTAGTCTATACTCACTCTCCCTCCTGACTGAACACGAGTTGGCACCAACTCATCGTCATCATTCTTCACTACCGTTAATTCAGCATGTTTGGGCACGACTTGAATCAGGCTCACCCACTTGCTATCAGAGATGGGAGAAATTTTCCCTGCCTCTAACAGCTTAATATCTTCTGCCCTCACAACCTCTTGCATAGCAGGGTTGAGCCTTCTTTGTGGCTCCCTCGATGACTTGGCATTCTCCTCCAACTGTATCGTGTGTATTACCAATGAGGGGTTGATACCTTTGACATCCTCAATAGTCCAGCCTATAGCTTCCTTATGCTCTCTTAAGACGTCCAATAATTTCTCCTCTGGAGCATCACCCAAATCTAAAGCTATAATTATAGGCAAAGAATCTGCTGGACCTAGGAACTTATACTTAAGATTGTCCAGTAAAGGCTTAAGTTCCTTCTTGGGGGGTTCAGGTGTTGTGGTTTCCTCCGTCTCACTGATCTTTAGAGGAGCAGACTCCAAAGTAGCATTTGCTTGCTCAAACAACTTATCTAAGCCCAAATCCTCTTCAAATTGAGCAAAACATGCCTCCAGGGGGTCCTCAATACGTGATTCATCCATAGTCTCCTCCGTCTCACTGCTCTTCTGAGGATCAAACTCCAAAATGGCATTCACTTCCTCTAGTAACTTATCTAAGCCCAAGTCCTCTCCAAAGTGAGCAAAGCATGCCTCCAGGGGATCCTCAAACTCCTCTCCTTTCTTGGGCACTTGTAATCTCTCAGGGTAAGGCGCTTTAGGTAAAAATGACCTAGGGAGATCCTTAATGATAGGTGTGGCTGTAGATGGCTCAGCATCTCTCTTTTCTTTGTTGCCACTTTCTTGCCCTTGTATAGGAGTTGATAAATTTCCCACCGCAAACTGTTCCTTTGGGTTAGGATCAGGTTGACTGGGGAACTTTCTTTCCTCTCCTTCACCCACGTAACTTACGATTTGATCAATTTGACTCTCTAACTCGGCAATCACTTAGGTGTTTTCTATGGTTGCACTCATCACTTCACTCATAGATTGGCTAGTCGTTTTCATGAAATCATTGAGAGCGTCCTCCAATGACTATGAAACCGACGCTGGCGCTTGAATAGGAGCTTGGTAAGCGGGTGATGGTGCTGGATAGGCATAACTTGGTATTGGTGGAGAAAATTCGGGAGGGTATTGATTATAAGGGGCTCCTCCCTAATTCATCAGTTGGTTCTGCTCCCATGAAAAATTAAAGTGGTTCCACCACCCTGGATTGTATATTTCGGAGTAAGATCCATTTGATTCCCAACAACAGTCATTGAAAGCATTCATTTGTTCCATGGGGTACTCGGCACAAGCCGGCATTGATGGACAATTCTATGCTAGATGCATGGGACTAGCACAGATGGAACAGCTATCAACATTGAATGTGTTGGCAGCATTGAGGGACGGGCCGGTCATTTTCATGTACTCCTTAATGGTGTCCTCTAAAGACTGTGAAACTGGCACTGGATTCATCCACATAAATTTTTTTTTTGGATAACTAACTAGTAGAAAAATAAAATCAATTAAGACCAAAAATTTTCACAAACCAAACAATTCCCCCGCAACGACGCTAAAAACTTGTTGTGAGTTTTAAATTACTCGCAAGCGCACGAGTCGTTTGCAGTATAGCGTTGTGCAAGTGCGAGGTCGAATCCACAGGGAATTGCGTTGTGAAAGTATATTTTCAATCTAAACTAACTCTATCTTAACCTAGTTCTGAATTTCAGATGATAATTTGCAAAAGAAATTAAAATTAAACTAAATTGATTTTTAAAAACTAATAATTAAAACACTAAGGTTTCCAAATCCACCCCACCGAAGGTAAGCATATATGTTCTAAAAATATAGCCTATCAAAACATTCCATGAATCCAACTATAAGACAAAAAACAAAGAATATCCCAACTAAACCAAAAGCATCCAATGTATCCGCTCTCAACAAATCACAAAGGAAATCCAATTTAATCGAAAAGTATTCAATGTATCCATCAGATGAAACACAAGGAATATCCAATAGACAATTTAAACTCAATCAATTATAAGATTAACTCAAATAATTGACAGAACATTTATACTAAAAATTTTCAGATTTGTACAAGCAAATCTGAACTACTACGCCAAACAACAGCGGGGCTTCATCTTCAACCTTAGCTGAAGAGTCTAGCCATTCATAACTATGAAACTACAATTCATAATAAAAGTGCTAAACATTTAAACTAAAACAACTAAATGTAAAGAAATAAATAAATAACTTTACATGGGAGAAATTCCACTTGTTGACGGGCGGCGCTTCCCCTCGTGGTGACAATGCCTTCGAGATCCACCAGAATGCTAGCGGACATCCACCGATAAACACCAAAGTGGCTCAGAAATTGTACATTACAGATGAAGTGAAGAAGGGCTTATGTAGGGAAATATCACAAGTGCAATATGCTTCCAATCCAATGTGGGATACTGCAGATTCCAGTTTTTGCTCTTTAACCTTTGTCTACTAAAACTGCCATAAATTTGTCTAGAAAAATTATTTTATTGATCCGTAAAATTCCCCAGAAAATAGACATCCGGATCTTTCCAAGCATATATGGATCATCTTCTGGTTCTTTCTAAATCAATACAGTGTAATCCTAAAAAATGGCTGATCTGCACGAGCAATTCTGGCAATTTAGTGAAACTTCTTTCCAAGCTTGTAAACCTGTAAAACAACGAAAACAACTCAAAGTAACAAATTACTAAGCTAACAAATGTAAATCAAAGGGCTAAAATATGCAATATTTGGCACTCATCAATACACCATGCCTAACTCGTTACTTAGGGAAATCAATAGCTTAAGGAGTATACACCATGCCCTTAAGTTGACAACATTAGGTATTCATAATGTGATTAAAGCATTGACACACTGTTTTTATTGGAAAAGCATGATTAGTGGTGGATATCAAAGCCCAACACTTTTATCATTATCGAATCTAATTCACTTTTTATTTTCTCATTTTATATTACGAAATTAATTTTAAAACAAAATTTACCAATCCCTGTGGGAATGATCTCGCACTTGCACACTATACTACTATGTTGACCTTGTGCACTTGCAAGTAAAACGTTCAATTATTTGCTTATTATTTTAGGTAGATTTTTGCATAACAAGTTTTTGACGTTGTTTCCAGGGATTGCGTTAAATTCTGTTTAGAATTATTTTTCGTTTAGTTTTATTATTCTGTTTTGTTTTATTTTTATCAAAAATCTAAAATTTTCCTTCTTTTTGTTTTTCTGTTCTTGCTTTAGGTCTGCGGCAGAGTAGTTCTTGGCATTGCGATCGAGCGTCGGCTCATAGTGTTCGAGCACAGTTCTTAGAGCGATCGAGCGTGGTTCCAAAGGTTACCCTAACAGCAATACTGAAGCTGCTACACTGAAGAGTTTCAGTTGATTCATGCAAGGGCTTCGATCTAGGAATCCAACCATCTTTCCACTTGATACAGAGATTGAGCGGACCATTCGACAAAGGCCTAGAGATAACGTTGAGGAGGAAGAAGAAGAATTCATGGTGGAGGCACTGATGGCGGAACAACTTGAGAACCAACCGTCGCCAGAGCAAAGACCTATGAAGCAATCCTTCATCCCATAGAACCTCAACCAGCCCTCATGTATTGCTTATCAACCGGAGGCAGAAGGCAATTACTACATATACCACAGATACTCAATACTTTGACTCACTTTAGGGGTACACCTACTGAGGATCCACACTTGCATCTTTGAGAATTATTTGATCTCTGCAAGTTCCAGCACATCCGGGGCTTAGATCAAGAGGGAATCAGGTGAATTCTTTTCCCTTTTTCATTGAAAGATAATGCTAAGTTGTGGTATAATTCATTGCCTACAGTTTCTATCCATACTTGGGAAGAGCTATCCAGTAGGTTCCTAAAGAAGTTTTTCCCTGCACAAAAGACAAGATAGATGAGGAAGGAGATTCAATTTTTCTAACAGAGAGACGAAGACCTTTTTTTTTTGAAGCATTGGGACACTTCAATGAGTTGCTTCTCAAGTGTACACATCACAATCTACCTCAAGATGAGCTGGTACAAGATTTTTATGAAGGTCTGAGTGACATGAATAAAGGTATTGTTGATTCAAGTTGTGGAAGTGTGCTGACAGAAAAAAGCAGTGAAGAAGCCATGGAGCTTTTTGAGACATTAAGTGAGCACACCCAACAATTCTCATCCAGAGGGAGACAAGGAGTAAAGAGCAAGGGTATGCATGAACTGACCTTAACTGGTGGCTCTCCAAATCAGATTGCTGCTATAGAAAAAAAGCTAGATATGATTGTAAAAGCCATGACTGCTCAGAACATACCACCTAGTCCACAAACCACACAACTCCAGGTATGTGCTATATGTTCTCATTTTGATCACACTATTAAAACTTGCCCTTTGTATTCATATGCAGATCAAGAGCAAGCAAACTATGTGGGACCGAACAACTATCCTCCCAAGAACAATCTATATGCCAATACCTACAATCCAGGATGGCGAAACCACCAAAACTTCTCATGGAATAACAATCAGGATGCCCTGAACCTTTAAGGGCAGCAAAGGAACTCCCAAGAAGCAGCCTAATCAGTTTCGGAATCAAAGAAGAGTGACCTAGAGAGTATTGTAAGGTAATTAGCAACTCAAAAACAACAACTGATGTCTTCACAAGATTAGTTTATGGCAGATGAAAGACAATTTCGGACTGAGCAAAAACAAACAACTACAAAGCATGAGCAAGCTATTCAGAGGCTGGAAGTACAAGTGGGGCAATTGGCTAAGGAGCTAAGTGGAAGAAAACAGGGTGAACTTCCAGCCCAAACACTACCTAATCCAGGAGGACACCAACAACTGAAGGCCGTTACAACTCTCAGAAATGGTAAGATCATAAGAGCTGATGAGCCTGCACAAGCATCTCCAGATAAGGTATCCACATCAAAGGTAAGTGAAATGGAGAAGGTGAATGCACCACCCTTCCCTCAAAGGTTAGTAAAGCTAAAGAAAGAAAATAAATTGCTTGATATTTTTGAAACTGAGAAAAGTAAAGATAAACATTCCTTTATTAGATGTAATTCAACAAATTCTTGCATATGCTAAATTTTTGAAAGATTGTTGCACTCATAAAAGAAAGTTTCAGGAGCATGAAACAGTGGCTTTAACTAAAGAGGTAAGTGCAGTGTTGTTAAAGAAACTCCCACCAAAGCTAAAAGATCCAAGTAGTTTTACCATTCCTTGCAGGATAGGTGACCAGCTTTTTGAGTATGCACTACTGGATCTAGGGGCGGGTATCCATTTACTGCCATACACTGTATTTAAAACACTGGGATTGGGAGAGCTTTAACCAACTTCCATCACCTTGCAGTTGGCAGGCAGAAGCATCAAAAGACTAAGAGGTATTCTTGAGGATGTCTTGGTAAAGGTAGGTGAATTTATTTTACTTGCTGATTTTATTGTATTAGATATGGAAGAATCTCCTATTCCATTGCCTTTACCCATCATCTTAGGAAGACCTTTTATGAGAACTATTGATACAAAAATTTGAGTGAAAAAGAGTATTGTAAGTATGAAGGTAAATGGTGAGAAGATAGAATTCAAAATATTTGATGCATTAAAATTACCCCAAGATGATATGGAATGTTTTAATGTATGTATGATGCAAGGTATTATTGAGCAAGCTTTTCAGGTCCAGCACATTAATCCGTTGGAGACCACCCTCACCCATAGTTTTACAAGATCGGATATTGAGCTAGAATATGAAGATGTTACTGATGACATCATTGAAGTTGTGCGCCTCGTCGAGGCATCTCCAGAGCATCCAAGTAAGTACACCCCTCCATTTGAACCTTTTATGCCTACTAATACTACTCTTCTCCCTTCTATTGTCGAGGCAAAAAATTTGGAACTGAAGTAGTTGCCAAAGCATTTAACTTATGCTTATCTGGGAGAGAATAAGACACTACCTATGATAGTTGCTACCAATCTAAGTTTTGGAGAAGAAGAGAAGCTGTTGAGAGTTCTTAGAGAGCACATAACTACTATCGGATGGACCATTGCTGACATCAAGAGGATAAGTCCAGCCAAGTGCATGCATTATATCTACCTTAAAAATGAAGCAAAGCCCACCCAAGATGCACAAAGAAGACTCAACCCACACATGAAGGAGGTAGTAAAGGTAGAGGTATTGAAACTGTTGGATGTTGGCATTATCTACCCCATCTCAGACAGTAAATGGGTAAGTCCAGTTCAAGTCGTTCCAAAGAAGAGTGGGATCATAGTGGTGAAAAATAAAGATGATGAGCTAATACCTACAAGAATAACCACTGGTAAAAGGGTATGCATTGACTACAAAAGGTTGAACAAGGTGACCAGAAAAGATCATTTTCCCTTACCCTTCATTGATCAGATACTAGAAAGATTAGCTGGCCATAGTTACTATTGCTTCTTGGATGGTTATAGTGGTTACAACCAGATTACAATAGCACCAGAGGACCAAGACAAGACCACCTTCACATGTCCTTTTGGCACATTTACTTACAGAAGGATGCCATTCGGATTATGCAATGCACCAGCCACTTTTCAAAGATGTTTGATGAGCATTTTTTTCGACATGGTGGAAAAATTCATTGAGGTGTTTATGGATGATTTTAGTGTTTTTGGTTCTAATTTTGATGAATGCCTCAATCATCTGAAGAGTGTCTTTAAGAGATGTGAAGAATGCAACTTAGTGCTAAATTGGGAAAAATGTCACTTTATGGTTCAAAAAGGCATTATGTTGGGTCATTCCATTTCCAACAAGGGTATTAAGGTAGACAAGGCCAAAATCGACATTATTTCAAAACTGCCTCCTTCTATAATAACCAAGGGTGTCGAAAGTTTCCTTGGACATGCTGGATTCTACAGAAGATTTATCAAGGACTTTTCTAAGACCTTTAGACCCCTCTGTGCACTGCTAGCCAAAGATACAAAGTTTGAATAGACTGATGAATGTATGGAAGCTTTCAACACATTAATAAATTGCTCACCTCTGCACCAATAATGATGGCACCTGATTGGAGTCTTCCATTTGAGCTGATGTGTGATGCCAATGACTTCGGCTTGGGAGTTGTCTTGGGCCAGAGAATCAATAAGGTACCTCATACTATCTATTATGCTTCTAGAACTTTAAATGATGCTTAGCTAAATTATTCTACTACTGAGAAAGAATTGTTAGCTGTCATTTTTGCTTTGGAGAAGTTCAGATCATACCTGATTGGCTCTAAAGTTATTGTATTTACTAACCATGCTGCTTTGAGATATTTGTTTTCTAAGAAAGATGCAAAGCCTAGGTTGATCAGATGAGTACTCTTACTACAAGAGTTCGACTTAGAGATTAGAGATAAGAAGGGCAATGAGAATGTAGTTGCAGATCACCTATCTAGGCTACCTCATAAAGAAGACAAAGATGAGCTGCCATTGAATGAGAATTTCCTGATGAACAATTATTCGCAATAGAGGTTACACTTCCATAGAATGTCGATATTGTTAATTATATAACTGCCAAGGTTTTTCCTCTAGGTATGTCTAGTCAAGAAAAGAAATGGCTGATGTCTATATCTCGACATTATTATTGGGATGACCCCTATATGTTCAAATTTTTCCCTGATCAAATCATCAGAAGGTATGTCTTAAAGGATGAGCATTTGAGCTTATTGCAACATTGCCCTCAGTTTGCTTGTGGAGGACACTTTGGGGCCAAGAGAACAGCTCTTAAGGTATTACAATTGAGTTTTTATTGGCCTAATTTGTTTAAAGATACCTTTTCGTTTTGCAGCTCGTGTGATAGATGCTAGAGGACAGGTAACATCTCGTCGAGAAATCAGATGCCATTACAAAATATTCATGTGGTAGAGCTCTTTGATGTATGGGGTATTGACTTCATGGGTCTTTTTCCTAACTTATATGGCTATTTGTATATTCTTGTGGGTATGGATTATGTGTTTAAATGGGTTGAGGCTGTCCCCTCAAAGACTAATGATCACAAAGTGGTTGTAAAGTTTTTGCAGGATAACATTTTTACTAGGTTTGGGACTCTAAGAGCAATAATCAGTGATAGAGGAAGCCACTTTCATAACCAGTCTTTTGCTTCCTTGATCAAGAAATATGGGATCATCCACAAAGTTGGCACTTCGTATCATCCTCAAACCAGTGGCCAAGTGGAGATAAGGAATCGAGAAATCAAAGGCATCCTGGAGAGGACCGTGAATCCTAGTAGGAAGGATTGGTCTTTGCGCTTGAATGATGCACTATAGGCATATAGGACAGCATACAAGACTCCCCGGTGGAGTTAGAGCATTGAGCATATTGGGCCATCAAGAAATTCAACTTTGACATGAAGCAAGCAGGTGATAAGAAAAAGCTGTACTTAAATGAGCTAGAAGAATTGAGGCATGATGCATATGAGAACACCAAGCTCTACAAGGAAAGAACCAAAGCATATCATGATAAACAGCTGGTTAGGAAGGAGTTTCATGTGGGATAGAAGATGTTGATCTATAATTCTCGATTAAGATTGTTCCCAGGTAAGCTCAAGTCCTGATGGTCTGGTCCTTATGTTATCACCAAGGTCTTTCCTTATGGCTCTTTAGAGGTTCATGGTTCTGACAGCGATCGGACATTCACAGTGAATGGACATAGAGTAAAGCCATACTTTGAAATCAAATTGCTACCAAGAGATGAAGATTTGGCACTCCAATCTATCCAATATGCAGCAGCACCAAGAGCACTTGAGCCACATGTGGTGGACTTTAAGTGTACCTTCCCAAAAGAGTATCACTGAAGCTACTGTGGAGAGCGCTTGAGCAGTCCAGGCTTTGATAAACATGTGGCTTAAGCGCCCCTATTAAGGTCAGTGGTACTGAGGCCACTGAGTGCAGTATACTTTTCTTTCTTACCTTTTGTTGTTTTTCAAACTTTTTCTTACTTTTCCTTAGTTAATTTTTTTTCTTACAGTTGTGCTCTGCATTCTGTTATACCTATTGATCTCACTATGAACTGCGATTTATCGCACTATCGTCGTACGCTCAACTGCGCATGAGCGCATCCACACACGCACACACTTAAGCACGAGTGCGATCGAGCGCACTCGGGACAGAGAGTCACTGACCTATTTTAGGTCATTTCTCCCCTTTGTCTCATCATTTTCACCTTTGCATTTCACTCACCCACATCACTTGCACTCCACTCACACATGGCCACCTGCACTCACAAGCAGTCACACTCCTCGCCACCACCACACACGACCATCGTCGGCCACCACACGCTGCCGTTTGCCCCCACTCACTGCCAAGTGGTAATTTCATATCCTCGTTTTGTCCATCACACCCACACATGATCACTGCCCATCTTCCCCTTCTGTTTTTGTTTTTTTAGAATTAAATTTGTGTATATTATTTGTTCTTGTGCTCTGTGGTTGGTATTTATTGATTTGCAGGAGGTCGGAAAAGTCTGGAGGTTATTGCCCACTACTTGGGTTCAGAGTCACCTACCACTTGTTCGACAAAATTCCTAACTGACCTTCCATGAGGCACAATTGAGCGCAAGAGCAGTGTGATCAAGCGCAACAACACAGTGCAATCAATCGCACTTTACTGCGAAGGAGTGCACCATTGCTACCCTTTACTTCCAAGATGCCTAAGAACACTGCTTCCACATCCCACGCTTCAGGAAGCCGAGCCCAGTCTTCCCGACCCATTTTTGAGTAGTGGGAGATCCTCTTTGAGACCACTTCTAACATCGACAGCGACTTCAAAAATTTTGAAGCAACTCAATGGGTCGTTCAAGAGTTCAAACACTATGGGCTGAAAAAGCTATTCAAGCCCGTCACCTCCATCGCCTACACGAGGTTTATTGTGCAGTTCTACGAGAACCTATCCTTTGACTACAGTAGGCATGGTATCTTGTCATCGTCCGTTCAAGGCAAGTACATTGATGTGACTTTTTCAGATATTGCTACTGCACTCAAATGCAATGACGCATATACCTCTGAGGGGGCACAGTTGGAAGAGCGGCCAGAGTCCTTCTCCATTTCAGATATCATTAAAGATATATGTGCGGGCAATATGCAGATAGACACAATAATGCTGACAACCAGTCCAAATTGCCTCCACAACTTTGGCTTATGGAATCTATCCTGCAACGCAATGTGTGCTCATTGGGACACAAGACTCAACGACATTACCAATTCCTTCAAGCCTTGTATGCCTTTTACAAAGGTCGTTGGTACTCCATCCCTTCAATCATCTGGAGCCAAATTCACAAATTTTGAAACCATGTACATGCATGTCAAGTCACCTCTGCAAATGCTTCCGTTTCCATTCCTACTCACTTACATCTTCAAGAAAAAAGGAATCAAGGGCACCTCAACATATGGACCAGTTAGGGAACACCAATTCTTTGGCAAGAACCAGTGGACTCAAAGTCAATCACACATGCCAAGAGGACTTCGGGGGCCAGCACCTACTGTTGATAGGGTAGATGAAGACCCTAGGGAAGCCGAGGAACCTACAGCTCGCCAGACTTGGGAGGAGGAACATGTTAACATGGGACACACAGAGTATCAATACCTATATGATGAGATGTTCTCTTTTTGGCATGAGCTAGCTGATATTAGACGAGAGGATCAGAAGGATACGTGTCTCGTTCACCAGTGCATAGACAGGTTAAAAACATGCTTTGATAGGCAAGAGGCGATGCTCTAGGCCATTTTAAACCAATTACGACCAGCTTCGAGGGCCTTATCTTTAGCACCACATTGGGGACAACAGTGAGCGGTTCCACCGTCTGGCTGAAGACGTAAAACTTAGCGCTCATGGGAGGCACCCCACAATATATCCTTTATGTTTTTATTATTTTTCATATTTCTTGTTATTGTTTATTTTTAGTATTTTTTTGTTTTCCAGTATTACTTTAGTATTTATTTTTCAAGGACAATGCGTACTTCAGTTCAAGTTTGGGGGTGTGCTATGAGCCATACCAGTCCAAATAGTTCTCCATCTCCCAGGTCAGCTCTTTCTATATTATTCACACATGGGGACAATGTGTAATTTAAGTTTGGAGATATGGGAGACACACTACACACACTTTGTCCCTGTTTGTTGTTTTTTTTTTGTCGTTTTAAAGAGAAGATAAATGCATGCTCATGTTATTTTGAAATTTTGGTTGATCTGAACTAATATTGTGAAGTGATTTTATTGAAGATCTTAAAATCTTGAACACATGATCTGATGATAGAGTTTTAAAGTTTAGTTACTTACTTTAGGCGTTTGAGAATTCACATATTTGATCTAATCTGACACGAGCACATTAGCACATAATTGTGTGAGGTATAACATGTGAATTTAATGTGTATGTTTCCATGGCTTAGCTAAAACCTAATGACTTGTTGGATGGATACTTTGGCATAGAAAAGAAGAAAAAAAATATAGAAAAGAAAAAAAATTGCACAAAAAGAGAAAAATGTTCATCATTGATAAAGTTTCCACTGAGTAACTAGACCTCTTGCCTCAATAAGAAGTGAGTGTTTACGTAAAAAGGTGGGAATTTTGATTGGTTGCATTAAGGCCAGTTTAGTTTCGTAGCCTTTTTAACTCGAGTTAGTAAGTCCTTAGGGGTGTCTTTACACCTAATGACCTAAAACCATCTTGTTTGGGAGTCTTTGACTCAACACTCGCTACATGGGTCAATCAGAAAGCTTAAGGGAACTAAACATGGCAAAGCCTCATAATAAAAGAAAGAATAAAATAAACTATGCCATTGTTGTTCATTCTGATGAGAAATTCAGTGAATCTTGAGACATGGAGACATTGCACATTAGAATTAATTGGAAGCTTCATATTTATGTGCTAGTTCACTTTACACTGATTTGAACTTGTGATGCCTTAGCCAACCTCTTGTAAGTAATTAGATTTTAAAATTTCTATTCATTGCAAAGATGAGTTTATCTTTTTAAGCTTGCTCATGAATGAAAATCATAGTTTTGTGTGATACTTAAATTTTTGGATACCATGAAAGATGGATTTATCTTTGTGTTTTTTGTTTTTCATTTAGTTTTTTTAGTTTTGTATTGCTAAGGGACTAGCAATATGTAAGTTTGGGGGTGCGATAAGTGCTTAAATATTCATATTTAAGCACTTTAATTTATATTTGTTAAGCTCTTAGTTTGTGTTATTTCATTATATTTTATTTCCTTTCTGTGTTTTTCTAGGATTTTGGAGAAAATGAAGCATTATGGAATTTTCTTGCTTAAAGAGAAAATCTAGGAAAAGCTGGAGTCTGCCTAGTGCGATTGAGCACAGAGACCTGCGATCGAACGCGCTTGCGCTCGCGTGCGCAAGAAGAAGGCTTGATCGCAACAGCACTCGAGCGCACCATTCTGTGATCGAGTGCATACGTGCGTTAGTAAATATTAAAACGGCTGATCCTATTTTGGAAAGAAGTGTAGAGTTTTTTTTCACGAGATTTAGGGTTTCCAGATGTTTCTAAACTCTATAACTAGGCATGTAAACACAAAAATAGAGGAGGAGGATGAGAGATTTTGGAGACCAATTGACGACTCTTCTAGGAAGTATTTTTGGGTTTATTCTTCTCCTTCTATTTTATTTTATGAAGATATTTAACGTCAAACTCATGTGTAACTAAATTGCTAGTAGGGCTCGATTGAAGCCCTGGTTATGTTATTCCATAATTCAATATTGTTGCCTTTGTGATAGTTATTTTATAATGCTTAACTTGATTAATGCTTGTTTTCTCGAATTCCTCATATGTGTTTGCCTGATCAACATATGCATATAGTATAGATTAGTTAATTAAATCAATTTAGATGACTGAGTCCTGGGTTTAATAATAGTAACAAAAGAAATCCACACTGGGTTCTTAGGTTAATCAACATGGGAAACCAGAAGTATATAACATGCCCTAGGTCTCGTGTGTTTGTCGATTTTCATCGATATTATGCTCTCTTATAGAACAACTTAGTATACACCATGCTAAATCCTTTAAGAAAGAAAAAAGTTAGAGTATATACCATGCCTAACTCATTGTTTAGGGAAATCAATAGCTTAAGGAGTATACACCATGCCCTTAGGTTGACAACATTAGGTATTCATAATGTGATTAAAGCATTGGCACACTATTTTTTATTGGGAAAGCATGATTAGTGGTGGATATTAAAGCCCAACACTTTTATCATTATCGAATCAAATTCACTTTTTCTTTTTCTCTTTTTATATTGCAAAATTAATTTTAAAAAAAAATTTACCAATCCCTGTGGGAATGATCTCACACATGCACACTATACTACTATGTTGACCTTGTGCACTTGCAAGTAAAACATTCAATTATTTGCTTATTAATTTAGGTAGGTTTTCACACAACACTCCTCAATGTTCCTACCAAGAAGCTTTAAACCATTAAAGTGGTGAAACGGGAGTGCATTTGAGAAATGGTTTCGTTAGGAGACATTTTAAAAGATTTATACTCGGACACTAGTATAATTTTTTTTTTAACTTCGCTAGTGCCCTCGTAAGTGATTTGTAGTTTGTCCCATAGGTCCTTAGCCAAAATGCATGCAGAAATTTTATTGTACTCAGTAATGTCTAAAGCAAAATGTAACATACTAGTAGCTCTACTATTTAGAGACGTCATTCTACAATCCTCTTCACTAAACTCCAATTTGAGTTTATGCATTGTATGATTGATTTCTCCAATAGTTATTTCCTTTGTAGGAATTCTAGGTCATTTCTCAATGACTCTCCAAAAATTGTAATCTTGTCATTCAACAAAGATTTGCATTCTATTTTTCCAATAATTCTAATTTGAGTCATTGAACAAAAGAGGTCTAGTATAGGAATGACCTTCGGTATAGCTGTTTGAAGCCATAAGATCAACTCAAAGATTTTAAGCCTAAAATTGAGTATGTGGAACTGATACCAATTGTAGACCGAGGTACAAACACATGAGGGGGTGAATTGGGTTTTAAAAACTTTTGCAATTAACACACAAGTTTTTAACAATTTAATCAAGCAAGACACAAAATAAATAAGATGTTTTAAATTAAAGGAGTAAGGGAAGAGAATATGCAAACTCTATTTATAGTGGTTCAGCAATATCAAAATCTCTCTGACCCTACATCCATTCTCTTCAAGTAACCTCCTTGAAGCAATCCACTAATTATAGTCGAGCAACTTTACAAGTGTTGCACAAACCTTACAAACACTTTATTCCATAAGGAAGTGTTTAATCCTAAACACTCTAAGAGTTACACTAACTTTTTATCTTTATAATGATTGGTATTAAATGCAAAGAAAAAGAAGAGAGATAGCAATAAATACTTTAAAAAATGAAGATGATCTCTCTTTTAAAAACAAAGCTTGATAAATGGCTCAAAGGAACTTTTCAAAGCTTTCAAGAGTATTAATGAGCTTGTTTTCAAATTGAATGTGCTTTCTTGTTGTTTGAATGATCATTGATGAGGGAGTTTTTATAGTCTTGGCCTTATATGGCCGTTAGACACACATTTGGTAGTTTTGGAGCATTAATTGCTCAAATCCCACATCTAGATTTTGAAAACTAGCCGTTTTTCTCGACAGGACAGTCGACTGTGGAAAATGGAAAATAGACTATCTAAATGGGCAGTCGACTATGAAAATATCTGTCTCTTTCACAGTCAATTGTCCTTGATCTACAATCAACTGTCCATTTTATGTTTAAAATGGCCAGCTTGCAGAGAATTGGACAGTCGACTGTGAAACTCTCTGTCTCTTTCACAGTCGACTGTCCATTACCTACAGTCGACTTTCTATTTTAGTTATCAAAAATGGTCAGTACAGAAACTTGACAGTCGACTGTCAAAAAGCCACAGTCGACTGTTCATTTTGTAAAACTTATACTTTTAGTTCAGTTTTTGACATAAATGAGTTTTTGATTGACCAAAACATTTTCAAAAAGAGTTTTTGAGCCAAGATCAAGATAAGAGATTAAAGGAGAGATTTACATGTGAAAGTAAACTACCTTAGAATCTAAACTTAGTCTTTGATCTTCTTTTGAGTGTCACTCAAGTGCAATCTCTTCCTCTTTATGCTTGACATATGTCTTGTCCTTGAGTTGGATGCTTAAGCTTAATGAAAAACACTTAGATAAAACTATTAGCACAGTTAAAGCACTGTTTTGTCATTATTAAAATCAAATAAGGGCCAACAAAATATTTATAAAGTGCAATAATATCACAATAAGAACAACTAACTCAATGGTTAAGCTTTAAAGAGAGAGTTTGAACAACTTGAACTCTACAACTCAAGTTTTAATATTGTTAATGCTTTACATTTCAAGGAAATTTTGACTCGAGTTTATTGGTCTAGTGATCATTTTTTAATCCTTCGTATACGATATCTGGGCCGGGTTAGACACCCATGATGGGTGACCCGACTCGCCCATTTAGCCTTGAACCAGGAGACATGAATGAAATCATGCCCCTCTTGGTTGAATCCATGCAACTCTTGGATAGTTCAATTGAAAAATAACCCCTCCATGTTTAAAGTATATAAATATGTGTTTGTAAACAAGAAAAAGGTTGCTGGAATTCTGTAGAGAGGAAGAGAGAGAAAAACTCATTTTATTCTATAGAGAAGAAAATTAAGGTTCTTGGGTGGTGAACAAAGTGTGTTTTCCTTTCTGTGATTACATATGAACACTAGTGAGAATCAGAAGGCGTGTATGACGAAGAGATTCAAACCGTAATAGATTTTTGGGTTTAAGAAATATGTAAACTTTCTGCTGAGTTTACTTTGATTACATTAAGGAAGAATGAAAAAAGGCGATGTAAAAAAAAAATGGAGTATATGAAAGTAAACCGTGTCTGGGACCTCGTTGTCCTTCAGTCTGGGAAAAAAGCAATTGGGAACTATTGAGAGGTACAAGGCTTGTCTAGTGGCTAAGGGTTATACCCAAAAAGAGGGTATAGATTATGAGGAAACCTTCTCTCTAGTTGTAAAGTTTTCCTTTATTCATCTAATTCTAGGTATAGTTGCAAGTCTGGATTTATAATTGCATCATATGGATGTTAAGACTGCATTTCTCAATGGAGAGCTAGGTAAAGAAATCTATATGGAACAATCTGTTGGTTTTATAGCTAAAGGCCAGGAGTGCAAGGTGTGCAAGCTCTAACGTTCTATATATGATTTGAAGCAATCTTCCAGGTAGTGGAATATGAGATTTCATCTAGCTATAACTTATGAGTTTACAATGATTGAAGAAGATCATCGTGTGTACGTCAAACATCTTGGGAATAAATTTGCAATTTTATCCTTTATGCAGACGACATCCAATTAGCTGGGAATCATAAGGAGTTCTTAATTACCATTAAAAAATGGTTGTCCTCTAATTTTGAAATGAAGGACTTAGGAGAGGCTAATTATGTACTTGAAGTTAAGATTCATAGGGATCGTTCTATGAGAATCTTAGATTTGTCACAAGAGTCTTATATTAAAAAAATACTTGAACGATTCAATTTACATAATGCCAATCCTATAGATACTCCTATAGCCAAAGGTGAAAATCTATGCCTGAACATGTGTCCTAAGACTCTAGAAGAAAAGAAAGAAATGGAGAATGTTCCTTACTCTAATGCTGTCAGAAGCATGATGTATGCAATGATATGTACTTGACCTGACATTTGCTATGTTATAGGGCCAGTAAGCCGTTATCAGTTAAACCCTGGTAAGAAGCATTGGATGACAATCAAAAGAATTCTCAGATATTTGAAAGGCATTGCAGATTTTTCCCTATGTTATTAAGGGAATGATTTGCGTCTTGTGGGTTATATAGATGCCGATTGGACATGAGATTTAGATGAGCGTAGAACAACATCTCGATATAATTTTTTTTTCTTTCTAAACAATGGATTCATATCTTGGAGTAGTAAAAAGCAATCCTGCACAACCTTATCAATGAAAGAGGCTGAATTTATAGCTTGTTCTGCAACAGTACAAGAGGCGGTGTGGCTCAGAAGATTCTTGGAAAATCTGAATGTTGTCACTGAAGTCAAGACCAGTGATAGTTTATTGTGATAGTCAAACTGCTATGGCTTACGTAAAGGATTCTAAGTATCATGGTAGAACAAAACACATTGATGCTAAGAATAACTTTATTAGAGATATTGTGGTACAAAAGGAGGTGATCCTTAAGTATATTTATACTCATAAGATGGTTGTTGATCCATTTACTAAACTGTAAGGACCCCAACCCACTTGCATGATATTGTCCGCTTTGGCAACCCGAGCCTCACGATTTTAAAAGGCATCATGCAAGGAGGGGTTGAACATTACTTATCAGAGCCGACTCTCGAAAGCCCAAGGCTGTAGTTGGTGTGGGACACTACTGCGTAGCGCGTTGCTTGATGGGGGGTCCACACAGCGAGGATGCTGTGCCCCGAGTGGGGGAGACATGGGAAGTCTTGGTATCCTATATTGGCTAGAGAGGGAGTTGCTGGGCTATTTATAAGTGATGTTCAACCCCTCATTGCATGATGCCTTTTAAAACTGTGAGGCACGAGTTGCCAAAGCGGACAATATCATGCAAGTGGGCTGGGGTCCTTACATAAACCCATTCCTAGAGACGTGTTTCTGTCTTGTGTAGAGTGACTAGGTTTGCATAGAATCTAATGTAGTTTTATTTTTGATGGATTATTGTACAAACTTAAAGATTGTGATATTATTATAAATAAATACTAAGTTTGTCTCTATGTGATTGGTTATATCATACATGTAGATACTAACACAAAGATGCGCATATATCTATTAAAGTATGACACCAGGTGAATGTCGACTCTCTCACACGAGCAATCACCTCAGGCGCTGAGATAGTGAGCTAAGATGAGACTTGGTATACTATTTTGACGCTAATGAAAACGAGACAAGTATATTGTGAATGCAATAAATTCATAAACAATGTACCTTATTTAAAGTCGTCTTGACAAGAGTAAAGATGAGGTATTGAGCCAAAGTTTTAAAAATTTAGACGATCATGATCATCCCATGATCATAGAAACCTGGATGGAAGCTGGATGTGAGTACTTATTAAGGCGCTTAAAGGAGCGAGCTAATAAAGAACTTGAGTTAGGAGTATAAGAGCATGAAAATGTAGATTGCAACTAGACTAAGATCCGTATAGTGGTATATAATCTAAAAAGACAACACTCTTATCGAGAAAGAGTAAACCATTATAACATGTATTTCATACTACATGTGCTTAGTATGACCTTAAAGGGAAGTAAGTGAGTGAATCTCTGTGTCCTCGTTGTGTGAGACCCAGAGACTCATGTAAATTAAAAGCCTCAGCTAGTGCCCTATGTAACTTTCGACTATGTTCTCAAAGGGATAGGTTTATGTTTGCTGCTTTAGCAAGTTTCCGATGGTGATGAAATAATTAACCTTATGGGACATGTCTAAGAAAGTAGTTAGTTTGAAACAGAAAGACACAAGTGCGGAAGGAAGACTATTTTGTTTACATCTACCACATGTATTCACAGGTCGATCAATTATGTCACTTTATTGAAGCTTGGACATAATTGTGGATACATGGTGAGGAAAGTAAAGTCTAGCATAACCTTCGAGGGATTTATGCTGTGACTGATGTAATAAAATAAGTTTGGGGCACAACGAGACAATTTTCTAATTCAATTTAATTTTGCTTATTTAGGGTTGAAACCGATATGTATTCCTAATAGGTGCATAGTATTGAGCTCCCAAGTGCAGGTATACTCACAAGTCGCACGACCCATTTTCCTGTATAAAGTTCTCGAAAGGAATTTAGATGTTGAGGTTCTCTCTCTATCTATTGGGCGATGTCGAGCCCATCACGTGTGAGTGGGAGATGTTGGATATCTGGGCCGGGTTTGGCACCCATGATGGGAGATCTGACCCGCCCATGTAGCCTTGAACCAAGAGACATGGATGAAACCATGCACCTCTTGGTTGAATCCATGCAACTCTTGGATGGTTCAAGTGAAAAATAACCACCCCATGTTTGCAGTATATAAATGTGTTTGCAAACAAGAAAAAGGTTGCTAGAATTTTGTAGAGAAAAAAGAGAGAGAAAAACTCATTTTATTCCATAGAGAAGAAAATTAAGGTTCTTGAGTGGTGAACAAAGTGTGTTTTCCTTTATGTGATTACACATGAACACTGATGAGAATAAAGAAGCGTGTACAACGAAGGGATTCGAACCGTCGTCGATTTTTTGGGTTTAAGAGGTATGTAAACGTTCTGCTAAGTTCACTTTGATTATACTTCGTATAGGAAATCTGAATTTGATCTCTTTCTCACGAATGCCAAAAAAAGAGGTTATAAACGAATTTCATATCCGACCCCCAAAACTCTTTGAGCACTCTATGTGTGGGCAAAAGAGCATAACTTGGTACTAAAATCATCTAAGCGAGAATGGTCTTGCATTTCTGTGAGTGAAGCTGCCCATAGGATGCTTGTTTATTCCTTTTCTGTTACACCTTGAAAAGATGGTGGTGGTACCCTATCCCCGGCAACTGGTACGAATCAGTTAGTGGAACTTTGTATCACCAAGCAGAATTTTATCTTTGTATAGGTGCTTTAATTATGCGATGGACAAGAGGAACTAAAAGTGACGCCAGCAGTGTCGTGTCACACAAATGATGGGATCAAACACTACCACACCATTTTTTTTCTCAAATATCAGTTAATGATTTTATGTGATAGTCTTTTATCACACCACAAACAAATTCATTTATTTTAAAGTATGATTATTTATTTTGTGTGAGTCTCTTCACACGTACCATGTATATAAAAATTGTACGATATATATAAAATCTATCTGTATAGATATCATCATCTACATTTAAAAAATCGTATGGTTTAAAAGAAGCTTGTATAGTTTTGGGAAGGGGTTTTGATTGATCAAAAAGAAGAATTTACTACAACCAATATGCCTTTAAGTATGACCATACATAACATAAAAATCACACTTGGAAAGGGTGGACAATTAGCTAGAGTAGCGGATGCTGTAGCGAAACTGATTGCAAAAAAGAGAAAATCGGCCACATTAAAATTACCATGTAGAGTGGGCTAAGCACTAGTGTCAATTAATGTAATATCATCAAAGTTTTAGATATAGAGTTCAGGTTTTATCTCATTGAAACAGAGCAACGGTATTAGATTTTCAGCATGATTAGATTTCCTTCCAACACAGTAAAATTTGGAATATAGACTTTATCACCAAAAAATGAGAATAAATTCACAAACTTATTTTTCCAACGCATTTATGTTCCATTCAAACATAAATGGCCAAAATGGTGGGGGTATTGGATGGATTCCTATCAATACAAGAAATGAAGCCTATAAATACCCACCTGAAATCACAAAGAAAATGCACTAAGCACAACCAAGGAAATCTCACAGATCAATAGCAAGAAAGTAAAAATGCTAGACAACTTGAATCATGGCTATGGCTTTGAGCAGCAGCAAAGCTATGCCATGCAAGATGAGGACTGGGAACCCGAAGACGAATACCACAAGGTCCACGGCTATCATTCAAGCATGAAAATAATGCCTACTCCGTGCTTGGATTCTCATCTCTCAAAGAACAGAATGATGGTCAATAGAAGTCAAACTACCCTTCTAGAAGATGGAAACTGGCAAGGTCAAAGGATGAACCACCAGGATTCCTGGCAACCCCAAGAGGTGAACCAGGATGGCTTCTATGGCCAAAAAGTGCACAAAAATGGCTGGCAAGGTCAAGAAATGACGCACCAAAATGGCAGGCAAGGCTCAAATTCACACTACAGCCATGTGTCTGGTGGAAAATTGATGCCTCCTAATGGCAACAACCCGTCTCATCTCTTCCAAAATGGCTGGCAAGGTCAAGAAATGATGCACCAAAAAGGCTGGCAAGGCTCAAATTCAAACTACAATCCTGCCTCTGGTGGAAAATTGATGCCTCCCAATGGCAACAACCCGCCTCATCTCTCACAAAATGGTAGTAATATGTTCAATGATAAAATGATGGGCACTGAATTTGAAAATTTTCATAACGTACATGCTCCTGCTCCACCAACAATAATGAAAGTGAAACCAATGAAATATAAGCAGAACAAGTGGAGTAACGATGAGCTGAACTGCAATAACTTTGGTGAGAGTCCTAATTGTGAGCGCTATGGCGGTTACCAGAAAGCAGAGTGGATTTCCAAGGGGCTTTGAAGGAAGAATCACCTTTGAAGATTATTCCTAAAACATAAAAAATAATGTGTGTTTGGTCCTTTGTTTTCTGCTGGTGTCCTGCTTCCACTTCTCTAAAAGATGTTGTCTTAGGATAGTAGTGTGATGTTTTATGTTAAAGCATGGATTTGCTGCTTACTGAATCCAATATACATAAATAAAAGTTAAATTTGGTTGTGCTGAATGCTTTTTTGCTTATGGATAGCAGGAAAATAGAAAATTCAGTAGAAACTTTGGTCAATTTGGCAAAATGAAGCGTAAAATCAAACTGAAAAAGGTCACCCATGTAGCTGGATTTAAAGGGAATCAACATTCAGATAAGAAAATGAAAAGTTGAGATAATTGCAAAACCAACCCATGTGCCTAAAGTTAATCTGACTCAATGAACCAGCCAACTACTATTCATATCAACCATTGCTATTGCTAAGACTGAATTCTTGAATTTCTCCCATTTAGTTTTGGATATTCCTAATAAGAATACTTATGAAAAGGAAAAGTTGGGAATAATTAAAGTAGAAAAGAATTCATATTTCTTCCGTCTACAAAAATGGCGAGGGGTATTGGATTCAGTCTTATTCTTGAGGAATAAAAACATGCTACTATAAAATGCAACTGATCACACAGGTAATTAACATATACATAAAGATACCATCATATCAGCTTTCAAGGCTTATTAGTGATCCGATTTTTTTTTTTTTTTTTTTTTTAAAAAATGTTTCACAGAAGCCCTAAACACCATGCCAAGCACCAACATCTTACTTGGAATACCTCAAATGAGTATTATACAACAAAAGAAGCATTAACAATGCCAAATCATCAACAGAACTATCAAAATATTTATGTGATAGTCATCAAAAATGGGTACGAGGATCGTGTTCCTGAGGACGAAAGGTGGCAGCGGGTTCGCGTGATAGAGTATAAGCAGCTGGCTCCTCCCGTGCATGATCAGGTTGTCGAGGATGTCAATACAGAAGCTGAGGAATTTATTAAGCTAGAGCATAAGAAGTTTAGCCAGTGGATGTCCATGAAGACTGGCTGAATATATATATATATATATATATATATATATATATATATATATATATATGTATATGTATATGTATATATGTATATGTATATGTATATATGTATATGTATATGTATATATGTATATGTATATATAGTTTGTGAGATAAATTGCAACCTAATTAAATAATGTGTCAAATCTCTTTTTATGTCATGTAAACTATCCAAATCTCATATATCTTGGTGATGAAATAATTTTATAGAATTTCTATTTTGTGTATCTTCTTCTCCCCCATCCCCTCTTCCTTTCTCTTAATTATGTAAATTGTTGATTCTTTCATAAATAAAACTTACTTGGAGAATTGAAAACAGGACAGCCTGTGCATTAGATATATGCAGACTGTATATTATTTTTTACTTTTATCTTTGTCGACTAAATCCAATAGAATATCAGAAACAAGTAGTAAAATTTAGGTGGTTCCAAATTTTCCATACTTCCATTTATGCACTAAGAATACTAATAAAAGGGCTCCTGTTAAAACCTTGGCACCTTGCTGCCATTTTTAACATTTCTTGGAGTAAGATTATAACTCGTATAATTGCAGTTTTTTTCTACTTTTTTAATAAAAAAAATCTGAAAAAAGTAATTTTGTTGGTTGAGCTCAAAGTCTGATAGGTATTCAGATAAAAGATTTCCAATAACTGTTCTTCTCTACGCACATATGTAAATATTAGTGGTTTAGTAAACACGTCTGGTACTAATCACATTTTGTAGAAGCTTTTCTCGAACAACATAACAATCAACTTTAATATGTTTAGTTTTTTCATGAAACACTGTAGTATTTGCAATATGAATAGATGCTTGATTATCACACACCAAACTCATAGGACTTGAGTGGTTAACTCAAAGTTCCGCTAACAACTGCTTTAGCCAAACCATCTCACAGGTATTATGCATCATTGCTCTATATTCAGATTCAGCACTTGAATTAGCAACCTCAGTTTGCTTTTTACTTTTCTATGATACTAAATTACCTCCAACAAATACACAATATCTAGTAGATGGAGAGCCGACCCAACCTGCATCAGTGTAACCTTCAATTTGAGAATGACCATGATTTTGATAAAGTAAACCACGACTAGTTCGTGGAGCATGACCAAAATTTGAATAACCGTATCCCAAAGATTAGTTCGTGGAGCATCGATAAATTGACTAACCACACTGGTTGTAAATGAAATATCAAGCCTAGTAACAGGCAAATAATTCAATTTTCCAACAAACGCCTATATTGCCCTAGATAAGATAATAAGTCACCTTGATTAACTACAAGTTTTATGCTGGGATCCATGGGACTATCTATAGGCTTACACCATAACATTCCAGTATCAGCCAACAAATCAAGAACATATTTACGCTGAGATAAAGAAAAATCATAACGAGATCTAGCAACCTCGATACCCAAGAAGTATCTCAATTGCCCTTTGTCCTTTGTCTGAAATTTAGTACTCAAGAATTCTTTCAGTACTAGAATTCCTTCTTTGTCATCTCCTGTGATCACAATATCATCAACATGTATAATCAACAATATCTTACCCGCCTCACTGTGTTTATAAAATATCGAATGATCTACATCACATTTGTTGAGGCCAAAATCAATTACTACTTCACTGAATTGACCAAACCACGCTCGAGGAGATTGTTTCAATCCATATAGAGACTTCTTTAGATAATATACTAACCTAGACTCCCCTTGAGCAACAAATCCGGGTGGTTGCTCCATATATACTTATTCTTGCAAATCACCATTTAGAAAAGCATTTTTCACATCTAACTAATGTAGGGGCCAATGAAAGTAGTTGTTAGAGAGATCAACACACGAACAGACGTAATCTTCATCACTGGAGAGAATGTCTCAGCATAGTCAGTACTATATACTTGTGTATAACCTTTTGCTACTAGGCAAAATTTTAATTTTTCAATAGTACCATCAGGATGAATCTTTACAGTATAGACCAATAACAGATTTCCAAATGGAAGAGGAACCAATTCCCACGTATCATTAGTACTCAAGGCGTGTATCTCTTTATCCATAGTTGTTTTTCACCCATAATGAGACAAAGCTTTTGTAATAGACTTAGGAATAGAGACAGAAGATACCAAAGCAACAAACGAAGCATGTGAAGGAGATAAATGATCATAAGACATAAAGTTAGCAATCGGATGAGCAGTACATAAACGTTTACCTTTACAAAGAGTACTAGGATGATCATCCTCAGATAATGAAATAGGATTGAGATTTGTCAACAATAGAGTAATCGGTGGAGCAGTAAAGGCGGAAGGTCACGGACAATGAGAGTAAACTTGCAATGGAAAAGCAGACAACGAAAAGATTAATGGAGGAGGATTTGACTATATAAGGGGAATGGGAACAAGGAAATGAATCAGCCAGATCTAAGATAGAATGAGACTCAGAGTAATATAGAGTAAACTCAAATAGTGTAATATCGGCACAAACAAAGTACATTGTAGTAAGGGATTATAACACCAATAACCTTTCTATATATGAGAATATCCTAAGAAAACACACTTTATAGAGTTGGGATCAAGTTTGTCAACTCTTGGACGAAGCTGGTGAACAAAACAAACAAATGCAAAGACATGATAAGGTAAGTGGAAGATAACATCTCTAAGAAAAAGCACAGAGTGGGGGATTTGGCCAACAAGAATAGAGGATGGCATACAGTTGATTAAGTAACCTGCATACATAATGACTACACTCCAAAACAATTTTGGGACATGCATATGAAATAAGAGAATACGAACAGTATATATCAATAAGATGGCGATTTTTCTACTCAGCAACCCCATTTTGTTGGGATGTATAAGAGCATAGACACCTAATTTAGTTCCAAAATTTTTTAATGAACCACGCCCGAGTTCTCATGACGAATCTTTGATCCTAGTCTGCTCGGACTTGGTAAATGAGAAAGTATAGATTTAATTGGGAAGTAGGAGAAATTGCAAGACCCTTTTGTTCAATCTATTTAATCCACTTTGTGTTTAAATCAGTTGGACCTTATTTTGATTCAACTAATCAAAGACCAAAGTCTTCAATTAAATTTTGACCCAATCCAAAACCTACTAAAGCCCATTGATCTTTCCTAAGCCCAAACACTTTTGGCCCAAATTTTAAGCCCAAAAAAACTTTTAATTTCTAAGGGTGAACTTTCAATTTCACCCTCAACTTGGCACTCTTTAATTTGTTCACTTTTCTCAGAGTAAAAGTTACTTTTTATAACCAAAAAGATGTCTTTTTCCTCTCCCTATGTGGCTGGCCATAATGAGGAATTTTCACTTTTTCTTTTGCTTTTTGAACTCACATCTCCCTCCTAGATTCCCTCATATTCTTTTTACCATATGCTACCTTTTTCCACACAAAATAAGGCATTTTTCACCTAAAAAGCAACAACAATGCACTTATAAAGTAGCTGATTTTTCTCCCTCTTTGGACAGCCATATGTACCAAAAAGAAGGAGTTTCTCTTCTTCTCCTTTTGCTTAGTTAATTGGAAATTGCCTTATTAAACTTCTATCATTTCCTAAATGTTAAATAACACATTTTTCTACCCAAAAAATCACATTTTATACCCTTAAAAACAGCACCTAAAAAGCATCAGTGTTTTTAGAATGTGAAGCTTTTTTCTCCTTTCTTTTTCTTTGTAATTGCACTCTAATTTTCCTTAAAAATTTCCACTTTATTATATATCAAAAACCAAAGAAAATTATGTCTTTTCCACCCCCTTTGATCGTCCAAAGCAGGGAGAGTTTCTTCTCGCCTTTTTGCTTTTGCTTTTGCTTTATTGAAAACACTCCAAAATGTCATTTCTTGTTCACCTTTTTGCTGACCTTCTTCTTCACATTTTTTCACCTCAAAGAAACCTATCTCTCTTCCCCATGTCCAGCCACTTAAAAGTTTTTTTCCTCTCACTTTTCACTTAGTTTACCACACCTTACTTCTCTAGCCCCACCTTCACACCCCAAAAGTGAAACGCCTTTTTCATCTCAAAAATTGAAATTACTTTTCCCCTTCCTTGTATGACCAGCCATGCACATTTTTTTCACCTATTATTTTGATTTTTTCAAATCTCTTGGCCAGCCCTTACTCCTCCTATAAATACCCCCTTTTTCTAACATAAAAAAATGAACATAACACTAAGGCAAAGTAATGCAAAAAAGAGAGAAACAAGAGAAAGTTTAGAAAGAAAGAAATAAGTGAGAAAAGAGAGAAAAAGAGAAGAGTAGGAAGATCAAAGAGAGGAATATAACAAAAAAGAAGAGAGTGTTCAAGAAAGGTGAGAAAAGAGGAAAGAGTGAAACACAAAAGAAGAACTAGTGAGAGTTCTTCATCATTTTCGGCCACCTTTTGTTTTTGGTCTTCTAATCTTCATCGGAATCATTCTTCCAATTTCACTAAGTCCACAAGAGCACAAAAATCTCCGAGGATAATCTTCGCTCGTGGAAATTTTCCTTAGCCAAAGAAGATTGGTTAAGCTTATACTTTTTGCAAAATAAATTGCTAGCATGATTCATGTGTTTAAACCACCATGAAAATAGACTAGATTAATTTAGCTCACTTAAAAATTTTCATCTCAAGATATTTACTAGTTTCTTAGCATTTTATCTCTCATTAGTTTTATGTCTTTCTTTAGTTAGCTGCTATTCATAATGTAGTCTATTCGTTAAATGGAATGTTAAATTAATAGTAGTTTTAAAGTTTTTTCCTTTAGTTTAGTACCTTAAGATTTTTTATGTTTTTAAGTTAGATGTTTTATTTTAAGTTGTCATTAATTACATGTGAACTTTAATTCTTTAAGAAGAATTTTGGGCTCTTTTGGTCCTTGTTAATTTTGGGCCCCCTTTGACCCATTAAAAATGTTACTAGTTACTAGTTATTTTGAATCTCATCTTTAAGATAGTTTATTTTAAATCTATTTAGCTTAATTCTTTTTTTTTTTAACTCTTCTAGTTTAAAGTAGCTTAATTTAATTCGTTCAATTTAGTCTTAAAGTCTAACTCATTTAGTTTAAAATAATTTAGTTTCAATCCATCTAGTTTAACTTGCATAATTAATTCACCTAGTTTAAATGCGTGCACTTTAATTTACTTATCATCCATACCTTGCGAATAGTTTTAATATTTTTTTTTATTCATAGTCAAAGTAACTTATTTCCATTATATACTTATTTTATCGCATTACTTTAAAGTTAATATTTGGTGTTGCTTTGTTTGAATAAAAATTGCAAAATGTGTGCTTGGTTTTACTAGTAGTGTATGATAATAGTACGTGAATTAAAATTTCAATTAATTCCCTTGAAACACAAAGGGCTAGACTTCGGTCTAGGTAAGAGAGAGAACTTTAAATCCTCACTCTTTTGCACCCAAATCTCCCAAGCTTTGGAATTTCTCACGTGGACCAATGACAAGGGATTTGACCCCCTTCAAGGTCAAATGGTGTCTCCTTACCTGTCATCCCTGCTTTGTGCTTGGATGACAAATGGCCCCTTGACTAATACATTAAAAATGCACCCATCGCGGGAGCCACCTTACTACTTATAAAGGGTTTGTATTTGACTTGACAGGTTTCACTCGTTTCCATATGTCTACTCATCATAATCCGCACCTGCGCTATATCCACATTTTTTAAGGGGAGTGGTCTTAGGTAATGAGCCGGATGCATAGGTCTCAGGCGAAAAAGAGCGTTACCTACAGTTGGCGACTCCACCGGGGAGATTTAACCTTAAAGTGTTTCTTGGAAATCTTTTGAAATTTTAATTTGGGTAATTATTTCATACTTCACTTTCCATACTAGCACTTACCCTTTGCTCTCGACGGAGTAAATTGGGGGGCATGTTTCCTCTTGGTTTCAGGTGTGACCCCCATTTTCTTATCATCAACCCTTAGTGTGGGACAAGTTCCTCTTGGTTCTTATCTGTGTAACGAAGGTTTCCCAAACGTATTTGTACTCTTGTGGTCCACTTTTCAGGCCACCAGAGGAGCATAATAGCATTATTCTAGCCATGGGGTACCTAAGCCCACAGGAGTTATAAGGTGAGCCTACCTTATTTTAAGCAAACCCTATAACCTTTCTATCTAAGACAGGGACCATTTTTCTATCAATTTTTGCTTGCTTGTATGTGTTTGCATTCACCTCACATGTTTAAAAAAAAAAAGAAAAAATCAATTTGTTTAATATCATGTTTGGAAATTTAGTGTTTCCTTCGATTAAATCACAATCAAATAAATTAAACTCGATGTTGGGCCTAGGTTAGCCAAAAAAGTGGATTTCCTCTTAGTTAAGTCTTGTTAGTTTGACCTCATTAAGGAGCCCTCAAAAGAAACTAGTAGTGATTGGGCCTTAACTCAAGAAATCTAAAATGAATGTGACTACAGGCCCAAGGATTAGGCGGAGAGATCCCTGTCAGGGGAAAACTTTATCATTCGTTTGGGATTCTTGGATTTAGCTTGAATCACCGCTAGGTTCCAAATCTATTGGGAAACTTAGTGATATCAAACCCACAATATTTAACAATGAGAAAGCCCATGAAAGATTGAAGGGGCCCAGACTAAGGAAGTTTGATTGGAATTTAATCGGAGGAAATTTCTTTTGATTAAATTATAACCAAATAAAATGAGCCCAACATTGAGTCCAATTTGTTTCAAAATATAAGATTTTCCCCTTAGTTAAGGTAGTTTGATACCACTGAGAAGCCCATCAGAAGAAACTAATGTTGATCAGGCTCTAACCCAAGAAATCTAAAATGAAAGTGATTGAGGGCCCAAGGATCCAGTGGAATGATCCATGTAAGGAGCAATCTTTATCTTTTATTTGGGCCTCTTGGGTTTAGCCTAAATCATCATTAGGGTCTAACCCCTTTGGGAAGCTTGTTGATATGAACTCCACCATATTTAACCATAAGAAAACCAAGAAAATTTTATTGTAATTTAATCAGAGGAAATTTTCCTTTATGTTTATGTCTCTACCTAATTGGGCTAATTGAGAACTTATCCTCAAATGGACTTTAATTCATTTAGTGGGTCTTTGGATGCAAAACTGAAACCTATTGATAAAGTTAAAGTGATACTACAGATAAGCGAGCATGGCAAAAAAAGATTCATAGAATGAAGAACTTAAAAAATGTCTTGTCTTTTTTGTAAAGAAGAGTCATAGGTCCGGGATAGGGGGCAGTCCTTCTTCATTTTAATACTGATCCTCTAGTGGAAGGCTAAAGAAAAGGTCTTCTACAAGTCTAGTCTCACCTTCGATGGAAAAACTTATAAAAAACTTAGCTCCCATGCCTAATTACATCTCACCAAACTTCTTTAGCATAATCAAAGAATTACTCACTACGCCCGACCCGTCCACCCTAAACACAACCCCTGACTTCTCCACCATAAACACAACCATAAGCATGACCACAAACACTAACCCTTCCAAGCCTAACTTCGGAGAGATAAGTAGTGCCGAATTTTGGGAGCTCATGGTCCTAATTAAAGAATTCATGGATCTAGATGGTTCGGTTTTGAATATCACAACGGACAAGGAAGGCAATATGATGTCAATGGTAGGCCCTATTACAATGCATGAACAATAGATTGAAAGGCATGAGCAGCAGGTCGATGGACATCAGACTAAAAGGATGTGTTTGAGAAACAAATCGGAATTGAGAATGCCAGCCAAGTTCAGAGCATGTGGATGATGCAAGTTAGTTTAAGAGCATCAATAAAGAATTCGAATGGTTGTACTATTTTGAGTCAAAGGTATGAACCTTTTATTCTGAATGATGAGCAGGGGAATACTAACTCTACCTCATATTCAAATGCATTTCCCATCTCAATGAAAAAATGTCCGACTTTGAATGTGCTGTGTTTTCAATATTTGATTAGATTCTCTTTTAATGAATTTGATTTTGAAAACAAAAAAAAAAACTTAAACAAATGAACTCCGATTGTTAACCTGTGTACTAAATTTGTTCTATTTTTAATAAAAACAAAACATTTCATGGTATATATGCATTGTATACCTAAACATTTGAGCAAAATGTCACCTCAACCTAAAAAAAGAAACATTGGGAATTCACTTGTAATCCTGAACCTATAAAATATTTGGTTTGGAAAGGCTAAGCGGTTGGATTTGAGACGACAAGAGGCGATCATTATATTTTTTCAATTCATTAAGATTTTTCCCTCATTATGATTTCTTTCAAAACAACCCTCGCCAAGGATTGCTTTCACACCACCCAATCAAGGCTCGACACGTGGTAACCTCTAGGGACCCCAATGAATTTAGTCCAAAGTGGATTCAACTCAAACAAATTCTCCCATCGCGGTTTTTTTTTACTAAAGTGGATTGACCCAATCAGATTTTTTCCTTTGGTATACCCAAGCGGATTTCACTTCCTTTCGACGTCAACACTTTTGACGATGAAATTAAAAAAAAAAAAAAAACCACACCAAGGGGGCAAACAAAACACAAAGACAAAAAAGAGAAGAAAAAAAGAAGAAGAGAGAAGAATGATTGATGAAAGAGATGAAAAAAAGAAGAAAAAATAAGGAGGAGGACTGATGAAGGAGACAAAAGTCAAGAGACAAGAAAAAATGAAGATAATAATCGATGAAAGAGACGGAAGTTGAAAAAAAAGAACGCAAAAATCAATTAAAATGTAATCCTTGGCTCGTAGGAACCTTAAAACACCTTTTAAGCCTTTCGATTATCCTTTCCTTCATTAGCCTTAGAAGCCATTGACCATGTTACAAACCTTGAGAAAGTCATCTTAGATTGATGAAGACTGCTTAGCCAAATTATTTTTGGGTTATGATGGAACTTAGCTTTTTCGAGCGAACATACCCTGTCTTGAAACCACTTGCAAAAGATTATCCCTCCGAAATAACTTCGCCAAACCAACACTCACTCTTGCACTACTTGCAAAAGGTTTCCACCAAATCCTATCTTACATCGAAGCCAATCGATTGTGTTTGCTGAACACATGAGATGAAACCCTCAAACTACATATGGCTTGATCCCTCTTTGGGTATGTAGGCAACCACTTTAGTGCAGTCACAATCTTGCAAAAGAATCTTAGTTCCCCTTTTGTCCTCGTCAGAATCATGGAAATACATCGTTAAGACTCGGTTGAATAAACAAAACAAAATGGAATTATTTCAGTATCCAAATTAACGAAAACTTATTTTTTGAAAATGGCTCATGCTAATCGTTCATGTTTAGTGGATTTCATAATACATATAGTAGACAAAAACACGAAGAATCATAGCATCGTTAAGTTTTTCTTTTGACTCGGTCCCAAGCTCAACAATGGAAGCAAATTTTGAGCTAGAATAGTGGGGGGAAAATTGGAACAAGTATGTGGGTGTCAGGATCCCACTTTGCCAGTATAACCCTTAAGAAATTCCAATCGATCCTTACACCTTCGAGTGAAGATCGCATTGATGCCTTACCAAGATAAATTGTGGAGCCAGATACCCTTCACGTTGTCGATCCCGCATATCATTTGAGCTAAGATAGCTTTCATCGCCTTTCTATTGAAGGAAAAAAAAAGATTATGGACAAGTTGTGAAGCTTTTATATTTTATATTTTGATAATTTTTTTAGGTAAATCTGTTTTAAAATGATTTTTTTCAATTTTTTTAAAAATAAAATAAATTTTATTTTCATTTGGTTTTAAAGAAAGTATTAAATTTTTATCTATGATACAACTGGGGAAGAAGGGAAAGTGTTTTGTGCCTGCAAGTTCAGCAATTCACCAACATTGTGGCTGCAAACCTTGGTTAACAAAAGCAAAAGAATGTGAATTTATTTAATTTAATGAAACCGTAGGTTATAAGGGTTGACGTGGGTAAATATACATAAAAAGAAGAAATAATGGAAACGAAGGTGTGAGGAATAAATACTTCATATATTTTGTTCTACACTTCTTACTTGGTGTAGCTTGTTACATGGGTCGTGAGTGGGAACTTAGTAATAAGAGGGAAGATGGGTTTAAATACAAGTTTTGAGTCAAATAAAATAAGTTGCCAAATAAAAAGGTCACTAAGTGCATTGTCCTTCAAAAGTCACATCTTGAATGCATTGTTTTTCCAAACTCTAAAAAACATAATTCTAAATGCCATGACTATGCTCACGCCCATTTTCTTTATTTATTTTAATTAACAAGACTTTACAGAATCACCAAAAAGCACTCACAGCATGCAGATCACCAAAAATCCCTCACAGTAGGCAGATCACCAAAAAGCCCTCACAGTAGGCAAAATCCCCCAAAAGCCCTCATCAGTAGGCAAAATAAACCTAGGTCCTCGTTAACAAACAAATCACCAAAAAGGCCTCATAAGTAAGCAAAATCACCGAAGTCCTCATTAGCAAGCAAACCTAAGTCTTCATTAACAGGCAAACCAAAGTCCTCATCAGCAGACAACCCAATGTCCTCATCAACGGGCAAACCAAAGTCCTCATCAGCAAGCAAACCAAAGTCCTCGTCAGCAGGCAAACCTAAATCCTCGTCAGCAAGCAAACCTAAGTTCTCGTCAGCAAGCAAACCAAACTCCTTGTCAACAGGAAAACCTAAGTCCTCATTAGCAGGCAAACCAAAGTCCTCGTCAACAGGTAACCCAATATCCTCGTCAGCAGGCAAACCAAAGTCTTGATCAGTAGGCACACCAAAGTCCTTGTCAACAGGAAAACCTAAGTTCACATTAGCAGGCAAAATCATAAACCAAAGTCCTTGTCAGCAGGCAAATCAAAGTCCTCGTTAGCTGGCAAAATCACAAACTCAAAGTCCTCATCAGCAGACAAACTAAAGTTCTCGTAAGTAAGCAAACCAAAGTACTCACAACAGGCACCAATCGGTCTAGAAATATCGCACGAGCGAACGGATGCCAACTCCATCACTCCAGGTACGTATCATTTTCATAGGTGATCCTTTGACATCAAAATTGCCCAACAGCACGTTTACTTTTATGCGCACATCGCATATTTATCGTTCTAAAATTTTGAAACGAAACAGTGGTCACTCACAGCCTTTGATTGAAACTCTCAAAGGAGCCCCAATCAAAAGAGGTCAAACTGTAGACACCCAATTTCGTTCTAAAAATTTTTTAAGGGACCACGTACGGGTTCCTATGAGGAATCTTTGATCCTAGTGTGCTTGGACTTGGTAAATGAAGAAGTATAGATTTAATTGGGCAGTAAGAGCAATTGCAAGACCCTTTTGTTCAATTCATTTTATTTGCTTTGGCTTTAAATCAATTGGACCTTATTTTGATTCAACTAATCCAAGACCAAAATCTTCATTTAAATTTTGACCCAATCCAAAACCTACTAAAACCCATTGATATTTCCTAAGCCTAAACACTTTTGGCCCAAATTTCAAGCCCAAGAAAACTTTTAATTTTTAAGGGTGAACTTACAATTTCACCATCAACTTGTAACTCCTTGATTGGTTCACTTTTCTCAAAGTAAAAGTTACCTTTTATAACCAAAAAGACGTTTCTCTCCTCTCCCTATGTGGCTGGCCATAATAAGGAATTTTCACTTTTTCTTTTTGCTTTTTGAACTCACATCTCCCTCCTAGATTCCCTCATATTCTCTTTTACCAAATGCTACATTTTTTCCACACAAAATAAGACATTTTTCACCTAAAAAGCAACAACAATGCACTTATAAAGTAACTAATTTTTCTCCCTCTGTGGACAGCCATGTGTACCAAAAAGAAGGATTTTCTCTTCTTTTCCTTTTGCTTAGTGTTGACCCTGACCTATATTTTAATGATGACAAAACACAACTCTTATTATACTAACAGTGCTATCTAAGTGTATTAAGTAATAAAAGCATTCAACCAAGGATCAAGGTGCAAGAACTCAACCCGAATCAAACACCAAGTCAAGATAGAAGATCTAGTATAAGGATAAGGTATTTAAACAAGTTGTAAATCTCACTTGTTCAGGTAAAAATATTATCTTATGGCTCCTTTTGAAAAAACATTTTTACAGAACGTTTCAATCAAACGTTTTTAAGTTAAAAAATTTCAAAACATAAAAACTGGGTTGATAAGCAACCCAGTCGACTGGGTACTTATACCAGAAGACTGGTATATGGGATAGTGTGTCCCCAGTCGACTGGGTGCTTCATACCAGTCAATTGGTATATTAGACAGACTGTCCCCGGTCGACTAGTAAGAACCACCCAGTCGACTGGTACCTTCAATAGCCTTAAAAATGAGATTTTTAACTTGATCCAGTCGACTGGTACTAAGACCTAGTCGACTGGTAGTTCAAAAATTATGACCGTTGAGATGCGAGATTTCATCACAAATTGCACCAAATCGTACCAGAATAGTACAAACAGCCATATTACATCAAGGTTATATAAACGCACTCTATTGAGCATTTTATAAAGAAAGATTAGACATTCAATCAAGTTTTTACTCATTGATACACAAAAGCTTTGAAATATTTATTGTTGAGCCATTCTTCAAGCCTTCAACAAAGCAACTGATAAGGCTGTGTGCATTACTAGCAATGGTAGCACCCCTTCAACTGGACTAGGATAATTTGAGAGCCCCATCTTATTAATTTGCCTCCCAAAATCAAAACCCACAACACCAAAAACACTTCCCCTTCTAAATCTTAGCACAATTTTTTTTGGCTTAGTAGGAGAGTTATTAGTTCCCAAGAGAACCAAAGAAGGAGAACAGTTAGAACACCAAACAAGCAAATTTGGAATAATCTTTTATCTCATTGAAACAGAGCCACGGTATTGGATTTTTCTGCATAATTAATTAGAATTCCTTCAAACACAGTCAAATTTGGAATAAACTTTATCATCAAAAAATTGAGAATAAATTCACAAACTTCTTTTTACAACGCATTTAAGTTCCATTCAGACATAAATGGCCAACATGGTGGGGGTATTGGATGCATTCCTACCAATACAATAAATGAATCCTATAAATACCCACCTGAAATCACAAAGAAAATGCACTAAGCACAATCAAGGAAATCTCACAGATCAATAGCGAGAAAATAAAAATGCTAGACAACTTGCATCATGGTTATGGCTTTGAGCAGCAGCAAAGCAATGCCATGAAAGAGGAGGACTGGGAACCCGAAGACGACTACCACAAGGTCTACAGCTATCATTCAAGCATGAAAATAATGCCTACTCCGTGCATAGATTCTCAGCTCCCAAAGAACAGAATGATGGTCAATAGAAGTCAAACTACCGACCTGGAAGATGTAAACTGGCAAGGCCAAAAGAAGCACCACCAGGATTCCTGGCAACCCCAAAAGGTGAATCAGGATGGCTTCTATGGCGAAAAGGTGCACCAAAATGGCTGGCAAGGTCAAGACATGACGCACCAAAATGGCTGGCAAGGTCAAGAAATGATGCACCAAAATGGCTGGCAAGGCTCAAATTCACATGCCTCCCAATGGCAACAATCCGTCTCATCTCTCGCAAAATGGTACTAAAATGTTCAATAACAAAATGACGAGCACTGAATTTGAAAATTTTCATAACTTACATGCTCCTGCTCCACCAACAATAATGAAAGTGCAACCAATGAAATATAAGCAGAACAAGTGGAGTAACGATGAGCTGAACTGTGGTGAGAGTCCTAATTGTACGCGCAATGGAAGTTACCAGAAAGCGGAGTGGATTTCCAAGGGGCTTTGAAGGAAGAATCACCTTTGAATATTATTCCTAAAACATAAAAAATAATGTGTGCTTGTTCCTTTGTTTTCTTCTGGTGTCCTGCTTCCACCTCTCTAAACGATGTTATGTCTTAAGATAGTAGTGTGCTGTTTTATGTTAAAGCATGGATTTGCTGCTTACTGAATCCAATACATAAATAAAATTTAAATTTGGTTGTGTTGAGAACCTTTTTGCTTATGGGTAGCCTGGAAAATAGAAAATTCAGTAGAAACTTTGGTCAATTTGCCAAAATGAAGCGTACAATCAAACTTAAAAAGGTCACCCATGTAGCTTGATTTAAAGGGAATCAACATTCAGATAAGATTTGGAAGAGTTTAGATAATTGCAAAGCACAAAACCAACCCATGTGCCTTTAGTTCATCTGACTCAATGAACCAGCCAACTACTATTCATATCAACCATTGAAATTGCTAAGACTGAATTCTTGAATTACTTCCATTTAGTTTTGAATTGAAATTTCATCTTTCTGTTGTTGAAAATTTCTCCCTTTATGAACATATTGGCAGTTTGATCAATTAAACAGGATTAACAAGATCTTATTCGATTAAAATCTATTCATTACGCCATTAAGTGAGAAGTCATCGGCCATTTTGTGCAGATTTTTCTTCAGATATACCTCTGGCCTGTTGCGTTAGTGGACCATCCATAGGCAGATAGGCTGAAGATACTAGACACTGAGGATTCCATAACATTAAAACAGATTTATCCCAAAAATTAACCAAAATCTGTAACAACTAAAAAAGTGTTTTTGGACCTTTTTTCAACAGAGCATTTTTGGACCTAACTTGTTATACAATCAAACTAATCACTTGATCCAAGTGGTTATTTGGAATCAATTTTTAACTGAATTTAAATTCAAAAACTCAGTGAAGTGACCTGTTCAAATTGAGTTTTTATGACAAGTAATTTTTTCCTCTTGTTTTGTCTGCCTTAAAAGACATCCCATACTGATATTCCTAGTAAGAATACTTATGATAAAGAAAAGAATTCCTATTTCTCTCCATATTTCTTCGGTCCACAAAAATGGCTGAAATTTTATTCGTGATGATGACAAAAGGAGGGGCATTAGATTCATTCTTATCCTCGAGGAATAATAACATTTTACTATAAAATGCAACTGATCACACAGGTAATTAACATATACATAAATATACTATCATCAGTTTTAAAAGCTTATTAGTGATCCGAAAAAGAAAAAAAAGAACAAAGGAAAAGTAACAAAAAATGTTTCACAGAAGCCCTAAACACCATGCCAAGCACCACCATCGTACTTGGAATACCTCAAATGAGTATTATACAACACAAGAAGCATTATCAATGCCAAATCATCAACAGAACTATCAAAATGTTTATGTGATAGTCATCAACAATGGGTACGAGGATCGTGTTCCTGAGGATGAAAGGAGGCAGCGGGTTCGCGTGATAGAGTATGAGCAGCTGGCTCCTCCCGTGCATGATCAGGTTGACGACGATGTCAATACAGAAGCTGAGGAATTTATTAAGCTAGAGCATAAGAAGTTTAACCAGTGGATGTCCGTGAAGACTGGCTGAATATATATATATATATATATATATAGTTTGTGAGATAAATTGCAACCTAATTAAATAATGTGTCAAATCTCTTTTATGTCATGTAAACTATCCAAATCTCATATATCTTGGTGATGAAATAATTTTTATAGAATTTCTATTTTGTGTATCTTCTTCTCTCCAAACTCCACAATCTCCTCTTCCTTTCTCTTAATTATGTATATTGTTGATTCTTTCATAAATAAAAATCAGTTGGAGAATTGAAAACAAGACAGCTGTGTTCTAGATATATGCAGACTGTATGTTAGATGATTAACATAGTAATTAATCAGACAAATTGTAGAACTTATGTTCCGTTTTGTTGTAAGAATTAAGGTTGTAATGAAACGTTCGTTCATCTCCTAATAATCATTACATTGTTTTATTGATTTAAAATAATTGTAATAAGTATTACATTATCCAAAATGTTATAATCAGCATTACACTCTTGATGTGGTGTAATGGTTATTACATTACAATCTTCGTTTATCTTGGATTCAAAATATAATTAAATATTAATTCGATATTATACTAAATATTTTAAAATAATAAAATTATAATATAATAATATATTATTAATAATTAATAAATATCAATATATTATTAAAATTAAAAATATAAAAAAACTAATAAATATTTTTAAAAATAATTAAATATTAATATAATACTATACAAAAATCATAAAATAATATAATATTGTTATAATAAATAATATATGACTAATAATTTATAAAAATAGAATATAATTAACTATTAATGTAATACTAAATATTTGAAAATAATATAATATTATATTATTATAGTAAATATATAATATATGAATACTAATACTAATATAAGATATTTATATAATTTATTTATCTTGATGTAAAAATAATATATTGATATAAAAATAATTAATTAATTTTATACACATTTTATCCTCAAACACATTTTTAGTCAATTTGATTTCATTTCATTCCAATGGTATGAACATGTTAAACAAACACAGTAATCGATTTTAATTTTAATTTAATGGTTTTTTCTATGCTCTAACTAAACAATATAATCAGATTTTAATCTAGATTTTATTACAACTTTGAGTACATTATTACCTCAATTACATTACTGCATTGATTTTATTACGGCAACCAAACGAGACATTAGTTACATAATCTTAAGACCAAACCCTCTCCCTTCCATTCCCCACTTCCCAGCAAGAAAGAAGGTGGGTTTTTCAATTTTTTTTTTTTTTTTTTTTTTTTACTTTTATCTTTGTTGATTAAAACCAATAGATTATCATAAACAAGTGGTAAAATTTAGGTGGTTCCAAATTTTCCATTTCTGCACTAAGAATACTAATAAAAGGGCTCCTGTGAAATTTAACCTTGGCACCTTACTGCCATTTTTTTAATTTCTTGAAACAAGATTATAACTGGTATAATTGTAGTTTTTTCTGCCTTTTTAATAAATAAAAAATCTGAAAATAGGGGAATTTTGTTGGTTGAGCTCAAAGTCTGACAGGTATTTAGATAAAAGATTTCCAGTAACTGTTCTTCTCTATACACAGATGTAAATGTAAGTTTAAGATGGAGTTTTCAAATTCAGAGTACCAGCTGAGTGGCCAAGGCTAATCCATTTAGCAGCTTTAGGCCCCAGTATATATTTGGTTACCTCATAGATCTTTAATTCTCTGCCTTTTCTTTTCTTTTCTTTTCTATTACTATGCAGTTTACATCTCCGCACAGAAACTTTTTTGGAAATTCTCGATGCCGTAGGAAACTGTGCTATTAGCAAAGTTTGCATGGTAGCACGTTTTCAAAATATTGCTCCAAGAAGAATAAGATACATAAAAAGAAAAAATGAAAGGTTTTGATGGATCATCATCTCTGCAAATTGTTAATGACCAAAAATAAATAAAATTCTTGAAATTTTCTTGAGTCACTCTTTCATTTGTCCCACCTCCCAAGCCTAAACTTGGTAGAAGATGTGGAAGCTAAAAGCAACAAGACATGAGAAAATGCATCAATCCCTTCATTCTTTATTCTTATACCTTACTGTGATACTTCCAAAATACTGTAACACAAACATAAACCAAAAGCACACATTGTCACACACACAGGACACAACCTCCTTCAATTTTTCTCTCAAAAATCACACTAGAAGGGAGAAAAAAGGAAACAAAAAAAAAAGTACAGAAGATAAAGTAAAAGAGACAAGTATTCCTCTAAAAACCCTCAATCCAGTAGAGTAAAACCCTTTTTTTCATCTAGAGGATTGATCTGCAAAGAGGGCATGTACTATGCTTGTTATTAAACCATTTCTCTAAGCAACCTTTGTGGAAGAAATGCTTGCAAGCCAACTCACTCAACTCCTCATTAACTTCAAATCCACATAAACAAACACAACATTCCACACTAGCCAATCCACTCTTAACACTCCCACCATTACTACTTTCACCACCTCTAGTACTAGACTTGTAGCACAAAGACTTGAAATGGGTAATTGATATTCTTCTTTCTCCTGCAAAATTCTCTCCTAGGTCTTCCTCCAAATCTGAATTAGTACCAATCCAAGTGGCACCCATCCCTTGAAGCACAGATCTCACTATGTTCTTCAACAAAACAACTGATAAGGCT
Source organism: Bretschneidera sinensis (assembly GCA_023935145.1). Taxonomy (NCBI): domain Eukaryota; kingdom Viridiplantae; phylum Streptophyta; class Magnoliopsida; order Brassicales; family Akaniaceae; genus Bretschneidera; species Bretschneidera sinensis. Next base: position 64,385,017 of record CM043705.1, read on the forward strand.
GTGTGCATTACTAGCAATGGTAGCACCCCTTCAGCTGGACTAGGATAATTTGAGAGCCCCATTTTCCTACTAATTTGCTTCCCAAAAACAAAACCCACAACACCAAGAACACTTCCCCTTCTAAATCTTAGCACAATTTTTTTTTGGCTTAGTAGGAGAGTTATTAGTTCCCAAGAGAAACAGATAGGGAGTGCAGTTAAACACCAAACAAGCAAAATAATTAGGGAATTTGCTTCCGCATAACAAGCTCAGAAGGCCCTTCAAAAAGTTTAAGCCAAGTGGGCTTGGTGAATGGTGATAACTACAGGGACTCTTGCTAACCACCAATGGTTTAACCCTGGTTCAATGGCCTAATCATGGTGGGGTCATCAGTTACACGTGGCAAAAATGGTAAGGATCGTGTAAGAGAGTGATTGATGACCGATGACCGATGACCGATTATAAGTGATTCTAAGGAGCCACGTGTCCTATGATCTTTTGCCTTGGCCAACGAAGTGGTGCCTTGTGGCGATAGAGGTAACCTTTTCAAGTTAGGAGGTCGAAGTTCCTTGATTCCTAAATGCCGCGTAAGTGCCAATGATTTTTTTCATCTTGTTTTTCCTACCGGCTGTGTCAGTAGACCGAAAAAATGGTGTGTTGTCCCCTCCTATTGGGTGGTCCACTTATGATGATGATCTAGTGGTTCTGATTGAATGTTAAAATCAAGTCTCCATATCTGTGGTGAACATAACAGTCAAATACCAAAATTGCATTAGGAACTCAATTTCTATTTCTGTAAGGTGTTACAGCACGCTGCATTGGAAGTCCACTGCAATTGATAATTTTGGAAAGTATGACCCACCTGAAGAGATATTGTCTTTTATTGGTAAGATACAGAACAAAGAGATTGGTGATATCATATCTAAACCTAAATGGTACGTACGCGTAATTGATATATATCATTATCTAACACAGTGCATAAATGAAAACAAAAGGTAGAATGACATATAGCTTAAGTCACTTCAAATGTTGATCTATGCATACATAATTCATTTTAACATTTGAACTGTTAATTTTAGTAATAATAATTATTTTTGTCCCATCGACTTAGACCATCGCCATGGATAATCTCGTAGAAAATGGATAATCAACCAAAGACCTTTTTGCATAAAAAAGAAGACCTAAAAAAAGAAAATGCCACAGTACAAAATAATGATGAAAAATTTTCACCCACCTAAAACATGTGGATAAATTTCACAGAAGGTAAGCTACCAAGAATTCCCTGACGTTTTCATGGTAGTATACTAGCATGAGATAGACTCGAAACGCTTTTATAAAAAGTGGAATAAAACACATCACAACAAAATCTGACCCCAATGCGTCACAGAGTCACGTGAAAGTGTGAAACCATGGATATCCACATATCTTACCTCGATGAACAATGTTAAATACCTCAACGGCTCAACTTTATTTTTGTTTCTGTTGTTTCATGCATCAGCATGCTATCCATTCAGAGAGATGACAAAGAAGGTGAAAACAACATCAACGAAGGGCAGCAAATTGATCCACCATGACCTGGAAAATTCTTGTCCAGACCAGATTCAAGACTCGATTTTTTGAGCAAACGATAGAGTGTGACACAGATTCCAACAACATTTATATAAAAGAGGATTGAATAATAAAAACCCACATACAAGTGGACTTTTACATAATCACTAATAAAGCTCGTAAATGTATATACTCCTAATGTAAATAATATTAGGAATTTTTAATCTATTGTAAATAGGAAATTTTAGTCTTATTAGAACATTCTGATATACCCTAGTCCTATTAGGACACACTGCTGTAAACACCCTATAAATACAAGTTCCTAATACTGTAATATCAAGCAGTCAGAATATACAAACCTTAAATTTCTATTTCAATCTCTTCACAGTATCAAAGTAGTAAGATCCAAAAACTCTAAACACTTGTTTCTCTCCCTCTAAATCCAAAATCATGGAAAACACTGCTCCAATTACCTCTCCCTTCATCGAAATCCCCTACCCTGATGTGGTCCCCAGTAGCATCACGGCTTACGTCACCCATGTGCCTAGCGCCGAACATGATTCCTCAGTCCCCTCTGTTCCATTAGTTGGTCCTGTCATTATCATACCTACACCTACAGCCAGTCATTCACTTGTTACTACAGTCGGTCTTTCACTTGGTTTCTCACTCTCCCTCTCACCTACCAACTGTCCTACTCTCCCTAAAGCACTTGGTCCCACACAATTAATTCCTCCATCAAGATTTGTACCCTCCCTCATTAATTCCCCAACTCATCCACATTTCCCTAATCTCCCTCTGTTCTCCGCTCATTGTATCACCCACTTAGTTAATATTAAACTAGATAATTCTAATTATATTCTTCCTAATTTCTCCCAGTCCTTATAAGTTACGACCTGATCGATCACGTTGATGGTACTTTCTCTATTCCCACCCAGTATTATTATTCCAGTAATGGCAACACAACCCTTAACCTTGCTTTCTAACCCCTGGCTCCATACGGACCAGTGTCTTCGCTCTTAGATTAATGCAACCCTTACTTCAGACATACTCCAAGATGTTAATGATCTTCGTACTTATCGGGATGTTTGGCTGGCCTTGGAACAGCGTTACCTTGATCAGTCTAATGCAAATGAGTTTGACCTTTATCTGAAGCTTCATTAGCATACTAAAGCTGGAGAATCTATGGAACAATATCTTTGGGACCTCAAAGCCATAGCCAATGCTCTTGCTGCCATCAATTCACCTCTCTCCAGCAAAGACCTCATCTTCTATGCCTTAGTAGGTCTGCCTACCGAGTATGAAAGCTTCATCACCATGATCACCAACACCAATATCGCTCTTACCTTTGATAATTTGAACACTAAGTTGTTCCTCCAGGAACAACACCCAAAGCATCTTCAGGTCCCTTCTCAGCTTACTGACCCTTTTGCAGCCTTTGCCACCACCACCACCTCTGGTGCTTCTCGTGGTCGTGGTAGGGGTCATTTTGGTTATCGAGATCATGGCTGGAGACGTCGCCGCAATATTGATCGTGGTTTCTCTTCCAAGCATGGTTCAGGTACTAATCAGACCTTTCACTTCTCTCATATATTTAATCGATCTACTGGTATTTCTCCTTACATTCGTGAAGGTTTATTGGGAACCGCATCCTCCATGTCATGTCAAATTTTTCACACCACTAGTCACCCTGTCTTAACTTGTTCTCACTGGTTCAATCATGCTGTTATCTCTCATAACTTACTAAAATCTTTTGCTACCATGTCACTTGGTGAGTCTAATGCCACTTAGTAGTACCCTGATACGGCTGCCTCCACTCAAATGACTCCTCAGTCAAGTATACTTATTAACCTTACACCTCATTTTGGAAAAACCAAAATTTTGGTTGGTAATGGACAATTGCTTGATATTAATAATGTTGGTTCTACTTTGTTGACCCTCGCTCGTATTTTAATGATGGCAAAACACAACTATTATTTTACTAACAAGTTTAAGCTAAGTTGTATTAAGGATCAAACGCATTCAACCAAGGAACAAAGTGTAAGAACTTGAACCAAATCAAGTATCAAGTGAAGACTGAAGATCTAGTATAGGTCTTAAGGTTTAGAACCAATATAAGTCTCACTTATACATTGTATTAGCTTATTCAATGGCTCGAACACAAAAGGTTTTCTAAAACCATTGATTTTAAAACAAATGTTTTTAATGAAAAACAGAAGAAAAACTGGGTTGGAAGACAACCCAGTCGACTGGTATATGGGACAGAAGATCCCCAGTCGACTGGATGAATCAACCCAGTCGACTAGTAAAACAGACAGAAAGTCCCCAGTTGACTGGATGAAAAAAAACCAGTCGACTGGATACCTAGAAGGTCTGAAAACATGATTTTTTCAAGTGAACCCAATCGACTGGTATCACGACCCAGTCGACTGGTATTTCAAAAATATGACCGTTGGACTCCAAATCTGAACATTTTAAAGCAAATCTTTTTCAAATTAAAGTCCTAACGGCCATATTAATTGATTGCTATATAAACCCATTCAGTTAAGCATTCAATAACAAACTGCATACATTCAAAAAGAGTTGATCTCACACAATCAAGTTCTTATACTCTTGAAACACAAAAAGCTTTGAAATAATCTTGTTGAGCCATTTCTTCAAGCTTTACTTTGAAAGAGAGGCATTTCTGTTATAATAAGCTTTCATTTGCTGTCTCTCTACTTTTTACTTTACACCATCTTTTGTAAAGGGATTACTTCCGAGAGGAAGGGGAAACTTCCAAAAGGAAGGGGATTATTCGGTTTAAACAACACCTGTAAGTTGCTTGTATACGATTTGTGCAACACCTGGCTAAGTTGTGCGACTAAGATTTCTTAGTGGATTACTTCAAGGAGTTCCTTGAAGAGAGTGGACGTAGGGTCAAAACGAATCCAATATTGCCGAACCACTATAAACTATGTTTGCATCCTCTTTCCTTAAACTCTTTATTTACAGCACATTATTTGTCTTAATTGTTTGCTGCTTATACGTTTTTATAAACTTGTATTAATTCTGCAAAAAGTTTTAAAAGCCCAATTCACCCCCCCCTCTTGGGTTGAAACCTCGAGCTACAATTGGTATCAGAGCTTCGTTCTCTTATTTAGGCTTAAAATCCTTGAGTTGATCCAATGGCAGCAAATAGCTACTCTGAGGGACACTCTTATACTAGACCACCTTTTTTCAATGGCTTAAATTATAACTATTGGAAAAATAGAATGAAAATCTTTGTCGAAGGACAAGATTACAATCTATGGAGAATCATAGAAGAAGGACCTAGAATTCCTTCAAAAGAAATAGTTATTGGAGAGACTCTTCATACAATGCCTAAACTCAAAACTGAGTTCACTGACGAGGATTGTACAACGATGTCTCTCATTAGCAGAGCAACAAGCATGTTACATTGTGCATTAGATATTTCTGAATATAATAAAATATCTGCATGTGTTTCTGCTAAAGAGATATGGGACAAATTACAAGTCGCATATGAAGGAACTAGTGAAGTAAAAAAGTATAAAATTTACATGCTAATTTCTGAGTATGAATCATTTAAAATGTCTCCTAACGAAACTATTTCTGAATTGCACTCACAGTTCACCACTATTATAAATGGTTTAAAACTGCTTGGTAAGAATATTGAGGAGGTTGAACTAACCAGAAAAATCTTGAGATCTCTGCCACCAGAATGGAAACCAAAGAGGACAACCATACAGGAGGCCAAAAATCTTGACAAGCTTGATGTTGAGACACTGCTTGGGTCATTATTGACATACGAGATGGAAGAAATGACTCCCATCGTCAATGATGATGAGAAGAAGAAAAAACAAATCGCTCTCAAAGCTTCTACGAGCAACAAAGAAAAGGAATTAGAATAAGAAGCAGAGAGCAGTGAAGAGGATGGTGAAATAGCCTTAATCACTAGACGATTCCATAGGTTCTTGAAGAAAAGCAAGAAACCTTACACAAAGGATCCCACCTCGAAAAGGGAACCACTTATGTGCTATGGCTGTAAGAAGCCAGGTCACATAAAAGCTGATTGTCCGGTTTCAAACAAACCATACAAGGGCTTCAAAAAGAAAGCTATGGTAGCAACTACCTAGAGCGATGACGAAGAAGATGAGTCATCAGACAAAAAAATCGGATACGAGGTAATTGCCAACCTTTGTTTGATGGCAATCGACGATGAAAGTGAGGTAACATCTTCTCCCTCTTCAAAAAATAATATTGTTACTAGTAGTGAAGAACTGCTAGAAGTAATAAATGAAATGCATGAAGAATTGAAGAAATTTGATTCTAGAAATTCTGTTCTTTAGAAAGATGTATCATCTCTCTCTAAAGAGATGATAAATCTAAGAGAAGAAAAAGAAAAACTATCATCTTTATTATATGATTCTTCTCAAGATTTTCTCAAAAATGAAGATGAGAATTTAAAAAATCAAATTTCTGAATTGAATAGCACTATATCAAGACTTATGTTTGAAAAAGAAAAGCTTGATGAAGTGCTTGCTTCCCAAAGATCAAGTGGAGGAAAATCTGGTTTAGGATATTCTCCATTGGGAAAGCAAAAATCAAAAGAGAGCTTATTCATAAAAGCCTCTTGTGTAGATGGAGCCTCTACTTCAAAAGCTCCTAGCAAGGTTAAGAGCACTCCCTCGATGAATGCTAGGAAGTCTAGAAATTTAAATGTTCATACTAAATTGAAGCATCCTAGAAATACTCATGCTTATATGTATGCTCATTCTAGAAATGCTTATACACATCCAAGAAATAATTATCATGCTCATTTTAGGAACAATGTGTATAATCAAAGAATGCATTCTGCTCATGCTCATCCTAGGAATTACTATCATGGTTATCCTAGAAACAATATGCATACACAAAATATTGCTAGCATGTATCCTAGAATGCATCATCATACTTTTTATGAAAATGACATGCATTTTCGTATTCCTCACCATAGAAACATGTATCCTAGGAACTACTATCCTAAAGAAAATAGGAATGCACATGTCAGATATCCTAGAAATTTCTATGACTATCATGCTAGGATTGTGCATCATCAACTTGTTCATAGAGCACCACATGTTAAGAAAGTATGGGTCCCAAAAGGAACCGTATTTTCAAGGACTAACCCCAAAGGACCCAAGAAATTTTGGGTACCTAAAAGTGCTATCGTATATCCTTGTGTGATGTAGATTTGCCTCCACACCAAGGAGAAAGGTAACTGTTGGTACCTTGATAGCGGATGCTCGAAGCACATGACTTGTGATAAAAGTGTATTCAATGAGCTAACTCTAAGAGATGGTGGACTTGTGACCATTGGAGACAATACTAAAATAAAGATCATTGGGCATGGAAAAGTCGGTAATGATTTCTCAACCTTAGATAATGTACTGCTAGTACAAGGCCTTAAGCCAAAATTTACTTAGCATTAGTCAGTTATGTGACAAAGGATACAAAGTCACATTTGAGACCTCTCATTGTCTAGCTATAGACATCAAGAGCAACAAGATCAAATTCATTGGCCATAGACATGAAAATGTCTACATAGTTGATTTGAAATCCTTGCATTCTGAAAATGAAGAATGTTTTCCTGCTTTTAGTGAAAATCCATGGCTATGGCATAGAAAGCTTGGTCATGTAAACATGAACTTGCTAAAAATTGTTTCAAGAAAAGATTTAGTTATTGGACTTCCTAAAATCAATTTTGAAAAAGACAAAGTTTGCAATGCTTGTCAAATGGGAAAACAAACTATGATTTCTTTTAAAGCAAAAAATGTAGTCTCAACTACTAGACCTTTGGAACTTTTGCATATGGACTTATTTGGTCCAATTAGTACCATTAGTCTAGGTGGCCATCAATATGCTCTTGTTATTGTTGATGACTATTCAAGATATACCTTTCTTATTTTATTGCTTACAAGGATGAAGCTTTCAAAGGATTTGAAAAGTTTTGCAAAAAGGTACAAAATGAAAAAGGAATTTGTATTTCAAGCATAACAAGTGATCATGGCAAAGAATTTGAAAATCAAAGCTTTTCAAAATTTTGTGATGAAAATGGAATTAATCACAACTTTTCAGCACCTAGAACTTCTCAACAAAATGGAGTTGTTGAGAGGAAAAATAGAGTTCTAGAAGAATTTTCAAGAACTATGCTTTGTGAAAATAGTTTACCAAAATACTTTTGGGCTGAAACCGTGAATACTTCTTGCTATATATTAAATAAAATTTTGATATGGCCTCTGCTTGATAAAACTTCATATGAACTATGGAAAGGGAGAAAGCCCAATATTTCTTATTTTCGTGCTTTTGGTAGTAAATGCTTCATCTTAAATAACAATAAAACTAACTTGGGTAAATTTGATTCCAAGACCGATGAAGGAATATTTTTAGGATATTCAACTACTAGTAAGGCTTATAGAGTTTTCAATAAGAGAACTCTAGTGGTAGAAGAATATGTGCATGTAACTATTGATGAATCTAACCCAATGAGTAGTAGAGAAGTTTCCTTTAAAGATGATGCAGATTTTATTCCAAGAATGGAAACTCCTACTCCCATTGTTGACCCAAAATTGAGTTCACCTCAAGCAAATGAAGAGATAAAAACTTCCAATATGGACCAACCATCCTCAAGTCAACAAGAGGAAAGTCTACCCAAGGATTTGAGGTATGTAAATTATCATCCAATTGATCAAGTGATTGGTGATCCTTCACAAGGGATAATAACTCGCTCTTCCATTAGAAATATTTACAATTTTGTAGCTTATTTGTCTCAAGTAGAACCTAAGACATTTATAGAAGCTGAAAAAGATAATGATTAGATAATTACAATGCAGGAAGAGATAAATCAATTTGAGAGAAACAATGTTTGGAAACTAGTTCCAAGACCTAAAGATCATTTAATAATTGGAACTAAATGGGCATATAGAAATAAAATGGATGAAAATGGTATAGTAACTAGAAATAAGGCTAGACTAGTTGCTAAGGGATATAATCAAGAAGAAGGAATAGACTTTGATGAAACCTATGCTCCAGTAGCTAGATTAGAAGCCATTCAAACGTTATTAGCCTTTGCATGCTTTAATAAATTCAAGCTATTTCAAATGGATGTGAAAAGTGCCTTTTTAAATGGCTTTATAGAAGAAGAGGTTTATGTTGAGTAACCTCTTGGATTTGAAAATCCTAGTCTTCCAAATCATGTCTACAAGCTTTCTAAAGCTCTATATGGGTTGAAGCAAGCTCCAAGAGCATGGTATGAAAGACTAAGTAAATTTTTGATTGACAATAATTTTGTAAGAGGTAGAATAGACACAACTCTCTTCACAAAAACTCACAAAAATGACACTTTGATAGTTCAAATATATGTTGATGATATTATATTTGGTGCTACTAATGAGTCTATGTGTCAAGAGTTTGCAAAGTGCATGCAAGGTGAATTTGAAATGAGCATGATGGGAGAACTTACCTACTTCCTTGGACTTCAAATCAAACAACTAAAAGGAGGCATCTTCATTAATCAACAGAAGTACATCAAGGACCTACTAAAGAGGTTCGGGATAGAAAGCTCAAAGCCACTTGGAACGCCTATGAGCATAACTACTAAACTTGATCTTGATGAAGGAGGTAAAACTGTAGATTCTAAATATTATAGAAGCATGATAGGTGCTTTACTTTATTTGACTGCAAGTAGACCTGATATAATGTTCAGTGTATGCATGTGTGCTAGATTTCAGGCTAATCCTAAGGAATCACATGTAGTTGTAGTAAAAAGAATCCTTAGATATCTACAAGGAACCCAAACCATAGGATTATGGTACTCTAGAGATTCATCTTTTGAGCTTGTAGGTTATTCAGATGCTGATTTTGCTGGATGTAGCTTAGATAGAAAAAGCACAAGTGGTACATGCCAATTCTTAGGAGCTATTTTAACCTCTTGGTTTTCCAATAAACAAAATTTCGTTGCACTATCAACCGCAGAGGCGGAATACATTGCAGCTGGAAGTTGTTGTGCCAAAGTATTATGGATGAAACAACAACTAGAAGACTATGGCATGAACCTCAAAAACATTCCAATATTTTATGATAATACTAGTGCTACCAACCTAACCAAGAACCCTATTCAGCACTCTAGAACAAAGTACATAGAAATAAGACATCATTTCTTAAGACATAAGACTAGAATTCATACCCTCAGAAGATCAAATAGCTGACATTCTTACAAAACCTCTAGGTGAAGCTAGTTTCTGTAAGATAAGAATGTTAATGGGATTGTTGGATTATGATAAACTGAATATCTGACTGCTTCATAATTCATCATATGCATGTTTGACATCTAGTGAAAGAGTATTAATTATTGTTTAAATATCTCCCTCACTCAAGATGTCATAGATAAACAAATTTCGTGCTATATTTCAAGACTGAAAATTTTACTAAGGGTCCAGTCGACTGGTAAATGTGCTCTAGTCGACTGGTAAGTCACTGCCAGATCTTCCAGTCGACAGGTAATTTTGACCCAGTCGACTGGTAAATCTCTGCCAAATATTCTAGACGACTAGTAAGTCTTCTCCAGTCGTCTATTAGATCGAATCTCTGTTTAGAGCCAATTTTTAAAAAACTCTTGTCCTCCAGTCGACTGGAAAAGGTAGCCCAGTCGACTAGTAACTCACTGCCAGTTTACCCCAGTCGACTGATACGTTTACCTAGTCGACTGGTAGGGAAACTGTTCATCTTTCCAAAGCGACCCAGTCGACTGGTAACTCGACCCAGTCGATTGGTATCGCGATTCTATATAAGAGACTGTTCATTTTTCTGATTTTTTACGCTATTTTCGAGCACCCCTATTTTCTCTCTCTAAAAAAATTCACCCTTTTGATCCAAAAACCTTCCAAACTTCATCTAAACACACCGATCTACTCATCCACAAAGAGATTTTTGACTTTCTACGGTTAAAATCTCTTATTTTCACCAAAATCATTTTTCCCCAAAAACTCATTTTTCTTTAAAATGAGCGATAAGATCCGTGTAAAATTCACCACGAGTGGACCAAATGCCCCTAAAAAGCCAAGGTCTTCAAAACCTTCGGCATCGGAGTCGAAAGGAAATGGAGCAGCAGGCTCATCTAGCTGAACGCCCAGAACAGAGTTGGAGGAAACTCTGTTTTCTAGTCCGGCTGCTCATACGAAGTATAACTCCGTAATCCGTAATAAAAAGATCATGACGGGTAGAGTTGTTGATTTCGACTCTATTCATCATGGAAATTTTGATATTTTACCAGCATTTGAGGTAATAAATCTGACCCCACTGGTCAGAATACATGAAAAATATTACCCGCAACTGATTCACCAGTTCTACGCGAACTTGGTGAAACCCAGTCCTCTGGCTTTGAGATTCAGAACCAGAGTCAGTGGTGTGGAGTTTGAGGTCAACACTGACCTCTTAATGAGCATACTGAGAATCCCATTAAGAGGGATTCAGTGGATTCTGGATGGATGGCCAGACAGCTTTGACGTCGAGGCGGCCTGTTGGATAGTCAGAGGAGACCCTAACTATGTGTACAGACCCACTACATTTCATGCGTGTAGTGGAATGCCCCTCGACTCAAATATGTTTCAGCTGATTGTCAGTTGGACCATCCACCCTAGACTTGGGAGTCGAGGGTATCTATCTAAAATAGATACGGTATTGATTTGGTGCCTTAAATCTAGGCACCACTTTAATATATACCCTCTGCTGCTTGCCAACATGATAAATGGTGAAGCGAGTGACTCTGGGTGTCTTCCTTATGGGATGCTCATTACGCTCATACTCCAGCACTTCCGGGTGCCTCTGTCAGCCTCCGAGGCTCAAGATATTGTACCGACGGACATCATCAATGTCTCATCACTGAAGATGGGATGTGTGGTTCGAGATGGCTTCTTTTATCCAAAAGCCAGGAAACACTTACGAATACGAGAAGATGAGAGTGATGATGATGAGGAGGAGGAGGCTGCTGTCTATGCTGATATGGACACTGACACCCGAGCACCTCCGATTGGTGACTCGAGTACTGGCCTGATTAGATACGGAGACTTACTTCAGGCTATCTCGAGCCTTCAGATGACAATGGAGTCCGGTTTTCAGTCCATGCAGTCTGAGTACCAGAGATTGAGCTCCTTCATCGACCACCTACGGGACGACTTCAAGTTACATCGAGAGCACACCGAGGGTTCCCTAGCTGAGATTAGGGAATTTCTTCGTGATGGCTCGGACTCTCCCGCTCCTTGAGTCTATGTCTTTATTATGTACTTAGTGTTTTTCAGCTCTTATCACATAGCACGGACATATCTTGTATTATATTGTCTTAGTTATGGCTCTATGAAGCCCGTTTATGTATTAACTTTTTATATATGCTGATGTATTTCTATTAGCCATATTTCTTGCATCAATTTACACTATTTGTGATATGTTATCACTGTTTTAAAACTCTGTTTAGTCACTAAACTGCTCTAAAATGCTTATACGTGTATGAAAACTTTTGGTTCTCCCCGGGAAGGCTTCCAATCTCCGAATGAAGCCAAATTTTTGCGTACAAGTTTGCTTTCTTATACTCTAGATGATTGTATTGGAAAATTAGATTATTTTTGTTTTATACCCCCTTTGGTTGCTGTTGTCAAAACGGAAGAGAAAAATGAGAAAAACGAGAAAATCTAAGTGAACACAACCAACGCATAGATTTAGGGGAAGCAATGCTCCATAGCCTTATAAAAATGTTTATTGATTGGTTGAGTTTGATTATGGATTGGCTGAATGAAATATAAACTGCATTAGTTGTTTACAGGGTGGTTTTACTCGAAAAACAGAGGAGACTCTGTCCAATTTTTTGTAAAATCCTAACACTTAGCTTTTAAAACTGTTTTCACATTATTAGTTTTGTCATCATCAAAAAGGGAGAGATTGTTGACCCTCACCCATATTTTAATGATGGCAAAACACAACTATTATTTTACTAACAAGTTTAAGCTAAGTTGTATTAAGGATCAAACGCATTCAACCAAGGAACAAAGTGCAAGAACTCGAACCAAATCAAGTATCAAGTGAAGACTGAAGATCTAGTATAGGTCTTAAGGTTTAGAACCAATGTAAGTCTCACTTATACATTGTATTAGCTTGTTCAATGGCTCGAACACAAAAGATTTTCTAAAACCGTTGATTTTAAAACAAATGTTTTTAATGAAAAACAGAAGAAAACTGGGTTGGAAGACAACCCAGTCGACTGGGTACATATACCAGTAAACTGGTATATGGGATAGAAGGTCCCCAGTCGACTGGATGAATCAACTCAGTCGACTGGTAAAACAGACAGAAAGTCCCCAGTCGACTGGATGAAAAAAACCAGTAGACTGGATACCCAGAAGGTCTGAAAACATTATTTTTTCAAGTGAACCCAGTCGACTGGTATCACGACCCAGTCGACTAGTATTTCAATTATATAACCGTTGGACTCCAAATCTGAACGTTTTAAAGCAAATCTTTTTCAAATTAAAGTCCTAACGGTCATGTTAATTGATTGCTATATAAGCCCATTCAGTTAAGCATTCAATAACAAGTTGCATACATTCAAAAAGAGTTAATCTCACACAATCAAGTTCTTATACTCTTGAAACACAAAAAGCTTTAAAATAATCTTGTTGAGCCATTTCTTCAAGCTTTACTTTGAAAGAGAGATATTTCTGTTGTAATAAGCTTTCATTTGTTGTCTCTCTACCTTTTACTTTACACCATCTTTTGTAAAGAGATTACTTCCGAGATGAAGGGAAATCTTCCGAAAGGAAGGGGATTGTTCGGTTTAAGTAACACCTTTAAGTTGCTTGTGTACGGTTTGTGCAACACCCAGCTAAGTTATGCGACTAAGATTTCTTAGTGGATTACTTCAAGGAGTTCCTTGAAGAGAGTGGACGTAGAGTCAGAACGAATCCGATATTGCCGAACCCCTATAAACTGTGTTTGCATCACCTTTCCTTAAACTCTTTATTTACAGCGCATTACTTGTCTTAATTGTTTCCTGCTTATACGTTTTTATAAACTTGTATTAATTCCGCAAAAAGTTTTAAAAACCCAATTCACCGCCCCTCTTGGGTTGAAACCTCGAGCTACATACTTTCTTACGCACCTCTACCAAACCACTTCACCTTAAAGATGTCCTGCATGTCCCACAATTTACTTTCTATTAAACGTTTATGTTCTGATAACAACTATTCTGCTAACTTTGATGCATCTCATGTTGTTATTAAGGACAAGAGTACCGGGGAGAACTCTCCTCAAATCCTCTAGTAATGGTGACCTCTACCCTCTTCCATCTAACTCAGTCACTCTCTCTCCTCTGGCACTAGTCTCTTATCAAATCTCTGGTGATGTTTGGCATCGTCGACTTGGTTATTTAGGTCCCCGTGTATTTTCTCTTTTACAAACTCACAAGAATATTTCATTGTCTTCTAAATATTATGGTTTTTGTTTTAAGTGTCAGTTAGGCAAGTCTAAACATTTACCTTTTGATTTTGTTCAGCATTGTACTGACCAACCTTTGGCTTTAATACATTCTGATGTTTGGCAATCTCCTATTTTATCAAATTTGAATTATCGATATTATGTTATTTTTGTGGATGATTTTTCTCGTTATTCTTGGATTTTTCCCAAGCGTAAAAAATATAAAATCTTTCAACACTTTTACACCTTTAAAGCTCTTGTTGAAAATTAATTTTCTACAAAAATAAAAACTTTTCAAAGTGCTGGTGGTAAAGAATTTGATCAAACGCCTTTCAAACAATTTTTTGTTCAACATAGTATTACTTTTTGTATGTCTTGCCCGGATACTCCTCAACAAAATGGTGTCGTTGAACGTAAGCATAGACACATTAGTGAAATGGCACGCACCCTCTTAATTCACACATCTCTTCCTGAGTCATTTTGTGTCGATGCTACATACATTGCACTTTACATTATCAATCATCTCCCTACTCCTGTTTTGCAAAATTAAGCTCTTTATACAAAATTGTTATCTAAAATTCCTGTTTACTCCTCTTTTGTGTCTTTGGGTGTGCCTACTTGTAATATCCGTATTTGTAAAGTAATTGGAAAGAAGTAATTTAATAAATATGACATGGAAATTAAAATAAAGTCTATGTGAAAGGTTTAGTATTATATGAATAAAGCAATTCTAAAAAAAAATCTGGGACCTGAACGTCCTAGACAGCAGAAGACTGAAAAAGAAAGAAGAAGACAAAATTGAAAAGTCAAAAAAAAAAAAAAAACAGAACAGAACAGCAGAAAAACGTGGCAGTAGGTGGCAGCACCTACTGCCAAGACAATTGAATGTCTTCCAAGTGTAATTAGCGGGCAAAACGTGGAGGATTTGGGGAAGTTAACTGCCAAGTTAATTGTATGAGTTATAAGTCACAAAAAACGTGGAGCAAGTGGAGCAATTTTGGCAGAAGAAATGCTAATGGTGCAAACAATAAAGTTGAGCTGCCACTTTTTTGTTCTGAACAAGTTTTCCTATATATACACACGGATACGTAAACGAAAATTTTACCTACAAAATTCCGTTTAAGTTTTCTTTCAAATCATTTGTTTTCTTTAAACACTTGGGGACCGAAAGAAATGTTGAAATAACAAAATTTTGAAGAGGTTTACAGTGGAATTTTATAGAGAGTCACAAGAAGCTATCGGAAAAATAGAAAGTAATAACGTAATGTTTATTTTAAAATTTTTAGCATACATGTATTTCCGAAATTTAAAGTGGGAATTTTCAAAGAGTGTAATTTATGAAGAATCCAAGAATAATTAGAAATTTAATATAGATATTATGCCAGGTGGTGACAACCAGCAACTGTGAGAAATTTCTGAGAAGAACGAGAAAGGTAAGGAAGTGATCCACGAGTAGCTTTAAGTGCTACGTGGTGAGTTGGATGTACTTTAAGTAATCTAAATAAAAATCAAATATCTAGTAATAATATTAAAATAAATTATTAGCTTATGCTTGGTGGTAGATAAAAATTAAATTGATATATATATATATATGATATGAATATTGGACACATAGAAAATTATTATGTGAAAAGAAATATTTTTAGAATAATGAGTTTATTTAATAATGATGGTGATAAAGAGATTTTGGCTAGCTGATGAATAAATTGATGTGATATATGAGGAGAAGAAAATTGTGAAATTTATTAAGCAGAAAGATGAAGAAAGTCTGGATAGTTAATTTAAATACTTTGAATTCATGTGGTGTTTATATTACTGTTCATTTGTATATTTCATATCATTGTTCATATGCATATGCATTAAATAAGATAACCGAAAAAACCGAGAAGGGGCCGGTCTAATGGAATAACCGTGACAACTGGTATATGCTGGAAATAAAAGGGACACCGTGACAGCCAATATATGCTGAAAATAAATTCCGTGACAGCCGGGATAAGCTGTAAAGAACCGAGAAGGGATCGGTCTAAGATAATAACAACCTGTCGACAAGTGGGAAGACGTTCTCATAATAATAATTCATGCATGATATCTGTTTTAATTATTGCTTGCATTATTGAAATGCTGATGTATGGTATATTATTGTGATTTATAGATGGATGAGTCTCCCAGAGAGAGACAGTTACAG
This sequence comes from Bretschneidera sinensis, assembly GCA_023935145.1. Taxonomy (NCBI): domain Eukaryota; kingdom Viridiplantae; phylum Streptophyta; class Magnoliopsida; order Brassicales; family Akaniaceae; genus Bretschneidera; species Bretschneidera sinensis. Next base: position 64,401,224 of record CM043705.1, read on the forward strand.
TGAGAAAAGAGAAAAAGACATAGAAATATGATAATATGGGAATTATTTAAATGTTAGACATTATGCTATTATCCAGTTATAGGAGAAATAAATGATTAAATATTAACGGGCTATTTATGAAATTGGAATACTTTTAGTAAATTTAATTCACTGAACTTGTGAAGCTTATCCCTCATTGTACAATGATTTCAGATAGTAGACAGGACAAATAGTCTGGTGGGTTGAGAATCAGACAAATTCATTTTCTGTAAGCCACGTACGTGTCACTATCCTCAAACTAGTGAGATAATGAAATAAATATTTTATTTGTAAATATTCATGCATCTTACGTTGTATACTATGTGTAAGTTAATACCAGATTTATGTACCTCCCCTGTTAAGGGTGGAGGATTAAAAATAAAAATTTATGTTAGCGTTATTTTATTATTGCATATATGTGTCATGTTGGGATTCTCAAAATGTGATGACACCGTCTCGGGGGTGGCCAACCCGAAATGGGTCGTTACAATTTTGGTATCAGAGCATTAGGTTTTAAGATTCTATAGACTGCACGAAAACTTAAAAATGGAAGATCTAAATATACTACATTTTTAAATGCAAAGTCTGAGGATGATACATGGTCATGCGAGGGCTAGAGGTAGAGTTCTGAACCAGAGGGGATGTGGTAGACCCCCAATTTTTTAAGAGAACTGAAGTAGAGGAGGAAGTTGAGTGTGTGATTCCCGCGAGGGAACATGTTGATAGTGCAGCTAGTACTAATAGAGTCGGGAGAGTATCTGTGGGTAGGAATAACGAATTGAGAGAAGCTCTCAATCGTGCTATAGAGAGGATGAATGCAGCTGAACAGATGGCCGATAATCTACATAAAAGATTAAAGGAAAGGGGTGGAAGAGAACCTGATGTGGTGAGGCACGAGGATCATGAGGGAGGTGTGTATGCACAGGAGATGCAAGGTGATTGTTTTGTGAGATTTCTTAAGTTTAAACCTCAATCTTTTAGAGGATCTGTAAATCCTGTGGAAGCAGAGCAGTGGATTAGACATGTGGAGAAATATTTTGAGGTCTTACCAGTGTCAGATAGACAAAAGGTGGCTTTTGCTTCATTTATGGTGGAGGGTGAGGCTTCTCAAAGGTGGGAGGATATTTTGCCCAGGGAAGCACACGAGTAGAACAACCTTTAACTTGGAATAAGTTTGAAGATGAGTTCTTTGCAAATTATTTCCCTAATACCTTTCGGGCAGAACAAGAAAGAGATTTTATTCATCTAAGGCAAGGAATTTTATCGGTGGTTGAATATGATAGTAGATTCATAGCCATGTCAAGGTTTTTACCTGAGTTAGTGAATACGAATGAGAGAAAATGTAAGAGATTTTTAGATGAATTACACTATGATATTCGGACTAAACTCTCTTATATGGGCATAGGAAATTATGTTGTACTGGTGGATAAAGCATTACAGATTGAGAAAGATTTGATGGAGTTGAGAGGTAGGAGGGATTTGCTGAAGAGGTCTAGATTTAAGGGACCTAGAGGTGGTAGCAGTATGGGTGTACATGGTGGGAGACCACCCCAGATGGGGCGTTCCTTGTCACAAGGAACTGTAGTGCAGAGTCAAAGATAGGTAGGATCTGGTGCTTCGGTAGCTCAGAGTAATACTGGTATGACCCCTAGATTTGGGAGGCAAGCTATAGGAAGTGGGAGTTATGGTAGAGGAGTAAGTATGCCATCAATGTGAAATGGTAACCTGATGTATAATCGAGAGGCAAAGATCTGCTTTATATGTAATCAGACGGGGTATTTGGCTCGGAATTTTCCTATGCAAATATACTTTGTATGTGGTGAGGGAGGACATGTGGTTGCAGATTGTTCAGCGGGGAAATCTATTGATATAGGCGTTGGAAGTGTTGGGAGAAGATCGATGGAGAGAGGTGGTGGATCAGGGGATGTGCGGGGCAAAGGTCGAGGATCAGTAGGAGAGCGAGGACGTGGCAGTCAAATTCAGTCAAGAGATGGCAGATTCTATGCATTGACCCAACAGGATGCACAAGTCAATCCTGATGTTGTTATGGGTACGATATCTATCCTTGGTAGGCCTGCTAGATTATTAATTGATCCTGGTGCAACCAATTCTTTTGGATCTAATAATTATATGAAATCTATTAATGCTAGTGCTAGTCTTTTTATGCATGCAATTATTGTTGAGATTCCTACTGGAGATAGAGTTATTGACAATCTATCGAGGTTGTGTGATTAATATTGTTGATAAAGAATTTGAAGTTGATTTATTGCCTTTAGATATAACAGACTTTGATTTAATTTTGGGGATGAATTGGTTATCTGCATATTATGCTTGGGTAGATTATTTTAGGAAAAATGTGGTGTTCAAGATATCCGGACATGAGCAGTTTAATTTTCAGGGAGAACGTAAGATACTTGCTAATTGTCTTATTTCTGCCTTAATTGCTAATAAATGGTTGAGGAAGGGTTGTGAGGGTATTTAGCGTATGTGGTGGATTCTAGCAAAGATGGTACGAAGTTAGAAGAAATCTTGGTAGTAAAAGATTTTTCTGATGCTTTCCCTGAAGAGTTGACTGGGTTACCTCCTAATAGAGAGATTAAGTTTTCTATTGAGGTAATTCCAGGATCAGCACCCATATCCATAGCACCCTATAGAATGACACCAGCTGAATTTAGAGAGTTAAAAGTTCAGCTTCAGGAGTTGCTAGATAAATAGTTTATCCGACCTAGTGTGTCACCATGGGGAGCCCATGTGTTATTTGTCAAGAAGAAGGATGGGACATTGAAGTTGTGTATTGATTATAGACAGTTGAATAAGATCATCATCAAGAATAGATAACATTTGCCCAGGATAGATGATTTATTCGAGCAGTTACATGGAGCTAGAGTGTTTTCTAAGATAGACCTGAGGTTAGGTTATCATCAATTGAGGATAAAGAAGGAGGACGTGCCTAAAACTACTTTTAGGACACATTATAGCCATCATGAGTTCTTAATGATGCCTTTTGGGTTGACCAATGCTCATGCAGCATTTATGGACCTTATGAATCGGGTGTTTAAACCATTCTTGGACAGATTTGTGATTGTATTTATTGATGATATTTTAATATATTCCAAGAATGAATATGAGCATATACAACATTTGAGGATAGTGTTGGAGATTTTGAGGAGAGAGAAATTCTATGCGGAGTTCTCGAAGTGTGAGTTCTGGTTGAGCAAAATATCTTTCTTGGGGCATGTTGTGTCAGGAGAGGGGATAGTAGTTGACCCACAAAAAGTAGAAACAGTGTTGAATTGGGAAAGATCCATGAGTGTAACTGAATTTAGAAGCTTTTTGGGGTTGGCTGGTTATTATAGGAGATTTATCCAAAAAAATTCTATGATTGTTGGACCTTTGACTAAGTTGACCAGGAAGAATGTGAAGTTTAGGTGGTATGAGGAATGTGATAGGAGTTTCCAGCTGTTGAAAGAGAAACTGACTACTACCCCGGTATTAGTGCTTCCTTCTGGTGATGAAGGATTTGTGGTTTATAGTGATGCGTCACATCAAGGGTTGAGATGTGTCTTGATGCAACATGGGAGAGTTATAGCTTATGTATCTAGGCAACTGAAGAACCATGAGAGGAATTACCCGACCCATGATTTAGAATTGGCTACCATAGTTTTTGCTTTGAAGATTTGGAGACACCATCTATATGGTACCAAGTGTGAAATTTTTACTTATCATAAAAACTTGACGCATTTACCAACCCAGAAGGAGTTGAATTTGAGGCAGAAGAGGTGGATGGAATTGATTTGTGATTATGATTGTACAATTCATTATCATCTAGGAAAGGGCAATGTAGTAGCTGACGCATTGAGTAGAAAGGCTACAGGGAGATTAACTGCCATTGGGAGTCATAATACTAGCCTGATGATAGAATTAAGAAGAATGAGGATGCAGTTGAGTGTCAATGATAGAGGAGTATTAATGACAAATATGGTGATACAATCTTCTATTATTGATCGTTTATTACAGATGCAGGGTAGAGATGAAGGGATAGAGAAGATCAGGCGGGAAGTGTTGAATGGGAAGCCAACCGAGTTTAGAATTAGAGAAGATGGTATGGTAGAATTAGGGCATAGAGTTTGTGTTCCCAATGATGGGGAGATGAGAGAAGAGATACTAAGGGAGACTCATGATTTAGTATATTCCATGCACCCAGGTAATAATAAAATGTACAGGGAGTTGAGACAGAATTATTGGTGGTCAGGGATGAAGAATGATGTAGCAGAACATATTTCTAGAAGTTTAATTTGTCAACAGGTAAAGGCTGAGAATAGACATTCAGCAGGTTTATTACAACCTCTTTCAATACCTGAGTGGCCATGGGAAAATGTGAGTATGGATTTTGTCTTTGGTTTTCCCCGTACCCAGAGGCGACATGACGCTGTGTGCGTTATAGTGGATAGACTTTTAAAGTCTTCAATTTTCTTCCTATTAAAACTACTTGGAGTCCAAAGAAGTTGGTTGAGTTGTATGTGGCAGAGATAGTAAAATTACATGGATACCCTTGAGTACCATATCAGATAGAGATTCTAGATTTTGGAAGGGTTTCCAAGAAGCTATGGGTACGCAATTACAGTTTAGTACAACCTTTCATCCACAAACTGATGGGCAGACAGAGAGAATCATCAGAATACTAGAAGATATATTGAGGGCAAGTGTATTGAGTTTTTCAGTAAGCTGGGATACTTATTTGCCTTTGATCGAGTTTGCCTATAATAATCAGTATCAAACTAGTATTGGGATGGCACCTTTCGAGGCTTTATATGGTAAAAAGTGTAGAACTCTACTATGTTGGGAAGAAGTTGGAGAGAGAAAGATATATGGTCTAAAAATGATAGACTTGACTACTAGGAGGATCAAACTGGTTAGGGAGAACCTCAAAGCAGCTCAGAACAGACAGAAAGGGTATGCTGATAAAAGAAGACGACCTCTCGAGTTCCAAGTTGGTGATTGGGTATTTTTGAAGATATCTTTGTGGAATGGAGTTTTGAGATTTAAGAAGAAGGGAAAGTTGAGCCGGAGATTTGTATGGCCGTATGAGGTGATCGAGAAAATTGGACCAGTAGCATATCGTTTGAAATTGCTTTTAGAATTAAAGCAATTACATAATGTGTTTCATGTGCCACTGCTGAGAAAGTACTTACACGATGAATCTCATAGTGTCTCTAATCAGGCAATAGAAATTCAGGAAGATTTGACTTTTATACTAGTACTAGTCAAAATCCTAAACAAAAAGGAACATGTCTTGCGCAATAAAGTCATTTCCTTGATTAAATTATTATGGCGAATTAAAGATGTCGAAGAAGTCACGTAGGAGCATGAAACAAGAATAAGGAAGGATTACCCCCAACTCTTTTCTTGATTTTAGGTAAGGAAATTTCGAGGACGAAATTTTTATAAGGTGGGTAGAATTGTAATACCTGTATTTGTAAAGTAAGGGTAAAGAAGTAATTTAATAAATATGACATAAAAATTAAAATAAAGTTTATGTGAAATGTTTATTATTATCTGAATAAAGCAATTCTAAAAAAAATATGGGACCTGAACATCCCAGACAGCAGAAGACTGAAAAAGAAAGAAGAAGACAAAACTGAAAAGTAAAAAAAAAAAAAAGCAGAAAAACGTGGCAACAGGTGGCAACCAAGATAATTGAATGTCTTCCAAGTGTAATTGGTGGGCAAAATGTGGAGGATTTGGGGAAGTTAACTGCCAAATTAATTGTATGAGTTACAAGTCTAAAAAACGTGGAGCAATTTTGGCAGAAGAAATGTTGATGGTGCAAAGAAAAAAGTTGAGCTGCCATTTTTTTGTTCTCAACAAGTTTTCCTATACACACGGATACGTAAATGAAAATTTTACCTAAAAAATTCGTTTAAGTTTTCTTTCAAATCATTTGTTTTCTTTAAACACTTGGGGACCGAAAAAAATGTTGAAATAGTAAAATTTTGAAGAGTTTACGATGGAATTTTATAGAGAGTTACGAGAAGCTATCGGAAAAATAGTAGATAATAATGTAATGTTGATTTTGGAATTTTTAGCATTCATGTATTTCCGAAATTTAAAGTGAGAATTTTCAAACAGTGTAATTTATGAAGAATCCAAGAATAATTAGAAATTTAATATAGATATCATGTCAAGTGGTGACGATCAGCAACCGGGGGAAATTTCTAAGAAGAAAACGCAAGGAAGTAACCCACGGGTAGCTTTAAGTGCTACGTGGTGAGTTGGATTTACTTTAAGTAATCTAAATAAAAATCAAATATCTAGTAATAATATTAAAATAAATTATTAGTTTATGCTTGGTGGTAGATAAAAATTAAATTGATATGTATGATATGAATATTGGACATGTAGAAAATTATTATGTGAAAAGAAATATTTTTAGAATAACGAGTTGATTTAATAATGATTGTGATAAAGAGATTTTGACTAGTTGGTGAATAAATTGATGTGATATATGAGGAGAAGAAAATTGTGAAATTTATTAAGCAGAAAGTTGAGGAAAACGGAATAGTTAATTTAAATACTTTGAATTCCTGTGGTGTTTATATTACTGTTCATATGCATATTTCATATCATTGTTCATATGCATATGCATTAAATAAGATAACCAAAAGAACCAGGAAGAGGCCGGTCTAATGGAATAACTGTGACAGCCGGTATATGCTGGAAATAAATTCCGTGACAGCAAGGATAAGCTGTAAAGAACCAGGAAGAGGCCGGTCTAAGATAATAACAACCTGTCGACAAGTGGGAATACGTTCCCATAATAATAATTCATGCATGAAATCTGTTTTAATTATTGCTTGCATTATTGAAATGCTGATGTGTGGTATATTATTGTGAATTTATTTATAGATGAATGAGGCTCCCAGAGAGAGACAATTACAGTGAGAAAAGAGAAAAGACATAAAAATATGATAATGGGAATTATTTAAATGTTAGACATTATGCTATTATCCAGTTATAGGAGAAATAAATGATTAAATATTAACGGGCTATTTATGAAATTTGAATACTTTTAGTAAATTTAATTCACTGAGCTTGTGAAGCTCATCCCTCATTGTACAATGATTTCATGGAGCAGACAAGACAAATAGTCTGGTAGGTTGAGAATCAGATGGATTCATTTTCTGTAAGCCACGTACGTGTCACTATTCTCAAACTAGTGAGAAAATGAAATAAATATTTTATTTGCAAATATTCATACATCTTACATTGTATATTATGTGTAAGTTAATACCAGATTTATATACCTCCCCTGTTGAGGGTGGAGGATTAAAAATATAAATTTTTGTTAGTGTTATTTTATTGTTGCATATATGTGTCGTGCTGGGATTCTCAAAATGTGATGATACTGTCTCGAGGGTGGCCAACCCAGGATGGGTCGTAACACTACTATCTCAACCCCAGTGCCAATGCGCCCCACAAGCTTACACCTCAATCCACTCATGTCTGTAATTACACAAAGCCATTTATGGTCTGAAGCAGGCTCCTCGGGCTTGGTTTCACTGTTTTAGTTCTTTCCTTCTTACTCTTGGTTTTTCTTGTAGTCGGACAGACACTTTAATATTTGTTCTTGCATCATCCCATGGTCTTCTTATCTTACTACTGTATGTTAATGACATTATTCTCATCGGTAATAATTCTAGTCTTATTTTTCATTTTATTCATACTTTATCTAATCAATTTGCTATGAAGAATCTCGGTGATCTTCATTATTTCCTTGGCATTGAAGTTGTTTGTCGTCTCACTAGTTTGTTTTTCTCTCAAACTAAATACACCAACGGCCTTCTACTTAAATTTTTTATGTCTTCAGTCAAACCAGTTAAAACTCCTCTACCTTCCCAGACTGCACCTTCACTACACGAGGGTGACCTACTAATATATCCTTCGGAATTTAGAAGTATGGTTGGAGGTCTTCAGTACTTAACCATGACCCGACCTAATATTGCATATGTTGTTGATCTAGCTAGTCAGTTTTTGCATGCTCCCTACATGACTCATTTTCAATTTGTTAAACGCATTTTCTATTATTTATGTGGTACTACTAATCATGGGTTACTTTATGCTTCTGCAAATGATTTTTCTCTTTTACACTATGTAGATGCTGACTGGGTCGGCTACCCTGACAATCTTCAATCCACCACAAGTTATGCTGTCTTCCTTGGACCAAATATTATTTCTTGGAAAACAAAGAAACAAACCACTATGTCTCGTTCCAACACTGAATCTAAATACCGATCTCTTGCCTATGTTATAGCTGAGAAGTACTGGATTCACCAACTTCTATATGACTTACATGTATTCTTAACTCATCCAGTTTGAATGTATTGTGATAACATTTGTGCCAGTTATCTTGTTGCCCAACTTGCAAATATCTTCACAAAAAGATTGTCATCAACTCAGTTTTTTCAATATAAAAACAATCTCTCTATAATTTCACCTTATTCAGATTGAAGAGACGTGTAAATGTATATACTCTTAATGTAAATAATATTAGAAATTTTTAATCTATTATAAATAGGAAACTTTAGTCCAATTTGAATACTCTGATACACCTTAATCTTATTAGGACACTCTTCTGTAAACACCCTATAAATATAAGTTTTTAATACTGCAATATCAAGCAATCAAAATATACAAACCCTAAATTCCTATTTACAATATAGTAGAAATTCTTAATATTATTTACATTAAGAGAATATACATTTGCAGAACTTGTTCCAGTTCAAGATTCAACTCCATCCGGACAAGAATATCCCTAACTAGGAACTCAGCTTCACTCAATAAAAGTGAATTGGCCCAATCTAAGGCCATACCTGTAAGAATTGCATAGTAGAAACCCAGATACGAGAAAAAAACTGGAATTTTACGAGTTAAAGCATTATTTGAATGGAGAAACGAAAACTTGTGATTATTAATAAATGATCGTTACAACTATAATATTGGATTCTACAAATATATATGAAGCCCTAAGCAGTATAGTAATGGTGATTGTGGACAGTCAGCCTCTATCGTAGCTCATCTCCTAGTGAGCTGTAGAATTGGAACGAACAGTTCCAATTGCCTTGAAATATGTTCTTTCTGCATTTGCCATCCTACTCTGAAACATAGTCCACTCCTTTTTGCATCTTTCCCTCACCTGCCACCAGTGTAAATGTATCAGCAAAATTTGCTAGAAAAAACACTGAAATAACAATCAGCATCTGCAGTTTCATGCTTTAGAGAAATTCAAGTATAACGATAGAGACTATAGTAATATTTTGTAGCAGAATAAAGCATAAATTTAAAAATAATGAATGAAGTTATAAATACCCCTTGCCATGGTTTCTTCCCATTTTGTGCCTCTCCCTATCAAAAGCAAATAAGCAGGTAAGTACTACTTCTTGACCTCATCCCACTAAATTAGAATTATAAAGAACGAGAATAAATGATGGAGAAAGATCTCCCATTACCTGGTTTCCCAGAGAGGGAATGGTTTGATGAACAATCCACTGAGAATCTACTACTCCTATCTTCTCATGGGCAGGCTGTTTCAAGAGAAATATATCTATATTTAGTAAATAGTTCAATTGTAATTGCACCAATAAGATGTGTTAAAAACATTTATAAAAAAAAGAGATTGTCAAAGAAGGCAGAAGCAGATCTCTGACCTCTACGCATTTTCTGAGGGCAAAATCAAGACCCCACCCATGTACCAAATCATTCTGCAATTCTCCAGAGGAAGGCAGTAGTAAGTTTAATGAGCCCAAAAGAAAATATAGGGAAAAATGTTGAAAAGAGTCGCAAAAGGGAAACCACATAGATTGACTTGTCACCTGAATCATATGCCACACACAACGCCACGCATCTCGTGAAAATACTGGAGCCATGATCTCGACAAATCTGCATTCATCAGAAGACAGAACAGTAAGATCAACCAATCCAAATGATCACATAGAGGAGTGGAGAACCAAATCATATAACATCAAAAATAGCAAGACAGAAAAGTCTCATACCCTGCACAGGGAGGCAAATGTGGATCATGACACCAACCCGGTTTCTCCTCTGTTTCCCTGATTAAAATTTAGGGAAAAGGTTTCATTTCATCATTTTATAAATGCATCTGAATTCAAAGAAATTTGGGGAAATCATCTCATCACTCTTACTTGTGAACTTCACGATCTCCTCTTCTCTTTGTCATCTGCCATGTTAACCCTTTGTTGGGTTCCAAACCAGGCTGCGAAATCTCCAAACCATGCTTCCTCACTAGTTTAATGTATCTGAAAATGGAAAAACGGTCATGACAGAGTCTTGAGTAAAATGAAACAAAACCATCATCTGGAAGCTACAACACTCACTGTTCTGCATTGAAATGCTCAACCCCCAGGTCTTCATCCCAGATAAATATGTAGTCATATGCTGCCACAATGTCAGGATGCAAAAAACGTTTTGCATACCACCTTAGACAACATTTGAGAGTGTTAAAACTATGAGTATCATAAGCCACCCATCAGTATATTCACGCCTACCAGCAAAAAAGAGCGTATACTAGCAATAGTTACCATTTCGTTTGCTTCCGAACGCTCACATGTATAGCCCGTTTCGACCACTCAAACTCATCCCATTCAGTTTTTTCGCCATCATAGTGAAATAAAACGATTGTAAAGTTCTCTGAGAACTGTTGGAGAAAAAAAATATTTTCTCACATGCACAAAGAACAACAAAGAGAGGAATTGAGGGTGGGACTAACCTTTTTAATGCATGCATCAATATTCATTCTCTGATTGTAACCCACAGTAAAGGCGACAAGATACTTTGGCATGTTCGTCAAGTCCTGAAGTTGCCAACTCAATCAAACAAGCAGCCTTCATTTAAAGATTATCATATTCTAATATCTCAACATCAGAGGTCAACAACAACAACAGCAGCAACATTCAGAGGCTTCAAGGCACCTTTGTATCATATGAGAACAAGACCCATACTATAGAGACAAAAAAAATAAGACTTCACAATATTACCCTGCTCTTGAGTTCCTAAAAATTTCTATAAATCCTACTATAAACATATAATGGACTTCTATTTACGCAAATTCAAAATAAAAATTTGAACCAAAGTTCCAGACATCACTATTTCCCTGTTTCTGACACTATGCTATATTGCTATGTATTTGGCACCTCCTCCTCCTTTGAAAAATGTTTCAAGGCCAAAGAATATGCATTCCATATCTCTCTAGATAGCCAATCATCTTGCTTACTGGTACTACCCAACATTCCTTTTTCATTTTTTTCAGTTTCCAAAGCGTTATTATTCCAAGATATCCCAAGATATTCCAAGAGGGCATCACTCATGCACCCTTAATCATTTCGCTAGTGTCAAACAACTTTTTCCTATTTGCTCCCTTGTCTTGCTTAAAAAATTATCATGTGATGTGAAAATACAAACAGCAAACTCTACGACAAATTGTTCTCAATAAATCCAGATCAAAATTTGACTAGTAATTAAATTTATTAGATTCAAACCAAAAGGCCTTTCCTTCATAATCTAAATCTAAATCTAAATCTAAATCATATCTTCATGTATGCGTTAGAAAGTTGCACGCATTCTATGACAAAATTTACAGTTCAAATTGCATAGCAACAAGTGATACAATACATACCTCATTAGGGTTACCCCACAATCTGCGCAGGTAGAAATCTGACTGAGCTGCAACAATACCAGGTGGTAGTCTTTCTGCACCTCGAGGATTTGATGGGACCCAAATCTGTAGCAGAATCATACAGGTAGCACAAAGTAAAGAGTGAAAAAATGTTTGACGCACATTCGCATTTCTTAAGATTTTGTCACACTGTAGGAAGACGCCATTCAATTAAACAAATATCATCTAACACAAAAATTATATGGTGCATTTGTGCCAGTGTGTTGCAACCTAATCATTGTAACACATGTAATCTAAATGGGTGGATATGAATTAGCATGAAGACAGGTTTTCTCTGACACATCTAGAGGTTTCTTATAATTCCTATCACTCCTTGACCCTAAAAACAACTTCACTCCTTCATTAAATCAGTTGAGCAGTCATTTCTGCAGCTTCCTTCTCTTGCTTCTGGATGATAGAAAAACAGATATACTTCATGTCTAAGAGCATTAGATGAATTCGTCTCATATAAAACTAAGACAGCGTCTCAGTCTTCTGTCAGCAAGCGAGTTAGAACACATCATAACACCTAAAAGATGACGCTTTTTCTAATAACGAATTTGTTTAAGCATTAACTTGTCTCAAGTTTCTTTCTTAATCGAAGCTTCTCTATTCATGAAACTCGAACAGCACAAGAATGTCAAACCGATTTATGAATACTCCAAAGTCCTAAAAATCCTAACAGAGCTTTAATCTCAACTAAGAATTTAGCGATTTGACCCAAATTATATGTTCTGAAGTAGCAATAGGACCATCAATAGTGATAAAGATTTGACCATGTAAAATCTGCAACTCTAGAAATTATACCAAAGATAAGATAAAGGAGAGGAAGCTTGCCTTTGACATATCATTTGAATTTTGAGCTGATGATGAGCTGCTATTATTACTCTTCTCAGATGACCATACATTCAAAACTGCTTGAGTTGAGAAGCCTGATCTTTTGTCATCAATGTATGACATGTCAACAGAAGGAAGTAGGCTGGCTGGAAGATTCAGCTGCCAAATTTAGACAAAGCATAAAAGTTCCATTATCTAACTTTAAAAAGTTGTAACAGATTCAATGAAGGGCATGATTATGCACATAATATTGGAAACAATAAAGAATATATATATATATATATATATATATATATATATATATATGTTCTTAAAAAAAAGTCAGAACTTTGTGTACCTTAGTTAATGACAATGTTGGGAAAGAAACTCCTATCAAAAAGCCAAAAACTATTCCAACAAAAGTTGTTACAATAAGCCTCATACTCTCGTTTGGCTTTCTACTAACCGAACTGCAGCCAACAACATGCAATGTTAAATTATTTATCAAAAAAAACATGCAATGTTGAATTAAGTTGATATTTAACAAGAAGCGGGTGAATTTACTTCAATTTTTTTTATATAAAAAAAAGCACTCTGTAATAAAAGAATCCACCAGAAGTTCCAAACCTGCGTGCAGAGGTTCCCATTCTATTCACAATCTTCCTGACTGTAATTCACAACAAAATGAGTAGAAATATAGAAAGCAAGAGCTTTAAAATATCATTCAACAGTTTTTGAGTTGCTGATGGACCATGAAGCAGACAGAGACCATCATGGAAGAAGCACAGAATCTGATGTAACCAGAACATCGTATGAAAGAGAAACATCAGTTTTAAAATCAGTACCACTTATATACAGGAGAAAAATCATCAAGACAGTAAAGTGAAATTATAGCTGCAATTAGACTTCAACTGAGAATCACAAAGCATTTTGAGTGAGCGAAAATAAAATTTTGAAGCATAAACCTAATGGTTATCTTAAATGGCACTCACAATTCACAAGTAAAGATGCTTGCATGTAATAAAAAAGCTGACAGGAACTAAAGACGATAAAAAGAACCAAAAAACATAGCTAATGCGCCCTCCTATCTCTCCTTTGCCCACTTCTCAAATCTCAAATACAACCTACGAACTGAATGGGTATTGTAAAACTCGATAACCCACTAAAGACAGTTATAGTACCTCTACCCCCTCCCCTTCTCCTCTTCCCAGCCAAAAGGAAACAAAAAAAAAGGAAAGAAAAAGAAACCTCCAAATTCACACCAAATGCTTCAAAACTTTCAGGGGCATCAAGTCTAGACTCCAGATTCAAATCTAGCAAGTCATTTCTTCAAACAGAATAATAGCATTTCTTCAACCAGAATAAGTGCAAAACAATGACCAAGTAATCATGTGCTCCTTCGCCATAACTACCTACAAGCAACTCTACGGAGCAAGCAACCATGTGCTCCCTTAGACAAAAGACAACTCCAAGGAGCAAACACCAGACCAAGGCTAGCACCCCATTCAAATCCTCAACTTAGTACCTACACAATCAAGCAACCATGTACCCTTTTTTTCGGCACCAACCAACTCTTTTTTTAATTCACAAATTCCGAAATTCGTAGTATTCTGGTCAAGATGAACACCTACTCTTGCTGAGATTGAAAGATACAAAACAAAACGACCAAAAACATAAACCCGCGCGTTGAGTTAGCTCAAAATCCACTCATAGTTCAATAGGTTCATGACGTGTCTATGTGTGCGTCAATTAACTTCAATAGATTATAAAATCACGCGATACGATTGAAAATATTCATAGAGAAAAATCAAACAGCTAGGAGGAGGGAGCAAGAGAGAGAAAAAAAACAAGTCCAAAATTCAAAATAACAAGTTTAAAAGGTAAAAATAAAGAAACACTTAAACAGCATATAATCGAACTGATCGAGCTAAATATTCCAGTTCTCTTAAGTACGAAATTCAAAATATGAAGCTCAATAAAAATAAATAAAGAAAAACTTAAACATCATACAATCGAACTGATCGAGCTAAATATTTTTCTTGAGCTAAACATTTTTCTTGAGCTAAATATCTTTTTTGAGCTAAATATTTATTCCAGTTCTAATATATTTTTTTATAAATAAATGGAATTACGCAAGAAAGAGGCTTGAATCCAGTTCTAATATATTTTTAAAAAATTAAAATAGAAAGTCTTACTTTTCGTGCTGTTTTGGGTCTCTACTTTAAATAAAATAAGGAAGTTAGATAGCTGAATCAGCTGCAGCTAATAGAGGTTTTTCTTCCTTATCAAAGTACCAATCAATGAAGATTCTCCCAGCAACCAAACAGAATAAGTAATTAACACTAAATAATAATAAAAAATAAAGAAGTTAATAACAGTACCTGTATTAAAGATTTTCAAGTAACCGAGCAAGATCTGGCAAAACGGAAACTCAAGTAACCAGTAAATCACGGGGAAATCACTTCCCGTGAAATGAAATCCGAGCTCTAAAACAACTCAGAACCTCGTGATCGCCTTTTTTTGAAAAGAAACAAACAAAAAAAAAGTGATAAAAGGCTGAGAATCAACGAGGAATTTCCCCGGGAAAAGGAACTCCTGATATATTTTTTTATCTTGTTTTTCGCTTCTCTTCTCAGTGAAGTTTAGCGATGCCCATAAAGATGGTGTTGTCGTGAAGGCGTGATTTGAGGGGAGGGAAACGGAGAATTGGAAATCGTTATGATATGTTCACGTCTTCTATAAGGATAGGGCCTTTTGGTTGCGTTTTGTTTAGAAATTTATTCGATTATGGGCAGTCCTAGAAATTAGAAGACAAATTGGACTTCTTTTTGGTATTTCAAATGGAGTCCTTATAAGTTAGTACAAGTAATAAGTTACCAAAAAAGAAATCTATTTTTATACTGTTTATTTTTAAACCCATAGGAGAAAGTAACCAAAACTATAAAGTGAACCATAATAATGGTTTTCCTATGTGATTTTATATTTTTGAATGGGATACTGTGGATCCGGTTTTATTAAAGTTATTATAAAATTAAAAAAATTATTAATAATTAAATAATAATTATTTTAAAAATTTTAAAAACAAAAGTTTAAATACTTAAAATACTATTTAATTTATCCGTAATTATTAATAAATTTTTTCGATTTCATGATATCAAATCCAAAATATCATAACTCTTTATTTTTTTTTTTTTTTCTTTGATTGGTTTCATCAAAGCTACTTTTATAACTTCAAAGGATTTTTGCCCAAAAAATAAATAGAGAATACTATTTGGAAGGGTAATTAAATCTAATACATGAGGATTATTGCACTAAAAACACCATTGCTCTGTGTTTTAATTTGAGCTATTGGAGATGGTGGCAGTTTTGCCTTTTTGCAGGTAGTGCTTGAGGAATATATGCTAGGCAATGATATGTTTACTTGTGTTGTTTGTTTGTTTCAAATGGTTATATGATTAGAAAAATAAATAAACAATTAGATGGCTTTGTGTTTTTGCCACTAAAACTTTGGACATCCATGTGGTGAGTATAATAGGTGCCCATCTTTTCCAATGGGACTTTCTTTTTTAAAATATAAAAATGGTGATGATCTTGAGGAGTTTGGAGTTTCTTCAAACAGCTTGCCAAGTGTTGCATTTGTAGTTTACACCCCAATTTTTTTTTGTTGGTTAAAGCTTAAATCATGATTGGGTTTGCTTCCATTTTCTAATGTACCACAACTTTGCGAATGGAGAGATTCTTCCTTGTATTAGGTTTAAAATTTATTTTTGTACAAGTTAATTGGTAATTTTTAAATTTTTATTAATAACGTTAATTAAATATAAATAAATATTATTAATAAAAAAATTTAAAATTATTGATCAAATTTTTAACTCGGTATAAAAATAAATCTTTCACTCAATACAAATAAAATTTCCACCGACAAAAAAAAAATTAATCCTTACGATTGCTGTAAAAAAAAAACCAAGCTGAGATATTCATTTTATTATTCACATGGAATGGTTTTATATGTCCAACAAATTTTGTTTATTATTTGGGATCTTTCCCCGCAGAGTCATAAGTTTACCAAGTTCAGTTGGAATGAAGAAAAATATTGATTTTTTAACTATAAAAATCTCGTTATGCATATTAAATTATAAATAATATATCACAGTTATTAATTTTAATATTAAAAAAATTAAAAATTGAACCTAACATGAGAAATTGCTCGTAAGTTTTACACTTTTAGTTTAAAAGGAAAGCTCGTTTTTATTTATTAATTAAATAATCAATGGTCTATTGCAGCACAAATCCTTAAAATATGAATTTATGACATTTAACTCATTGAATTAATAATTTAGCGTACGAGATTT
Source organism: Bretschneidera sinensis (assembly GCA_023935145.1). NCBI lineage: Eukaryota > Viridiplantae > Streptophyta > Magnoliopsida > Brassicales > Akaniaceae > Bretschneidera > Bretschneidera sinensis. The sequence goes on from CM043705.1 coordinate 64,418,138, forward strand.
TTGAATTATGAATTAGTAACAATTAACTCCTTAAATTCATTTTCCAATGAAAAGCTTAACGGAAATACAACAAGTGATGATTATTTCTTTTGATTATTACTACGTGATGAATATTTGCTTCAAAAATTGAACCCATGAAAATCATTGAACCAGTGAAATTATTGTTTAAATTCTTTATTTGGTTAAGTTTCTCGTTAGAAAATCGATTTAATGAGTTGATTGTTAGTTCAAGAACCTTCTTTACGCCAAATTAATAATTTAGAGAGTTAAATACTATAAGTCTATAATTCAAAGATCTACCATACAATAAACTTAATAATCAATTTGTAATTGATGGGTGTTATGTTAATTATATAGATGAGGTAATATTTATCAGTCGGAATATTGATCCGAACAGATAAAGTCAAATGTTATATATATATAACTCAAAAATTTTAATTTAGTGATTATCTTCAAATTTTTTATATAAAAAATCTTGGTTTAATCTCTTTTCCATCTATGTAAAGAAAAACCACATGCAAATATATTACTTAACCAAAGACCATGAGGAAATCTTCCAAATCCAATTGGCAACCAAATTATCAAAACAAACAGCTAGTTGAAGTACTTAAAATCCAAAGGCACCATGACCAAATCATTCAAATCCAGTTGCCAAGGACACGCATTGCTTTCCCTCCCACACTGTCCATCATGCAGAAAAAAAAAAAAAAAAAAAAAAAAACTTAAGAGAAGGTCCACCAAAATAAATGCCACTCATTTTCCCAAACTCTTAAAAATTGCAGAAAAATCACAGATTAAACGACTTTTCAAAGGGAAAGTAAAATTGTGGGTTTTTAGAAGGAGAAAATGTCTTTGATTAGTCATGATAACAACCGTTTTAATAGTCGCAGTAAAACATGGCGACAGAATGAGAATTTCTTTATTGGGGGATAAAATTAGAGACTGATGAAAGGTGGGGACATTATGCAAGTGAACGGTCGTGATCTAACGTACTTAAGGGGCAACATACGTCAACGGTGTAAATGAAATGGAGACACTTGACCCTATTTACGAGGATAGCCTCTAAAGGCAGCCCCGTGAACAATAGAATTGGGCGCTTTTTTTTTAACATAAAATAGATGAATAAGTACGTAACCTCGCATACTTATTAAAAAATATTATATTTTAATATATAAGTTGAATTTGAAGTAATTTTTATTATATTTAAATCAAAATCGAAATTAAAGATTACTGCAATGGAAACTTAAATTTAATATCAACAAACACTTATAAAAAGGCTCAAACTCAAGTATTTCAAATGAAATAAACAAACTCTTATCACTAAACAAAATATTTATTGATGGCGTTGTCTTTTGGATTTAACTATACTTCATTTTCTTAAATCTTGGTTTGAAAATGATTTTTTTTCCTTAGTTCAACTATATATTGCATTATTATTATGAAAAATTACACCATGACGCATTTTATTTAGATCTTTAAACTACAAATTTGAAATCAAATGTTTTCAAACTTTCAATTGATTGCAACTTACAATGTTATTCTCTTTATTAATTTAATATTTACTTTTCACATTAAAATAGTTAAAAATACACTAAAACAAAATTTCAATAAACTATAAAAATCATTAATACTTTTGAAAATTTTCACTTGCTATTTTTTTTGTTGTGATTTTCAAGTTTTTAATAGTAAAAAAATAAACACAATTCTAATATTAAAAAAATTCTTAATTTTTTTTAACTTGTGGTATAATCGCATTTATCTTTACATGCATAAAAATATAACGATCAAATTTATTGTATTATTAAGTTTTTAAAATAAATTTAAAAATAAATAATTCTTGAAATGATTACATGCAATACAACCAATTGAAAGTTTAAATATTTCAAACAGTCAAATTCTTAGTCTAATGATCTAAATGTTAAAAGTTCCGTAATTAAAGGATGATCAATGTAATTTTTTCTATTTTTAAGTAGAGCAATATCTAGTTTTTTTTTTTTTAATCAGGTTATCACATCAATAAAATAATGAATCTTTTTTGTGGATAAATGGGTAAAAAGAATTTACGGAAGTATTTTATTTCTGTTTCTCTTTACAATACAAACGATGATATTTAATTTTCGTTATTATGTTGAAAGATAACCTAGTGGTACCCGGTTTCATGTATTGTATGTAACCCATGGTGAGAGTTGACTTTGACCTGATATGAGTCACATTCAACGGAAGAAGACTGAAGAAAGGAGAAGCCTCCCTCAATCTTGATTATTCCTGCTCATTCCACGTGGTGTCCAGGAATTAAGTAAAGACATTGAAGTGTGCCCATGAATTATATATAGGTTCATGTGGCCACATCCTCTGAAGATATATATATATATATATATATAATTGGTTTAATTTAAAATCACACAATAGACAGAATCTATACAAAAATCTCTCTAATTGACATATCATTAAGGGGCATGCAATGAGCTCATTTGAGTAGAAGATCTCTTGAAGTACCATGTTTGTACTATTTTTGTATTTAGGGACAAGCATGCCATGTTAACGGGCAACCTATTTCTTAAATTCAAATAAATTATTTGAGTGGCAAATTGAACAAAGTCGGTTGTTAGGTTTTGTTGACTTTGAGGTTGTGTGTGAAAGGGGAAAAGGCTGAATTTGGTGCAAACTTGCAAAGCCTCAAATTGATAGAAAGATCTGATGGTTTCTTACTTGGAAAATAAACTTCAGAAATGTAATGGCACGTCTTTGACGTGTAGACGTGTCTGGGCGTCTGCCAACTAAACCCCAATGTGATTGGTTGTGTGCACCATCCTCTGGTCATGTGCTGGTTTTCTCGACAACGATGGATCTCTAATTTGATACACACCATTCATTCTTTTTTTCCTATTTTTTGTTTAATTTTCCCGATAAATAGCTTATATTTACCGTTCTCACCTAACATTCAACAGCCGAAATAAATTCCATAGTTTGAAGGCCCAAGACAACAATGCCAAAATAAGTGGCTTACCGCCCAACCCACCTCGCCCACCAACTTGCTCAGGGTGCTTCGCGTTCAATTGGGTTATCAAGGATCCATCACGTTGCTTGGATTGCATCTGGGAAGCCATTTGCCCATTTCAGTTGAAGAAAAAAAAAAACTATCCAATTATATCACAACTAGATTATACCCGCTCAATTGCCTGCGCCAAATTCAAAATGATGCAATTGCACCCAAAAGAGAGAGTCAAAACAAAGATGGCACCCAAATCTGATAATTTGTTTTTACCAACCTTTTACATACAATTAATGGGTTATTTTACAATATTTCATCAACTTATGGGATTCTAAAAGGCCCTATAATTTTGTTATATACAATGTTGTTACTACAGACAGATATATTGCAAGTCTGCAATGACATTACAACAGACTATATGCAACATCTCCTCAAAGTTCAGACAATGAATGCATTAAAAAGTTGAGGAACTCCTAATATCTTTGACGTTTGTATCACTAGGCAGGGTCGGATATGGTTTTTTCATTATTCCATGGAAAGATCTCAGACAGCCACTCCCTTGCTATGCCTCACGTGCAAGGTCATTCACCTCAGATAATGCAGCAACAGATGGAAACCAGAGTTCAACACGAGTTCCACCAGCTCCAAGGGCAGCATCTGTGCTCCGAGGTGATATGACACGGATAACACAACCATAACTCTCCGATATTTCGCGAGCTACAGTGAGCCCAGCAACAAAGTTCCATGTCATGTTGTCCTCAACCATGTTTTCAGAGAAGAGTTCTGCACCAAACGGTGTAAGTGAACGTGTCTGTGTCTGCAGACACATGAAACACCAATAAACATCAGGTCAATCCTAACAAAATTTGATCTCATTCTCTAAGCACTCAATTCCAAGATATTAAACAAATGCTGAATGTTTAGTACTGCTGAAGAACAGCATACTTTACGTCTCATGATAAAATGTTACTAAAGTATATCCTAAGCAGGTGATGAATAAAGAAAAAGAAATGAAGGTTAACACAGAAAAGCAAGTCAGCAGAATTAAAAATTTGTCATCATTACCATATAGTGCATATCTGGTCCATCATCATCAATTATCACTAGTTTACTACCAGCAGGTGCTCCAGTTGACAGGATTTCAACCTTCCCTCCAACTTGGGTACGCAACAAAGCACCCTCAATTAAATTGCTCAGAGCCTGGCGCAAAGCAGGTTCTTCTACAGAAACTTCCAAAGACTCCGAGAGTTCACTTAGTTCCACCACACGCTGCTGCTTATGGGCAAGAGGTTTCATGGCCTCAACCAAATCTAGCAGCACATCAGAAACAATGCATGGTCTTCCTGACATAAATTAAGAACATAAGCAAAAGGAAATTTTCAAAAAGATGAATATTAAAAACATCTTGCACGCCACAAAATCAAATGGGGCAGGTTAAGTTTGGGCTTTGAGTTGTTTCCATAAATCCACACTAATGATCCCACCCCACTACCCAAGAGAAGGAAAAAAGAAGATACATTATTGAACATCATCACTAGATCCCTGTGCGCTTGACCTAGATCAAAATTGATCAATGGTTAATTACAGTAACATCTATCACCTAGCAAACAGAGGAGACGACCTAGAAAAACTACCTAGGTTTAGAATAAAAATTGATGTAATATCCACTGTTCTAAATTCCATATTAACAATGATGAACCCTTACATGCCTAAGTAAACTGGGTATAAGTCTTATGAAATCATGAAAACATCATTAATATATATTTAAATCAATTTTACTTATAAAAAAATATTTAAATAATTTCTCTATCTAAGATGTTGAAACCCTGAAGACATTGATGGCCAAATCCTACCTGATTCCATGTTGCAGTAGAGGCACCAGAGTCAGAGGAGGAATGGGCATCTCTAAATCCTTGGCTCCTGCATTTAGAGAAAGTTGTTTACCAGAATTCTGCAACTTATTGCTTGAACCATCCCTTGAAAAGTTATTTGATAACTCGGACCTCATTGACTCATGATGGACATTAAGCATCTTCTTCAACATTTCTTCATTATAGCGCACTATATTAGCCTAGAAAACACCCAAAAAATGTTAGACATTGGCCTATCTTTAATTAAAATGATAGTAATAACAATCACATCATATGGGAAGCTGGTTCAGGGGAACTTAAAAAACAAGAACTTCGCCAACAACCTAACAATATGCATGTAATCTTAACTACAGTAGATGCGTGATGACTGAGAAAATGACGTACTTGAAAGGAATATCCCAGTTAGCTAGTCTGCCAGCAAGGGGATTCATAGCCAACCGAGAGGGGACAGGGCATAGGAAAAGAAAAACCAAGAAAAAGATATTTCCAAACGATCCTTAAAAGAAGAAAATTACATCTAAATGGAAAATGAATCCCAGATAATGTTAAAAAAAGATGTCATAAGACAGAAGAGAACCTTTGTCAAGTAAACAGCATCTTGGAGTTCTTGAAGGGTATCTCTCATACGATCACCTTGCACGAGTATGTCTTCAACAATGTCATACGAAAGCTGCAAGATATAACTTTCTTACACACATAGAAGTGTATAACATTGAGAAGAAAGAATAAAAATACATAAATGAATCTCACGTTAAGTAAGTTCAGAGACCTCACTTCTCTTCGTATGAATAGATAGCATTTTACTTAAAGTTCGAATGCTAGAAAGAGGACCACGAATCTGTGAGAAATTGTAACGAACACGAAATCACAAAAACTTCACAAAATAAAGGCAAAAACTGAAGTGCTATGCTAGTTCAATAAGACAACTTACCTGCTCAACTAGGATACTCATCCTGACATTATTTTGCCATGAGGACTGCTGAAGTAATAGTGCTTTCTGCAGATAAACTAAGCAAGTAAGCAAGATTTCAACCAAATGATGTGAATGCTACGGAAGATGCAAATGCTAGACGGCGACACAAGTTCTCCACAGGGAACAACCAAAGTGCAAAGCGATTCGAGAAGCAATAAGGATGCAAAAACCGAGATCAGAGTAATTAGAGAGCCTAAAAGATCTTTGCCACTGCATCAGCTCGATGCCAAATAAACTTTCTTCATGTGAACCTCCACAAATAGGTTTACATTCATCCTTCACAAGGAAGGGAAAATTTGCAGGTGAAAGAAGGTAATACAAGGTCTCAAGCAGTCTCCTCGGGCTTGGTTCCAGGTCTTGGTTCGAGTTACGAAGTTTGGTTATGACAAAGATACACAAACTAATAGGCTGAAGAAATAGACAGCCTATAATGTTGAGTGTTAAAGAGAGTGCATTCAAACTGATGAATATTGCTATTTTGGGTATTCATCTCCTCTTCTGTTATACCCAGGTTCTACTGATAAATTCACCTTTTTAACAATACGGTATCATTATTGCTAGAGACTTGAAGCTTAAATATAATGTTAAATAAGACCAGAAAGGAACATTTAACCCACCTGATCCATAACATATGCCATAGCCAGAGACCTAGCGATGTTGATGGCAATTGATCTCTCCTCAGCAGTGAAAACCTTCATCCTCGATGTCTCATAATCAACGGATTGATGCGGTTTCGCATCAAATCTTGGAGGCAAAGCGTAGGCTTCCTCAGGAGAAGGGTAGTGAACCAAATCATGCCCTTCACTCTTCGCTTCAGGTCCCATCATGGACAGCTCAGCCACCAAAAACCCCACAACAAAGGGGTGTTTCACCATGGGAAAAACCACTGCCCTATGTTCCGGCACAACTTCTACCTATTTAATTTGAATCAAATTCAACGACCAATGACCATTAACCCTCCATTTTGAATCAAATGAATTATGATAGGATTTGTTACAAGCTTACAAAACTCCATGGTTAACACATTTACAAACAAATTCCAAAGTTTATTAACTTTCTAGACATAATATAGGATGGCAAATGAATTTCATAAAATTTGTGGAATTCATTTCTTCCAGACAGACCATAAAAGAATTCGAAAATATAAATAAAAAGAAAATTTGCATATTAGAAGTCCATTACTAACGTACTTATTGACTGGAAAGGGCAGCCTCAGCTGCACGTAAACCCGTTGGGACGCTAAAATTTGGCTCTGTGATCCTCCTCGATGCTCTGCATGAACTCCACCGGAGACGTCGATGCTCCACGAATCGCAGACGCAAGCGCGGACGCCGAGGACACCATGGCTACTCCTGCTCCTCCACTACCACTGCCTTCGGGTTCGTCATCAGGGAGAGTGCGGGACACGTGACGGAGAGTGCCACCGTTGTTGTTGGTGGTGGTGGAGAGAGAAGATGAAGCGTTGAATGACCTGAGAGAGGGAGGAGGAAGGGGTTGTTTAGTGTGGGGATTTCTTAAGGAGTTATTATTGTTGTTATTCGGGTAAAAGAGGAGGTTAGGGTTAGAGGAGAGGGGTTTGAGGGGTGATTGCAGAGAGGAGCATTTGTACGGAACAGGAGGAAGACTGTTGAAGTGGATGAAATTGGATGATAGGGGAAATGATGACAATGTATGTTTCCCCACGGTGTCGTTTTCTCTAAAATGGCAATCCTCTCGTCGAGAGAATCGAGAATAACGGTTAACGGACAATAACGCAATCGGTTAAGTGCTACTTTGATCGCATGGGAAATGTATGCAGCTACTTGCCAAAGATAAAAAACCCCCCCTTTAGATTTTTTTTTATCAATATTTGACTCTGAAAAAAGAAAACGACTATGCTAATTTGGTAGGTAAACATTGAATCAATTGGGACAAATGTTTTATTATTTAAAAAATGATAAAAAAAAGGCAAACATGCAATTATTTGTCTAGAGCAGTTGAATTCTATATTTTTTAGGTGCTTTCATTTTATTATTTTAAATCTTGTAAATGACTAATCTTATAAGGCCTATCGTTTAAAAAAAAAAATTGTTTTGAAGTATAACATGTAAGCATTGTTATAAAGGAAGAAATTGATGGTAAAACTTTGATTTTTGACTAAGGATAATTATTTTGAGATATTTTAAAATAAAAATAAAAGAAGATATTATTAGATTGAGAAAGTATTTTTTTTTTTTGTTAAACTGAAATTTTTGTATATGTTTCTTGGTAATAAAGCAATACACATATATTGGTTACAAATAATATTTTTGTGAATCTTTATTATATTACATCTTTGATGATTTTAAGGATGTGATTTGGAAAATAAAATTTATATAAAAAATTTAAATTATGAGAAATTTTTATTTAGATCAAAATCCAAAATAATTTATTATCGGAAGTCATGAATTTCTCTCATTTTTTTTTCTTTTAATGGTGAGAGATATTGATGGTTCATATATCTTTCTTGAACATAAATTACAATTGATATAGTTATAGTATAAAACGAAATATTCAATAATATAAGATTTTTTATTAAATAATAATGATTTTTGTCCCAAAAATATTGTCGTTTAAAAAATAATTTGTGTGGAGTTTTGTTGGATTCTAATATCATTTCTTTTTATTAAACAAATTTTGTCATATATATATATATATATATTTACCCAAAAAAAAATCTATAAACAAAAATGCTAACTCCAAAAGACTAGTCTACGTTTAGATTAGAACCGTGAAAACAAATGCGACACTAATTTTGTAAATTATTTTGATCAAAGAGAAAATTTTCTGATTTTGAAACTGTTTTCCTTCAACTCTAGTCCCGGGCCGCCAGCCAAGTGTGTATTCAAACTTTTGACCAATATTCCCCAACGGCTCCAAACGGAAGATCTTTATTTTGACCTCACCCAAACCCTAAACTGCCTTCCATTGATTTTTACTTTTGACTCCTTACACTTCTCTCTTCTATGTTGTTTTATAGCCGTTGCTTACTCTCTTTCTCTTAATGCATGGACACACAACAAGGGCAAGCATTTCTTCACTTGTTGCACAAATGGAAAACAAGCCCAATACAGACCTACGTTCTACTTCTTCATATTTGGCACTAAATCCTTGTTCTTTGAAGAGAAAGAGACCGCCCAAGATTGAGATCCCCAATGTATTGCATGAAATCCAAACGGACATGCTCAAATCCGGAGATTTCACGCCCCAAAACGACACCGTCTGTTTCGGTGGGATCGACTTCGGGGTTTTCTCCACCAAGGGCAAGAAGAAGTTAATGGAAGATACCCACAAGATCGTTCCTTGCTTACAAGGGAACTCAAACAAAGTATAAAAAAGTTTGCACAAACTTTCTATAGGTTTTCTAATTTTTCTATTTTTCAAAGTTTAAAGCAAAACGGACCTCTTGATTTTGTGGTGTTTCATGTTTGTATTTATTATTATTTTTTTTTGGGGGGGGGGGGGTGATGTGTAGGGTTTCTTTGGCGTTTATGATGGTCATGGAGGTAGAAAGGCGGCAGAGTTTGTTGCAGAGAATTTGCACACGAACATTTTTGAAATGATGAAGGATTGCAGAGAGAATAAGGAGAAGGAAGAAGCAGTTAAAGCTGCGTATTTGAAAACAGACCAGGAGTTCTTGGAAGAGGTAACTGCGATTTGGGTACTTACTTTTTTATACTCTCTCGATTCACGTATTACTTAGCTGATATGGTCATTTATGTTTGTATTAGGGAAATAAAAAAGAACAAAAGAACGAAATGATTTAATTTTTGGCTATAAACTAGTGTGCTTATGGTAATGAATTAATGATCTTACTTTGCAGGGGTTAGTTTTCACCAAATTCATTTGAATTTGAAATTTCTTATTGTTCTAGATTACTATCATTTTACATGAACAACTTAATTGCAAGGATTGGAACTGTTCAAAATTGCAAATATTTTCCTGTTGGCTCTCCTTTACACTTGGTCCGAAAAAGCTGCAGCTTATTTGATGTAGCTTTGAAAATGTTGTTTACTGGTCTAACAATTAAAGAGTGATATGTAAGAATGAAGAAACCTGCATGGGACTTGGAATTGAATTTTTGTCAGACTTGTCTAGAAGTCTTGTCTCCCAAAGGGAACTTGTTGGACAGGATGAATGTTGTCCTGTGAAACTTCATTTGCAGTTGTAGAATTAAGGTTTTAGTCACAGAACAACATGGGTAAGCATAATCCTAAGTGGTGTCACCGAAAATAATGCTGTTGCCACTATAGTATTGAGGACTTTTACCATGCTTCAATCAGTGGGTCTTTCAATTTTGCCCAAAGTTCCTTTTTAGTTTTTAGTATCATTACTGGTTTTCTAGTTGATTCGTTGTCCGACATAAATATAATAATTGAAAAAGTTAGATGTTAGGTAGTTTCACAATGAAGTGCATCTCTCTAGTATTGTTTTATAAACCAACAGGATTCAATATCTCTGTGTTTGAGAAGGTCAGCTGTTAGGTAGTTGTTCAAAATGAAGTGCATTTTCTCTAGTGCTATTTTGTTAACCAATATGATTCCATTTTCAGAAAAATTCTGCCCCCATCTCTCGTTAATCATTAGTTTGTTGATCTACATTGAGAGCTCACCCTTTTCTGCTAAGTATACAAAATGAGCTGAGCTAGAAGTCTAAATGGTCGAGTAGATTGTTAAAATTATGCATCTGCATTTTGAAGCTGGAAATATGGCTCTTGATGGATGGGAATGTGGAATTTTATATGTGCAACCAATACCAGCAAGCTGGGCAGATATATTCTGGCTAAGATAGATATGTTGATTAGTTGATGTTGGGCTTAAATGAACTGCCATTTGAATAATCTTGGGAAACTCTTCATATATTCTGCTTCTGTCATATATAAAAGTGGACGAATATCCTGAAATTGTATCAGTATGGCATATATTTGCATCTTTCTGATCACCATCCTTGTTCTTTTCCCTGATTCTTTCTATCATGGAGATGCTGACTTGACTAGTGGGAATAAATGCAGGGTTTAGTCAGCGGTGCCTGCTGTGTCACAGCCTTGATTGAAGGTCAGGAGATACTTGTTTCAAACTTGGGAGATTGTAGGGCTGTCCTATGTAGAGGAGGAGTTGCTGAAGCTCTTACAATAGATCATAAAGCAGAAAGGGAGGATGAAAAGAAAAGGATAGAGAATAAGGTAAGATGCTCATTACCTATCCCAAAAAAAAGATAAGATGCTTATTGGTTCGCAGTCAATAGTTAGTAGTGTTAGGAGCTTAATGATTTTGATGGTTATACTGATATGTGGTGCAGGGAGGATATGTGGAGATCCACCAAGGAGCTTGGAGAGTTCATGGCATACTTGCTGTTTCTAGAAGTATTGGGGATGCTCATCTGAAGAACTGGGTACTGGCTGAGCCTGATACAAAAATCCTTCATTTGACTCCAGACATCGAGTTTCTTGTATTGGCTTCTGATGGACTTTGGGATGAGGTTAGAAGAAGGGACACGATTTCTGTTAAACAAAAAATGCATGATGATTCACGCTTAGTCTTGAATGTATCTGACAAACAACTATTCTGCAGTTATTAATTTTCTTTCTGTTGTTTGTGCAATTGCTTATTATATGTTTGCTTATCCCTCTGGTTAAATTTATCTATCGTGCCTTCTTTTTCTCATAAAAAAAGTAGAACACATAAATTCTTAGCTGGCCCTACCATGTTCTGCAGCTTTTCCAGTGAGATTGTGTTGCATGAATAGAGATACTGAATTCATTCTTCTGTTCACTGTTGAGGATGATCATAGATAATTTTTCTTTTTTCTTTTTATTTTGCTTTGGTAATTGTGGGGGATTCAGATCGAAACCCCAGATTAAACTCTAAAAATGGAGTGGCTACCACGAGACCAAATGCCTAATGTCAATCATGGATATTTTTTTTCTTAATTGTTGACTTTGATGTTTGACTGCTTTGTCCAGGTTGGCAACCAAGAAGCTGTTGATACGGTATTACGATTATTAGCTCGAAAAAAACTAGGATCCTGTGGAGATGTCTCTAAAGACAATGATGAGGACTATGGCTGTGTAAACATAAGTCCTTCATCAAAGTTACGAAGGGTTTCACTGGTCAAGCAGCGAAAAGAGACAAGCCAGACTCCAACATATAAGAAGGCCATCGATAGCTGGAAAGATAGTAAAGAAGACTTTGCTTGTGAAAATGGAAGTCCCCCATCAAAGTCACGAAGAATCTCACTGGTCAAGCGAATAAACATGAAAACCAAGTCTCCTAGTCAAGAAAACACTGGATATAAGAAGAGTCCTGCTTCTGTTGGCCTTATGGCTGCTTGCAGGGAGCTTGTTAACCTTGCTGCAAGAAGGGGTAGTTTGGATGACATCACTGTGATGATAATTGATTTGAACCACTTCATATGCAACAACTGATCTTGTAGATTAATCTAGCCACGTCCATTAGTTGAACAAACCTAAAAACATCTATTACCTGTACATATCTGAATCACGGGAGTTGCCTAGTGACAGAATTCTCCATTCTGGAGAAAGCTTAAGTAGATGTTAGCTTCTTTAGAAGCCAATATGCCAGAAAGTTTCCGTTTCCTTCTGATGTGCTCTCTAGCTGAATGGTAGTTCTTGTGACCAACCTAAACTAAATCTAATGTTTCGCCGAACCTGTACTATCATCCCTTGATTTTCTGAATAGCAAATTGTATTCCAGTATCTTGCTTGTATAAATTCAATGATGAGAGTTCCATTAATTCATTATGAGAATTTCAGTTTGCTATGTTTTATTCTTGCTGCTATATGCTTGATGGAGAACTTAATGTTGCCAGGCATCTCAGTATGACAAAGCAGATAAATAACCAATTTTCGTTATATATATCGACACAAAACACAATATCACTACTTTAGCTTCTTGGATCTAATCTTGTAAAAGGTTATTGGTGGAAGCATCAAATTTGTATCTTGCTGCTTTCGAGTGAAAAATAGTTGAATGCCGATTGAAGAACCCTTTGGAAAATATATTCAGATCTTCATTTTTAGCCATCATCCAATAAATTAGATGGAAGTGATGGGTCATTGAAATCTGAATGACTCAAACTCAAGGTGGAGGACATTGAGGTGGACAAGATCTGCTACAAAAATCCACATATTCCTCACTCAGGTTTTATGCTTCTGTCACCCCCTAGATTCCTTGCCTACCTCTTGTAGTAGTAGTTTTACTGAATAGTTAAATGCCAAACGACAACTCAAGGTGTGATCTTACAAATTCAATTACATTATACATATGATAAGTAGAACTAAACTACCAAAAACTCGCATCTGTAAATCATTTTTTTTTTCCAAATAGAATTATTTTCGCTAGCCTCATTTTAACCCTGCCCACATGTTCTCATACCTGAAAATGAAGGGACCCCTTTTCATGTGAGGTTTGCTTTATACCAGCATGAAAAAGATAACTTTATGGAGATAAACCCCATGATTGAAGCCAAACCATTTTGAAGAAGGAAAAAGTGGGTTTGCTAAAAACAGAAAGAAAAAGGGAAAACCGATTTTTGAAAAGCTTGCATATAATTGAATATACTAAAATGTGTTTCTGTTCCATCATTCTCACCCCTCCAGCTTAACACTGCCAACTTTAAAATTGGGAAATTTCGTTTAAATGATTGCAAGCTGCCAACCAAAACATCTGGTGACATCTATCAGCAAGATCTAGCAGGTGAGATCTTGATCCAAATTCTTCTTCTCTTTCTAATTAAAATATTCATTTCCATTTCTTATATAAACCAATCTATCTAATCAATTCTCTTTCACTGATTCACAGTATCAAGTAACTACCATGCATGATTCAATTGGAATTCCTGCTTGCTTTTCATCTAGTGAGAGGCAAACTGATGATCCAGCAGCCGCTGTAACCAGGTCAGGTCAGAGTGTTTTTATGTCAGTATATCGAACAAAACTAGCTGGTCAGTACCGTTTGATCACCATTACATGGTGCAAGAATTTAATGCTTCATGGTCTCTCTGTTTCTGTTCAAGGAACTAATGGAGATGATCAACACAACCAGTGCAAAGTTGAGCTAAAGCCATGGTACTTCTGGAGAAAACAAGGGTCCAAACATTTTGCAGTGGATGGTAAATCAGTTGATGTGGTTTGGGACCTTAAAGCTGCAAAATTCAATGGCGAAACAGAGCCAAGATCAGATTATTTTATTGCCATTGTTTGTGAAGAAGAGGTTGTTTTACTTCTTGGTAATAAAAAGAAAGACGCGTATCGAAGGACAGGCTGCAGGCCATCTCTTATTGAACCAATCTTGGTTTCAAGGAGGGAACATGTATTTGGTAAGAAAAGATTCTCAACAAGAGTTAAGTTTCATGAGAAAGGATCATTTCATTATATCTCAATTGAATCCAATAATAATATTAGCAGTAGCAGCAATATTTCTGATGGGTTTGAATTTGATCCTGAATTGGAGATAAGGGTAGATGGGAAATTGGCTATTCATGTTAAGCATCTTCATTGGAAATTTAGAGGCAATGAACCCATCAATGTGAGCAAAACTAGAGTTGAAGTTTATTGGGATGTTCACGATTGGCTGTTTGGTTCTGGTTCAAGGCATGGTTTATTCATATTCAAGCCAATTTCACCATCTGATTCTCTATCTGCATCATCAAAATCAGCTCCATCATCGCCATTTTCTACTCAAGAAGTGAATTCTGCATCAGGAGATGATGATAATGCAGATGGGTCATCCAGGTTTTGCTTGTTTCTCTATGCTTGGAAGGTAGAGTGAATGGTTTGTTAACTAACCATTAATCATCATCAACATCAATAAATCAAATCATTATCTCCTGGGAATTAAAGGGTGAGATGGGTTTTTTATGTTCATACTTAATTTTGATTCTGGTCAGTTAGAAGGAAAAAAAAGCGGGATTAGGCTTTGGTAATAAAACACACGGGACCAGAGAAAGCTGGACAAGACTGGGACTTACACTTATTCATGCCCAATAATTCTTCAATCTCTAGATCTTTCAATTGTTTTGTAGTTTTTTTTTTTCTTTTCGTAATCTTTACATAGTTGTAATACTATTTAATAAAGGAGCTTGAATTCGGCAAAGGTTAACGGTTCGAGACCTGTCAATCGCACGAATTATAACTGAAAGAAAAGAAGACAAGATTCACCCAAGAATAGGGTTACATCTTGCCAGAAGTTTCTTATTATCAACCTCACAAATCTCTTGGTTACAATGTATGCTCAGTACATAAAGAATATTTATATACAACTTAAGACATCCTAATTAGGGTCTAATTAGGTTTCCATTCTGTTGCAGAACTATGGCTCTTCATGGGCCTAAGCCCAAACCACCAAGCAAAAAATCATGCCCAACTCATATACATGACCCAAAAGTTTCAGGGGTGCTACCCCCTAACCCTTGCCCGCTCTTTCACTGGGGAGTGAGACCCCCGCCCGTTCACCAGTGAGCAGGACCTCGTGTTCATCCAGGTTTCTACAGATTTGGTCCCGTGAAGTATGCACCACCTCTAACAATCTCCCACTTGGTAAATACTTCACACACATGGAAAACTTCCTAGGACTCTGTTTCTTTAAGCCCACCTCAGTAGCACACCACTCAAACTTTGCTAGACTAACTACTTTAGTCAAGAAATCTGCGTTGTTCACTGCTGTATCGACTTTCTCCAAGATTATCACATTTGCTTCAATCTTTTCCCCGATGAAGTGATATTGGATATCAATGTGCTTTGTCTGTGAATGAAATGCATAATTCTTTGCTAAGAATATAGCACCTTGATTGTCACATTTCACCTTCACTGCTTTTTGTTTAAACTCAAGCTCAGCATACAACCTTTGAAGCTAAACCACTTCCTTTCCAGCAAGAGTTATTGCCATATACTCTGCTTCTATAGATGAAAGGGCAACAACACTTTGCCTTTTGCTCATCTAACTCACTGCCCCACCAAACAGATTGAACACATACCCGCTTGTAGAACTCCTACTATCAATGTCTTCTCCCCAGTCAGCATCAACTGATCCTACAATATCAATATTCATCTTACCTCCCATACCTCCATAACATAATGCAAACTCTGACGTGCCACGAAGATATCTAAGAACTCTCTTGATTGCAGTCCCATGCTCATTTCCAAGATTAGACATATATCTACTCAATACTCCCACTGCTTGGGCAATATCTGGTTTCGTACACACCATGGCATACATCAAGCTTCCAACCGCACTAGCATAAGGTACGTGCGCCATATATTCAGCTTCTTCTTCTGTCTTTGGACATTGTTTTACAGATAACTTGGTTCCCAAAAGCATGGGAGTCCCTACCGGCTTGCTGTCACACATGTTGAATTTCTTCAACACTTGTTCAATATACTTCTTCTGACTTAGCCATAGTTTTCAATTTTCATGATCCCTCTTTATCTGCACGCCCAAAATAAAATTTGCTGGACCTAGGTCTTTCATATCGAACTTCCTTGCCAACAATGCCTTCATAGTGCTAATCATCTTCTTGTTATTTCCAATCAATTGCATATCATCCACATACAAGGTTAAACTAAGAAAATCAACCCCTAACCTTTTCACGTAGATGCAGTGATCAGCATAGCTACGAGTGAACCCAAGCTGAATAGCATATGTATCAAACTTCTGGTACCACATCTGTGGTGACTGCTTTAGTCCGTACATAAACTTCTTTAATTTAAAAACCAGCTCTTCCTTGTCTTTGCTCACAAAGCTTTCGGGCTGTTTCATGTAAATTTCCTCCTCTAAGTCCTTATGAAGGAAAGTTATCTTCACATCCAGTTACTCAACCTCTAGATCATAAGCATTTGCCATGGATAAGACACATTTGATAGATGCCAGCTTTGCTAGCGGGGAAAATATCTTACCATAGTCAATTCCCTCTATTAGCGAGTATCCTTTACAACCAAAAATGCCTTGTACTTTTCTACCATTCCATCTGCATTTGTTTTCTTCTTGAAAATCCATTTGCACCCAATTGTCTTCCTATCTTTAGGCAATTTCACAAGGCTCCATGTGTTATTCTTGTCCAGTGCCTGCATCTCCTCTTTCATAGCATCCTTTCACAGATTTACCTTCTCCGAGGTCAATGCCTCTTTCACTGTGCTAGGATCATCACTAGTAATATTTAAAGCATATAGTGCACTACAAGCACTAGGGGAACACCTAATGGGTGGTCTCCTAACCCGTGTGGATCTTTTTATGACACGCATGGTCTCTACCTCCGAGCCAGCATCTGAATCCTTATCCTCTACATCAGAAACATGAATATCTTGCTTAAACCCAATTGACTCAATATCGGAAGTGTCTGGTGCAGTCTGTGGGGTAGTCTCCCACTTTTTATCTCCCAGGCTAAGATCAATATGAACCTGTTTTGGCTGTTCCTGTAACGACCCATCCCGGGTTGGCCACCCTCGAGATGGTGTCATCACATTTTTAGAATCCCAACACGACACATATATGCAACAATAAAAATAATTCTAACAGAAATTTATTTATAACATTCTGATATTAATTTTAATATAATATACAATGCAAAATGCATGAATATTTACAAATCAAATTTTTATTTCATTTTTCTCATTTGTCTGAGGATATTGACACGTACGTGGCTTACAGAAAAAAATGATTTCGTCTGACTATCAACCCACCAGACTACTTGTCCTGTCTGCTACCTGAAATCATTATACAATAAGGGAGGAGCTCCACAAGCTCAGTGAATTAAATTTACTAAAAGTATTCAAATTTGCATAAATAGCTCTTTAATATTTGATAATTTAGCTCTCGTATAACTGAATAATAACATATAGTCAAACATTTAAATAATTCCTATCACATCATACTTTAATGTCTTTTTCTCACTGTAACTGTCACACTATGAGACTCATTTATCTACAGATAAAATAAATACATAATATCCACAACATTTTAGAAATAAAATATTAATATGTAAAACAGATGTAATGCATGAATTATTATTATGGGAACGTCTTCGCACATGTCGACATGTTTTTATTATCTTAGACCGACCCCCTCCCGGTTCTTTCATTCTCATTTAGACCAGTTGTCTTTCCAGTTCTTTCATTCTCATTTAGACCGGCTGCCTTCTCGGTTCTTTTATTCTCATTTAGACCGATTACCTTCCTGGTTCTTTCATTTTCATTAAACCAGCTGCCTTCCTGGTTCTTTCATTTTCATTAATGTATATGCATATGAACAACGATATGAAATATGCATATGAATAGTAACGTAACAATAACATGCATTCAAAATATTTAAATTGGCTGATCATTCTTAATTTATCACTAAAATAAATTCCCCAAAATTTCTCTCCTCATATATAACATCTACTTCTTAATAATAACTCGTCAAAAATTTTATTTATCACCCTCACTATTAAATTAACTCATTATTCTAAAAATATTTCTTTTCACATAAAAATTTTCTACGTGTCCAATATTTATATCATACATATCAATTAATTTTATCTACCACCAAAACATAAGCTAATAATTTATTTTAATATTATCACTAGATATTTGATTAATTATTTAGATTACTTAAAGTAAATCCAACTCACCACGTAGCACTTAAAACTACCCGTGGATCACTTCCTTGCCTTTCCCGTTCTTCTTCGAAATTTCTCCCGATTGTTGAATGCCAACACCTGACATAATATTTGTATTAACTTTCTAATTATTTCTTCAATTCTTCATAAACCACACCCTTTGAAAATTCCCACTTTGAATTCTAGGAAATTTCATGTATGCTAAAAATTCAAAAATAAACACTACGTTATTACCTTCTATTTTTCTGATAGATTTTCGTGATTCTCTATGAAATTCCACCGTAAAGTCCTTCAAAATTTTACTCATTTAACATTTCCTTACTTAAAATCAATAAAAGAGTTGGGGAAATCCTTTCTCATTCTTGCTTCATGCTCCTACGTGACTTATTCGACATCTCTATTTCACCATAATATTTGAATAAAAGGAATGACTTTATTACACAAGACTTGGTCCTTTCTGTCTAGAATTCTGACTGGTACTTTCATAAAAATCAAATCTTCTTCAAATTCTATCGCTTAATTCGAGATACTATGGGATTCATCGTGTAAGTACTTTCTAAGCAGGGACACATAAAACACATTACGTAATTGGTTTAATTCTGGGGGCAAATCCAACCGGTATGCTACTGGTCCAATTCTCTTGATCACCTCATAGGGCCCCACAAATCTCGGACTCAACTTTCCCTTCCTTTTTAATCTCAAAACTCCCTTCCATGGAGATATCTTCAAAAATACTCAATCACCAACTTGGAACTCGAGAGGTTGTCTTCTATTATTAGCATATCCCTTCTGTCTATTCTGGGTCGCTTTGAGGTTCTCCCTAACCAGTTTGATCCTCTCAGTAGTCAAGTCTATCATTTCTGGGTCATATATATTTCTCTCTCCAACTTCTTCCTAGCATACTGGAGTTCTACACCTTCTACCATATAAGGCATTGAAAAGTGTCATCCCAATATTAGTTTGATACTGATTATTGTATGCAAACTCGATCAAAGGCAAATAAGCATCCCAGCTTACTAAGAAACTCAATACACTTGCCCTCAGCATATCTTCTAGTATTCTGATGATTCTCTCCGTCTGCCCATCAGTTTGTGGATGAAAAGTTGTACTAAACTGCAATTGTGTACCCATAGCTTCTTGAAAACCCCTCCAAAATTTAGAAGTAAATCTAGAATCTCTATTTGATGCGATACTCAAGGGTACTCTATGTAATTTTACTATCTCTGCTACATACAACTCAACCAACTTTTTTGGACTCCAGGTAGTTTTAATAGGAAGAAAATGTGGAGACTTAGAAAGTTTATCCACTATAACCCACACAGTGTCATGGCCTCTATAGGTACGGGGAAAAACCAAAGACAAAATCCATACTCACAGTTTCCCATGGCCACTTAGGTACTAGAAGAGGTTGTAATAAACTTGCTGGATGTCTATTATCATATTTCACCTTGTTGACAAGTCAAACATCTAGAGATATATTCCGCTACATCCTTCTTCATCCCTGACCACCAATAATTCTGTTACAATCCCCTGTACATCTTATTATTACTTAGGTGCATGGAATATACAGAATCATGAGCCTCCCTTAGTATCTCCCTTCTCATCTCCACATCATTGGGAACACAAACTCTATGCCTCAATACAACCATACCATCTTCTCTAATTCTAAACTCGGTTGGCTTCCCACTTAACATTTCCCGTTTGATCTTCTCTATCCCCTCATCTCCACCCTGCATCTATAATAAACAATCAATAATAGGAGATTGTATCACCATATTCGCCATCAATACTCCTCTATCATTGACACTCGACTGCATCCTCATTCTTCTTAATTCTATCATCAAGCTAGTATTATGACTCCCAATAGCAGCTAATCTCCCTGTAGCTTTTCTACTCAATGTATCAACTACTACATTAGCCTTTCCTGGATGATAGTGAATCGTATAGTCATAATCACAGATCAACTCCATCCACCTCATCTGCCTCAAATTCAACTCCTTCTGGGTCGGTAAATGCGTCAAACTTTTATGATAAGTAAAAATTTCACAATTGGCTCCATATAAATGATGTCTCCAAATCTTTAAAGAAACAACTATGGTAGCCAATTCTAAATCATGGGTCGGGTAATTCCTCTCATGGTTCTTCAATTGCCTAGATGTATAAGCTATAACTCTACCATGTTGCATCAACACACATCCCAACCCCTGATGTGACGTATCACTATAAACCACAAATCCTTCATCACCAGAAGGAAGCACTAATACCGGGGCAGTAGTCAGTTTTTCTTTCAACAGCTGGAAACTTCTCTCACATTCTTCTGACCACCTAAACTTCACATCCTTCCTGGTCAATTTAGTCAAAAGTCTAGCAATCATAGAATTTTTTTGAATAAAGCTTCTAATTTCAGTTACACTCGTGGGTCTTTCCCAATTCAACACTGCTACTACTTTCTGTGGGTCAACTACTATCCCCTTTCCTGACACAACATGCCTCAAGAAAGATATCTCGCTCTACCAAAACTCATATTTAGAGAACTTCACATATAATTTCTCTCTTCTCAGAATCTCCAACACTATCTCCAAATGTTGCATATGCTCTTCTTCATTATTGGAATATACCAAAATATCATCAATAAACACAATCATAAATCTATCCAAGAATGGTTTAAACACCCAATTCATAAGGTCCATAAATGTTGTAAGAGCATTATTTAACCCAAATGGCATCACCAAGAACTCATGATGACCATAACGTGTCTTAAAATCAGTCTTAGGCACGCCCCCCTCCTTTTTCCTCAATTGATGATAACTAGATCTCAGATCTATCTTAGAAAACACTCTAGCTCCCTGTAACTGCTTGAATAAGTCATCTATCTTGGGCAAAAGAGATCTATTCTTGATGGTGATCTTATTCAGTTATCTATAATCAATACACAACCTCATTGTCCCATCATTCTTCTTGACAAATAACACAGGGGCTCCCTAGGGTGATATACTAGGTCGGATAAACTGTTTATCTAGCAACTCCTGAAGCCAAACTTTCAACTCTCTCAATTTAGCTAGTGCCATTATATAGGGTGTTATGGATATGGGCGCTGATCCTAGAATCACCTCAATAGAAAACTCAATCTCCCTATTGGGAGGCAACCCAATCAACTCTTCAGGGAAAACATCAGAAAAATCTTTTACTACTAAGATTTCTTCTAACTTCCTACTCTCCATGCTAGAATCCACCACATATGCTAAATACCCCACGCAACCCTTCCTCAACCATTTACTAGCAGTTAAAGCAGAAATAAAAAAATTAGCAAGTATCTTATGTTCTCATTGAAAATTAAACTCCTCTTGTCCGGGTATCTTGAACACCACATTTTTCCTAAAACAATCTACCCAAGCTTGATATGCAGATAACCAATTCATCCTCAGAATTAAATCAAAATCTGTCATATCTAAAGGTAATAAATCAACTTCAAATTCTCTATCAGCAATATTAATCACATAACCTCGATAGATTATTCTGATAATAATCATATCTCCAGTAGTAACCTCAACAACAATAGCATGCATCAAAGGACTAGCACTTGCATTAATAGATTTCATATAAATACTAAATGCAAAAGAACGGGTTACACCAGGATCAATTAATAATCTAGCAAGCCTACCAAGGATAGATATCGTACCCATAACAACATCAGGAGTGGCCTGTGCATCCTATTGGGTCAATGCATAGACCCTGCTATCTCTGGACTGAAACTGGCTACCACGTCTTCGCTCCGCTACTGATCCTCGACCTCTGCCTCATATACTCCCTAATCCACAACCTCTCTCCATCGGTCTTCTCCCACCATTTCCAACACTTAAGTCAGCAAATTTCCCCACGAGACAATCTACAACGACATGTCCTCCCTCACCACATACAAAGCATATTTGCGTAGGGCAATTCTGAGATAGATGCCCTGTTTGATTACATCTAAAGCAAATCCTTGACTCTCAATCATACATCAGATTACCACTTCCCCTTGGTGGTATACTTATTCCTCTACCATAACTCCCAATTCTCATGGCTTGTCTCCCAAATCGAGAGGTCCCACTGGTATAGGTGCTTAAATATTCATATTTAAGCCCCCTTATTTACATTTGTTAGGTCCTTAGTTATGTTAATTTAGTTCATTTTACTTCATTTGTGTGTTTCATATGTTTTTATAGGGTCTTGGAGGAAAACAAGCAGTTTTGGCACATAAGGGAAGAAGCCTGGAAATCTTGGAGCAGCCTCTGGTCAAATTGTGATCGATCTCACTACTACATGCAATCGAGCGCACATGCGATCATTCGCACACATGAAGGATCGAGCGCAGCACTACGATCGAGCGCAAGACGCATGCGATCGAGCGCACATGTACGGGCGTGAACAATAAACTGCAGAACCCTATTTTGGAAATAAATGAGTTTTGTGTTTTAAGAAAGTTTAGGCATTCATGAGCCTTCTAGGACTACTCAAGCCCTATAAATACACCTGTAAAGCACACATAAATCATGACTTCTTAGAGAGAATCACTTCTTTTATCTTTTGCTTTAGCTTGGAGAAGGAAACTGTGGAGGAGAATTGACGACTCTTCTCTCGGGTTTCTTCTTTCCTTTATTTTTATTATGTGTACTTAACTTTTAGTAAGGGCTTGGTTGAATCCCTAATTATGTTTATTCAATAATTAGTATTGGCGCCTTTGCAATATTTATGTTGTGTTGCTTAACTTGATTAATACCTGCTTTTATTTAAATTCCTCATATGTATATATCTGATCAATATGTGCATGTGGTATGGACTCGTTAGTTAGATCAATTTGGATGACCGAGTCCTGGGTCTGACATTAGTAACAAAAGATATCCACACCGGATTCTTGGGTTAATCAACATAAGAAACCGGGAGTAGATACCATGCCCTAGGTCCCGTGTGGTTGTCGATTTCCATAGATCCTATGCTCTCTCAAGGAACAACTCAGCATACACCAGGTTGAATCCCTTGAAAGAGAAAAGAGTTAGAGTAGATATCATGCCTAACTCATTGCTTAGGGAGATCAATAACTTAAGGAGTAGATACCATGCCCTTAGGTTGACAAACAGAAGGTATTCATGACATGAGTAAAGCATTGACATACTGTTTTGTTGTGGTAGCATAATTAGTGGTGGATATCAAGTCCCTACGCCTTTATCCTTATTATTTTATCTTTATCAAAATCAACTCTTTTATTATTTCTATTACATTGTGAATATAATTCTAAATCGAAATTCACCAATCCCTGTGGAGATGATCTTGCGTTCGCACACTATACTACACTGTTGACCTTGTGCACTTGCAAGTAAAACGAGTGCGATTATTTACTTATTAATTTAAGTATATTTTCGTCCAACAAGTTTTTGGCGCCGTTGCTGGGGATTGTGCTAAATTTCTTTTTGGAATTATTTTCGTTATTTATTCTATTTTATTCTGTTCCGTTTTGTTTTTATTTTTATCAAAAATCAGATTTATTCCTTCTTTTTCGTTTTCTGTTTTTGTTCAGGTGTGCAGGGGAGGAGTTTCTGTCCTCATTGCGATCAAGCGCACTCCTTTGTGCGATCGAGCGTAAGCCCAGTGCGATCGATCGCTATTCGTGGTGCGATCGAGCGTAAAAG
The DNA here is from genome assembly GCA_023935145.1 of Bretschneidera sinensis. Taxonomy (NCBI): domain Eukaryota; kingdom Viridiplantae; phylum Streptophyta; class Magnoliopsida; order Brassicales; family Akaniaceae; genus Bretschneidera; species Bretschneidera sinensis. The sequence goes on from CM043705.1 coordinate 64,442,270, forward strand.
CTCCAGAAAGTACCCGAGAAGCAGTACTGAAACTGCTACACTTAAGTTTTTCAACTAATTCATTCGAAGAAGAAGTACCAATGGTGGAAGCTAGTTATTCTTATCTAAATACTATGGAGAGGAAGCTGGATATGCTCATAAACACCATGACTACTCAAAACATCTCACCTAGTCCGCGAGCCAAACCACTCTAGGTCTGTGCTATATGTTCTCGTTTTAATCACACTTCTGAAACTTGCCCTTTATATTTATATGCAGATCAAGAGCAACCAAATTATGAGGGACCGCACAATGCATATACAAATACCTACAATCCTGGATGGCAGCACCACCCTAACCTCTCATGGAGCAACAATCACAATGTTTTGAATCTTCAAGGACAGCAAAGAAACTTCCAACAAAACCCTACCAGTGTCGAAATCAGAAACTTCCAACCAGCAGCCCAACCAATGCCGAAATCAGAAAATAGTGACCTAGAGAGTCTTGTAAAGCAATTGACCACTCAACAACAGCAACTAATGACAACATTGATGACTTCACTAGATCAGCAAAAACAAACCACTGCCAGGCATGAGCAAGCTATTCAAAGACTCGAGGTTCAAATGGGGGAATTGGTTAAAGAGCTAAGTGAAAGAAAACAAGGTGAATTTTTAGCCCAAATAATACATACTCTAAATGTTGTTGAGGACGAATTTCCAGCCCAAACAATACCTACTCCAGGTGTTGTTGAGAACACCTTGCAGGTCCATCACGTTGATCTATTAGAAACTACTCTTACTTATAGTGTCACAAGATCGAATATCGAGCCTGAGTTTAAGGATGTTACTGATGACATCATCAAAACTGTGCACCTCTTTAAGGCCTCTCCAAAGCATCCAAGTAAGTACACTGATCCATTTGAAATTCTTGGGCCTACAAATACTACTTTTTCCCCTTTTATTGTCCAGGCACCATATTTGGAGTTAAAACAATTGCCGAAGTACTTCCCTTATGCTTATATGGAAGAGAATAAGACACTTCCTATGCTAGCTGCTGCAAATCTTAGTTTTGGGGAAAAATAAGGCTTGTTCCGGCTGAAGACGTTAAACTTAGTGCTCATGGGAGGCACCCCAGACTTATCTTTTTCATTTTAGTATTTTTCTTTTGTTTATATTTATATTTATATTTCCATATCTAATATTTATATTTCTTGTTTTCTGGAACAACGTTTATTTTTCTTTGTCAGGTACTCAGTGCGTGCTTCCAGTTCAAGTTTGGGGGCGTGTCACAAGCAAAGCAAACAACCTAGTTCTCCATACCCCAGGTCAGATCTTTCCATGCCACACACATTAGGGACAATGTGTATTTTAAGTTTGGGAGTAGTGGGAGATACTAGATACTATCACACACGCACTTGAAACACATGCACATACTAAGTCCCAGTTTTTTTTTAGATAAATGCATGTTCATTATGTTTCAAAAAAAAAATTTGGGTGATCTAAACAAAGAATATGATGTGACTTCATAAGTGAGCTTAAAAATTTGAACATATAGGCCAATAATTAAGTTTTGAACATAGATAACTTACTTTTAAGCATTTAAGGATTTATAATTTTGACTTAAGCTATCACGAGCACATTAGCACATAGTTGTGTGGGGTATGACATGTAATTTTGATTTGTATGTTTCTTTTGCTTGACTGTGAACCAGATAACCTATTAGATTAATATTTTGGCATAAGGAAATAGAAAAAAAAATTGTTATTGCTAAAAAAAAAATGCTCCTAAAGATCATTAAAAAGAACTTTCCACTGAGTAACTGGCTCTCTTGCCTCAGTAAGCAGTGAGTGTCACATCAAAAGGTGGAAATTCTGATTGGTAGCATTGAGACCAGTTAGTTTCATAGCTTTTTGACTCGAGTTAGTAGGTCTTTAGGGGTGTCTTTAGACCTAATGCCCTAAAACCATACGGTTTGGGAGTCATTGGCTAAACACTCGTTACATGAGTCAAATAGAAAGCTTAAGGGAACTAACTTGACAAAAATCTCACAAATAAAAGAAAAGAAGAAAACTTATGCCATCTTTGTTGAATTCTAATAGGAAATTTGGTGAATTTTGAGTAATCAAAACGCTACACATTAGAATTATTTGGAAACCTAATCTTTTATGTGCTAGTTCACCACACACTAAAGTCAAACTTGTGATGTCTTAAACTGCCTCATGAAAGTGATTTGCGTTCAAAACTCTTATTTATTGCAAAGATATGTTTATATATATTAAGCTTGCTCATGAATGCACATCATTATTTTGTGTGACAACCTAAAATTTTTGTGGATATTATGATTATTGGATTTATCTATGTGGTGTTAATTTTTTTCATTTTAGTTTTTTGTTTTGTATTGCTAAGGGACTAGCAATATGTAAGTTTGGGGGTGTGATAGGTGCTTAAATATTCATATTTAAGCCCCCTTATTTACATTTTTAGGTCCTTAGTTATGTTAATTTAGTTCATTTTACTTCATTTGTGTATTTCACAAGTTTTTATAGGGTCTTGGAGGAAAAGAAGCAGTTTTGGCACATAAAGGAAGAAGCCTGGAAATCCTGGAGTAGCTTCTGGTCAAATTGCGATCGATCTCACTACTATATGCGATCGAGTGCACATGCGATCATTCGCGCACATGAAGGATCGAGCGCAGCACTGCGATCGAGCGCAAGACGCATGCGATCGAGTGCACATGTACGGGTGTGAACAGTAAACTGCAGAACCCTATTTTGGAAATAAAGGAGTTTTGTGTTTTAGGAAAGTTTAGGAATTCATGAGCCTTCTAGAACTACTCAAGCCCTATAAATACACCTGTAAAGCACACACAAATCATAACTTCTTAGAGAGAATCACTTCTTTTATCTTTTGCTTTAGCTTGGAGAAGGAAACTGTGGAGGAGAATTGACGACTCTTCTCTCGGGTTTCTTCTTTCCTTTATTTTTATTATGTGTACTTAACTTTTAGTAAGGGCTTGGTTGAAGCCCTAATTATGTTTATTCAATAATTAGTATTGGCACCTTTGCAATATTTATGTTGTGTTGCTTAACTTGATTAATACCTGCTTTTATTTAAATTCCTCATATGTATATATCTTATCAATATGTGCATGTGGTATGGACTCGTTAGTTAGATCAATTTGGATGACCTAGTCCTGGGTCTGACATTAGTAACAAAAGATATCCATACCGGATTCTTGGGTTAATCAACATGGGAAACCAGGAGTAGATACCATGCCCTAGGTCCCATGTGGTTGTCGATTTCCACAGATCCTATACTCTCTCAAGGAACAACTCAGCATACACCAGGTTGAATCCCTTGAGAGAGAAAAGAGTTAGAGTAGATACCATGCCTAACGCATTGCTTAGGGAGATCAATAGCTTAAGGAGTAGATACCATGCCTTTAGGTTGACAAACATTAGGTATTCATGACATGAGTAAAACATTGGCATACTGTTTTGTTGTGGTAGTATAATTAGTGGTGGATATCAAGTCCCTACGCCTTTATCCTTATTATTTTATCTTTATCAAAATCAACTCTTTTATTATTTCTATTACATTGTGAATATACTTATAAATTGAAATTCACCAATCCCTGTGGAGATGATCTTGCGTTCGCACACTATACTACACTGTTGACCTTGTGCACTTGCAAGTAAAACGAGTGCGATTATTTACTTATTAATTTAAGTATATTTTCATCCAACAAGCTACCGAAGTAACAGATCCTGCTTCCCTCTGATTCGACACTACGGTTCCTTGTGATAAGGAACGCCCCCTCTGGGGTGGTCTCTCACCCTGAACACCCATACTGCTACCACCTCTAGGTCTCTCAAATCTAGACCTCTTCAGCCAATCCCTCCTACCTCTAAACTCCATCAAATCCTTCTCAATTTGTAATACTTTATCCATAAGTGGAGCATAATTCCCTATGCCCATGTAAGAAAGTTTAGATCGAATTTTGTAGTGTAACCTGTCTAAAAATCTCTTACATTTTCTCTCATCCGTATTCACTAATTCAGGTAGAAATCTTGACAGAGCTATAAATCTGCTATCATACTCCGCCACAGATATGGTATTCTGCCTTAAGTGAATAAAATCTCTCTCCTGTTGGGTTTGAAATGTATCTGGAAAGTATTTTGCAAAGAACTCATCCTTAAACTTACTCCAAGTTAAAGGTTGTTCCACCTGTCTACTCACCCTAGGTAGAATATCTTCCCACCATTGTGAAGCCTCACCTTTTAGAATAAATGAAGCAAAAGCGACCTCTGTCTCTCTGTCACTGGTAAGACTTCAAAATATTTCTTCACATGTCTAATCCACTACTCAGCGTCCACAGAGTTTACAGATCCTCTAAAAGATTGAGGTTTAAACTTAAGAAATCTCACCAAAAAATCCCCTTGCATCTCATGTGCAAACACCCCTTCTCCCTCATAAACCTCTCGTTTCACTATATCAGGTTCTACTCTACCCCTTTCCTCTAATCTCCTCTGGAGATTTTAGCCCTCTTTTCAGCTGCATTCATCCTTGCTATAGCATGATTTAGAGTTTCTCTCAATTCATCTTTCCTAACCTTAGATTCTCTCCCGGCTCTACTAGTACCAGCTGCACTATCAACATGTTCCCTCACAGGAACCACAGACTCAATTTCCTCATCTGCTTTAGTTCTCCTAAAAATTGGGGATCTACCACGTCCCCTTTGATTTATAAATTTACCTCTCGCTCTAGCACGACCACGTGTCATCCTCAGATTCTGTATTTAAAATATAGTTTATTTAGATGTTCTACTTTTTAAGTTCTCATGTAGTCTACAAAATTTTAAAACCTAATGTTTTGATACTATAATTGTAACGACCCATCTCGGGTTGGCCACCCCCGACACGGTGTCATCACATTTTGAGAATCCCAGCACGACACATATATGCAACAATAAAAATAATTTTAACAGAAATTTATTTTATAACATTCTGATATTAATTTAAACATAATATACAATGTAAAATGCATGAATATTTACAAATAAAATTTTTATTTCATTTTTCTCATTTGTTTGAGGATATTGACATGTACGTGGCTGATTATACCCAAAACATAACGCAGTTATTGTAGTATAGTTTTGGGGTGCCGATTCCACAGAGAAACAAGTTAAGTACAATAGAAGGTGTAAACCTCAACACAAACGATAAAAGATTAAAAGGATAAAATCTGAGTTGTTTTGAGGAAAGGGTAATTTTGTAAATAAGTTTAAAATAAAAATTACAACAAGGTTTCGAGAATCCTCCCTAGGTTCGTTGCTCTAATCCTAACTTGATTCAGTTGTTTTTATCTCGATTGCAGGTTTCACATCCTAAACAGGCAATCGGAAAATATTCAATTAAAGTGCATTTATAAATCCTAATGTAATCGCTATGAATTATTCTTTACTTTCAAACACACATGACCTAACTTATAAATTATCAAGAGATGATGATATATCTAAACGACGATACCGCAGCAATGGACAAATCTATAAAAGAGATCTACCGAACTCAATCACACCCAAACAGGTACACATAAGAAAAGCCTGACTGAACTTATATGGAAAAGAAGCATGCAACCACCGGAGTTATAATAAATCTACTAATTAAATTAAGAATAAAACATAACAATATTTAATGAAAATAATTCCAACTACAACCGAATCAAATAAAGGAAAATAAGAACAACTACACCTAGGGATTCATCCCTTCGCCTTGCTTGGAGACTAGCCAGTCATAGGGCTCATGTGTCCTCGAGTTGCCTCCGGCCTCCCGACGATCATCTCTCTCGACCTTCAAACTTTAACTTCGGGTTCCTCCTAAAGGCCCTCTGGATTCATCCCCGATTGATTTCCAAAGCTAAAGTGGAGTGGGTCTTATATAGGCAAATACCAAGAGTGCAATGTGTTTTCCATCCGATGTAGGATGTGAGATATAGAAATATGTTTTCCAACCGATGTGGGATGTGGGATTTAAGCCCAAAATCATGCTGAAATCCCGCACAGCCCGCAAAGCCTGACCTTTGTCTACTAAAACTGCCATAACTTTCTCTCGAAAAATCCGTTTGATGAACCGTAAAATTCTCCAGAAAATAAACTTCCGGACCTTTCTAAGCATATATGGCTCATCTCTTGGTTCTTCTTGTATCAATACAGTTTAATTTTCAAAGATGATTGATCGGTACGGGCAATTCTGGAAATTTAGTGAAACTTCTTTCCAGTGCGGGCAACAGCTGTTGCTCTTTTAAGCCCTCCATCTTATCCTTTCGGAAGCATTCCTTCACTCCAGTATGCCTCGAGTCTTTGTGCTTCAAGAAATTATAACTTTTCCTCCTCTTTTAAGCTTAAAGTACCTGAAAATGCACCGAAATAGATCAATGATCCAAGAATAATACTTTAGAGTTGTTAATGTATAAAAGTGCAATTAAAACCTAGATCAACCCTAAAATGCTAACAATTAAGTACTGATAAGATGTATTTTATGACTCTCATCACAACCCCCAACTAGCTTATTATTGCTAGTCCCTAGCAATTCAAGCGAAAATAAGAGATGAATTTTATGGTAGGAGTTAAAAACAAAGTAAAGCAATGCTAGCGTTGAACCAAGAGTAATTCACTTTTTATCTCAAAAATTGCACATAACATACGACACATAGAATCATTAAATTTCACCTAAGTCCAAAAGTAATCCAAACATCAATCATAAAATCATTATTGACTCTTAACATCCATCTTACCACAAACCATTAATCCAAACACCCGGATGATTTTATGCATAACGTTCATGAATACAAGTCTTGGTCTCTAAAAACATAATAAATAGCGTGACGTCAATCACAAAAAAAAGCTCCATATGCTTACATTTCAAACCACTCTCCACTATTGTAGAAAAATCACACTACATTGGATCAAAAGGTCTTTAATAAGCTTGTAACGTTAGGCTAAGGTAAAGGTTAAGAAAGAACGAGAAGGATTTAACAAGTAGAAGAACTTAATCTCTTAGTTTTGAACACAACTCTTTAAGCACTGGATAACTTTACTTCAACACCCAACTCTTTCAACCATTTTTCGAGCATTTCTTTCAACAAATCACCATTTTTTTTCTTTTCTTTCTTTCTTCTTTCTTTGCCATAATTCTCTTTTTTTTTTTGGCACATAACCATTCACCTTCTTTTTCATTTTTTTTCTTTTCTTTTCCACAACCCCCAACTTATCTCTTTTAATGTATTTGGGCTATGGTAGTAATATTTTTTTATATTTCCCTCCCTACTCCTTTTAAGTGCTTCTCACAACACGTGTATAACTAAGTTCTTTTAAAAGAAAGGTAAGGATAAAAATATTTTTAGGCTCATAAAGGTAAGTAAATGGTTTATCGAAAGAAACAAGGCTCAATTTTTCTTTTCTAGAAAAAGACTCAAATAGGTGACTAGTGATAAATATAGCAATGGTAGGTTTGAAAGGCTCAAACGGTTCAAAAATGGCCTATCTCATATCCTAAGTAGTGTGCATTCTAGGAGTGCGCTTCAAGTGATTATCAAGTAAGTTCTAGAGCTTGTCGAGACCACAAAAATATTCACAAAATAATCACACATAAAACTTTTCTAAATGTTTAAGACTAATCATACAATCTTATCACAAACTAGAGTCTCAAACTAGATCAAGATTGATACTTAAATTAATTTCAAACCAAAGCAAGATTTAACTACTTCTAAATGCTATATGCTATCTCAATTAAGCTCACATCATTGACATGTGAATTACATCCAAGGCAACCACAAAGCATGCTTTAAAACAAAAATTAAGGGAAACAGACACCAAGCAGTTCAATGGAAAAAGAAAAAAATGTATGGAAATAAAGAATATGGAAACAAAGAAATAAAAAAATATAGAAACAAAGAAGATGTGTTTCCTCCGCCCCCAACTTAAAAATTGCATTGACCTCAATGTAAAAGAAAGAGTAAAGAAACTCCCCTTGTAGCCAAAGGTGCACAGAAGCTGAAAATTGTGCTCCACCATTTGAACTGCATCGTTTATTTGTCCCTGAAAAATAAATACAAAAGTAAAAACTTGGAAAACAACAAGATAATAATAATAAAAGAAATATGAAAAACAATAAAAATAAAAGGATACGTTGTGGGCTGCCTCCCACGAGCGCTAAGTTTTACGTCTTCAGCCAGACACTCTTATTCCCTCCTCGAAAAGCATAGGCTGAATGCATCCGTTGCTGCTGCACTGCCAAATTCGGTGCCTCTATGCTTTTGGGGGGCCTTAAGGATGTCATCAGTAACATCCGCAAATGCTGGCTCGATATATGCTTTGGTGAAGCCATGGGTGAAGCTGGATTCTAATGGATTAAGGTGCTGGACCTTTTCCATGAACGAGTCCATCATGTATGCTTGTACTTGATGGCTTTCAGCCACATCCTCTGATTTTTTCGTTGTTGGGATGTGTACTGATTTACCACCAAGTGTCTCAATGGCATTCACCTCCTCCAAATTCTTTTGTGCTAGGTATTGACCATGGGGTATGGACTGAGCTTGAGAAAGGAACTTACCTTGCTCAGTCACACTCAAGTAGCTCATCAACTTGGACACTTGGCTTATAGTTTCTTTACCCTCTTCCATCACCTGCGTAATTAGTGCCTCAAACCTTTGGTTTATTCTGCCTTGTGCCTCTATAAAAACCTATCAGGTGTCTTCTAGAGAGTTCCTAGAGGCTGAGGGTGCATGATAAGGTGCAGGGGATGATCGAGGGGGCTGTGCATGTTGGTTTTCAGATTTCCAGCTGAAGTTGGGGTGATTTCGTCACCCCGGGTTATAAGTGTTAGAGGAAGGTGCAGGAGGCCTCTTGTACATGCCTAAGGCATTACATTGTTCCTCATATGCCCCTCTCATATCAAAAAATATGGGGCACTCTTTGGTGTGATGATATACCCCGCCACACACAAAGCACGGCTATAAAGACTCGGCATGATTAGCCACATGTGTTTGCTTTGAGCCCTTAGTTTTAAATGCATCAAACTCTCTAGTGAGCATCTCGACCTTGGCTCTAAGGTTATCCTCTTCCCTAAGATGGTAAATTCCACCACCATTTGGGTGCCCTATAGGTTGTGACCTATTTGTGCTTTCCGTAGCATTAGGTCCAGTCCAAGTGTGAGCTTTTTCAGCAAGCTCATTGAGGTACTCTATAGCCTCATCAGGATCTTTCTCTAAAAACTCACCATTACACATCATCTCTACAAATTGACGCTCTCTATATGTAAGTCCCTCATAAAAATAGCTCACTAAGTGCCAACTCTCATACCCATGGTGAAGGCACATACTCAATAACTCTTTAAATCTCTCCCAAGACTGATACAAAGTCTCGCTGTCCTTTTGTGCAAATGTGAAGATTTGCCTTTTTAAAGCATTGGTCTTATGTTGGGGAAAGTATTTATTAAAAAAAATCCGAGTCATCTCAGTCCACGACCCAATAAATCGTGGTCTAAGTGAGTATAGCCAACTCTTAGCTCTATCCTTCAAAGCGAAAGGAAAGACCTTAAGCCTCACAATGTCATCGATTTCGTCTTGACTATGAAAAGTCGCGACTACTTCCTCAAACTCTCTAATGTGCACATATGAGTTTTCATTATCCAAGCCATGAAATGTAGGGAGTAAATGTATCATCCCTGTTTTAAACTCTAATGGGCGAGTATTGGCTGGAAATATGATCCATGATGGTGTGGTTGTGTGTGTAGGGTTGAGGTAATCCTGAAGTGTCCTAGCAACATTCTCATTATGGTTATCGGCCATGTTAACAAAATCCTCTAGATTCTCACTTGGGTTTTCTCTATGGGTTTATTTAGGCGAGGTTTCACTATTAGACTCGGAAGAAGAGGGTAATTCTAGCTCAGGTCCTCTAATGAATCTACCTCGCAGATCTCTTGTCTAAGCATGCACCAAATGAATCAGAGAGGAAATAAAATAAGAATTTTTTTTTCTTTTTACCATAACACTCAAAGTTGACAAGCTTCCTAGTACTTAAGCGCGTTTCTCCGGCAACGGCGCCAAAATTTGATTACGCCCAAAACATAACGCAGTTATTGTAGTATAGTTTTGGGGTGTCGATTCCACAAGGAAACAAGTTAAGTACAACAGAAGGTGTAAACCTCAACACAAACGATAAAAAATTAAAAGGATAAAATCTAAGTTGTTTTGAGGAAAGGGTAATTTTATAAATAAGTTTAAAATAAAAATTACAACAAGGTTCCGAGAATCCTCCCTAGGTTCGTTGCTCTAATCCTAACTTGATTCAGTTGTTTTTATCTCGATTACAGGTTTCACATCCCAAACAGGCAATCGAAAAATATTCAATTAAAGTACATTTATAAATCTTAATGTAATCGCTATGAATTATTCTTTACTTTCAAACACACATGACCTAACTTATAAATTATCAAGAGACGACGATATATCTAAACTACGATACCGCAGCAATGGACAAATCTATAAAAGAGATCTACCGGACTCAATCACACCCAAACAGGTACACATAAGAAAAGCCTGACCGAACTTATATGGAAAAGAAGCATGCAACCACCGGAGTTATAATAAATTTACTAATTAAATTCAGAATAAAACATAACAATATTTAATGAAAATAATTCTAACTACAACCGAATCAAATAAAGGAAAATAAGAACAACTACACCTAGGGATTCATCCCTTCGCCTTGCTTGGAGACTAGCCGGTCATAGGGCTCAGCGTCCTCGAGTTTCCTCCGGTCTCCCGACAATCATCTCTCCCGACCTTCAAACTTTAAACTTCGAGTTCCTCCTAAAGGCCCTCTAGATTGCTCCTAAAGGCCCCCTGGATTCATCCCCGATTGATTTCCAAAGCTAAAGTGGAGTGGGTCTTATATAAGTAAATACCAAGAGTGCAATGTGTTTTCCATCCGATGTGGGATGTGAGATATAGAAATATGTTTTCTAACCGATGTGGGATGTGGGATTTAAGTCCAAAATCACGCTGAAATCCCGCACAGCCCGCACAACCTGACCTTTGTCTACTAAAATTGCCATAACTTTCTCTCGAAAAATCCGTTTGATGAACCATAAAATTCTCCAGAAAATAGACTTCCGGACCTTTCTAAGAATATATGGCTCATCTTCTGGTTCTTCTTGTATCAATACAGTTTAATTTTCAAAGATGATTGATCTGTATGGGCAATTCTGGCAATTTAGTGAAACTCCTTTCCAGTGCGGGCAGCAGCTGTTGCTCTTTTAAGCCCTCCATCTTGTCCTTTCGAAAGCATTCCTTCACTCCAGTATGCCTCGAGTCTTTGTGCTTCAAGCAATGATAACTTTTCCTCCTCTTTTGAGCTTAAAGTACCTGAAAATGCACCGAAATAGATCAATGATCCAAGAATGATACTTTAGAGTTGTTAACGTATAAAAGTGCAATTAAAACCTAGATCAACCCTAAAATGCTAACAATTAAGTACTGATAAGATGCATTTTATGACTCTCATCACTGGCTTACAAAAAAATGATTTTATTTGACTATCAACCCACCAGACTACTTATCCTGTCTGCTACCTAAAATCATTGTACAATTAGGGATGAGCTCCATAAGCTCAGTGAATTAAATTTACTAAAAGTATTCAAATTTGCATAAATAGCTCTTTAATATTTGATCATTTATCCCTCGTATAACTGAATAATAACATATAGTCGAACATTTAAATAATTTCTATCACATCATACTTCAATGTCTTTTTCTCACCGTAACTGCCTCACTGTGAGACTCATTTATCTACAGATAAAATAAATGCGTAATATCCACAACATTTCAAAAATAAAATATCAATATGTAAAACAGATGCAATGCATGAATTATTATTATAGAAATGTCTTCCCACATGTCGACATGTTTTTATTATCTTAGATCGGCCCTCTCTCGGTTCTTTCATTCTCATTTAAACCGGCTGCCTTCTCGGTTCTTTTATTCTCATTTAGACCGACTACCTTCCTGGTTCTTTCATTTTTATTATACCAGCTGCCTTCCCGGTTCTTTCATTTTCATCAATGCATATGCATATGAACAACGATATGAAATATGCATATGAACAGTAATATAACAATAACATGCATTCAAAATATTTAAATTGACTATCTTGATCATTCTCAATTTATCACTGAAATAAATTCCCCAAAATTTGTCTTCTCATATATCACATCCACTTATTAATCAGAACTCATCAAGAATTTTATTTATCACCCTCACTATTAAATTAACTCATTATTCTAATAATATTTCATTTCATATAAAAAAAATTTCTACGTGTCTAATATTTATATCATACATATCAATTAATTTTATCTACTACCAAAACATAAGCTAATAATTTATTTTAATATTATCACTAGATATTTGATTAATTATTTAGATTACTTAAAGTAAATCCAACTCACTACGTAGCACTTAAAGCTACTCGTGGATCACCTCCTTACCTTTCTCGTTCTTCTCCGAAATTTCCCTCGATTGCTGTCTACCAACACCTGACATAATATTTGTATTAACTTTCTAATTATTTCTTCAATTCTTCATAAACCACAGCATTTGAAAATTCCCACTTTGAATTCCAGGAAATTTCATGTATGCTAAAAATTCAAAAATAAACACTACATTATTACCTTCTATTTTTCTTATAGCTTTTCGTGATTCTCTATGAAATTCTACCGTAAACCCCTTCAAAATTTTGCTCTTTTAACCTTTCTTTGGGTTCCCAAGTGTTTAAGGAAATAGAGAAATCGAAGGAAAACTTAAATAAAATTCAGTTAAGTATGTTTAGGAATTCATAATATATATATATATATACAAACTTTGAACCCAAAAAATCTATTCTCACTTTGATTCATCAGTAGCCTTGCTGCCTCACATGCAGCAAGGCTGCCCCCTGCTGGTGATAGGTGGCAACATTTGTTGCTAGCAAATTTTTTTTTAAAAAACTTTTTTTTTCTTTTTGGGACGTCCTTAATTTTTTTTTTGTCTTTTTCTGACTGGGACGTGATTACGCCCAAAACATACACGATTGTTGTAGCACAGCTTTGGGATGTCGATTCCACAAGGAAACAAGTTAACTACAAGAGAAGGTATGAACCTTAACACAGACAATAAAGATCAAGTGAGAGAATAAAATATTGTGTAAAAATTGTGTAGATAATATAATGGAGGCAACAAGGGCCCGGGAATCCTCCCTAGGCTTGTTGCCTTATTCCAGTCTCAATTTAGTTGTCTTTATCTCGATTGCAAGTTTCACATCCCAAACAAGCAATCGGCAAATATTCAATTAAGCACCTATATAAACCCTAATGTAATTGTTTATGAAATACTTTTTGCTTTCAAGCACACATGACCTAACTTATAGATTATCAAGAAACGACAATACTTCAGTAATGGAAAAATCTATAAGAGAAATCTACCAGACTCAATCACACCTCAACAACATCACATAAGAAGAGTATGACTAGACTTATATGAGGGAGAAAGATGCAATCACTGGATTAAGGGGAAATCTTCTAATTAAGTTGAAAAGTAAATCATAATAATGTTTAATGATAAATCCATATTACAACTGAACTAATAAAGGAATTAAAGAACAACAAAACCTAGAGATTCATCCCTTCGCCTTGCTTGGAGATTAGTCGGCCATGGGGGAGAGTGTGGCAGCCTCCCTTGAGTTTTCTGGCCTTCTATCTATTTTATGAATGTCTAATTACAAACCCTAAGTGGTCTTTTTATAGTGTACAAGGCCTAAGGGTGTTTTAGGGTTTGAACAAATCATTAAAGATCTAAGTAGGGTCTAACTCGGAGAACAGGGTATGTGCGTGCGCTGCACCTTGGCTTTAGTCACACTGCACCTTGGCTTTTGTCAAGTTTCTTGTGTGTGCGGTGGGGTGCACCTCAGCTTCTCCAAGATGCGCCTCAACCCTTCAAGGTGCACCTCAGCTAATTCAAGATGCACCTTGACCTGTTAGATCTTTGAGGCTTCTTTTGGTCTTTTTTCTGAAGGGTGCACCCCAGCTCCATCCAGGGTGCACCTTGACCTGATTTGTAGAGATCTTCTTTATTTTATCTTTCCACAGCCATAGCTCCACTTTAGTATGCATCGAATCATCTTGCTTCAAGCACCAAATGCTTTTTCCATCTTTTTAACTCAAAATACCTAAAAATGCAAGAAATAAGTTAATGTTCCAAGAATACCACTTTAGAGTTGTTAACGAATAAAAATGCAATTAAAACCTAAATCAACCCTAAAGTGCTAACAAATAAGTACGATTAAGATGCATTTTATGGCTCTCATCAGGACGTCAGAGTCCTTTTTTTTTATTTTTTTTTAATTAACAATTTGACTTTTTCATTTAAAATACATAAGTATTATTTTTAACTCTATGCATTATTTATTAAAATACTTCTTTATCCTTACTTTATAATACAGGTATTACAGTTCCGGTACATCTTGGATAACCACCACATCCCTTTGTGTTTCTCTGAACACAACATCTCTACTGTAAACTGTACTCTTATTTTTTGGATTCCATAACTTGTACCCCTTGACGCCGTCCTTATAACCAATGAAGATGCACTTCATTGATTTGCTGTCAAGTTTGTTCATCTTTTCTTTTAGCACATGTATATAAGCATTACATCCTAACATGAGCCAAACTCGGCTTCTTCCTGAATAATGCCTCAAACGGTGTCTGATCTTATAAAGCTGATGTAGGTAACATGCTCTTCAGATAACATGTTGTAGCTACAGCCTCTACCTAGAACTCCGGCTCCAAGCCTACACAGCTCAACATACTCCTCATTTTCTCCATGAGTGACCGATTGAGTCTCTCGGCCACCCTACTCTGTTGAGGTGTATATGGAGTTGTTTTCTATCTTGCAATGCAATTTGCCACACAGAATTGCTCAAACTTGTCTGAGCAAAATTCCCCTCCATTATCTGTTCTCAGTACCTTTATTTTTCTTTCCATCTTGATTTTCCAAGAGATTGGACTGGAACTGGCCCAAACACATCACTATGTATTAAATCCAGAATACTCTTAGCCCTCGTGCCATTGGACTTAAAACTCACACGGTTCTACTTGCCATGTAGACAATGCTCACAGAAACTGAATACCATGGAGCAATCTGGGACTCCTTTCACCATCTGTTTTGACAATAAATTAGATAGTTCCTTTTCACCGATATGCCCAAGCCTCTAATGCCACAACTTAGAGGACATTGCTTCATCATCAGTCGCCTTCTTAGAGATAAAACCTCCACTGCACTGACTTTGTACTGTATTTCCCAGCAGCTTGTACAATGTACCATACCGAACACTTCGTGCAATTACTAACGATCCATGAGTCATCTTGCACGAATTTTTGTCACAGTTGAAATTCACTCCCCCATCTACCATCTTACTGATTGATATTAGGTTCCTGCTGAAATCCGGAATATGCATTACGCTTGGAAGTGTTCTGATTGTCTCATCATTCATCTTCAACTTTACCTTCCTACGACCAATAATTTTCACTAGAGAGTTATCTCCCAATAAAACATTTCCCCCATCAAAGGTTTCATACTCACGAAACCAGTCCATGTGAGATGTCATGTGAAAGGATGCTTATTTGTCAATGATCCAAACACTATGATCTGATTGAGCTAAACAAGATGCCATATTTAAGTCACCAACATCATCATCATACTAGTTCCTTTGACCTAAAGCTGATATCTCGCCTGTTCACTTTTCAGGGTTCATACTCTTACTTCTGCACTCATTCTTTAGATGCCTAGGCTTCTTACACTTTCAACACTTTAACCCAGATTTATCCGTACTTTTCGATTTTCCCTTGAACTTGAGTTTATCACCAGACCACTTGTAGTCTTTATCATAGGTTCGCCCTCTCACATATAAGGCCTCATTTCACGAGTTTTTTGTGCCCTGCTACCTCATCTCCTCAGACAATAGAGCTGCCACGATATTCTCAAAAGACAGATCAGTCGTACCACTACCAATTGCAATAATCAAGTTATCCCACGAATCAGGCAGTGAACAGAGCAATGTAATAACCTTATCATCATCTGTCACATCAATACTAATAGATAATAACTGACCTATCAAAGTGTTGAACTCATGTAGATGAACAGAGAAAGAATTGCCCTCAACCATCTGAAAGTTGTACAACTTCTTTAACAGAAATAGTGTGTTTACCAGATATTTACTCTAATAAAGGCTTTCTAGCTTCTTCCAGAGATCTTTTGCAGTCTTTTATCTAGAATCGTTTATCAGGACAAAATCAGCCAAGCACAGCCGAATCAGACTTCGTGTCTTCCGATCGAGCTTCTCCCACTCTGTGATGGTTATTGAAGATGATAGCGAAACCACCACCGGCGACGTCTCTGTCGTGGACACCGTACTTTTTGGTATCTCATCGACTATCACCGTCTACAGATCCCTATCCACGAGTAGATCCTCTCTTTTCGATTTTCATAACTCAAAGCTCTTCCCTCCGAACTTCTCGATTTCAATCTGTGATCCAATTGACATCTCTGACCGTTAATCCTCGAACACAAGGCTCTGATACTAGTTGAACAATTCGAGACCTATCAATCACATGAATTATATCTGAAATAAAAAAAGACAAGATTTACCCAGGTTCACCCAAGAATAGGGCTGCGTCCTACCAGAAGTTTCTTATTATCAACCTCACAAATCTCTCTATTACAATGTATGCTCAGTACATAAAGAGCATTTATATGCAACTTAAGATGTCCTAATTAGGGTCTAATTAGGTTTTTCGTTCTGCTGCAAAACTACTGCTCTTCATGGGCCCAAGCCCAAACCGCCAAGCAAAAAATCATGCCCAACTCATGTACATGGCCTAAATGTTTCGGGGGTGCTGCTTCCTAACCTCTGCCCACTCTCCGAGGAACGGGGTCTCGCTAACTCACCGGGGAGCCAGACCTCACCCGTTCACCGGTGAGCAGGACCCCCGTGTTCGTCCGGGGTTCTACAGATCTGGTCCCGTAAAGTATGCACCAACTTTAACAAAAGGAGGATGATATTCAATTGATGGTGATAGGGACAACTAAGAACAGTGACTGTATATCAATGTATACTTGTATGAACTGCAAATGGAATTATGTCATTTTCTGATAATTAAAATTATGTATGTATTGAATATGGTTGCATATTTAATGAAAATTGAATTATGTTATATTGGGCAATCAAAGAATAAGCTTAAACAACTCTGAGAGAGGCTTCAATAGGTTCGAAAATAGCCGCTCAATGAAAAGTTTGTGGAGGAAGAACGTGATAATATTCACCAGCAAATAGGATTTTGGAAAATGAGGAAATAGTTTGGAAGCAACAATCAAAAGTGCAGGGTTGAAGGAGGGTGATAGAACACTTCGTTTTTTTTTTTCCATAAAATAGCTTCTTAGAGACTTTGGAATGATACTATTGATCAGTTACGCGATGAGAATGGTGTTTGGTACACGGAACGGAATATGAACAATTGGTAAGTATAGCCCGTGATTACTTTTCTAAGTTGTTTTCTTCTTCTAATCCGCAATCTATTCACGAAGCTCTTTAGGCAGTTGAACCAAGGGTTGCCAATACTGTGAATTTGAGGTTGACAAGAGAACTTTCTGTGGAAAAGGTCAAGGCAGCTCTTTTCCATATACATTCGATAAAAGCTCCAGTCTTATGGTGCTTTATTTCTTAAAAAACAAGGGATGTTGGGGGATGTTTCTAAGGTAGTGCTAGACTTTTTGAGAAACAATTTATTCTTGTTGTGAACTTATATTTTGTTGATTTCAAAAGTTAAAAACCCAGGGTTGAATTATCGGAAGAGTCATTTCGAGAGCCATGCAAACAATACGAAGTCAATGACGGATAATCACTAAGGAGTCACTACTTGTTTAGGAACCAAGAAACTACATAGCTACTGGTCATAATAAAATTGAGATTTGGGTAAGCAATAGGAACGTTACAAGTGAGCACCCATATACGCCTAGGTCTCGAGGAGCTTACCTCATACGCTTGCATTTTAATGGATTTGTTTTAATTGATTAATCAATTAATTGTTTCTTTTGTTCAATGATCAAATATACACACAATGAAATGATAGAGTCACTCACAATATCACTAGCAATTATATATTTTAAGTTATAAACAACCCATCCAAAATAATACTACCTCCATTCCATATATTAGCAAGTATTCTATTTTGGTATGCCTAATATTGTTTGTTCATTTTAAAAAGTTAAAGTTCAACTTTAGTTAAGTTTCTTAAATTACACTTAAGTTTAGATTTTCTAAAAGATTTTACCATCAAGTCTAGTTATTAAATAAAAATAATTTTAAAAAATAAATTATAATTTAACGAGTTATAGTATTAATTATTATATTTTCATAGAAATTTGAGTTTTCTATAAATACCAAGATATAAGGAACAGATTACGAGGAAATAAAGTAATCAAGCAATTATGGGAGAATTGAAATAGTGATAAAATTAAATTTGATTACAATGATGCGGTAAACACCCACTCCTAAATACACTCATATCCAAGAAAGCAATAAATTAATAAAAGCATTCACAAATGCATAAAATAAATTCATTTATATACAAGCAAGTAGAAATAAAAAATATAAATTAACTTTATTCATCCATCCATGATTAATATAATAAATAAAAACATCAACTATACATGTCACGAAAGCATGTAAAACAACTGGTATTTTAATTTATTTTTTTTCCATCGGTCAGATGCAGGTGAAAAATTAAAATACTAGTCAGGTACGAGGACGAATGTGGAGAGAGTGGTATCCGACCCGATAGAGACCTATATATTATTATATATTTTATACATTTATAATTAATTTTTTATCACTGAATATACACACATATATATATATGTTTATATACATTTATATTCATATTTAATTATATGAGAGTATTATTTTATTTATCTTAACTTAGCTATTTTATGATTTTTAAGATGTTATATTGTTAGATAGATGGGGTATACTAACATTTTTTCTTATTTTTTTTAAATAATTTTGTATTAAATAAAACAGATACCCATGATAGGAGTGGGAGAAAGGGTATGTATACAAGAATTTCTTTTTAACGTAGGTACGGGTGGCGAAGGAGGGGCATCTGGTCCAAACCCACCTCATTTCCATCCTTAATCTTTAGGGGTGCAATAGTACAATTGGCGTGATCAACTTAAAATTTTGGAGTTGTCATCAATAATTTATTAAGCCTATTAAACACTTTCAAGAGAAAATGATTAAAACATTATTAGACCTTTAATTTTAATTTTAAATTAACAACCTTATAACAGCTATCTTACGACCGCTACCAAATTGCTTAGACTGTTCTTCTTAATCGTTTTTGTTGTTGTTTTCCAAATAATTTTGATGTTCAAAAACAAATTAAGCTTTTTAGTTTTTTTTTAATAAAAATCAAACTACCCTTGCTCAAAATATATGGCCTTGTTTTCTTTAACACAGAAGTTTGATTTTTTTAAAAGAAATCTTTAATTACAAGTCATATTTTGGGAATCACATAACGTGGATAAACATAAAGCGAAAATTTCTTATATAATCTTGATCTATAAAAGATATATGACACAATACATTTTCAATAATTAGATTAAAATAAAATCTCTCTATTTCTTTTTCTCATACCATCAAATGGTTGAACATACATACTCTTATGTTATGTATTTTTCTTAATCCGGCACTAAGTAAAAACTTCTCGAGGATAAGACAATGTCAACATACATGTTCATCTTTTGCTATTAAAGTTTCCTTTTATTTACTTAATGAAATAAATACATAAATCTTTTTTCATATCAAAAACGAAATTTATACAAGTGATATTAATATATTAATTCACTAATGAACGAAAGTAATTTACTAACTCATTTGCTTATGTTAATCATGTCAAGTAATTTTTTTTTTATAATTTATTACAATAATAGATTAAAAGAATAGAGCATGTTTGGGTAATAGTTTCCGTTTTTCAGTTTTTGAAAACTATTTTTGAAAATGAAAACTGAAAACAGTTTTTTGAAGAAAACATGTTTAGATAACTGTAACTTGAAAACTATTTTCAAAACAGAAAACAGTGAAATATTGTCTAGATAATCTTATTTTGAAAACTGTTTTGATACACCTTGTAATTATTTTTAGTTGTGAGTTTAAATTTAAAATCTATATTAATTTTATTTCTCATATTTACTAAATACTTAAAAATAATTAATATTATTTTATTTCAAAAATTTTAATATTTTTTATATACCATGGAGGAAGAATGAAACAGAGAAGTGAACACTGATTTTAAGATTATTTTTCAAAAACTATATCAGAAAACATCAATTTTAGGTTTTCATAAGACAGTTTTTGAAAAATATTTTAGAAAAATATTTTTAAAAACTGTTTGTCAAACATGAAAATGAGTTTTTAAAAATTGATTTTAATTTTTAAAAATTGAAAACAATTTTTAAAAACCATTAATCATGCCCTATGCCTTTATTAAAGTAGTAATGAACAGAGCTAAAGGGCAAATCCCAATTACATCATCTCAACTCATTAGTTGGGCTCTCAGACCCAATCCAAATAAAAACGAGAACAAGGTTAAAAGGGTTTTAGGACCCAATAGCCAACCAAAGAGTGGGTCAAAAGCCCAAGGCACAACAAAATTGGATCAAATGCCCAATATTGTCAAAAATGAAACACGTTAAATGGGCCTGGAGCCCATACCTAAGACAAAACAAAAATAACATCTTCTTGGGCCAAGGCTTGGAGGCCCGTTTATTTTGCATTTAAAAAAAAAACTAATTTTACATTAAAAAAATATTTTGTGAATTTTGTTTTGAAGCAAAATCACAAATCTAAACAGTAGCTGGAAGTAGAAAAAGCTTGATTAACTTGGTGACATAAACAGCAAATGCAATGGACTAAAATCCCATCAAATGCAAAACCCATTAAATTGAAGTCAAGAGAACTGAACAAACTGCATATCTAATGAAATTGGACTGTACCCACTACGGAATATGGTTTTGTTTTGTGGTCTGATTGTTGATCCAGCGGTGGCAAAATTGGCTCCATAGCTGAAATTTGAACCCACTTAGGAAAAGTTTGATACTATGATTTTAGTTAAGTTTGACTTAAATTTATGATTGATTTAACTCTTACTAAAATAGTGGTCATTAATTCCAAGACAAGATTTAAGAATGGTAATCACAAGCTTTCAGCTGAAATAAAAAACATATATATAGAAAGAAAACTTTTTTATATACAAAACCAAAAATGTTGTGTGAATATCCTCCACATGCAAACTAAACACAAATGGTTCGTTCATACCAAATCATAAGATAAAATCTGTCTTACTTTATCGCTATGAAAGGACTCAAACCCAAACACTTTTGGCGAGAATAGCAAAATTCAACCATTCCGCTAAAACCTTGGTGGTATAGATAAGCTTTTAAGTCATTAAAGGGTAAGGTTTTGTTGAAAATATTCACCTGTGAGTGAGCAGATGTACAAAAAAACTAATCTCACATGAAAAAAAATTGGATTAATGAATGACATATATATGGTGGTTAAACCAGAATCCTTGGCTTAAACGTTTTTGTTTCATATGGTCTCTAATATTATATATTTGAGCTTTTTGCTTGGTGGACTCTCAAGCCCAAAATTTTCCCTAACTTGGATTATCATACCTAACAAGTGATATCAGAGCCGATAGTTTGGTTTGGCATGACAAATCATGCGGTTGACTCCGGAATGCTAGCAATGATATAGTTGAACAACAGCAAGAACTCGAGGGAGACTCGTGTGGCGACTAGGTGAATGCTTGCATAGTGAAATCCGTTGGACTATGGTTTGAGTTTGGAGTTGGCATAGCGATGAAGACTCAACCGTGAGTGAGAAATTATTGTGAATATTCAAGTGTGAGTTGGGAGATGTGGAAAACTAATCCACATGAAAAGTAAATTGGATTAGTGAAAGAATTATATATGGCGGTGGAACCATATTTGGCTTAAAATTTCAGGTTAATAAGGTCTCCAACTTAGATTAAGTCCAAGTTGCCTCCCATTGTGTAGCCTTTAAATCTAATGCACCTTCTTTGGAAAAAAAAAAAAGAAGATATGAGCTCAATTAAAGTACTATTACTATGTTATATGGTACACAAATTAATTGATGTGTTTTCATAGATATTAGATAACTTAATTGGTAAAATCACTTGTCGTCCAAAAAAAATATAATAAAATTCTGTTCATACAAAAAGATTAAGTAATAAGATAAAGAGAATATTATCTCTAATCCATGTATTTAATGGGCTCTAAAGAGAAAAAAAATTGATGTGTTTTCCATTTCTTAACATCGTGTATGTATATATGTATGTATGTATGTAATTGAGAAAGAGCCACAACAACATCCCAAAAGCGAGGCTTGGAATCCTTTAACAACATGATTCAACTTGAGCAATGATCGCTTGAGACAAAGATGAATTGCTTTAATAAGAAAGTCAGGCAAAGTAAACAAAATGACAAAATGTGCAGGTCACATGCTCGCTCTGTTTCTTATATACATGAAAAGACAAACATTTTGAACTATTTCTTTTTCAAAAAAGTAGTGTATTCTTGAAATCTATGCCATGTAACATAATTTGTTTTCAAAATTCAAGTGATCACATGCGAAGTTTAAAGAGAAACCATACAATTCTAAATTAATCTTTCATTTATGGATTGAAAGTGTAGTTTCTTTGTTTGGTTTCACCTTTTTTTTTTTTTTCGAGGCAAAAATATTTGAAACTTAGATAATGTTTTAAGATAGTAAGACAAATTAGTCTGGAGGTAGTAGTTCCTATAAAATCGATCATGAGACGCCCATCAGAGTATCGCCCTGCAGGGGAATGAAAATATGTGTCACCATTTGGCGGTGGACCTTGTCCTAAACTGCTGACAAGTCGTATGTATTATGCTTAAATCTTTTAAAAGAGATTTTATCTTGACGAATTTAAATGGCCCCAAACGATGTCTGCATGTTTTATGTTGTGAAATTCCATTTTTAAGTGGTGGTAGATGATGATATTTGTTTTAACTGCATTTGCACTCAAATAATAACGTGTTAACCTTTTATCGAAAGGACGATTCCATGGCCCAATGGAGAAGCCGCTGGTTTGCGGAGCTTTAGATTTATACTGGGGGTCTCTCTCTATCTATAGTTCTAATGATAAAATAATAATACGGGTCAGTTTGTATATATTGTATTAAGTCTTTTGTTTTGCAGGTTAAAAGCATGCTATCCACATCAATGTAAGAAATTTTCAAAGAAAATTTTTGTGATCTGACCATTGTAAATATGAGAATAGAAATCAACGATCTTTCAGTGATTTCATAAGATCTCTGTAATTTCCCCCACATTTCAATGGTTAATTATAGCTTATTTTATCCAATGTATAATATTAATCAGTCATTTCTTATCTAATGCATAATATTTATTATCCATGAATAAGGTCTAGAGTCAGAGATCCTAGAACTATTGATTCGTCGCAATCAAATATTCCATGACCCTATGCTCAGTCCAATTTTATTAAAGTGGAAAAGTAACATAATGATCATGTTTGGGTTCAATTTAAAGTTGTAATTTATTTTTTTTAAATTTATAAAAAACTTAATCAAATCAAATTATTTTTTAATTGATGTTTAATTATTATTTTAAAAAATTTAATAAACTTTGTATTAAAATAACTTTAATGTCATTATTGTCATCACACTTTGTCACTCGTATGGTGTAAAAGGATTATATGGCACCTTTATAAAAAAGGAATTATATGACACTCAAATTTCATTTTAAATTTTATCAATTTTACAAGAAACTTGGTGTCTTATATGGTTAAATTATTGATGCAATTTATCTCTATCGAGATTCCTAGTTAATTGATGCTTGTATGCTTAACCATGTATTCTTTCTATCAGTTATTTCTATTTAATTGACTATGAATGAGTTTGATACATGCTCTAAATCGATTGATGACCTTAAGGGTAAATTGCTTGTGTTCATGACTATTCTTATAAGTTTGGGAATCTAGGGTCAAAACTTAAAAGACTATCTTTAGTAGATACTGAGAACACTCCAAAGAGATGTGTTTATTGATAAATAAACAACTAAAAGTTTGACTGAAGTTGATAAAAGCAATGTCTTAAAATCGATTTTTCCTTAGATAAGTTAGATCGATAAGTTTATTTTCGCTCTATGAGATGAAAGATCCTAATCATGTTAGTGCATCCAATCAATAAGATGAGGTTAAAATGGTTATTCCTAAACTTTATCAACCTAGTGGGAGCGATACATTGATTGGTGATTCTATGCGAGGTTTTTTTTAGACTTACCTCTAGAATCATAGTTGCGTGGTAGCAACTGGAAAATGGTCATTTGTCTTTGATGTGAGTTTAAGAAATAAGTGTCTTTTTTTTTTTTTTTTTTTAAGATCATCTCTAAAAAAGAAAATTGATTAAAAACAATGGAGAAAATATTAGAGTTTAGAGAAAGTCAACCTTGTTTAGAACTTGGTCAAACTCTTAGCCATTGCAGAGTAAATGAGAACAAGTGAGTTCTCAATATCACTTGCAAAACGATAGGTGAATGAGTTTCTTGAGAGGTAGAAGGCATGTTTAGTGACGAAAGACTATATCCTACAAAAGTGTGTAGCTTTTGAGCTTTACCTCTCTTCGCCCTATTCTAGTTTTCATCATAAGTCTGAGCTTATAAAAGCACCAAATGGACTTTTGAGCTTATGAAAGCACCAGATGGACTTCAGAGCTTATGAAAGCACCAGATGGACATTAAGCTTACATTTCTTAATGGAAAACTAGATAACTAAATTTACATGAAACTACCCATAATTTTTGTATTAGAAGGCCAAGAGCGCAAAGTATGCAAGCTCCAATGTTTCGTATATGGCCTGAAGTATTCATCCAGATAGTGATATTTGAGATTTCATCGAGCTATAAAAACTTATGAATTTGCATGCTTGATGAGGATCACTATATGTCTATATAAGGTTCAATGATAAATTTTGAAAATTTATAGTTATGTATTGATGATTTATTGGCTAGAAAGATAAAGAGGTTGTTACCATTTAAAAATGATTGTTCTTTCAATTTTAAAATAAAGGATTTGGGAGAAACTAATTATATATTTGATTTGAAGATCTATAGAGATCATTCACAGAATCTCTTAGCTCTATCACAAGAGCCTTACACTAAGAAGATTCTTAAAATGTTCAGTCTACACAATATCAATCTCGTAGACACCTTATATCTAAAGACAAATGTTTAAACCTTGAATTATGTCTAAAACTCTATAAAAGAAGAAAGAAATTAGAAGAGCTTCCTACTTCAGTACTAGGAAAAGCATATTAAATGTCAGAGGCATACTATGTCTGATATTTGCTAAGCCTTGGAGTTAATGAATAGTCGTAAATGGGAAAAAGCATTAGATAACGGTCAATATGGATTCACATATACCTAAGAACACTGCAAATGACTAGTCATGGAGGCTGAGATTATAGCTTATTCTACTACAGTGCAAAAGGTACTATAGCTTAAGAGGTTCTTTGAAAACCTTGGAGTTGTAGTTAATGTCTTGGAATTAGTGACAGTCAACTTTGATAGTCAAGTTGATATTGCTTACATGTGGGATTCTTAATATCTTGGTAGGACCAAATATATTAATTATAAGAATAACTTACATTGGAGATAGTGTGGATCAAAATAAAGTGGTCCAACAGTACATATTTATGCATTAGATAATTGAGTTAAATTTATCCTTAGAGGTATGTTTTTGCCTTACATTAAAAACTCTAGGCATGTGTATTAGTTAAATAAAAGTCTATGTACTAGTATATTAATGAATTTAGTGATCATTCCATGTATTTTAGACATGTTGGATGTCTTATACATGTTGGCACTTGCACAAACACACACATCTATGAAAGTGTGTCATCAGGAAAAGGTCGGCTCTCTTACACGAGCGATCGTCTCAAGCACTGAGATAGTGAGCTGAGATGAGACTTGGTATACTATTTTGACGCTAATGAAAACGAGACAAGTATATAATGAATGTGATGAATTCATAAGCAATGTGCTTTATTAAAAGTTGCATTGACTAGAGTCAAGATGAGGTCTTGAGCCAAAGCTTAAAAACTTAAACCAATCAGGATCATCCCATGATCATAGAAACCTGGATGGAAGCCGAATACGAGTACTTATTAAGGCTCTCAAAAGAGAGAGCTAACAAAGACCTCGAGCTTGATGCATGAGAGTATAAGGATGCAGATTGTGACTAGACTAAGATCCGTATAGTGGTATGCAATTTAAAAGGGCATACGCTCTTATCAAGAAAGAATAAACCATTATAGCATGTATGTCATACTACATGTGCTTAGTACGACCTTAAAGGGAAGTGAGTGAGTGATTCAATCCATGTGTCCTCATTGTGTGAGACCCATAGCCTTATGTAAATTAAAAGCCTAAGCTAGTGCCCTACGCAACTTTCGACTATGTTCTCAAAGGGACAGTATGATGTTTGCTACTTTAGCATGTTTCTGATGACAATGAAATAATTAGCCTCATGGGGCATGTCTAGGAAAGTAGTTAGTCTAAAACAGAGAGACATGAGTGCGGAATGAGGACTGTTTTGTTTACATCCACCACATGTATTCCCAGGTCGATCAATTATGTCACTTTGTTGAAGCTTGGATATAATTGTGAATATATAGTGGGGAAAGTAAAGTCTAGCATAGCCTTTTAGGGATTAAGTATGCTAAGACTGATGTAATAAAATAAGTCTGAGGCACAACGAGACACTTTTCTAATTTATTTTTGTTTATTTGGGATTGAAGCCGCTGCATATCCCAAGTGCTGTGCTCACAGGTCGCACAACCCATTTGCCAATATGAAATTCTCCAAATAAAATTTGATGTTGAGGTTATCTCTATCTCTATCTGTTAGGCGATGTCGACCCATCACGTGTGAGTAGGAGATGTCGACCCATCACGTGTGAGTAGGAGATGTAGGAAATTTGGGCCGGGTTAGGCACCCATGATGGGCGACCCGACCCGTCTGATTAACTACAAACGAAAAAGCATGAAGAAACCATGCAATTCTTAGTTGAATAGATGCAACTTTTGGTTAAAGTCAACTGTCCATAACCACCTTTCTCCTAGCAGTATATATGTATTTCCAGGGAGAAAATGGCTGCTAGAAAATCTAATTCTTAGAGAGAGAAAGAGACTTTAGAGAGGGAAGTTTTCATTTTCTTCTTTTTGAGAGACATAAAGGTTCTTGGATTATGACAAGAACGTAATTTCCTTTATCATGATTTCACGTCCGACCTCTGGCGAGATTGAAGCGTAAAAAATTGGAGAGGAGTCCAAATACTAGAAGATTTCGGGTTGAATTGGTAAGTACCCAATATTCCACTGCGAAATTGTTTTACATTAGAAATATTGATTTGTCGCAATCAAATATTCCATGACTCCATGTTTAGTCAAATTTTATTAAGGTGGGAAGTCACGTAATGACGATGTTTGGGTCCAATTTAAAGTTAATTTTAAGTTGTAGCTTATTTTTTTAATTTTTTTAATAAAAAAACTTAATCAAATCAAATCAAATCAGTTATTAATTGATGTTTAATTATTATTTTAAAAATATAATAAACTTTGTATTAAAATGACTTTAATGTCATTATTGTTATCACACTTTGTCACTCATGCGGAATGTAAAAGGATTATATGACACCAAAATTTCATTTTAATTTTTATCATTTTTTCAAGAAACTTGGTATCTTGTAATCCTTTTAAATTTCGTTCGAATGAGACTGTGATGGTATTAAAGTTTGTTGAACGTAAAAATATATAAGTTAGTGACTTAACAGTGTTAGTGAAAGTAGACATAATATGACGTCAAAGAATTGAGTGCAACAAATCAGTAACTTAAAAACCTCTTATGGTAGTAGGTAGATTGAAGATTTAAGTGCTATGTCGATTAATGATTATAATCTTAGGTGCAATTATACTCAATAAAATATAACCATATGAATATGTGAATCTCACGTAATATATGACACTGTATCTTTTTATCAATAAAAAAAGAGAGTAAAAGATCAAAACCAAATTAGAAATATATTCTTACTTGGGGACAGATATCAGAACTCCAATTTGAACATTTGTAGCAATTAATCAACAAAAATAACCAAACTAGCGGGAAAAAACAGAGAGTACATGAATCAAACTCAATGTGCTACTTTCTTATGACAGGCCAAGTTCAATGGAAGAGGTGGATCTGAAAATGAACCACCAACAATCTGATCAAACACCCATTTATTAGCCGCTTGAGTGTAATGAATACCATCCCAAATAATGGATTTAGAAGGATCTTTGCAGGATTTTCCTATTAAAACCTCTTTGCCATGAACCTGAATCTTTCCATATCCACAGCCAATGTGCATGTTGTAATTGTACTTTCCACCATGACCACAACATGCTCTTAACGATTCCTCAAATCCTGCAATATTTCATCTCATCATCGGTTAATAATACGTAATCAACTATTCTTAGATAGATTTAGTTTAATAGCAAATCATATGTTGCCATTTCAAAATTTATTAGCAGATTATTGATATTTATATAAAAAAAAAAAAAGTCCTATCAAATAGAGATATAAATCTCAAACGCTCAAAATACGCTTGTTTTTTAAACATTTTTTAGTTATGGACTTATTTCTACCATCTGAATAATAGTTCTTAAAATAATAATAAATATATATTTAAAATTTGATAAATAAGATCTTTCTCGTTAAATTATAATTCATTATCACGAAATAGATTAAAAATACAAAGTTTTATAATAACAATTATTGTGTTTTTAGTGAAAACAATTGAATTACGTGTTAAATTTATAAAAAAATTCTCAAATTATTTCGGACATAGACCTATGACAATTATTACAGGATTAATTAAAACGATGACAACTTATATCGAAACATAACACGGAGTAGGAATTAAGGACTTACCGTGCTTTTTTGATTGGCTAATTAAGGAGTATTTTACCGAGTAAACATCAACATAGGTAATTGCAGCCAATGGTAATTCTCTCCTTAATTGAACCACAACTTCCTTTAATCGGCGGTTAAAATATTGAGCAACTTCATCAAACGGAGTACCACAACCAGCAGCATCCACCTCTGCAGCCATGAGTGGTAAACGATCTAACACATAAGCTAGGCAACCAAATGGACCTGTATTGTGTATCCAAAAATATCTCCCTCCTTGACCATATACATACTACATTTAGTAATTACACAGAAAACAAAATCATAAGTAAGTTAGTGATAAAAATTAATTGGTAATTTAATTATGATTATAATAATAATTACTTACCTTGACAATATTTTTGAACTGAGCAAGGACATCTGGGACATAAACTCTAACTTGATCAGTAGTCACGTTCAAGAAGTAGCCAGCAGTAAGATCGTTTTGGCCAATATCAAATGTGTACAAAGCCCGAGAGAAATCTTCACCCTTAGGCAGCAATTTTTCATAAACACCACCTATAAATATATTTATCACATAGTTCACATTGTTAATTAATTAATTCAACCAAAACTAATGTTCTCTTTTTTTACTTATCTTTCGTAAACTGTTACAGTGAAGGGAATTCTAACATCAATCGCAGTCGACGCAATCAGATTCCGCTTTTCCGTAAAATAATATATGTATTTCATTGGAAAGTTTTATTTAATCACATCAGTTACGATTGAAACTAACATTACCCTTTAGTTATTAATAAATAATTATGAAAATGAAAGCAAAAATAATTAATTAGTTTTACCTTGACTACGAAAAATTTGGGATCGACGATGGAAATCATAGAACTGATCGAATTGAACGTCTATGGAAACAGGACTGTACCCAGTCTGACGAAAAGTTGTGTTTTGGGGTCTGATGGTTGAACCTGCGGTGGCGAAGTTGGCACCATGAGTGAAGTTGCTTCCCACCGAGTCAAGAAATGCGCTTAGATATGGCAATCCAAGGCTTTCGGCTGCAAAATTAATAAATCCAACAAGAGAGAGCTGTAGTCAATACAAAATCCCATTTTCTTTCTTGGAAAGAAGAATTAAAAAAAAAAACCCATAAAAACGCAAATTCATTCAAGAAATTAGCTATCCAAGATCCCTTTCAAATTAAAAACTTTATCTTGCTGTGGCACTCTTTCAATTATTGAACCAGAAAAAGCTCACAATTTAATTATCATCCGATAAAATACAATTTGAACGTGTTGTGGTACACTGGAATCTTGAATGGTGGACCCAAAATCCAATAGTCTGTCGTTAGTTCACATGGTCGTTTTTCAGTGCCACCGACTTTGATTTTCTGCTGCTTTTCTTTGTTTTTTTATCCTTTTTTTTTTCTTTTTTTCTTTTTCTTTCTCATGATGCATTAGATGTTTTATGGTAAAGCCATAGTTAGTGACAAAAATAGGAGGAAGATTAATTACTAAATTAGAGTGGAGATAAAATTAAATTAATTAAATACCTATGAAGTCGATCACGAGGCGACCATCGGAGTAACGTCCGGCGGGGTGTCCAAAGAATGACTCGCCGTTAGGTAGAGGGACCTGACCAAAAGTTGCAGACAAGCCGCCGGTGTCGGAGTTTGAGTCACCAAAGTTGAAAATTGCTGGGAATTGGCATTTTGGGGTTTCGGCTAGAACCAAGCATGGAGTCAAGCTTAAAGAACATAACACGAAGAGAGGGATAGCTAAGGAATGTGACTCCATGACAAAGAAAAGCTAAAGAAGAGTAAGATATGGTACTCAAAAGACGGAGAAGAGTTCTTATTTATAAGCTAAGAGGGTAGAGTGAGGTGTATGGATTGAACTGAAAGGGAAGTAACATAGAGCAATAATTAATTCATAAAGGTATTATCCATTTTGTTTCAAAATTGTACCAAAAATTATGGAGAATCTATGTGGATAAACTCATTTTGTTGTTTAGAATCTGCTAGAGAAATTTTAATAAACCCAATCAAACAAGTGGTAGATGATGATATTTGTTTTCTTTGGATAAGGTTAGTTGCACAAGTATCATGTATCATCCTAATTAAGATAAAAAAGATCCTAAGTAGATTTTTTTTGCTTTTATATATTGTTGACCCGTATTTGATTTTAATAATGACAAAGCACTACTCTAATTGCACTAACAATTTTATCTAAGTATTTAAGCGGTAAAAGCATTCAGCATAAAAACAAAGATACAAGAACTCAATTCGATTCAGACATTAAGATAAGACAGAAGATCTAGAATAGGCATTAAGGTAATGAAAACAATTGTAAATCTCTCATGTTCAAATATTTAGCTTGATATGTGACTCATTTTACAAAAGACTTTGACAAAACTATTCATACAAATGTTTATAAGTCAAAAACAGTTTTGAAACATGAAAAACTGGGTTGTCCTCAACCTAGTCGACTGGGATATGGGCCAGAAGGAATCAACTGGTGTTAAGAACCCAGTCGACTGGTGCATAAGACCCAGTCGACTGGTACTCTCCTATAGCCTAAAAAGTGAAGTTTCTCACTTGACCCAGTCGACTGGTAATTCAAAAAATATGACCGTTTGAGACGCGAGACTTGAGCATTTAATGCCCCAAACCTACTAAGTCAGTGTCAAACGGCCATATTAATTCAAGGCTATATAAACCCACTTCAATGAGCATTTAAAACAAGAAGAGAATACATTCAATTCATAAGATTGCTCATTAATTCTTAAAAGCTTTGAAACTTTTATTGTTGAGCCATTCTTCAAGCTTATTCTTGAAAGAGAGATATTTTTCATTTGTAAAATCACTTATTGCTATTACCTTACCATTTTACTTTACAGCAAATCTCGTTTATTGTAAAGGGGAAAGAGTTGTAATAACTCTTAGAGTGTTTAGGATTAAACACTTCTTTGTAACTTCCGTGAGGAATGAATTAGCTTCCGTGAGGAAGGGACTAGCTTCCGTGATGAAGGGATTGATTGTAAGATTTGTGCAACACCCGTGAAGTTACACGACTAAAGTTTTAGTGAATCACTTAAAGAAGGTTCCTTGAAGAGAGTGGATATAGGGTGGGAAGGATTCCGATATTGCCGAACCACTATAAACGGAGTTTGCACTTTCTCTTCCTTAAACTCTTTTACTTTCACGCACATTACTTGTTTGTACATTTAACTGTTTTAGAAACTTGCAAAGTAATTAACAAAAGTTTTAAAAACCCAATTCAGCCCCCATCTTGGATTTGAACCTCAGTTTACATTAGAGCTTCGTAATCAATTTCAAGCTTAAAATCATTGAGTTGATCTGATGGCATCTAATAGCTAATACTGAAGGGCATTTTTATACTAGGTCTCTCTTGTTCAATGGCTCCAACTATAACTATTGGAAAAATATAATGAAAATATTTGTCGAATGACAAGATTACAATCTATGGAGGGTCATTGAAGAGGGACCTAGAATTCCTACAAAAGAAATAATCATTGGAGAAATCAATCATACAATGCCTAAACTCAAAACAGAGTTTAATGAAGAGGATTGTAGAATGATGTCTCTCAATAGTAGAGCAACTAGCATATTACATTGTGCTCTAGATATTACTGAATACAATAAAATTTCTGCATGTATTTCAGCTAAAGAAATTTGGGACAAATTGCAAGTTACATATGAAAGAACTAGCGAAGTTAAAAAATAAAAAATCTATATGCTAGTGTCCGAGTATGAATCTTTCAAAATGTCTCCAAATGAAACTATTTCTCAAATGCACTCACGTTTTACTACCATTGTTAACGGTCTAAAGCTTCTTGGTAGGAACATTGAGAAATTTGAACTAACAAGGAAGATCTTAAGGTCTTTGCCATTCACTTGGAAAGCAAAGAAGACGGCCATCATGGAGGCCAAAGATCTCGACAAATTTGATGTTGAAACACTTCTCGGATTACTATTGACGTACGAGATGGAGGAAATGAATCCTGTTGTCAATGATGATGAGAAGAAGAAAAAAGGTGATTGCTCTCAAGGCCTCTATGAGCAACAAAGAGGAAGAAACGGAAGAAGAGGTAGAGAGCAGCGAAGAAGATGTTGAGATGGCTCTAATCAGCAAAAGGTTTCATAAGTTCTTGAAAAAGAGCAAGAAACCTTACATAAGGGATTCTACTCCAAAAAGGGAACCTCTTGTGTGTTACAGCTGCAAGAAGCTTGGTCATATCAAGGCCGATTGTCCAGCAACAAGCAAATCATACAAGAGCTTCAAAAAGAAAGCTATGATTGCAACCACATGGAGTGATGACGAAGAGGAAGAACCTTCAGACAATGAAGTTGGATACAAGGAGATTGCCAACCTATGCTTAATGGCAATTGACGACGAAAATAAGGTATCTAATTCTTCCCCTTCTAATAATAACATTGTTAGTAGTAGTGAAGAGTTAATTAAGGTTATAAATGAAATGCATGAAGAATTGAAGAAATTTGATTCTAGGAATACTAGCCTAAAAAGGAAGTCTCATCTCTTTCTAAAGACATGGAAGGCTTAAGGGAAGAAAAAGAAAAACTATTTTTTGTCCATCTTTCTATTTTGGGATGTCCCAAAATGATGTCCACTTTGAAAAACTAATGCACTAAAAAATTTCAACTTTCTTGATTTACCCTTATAAATAAAACATTTTTACACTAATTAAAACATGGAAAAGGTAAAAATCACACTTACCAAATAAAAGTATTTTTGGAAAGGTAGTAGTTTTTTTCTTGAAAGACAATGCATTTAATAATGTTCCCAAGTTGGA
Organism: Bretschneidera sinensis; assembly: GCA_023935145.1. Lineage (NCBI taxonomy): Eukaryota > Viridiplantae > Streptophyta > Magnoliopsida > Brassicales > Akaniaceae > Bretschneidera > Bretschneidera sinensis. Next base: position 64,476,232 of record CM043705.1, read on the forward strand.
AGTCCAAAGATGGACTAACAAAATAGGACGGAGGAAAACAATGTTGTTACTGTATGCATATATCATTTTAAATTCCTTTTAAATTTTTTAATTAAATAGTTCAAAATATTCTCTTAAAAGTGCCCATGGGTGTTCCTATTTATTTCAGTGATGGGCATGTCTTCAGGGAATTAATACTGCATCATAGAAGCTTTTTTAATATTGTTTTTCTTTATGATTTTTTTCATGAAGTACGATTGGTGCCAAGAGTAAGCATTACTTTATATTTATTTTACTTTTCATTCTTCACAAGATTTTCTAAAAAATGAAAATGAAATTCTAAAGAAGAAAATAATGGATTTGAATAGCACCATATCTAGACTTATACTTGGAAAAGAAAAGCTAGATGAAGTGCTATCCAGCCAAAGGCAAAGTGGAGGAAAATCCAGCTTGGGTTATTCCCATTAAGGAAGCAAAAATCAAAAGAGACTTTGTTCATGAAAGCAACATGTATGAATGAAGCCTCCACTTCGAAGGCCACTAGCAAGATTAAAAGCACTCCCTCAATACATGCTAGCAAGTCTAAAAATTTAAATTTAAATTCTAATGCATAAATTAGAATTAAGCATCCTAGAAATACTCATGCTTATATGTATGCTCATACTAGAAATAATCATTCAAAAAATACTTATCCTAGGAGTAACCATCATGTGCATCCTAGAGATAATATATATACTCATAACTTGCACACTACATATCCTAGGAATCACTATCCCAGAAATAATATGTATGCTCTTGCTCCATTTTGGTATAGTTGCTGAAACAGAAAGTTATTATCTGTAAAGAAAGGATGCTTGGTTTTCTTTTCCAAGGGAACGATAAAGTTTGATACATGGAGATACTATACTGATCTAATCAATTACATGAAAACTGTTATTCTCCTTGCCCCTAAACAATATATATTTAGCTGTGTTTAGCGTAACTGAAAATCAATTGTATTGTGTCCCCAATCTGCAGCAAGTTTTGGTCTTGTGTTCTACCTTCTAATACCTGCGGCAAAGATGGCTTCAATAAATAGGCCTGTCAAATAAAGGGTGGGGAGAAGTTGCTTAGGAATGTTTCATTTCATTTGCCAACACAAAGGCACATCAAGTGTGGTAAAAGAAAGGAGCTTATTTGAGTTTATCTTATTTCTTTATACAGTTTCTGTCAATTGAATGTGCACATTGCTTTTCTACTTGGGCTTGGATCATGGAAATATGATGGGTTCTTATCTATCCTCCAATTCTTGAAATTCACATAAGCTTCCATTCATTTACTATTGTTCTAGGCGTGGTACCTTGACAATAGCGAGCATTAATAGTCAGAAATTTATTTGAGCTAATTCTTGAATGGCAAAAGAAAATATATAAGAACTAAAGAACGAATTTTTTTTAGAATCTATTCAACCAAAAGCATGCTTGTTGTCAAGGGAAATCTTTTTATGTGAAGTGATATAGAGCTAAAAAAATACTATAAACATGGATTTTAGCTACCTCTACTCCTTGAGCCAACAGATTGATTATTTTGGGAATGGATGCCACCACTTGCTTCTCTGTCATTGACTTAAACCAAGCACTTAGGTCATTCTGTCCAATGTCCAATGTGTATAGCGCCTTGGAGAAGTCCTCTGGTCTTGGAAGTCCTATCTTGACAGATGAGCTGCCACCTGAAAAGTAGAAACTGCTAAGTTAACCCCAATAAGGAATCAAAAGTTCAAATTGGCTTTGAACTTTCCATCCCGAACCTTTTTAGTAGGTCCTTAATGTACTTCTGTTGATTGATGAAGATGCCTCCTTTTAGTTGCTTGATTTGAAGTCCAAGGAAGTAGGTAAGTTCTCCCATCATGCTTATTTCAAATTCACCTTGCATGCACTTTGCAAACTCTTGACTCATAGATTCATTAGTAGCACCAAATATAATATCATCAACATATATTTGAACTATCAAAGTGTCATTTTTGTGAGTTTTTGTGAAGAGAGTTGTGTCTATTCTACCTCTTACAAAATCCTTGTCAATCAAAAATTTACTTAGTCTTTCATACCATGCTCTTGGAGCTTGCTTCAACCCATATAAAGCTTTAGAAAGCTTGTAGATATGATTTGGAAGACTAAGATTTTCAAATCCAAGAGGTTGCTCAACATAAACATCTTCTTCTATAAAGCCCTTTAAAAAAGCACTTTTCACATCTATTTGAAATAGCTTGAATTTATTAAAGCATGCAAAGGCTAATAACATTCGAATAGCTTCTAATCTAGCTACGGGAGCATAGGTTTCATCAAAGTCTATTCCTTCTTCTCGATTATATCCCTTAGCAACTAGTCTAGTCTTATTTCTAGTTACTATACCATTTTCATCCATTTGGTTTCTATATACCCATTTAGTTCCAATTATTGAATGATCTTTTGGTCTTGGAACTAGTTTCCAAACATTGGTTCTCTCAAATTGATTTATCTCTTCCTGCATTATAATTATCCAATCATTATCTTTTTCAGCTTCTATAAATGTCTGAGGTTCTACTTGAGACAAATAAGCTACAAAATTGCAAGTATTTCTAATGGAAGACCGAGTTCTTACCCCTTGTGAAGGATCACCAATCACTTGATCAATTTGATGATAATTTACATACCTCCAATCTTTGGGTAGACTTTCCTCTTGTTGGCTTGAGGATGGTTGGTCCAAATTGGGAGTTTTCATCTCTTCATTTGCTTGAGGTGAACTCTCTTTTGGGTCAACAATAGGAGTAGGAGTTTTCATTCTTGGAATAAAATCTACATCATCTTTAAAGGAAACTTCTCTACTACTCATTGGGTTAGATTCATCAATAGTTACATGTACAGATTCTTCTACCACTAGAGTTCTCTTATTGAAAACTCTATAAGCCTTACTAAAAGTTGAATATCCTAAAAATATTTCTTCATCGGTCTTAGAATCAAATTTACCCAAGTTAGTTTTATTATTATTTAAGATGAAGCATTTACTACCAAAAGCACAAAAATAGGAAATATTGGGCTTTCTCCCTTTCCATAGTTCATATGGAGTTTTATCAAGCAGAGGCCTTATCAAAATTCTATTTAAGATATAGCAACAAGTATTCACGGCTTCAGCCCAAAAGTATTTTGGTAAACTATTTTCACAAAGCATAGTTCTTGAAAATTCTTCTAGAACTCTATTTTTCCTCTCAACAACTCCATTTTGTTGAGGAGTTCTAGGAGCTGAAAAGTTGTGATTAATTCCATTTTCATCACAAAATTTTGAAAAGCTTTTATTTTCAAATTCTTTGCCATGATCACTTCTTATGCTTGAAATACAAATTCCCTTTTCATTTTGTACCTTTTTGCAAAACTTTTCAAATCCTTTGAAAGCTTCATCCTTGTAATCAATAAAAATAACAAAGGTATATCTTGAATAGTCATCAACAATAACAAGAGCGTAAGGCCACCTAGACTAATGGTACTAATTGGACCAAATAAGTCCATATGCAAAAGTTCCAAAGGTCTAGTAGTTGAGACTACTTTTTTTGCTTTAAAAGAAATCCTAGTTTGTTTTCCCATTTGACAAGCATTGCATACTTTATCTTTTTCAAAATTGATTTTAGGAAGTCCAATAACTAAATTTTTTTCTTGAAACGATTTTTAGCAAGTTCATGTTTACATGACCAAGCCTTCTATGCCATAGCCACGGATTTTTACTAAAAGCAGGAAAACATTTTTCATTTTCAGAATGCAAGGATTTCAAATCAACTATGTAGATATTTTCATGTCTATGGTCAATGAATTTGATCTTGTTGCTCTTGATGTCTATAACTAGACAATGAGAGGTCTCAAATGTGACTTTGTATCCTTTGTCACATAATTGACTAATGCTAAGTAAATTTGGCTTAAGGCCTTGTACTAGCAATACATTATCTAAGGTTGAGAAATCATTACCGACTTTTCCATGCCCGATGTTCTTTATTTTAGTATTGTCTCCAATGGTCACAAGTCCACCATCTCTTAGAGTTAGCTCCTTGAATGCGCTTTTATCACTGATCATGTGCTTCGAGCATCCACTATCAAGGTACCAACAGTTACCTTTCTCTTTGGTGTGGAGGCAAATCTACATCACACAAGGATATACGATAGCACTTTTAGGTACCCAAAATTTCTTGGGTCCTTCGGGGTTAGTCCTAGAAAACACGGTTCCTTTTGGAACCCAAACTTTCTTAACAGTATATGGTGATCTATGGACATATTGATGATGCACAATCCTAGGATAATAGTAATTAAAATTTTTAGGATATCTTACATGTGCATTCCTATAATCCTTAGGATAATAGTTCCTAAGATACATGTTTCTATGGTAAGGAGTATGAAAATTATTTCTAGGATAACCATGATGGTAATTCCTAGGATGAGCATGTTCAGAGTTCATATGTTGATTATGTACATGTTGGTTATTTCTAGGATGCGTATAAGCATTTCTAGAGTGAGCATACATATAAGCATGTGTATTTCTAGGTTGCTTCATTTTTGTATGAACATTTGAATTCCTAGCATTTAATGAGGGAGTGCTTTTAATCTTGCTAGGGTTTCTTGAAGTAGAGGCTTCACTTACACATGAGGCTTTCATGAATAAGCTCTCTTTTGATTTTTGCTTTCCCAAAAGAGAGTATCCTACACCAGATTTTCCTCCACGTAATCTTTGGGAAAAAAGTACTTCATCAAGTTTTTCTTTACCAAGCATAAGTTTTGATATAGTGCTATTCAATTCAGAAATTTTATTTTTCAAATTCTCATTTTCATCTTTGAGAAAATCTTGAGAAGAATCATATAGTAAAGATGATAATTTTTCTTTTTCTTCTCTAAGACTTATCATCTCTTTAGAGAGAGATGATACCTCTTTCTTGAGAACAAAATTTCTAGAATCAAATTTCTTCAATTTTTCATGCATTTTATCTATTACTTCTAGCAATTCTTCACTACTACTCACAATATTATTTTTAGAAGAAGGAGAAGATGTTACCTCACTTTCATCGTCGATTGCCATCAAACAAAGGTTGGCAATTTCCTCGTATCCGATTTCTTTGTCTGATAACTCATCTTCTTCGTCATCGCTCCAGGTAGTTGCTACCATGGCTTTATTTTTGAAGCCCTTGTATGGTTTGTTTGAAACTGGACAATCAACTCTAATGTGACTGGGCTTCTTGCAGCCATAGCACATAAGCGGTTCCCTTTTCGGAGTGAGATCTTTTATGTAAGGTTTCTTGCTTTTCTTCAAGAACCTGTGAAATCATTTGGTGATCAATGCCATTTCACCATCTTCTTCGCTGCTCTCAGCTTCTTTTTCTGATTCCATTTCTTTGCTGCTCGTAGAAGCCTTGAGAGCAATATATGTTTTCTTCTTCTCATCATTATTGACGATGAGAGTTATTTCTTCCATCTCATACGTCAATAATGATCCAAGTAGTGTCTCAACATCCAGTTTGTCAAGATTTTTGGCCTCCTGTATGGCTGTCCTCTTTGGTTTCCATTCTAGTGGCAGAGATCTCAAGATTTTTCTGGTTAGTTCAACCTCCTCAATATTCTTACCAAGCAGTTTTAAACCATTTATAATAGTGGTGAACCGTGAGTGCATTTCAGAAATAGTTTCATCAGGAGACATTTTAAATGATTCATACTAAGAAATTAGCATGTAAATTTTTGATTTTTTTACTTCACTAGTTCCTTCATATGTGACTTGTAATTTGTCCCATATCTCTTTGGCAGAAACGCATGCAGATATTTTATTATATTCAGAAATATCTAATGCACAATGTAACATACTTGTTGCTCTGCTATTGAGAGACATCGTTTTACAATCCTCGTCAGTGTACTCAGTTTTGAGTTTAGGCATTGTATGAAGAGTCTCTCCAATAACTATTTCTTTAGAAGGAATTCTAGGTCATTCTTCAATGATTCTCCATAGATTATAATCTTGTCATTCGACAAAGATTTTCATTCTGCTTTTCCAATAGTTATAATTGGAGCCATTGAACAAAGGTGGTCTAGCATAAGAGTGTCCCTCAGAGTAGCTATTTGCTGCCATTGGATCAACTCAAGGATTTTAAGCCTAAATATGAGAACAAGACTCTGATACCAATTGTAGATCGAGGTTTCAACCCAAGAGGGGAGGTGAATTGGATTTTTAAAACTTTTTGCGGAATTAATACAAGTTTATAAAAACGAATAAGCAGCAAACAATTAAAACAAGTAATGTGTTGTAAATAAAGAGTTTAGAGAGAAGAGGATGCAAACTCAGATTATAGTGGTTTAGCAATATTGGATTCGTTCCGACCCTACGTCCACTCTCTTCAAGGAACTCATTGAAGTAATCCACTAAGTAACTTAGTCGTACAACTTTCCAAGTGTTGTACAAACCTTACAATCCTTTCCTCTCGGAAGCTATCCCCTTCCTCTCGGAAGTAATCCCTTTACAAAGATGATGTAAAGTAAATAGTAGAGAAACAGCTAATGGAAGCTTATACAACTGAATAATGTCTCTCTTTCAAAGTAAAGCTTGAATAATGGCTCAATAAGAATATTTCAAAGCTTTTTGTGTTTCAAGAGTATAAAAACTTGATTGTGTGAGATCAACTCTTTTTTAATGTATGCAACTTGTTATTGAATGCTCAAATGAATGGGTTTATATAGCAATCAAATAATATGGTCGTTAGGACTTTAATTTGAAAAATATTTGCTTTAAAACGTTCAGATTTGGAGTCCAACGGTCATATTTTTGAACTACCAGTCGACTGAGTCGTGATACCAGTCGACTGGGTTCACTTGTAAAAATCACGTTTTCAGACCTTCTGGGTATCCAGTTGACTGGTATATTTCATCCAGTCGACTGGGGACTCACTGTCCATTTTACCAGTCGACTGGAGACCTACTGTCTCATATACCAGTCGATTGGTATATGTACCCAGTCGACTGGGTTATCTTCCAACCCAGTTTTTCTGTTTTAATTTAAAATGTTTGTTTTAAAATGATTGGTTTAGAAAACCTTTTTTGTTCGAGCCATTGAACAAGCTATTACAGTGTATAAGTGAGATTTACATTGGTTCTAAAACCTTAAACCTATACTAGTTCTTCAGTTTTCACTTGATAATTTGATTCGGTTTGAGTTCTTGAACTTTGATCCTTGGTTGAACGTTTTTGTTGCTTACTACACTTAGTTAGTATAATAACAGTTGTGTTTTGTCATCATTAAAATACGGGTGACGGTCAACAACATTTAATCGCGTTAAAAAAATTTGATTGACTTAGGTCTAAATCCCATGATTTAGACTAGCTGTAAACTCCACTCGTAATCTTGAATAGTTTCATTGATAACGTCAATATAAATGTGAAACCATAAATTAATATGACCAATAAAAAATTTAAAATTACTAATAAAGTTTTCAGTTGATCTAAACCCAATAGTTTAGAATCAAGCCGGCTAAAAAATCCTCTAATCGCGTGCACACATATACAGGACTACACAGAATTTGTTTCCTTATTGGTTGTCCTATATAAACTCTCACAACCACCACTTTTGTTGATTTTGTATTGATTTTGTAAAACCAACCAACTTAAATTCTTTTAGTGGGACCACCAGCCACCAAGACAAAATTATTGTCCAGCATATATATTATTTTTCATTTTTTTCTTTTGTTGTTTTTTTCTTCTTTCTTTTAATTAATCAAGAATAAAGAATAAAGATTCAATTTTAACTGCATTCTTAACATTATTAAGGAGAAGTAAAACATTTGTTAGATTGAATAACAAAGATCAGTGGATTCTTAATGATCAATTAAATCACACACAAAATAATATGTAGCAGTCTAAATCTTAGTGTAGTCAGCTTAAGAACTCATCCAAAAAGCTCAATCGTTCCAAAAATTGTACATTGGACAAGTAAAAACTTTAGTTAGCTATTTGGTCAACACAAATGTATTTCTTATCGCCCTTGTACTGTACATGACGGAGTAAGTCACCTGAGTTTCACTCGTTATCAAAAAAATTAAAAAGAAAAGAAAAGAAATTTGCAATTAAAGTTGTTAAGTTTCTCTATCAATGCTAAAATAAATACTTAATGAGGAGGTAAGCAAACTCACCAATAAAATCAATGAGGGCATTGCCATCGCAGTATCTCCCCGATGGTTTATGGAAGAAGATAATACCATTAGGGGAAGGAATCCGATGGAACGAAATTGATTTGCCACCCGCGTCGGAATTTGAATCGCCAAAGTTGAAAATCGCCGGGAAATCACAAGCCTTTGATTTAGTGCCAAAACTCTTTATGCGTCTCGTTGTGATGAATATTGAGAACGCAACAACTGCCAATGTTTTCACTCTCTTGCTTAGTGCCCAAAAACTCTTCCATATCCTGCTGGTGCTAATTGACCTTAGCTAGTCCATGGACACCCACCACCAAAGATGCTTCTCTGAGGCCTTTTGTCAAACAGATAATACCACATGTTGATGCTGAGGAACTGCCATTGACTTGGGGGTTAATTCTTTTGGATCTGCACAAGTAGGATTGGGTGACCTAGAGAGTCTCCAGAAGAAAAGGGGGGTGAGGCCTCCGAGGACACTCAGACACTCTTATCAGTACATGGACCCGAGAAAATAGAGAGTACTGGTTAGTGTATATCGAATTTGTAAAGACTGAATCATATGGATTGGATCCACATACCTTATGCCTTTTATAGTCTTATGAGCCAAGGTCGACCACGTGGGAGGGATGGCTTCATCCCTGTAATCCCACGTTTCTACAGTGAAATCTCAGTCACGTGCTCAGATGATCGCATGCTCAGGCGTGGCTTAGTTCGTTAGTTGTGCTTTAACGTGGCGATTGCGTGACCTGTGCTTTAACGTGGCGATTGCGTGACCCGCCCATTCCACATGCCTTCTAGCTGTAAGACAGAAGCGGGTCACGTGTTAGCGGCCTATTGGTGATATGTGGTGATTACACCCAAAACATAATGCAGTTGTTGTAGCACAGCTTTAAGGTGTCGATTCCACAGGGAAACAGGTTAACTACAAAATAAGGTGTGAACCATAACACAAACGATAAAGATTTAAGTGAGAAAATATGAACTTTTGGTAATGAAGTAATTGTGTAAAATAGATTGTAAAATATAATAGGGAAACAACAAGGATCCAGGAATCCTCCCTAGGTTCGTTGCCCTATTCCTAGCTTTCGATTACGAGTTTCACATCCCAAACAGACAATCGGTAAATATTCAATGAGCACATATATAAACCCTAATATGATTGTTATGAAATACTTTTTATTTTCAATTCATGCACACATGATCTATCTTATGGGTTTATCAAGAAACGACAATATATCTTTGTTGACAATATTGCAGTAATGGACAAACCTAAAGGCTAAATCTACCGGACTCAATTATACCCAAACAATCTTGACATAAGAAAAGCATGACTAAATTTATATCAAGGAGAAATATACAATCACCAGAATAGATAAAATCTTATAATTAGCTTAAAAAGTAAATTATAACAATGTTTTGACAATAAATTCCTATTACAACTGAATCAAATAAGGGAAGATAGAAACAACTACACCTAGGGATTCATCCCTTCGCCTTGCTTGGAGATTAGACAGCCATGGGGCTCCTCTTTGAGTCTTTGGACCCTTATCCAGCCTCCAATTGATTCCTTTCTCTTAAACCCTAACTGATCTATTTATAGTACGAAGGTCCAAGGGTGTTTTCGGGTTTAATCTATTGTTTAAAGTCCTAATTAAGTTTTAACTCGGAGATATAACATCATGTGCGCGCTGCGGTGCTCCTTTATGGGCGCTGCGGTGTTGGCTTCAGCTTTGGTTGGGTGTTCTTCTGGGCACCACAGTGCACACTGATGGTTCAAGATGTGGAGGCTTCTGGGCACCGCGATGCACACTGACGACTTTATTTTTTCTTCATGTTTGCTTCTCCGCAACCATTCCGACACTCTGTTATGCATAAAATCTTAGCGGTTTAAGCAACAACCACTTTTTCTTCTTTTTTGGACTCATAGTACCTAAAAATGCACTGAAATAAGTCAGTGATCCAATAATATCACTTTAGAGTTATTAACTAATAAAAGTGTAATAAAGACCGAGATCAATCCTAAAATGCTAACAATTAAACACTATTGAGATGCATTTTATGGCTCTTATCATGTGGCTCCACGTGTCGACGATCTATTGGTTGCAGGTGACTCCACATGTCGATGATCTATTGGCCATAGGTGTTATGGACTCCATCACAGGCCCCCCCACTTCCTCAAGCACTCGTGTGCTTCGAGGAAGTATGGCGTGATTTTGTCCTATGACCATGTATTTGTACTTAGGAGTGGTGAGCGTTTATAAGAATCTTGGGGAACAGGTGATCCATATCCTCAAGCTCAGAGATTTTAGGCCGAGCATAGCTCATATACTCGGACTCGGAGACTTTAGGCCAAGTGTGTGACGAGCAACCCACACTCTCGGGCTTTGAGACTTTAGGGAGAACGTGTGGCAAGCACCTCACATGCTCGGTCTTGGAGATTTTAGGCCGAGCATTTGGCAAGCAGCTCACACGCTCAAACTTGAAGATTTTAGGCCGAGCATGTGACAAGCAGCTCGCACGCTCGGACTTAGAGATTTTAGGCCAAGCATATGATAAGCAGCTCACACGCTCGAGCTTAGAGATTTTAGACCGAGCATGTGACAAGTAGCTTACACGCTCGATCTAAGGGATTTTAGGTCGAGCATTTGATAAGCAGCTTACACGCTCGGACTTGGAGATTTTAATCTGAGCATATGACAAGCAGCTCACTCGCTCGAACTTGGAGATTTTAAGGGACTTTTGGGCTTTTCCTCTCTGGGTCACATAGGACCTTTTATCCATGGGCCACTTTGGGCTTTTTTCTCTCTAGGTTTTCTCTTTCTAGGCCACATGGGGCTTCTTTCTTCTTGGGCCTTTAGAGTTTTTCCTTTCTTTCTATGGTGTTAGAGTGCATTAAATGGGGGCAGCTACTTTTTGGATGACGGCGTGCATTTATTTGATTGCCTACTTTTTACTTGAAGGAGAGTGAACGGCGCCTAGGGTATAAGAGGCGTCATACCTTTATAATAGTTGAAAATTTGGGGAGGTCAAACAATGTCTTGGTGACCTCAGGGGTCACGTCCCTTCAATTATTGGGAAATTAATGCCCCTCGTACCTGTTGCCTTTAACCCTATATAAGGGTGGTTTCTTCATCTCTTCTACTCACTTCACTTATTGCTTTCTTGCTTTAAGCTTTTAAGAGAAAAATAAATTTCGAGAGCCTACAGAGTTGATTTGGAAATTTGGAAGGAGATCGTGGGAGATTGCCCAAAGTCGGTCGAGGTCCCTAGAAGTGCTTAAGGTTGGGTGGTGATCGCTAGAGGGGTGCTTGCGACAAGGAGACCGAGGTCGTATACATAAGTCACGAACAACCTCTTGGTGAGTCATTCTGTCCTTTATTATGTCTAGGGTAGATGAGCTTAGAGTTAGTAGCGGTAGTGAGGACATTAGGGGATCTGTCACAGGAGCTAGAGGAGGTTATAAGTGTCTTCTCCAGTGAGGACAAATCCTTAGTGGAGATTATTCCTCGAGAGGGCCTACTTGCCATGGTTCCCTTTATCCCTGGGGAAGAGGATGAAGAAGATAAAGAAGGGGCCTATTCTGATGATGAGGACGAGGCTGATCAAATGTTGGCGGAGATCAGGGGGGATATGGTGGTGGAGGAGAGGGAGCAATGGTTGTACGCGGCTAACTCTGTTTCCAGCATTGTGGGGAAGGAGGAGCTTAAAGTCATGATGAGGGTCTACCACATTCCGATAGAGTATACCCTCAGGGTACCAATGGGTGAGGAGAGGGCTTATGATCGAGGTGAGAGGGTTGACCTCTTGGTGGGGCATGAGAGAGTACTTTTGGTAGCTTTTGCACTTTTGGACTAAGTCCGCGACATCTTTCTTTATTCTGGGCTGGTAATACCCCTGTCAAAGCACCTTGAAGGCTAGGGCCCGAACCCCGAGGTGATTTTTGCATATCCCCTCGTGGACTTCCCGAAAAACATAGTCAGCTTCAACCAGATTGAGACACCTTAGGTAAGGCGTGGTTAGGGCCCTTTTTTTACAGCTGTCCATCCATGACTGTGCATCGAGATGCGAGAGAGATTATCTTTATTGCTTCATTTTTTTGCTCGGGGACTTCCTCGTTTTTTAATTATCGGAGGATTGGGTCCATCCATGTTTCTTCTTGCTTCATTGGCAGTACCGGAGCTTTATCAATGCTAGGGATGGTGAGGGTCTCAAGGTATACGGCTTGAGTTAGCTCGAGATGTCCAGAAGAAGCCAGCTGAGCCAAGGCGTCCACTTTAGAATTCTCAGTCCTTCGGACGTGGGTTATCCGGAACGTCTTGAATTTGGTGGTGAGTTTCTTTGCCTTGTCAAGGTACCAAGCGATTTTTTCTCCTCGGGCCTCAAATTCCCCCGTTATTTGATTTACCACCAGTTGTGAGTCACTATATGTGTCCAAGATCTCGGCGGCCAGTGCTTTTGCTAGTTTCAGACCTGCGAGTAGGGCTTCGTATTCTGCCTCATTGTTGGAGGCTTTGAATTCGAACCTCAAGGTATATTCGACGACGAAACATCCAGGCTGCAGAGGATAAGTCCTGCCCTACTCCCAGCAGTATTCGAGGATCCGTCCACATGAAGGGTCCATCTTGGAGGTTGCTCATCTAGCTCCAAATTTGTCCCATCGTTTGGATTTATTGGGAGGGTCGTTTCGATGATGAAGTCAGCGAGAACCTGACTCTTAATCACCTTGCGAGGGTGATACCGGATATCAAACTCCTCGAGCTCTACGGACCACTTGACCATTCTCTCGGAGACATCTGGGTTGTGGAGGACTTGTCTTAGGGGCTGGCTAGTCAGAAGGACGATAGTGTGCGCTTGAAAATAGAGCCGGAGTTTTCACACTCCAATTATGAGGGCATAGGCTACTTTCTCTATCGAATGATACCTTACTTATGCTTCGTAGAGGATTTTGCTGACGAAATAGATAGGTTTTTGGATGCATGCTTCTTCTCGGATTAGGACCAAAGCTATGGTGTTTTGTCCAACCGATAGGTACAGGAACAGTTCTTCACCTGGGAGAGGTTTGGTCAAGAGTGTGGGTGAGCTCAGGTACTTTTTCAGCTCTTCGAACACTTGCTGACGGTCTTTTATCTAGACAAAATACCTTGCCTTCCTGATTCCTTGAAGAAAGGGAGGCAACTTTCCGCGGATTTAGACATAAAGCCGTTCAGGGCTACTATTCTTCTAGTGAGCCGTTGCACTTCCTTTACGGTCTTAGAAGGGGCCATATCGATGATGGCTTTTATTTTATCTGAGCTGGCTTTTATCTTTCTTTGAGTGACCATGAAGCCCAAGAATTTTCCTCCAGTCACTTCAAATGCGCGTTTTGTCGAGTTTAACCTCATCTTCTGTCTACGCAACACTTCGAATACCTTTTCCAAGTCGGAGTCGTGGTTTCATGCGTCGGTGCTCTTAACCAGCATGTCGTCCACGTAGACCTCCATGTTCTGCCCAATCTGCTCCTGAAGATCTTGTTCACTAACCTTTGATAAGTTACGCCAACGTTTTTTAGTCTGAAGGGCATGACCTTGTAGTAATACAGTCCTTGACTAGTGACAAAGTTTGTTTTGTCTTGATCGAGGTCGTGCGTAAGAATCTGGTTTTATCTGAAACATGTGTCCATGAAGGTGAGGAACTCATACCCTGAGGTAACGTCCACTGGTTGGTCGACTGCAGTGGAGAGAAACTGTCCTTTGGACAAGCCTTGTTCAGACTGGTGAAGTCAATGTAGATCCACCACTTGCCATTGACCTTTTGGACCATTACCACGTTGGACACCCAGTCGGGGTAATTTGCTTCTCGGATGGAGCCGGCCTCAAGCAACTTGTCTACCTCTATCTTGATGGTGGTCTGTCGCTCTAGAGTGAATGTTCTTTTCTTTCGAATGACGGGTTTATGCTTTGGGTCTATGTTCAATCAATGTTCTATAGTTTTGTGGTCGATTTCTGGCATGTCTGACACAGAGGAGTGCATTCTTATAGCTAATAAGTCTTGGTTTTTCCTGAGGAGGGAGAGGAGTGTATTCTTATGGCTTTTCAAGAGACTGGATCCGATCTGAACCATTCAAGAAGGGTCCTCACCGAGGGGGACTGAAGTCAGTTCCTCCACGGGTCTCCCTCTTGGAGTCTTTACTTCATCCCTGAGGTCTTCCACCTCGAGTGGTAGGGTTTTGGTCTTCTTTCCTTCCTTGATGGAGTTTAAGTAGCAGGACCGAGAGGCTTGTTGGTCCTTTCTGATGACTCCTACTCCCTCGTCAATGGGGAACTTGACCTTCATATGGTAGGTGAAGACAACTGCCTTCAGTTTGTTTAGGGTGGGCCGACTGATAATCATATTGTAAGACGATGGTTGTTTGACTACCAGGAAAGTGGTTTGAACGGTAGTTATCGGTGGTGCCATTCCTGCGGTGATGGGGAGGACTATTCTTCCTTTTACGAACACTGGAGTTCCACCAAAACCGTAGAGAGAAGTGAGGACCGGTTCTAACCGTTCGTCTTTCAGTTGCATAAGTTGGAATATATCATAGAATAGGATGTCCACTGAACTCCTGTTGTTTACCAAGATGCGCCTCACTTCGTGGTTGGTTACTAAAGGAGAGACTACCACCGTGTCGTCGTGTAGGGTCTGTAATCCCTCCAAATCATCATCTGTGAAGGAGATTACTAGGCTTGACTTTCTCTGTTTGTTGGGAACACTGACAGAGGTCATAGTTTTGGCGTATGCTTTGCTGCTCTGCCCTAAGCTACCTCCGGTGGTCGGGCCTCCACAGATTGTTTTGATAATCCTGGTCACCGCTACCTCTTGGTTTCTCTGACTGGGTTCTTCCTGCTAGGGCCTGGGGTTTTTTCGAGGGTCCTGTTGCTCCTGTTGTAGAATTGGGGGGTGTCCGGAGTCCCCTCTTGCCTGGGCGAGCGCCTCTCTTCCTCGAGACCTGGTGAACTCCTTCAAGTGTCCTCGGCTGAGAGGGCTTCAATTTGTAGCTTCAAACTATGGCATTCTTTGGTGTCGTGCCCGTGGTTCCTGTGGAATCGACACAACTTTCTCTGAATCCTACTGAGGTGCTGCGGCTTAGGAGGCCACTGAAGGACTGACTTATTCTGAAGCTGCATTGGAACATTGGTTTTGGATGCATTGAGAGGGGTGAAGCTGTCGAACTGAGTATGGGGCTTGTATCTGCTTTCTTGATGATGCCTCTTGGCCGTTCTTCCATAGGAGTCGGGGTATTTCCTTATTTTCTCTGTCTCTCCTTCTCTATCTCTTTGAAAAGCTTGATTGTCTTCTGCCAGCATGTACTTCTAGGCTTGGGCCAAGACCTCGTTCATATCTTTAGGCGGACGCCTAGTGAGTTTAGAACTAAAGACCCCCGATCTTAGTCTGTTTTTTAATGCCAGCATTTGGACGTTGTGGTCGAGGTCTGGGATTTCCCAAGCAGTCGTGTTGAACCTGGATATGTAGGCTCGAAGCCTCTCTCCCCGATGCTGGACAATATTAAATAAGCTCTCTGAGGTTTCCTTCGGCCCCTTGCTGCTGAGAAAATAAGAGGCAAAGACGTAACTTGTTAGGGTTAAACTATCGTATCCCTACGGATCTTGAGATGCGAATATAGAGAAGAAAATAGAAATAAATCAAAGACAAACACACAGCACACAGATTTACATGGTTCACCCAAACTCGGGTTACATCCACGGAGTTGTAATGATTTCACTATGTCTTGAAGAATAATACAAGGAGGTCTAACCCCTAGACACCCCTCACAGTATTCACAAAAAAAAAAAACGGCTCACTCACTTACACAAAAGAATAAGATGAAACCCTTATATTTCCGGGTTAAAATAAAACAGATACCAAACAGTGCTGAAAACACTTATTAAAAGCTAATCTGGAGCCTAATAAGCACCTAGTTAGCATATTCATCACATGAGTGATCGCACATGTGAAGGGAGAGTAAAATACAAATAACTGATTTATCCATCAGTTGCGACCGGTTGCAGAGAAACGACGAGGAATGAAAAACCCTAGATTATAATGCAAATTGCGTTGGTTTTTGGGTTTTATTGTTACTAATCTCACACATTCATGCAATCTTCTAGAAATTCGTCTTCAAACATAGTTTGTGTTGCTCGAATTGAGAGATTTTGGGTGTGGTTTGAGTCGAAGTCCAAGCAACTACAGCGTAAGGTAAGCCACCGTACAATTGTGATGTAGAGGTTATATAAGATAAAAAAGGGATCTGATGATGGTACCTCTATTTACAGTAAGTGGATAGCTACCATGCATTTTCGTTTCACTTTCATATTTGCAAATTTCTGATGCAAACTATGAAGTATGAGTTTTTCACTTGATTTTATTGAGTTTTTTGTCATTTTGTTGGACATTCTTATTTATATATTGATTTGTCGCCTCTAAGAGGGTTTTTTTGTCTTCTGTAGATTTTGTATTGCCATGCACTTTCTATTTATGCTTAATGTTGTGTGTTAGCACAGTTTATAAGCATTGGTAAGATGAAACTGAAGCATATTTTACCATTTTTGTAGCTTTATACACTGTCATATTTTGTTCTTGCTTCGTGTTGTGAGTTAGAACAAATTTTGTGGAATTTTTAATATGAAAACCAATTTATAAATGGGCAATGATGCAACTTTTTTTTGTTGTGGGCTCTAAGAATGGATGACATGTATATTTTTCCTGTTCCATTATAAAATTGCACTGATTATGAATATGTGATTTCGATTCAGTGATGCTCCATTCTGTAGTGAGTAAAAAAAGGGGTTATTTACATTGGAGCTTCACCATGGGAGGAGGTTGATATATGATAAGGTATATCTATGTGGTGAAGTAGGCTATTATGATTGGTGTGATGGTGATAGATTGTGTCTTTTAGACATAAATGAAATGGTTAAGGAAATTGGAGAGGATGGTTTCATTAACTACTAATGGAGATATCCTAAAAAAAACCTTAGTGATGAGGGTGGGTTACTGCCA
Organism: Bretschneidera sinensis; assembly: GCA_023935145.1. Classification (NCBI taxonomy): domain Eukaryota; kingdom Viridiplantae; phylum Streptophyta; class Magnoliopsida; order Brassicales; family Akaniaceae; genus Bretschneidera; species Bretschneidera sinensis. The sequence goes on from CM043705.1 coordinate 64,493,387, forward strand.
ATGAGAACTGATTTGGATGTCTATGTAATGGCTACTAGTGTGCCAAATATCATGGTAATTGAGGTGTTCCTGGAGAACCTAACTCTTGAGCAAGTAATGGAGCAGCATGGGTTTGATATAGAGGAAATTTATGATGAGATAGCTGAGTTCTCTGAAGAGGAAGATTACTATGTAATACCTCAAGGTGGAATTGATCATTTACCAAACAAGGGTGTTGTTATTGAGGAGATACTTGATGGTGATGATGTCTTATCCAATTCACAACCTTTTAGGAGTGCACAATTAATTATTGAATATATTGTGGTGGACAATGTGAATGATAAGTTACTTGGAGAGCAATTTGTAAGGAAGAATAATGTGATGGATGAATGTAGTAGAGAGCAAACTATTGGTGAGGTAATTATAGGGGAAGAAATTGTAAAGGAGCAAACTGTTAGAGAGGAAACTGTTGGGGAGGTACCAGTTGTGGAGGAAAATGTTGGTGAGGAAATTGTTGGGGACCAACCTGTTGGGGATCAATCTAGTAGGCCCCAATGTGATTGGGATGAATCTGTAATGGAAAACATATTGATAAATGAATCATTTAGGGATGCATTTGAAGGGGCTGATGATGTTAGAGATGAAGAGGATGTTGACAGTGAGAAATTCAGATTTCAATGAGTCTTATTATGGCTTGAGTGATAGTGATGACTTAGATTTTGAAAGTAATGTTGATCCGGGACTAGAAAGAGATATCATGAACAGAAGTGGGTAGGCAAAGGATGATTCAACATTCAGGTTTTATGCAAATGAAGAAGATGATCTTGTAATTGTAAGTGGTTAATCTGATGGAGACATAGATGATCTACACAGTATGGGCAATGGTTCTGATGAGGATTTGAGAATAAATCAAAGGGAGTGGAAGGATGTGGAATTTTCTGATCCAAAGTTTAAGTTGGGGATAAAGTTTAGGGATATTGTTCAAATCAAGGCTACAATTGATGCATATGCAATAAAAGGAGGATTCAGTATTAGATTCATAAAGTCTGACAAGAGCAGAGTGTATGCCAAATGCAAGGTAGGTTATCATTGGAAGATATAGGTTAGCAAGACACCTAATTCTCCAACATTCATGTTGAAGACACTTGTGAAGGGGCACACATGTGCTACGTCAAGGAGGAATCAGAGGTTGTCTTCAAAGAGATTATGTGATCTTTATGTGGAGTCATTCAGGGCTGATCACGAGTGGCCTATGCATGCATTTGCTATTGTTGTTCAGATGGGTCATAATATAGAGGTTCCTTATCCAAAGCTATAGAGAGCAAGAGATAAAGCACTAGAGAAGATTAATGGAGATGATAAGTAGCAGTACAAGAGATTGCATTCTTATGCAGCAGAGTTGAAAGGAACAAATCCAGGGACTACTACAATTATCAAGTTGGATGGGTTGTTATTTGAGAGGGTGTATATTTGTTTGGATGCTTGTAAGAAAGGGTTTCTAGCTGGATGTAGACCTTTTATTAGAGTTGATGACTATTTTTGAAAAGGAAGATATGGAGGTCAACTACTAACTGCAGTTGGAGTGGATGCTAATGACAACATGTACCCTATAGCATTTGTTGTAGTCGAGACTGAGCCCAAAGACTCTTGGAGTTGGTTCCTCAAGTTACTGTCTGAGGACTTCAACATGCAAAACTGCTCAAAAAAAAACATTCATGTTTAATAAACATAAGGTAATATGAATTCAATGTTACTTTATTGTTTCATTATGTAAATTGAATTAAATATCGTATATGTATTGATATTTTACATGGACTTATTCTAGCACTTGATGAGTTGTTCCCACTGACTGAGCACAGATTTTGTGTTAGGCATCTCAACTCTAACTTCAAGAAGCTTCACCCAGGAAAGGCCCTCAAAGATGCACTATGGAGATGTGTAAGGGCTACCTATTTAAAATATTTTGAAGATAAGATGAAGGAGTTAAAGGAGATTTCTAAGAGGTATATCAGTGGCTGCATGACAAGTCGCCATATCATTCGTCAAAGTCACATTTTAGAAAACATTGTAAGAGTGACATGCTTCTCAATAGCCATTGTGAAACATTCAATAAAGTGATACTGGATGCTAGAGAGAAACCCATCCTCTCAATGGTTGAATCAATTAGATGTAAGCTAATGAATATAATTATGTACAGAAGGAACAAGATGATGAGATATCAAGGGCAGTTGTGTCCCAAGATTCAAAAGAAGTTAGAGAAGAACAAGGACATGTCTAGAATATTTTTGACCTCACAATCTGGTGGAACAAAGATAGATATTTCAACCCCCTATAGTGATGAAGGATATGTTGTTGCCATAGGGGAAAAAGACTTATACATGTAGGAGATGGGATCTCACTAAAATCCCATGTGCACAAGTAGTTGCTACAATTTGGGACAATAGGGAGCAACCAGATAATTATATTCATGACTGCTACAATAAGGAGACCTACTTGAAAATATAATTCACTATCATCAATCCAATTAATGGACCTAAGTTGTGGCCCAAGACCAACCTTGGTGACATTCACCCACCTTTGGTTGAAAGAAGAAGAGATGCTGATGAAGATCCAATTGCAACCAAAATTCAAAAGACCTTTATGGTGTCTTGTGGGAACTATGGTGTGGTAGGACATAGTAAAAGGAGGTGCAACATGGGTGATGACCTCAACTTAGAACCACCACCTCCTCTTGTGGGAAATAGTGTAAGGCAATCTGTAAGTGTTTTTTTTTTTATTTATTGTCACGTATATTTTTTTTTAGTTAGTTGCATTGTATAGTAACTGTTTGTAACTGTTTTCATATAATAGAGGGGGTAAAATGCAAAGAGGGGCAAAGGCAAGAGCAAGGAAAGAGGAAGGGAAACAGACAGATGTCAGGTTGGAGGTAATGCAGAGGCTGAGGAACATGTAAATGGTGATTGATTGATAAATCAATAGGCTCTTACTAAGTGTGTGTGTGTGTGTGTGTTTTTTTTTTTTTTTTTTTTTGAAGTGTCTAATCTTGTTTTAGGTTTAATAGACACCAGTTGGATAGCACACCACCGAGGAAGTTCAACATGGGTGATGACCCTAACTTAGAACCACCACCTCCTCTTATGGGAAGTAGTGCAAGGCAATCTGTAAGTAGGTTTTTTATTTCTTGTCACACGTATATTTTTTTGTTAGTTGCATTTTATAGTAATTGTTTTCATGTAATAGAAAAGGAACAATGCAAGGAAGGGCATAGACAAGGGCAAGGGAAAAAGAAGGGAAACAGACAGAGGTCAAGTTAGATGTAATGCAGAGGTAGAGGAACATGTAAGTGGTGATTGATTGATAAATGCTAAGGATCTTGCTAAGTGTGCTTATTATTCTCTCTTTTTTTTTCTTTTTTTTTTTGAAGTGTTTAATCCTGTTTTGGGTTTAATGGACACCATATGGCAAACACACCAGCACCTCCTCTTGTGGAAAGTAGTAGTGTAGGGCAAAATATTAATGGAATGGTAGCTAAAGAAACACTTCAAGTGTCTCTCCAACTTATTTGAATTTAAATTGTTATGAAATGTCTTGCTAATTTAAGTATCATGCAATGTCAGATTAGGATATCTCACGGACCTTCAAATGTAGGACAAAACTCAACTCTTGTGACTCTAAGATGGATACCTGGTGTAAGATTCTTATTTAATCCTAAATTTTCTTCTTCTTTTTTTAATTTAATGTGATATAACCTTTAATGTATTTTATGTGCAGGGCTCGACTCAATATTACCCTCCACCAACATCTTCTGCAGAGACTATCGACATGATAGGATCTCAACCACCTTCAACCCAGTATAGCCAAGACCATTGAAGAGAAGGTGACTACTTTTATATTTCCATATTTTGTACTCTATATGTTTCTTTGTTTTAATTGCTATGTAAACATGTGATGTTGTGTTGCTGTGATTTTGAGCATCCGTGGGTACGATGTTATCTTGTGGCCATGTGGTGTTTTTTGGGGCATGACTTGGTACGAGGTGTTTTATGGGCATTTACAGTACTAGTTTGGCTAAAAACTTTTGATGGATTTTTAGTGCCAAGATAGATGAAATGTAAACAATTTAATTATTTTGATAGTGGCTTTCCTAGGCTTTATGTATACGAAATGTAACTGATGTAAACAATGTAATTATTTTGATGATGGATTTTCAGTGCATATATATAAAATGTGGTGTCTGCTAGCTACTTTATTTTCTTGTTGTTTGATATTCATTTTGAGTAAGATTGGTATGCTAAAAGATGCAACTTTAGTTTTTTTGGACTTGGCGAAACAAGGAGTTCCAAGGGATGAAAGTAGAAGTTAAGAGCACTGACTGCTAAGCCATATGTCTATACTTGGCTAAATAAACCAACATGAAATTAAAACAAAGGAAAATTAAACAGAAAGTAAATAGAATAGCATAGAATACTTTTATATTTCTTAAAGGTTACTGTTATCAGCAAGTCCATTAAGACAAAGATGAATCTGTAATTGTACCACAATCCTTACAAATACAACAAACCAACCAAAAACCCATAAAACAACAAATGTAGCAGCAAGTACTAAAAACATAGAGATAAATATGCCCAGAAACCATCACTACGATATAGTTACAGTCAATTATTTTTGTAAATAATATGCCCAAATCCACAAAAATAAGCTTGTGCGAATCCCACAAATGTAGCTACAACTCCTAAAAAACATCTTCCTTGACCAATCTTAGAGCTATCTCTCTCCATTTTACAAATCTTTCAAATCAACCCAAGCATAAGCTTATTAGATCGATCATCTAGGGGATCATTATACCAAGCAAAGAAGCATCATCCACCATGCTAATGCAATAAAAGAAACAATAGAAATGGCAGTTAGTGTAAGACACAGAAAAAGAAGAGTATAGATGATGATAAAAAAAAGGAAATTTTCTTACCCCATAAAATCTACAACCGAGAACTCTCCTTTTTAGATTATTCTCCGTCCAGAATGTTCTTACGACGGTAGCTGCACCACAACAACATATGCTTGTGTTTTAGGAGATATATAAGTCTGACATGGTTGCTGTCTAAGAGAAGATGATGGGTGAAGAAGATGAGAATAATAACTCTGTTTTTATTATGCCGGTTAAAGTACACAGAAGAGAAGGGAGGGAAAAATAACGGGAACTTTTCCTCCTACGCTTCATGTGGGGTCCAAAGACACCTCAGCTGCCAACGTGCCGCTGAGGTCCTTGGACAAAGTAGTTGACCGGGGTAACAATTTTGTTAAAATTTAAAAATGTTAATGGTTGTCTTGCACACTTCTAAATGTTAATGGTCAAAATGTTAAAACGTTCAAACCTCAATGACTAAAATGGATATTTAGCCTAAACTTCAATGTTTTTGAGTTTTGGGGGAAAAGAAAGGAATGTATAAAATTTAAGGTTATAAAGAAATCGTCATGTTAAAGAGTTTTGAAAGGTTAAAAAGAACCCCTAAAAACATCTTCCCTCCTTATGAAAAAATCTCCCAAGCATATTTTTTTTATTCAGCCATTTTTCTCCTTTCGCTTGCTTAACCTTCAAAAACTCCAACCAAACACTTTAGAAACGAGAAAAGGTAAGGATTTAGATGATTGTCCTTTTTATTGGATTCTTTATATAAAGTAAAATAGAGTATGCCGTCCATCTTTATTCCTTCAATTTGAGAAAATGATAAAACGTGAAAACCAAATGCTTCACAAACTTTTTTTGTTTTTAAGAATAAATAACTATATTTCTAAAACAAAAAAACTACTGAACACTAATTTTTTTTTGTCTTCCGTGCAAAGATTTAGATCTTTCGTACCCAGCCATTCAACCTACCTTAGATTTCAATACTCAGATTGTCTTCTCTATATCACCGTTTCACTTTTGCCAACACAATTACTGCCATGCAATTTCAGCAGGCATTTGCAAGTTATACAAGGGATTGATGGTGGCACTCAATACTGCAATCTGCACGCCCAACCACAATCCTTCATTACACCATACCGGCAGCTTGTTACAAGGGCTGCTACTGTCAGCACTAACACAAGTGATGCATTCCAACCATTCATATTTTTCACGCACATGAGTGGCCACACTTGAGGAAAACACGAAAAGAAGCTGTAATGTATCAGGCTCGTATGATACTGGCAAAACTCTGACTTTTAACATATTCCCATCTACATTTTCATTTCAAGGCTGTCTGCCATGAAGCATGCAAGGTTGAACTTTTTATCAGCAGAAGCTAATATTACATATTAAAAAGAAAAAGATAGAAACCAAAAAAAAATTCCAGCGACATTTCCATGCACACTAAAGCCAACTAACTGTATAAACAATCAGACTGTCACAAAAATAAACTACCGAGACCCATAGTTTTCAACAAAATTTGTGTCCTACGAACAACACAGGCTCCTTGCCTCAAAAAGACTAAAAGAAAAGGAAAAAAAATTCCAATTTTACAAAGTTTCACGATGTAACAATAGATTAATCCAATAGTTCCCAGTTCCGGTACTCAATAATCCTTGCTCCACTTCCCAGAGCAAAAACAAGAGAACAATTAAAACCAAAAAATGAGGCAAAATATTATTTGGTTTTCGTCATCAAAAGCTGAGGAAATAACTCAACGAATCCACCACACAAAACAGTTTTTCACCATCCATCCCTTGACCTCGGCCTGCCAAAAACAACATTATGACATCACTAGCATTTTGAAAAGTTATCCATTCAATATGTGACTCAAGCATATCTTCACGGATAAATAGGAATACCAAAACGAACATGTAGCAATACCGAAAAAGAAACAAGAAGCAAAGGCAACTACTAACATTTTTGGCCAACATATATCTTTCAATGACAAATCCAAGCAAAGAGACATCCATCTAGGATCAAAAGAAGGCTAGTTTCTTTTTAACCGAAAAGAGAACATCTTTCTCCGTTTTAAGATTATACACATTCAAATCTATATCAAGCATTCAACCCCATGCTTAATCACTGGATCATCCCTATGGAACCGGGAGTAAAGCTGAATTCCCAAATTTCAGTACCATACCATTTTGAGGGTTTTTACAGACTTCTCCAACATCTCAAGATTTAAATTACTTATAAAAAAAAAGATTTGGATTGAATTTTAAAATACCAGTAACAATCTCAAGATTAAAAGTAGTAACTGTTTTTACATTTCATACTAGTTCCAAAGTGCCAGAGGAAAATGAGGTAAGATGGACTTCCAAAAACTAGAAAATTAATAATTCATTATTAGACAACGAAGAATGAAGTACAAAACAGAGCAACTTTCATGCTAAGACAGTAGAAACACTACATTCTTACCTGTTCAAGTCCCTATTGCCAAGAAATCCTCGTTCCCTGCCACCTTGAAAAGCTCTTCTATCATCACTAGGCCTTATCCAAACATCAGCCATGCCACGTGATCGAGGTCTATCCGGGAACTCCACATTTCTGGACTCATCAAATGACCCAGACTGAGAAGGTGGTCTCTCAGGAAAACCAGAAACCCTGCCTGCTCCAGAACCAGGCCTTTCACTGGCTTTCTGCCCAAACCTAACTTTGTCATCAAAGTCGCGAATTAGCATTTCCAATTCCCTTTCTTTCTGAAGTATTATATCATGTAAACCGGGCTGGTCCCCACCAGATCCAGGTCGAGATTCCCTGCTTGCTTGCATTGTAGATTCTTTCTCAAGTTCCTGCTTTAAATGATCGATTTCTTCCTTCAACATCTTTTCTTCCTCCGTTTCAGGCCTACAAAGATTTTTCCCCCAAGTTAAAGATGCAGACCACAACACGTGTGTACACAGTAAACCCGAAGTCATATGTCAGCATGAGACCCATCAAACAAAACTAACATACAATGGAAGGCATCAGCAAGCATGCAGAAATCAGAAATCAACTCATAAAGCAGATCATCAACGAAGAGGCTTCAAGGAAAGCTGAAAGCTATATAAGCTAACAAAAAGCTTTTCTGTGAAAACGAGTTGAAAGCAAAGATTTTTTTTATAAGTAAATAACTGTATTAAAAGCACCAAGAGGGCGCAAGCCAAAGACAAAGTCTATTTACAAGCTAGAAGCTCCACAAAATCTAAAATATCTACATTATTCACAAAATAATTCCCTTTAAACCAAAAATTAAAGGTGTTGAAACTCCAAGGCCTTTAAAAAAAACAAGATTGAAACTCCAAGAAATTATCAACCAGGGACTAAGCCCTACTTGCATCCAGAGAATCAAAGGATTTAACTGAATTAAGGTAATAAAAGCGGAAGAACAGAAGTCTAACAAAAACAAAATGAACACACAGAAGGCCATGTAACAAAATACAATCCTGAAAAGAAAGATAAAAATGTGTAGGTAGTGAGGTGATTCAAAGGAATGCCTTAGAAAAGAATAAAATAATTGAAAGGTACTTAAAGATGAAATTCCTCAAAGAACCAACAAAACCGGGAGTAAGATCTGCAATTTGCAGAAAGAATATGTAACTCTGGCAGAGTCGGTTTATTTTTTCAATTTTTTTTAAGAAAAACACTAAAACCAAAGAGGAGAAAGTAAGGGGAGGGAAGAGTTAGTCTCGTGCCTGGGAGATCTTCTTATCATCTTAAAAGGGCAAGGCTTTCTATGTGGTTAGGTCCAGATCAATATAATAATACTTTCTGTGCTACCATACATACCAAAATATTCAAGGCATAAATACAGCTTGATCAATGGCATAAGATCATGTTGATTTCCCGCAGTGAAGAGAATCAAGTGACACAACTGACAGGCCACAGGTATGATATAATGATAATTACATGCACTGGCATATAGAAAAACAAGAATAGGAAAATAGAGAGAAGAGAGAGGTCTTAGATTCTTCAGTGAGAACAAAAACAAGAAATTATGAACAATTAGTAATGTAACTAAGTGCAACTCATTCAAGTTCCATGCATACAAGAGTTTAATAGCAGGACAGAAAAGTATATCGAGTCCAGAGTACCAATTTAATACCAGGACAGAAAAGCATATCAAGTCCAGAGTACCAATCTACAATCACGCTAAGAATCATAAAACAAGTAATTTCCCCATATCCGATAAGCCAAAGGTTTGACATTTGCAATTAAACAAGATGATGCTTTCACCCCAAATTATATTACAGCATATTTGGATTCAACTCATGAAGTAATTTTTTAAGAGTTAAATACAATTCACTACCATGTGGTTTACTAAAATTATACACCAGTCCATATACTTTTTCCGATCAACACTGCAGCCCCTAAGGATATATTCCGTCCAAGATTCTGTCAAGATGCTTATGTTATCCCGTTTACGGTCTTTGACTGACATAAAAGACCATTTTACCCCCATTAATTCCCCACCTAATAGGCTAACAGCCATCTTATCAAACAATCTCGGCCTTTCATTTAGCATTCGGAAATTATAAGGTTTGCTAATAATGAAAGGACTCTTCCTCCTTTCTTGTGAAACACACTTCGTTGAGTTGAGACCTTTGGCCCCTAATATTTTTCCCTTCTAGAAGAAGCATTTTACCAAACACAGAGTGCACTCCACATAGTCATCCTAAAAAATACAAACAGATGGTTCCCTGCCCTTGTCACCCTCTTCAAACCCTCAGAAACTTCTCTCGCTTTAATTAATGGTTATTCTGTCCAACACCTAAAAAATCTGTTCCCAGCCCCTAAAATCCAGCAGCTTATATGCAGCTCAAAATGTGACCAACAGTTACATTTTGATTCCCCACCCCCAAAAAAACCTTCAAAGGTGCACTGGTTGTCCTTTACAGCTTCAAGAAACATTTTTTAAAAAATAATTCGCATTATATAAAGTTATATGCTGACACATGTCAGTGTATCACTTGACCCTTTTTATAAAAAATTTGGATCAATAAAATTATAATGCGTGTCCTTTTAAGTAATGATGAGGCAAACAGTTTCTTCAAGTCATGGATAAAGTAGCAGAAGGGTAAAATAAGGATTAAAATTGATGACATCAGCCAAATTAATGATCAACCGGTCGAAAGGTTGGTGGTGCTAACAGAATGGGTAGTGCAGTGCATCTAACTCTTTTTTTTTTTTTTTAAATGTAGTAAGAACATAACAAAATGCTAATACCCAAGAAGAAGGCACCATGTTATATTGAAAGTAAAACCAGACAGTGTCCAGAAAAGTCACCACAATGTACGGGAATTTAGAAGAAAAAGAAATCCTCATCAAATCAGTAGGCAGATGATGTTTAGCAGACACTTACTCGATAGTAAGATGTAATAAATTCCTCCTTTGCCTTGAAAGAATGTCAAAAAAATTTGCTACAACAGTTTACAAAAGAGATCGAAAATCCAAGAAAGTGTGGACACAAACCAGTTATGAACAAAAGAAAATTTTGCGAATTTCAAATTAATTAAGTGAATAACTAATTATACTTATTTACTTACCAAATTATAGCATCAAACAAATTAGACTCACCTGTGAACAACTCGTCTAGGTTCACCGAGAAGCCCATTAACCAAGTAAAAAGCCAAAGTTGATAAATTTATAAATGAAATCCAAGCTTAAGTGATTATACTTATTTATTTACCAAATTATAGCATCAAACCATTTTGACTCACTTGTGAACAACTCGTCTAGGTTCAGCAAGAAACCCATTAACCAAGTAAAAAGCCAAAGTTGATAAATTTATAGGCAAAATCCAAGCAAGACATAGCTACGGGAGTTTTTAAGGGTATTTCTTTGTACTTCTTTTCTCTCTTTAATGAATTTATTTATTTTTTTATCAAAAAAGAAATCCAAGCAACACCAAGCCTGACTTTCTTAGGCTTGTGAGCTGTTGATGTCACAGTGAAGTAGCTGTTTAACAAAAAATTATATGTGAAAGTATGCAATTACATTAATATTTTTTTTTTTTGATGAATTACATTAATAATGAGTACAGGCTAAAGAAGTTTTAAAGTCTGTTGTTATCTACTGACTTGTGCTTAAACCATAAAAATTTTGCATGGAAAATAATGAATTGGAAAAAAAAAATCATTTGCAAATGAATTCCATTTCATTTGTAATTAGATTGAAATAAGAATTCATTTACAAATGAATTGAAATGAAAACCCACGTTTGGTATACTTTTAGAATTGAAATGAATTTACATTTGGAATCAACCACGAATTGAATTCATTTTACTTAATACCCCTAACATTATCAAAACTGGAACATAAAGCTAACCCACAAGTGCTGTTTAACAAGAACTTAGAAGGTCACTACATATCTTTCCTGTTACTTTATATCTTGATCAAACGTCATTTGCTGACAAATGCCTTCCTAGTTGTGATTCACTTATTATTTTTTCTTCTCATTTATTTGTCTCTTTTATCCCTTTTCACATGCATCCAGATAAAGATTAAACAAATGTACAAGACATATACCAAATTTGCAATGGCCCAAAGTCTGGTATTACATAAATATTAAACTCATTCAAGTCATACACTGCAAGCTGCAAACCTGCAGCAAGCCTCAAAACGAAAAAGTATAACAAAAAAAGAGGAAAGGAAAGGATGTCTGAGCTGAGGGAGAGAGAACGACAAATGCCTTCCTAGTTGTGATTCACTTATTATTATTAAACTAGGCTTTAAAATACAAAAGGTTCTGCAAACAGAAAAGTCTTTTTACCATTAAAACAACAGTAGTTTTGTCCTTATAATTTATACAAGACTGGAATTCATTTGCATCAATAGACCTTGCTCAAAGCTTACTCAATTCCATAGGAATTCAGTTGTAAATTAATTCCATGATATATTAGTAAACAAAACATATGACAAATTCATTTGTAAAAAGATATGTAGTTTATTAGAAAACCAAGCACAAGAGGGATGGAATTGCAAATGAATCCCATAAAAACCATAGTATTCACTAATACCAAAAGGATGGCAAATTTATTCTTCTCAGAATGCTAGACAAGATTTAAACACATGGACTGTCAAGCATCAATTAGAAAAGATTTAAAAAGAAAACTAGCGAACAAAAAAAGAAAAATAAAAACTTCAATACACAAAAAAAAAAATTAAGCATTACAATAATCCCACAAAGCTACTTTTGATGCGGACATAGAAGAATAAGGATAGCTATTTTAGGGTTTGCAATTTGAGGAATATGAGGCATCCCCATATCAAGGAAATTCTGTAGTTTTGCAATTTAATGTAATCATAGGGTGCTTTAGGTAGTATAATTTAGTATAATATGTTCTAGGAGTTTCTGGGACTTTTTCATCTATTGAAGTTATTGTTCACGCTGGTGCTATTCATGTTACTGTAGCAGTGAACTAAATAGGGTATTTTTGCATTCTTTCATTTTTTTAATCAGATTTCAAGCATAAACCAAACATTTTCATCTCCATGCTGGAATCCTAGTCTCAACCACAAGCAATTTAGATCGGTATAGCAGACAAGTGCTTGATCCTTGTCAAATTCCATTCGAGGAGATTCAATTGTTCCAATGTTGGTTTTCCAAAACCTAGTATGGCTTAGTGTCGTCTGACAACTCACAATAAGCCTCCTAAAGGTTCACTTATAAGAAAAGAAAGCCTCCTAAAAAATCATTAACTCCATTTGGTATCATATGAAGTGTGGAAATCAATTCATTTGCAAATGAATTGGAAAAAAAAAAATTTATTTGCAATTGAATTCCATTTCATTTGTAATTAGATTGAAATAAGAATTCATTTACAAATGAATTGAAATGAAAACCCACGTTTGGTATACTTTTAGAATTGAAATGAATTTACATTTGGAATCAACCAAGAATTGAATTCATTTTACTTAAATACCCCTAACATTATCAAAACTGGAACATAAAGCTAACCCACAAGTGCTGTTTAACAACTTATCAGGTCACTATATATCTTTCCTGTTACCTTATATCTTGATGAAATGTCATTTGCTGACATATGCCTTCCTAGTTGTGATTCACTTATTATTTTTTCTTCTCATTTATTTGTCTCTTTTATCCCTTTTCACATGCATCCAGATAAAGATTAAACAAATGTACAAGACATATACCAAATTTGCAATGGCCCAAAGTCTGGTATTACACAAATATTAAACTCATTCAAGTCATACACTGCAAGCTGCAAACCTGCAGCAAGCCTCAAAACTAAAAAGTATAACAAAAAAAGAGGAAAGGAAAGGAAGTCTGAGCTGAGAGAGAGAGAATGAGAAGAGAAAACTGGTAAACTAGGCTTCAAAATACAAAAGGTTCTACAAATAGAAAAGTCTTTTTACCGTTACAACAACGGTAGTTTTGTCCTTATAATTTATACAATACTAGAATTCATTTGCATCGATAGACCTTGCTCAAAGCTTACTCAATTCCAAAGGAATTCAGTTGTAAATAAATTCCATAAGAATTCATTTGTAAATTAATTCCATGATATTATTAGTAAACAAAACATATGACCAATTCATTTGTAAAAAGATACGTAGTTTATTAGAAAACCAAGCACAAGAGGTATTTGCAATTCCATAAAAACTATAGTATTCATTAATACCAAAAGGACGGTAAAATTTAATTCTTCTCACAATGCTAGACAAGATTTAACCACATATGGACTGTCAAGCATCAAATAGAAACGATTTAAAAAGAAAACTAGCGAAGAAAAAAGAAGAATAAAAACTTCAATAAACAAAAAAAAATTAAACATTAGAATAATCCCACAAAGCTACTTTTGATGTGGACATGGAAAAAAAAGGATAGCTATTTTAGGGTTTGTAATTTGAGGAATATGAGGCATCCCCATATCAAGGAAAATTCTGTAGGTTTGCAATTTAATGTAATCTTAGGGTGCTTTAGGTAGTATAATTTAGTATAATATGTTCTAGGAGTTTCTGGGACTTTATCATCTATTGAAGTTACTGTTCACGCGGGCACTATTCATGTTACTGTGTCAGTGAATTAATTAGGGTATTTTTGTATTCCTTCATTTTTTTTAATTAGATTTTGGTCAACTATTAAGACTTAATGTTTCCTGGGGCTAGGATTAATCGTCCATTGGTGTTTGAGTCTATAAAAGAGTTAAAATCCTCTATTAAAAGAAATAATAGAATAATATTAAGAATTTAGAGCTTGAAGCTTCCTTTGAGGCTTGTTTGCCCAGAGTATCTTCTTTCTTCCTTGCTTCTATCATTCTATACATGCTTCTTTTTTATAATGCTTCTATCATTCTATAGATACTTAATTTCCTGATTGAATTTTGTCCGATCACTAAACCACAAGAAAAAGCCACAATTCCTTTCCAACATCCTCTACTTCTTATTCTGATTCAACCCTAAATTCTTTCACATCAAACCCTAACCCTAATCCCTAATTTATTTGCTGGAATTTAAGATCCTGACGGCTATCCTGCATCAACCTCTCACATTTTAAGATTCCTAGAGTAAATTGTTGAAGGAGAGCAATCAATTCTACCTAGAAAAGAACTTGACAAATGGCGGAGTACAATTTATGCGAAAATGAACTTCAAAGAGCCAAAGACCTTGAGTCAGTTCTATATTGCCACTTTTCAAAAGGACTCTTGTTTCTTATGCGAGCTCAAATTGCAGTACAGGAGCCTAAACTGTTTGAAGGCCACGGGCACAAAAGGACTACATCCAAAAAAGTTTCAGCTACAAGATCTTTGCAATTTCCTAAACCCCTGGGTCAAGAGAGTAAAGATTAGCCATGTATTGACAGGCATGTTACACATGTATAAGTTGCAAGACCTACTAGCCACATATAGAAATAGATCAACAACTTATTCCATATGAGAGGCACTGGACAAGCTTAAATTGCATTTATTTTAACCACCAAATTAATATGATTTACCATTTCACAAAGAGATCAACAAAAAGAAATATTATATGATATTAAGCTATCAATATCATAGTGCATTAAGCAAGGATGTCATTCTACTATTTGTGCAATATTCATGCATTAAAGGTGAAGCTAAACTAGGGAAAACATCCATACGATTAAACTATTAGCTGACCAAGGCAATGAATGAGTGGTCGTCCACAAATAAGCTTCACTCCTGATACATCATTGCAAACCATCCCTAGTGCATTTTAAAGTCCTAGCCTTTTAAGGTCAATTGGGTAACATTTTATACGGGCCAAAGGAGTAAAAAGAAGAAGAAATAAAATCAAACCATCTCCACTGATCGACTATCAACAAAAACATCTCCACTGACAGTAGCTAAAATCTCATGCATTTATAGATTTTCATTGCCTGACATCAATTTCTAAGCAATGTCATCAAAACCATGGCTAATATAATATCCTTCAAAATGCGAACAAATATGCAAAAAGAAAACGCAGATAGATTACCTGTCAACACTGCGGTGCTCCAATTCAAGATCAATCTTGCGCCAATCCTGACCTCGCTCCTCCAGCAAAACTTCTCTGGGCTTCGCATCCCCAAACGGATTCATCTTGGGCCCTGGCTTCACCCCATTCTCAACTCCCTGCAACCCCGGGCCCTCAGACCTGCTGGATTGCGCGCTGGACGGCCTGCTAGAGTGGGCGCTCGTCGGCCTACTCGTTTTCTTGGCCTCAATCTCCGAGTCCAGCTTCTTCCAATCGAATCCCTTCTCCGCCAGCACCTGCTCCCTCGGCCTAGCTGCCCCGAACGGGTTCGGCCTATTCGTCTTCACCACAGGCGGTGGCTCACTCATTCCAGAATCACCCTTTGGCGGATCCAACGTCAACCGCCGACGCTCCTCAAGAAATCCTCCACCACTACCAATACCACCACTTCTAGTCCATCGATCAGGGTCCGGGGCGGGGCCGGAGTCACGAAAACCCGAACCAAAGGTGGAGGATCTGGTAGGGAGCGGTTTCTTCCCAGTTGCCCAATTATCGACCTCATCTGCCCTGGAGAAGCCGCCACTCCCTCCTCCTCCTCCTCCTCCTCCTCCGAGCCCACCGTAGCGATTTTGGCGCCCTTGATCAAGCGACGGGAGCGATTTCTTCGCCATTGCCCAGTTATCGACCTCGTCAGCCCTCGAGGGTTGATCGAAATCGGAAACCCTAGCGAGAGGACCCCTGCGTTCGTCGTCGAATCCACCGTACGACCTCCTTCCTCCGCCGCCTCCCCACGACCCGTCAGAGTCATCTCGGTCGCGCGTTATCCTTCCTGAAGGAGGACCGGACCGGTTGTATGAGGAGAACCCTCCCCCAAGCCGACCGTACTGCATTTCCTCCGGGGAGCGCTGCTTGGGACCGGTGGGGAGCTGGACCATCTCGTCTGGCGTCAAGCCTTTGTATTCGTTCGCCCTAGCCCCGCCGGATGGTTGGTAGGTGCCCTTGTTGAACTCCAAGAGGCTCATCTTCTTCTTCTTGGGCTTCGCGCTCACGGCTTCCTTCAGACTCGGGAAGCTCTGCGACTCAACGGCGGAGGAGGAGGCTGCGGCTGCCTCCGCGCGCTCTTCCTCCTCTGCGCGCTCGGCCTCGGCGGCCCAAGCGCCGATGCCACCCCAGGGTTTCGACATTTGATTAATTTCTTCCCTCCTTTACCTTTCTCTGGAAATCTCAAGATCTGAAGTGTGGAATAAGGGAAATGAAGAGATCTATGCGAATATGGAAGTAAAGATTTGGATGGTTAATGAGCTGGGACTCCGTCAATGGAGCCGGAGCTCCGATAACATGTGATAAAGAAAGGAAGGTTACAGTTGTTGGTTTTTTTTAGTTTGTGTGTGGAAAGTCGGGGTTTGTGGCAAAATGGGCCAGAAAAGAAATGGAACATACGGCTATTTGCTTCTTTGGAGATAGAAAAGAAAGAGAGGGGTATGTGTCATGCGCGAGTACGGAGAGTGGGTAACACGGTGCAATTAGACAGGGTGGTGTTGCTGACCAATGAGATAAATGGGTATCGCCCAGGCAGTGATAGCTGACTTCTTAGTAATGGACGGTCAGGATGACTTCAGGATTCGCCGTTTTGATTCTCTTTAGGTAGTTAGCTATATCATTCGCTAACCGGTGTGATTAATCATGTGAAAGATATTCTCAAAAAAAAAAATCACATGAAAGTTTGATTAATAGACAAGAGAAAAGTATTTCGAAAATTAGAAAATGAAAAAGATATAACCTTAAATAAGTGAATTTAACAAAAAAATAATAATAATAGATTACAGATTACTCAAGTGACTGAGAAGTAGAATAACTTTTACTTTTTAGGGCATAGATTGCAACAACTTTGAATATTGAATTTCGCTTGCAGGATACGTTGGAGAAATTCTTACTTACTAACGCTGCTTGATATTTACTTGTGAAATTTTTACATGATAACGAATGATCAAAATATTTTTATTTTCGCAAAAGATATATTTCATAGTGATTTGTTAAATCACTTTTTTACTTCCATAATCCCTTGTTAATTTTTTTTTAAAAGAGTTTTTAAAAAAAACTTTAGAAAAGTTTTTGTGATGGGCTTAGATTAGACAAATCCCTAAATCACCTTTAATGTTTTACATATATTTAAGACTAAATAAAATCATCTTAATTCTTTTTAAGTATTGAAAACATTAGAAACGAGAGAGTAAAGTTCTTATAAAATTTATGTAAATGTTTTCGTAAGTGAATCAAATACAAGTGTCGATTAATTCCTACCTTACTTTATCGATAAATGATTCAAACTCAAACACGTTGATAAAAAAACGAATCTTAACCATTCGGTTATAGTTTTTTATGATACTAATAAATTATCTTATTTATCAATAATAATTTGATCAGATTTAACAGTAAATTAACATATTTAATAATATTACAAGATTTGATGATTTTTATATACCCATCATTCATTCATTGTATTAGTAACTAATAGGCATTTAAAAAAAGGTTTAGGATTGCAATTTCTTAGTTTAATGGTTACTTTCAATTTTTTCATTTAAAATAATCAAGAACAATTTTCCTTGCGATAATTTCTTGAAAGTACACAATAAAACTGGATTTGAAAACTAAAATTATTTTATTTCAAACATTTCAAAAGCTTTACACCAAGCCCAAGACTCTTTACAGTGAGGGCAAAATTTTGAGTTTAAAAAGTTTGGCATCCTCATCAATACACTTTTCATGGTCAACTAAGGTTAAGAAGGGGGTGCAGGTATGGATAAGTTACACTTTATATATTTATTTCCAAATTAACTATTTTAGCGAATTCACAATCACATCCCAAAAAAAGTGTGAAATCTAAATATATTCAATATTTTAATAGAATGAATTTTCTAATTCCCCCAACAAAATAATAAGCTTTTATATCTTGTCAATATAAAAGAAATCCTTACATTGGGAATATTGAGAACCATTAAAGGACGGAGACAAATTATTGCATTCTCATACTTTCGGGTATGATTTCCATCATTTTTTTATTAAATGATATATTATTTTTTTAATGAGAAATTGACACATTATTATTTAAAAGTCAAATACTAAAATTTAATTACATATCCTAAATCATTTAAAATAAATTTAATATCAAAACACATATTTTTCTCTTCACACATCACCAATTAAAAAACAAAAAAAAATTAGATTTATTCATATATAATAATAAAATATAATTATTATGAAATTATAATTAAAAAATTAACCATTGACCAAACAAAAATATAGAGAATAGTGATGAAAGTTGTACGCATTTATAGTAGATAAATGATTCATGCAAGTTGTAAATATTGATCTATATAAATATTTGTAATAAAAAATAAGTGTGGAAAAATTCAAAAATTAATTAATTCAATCAATCAATCAAAATTTATCAATGTCATAATTAAAAAGTTGTTAAAAATGAAAATTGATCAAATTGAGATTGGAGATTTTGGATCAAAACATCAATTTGTCATGTCAACAAAGTGAAGATATTTTTGAAAAATCATTTTCTAAAATTAAAAATAACAAAATCAGAAAGTTACTGTTCACCAAACTCATCATCCACACACGTGAGAGCGGTCAGTTTAATGAAAGATGACACTTATGAGTCTCATTTGGTATCTTTTGTCGAGAGCTTTCCAACGATATATATGATGCACTCTTTTTTTTATTTTTGGTTGTCCCAATATCGTCGAAAAACTCCAAAAGTGAAAATATTAAATCAATAAATTTATTCATTTACCAAATTGCTAAATTTTCACTACTTCACAACTCAAAATCCCCAATACAACCAAACCTTTCAACCAAACTTTTGACTTAAAAGGTAAGCCAACAATATCACCAACACATTCTTTTTGTTGACCCTTATTTGATTTTAATTATGACAAAACATTACTTTAACTATGCTAATAGTTTTAACTAAGTGTTTTTAACTAAGTCGAAGCATCCAACTCAAAATCAAGACATAATTCAAGCATAAGGTAGAAGAGATCGTACTTGAAAAGACACTCGAAAGAAGACCGAAGACCAAGTTTAGGTTCCAAGGTAGTTTAATTTTATATGTAAATCTCTCCTTAAGTTTCTTAGCTTGAACACGGCTCAAAAACTCTTTCAGGAAATGTTTTGGTTATTCGAAAACTCATTTCTGTCAAAAATTAATTTAAAAATCTAAGTTTTCTAATACTGACAGTCGACTTTGCATTTTAGATAGTCGACTGTCCAAGTCTCTGTAACTGACCATTTTGAGAAACAAAATGGACAATCGACTGTGGCCAATGGACAGTCGACTGTGAAAGGGACAAAGAGTTTCATTGTTGACTGTCCAAATCTCTGTAACTGACTATTTTGATAAACAAAATGGAATTTCGACTGTGGCCCATGAACAGTCGACTGTGGAAAAGACAGAGAGTTTCACAGTCGAATGTCCAAATCATTTCAAACCCGGAATTTCAAATTCAATAGAGGACAGTCGACTGTCCATTTTACACAGTCGACTGTCCTATAGAGAAAAACGACTAGTTTTCAAAATCTAGACGTGGTACTTAAGCATTTAATGCTCCAAACCACCCCAATATGTGTCTAACGGCCATATGAAGCCAAGGCTATAAAAACCCCTCATTAATGAACATTTCTAACAAGTTAGAACAATCAATTTATGATATAGCTTATTAATACTCTTGAAAGCTTTGAAAAATTTCTTGAGGACCATTCATCAAGCTTTGTTCTTAAAAGAGAGGCCATCTTCATCTTGTAAAGTATTTATTTCTATCTCTATTCTTTTTCTTTACATTCAATATCAATCATTGTAAAGAGAAAGAGTTGGTATAACTCTTAGAGTGTTTAGTCATTAAACACTTCCTTGTAACTTCTTTATGGAAGAGAGTACTTGTAAGGTTTGGGCAACACCCATGAAGTTGCTTGACTATCATTAGTGGATTGCTTCAAGGAGGTTCATTGAAGAGAATCGATGTAGAGTCGGAGTGATTCCAATATTGTCGAACCACTATAAACAGAGTTTACATATTCTCTTCCTTTACTTCTTTTAATTTCAAGCAATTTATTTGTCGTGTGCTTTACTTGATTAAATTGTTAAAACTTGTTTGTAAATTACAAAAAGGTTTTTTAAAACCAAATTCACCCCACTCTTGGGTTTAAACCTCGGTCTATACTTTCCTATATAAATAACCTAGTATCTTGCCTTTCCTTATTAAATTGTCAAGGAATTGAAGTAGTAAAACATTTACCAATGGAATCTTGTTTCCTTTTGGCTTTTCTAGCCTTCTATTGGGCAAAGAATTGTTATGGATCTGTCTTGTTCTCATCTCTCCCAAGAACTCTTATTGTCACAGCTTCTCTTTATCAAGAACAAGGTAATTATAATCAATTCTACGTCTCTTTTTCCTTGATGAATCACGATCATACAACACCACAATCCATGTCTCTTCAAATAATTGATAACAAATTATGTGATTTTTAATATGATAGTCTTTACTTTACATGTTTTTAATACTTCATTTCTACAGTTTTGCAAGCCGAGTATGAAAAAATTAAAGTGAGTTGGGGTTTAAATCAAAGTCACTAAGTTGCAAGGAGCTATGATACATACAAGAATGTGAAGGTGACTTTTTGTTATGCACTTGTTAGCCATGGAGGAAATCTAAGGATGACCTGAGCAAGGACAAGACTTTCTAATTCACCATTGTCAAGAGACCTTATGATTATTCTGTGTCGAATCAAAGCTTTGAGTGAACTATTTGAAAAGATGTACCAACAGTAACGTACTTCGTGAGGGTTTATGCTTACAATTCTACCGGTGAAAAGATGACTTATGGTCAAACCATGAACGATAACAAGAGTAACAACCTAGTTGGTATCCAAGCCATTAGTGGATGTCATTTGTTCCTTGAGATTGTCAATGCATGCATCTCTGATTTCTCTGTTTGGATTCATCTTGGTGGAGAGAAGAAAGGGCAAAGGGCCTTCAAGAAACTGATGAGATGGGAGGGAAGATAATTATGATGCTGATTTGCTAATAATGTGCTAGTTTTATTAGATATTGAAAACATTATAAAGGAGAAAGTAAAGTCACCAGAAATGGGTCAAATACAAGTGTTGATTCATGTAAAATCACTGAGTAAATCCTACTTTACTCTACCATAATGAAATGACTCAAATCCAAACACTCTTGATGAAGAGAACGAACCTTAACTACTCCGCTAAAGTTTTTAATGATATTAACAAATTGTCATATTTACCAATAATTTGATTAGATTTAATATTAAATTTTCATATTTGATAGTATTGTCAGTCTAACTCACTCGAAAAGCTTTAAGGCTTGCACACTCTGCAAGCAAAAAAGAACATATTAGCCACAAAATGATATCATATAACAACCAAAGGATCATACAACAATGAAAACAGGCGAGGTGTGACAAGCCCTTAGCAAGCAATAAGCGGCGTTCCTAAGGGCGCACGCCCACTTCAAGCAACACACACCATACACGGGCGTGCCCCGATGTATACACCTAGATTACTAAGCACATACGAGCCAAAATAGGAAATAACACATAACTAACTCTAGGCACATGAATGTGTAAAAGCTTCATTAATATAAACATCTACAAGCACATTGTTGGGATAGGTGGCACCACCAAGCAACTAATAGGAAAACATACTTAATCATGACAAGTGAGTAACTTATTGTAACGACCCATCCCGGGTTGGCCACCCCTGAGACGGTGTCATCACATTTTGAAAATCTCAGCACGACACATATATGCAACAAAGAAAATAAACAACACCAAAAGAAAATTTTCATAAATTCTCCACCTTCAACAGAAAATTTTCATAAATTCTCCACCTTCAACAGGGAGTTACATAATTATGATATTTAAACATTCTACACAATGTAAAATGCATGAATATTTACAAATAAATTTTTATTTTCTTTTCTCATTAGTCTGAGGATGTTGACACGTGCATGACTTATAGAAAAACGATTTTTTCTGAACCTCAACTCACAAAACTATTTGTCAACCCTGCCACCTGAAATCATTGTACAAAGAGAGGTGAGCTTCACAAGCTCAGTGAGTTAAATTTACTAGAAGTACTCATTTGTATAAACAGTCTTTTAATATTTTAAATCAATTTATATCTCCTACACTTGATACTAGCACTCTACTATCACTACACATGTTATCATATCCATTCTCTATCAATCTCTTTCTCTTATTTATTGGATCACCTTAAGACCACCAACAATCTCGTAATTACCTCGTAATGAGGTTCATGTCATAAAGTCTACCATCTAGATTGTTCTTATCACCATAACTGTCTCTTTCTGTGAGACTCAACCATCTATAATTAAATTCACAATTTATAAATCACACATCAGTATTTCAATAATGCAAGCAATAATTAAAACAGATGCAATGCATGAATGATTATGATGGGAATGTCTTCCCACTTGTCGATAGGTTGTTATTATCTTAGACCGACTGCCTTCTCGGTTATTTCATTCTCATTTAGACCGGCCGCCTTCCCGGTTCTTTCATTTTCATTTACACCGGGTGCCTTCCTGGTTCTTTCATTCTCATAAGATCGGCTGCCTTCCCGGTTCTTTCAGTTTTTCTCGACTGCCACGGGATTCATTTCCAACATATACCTGCTGGCACGGTTTTTCAATTAGACCGATTGCCTTCCCGGTTCTTTTCTTTCTCATTTAATGCATATGCATATGACCAATGATATGAAATATGCATATAAACAACATATAAATTCAACACACTTAAATTGGCTATCCTGATTTTTTTCAAAAATTCTATTAAATTCCTCTCATCCCAAATCACATCAAATAATCCATTAAAACTTGTCAAGATCTACTAAATTTCTTCACAAATCATATCAAATTCTCCATCAAAGTTTGTCAAGATCCACTAAAACTCATCCCATCAAAATTCTTATTAAAACATCAATATAACTCATCAAGAATTTCACTTATCACTTTGATTATTAAGTCAACTTATTATTCTAAAAATATTATTTCTTTCCTAGAAATTTCCTACATGTCCAAAATTCATATCCTAATTATTAACCAAATCTTTATCTATCACCATAAAATAAACTAATCATTTATTTTAATATTATCACTAAATTTTCATTTTTTTTATTTAGACTACTTACAGTAAATCCAACTCACCACGTAGCTCTTAAAGCTACCATTGGATCACCTCCTTGCCTTTCCTGTTTTTCTCAGAAATTCCCCTAGTTGTAGATCGTCAACACCTGACATCATATTTATATAAATTTTTATAAACTACACACTTTGAAAATTCTCACTTTGAATTCAATGAAACTTCATAAATGTCAGAAATTAAAAAATAACCATTATGTTATTACCTTCTGTTTTTCTGATAGCTTTTCATGATTCTCTATGAAATTCCACAGAACATCCCTTCAAAATTTTGTCCTTTCAACATTTCTTTGAGTCCCTAAGTATTTTGAGAAAAAAACGATAAGTTGAAAAAACTATGTGAAATCTGTAAAACATATCTCACATAGATGCATATATATATATATATACAAGCTCGATGCTTAAACTGTCGACAGCCTCAAATACGTCCTCCATCTGTCTTTAATCCCCCTTACTCAATCTGCACTGTCTCCACATTTCATGAAACGTGCAAGACTTGCAGAGTTTCACTTGAAACTCTGCATTCCATTTTCTTTGCTTGGCAACAGGTGCTGCCACCTGCTACCTCCTTTGTTGACTTTTTTTTTTTGAAAACTTTTATTTTAATATTATTTTTTTCTTTTTTTTTTCTTATTGCTGGACTTCCCTGGACGTCCAGACAACTTTTTTTTCATTTTCTTTTCTTTTCTTTTAATGATGTCCACGTCCTATAATTTTTTTAAAATTTTTTTTCAAAAGAATTATTTTATTCAATACTAAATCCTTTGCGTAACTATATTATTTAAACTTCATATCATATTTATTAAATAACTTATTTACCTTTACTTTACAAATACGGGTATTACAAATCTAATCACCTTACAAAAATTTCGTCACTGAAATTTCCTTATCTAACTCTAGAAACAAATATGAATAATATTTTTTCATATTTGTCTCACACTTTCACGTAATCTCTTTAACATCCTTATTCCGCCACAGAACTTAAACATTATTTTATTACACAAGATTTATTCTTTTTGTCTAAAATCCTCATACTGGTATAAAAACTCAAACTTTCTGAATTTCTATAGCTTAGCTCAAACTATTATATTATTCATCATGTAAACACTTTCATAAAAGTGAAACATGAAATATGTAATGCCACTGCTTCAACTCTAGAGGTAAATCCAAGCTATTCACAACTAGTCCAACTTTCTTAACCACCTCACAGGGTCCCACAAACATCAGATTCAGCTTTCCTTTCCTGTTTAAATCTTAATACACCTTTTCATTGAGATATTTTTCAATACACCCAATCACCTACTTGAAACTTAAGAGATCTCCTTTTATTATTAGCATAGCTATTCGGTCTACTCTGTGCTGCTTTACAGTTCTCGTTGGGAAACCACCCTCAATGATCCCAGGAGGTGATCTTTCAAACACCAAAGTCTAGAGTGACTTGTAATGAAAAGAAACAACAACCAATCAAAGCAAGAAAGAAAAACAACCAATTTTTTATCGATGTTCGGCAATGTGCCTATGTCCCCGTGAGCTCCTCCGAGCCCTCTGCACTAAATCAATGGTTCTTACAAGTTACAGTAACTCCTCTCCAAGAAACCTCTTGTTCTTGAAGAACAAAAGAAGAAGAAGTACAAGAAAGTGATAAGAACTAACCTTGGAATTTTCCCCAAGAAAATTCCACTTACAAGCCCTTTAATCCCCTTTCTATTCTACTATCTCTTTCTAAACAACCAGCCTTTATAATGAGTCTCTCTTGTTTTGTGTCTTTGTACTCTTACAATTGATCTCACTTTCAATCACAAGTTATTCCTCACTCTTATGGAGATTGAAGCTAGGTGACCCTTTATATAGTGCACCAACTTCTTGACCACTCTTGAGAGTCAATCTTCACCGTTAGATTTTGAAGACCAATCAACCATAGCCCCTCATCAATCCTAAGTGATCCTGTGCATTTTGAACATGCCTCACGCACCCTTTCAAAAGGCTGAACCAATGTGCATCAGTGTGCCTTTAAGCCATGGCCCAGAACAGGGCAGGCTGCGGCTTGCAAGTGGTGGAACTTCATGCCTTTTTGGGTGCCGCGGCATGGGGAGTCTGGGCCGCGCACACACTGGTGGACCTGATGCTGATTTTATATGTTTAAACTTTGGACAAAATACCAACAGTTCTCTCTAACCAATTTGATCCTTTTAGCTATTAACTCAATGATTAATGTACCAAATATATTTCTCTCTCTCATTTCTTCCCAATATATAGGAGTTCTACACCTCCTACCATACAATGTCTCAATCGGTGCCATCCTATACAAATTTGATACTATGCTTAATGGTGCTCCATACCACCTCACAATCTCAGCTACATCATTCTTCAATACTCACCACCAGAAATTTTGTCTCTATCATCTATACATCTTATTATTACTTGATTGCATCGAATCTACATCATCATATACCTCTCTCATTAACTCCTCTCTCAACTTCACATCATTAGGAATACAAATCCTACGTTCCAATACCAAAATAACCTTATTTCAAAATTTTGAACTCAAAATGCTTTCTAATAAGCACTCAAAGCTTAATCTTTTCTATTTCTTCATCTCTACCTTGCATCTCTAAAGCAATTTACTATGGATGACTGTACAACTATATTCGTTAACCATGATCCTCTATTACTAATTTTCAACCTCATTCTTATTTCTTTTAAATCTATCATCAATTTCACATCAGGACTCCCAATAGTAGTTAAACTTCTTGTGATCAATGAATATCTCCAAAGTTGCTCCATATAGATGATGTCTCCGATCTTTAAAGTAAACATTATAGCAACCAACTCTAAGTCATGAGTAGGTTCAATTTTATCATGAATCTTCAATTGCCTAGAAGTATGGGCCACAGCTTTCCTATGTTATACATATACCAACCAATGATGTGATACATCACTGTGCACTACAAATCCTTCATCACTAGAAGAAAACACCACTACTGAAGCTGTAGTCAATTTCTCCTTTAGTAATTGCAAAATTTTGTCACACTCCCCAGACCATACAAATCTCACATCCTTTCTGGTCAATCTAGTCAACCATACTGTAATAATAATTTTTTTTTTAATAAATCATCTCTAATAACCTACCAACTCCAAGAAGCTTCTGATCTCTTAGTTTGTCTTTCTCAACTCAACATTACCTCTACCTTCTGTGGATCAATTTCTATACCATCTCTAGATACTACATGCCCTAAGACATTTATTTTGTTTAGTCAAAATTTCTGTGGATAAATTTCACATGTTCTTCCTCATTGTCAGAATATACCAAAATGTGACCAATACTTATAACCACAAATTTATTAAGAAAGAGTTTTAACACCCTATTTATGAAATCCATGAATGTTGCTAGAGCATTTGTCAATTCGATGACATTACAAAAAACTTATGACCATAACGTGTCCTAAAAGTAGCCTTAGGCACGTCTCCCTTCTTTATCCTCAAATGGTGATAACCTGATCTCAGGTTTATCTTAGAAAACACTCTCACTTCTTGCACTGTTCAACCAATTTATTTATCATGGGAAAACGATATTTGTTCTTATTCAACTATTTGTAGTTTATACACAATTTCATCGTTCCATCTTTCTTTCTTCACAACCATTACATTGGCTCCTTATAGCAGTACCATAAATCGAATAAATTGTTTATCTAACAACTCTTGAACTTTCAACTCTCTTAACCCAGTGGTTGTCACTCTTTAGGGTGCTATTAAATATATGTGATAATCCTGGTATTACATCAATAGAAAATTTAATCTCCCTACTTGGAGGCAACCTAGACAACTCATCAGGGATTACATTAGAATAATCTTTAACCACTAAGATTTATTCTAACTTCATATTTTCCTTTCTAGAATCCATTATATATGCCAATTACTTCTCACAATACTTCTTCAATCATCTCCTAGTGGTCAGAGCAAAATAAGATAGTTCGAGAGTATTTTATGTTCTCACTGAAAGTTAAACTTCTTATGTCCATATTTTGAACACTATCTTCTTTCTGGAACAATCAACCCAAGCGTAATACGTTGACAATCAATTCATTCTCAACATTAAATGAAATTATATATATTCAAAGATAATAAATCTGCTTCAGATTTTTCTATCATTGATACGAATCAAACAACCTTTGTAAGCATTTATGATTATCAACAGAAATATTTTGCTCCCAAGGACTAAGACATACTTCAATAAACTTCATATGAATACTTGATGCAAAAGAATAGGTTGCATCAAGGTCAACCAACATTGACATGTCCACCTTTTCTATATACAAAGCACCTCAAATTAGAACAATTATGGAATAAATATCTCATCTGAATATATCTATAACAACTTTTGTCTCTCAATCATACGTCAGATTACCATTTCCCCTTAGTAGCATACTTACTTTCTCTGCTATGACTCTTATTTCCCATAACCTATCTCCCAAATCTAAGGGTCCCACTGATATTAATCTAAACTACAAAAGCAATAGATCCTATTTGCCTCTGACTCCGTACGACGGCTCCTTGTGATAAGAAACGCCTCATTTGGGGTGGTCTCTTTACCCAGTACTCTCATACTACCACTACCTCTATAATCTTCATATCTAAACCTCTTTAACCACTCTTTCTCTTTCCTTTAAACTCCATCACATTTCTCTCTAAGCCATAGTCAATACATTTGCCTTAAATAAATAAAATTATCTATCTTGTCGGGCTCTAAAGGTCTAAGGAAAATATTTATCAAGGAAAATCTTCTCAAACCTATTTCGGGTTAAGGGTTTATCAATATTTATACTTACCCTGGGAAGAATATCTACCCACCAATCCAAAACTTCTCCTTCTAACTCAAACGAAGCAAAGACAACCATCTGCCTATCAGTCACTGGTAAAATACCAAATAATCTTTCTATATGTTTCTCCCAAAACTTAGGCTTAAAAGAGTTTACAAACGACAAAGCATTCAACTTAACAATCTCCCTACATCTCATGCATAACTCACTTTTCCACTTTTTAAACGTCTATCATTACTGGATTTACAACAACCTCAAGCACTACTTTAGCCCGTTTATCAAGTTTATGTTATAGATTATCAACTCTATCATTTGTTACTTTCATTTTTTCAAAAGCATGTGTAAGAGCTTATCTTATCTCATCTCTTTCAGCTTTATATTCTCTCACACCTTTACCAATATCAATTATATTACTAATATCAATCATACTATTAACACGTTCCCTTCTAAGAACCACAGATTCAGACTCAACCTCGACTTATCAAAATATTGGGGCCTATCATGCACTCTCAAATCAATAACTCTAACTCTAACTCTAGTGCATCCACATGTCATCCTCAGACTGTTCATTAAAATATAGTTTATTTTAATCTTTCACTTTATTTCTTTTTATGCAGTCTGCAGAATCATAAAACCTAATGCTTTGATACCAAAATTGTAACAACCCATCCCGAGTTGGCCACCCCCGAGACGGTGTCATCACATTTTGAAAATCTCAGCACGACACATATATGCAACAAAGAAAATAAACAACACCAAAAGAAAATTTTCATAAATTCTCCACCCTCAACAGGGAGTTATATAATTTTAATATTTAAACATTCTATACAACATAAAATGCATGAATATTTACAAATAAATTTTTGTTTTCTTTTCTCATTAGTCTGAGGATGTTGACACGTGCGTGACTTACAGAAAAATGATTTCTTCTGAACCTCAACTCACAAAACTATTTGTCAAGCTTGCCACCTGAAATCATTGTACAATGAGAGGTGAGCTTCACAAGCTCAATAAATTAAATTTACTAGAAGTATTCATTTGTATAAATAGTCTTTTAATATTTAAATCACTTTATATCTCCTAAACTTGATACTAGCACTCTACTATCACTACACATGTCATCATATCCATTCTCTATCAATCTCTTTCTCTTATTTATTGGATCACCTTAAGACCACCAACGATCTCGTAATTACCTCGTAATGAGGTTCATATCATAAAGTCTACCATCTAGATTGTTTTTATCACCATAATGGTCTCTTTCTGTGAGACTCAACCATCTATAATTAAATTCACAATTTATACATCACATATCAGTATTTTAATAATGCAAGCAATAATTAAAACAGATGCAATGCATGAATGATTATGATAGGAACGTCTTCCCGCCTGTCGACAGGTTGTTATTATCTTAGACCGGCTGCCTTCTCGATTCTTTCATCCTCATTTAGACCGGCTACCTTCCCATTTCTTTCATTCTCATAAGACCGGCTGTATTCCAGGTTCTTTCAGCTTTTCCTGGCTGCCACGGGATTCATTTCCAGCATATCTCGGCTGGCACGGTTTTTCAATTAGATCGGCTACCTTTCGGTTCTTTTCTTTCTTATTTAATGCATATGCATATAAGTAATGATATGAAATATGCATATAAACAACATATAAATTCAACACACTTAAATTGGCTATCCTGATTTTTTAAAAAATTTCACTAAATTCCTTTCATCCCAAATCACATCAAATAATCCATTAAAGCTTGTCAAGATCCACTAAATTTCATCTCAAATCATATCAAATCCTCCATTAAAGTTTGTCAAGATCCACTAAAACTCATCCCATGAAAATTCTTATTAAAACGTCAATATAATTCATCAAGAATTTCACTTATCGCTTTGATTATTAAGTCAACTTATTATTCTAAAAATATAATTTCTCTCTTAGAAATTTCCTACATGTCCAAAATTTATATCTTAATTATTAACCAAATCTTTATCTATCACTACAAAATAAGCTAATAATTTATTTTAATATTATCACTAAATTTTCATTTTTTATTTAGACTACTTACATTAAATCCACCTCACCACGTAGCTCTTAAAACTACCCGTGAATCACCTCCTTACCTTTCCTATTTCTCTAAGAAATTCTCCAAGTTATAAATCGTCAACATCTAACATCATATTTATATAAATTTTTTAATTTATTCTTCAATTCAATATAAACCACACACTTTGAAAATTCTCACTTTGAATTCAGAGAAACTTTATAAATGTCAGAAATTCAAAAATAACAATTACATTATTACCTTCTGTTTTTCTGATAGCTTTCATATTCTCTATGAAATTCCACAGAAAATCCCTTCAAAATTTTGCCCTTTCAATATTTCTTTGAGTCCCCAAGTTTTTTTGAGAAAGAAACGATAAGTTGAAAAAACTATGTGAAATCTATAAAATAGATCTCACATATATGCATATATACAAGCTCGATGCTTAAACTGTCAGCAGCCTCAAATATGTCCTCCATCTGTCTTTAATCCCCCTAATCAATCTACACTGTCTCCACGTTTCATGAAACGTGCAAGACTTGCAGAGTTTCATTTGAAACTCTGCATTTCATTTTCTTTGCTTGGCAGCTGCCACCTGCTGCCTCTTTTGTTGACTTTTTTTTTTTGAAAACTTTTTTTAATATTATTTTTTTCTTTTTTCTTTCTTATTGTTGGACTTCCCTAGACGTCCAGACAATTTTTTTTTCCTTTTCTTTTCTTTTCTTTTAATGACGTCCACATCCCAAAAAAAATTTTAAAATTTTTTTTCAAAAGAATTATTTTATTCAATACTAAATCCTTCACGTAACTATATTATTTAAACTTCATGTCATATTTATTAAATTACTTATTTACCTTTACTTTGCAAATACGGATATTACCCTTACTCACCCCCTATAGAGCCTTAAATCATTTGGAGTTCTAGTAGAAGGAAACATTACTTATGCTTAAGTCATCATACTTCTGAAAATATAAAATAAAAGAAAATAAAGAATTACAAAATTACCATTAGGCACCAACACTACCAAGAGACACGGGACGTGGGGCTATGGGAATGGTACAAGGCCATGGACAAGCTCAGACCATGACATTCTCCCCAACTTAATCTGTCGACATCCTCGTTGAACTGCTTGCTAGGAACTCTTCAATCTTCTGCTTGAATGGTTGTAGATCGGTTGTTTTCTCCCAAATGGTTTCTTTTTCTCTTGGCTTCCATTTCACTAGATATTATTGTCGTCTTCACAACTCTATCAGCTAGGATCCCCTCTACCTCTCGAACTGGTGGCTTTATGTTGATGATTGGTCTTGACGACTGATTTCATGCTGGATCTTTTGAGTCTGCATGGTAAAGCTTCAAGCACCTAACGTGGAACACCAGGTGTATTTTCGTCTAAGCTGGTGGTTGGATCCTGTAAGAACACTTTTCCACTTTAGTTATGATTGGGACTGGTCCTTCGTATTTGCGTACTAATCTTTTGTCTTGCTTCTTAAGAAATTTGAGTTGTTTTGTCATAATCTTCACAAGCACTAAGTCTTCAACTTCAAACTGTCTCAGGGTTTTTCCCATGTCTGCCCATTTTTTCATTCTCTTTGAGGCCTTCTTAAGTTATGCACAAGCTATCTCCATGTTCTTCTTCCACTCCTTGGTGAAATTATAGGCTCGGGGGTTGGGCCCCTTATAAGGTTCATCTACAGTGTGGCGCATCAAAGGTTGGAAGCCTGTGATCATTTCAAATGGGTTTTTGTTGGAGCTAGAACTCTTAAGGGCATTAAAACAGAATTGAGCCATGTTAAGTAGTTGCACCCAGTTTCTCTGATTGGCATTGACAAAATAAAGGAGATATTCTTCTAGCATGTTGTTAAATCGTTCGGTCTATCCATCAGTCTGTGGGTGATAACTTGATCAAATGTTAAGTACTAAGCCAAGGAGTCCAAAGAGTTCAGACCAAAAGGTTCCCGTGAATCTCTAGTCTCGATCACTCACAATGCTTTGAGGCACACCCCAATATTTAACAACATTTTTGAAAAATAGTTGAGCTTTTTCTTCCGTAGTATAATACCTCGAGGCGGGGATGAAGGTACCATATTTTGAAAATCGATTAACCACAACTAGAATAAAACCATGATCCCCAACATTGGGTAAACAAGTGATGAAGTCTAGTGAGGCGCTTTCCCAAGGTATTGAAGGTACTTTCAGGGGTTCAAATAACCCGACCAACTTCTACCTTTCAACCTTATCTTGTTGGCAAGTAAAACAAGTTTTAGTGTAACACATCACATATTCCTTCATTTGGGGCCAATATGTAACGACCCATCTCAGGTTGGCCACCCTCGAGATGGTGTCGTCACGTTTTGGAATCCTAACACAACACATATATGCAACAATATAAAAACATCAACTGAAAATTATATGCATACATAAATCCTCAACCCTCAACAGGGGTGCTACATCATTAAAATTCCAACTGAAACCTTATATACATCATATTATGCATGAATATTTACAATTTTTTTCCATTAATCTGAGGATGTGGACCATGTAGCTTATAGAAAATGACTCAGTGTGAATCTCAACTCACAATTCTATTTGTTCTACTCGCTTCCTGAAATTATTTCATAGTGAGGAGTGAGCTTCACAAGCTTAGTGAATTAAATTTACTAGAAGTACTCGATTATATACTTCCAGTCACATCTTATAATTCAATCATTTCTAATTTACCAATATTAATCATCTATTTCTTTACATGTAACAATTCAATCTTTCAAATACTCTTCCAATATTCATTCATCTATTATCTCATAAAATTCAATAATAACATTATGTTATCACTACTCATATCATAATTCCAACCATTTATCGATCTCCTCTTAGCTTAATCATCAAATATATCAGTTTTTCTTCTCATATATTTAGTCATCTTAAGATTGTCAATTTAACATCATCATTTACCTCATTATGAGGTTCACAGCATATAACCAATCAGCCAAATGATTTTTTATCATATCATACTTTCATATTTATTTCTCATCATATGTGTCTTTATGTGAGACTTATTTATCTATCAATAAGTTCACTATCAAGATTGATACTTTCATATCACAATCAATAATAATCAATACTTAAAACAAATGTAATGCATGAATGTAAATTATGTTGCTTTCTTTCTCATCAGATCATTTCATATTATCATTTGGGAACATCATCCCACATGTCGACATGTTTCAGCTAGACCGGCTGCCTTCCCGGTCTTTTCAACTAGACCAGCTGCCTTCCTGGTCTTTTAAGCTAGACCAGCTACCTTACTGGTCTTTATTTTTTTAGTGCTAGACCGGTTACTTTCCCGGTCTTTTAAGCTAGACCAGCTGCCTTCCTGGTCTTTTAAACTAGACCAGCTACCTTTCTGGTCTTTATTTTTTTTAGTGCTAGACTGGTTGCCTTCCCAATCATTTCAGCTAGACCAGCTGCCCTCCCGGTCTTTTAAACTAGACCAGCTACCTTCCTGGTCTTTATTTTTTTTAGTGCTAGACTAGTTGTCTTCCCGGTCTTTTCAGCTAGACCAGCTACCTTTCTGGTCTTTTCTTTTATGCATGTGAGCAATAATATGCAAGCAAGCATACATCAAAACATTCAATTCAATTATCTAGCTCTTTCTCAAAATATTATTTTTATCATATTTATTAAATTGTCTCCTCATATATCATATCAACTTTTCAATCATATTTTCAGAAATTTCATATAACATTTCAACACATTTTTCATTTATTCATATAATTAAAATTTAACATATTATTAAATCCATAATCAATAAACCAAATCAATTACCATACGTATCGAAAAGTACATCGTTAAATCATTATAATTCAACCATTTATTCAAATATCATAAATCATATTTTCATTGGTTTTGATTACTAAAAGTAAATTTAACTCACCACGTAGCATTTAAAATTACTCGTGGATCACCTCATTGTCTTTCCTGCTCCTTTTAGTAATTTTTTGAGATTGCTTATCACCAACATCTCAAATGTGATGAAATAAATCAGTAAAAAAAATTAAGAATAAAAACAACTAACATTAATTATAAAATAGAAACAATTATAAGAGAAAAGGAAAAAGGAAATAGAAATATCCACAAGCTGACAATCACATTCAATTTAATGAAGTATTGAGAAAATAAAGAAAAGCTCAAACATACTCATTATCCATTGATTATTTGATCTTCAATATATCTTGATTTTTCATTAAAATGTAAAGAAGTAGAAGAAAATAGAGAACATGAAGAAGAAAGATAACACTTTGTTTTTTTTTCCTTTTCGTTATAAGATTGTAAGAGATTTTTAATTTTCAAAATAATAGAAGCGAAGAATGAGAGAACTAAGGAAGAATAGATCGATGTCTTGTGGTGTGCTGTCTTGACTCTTGTGGCATGTGCTGTCTTGTGGTAACTGGTTTGTGGGTCAATCAATGGGTGGCATGTAAGATTGAGCTGTAGGTCTATAGAAACTAAAAATTAGTTTTCAGATTACTAGTTGCAGGAGTATGAGAAGACTTGATAGTTAATAATTACATTCATTTGATTGTCAAATGTCAATTTTTTATTGGTTAAGAAAAAAAATATTTTTATTATTGAAGGGACTTCTTATACAATATTTAAAAACCTTGAATCTTACTCATATTATCGGTAACTTTTTTAATTTTGGGAGGCGAGTGACCGCCATAGAACAACATGGCTCCGTCCCTGCAGACCGTGACATAGACAAGACATAAGAGAATTTCTCGTCAACTAGATAATACTTGACCTATTGGCTATTGCTTCGAAAAACAAAGGGAGAAAGATTAATCGGAAAATATGTTGATCATGCCAAAAAAAAAATGAAGTGATTAAAGTATCAGAGGTGACTTTTTGATATGAGTCATTCACTCATTGTATTAGTAACTAGCAAGCACTTAAAAGAAGATTTAGGACTGCAATTTCTTAGTTTAACCGTTACTTTCAATTTCTTCTTTTAAAAGAATCTAGGGTTCAATTGCCCTTGCACCAATGTAATAAGAAAAAAACTAGAGAACTTTTTCTTCAGAGAACTTCTAGGAAGTACACAATAAAATTGGACTTGAAAACTAAAAGAAAACTCCAGCCATTTTGTTTTTGCTACAAGGAAACCACCTGCTGATCAGCACACTTGAAACGTATAAAGCCTCACCTCTTGAGTCTTGACTATGTTAATGGGTCATGGCCAAGGGTAGAAAGAAAGTATTGACCAGTCTCGTTTAATATATTAATGCAATTGAAATTTATTCGAAATATAATTGAGTCAGTCATTAAATAACAAAACCACTGTATTTGGTTATACATTAAAAAAAAGTTCTTTTTCAGAATTGAAGTGGAATCTATATTAAATTATCAAAACAATAAAAAATAATTATCAAATAAATAAATAAATAAAATGATTTTATTTCCAAATTCTATCTTCTAAAACTAATTTCATTATACCTTCATTAATGATTAATTTTTTTTTGAAAAATAACATCAAACCTTTATTTAAATTATCAATTTATTTAACCATAATATATCAAACTAAAAAATATCATTAAGGAGCATTTTAACCCAATTTTATCAAAAGTTCGATGACTTCTAATTCAAAATGGATAAATTTGATTTTTTTTATAATTTTATACTAATTTTTTTATTTCTAAATTAACTATTTTATAGATCACCATTCTCGATGTAGGATTTTCTTGCATTAAATAACTTAGCAGCTTCCTTTCCTCTATTCAATCCAAAATGAATCAAAGTGGTAGAACAAATAGCATTTTAGTCTAATTTTATCAAAAGATGAATTTCTGCTAATTCCGAGTTCATATCTATTTCTTAAATTTCCAGTAGCTTTTCTAAGTTTTATACCCATTGATTGCCCTATGGGTGTAATCGAGTCGAACTGAACTCAAGTTGAGATGAGTACAAACTTGACTCGTGAGTAAAAATTTTATTCAAACTGAACCGAGTTAAGAAAATTAAAACTCGAACTCGACTCGTTTGGTGAATTTTATGCTCGAGCTCGGCTCGTGAATCACTTCAAACTCAAGCTCGAGCCAAGCTTTTCGAACCGAGATTTTTTAAATAAAATAATAAAAATATATCATATAAACGGTGACAGACTTTTAATAATGAGCTTAATATATTCACCTTACAAACTCTAGTCACTCCACACAAAGGATTATTATTTTTAAATTTCCATTTAAGGAATTTATTTATCTAAATTCTAAAAGAAAAAAGAAATTTTTTTGAGTGCTTGACGTGACATAATTTATACTACTTATTTTATATCAATAATTAACAATTTATAAATTTAATTTGTATAAATAAAATGATATTTTAAAAGATAATATCATAAATGTCTCAAACATTACATATCAATAAATTGTGATAAATAGAACTGACAGATCAACAGGATTTTGAGCGAAAAGAAAAAGAAAAAGAAACGGATGAACCCTTAATCTAAAGCGAGTTCCATGTCTTCAACAAACCTTCAATATCTTCTTTTTGGTCTGCCATGGTCACACTCCAAGGCCCAAGCAACAATATATACCAACCCCAACCTCTCATGTGTCAACGGTCAATAATGGGATATGTGCTTGTTCGGTTCCTCTGCACTATTTATTCAATTAATTTTTTAATTATAAATTGATAAAGTAACTAAAATTAATTATAAGTTGATAAACTAAGGATGATCTGAGCAAGGACAAGACCTGTCAATTCACCATTGTCAAGAGACCTTATGATTCTTCTGTATCGAATCAAAGCTTTGAGTAGATGATCCAAAAAGATGTGCCAACAGCAACCTACTTCGTGAGGGTTTATGCTTGTAACTCTACCGGTGAAGAGGTGGCCTATGGTCAAACCACCAACGATAACAAGAGTAGCAACTTGGTTGATATCCAAGCCATTAGTGGACGTCATTTGTCTCTTGTATTGCCACTTCATGCATCTCTGCTTTCTCTGTTGTGTCTCTGTTTGGACTCATCTTAGTGGAGAGAAGAAAGGGCGAAGGGCTTTCAAGAAACTGAGGGGGAAGATAATTATGATGCTGATTTACTACAAATGTGATGGTTTTTTTAGATATTGAAAACATTAGAAGGGTGAGGGTAAGGTTATTACAAATTAATTAAACACAAATGTTGTTCATGTAAAATCATCGTGTAAATTTACTTTACTCCATTGTAATGAAATGACTCAAATTCAAATACTCTTAAAAGAGAGTGAATCATAACCGTCTTGTTAAAGTTTTTGAAGATATTAATAAATTGTCATATTAGATTTAATATTAAATTTTATACTTAATAGTATTAGTTATGTTACTAAAAACATGTGACGATTTATTAAAAATCTAACCAAATTTTAGTAAATATAACAATGGTGCTTGGAGCATAGGCAAGACATCATAGAATTTCTTGTCATCTATTGGTTATTGTTTTGAAAAACAAAGAAAATGATATAGGGGAAATACATACCTAAAAAAACTAAATAAATTATCAAAACATTTCTAATAATTATAAAAAAAACTAAATAAAATGATTTTATTACCAAATTTTATCTTCTAAAACTAATTTTATTTAACATACCTTCAGTAATGATAATTTTTTTTTGAAAAATAACTTCAAACCTTAATTTAAATTATCAATTTATTTGACCATAATATATTGAACTAAAAATATCATTTAGGAGGATTTTAGCCCAATTTTATAACAAAGATCAATGACTGCTAATTCAAAATGGACAAATTTCATTTTCTTATAATTTTATATTAATAATTTTATTTTTAAATTAACTATTTTACTGAATTCCCAATTACACCCGACAAAATAAGACAAAATCAAAATTTAAACCGAATGAAAACTAACTGTAACACTGACACTTTTCCTTTATAAATAACTTGATATCATGCTTTCCCTTATTCAATCTTAACAAATCAATTTAGTAAAACAAGGAACATTTTAATCTAATTATATCAAAAAATCAATTACTGCTAATTCAAAATTGAAATATTTTATTTTATTCATAAATTTATATTATAATTTTTAATTTATAAACTAATTATTTTACAGAATTCGCAATTACACCCTCCACCAAAAAAATACGAAATCTAAATAACCAAAATTTGAACCAAATGAAAATTTCAATTCTCCCAACAAAATGATAAGTTTTTACATCTTATAAGCGTAAAAGAATTTCCTACTTAAAGAATGGTGAGAATCATTAATGGGGAAGATAATTTATAGTATTCTCTTCCTATCAACTGTGGTCACCATTTTCGACGTAGGAAATTCTTAACATTTTGCTTTCCTACCAACTGCGGTTATTATTGTCGAGATTTTTGAAATAAAATAATAAAAATGCATTAAGTAAACAGTGACAGATTTTAAAGAGTGAGCTTAATGTATTCACTTGGTAGACTTTAATCACTTTACACGAGATTATTATTTTATAAATTTCATTTAAAGAATTTATTAATTTAAATTTTAGAAAAAAATCATTTTAAACTTAATAATTAAAGATAAGGTTTGCTTTGAAATTAACTTATAAGTTGTAATTATCAATATATACCAATTTGTAAACTTAATAATTAATGCCACGTTTGACGTGGCATAATTTGTATCTCTCTCATTTTATACCATTTTACCAATATATGGCAATTTGTAAATTTGATCTTCGTATGTGAAATGTACATGTCACGAGATATTTTAAAAGATAATATTATAAATGACTCGTAACATGCCACATCAAAAAATTATGATAAATTATCAAGAATCAAGAGCATATAAAAATCATAAATTGGTAAAATAAGGGAATATTAATTGACATTTGATAAAAATCTAGTCATCGTAAGTTGCTTTACATTAAGTCGGATCTCTTTAAATCAAAGGCAATTTTGGGTTAACAAATACAACATCATCATCGATACATTTTTCGTGATTAATTAAGTCGATGAAAATGTGCGGTGTAAGTTTCAAAAATGGAAAGAAGGTACAAGTAATTTTATTGTACCTCATGAGGTGCATGGATAACTTAGCCTATATTTTTTTTATTTCTAACGTAACTATTTTGCATAATTCGCCATTAAATCCCAAAACCAAAATCATTGTTTTTTTTTTTTGGATGAAGGCAAATTTTATTTACCCAAGAACAGACAATGCAGAAACCTGCAACAAAATCAAGAGCACTACAAAAAGCTAGACAAGACTCCCAAGGTGCAAAGTAAAGCTCCAGAGAACAAAAGGCAAAACTAACAAACGGTGGACAAAACCAAACCCAAGCACTTAATGCCCAAATTTACAGCAATATCATCATCAAAAGACTCCACGTTGAACTGGGTAATTCCTAGAATTTTGTCTTACATAAGCTACACTGAAGTCGAAAGAAGTATGGTGAAGCCTGGAATTTCTTTCCTTCAAGATGTGATAACTAAAAGCACGCTAGGCTATCTTCATCAAAACAACAGCCCAACATTTTCCTTTCAACTGCTGAAGTGCCCAAGAGTGCATCACCCCAATCATTTATAATAGTCTTGTTTATCTTTGGTAGCTGTAGAATATGGAACCAGATCTGCTTAGAGATGGAACAGCCAAAGAAAATATGATCTCTGGATTCTTCCTCACTGTTACAAAGAGTGCTTATTGGCAATTTGAAACTTTGACTGCCTTGAGCTTGGTAGGAAAGTGATTACCCTTTGACAGATGAACGAAGGATCCGATGAACAAGTATATCTGGTAACCTTTTTGTTAACTACAAAAGCAACCCATATAATCTACTAGAGAGCTAAATCACTCAAACATGGTGTAAACCTCAAGTGCAAAGAAGGCCAGATGCTTTTACATCTGAGGAAACTATCCTGAAAATATCTCATATGTAGAACTGGCTTGCATCAGGTAGGCAGAGTGAGCTAATGTATTCACCTGACAGATTAGAGCACATACAACTGAGCTTCTAATTATATATCAACGAAGTGATTTCATCATTGGGCATTTCCTACTCGATTACAGGATTAATGATTCATGCATAGTATGGCACATTTTGCTATTGGCTTTCAACACATGGGCCTAAATTCATTTGTTTGACATTTATATTTTCTTGTTCCTTGGGGTTAAAAAAGAGAAGAAGAAATACTTACCTTCATGTTTGGAACAAAATTATCTAGAATGCAGTACACAGATGCGAGAGGATAGGATTAGTTGGATTGTTATTTGAGATCGAGGTACATTGAGGTATGTTAATTCAAGTGGATATGATACATGTGTGTGCGCGTGCGTGTGTGTCTATATATATATATATATATATATATATATATATAATAATAAATTTTTAAAAAAATCAAAACACAAATCTCATAGGTCATAATATAATTTAAGATAAATAATAAAAAATTTCAAATATCCAAGACAAACGGGTCCCAAAGAAATAAAATCATAAAACAAAAATACAAAATGTTTTAATATTTCAATAAATAAGCTAATGTTCACTAATCACTATCTTTTTTTTTTTTGCAATTGTAAATCCAGAAATCTGAGTTTGATGAAGTCCAAAATGACGAACTTGTTGTGAGCTTCCCAAGAGTAGATTTTGAAGCCAATTTTGGTATAGGAGCTGATGATCTTTCTTCATCTTCATTTTCAAAATTGCTTGAATTGTCTGCATATTCATCTTCAAGCTATTTCCACTTTATTTCTTTCAATTTTACAACAAAATAATCTAAATAAGTCTCTTCTGTACTAATATCTCATTTACTGTAAAGTCGAATAATAAAACGAGATAAAAAAACAAATTTTAGAATGAATAAAAACTAATTTATTAGCATTTGCTAGATTCATTCTATTCTCAACACAATGAATGTAAGAACATGCTCCAATTTCGCTTAGCCATTAAACTCGTGGTTGTTGAGACAATACTTTTCTATCAACCTCAAAGTTTTTGATTCATACGCCCACCAAACAATGACATCCATAATCATGGCATCATTTTGAAAATATTCCATAGTATAAAGATCGCTACAAGAATGAAAAACAATACATTGCTCATGAAACATTTTAGATTAATCAACACAAAATTTAATTAATAAATAAATTAATTTTGTGATTGTGATTACACTCTTAATTTCATTTCAAAATTCTCCTCTAATTATGATTTGTGCAATTAAAACACTAATTATCAAAAAAATAATACTTGATTCCACATAAAGTGTGGAAGAATATCTTCTTACCCATTAACATGATAACAAAGCCATATATTAAAAAAACCATATGCAAATCACATAATTTTTTTATTAAAATATTTAATAAATAAATTAAATATTTTGTCATATGATATATAAATGTTTTTTAATATATAATTCAGTCTAAAATTTTAACATCAATAAATAACGGGAGGTTCTTCAAAATTTGTGTAAACTAGTATTATTTTTATCAAAATTAACGAGAAACAATGGATCGAGAACCGGAGCTTCCGCATAACTTCCGTTAGCACTAATTCCATTGACGGTTACAACCAGAGAAGGAAACGGCGACAAAGGCGGCATTACCTCACGCTCCGCGACTAAAGCCTTGGTCCTCTTTTGCATACCGATGAGCACATTGTACCACGTGTTCACTCTAGATTGTGCCTTGCCGTGAACTCCTACGTTCATCTCCGTCAAATCCTCCAACCTCACTCTCAACACCTCCTCCGGTTCCGCTCCGTCGAGCATCCAAATCAAGCAAGAACAGAATCCCTTGGTTATCTCCGAGTCGCTGTCGGCTCTGAATCTCATTCTCCCGTATTCTTCGATTTTGGCATCCAACCAGACCTGAGTGGTGCATCCCGTGACTCGGTTCGCCGGCAAGCGAGCCGACTCGTCAAACGGAGGAAGAACCGCCGCGTAACGTAAAAGCCGCTTAACGCGATCGATTGGCTCCGTTAGGGACGCGAATTCCGATACCAGCCGTTGAAGCTTGTCGGATACGACTCCTGTACTTGTTTCTAATGGAGCATCGATCGTTGTCATTGAGCAAGAAACTACAAATTCAGGGTTTTGAGCATTGGATTTCGATTGGACGCCGAGATTTGGATCAGAGTTGCTGATACATTTCAGTGATTTGAGAGAAAGTCTTGTTTTTTGGATGTAAAATTGAGTGCGCTTAGGGCCGGTTTTACTGCTTTTTGTCAGTTTTGTGAAGGAAGAAAAAGAACAGAAAGGAGAAGGTGTTGTTTTTAAGGTTGGGTTCATGTTTGGACAAGAAGAAAATGAAGGAAAGTGGAGAGGAAAGAAATTAGAATCGTGAAAGAAACGAGAAAACAAAATAAAAATGCGAGAAGTTCGTTAATTTGAGCAATTTTTTTTCCCAGATAAAACCGGAGCGATCCTTAAACTACGCACCTTCGTGTGTTTCCATGTATAAGTAGCAGAGGTAATACACAGACGAGAGTGAAGTCACGTGAGGCTGAAATGCTGCCACGAAATAACGCGACAAAATCTTTGTAGATTTTTTATTTTATTTTATTATTTTCTCCTTCCACTGAAAGATTTAGCTTATAGTGGCCTTGAGCTAAAGCAGTAAAGCTTATATTATAGCCTAGCAGTTATGGCCTTTTGTTGGTGGAACTTTAGGAGTACTAAAATTTTAATGATTATAATAATAAAATTAATGATTAAATTTATTATTTAATATACGTTTATGAAAATTTCACATTTACAATAAGTTTTAATGAATTTTAATTTATTATTTAAAGTTTTAATTTTTCAAAGATGAGATGAATTTTAAACCGTTGATGAATATTAGTTAAATTATATATTAAAGTAATTTTTTTTTGATATTTTGTTTAATTAATTTATTACATAAATTTTATTAAATTATGAAATCTGATTTTAAATTTTATTTTGAAAATTAATATTTTATAAAAAACTTCACAAACTTTAAGTAAATAAATTTGTTTATGTTTTGCCCAAGAATTAATTAACACTAAAAGCAAAAGGAATTGTTTTTCTTTTATCTTTTTTTAAAGTTACAATTCAATCAAAACGTTCTGGGATAAACCCAAATAACTGGGATTTCCTTTTAATGTACTTCTCCAAAAACATGTGAGAATATACTAATTATAGTGGAGTATATACCACAAAAGATCTTTATTTCTATTTTTCAATTCAATATATGATTAATACTTTTTTTTGGATAATATATGATTAATAATTTTAACATGTGAATTAACATATTGGGCCTTTTGATTTAACAACCATTTTTAATTCTTTATATAAAAGATTTGGTGAGATCTCTTCCAATTAAAGTAAAAGAAAATAATACTGTTATATGAATCATATGGGGTTGATTTTTATTCTCGTCTTTTGATTAAAAAATGTAATTTCAACTTTTCATGTATCATATAGATCCACAAATTTATGTATTATATGGATTGATTCTATATATAAATGAATGGTCGAGATTACACTATTTTTTCATAAGATAAAAAAAATAAATAATAAAAGTTGAACCTTAAATCACAGAGTTGGACTACTGATTTGGACCACATGTAATTAGATAAAAATTAAATTAATAATTGATTAGTAATTGACCGATGTTAAATTAATCACTTTTCGTATTTTTTCAGCTTCACCCTTATTAAATCATTGTAACGAGTGTAGTGTAAGAGGTGGTTTAATTTGAATATCTTAGTCGACTGTGTTTATTTTTATCAAAAATAAAAAGAAAAACATATAATTAACTAAAATCTCTTAGCTATACTGGTAAGAAAAAAGAAAAAAAGAAAAAAAGAAAGAAAGAAAAGAACATGGAAGTGTAACTTGACTGCTTCAGTCGCCTGACCCATGAAAGCTTGTGGGAGTGTACCTTGACTGCTTCAGTCGCTTGATCCATGAAAGCTTATGCATGCATCGTAATACAAGTGGAGGCGGCGGCGGCGATTGAAAAAGATGGCCATGGATTGTCAAAATGGATTTAATGGATGAACTTTTCATTGTCTTATGTGATCGATTATTGATATGGAGTATGACGTATTTGACATTACTTTTAGAGAATAAGTAAAAAAATAATGAATGAGTTTTGTTTGGGATTAAATTTTGTTTGCTTATGGTCCAAAAAGGAGGATGCTTACAAGTCACAGTATTATTTGCTCCTAATTCTTCTTTGTTTTGATATGCTAAATAATTTTTATATTGTCAAATACATTAGAAGTTTTTGTTTGGTACAGTATCATGAGAGATACATAATATAAATGTTTATCTCACCTTTAAATGGTATAGAAAAAAAAAAGATATTTTATTTTCATTCAAAAGTGAGATGGATCTTTGTGCCATATATCTCTCGTGATACTACACTAGATAAGAATT
Source organism: Bretschneidera sinensis (assembly GCA_023935145.1). Taxonomy (NCBI): domain Eukaryota; kingdom Viridiplantae; phylum Streptophyta; class Magnoliopsida; order Brassicales; family Akaniaceae; genus Bretschneidera; species Bretschneidera sinensis. Next base: position 64,538,207 of record CM043705.1, read on the forward strand.
TTTTCAAATACAATATGTCATTATTGTCAAATATTATCAACAATCATGAATCTCATATGAAAACTAAACCAATAAAAAATTATAAATCGAGTAAAGTTTGACAATCATTCATTCTGTACATCCACAAATTCAATCAATGAGAAAACATCATGTCGTTCACATATTTCAAATTTTTTTCATTTTTGTCCTTGTTTACATCTGTTTATTATCATTTGAGTTTGAACATCTATAATTGTTCGGATTAACCAATTGAATGGTTATGAATTACCGTTATTTTTTTCCTTTTTTTGAGTGATTAACCCATTTATTAGTAAATAATTCATTTTTTTTTTTACCATTTTTAACCAGTGATTATCCCAATTGTTAGTAAGTCATTCATTCTTATTGTCAATCCACTCATCCTGAACTTAATTATAAAATATGACAAAAAAGTAAACCAACTGAGATATTTTCAAGCAAAATTCTTTCTTTGCCTACCAATATAATTTAGCTGTTGTTTTCAACCCACAAGTACCTCAATGCGCTTCATCATCAAAAGCAATACTAACCATATAAGTATATCAAAAGAAAAGTAGTGATTGATAAGTGGAAAATGATGGTAAAGAAGGAGAAGAATGAGTTAAAAGACACAAAACAAAGCCTTAAAATTCAAAGTTTAAAGACACACAAAGCCTAAGTAGAAGTAGCAAAATCAAACTTCCCATGTTGATAGAGTCTAAAGTTTTGTTTTTTCTGACAACTTATCTCCTTCCTCTGTCTCTTTGGCTATATAATGCATGGCGACTCCAAGGCCATCGGATTTCAAAGTCAAAAGAGGCAAGATTTGAAAAATCATAGTATTATAATAAATATATAAATAAATCAGCTAAGATTCTCTCTCTCTTCACTATATTTTATTCTTCTATTTTAATCAGAAATTAAAAAATATATATATATCCACACCATAACATTTTGGGACCAATGAAAATGTTTATATTTTTTAATACCACTAAACTTCCACCAACAAAATGCCATAACAGCTGCTGGGCCACAAGCTTTACTGCTTTAGCTCAAACCAAATCTCTCTTACATCAAAGATTGAGGAGAGTAGGAAAGAAAGACCTCCGTTAAGTAGCCGCCCATAACACCTACTCTTTTTTTATTAGGGAAAAAATAATCACATACGAAGAATAATTAATAAAGAACAAGGAATCCCCCGGCTGATTACATAAAATTTGTGCCCAAATTAAGGACAATGCAAAACAAGTAGCGCCACACCATGCCCTTCCACTTCCATTGGTATTTCATCAATTGTTATGAAGCTTTTTCCGCTCCAAATATCTTGGCATCTACATGAACTCCCAAGAGGAACTGCCTTAGCCAGGTCTGACATCTTGGTAGATATGACAGTCTTCTCTGGTGTAAGGTTGAAAAAGGCAACATATGTTTCTCCTGAACAATTAAGCAGGAAAAAAATACTCATTAAGCAGAAATTTTTTTGTTTACTATTTATCAATTAATTATTCCTACTTACTAATTAGCTTTGCTTATAATGCAGTGGACGAGCTTAATGTTTCAAGTGGGTTATTTATTTATCATTGATTAATCTCCTGGTTAAAGTGCTTAATTAACCAAGCCATTACCAATCCTTGGAAGGAAAATTTCTGAGAGAATTTTAAGGAAATCAAACCGTTTTGTCCAGTGGCAATCCAAGAACGGACCGCATCGATACCCCCACTTGCTGCATTGGTGACATAAGGAAACTGTAGATACAATTAAAACGAAGTTATTTTCTCTTCAAATACGGAGGATTAATGCTGTGATTGATGGATGTCACGCGACTTATGTTACTAACATTATATTTATTGATCGAGATATTAATCTTCTTTTGATTGAAAAAGAGGCCGACTCAGTACATAATTTTAAAAAGAAATTTATTGAAATATTCAGGTGAACTTGCCTCCTTGTTGTTTGAGCTAAAAGAGTTAATTTCCAGGATTGTAGGATTTGTGATCAGACTAAATGTGGAGTCATCAAGGTTTCTCACATCTCCTCCAAACATGAGTGGAGACTTGGCCATAGCCCACAAAGTGATCTGTGAAAAGAAAATGTGTTTGTAAAGAGGTCCAAAAACCACATGCATTATTAAATTATAGCAACATATATATACCTGAGTTTTTTGCTCATCTAGAGTAAGCTTAGATGCTCTGTGGGGACCTTCATTTGCACCTGGAATACATAAAAGTATCCAGTAATTAGTATTTCTGGCTTTTCAACTGTACCCAATAATCCATACTGCTAATAGTCTAATTTAGGAAAATTCATGTTTCAAAAATTTATTTTATTAAAGCTAAAGGCACTTGAATAAACACCATTTCTTTCATAGTATAAGTTGCAAGATGGTGTGTTTGGAACTTTGGTGGAAAAGGACAAGGGTAAAACTTTTATTCTATGAGTGTATATGGTAGACGAAATGGGACGAAATGGGATGAAAGAAGAATTTTCATTTGGTGATGACAAGATGAAGTCATCGATTTAAGGGGATAAGATGAGACATCTCATTTTCTACTTATCTATCTCATCCTATTATATTTTCCGTGATGCCATACTATCTAAGAGACTTGACAATCACATTCTCTCTTAAACAATAGACTTAAGTTCGAAACCGTATTTCTACATATAATTGATTGAAAAAGAAAAACCGTCATCTCCTTAGTAGTAAAAAGGTTAAGAATTGTGATATATCACGAGCTTAACCTAACGGTTACATCTCATCTCTCACGTTATCTCGAGTTTGAATCATCTTACTATCATAAAAAAAAAAAAAAAAATAGAATGTACCAACCTGGATCAGTGAGCCATCCCAGTGGTAACATATCTAAGTCTGGCCATGACTTTCCTTGAAAGCCCTGAGCACCTATCATATTAGCAGCAGAGAAATCCCTGAAGCAAAAAATAACATTACAAAATCAATGCCCAAAAAAAAAAAAAAAACAATCAGACTGGCTAATTTAGCTAGTAATTAACCTTGAAACATTGAAATGGGACAAAACATCTCCCCATGAATCCCAATCATCTGCAGTGATCCTGTACATGTTGACTAATCCATTCACTTTCTTTGCCATATCTGGTGTCGCATTGGTCCCAGGAGACAGAGAGTACACAATTGGACGATTAAGCTGCTTCAGAACCTGCACAATGGAACAATATTACCACAAATTATTATCTCCGTCCACCAATTAATTGTACCACAAAAGCCCTAATGTTATCAAATTTACTACATCTTTACCTCTGACACTGTTGTTATCTCATTTAAATCCAAGTCATCACCAAATACGCAGTCGTGTTTTACTTCAATTGAAACGATAATCAAGTAATTAAATTAGAAAAATTGTATAATTACCCAAATTTTTTTAAAAAAAATCATTTTGCAGCACTAAAAAATTACCAAAATCAACACCCCAGTCGGCATATTGTTGATAAAGTGATCTCAAGAATGCTCTTCCAGCTCCCAGATTGGTATTTACGCTCATGAAACCTTGTTGCATCCATGAACAACTCTTATCCTTGAAACCAATATCTTGTGCCCGCCATTGTCGACCGGACTCCTCATATGTCTTTCCCTGATGATAATTAAAAGCCAAAAGATGCCGTTAACGGACCAAATCCTTTAATTCAGTCAATTTGATCAGTCCATTAAAAGTCAAAAGATTGTAAAAAAGTTTATTAATAATTATGTGAAAATAAAATAATAACTACGAATTATTTTTTTTATAAAAAAAATTCTTATTAAGGTGAATGTCAAAACATGATTAGTTCGGTTCAATATTTTTCTCATAGACAAAAATTTCTCAACCATATGAGCCTTCGTTTGTCGGAAAAACCAGTAAGCAAGGAATTTATTTATTGAAAAAAACAAAACTTAAGTGGGACGAGGAAAGAATACCGTGGTAGAATCAAAGATGAGGGTGTTGGCGTTGAATGCTTGGAAACTTAAACCTTTCATAACATGAATTCCAAACTTCAAACCCAAGTCATGTACTTTCTTGGCTATTTCAGTGAAACCTTTACCTTCTTTAGAGGAAGGCCATCTCTCTGGATCAGGCTGCACTCTTCCCCATTCATCCATTACATCAAATCCACTCGAATCCTTAGTAACACCTTTTAACTTATTCCTATACCAAAGGAAATCCACCACAACATACTGCATTTGAAAATTAAACACAGTCAAGATTCATGATCATAAATTACTAGAATATTTTATTATAAATGTAATTATGAGAAGTTAAATTAGGCTTACTAGCTTTTGCACTTAAATTTTCAAAAATTTTAATTTTGACAACTGAGTCCTTGAACTTTTAGTTTATCTTTTAACCTGCAATAAAATACCTTTATACTTTCTATTTTAAGTACTATACAACAAGGGCGGAGCTGGAGGTGGGAAACAGATGGATCGGGCCGTGTCTTAAGAGTAGCAAATCAACGGGTACATATTAAAAATATCAATTTTTTAATAAGTTTTATTTTTCATGCTCATACTCGTTTTTTAACGGGCGGGTACCGGATCAAAAACAGATATTGACAAAAAAATTCAATTTAAGTGAGAAAATGACGACTAGAATTGGATAAGTGTTGAGTTTTACGAGTAGTGGGTCAACAAGTACTAATTAAAAATGCTTGTTTTTAACAGATCTTATTTTTCATGCTCATATCCATATTTTAACGGACGAGTATGAACTAAAAGTCTCATCTCTAAACGGAGTTAGAATTTTTATGTTTTTTTGGGGCGACGAAATTACAATTATGTTAAAATTGAGGGGGCAAAAAAACACAGATTAATTGTTGAGGGACTAATATATAAATTATACAAAAATATCATAAAGTATATATAAAAAAAAAATGCAATTTTGAAAAGTTTGGGGGGCCATGAACCCCAAATGTAGCTCCGCCCTTGATCTAGCGACTACATTGCTACAAATTAAAAGAGTATGGACTCAATTGTCAAAATTAAAATCTTAAATATTTAAATGCAATAGGTTAAAACTTCAAAGGCCCTCTGTGCATTTTACTTCTTACAATTTATTTACAGTAGTAGTTATCAATCAATTCAGGTTGTACCTCATATCCATGAGGATGGAGACGCTTAGAAATTATATCCGCGCTTTGCAAAAGCTCTTCTTCAGAAATTATCCAGGAGAAGGAATCATAAGAATTCCAACCTCTTGGTGGTGACGAGGCAAGTTCTGCTTCTACCCTGAAGCAATAATTAATCATTTGTTGGTAAATTTCATTTTCTTTTTAAACTAATTACAGAATATTAATTCACAATAACTGTTTAAATCCATGTATATAAAAAGTCTCGATCTCATGGAATCAGTTATCACAGAATCGAAAAAATCCACTAATAATGATGAAAAAATTAAATAGTAATTGTATCAAATTTAAAAAAAAATTAAATATCAAAATTACTATTCAATTTTATGTTATTACTAATAGATTTTTTCAATATGGTTGTAACTCTCACAAACCCAATTCCGTAGTATCATTGTTCGTATGTAAATACACCAACAATGACAGACAAAAAGGATAAAATATAATAATTTTATAAATGAGAAAAATATAAATGTTTGATTCACTGAATTAAAGAACGGTAAGATTATGAAGAGGATAAAATAAAATCTTTTTTATGAATAAGAAAACATCTTTATTTTTGTACTAATTTTTATTTTTAATTCTATCATTTTTTTAATCCGATTTATCATTCTCTTAAAGATAATGCCAAATAACATTATATATTCGAAATGATTCCTTAGCTTTTGAATTCTAAACATAGTTAAATGGCGAAATAGGTAAAGAATCACCTGCATAGAGACAGAACAAAGAACAAAAGCAGAAAACTCGACACGAAGATCTTCATGGTATTGGTGTGGCTGTTCTGATGCTGAAACCAGCTAGATTTATGTTTTTTTTTTTTTTATAAAAAAAAATTGCTAATGAAAAGTAAAAAGAGTAGGAAAGGGCGACCAGTCTCAGACAAGTGACAACCACCCTAGACTGTAATCGTAAATTCCTCAAACTATCAAATTTATAGAGAAATAATTGGTTGGAATTTGATAGTATGTTTGATTTAAGTTACGGATAATGATGACACTTTGGTAATTATGAATTTTTAAGGAAAATGATTTATCAAAATGTTACAAAATCTTTTTTTTTAGAATACCTATAATGATAACACAGATTTGTTTCCTTTTTTATACAAAATGATTTATTGAAATTTAACAGCATGTTAATTTAGTTATCCAAAATGATCTTTAGCAGTAAGAGTAAAAACAATGGTCGCGAGTAACATCTCGATTTTGATGATATTCTAAAAATCAATAAAAGTAAAAGCAATAATAACGAATTTAATTCAACCATTACATCTTTATCATGTAAAAATAATATCTTGATTTTAATTACGATTTAAAAATAAAAAAAAGTAAAGACAATGATCACAGCTTAACAATTGAATCTCTTACCATATAGGAATAAGATCCAGATTTTGATTCGGTTTATCATCCTTTAAATTTTTTTAATAAAGAACATAAAAAAAAAAAAAAAGTATTGCTCGCGGGACAACCAAACTGATGGATCACTAAAATCTGAAGCTAAAGCTCACCCTTGTGGGCTTCAATGCCAATCTAAGTATCAAACATCACCATGGACAAAAAATAAAGGCTTAATTTGAGCCAATCTAACACCCTCAAGAGAATATCTCAGACCAGACTAGAAACCATAGGATGTTAAAAACATGCATCGACTATGAGGAAGTGCCAAAGAAATACCATTGCTACAACAATTTGTATGACAGGAGGCCTTGAGTACTTACGTTAACAACACATGAACATTGTTTTTTTTTTTCTTTCTGATACAACAACAGCAAGAAAAAGATAACATAAACTAAAATAAAAGGAGGAACAAATACGAAGGAAAATCCAGGAAAAAAAAATTATGCTCTGATTAATCCTGCCTAATCACAATTCAAAACAAATAGCGCGCATCCATGGATCTCCACTGTTGTTGATATTGAATGTTTTGTTACACCAAAGTCTTTTCCGCTCCAAACTTCTCGGCACTTACATGAAGTTACACTCAAGTTTTTCCCAGGAAGTGCCTTAGACAGGTCTGATATCTTGGCAGATATAACTGTCTTGTCTGAATTAAGGTTGAAAAAAGCAACATATATTTCTCCTGAACAATTCAGCAGGAAAGTTTCATCAATATAAGTTCTCAAAGAATTGGATTATAAACATGCTGATTCGTCAATCCCTAAGATGTCAAGAGGCCAACACCAAGGGCCATACTTTTTATGGACTGACCAAACATTCGTGCAGAAGCAACTTCGAGCAACGGCTCTTCATCATACTAAAGTTTACTAATTATCTCTTTTTAAAAAGGGAAAAATGACAGTTATATCTTTTAATTTGTTATTTTTTAGGTTGCTTTTAATTCAGTGGAAGAGCTTTCAAGTGGGCAATTATTTATCATTCTCTGGTGGAGTGCTTAAATGAGCCATTAGTAGTCATTCTAGAAAAACTTATGTATGGTTAAGGAAATCAAACCTCTTCTTCCGGTTGCAATCCAAGAACGAATCCCACTAGAAACATCGCTTGCTGCATAACTGATAAATTAGTATTTGGCGATTATAATATCAAAAAAATTAAATCTTTCAAACATTCATTGTCAGTTTCTTGTGGTTGGAAAATCAGCGTCACATATATCACCTTTTACCGAATTCAATACTGCACAGAGACCAGAATAACTGTTTTTGAGTGTTCCATTCCTGTTGAACTCCCACATCTGTTAAGACTATAAAGTGTTAGCTCTCAAATTCTCAAAATATATCAACTTAATGTGTATGTGTGTGTATATGTGTGAGAGTGAATGTACACACACGCAAAATATATGATGTAGAAGAAGGAAAATGATGGGAAGGAGGCTAGGTAGACAGCTAGCATAAAACCTTAGCCTTATGATTTCGAGCGCACAGAAATCTCTTAAAACTTTCTAATACGTTTACAGAAGCCACTTTTATCCTATGAGCATAAAAAGTGTGGCTGATTCCTGCTGATTACATGTAGTCTCTGATTTCAAGAACACGTTTACAGAAATCTCTTAAAACTTCAATTACGTGGGGATCAGAATTAGTTGAGATTTGAAGAGTTCTAAAAACATAAAGCCTTCCACAAACCAAATTTATCTAAATGCTTCTCTTTTAGAATGAATAGATTACATAATTGCATCATATACTTTTAGCTAGAACTTCAGTCCAACATTGCAATTGTCTTTTTCTTCTCTTGATTTAATGAGATATGCCAATTTTCTTTACATGATACAAAATCAAACTAAAGACCTGATTGGCATCCCATCTGCAAGGCGAAAATGAACCTCTCTTATATTCTTTCGAAGTAAGCTTCCGTTTCGGGGAAGCTCCCAAGCAAAACTCTGTTCTGTCACTTGCTAATAAATGGTGTTGTCCTTGATATTGCTGCTTGTCAATTAGCTCTTCATCTCTAAATCAAAAATCATATTGAGTCAAGAATTATAATTATAATATTGAAGCCCAAGTAATAACACATTGCATTAAATGGTCTGATTATGGAAAGGTAAAGAATCATTACGAAGCTAAAAGAGGCTCTCCCTTGTATAGGCATAAAGGTTCCTCAATTTCACTCCCCAAGTTTTCATTCCAGCAAATCTGCTCAAGATCCTGACCTATAGCTTCAACAGACCAGGTATTTGCTCTCGGGTCCTTGCAGCTAGCGAGACCAAAAGCATGTCTATGCGATATGTCCCCTTCTGTTAGAGGTTGAGAGTGAACCTTACTCTTCCCCCTAGATATCTTTGTACCAGTAATATAAGGAAACTGTAGATGCAATAAAAAAGTATGTTATGATGCTACTCTGATGAAGCTTATGTTTTTTTTTATAAAAAAACACACACACACACACACACATATATGTATATATAAAAATTCAGATTTACATGCCTCCACATTGTTTGAGCTAAAAGAGTTTATTTCCAGAGATGTAGGATTTGTAATCAGATTATACGTGGTCTCATCAAACTTTCTTACATCTCCTCCAAACATTAGTGGCGACTTGGCCATAGCCCACAAAGTCATCTGTCAAAAGAAAATGCACAAGTATAACAGTGCCTTCCTATTCAGTACTTGAAAACTACATGCTCTAATACAAAAGTACCTGAGTTCTTTGCTCATCTAGCTTAAGATTACATGTTCTGTGGGGACCTTCATTTGAACCTAGAATACATGAGAATATCCAATTATTTGGGGCGTTTCACCTGTACCCACAACACTTAAAGCTCCTCATCAACCTTACATACTCTCATTTCAGATTCATGTTTCATATATGATATTAAAGACAAAACCATTATTTCTTTTCTAGTATCTCAAATTTGGTTGTATACATGGACCTATTGGACAAGTGTTGTGTGGCCAACCTGTAATAAACAGTTAACATCTTGGTGTTATTTTGAACTCACTGACATAAGTGGAAGTGTTAGGTTTTGCGAAATTAATCTGAGCATCCTCCTTGTGGTAAAAGGGTCAAGGATGTGCCAACCTTGATTAGTGAGCCATCCCAGTGGTAGCATATCTAAGTCTGGCCATGACTTTCCACTTAAGCCCTGAGCACCTATTATATTAGCAGCAGAGAAGTCCCTGAAGCAAAAAAGAAGAGATTGAAAGCTGGGAAAAATTGAAAAGCAATCTGACAAAACTATTAGTATGGAGTGCTTGATCCACCTTGAAACACTGAAATGGGACACAACGTCTCCCCATGAATCCCAGTCATCTCCAGTTATCCTGTACATGTTGACTAATCCACTTACATCTTTGGCCATAGCTGGTGTCACACTGGTACCAGGAGACAGAGAGTACAATATTGGACGATCAAGTTCCTTCAGAACCTGCAAAAGGGAACATCATAATTTGTCTCCTGCAGTAAATTTTAGCAGAAGATTGCCAATGTTACCATGCACTACTTTGTACCTCTGACACGATGCTTATCTCATCTATATCCAAGTCATCACCAAACACGCAGTCATGTTTTACTACAAAGAAAACATGAATATTGAATTAGAAAGACTGAGAATAAACCAGTACAAAAATGTAATCACTCAATTAAAATGTTCAGTTTACGGTACTAAAAAATGAAGCAAAACATGCTTTAAAGCCACTACATGCAAGTCAATAGTTGGTGCCCGAGTCAGGATGAATTTGATTACAGTCCCTTAATTATTTAGCCCAATTATTCAAAGCGATAATACTTGATCCATGCTTACAAGAAGAAAATGACTCTTAGCAAACTGGAATGTTGCATAAGAAAATAGATATTTTGATACTCAAGGCTATGTTAAAGAAACCGATAATTTTATTTTCCCAAGGCACTTTTTTGGAAGCTAAATTGAATCTCATAAGTCAAAAAGTGGTGATATATAGATCAAGCAGTATGACTTGGATTTGATTTTGAATTACCAAAATCAACACCCCACTCGGCATATTGTTCATAGAGTGACCTCAAGAAGGCTCTTCCAGCTCCCAACTTGGTATTTACACTCATGAAACCATGTGTCATCCATGCACAAGCTCTCTCCTTGAGCCCAATATCTTGTGCCCAACTGTCGACCGGACTCTTCATAGGCACCACCCTGATGAAAATTCAAAGTAATGATTCAATTATCGATATCTAGTTCTGATAATTCAAACTGTTTGGATTTCTGCAAATGTAGCTTTCATATTATCGCTTTATTTTTTAGGATGACATGTTCAATGATTGGTTTGAAACCAGTATGCAAGGAAAAGAAAAAATGAACATCGTATGGTGGGAATGAGGAAAAATACCTTGATAGTATCTAAGATAAGAGTGTTTGCATTAACTGCTTGTGTACTTATTCCTCTCATAACATGAATTCCAAACTTCAAACCCATGCTATGTACTTTCTTGGCTACTTCAGAGAAACCTTTCCCACCTTTAGACGAAGGCCATCTCTCCGGATCAGGATGCATCCTCCCCCATTTATCAGTTACATCAAATCCAAGAGAATCAACATAAGCACCTTTCACCTTCCTCCTATACCAAAGGTAATCCACCACAACATACTGCATGCAAATGCAGGAGTAAAAACAGCAACACAATTAAGATTCATCGCCAATGGCTAAAACATTTCACAATTATCAACCATGTAATACCTCATATCCATGAGCATGAAGACGCTTAGAAACAATATTGGCACTTTGCAGGAACTCTTCTTCGGAAATGGTCCAGCAAAAGGAATCATAAGAGTTCCAACCTCTTGGCGGTGAGCTGGCATGTTGTGGTTCATTTTCTGATAAAGTTTTGGATGATACCCTGAAACAGGAAATCAATTGTAGACACACCACTTGCTTCATAAACTAAATAACTACAAAAACCTTTGAATATCAACTAGATGCATCAACAATGACATAAACAAACACAATTATACACATCCCTCCTGTTGGACATACTTTTTCTTTTTGTCTTGTAAGTCTTCAAAAGATTGCCAAATATGAGATAGTTTTAATACGAGAAGATACCTCTAGTGTCTAAACAGAGCTCAATGGTGAAACAGAATCCATGAACACTAACCCAAGAAGCTGGGATGAGAATGACTTAAACGCCCTAAGATTTAAAGACAACGTTAAAACGAAACGATTTGCACTGAGCACGCACTATTTCAACCACTATCATGAATTTCAAGAAATAAAACATAAAAAGCCTGTTTCACAAATTTGAACTAGAGAATGCCAAAATTTTGATACCCAATTATAAAAAAAAAACAAAATTAAAGAACAATTTAGTGAACTGTGTACTCATCTCTTATTTCGTTGAACTAAAAATTTAGTTTCAAAGTCCCAATTTAACAAACTCATATAAAATCGATACAGCCCAAAAGGAAAAAAATACACGCAACCGTATCCAAAAAATTCTGTAATTATTAATCAAATCACTGAGATATTATCAATCGAGTCACCGATTTAAACATGATCATCATTCAACACCCTATGATTGGTAAAATAACTGTGCAGAAAAACAAAAAGAGAGTAAAGAATGCACCTGCAAAGAGAGAGAACAAAGAAGAAAGACAGAACTCAACAGGAAGATCTTCATGGGTACTGGTGTGACTGTTCCTGATGCTGAAACCCAATTTAAGGAATGCTATCGATATTTATGGGAAGTAATTGAACGAAATTTATTAACAGCATGTTTAATTTAAGTAGACTGCAATAATGATTTATGTTTTTTTCCCCTTTAATTAGATTAAATGGTGACGTGTTCCGGTTTGAGTTCATCGGGAAGCTCTTTCGTCTTGTTCCATGTAAATTTTAAAATCCAACGATTTCTCACTTCACTCGGAGTCTTCGGGGGTATTAAATGAGGGTCCACAAGTTTGCATTTTCTCCTCTTTAACATGATTTGTCGTATGGATTTTGGCTAAGCAAAATCACCCCTTCATTAAATGCGAACGGGAAAATTATATTTGATCCCATTTTTATCAAATGGAATCGATAACTCTTGACCAAAAAAATAAAAATACCATGTTACTCTCGTGCATGAATTCAAAATAGAACAATTGAAGTCATTACAAACTCATTTTCTCACTCCAAAAAAAAAGCTCTCACCCAAAAAAATCAAGTCTTGCTATTTTTTTTTTTAGATAATATGATTACCAGCATACATTTTTTTTTTTTTTATGTCTCAAGCTTGATTGGTTTTATTCTCAAATTCTAAATTGAGTCTGGCGAGTCAAAGACCATTGACAGTGTGAGAATGATGACTCAATCAAGAGAGCAAGCAATGCCAAGAGTAGAGATCCGGTGCGGTGAAGTCTTGAGTGGAGAAGAAATTTGTGCCTGGTATGTCCGTTAAACTGTTTTTGATGGCTAATAATGTTGCAAAATTAGTGATGTTGCTTCTTTAACAGATCTGGATAATCCAAGACCTGTAGGTTCGTCGGACATATGCCGTCGTTCACTTTCAGGAACGCGAACGTGCCTCTCGCTTGCTCTTTCCTGGTCTTCACCCACCTACCGATCCGAACATGCTGCCCCATGAGCTTAGCGCCACCATCCGATCGGGTCACGATGGATCGGATTAAGATGCAACCAAAAAATTAGGTCTTGTTGACGGAAGGAGATAATGTGGCGTCGTTTATGGATCGAAATTTGCTTGGCACTTGTTGATCATGTTTGTTTGGTTTTTGTGGCCTTTAGTTTTAAACTGAATATTTTTGTTTGGTTGAGAGACAGCTGATGTGTTTCGCAAACAAGAAATTAAGGAAAGAAATTTTTTCTTTTGTTTGGTGATTGGAAAGCCCGTACAGAGCTTAAAGCATATTATAATGGGACCGTTATACTGTCAAATAGAAACTAATACAACCAACGAGTCAGTCATTCGGATAATCTGTCAACCACGTGCCCGATTGAAGAATATCCGTCAACAACATTTGTGATGCCATGGCATCCAAAATAACTGTTTTTATGGTTCCGTTTCCCATTTGGTCTTTTATAGCTTCTTAGTTATTATTTTTCAGAAACAACTGATGTTTAAATGATAGACATCTTGCACATTTCACTTATATTTTTACATGATATCAAATGATACACTAGTTATCAAATGTCAAATTTATCTACCGTTCCTGAGAAAAAAAATTGCCAAGAGTTTCTGCAAGGATACAACAAATGATCTCTAGAAGAGAGCCCACATGCAAACTCGTTAAATTCCTACAGGCAAATACTCTTTGCGTATTGTAAACCTCAACATCCCCAGCTTAAAACTGTCTTAGTCACTCTGTTAAGCTTTCCTCCTCTTAGAGCTTGGGCGTAAAAGAATTTCCATTTCTTGAATGATGATATGCCGGCTTCTTCTCAGCGATGAGCCTCAAACAAAATCGGTGAGAAACTTATAAATAGAAAACTTGGCAATCAGGCTTTACACATACAAGGCGTCAGAGGGTTCTCCCAAAGGTCATAGTTAGGGAAGGTCTCTTCAGGCAATCCAGTCCGTGTCTGGTGGGTGACAACTACATCCTCTACAAACGTTGCCCAGCCCATGTAGGGATCTCCAAAAGATTTGGACATTAACCCCTTGTCTGGTTTTATCGATTTTTGACGGTGACCCACATACCTACGTGCCCCAATGATCAATTTAGCAAAGTTGCCTCCATGAGTCATCACAAACACATCAGACTTCAAGCAGACTAAGAAATCGAGTGCAGCCAAGCTAGTTACATGCTTCCTGAAAACAGCCAACTCCTCCTTGCTTGCCAACTCCTCCTTGGTAACCTGTATGATAACATATGAAAAATAGGCAAACTAACTTCTTGGTTCGTAAATTAGTCAGTTAATATATTCTACGCCTCCAAAAGTTTTCCTTCAATGTAAATGAGAGGCTGCTGAATGAGAATGAAACAATGTCAATTTTTAGTTTTCTTAAGATGACCATACACGGACACATGCATGCATTTATTTATGCCAGTGCATTAATGCATATGTAGAATCAGTAGCCAATATTCTCTCTTTGATTTTTCTTTTAATTTTTTTGGTGTTATGGAGATTATTGAGTTATGATGGTGGTGGTTGTGAAATTGATAGCATTATAAAACAGACACGGCATTATGGTTTACTAAACATGGAAGACGGTAGTATGATTTAGAACAAGAAGATTGTCCAGCATCTAGAGAAGAAAATCAGCATTCATCACCCATTGCCACACATCGTCAAACAACTAAACTCAGTGAAAGTACTACATATAAATGGATTCAATGTCCTTACCAGATTCGGAAACATGTTCCTTAGTGGTGCCATCCGATTGTGTCCACCATAGACCTGACCAGAAGCGACATAGATCTGTGTCTCTTTTGGATAACCCATAGCTCGAAGAATGACTGCTACTTCCCCCGGTTCAAGGGGGCAGCGTCCTTCTTTCCGCTTCTGCAGGGCAAGCTGCCAGAGATGGGAACCATTCTGCATACCAGGTCACCAAAAGACAACCATCATCCATGTTTGTTTAGGTTTCTAACTAAAACCAGAAAACTTATGAATTCATTTTAGGGTTCATATCATCATTGCCTGTTTTAGCACCTTTTAACAATTTGCCCCCTCACTTTAAAATTGATCAATCCCCCCTTCATTTTTTGGAGTGTTTCAAATTGCCCACTTCATCCCAAAAAATCGTTAATTTGGACAGAAAGGCGAAATTATCCCAATTAAAAACTAAAAAGAAAAAATATAAAAAAACAAAAGAAAATTGTTCCCAGAATCCCTCTCTCAACCATTTCAGTCTCTCGCTATCTTTTTCTCTCTCTATCTCATAGAGATTCCACAATCATCAACATACACAAATAAAACAAAGAGAGAGAAAGAGAGTCTGGATATCATCTTCTTTTGAGGCAATTTCATCTTTTCAAACAAATTATGACAAAATAAAGAATTTTTTTGGATGAAGGGGGCAATTTGAAACACCCTAAAACTGGAGGATGAGATTGATTGATTTTAAAACTGAGGGGGCAAATTCTTACAAGTGCCAAAACTGAGGAGGTAATGTTGAAATTAACCCTTAATTTTATTATAGGTCACCTTGTACCGCCGAGGCCATTCCTTCTTTCTGTATTCTGCCATTCTAGCTTTATCCTCTCTTGTCCCCACAAAATCACAGAAGGATAGGCCTACCATTCCTTTCTCAAATCTGAGATGAAGAGCCCTGTGTGAGAGGAACTGTCAGTACTGTTGGGAGTTAAAATGACAGAAATCAAAACATGCTTCAGCAAATTTTCTGACACCAATTTCACATACATATAAGGATTTGAACTTCCTGTGCGGTTTCTCATCCTTGCTACCAGTAAATCAGCCATTTGCTCAATCTCAGGAAGAAATTTTAGAGCATGATAATTTACCCGGCACCTTAGCCTGTTGATTTCTGGAGGAACATTATCATACCTAAACCAAACACCAAAATGATAAAAAAAAAAAAAAAAAAAAAGATATCACTAACAACTTGAGCTAATTTTGTTCAATAAAAAACAAAATTTTGAATATAGCGGCACATAGATCAATTCTATCCATGGCTTACCCTAGCCGATCAACAAAAGGTTTCAGGGCCATTATCTTCTTCTCCTTTATTCGAGGCAAAACATTGTCAATGTAGAATTGTGCTGGTGCATACTTTGGAATGTTTTTAACTGTCCGTCTAGAATACATAACACAAATTTCCATTAAAAAAAGTCATTTGTGGCATAGTTACAATATTTATCAGCGAATATACAATCATCGGTCCTCAATATCTCGAATCATATTTGAACCCCAGAAAGGTCCATATCAGATATCTACTGAGTAAGCCTATGATAAAATTTATAGAAGCTCATTGTGAAAATTTCAGAGCTGTCAAACATATTTTAGGGGACACATTCCAGTACACGATCGTCAAACACTGGGAATTGCCATCAATTTTCCATCTATAATCTATGAATTCATAAGATTACATAATAAAAACGTAAACCATCAAAAAGCACACCTTATGCTTGAAAATAACTCTGATTTGTCAGTAAACCACTCAGGTATATCACGGACAATTGGCACATCATCCTTCAAGTAATTAATGAAATGATGAACATCGAAAATGTCCTCAAATTTCCTGCAGACATTTTATGAATATTGTAAACAAAAGGAGGTTCTGGTGTTTCTGACATCTGATAGTATCAAATAATGCAAATTAAGATAATGAATGGGATGACCCAAAAAAAATCAAATAGTAGGTAGGTAGCTCAACAATAAGAAAGTATAGTGGAACACAGAAAAATAAAATGTTAATGGTACTATAGTAGTACAGAACTAGACAACTTCCCAGAATAAAGTTTGGTTAACTTGAACTAACTTGAACAAGACATATAATTGTTGTATTACTGTAACATATATTATAAATATCAATCTCAATTCACACATGATATCGTTGAGAAGTATCAACAATCAACAAGAAAATGAGCTCATATCCTCATAGTCACAATAAGAAACAAGAAGAAAATGAAATCAAAAGTGTTTGTATCTGTTATATACTTATATATTGGGTATGAGACCCCTAAGATAGAAAAATAGCAAGTCCCTTGTTTATTTATATTTGCTAGTCAGTGTGCATTATGCTTGTTATAATGATAATATATATACAATATCATTCAAGATATCTCACGTTTGATCCTTCCAAATCTGATCCTGCTTTAACACTGGCAAAATAAGAGTGGCATTCATTATTTTGGCCACAGCCACTGCATTACATATCTGCAAGCCATGAAAACAATGAATCAGAAAAATATTCCAGAAATCATTCAATGGAAGCTCATTTTGAAAAACAATGAAAAGCTTACGAGAACAAGACAATAAAGTAAGCTCCATGACAGATATCAAACAAATCAGATATCAAATGGGCAGCAAAAAATAACAACTTCCAGAAACCTCTTTCTTTCACATATTCTCATGGTATATCTGTTATGATCATTCACCATACATCGCCCAATTCCAGGTGTGCTTCAAAAGAAAATAAAACAAGTATTCTGGCCCAATTGGCACTAAACTCTCTTTACAAATATATTTGCCCTTCCAAGGGAATGTTACAAAATGCATATGGATGATATTTGCGAAACAATCATCTTCTGAATATTAAAACATCAAATGCATAAATCTTTTAGTTGGGAGAGGCTAAAACATGAGGTCTAAACCTTTTTTCTAATTTTATTTCATGATCACTAAACAACATAGAGATTCCATAATTTCAAAATTTATGCCATCCAACATCATTTAAACACAAAAATGGGTTAATCATAAGAAGCACATACTTGACCCAAACAAATGCTATCAACACCGAGAGTGACAGAGAGGCCCCTCAGTCCAATGGGCCCTCTCACAATTTGAATGTGGACTAAGGAATTAAAGCTTCTCAAAACACATATTAAAGAACCATAAAACATGAATCAGATGAAAAAAAGGGGAGGGGGATAACATAAGAAGAATAAACATATTCATGGATTCAAAATTAGACGGAACTTTCTCAATCAGGCTACGGTTTGGCAGAACAGATTCATACAGCAATTCTTTGCTGATTCAGACCACCCTCAGCATGAATAAATATGTACCCACTTGTTTCATTCTCAGGAGGAAGATCTGCATGGAGTTTAGAAGAGTTAATTAGCTAAATGCAAGAAAACAAACAAGAAAAGGGAAGCTAAAAGTTGAAAATAGAAATCAAGAGCTTTAATGTAAACATATCAAAATAAGTTAGAAACAGCATGCCATGCATTCACTACATAAAACCTACAACACGGATACTTTATTTTTAAGATATACGTACGCTATATATAGGAATAACATCCTAAAATAATATTCACGCAAACTTCTCTTCATGCCTTGTCCATTCATACTACAAAGTCATAACAGATTTTCATTTATATAATTCCTCGAAAAAGTTACCATGTATATACTCTCAATAATAATAATTTAACTGAACATTACTTATAAAAAAATTTAATGCAAAATTGCAAAGGGTTAAAAAGCAATAGGTTTCCACGGTGTCAATGTCATACATTAAAAATACTTTTTAGAACACATGCAAGAAGCCTTTAAAGGGGGGAAAAAGAACAGCGCTGAGATTAAAACTGTAGGTCAAATCTCAAAGGGAATAGAATATCATTTATTTGGGACATAAATATAGGCAAGCCTCATCATGCGAGGGATAAAGGACCGAGATTCCTTTCTAAATATCCATATTCTAAGTTTCTAACCATGAAATTGTGGAGAATTCCAGCCAGAAAACATTAAGCAGCGCAACTTACATGCAGGGGAACAAAAGATCTACTCTCAATCCAACAAAATCCTAATATCACCTGATATTCCACCATCACGGCGTTCGGCACATGGCTTCCAAGAGGTGGTTGAAGAGAAAGGATTCTCCCAGAGAGAAGAAGACTCCTTGACCTAGAAATAACAAAAGAAATTTAAGGTGATACGAGTATTTAAAAGACGTACAAAGGTGATCTTGCGACCAAAAAAAGAAGTTCAAAAACTTACATGTGGACAGTGAAGCACAATGCCATCCTTTTTACACAAGTATGGAGCATTCTACAATGAAATCCCAGAGTAATTAGTGGTGTAAGTTACAATGACAATGACATTATTGTTACACATCCATGGATATTTATAAGTAAATTCTGTTATGGTTCTTAAAAAAAAATCACCATTTTCAACTTAAACATGCACATGATCTTATTATTCCTAGAAAATGATTGCAAGCATTAAGCTAAGGACCACCAACAGTAGCCATTTCCAAAATAAACTAAAATTAGGGAAAGGTCTGAAACTGAACGGCAACAATAATCTACCACATCAAATAATCCACCTTGGTTTGCAAAGGACCAAACATACAAATAGCAAAATGTTAGAACTACACCAACATATCATGCATATAAGGCAGGATCTCACTCGATAAAATTCCAAAAATAAAGCAAGCTTTCCTCCCAATTACCAAGAAAAACCATGACATCCTAGGTCCCTCACTATGCCATCACAAACTTAAAAGCCTCGAGAGTTAGAACACTAACGCTAATTCACTCAATGCAACAGTTCAACTGCAAAAGAAACCACATTTATTTCTGCTGCTTCTAAAACTCAAAAATAGTCAATGGTCAATCATAGGTAAAGAAGGTGCAGAAAATCCAAAACCTATAGATGCAATACAAGCACATTGGCAAACTTATTCCAAACCACTAAATCAAAAAGATGGCTAATTCAATTAAACAAAATTAAAATCTTAACTCTCTTCTCTTCTCCACATTCTTAAATCTGGAGACTCAAAAGCATAATTAAGTATACAAAAAAGACTCACCAATCGGTTGACGATAGAGAATACAGAGATCAAGCCAGCTAGAGCGACGACAAAGAGCAAGAGAAGCGAGATCCTGTTATTCTGTTGAGAAACCCTGGGATCGTCACTGAAGAAGGGGAATAGAGAGTGAAGGTAGGAGAAGGACCAGAACGGACGGTCGCGATCTCTGGAGAAATGGCGTGAGCGACCTTCGTCGTCGTCGTCGTTGGGGTGTTGATCCAGAAAGGGAGGGGAGGCGGAGGAGGAGTCGTCGTCGCGCAAAGGAGAGGAGGTGGCTCGGCTCCCGAGGGAGCTCGAGTGCCTCAGCTCCGCCATGGCTCGCTTTGGACTGTAAGTAGCCAGCTTCTCTCCTCCTCTTCTTGGACTTTTCGCTTCGATTTTTGCCTTGGTTCTGGTTTTTTAGTACTTTTAACTCCTGGGAGGAGAAGAAGGTTCGTCAGAGTCCATGTGACTTCTGAAATGAGCTCGGATGGTACTCTTATAAAGTGGCCTAAATATGAAATTACAATACAATTTGAGGTTATCATCGTCATTTCTAATAAAATCCCGCCCCGCCCCCCTGGTATTACACGGCACCGTTTTCGCAAGGAGAGGGATAAACCCGTTGGGAGTTGTCCTCCCACAACAACAAAAACCCTAACAAAAAAGCAAGAAGCCAATGAAATGAACTCAATAGCGAGGCGAGCGACTTCTTTCTTGACTCGGCCGAGTCAGGGAATGAACTCCGTGAGTGGAGAGGGTTATCACCAGATGCAACAATGGCGAGGGGTCCGAGTGAAGGTGAGGAACGGGAACCTGGAGCAGGCGCTGACGTTTATGCAGAGGATGATGAGATCGAGCGGGATCGAACGGCTGATAAAGAAGGAGCAGAGACACCACATCAAGAACTCCGAGAAGAGGGTTTTGGCGCGAAAGAGGCTGGAGGCCAAGATCCGGTCCCAAGACCTCGCTCGCAAGCTCAAAGCACTTCTCGTCAAGAAAGTCAGGTACTTTTATCATTCAGATCCCTATCCTCTTTTATTGGATCAAAATTTCGTTTTTCACTCTTTTTTTTTATATAATTTTCATATCTTTATGAATGTAATAATTTATTGAGATGCTAAATGGTGAGTCTAGAAGTATTCTTCTCTTTTTGGACAAGTCTCATATGAGAAACAATTGAATCAAAATTGTAGCTGATGCTGAGTGATGATCCCTTTCCAATTCTAGTTCACTGGGTATCGGAAACAAATTGTAGGGATCATGATGGTTTGTAAGTGGTTGTTGGCTTAGTGAAACAATATGGTTTCTCAGTTTGGTGGGCTTTCATTTTCTTGAGTTAGGAGGCACTTCTCTTAGGTTCACTAGGTCTGGTATTAGTGTTGAGAGGGGCAGAGGGCTAATTTTTGTCTAGATTGCTCATAGTTATAGCTGATGCTGAGGGTTGATGGCTTTTGAGTTCTTGTTCACTGGGTGTCGGAGAGCTTGTTGGGACCATGATGGTGATATCAGTTCTCTGGATCTTTCTTGATCTAGGGGTAGAATGCGATTGAACTTTGTTTGAAAGTTCATTGGATTAGTAGGTCATTTGTTCTGTCTTCACTTATTCAAAGACGGGTGCATTACCTTCAAGAATGGGTGCATGTTTCTTTTCAGAAGATTTTCCACGTATTACAGTTTGCATAAAAGATTCTAGTTAGGTTCTGTTCCCTTTGCAAGAGCAAATTGGGACTTCCTTTCCTCATATGCAATGGACTTGATTTTTTCTTACATATTGTTCTTCTCCATCTTCTTTCCTTTGGTCCTTTTGTTTTCTTTTTATCTTGTGAGAATATCTCCGCTGGTTTTATTTCTTATATTCATGTGTAATTATTTTGTACACCTTCCGATTTTCTGCTTATGTTCACTGATATCTTGATTCGAATATGGCAGGGGTCTATAAGAACGTCTTCGGTGTAGTTTCCTCTGTTTAAAATGGATTGTAGAAGTTGCTTGGGTATTTGCTGGTATTTTTCATTTCCTTGTGAGTACAAGGATTATGCTGCTCCTTAGACCTGACCACCTGACAATTTGCTCCGCCTCTGTAATCATTATAGTGGAATGCAATATCATTTTGCTATCTTCGATTTCTTGAGAAATTTATGGGGCCTTCCCCCTTGAAACTTCAAATGCATTGAAATCATTATGAAATGGTGCGGATTTTGATTATAAGCTGGCAGTTATCTTAATTAGTTTCAATTTCTGTGATTATTTGAACCGAGGTCTCTCAAAGGTGGAGTGGCCATAATAAGTTGCATGTATGGCTGGCTTAATGTGAGAAATTATCTGATTTTTTTCGTACTGGGAGTGGGATCACCTGAACTAGTGTCTCCCGTATGGATGACTCGGAGTTATCAAGCGGCCCAGGTTATCGGAATTTTTTCTTTTAATGTACGAAAGTATCTGAAATTGAAAATGCACGCCAGAATGGGTTACAAAATGAGAGCTCTCCAAAATCTGCTCAAGCTTTGTACTTTCATATCACTCTTCAATTAAACAAGTCGAGGTGATTACGTTCTATACAAAAGCTTTACTAAAGACTTCATGCAACATTTGCCCAAAATGGAATTTTGTGATACTTCCACAAGGTAAAGCAAAAATCTAATTGAACCCACCACACAGAAGACAATTGCACCAACGCCGGTGCTGTTCTTTAGAGTCCATTTTGTGCTCTTAAAAGGGCCATAGTTGGACCCAGCGCGCTACCTCTCAAGCTCTTATGGGACCATGTGCTCCTTCCTGAGCTCTCTTTGTTACTCCAACCATCATCCTGAGACAGCTGTGCCTTCTTTGCGCTTAAGGCCTGGCTAATTTCTTCCCACGCATTTACTGCAAAGATAAAGCACCCAAAAGAACAAAAATAGAACGGAAAAAAAAAAATCAAAAGCTCACTTAAGCATATCATACTGTTTCCATTTCAGCCAAATACTAACTTGATTTTTAGCGTGGTACTACTAGAATTAATACCTTGTGTGGGGGCATGTACTGCATTGTTATCGTTAGGCCTCAAACTAGTAGCATCTTGATTCGCCAAACTGATTTTTGCAATTACCGACGTAGCAGTATTTGATTTGCCATGCTTGACGATACGGACATCAGCAAGTGATGAAAATTCTATCTGTAGAAGAACTCTGTTCATCAGCTTCTTGCAATCAAGAAAAGAATAAAATGAAGAAAGGACTAGCAGAAACAGCACAGCCTCTGCTAGCCAGATAAAATTCTTTGAGGTTTACAAACCATAAATACTGCCAATTATATAAACAACCAATCTGTCAAAACTGGCCTAACCCAATAACCTGAAATTGTGGCAGGCCAGTTTGTTGGTCAAAACCAATTAGACAAGTGGTCCAACCAACTCAATTTACTTAGAACCTATCAAAAAATAATGTTTTGCCAATACTACATAGCGACAAGATGGCTTGGTTTCATATTATCCTGACCTCACTATTTTCCTATTATCAAATCTCTTCATCCAACCCCCAAAAAAAGACACAATTAAGGAGAAGCGTGAGTGAATATGAAAAAGAAAGTATCATCTAATGTTATATTGAGATACTTTCATAAATTAATAAATTGGTTTCTTCTTCTCCAACCAATAAATGTTGATGTCATTAGATCAGAGCCAGGAAAAGTAGCTAGTTGAGGAGCATACCTCCAAGGACCCATCTTCCTTATAAAGGGATGTATCCGATTGTTGTTCAGATGCCTCCTCATCCATCTTCTTCTCTAGTGGATATTCTGGGACAGGTACCAGCATAATCTTATTGGATTCAGCATTGTACCATGATATTTTCCCAATCTGCAAGCAGCAGAACATTGTAAATGCCGTACTCTTTATCAACAAGCGGGAGTTGTACATTAATTGAAATGCAGAAAGAAATGTACTCGGAAGGAGGATAGCTCAGGGGTCCAAGACCATGATAGCTCAATCAGTCGGTATGCAATAACATCTCCTTCCTGCAGCATCCAAGATCAATACAAGAGAAAGGAATATAAATATCTGGCATAACAAGATATTGTAAGGTACCAGTGTATTGTATGTCCAAAACCCTAACTGACTGTTCCGTAGGAGGCTTAACAAGTAACATGCTGAAAGGTTATGCTTACCACAAGGATGTATGCCAGAAATAAAAAGGCAAATACAAAGAAACAAACCTTAGGCAAGCTAGAATAGGGTGCAAGCTTATCATAGTCCATGTGACCATTTGCCGACGTCTCTCCTTCAACAGTCAGCATTTGAGAGTACTCTTGACTGGAACTTTGATAGATGTTCCATTTCGAAGATGCAGTTTTCTCTTTGCCCCATTTTTGACCCTTCTTCTTGCTAGTTATTCCATTCCAGTGGAAAGTTCCCTATTGCATGACCAAAGGAGAACAATTTTGCATCATGAAATCTGGGATCAAACAAGAATCTAGCATAAATAATATGCAATGTAAATAATCAACCTCTATGTTGTTGTTGAAGTCCTATTATCCAAAGCGTTTATTTGATTACCGCAGTTCTTGCACATATATCAAATTGATTCACTTCTGAAATGATGTTTTATGCGAGTGTCTAATCCATCCTAAAAGAAGCAGACTTATGATGATTTACAATAATCAGGTTTACAACAATTCCAGGGCATTCAAAATACCCGAAAAACGAAACCGAACCAAAAAATTGGTTAACCATTTCTTTCGGTTCAGAACTATTTTTTGGTTACCAGTTAGGTTACGATTTTTGCTTTTTAAAATACCGGTTAACTGAACCAATATAATATATATGCAAATATTAAAATATATTATAAGTAATATTTATACTTATCAAAAAAATTATAAGTGATATATATGTATACATGGCAACATGTTAATAATGACGAGCAAAGAAATATGATGAACCATATAACATTTCTTTTTTATAGAAGTTTATAAATATATGAGCCCTATCTACACGATAGTGATTTTATGAACCATATGACATGGAATCATAAACACCAATAAAACCAGCCCTAGCCATCTCAGCCTTCCTCCCTCCACTTTAAATCCCCAAGTAGTTCTCTAACTTTTTCTGTTCTTAAAAATTACAAGTGGTTTCTGTTTAATTTGCAGTTGTGATTCAGTTTTGTATTCGTTCTTTTTTGTGCTCTTCTTCGCTGAAAGAGTAGTGGTTTTTTGTGGTTTCAAAATTGGATAAGGTGTTGGTTTTATTTATATTTTGGGATTTGGTTTAAATCTGTTGGTTTGGAGTTGAGAGGTTAGTGTTTGGTTTTTCACTCTGTGGAGGATTGGTGCTGTGATGGTGGTGATTGCGGGTTTGTGACTTCGTGGTGATGATGGGTTTCTAACTTTGTGGTGATGGCGATGGTGCAGGTGACACAAATCAAGGTAATGGCTTTGGTTTGTTGTTGGCGGGGATAGCTGTGGTACTCTAGCGGTGGTGGCACAAAGTAATCATTTATATATATTTTTGATAAAAGTAAATCAATCATTTATGTATCAAGATTATTTTTGTAGATTAAACTATTTTTTCTATTTGTCACTTTGATCAAAAGTACTACTACATGTCTTCCTTTTTGTTCATTTCAAATTTAATTTGGGTTCCAATTACGGCCTTCTCTACTGATTGGATGCATGATTCTGTTTAGATTCTGTTTGTCCGTGTTTGATTTAAGTTTCCATAGGAGTGGTGCTATGGATCTGGTTACAAGGGATTTGGAGCATAACTCTATTTTCCTTGGTGATCTTGATATTTATTTGACTATGAAGAATTTCTTTTTCTATTTTCTTTTTTTTTTTTGCTTTTTATCCTCTTTTCCTTTTCTTTTATATGAGAAATATTTGCCTCTAATTTTTTTTATAATTAAAATATTTGCCTCTAATTTTGTAATATGGATCAATTGCACAAGCTTAAAAAATATAAAGTTAGGTAGCGGCTATGAAGAATTTTGACAATATGGGGAAATTTTTATTTGAATTTTGACATTTTATCAAAAAAAAAAATCGGTTCGGTCGGGTTGACCATCAATTATTGATAAAAAAAAGTTTCAGTTAAACCGATTGAAACGTTTTGGTTTTGGGATGGTGTTTTGGCTAACCAAACATTTCGGTTCGGTTAGCACATTAGCCAAAACAGTTGGGGAACCAACTGAGCCTCCCCAAGTTAAAAGCAATTAAGCAAAGTATTAGATGGATAAGGACAATTCATACAAAATCAACCATCAACGAAACAGTCCCAAGAAAACATTTACAATAGAATGTCAATTATGTGTATTTTTCTAGAGAATTACTACTAGTAATTAAAATGCAGTCCCTTTCTCATTTATCAGCATAGGTTATAGCCTTATACCACCCATATATAAGCAGAATATCAATAGACAGAGCAGCAAGAGAGATGACAAGAATTAGAAATCTAAAATTAAGAAAATCATACCACTGGAATTTCATTTTTCTTGACAACTTGATCTGCAGATTTTGCACCAACTGGAACAAGAAAACATTTAAGATAAGAGTGTAATAATATTGCAGGTAAACACGCACACACACCCGGGTGGGTGGAGGGAGAGAAAGAGTGCATTAGACCTTCACTAAGGGGCTCAAAGCGAATATGTCCTGGCCTAACTTCTACAGGAACAATGTCATCCTCTACATCACATAGTTGACCTGACCGTTGATGTTCTTCAGAGACTTTGTGATTATCATTGCCAGGCGATTGTTGATTATCTTCTCCAAATGATTGTTTCTGATGCAGCTGCAAAATTGTTGACAAATAAATGATTAGTAGCAAAGCACAAATGTAAAACTCACATGCAATCCCAAACCTCAATAACATCTATGGAAGTGTGGCCTTACTGAATAGATCAGCATAGAACCTTACACGCACTCATCTACATATGCACATCCATATTGAGTATGGAACTTGAAAATTCTAAATTTATGCATGGGCGCATGCGTGTGAAACATAAATCTCCATCATAATGATAAAATGATCTCATAATTTCTCTATTCAAGAAAGTACCTCTTTCTTTTCTATTTTGGCTTGTTCTCTCAACCATTGCCTTTGGACCTTCTTCCGCCGGGCACTTCTACTAGGTAACTAAGACAGAAAATGGATTTCAAGAGTTATAATCATAATTGATTTTCAGAGATAAACTGTGGGCAAGAAGAGTCAATTGACTGATGGTATGTAAAATATAGAAAGGCTAATCTTAACATGTGAATTCCTGAAACATTAAGAATCAACCACAGGTCCACAGTTTGGCCCAGAATATAATTTTTGGTTATTTCATTCTCTGAAGGAAACATGTTAATACACACACCAACAACGACGATGACAATAACAACATAAGAAGTTTCATTACTTTCAACTTTGGGAAGAAGCCATGTGAAATTTTAACAGTGCAGTGTTGATTCAGAGTTTCAGACTAGGTTTGGGTTAAACTTGATAAAATTTGAATTCACAGATCAGTTTTGGCCAATGTTGATGACACAAACTAAGTCTTCTCAATAACATTTAGTCCCAACTAAACAGGGAGCATGCTAAATGCATGCAAGGTATTCAGTT
This sequence comes from Bretschneidera sinensis, assembly GCA_023935145.1. NCBI lineage: Eukaryota > Viridiplantae > Streptophyta > Magnoliopsida > Brassicales > Akaniaceae > Bretschneidera > Bretschneidera sinensis. Next base: position 64,565,690 of record CM043705.1, read on the forward strand.
TACATTATTGGAGCAGCATCTTAAAAGATGCAGATGTTAGATATATAATTGTTATACAAATGTCATTTCAGCCAAGTCATGACTTAACTAAGTTAACAATCCTAAAACTAAAAATAATGATAATTACCATATGCAAAAAAAAAACATAAATTTCATTCATTAAAGACTCCAAATTATGAATTAAAATTCGGTAGAAATAATAATGTAAACTAAAACCTTTTTAGTTTCACCAGGCGGTTGGGATACATCCTCACTCCCTTTGCCATTTTCTTGACGTTGATGAGACCTATAAATCAAAAAGCTAGAGAATTAGGAAAGGTATACAGTAGGCTCGAAAGAGCGCAAGACAACAGAAGACACAGTAAAAGTATGCACATATGAAGATGCAAAAAAATTATGTTGGAATGCGCCAGGACCAACCATGCATAACAAGACTAGAGAAACACCTCTTTGCATTGGGAGTAGACTTGCTAATGCTATTATTTCTTTCATCAGTTTCACAGGTGCTTGACTTCTTTGGTTCTGTCTGTATATCAGATGACATACCCTTGTTGACAATACTCTTTTTGCTGCGAACACCACGGTGACGAGATTTTCCAATTTTTCCTGCATGGACATTGTTTTCAGCATCTGTAGAACATTCTTCAGCAGTAGGCAATTTATTTTTCTTCCTCCTGCAGTGTAGAAGTAGTGACTGTAATTCACCAGATCAAATTACACCACATAGACTATAGATTACCCCACAGGCCCACACCTACCATAACTTTGATATGGAAAAACACATGTAAATCTAGCAGAAACTATTTACAGTTATCGAGCAGGTCTCTGGATAGGGATGCAAACATACTTTGAGCTTTGAATTTTGTTTGACACCTTCCTTTTCTTTGAACCTGTGTTCTCCACCGGTGTATCTTTCACATCCAGTACATCTTCCAACTGTTCAGGCTCATCCTCTTCTGATTCACTTTCATAGCCTCCAATTTCCTTATTAAACTCCTCATTTGCTAGAAGCTTCACACCAGGAAGTGCATGTTGCTTCTCAACAATGTCTATCTCCTCCGAAGAATTCAACCCATCGTTCAATTTAATAATTTCAGACAATTCACCTCCTTTCTTTTTAACACTGTTATGAAGAAAATAAGATAAAAATACAACAGTTGCGAAACATGATTACATGAACATCAAAATATGCCCGGTAGAGAAGAAAATTTCAATTGTAAGCTAACCTGATGATATCTTTATCCTTAAATATACAAGTTGACTCGAAAGGTGGTAAAACAAATCCATCCATCTGCAAGCAAATCAAGGTCATACAAAACAGCACAAACATCGCAAGAAAGAAAATACAGTACACTCACATTTATTCGCAATTACAAAATTAGAAAACATAAGAAATAGCGACAGCGATGGCTAGTTAATTGGCCTCTCCAATGCCATAATACTTTTGCAATGCCTACTACAAATCAACGATTAAAAGAATTGAAAAAAAAGGTGCACAGAACTACAAAACGAATTACAACCCCCAATTCCTGACTATGATATCGTCAATGCTATTCGAGTCAATTTTTGCAATGCCTAGCATTTTGTTTCTCACTTTGGTAACAATCCGTTCTAGGACTGTCTACAGTATGATAAGCGATAAATGTATGATAAATGAATTACAAGTTTGGCATTTCTCTCTTGCCACAAGTGATAAATGTATGTACTCTAAGCAAGTTTAAGCTTAAGAACATAAGGAGATTCCCTTTCAAATTCTTTATTGCCCGGTCCAATTCAGCGGCCCAGGTTCCAACTGTGGCCTTATTCAACTTTGTTTTCATTCGAATTTGATACCAGATCTCCTTAAATAGTAATTGCATCCAAAGAAGAGATGATCTCTATCTTTTATTGTTAGATTACACAAACAGTGATCTGGGTTTATCCTAATTCCCCATTTCTTTTGTCTTACTTATTGGAGAACCTATCCAAGCTAGCAAGCTAAGCAACAAAACTATGTTTAGGGATATGATTTGGCAACTTTTGCTTTCTTATCTCTTAAAGCATTCCATGTAGTTTTTGCATGAACTGCCCTTAAGGTGAGGGAAGCCATACTTCTTTATCAGGAACCTCAGGATTAGGAATGATATTGCAGAGGCATCTTGAATTTCCACAAGATCCTCGGATATAGCAGTTGGCCAAGCCCACATTCCACCCTTAATCACAGCAGCAATTCTTGCTTGACCAGGAATCGATTAGTCATAAACAATTATTCAAGTGATCAATAATGGGTCTAAAGGGTGCCAAACTGCCAATTATCATACAAGGAATCGAGGGGTCATAAACAATCAGCAGGAGGTTTTATTAACCAATGCCACAATACTGCCTACGCCGTTTTAAATAAAACCCAGCGCAAACATATCTGCATTATGCAGAAATGTTTAAGGGTACCAATCGGAGCATAACTAGACTGCATAAAAGAAAATATGGCAAGCTATTCAAATAAACCAAGCCAACACAATAGTCAATTCAATCGAGGTTAAATTCCAGTTTACGGAAAGATATTTAACATAAAAAGATACCACAATCCTAGACCCTATCCTTTGTTTTTTTTTTTTCATTTTCTCGGAAACCAAACGGAGAAAACAAAGAATCTAGGGCATTGATATATATATATATATATATATATATATAGAGAGAGAGAGAGAGAGAGAGAGAGAGAGAGAGACTCACATAGAGGATGAGCCCATGAGGGCAAGCATTTTGGAGGTGGAAAATGTGGAGGAGATGAGAAGAGAAATCGGAGATGGTATTGTGTTGGGGTTTTAAGAGAATCCAGCTCCGCTTTAGTCCCTGTTTTTTCTGTGTTTTGCTTAGAATGTGACGATCCTCGAATACCAAACGCACCCTCACTGTCTTCTGCTCCATTTCACAGAGAGAGGAGTATTTTGAATAATTTTGCTGCGTTAGGCTTTCTCGGCTCCTCAAAACCCTCAGTGGGTTTTCAGGGGTTTTTGGTACGGTGAGTCACAGCAGCTCTGCTAGTGCTTATTTGCCCACTGGCCAATAAGAGGATTTGTATTGGGCCTTAGCTTGCAAAAGCTCCAGATTGGTCAGACCCAAAGACCCATGACCATGAAGCAGAGAAAGGGGCCCCTTTCTCTAAAGCTCTCCAAGTTTATGCATGCCTCAGTCACTTTGATTGAACTGATTAATTGCTTTAATTTTAATTTTGGCTTAATTGCAAAATTTCTCTTAAAGTTAAATAGTAATTTATCTCTAAAGTTTTCAAAAAGAGACAATTTAACCATTAATTTTGTTAATTTGAAGCAATTCAATTCATTCATCTGATTTCGACCAAATTCTTACAAAAAAGATTACCAAAAAACTTAATATATTTGCTAACTTGCCACGTCAAATGGTAAATATATTAAATTTTTCGATAATCTTAACCATATGACTTAGCAAGTTAGCAAATGTATTAAATTTTCGGAAGTTTTTTTTTTTTTTGCCGAAATTAAACCAATGAGTTGAATTGCTTCAAATTGACAAAGTCGAGTTAAATTGTCTCTTTTAAAAATTCAAAAGACAAATTGCTATTTAACCCTAAAATTAAGAAGAATCTTGTAATTAAGCCTTCAATTTTCAAAGTTCCAAATTTGGTATCTGCAATGAAATAAAATGTCTTTGTACAACACCAACTTGCAGGTTATTCTCTTTTTTATTAATGAAACTTGCAGTTAATTCATTGATCCATTTATTTACATTAGCATAATCCATATGCCAAATTTTTAATTAAGATTTGACAGATTTATTTGAAAACCTCTAGTCAATTTGGGATATTTCAGCAACCCTAAATAGTATCAGTATTAACATTTCATATACTCATGATAACAAAAAATAACTCGGCCAAAAAAGCTAAACGATCTAAATAAATAGATGACAAATCTAAAGTAATTTCAAAGAACAGACTTGGTAAGGCAAAGCAATCAAACCATCAATAACAGACTCCGACTTGAAGGCAAAAGTGCAACGCTTGCAAGTGACTTTCAAGTTGCCATTGGACCATAGCCTTGTGATTCAGCCAAAAATCTTCTCATCACCCTAATATGGTACAATGCATGATCAACTTCCTGGATTCTATGTCACCTCCATCAGCCATTAATGGCCTTAAACCCCATCCAGTAGCCGAAAAGGAAAATACTAAATAACTAGTTATATAGGAGCATAAGATTTCCTACAATATAGAACTGCTTCAATCATCAATTAGGGAAATAATTCCAGGTCAGGAAAATGGCTAGCGAGTAGCATTCAAGTAAGCTGTATACACAAAGATAAATGCTACGGGCAGTCCCGTGACTTGCGCATTGCATGAATGGTATGTTAAACATTTGCGACTTGCGTGACTGTCCATAACCGCCACCTACTTGAAACAGTTGTTTTCATAATTTGTTACTGTAACCTTCAAGATCATATCTTGAAATTGCTGGCTATGGTCCATAAAGTGCAAATTAGTAGACAGGTATCTTGGCAGAAAATTAAATATGCATACTACATAGAAGCCCCTCACGAACGAAAATCAGGCATCCAGAGTTTTAAGTCAGTAAAAAATATAGCTTTGCTTCTCATTTCATACCAAACAGCAACACCTTATGTGCTGAAAGTAGCTAAAGGCCAAACAATGAAACACAGGAAGACAAATGCTTAAAACTCAGTTATTCCAACTGATAGTATTATTTACTTCCAATTCCTATTAGTGTACAGCAGGCTTGTTTCTGTACATGTTTTGTATGGAAATACCTCAAATCTTCTCAATACATCGCACAAGCAGATACATATGCTTGATACTGCTAGGGATGCACACTTACCTTCACTAAGCTGTGACACCAGGGTGTTAAAAATATCATGAACTAACTTTATGAAGGAACTCGAGTCTTCTCTGTGCCCACATCTTAATTGACGTCACTATTCTGCCGTCTGAAATGAGAAACAGGCGAGATGGTTCCTGAACTGCTCTGGCTCCTCACCTTCTCTAAGTATCTGAATGTGACACAAGTTTTACAAAAATTTAATACATCACGTCAAATAAGTACATTCACTAACCATAAGGATAACTCTAAAATAAAATGGTGTACTGACAACAACCAATAACAGAGGGATGGTGACCATAAATTGTTTATCAATACTCTTATTTTCAGGTATTCTAAATTGATTCTTCTTCTAATTAAGTTTAAAAAAAAAAAAAAATTCATGATGCTACTAACTTCATCAATCAAGGCTGTGAATTAAAAGAAATCCAGAAATTCAAGGCATAAATTTATACGTAAAACACAAAAGATAGAAATAACATGGAGTTCAAGTGTTTCTGAATTGAAAATCTGGTAAATTTTGTGCTATAATCATACTAAATATCATTCGTTCCGGTTGTAAAGATTCAGTTTCTTCTTTGTGGAAGAGTTTTCTTTATGATACTGATTTTCCACTTAAAATATCATCCAGAGTTGTTAACCAATAAGATTCAAGAATTAATTATAATTATCAACGACCAAAAGTGATCCCAATTATACAAATAATCCATTTCAAGATATTAGAATTGCATAAACCATACTAGAAAACCGAATAAAAGAAACATAGTATAAAGGCAGAAGTAGTTACCTGTGTAGATGTACTTGCTGGTAAACCAATTTGATTAATAAAGTTGTAACCAATCATCTCCAAGTGAAGGTCTGTAACTTGACAAGTGCCATCACTGCAGATCGACTGACTCTGCTCTTTTTCACGCAAAAATTCACACCCAAGCCAGACATACAGGACACTCTGATTATTTGTGCACAGATTCACATTGGGAGCCAACAAGATATACGCAGATCTAGAATCAAGAATGTGAGTGCCATGAATCTCCACTTTATTCAAGGTAGGCCAGTGATATAAAACTGGGGTTGGCACTTCTGCAACCTTGTCGATTGTCTCAACTGATGAAAGATCAAATTCACCACACTCTTTTTTTCCTTTGATCTCACTATGTGAATCATGACCAGTGCTAACAAGGTCAGCATCTAACATGAGCTCTTCTCTGTTGTCCTCTTGCTCAAATTGCTTGTAATCCATATCATTCATTGCATCATCATCAATAACATCAGTCAAAGAAAACGACCGTGATCTGACCAGGTTTCTAGGAACTTGAGATGCTTCATCAATTGATGGTAACAACATCTGCGGTGGAGGACTACTCCCTCTGCGCTCTGCAATCGAAGGGGAAGTTCTTTTACATGGCAAACAAGCGTTAGCCGGCCTCTCAGTGTTATTAGAAGAAAATGTCTTTGGCAAAGCAGGGGTTTCTCTATAGAGTAAACAAGAATTATCTGCCAAGGAACCTTTCTTACCAGAAAAAAGATCCACAGCTTCCAAGCCAGAAGGTGAAGGCTGCCGAGAGGACAAGTATGACAAGTCAGACCAATTAGAAGATGAAGGTGAGAAGGTAAATGAACTAGCATAATCAGAGGTTGAAGGTGAGAGTGTAGGAGATTTGGAGCTGTATATCGGGCTGTTGCCTGGGAAACAAGAAAAAGAATCTGAGGAGCCACAACTAGGGTTTGATGGTGATAAAGGCTCAGTGAAAGAAACAGTGGGTTCCACTTCCTTACAACTATTCCTTATCCTATCTGGGCTACCATTTGGGAAACAATCGAAGCTATCTGGGGAACAAGGCATTGATGGTGATAAAGGATCGGTTAACGAAACCGAGGGTTCCACTTCCTTACAAATATTTCTTATTCTATCTGGGCTGCTATTTGGGAAACAATCGAAGCTATCAGGGGAGCCACCAGCATAGTTTGATGGTGATGAAGGTGAGGAATAACCAACAGGAGAAAGGTATTCTGATTCTTCAAGGGTATCAACAATCATATCTGTGCCATCACTGGATGGAATAGTGTCACGGCTCAATTTAGGTGATGCGAACGTATCGACAATCATATCTGAGCCCTCACTGGATGGAATAGTGTCATGGTTCAATTTAGATGATGTGAAAAATTCTTTCATGATACCACTCACAAACTTCTCTCTCAATCTGCCCCACCCATTTTCTCTGGCAGGAAGGCAAGTTTCTGATCCTGTATTTGATACTGATAAAGGTGGAACAACCCCTCCAGAAAGTGCTTCGTGGAAAATTTCAAAATCCAAATCATATTCATCAATCTTCCTTTCACCAACTGTGGTATGAACTGCTTCAGCAACCTTTCCTTTCCTGGGAAACAAATCTTCTTCCTTTTTGACGTCCACACTATCGCAATCATCTGCTGCTAAGAGCTGCCCATTATCAAGAGCATCCCAAAAGTCTGAGGGCTCTTCACCTTCTTTGATGTTCATGATTGGACCCTGGGCCCTTTCATATCGGAGAACCTGATTAGCAGCTAACCCTGCATTATTTGACATCACTGAGTTGCAATTCTTCCCGATCCAAACATATACTGCAGAAGGAACATGTACTATGAATGCCCCACGTGAATCAAGTTTTTGTGCACTTGGACGGCTTAACATCTTGGGCACAAGATGAAGGGGATCATAGGATGAGTGTGGTGCCATTCGATACATCCTAAGCACCGAATTTGGACTCGCAGGCACTGCATGAACACGCTTCTGGCACTGAAGAAGTTGACAAGCAAACCCCATATTCGGGTTAGTCACTTCCCGTGCCGCCTTCACATACTGAAATGCATCTTCAAAGCTCTGACCCTCCCTCCACATGAGGTAGGCAATGACCAGAGAGGTGGATCTTGAGACTCCCTGGAAACAGTGCACAAACACCCGTCCAACTTGCTCTCGAACATCTTCAAAGTAATCAAACACATCATACAGAATACTCGTGATATCCTCCGAAGGACTATCTTGCAACCAAAGTGTCTTGTACACAAGATCACTCTTGAAATACTCAGGGCAAACAAACCCAACACAGTTCAGGACATGAGTAATCCCATTTTGCCTCAAAACCTCACGATTCTTTGCCACAGCATCACTCCCCAAGTATATATGATCAGCAATCCTTGAACATTCCTTATCGAAAAACGCAAGCTTATCCCTCTTAAACATGAATTCTCTCACAGGTTTCTCCGAATTCGAACTCTCAAGGGGGTTAAGTGACCCTCTAGGGGTTTGGGGATTAGGCCACACCCCAATATCATCAGAACCAGCCATTGGCCAGTCCTCAACAGGAGGCCTAGCAATCGAAAGTGGCTTTAGGGGCGGCAAACAAAATCGTGCCTTGGTGTTTGGTTGGGGTCTTGGGTTAGGCTTAGAAGGTGATCGGTCAGTCAATGAAACTGACCGTAAATAAGTTTTCCGGGTGATACCGGCAAGCCGGTCTTTATCTTCTTCGCCTAACATGTCAATAAACTTTATGAAATTCTACAAATTAATTGATACCCATCAAAGGATTCTTCCAGGATAAGACATTGAATAGGGAAAATTTATGGTCTAGACAATAAATAGCTGATTTCGAAATTTTCAGGTTCTGGCTGTCCCTGTTCTCACCTAAAACCCTTGACTCTCTCTAAAATTTTTCTCTCTCACAATATTAGATAAAAAAAGAAAAGAAAAAGAAAACACGAATATGACCCAGTAAAATCTCCTAGCTGAGTAATCAGTGGGGCGTGTAAACATTCAACAGAAGAGACAAAACGAAGGAAAGTGCAAAAGAAGAAAACAAAAAAAATGGGATAAACTTGTTTAATTAAATAGTTGAGATTGTTGAAGAGAGACTACTTACTTGAAGGCTAACACGAAGAATCTTATTATCTCCCAATAGTTAGAAGAGTCGTTTTGCGTGCGAAGCAAAATTTTGAAACCGTAAACAAAAATTGGTAAGAGAGGAGAATGAGCAAAAATTATTACTCCACAAAAACCATTCAACAGAGAGAAAAGAGGCGGGGATGAACTGAGTTGGAAGGAACGAGTTGCTTGACTCAGTCAGGGACCAATGGGGAAGCGTAGTAGGTTGGATTTGGACTGAGAGAGAATTGGTCAAAGTGCCAGGTCATCAAGCAAGCCAATTCCTGATACCTGTAATCTTCGTGCATGTCAGGACTTGGCGGTACCACGTGTCGCTTTCACGGCAATTATTATTATTGCTTTAATTGGAAATCCAAGCTTTAGTTAAAACTTGATTGGTTTAGCTGAAATCAATTTATCCTTTATTTGTAGTATATTATAATTTAATGTTTAAATTTTTTAAAAGAAATAAATCGTTTAAATGTATTATATTAAATTTTAAATAAATTATGAACGTGATTAATAAAAAAATATCAAAATTAATTTAAAACTGTTAAAATATCAAATTATAATTTAAAATAATATTTAAGATTTTGAATAAATAGAGATTTTTAAGAAAGTTTAAAAATTAAAAAAAGATATTAATTAAAGTCAAAATAAATTATAATTTGAGACTCATTTCTCAATGGTACCTCAGTTTTTTAAAATCTAATTATTTTTTACTTAAATTATAATCTTCTAATAATATAAACTAAACCAAAAAAATAAGTGAAATAAAATACCAACTTATAAATTAATTTGATTAGTTTATAAATTGAATTAAACATGTTTTTCCGATGATCAAACAATTAGAGGACAAAAATCATGTAATTAATTAAGTTTATTGGTCCTTTTCAAAAAAAAATTAAGTCTATTGGTCAATAAGTAATTTGGGTTGACCATAGTTGAAATTTTGACCGAAACACAGCTTACTATGGGCCCAAGAAAAATTGCACATTGAACTCGACGGAGACACTATTGTGTTCGAATTCCACTGTTAAAGAGATTCAAACGGATGACATTGGAGACAAGCACAAGTGGGTCACTTTTCTACAAGTGAAAGAGATGTGAAAACTTTTCGTGTATGTATACACATACTGATAGCCACCTCTAAATCTCTATACATGCAAAACGTTTTGTCTGTATATATTAAATAAAATAGAAAATATTTATTTTTCAAACATGATCTCTTTTATATATAATATGTTTAAAACTAAATATAAATAAAATTTATTTATTTATTTGTAAATAAAAGAAAAAATTTATTTTTACGTTTGGTTTTCTTATATTAAGTATAGAATTCAATCAAATTTATCATATTTAGAATGTTTAGAATAAATGAATAATTAAATTTAGTATTTCTTTTTTTTCCTAAAGTATAATAGAATTTTAATACCATAACATTTTAAATATTATATATGACAAAAAGAATATGAATAATACATAATATTTTTATTTTTCATTGGAGAGGGAGAAAAATATAGAGAAAAAATTCAAGAGAACTTTATAGTATTGTTCATTGTGCAAATTTCACTTGCAAACTGTCGATAAAATGTACTGATGTAATGAAGTTTTACTCTGTCAATAACACTACGGCACGTGGTATCTAGAGGACTAAAATGTAACTTCACGAGCTCAATCAATCATTCAGTCATTCATTTACTCGTGGTGTGGCAAAATAGTATTTTCACATTTAGATATTCTAATCACTCATATTAATTACACTGTGACAGTTACACTCAGTATTAAACCTGAATAAAACCTAATTATCACACCTGACATTATTATGCCTAATAATTGTTACATTATTTCCGACCATTAAACCTACATAACAGACTTCTATCATATCCTTGGTATGACAACCTTCTCTCTACAATTCTTACTCTCTTGCTTTCTCTTATTTCAAGATACTTATTAAGTATCGAAGAGTTCCTCGAATGTATAATCCCTCCGATAATTTCTAGTTTTTTTTTTTTACTTTTGGGATGCATAAGTGTTTCGCTGCACTCATAGGAACACCCATTCAAAATCAACATCACCATGTGCAAAAAAAAAAAAACTCAATTTTTTAATCAAGTCATTTACAAATAAGTTTCAAAATTATCATCTTTCCAAAAATAACAGTTAATCCAAACATATTCTTAAAAATTTATTTGCATTTAATAGGTAATCAAACTTAAGACTTAAGAAATAAAAAAATATATTTTTTTAAAGGATACATCATTAAAAGATAATTTAATAGGTAAAGATGAAAATGAAGAAAGAATGGTTAAAATGACAATTTTTGCACCTCAAATTTGTTAATATATCTTAGTTTTTATTCCAAAAATTAAAATAAATAATCAAACAAAAGGTCAAGAAAGTTTGGCCAGAAAGAAACTAAATAGTTATTCTCAGTCTTCGGTCCATACTTGAAACTTTTTGTTAAAATATTATAGTCTTCATGAAAGCATCATTTGCATGAGACTATTGGTTTCATCACATTGTGGGCCTTTGAATTATTATTATTATTATTTTTTATGTAAATTACTGCTTATAGTATTCTAGTGAAGATAATTTTCATTTACATGACATTTTTCTTTTTCTTTTTCCTTTTTTTTATAAAAAATTAAGGACATGGTATTCTTTTTTGTTGGTGATAGAGCAAAAACATGAATGTCCATGCATTCATAGAATACATAAGAAATGCACATGAATACGTGTAATCAAGCTATACAATAATGCATAATCTATAACTAGTTTGCTTCAACTTCAGCTCCATAGATTATAACTAAAAGAAGAAAAAAAATACACAATTTAAACAGTAGTTTGCTGGCAACTTGGGAGTATTTTCATTGAAGCATAAAAATGAGTATTTTCTTTTAAGAACAAACTTAAGATTCTTAAAATAAAATCATACTAAAACAATAATAGAAACGGTTTATAATTTATAAAATGATTATTAAAACGATTTATAATAAAATAACAATGAAGTTATAAAGTATAAATTGTTTAGTGTTTTATTATTAAACAGCAGAAGAAATGATTTTTTTTAAAAAATAATAATTTATTAAAAAATAAAAATCATTTTATAAATTATTTTATAACTCTTTTTAAGGTATTATCTTGATTTTATTTAATAAAAAACAAAACCTATTTCATATACTCTCTAGGAAACAGATATTAAAGGTGAAATTTGTTTATTTTAAATGACCGAGGTTTGCCATCAAATCAGTTTATCATAACCACAAAGCTTCTTATACTCGTAAACTTATCCCCAAACCCCCAATTAATTATGGGTGTTTATAAATGCCAACGATGTGTATATTTTTGGAGTAATCAAACGAATGACATATATCGTATTTGTCTGTATATAGCTATTTGGTGTGATGTGAATGACTTCTCATTATCTTATGACTTCTCATTATCTTTTATATATATATATATATATATATATATATATATATATATATATATATATATGTGTGTGTGTGTCAAGTAGAAGTAAGTTAACAATGTATTTCAACATTTATAGATCAAAATATCTTCAATAATTCAAATTTTTATAACACAAACATAAAGGCAATAGAGTAATTCAATAAATGTATTTATTTAATTTTTTTCATTTCTTGGTTCTTTTGGCGATTTCGAACCAATTGATAGTCAGAAAAACACACATTCAATACTGTTAGAAAGCTCTTGCCGAGACTTACAAAATGAGGTCCGAAAGCACCATCCTCTGACTAGTCGTCTGCCTTCACGAGCCGTCGATTATCTCAAGAATGTGTTTTTTAGATTTAACACTTTCTGATGATTTTTCCCATGAAGTAACACCACCATTGAATTAAAAATTGAATTTTTCGACATACCTGCAAAATTTGACAGCAAACCGCGGCAAAAAATAACCGAGTGGATCACACATTCTGACGAATCACCCGTGAGTGGGCTTCGTCCATAAATTTTGAATTTTTGACTTTTTTGATTCTTTTTTGTAAAATTTAAAAAATCTCTATTTAATTCTATTTTAATGTATAATGTATTATAGGCTATAAAGCCACAATGCTAACTTACTCTTACAAAATTAACAAACATCATTTTCAGACAAGTTAAGCTTAATGGTAGAACTTCAAGACAAGACTAGAGCATGACCAATGTAACAAAGACATGATTCAATTACCATCATTTTCTGTTTTTGCAAAATCCGGTGCCCCACTCCAACTGTCGTGGTTGCAGCAGTGTTGGTCCCGCTGTAGGAACTGCTAAAAAGGTATCACCTTCTATTCATTCATGTTTTCATAATACAATAGTATGCTTATAAAGTATGTACAGAGAAACACTATTCTAGGAAGGTAGTTACTACCATACACAAATCTAGGATAGAATTATTGGTATTCCATAATCAGTGGAAACCGAATAACAAATAAAAAAGAATCTCTATAATCTCTCCACAAGATCCCTTGTTAAGTGTTAACAACTCACTTCAACACCCCTCCTCAAGTCGGTGCATGGATGTCTCAAATGCCCAACTTGTCTAATGAGTTATAAAACATGTTGCTTGAGACAACCTTTGTAAGGATATCTGCCAGTTGTTCTTCCGATTTTACAAAAGGGAATTGAACTATCTTAGCTTCAAGATTTTCTTTGATAAAATGTCGGTCCACTTCAACATGTTTTGTTCGGTCATGTTGAACTAGGTTTTGTGCAATCTCTATAGCCGTTTTATTATCACAAAATAGATTCATTGCAGAATCGGATGAATGGCCAATTTCTTCCAGTAGTCTATTTAGCCAAAGAAGCTCGCAAAGTCCTTTAGCCATGCCTATAAACTTAGCTTTTGTGCTAGACAGTGCAACCACCTTTTGTTTCTTGCTTCTCCAAGTAACTAGATTACCACCCACGAAAGTGAAATATCCTGATGTAGACTTTCTATCAGTAATACTCCCAGCCCAATCAGCATTCGTGTAACCATCAATGTTTAAATGATTATATTTCCTGAACATGAGTCCTTTTTCCTGGGGAAGACTTCAAGTACTGTAAAATCTGGAGCACAACATTCATGTGATCCTCACTAAGATTATGCATGAATTGATTAATCAAATTCACATCATAGGCAATATCCGGTCGTGTATGGGACAAGTAGATTAGTTTTTCGATAAGTCATTGGTATCTTTCTCTATTCGTGGGTATTTGGTTCGAGTGTTCTCACAATCCATGATTTTGAACCATTGGCGTGTCTGCAAGCTTACAATCAAGCATTCATGTTTCGACTAGCAAATCAAGTATGCATTTCCTTTGTGATAGAAATATGCCTTGATTTGACCGAGCTACTTCAATACCCATAAAGTATTTTAATCCCCCAAGATTCTTCATTTCAAACTCGGTTGCCAAATGCTTATGCAAACTAGAGATTTCCTCCTTATCATTTCCTGTAATTATCATATTGTTAACGTAAATTATTAGAGTCATTACCATCCCTTGTCGATGCTTTAAGAATAGAGTATAATCCGAGTTGCTCCGTTTGAACCCATGCTTCCTCATAGCAAAGCCAAATCGTCCAAACCACGCTCTAGGTGATTGCTTTAGTCCATAAAGTGTCTTCTGCAGTTTGCATACCACTCCGGTTTGTGATGAGGTAGTAAAGCCTGGTGGAATGTCTATGTACACTTTTTATGCTAGATTCCCATGAAGAAACACATTTTTTACATCAAACTAATGTAGTGGCCAATCTAAGTTTGCAGTGAGAGACAACAATACTTTGACAGTATTCAATGGAGAAAACGTCTCTTGATAGTCTATACCATATGTCTGAGTATATCCTTTCGCTACAAGTCTCGCCTTATATCTCTTTATTGACCCATCTGCCTTGTGTTTAATAGAGAACACCCACCTATATCCCACTGTTTTCTTTCCTTTGGGTAGCGACATAAGCTTCCACGTTTCATTTTTCTGCAAAGCTGTCATCTCTTTAGTTATTGTTTGGATCCATTTGGGGCCTCTTGTACTGTACTCGGAACATGCTTAGAAGATAGCTTGTGCATAAAAGTTTTGAGGGGTTGTGATAATTTATGGGTGCAAACATAGTTGGCAATCGGATACTTCATCTTCTTTTCTCCATGGTCTGGTGAGTATCAATTTGGTGGCTTACCACGGTTATACCTGAAAGGTAATTTGTAGCCAACATAATCATCTATAGTATTATTGGTATAAGGGTTTAGAGACTATACCTCAAGAGTATTCTCACGAGAGTGATCGTTTGGTACTAAAGTATGAGGAGAGGGCTGGTCTTGTTCAGTGGGCTGCTTTTGCTCTTGCTCTGGAAGTGGGAGAGTTCCAACCAAATCAGATGGTAGTTGAGTCTCATCAATTTGATTTATCTCAATGGAGGGTTGGTCCTGCTCAGTGGGCTGCTCTTGCTCTTACTCTGGAAGTGGGAGAGTTCCAACCAGATTAGACAATAGTTGAGATAATTGAGTTTTATCAATTTGATTTATCTCCAAATTTGTATCCTCAAAGCCTGGCCAATTCTCCCAATTGTCTACATTCTGTTTTTCACATAATAGCTCCCTTTGAAGAGAAGAATGGGGACCTTGTTTTGGAAAGAAAGTTTCAGATTCGAGAAAAATGACATCCGTTGTGGTATAAAGACGTCTGGTAGTGGGATCATAACACCTATAGCCTTTCTTATGTGTTGCATACCCCAAAAAAACACAACGAACAACACATGGATCAAGCTTTGTTTGCTGGTTTTTATGAAGATGAGCATAAGTAACACAACCAAATATGCGTGCCGGAAGCATCGAGATAGACAGCAATGACACATGATGAGCAAAAGCTTGTAGTGGAGTTTGAAAGTCCAAGACTCAAGATGGCATTCGATTTAGCGAGTAAATAGCGGTACCAACTACTCAACCCAATATCGTCGACGTGCATGTGCTACTGTTAAAAGGGCTCGAGTTGTTTCGAGGATATGCGTGTTTTTTCACTCCGTAACACCATTTTATTGTGGTGTTTGAGAACAAGTGGTTTCATGATAAAGACCATGTGCTTGGAAGTATTCTTGTAACTCATTATTATCATACTCTCTGCCATTATCAAATCGAAGAATTTGGAGTTTAGTAGAAAATTGTGTCTTGATCATATCATGGAAAGAACAAAAAATTCCAAACACCTCATTCTTATTTTTCATCACATACAACCAAGTCATACGTGTGCAATCATCTACAAAGATCACAAACCATCTAACCCCTAAAGAAATTAAGACAGGAACCGGACCCCAAACATCCGAGTGAATTAACGTAAATAGGGTCTCAAATTTTTTTTAAACTTATTGGATATGATACACGATGACTCTTAGCTAGAAAACAAGTTTCACACCTAAAATCAGACTCACGTAAATTGGAAAACAAACTTGGAAAAAAATGCTTTAAGTAAGAAAATGATGGATGCCATAGCCAAATTTGTTGTTCTTTGTCACGACGCATAATATTTGCCCCATCGAAGTCGAAATCATCCATGTAGTATAACCCTCATATTTTAGTACCACAACCAATAATCTCCTTGGTGAGAATATCTTGGAACATACATAAACTCGGATACATTAGTCCACAACAATTCAGTTCCTCAGTAGCTTGGCCTATAGATAATAATTTATTCAAAAGAGATTGAACTAATAAAGTATTTGATAGTGACAAAGAGGGCGAAAGTGCCACTTTTCCAGCCCCTGTAACTGGGTATGTCATTCCATTAGCATTGGCAACGTACGTCCGTTTTTGTTGAGTGGTTTTGACAAAATCTTGTGGATCAAATGTCATGTGATCGGTTGCCCCTGAATCAACAATTCAACTATGGTTACCTGGATCATTAAGGGCCATGGATTTGTTTGTAGCAACAGGAGAAAATCCTCTTGTGATATAAGGGATAACTAAGATTCAGTGTTCATGAGTGTGGCTCGGCCATGAGTCTCGCCTGCACCAACATCACGCTTTTTTTGTCTTGAGTTCATGCCACCATTTTGGATATCTATGTAGGTTAAAACAGGTGTCTCTGGTATGTTTCATATGCCCACAGTGTGTGCAACCCTCTCTCTCTGCTTGTGATTTCGACTTTGTTGATGTATTAAGTTTTCCATTGGACAAAATTTGAAGTGAATGTGGCTGTTGGGATTTTTGTCTGCCTTTTGAGAGCATAACAGCACTAGGTGTGGTATCTCATTTTGTCAACATCACTGCTTGCCTTAGATCTTCCATGCGAACATGTGCATAGGCCTACTATACTGTAGAAAATGGCTAAATTTGAAGCACATCTCCTCGAATCTTGTCAAGACTATCATCTAGTCCATCCAAGAATGTATAAACTCTATCCTTCTGTAAAATAGAATTATACCTCTGTATATCAATTTCACATTTCATTGGATGCGGGCGGCGAAAATTGATTTCTCTCCATAGACCTTGAAGATTGTTGTAGTATGCCTCGATAGATCTTCCGCCTTGTTTAAGCCTCGTTACCTTCCTCATGAGATCATAAACTTGTGAGGTGTCGATGCCATCAAAATATGT
Organism: Bretschneidera sinensis; assembly: GCA_023935145.1. NCBI lineage: Eukaryota > Viridiplantae > Streptophyta > Magnoliopsida > Brassicales > Akaniaceae > Bretschneidera > Bretschneidera sinensis. Next base: position 64,583,005 of record CM043705.1, read on the forward strand.
TGTAGTGATAGCGTCCCATACTGCTTTCATCGTTAGGAATCTGATGTAGTTACCGATCAATTTTGGATCCATTGAATTAATCAGTCATCCCTTCACCACTGCGTTTTCAGTTCTCCATTTTCTGAAATTAGGATCACTCTCTTGGGGTTGTAGAAGATCCCCATTTGTATATCCTAACTTGTCTTTGCCTGAGATGTACATCTCAACAACTTGGGACCAAAGTCCATAATTGGTATCGTCCAACTTGATGCCAATTGGTGCACCAACAGATTCGTGACTCAATGAGGTTTGTGTCTGGTTCAACATTTATGATAATATAGAGGTCAAGTCTGCAAGAATTGGATTCTCGCCTTGGGAACTCTCTATTAAGGGAGTACATTCTGCCATTGCTCTAAAAAAATATTCCACAGAGTCCTAGAACCTTAGCTCTGATACCATGCTAAAAAGGTATCACCTTCTATTCATTCATATTTTCAGAATACAAGAGTATGCTTATAAAGTATGTACAGAGAAAAACTATTCTAGGAAGGTAGTTACTACCATACACAAATCTATGCTAGAATTATTGGTATTCCATAATCAGTGGAAACCGAATAACAAATAAAAAAGAATCCCTATAATCTCTCCACAAGATCCTCTGTTAAGTGTTAACAACTCACGCCAACAGGAACTTCCTCCTCCTCATCCTCCTCTTCTTGCTATCGCTGTAGCACATGAGAGGAGGCAAATGACTATAATGCTAAGGACATGCAATTAATAGTTTCATCATTTTCCAAATTATAGTTAATTTTCTTTCCCTTATAAATTTACAAAACTATTTATGTTCGAATTTTTCATTATGTGAGCTTACAATAATTGAGGTTGATGTAGCCCATAACACTCTGGCCCAATACAACACGGTCCACTGATGTAGCCCATAACACTCCGGCCCAATAAACCTACGTTTGGGCTCCCTCTATAGAATACCGCCCTGTACCCGTCCTACGACGCACTGCCTTGCAGCCACCCTATGCTACCCTACAACACGTTGCCCTGCAGCCGCCTACACACGCCGCCCTGCAGCTACCCTGCGACACACTGTCCCCTGATCATGCAATCAATGCCTTCACACTGACGAGATATGGGCAATACCCGTTCAGAGGGCTATAAATAAGCCGAGGTATGGAATTCATGATTCATTCAGACTTAATCTACTTACACCCAAGCTCTTTTAGATTTAACCCTCGGCCTCGCCCCTTTTTAAGCTTTCGTTCTAACTTAAGCTTTGGAGCGCCCTCGGAGGTCTTCCCCTCACCTCCTTCCGAGGGCCTTTAGTTCATCCTTGTTACCTGTGCAGGGCCCAAGCCACGTCAGCACCCAGGCCACATCAGCACCCAAGCCACGTCAGTACCCAGGCTAAGTCAGCACCCAGGCCACATCAGCAGTAACAAAATTTTGGCATCAACAGATTGGTGCCGTCTGTGGGAAATCACCATCTCTCGCTGAACAGTAGAAGTGAAGAAGTCTAAAGAACTCATCTGTTGAAATGCCAAGCCATCCGACACCACGTAGCACACTTTAGAGTTTCGAGTGAACACGGCCAAGCACCGTAGTGCACATGCCCCTGTCCGACCTGTTGCTACGTGCACACGGCCGAGCGCCGTAGTGCACATGCCCCTGTCCGAGTTGTTGCTAAGTGCACACGATCGAGCACCGTAGTGCACATGCCCCTGGCCAAGCTGTTGCTAAGTGCAAACGGCCAAGCACCGTAGTGCACACACCCCTGTTCGAGCCATTGCTCAGTGCACACTAGTGCACACGCCCCTGTTCGAGCCATTGCTCAGTGCACACTAGTGCGCAAACCCTCATCCTCGTCTCAGCATCAGTGAACACTAGTGCACAAAGGCTGAGCATCAGTGTGCAATAGTCCGCACGGCCAAGAAATTACGCGCACACCCAAGGCCGAGCATTGGCATATGTGTTCATACGCTCGGCCTCGTCCCAACATCAGTGCACACTAGTGCACACAGGCCGAGCATTAGTGCGTAATAGTGCGCACGACCAAGAAATCACACGCACACCCAAGACCGAGCATTGGCATATGTGTTCATACGCTCAGCCTCGTCCCAGCATCAGTGCCCACTAGTGCACATAGGCCGAGCATTAGTGAGCAATAGTGCGCGTAGCCAAGAAATCGCGCGCACACCCAAGGCTGAGCATTGGCATATGTGTTCATACGCTCGGCCTCGTCCCAACATCTGTGCACACTAGTGCACACATGCCGAGCATCAGTGCGCAATAGTGCGCAAGGCCAAGAAATCGCGTGCACACCCAAGACCGAGCAATGGCATATGTGTTCATACGCTCGGCCTCGTCCCAACATCAGTGCACACTAGTGCACATAGGCCGAACATCAGTGAGCAATAGTGCGCACAGCCAAGAAATTGCGCACACACCTAAGACCGAGCATTGGCATATGTGTTCATACGCTCGGCCTCGTCCCAGCATCAGTGCACACTAGTGCACAAAGGCCGAGCATCAGTGCGCAATAGTGCGCACAGCCAAGAAATCGCAAGCACACCCAAGACCGAGCATTGGCATATGTGTTCATACGCTCGACCTCATCCCAGTATCTGTGCACACAAGTGCACACATGCCGAGCATCAGTGCGCACGACCAAGAAATCGCACGCACACTCAAGGCGGAGCATTGGCATATGTGTTCATACGCTCGGCCTCATCCCAGCATCAGTGCACACTAGTGCACACAGGCCGAGCATCAGTGCACAATAGTGTGCACGACCAAGAAATCGCGTGCACACCCAAAGCCGAGCAATAGCATATATGTTCATACGCTCGGCCTCATCCCAGCATTAGTGCACACTAGTGCACACAGGCCGAGTATCAGTGCGCAATAGTGCGCATGACCAAGAAATCGCGCGCACATCCACGGCCGAGCATTGGCATATGTGTTCATACGCTCGGCCTCGTCCCAGCATCAGTGCACACTAGTGCACATAGGCCGAGCATCAGTGCGCAATAGTGCGCACGGCCCAGAATCAGCGTGCACATCCAAGGTCTAAGCAGTGGACGACTCCACACATGCTCGAACTCATTTCTCCAAAGTTGAGCATATGGATTACTCCACGCAGGCTCGACTAACTATCTCTAAGGCCGAGCGTATGAGCTGCTTGTCATACCCTCGGCCAAGTATCTCCAAGGCCGAGCATATGAGCTGCTTGTCATAGCTTGGGCCAAGCATCTCTAAGGCCGAGTCTATGAGCTGTTTGTCATACCCTCGGCCAAGCATCTCCAAGGCCGAGCGTATGAGCTGCTTGTCATACCCTCGGCCAAGCATCTCCAAGGTCGAGCGTATGAGCCGCTTGTCATACCCTCGGCCAAGCATCTCCAAGGCCGAGTGTATGAGCTGCCCTTCATACACTTGGACAGGAACCTCCAAGAACAAGCGCATGAGTTATCCACACTCGGCCAAGAAACACCAAAAACAAAAGATAGCTTCACCCTGAAGTTCCATAGTCCGAGGGCACTAGCCACCAACGCCCCAAATCTCTTAAGTATAAACACTTGGCCACAGCACGAACATCACGTTTTACTTCCTCAAGGCACAAGTACCTGAGGAAGTGGGGGGCCTGTGATGTAGCCCATAACACTCTGGCCCAATAAGAAACGACCCACTGATGTAGCCCATAACACTCCAGCCCAACAAACACTCCGACCCAATAAAGAATGGCCCAATAAACCTACATCTGGGCTCCCTCTATAACATGCCGCCCTGTAGCTACCTTAAGACGCACTGCCCTGCAGCCACCCTGCGACACGTCGTCCCCTGATCATGCAATCAATGCCTTCACACTGACGAGACGTGGGCAATGCCCGTTCATAAGGCTATAAATAAGCCGAGGTATGGAATTCATGATTCATTCAGACTTAATCTACTTACACCCAAGCTCTTTTAGATTTAATCATCGGCCTCGCCCCTTTTTAAGTTTTCGTTCTAACTTAAGCTTCGGAGTGCCCTCGAAGGTTTTCCCCTCCCCTCCTTTCGAGGGCCTTTAGTTCATCCCTGTTACTTGTGCAGGGCCCAAGCCACGTCAGCATCCAGGCCACGTCAGCACCCAAATCACGTCAGCACCCAAGCCACTTCAGCATCCAGGCCACGTCAGTAGTAACAAATTTTTGGCATCAACAGAGGTCATTGGGTTCTATCACAAAACAGATTAGATATTGGTCCAAAAGTTGATCAAGAAAAATGAGATTGGTCATATCATATGAATTCCACTGCAGTTTAAATATGGAGTTAAGGATCTAAAGTATGTATTTAACTTTCTATCTCATTAAGTGTTTTTCTTCTCATCTATGGAGATCTTGGGTTATAGATTGATTTATATTATAAATCCTTACAATTTATACTACAGAGCACCGTTGAAAATTTCAACTATTGTTATTAGTTTGTTAAATTTTCAGTTAGCTATACCTTTCTATAATAAAAATATATTCTTGTTTGTATTGGGTATAAAACTTATTTTTGCACCGAATTGAAAACTTGATTGGTAATTTTTGGAACTTAACTTGTAATGTTTGTACATACTCACTTAACATTATAAGTGAAGTTTTCCAAAATTCCCAATCAAGTTTTCACTCTATTACAAAAATAAGTTTTACATGTAAAAATCTCTCCCATTCAATTACCAATTACATAACATTTTAACAGAACCATGATTAATTGTAATATTGGTTTGCAGAGAACCAAGATTAATTTTAAAACATTGTTATTAACACGTTGCCGGCTGTAATAACAATTTTGTTACCTTCATATTTAGTAAATCAATATAGCATTTGATTAATCTGTTAACTTTCTTGTTGGGTACGGTTTCGTTAGGATTCTGGGTATGCACGAGGCGATAGTTGGAAGTGATGGTGAGTTTGTGGTGCGTGCTTTTAATTTGAGTGATTCGTGCATGATGACAGTGTATCAATTCAAGAGGCACAACAACAAAAATACAAATATTTTTTTTTTCATTCATGCACCGTCCTTTATCCTTCTCTTTGTTGTTAAATTTTGATGGACTATTAGTTGTTATCTAATGGGGTAAAGAAACGGAATTAGTGATGCTTTTTCTATAGAGACATGAAATTTTGTTCCATTAGATTTATTAGTTTCATTGTTCTCAATCTCTAAATGGCATTGTTTTGCTTTTGAAACTTGATTGTGTTATGGCTCCATGTTTTGATTTATTTATTAATGAAGTACGTGTTGTGTTTAATTTATATAAAGTCCGTGTGAATCTTGGTAATTGATCGATGATTTTGGTGTTTCAATTATTTTAATTGTTTTAAATATATATTTCAATCTAAAGACCTAAAGTTTTTTTTTCCAAAAGATTTGTCTATAACAAAGAATGTTAGGTTTCCGAAAAAACGAATAACAATATGTTTGGAGAAAATTAAGAAATCATAAAAATAGAATCTGGTTGTCTTCAACATGTATAACATAACCAAACCAAATTACTCAAAACCACAGCTACTTCAAAAAGTGGAATGTTAAATTAGGGATGAATGGTAGCAGTGGACCTGAATATGTATATCCTTTTGAAATGTAATTAAGAGGAGCCACCAAGACAGATTTGGTTTTGGGCCCCCAAATCGACCTAACCCACTCCACCCTCCTGTCTCTCACCACACTCGAAACAAAGCTCCATAGCCGAAACCAGCTACTAGTGTAGCTGTTCGGCTGTTCCCTTCTTCCCTCAGTCTCTATAATCTATATACATTCTACTGTATTGACTCACCATCAGGTCGCTTCCCTCATCACCCACCTGATATGCATTCACTCTGATATGCATCAGATCCTGGGCGCAACACGCCTCGCATACCGTGCCCAAATCTCAAGACTTGTAAAAGCCGGCCTCATCGACCACGCAATCCAGGTGTTCGAAGAAATGACACAATCAAACTGCCGTGTTTTTAGCATCGACTACAACCGATTCATTGGCGTCTTGCTATGCAATTCCCGTTTCGACCTAGCCGAGCGCTACTTCCAGGAAATGATCCCACAAGGTTTTTCACTAACCCAATTTACATACTCGAGGTTTATCTCTGGTTTATGCAAAACCAAGAACTTTAGTCTCATTGACATGCTATTAAAGGACATGGATAGGCTTGACTGCGTGCCCGATATCTGGGCTTTCAACATTTATTTGAATCTTTTGTGTCGCGAGAACAGGGTAGAGTTTCCTTTTGAGGTGTTCTGCAGCATGGTTGAGAGAGGGAGAGACCCTGATGTTGTGTCTTATACTATAATCATTGATTGGTTCTGTAAAACTGGGAAGTTCGATAATGCGGTTGAAATTTGGAGAGATATGATTCGTAAAGGGTTTAGTCCAGATAATGAGGCATGTGGCGCGCTTGTTGTTGGGTTGTGTGGTGGTGGGAAGGTTGATTTGGCATATGAGATGATTGTTGGTGTGATGAAGAGTAGGAAAGTTGAGCTTGGCACGTTGGTTTACAATGCATTGATTAGTGGGTTCTGTAGGGCAGGTAGGATTGATAAGGCGCAAGCCATAACCTCATTTATGAGGAGGAATGGGTGTGAGCCAGATTTGGTTACGTATAATGTGTTGTTGAATTATTGTTGTGATGAGCTTATGTTGGAGGAAGCAGAGAAGTTGATGAAGAAGATGGAGATGAGTGGGATAGAGCCCGATGTGTATAGTTATAACCAGCTTCTTAAGGGGCTTTGTAAAGCTAACCGGGTAGATAAAGCATTTTTGTTGATGGTGAACAAGATGGAGGCAAAAGGGTTGTGTGATGTTGTTTCATACAATACTATCATCAAAGAATTTTGTAAGAGGGGACGTACAATGAGGGCTTATGAGCTGTTTGAGGAAATGGGTCAGAAGGGTACTGCACCTGATGTGGTGACATTCACAATTCTTATTAAGGATTTTCTTAAAGAAGGTGGTTCCGATATAGCAAAGCAACTTCTTGATCAGATGATGGCGATGGGTTTATTGCCTGATCGTATATTTTACACTACAATTGTTGATCACCTATGCAAAAGTGGGAAAATTGAGATGGCTCATAGCGTTTTCAGTGACATGATAGAGCAGGGAATTACTCCAGATGTGGTTTCATACAATGCCCTTATCAATGGGTTCTGCAAGTGTTCTAGAGTAATGGAAGCCATGCATATCTATGAGGAAATGCGGGATAGAGGATCTTACCCAGATGAGGTAACTTTCAAATTGATTATTGGAGGGCTCATACGGGAAAAGAAGATTTCAATTGCTTGCAAGGTCTGGGATCAGATGATGGAGAAGGGCTTTACTCTTGACAGAGTTGTTTCTGAGACACTGGTCAATGCCATTCATTCAAGAGATGCTGCATGAATATGAGAAACGGTTTGTATCTTATTAACCCCTTTCCGTCAGTGCTTTTATTCATGTGTGTGATGCTAACTTTGTTCAGTAGCTTAGAGTTCTACTTGAATATGCTCCAATTTGGTAGTCTATTGCCACTTGCAGTGGTAGTGGTTTTCGATGGTTTATTGCTACCAACTGTGGTGTTGGTGTTTAAGCATTCTATGTTCTGGGGCGTAATACTAATAATTCATAAAATCATTTGGCGACCTGATGGATGCTGCTGACTGAATTTGTCAACGTTATGACCATTATGTGCTTTTATACAGTTGTTATGAGTGTTCATTGTGCTCATAAGGAAAGAATCATTTGGTCAGTATCATTGAATATATGGGGCCTTGGTCCTCGTGGGGCAAACAGTGATATAAAATTGGTTATGCTGGGTAACCTATTTGTATTTTGAGTGAGTGTTGGATTTCCTTGCATAAGTTGCTAACGATAAATTTTCTGTATTTTCAGGTGGAAGTTAATGGTATTGATGCTGCAGAGCCCCATATAAGATGTATTCTTTGGTTGGATTCTTGTCAGGCTTGCCCTGTTGCTACCCTGTTTTCCATCCTGGGAGTTATGAGAGAAAGGGGTCTCAGGTTTGAGCTGATAGCTTCCTTTATTTATTTTTAAAAGATGAACAGTCATACCACCAATGTAAGTCTTTTACTGGTTAAATGAAATTAACGAGATTGATATTATTAATACAACGGTCTGGTTACTGCATAAACATAAATAGTATTAACCATGATCCCATATTGAAGAGTTAATTATAGATGGAAAACTATTTTTATTTCTATTTTTTGTATCAAATGATTTGTGTTTCTTTGTCTATCTTTTTCTTATATGTATTTTTCTTCATCTATCTTAAGTTTTTTTTTATAAATATTTTTTTAATGTTTTCCTTGTAATTAATAGTAATGTTTCTATAGTGTATGATAGAACTTGGAGTTTCTTAAATCAAATGCTTTCAGGAGCATTATGCTCATCCTTGTCTGATTTATTTTTCTGTATTTAATATATTTTTTCTCCTAATGATGCAAGAAGTTACTTTGACCTGTTATGCTCTCCCCTTTTCCTTTCCCTCCCACCTGTTCCAGCTTGAACCTTTATCTCATCTACACAATCACTTGTTGCTGTTTGGGATGGTACAGAATGCAAGCAAGCTTTGGGAATTTCAAACTTTTATACTTCAGTAAGTTCATTAAAAAATTTATATTACTTGGGTCCAGCTATGACAATTTATGAGTTTTAATTTCCCCTAGTCTCGGATAGAATATCTCATTTCGTGTTAGATGAGAATCAATTTAATGTTGAATGAGATTTGAAAACGTTGTTTTTGATGGCTTCTGTATTAAAGAAAAGGAAACAGAGTAAAGCTTTCAGAGAAGATAGGATTGGTCGGTTACATATATGATTAAAAAATATGATAAAAATGGGTGAAATGGGTGAGCTGTGGCTGTATTAGAGTCTCAAGACTCTCCCATCTAACGAGAATAATGGCAATGTAAAAAAGAAGCAAGGAATAAACTTACCGATGCTGCATTTGTTATACAGAAAAGTTGATACTGAAACATTACCAGAAAAAAGGTTAATAGATTAGCTATGTTGCTTTCTCAACATAACTGATAGGAATTGAGCTCTTTAACTTTCATTGATGCCAGCTCATTTATCTGTATTATTTTTATACTTACGTCTAAAAGTGGAGTACTATCTCAATGGTATGATAAACTATAATTGAATTGCTTGAAAACACTCCTCTTTTTCGAGTAATTTCTGTTTAATGATATAGAGCCACAAGTGACTGAGGATACAAGATCGAAGAATGCCCTTAGGTGGAACAAATAACAATAAGACAATAAGACATATACTGGCAATGATAGCTAATATCAGGACTTCTTGTTCTGCTACAAATTAGATACGTGAATGCTATAGAATTATTGGGAATGGCGTAACTAATTAAAGAAACTCGTGTCATTTTCTCGAACATGTCATTGATTTTGATCTTAGTTTCATTTTACTCTGGATCGATCTAAAAGATAAAGTAACTGATTAACTTTATTCAATACTAGTAACTATATGTCCTTGCATTTTTACCTCGAAAACCTTTTCAATTATGTGGTCAGCCCTGGGATATCAATCTGGTAAAATTCTATATTATGTGCCTACTAGAGGCCTGTTTAACCCAATATTAGCAGTAGTTGTACCTGGATCAACTAAGATTTCTTTTTTATTTTTTTGTTTTCTATTAAGATGTTAGTTCTAACACAGTTATGAATGTTTTTTTCCTTATTGTTTTTGTCCATGTGAGTAGTGCCATGATGATATTAATATATATTCTTTTTCTAGTATGCACCAAGACCTCGGCTAGTTTTCAGATTTGTTCGTACACAACTCAACTTTTGAGAAAAGAAGCAGGAGGGGAACAACAATGATCGAATTGAAGCTTGGAATTCAAACACACAGGTACTAACTTTTTTATCAGACAGCTCTTGTTAACATAGGGACTGAAAATTAACAAAAATTAACTTATTCACCAAAACTGGCATACAAATTACAGGTCCCTTCTGTTGATTTGTTCAGTTAGCTGCCTTGTTTTGCAATGCTAAGCACGAAGACAATTCCATATCCCAAGGAGAGTGGAGGACTGAGGTTGCATAGCCAACTATGAGGCATCTCCTAGATAAAACACATTGGCTCCTCTAAAATGGCATGAGGATTGACAATTTGCTTTCAAAGCTAAGTTAACTTGCAACCTTTATCCTAGTCATTTTTATCTCGTGGGGCTTTTAAATGCCACTACCTGTATGTCATAACGACATTGACTCCCCAGAAATAAGTAAGAGATTTCGATGCAGCCCACAACATTGCACGTTGGGCTTCTGCTTCTTTCACTTGCCTGTCCCTGACTCTCTCCTGTTGTCGTTTTTGTAAAGAGAGTTGGCGCGGGGCCTGGTGTGCAATTGGTCTGTTCTCTCTATGGTATTGACTCAGCCAAAAAAAAAAGGAATTCTATGTATGATGGAAATCATCAAATTATTACTTTTTAATCTAAATGTAATTTTGGGATGTCGTGTTTTCGGCAGTGCAGTGCCAGTTGATGGTGTGTAGCAACCAGATCTGTCAGTGAAATTCATCGAGAATTATCAATTCAGCTTAGCAAGTAAATTGGTACCTGTAGCTTCATATTTCTCTAAACTCTATTGACAGCCCTCGACTGCAAGCGCAGCCAAGCGGCTGCAGTGGAAAATAGTGAGGCCCCCACCCCCTCCCCAGATGTTAATCTATATATTTCGTTGGTGTTGGCTGCTATAGTGTTGTTGGCCTTGTAATGAAGATTTGCTGTTTTTTCATGAATATTTTTTCATTTAAGATTTAGTTGAAGAGGACCAGAACCCTAAGAGTTGATTGTCAATACAGTATTGTTAGAATTTTTACGAAGAGTTCACACACCAGAATATAGAATATTTATATATGATTTGACAAAAAATTAAAGAATGTAGTTTGTTTGGAATCCATCTGAGCTGTGCAATAGATTTGCACTACCGAATTCTCTTGATTGGCATAGGTACTTCCTCTTCCAAATTCCCTAGAATGCTTGGTATTTGATGAGAGAGTGATTGTATTTTCTATATTTAGGAGAATACATAAAACTTATGTAAATTAGAACAAGAATAAGGGATCTAGCCATGTCTTTATATAATGGAATTCATTGGTCCACTCATAACAAGACCAATGTCCACTATGGTTCATACTAGTTAGCACATATTAGACAATTAGAGTTATAGTCCATATTAGACAATTAGAGTTACAGTCTTGTTAGGCCCACTGTATGTCTCTATTATTAGACCACTCTTTAGCTTGTTTATTGTAAAACCCGAAAATTGCATATACTTGTAGAATTATTCTAACATTCTTTCACTTAGACGACATTAATTGGGATTAATTTTGTAAAACAAATTTTATTTTGAAATCGACTCTTAGGCCAACTCAACTGAAAAGTATTTATGCATACATTTTGAAAAACATTGGTCTGGAGACTACTCTAAATGTCAATCCGGTCATATGGAGTCCTCAATATTGAATCATGGCAGTAACTGTATTTTTTGTGAGACACAAGACCTTTCATGGTTACGAGAATCTATAAACCCCATTGACATAGATCCAATATGGTGGTGTGATAACCTGACAACATCCACAAAAGTGATTCCTTTATATGTTGTCCTTTTGTCTGTCACTTTCAATTTTCTCTTCCTTAAATGATACAAGCACATTAGAGAAAATTCTTTATTGTATGTCTTATCTTTAATATCTTGAGATATACTTTACGTGTCACAAGACATATCCTTAAAGCCAATAACTGAATGCCTCTAACCTTTTGCTCGAGATTGACACAAATCTTAAGATCTTAAGTGGATTTATATGACATGTCAACCATATATAGCAACCATATACTAAAAATAACTGTAATGTCAGAAACTTTATTAAATTGCATGTAATAGACATAGTCAATAAAATCCAGTACATCATTGAAAAATATACAAATACAGATGAAAAATTTATTACACAAATAGATCTTAAAAACATGAGGTTAGACCCCGTCAAATATTTGACTCCCATATGCTTGGACCTTGTGATACCTTTATTGTTCTTCGCAAACAATACAACAGAAAAATTATCATAGTACAACTAGACAGGCCTAACAATAGAATCAACAACTGTCAACTCTAAACGAGTTTCTTGAGTCGAACTGCTTGAGTAGTTGCTCCATAGCATGCTACAAACTCTGCCTGCATGGTAGAAGAAGTGATCAACATCTGCTTTACATGTTTCCAAGAAACTGCCTCGCATGCCATCATAAACACATACCCTAATGTGGACTTTCTATCATCTTGACAATTGGCAAAGTCTGAATCTGTATACACTACCAGCTCTAGGTTTTGAACCCTTCTGTAAATCAACATGAAGTCTCTTGTCCCCTTTAAGTAGCTCAATACCTTCTTGGCAGCCACCCAGTGATCATGACTAGGATCTGATTGGTATCTACCTAGGAGTCTAGTTGCAAAAGCAATATTCGTCCTAGTATAAACTTGAGCATAAATGATGCTCCAAAGTGCACTAGCATAAGGCACTTTCTTCATAGATTCTCTCTTAACATCATTCTTAGGACATTGTGACAAGCTAAATTTATCACATTTGAGAATTAGGGCATTCCCAGGTTTGCAATCTCGCATACTGAACTTATCCAGAATCCGATCAATGTAAGCCTTCTGAGAGAGTCCCAACATATGGCGAGAATGATCCTTATGGATCTCTATGCTTAGGGCGAAAAATGTCTCACCAAGGTCCTTCATGTCAAACTCTCTAGATAATAGTTGTTTTGTTTTATGCAACAGCCCTAGATCATTGCTTACCAACAAGATATCATCCACACAAAGTATCATAAAAATAAACTTTCTCCCACTGACCTTATGATATATACACTGATCTACCTTGTTCTCAACAAAACTACATAAAGTTAAGATATCGTTAAATTTCAATACCACTGCCTACAAGCTTGCTTGATACCGTATATAGACTTCTTGAGTTTACACACAAGATGATCACTATCATCTTCCCTAAAACCCCCAGGTTGCACCATACAGACTTCGTCATTAAGGCTTCCATTTAGAAAGGTGGTCTTCACATCCATCTGGCCACCCGTAAAGAATCCTTCAAAGAGATTAGTGAGAATGTCTTATTATAGTCTACTAATTCTCTCTGAGTGAATCCTTTGGCAACCAATCTGGCTTTAAACTTCTAAAAATTTCCTTTAGAATCATTTTTAGTCTTGCAAACTCACTTGCAACCAATGGACTTGCATTCTTCAGGTAACTCAACAAGTTCCCAAACATCATTATAACCCATCGACTGCATTTCATCCCTCATTGCATCCCACCACAACTCAGACTAAGGACAAAAAATAACTTATTTGAAAGTTAATGGATCCACCAGACATTCTATATCATAGTCATTCTCTCCCAAATATACCATGTAATCTGGTGGAATGATTGATCTTCTCTCCCTTATGAATCTTCTAACTGGAACTTCCATAACTACACCTTGTTCTTGAGGAACCTCAACAAGAATTGGTTCAATAATTGGCTATTGTTCTTCTACACGTTCTACTTTAAGTGTAGGAACCACAACATCCATTTGTACAGGTATAGAAAAAGATACAGTCCTCCCAATCTCCTCACTTTTATGTACGGTCTAAGAACAACTACCTTGTTTGGCCACATCTAACTCAAAGAATTTAATTGTCTGTGACTCCACAATTCTAGTAGCTCCACTGGGATTATAAAAACGATATCCTTTTGAATGTTCTGGGTACCCAATGAAATAGCAACGAATGGATCTAGGATCCAACTTACTCTCAAAGGGGTTATATAGTCTTACTTCTGCAAGACAACCCCAAACTCTCAAATAGTTTAGGTTAGGCTTTCTTCTGGCCCACAACTCAAAAGGTGTTTTAGGAATGACTTTACTAGGGACTCTATTAAAGATATAAAGGGTTGTTTTAATGGTCTCACCCCATAAAAACTCTTATAGGTTTGATCTACTAACGACACTCCTCATCATATCCTTTAAAGTGCGATTTCTCCTTTCGACCACACTATTTTGTCAGGACTTTCAAGCATAGTAAACTGACTCATTATTAAATAATTCTCCAACTACTAGGTAAATTGTCCTTTACGCTGTCCTGTATCACTATGTCTACCATGGTATTCACCACCCCGGTCAGACTTCACAATTTCCCCAACTATTTCTCGACCTTAGTCTTAAATATCTTGAATTTATCAAGAGCTTAAGACTTTTCCTTAATCAAGAACAAATAATCATATCGTAAAAAATCATCAATGAATGTGGTGAAATATTTATTTATACTTAATTTATCCGAATAGGGTCCACTAATATTTGTGTGGATTATTTCCCGAAGGTTTGAACTATGGATTACACCTTTATTCTTTACATTGGTCATTTTACCTCTACAACAACAGTCAACACATGTTTTCAGGTCACTGAAATCAAGAGTAGCCATGTCTTTCTACTCTCTCTCCCTATAAATGTGGCCAAACCTTTTATACCACAACATGTGACTTTTCTTTAGGTAAGAGTTGATTACACCCAAAGAATAATGCGGTAGTTGTAGCACAGCTTTGAGGTGTCGATTCCACATAGAGAAAAATTTAAAGAATAGTAGAAGGAATAAAGAAACTAAAGAAAAATATTAAATGATTAATGGAGAACAAAGATTAATTTTTAAATGCAAATTAAAGTGAAGCAAAGTGACTAACGGAGAAAGTACTCAAATTTGACAAACAGTAAAGCGTCGGGAATCCCTTGCACAAATTTGGTATTTTAATTATTCTTAATTGATTGAATAACTCAATTGGAAACTCAATTCCCAAAATTCCCAATCGGAAGGTGTAGATTTATAAACCAAGATTAAACCAAATGTAACCCTTTAAAAAATCATTCACCACTTTTAAAATACGTAAATTATTATTACTATTGAGAAAATCCAACAACGACAATATACTCAGGAAGCGATATTGCAACAAAGAATTAAATCAGTATAGATAAATAATTGATCCAAACATAATCAAAGAGCTAATCCATTCAATAGAGAAAGCATGACTGAATCCATAAACAGAATAAATTCTATGATTAGTCGGAGAAGAAAACATCACCAATGAATTGACAATGATAAAACAAAAGAGTTTTAGTAATTGAAAATCAAATACATGAATAAAAAAATAAACAAAAATACCATCTACTATGCAAGTTCATCCTTAGCCCCACTTGAGAATTTAGTTACCCATAAATATAATGAACAACAAAAATCTCAAGGGAAAAATTAGAGCAAACATTAAAGTGCTAAACATTAAACTTTAAAACTTAAAAGAAATAAATTAAAACTAACAATACATGGAGAGAGAAATTTCACTCGCAGCTGCTGTGCGGTGCTTCCCCCGATTGGTAGCAAAATCCTCCAAATTGCACCCCTTAGTAGCATAGCTTCTGAGATTGCACACCTTGGTAGCAAAGCCTCCGAGATTGCACTCCTTGGTAACAAAGCCTCCGAGATTGCACACCATTTGATGAAGTGAAATGGGGTTTTTATAGGGGAACTCCATGAGTGCAATATTTTTCCAATCCGATGTGGGATTTAAGCCTTCACATGCCTTTCAAAACTTGTGCCCACGCTGAAATCATGCACAACCTGACCGTTGTCTACTAAAACTGCCATAACTTTCTCTAGAAAAATCATATTTACGAGCCGTAAAATTCTCCAGAAAATAGACATCCAGATCTTTCCTAGCATATATGGCTCATCTCCTATTTCTTCCTGAATCATTACAGTTTAATCCAAAAATCACTTTTGCCACGCTGAAATCACATACAGCCTGACCTTTGTCTACTAAAACTGCCATAACTTTCTCTAGAAAAATCATATTTACGATCCGTAAAATTCTCCAGAAAATAGACATCTGGGTCTTTCTAAGCATATATGGCTCATCTTTTGGTTATTCCTGAATCAATATAGTTTAATCTGCAAAAATGACTGATCTGTACGAACATTTTTGACAATTTAATGAAACTCCTTTCCAAGTGCTTGTAAACCTGTAAAAAAAAAAAAAAAAAACTCAAAGTAACAAATTCCTAAGCTAAACATATAAATAAATACTTGAGCACTGTTGCACTCGATCGCAGGTCTCTTGTGCTCGATCGCAACAGCAAATTCCAGTTTTTGCATTTTTTTTTCAGATTAAATCCTCAATTTCCTTTGCAGTCTTATAAAACATTAAAAATCATAGAACTAACACAAAATATCAGATTAGGACACAATTAAAGAATTAACAAATGTAAATTAAGGGGCCAAAATATGCAATATTTAACACTCATCAAATACCCCTGATGATAGTCATAAAATGTCTCTTAATAGTACTTATTCGTTAGCATTTTAGGGGTGATCAAGGTTTTAATTACACTTTTATACCTTAATAACTCTAAAGTGATGTTCTTAGATCATTAACTTATTTCGGTGCATTTTCAGGTATTTTGTGTTTAAAAGAGATGGAAAAGCTATCATTGCTTAAAGTTCAAAGATTCCATGCACATTAGAGTGAATGAGTGCTTCCGAAAAGACAAAACGAAGAGTTTATGAGCAAGAAGCCTTCAGTGGAAGCCTAGGCGCCCACCAGGGAGGGTCGTGGCGCCCAGAACCTCACCAACCTGGCTTTTGCCTAGCGCTGTGGCACCCAAAGAGGAGGGGTGCAGTGCCCAACACCTCCACAACCAAAGCTAAAGGCAAGGCCGCGAGGCCCACAAAGGAGAGCCGCGACGCGCACACAATGTTTTGTCTTCGAGTCAGAACTTAATTAGGGTTTTTATGATAGATTAAACCTTAAAACACCCTTGGACCCTTTGTAGTATAAATAGATCACTTAGAGTATGATATCAGTATGATCAATTAGAGGGCCAAAGGCCGAGAAACTCAAGCATGAGCCCCATGGCTGACTAACCTCCAAGCAAGGCAAAGGGATAAATCCCTAGGTGTAGTTGTTCTTATTTTCTTTTCTTGATTCAGTTGTAGTTTGGATTTATTATTATTAAACATTGTTATAATTTACTTTTTTAACTAATTAGAAGATTTCCCCTTAATCCGGTGATTGTAACTTTCTCCCCTATATAAGTCTAATCATGCTGTTCTTATGTGATGTTGTTGAGGTGTGATTGAGTTCGGTAGACTTCTCTTATAGATTTGTCCATTACTGCGGTATTGTCATCATGATATATTGTCGTTTCTTGATAATCTATAAGTTAGGTCATGTGTGCTTAAAAGTAAAGAGTATTTCATAACAATTACATTAGGGTTTATATATGTGCTTTAATTGAATATTTGCCGATTGCTTGTTTGGGATGTGAAACTTGCAATCGAGATAAAAACAACTGAATTGAGGTTGGAATAAGGCAACGAACCTAGGGAGGATTCCTGGAACCTTGTTGCTTCCATTATATTTACACTACTTCACATTACTTCAATATCAAAACTCAAATTTTCTTGTTTAACTTTTATTGTTCGTTTTAAGGTTTGCACTTTCTCTTGTAGATCGCTCGTCTCCCTGTGGAATCGACACCCCAAAGCTGTGCTACAACTACCGCGTTACACTTTGGGTGTAATCAAATTTTGGTGCCGTTTCCGGGGAGACGCACTTAAGTACAAGGAAGATTGCCAACTTTGAGACAAGACAGTAGAAGAATTATGAATAGTTTTTCTTTTCAGCAGTTTGTAAAGGCGTTAACTTCGTTCCCTCTTTTTTCTTGTTGCATTATATTTTGTTGTTTTTTTATTTATTATTTTGTGATCTTGCATGCCCTGATATAGAGACACTTTGGGTAGATTTGCTTGTAGGCCTGTGTTAGAGTCAGAATTAAATTCTTTTCTAAATCCTTTATTTGACAATCCATCTAGTCCCGAAGAGATGAGTGAACACGAAGATCAACCCCCTAAGACCCTTCAGGATTACCTCCACCCTACACGAACAGCCACATCATCATGCATCATATTTCCAGCCAATACTCATCATTTAGATTTTAAAACAGAGATGATATAATTACTCCCTACGTTTCATGGCTTGGAAAGTGAAAGCCCATATGTGCGCATTAGAGAGTTTGAGGAAGTAGTTGCGACCTTTCATAGTCAAGATGCAACTGCTGACATTGTGAGACTTAAGTTCTTTCCTTTCACTTTGAAGGATAGAGCTAAGAGTTGGCTATGCTCACTGAGACCACGATTTATTAGGTCGTGGACTGAGATGACTCAGATTTTATTTAATAAATATTTCCCCCAACATAAGACCAACGCTTTAAAAAGGCAAATCTCCACCTTTGCACAAAAGGATAGTGAGACTTTGTATCAGTATTGGGAGAAATTTAAGGAGTTGTTGAGTATGTGCCCTCACCATGGGTATGAGAATTGGCGCTTAGTGAGTTATTTTTCTGAGGGACTTACCTATAGGGAGTGCCAATTTGTAGAGATGATGTGTAATGGTGAGTTTTTAGAAAAAGATCCTGATGAGGCCATAGATTACCTCAATGAGCTTGCTGAAAAAGCTCACACTTGGACTGGACCTAGTGCTACTGAAAGCACAAATAAGTCACGACTTATTTGGAACCCAAATGGTGGTGGAATTTACCATCTTAGGGAAGAGGATAACCTAAAGGCTAAGGTCGAGATGCTCACTAGGTAACTAGATGTGTTAAAGACTAAGAGCTTACAGTAAACACACATAGTTAATCATGCAAGGTCTTTTGAACCATGTTTTGTGTGTGGCAGGGTAGATCATCTCGCCCAAGAGTGTCCCATATTCACAGAGATGAGAGGGATGTATGAGGAACAATGTAATGCCTTAGGTATGTATAAGAAGTCTTTTTCACCCTTCTTTGATACCTATAATCTGGAGTGGCAAAATCACCCTAATCTTAGTTGGAAATCTGAAAACCAGCCGCCTACACAACCCCCTAGATCATATCCTGCACAATATCATGCACCTGTACCTTCTAAGAGTTCTTTATAAGAAACTTTGCATGCTTTTATTGAGGCACAAGATAATACTAATCAAAAGCTTGAATCTTTAATTACGCAGGTTGTTGAAGAACATAAGGATTTAAAGAGCCAAGTGTCCAAGTTGATGAGCTCCTTGAGTGTGAATGAGCGAGGTGAGTTCCCTTCCCAAGCTCAGTCCACACACTATGGGCAACACCTGGCGCAAAAGAATTTGAAGGAGGTGAATGCCATTGTGACACTTAGTGGTAAGTCATTACACATCCCAACACCGAACAAATCAAAGGATGTGGACGAGAGCCACCACGTATATATGATTGATTCACCCATGGAAAAGGTCCATCACCTTAATCCATTGGAGTCAATCCACACCCATGGGTTCACAAGAGCATATATTAAGCCAGAATCTGGAGATGTTACTGACAACATCCTTGAGGCCTCTTCAAAGCATACAAGCACCCAATTTGACAGTGAAGCAGTTGTTGGTGCATTCAGTTCATGTTTGTCTAGGAGGAAATAAGAGCGTCTGGCTGAAGACGTAAAACTTAGCACTCATGGAAGACACCCCACAACATATCCTTTTACTTTTTATTATTTTTGTATTTCTTTTTCTTGTTTGTTGTTCGTATTTTTTTTCTTCTGTTTTCCAGTATTAACTGAGTATTTCTTTTTCAGGGACAAATATACGAAGCAATTCAAATGGTGGAGCACAATTTTTAGCTTCTGTGCACCTTTGGCTACAAAGGGAGTTTCCTTTACTCTTTCTTTTACATTGAGGTCAATGCAATTTTTAAGTTGGGAGTGGAGGAAACGCATCTCTTTGTTTCCATATTGTTTATTTCCATACATTTTTTTTTCTTTTTCCATTGAACTGCTTGGTGTCAGTTTCCCTTCGTGTTTGTTTTTAGCATGCTTTGTGTTAGCCTTAGAGTTAATTCACATGTCAATGATATGAACCTAATTGAGATAGCATATAGCATTTAGAAGAAGTTAAATCTTGCTTCGGTTTGAGAATAATTTAAGTGTCAATCTTAATTTGGTTTGAGACTCTAGTTTGCAGTAAGATTGTATGATTAGTCTAAAGCATCTAGAGAAGTTTTATGTGTGATTGCTTTATGAATACTTTTGTGGTCTCAACAAGCTCTAGAATTTATTTGATAATCATTTGAGGCAAATTATTAGAATGCACATTACTTAGGATATGATATAGGCCATTTTTTAACCGTTTAAGCCTTTCAAACTTATCCCTGCTATATCTATCACTAGTCACTTGTTTGAGCCTTTTTCTCGAAAAAGAATTTGAGCCTTGTTTCTTTTGAAAACCCATTTACTTACACTTATGAGCCTAAAAATATTTTATCCTTACCCTTCTTTTAAAAGAACTTAGTCATACACATTTTTTGCGAAGCACTTGAGAGGAGTAAGGATGGAAATATGAAAAAAAATTACTACCATAACCCAAGAACATTAAAGGAGATAAGTTGGGGGTTGTGGAAAAGAAAAGAAACAGAAAAGAATGAAAAAAAAGTGAATAGTCTTAAACCAAAATAGAAAAGAAAAGAAAAAAGAGAAGAAAAAGAAAAGTGAAGTATGTAAAAGAAAGAAGAAAAGAAAAGAAAAGTGGTGACTTATCGAAGATATACTCTTATAAAAAATGGTTGAAAGAGTTTGGTGTTGAAGTAAGGTTATCCAGTACTTAAAGTGGTTGTGTTTAAAACTAAGAGATTGAGTTCTTTTACTTGTTAAATCCTTCCCGTTCTTTTTTAACCTTTACCTTAGCCTAACGTTACAAGCTTATTAAAGACCTATTGATCCAATATAGTGTGATTTTTCTACAATAGTGGAGAGTGATTTGAAAAATAAGCCTATGGAGCTTGTTTATGTGATTGATGTCACACAATTTATTATGTTTTTAGAGGCCAAGACTTGTATTCATGAATGTTATGCATAAAATCATTCGGGTGTTCGGATTAATGGATTATGGTAAGATGGATGTTAAGAGTCGATAACAATTTTGAGATTGATGTTTGGATTACTTTTGGACTTAAGTGATATTTAATGATTCTATGTACTGTATGTTATGTGCAATTTTTGAGACAAAAAGTTGAATTACTCTTGGATTAACACTATCATTGCGCTTCACTTTGTTTTGACTTCTACTTTAGAATTCATCTCTTGTTTTCGCTTGAATTGCTATGGACTAGCAATAAGCTAGTTGAGGGTTATGATGAGAGTCATAAAATGCATCTTAATAGTACTTATTCGTTAGCATTTTAGGGGTGATCGAGGTTTGAATTACACTTTTATACCTTAATAACTCTAAAGTGATGTTCTTAGATCATTAACTTATTTCGGTGCATTTTCAGGTATTTTGTGTTTAAAAGAGATGGAAAAGCTATCATTGCTTAAAGCTCAAAGATTCCATGCACATCGGAGTGAAGGAGTGCTTCTGAAAAGACAAAACAAAGAGTTTATGAGCAAGAAGCCCTTCCGTGCAAGCCTAGGCGCCCACCAGGGAGGGCTGTGGCGCCCAAAACCTCACCAACCTGGCTTTTACCTAGTGCCGCGGCTCCCAAAGAGAAGGGGTGCAATGCCCAGCACCTCCATAACCAAAGCTAAAGGCAAGGCCGTGGCGCCCACAAAAGAGAGCCGCGGCGCGCACACGATGTTTTGTCTCCGAGTCAGAACTTAATTAGGGTTTTTATGATAGATTAAACCCTAAAACACCCTTGGACCCTTTGTACTATAAATAGATCACTTAGGGTATGATATTCATATGATCAATTAGAGAGCAAAAGGCCGAGAAACTCAAGCATGAGCCTCATGGCCGACTAACCTCCAAGCAAGGCAAATGGATGAATCCCTAGGTGTAGCTGTTCTTATTTTCTTTTCTTGATTCAGTTGTAGTTTAGATTTATTATCATTAAACATTGTTATGATTTACTTTTTAATCTAATTAGAAGATTTCCTCTTAATCCGGTGATTGTATCTTTCTTTCCCATATAAGTCCAGTCATGCTCTTCTTATGTGATGTTGTTGAGGTGTGATTGAGTTCGGTAGACTTCTCTTATAGATTTGTCCATTACTACGGTATTGTCGTCATGATATATTGTCATTTCTTGATAATCTATAAGTTAGGTCATGTGTGCTTGAAAGTAAAGAGTATTTCATAACAATTATATTAGGGTTTATATATGTGCTTTAATTGAATATTTGCCGATTGCTTGTTTGGGATGTGAAACTTGCAATCGAGATAAAAACAACCGAATTAAGATTGGAATAAGGCAAAGAACCTAGGGAGGATTCCCAGACCCTTGTTGTTCTTTATTATATTTACACAATTATTTCACACTACTTCAAACTCAGATTCTTTCCTTTGACTTTTATCGTTTCACATTAAAGTTTACATCTTCTCTTGTAGTTTGCTTATGTCCCTGTGGAATCGACACCCCAAAGCCGTGCTACAACTACCACGTTATACTTTGGGTGTAATCAACCCCCAAACTTAAATTTTTCTAGTCACTTAGCAAAACAAAATAAAAAAAATACTAAATGAAAAACAAAGAACACAAAGATAAATTCATCATTCATGGTGTCCAAAAATTTAAATAGCACACAAAACCATGATATTCATTCATGAGCAAGCTTAAAATATAAACCCATCTTCGCAATGAATAGGAATTTTAAAATCTAATTACTTACAAGAGGTCGGCTAAGGCATCACAAGCTTGAATCCGTGTAAAGTGAACTAGCACATAAAAATGAAGCTTCCAAATAACTCCAATGTGTAATGTCTTCATGTCTCAAGATTCACTGAATTTCTCATCAGAATGAACAACAATGACATAGTTTTATTTCCTTCTTTCTTTTATTATGAATCTTGCCATGTTTAGTTCCTTTAAGCTTTCTAATTGACCCATATAGCGAGTGTTGAGTCAATGACTCCCAAACCAGATGGTTTTAAGGCAATAGGTGTAAAGACACCCTTAAGGACTTACTAACTTGAGTAAAAAAGGCTACGAAACTAAGCAAAATTCCCACATTTTGACGTGAACACTCACTGCTTACTGAGGCAAGAGGTCCAGTCACTTAGTGTAAAGTTTGTCAATGATCATCATGAGCAAAATTCCACCTTTTGACGTGAACAATCACTGTTTACTGAGGTAAGAGGTCCAGTTACTCAGTGGAAAGTTTGTCAATGATCATTATGAGCATTTTTTTATGACAAAGTGTCCATCCAACAAGTCATCCGGAATCAGCTAAACCATGGAAGATACACATTAAAATCACATGTCATACCTCACATGATTATGTGCTAATGTGCTCGTGTCAGATTAGATCAAACATGTGAATTCTCAAATGCCTAAAGTAAGTAAATAAACTTTAAAATTCTATCATCAGATCATGTGTTCACGATTTTAAGCTTTCCAATGAAATCACATCACAATATTGTTTAGATCAACTAAAATTTCAAAACAATCTTGAACATGCATTTATCTTTTCAATAATATATATAAAAAAAAGCTGGGACAAAGTGTGTGTGAATGTGTCTCCCATATACCCCCAAACTTAAAGTACATAGTGTCCCCAATATGTGAATAATATGGAAAGAGCTGACCTGGGAGATGGAGAACTATCTGGGCTGGTATGACTCATAGCACACCTCCAAATTTGAACTGATGCATACATTGTCCCTGAAAAAGAAATACCAAAGTAATACTGGAAAACAAAAAAAATATTAAAAATAAACAGTAATAAGAAATATGAAAAAACAATAAAAACAAAACAAATAAAGAAAGAAAAAAAAACATACCTGCGTGGTGTGGTCAAGGTTGATAGACCGGATCCATAAGTGGAATGTCTTCTACTTTCGGATCTTGCCTATCAATTAATACTTCAAGGTGTTGACCATTTACTTTAAAGATCGACCATCCGTAGGGTCCTCTATTTCTATCACCCCATTTGCAAAAACATTCTTCACTACAAAAAGGTCAGTCCACCTAGACCGAAGTTTTCCTGGGTGCTTATGGAGTCTAATATCATATAAGAACACTCGATCATTAGGCTTAAACATTTTTTCTCAAAATATTTTTATCATGAAACGCTTTCATTTTAGCTTTATAGATTCTAGAGTTCTCATAAGCATCATTTCTCAACTCCTCTAACTCGGTCTACTGAAATTTTCTAAGCTTATCTATTTCTCCCATTTCAAAATTGAAATACTTGATAGCCCAATAAGCTCGATACTCGAGCTCCACAGGTAAGTGGAAAGGCTTTCCAAAAACAAGCCTATAAGGTGACATACCTAAGGGAGTTTTGAAAGCTGTACGGTAGGCCCAAAGCGCATCAACTAGTCTCAAAGACCAATCTTTGCGATCCGGGTTGACCGTTTTTTCTAAAATTTGCTTAATTTCCCTGTTTGCAAGTTTTACCTGTCCACTTGTCTGGGGGTGGTAGGCAGTAGAGATCTTATGCACCACCCCATATTTTTTCATCAAAGCTTCAAAAGAATGGTTGCAAAAATGCGTACCCCAGTCACTAATGATAGCACATGGTGTACCAAATCGAGATAATACATTTTCTTTGAGAAATTTAATTACTGTCCTATTATTATTGCTCCTGTAAGCTGCTGCCTCTAGCCATTTTGACACATAATCTACTACCACAATAATATATTGATATCCAAAATAATGAGGGAATGATCCCATAAAATCAATGCCCCAACAATAAAAAGTTTCAATCACTAAAATTGGGTTTAAGGGTATCATATGACGATGGGACATAACTCTTAACTTTGAAACTTTTCACATGAGTGACAATAGATGTTTGCATCCTTAAACAAGGTGGGCCAATAAAATCTACATTGTAGAATTTT
The DNA here is from genome assembly GCA_023935145.1 of Bretschneidera sinensis. Lineage (NCBI taxonomy): Eukaryota > Viridiplantae > Streptophyta > Magnoliopsida > Brassicales > Akaniaceae > Bretschneidera > Bretschneidera sinensis. The sequence goes on from CM043705.1 coordinate 64,607,896, forward strand.
TGCAGCGGTTTTCTTCATTGAAAAGTGGCCCTCACAAGCTTGGGAGTGACAAAATTCCAAGACGCTAGCAATCTCTTCATCAAGGATGCAATGCCTTAAAATTTGGTCAGGGTAGTATTTGAAAAGAAAAGGGCCATCCCAATAGAAATTATATACCTCAGTCATGAACTTCCTCTTGTCCTGAGCGCTCCAATCCTCCGGTATCTCACCTACAGCCAAATAATTCACAATATGAGCAAACCATGGTAGAGAGGTAATAGAAAGTAAATGCTCAAATGTTATTGGTAGGTGGTCAGAGGTGTCCTCAAATGTGAGCCTCGAGAGATGGTCAGCCACTACGTTCTCTACTCCTTTCTTATCTTTGATGATGATGTCAAATTCCTACAAAAGTAAAATCCACTGTATTAGTCGCGCCTTAGCATCCTTTTTTGTAAGAAGGTACTTAAGGGTTGCATGATATGTGAAAATAATAATAGGAGAACCAATCAAGTAAGCATGAAACTTATCCAAAGCAAACACTATAGCTAGCAACTCTTTTTCAGTGGTGGAGTAATTCATCTGAGCACTATTTAGAGTTCTACTAGCATAGTAAATGACAAAAGGCTTCCCCTCCCTTCGTTGTCCAAGAACAACACCTACAACAAAGTCACTAGCATCACACATGATCTCAAAAGGTAAAGTCTAATCAAGTGACTGCATTATGGGTGCTGAGGTAAGCTTGCCAATTAGCATTTTAAAGGCCTATTGACAAGCTTGTGTCCACTCAAATGGGGCATCTTTAGCTAGGAGGTCACATAGTGGTATAGATATGGTGGAAAAATTCTGTATGAACCTCCTATAAAAGCCCGCATAACCAAGAAAGGATCTCACATCCTTTACTGTCCTAGGTGCAGACAACTTAGAGATTAATTTAATCTTAGATTGATCAACCTCTATCCCCCTAGAAGAAATAATATGCCCTAAGACAATACCTGAAGGTACCATAAAGTGGCATTTTTCTCAATTCAAAACTAATTCATTCTCCTCACAATGAGGCAATACTCTATCTAAATTCAATAAGCATGCATCAAAAGAAGATCCAAAAACTGTCAAGTCATCAATAAAAACTTCCATGCAATTTTCAACCATGTCACTAAAAATGCTCATCATGCAACGTTGAAAAGTAGCAGGTGCATTACACAATCCAAATGACATTCTACAAAAAGCATAAGTACCAAAAAGACAAGTGAAAGTGGTTTTATCTTGGTCTTCTAATGCAATTTCAATTTGATAATAACCAGAGTAACCATCCAAGAAACAATAGAAAAGATGACCAGCAACATGCTCAAGAATTTGATCAATAAAAGGGAAGGGAAAATGGTCTTTCCGGGTGGCAACATTCAATTTTCTGTAATCAATGCACATCCACCACCCAGTCACAAGTTTTGTAGGGACTAACTCTCCCAGGTCATTCTTTACCACAGTAACACTTGACTTTTTAGGAACAACCTGTGTAGAACTTACCCATTTACTATCAGCAATAGGATATATGATTCCCGCATCTAATAGTTTCAACACTTCATTCTTCACCACTTCTTTCATAGTGGGATTAAGCCTACGCTGGGGGTCTCTACGAAGGCTAGTTCCTTCCTCCAAGTTAATTTTATGAGAACAAACCAGGGGACTAACACCTTTTATATCAGCAATGCTCCAACCTAAAGCTAACTTATGCTCACTTAGGGTCCAAATTAATTTCTCACCTTGAGACTCAGACAATTCAAATGAGATAATAACAGGAAAAGTATCACCTAGACCAAGGAAAACATGCTTTAAACCCTTAGGCAGAGGCTTCAATTCAACTTTGGGTGCTTTCACACTTGAAGGAATTTGTTTTTCACTTCTCTCATGCAACTCCCTAAACTTCGGTTGCCATGCCTGAGTGCCACAATCCTGAGTTCTATAAAAAATAGCACAAATATCAACTACATCAGATGGATCACTGATAGAATCAAACTCAGAATTAACAAGAAAATACTTAAGGGGATCAAGATCATGAGTTATAGAAACTCTCCTATCCCTGAGTGAGTCAATCATGTATGTTTGGTGGCTCTCGTCATCATCTTCTGGCTATTTTGCAATATGAAAGATATTCACCTCGAGGGTTATGTTTCCAAAAGACAGGTTCATGAGCCCATTCCTGCAATTAATAAGAGCATTAGCAGTGGCAGGGAAAGGCCTACCTAAAATTAAAGGAATTTTAGGAAGAGTATCAACAACAGAGCTAGTGTTAAGGATTAGGAAATCAACAGAATAAAATTTGTCAATTTGAATTAGAACATCCTCTATCACACCCCGGGGTACTTTGACTGAACGGTCAGCCAATTGCAATACCACAGTGGTTGGTTTGATTTCTCCCAACCCCAACTACAAATAAATAGAATATTGCATTAGATTCACGTAAGCTCCTAAATCTAGCAAAGCTTGCCCAACCTCATGATTTCCAATGCTGCATGCAATGGTTGGACAACCATGATCCTTGTACTTGGAAGGAATCCGCTGCTCAATTAGAGCACTAACTTGCTCTGTCAAGAACGTTGTCTTCTTCACATGGTGCTTCTTCTTAACTGTACACAAATCCTTGAGAACTTTTGCATAAGTAGGAACTTGGTTAATCATATACAAAAGAGGAAGATTGATTTTTACTTGCCTTAGATTCTCTAGGATTTCATTGTTTCAATCCAGAGTTCGCTTGCTTGATTTTAAAGCTTGAAGGAATAGTACCTTAACAGGACTCTTTGTCACTTCAGTTTCCTTGGGCAGCTCAGCATCACTACTATCTTGACCCTTTTCCACATCCTCTGATTTGTTTGTTGTTGCGATGTGTAATGACTTACCACTTCGTGTCACAATGGCATTCACATCCTTTAGATTCTTTTGCGCCATGTGTTGACCATGGGGTGTGGACTAAGCTTGAGAAAGGAACTTACCTCGCTCATTCATAATTAAGGAGCTCATCAATAACACTTGGCTCTTTATCTCCTTATTTTCTTCAACAACCTGCGTAATCAAAGATTCACATTTTTTGTTTGTCTTACCCTGTGCCTCAATAAAAGCATGCAAAGTCTCTTTTAAAGGACTCCTACAAGATGAAAGTGCATGATATAGTGCAGGATATGATCTAGGGGTTATGCAGGCGGCTGGTTTTCAGACTTCCAGCTAAAATTGGGTGATTATACCACCTCGGATTATAGGTATCAGAGAAAGGTGAAAAAGGCTTCTTGTACATACCTAAGGCATTACATTGTTCCTCATACATCCCTCTCATCTCAGCAAATATGAGACATTCTTGAGGGAGATGATTCACCTCGCCATATACAAAACATGGTCCAAAAGATTCTGCATGATTAGCCACGTGTGTTGGCTTTAAGTCTTTAGTCTTTAACACATCTAGCTCCCTAGTGAGCATCTCGACCTTAGCCCTTAGGTTGTCCTCTTCCCTGAGATGGTAAATTCCACCACTATTTGGGTTTACTGCAGGGTGTGACCTATTTGTGCTCTCAGTAACACTAGGTCCAGTCCAAGTGTGAGCTTTTTCAGTAAGCTCATTGAGGTATTCTATGGCTTCATCAGGATCTTTTTGTAAGAACTCACCATTACACATCATCTCCACAAATTGACGCTCTCTAGGTGTAAGTCCCTCATAAAAATAGCTCACTAAGCGCCAATTCTCATACCCATGGTGAGGACACATACTCAACAACTCCTTAAATCTCTCCCACGGCTGATACAAAGTCTCACTGTCCTTTTGTACAAAGGTGGAGATTTGCCTTTTTAAAGCGTTGATCTTATGTTGGGGAAAGTATTTGTTAAAAAAAACCTGAGTCATCTCATTCCACTACCCAATAGATCGTGGTCTCAGTAAGAATGGTCAACTCTTAGCTCTATCCTTCAAAGAGAAAGGAAATAACTTAAGTCTCACAATGTCATCAGTTGCATTTTGACTATGAAAAGTCGCAACTACTTCCTCAAACTCCCTAATGTGCACATATGGGTTTTCATTTTCCAAGCCATGGAACGTAGGGAGTAACTGTATCATCCCTGTTTTAAAATCCAGTTGGCGAGTATTAGCTGGAAACATGATGCATGATGGTGTGGCTATGCATGTAGGGTGGAGGTAATCCTGAAGGGTCTTAGTGGGTTGATCTCTATGTTCACTAATTTCTTCAGGACTAGATCGATTGTCAAATAAAATATTTAAAAAGTTTGATTCTGACTCTAGCACAAGCTTACAAGCAAATCTACCCAAGGCGTCTTTATATCTGTGCATGCAAGGTAACAAAATAATAAAAAAAATACTATAAAAAGAAGAGAAAATGAAAAAAATAATGCAGCAAGCTAAAAGAATGAACGAAGTTACCACCTTTACAAACTACTGAAAAGAAAAACTATTTAGCAAATCTTCTATCGTCTCCCCGGCAACGGTGTCAAAATTTGATTACACCCAAAGAATAACTCAGTAGTTGTAGCACAGCTTTGGGGTGTCGATTCCACAGAGAGACAAATTTAAAGAATAATAGAAGGAACAAAGAAACTAAAGAAAAATATTAAATGATTAATGGAGAACAAAGATTAAATTTTAAATGCAAATTAAAGTGAAGCAAAGTGACTAACGGAGAAAGTACTCAAATTTGATAAACAGTAAAGCGTCGGGAATCCCTTGCACAAATCTGGTATTTTAATTATTCTGAGTTCATTGAATAACTCAATTGGAAACTCAATTCCCAAAATTCTCAATCGGAATATGTAGATTTATAAACCAAGATTAAACCAAATGTAACCATTTGAAAAATCATTCACCACTTTTAAAATACGTAAATTATTATTATTACTATTGAGAAAATTCAACGACGACAATATAACCAGGAAGCGATATTGCAGCAAAGAATTAAATCAGTATAGATAAATAATTGATCCAAACATAATCAAAGAGCTAATCCATTAAATAGAGAAAGCATGACTGAATCCATAAACAAAATAAATTCTATGATTATTCGGAGAAGAAAACATCACCAATGAATTGAGAATGATAAAACAAAAGAGTTTTAGTAATTAAAAATCAAATACATGAATAAAAAAACAAAAATACCATCTACTGTGCAAGTTCATCCTTAGCCCCACTTGAGAATTTAGTTACCCATAAATATAATGGACAACAAAAATCTCAAGAGAAAAATTAGAGCAAACATTAAAGTGTTAAACATTAAACTTTAAAACTTAAAAGAAATAAATTAAAACTAACAATACATGGAGAGAGAAATTCCACCGGCAGTTGCTGTGCGGTGCTTCCCCTGATTGGTAGCAAAATCCTCCAGATTGTACCCCTTGGTAGCAAAGCCTCCGAGATTGCACACCAATTGATGAAGTGAAATGGGGCTTTTATAGGGGAACTCCATGAGTGTAATGTGTTTCCAATCCGATGTGGGATGTGGAATGTATAATGTATTTCCAATCAATGTGGGATGTGGGATTTAAGTATTCATATTCCCTTCAAAACTTCTGCCCACGCTAAAATCATGCACAGCCTGACCTTTATCTACTAAAACTACCATAACTTTCTCTAGAAAAATCATATTTACGAACCGTAAAATTCTCCAGAAAACAGACATTCGGATCTTTCCAAGCATGTATGGCTCATTTCTTGTTTCTTCCTGAATCATTACAGTTTAATCCGTAAAAATCACTTCTGCCAAGCTGAAATCACGCACAGCCTGACTTTTGTCTACTAAAACTGCCATAACTTTCTCTAGAAAAATCATATTTACGAGCCGTAAAATTCTCCAGAAAATAGACATCTGGATCTTTTCAAGCATATATGGCTCATCTCTTACTTCTTCTTGAATCAATACAATTTAATCCACAAAAATTACTAATCTGTACGGGCAATTTTGGAAATTTAGTGAAACTCCTTTCCAAGTGCTTGTAAACCTGTAAAACAACGAAAAAAACAACTCAATGCAACAAATTCCTAAGCTAAACATATAAATAAATACTTGAGCACTATTGCACTCAATCACAAGTCTCTTGTGCTCAATTGCAACAGCAGATTCCAGCTTTTGCGTTTTTTGCACATTAAATCCCCAATTTCATTTACAGTCCTATAAAACTGGTGAGTGTCGAATCCAACAAATAATAAAATTCTCACTCTCGAAAAATACAAATTGTAACAGTGATGAGTAAGGTCGTATCCACAGGGATTGGGTAGATTTATTTTAATGAAAATTAAAGCAAAGAAAAAGGGGGTTTGAAATTTCAGAGTGAAATAAAAGAGAAAGCAATTATAATCAACTAAAAACTAAGGAGAAATCAATATCAGGCAAATATCCAACCAAAGGTATAATTTCAGAATTGGTTCAGAGAATTGATCACAGATACAAGGATAAAATCTTCTATTCTTCACTAAATTGGTTATGGTTGTTAACAAGCTCTAACAGCCTATCTCTCCTTACTTTCTCGATAACCAAAACAAACTCTTTGATTACTTCTCTTGTTAATAAAAAACCCTAAACAAGCTCTTAGGATTTAATCTATCGATAGCATTAATAATTAGAGAGACTACAAATTCTAGCCAACAAATACACAAGCTTGATTCATTTAGACTAGGTTATATATCTCCATAACATAAATCGAAAATCTCTCTATAATCAACTTTGTTATTTTACCACTAATATTAGAACAATTAAACAATTACGGATTTAAAGTTCTAAATGGCAATCTATTGACCTGATAATTGAACAACGGGCCCTTTGCATCAATCAACCAAGACAATAATTTTTAATAAACACAGAAGATATATAAATAGAGAATAAATAAAAGAGCAATGAAAATTATTTAGATCTCACAATTCTTGAAGAACCAAAACTTTAATTATCCTTCAGCCGGAAGAAAAGTATTTAGCTACTCATAATTAAAAGAAAACCTAAAGAAAAGAGAAGAGAAATTTTCTGTTCAACAGCCGCGCCTTCTATCCGAGATCTCCTTTTTCGTTCGGCTAAGGTTCTATTTATAATATTTTGAATCCGTCGGTCGGGGCTGCAGTGCCAGGTTTTTGTCCAATCTTCGCATCTTTCGCAAATTCCCGCGCTGCAGCGCCAACTTCCTAGCATTGCAGCTCCAAGTTGCTGTCCAATCTTCATAAATCTCGCCATTCCAATGCTATTCCAGAGCTGCAGCGCCCTTGAACTAGCGCTGCAGCTTTGAGCTTCGACTTTTCTTCACAAATTTCTTGATTTTGGATTTAATTTGATTTAACTCTTCAATCTACTCCATAAAATACGAAACATAATCAGAATCCAAGATTTAAGCATTTATAACCATTAAAACATGAGGAAATATAACAAACATATAGATATTAAGAATCCTTATCAAATTCCCCCACACTTAAACAATGCTTGTCCTCAAGCATACAATAGCTCAAGTTCGTCACCTTTTCTCATCATCATTCCTTCTTCTCCCTTTACTCATCCTCTATAATCAAAATTATCATGCCTTAAAGATTTAAATCTAAAAACAAATAAGAAACGAACAATTTTATAGTGTAAATTTTATAAACCACACCATGAACAATCACCTCAATGATCTTCTCGAAATCAAAATGCAATAGGATCTAACACCCTCTCATTGGATTCACTCAATACACTCAAAGTGTTTAGGATATCAATGAACTCTCAAGTCAAAGCATAGAAGATCTTTACCATAAGCTTGCTAATATATCACATCAATGGATTGAATTGAATGCAAAGAATCTATGGGTCTTAAATGGGTTGTAACGGGGCTTAGGGAAGGTGTGGTGAGAAAGAATTTTTAGGTACTTTTATCAAAGGAATTATACCAACTTCTCCACACAAAGCACAACTCAATAACGTCAAATGTTTTCTTCAATCAATTCACTTCCAAACAATTAAAATTGCACAACTTTTCTCTCTTTTTGGCCGGCTATTTTTTTTTTCTTTCTTTCTTAGTTTTTTTTTCTTTTTCTCTGGCTGCCTATTTTCTTTTTTTTTTCTTTTTGCAATTCAAGGCACTTGTAACTTGAATCATTTTATTCCTAGCATCTTTCAATCCTTTCAGAGATAATTTGAAGCTTCATGTGAACAAGCTAGTACGATCCTTCAATTAGAGGTTCAAAAGAGGGAAAACGACAAAAGAATGGGTTGACATTGCTTATACCATGGTTAACTTCCAACAAAAGGGCCAAGGTTCAAAATTGGCTTTCTACAGTAAAAATCAAGGTAGGCTTTTTAAGAAAGCTAAATGGCTCCACGTAAATACCCTTATTAATTCAATGCATCAAATTCAACAATGTAGTTTCTTGACATGCATAACAAAGCAAGTTCTAGAAAAATCAACTATGTATGACAATCACTCAACTAAGAAAATGGAGTATAATATAATATGAATGCTCATTGGCTTAAAAGCGCACAAAAAATGTCATGTGCATTAGATCCCACACACTTTTCATTCAATCAATCATCAAGGGCAATTAATCACTGTGTAGTAAATAAGAATTCAACCATTCATGCTAATCCCTTATTATGCCTCAATTTATCTCAATAATTCACAATAACCCAGATCATTTAAGACAAGCATCGACAGAATCTAGAATTCAGAAGAGAATGATCACAAACAAGAACTAAAGTATCACTTGGATTTTGAAAATTTTCTTGAAAAATTACGCAAAAATTTGATCAAAATGGAGCTAAAAGTGAAGTTCAAAGTGAAATCAAATTCATATGTCAACGACCCTCCCCCACACTTAATCCATACATTGTCCTCAATGTATCAAAAATAGATACTCAAAAACTATAAAAGAACAAGAGTAAGTGGAAAACTCCCCTGAAAATGTTAAGCATCAGCCAAGATATCAGTCACATGCTTGGGGGTAAAGGTGGTGTGAATCCCATGTAAGCAAGGAAAGCCGTCATGTTCCTGTCCAATCTGGAAAGTGATTTAACAATTTCTTCTGGTATGTTGCCCAATTCCAGGATTCAAGATTTTCCATAAGGCGTACCCATGGGTTACGAAAATCATCTTTTGCCAAAAAAATTGGAAAGAAAATCAAATGCACTCCAAAAAATGATAAAAATCTAAAAATAATCTAAATAAAAGAAAAAGGAATAAAATAAAGAAAACAAGGAAAGTAAGACAAAAAGTTGGGTTGCCTCCCAAAAGCACCATTCTTTAACATCTTTGGCTAGACGTTGCGATTTATGGCTCTTGGAGAATGGTTGTGGACGATTGAGGGTCAATCGTCCCCGTAATGTAGTGCTTCAATCTATGCCCGTTGACCTTAAATGTCGCCTTGTTTTTCTTGTGTCGTATTTCAACGGCACCAAAAGGTGATACACTTGTCACGGTGTATGGTCCAGTCCACCGAGATTTCAGCTTTCCCGGAAATATATGCCTTCTTAGGACTTCCAGCAACCGTTCTTTCATTTTACCTGTCAACGAAGAATATATTATAACGGGGAAAATATTTTTCTCTAAATAAGCATATTTCAAATGAGCAAGTAAAGTTTTCAATTGAGTTATTATTATTTGTTCTTCTGGCACGTCTTTTCCCATTTCAGACTCAAAGTTCCTTGCTTCTTCTTGGATGACGAGTTCTTCAGTTGTAGCAGTCCCTTCAAGAGTGAAATGTCTGCTAAGCATAACTTTTAGCTTATCATCATCAATTAGAGCAAAGATTTCCTGCGCCAACAGGTCAATAACATCCATAACAAAAACAGAAGACACATCATTAGGGTACCTCATGGCATCATAAATATTGAATTTAATAATATCACCATCAAATTCCGTTGTGAGTGTACCATCATGCACATCAATTTTTGTCCTAGATGTTTTTAGAAATGACCTTCCTAATAACATTAGTGTTGAATTAGAAGAGTCGTCTTCTTCCATGTCAAGAACATAAAAATCAGCAGGAAAGACCAACCCATTAACTTGTACTAAGACATCCTCCAAGACTCCTTCAGGATATACATTAGATCTATCAGCAAGTTGAATAATCACACCTGTTTCTTTTAATGGACCAATATTCAAAGATGAATAAACAGAGAGTGGCATGACATTTATTGAAGCTCCTAGATCTAGCATTGCTCTCTCAATCCTAACATCACCTAGTTTGCAAGGGATAGTAAACATACCTGGGTCCTTGCATTTTGGAGGTAATTTTTTCTGGAGGATGGCTGAAACATTTTCCCCCATACTTATCTTTTCATTACTTTTCAACTTCCTCTTGTTGGTGCACAACTCCTTGAGAAATTTAGCATATCGAGGCACTTGTTTAATTGCATCAAGTAAGGGAATATTTATCTCAGCCTTGTGAAAAGTTTCAAAAATTCCCTTCTCTTCCTCTTCTTTCTTGGATTTAGTTAATCTAGTAGGAAATTGAGGATTTGTCACCAATGCCTTTGGTTGTTCGCTATCAAGTCCTCTAGGCTGGTCAGTTTGAGGTTGAGGAGCAACTACTTCTTTTTCAATTTCTTCTCCACGTGCTGCCTTACTGGGTTCCTTCAACTCCTTCCCGCTTCTCAAGGTAACTGCACTAGCATTTTGTTTTGGATTAACAACAGTTTGAGAGGGCAATTTACCTTGAGATTCCAATCGGTTCACAGAAGATGCCAATTGACTCATTTGATTCTCCAATTGTTGAATGCTTGTTCTTGTCTCCTGTTGAAATTGTTGTGTGTTAGTTACAAGTGATTTAACAATTTCTTCTAGAGACATACCTGAACTTGTGGAGGTTTGTTGTGGTGGTGGAGCAGGTGGTCTATGCTGAAAGTGTTGAAATGGTGGTCTTGCTCCATAGCTGAAATTGGGATGGTCCTTCCATCTTGGATTGTAGTTATTTGAGTAGGGATCGTATCTCCTTTGTGGTGGGCCTGGAAATCCTCCAGCTACATTGGCATGCTCATAGGAATCATCTCGAAGTGTAGGGCACATGTCAGTTGGATGACCGATGGTAGCACAAATCCCACAAGCTTTCACTTGTTGCATATTTCCTACAGCTAACTGTTGAACAATAGAAGATAGGTTGGATATTTGATTTTCAAGGGAAGATGTACTTACCTCATTCACCCTTGTTGGAGATGTGTCCTACCTGAATCCAAATTGTTGTCAGTTAGCGGCCATGATGGAGATCAAATCTCTTGCGTCACGAAGAATTAAAATAAATCTAATTAACACCAATCCCTGGCAACGGCGCCAAAAATTTGGTGGGTGTCGAATCCAACAAATAATAAAATTCTCACTCTTGAAAAATACAAATTGTAATAGTGATGAGTAAGGTCGTATCCACAAGGATTGGGTAGATTTATTTTAATGAAAATTAAACAAAGAAAAAGGGGGTTCGAAATTTCGGAGTGAAATAAAAGAGAAAGAAATTATAATCAACTAAAAACTAAGGAGAAATCAATATCAGGCAAATATCCAACCAAAGGTATAATTTCAGAATTGGTTCAAAGAATTGATCACAGATACAAGGATAAAATCTTCTATTCTTCACTAAATTGGTTATGGTTGTTAACAAGCTCTAACAACCTATCTCTTCTTACTTTCTTGATAACTAAAACAAGCTCTTTGATTACTTCCCTTGTTAATAAACAACCCTAAACTAGCTCTTAGGATTTAATCTATCGACAACATTAATAATTAGAGAGACTACCAATTCTAGCCAACAAATACACAAGCTCGATTCATTTAGACTAGGTTATATATCTTCATAACATAAATCGAAAATCTCTCTATAATCAACTTTGTTATTTTACCACTAATATTAGAACAATTAAACAATTACGGATTTAAAGTTCTAAATGGCAATTTATTGACCTGATAATTGAACAACGGGCCCTTTGCATCAATCAACCAAGATAATAATTTTTAATAAACACAGAAGATATATAAATAGAGAAGAAATAAAAGAGCAATGAAAATTATTTAGATCTCACAATTCTTGAAGAACCAAAACTTCAATTATCCTTCAGCCGGAAGAAAAGTATTTAACTACTCATAATTAAAAGAAAACCTAAAGAAAAGAGAAGAGGAATTTTCTGTTCAATAGCCGCACCTTCTATCCGGGATCTCCTTTTTCATTCGGCTAGGGTTCTATTTATAATATTTTGAATTTGCCGGCCGGTGCTGCAGCGCCAACTTCCCGGGGCTGCAGCGCCAGGTTTCTGTCCAATCTTCGCATCTTTCGCAAATTCCAGCGCTGCAGCTCCAAGTTGCTGTCCAATCTTCATAAATCTTGCCATTCCAATGCTATTCCAGCGCTGCAGCGCCCTTGAACCAGCGCTTCAGCTTTGAGCTTCGACTTTTCTTCACAAATTTCTTGATTTTGGATTCAATTTGATTTAACTCTTCAATCTACTCCATAAAATACGAAACATAATCAGAATTAAAACATGAGGAAATATAACAAACATATAGATATTACGAATCCTTATAAAAAACATTAAAAATCATATAACTAACACAAAATATCATATTAGGACACAACTAAAGAATTAACAAATGTAAATTAAAGGGCCAAAATATGCAATATTTGGCACTCATCAAGAGTCTTTTACTAATAGTATGTTCAACATTATAAGAAGAGGCATAGATGTCAAAGGGAGATAAACACACTCTATATAAACCATAAGACATAGTGCAATGGTCAATGACTTATGAATCAAAAATAAGTTTTAACAATAAAATTTTTAAATTCAAAAGCATAACCTTACTATAAAATTTTTAAATTCAAAAGCATAACCATACTTGTCCAAAATCGAAAAGAAAATTAAATTTCAAAAAATGATTATAAAATGTGTTTCTTAACATCAATCTAAATTCAAACTAATATCTCTCACAAACTCTACATCCACTTCTTCGTTATTCCCAATTGTGAGCTTTGACTCTTCTTTATTTAGTTTCCTTTTGTTTATGAACCCTTGTATGGTAAAAACAGTATGGTTAGTTGCACCACTATCTAGCCACCACGAGTTCAATGGGGCTTCAGATAAATTGGATTCATAAATTACAAGGTCCAATGAATCATTACCTCTACGCTCACGTTTGGCCGACCAAACCTTATATTTGGTGCAATTCTTCTTTAAATGACTAATCCTACCATAGAAAAAGCACGACTCCTTTTTTTTTTTCTTCTTAAAGACAGCTTTCTTAGGACCCCCTACATTACTAGATTGACTAAGTTCCTTCGTGGTATCCTGAACTGCCTTATAAGTTTTGGCTTTTGGTTTCTTGGACTTACTAGTGTTTAAACTAGAGGCATAAAGGACAATTTAGGTTTTCTCATTTTTCAGTTTCTCTTCCTCAGCCACCACTCGGGAAATCAAATCATTTATGTTCCAAGCCTCATCCCGAGAGTTATAACTGGTTTTTATATACTGAATTCGGGTGGTAAAGTGTTAAAAGCCTAGTGAACTATGCAAGGGTCAAGAAGAGACACATTTAGGGCCTTTAGTTTGGTTTGGTAATCTATCGTCCTGATTATGTAGTCCTTCATCCCACCATTACCATTATACCTCATAGAGAATAACTCCTGCAACAGTATCCCTATTTCAACATTTAAGAAAACTCTGTACCCGAGTGCCACAAACTCCATTAACTCTTTAGCTGTACACTCAATTAACAAGATACTTTTTAGATGATCTTGAATCAACCTCTTTTTTGACAACAGGATGATCCTGTTACTCTTTACCTATGCAGCATGAACCGTTTTCTCATCCTCAGTACTTACAGGAGTGAGATCAGTTCGTCGGTCAATTATTTGTGAGGTATGCACATCTACCATCTCCTTGGCAAACTCCACATGCTCCTTCAACTTCTTGAAATTCGATCCAATCAGAACCTCAATGGAAACCATATTGTTGTTGACGGAAAAAAAAAAGTGATTGTTATGATTAAACAATGTAATAAGACTAACACATTGTGGAGTAATTCGTACTTAAAAACTATAAAAAGTACACCTTATGAGAGCTTATACGTATCATCATGTAAATACCTTTGGACAAAATACATGACACATAATTACTAAATTCTCCACATAGTTGCAACAATGAAAATCTATTCTAGTCTTCGATAATCTACCGCTCTTGGGTGTATTGGCCACTCAGGCTAGTCAATTCCCAACCTTATACTTCTTATGTGACCCTTTAAATCCCAATACACAATCATCACTTTTGGGTATATGACTATATACTAGAACTAGAGACATTCCACTACCATACAGGGCCAATATTCTACAAATCCAACTAAAAAATGCCACTTTGGCGACTACAATTTCAACTAAATCTATGAAACTCTCCCATAGTGGGATATACTTTATATTACCTACACCTTTATTGCTTAATATGATCTTATCCTTATAGACTTGGGGCTAACTTTGTCTCTAAGATCATAACTCAATCATATGACATCAACCTATTAAATGCATAATTAGATGCACTTCTACTACAATGTCATCACTTTTTATGCTAATTATGTTGTTAACTGTTTTTTGAGGTATGGACAAGTTATAAAGTGTATCTTGCACACAACTTTAGTTTTTCATGAGAAGTGATTTTAAATTGAATTGAATGCAAATTTGGGTAATTTTTATGTGAAAAACGAAAAAAAAAAAAAAAAAAACTTAATTACGGTCGACGACACTCGAAACAATCGACCTTGAAAAGTTACGATCGAATGCAAAAACTTTTTGTCCAAAAGACAGTCGACTGTACAAAACTCTTTATCCCTAGGGCAGTCGACTATCTCCCGATACCTAGCGTATTTTCTTCAATCTTAATGATTTTCACACCCAAGGTCTATTTTTCTTAATATTTCAATAAACTTTTAAGGGTTTTAATCCATATTTTGTGTTCTAAGCCTTATATACACTATTGATTCACTCACTTAACCTTAATCTAGTGTATAACTAGTAAATCATGAATTGAATCAATACAATTAAGAACCCTAGAAATTGTTCTATCAAATCCCAAATCTCACTGGAATCTAAACTTGAATAGGGTTTCTAAATTCAATTTATGGTTGCTCAGATACCACGTGTTAGAATTTCTACAAAAAAATTCACACATTCCACAATGATCATTATAGAAGAATATAAAATACCTAAATATGATCAAACAAAAAATTAGAAGTGTACCTTGTTTGGGATCCATCTTAATTGCGCAACAGAATTGCACTACCTAATCCTCTTAATTGACATATGTATTTCTCCTTCCAAATTCCCTGGAATGCTAGTTATCTGATGAGAGAATGATTGTATTTTCTATACTTAAGGAGAATACAGAAAAACTGTTGTGAATTGGAATAGGAAGGGGGACCTAATTATGCCTTTATATAATCCAGTTCATTGAACCACTCAAGTCAAATGTCCATTATAGCTCACACTAGTTAGTCCATATTAAACAATTAGAGTTACAAGCTTGTTAGGCCCACTGTATGTCTCTCTTATTAGACCGATCCTTTAACTTGTTTATTGTAAAATCCGAAAACTCAATTAATATTAATCCATATCCATAGATTTATTCTTACAAGTATGTCTTAGTGAGCAAATGTAGTAAGCGTCTGGTATACTGCGTTGGGTATCCTGGACCAATTTTGCCCACACCCATAATCTCTCCACTGTCCTCTTCAATTTCTGGCTAAAAAGGAAAATTAGAAATAAAAAACTACTTGGCCCACAGAGTACAGCCTATTCAACTATAACACTTGAGAAAAAGGTGTCACTAAGATTACTTGCCTCCCATACTCAGTTTATGTTTGATTCTTTCCCTTTACATGATTCCTACTTGAAGTTCTCACGAAGTCATCCTCTTTCCCGTTTTCCATAAAACAACTCTTATTCCTCTCTTATCTTTGGTCATTTGTTATCACATTTCCATGCTAGCATGTATCACCACCACCCTGAAACCAACCCTTATTTTAGCAGACCACAAACTGAAGACCGAATATCCCAGCCTCCTCCAAGGTTATGGGCACAACGACCACAGCGTCAAGACCAACATGAGCAAGCATCTGGTCCATGGGCACCACAACCACAACGCCAAGACCAACAGGACCAAGCAACTGGTCCACTGGCACCACCACCACAGCGTCCAGACCAGCAAGCTGGTCCATGGGTGAAACGACCGCGGCGTCAAGGCAAAAATCCCAAGCCGGTGCGTCCACTGGTCTTGCAACCACGGCCAAAGAGTCAAGACCAACAACATACCCAGTCACAAGAGTCACCACCACCACCAGGCCAATATCCTGGTGCATTGGTGCCACTGCAGCCACAGCATGGAGGGAAACAACATCCCCAACCAAAGCACCAAAGCCGATACCCCCTACAGCCACACAGTCCAGAGGTGCTGCAACCACAGCCTCATGGCCAACATCCACGGATGCCACCACCTA
This sequence comes from Bretschneidera sinensis, assembly GCA_023935145.1. Taxonomy (NCBI): domain Eukaryota; kingdom Viridiplantae; phylum Streptophyta; class Magnoliopsida; order Brassicales; family Akaniaceae; genus Bretschneidera; species Bretschneidera sinensis. Next base: position 64,624,333 of record CM043705.1, read on the forward strand.
GAAAAACCAGCCCTGTAACATGGTCTGCTGCATTCTGCTGTGCTATTTTCTGGGTAGTCATAATCCTAGGAGGAGTAATCGTCCTCATTATTTATCTTGTCTTTCGACCACTCAGCCCACGATTTGGTATAGCCACTGTCACCTTGAATGCAGCCTATCTCGACATGGGCTATCTGCTAAACGCAGATCTCACTGTTCTTGCAAACTTCACAAATCCAAACAAGAAGGTGAAAGTGGACTTCAGTTACACGACACTTGATCTTTACTATGGGAGAACCCTGATTGCCACCCAATATGTCGAACCATTTTCAGCAGCAAGGGCTCAGAATATGTTGACTGAGATACATCTGGTGAGCAGTCAAGTTCGTCTTCCGTTGAGGGAGATTCAGCAGCTTCAGAAGCAGATTGCCAGCAATGGGGTCATATTCAAGATCAAGGGATCATTTCGGGCACGATCTGAACTGGGAAGTTTCCTTCGGTACTCGTACTGGTTGTACGGTTACTGCAGAATCATAGTTACAGGCCCTCCTACGGGAGTCTTGAAAGCAAGCGTATGTAGGACAAAACGTTGAGGAGGAACCATATTGAGGTTTACGCAATTTATGATCTTGCTCTACAGTTGATTGTTATACTACATTCATTACATTTAAGAAAAATGGTTTTTGTATGCATAGCCAATGTTTCAGAAATAGAATTCCGTGGAATACGAAGGGAATGGATCCTCCCTAAAGAAATAGCAAACAAAGATCAGGTAGGAAAAACCATATTGAGGTTTACGCAATTTATGAACTTGCTCTACAGTTGATTGTTATACTACGTTCATTACATTTAAGAAAAATGGTTTTTGTATGCATAGCCAATGTTTCAGAAATAGAATTCCGTGGAATACGAAGGGAAAGGATCCTCCCTAAAGAAATAGTAAACAAAGACCAGGTAGGAAAAACTTTCAACAAACAAGGTGTTACGCCTTTTTATATTATCAGGAAAAACTACGAGTACATCACATTCTCATGGCTTCAAAATTGGACAGCGAGAAAGATTCTCCCATACAATGGGGTTATTTACAACAAAAATAAATAAAGGGAAAACTCAACCATATAAGATATACAATTTGGAAAACAAGAATCTAGGCCCATCATTCACTCTTCCTGACAGAAGAAAAGATAACAGTTTGGGAACCCACACCAGCCAATTTCACTTTTCACTTGGGCATAAGAGACATCATTCCAAGCAAACAACATTAACACGACCAAGATGATGATCTGATGAAGGGCAAAATAAAGAAAAAATACTCCTCAAAATCTCCTGTAATTATCTCTGGTAAAGAACGGATGCCTTAGGGCTTCCCAAGCGGTAAGCCTGCTTGCCGGATCATACCTAAGGAGACCTTGCAGGAGGTCAATGAGATCCCCAGCCGAGTGGTCTACATGTTGCATTACTAGATTCTGGCAAGAGAAATTAAATGAGTATAAGAAAGATGTAGAGATACTTAAAAGTGACATTTCCTGAACGTCCTAAAAATCAAAACTTTACTAAGATAACACAATATTGCGCACACCTGAAGACGAGGGTAGCTTCAGAACAGCTCTAATACTCTCCCGAGAGGTTGCACCATCAGGCCAGTCCAATTGACCCCTTCGAACAAACTTTTCAGCATGTCGACCTGAACCAAAAATTAATAAGAAACAACAGCAAATACAGTTATCTACTATTTACCAAAAAATCAAAAGAAAGGGGGAAGAGGGGGGGGGGGGGGGGGAGCGTTCTCTCTTCAAAACGCAGACAAGCTAAACTACAAGAAATTCTAAATGAACATACTCTGCTCTTTTCAACATGTGATGCGGTAATGGGCCTAAAACCCTCTCCATCATGGCTAGGTGCTCTAAGTTCTCATGTGTCTGAAACAAAGCTTCTCCCTGCAAACAATAACATTTTTTTTGGGAGGGATTAGAATTTCATTTGCAACATTTTTATCACCCTACCATCTTATCTATGGGCCAATATAGTTCTGAGTCATAAAAATACCGAGCACAGTTCCACCAATATACAACCGACACTCCATATGTCACATGGATAACTCCATCCAAGTCCTGACAAAGTAAAATAAGTTTTCATGTGTTGAACTTGAATGACTACAATGGCAACAAAGATTTCCACAGATGAAAAAGCATACCAAGAATAACCTCAGGTGCACGATAGTGCCTAGTAGAGACAATATAGTTGTGATCTTGATGCTCATAAGCTGTGCTGCCAAAATCGATAACCTTAATAGCACTGGACTTTGGCAACCTCTTGTAATACATTCCATCTGTTGGTAAGCGGGACGCAACCTGCAACATTAGATTAAGAAGATTTTATTCAACATTTGGGATAAAAGTCAAGAGAGTGAACGAACCCCTCCCTTCCAAACAAGGGAAAGATTTGAAGGGCAACTTTGCATCACTTACATCTAACTTTAAACAACACTAACTAAGAAACATCTATAGTATGAGTAGGCATACCTTGTAGTCAGGTATTTTTACATATTCTGGAGAAACAAAAAGAATATTCTCAGGCTTCAAGTCAGTATGGATGAGGCGCAAATCATGCATGACTGCAAATTTTCATAAATGTGAACAAATGTAAGCACTTGATTATAATAACACAGTCCAGACCTGCCAAGAAGTAACAAATGAAAGCCTAGGTGATCACAAGTATATAAAGAGAAAGCAGGAATAAGAACTACACACATGCCACACATTCCAACAGTTGTCTTCCAAGCTCGCGTACAAGATCAACCGGAAACGAGCGATAATTATTCTTCCGAAGGAAATCATATAAGCTTGGCCCAAGCATCTCAAATACCTATTAAGACAATTTAAGTCCATTGACAAGTCTCAACCACCATAAAATATTTAAAAAGTTGAAATCATGTTATTGTAAGCCAATGCATACTTACAAGACAGATATGGTTACGATAGTCAAACCAGTTCCGTAACTGAACACAACTGCAGAGAAAGTAAAAAACCCACTTAACTGCCAACACAAAATTCACCTGTAAATTGACTAAAGGCAAAAGGAGATAATTGTAAGAGAAAATGCACTCACCGACTGCCATTTCTGTCATAATTTCCAAGCAACTGGAGCACATCAATTTCTATCATTGCTGCTTCACGGTATTTCTTAATACTTCGCACAACTTTTATGGCAACCATCTCTCTTGTCTCCCTATCCCAGCATTCAAGAACCTGACCAAATGTTCCTGTAGAAGAATATATAGGAAGCAAAGCATATGTGAGGAAGATAGAGAAAGAAATGCATGCCATGAGAAAGAACACCATTCAATCATGAATCCATCTACTAATAAAGTGTGAAAGAAATTAAATATCTAACCTTCGCCGATTTTTCTGTGGATCTTATCTGCCAACACAACATAAGAGTATAAGGAAAGCTCAGAAAAAAGCAATGATCAAAGAAAACAAAACCAAATTGATATTCATCAAGTGTAGTTTTTAAACTTATATTTGTTCTTCTAATGCACACCTAAACAGTGCATAAATCTTGAAGAAAACAAATACTTAAAGGTGGGGCAAATAAAAGAAGAATGGTATAAATCTGAAAAGTGCATAAATCTTGAAGAAGGATCATGAAAGTAAGAATTTTCAATTGGATTTTTTTTGGGGGGGTGGGGGAGGAACACCACATTCAGCCGCACAAAACACTGAACAAATGGAACTGGAGAAAATGTGGAAGAATACAAGTTATGGAGTATAAAAAAGAATGTTCTCCAAATGCAGAATGCTCCAGAACTCCAACCAATTAAAATGCCAAGCACCTAAACAGTCAGAATTATCTTAAAACTTTCACATCAAAGGAAAAAAAAACATCATACTCATAATCACTATTGAAATTCAAAATTAAATTTTAGCATTAAGTGATAGCATGGCATATAATAATTGTAAAAAAAGCTTTCAATGGTGATTAAGTGTAATTACAGCGAGACGTTAAATTCTCTCCGATCGCAAACATGTAATGCCCATCTTTGTCATCTTCTCGCCATGGGGGAGAGCCTTTTTGAGCCAAACCATTAACAAATAGACTAGCATGGTCGGGGAGTACCCTTGAAGGCCCAAAGCTGGTCACATTTCCAACCTCTTGCCCACAGTACATTCCTGACTGAGCCTACACATAGCCATTCATTTATACTCCGAAAAAACATAACACTAAAGAAAAACTTACCCCATCCCTCATTCACTTTGGGGTCTAACCTCATTTTTTTCATCAACCAACCCGAAAAATCAATACATGAAAAGCAAGCAAAGCATTAGCACAGAGTACACCAGACCAAAGAACAAGTCAATATTTCCCAAATTACATAAGATCATTAGCTACAAACAAATTCATCATAATATTAAGGAAAAATACGCAAAATTTCCAATTCAGCCATGAAACCATCTTGCAGGGGAACAAACAAATGACTAAAAACATGGTCAAGAAAACAAAAACTTCATAGAGCTTTAGGCTTCATTTGTTTTGACAGGTAATTGAAATTCCCCCTAAAAAACACCAATATCATACAGAAAAATTTTCCCTGATAGAATATGCAATTTCAAGTCAAGGATCTCTCCCAAGCTAATTTCTTTTAAGTTCCACTAATAAAATCCCAATTGAAATAAACAATGCTGTCCTGAAAAAAAAAAATCCCCTAATTCCAAATGATACAAAAAAAAAAAAAAAATCAATAACCTCCTTTCCGTTCCATTGGTTTCAACGAGCAATTAGCTTCAAGACTTGAAAAAAAAAAAAAATTCATCGTTTGTACTCGAAGACTCCGAAATTTTGAAATTTTAAGCGTAAACGGATTTTTGTTCCCTCAAAACAAATCAAATGACAAATGACATAATTTCATGAAAGCTTCACAACAGAAAATCCATACAAAAAAATACAATTTCATAAACCAAATTTACAGGAAATTTTGACCTAGAAATGCAGAGCTGTCAGGGAATATTTTCCAAGAAACAAATCGCAAAGTAAATAATGCTAATTTAATCAAAAAAAGGAGAAAATGTGGAAATAATGAGGCAATTATACCTTCGGATAAGCTTGGGGGATTTCCCAAGCTAACCTGGGCCTCTTTCGGGGACGACGATCCATGTGAGTGTGAGGAAACTCTGTAACATAGTCCATCGCCATTGATCATACAAACCCTAACCCTAGATTCTAGATCTCTGGATCGATCGATGAATCGATTTGATCGAGAAGAAAGAAAAAGAATTGCCTTAACCCTAATCCCTTGAAAGTTTACGTGAGCCGTTGGATTTGTTTAGGAGGGTTAATCTGCATCGTTTGTTGGTATACATGACTCTTGGATTAACCATAGTTAGTTAGATATGGCTGGTTCTTAACCGTGGTTGAGTTTAACCCATCTCTTCCTCTTTTCTTCCGGGAATACCATTTCCATTGCGAAGTAAACGAAAAAATATTAGGCAGGGAATCCAACAACGTCATCGGTACGACCAATTACAATAGAGATTGTTCACATAATCATGAAGAATGTACCACGTGTAGAGCAATTATTGGTAGGTTGCATGGAGAACCATACCTAGCAAGAGATCAACTCCATCGAACCCTAAACTGGATCATGTATTTAATACTCACACTAGTGTGGAGGAACATACTCTAATAAGCTGTAATTTTTCATTAAATCATATATTAAAAAATTATGTATAAATAATATAATTTTTATTGTAAAATATTTAATAAATAAATTAAGTAATTTATTATGTGGTTTGTACATAATTTTTTAATACATTCATTATCTAATATGAAATTGCTACATCATTGGGTAGGAAGAGATTTCTCCACACTGGTATAGAGTCAAGTATTATTCTTTTTAGAATTGAGGGAATTAGATGAGCATGAACGGCAATAGGTAGAGTTTTTTCAAGTTTTTGATCTCGTCTGATTGATTATAGCCGATCCGAGTACATAGTAATGAGATTTAGAACATGTGTAGACTTAAGATAGTGATATTTGATCGAGTTCAAACAGAGTTTATGTTTGTTATTGAAACATCTTATTAAACTCAATTATGGCAATGTTCACTTTGCTTACATCACTTCAAGGCAAAATTTTTGGCTTTAGTGCCAAACATCCCTGTACATATTATGTATGATATATGTTTGCATTGCTGAGGTGATAATAAGGAATTTAATTTACTTACTGTAAAAAAGAAAAAAGAATATTTTCAAAACGAATTTGGGTGATGCAACTGATCCAAACCTATAAAGATAAGGGAAAATTACATTAACCCACTTGAGGTATGTCCACAATTACACTTACTTCACTAAGTTTCTAAAATATACACTCACTTATCTGTCATTAGTCTTCTGTTGGCATTCTATTAGTCAACTGTTCTGCCAACTGAGCAAAAATGATTGAAAACTCAAAATTGCCCTAAAAGAAAAATACCCTCCCCTTCCTTTCCTTTCCCTCTAACTTCTCTCCCTCTCATATATTTTCACCAAATAGAAGGAAAAAAAAAAGAAGCAATGAGCACAATTTGTGCATATCAGCAACACAAATTCCACTCTTCCCACCATCTCACGAAGAAACCCACCAAGAAGGCTCTTCGCTAATAAATTATTAAAAAAAAACCCCTACTCATCATCATCATCGTCAATTTCCCTTTGAATTAGCAAACAAACACTTACCTCACAACAACAATAATGAAGACAACTACGACTCATCAGATATCGACGAGAACCCAAATCCAAACGCAATAAATCACTTCAAGATGTACGAGTTCAAGATCCGGAGGTGCACTAAGAGCGCAACCACGATTGAACCAATTGTCCTTTTGCCCACCCAGGTGAGAAGGATTACCAGAGAGATCCCCATCTATTCTATTACTCCGATTCCGTCTGTTCTGAGTTCTAACGAGATGGTTCTTGTAGCAGAAGCGATGATTGCGAGTTTGCACATGATGTGTTTGAATGTTGGCTTCACCCATCTCGCTATAGAATAGAGGATAGCAAAGACGACAAATACTGCAAGCCTAAGGTCTGCTTCTTCATTCACACTCCCTAATAACATATAGAGTTGTCTTTATGAGGTTAAATCTATGATTTAAACTCGTATGATTTTTAGAAAATTTCTGCAATTTGGACCAAGAGTTTTTTTCGAAAGAGACGAGAACAAAGAGAGTTCAGATGAGAGAAATTTAGTTGACTCTAGTCAATGTGATTTTTACTCTTCCTATCTTTTATACATGGTTATTTAGTCATTTTATCTGTCCCTGTTAATACTTAGCAGTTCTGTCAAAGTCAAACATGGTCAAGGAAGGAAAATGTATATTTTCGAAACTTGATGAGGTAAGTGTAATCGTGGACGTACCTTAGGTGGGTTAATGTGATTTTCCCTAAAGATAATCGATTGGAATTAAACAGGGTTCGAATTTGAAAAAAAAATTGGTTTTGATTTTTAATTTTACGAAGTAGACAATAAGTAAGTTTGGGTTGGGTTGGGTTGAGATATATTGTTTCTTTGAGATCGATAATGGGTATGAAAGACTACATGGATTTTCGATTCGTTGCGATCTCTAGGAAGAAAGGAAGAGAAAAGAAAAGGAGGAATTTAGGTAGTCTTGCTTGTAAGTTTTTTCAGGTGTTGAGGTTTTGGCTCAAATCCTTATAAAGAAGATTTCCTATTTGGTTTGGGAAACTTCTAATTTTTTATTTTGGTTGAAGTGATTCTATATGTAATTTGATCATAATATAATTTACTGTACCATCACATAACCCAAGCCACTATACATTTATAGTACCACCTAAAGTTGAAGAAATAACCAATACATAATCGGACAAACAACACACACACACACACATGTGGAAGTCGAATATGAACCAAAGCTCCATTGGCTCTAATTTCTTATTTTGTGTTGCAATTATTCTAGTAGTATTAGTAATAGTTTTGAAGTCTCTATATTTTTCAAAAATAGAGTGCATCTATGATGAGGGACACAAACAATGACAAAGCAAGGCTATAGGTGGAAGACTTGGAGGAGTTGAGTAGAATAAAGTATAGTGATAATAGAAATGCTAATGAGGATGATGTGATGCGAATTCTTGATGATTCAAAAATAGTGATGACCATACATGAATGGAGAGGGCTTGTATGTGTTAAATGAAAGAGTTTTTTCTTGGAAAAAATAGGTGGGGGAGATGGGATGATCAACCCAAAAGGAAAAGGTCGAACCAACCAAAAAATATTTAGGCTCAAATTCCCATGATGAAGATTTCCTTTTTGGTTTGGGAAAGTTTTAATTTCCTATTTTATAGTTGTTTGTTCTAGTAGTAGTAGTTTTCGAGTCTCTATATTTTTTCAAAAGTGGTGCACCTATGATGAGAAACACACACAATTGCAAAGCAATGCCATAATGGAGGACTTGGAGGAGTTGAGTAGAATGAAATAAAGTGATAATGGAAAGACTAATGAGGATGATGATATGCAAATTCTTGATGGTTAAAAAATAGTGATGAGAGCAACCATGAACGGAGAGGGTTTGTATCTGTTGAATGAGAGATTTTGCTTTAAAAAGTAGGTGGAAGAGATGGGAACCACAAAAAGAAAAACTACACCAATCAAATAAGAAAGTCGGATTTATTGATAAGGTGGAGAATTAGAGCTAATGTGGGGATTGATGGGATTTTAGATCAAATCCGCACAAAGAATATTTCCTATTTGGTTTGAGAAAGCGCTAATTTCCTAATTTGTAACTACTTGTTCTAGTAGAAAGCAATTGTTTCATATTTTATTGTAAATTAAAGAGGTTTACTACTAAAGTTAGGTTGAGAACTTTTGGTAGATTATAGGATTTTGGGTTGAGAGGTAAAGAGAAAACTTAGAAGTTCATAGTACTTTATAAATTAAAGGGATTTACAACTAGAGCTAGGTTGAGAGAGTTTTGAGTGCATTGGAGCTTTTTGGTTGTGAGGTAGAGAGAGTTATTCAATTTTACTTTTCTTAAACTTGTAATTGAAGATTAAGGTTTGTTTGTGAATGTAGGTAAAAGATTGTCAAAACCATGTTAAATTTTTGTTCTTGCTCTTTATTTGTTCTTGCTTATTTAATTGCTTGTGTGGTTGTCTTTTTGCCTAAAGTTGTGTAGGTGAATTTTAAAGGTTAAATCTCAACATTATGAGGGATGGTAAGCGGATTAAAGGGGAATTTATTCTTTCAAAATTCTTCCAAATGCATTTTTTTATTCCAAATTAGAGGGTTTGGGTGACATTGGAATTTGAGGTTTAACTTTAAAACTTCTAAATTCAAAATTAGCCATATTTCTCTTTCCCTCTGTTGTTCTCTCAATAAGAAAAGTATTTGACTCTTTTTTTTTTCCTCTTATCCTTTATAAAAACATCCAACAAAGGTAGAGTAAGTACCCCATCTCACATTCCTTTCTTTTGTAAATCTTTCTTTTTTCTCTCATCCCAACTTCCAAACATTATATAAGGTTGTGATTGGAATAAAAAAAAAAGAGATAAAATAAAATAAAAGTAAATAAAATAAGATAAAAAGTATCGAAAAATAAATAAAATATTTTTTAAAGGAATCAACTTTTCTTTATGTGTTTGATAAAAATGATAGAAAATGGAATAAAAAAGAATAAAAGAGAAATAGTTATAATCTCTTTGTTTTCCATTATACTTTTAATTCTTTAATGCTCCAAGTTTGAAAGGTTGAGGATTTTGTATATTAAAGTATTTCTAAAATGATATATTATGGTGTCACTTTGGTTTATCTAAAATTAAGAGACATGTTTTTTTTTTATATGTACTTATTTGAAAAGTCACCATAACTTATATATACATTGTTAGTGTAGATTGTACTATGGTGTGGGAACTCAATCTCACATGGAAAAAAATAAAGTTGTGAAAGGGTATATAAGTGAATGCTCATTATAGAAAGTTAACTTATCTTTAGTGTGTGCTATGCTTCAAGTGACTTGCACACGTACGTGCGTGTTCAGCACATATGGCTATAGCGCTTTTATAGGTACATTTGGCACTTAGAGAGTGACAATTGTGGTTAATTAACTGTAAGTCAGTTTTTTTTAAAAATTTTATTTAAAAATTTGTTTTTGTTTAACTGTTGTATCACAATTATGTTTGAAGAGTTGTACCACTTAAGTGGTGATTGTACAATTATTATAAATTAACAATTATGTTTGAAGAGTTGTACCACTTAACCGGTGACTGTCTAACTATTATAAATTGAATGCAAACTGTCAAATTGCACACGCACAAAAAAAAATCTTGTATTTTTTTTCCTTTCACAGTCCAAAATGCACATATTCTAAAAAGTTTTTGCTTTCTTGTATCCTAGAGGTGACTTGTCCACAATTTAATATGTTGGTGTGAGGCAATATCACCTTTAAGATAGTGTTCTACATATCTCAAAGCCTAAAATTTGGTTTCCCTAAACCATTCTTCTAACAATTTAAAGGTGATATTCATGGTGACTGATTATAATTCTGCTTTGAAGGTGATAAACTAGGACTTCATCAAATTAAATCATTTTGATGGAACAAATTTTATAAGATGGAAAGACAAGATGGTGTTTCTACTTACTACTTGAATATATATTATGTTCTTGATCTAGAATTGCAGTCAATGCCAGAACAAAAGGAGAATGATTTAGAAACTATGAAGACATGAAGGAAGAAGTGTGAAGAGGATGAATTGATGTGTTGTGGTCACATTCTGAATACCATGCAGGTCGTCTATATGATTTGTACTCCAATTTGAAGTTGCCCAGAGAAATTTTGAATGCTTTGGAAGAAAAATATAAAAAAATTAAAAGAAATGTACGAATAAGTTTCTTACATTAAAATATTTTGAATTTTAGATGTCTGATAACATGCCAATTATGGATCAACTTCATGAACTTCAATATTTTGTTTCGAAACTTAGTGAACTTAAAGTTAAGGTCTTGATCTCTTCAAGTAGGAATGATTCCGTCTAAACTTCTTCCTACTTAGAACGAATACAAGAAGAAAATTATGCATTCTTTAGAAAGTTTTATTATTGAAAAGTTTCAAACGCATCTCTAAATTGAGGCCGAGTTTAGGGCTCGTGACGTGCTGTTTCTAACTCACAAAATTAATTTTGTGAGTGAAACTATTTCTGTAAAGAATCAGAATAATGTGAAAGTTCAAAAGAAAGGGAATAGTTTCAAAAAATCCAATAATATTAAGAAGAATAGACCTTGCTTCCATTATGGTAAGAAATGACACTACATTCGCGAGTGTAGATATAAAATTATGTAAAAATGATGGTTATAACAAAGTGAACTTAGTGGAAAATGAGATGAAAGAATTTGTTGCTATAGTGTTTGAGATGAAAATAGGTATGATCACTTAGTTGAATATGGTTATTGCAAGTAAGTCTACATATTGATATGTTGACTCAAGTGCAACAATACATGTTTGCAACAACAAAGTGATTTTAAGACCTATGAATAAATAAAGGAAAAAGAAGAAGTTATGATGGGAAATCACAATTCTGCTAAAGTTATGGGAAAAGAAACAGTTGAGCTGAATTTTACATCTGGACAGAAGCTGACTTTAATGAATGTTTTTCATAATCCTGAAGTCAAAAAAATCTATTATCTGCTAATTTATTATGTAAGAAGGGTTTCAAAATTTTTATAGAATATGATAAGAATATTGTATACAAGAATGGAGCATTTGTGGGAAAAGGGATACTCTTGTAATGACATGTTTAAACTCAGTATTTATGAAATTAACTACTTATCTGCTTATATTGTTGAGTCTACTTGTACTTTATGCATTGGAGATTAGGGCATTTAAATTTTAGATTATTAAAATAAATGTAAAATCATGATTATATTTCATGCAAGCATTTCAATCGTGATAAATGTGAAATATGCATTCAAGCAAAAATGACAAATAAACTTTTTCCTAAAGCTGAATGAATTATTCAATTACTAGAACTTGTGCATTATGATATTTGTTAATCAAATGATCTTTTAACAAAATGAGGAAAAAGATACCTTATAACTTTCATTGATAATCACTCGTGTTATACATATGTATACTTATTGAGAACAAAAGATTAAACTTCTGAAAAATTTAAAGAATTTAAATTTGTTGTGTTAAATCAAAGTGAGAGAAAGATTAAGATACTTCGTAGTGATAGGGGGAAGAATATTTTCATGATGAATTCTCTAATTTTTGTGAAGAGAATGAAATTATACATAAAAAAATTTCCCTTATACTCCACAACAGAATGATTTGACTGAGGGAAAAATAGAACTTTAGGTGACATAGTGAATACTATGATTCTAAATTCTAAATTCTAAATTTTCTTTCAATTTGTGGGGAGAAGACTTACATACTGCATGTCATATTCATAATTGAGTTTCTTCTAAGAAAACAAATTTTACACCATACGAACTTTGGAACGGTGGGATAACTAATCTCATTCATTTTAAAGTGTTGGGGTGTATTGCATTTTATGAGGTTATAGATCCACATAAATCAAAACTTGGACCTAGAGGAATTAAAAGTGTGTTTGTAGGACATGCACAAAATTCTAAAGCATATAGGTTATTAAACTTAGAATCAATTGTTACAGTTGAATATACACATGTTGAGTTTATTGAAAATAAGATAATTTCTGATTCTAATGTGCATAATCGTAGTAAAGAAAAAGAGACTATAGTGACTCAAGTTGCATTAACAAGTAAGAAAAGAAAAAAAAAATAGATGATTTCATTGAACCTAGAAGGAGTCAAAGAGTCGGGAAAGAAAAGACTTTGAATCTTGATTTTATTTCTTTACAATCTATAGTCTTTCTAGTTGAAGGAGATAGAACCAATTTACTCAATAAAACACCTATTTTATTGAATGTAGAAGATAATAAAAAAAAAATTCAATGAAGCAATGTCTTCTAGAGATGTAGTTGTAACAACCCATCCCGGATTGACCACCCCCGAGACAGTCTTGTCACATTTTGAAATCTCAACACGACACATATGTGCAACAATATAAAAATATATATTGGCTGAAAATATATACATACATAAATCCTCAACCCTCAACATGAGAGTTATATTATTATAATTTCAACTGAAACAATATATACAAAATATTATGTATGAATATTTACAAAAAATCTTTTTTTTTTCATTACTCTGAGGATGTGGACCACAAGACTTACAAATAATAACTCAATCTGAATCTCAGCTCACAATCTATATGTCCTACCCGCTACCTGAAATTATTTAACAATAAAGAGTGAGCTTCACAAGCTCAGTGAATTAAATTACTAGAAGTACTCGATTTGTATACTTCTGGTCACATCTTATAACTCAGTCATTTCTAATTCACCAATATTAATCATCTATTTATTCACATATAATAATTCAACCTTTCAAATAGTTTTCCAATATTCATTCATATATTATCTCATATAATTCAATAATAACATTCTATTATCATAATTCCAATTATTTATCAATCGCTTCTTAAATTAATCATCAAACATATTAATTTTTCTTCTCATAGATGTAATCATCTTGAAATTGTCAATTCAACATCATTATTTACCTCGTTATGAGGTTCACAACATATAATCAATCAATCAAATAATTTTTTTTTATCATATCATGCTTTCATATTTATGTCTCATCATATCTATCTCTCTGTGAGACTCGTTTGTCTATCAATAATTTCACAATCAAGACTGATACTTTAACATCTCAATCAATAATAATAAAATAACTATATAAATAAATGCATGTGTTTAAATCATCTTTCTTTCTTTCTTTCTTTCTTTTTCATCACACCATCTCATTATTTCCTATTATCATCTAGGAACATCTTCCTACATATCGACATGTTTCAGCCAGACCAGCTACATTCTTAGTCTTCTTAGCTAGACCGACTGCTTTTCTGGTATTCTTAACTAGACCAGCTATCTTCCTGGTCTTCTCTTTTATGCATATGAGCAATAATATGCAAGCAAGCATACATCAAAGCATTTAATTCAACTATCTAGCTCTTTCTCAAAATTATTATTATTTTTATCATATTTATTAAATTTTCTCCTCATATATCATCTAATTTTTTCTCAATCATATTTTCAAAATTTTCATATAAATTTTTAGCATATTTTTCATTAATCCATCCATCTTAAAATATAAATTCTTATATAATTAATATTTAACATAATATTTAACCCCTAATCAATAAATCAATCAATTATCATATTTAACAGAAAATACATCATTAAATCATTATAATTTAAATATCATAAATTCATATTTTTATTGGTCTCGATTAATAAAAGTAAATCTAATTCACCACATAGCACTTAAAGCTACTTGTGGATCACCTCTTTGTCTTTCCTGCTCCTTTCAGCAATTTATTGAGATTGCTGATCACCAATATATAATCATAAACTTTCGTAAATCTTACTATTTCATAACTTAATTCAAACAATATAATTATTTAATTATGAGTCTTATTGAAAATTTACCTCAAATATGATGAAGTCTTGCTATTGTAATTGAATGACTGTACTATCTCTAATATTTGATAAATTTTCTTTATAATTTTTTACTAAGAAATTTGAATTGAAGAAAGAAAAAAACCAAATGGGATTTGGTAAGAAATAACATAACAAAGTCTCAGAAACTTATAAACATTTTTTTTCCTTGTAACTCCACAAGACTACACCTTGATGCCAGATAGTGTCCAGGTGTTTGTCTTTTTTTTTTTTTTTGTAATTCTAAAAAACTACACCTGGATGCTAGGTAGCGTCCAGGTGTTTGTCTCCTTTTTTTTTTTTACCTTTGTAGCCTCAAAAGGCTACACTTGTGTTTTGTTTTTCCCTTTGTAACATCAAATAGCCATACCTGGACGCTAAGCATCCAAGTGTCTTTTTTTATCAATAGTAAATCTGTCATGTATATATTATTTTAATTCCATGTAATATCTATCAAATTACTTCTTTACCATTACTTTAAGAACACGAGTATTACAGTAGCTTTATGGAAATAAGCTATAAATGACGAAATTGACTCAATAGTGTCGAACAATACCTGGTTTCTAGTAGACTTGCCTCCAAAATCTAAGCCAATAGGTTGCAAATGGGTATTTAGAAGGAAGTGCAATACAAATGGTTCTATACAAACCTTCAAGGCACAATTAGATGCTAAAGGGTTTACACAAAAGAAGGCATTGATTATTTCGATGCCTATACACCTCTTGCTACAATAACACCCATTAGAATTCTTATTACTTTAATATCAATTTATCATTTACATGTGCATCAAATAGATGTTAAGACAAAAATTTTAAATTATGATATTAATGAGGAAGTTTATATGGAACAACCAGAAATGTTTGTACATCCTTGAAATGAAAAGAAAGTCTGCAAGTAAGTGAAATCTTTGTATGGTCTAAAACAAGCTCTAAAGCAGTGTCATGAGAAATTTGATTATGCAATTTTATCAAATGGATTTAGACATAACGGTGTAGACAAATGCATATATTATAAGTTTACTAAATATTATAGTGTAATTATTTGTTTTTATGTAGGTGATATATTAATCTTCGGTACTAATATGCTTGGAGTGAATGAAACAAAAAGTATCATACTTCAAAATTTAAAATGAAAGATCTGAATAAAGTTAAGAAACATAGTGAGGGTATGCTTTAAATCAATCTCATTACATTGAGAAATTACTTCAGAATTTTAAACAACTTGGAATAAAAGGAGCAAATACTCTATATGACTCAAGTATTAAATTGACTTAAAATTCTAGTCGAGCAATAACACAACTTAAGTATGCTAGTGCTATATGTAGTTTAATGTATGTTATGCATTGCACAATACTAGATATTGCATTCATGGTATGCAAACTTTCAACATATACTAGTAAGCCTAGTACAAATCATTGGAAAGCTATCAATAAAATTTTGGGTTATCTCAAAAGGACAATTGGATTAGGGTTGTTATTTACCCAGTTGTACTAGAAGGTTATTCTGATGCTAGTTGGGTAACTAGTGTTAGTGATAATAAATTCACATAAGGTTGGATTTTTACACTTAGAGGTGGTGCAATTAGTTGGGCTTCTAAGAAGCAAACTTGCACTACATATTCAATTATGGATTCGAAATTTATAGCTTTGGCAACAGTAGGTAAGGAAGCATAATGGCTTAGATATTTGTTAATGGATATAAAGTTATGGCCACAACCGATGCCAGTTATTTCCTTGCACTATGACAGTGATGCTACTTTGTCTATATAATATAGTAATATCTATAATAGTAAATCTTGATATATAAGTCTGAAACATGAATATGTTCGAGAGTTGACCTTGAATGGATTAATCACCATTGTGTATATAAGATCTTGTGACAAAGTGGAAGATCTTCTAATAAAAGGATTGTCAAAAGATATGACAAGGAAAACATGAGATGAAATAGGGTTGAAACCATACTAAAGACACCAGAAACGGTAACCTAATTCTAAATTAGCAAAACTAACTACAAAGTTTAATTGGTAAAAACAAGTTGCTGACTTATGTTTGTTTGACACTGATAAAGTAAAGCCCCATTAAAGAATTATCAATGCGACTATTACAGATAGAGAAGGATGAATGAAAGCTTTTAATGAAGTTGGTTGATATTAAATGTCTATAGTAATAGGGACATGAAGGAAACTCCACCTACATGAATATAGAAGTGATGTTGCTTCTAAAAAGAGTTCATGGGTTAACTCTTGTAAATATTCATGGATAACAGGATGAGCACAAGGCCATAATAATACTAAACAATTATGAAAACCTATTAAAGAAAATGGATAATATTATGTGTGTAGTATCAAGGCCATAATAGTACTAAACAATTATGAAAACCTCTTAAAGAAAATGGATAATATTATGTGTGTAGTATCTCTAATTCTAATAAAAAAAGAGTTTTTGGTTTAATCCATGGACACCAATAACTTCATTAGGATTTTGAGATATTTACACTAATTAAGGTTTAAACCAAAATATACATTTTGTATACATGATATTATCAATCATTTTGGACATAACATGGATATTAAAATCTAGTGGGGGATTATTAGCGTAAATTGTAATATGGTGTAGAAACTTAATCCCACATGAAAAAGAAATAAAGTTGTGGAAGGGTATATAAGTTAATGCTCATTATAAAGTGTTAACTTATCTTTAGTGGGTGCTATGCTTCAAGTGACTCGCACACGTGTGCGCATGCACGACACATATAGTGCTTTTATAGGTGCATTTGGCACTTGGTTATGACAATTGTGGTTAATTAATTATAATTATGTGTGAAGAGTGGTACAATTTTTATTTAACTGTTATATTACAATTATGTGTGAAGAGTTGTTCCACTTAAGTTGTGATTATACAACTATTATAAATTGACTGCAAATTGCTAGATTACACACAACAACAAAAAATTGTATTTTTCTTTCACTGTCAAAAATGCACAAATTCTAAAAGAGAGTTTTTGTGGTTTTGTTTTATCTTGGAGGTGACTTGCCCACAATTAATTTGTCAATGAGAGGCAATATCACTTTTAAGATAGTGTCCTAAACTATTGTTCTAACAAACATGATGATATATAGTCTCATCATACTTCCTAAAATAATATGAAAAAAACCTTAAAAAATTAACCTCACACAAGAGTGTTATGTAGAACAACAACTGAATATTATAATATATTATATTTTTAAATACTTTGACTTTTAGTGTTTAAAATTTGTAAATCCATTGTTTATTTTCCTTGAAATTTTAATAAACTATTAATTTTAAGTTCAAACTTAAAAATATTGATTTTAATATATTAATTGCAAATTCCATTAAAACTTGTTGGAATTGTATATCAATTTCACAAAATAAAAAAGGAAAAGAATTCTTCAACCAAGATGCATGCCCTAGCTTATAACCAAGTGAAACTATTCTCTTTTAGTAAGTTTCCAAGATTATCTTTGTGATTGTGATTTTTCGATGATCAAATGTTACCTTGTGGTTTGTACTAATTTGCACACATGAAGTTTTTTTCTTTATTTATCTTTTATTTTGTTAAGTTTGTACACATAAAGTTAACCACGAAATTGTCTTCCGCTTCATCTTCAACTTTTTCAGCCAACTGACTAAATTTGAGCCATATAATAAAGAAATTCACATTGACTGCAAATGTAGTATCTATAATTTATAGTAATGACTACTCCAGGTTTATAGAAAAAGCTTTCAACTATTGAATGCGTAAGATTTCATAATATCGCATTCAATCATCGTAACTTTGACATTGATTATACGCGATGATTATATATAACGAAAGGCAATGTAACTCACTTGCTCCACACCCTCTCAACACATCGATCAGACAATCAATTATGAACTTTCAATATGATCACGAACGCCTAATTACTTATTTAAAGATTCATTACTGGTACTATGATGTTACAGTTTTCTAGGAAAAAATATCAACATATATCCACAAAACAAAGACCATAGATTAGCAACTTCTTGATAGAGATAAGATGCGAAGGTTACAAAAGTAGTGTATGGCTCTAGGGTTTTAGTTAACTTAATGCAACCTCATAATAACACATATATTTAGGCACACCTAATTAGGTTAAGACACCTAATGGGTTAGTCTTCAATGGGCTAATATTATTGGATCTATTATGGGTGCATTTATTTGGGTTGAGTATGCGTGCCCAATACGGGTGTCTCAAGCCCAATAATATCTAATGGAATGTTTTGTTTTTCATTTCTTCACCAATGTAGAGTTGGTATAAACCTGCCCACTACAGAGTATGGAGGTTGGACTCATAAACCCATGTGTAGAAAGTATGAAGGACTCTATACTTTATAGTAACTCTCCGTTCTCTGCAATACAAAAAGAAAAAGAAAAAAAGAAGAGAGAATGATTTTATGAGTTCGAGCTTACTAGAGTCAAACTTTTTAAACGAGTGAAATACATCTGATAATTTGGTCAGACAATTAAATAATAATGACGTTGGGATTTAATTGAAACTATCATCTTCTGCTGCAATTAAAATGATCATCTACAAATAATATTTTTATTTATTATACTGACAAAAATGTCATTATTAAAATTAATTTGACGAAAAAATTAAAAAAAAATCTTATCTTTGAAATCTCTAATTATTATTACTTACTATGTATGGGGTGGATGTATTAAGAAATTAATTTTCAAGTTTTTTAAAAGTTCCATCGGATTGTTTAGAGACATTTATATGAGATAAAAATAAGAAAAAAGGAAAGACAAGATTTTAGTTTTGATAGAATTTAAATATTTTTTTGAGAAAACTTTAGCAACAAATTATTACCGCTCTTGCTTTTGGGTGTTAATTTGAAATATATGGAGTACAAAAAAATGAAAAATAAAAAATATAGTGTTCGAGCTAGGTTCAAGTTTATTTTGGATTTACTTTCCTTTTGGAATTCGATGAATTCATTTCACGTGCAAACTCTATTATAATTTTGATAAGAATTATTACAAACTTGTTTAATTTTTTTTTTTTAAGGAAAAGATGTTAATACAAATATAATTCTACAATGATTTGATCACAATATCATCATATAACCTAAATATAAGCTCAAAAAATACTACTACATTAATTACTTACTTAAAGTAAAAAAAATAACTAACACTGATAAATAACTCACATCGATAGGAGTTGAACATGAAATCTTATGATCCTAGAACATCATCCTTTGTCTTTTTATCTCTAAATGAAAGTATCAGTGGCACTTGCTCAATTTTATAACTAAGTCATTTATAAATAAATATCATATTTTATTAATTTTTTTAAACATAATAAATTATAGATTTGTAAATGAATTTTTTAAATCTTGTCTTTTTGGGATAATTTATTTATTTTTATTTATGTTTATTATAAACAGAAACTAATCCAAACACTAAAAAATACATTTTATGAAATGGCTTTTACTTTTAAAAATTAAAATTTTATCTAAAAAAAACTATTTTCATAACTACTTTATTAAATATTAAACAATTTATAACTTTATTATTGTTTTAACATAAACTGTAATACTATAAACAAATGACACCATTGCATTGTCCTCAGTACCTCACGGTCTCTTCAACAAAGTTCAAAAACTGATTGTTATCTTTTTGTTTATTTTTTTGGGAAGATTTCAAACCAAATCGTGTATTATATCTTTTCCCTTTTCTTCCGAAGTAAAATCTTACTATATGACAAATTTTTTGTTCAAATGGAGCTGTGTCTATGGGTATTTAAGTCTTTAAAGGTATTATTTGATTAAAAAAAAAACAAAAAAGCTTGAATTATATGATGAGATGCGGCGAGATTGCAAGCCAAAAAAATGTGGCGGAGGCATTTATGTTTTGCTTATTAGTGGAGTAGTTTCTTATGTAAATTCTAATGGACTAAAATCTAAAATATTCTTATTTTTTTATTGAATGGAATATGACATCATTTGAGATTTGCTTTTAAATCTAAATTAAAGTAAAAAAATTGTCTTAACATAAAATCATGTTTTATTTCAAGTTGAACTTAAGGTAAATTTCAAAAGACACTTTTATATATATATAGCTCATTATGTGTCTACCTATGATTGGTCAGCACCAAGTTTTGGTACCAATTATCATGGTTTTAACATTTCCCTTCAAATAAGTAAGTTTTGTAGTTTTTACTTTGGTTTTTATCAAAAAAATCAATCAAGCTCACTCGAATAACCTTAAATTTACACTCTCAAGCAAAATGAGGCATGTTAATTAAAGTTAATAATCACGCAACAAAGAATACTAACAAAATACAACAAACACATAACAAACAATAAGCGACGTGTTCAAAGGCGCACGCTAAGGATATGAAACAACAAGCTGGCATGCCCAGAGGGACATGCCTCAATCACAAAGCACATAATAATCCCGAAGGGAGATAACACATAGCAACCTCGAGGCTCATGAGAGCAAAAATGTTTTATACAAGTACATCATTTGAGTAGAGGGCACCATCAAGCAATGAACGAGGTAAAACACTAGCCACGATCAGTGGACGCCTAGCTCACTCCATCTGCATTAGCCTAATAACACTAGCCATTAGGAGGAATACTCTGCCAGAGCTAGATGCCCGCACCCCAACTCTTTTTCTAGTCAATCAATTAGTGCACCGATTACCCTTTTTATGGATAATTATCCATTAATCTTTGGTTTGAAAGAGATTCGATCTCAAATTTCGTCTGCAACGATTAATAATTTTATCAAATAAGCTAATTTGGCAATCTAAACTCTGCCACCCACAAATATTCTCATTTTACTTTAGGGGATTTCAGTTCTTAGTTGAGATAAAAGAATCAAGTGGACCTGTGTAAGTTGCAATTATGGGTAGTTTACGAGTGGTATGTCATTTTACCAAAATGCTCCTGAGTTATAAAGTACGTTAATATTTCAATTTTGTTTTTTGAAAACCATCAGCTAAATTGGTCAAACCTTTCTCCAATTTAGTGCTTGTTTGGGAGTGTTTCAGCTTATGTTGTAAAAATGCAAAAGCTTTGTCAAAGTATTTTTTAATCAGTTTTTTATGAATAAAAATTTAAAAACAATTTAAAAAAATCGATTTAAGTTCAAAATCAAAAGCTGAGTTTTCAAGCTTTTAATCTCAAAATCAGTTTTAATATCATTCATATTCCTAAATTACCCTTGCGTGAAAAAAGTGTTTATGCCATTGCCACTATATAAATCACTAATCATTCTTTCTAATCAAATTTTAAATGTAACAATGATGCATCCATTATTATTAGAATATTGAGATTATTATTTAATAAAAAATATTTTATTTATTTAATAAAAACAGTATTAATATTAATTTAAATAAAATTATTTTAATTATTTATATTTTATTGTTAACAAATTTAATATATTTATATTGTACAAATAATAAAATCGATTTGATGAAAAAAAGACTTCTAAATAGTGAAATAGTATTCATACCTTTTAAATAATATTACCATCTAAAAACAGTCATACAATTTATTTACGAAACATATCAATTAGTTTAACATTACTTTTAGTACAATTTTTATAGAACACCAAATAATTTTTAATTTCATAACATCTTTTATTTAAAGATATTTTAAAACCACTTTTGAATCCGTAAAATGGATTTACAAACTAAATCAAACAGACTTTCAGTGAAGATATGGGATCGGCGACCACCTCAGCGGGCAAAGTAAACCTTCGCATCAAAATCTTACCGCTACACTTCTCCGTTGTGTCATTGGTGACCTATGCAGTTGCATTCCATCACAATGATTTCGTATACAACTAAGGCTGGCAACCTTAAAAGAGTTACTACCAAAGTTTGGCTCACTAGATTATTTAATTTGGTCAAACTCTTAAGTTATAAGATAAAATTTAAATGATATTCAAGAATCGATTAAATCATATTTAAATTAATAAATATAAAATAAAAAAATAAATCTATTGATTTAAATACACTTAAATTAATTTTCAAACACCGTCGAAATGATTTGAATAATTTATTTAATAAACGGATTGATTCGAATATTAAGACAACATGGCAAGACACATTTAAATTAATATGTTTAATGATAATTGGGTAATCATATTAACGCATTTACTATTGACACAATTAAACTGTATATTCATATATAATTTATATACTAAATCAAAATTTGATTTATGTTTAATTTAAATTGTATATTCATATATTCATATTTAATTTGGTAAGAGCTTGTTGGTCTTTTCCTTTAATAACTTTTTTATTATATTAAAATTACTAATTTTATCAGTGTCTGTTGACTTTTTTTTAAGTAATATATGAGTTAAAGAGTATGTAGATGAGTGGTTCTAATCGAGCTTTTTTATTAAATGATGAAAACTAAACATAGATCTAATGGTCAGCAATACGAACGCACATGAAATTTAGAGTACTGAATCAGTGTCCCTTACGTACAAATGAGGAATTAGATACTCGTATCATCATATATGTGAGTTTAGCATTTACACAATTCTCAGTGTGAAAAGGAGAGAATTTTAGTCCTTACACTACTTTTATGGAGTGAAAAAAAAGAGACATTGATTGGCTTGAATACCTGAAATTGGTAATCAAAGAGACTTGGAGATTAAACGCTCCAGGCCCTCTTCTGATCCCGAGAGAGGTCATGAACCCATTCAAGGTCAATGGCTACAACATATACCCCAAAACCCGAATCCAAGTTAACGTATGGGCAATTGGAAGAGATCCAGATGTATGGAAGGACCCATTAGAATTGATCCCCGTGAGATTTGCAGATAACCCAGTTGATTACAAAGGGGCCCATTTTGAGTTGTTGCCATTTGGTGGAGGTCGAAGAGGGTGCCCTAGTATGAATTTTGGGAATGCCATGATGGAGCTTATACTTGCAAATCTCTTATACTGTTTTGATTGGGATTGCCTAATGGGATGGAAATTGAAGACATCGACTTGGAAGAAGCACCTAGTCTTACTGTTCATAAGAAAATCCATCTTAAGCATGTTCCAATCGACAACTTGTCTTTATAAGATAATAGCATGCATCATGATCTGCCATGTTGGATCAGTAAGGTGTTTGTTTATTTGCTGATCGAGTAGCGTATGTGCATGGTGTTGATGCCGCTAACTGTTGGTGCTGACATGGCCAGGGTAAGGACGTGGCTTGGGTGCTGATATGACCTGAGCCCTGCACAAGTAACAGGGGAAGACTAAGGGCCCTTGGAAGGAGGGGAGGTGGAGGCCTCCAAGGACGCTCCGATGCTTAAGTTAGCAAAAACTTAAGGGAGAAGCCGAGGGTTTAAGTGAAACTGAGGGCTTAAGTAAATCAAGTGTGAGTAAAAAAAGACTGAATGTGTATATTGGTGAAGTCCATACATGGGCTTATTTATAGCCATCCCCCCTAAAGGGTCAATGATTACAAGCTCGGGGCAGGGCGGCCGTAGAGTGGCTATAGGTGGCTGCTGCAGGTCGTAGGGTGGCCGTAGTGTAGCTACAGGGTGGTCGTAGTGTAGCTGTAGGGCTATGTGTCGAGGGGGCCTAGGTATGGGCCATTCTTCATGGGTCCAAAGGTTTTGCTGGGCCAGGATATTTACTGGACTGTTTCTTGGATCGGAGCCTTCATTGGGCTGGAGAGTTAGCCGGGCCTGAACTTATTTGGAGTGGATTGTTCTGTTGGGTCTGGTGCTCATTTGGGCCGGAGAGTTAGCCGGGCCTGAACTTATTTGGAGTGGACAGTTCTGTTGGGTCTGGTGCTCATTTGGGCCGGAGTATTTTACTGGGCTTGGAGCCTGTTTGGGCCGGAGTATTTTGGGTCATATCACATGGTTATCACATACATTATGAATGTTTTGTTTAGAATTTTGGTTTTTTGTTTTTATGGATCAAGAATAACAATGAACTCTCATCTGCTGCTTGTATTGTCATTGTTGTCTTCCCTTATGAGATTAAATTTAACTTTCAACTACTTTGTGAGAAAAAATTGATATTTTTGTCTTGATTTATCTACACCAGTAGCTGCAGGTTTCTTGGTCTCCTTGACGAGTAAAGGACAATAAAGAACCGCTTCGAAAGGAAATCAATACCATATATGGTTATCTCTCTTCTAATGCTCCTATTGAGAAAGAGAGAGGCATGAGATAAATACATCGCATAGAAAATTCATGCTGAAAAGACTTTTTTTTTTTTCCGCATTCATAGTTAAATAATCAAATTTTGTAATCAATATATCAAATTTAGTCCGCTTTCATTTTTTTTGTTTGTAATTTGATAATTTTGATAAGATAATCATGAAATATATTTCAATGGTTAGTAAAATTACAATATAATATTAAAAAGATTTCATTTTTATAGAATTCAAATTCCTTTGAAACCCTTTTTTTCGCTTAACTCAAGAATAATTTTCTATCTCTAAACTCATAAGTATTTCCTATCTCTAAATCAAAATCTCTATAATCTAGTCATAATTGTCATCTTAGATCTCGTTTATTGATAGAATCTTTTTGATTCATTCTCTCTAAATCAAAAACCTTAGATTTGTGAGGTGTAAAATTTCAAGCTATGTCAAATTTTAACCAATCTTGTTTTTTATGTATTGTTTTAATCATCATTTAAATGTGTAATCCTTTTAGAATGTTTTGATGGATATTGATCTCATACTTAATTAAATTTAAGTCATTGTTTATTTTCAATTGAAATAATATGTTTATCAGTTGGAATTACCATAATGCAATTTATGGTTTGTCAATTGACAATCAATAAGTTAACCGTTTGCCAATTGGCAATATGACATCTTGAAATTTTCAACATCAATATTGTCATTTGTATACAAATTGATAATTGATAAATAATCGTTCAAATAGCATGAATGATTGAATCTCAAATATCATAATTGTCATTCGTATGCCAATTGACAATCAATATATCAATCATTTGTGGATTAACAAATAGTAAGACGCGTATCTCCTCTATTATCATTTGTATGCCAATTTGCATTTGATATATCAACTATCATTGTCATTCGTATTCCAATTGGCAATCGATAAATTAACCGTAATAGAGCTTGTTGGTCTTTTCCTTTAATACCTCTTTTATTATATTAAAATTCTAATTTTATTAGTGACTGTTGACTGTTTTTTAAGTAATATATGAGTTAAAGCGTATGTAGATGAGTGGTTCTAATCGAGCTTTTTTTTATTAAATGATGAAAACTAAACATAGAATCAGTGTCCCTTACATACAAATGAGGAATTAGATACTCGTATCATCATATATGTGAGTTTAGCGTTTACACAATTCTCAATGTGAAAAGGAGAGAATTTTAGTCCTTACACTTCTTTTATGGAGTGAAAAAAAGAAGATTTGATAGTCACAGGGAGAGTTGTTCTTCATGGAGTGGAAAGCAAGCTTTGCAGGAGACTATTGCCAAATATAAAAAGGCTATTTTTAATGTTAATTCATTAATTATTTTCTATACAACTTTTTCACGGAGAGTGAAAAATAAGAATTGTAAGAGATATACGGGCATGTTTGGAAGGAGTTTTTGAAAATTGTTTATCAGTTTTCAAAACTAATTTTCATGTTTGGAAAACAGTTTTCAAAAGTAATTTTCTGAAATAGTTTTCATAAAACCAGTTTTCAAAAACTGATTTCTAAAAGTCTCAAATTGGTGTTTTCTGATATAATTTTCGAAAAATAGTCCTGAAATCAGTGTTTACGTCTCTATTTCATTCTTTCTACATGGTATACAAAAAATATTAAAATTTTGAAAATAAAATAATATTAATTATTTTTAAGTATTTAGTAAATATAAGAAATAAAATTAATATAAATCTTAAATTTAAACTCAAAACTAAAAATAATTACAAGATGTATCCAAACGGTTTTCAAAATAAGATTATCCAAACAACATTTCACTGTTTTCTGTTTTGGAAACAGTTTCGAGTTACAATTATCCAAACACGTTTTTTTCAGAATACTTCAGAAAACTATTTTTAGTTTTTATTTTCGAAAATTGAAAACTGTTACCCAAACATGTCCATATAAAATAGGTAGGCTGTATTGCCAAATAAAGAAAAAAATCTGTTTATAATGTTAATTTAGTAAAATATTGCAAGAGTTTGATTAACAATATTGTTTAAAATGGTAAAAAAGATATATTATTTTTAATTACCATTTAAATTTTAATGGATAATGTATTGCCAGCTGGTAAGAAGTTTTGGAGCATTAGTAAAATCTCCACTGGGGCTATCAAGAAGCCCGTGGAGAAAACTATTATGTATATAACTCTTGTCTCGAGCAAATTCAACTATTACGTATATAAAATCTTCACTCGGCTTGAGATTTCTGTGAGTATATTTCTTAGTTTATCAATTTGTTGATGCTTATCAATTATCAATCTTTTGTTTTTTGTTTTTGTAATCTGACATTCTTCGCTCAAAGATAAATTTAAAATTGTTTTTAACACACTATAAGATTATCGAATTCAGCTATAGAGTTGTTGTAACACTTTTTTTTTTTTTTTTTTTACGTTTTATAACTATCTTCAGCTACTTTAGATGGTTGTTGTGTGGGTTGGTATGAATTAGAGATACGTAAGAAGAACTTTTCCATTATTTTTTGTAAATTCTTTTGAAGTGTATTAGTTTTATGCATGTGATAATCTTATTGTGCATTTTGTAAGTATATTTGCAATAGTTATATAGGAAGATAGAGAGTATATTGATGATGACGAAGAATGATTGCTGTTGTGGGCATATTAGGACATTTGAATGTCAATAACATCAGTTCAGGAAGCTCATTGCAATGGATCCTTGGATCATACCTGTATGGTTTCCTTTTGTGCTGCTTTTTTTCTATGCTTCTTATCGTGAAAAAGATGATAGAATCAAAGAGACAAAAGGATCTTCCTCCAGGTCCTCCAAGGATGCCTATTATAGGTAATATGCACCAATATAAAATAATTTTAAATCTTAAATGTTTATCATAAACATTATGAAATTAGTTTAATTAATATTTCGTGTTATGTTAGTGTTGATATATATGCTATTATATGTGATGAAATAATATGCTAACGTTGATCAGTTAAAATGGAATAAAAAGAGAGATAAGTTAAGATAGAATAAAGAGATATATAGAGGAAGAGAGAATGAAGTGAGTCGAAGATGAGAAAGATAAGGAGAGTGGCGAAGACGTGGGTTAAAGATGAGATAGATAAGAAAAGTTGGGAAGTTAAGTTTGGGTGACATACTGTGAGAGAAAAACATGTGAATAGAGGTCGATTTGAACCGAGTTTTTATCGATCTATTCGAGCTCGAGTTCGGTCAAAGTTCGGCTCGATCGAGCTTGAGCATTAGGCTCGATTAACTTATCGAGCCGAACTCGAATATCTTAAAGTTCGACTCGAAGGGTTCTCGAATAGTTTGATAATATATTATCGAGCTCGAACTAATATTTATATTTATTAAAATTAAAGTTTAGGCTCGAACTCGAGCTTGAATGAGCAATTCAAGGTTCAGATTTGAGCTCAGGCTCAAATAGAGTTGTTTGTTATCGAGTTAGGGCTAAGTTGAACTCGAGCCATAAAAAAATTTGTAGAACTCGAGCCCAATTTTTAAGCTCGATTCGAACTCGAGTTCAAGCTCGAGCCTGTTAATTTTAAATCGAGTCGAGCTCGAATATTTTAGTATTTGAGTTCAGTTCGACTCGAGTCCACCTCTATGTGAGAGAAAAATGTGAATAGTTTAAGTAAGTTTAGTTAGATATCTAATTCTATTTAATATTTAAGTTATTTTTTAAAAATATTTTATAAAAAGAATTCTCATAATTATCCGATTAATACGAAAACGCAACCCACCTATACATACGTTACGTACCTCTCAATTTCAACCAGATCACGGATACTCAAACCTCTTTCTCTCTCGCAGATATAAAAAGAAACACATACAAGGCAATAGTAACTAGTAATACAATGGTTCCTATATGGCTCCCTCTACTGCTGCTGTTACCTGTGTTACTGCTCCTGAGGAAGGTGATCGAATCAAAGAAGAATCATCCTCCGGGTCCTCCTGGTTTACCCATTATAGGTAACTTGCATCAATTGGGTCGGTTGCCCCATCAGGGTCTGCAGCAGCTATCGAAGAAATATGGCCCTGTCATGCGCTTGAAGCTTGGACGGGTACCAACAGTGATAGTGTCATCTCCGGAGACTGCAAGACAGATCTTGAAAGTCCATGACACCGATTGTTGCAGTAGGCCTCGTTTGTTGAGTTTAGGCAAACTTTCCTATAATTACCTCGATGTATCTTTCGCTCCGTACGATGATTACTGGAGGGAGGTGAGGAAGATGATGGTTCTTGAGCTTTTGAGCAACAAAAGGGTGCTATCGTTCCGGCACATCAGAGAAGAAGAGGTTGGGAGGCTGATGAACACCATCTCTCAATCGGCTTCTTTAAAAATCCCCTTCGATTTAAGCGAGAGTATTCTTTTATTCACTACAAATGTGATTAGCAGGGTTGCTTTTGGGGGAAACTTTGAAGAAAATGAATATACACAAGGGAAGTTTGAAGAGATGGTTTATGACTGCATGACGGTGCTGGGGAACTTCTGTGCTTCTGATTTATTTCCTTACGTAGGCTGGATTGTTGACAAGTACACAGGTCTTTATGATAGGCTCGAAAAGAGCTTCACTAATTTGGATCGTTTTCTCCAAAAAATGGTAGATCAACATCTTGCAAAGAAGAGGAGCGAAGATGGGTCTGAAGATCTCATTGATTTGCTACTAAAGATGGAGAGGGAGGAAGTTCAACTTAACTCCGTTCGGATTACCAAAGATCACATCAAGGGAATCCTCAGTGTAAGTCCCTTCACCTTCGATCTCTGCCTTCAATTTCATTGTTTTGGCCTTTTGGGTAATATTTACTCCACTCAGTTCAAGCAATTTTTTATTTATTTGTTCAGTGCTTATTTCACTTCATTATCTCTCCTGGAGTAAGGATTCATGTTTTTTACTGTCTCTGCAGGATGTATTTCTTGCTGGAATTGACACTTCTGCAATCACCTCAACCTGGGCAATGACAGAGCTTATTAGGCACCCAAGGGTTTTGAGGAAAGCGCAAGCTGAAATCAGAGAACGCATAGGAAATAAAGGAAGAGTCGATGAAGAAGACATTGATCAGCTTGAATACCTGAAATTGGTAATCAAAGAGACTTGGAGATTACACGCTCCAGGCCCTCTTCTTATCCCAAGAGAGGTCATGAACCCATTCAAGGTCAATGGCTACAACATATACCCCAAAACCCGAATCCAAGTTAACGTATGGGCGATTGGAAGAGATCCAAATGTATGGAAGGACCCATTAGAATTGATCCCCGAGAGATTTGCAGATAACCCAGTTGATTACAAAGGGGCCCATTTTGAGTTGTTGCCATTTGGTGGAGGTCGAAGAGGGTGCCCTGGTATGAATTTTGGGAATGCCATGGTGGAGCTTATACTTGCAAATCTCTTGTACCGTTTTGATTGGGAATTGCCTGATGGGATGAAAATTGAAGACATCGACTTGGAAGAAGCACCTGGAATTACTGTTCACAAGAAAATCCATCTTAAGCTTGTTCCAATCGACATCTTGTCTTTATAAGATAATTGCATGCATACATTATGAATGTTTTGTTTATAATTTTGGTTTTTTGTTTTTATGGATCAAGAATAACGATGAACTCCCATCTGCTGCTTGTATTGTTATTGTTGTCTTCCCTTATGAGATTAAATTGAACTTTCAACTGTTTTGTGAGAAAAATTTGATATTTTTGTCACTAATTTGATTTATCGACACCAGTAGCTGCAGGTTTCTTGTTCTCAGGAGCAAAGGACCGTAACGGCCCGCTTCGAAAGGAAATCAATATCATATATGATTATCTCTCTTCTAATGTTCTCGTGAGAATGAGAGACACGAGATAAATACATTGCTTAAGAAATTCATGCTGAAAGTACTTTTTTTTTTTTCGGTATTTATAGTTAAATAATCAAATTTTATAATCAATATATCAAATTTTGTCCCTTCTCAATTTTTGTAAGTTGATAATTTTGGCAAGATAATAATGAAATATATTACGATGGTTAATAAAATTACAAAATAATATTCAAAAGATTTCATTTTTATAGAATTCAAATTCCTTGGAAACCTTTTTTTCCCTTTTAACTCAAGAATAATTTTCTATCCCTAAACTCATCAGTATTTCTTATCTCTAAATCAGAATCTCTATAATCTAGTCATAATTATCATCTCAGATATCGTTTATTGATAGAACCTTTTTGATTTATCATCTCTAAATCAAAAACTCTAGATTTGTGAGGTGTAAAATTTCAAGTTATGTCAAATTTTAACCAATCTTGTTTATTTTTTATTTTTTATGTAATGTTTTAATCATCATTTAAATGTGTAACCCTTTTAAAATGTTTTGATGGATATTGATCTCATATTTAATTAAATTTAAATCATTGTTTATTTTCAACTGAAATAATATATTTATTAGTTGGAATTACTATAATACAATTTACGGTTTGTCAATTGACAATCAATAAGTTAACCGTTTGCCAATTGGCAATATGACGTCTTGAATTTTTCACTATCAATATTGTCTTTGTATACAAATTGGTAATTGATAAATAATCGTTCAAATAGCATGAATTGTTGAATCTCCAATATCATAACTGTCATTCGTATGCCAATTGACAATTGATATATCAATCATTTATCGATTGGCAAATAGTAAGACGCGTATCTCCTCTATTATCATTTGTATGCCAATTTGCATTTTATATATCAACTATCATTGTTATTCGTATTCCAAATGACAATCGATAAATTAACCGTAATAGAGCTTGTTGGTATTTTCTTTTAATAACTCTTTTATTATATTAAAATTGATAATTTTATTAGTGTCTGTTGAGTTTTTTTAAGTAATACATGAGTTAAAGAATATGTAGATGAGTGGTTCTAATCGAGCTTTTTTATTAAATGATGAAAACAAAACATAAATCTAATAGTCAGCAATACGAACACACATGAAATTTAGAGCACTGAATCAGTGTCCCTTACGTACAAATGAGGAATTAGCTATATACTCTTATCATCATATATGTGAGTTTAGGGTTTACACAATTCTCAGTGTGGAAAGGAGAGAATTTTAGTCCTTACACTTCTTTTATGGAGTGAAAAAAGAAGATTTGATAGTCATAGGGAGAGTTGTTCTTCATGGAGTGGAAAGCAAGCTTTGCAGGAGACTCTGTTACCAAATATAAAAAGGCTATTTACCTATTTTTAATGTTAATTCATTAATTATTTTCTATACGACTTATTCATGGAGAGTGGAAAAAAAGAGTTTTATGAGATATATGAGCATGTTTGGAAGGAGTTTTCAAAAATTCTTTTTTAGTTTTCAAAAACTACTTTTCATGTTTGTGAAATAGTTTTCAAAAATAATTTTTTAAAACAGTTTTCATAAAACCAGTTTTCAAAAACTGATTTCTCAAAGCCCCATATTGGTGTTTTCTGATATAATTTTCAAAAAATAGTCCTGAAATCAATGTTTACTTCTCTGTTTCATTCTTTCTCCATGGTATATAAAAAATATTAAAATTTTGAAAATAAAATAATATTAATTATTTTTAAATATTTAGTAAATATGAGAAATAAAATTAATATAGATTTTAAATTTAAACTCAAAACTAAAAATAATTACAAGGTGCATTAAAACAGTTTTCAAAATAAAATTATCCAAACAATATTTCACTATTTTCTGTTTTGGAAACAGTTTTCGAGTTACAATTATCCAAACATGTTTTCTTGAGAATACATCACAAAGCTGTTTTTAGTTTTTATTTTCGAAAACTGTTACCTAAACATGCCCATATAAAATAGGTAGGCCGTATTACCAAATAAATAAAAAAATCTGTTTTTAATGTTAATTTAGTAAAATATTGCAAGAGTTTGATTAACAATATTGATTAAAATGGTAAAAAAGATATATTATTTTTTAATTACCATGTAAATTTTAATGGATAATGTATTGCCAGCTGGTAAGAGGTAAAATCTCCACTGAGGCTATCAAGAGGGCCCGTGGAGAAAACTATTATGTATATAACTCTTGTCTCGACCAAATTCATCAACTATTACGTATATAACTCTTTTCTCTACCAAATTAAGAAGTATCGCTCCCTCCATTTAAAAACCTCTCTTCTGTTCCATTTTGTTATTACGGACATTGCTATTTGGATACCTGCTTCACTTGGCTTGAGATTTCTGTGAGTATATTTCTTAGTTTATCAATTTGTTGATGCTTATCAATTATCAATCTTTTGTTTTTTGTTTTTATAATCTGACATTCTTTGCTCAAAGATAAATTTAACATTGTTTTTAACACACTATAAGATTATCGAATTCAGCTATAGAGTTGTTGTAACACATTTTTATTTTTTATTTTTTTTTACGTTTTATAACTATCTTCAGCTACTTTAGATGGTTGTTGTGTGGGTTGGTACGAATTAGAGATACGTAAGAAAAACTTTTCGATTATTTTTTGTAAATTCTTTTAAGTGTATTAGTTTTATGCACGTGATAATCTTATTGTGCATTTTGTAAGTATATTTGCAATAATTATATAGGAAGATAGAGAGTATACTGATGATGACGAAGAATGATTGCTGTTGTGGGCATATTAGGACATTTGAAGGTCAATAACATCAGTTCAGGAAGATCATTGCAATGGATCCTTGGATCATACATGTATGGTTTCCTTTCGTGCTACTTTTTTTCTATGCTTCTTATCGTGAAAAAGATGATAGAATCAAAGAGACAAAAGAATCTTCCTCTAGGTCCTCCAAGGATGCCTATTATAGGTAATATGCACCAATATAAAATGATTTTAAATCTTAAATGTTGAATTATCATAAACATTATTAAATTAGTTGAACTAACATCTCAACGCGTGCTACGTTAGTGCTGATATGCTATTCTATGTGATGAAATAATATGCTAACGTTGATCAGTTAAAATGGAATAAAAGGAGAAAGATAAGTTAAAATAGGATAAAGAGATATATAAAGGAAGAAAGAATCAACGTGAGTCAAAGATGAGAAAGATAAGGAGAGTGGTGAAGATGTGGGTTAAAGATGAGAGAGATAAGAAAAATGGGGAAGTTAAGTTTGGGTGAGATACTGTGAGAGAAAAATATGTGATTAGAGGTGGACTTGAACCGAGTTTTTTTCTATCTATTTGAGCTCAAGATCGGTCAAAGTTCGGCTCGATCGAGCTTGAGCATTAGGCTCGATTAACTTATCGAGCAGAGCTTGAATATCTTAAGGTTCGGTTCGAAAGGCTCTTGAATAGTTCGATAAGATATTATCGAGATCGAACCAATATTTATATTTATTAAAATTAGAGTTTAAGCTCGACCTCAAGTTCAAATGGACAATCCAAGGTTTAGGCTCGAGCTCAGACTCAAATAGATATCTATATCTGCCATATTTATATCTATATATAACGTTATAAAAAACATCTCATAATTATCCAATTAATACAAAAAATGGCAGTCTCAGTTGACTAACGCAACCATATCAATTTGTGTAAAATACGCATTATTTTCTTGAAAAAGTAATACGGTTTTGATTTTTAAAATTCATGGATGGGAAAAGAATTTAATTTAGTTTGGTTAACCATAAAATACTCGATTAATCAAATGAAATTGGTTGGTTTTGATTATATTTTCGACTGACTAGAAAATTTTGATTTGGTAAACCAACTGTACTCAACTTCAGTGGCATTGTTGTTGATAGGGTTCCATTCAAGGGTATTTTCGTGAGTTCGTACCTAGAGAGTGAAGGTAAATTCTAGAATGTGAATGGTTGAGATTTTACCGCCTAGTGAAAAGCATCGACCATCATCAGAATTCTCAAATCTCAATTATGGCCACGTTTAGAAATACCTAACTTTAAATATATTTTAATAACAAACACCACCTGTATATACGTTACCTTCCTCCCATTCTCAACCAGATCACGGATACTCAAGCCTCTTTCTCTCTCGCAGATATAAAAAGAAACACTTACAAGGCCATAATAACAAGTAATACAATGCTTCCTATATGGCTCCCTCTATTGCTGCTGTTACCTGTGTTACTGCTGCTGAGTAAGGTGATCGAATCAAAGAAGAATCATCCTCCGGGTCCTCCTGGTTTACCCATTATAGGTAACTTGCATCAATTGGGTCGGTTGCCCCATCAGGGTCTGCAGAAACTATCGAAGAAATATGGCCCTGTCATGCGCTTGAAGCTTGGCCGGGTACCGACAGTGATAGTGTCATCTCCGGAGACTGCAAGACAGATCTTGAAAGACCATGACACCGATTGTTGCAGTAGGCCTCGTTTGTTGGGCTTAGGCAAACTTTCCTACAATTACCTCGATGTAGCGTTCGCTCCGTTCGATGATTACTGGAGGGAGATGAGGAAGATGATGGTTCTTGAGCTTTTTAGCAACAAAAGGGTGCTATCGTTTCGGTACATCAGAGAAGAAGAGGTTGGGAGGCTGATGAATACCATCTCTCAATCGGCTTCTTTAAAAGTCCCCTTCGATTTAAGCGAGAATATTCTTTTACTCACTGCAAACGTGATTAGCAGGGTTGCTTTTGGGGGAAACTTTGAAGAAAATGAATCTACACAAGGGAAGTTTGAAGAAATGGTTTATGACTGCACAACGGTGCTGGGGAACTTCTCTGCTTCTGATTTCTTTCCTTACGTTGGCTGGATTGTTGACAAGTACACTGGTCTTTATGATAGGCTCGAAAAGGGCTTCACTAATTTGGATCGTTTTCTCCAAAAAATGGTAGATCAACATCTTGCAAAGAAGAGGAGCGAAGATGGGTCTGAAGATCTCATTGATTTGCTACTAAAGATTGAGAGGGAGCAAGTTCAACTTAGCTCCGTTCGGATTACCCAAGATCACATCAAGGGAATCCTCAGTGTAAGTCCCTTCACCTTCGATCACTGCCTTCAATTTCATTGTTTTGGCCTTTTGGGTAATATTTATTTCACTCAATTCAAGCAAATTTTTATTTATTTGTTCTGTGCTTATTTCACTTCATTATCTCTCCTGGAGTAAGGATTAATGTTTTTTACTGTCTCTGCAGGATGTATTTCTTGCTGGAATTGACACTTCAGCAATCAGCTCAACCTGGGCAATGACAGAGCTTATTAGGCACCCAAGGGTTTTGAAGAAAGCGCAAGCTGAAATCAGAGAACGCATAGGAAATAAAGGAAGAGTCGATGAAGATGACATTGATCAGCTTGAATACCTGAAATTGGTAATCAAAGAGACTTGGAGATTACACGCTCCAGGCCCTCTTCTGATCCCGAGAGAGGTCATGAACTCATTCAAGGTCAATGGCTACAACATATACCCCAAAACCCGAATCCAAGTTAACGTATGGGCAATTGGAAGGGATCCAGATGTATGGAAGGACCCATTAGAATTGATCCCTGAGAGATTTGCAGATAACCCAGTTGATTACAAAGGGACCCATTTTGAGTTGTTGCCATTTGGTGGAGGTCGAAGAGGGTGCCCTGGTATGAATTTTGGGAATGCCATGGTAGAGCTTATACTTGCAAATCTCTTGTACCGTTTTGATTGGGAATTGCCTGATGGGATGAAAATTGAAGACATTGACTTGGAAGAAGCACCTGGTCTTACTGTTCACAAGAAGACCCATCTTAAGCTTGTTCCAATCGACACCTTGTCTTTATAAGATAATAGCATGCATCATGATCTGCCATGTTGGATCTGTTGATTTATGTTTAGTAGATTGTTTAAGTGGTCAACTTTTACCATGTATGTGTTTTCCTTTTATGTTGGGATGTTTGTTACTTTGATTTAGTCTTCCTAGTTATTGCTTTCAGCTTTTTATTTTAGTTCTCTCTAAGACTATTTAAGAGCCAAGTTTGTCATTGAAATGATTAAGATAATTTCCTCCATTCTATTTGTGCAACCTCTTCAATCTATATTTCTTTACAATTGGTATCGTAGCCCTATCACAGGGGCCTGATTATTTAGAAGCAGCAGTCTTCTACGAGTAGTTTTAGTTGAAGGATGATGACAGAAGGTTCATTTGTACAATCAGCTGTTCCAAAGTTTGATGGCTACTATGATCACTGGGTAATGCTCATGGAAAATTTCCTGCGATCAAAAGAGTATTGGGGCCTGATGGAGAATGACTTTCCTGCAGCACAGAAGAAGCACTTTGAAGATCAACAGTTGAAAGATTTGAAAGCTAAGAACTATCTATTTCAGGCATTAGATCGTTCTATTCTGGAGACAATTCTCCATAAGAAATCTTCAAAAGATATTTGGGACTCCATGAAGCAGAAATATCAAAGCACAACGCGAGTGAAACGTGGAAACTTGCAAGCTCTTAGAAAGGAATTCGAAGTTCTTCACATGAAGACTGGAGAAACTGTGAATGAATATTTTGGTCGCACTCTTACCATAGTCAACAAGATGAAAGCAAATGGAGAAGATAAGGGAAGTACTGCTATTGTTGAAAATATTTTAAGATCCATGACTCCAAAATTTGATTATGTTGTATGTTCTATTAAGGAGTCTAAAGATATCGATACTTTAACTGCTGATGAGTTGCAGAGTAGTCTGATTGTACATGAACAGCGCATGAGTTCACATGTTGAAGAATAGCAAGCTTTGAAGATCACTCATGGAGATTCCTCAGGAGGAAGAGGTCGTGGTCGTGGAAACTACAGAGGAAGAGGAAGAGGACATAACAACAGGTCTTTTGATAAGGCCACAATGGAGTGTTACAACTGTCATAAGCTAGGACACTTTGCATGGGAATGTCCAAACAAGAACATATAAGCAAATTATGCAGAGAATCAGGAAGAAATGTTACTAATGGCATATGTGGATACCATCGAGAAGACATGTGGTTTCTTGATTCTGGTTGCAGCAATCACATGTGTGGCAACAAAGAGTATTTCTCAGACTTTGATGGTATTTTTCGAGACTCTGTGAAGCTTGGCAACAACACAAGCATGGCTGTGTTGGGAAAGGGCAATGTTAGGTTGTAAGTAAATGGTCTAATACAGATCATTACAAGTGTGTTTTATGTACATGAATTGAAGAATAATTTTCTAAGTATTGGACAGTTGCAAGAAAATGGACTTACTGTTTTGTTTCAGCATGGCAAATGTAAAGTGTTTCATTCTCAAAAAGGTTTGATTATGGATACGAAA
Source organism: Bretschneidera sinensis (assembly GCA_023935145.1). Taxonomy (NCBI): domain Eukaryota; kingdom Viridiplantae; phylum Streptophyta; class Magnoliopsida; order Brassicales; family Akaniaceae; genus Bretschneidera; species Bretschneidera sinensis. Next base: position 64,662,216 of record CM043705.1, read on the forward strand.
ATGACTTCCAATAGAATGTTTGTTCTGCATGCTATATCCCAGCCTATACCATCCACTTGTTTTAAAACAATAACTGAAGACATTGAACAGCTTTGGCACTGTCGATATGGACACTTGAGTTTTAAAGGGTTAAAGACTCTTCAACAAAGAGAGATTGTGAATGGCTTGCCAAATTTCCAACCTCTCTCGAAGCTGTGCAAAGATTGTTTGGCAAGGAAACAACACAGGAACTCATTTCCTAAGAAGACCACTTGGTGAGCTGCAGAAATTCTTCAATTGGTGCATGCAGACATTTGTGGACCAATTAAGCCCATCTCATCTCTAACAGAAAGAAAAGGTACCTGCTCACTTTCACTTATGATTTTAGTAGAAAAACATAGGTTTATTTTTTGGTGGAAAAATCAGAAGCTTTTAGCTTTTTCAAACGTTTTAAGACTCATGTTGAGAAAGAAACAAACTGTTTTCTGATAGATCTACGCACTGATCGATGAGGCAAGTTTACATCCCATGAATTTGTCAATTTTTGAGATAAAAATGGTATACGATTATAGTTAACAGCTGCATATACGCCACAACAGAATGGAGTTGCGGAATGAAAGAATAGAACAATTATGAACATGGTTCGAAGTATGCTTTCAACAAAGAAAATTCCAAAGTCCTTCAGGCCTAAAGCAATTAACTAGACTGTAAATGTTTTGAATTGAAGTCCCACTTTTGCAGTGCCAAACAAAACTCTAGAAGAAGCTTGGAGTAAAATTAAGCCTTCAGTTGATTATTTTAGAGTGTTTGGATGTATTTTTCATGTCTATGTGCCTAACAATAAAAGAACTAAACTCGATGATAAGAGTTTCAGTTGTCTTTTATTGGGAGTTAGTGAAGAATCAAAGGCTTATAGATTGTATGATCCTATTTCATAAAATATCATAATTAGTAGGGATGTTGTATTCGAGGGAAACAAGAACTGGGACTGGGAAAAGAAATATAAGGAGGTCACTATATATGATTTAGAATGGGGTGATTGTGAAGAAGAAGTAACTGAGAATGAAGAAAGAAGTGAAACTTATTCTGATCCTGATATAGAAGACAATGCAGCAGATAATACAGTTGATGTTATTGCTGAACCTACTGGGACAAGTTCGTTGGGAAGTAATAAGTTGAAATTTGATGATGTTCGTGATTTGGTTCTCAGTGAAGAGATCCGACGGAAAGAGTCGGGTGAATCGACAACCTCTTCAGTTTTGCATACAGAGTCAAGAGGAAGAAATTCAACCAGATGGAATAGACGTGATAGATCGAACTACGGAGACAGATCAAAGGACAGGAGGTCCAAATCTAGAAATCCCAATAATTCCCATAGCTCGAAGACCGTCGAGTGTTAGAACTGCGGGAAGACCGGGCGCTATAAAAATCAGTGCAAGAGTGCACCAAAGGACTAGGTGGCGAAGGCAGAAGCAAATGTTACTTCCACCTCAGCAGGAGATGATGTTTTCATATGCTCTTTGGAGAGCAATGAGGAGTCTTGGGTTTTAGACTCTGGAGCATCATTCCACACTACTTCGCAGAAAGAATTCTTCAAGAGGTGTGTCCTCGGAAACCTTGGAAATGTATACCTTGGTGATGATCAACCTTGTGCTATTATTGGTAAAGGAGTAGTGAATATTAAGTTGAACAGGTCTGTTTGGGAGCTGAAGATTGTCAGGCATATTCTCGACCTGAGAAAAAACTTAATCTCAGTAGGGCAGTTGGCTAGCGAAGGCTACACTACGAACTTTCATAGAGATGATTGGAAGATTTCAAAGGGCGCAATGACGGTTACTTGGGGCAAAAAGAGTGGTACTTTTTACATGACAGTAGGGGCGCGCTGTTCAATTACGGTTGCAGCAAGAAACGAAGATTGCATACTTCCAAGTCTACAGTCAATTGAGATAGACATGTGCGAAGATTGCATACTTGGAAAGCAGAAGAGGGTCAGCTTTCAGACAAGTGGCAGAACCCCAAAGTAGGAAAGGCTAGAGCTCGTTCACTCTGATGTTTGGGGACCAACAACCGTTTCATCTATTAGTGGGAAACACTACTTCGTGACTTTTATTGATGATTACTCTCGGAAGGTATGAGTTTACTTTCTAAAGAATAAGTCTGAAGTGTTTGAGGCTTTCAGGGGATGGAAAGCTATGGTTGAAAATGAGAGAGGTCTGAAGATTAAAAAACTCAGAACTGACAATGGTGGTGAATATGAAGACACCAGACTCAAGAAGTTCTGCTATGAGCATGGGATCAGAATGGAGAGAACCATGCAGAGTACACCTCAACACAATGGTGTAGCTGAGCATATAAACCGAACGTTGATAGAAAGAGCCAAAAGCATTCGTATACAGTCAGGTATACCAAAGCAGTTCTGGGCAGAAGCAATCAATACAGCAGTTTACTTGATTAACCGAGGCCCATCGGTTCCATTAGAGCATAGAATACCAGAGAAGGTATGGAGCGGAAAAGAGGTAAAACTATCACATCTAAAAGTTTTCGGTTGTGTAGCGTATGTGCATATTAGTGATCAAGGCAGGAATAAGCTTGATCCTAAATCCAAGAAATGCACCTTCATCGGCTATGGCAAGGATGAGTTTGGCTACCGCATTTGCGGTGACGAAAATAAGAAGATGATTCACAGCAGAGATGTGATTTTCAACGAAAAAGTGATGTACAAGGACAGGTATAAAACTGACGCCAGCAACTCAAAGCATAGTGGACCAGTATTTGTGGATGCAGATGCAGACGATGTCCCAGATAGTCCCGTGACGGAGCCAATTGTAGCAAGTCCTCAGCTAGAGGAACTTGTTGGACAGGGCAGTGCGCAGCAGTCCGACACCCCGCAACCTCATACTCCAAATTTTGTATTGAGAAGGTCTTCTCGACCTCATGTGCCTAACAGGAGATATGATAAGAGTCATAAAATGCATCTTTACATAACTTAATTGTTAGCATTTTAGGGTTGATCTGGGTTTGAATTGCACTTTTATACCTTAACAACTCTAAAGTGTCATTCTTGGATCATTGATCTATTTCGATGCATTTTCAGGTACTTTAAGTTCAAAAGAGATGGAAAAGCTATCATTTCTTGAAGTACAATGACTCGATGAACACCGGAGTGAAGGTTCATAAGCACTTGGAAAGGAGTTGCACTAAATTGCTAGAATTGCCCGTACAGATCAATCATCTTTACAAATTAAACTGTATTGATGTAAAAAGAACCAGGAGATGAGCCATATATGCTTAGAAATATCCAAAAGTCTATTTTCTGGAGAATTTTACGGCTTGTCAAAATGATTTTCCTAGAGAAAGTTATGACAGTTTTAGTAGACAAAGGTCAGGCCTCCAGAACAGCACTAGCCAGCACCATGGTGCTCCTCAGCCAGCACCGCGGTGCCCAGAACCTCCACATCTTAAACCACCAGCCAGCACCATAGCGCCAATAAAGAGCACCGCAGTGCGCACACATTTTTTCTTCTCTGAGCTTTTACCTAATTAAGATTTTAATGACTTTTTAAACCCTAAAACACCCTTTGACCTTGTGTATTATAAATAGACCACTTAGGGTTTGATATTATGAGGATTCAAAACATCGATTAGAGGCTGGAGGCCGGGGAAAACATCATGAAGGCTACCACACTCTCCCCCATGGCCAACTAATCTCCAAGCCAAGCGAAGGGATGAATCCCTAGGTGTAGTTATTCTTATTTTCTAGTCTTGATTCATTGTAGTTTGGATTTATTATCATTAAACATTGTTATGATTTATTCTTTAATATAATTAGAAGATTTCCTCTTAATCCGGTGATTGCATGCTTCTCCTAGATATAAGTCTAGTCATGCTCTTCTTATGTCAATCTGTTTGGATATGATTGAGTCCGGTAGACTTCTCTTTTAGGTTTGTCCATTACTGCGATATTGCCATTAAAGATATATTGTCGTTTATTGATAAACCTATAGGATAGGTCATGTGTGCTTAATTCGAAAGAGCAATTCATATCAATTACATTAGGGTTTACTTATGCTTAATTGAATATTTGCCGATTGCCTGTTTGGGATGAGAAACTTGCAATCGAGATAAAAACAATTGAATCAAGATTGGAATAAGGCAACGAACCTAGGGAGGATTCCCGAAACCTTGTTCTCCAACATAATCTATCTACACAATTTTCACACAACACTTTATTCTCTCACTTAATCTTTATCGTTTGTGTTAAGGTTCAAGCATTCTCTTGTAGTTAACTTGTTTCTCTGTGGAATCGACACCCCAAAGCTGTGCTACAACTATCGCGTTATGTTTTGGGTGTAATCAAATTTTAGTGCCGTTGCCGGGGAGACACATTTAAGTACAAGGAAGATTGTCAAATTTTGACATGACGGTAGAAGAATTGTAAATAGTTTTTCTTTTCAGCATCTGTAAAGGAGGTAACTTTGTTTCTTCTTTTAGCTTGCTGCATTATTTTTTTTCTTTCTTTTTATAATATTTTTTTTATTATTGTTCTTTTTTTTCTAAGTTTTGATTTTCTGATTTTTTTTTCTGTTTTATTTATTTCCTCTCTGATTCATATGGTGTATGCTTAGACCAAGAGATTTGCGAGGTAGATTCATTAAAGGATCCGAAAATAGAATTACCCTCTCCTTCCACGTCCGTTAGTGAAACATCGCCTAGATCAAACCATAGTGCACCCCCATTAGAGAATTTAGAGGATTTTAACATGGCCGATAACCCTAATGAGAATGTTGCTAAGACACTTCAGGATTACCTCCAGCCTATACGCACAGCCACACCATCATACATCATGTTTCCAGCCAATACTCACCACCTAGAGTTTAAAACAGGGATGATACAGTTACTCCCTACATTTCATGGCTTGGATAATGAAAACTTATATGTGCACATTAGAGAGTTTGAGGAAGTAGTTGCGACTTTTCATAGTCAAGATGCAACTGCTGACATTGTGAGACTTAAGTTCTTTCCTTTCGCTTTGAAGGATAGAGCTAAGAGTTGGCTATACTCACTAAGACCACGATCTATTCGGTCGTGGACTGAGATGACTCAGATCTTTTTTAATAAATACTTTCCCCAACATAAGACCAATGCTTTAAAAAGGCAAATCTCCACCTTTGCACAAAAGGATAGTGAGACTTTGTATCAGTCTTGGGAGAGATTTAAAGAGTTATTGAGTATGTGCCCTCACCATGGGTATGAGAATTGGCGCTTAGTGAGCTATTTTTATGAGGGACTTACATATAGGGAGCGTCAATTTGTAGAGATGATGTATAATGGTGAATTTTTAGAAAAAGATCCTGATGAGGCCATAGAGTACCTCAATGAGCTTGTTGAAAAAGCTCACACTTTGACTGGACTTAGTGCTACTGAAAGCACAAACAGGTCACGACGTATAGGGCACCCGAATGGTGGTGGAATTTATCATCTTAGGGAAGAGGATAACCTTAAGGCCAACGTCGAGATGCTCACTAGGGAACTAGAGGTGTTAAAAACTAAGAGCTTAAAGCCAACACACGTAACTAATCATGCAAAGTCTTTTGAACCATGTTTTATGTGTAGCGGGGTAGATCATCTCGCCCAAGAGTGCCCCACATTTGCTGAGATGAGAGGGATGTATGAGGAACGATGTAACACCTTAGGCATGTACAAGAAGCCTTTGGAACTCTTCTCTGATACTTATAATCGGGGATGGCGAAATCACCTCAATTTCAGCTGGAAGTCTGAAAACCAGCAGCTTGCACAACCCCCTGCACCATGTCTTGAACCATATCATGCACCTGTATCTTCTAGGAGTCCTTTAGAAGACATTTTACATGCTTTTATTGAGGCACATGGGAAGACTAATCAAAGGCTTGAATCTTTAATTGTGCAGGTTGTTGAAGAACATAAGGATTTAAAGAGCCAAGTGTCCAAGTTGATGAACTACTTGAGTGTGACTGAGCAAGGTAAGTTCCCTTCTCAAGCTCAGTCCACACCCCATGGTTGTTGTGAGTTTTAAATTACTCGCAAGCGCACGAGTCGTTTGCAATATAGTATTGTGCAAGTGCGAGGTCGAATCCACAGGGAATTGTATTGTGAAAATATAATTTTATCTAAACTAACCCTATTTTAACCTAGTTCCGAATTTTGTATTATATTGTGGAAAGAAATATAGACTTGAACTAAATTGTTTTAAAGCAAATGATAAAATAGCTAAGGTTTCTGAATCCACCTCACCAAAGTAAAATATATGTTTTCATCTTCTATATAAAAGTAATCAAAAAATTCCATGAATCCAACTTTAAACAAAAAACAACGAATATCCCAATTAAACCAAAAGCATCCAATGTATCCGCTTTTAACAAATCACAAAGGAAATCCAATTTAATCGAAAACAATTCGATGTATCCATTAGATGAAACACAAGGAATATCCAATTTAACAATTAAAAGCAATCAATCATAAGATCTACTCAAATAATTGAACAGAACATTTATACTAAAAACATCAGAATTGTTATGTGCAAATATGAAAATATAATGCTAAACAAAGGAAAAGCTTCATCTTCAACCTTAGCTGAAGATTTTATCCTCTCATAATTATGAAACTAAAGTTCACAATACAAGTGCTAAACATTAAACTTTAAAACTAAATAAAAAGAAATAAATTACTATACATGGGAGAAATTCCACTCGCTGTTGGGCGGCACTTTCCCTCGTGGTAGCAAAGCCTTCGGGATCCACCAGAATGCTAGTAGACGTCCACCGGATTACACCAAATGGGCTAGGAATTGCACACTAAAGATGAAGTGAAGAGGGGCTTATATAGGGAAATATCACAAGTGCAATGTGTTTCCAATACGATGTGGGATACTGTAGATTCCAGCTTTTGCTCTTTGACATTTGTCTACTAAAACTGCCATAACTTTCTCTAGAAAAATCATTTTATTAATCCGTAAAATTTCCCAGAAAATAGACATCTGGATCTTTCCAAGAATATATGGCTCATCGCCTGGTTTGTCCTGAATCAATACGGTTAAATCCTAAAAAATGACTGATCTGTCACGCTGAAATCATGCACAGCCTGACCTTTGTCTACTAAAACTGTCATAACTCTCTCTAGAAAAATCATCTTATTGATCTGTAAAATTTCCCAGAAAATAAACATCCGGATCTTTCCAAGAATATATTGCCTATCTCCTGGTTCTTCCTGAATCAATACAGTTAAATCCTCAAAAATGGCTGATCTGTCACGCTGAAATCATGCACAGCCTGACCTTTGTCTACTAAAACTGCCATAACTTTCTCTAGAAAAATCATTTTATTGATCCGTAAAATTCCTCAGAAAATAGACATCCAGATCTTTCCAAGAATATATGGCACATCTTCTGGTTCTTCGTGAATCAATATATTTTAATCCTCAAAAATGACTTATCTGTACGAGCAATTCTGGCAATTTAGTGAAACTCCTTTCCAAGCTTGTAAACCTGTAAAACAACGAAAAAAAACTCAAAATATACAAATTACTAAGCTAAAAAATGTAAATTAAGGGGCTAAAATATGCAATATTTGGCACTCATCAATGGTCAACACCTAGCGCAATAGAATATAAAGAAGGTGAATGCCATTGAGACACTAAGTGGTAAGTTATTACACATCCCAACAACGAAAAAATCAAAGGATGTGGACGAAACCCACCAAGCATACAGGATTGACTCATTCATGAAAAAGGTCCAGCACCTTAATCCATTGGAGTCCACCTTCATCCATGGCTTCACAAAAGCACATATCGAGCCAGAATCTGCAGATGTTACTGACAACATCCTTGAGACCTCTCCAAAGCATACAAGCATCGAATTTGGCAATGAAGCAGTGGCTGGTGCATTCAACCTATGTTTTTCAAAGAGGGAATAAAAGCGTCTGGCTGAAGACGTAAAACTTAGCACTCATGGGAGGCAACCCACAACATATCCTTTTATTTTTACTGTTTTTCATATTTCATATTTCATATTTCTTTTTCTTATTTATTATTATTATTTTGTTGTTTTCCAGTTTTACTTTCGTATTTCTTTTTCAAGGAAAAATATACGAAGCAGTTCAAATGGTGGAGGACAATTTTAAGCTTTTTTGCACCTTTGGCTGCAAAAAGAGTTTCCTTTACTCTTTCTTTTACATTGAGGTCAATGCAATTTTTAAGTTGGGGGGTGGAGGAAACACATCTCTTTGTTTCCATATTCTTTATTTCCATACATTTTTTTTTTCCATTGAACTGCTTGGCGTCATTTTCCTTTTTGTTTGTTTTTAGCATGCTTTGTGTTAACCTTAGAGTTAATTCGCATGTCAATGATATGAACTTAATTGAGATAGTGTACAACATTTAGAAGAAGTTAAATTTTTTTTCGGTTTGAGAATAATTTAAGTGTCAATCTTCACTTGGTTAGATACTCTAGTTTGTGGTAAGATTGTATGATTAGTCTTAAACATTTAGAGAAGTTTTATGTGTGATTATTTTATGAATACTTTTGCGGTCTCGACAAGCTCTAGAACTTATTTGATAATCATTTGAGGCGAATTCCTAGGATGCACACTACTTAGGATATGATATAGGCCAATTTTGAACCGTTTGAGCCTTCCAAACTTACCATTGCTATATTTATCACTAGTCACCCATTTGAGCCTTTTTCTTGAAAAAGAATTTGAGTCTTGTTTCTTTCAATAGCCCATTTACTCACCTTTATGTGCCTAAAATATTTTATCCTTACCTTCTTTTTAAAAGAACTTAGTTATACACATTTGTTGAGAAGCACTCAAGAGGAGTAAGGACGAAAGTATGAGAAAAAAAAATATTACTACCAGAGCCCAAATACATGAAAAGAGATAAGTTGGGGGTTGTGGAAAAGAAAAAAAATGATGAAAAAGGAGGTGAATGGTCTTATATGCCAAAAAAAAAAGTGAATTATGGCAAAGAAAGAAGAAAGATAGAAAAAAAATGGTGATTTGTTGAAAGAAATGCTTGGAAAATGGTTGGAAGAGTTGGGTATTGAAGTAAGGTTATCCAGTGCTTAAAGTGTTGTGTTCAAAACTAAGGGATTAAGTTCTTTTACTTGTTGAATCCTTCCCGTTCTTTCTTAACCTTTACCTTAGCCTAACGTTACAAGCTTAGTAAAGACCTATTGATCCAATGTAGTGTATTTTTTCTACAATAGTGGAGAGTGAGTTGAAAAATAAGCCTATGAAGCTTGATTTATGATTGATGTCACGCAATTTATTATGTTCTTAGAGGCCAATACTTGTATTCATGAATTTTGTGCATAAAATCATCCGGGTATTCGGATTAATGGATTGTGGTAGGATGGATGTTAAGAGTCAATAACGATTTTAAGATTGATTATTGGATTACTTTTTGACTTTAGTGATATTTAATAATTCTATGTGCTGTATGTTGTGTGCAATTTTTGAACAAAAAAAAAGTCAATTACTCTTGGTTCAACGCTAGCATTGCTCTACTTTGTTTTTAACTCCCACCGTAGAATTCATCCTTTGTTTTCGCTTGAATTGCTAGGGACTAGCAATAAGCTAGTTGGGGGTTATGATAAGAGTCATAAAATATATCTTTACAGTACTTAATTGTTAACATTTTAGGGTTGATCTAGGTTTGAATTGCACTTTTATACCTTAACAACTTTAAAGTGTCATTCTTAGATCATTGATCTATTTCGATGCATTTTCAGTTACTTTAAGTTCAAAAGAGATGGAAAAGCTATCATTGCTTGAAGTACAATGACTCGATGAACACCGGAGTGAAGGTTCACAAGCACTTGGAATGGAGTTTCACTAAACTTCCAAAATTGCTCATACAGATCAATCATCTTTGTAAATTAAACTGTGTTGATGCAAGAAGAACCAGGAGATGAGCCACATATGCTTAGAAAGATTCGGAAGTCTATTTTCTGAAGAATTTTACGGCTCATCAAAATGATTTTCTTAGAGAAAGTTATGGCAGTTTTAGTAGACAAAGGTCAGGCTTCCAGAACAGCACCAGCCAGCACCGCGGTGCTCCTCAGCCAGCACTGTGGTGCCCAGAACCTCCACATCTTGAACCACCAGCCAGCACCGCAGTGCCCATAAAGGAGCACCACAGTGCACACACGTTTTTTCTTCTCTGAGCTTTGAAGTAATTAGGATTTTAATGACTTTTTAAACCCTAAAACACCCTTGGACCTTGTGTATTATAAATAGACCACTTAGGGTTTGATATTATGAGGATTCAAAACATTGATTAGAGGTTAGAGGCCGGGGAAAACATCATGAAGGCTACCACACTCTCCCTCATGGCCAACTAATCTCCAAGCAAGGCGAAGGGATGAATCCCTAGGTGTAGTTGTTCTTATTTTTTAGTCTTGATTCATTATAGTTTGGATTTATTATCATTAAACATTGTTATGATTTATTCTTTAATCTAATTAGAAGATTTCCTCTTAATCCAGTGATTGCATGCTTCTCCTAGATATAAGTCTAGTCATGTTCTTCTTATGTCAATCTGTTTGGATGTGATTGAGTCCGGTAGACTTCTCTTTTAGGTTTGTCCATTACTGCGATATTGTCATCAAAGATATATTGTCGTTTCTTGATAAACCTATAGGATAGGTCATGTGTGCTTAATTCGAAAGAGCAATTCATATAAATTACATTAGGGTTTACTTGTGCTTAATTGAATATTTTTCGATTGCCTGTTTGGGATGAGAGACTTGCAATCAAGATAAAAACAATTGAATCAAGATTGGAATAAGGCAATGAACATAGGGAGGATTCCCGGAACCTTGTTCTCGAACATAATCTATCTACACAATTTTCACACAACACTTTATTCTCTCACTTAATCTTTATCGTTTGTGTTAAGGTTCAAGCCTTCTTTTGTAGTTAACTTGTTTCACTATGAAATCAACACCCCAAAGTTGTGCTACAACTACCGCGTTATGTTTTGGGCGTAATCAAGATACATGAATTATTTGTTGCTGACTGATGGAGGGGAGCCTGAATGCTATGATGAAGTTAGTCAGACTGGAAATGCTAGCGAGTAGGAGCTTTCCATGAAAGACGAGATGAATTCTCTGATCTCCAACCAAACATGAGAACTAGCTAAGTTACACGTGGGGAAGAAGGCACTTCACAATTAATGGATGTTGTTGTGAGTTTTAAATTCCTCGCAAGCGCACGAGTCATTTGCAATATAGTGTTGTGCAAGTGCAAGGTCGAATCCACAGGGAATTACATTATGAAAATATTTTTATCTAAACTAAGCCAATTTTAACCTAGTTCCAAGTTTTTGAATTGTATTTTTGCAAAAGAAATATAAACTTAAACCAAATTGTTTTTAAAGCAAATGATATATAAACTAAGGTATCTGAATCCACCCCACCAAAGTAAAGCATATATTTTCATGTTCTATAAAAGTAATCAAAAAATTCCCTGAATCCAACTTTAAACAAAAAACAACGAATATCCCAATTAAACCAAAAGCATCTAATGTATCCGCTTTTAATAAATCACAAAGGAAATCCAATTTAATCGAAAACGATTCGATGTATCCATCAGATGAAACACAAGGAATATCCAATTTAACAATTAAAAGCAATCAATCATAAGATCTACTCAAATAATTGAACAGAACATTTATACTAAAAACATCAGAATTGTTATGCGCAAATCTGAAAATATAATGCTAAACAAAGGAAAGGCTTCATCTTCAACCTTAGCTGAAGATTTTAGCCTCTCATAATTATGAAACTAAAGTTCACAATACAAGTACTAAACATTAAACTTTAAAAATAAATAAAAAGAAATAAATTACTATACATGGGAGAAATTCCACTTGCTGTTGGGCGGCGCTTCCCCTCGTGGTAGCAAAGCCTTCAGGATCTACCAGAATGCTAGCAGAAGTCCACTGGATTACACCAAATGGTCTAGGAATTGCACACCGAATGATGAAGTGAGATGGTGCTTTTATAGGGGGAGTCCCGGAGCACAATGGGTTGCAGATTCGATGTGAGATACTGCCCGAGTGCAATCGATCGCAGTCTAGTGCGATCGATCGCATACTAGCGCACTACAAAGCATTTTTAACCGATGTGGGATGTGAGAGTGCGCACTTGCGATCGATCGCAAGTCTGGTGCGATCGATCTCACTAGACATCTTCAGCTTGACCATTGTCTACTAAAACTGCCATAACTTTCTCTAGAAAAATCATTTTTACAAGCCGTAAAATCCTTCAGAAAATAGACTTTCGGATCTTTCCAAGCATATATGGCTCATCTCCTAGTTCTTCCTGAATCAATACAGTAAAATCCACAAAAATAATTGATCTGTACAAGCAATTCTGGCAATTTTTGTGAAACTCCTTTCTCAGTGCTTGTAAACCTGAAAAACAACGAAAATAACTCAAAGTAACAAATTTCTACGCTAACAAATGTAAATTAAGTGGCCAAAATATGCAATATTTTTTACTCATCAAATACCCCCAAACTTATATTTTGCTAGTCCCTTAGCAAAACAAAATAAAAAACAAAATGAAAAACAAAGAACACAATGATAAGTTCATTACTCATGGTATCCAATTATTTAATGAGCACTCAAAATCATGAAATTCATTCATGAGAAAGCTTAAAAAATCTAATCCATATTCACAATGAATAAGAATTTAAAACCTAATTACTTACAAGAGGCATGCTAAGACATCACAAGCTTGAATCAGTGTAAAGTGAATTAGCATATACTGATGAGGTTTTCAAATAAGTTCAATGTACAATGTTTCAACATCTCAAGATTCACAGAATTTCTCATCAGAATGAACAACGATGGTATAGTTTTATTTTATTTTGTTCTTTTTTTTTCTCTTTTTTTTATAAGGCTCTGCTATATTTAGTTCCCTTAAGCTTTCTAATTAACCCATGTAACGAGTGTTGAGTCAATGACTCCCAAACCAGATGGTTTTAGGGCATTAAGTGTAAAGACACCCCTAAGGACTTACTAACTCGAGTCAAGAAGGCTATGAAACTAAACTGTCCTTAATGCTACCAAGCAAAATTTTCACCTTTTGACGTGAACACTCACTGCTTACTGAGGCAAAAGGTCCAGTTACTCAGCGAAAAATTTCGCAATGATCATTATGAATAAAATTCCCACCTTTTGACGTGAACACTCACTGCTTACTGAGGCAAGAGGTCCAGTTACTCAGTGGAAAGTTTATTGATGATGGTCATTATTTTTTTATCTATGCCCAAGTGTTTATCCAACAAGTCATCCCGTTTTAGTTAAGATAAGAAACATACACATTAACATCACATGTCATACCTCACACAAATATGTGCTAATGTGCACGTGTTAGATTAAATCAAACATGTAAATTCTCAAATGCCTAAAGTAAGTAACTAAAGTTTAAACTCTATCATCAAATCATGTGTTCAAAGTTTTAAACTCACCAATGAAATTACATCACAATTTTTCAGATCAACCAAAATTTTCATACGAACATGAACATGCATTTATCTTCACTAAAAAAAAAAAACAAATTAGGACAAAATGTGTCTCCCATACCCCCAAACTTAAATTACACATTGACCCCAATGTGTGAATAATATTGAAAAGAGCTGACCTGGGATATGGAGAACTATCTGGACTGGTATGGCTCATAGCGTACCCCCAAACTTGAACTGAAGTATGTGTTGTCCCTGAAAAATAACGACTGGAAAACAAAAATACTGGAAACAAAGATTAATCATAAATGTGTAAAATAATAAATAAACAGAAAGAATAAGCTGTGGGATGCCTCCCATGAGTGCTAAGTTTAAAGTCTTCGGCCGGACTCTCCCTAGTAGACAATATTCAATCTAAGTAAATAGGATCTTCCAACAATATCGTCTCAATGTCCGGACTCCTCAACTCCAAGAATGGTTTTAGCCTCTGTCCATTTACCTTGAAAGTGTTACCATTCTTTGGATCCTCAATCTCGATGGCCCCATGAGGAAAAACTGATCGAATAATAAATGGGCATGACCATCGAGATTTGAGCTTGCCTGAAAAAAGATGCAGGCGTGAGTTGTAAAGAAGAACTTTTTGACCTGGCTCAAAAGCTCGTCTCAAAATGTTTTGGTCATGAGTCTTCTTCATTTGTGTCTTGTATGACCATGCACACTCATATGTATCATTCTGCAGCTCCTCTAATTCATTGAGTTGGAGCTTCTTTTGTGAGCCGGCCTTAGAAAGATTAAAGTTCAGCTGCTTAATAGCCCAATACGCACGATGCTCCAATTCTACCGAAATGTGACATGCCTTTCCGTGCACAATACAATAGGGGGACATGCCAATTGGTGTTTTGAAGGCTGTCTGATATGCCCATAGTGCATCAGTTAATCGTAGAGACTAATCCTTTCTACTAGGATTCACAGTCTTCTCTAAAATTTGCTTGATCTCGCGATTGGAAATTTCCACTTGGCCACTCGTCTGAGGGTGATACGGGGTGGCAACCTTGTGTGCAATGAAATACTTCTTCATCAACTGCTCAAAAATTCGGTTGCAAAAGTGCTTACCTCCGTCACTTATGATTGCTCGAGGCGTACCAAAACGAGCAAAGATAATGTCCTTAAAAAACTGGACCACAACTCTGTGGTCATTGGTCTTGCATGCAACGACCTTCACCCATTTAGACAGATAGTCTACAACAAGCAGAATGTACAGGTAGCCAAAGGAGTTTGGGAACGGTCCCATAAAATTAATACCCCACACGTCAAAAATATCAACAATCAGGATAGGGTTGAGGGGCATCATATTCCTCCTAAAAAGACTCCCTAGCTTTTGACAACGCTCACAAGACACACAGTAGGTGTGAGAGTCTCGGAACAGGGTAGGCCAATAGAATCCACACTGCAAAATCTTCGCAATGGTCTTTTTAGCACTGAAATGGCCTCCACAAGCATGATCATGACAAAAAGCGATGACATTAGATTGGTTATACTCTGGAATACACCTTCTAATGATCTGATCGGGACAATACTTGAACAAGTAAGGATCATCCCAGAAAAAATGTTTAACCATGGCAAAAAACTTTGATTTATCTTATCGTCCCCTATGTAAAGGCATTTGACCGGTGACAAGATAGTTCACTATATCAGCAAACCATGGAACGGGATTTTGAGCAATGTGCATCAACTGCTCATCAAGAAAGGTCTCAGAAATGGGAATGGCAACCTCAGTGAAATCCACAATCAATCTAGACAAATGGTCCGCCACCACATTTTCGGAACCTTTCTTATCCCGAATCTCTATGTTGAACTCTTGAAGTAGCAAGATCCATCGGATAAGACGAGATTTAGCATCTTTTTTAGAGAAAAGATACTTCAATGCTGCATGGTCCGAGTAGATAATGACTTTAGATCCTAACAAGTAGGATCTGAACTTGTCTAATGCAAAAACGACTGCTAGCAACTCCTTCTCAGTGGTAGAGTAATTGAGTTGTGCGTCGTTTAGAGCTCGACTTGCATAATAGATAACATAGAGAAGTTTATCAACACACTGCCCCAAAAAAACTCCAACAGCATAGTCTGATGCATCACACATAATCTCGAAAGGCATACCCCAGTTGGGTGGCTGAAAAATGGGTGTGGACGTCAGAATCTTCTTTAGATCCCCAAATGCTTTGTTAAAATCTTCATCAAATACAAATAGGGCATCATTCAGTAATAACTTGCACAAGGGCCTGGCGATTTTGCTGAAATTCTGGATAAATCACCTATAGAAGCCTACATGGCCCAGAAAAGATCAAACCTCCTTCACTGTACGTGGGGGTGGAAGATTGGAAATTAGGTCCACCTTAGCTTTGTCGACCTCAATCCCCTGATGAGATACGACATGCCCCAGTACAATACCTTGCTTAACCATAAAATGGTACTTCTCCCAATTAAGCACCAGGTTCTTCTCCTTGCACCGCACTAAAACCAAAGTGAGACGGTACAGGCACTACTCAAATGTTGAACCGAAGATGAAGAAGTCGTCCATGAAAATCTCTAAGAACCACTCTACCATGTCAGAGAATATGCTGACCATGCACCGCTGAAAAGTAGCGGGTGCATTGCATAACCCAAAGGGCATGCGACGGTAGGTGAATGTCCCAAAAGGACAGGTAAACATCGTCTTCTCCTGATCTTTGGGGTCCACGAGGACCTGGTTATATCCAGAATAACCATCCAAAAAGCAATAATACTCGTGTCCAGCCAAACGCTCCACCATTTGATCAATAAATGGGAGTGGAAAATGATCCTTCTTTGTGGCAGCGTTCAGTTTACGGTAGTCTATACACACTCTACACCCTGACTAAACACGATTTGGCACCAACTCGTTGTCCTTATTTTTCAGTATCATTAATTCTGCTCGCTTGGGCACGACATGAATTAGGCTCACCCACTTGTTATCAGAGATGGGATAAATAATCCCTGCATCTAGCAGCTTAATTACTTCTGCCCTCACAACCCCTCACATAGCTGGGTTGAGCCTTCTTTAAGGCTCCCTCGATGGCTTGGTATTCTCCTCTAAATGTATCTTATACATTACCAACGAGGGGCTGATTCCCTTAATATCCTCTATAGTCCAGCCGATAGCTTCTTTGTGCTCTCTTAAAACATCTAATAATTTCTCCTCTTGAGCCTCACCCAAGTCTGAAGCTATAATCACAGGCAAACACTCGGCTGGACCTAGGAACTTATACTTAAGATTATCTGGTAAAGGCTTAGTTCTTTCTTGGGGGGTTCAGGTGCTGCAGTCTCTTCCGTTTCATTGCTCTCCCGAGGAGGAGACTCCAAAATGGCACTTGCTTGCTCGAGTAACTTATCTAAATCCAAATCCTCTCCAAATTGAGCAAAGCATGCCTCCAAGGGGTCCTCAATGCTTGATTCATTCACAGTCTCCTCAAGAATCTCCTCTATCAAGCATACATTTCTCACTTCGTCATATTTCAGTGGTTGCCTAGTGATATCAAAAATATTCAACTCCACTATCATATTTCAAAAGGAAATCTTCATCACCCCTGTCCTACAATTGATCAGGGCGTTAGCCATGGCTAAGAATGGTCACCCTAGAATAATCGGTATCTGAATCCCTACATTCTGAACCGACTCTGTGTCAAGCACAATAAAATCCACTGGGAAATAGAATTTATCCACTTTTATCAAGATGTCCTCAACTATTCCCTGTGATATTTTCACTAACCTATCAGCTAATTAAAGCATCGTGTTTGTGGGCTTCAGTGCTCCTAACCCTAACTGAAAATAAACTGAGTAAGGTAGAAGATTCACACTTGCTCCTAGATCCAAGAGAGCCCTCTCAATCTGGCTGACTCTTATTGTGCAAGAGATGGTAGGACACCTCGGGTCCTTATACTTGATGGGTAGCTTGCACTGAAGAATTGAGCTAACCTACTTGATCAAAAATGCCTTCTTTGGGACATTCGTCCTCCTCTTGATAGTGACCAAGTCCTTTAAAAACTTGGCATATGACGGCACTTGATGGATGGCATCCAAAAATGGGATACTGATTTGGACCTGCTTGAATACCTCCAGAATTTCCTCATACTTCCCTCTTTTCTTGGGCGCCTGTAATCTCTCAGGGTAAGGTGCTTTAGGTATAAATGACCTAGGAGGGTTCTTCACAGTAGGTGTGGCTATAGATGGCTCAGCATCTCTCTTCTCCTTTCGCCACTTCCTTGCCATTGCTGCATAGTAGGGTTCTCTTCAACTCGATTGTCCATTTGTCTCCCAGACCTCAATGTGACAATCGACTGCACTTGTTCCTCCTCGTGCGTAGGTGTTGATGAATTTCCAACCATAAACTGTCCTTTCGGGTTGGGCACGGGCTAACTGGGGAACTTTCTCTTCTCTTTTTCACCCAAGTGACTTGTAATTTGCCCTATTTGACTCTCCAATTTGGCAATTGCTTGGGTGTTTACCATTATTGCACTCCTTACTTCGCTCATGGATTGGTCAGTTATCTTCATGAACTCCTTAAGGGTGTCCTCTAGTGACTGTGAAACTGGCGCTGGTGTTTGAGTGGGAGCTTGGTAAGCAAGTGATGGTGCTAGATGGGCAGAGCGACCATGACTAGGAATTTGTGGGGGAAATCTGAGAGGGTATTGATTTTGAGGATGATGCGGGGATCCTCCCTGATTCATTGGTTGGCTCTGCTTCTATGAAAAATTAGGGTGGTTCCACCACCCTGGATTGTACGTCTCGGAGTAAGATCCATTTGACTGCCTCTGATAGTCATTGAAAGCATTCACTTGTTCCATAGGATACTCGGCAAAAACCGGCATTGATGGACAATTCTGTGCTAGATGCATGGGACTAACACAGATGGAACAGCTATCAACATGGAATGTGTTGGCAGCATTGATGGATTGGCCCACAGTGAGAGCGTCAATCTTCTTAGTGAAAGCATCTAACTTTATCCTCAAGTTAGCATCCTCCCTGACCTCATAGATGCCTCCTTTCTTAGGAGCACGAATGGACTTATCTCGATAGCTTGAAAAATCCCACTGCTGTGAGTTGTCAGACAACTTGTCCAATGCATTGTATGCTTTATCTCCCGTCAGACTTAAGAATGCCCCCCCATTCATAGAATCGATCATGCTATGGTTGGGTTGAGTCAACCCTTGGTAGAAGAATTGAACGAGTCTCCACTTCTCATATCCATGTGGAGGGCATCTGATTAATAACTCTTTGAAGCACTCCGAGCTTTCAGAAAACTTCTCATCCTCATCCTGAGTGAAAGAACTAATCTCCCTTCGGCACTCATTCACTCTAGGCATTGGGAAAAACTTATGATAAAATTTGCTGAGCAGATTTTCCTAAGATGTAATAGACCCGAGCGTGTTTGAATCCAACCATGCCCTAGCACTATCGTGAAGAGAAAAAGGGAAAAGTCGAAGATGGACTGACTCTTCAGAGAAATTTTGAAACTTAAATGTGGCGCAAATGTCTTTGAACTTCTTTACATGACTATAAGGATTTTCAAGATCTAAGCCATGAAATGAGGGTAGGAGTTAGATGACATGTGGTTTTAAGTCAAAATGGGTGGCATTGGTAGGTGGCAATACTATGCAAGAAGATGAATTAGTCGCAATAGGTGCGAACAAATCCCTAAAGGATGTAGTGGAGTCCACGTTCCAAGCTCTAGGTTGCTCTACATGTTCCGAATGATTTACATTCCTAAAATTTTCTTCCATCTCAACTATCTCTCTTTCAAGTAGTGCTCTTTTCTGTCTCCTAAGAGTTTTTTCTAAGTCGGGATCTAAATGTATCAAATCTAAATTCAGGGATCTCCGACCAAGCATACACCGCACAAAAAGCACTAAGATAAACTAATCAGCAAAAACTACAGAATAAAATAGAATAAATGCGCAAACAGCAAGCATGCTAATCACCAAATGAGCCAATTTTTTTTTTAAACACAATGCAAATAGAAACAAATAAAATAAAATAAAATTGCCAAAAATAAAAATCAAACAAATAATGCTAACTAACAAGTAGAAAAATAAAATTAATTCAGAAAAAAATTTCACAAACCAAACAAATCTCCGGCAACGGCGCCAAAAACTTATTGTGAGTTTTAAATTACTTGCAAGCGCATGAGTCGTTTGCAATATAGTGTTGTGTAAGTGCGAGGTCGAATCCACAGGGAATTGCGTTGTGAAAATATTTTTATCTAAACTAAGTCTATTTTAACCTAGTTTCAAGTTTTTGAATTGTATTTTTGCAAAAGAAATATAAACTTAAACCAAATTGTTTTTAAAGCAAATGATATATAAACTAAGGTTTCTGAATCCACCCCACCAAAGTAAAGCATATATTTTCATGTTCTATAAAAGTAATAAAAAAATTCCATGAATCCAACTTTAAACAAAAAACAACGAATATCCCAATCAAACCAAAAGCATCCAATGTATCCACTTTTAACAAATCACAAAGGAAATCCAATTTAATCGAAAACGATTCGATGTATCCATTAGATGAAACATAAGGAATATTCAATTTAACAATTAAAAGCAATCAATCATAAGATCTACTCAAATAATTGAACAGAACATTTATACTAAAAACATCAGAATTGTTATGTGCAAATCTGAAAATATAATGCTAAACAAAGGAAAGGCTTCATCTTCAACCTTAGCTGAAGATTTTAGCCTCTCATAATTATGAAACTAAAGTTCACAATACAAGTGCTAAACATTAAACTTTAAAACTAAGTAAAAAGAAATAAATTACTATACATGGGAGAAATTTCACTCGCTGTTGGACAACGCTTCCCCTCGTGGTAGCAAAGCCTTCGGGATCTACCAGAATACTAGCAGACATCCACCAGATTACACCAAATGGTCCAGGAATTGCACACCGAATGATGAAGTGAGATGGTGCTTTTATAAGGGGAGTCCAGGAGCACAATGGGTTGCAGATTCGATATGGGATACTGCCCGAGTGCGATCGATCGCAGTTTGGTGCGATCGATCGCATACTGGCACACTACAAAGCATTTTTAATCAATGTGGGATGTGTGAGTGCACACTTGCAATCGATCGCAAGTCTGGTGCGATCAATCACAAGTCTGGTGCGATCGATCGCACTAGACATCTTCAGCTTGACCCTTGTCTACTAAAACTGCCATAACGTTCTCTAGAAAAATCATTTTTACAAGCCGTAAAATCCATTAGAAAATAGACTTCCGGATCTTTCCAAGCATATATGGCTCATCTCCTGGTTCTTCCTGAATCAATACAGTAAAATCCACAAAAATGATTGATCTGTACAGGTAATTCTGGCAATTTTAGTGAAACTCCTTTCCCAGTGCTTATAAACCTGAAAAACAACAAAAACAACTCAAAGTAACAAATTCCTACGCTAACAAATGTAAATTGAGTGGCCAAAATATGCAATATTTTTTACTCATCAAGTGTACCGGGTGAAAGAGGAACATGATGGTTCTAAAAGATACAAAGCCCGACTAGTTGTCAAAGGATTCCAGCAGAAGGAAGGAGTTGACTACACCGACATTTTTGCTCCCGTTGTGAAGCTCAATACTATCATATCAGTGTTGAGTATTGTTGCCGTTGAAGATTTTTATCTTGAACAATTAGATGTGAAGATCGCATTTCTTCACGGAGACTTGGATGAGGAGATCTACATGCACCAGCCAGAAGGTTTCTCAGAAAGAGGGAAGGAGAACATGGTGTGCAGACTTAAGAAGAGTTTGTATGGCTTGAAACAAGCCCCAAGACAGTGGTACAGAAAGTTTGACAGCTTCATGCACAAGGAAGGTTTCCATAAGTGCAACGCCGACCACTGTTGCTACTTTAAAAGATATAGGTACAGTTATATCATTTTACTACTTTATGTCGATGATATGTTAGTAGCAGGTTCAGATATGGATGATATCAGAAGGTTAAAGCAACAATTGTCAAAGGAGTTTGACATGAAGGACTTGGGTCTAGCAAAGAAGATTCATGGAATGCAAATCATAAGAGATAAGCATAGAGGGATTTTGCAGTTATCTCAGGTAGAGTACATCAATCGTGTTTTGCAAAGATTCAACATGGGCAATACCAAGCCAATTAGCACACCCTTGGTAAGTCACTTTCGCTTATCCAAGGATCAGTCCCCTCAGACGGAGGAAGAGAGAGATTTCATGGCTAAGGTTCCTTATGCCTCAGCCATTGGGAGTTTGATGTACACGATGGTTTGTACAAGACCAGACATTGGCCATGTAGTGGGAGTTGTTAGCAGGTTTATGTCAAATCCAGGGAAAGCTCATTGGGAAGTAGTAAAGTTGATTTTTAGGTATCTACAAGGCACCAAAGAGAAGTGTTTGTACTTTGGTAAGGGTGAGTTAAAAGTATAAGGCTACGTACATGCAGACTTTGGAGGTGAAGTCGATCACCAAAGAAGCACCACCGGTTATATATTCACTGTTGGAATTACAGTTGTTAGTTGGATGTCGCAATTACAGAAGATTGTCATTCTATCCACTACAGAGGCTGAGTATGTAACAGTGATTGAAGCCAGTAAAGAGATGATATGGCTTCAAGGTTTATTAACTGAGTTGGGATTCAAACAAGAGAAGAATGTTATGCACAGTGATAGTCAGAGTGCGATACACTTGGTGAAGAATTCAGCATTTCATTCCAGAACCAAGCATATTGGACTTCGTTATCACTTCATCAGATCTTTATTGGAAGATGAGGTATTAATACTGGAGAAGATCCAAGGAAGCAAGAATCCAGCGGATATGTTGACAAAGACAGTGGCTATCGACAAACTGAAGTTGTGTTCAACTTCAGTTGGCCTGCAAGAGTAACAAGACTGGAAAGATCTGCTGCATAGATCGAGGTGTGAAGACAGATTGAAATCAGTCTTCAAGTGGGAGATTGTTAAAGGTGGAGACAAAGGCTGCCAATATTAATGGCAAAGGCCATGTGTTGGAGCTGCCAACATTAATAGTGAGCTGCCAATATTAATGGTGAGCTGCCATCATTAATGCAACCTGTTTTTGAAGCCTATAAATACTCCTTTGGCTTTCATTTGTAAGATACACCAAGTAGAGTATTAGAGAGAGCTTGAGAGAAAAGCTTAAGAGAAAAATACAATTGGGTGTGGGTTGTGAGTTGTAAGTGTTGTAAACACTTTGTATATTTTCTCCCTTCAGTAAAAACGATCTGCAGCAGGTCCGGAGACGTAGGCACAATTGGGCGAACTCTGTTATCAAATTTTGTGTGTTATTTCCGCTGTTATTTCGCATTCTTACTAATCTGGTTTATGAGGAAATTTGTGTAATTTCCCCAACACTCGAACACTTTAATATTTGAGTTCGGTTCAACTCGAGTCCACCCCTATCTGAGAGAAAAATATTGGTAGTTAGAGTAAGTTTAGTTATATGTAGGTTCCTATATGGCTCCCTCTACTGCTGTTGTTACCTGTGTTACTGCTTCTGAGGAAGGTGATCGAATCAAAGAAGAATCATCCTCCGGGTCCTCCTGGTTTACCCATTATAGGTAACTTGCACCAATTGGGTCGGTTGCCTCATCAGGGTCTGCAGTAGCTATCGAAAAAATATGGCTCTGTCATGCGGTTGAAGCTTGGCTGGGTACCAACAGTGATAGTGTCATCTCCGGAGACTGCAAGACAGATCTTGAAAGTCCATGACACCGATTGTTGCAGTAGGCCTCGTTTGTTGGGCTTAGGCAAACTTTCCTTCAATTACCTCGATGTAGCTTTCGCTCCGTACGATGATTACTGGAGGGAGATGAGGAAGATGATGGTTCTTGAGCTTTTTAGCAACAAAAGGGTGCTATCGTTTCGGTACATCAGAGAAGAGGTTGGGAGGCTGATGAACACCATCTCTCAATCGGCTTCTTTAAAAATCCCCTTCGATTTAAGCGGGAATATTCTTTTACTCACTGCAAACGTGATTAGCAGGGTTGCTTTTGGGGGAAACTTTGAAGAAAATGAATATACACAAGGGAAGTTTGAAGAGATGGTTTATGACTGCATAACGGTGCTGGGGAACTTTTCTGCTTCTGATTTCTTTCCTTACGTAGGCTGGATTGTTGACAAGTACACAGGCCTTTATGATAGGCTCGAAAAGGGCTTCACTAATTTGGATCGTTTTCTCCAAAAAAAGGGTAGATCAACATCTTGCAAAGAAGAGGAGCGAAGATGGGTCTGAAGATCTCATTGATTTGCTACTAAAGATTGAGAGGAAGCAAGTTCAACTTAGCTCCTTTCAGTTTACCAAAGATCACATCAAGGGAATCCTCAGTGTAAGTCCCTTCACTTTCGATCTTTGCCTTCAATTTCATTGTTTTGGCCTTTTGGGTAATATTTATTTCACTCAATTCAGACGATTTTTTTTTTTATTTGTTCAGTGCTTATTTCACTTCATTATCTCTCCTGGAGTAAGGATTCATGTTTTTTACCTTCTCTGCAGGATGCATTTCTTGCTGGAATTGACACTTCTGCAATCAGTTCAACCTGGGCAATGACAGAGCTTATTAGGCACCCAAGGGTGCAAGCTGAAATCAGAGAACGCATAGGAAATAAAGGAAGAGTCGATGAAGAAGACATTGATCAGCTTGAATACCTGAAATTGGTAATCAAAGAGACTTGGAGATTACACGCTCCAGGCCCTCCTCTGAGAGATTTGCAGATAACTAAGTTGATTACAAAGGGGCCCATTTTGAGTTTTTTCCATTTGGTGGAGGTCGAAGAGGGTGCCCTGGTATGAATTTTGGGAATGCCATGGTGGAGCTTATACTTGCAAATCTCTTGTACCGTTTTGATTGGGAATTTCCTGATGGGATGAAAATTGAAGACATCAACTTGGAAGAAGCACCTGGTCTTATTGTTCACAAGAAAATCCATCTGAAGCTTGTTCCAATCGACACCTTGTCTTTATAAGATAATAGCATGCATCATGATCTGCCATGTTGGATCAGTAAGGTGTTTGTTTATCTGCTGAGTAGCGTATGTGCATGGTTATCGCATACATTATGAACGTTTTGTTTAGAATTTTGGTTTTTTTTTTATTTTTTTTTATTTTATGGATCAAGAATAACGATGAATTCTCATCTGCTGCTTGTATTGTTATTGTTGTCTTCCCTTATGAGATTAAATTTAACTTTCAAGTGCTTTGTGAGAAAAAATTGATATTTTTGTCATTAATTTGATTTATCTACACCAGTAGATGCAGGTTTCTTGTTTTCCTCGAGGAACAAAGGACAGTAAAGGCTCGCTTCGAAAGGAGACCAATACCGTATATGATTATCTCTCTTCTAATGCTCCACGCGAGAAAGAGAGAGGCATTAGATAAATACATCGCCTATGAAATTCATGCTGAAATCTCAATCCAACAATTTTATGTATTTAATATATTAAATTTAGTAGGCTTTCAATTTTTGTAATTTGATAATTTTGGTAAGATAATCATGAAATAACTTAGTGTGGTTAATAAAATCACAAAATAGTATTCAAAATATTTTATTTTTATATAATTCAAATTCTTTGGAAACCCTTTCTTTTCCTAAACTCAAGAATAATTTTTTCTCTAAACTCATCAGTATTCACCATCTCTAAATCAAAATCTCTATAACTTAGTCATCAATTGTCACATTAGATCTCGTTTATTGATAGAATTTTTTTGATTCATTCTCTCTAAATCAAAAAGTCTAGATTTGTGAGGGGTAAAATTTCAAGCTATGTCAAATTGTAACCAATCTTGTTTTTTATATATTGTTTTAATCATCATTTAAATGTGTAACCCTTTTAGAATGTTTTGATGGATATTGATCTCATACATAATTAAATTTAAGTCATTATTTAATTTCTATTGGAACAATATGTTTATCAATTGGAATTATCATAATGCAATTAACTGTTTGTCAATTGACAATCAATAAATTAACCGTTTGCCAATTAGCAATATGACATATTGAATTTTTCACTATCAATATTGTCATTTGTATTCAAATTGGTAATTGATAAATTAATCGTTCAAATAGCATGAATGGTTGAATCTTCAATATCGTAATTGTCATTCGTATGCCAATTGACAATCGATATATCAATCATTTGTCGATTGGCAAATAGTAAGACACGTATCTCCTCTATTGTTATTTGTATGCCAATTGGCATTCGATATATCAACTGTAATTGTCATTTGTATTCCAATTGGCAATCAATAAATTAACTATTTGTTGATTGGCAAACAATATAACGAATTGAATCTCCATTATCAACATTATCACTCTTATGCTAATAGGTAATTGATATATCAAGTACCATTTGTCGATTGACAAACAATAAGACAAATATCTCCTCGATTGTCATTCGTATGCCAAATGACATTCGATATATATATATTTCAGCAATTTGTCGTTAGACAAAAATAAGATGATCAAGTCATATTTCTTCAAAGTATAATTTACAAATTTGTAAAACGTAAATAAAAAATGTTATAATTATTATTAAAAAAAAATATTGATAGGTAACAAATTATTGTGTGGGAAGTCTTTTTTTTTTTCTTCAGAATTAGTTTCATTAAATGGATCAAAAGAGTTAAAAAAAAAAGATGCACGAAAGGATAGTAGACTTGAATGAAATTCCGTTTGAATTGTCTGATGATTATTCTGGTGATAAAGATCATGAAAAAGCAATTTGATTTAATTGAAGACCCGAAGAGTTTTTGTAACACATAAGCAAGGGTTATTGACTTTAATATTCATAAGTTTGACTTGAAGAGAGATAAGAAATTAGGAGATCTCATTTATTGTAGATGGGTATGCTCTTGAGAAGGGGCTCAAGAGAAGAAGTACTTGAATTGATTTTACCATAAAAATTATTGTAGAGCCATGAAAAAAAAACGCCTTGCAACATTTTCCATTAAATTAGTCAGATTCTTGAAAAAAAAAAATGAGCGTTAAAAAAGTGTTTGATTATGCATAATCATGTGTTGACCCCTCCAGAATAAGTACACTTTTGCCGTTCACATCGATCGAGATGTCATGTAATTACTCCATCTTTATTACTTATTATTTTATCATTTGAGATGTTTAGAGAAAACACGAAACGCGAAGAAACAATATGTAAAGATTCTCAAAATGTCATTCGTGATACAAATGATGTTGAATGCGAAGTCGAAAAATAATGAAGGTAGGGAAGATTACAAAAACACTCGTATAATTTTGTACAAATTACAATTATATATTTTTATATCAAAAGTATATGAATATGTTTTTAAATCCTAACAATGATTAATTTAAATTGATAAAAAAACCTCATAAAAGTAAAGTGAATGAAGATTAATTATTTCAATTTGTTAACACTCATTATTGATAAGTGATTGTTATGAGAGCTTTTGAATCAGTTTGAACTAATTATTATTGAAGTTTAAGATCGTTTTAGAATACTTTTAATATAAAAAGGTACAATTATAGTTTACATTAAATTATAAAAATGTTTTTGTAATTTTTCCACTAATATATGTTCTTTCTTCATTTGAGAAAGTGTTGTGAACTTGAAATGTTGTCAGTCTCTGAAAAGTCAAGGAAGAACTAAACTAGAAGTAGCCAATTTAGGTCAAATAGTTGAGGTTGATGGGACGAAAGACATGAAGCTTCGCGAATTACTTCGTAAGCCCCCAACGAACGTGGTTGGAGTCCATCTCGTCAACAAAAATAAGCAGATAAACATTGAGACTTAGATGTCCCTCAACTTTAAATCATTTGTGAATAATGTGAGATTATGTTTAAAAAAATGATTCGAACGATAAGACTTGTAGGTAGTCTCAGTGTACGGGAGGCACATAGAAAAGATGAATTATGACCTAAAATTGAAAACGTTTAAGAAATAAGCAGATGTCCTTCGAGATTATGCTTTACTTATAGTTGCATGGGACTTTTAGTAAGAATTTTAACTTAGCGTTTATCTATAAATATGCAACTTAACATTCAGTAGTTCAATCTTAGATGTTCATTGATATAAGATCAAAGACTAAAGGTCTAATGTATAACTAGTGCACTGTGAGGGACACTTTAGGTTTTCATTTATAGGACATCTAGCTCGAAGAACAAGTGGCCAAACGTAATGAATGCACATGTCCTTTCATAACAGTAAATGCTTAAGATTCTTTTTCTTTGATTTTTTTTAAAAGAATATGAAGTGTCGTGATAAAGAAATACTTTGTTAGACCGAATCTAAAAATAAAACTAGTGTTTTAAATCCGTTTAATATTTTATTGATAATTTTAAATAATTCTATTAGTAACATTATTTTTTAGATTTCACACTTATACTAACATTACCAATATTAGTAAAGTTTAGTTTTAGACTTAATCTAACCAAAGATTTTCGGTCTTAATATAGTTCTAACTTCTAAAGAACTGATAGACATACAAACATGTGTACTCATGCACTCACATACGATCATTAAGGCATGTTGATGATTTCTTTAAGGAAAATGGGATTAATATTAATAAAATATGAATAAAACATATGAGTACAGCTTAAAAGATGAGTATATGCATGTATTGTTGGAACGGCACGTAGGCGAAAGATCCATTAACTGATACAAGTAATAAGATAGTAAAAAACGTATCCTCGGCTTTGAACACTTTAAGGTGTGGGACATTAGAAAACACCTTTGAGTTTAAGGTGTGTGATACATATATTGTTGTGCGTATGTGTGCTTACTGCTTACAGATGATAGTTTGACGAATTTTGTATAATTGAAGTACGTAAGAGAGTATGCTCCTAGTTCGTATATGGCATGTTCACAAGATGTGCCGGCATTATTGTGAAAGAAATCACAAGGACGATTAATAAATAAAACATGTGCGATGGACATCTTAGTCCACACAGTTAGATACAAACAACTCATGAGAAGGCTGAATGATGCATGGGACCGGTTCATGCTAAGCCTAAATGATGCAAGAAATGCACTCAAGCCAACCACAGTAATGTACATGAATATAGTAAAGTTAAAATGATGCAATTAATTTGTGACAATATAATTCATGTACTAACAGCTTTAATAATTTCAGATCGCATGACAAAATAAGTTTAACTGTTTAAACATGCAAGAACGCAAAATAGCAACCCATGATCCATAAGACAGAATGGAAGGATTGTACCCGGATGACTTGTGAAAGCGGAACTGACTGATGAAACACCATATCCGGCCAATTCAAGTTCTGAAAAAATCCAGTTGACTGTAAGAAACCATAATTGGTAGCTTGAGAACCGAGGGTCAGTGGACTGGCATTGAGTGTTTGAGGTGAACGGTACATTTGAGGGACAGACATGGTAGGTGTCTGTGGTGAAGGGTACATCTGAGGTATATGCATGGGAGGTACCTGTAGTGGAACATACATGTGATAGACACTTGTGCCTCCTTCATGGAGGCGAAATATTGGATCATCTCTTGTTCATGCTGCTGGATGGTGGCGAGAGGGGGTGCCATGCAGGCCGAGAAAGCTGATAAATCGATGAGTGTGGAGGCTACAAAGGAGGGGCTGACACCTGGGTTTGGGAAGTGTACCTCGTGTGCATGATCAGGAGTGTCTCGGCTGTCATCACTACAAGATAAATGGCATACGCCGAAGCTTTTTTTAGCATATTTTGACACTTTAAAGTGTCGCAATATGTGACACCGGTGCTTATGTTAAGCGCTGAATAAAGCGTCGGTATGTGTGGTGTCGCAGTGCCAGTACCGGCGCTTACGTTAAGCGCCGAAATATGCATTTTTTCGACGCTTCTAAGCGGCGTAATATACCGGGGCTTCTAGTGGCGCTTCGAAGCACTAGTATATAACGGACAAAATTATACATATTGCGGCACTTTTAAGCGCCGCAGTATAGTGGCGCTTTTACCAAATATTGGCAATTTTTGTGACACTTTAAAGCGCCAAAGTACACCAGACTTATGTTTTTACACTATTTTGGATTTAATATCAACATATATATATATAGACCCATGTTCTTCACTATATGTACCATCAAATCCATAAAAATTCAAATATCAATACAAAAGTAATTTTATTTACACAAAAAACATTCATAGTTAACATATAAATTCATACGTACACAACCAAGTAATTGAATGAAGTCTGAAAAATTATTTTACTATTACACTTGAAATCAAATATGAGATCTTCCATTAACTAACCGTTGTAGTAAAGACTTGAGTTCATCTATTTGGGATTGCATGCTGTTCATTTGATCATCGTGCTTCACTGTTATTTCTTGAATCTGATGCTCATGCTTTTGATTGAGTTCTTCTATTTGTGCTTTCAAATTATGTATCTCATCAGTATAAGCCCCATTGTATCTCATATCATTCCTAATTTGAGCTGAAAATCTATACACGGCTGAGGGTGTAACTCCAAACCCTTGACCTCGTACACATCCAGAACTCTTTTCACCCATAAGCTCGGTGAAGACTTCATTTTGTATTTGTAAATTATTGGTAGCATCAGAAGATCCTGAAGTAGCAAAAAGTTCGGCCACACGAGCTTCAGCAGTCACCTATAATTACGAAACAACAAAGATTAAACTCCCCCAAAGATTGAGTAGTTATTTGCAGCGAAAGTTACATAAAACAAAAGTTGCTTATCAGATTTTATAGAAAATTGGGCAGAATTTCTCTTATTTTTCCATAAAACCTCATGCAAAAGAGAAACAAAAATACAATCCAAACAAAATAAACCAAATGGATAAACATCCTGTGCTGATGGAGGATAAACACCCATCCAAAAAAAATTTGCAAAAGTAAAAAAAAAAAAAAAGGCATATTAGAATCATATATCCAAGCAGAGTATATGATTATAATATCAAATTAATTAACCTAAGAAGTACCCATTGCCATCCTAATTTAGAATCATATATCCTACAATTGTCATGATTATAGTTTGTTTCATTGGTCTACACCAATTTGCTTGGTGGATGGACACATCACTCTCATATTCATCTTTAGTAACTTGTCAACATACTGCAGCCATTACAAGAAAGTTCACTTGTGGAGCAACCCTAAAGAGACCATCTAAAAGAAAGACTCAATAAGAGAAATTCATTGACATTTATCTCCATATAACAGGCATATATCTGAACCAAAAGTCAAAAACCATGAATAACATATCATAATCACTTGCTTGTTTAAGGAAAATTCAAACAAAATTTTTAGGACTTCATGGCCACTACAGCATAAAAGAGCTTTAGCAGCACTGTTAAAATTCTGCCAAAGCTGAAAAAGATTGCTGCCATACTCTACCGCAGTGATTCAGCGATATACTGCCATAGCCATGTAGGCAAAGAGTTTTGACAACACTTTTAAACCCCAAAGACCATTTTATAATATGTTGCCTTAATTCAATTGCAGCATTAGCACCCAATTTGTTGTTTTTTTTTTTTTTTTTTAAAAATTTAGCGGCAATTGTTCAATAGTTCAAAAATGCTGTAAAATCATGGAAATGCACATATAACTAATTGATATCTTCATCAATGTTCATCCTAGCCCAAGTTGAGATACAATCTAATTGATCGTCTACCACTACATTAGAAGGCATGCACTGATTGTAAGTGTCATCATCCTTTTCCTACGTTTTTCCCCCCATTTCATATAGGTCCCTTGGCTTTGTGATCACAACATGATACCATTCCTTTATTGTTGGGTCTTGCACATAAAACACTTGTTTCGCTTGAGATGAAATAACGAACGGGTCATCCTTCAATAACTGACCAATGTGTATGAACCTAGATAAGTTCACGAGAATGCATCCACCTGTATATTTCTTTAAACCCCTAGGTGAATTAATATCCACCCAATCACAATGGAACAACATAATCTTAAACGTCCCATAGTAATCCAACTCGATGATATCTTTGAGCACACCATAATACATTTGATCATCCGCTTCAACCATAACTCCCAGATTTTGAGATTGTCTAAACTTCTCACGTTCCTTTGTGTGGAATTTAAAGCCATTGATGTTGAATCCATTAAATTTCCTAACAACATTATTCGGACCTCGAGCAAAGGCAATTATTTCATCTGAATAATTATTATCCACCACCCATGGCACCTAAATATTTTCCAACAATTAATATGAGACAACATCAGTCAATGTTTTATTGAACACACTTATAACATTCAAAGACAATTGATATTATGCCTAATCTGTCTGATAAGCCATGAGAAAAATTTTTCAACCAACCACTTATGTTTGAGACTTTGTATTAGTTGATTGGAACGGTTGATTAGTCTTTGAGCAGCCAAAAATTCACTGCAATGATTGATGTTTTTATCAAACTGTTAGCCCTCACAAGGATAACAAAACATAATAACTACTCAATTTAAACAGATGATGACTAAGTTACTTTATTGATACTAACCTACAAAGGTGAAAAAGTTTATCATTATGGAGCAACACATGATGATGTGCTTGAGCCAATGATATGTCATCGAGTTCAACACTTACAATCTTTCCCATAATCTGTCCAGCCGAGGAAAACATGTATTCATCCAGATAATTTACAGTTTCATTATTCCTTTGGAGGCGGTTGAATTTTGTCTCTACACCATTGAAGTATTGTGAGCAATATGTTAGACACTCTTCCCTATTGTACCCTTCAGCAATTGACCCCTCGGGTCGACTTCTATTATGTACGTATGATTTCAAGTGCACTAAATACCTTGCAAAGCCAAAAAATTAAAAGATAAATTTACTAGCCATTAATATACAAATTAAGTATTCGCAAATAAGATTTGAACATCTAACCTCTCAACAGGATACATCCACCTGTAGTGTACGGGACCACCAAGTCTAGCCTCGGAGGCTAAGTGAATGATAAGATGAACCATAATGGTAAAGAAACCAGGGGGAAATATTTTCTCCAAATGGCAAAGTATCAAAGCAACACGCGACTCCAATATGTCAAGCTCTTGAGGATCAAGGGCTTTAGAGCATAAAGCTTTGAAAAATGATGATAACTCAGAAACAACTGCTATAACATGTCTAGGCAAATATGCTCTTAAGGCAATAAGAATCATTTCTTGCATCAATATGTGACTGTCATGACTCTTTAAGTTTGATAGCTTACGATCATTTAGGTTGACACATCTTGAGATGTTTGATATATACCCATCAGGAACTTTAAGATTTGCCAAAACTATCAAGAAATTGTGCTTCTCCTTCGTAGACATAATGTAGCATGCTAGAGGTGAGTGATCTTTTCCATTAGGAAGAACAACTAAATGGAGGTCTTTTCTAATACCAATTTTATTGAGATCACAATGTGCCTTTTTATTATCTTTAGTCTTACAATCTATATTCAAGATTGTTCCAATCAAATTATCACATACATTCTTTTTTATATGCATCACATCTAGATTATGACGTAAGAGATTGTCTTTCCAATAAGGTAACTAAAAAAAATACTTTTTTTTTCTTTTCACAAAGTATCTACAACTCCCTTATCCATGAGAAGATCATCCTTATCAACGTTTTCTAGGAAATTGTCCACACCTTTAAAAAGGTTATCAACTTCATCCACTAGTACTTATCCCGTAAAGGTACCAACATCCTCTCTTACCATCTTCTTAGAAGGCTTCGAGGATTTACTATAGATGTAGTTTCCACCCTCTAGTTGTTTTAAAACATCATGTCTAGACGGTGGAACAGAAGCAAATCCTAACTCTATGGTGCCATCAAACTGATCCCTTTGAAAATGAAACTCATGGTTTTCTTCTAACCATCTACGATGACCCATATAGCAAAACTTTAACCCGTGCTTTAACCATATAGAATACGTAGAGTCCCTACAACATGACAAGCAACACGTTCGTTGGTGCTCCAACCAGATAAGTTTTCATATGCTGAAAAATCATTAATGGTCCAAAGAAGAGAAGTGTGCAGATTAAAGCTTTGATTGGTGGATGCATCAAACGCATCAAGACCATCCTATGATTGTTTTAACTCTTCCATTAGAGGCTGCAAAAAGATATCAATATCATTACCGGGGCTTTTCTCACCAAGAATCACCATTGAAAGGATGAACGATGTTTGCTTCATGCAAAGCCACAGTGGCAAGTTGTACGGGCCATGTGCTATAAGTAGAACTCAATGTTCGAAAGGGATTGAACCCATCACTAGCTAGGCTAAGCCTAACACTATTAGAATCAACATTAAAATGGGGATACAAAGTATCAAATTTATTCCAAGCTAATCCATCCATCGGGTGTCTTAAAATCCAATCCTTTATCCGATCTTTATCATGTCATCTCATCAACGAAGCAATTTTAGACGACATATATTGTAAGGACCCCGACCCACTTGCATGATATTGTTCGCTTTAACAACCCGTGCCTCACGGTTTTAAAAGGCCTTATGTCAAAGTGGCGCAGCGGTGTCCCACACCCAACCCAACTCAGCATAATACTGTCCTCTTTGGCCATGTGTCGTGCAGCCGACACCTCATGCCTCTAACACTGCCCACGTGCCTCAAGGTTTTATTAGGCCTTATGTCAGAGTGGCGCAGCCGTGTCCCACACCCAAACCAACTCAGCATGATATTGTCCTCTTTAGTCATGTGCCATGCAGCCGACCCTTCACGGGCCTCCAATATCGTAACACACACCTCAAGGTTTTCTTAGGCCTTATGCAATGAGGGGTTGAACATCACTTACAAATGACCCAGTAACTTTTTCTCTAGCCAATATGGGATACCAAGACATCACATGTCTCCCCCACTCGAGGTACAACATCCTCACTATGTGGACCCCCCATCAAGCAACCCGATACACAGCGGTGTCCCACACCAACTACGTCCCCGAGCTTTCGAGAGTCGGCTCTAATACCACTGTGAGGACCCCGACCCATTTGCATGATATTGTCTGCTTTGACAACCCGTGCCTCACGGTTTTAAAAGGCCTAATGTCAGAGTTTCACAGTGGTGTCCCACACCCAACCCAACTCAGCATGATACTGTCCTTTTTGGCCACGTGCAGTGCAGTCGACACCTCGTGCCTCTAACACCGCCCACATGCCTCAAGGTTTTCTTAGGTCTCATGTTAGAGTGGGGCAGCGGTGTCCCACACTAACCCAACTCTGCATGATACTGTCCTCTTTGGTCACGTGCCATGCGGTCGACCCCTCACGGGCCTCTAACATCGTAACACACACCTCAAGGTTTTCTTAGGCCTTATGCAAGGAGGGGTTGAATATCACTTATAAATGACCCAGTAACTTCCTCTCTAGCCGATGTGGGATACTAAGACATCCCATGTAATACCCGTAATGGTAAAGTAAGGGTAAAGAAGTAATTTAATAAATATTACATGAAATTAAAATAATATATTTATGCGATGGAGTTAGTATTGAATAAAATAATTCTTTAAAAAATGAAAAATCTAGTGATAATATTAAAATAAATTATTAGCTTATGTTTTGGTGATAGATAAAGATTTGGTTAATAGATATGATATGAATATTGGACATGTAGAAAAATTATTATGTGAGAAGAAATATTATTAGAATAATAAGTTGATTTAATAATGATGGTGATAAATAAATTCTTGATGAGCTATGATTGATGTTTTGATTCAAATTATGAGAAGATGAAATTTAGTGGATCTTGACAAGCTTTGATGGATGATTTAATGTGATTTGGAATGAAATTTAGTGGATCTTGACAAGTTTTAATGGATGATTTGATGAGATTTGGGATGAGAAGAAGTTAGTGGAATTTTGTTTCTATAATTTGAGAAAAATCAGGATAGACCATTTAAATATTTGAATTTATATTTGTTTTTTATTTTTATTTTTTTATATTACTGTTCATATGCATATGCATTAAATAAAAGAAAAGAACCAGGAAGGCAGCCGGTCTAGTGAAAATAAAAGAACCAAGAAGGCAATCGGTCTAAACGAGAATGAAAGAACCGGAAAAGCAACTGGTCTAAATGAGAATAAAATAACGGGGAAGGCAGCTGGTCTAAGATAAAAACATGTCGACATGTAAGAAGACGTTTCCTAATAATAATTCATGCATTACATCTGTTTCACATGTTGATTTTATTACTGAAATGTTGTGGATATTATGCATTTATTTTAATTGTAGATAAATGAGTCTCACAGAGAGACAATTATAGTGAGAAAGAGGTATAGAGGCATAATGTGATATGAATTATTTAAATGTTAGACTATATGCTATTATCCAGTTATATGAAAGATAAATGATTAAATATTAAAGGGTTATTTATGAAATTTGAATACTTTTAGTAAATTTAATTCACTGAGCTTGTGAAGCTCACATTTCATTGTACAATGATTTCAGGTAGCAGTCAGGACAAGTAGTCTGGTGGGTTTAAAGTTAGACAAAAACATTTTCTGTAAGCCACGTACATGTCAATATCCTCAGACTAATGAGAAAATGAAATAAAAATTTTATTTGTAAATATTCATGCATTTTGCATTGTATATTATGCTTAAATTAATATCAGAATGATATAAAAGAAAGTTCTGTTAGTATTTTTTTTATTGTTGCATATATGTGCCTTGCTGGGATTCTCAAAATGTGATAACACCTTTTCGAGGGTGGACAACTCGGGATGGGTCATTACAATTTTGGTATTAGAGCATTAGGTTTTAAGATTCTGTAGACTGCATAGGAATTTAAAAAAATGAAAGATTTAAATAAACTATATTTTAAATGCAGAGTCTGAGAATGACACACGGTCGTGCTAAAGCTATAGATAGAGTTCTGAATCAGAGGGGACGTGGTAGACCCCCAATTTTTAGGAGAACTGAAGCAGAGGAGGAAGTTGAGTATGTGGCTCCTGCGAGGGAACATGTTGATAGTACAGCTGGTACTAGTAGAACTAGGAGAGAATCTGAGGTTAAGAAAGATGAATTGAGAGAAGCTTTTAATTATGCTATAGAAAAGATGAATGTAACTGAAGAAAGGGTTGATAATCTGTAGAAGAAATTAGAGGAAAAGGGTAGAGTAGAACCTGATGTGGTGAGACGAGAGGTTTATAAGAGAGAAGGTGTGTTTGCACATGGTATACAGGAAGATTGTTTTGTGAGATTTCTTAAGTTTAAACCTCAGTCTTTTAGAGGATCTGTAAATCCTGTGGAAGCTGAACAGTGGATTAGACATATTGAGAAATATTTTGAAGTCTTACCAGTGACAGATAGATAGAAGGTGGCTTTTGCTTTATTTATGCTGGAAGGTGAGGCTTCACAATGGTGGGAAGATATTCTGCCTAGGGTGAGTATACAGGTGGAACAAACTTTAACTGGGAGTAAGTTTAAGGATGAGTTCTTTGCGAAATACTTTTCAGATACATTTCAAACTAGCAGGAGAGATATTTTATTCACTTAAGGCATAATACCCTATCTTTGGCGGAGTATGATAGCAGATTTATAGCTCTATCAAGATTTCTACCTGAATTAGTGAATACGGAGGAGAGAAAATGTAAGAGATTTTTAGACGGGTTACACTATGAAATTCGATCTAAACTCTCTTACATGGGCATAAAGAATTATGCTGTACCGATGGATAAATCATTACAGATTTAGAAGGATTTGATGGAGTTGAGAGGTATGAGGGATTAACTGAAGAGGTCTAGATTTGAGGGACCTAGAGGTGGTAGTAGTATGGGTGTATAGGGTGTGAGACCACCCCAGAGGGGGAGTTCTTTGTCACAAAGTACTGTAGGATAGAGTCAGAGGTAAGCAGGATTTGTTGCTTCTATAGCTCAGAGTAATACCAATGAGACCCCTCGATTTGGGAGACAAGCTATGGGAATTGGGAGTTATGGTAGAGGAGTAAGTATACCACTAAGAAGAAGTGGTAATCTAATGTATGATTGAGAGTCAAGGGTTTGTTTTAGATGTAATTAGATGGGGTATCTGTCTTGGAATTGCTCTACGCAGATATGCTTTATATGTGGTGAGAGATGACATATTGCTACAGATTGTCCAGCGGGGAAATCAGCTGACGTAGGTGTTGGAAGTGTTGGAAGAAGAACAATGGAGAGAGATAGTGGATCGGGAAATGTGCAGGGAAGAGGTCGAGGATCAATAGCAGAACGAAGGTGTGGCAGCCAGTTTCAGTCCAGAGATAGCAGAGTCTATGCATTGACCCAACAGGATGCACAAGCCACTCCTGGTATTGTTATGGGTATGATATCTATCCTTGGTAGGCCTGTTAGATTATTGATTGATCATGGTGTAACCCATTCTTTTGTATCTAGTAGCTATATGAAATCTATTGATGCTAGTGCTAGTCCTTTGATGCATGCTATTATTGTTGAGGTTCCTACTGGAGATAGAATTATTATCAGAATAATTTATCGAGGTTGTATGATTAATATTGCTGATAGAGAATTTGAAGTTGATTTGTTGCCTTTGGATATAACGGACTTTGATTTAATTCTGGGGATGAATTGATTATCTGCATATCATGCTTGGGTAGATTGTTTTAGGAAAAATATAGTGTTCAAAATACTCGGACATGAGGAGTTTAATTTTCAGGGAGAACGTAAGATACTCGCTAATTGTCTTATTTCTGCCTTAACTACTAGTAAATGGTTAAAGTAGGGTTGTTAGGGGTATTTGGCATATGTAGTAGATTCTAGCAAAGATGGTAGGAAGTTAGAAGAAATCTTGGTAGTAAAAGATTTTTTTTGATGTTTTCCCTGAAGAGTTGGCTGGGTTGCCTCTCAATAAAGAGATTGAGTTTTCTATTGAGGTGATTCCAGGATTAGTACCCTATAGAATGGTACCAGCTGAATTGAGAGAGTTGAAAGTTCAGCTTCAGGAGTTACTAGATAAACAGTTTATCTGACCTAGTATGTCACCATGGGGAGCCTTTGTGTTGTTTGCCAAGAAGAAGGACGGGACAATAAGGTTGTGTATTGATTATAGACAGTTGAATAAGATCACCATCAAGAATAGATATCCTTTACCTATGATAGATGATTTATTCGAGTAGTTATAGGGAGCTAGAGTGTTTTCTAAGATAGACATGAGATTGGGTTATCATCAATTGAGGTTAAAGGAGGGTAATATATCTAAAACTGCTTTTAGGACACGTTATGGCCATAATGAGTTCTTGGTGATGTCATTTGGGTTGACTAATGCTCCTGCAGCATTTATGGGCCTTATGAATCGGGTGTTTAAACCATTCTTGGATAGATTTATGATTGTGTTTATTGATGATATTTTGGTATATTCCAAGAATGAAGAGGAGCATATGCAACATTTGGAGATAGTGTTGGAGATTATGAGGAGAGAGAAATTATATGCAAAGTTCTCTAAATGTGAGTTTTGGTTGAGCGAGATATCTTTCTTTAGGCATGTTGTATCGGGAGAGGGGATAGCAGTTTCCCCATAGAAAGTAGAAGCGGTGTTGAATTGGGAAAGATCCACGAGTGTAATTGAAATTAGAAGCTTTTTGGGATTGGCTTGTTATTATAGGAGATTTATCCAAAAATTTTCTATTATTGCTGGACCTTTGACTAAATTGACCAGGAAGGATATGAAGTTTAGGTGGTTAGAGGAATGTGAGAAAAGTTTCCAGCTGTTGAAAGAGAAACTGACTACTGTCCTGATATTAGTGCTTCTTTCTGGTGATGAAGAATTTATGGTTTATGGTGATGTGTCACATCAGGGGTTGGGATGTGTGTTGATACAATATGGTATAGTTATAGCTTATGCATCTAGGCAACCGAAAAACCATGAGAGAAATTACCCGACCCATGATTTGGAATTGGCTGCCATAGTTTTTGCTTTGAAGATCTGGAGACACCATCTATATGGAGCCAATTATGAAATTTTTACTAATCATAAAAGCTTGATGCATTTACCGACCCAGAAGGAGTTGAATTTGAGGTAGAGGAGGTGGATGGAGTTGATTTATGATTATGACTGTTGTTGAGTGTTTATCCACCTAAAATAATAGGCAAATAATCGAACTTGTTTTACTTGCAAGTGTACAAGGTCTACAGTAGCATAGTGTGCAAATGCGAGATCATCTCCACAGGGATTGGTGAATTTCATTTTAGAACCAGTTTCACAATGTAGAAATTGATAGAAATAAATATTGAGTCTAGATTGATAATGATTAGAACATAGGGCTTTGATATCCACCACTAATCATACTTTCCCAATAAGTAATATGCCAATGCTCTAGCCCTACCATGAATACCTAATGGTTGTCAACCTAAGGGCTTGGTCCGCTCCTTAAGCTATTGATCTCCCTAAGCAATGAATTAGGCATGGTGTATACTCTAACTCTTTTCTCTTTTAAGGGATTCAACATAGTGTATACTGAGTTGTTCCTTAAGAGAGCATAAGGTCTGTAGAAATCGACAACCATACAAAACCTAGGGCATATTGTATACTCCTGGTTTCCCATGTTGATTAACCCAAGAATCCGGTGTGGATTCTTGTGTTACTATTGTCAGACCCAGGACTCAGTCATCCAAATTAATCTAACTAACTAATCCATACCACATACATACGTTGATCAGACAAACACATATAAGGAATTCAATAAAAACATACCTTAATCAATTAAAGCATCATAACATGGCTATTTGCAAAGGCAACAATACTTATATATAGAAAAGCATAACTAGGGCTTCAATCGAGCCCTATTAAGAAGTTAGTTACACATGCTGTCTATGATAAATATCATCATAACATAAACTAAATAGAAAAGATAAAACCTGAAGAATACTATGGAGACGAGTCATCAATTCCTCTTCAAAGCTTACAACTTAAAAGCCAAATCAAAAGTTCAGATTACTTACACAAAGTTGGTTTAAGGCATCACAAGTTTACTTTTAAAACCCTTATTCATAATCAAAATGTGTCCTCATACCCTAAATTAAAACTCCTAACTCTATTCTTCTTTCTGTACCAAATGAATTTTCAACCAAAAAGAACACCCAAATACGAACAATCGTATAAAGTTCCCATAATCATACACATATAAATGTGTGTAGGAGAGAGAGCAGCAACAGTACTTCGCAGGTGGTGGGCTCTCATAAAATTTCATGTACAATATAGAACATCGAAAAATACAGAGAATGGTAACGTATCTGTCTAGAACAGTAGGATAGAGTTACTATAATTGCATACCACTATACACGTATAAACAGATTCCAAAATAAAACTGATTCTTCCTCTACATGAATGTAGGACATCACATCATAAGCTCATAACAAGAAGTAAGAGACAACAACATACCTTTTATCGATCACATTTCATCAAAAAAAGAATCTTAGCTGCGAGTAAAACCCAATAACCTTAGATGACTATTTTTCCTGTTATGTTTTGAATAGGACATCTCACCAAACAGAACATTCACCTCTTCTTCTTCTTGGTATCAATTGCAAATTGTTCAAAGCTCTGAAGCAAATTACCATGAGCACCTCTTGTAGTAGCAGAATAGGAGAGAGGGGTTGATTTTGGCTGTAACCCAGAGTAAATCCTCTGGCTGGAAGAGGCTTGATCGACGCTCACTAGGTCCACCAAAAGAGCTTGGCCAACTACTTGAAATAATAGCCCTCTTGGGTACACTGCCATGCTGAGAGAAGGAAGTGTAGCCTTTTCCATAATCACCTTCTTGAAGAGGACGAAGAGAAATTCAGAACAGATGTTGTCTTATAAAGTAAGAATTCAAAAGTAAACTTGTGAAGACGAGTAAGCTTATAATAAGAACACATCTTTGTAATGAATAAGGGTTTTAAAAGTTCAGATTACTTACACAAGGTTGGTTTAAGGCATCACAAGTTTGATTTGGTGTGTGGTGAATTAGCACATAAAAGATGAAGCTTCCAAATAATTCTAATGTCTGGTGTTTCAGTGTCCATACATTCATCGAATTCTTTATTAGAATGAACAATAATGGCATAGTTTTTATTTCTTTTCTTTTTCTTTCATCATGAAATTTTTTCCATGTTGAGTTCCATTAAGCTTTCTAATTAACCCATGTAACGAGTGTTTAGCCAACGACTCCCAAACCAGATGGTTTTAGGGAATTAGGTGTAAAGACACCCCTAAGGACTTACTAACTCGAGTCAAAAAGACTACGGAACTAACTGGTCTTAATGCTGCCAAGTGAAATTCCCACCTTTTGACATGAACACTCACTGCTTACTGAGGCAAGAGGTCCAGTTACTCAGTGGAAATTTTAATGATCATTATATGCATAATTCCCACCTTTTGACGTGAACACTCACAGCTTACTGAGGTAAGAGGTCTAGTTACTTAGTGGAAAGTTCATTTAATGATCATTAGGAGCATTTTATTTTCTCTTTTTTGTGCAATAATCATTTTTTTTTTCTATTTTTCTATGCCAAAATGTTCTTCTAACAAGTTATCCGATTACAGTTAGATCATGGAAATATATACATCAAAATTATATGTCATACCTCGCACAACTATGTGCTAATGTGCTCGTGTCAGATTTAGATCAAACTTGTGAGTTCTTAAATGCCTTGAGTTAGGTAATTAAACTTTCAAAACTTTTATCACTAGGCTATGTGTTCTAGATTTTAAGCTTACTGATGAAGTTTTTATCATAATATTTGTTTTAAATTAACCAAAATTTTCGGAATAATATAAACATGCATTTATCTACAAAAAAAATTAATTACTAAAGAAAAAACTAGGACAGAGTGTGTGAATTGTGTCTTCCATACCCCCAAACTTAATGTACACATTGTCCCCAATGTGTGAGTGACATGGAAAGATCTGACCTGGGAGATGGAGAACTAAATAGCTCGTATCGCTCGTAGTACACCCCCAAACTTGAACTGGATGCACGCACTATGTTCCTGAAAAAAAAAAAAAACAAACGTTCTGCCAGAAAACAAGAAACACTAATAATAAATAGTTAAATAAAAGTAAATACTAATAATAAAAGGAAATACTAGAATGAAAAGGATATGCTATGGGGTGCCTCCCATGAGCGCTAAGTTTTACGTCTTCAGTCAAACATGGTATCCTCTCACTACTGGTCTTCAGGTGGTGCAGTTGATGAGGTACTTGGTGCGGGAGGTAGTCGATCGAGGATGGCTTGGAGAATCACCTCCTGTCGCGCAAACTGTGCCTTCAAACCATCTATCCGCTGATGTATCAATAAGGTCGCCTCCCTATCCTCCCTGCGGATGTCAGAGAGCTCACAGCGGAAAGAGGACAGCTCCTCTAGAAGGTGCTAATACTTGGTAGACCCCATGGCTGGTTGGTCCTCCTCTCAAGTAAGGCTATCTATGGGGTGCTCTATGTCCATTGGGTCATCCTCCACAGGCTCATCAACAGGAATATGCTCACGGGGTCCTCGGGACATATGCGACTAGCTCAAGCTCCACTGGCTCCTCCCAAAGAAAGGGTGGTCACTCACCGGTCCATCCAT
Source organism: Bretschneidera sinensis (assembly GCA_023935145.1). Classification (NCBI taxonomy): domain Eukaryota; kingdom Viridiplantae; phylum Streptophyta; class Magnoliopsida; order Brassicales; family Akaniaceae; genus Bretschneidera; species Bretschneidera sinensis. The sequence goes on from CM043705.1 coordinate 64,705,236, forward strand.
GGAAGAGCCCTTGATCCCCTTTTTCTTGAAGATATGGCTGATGAGGAATGGGAAGGGGAGCCCCCATGCATTCGCAGTGGTGATCTGACGGCTGTGCACATGGTCTCAAAACTTATGGATCTGGATCCATATGACTGATGGAATAGAATATCAGTGTCCCTGGTGAAATGTGTACAGGGCCTGTAGGAACTGGTCCCTCTTCTGAGTTAGGGCACACATTGCGCTGTAGGATGGAGTCCATAAGCCAGAGTCATGGAGGTAACTTCGACCGGCTCCCTGCGTTTTTGTGCCGGTCAGTGTACTGGCCTGCACACATATCATCGATGATCTGGAGCAGGGGAAAGGCTCTGGCTGCTCCTCCATATGGGTGTCTTCAAGAGTGGACTCATCGCACCAGTGAAGGGTAGCAGCGATGTCAGTAGTGGTCAGCTCGATGAACTTGCCCTGGACTGAGGAAGATAGGATCTCTGGTCTGGTGGAGTCGTAGGATAAGTTCTCATAGAAACTGACCACAAATCGGGTGTAGGCCATCGAGCATATAGGCTTGAACAGTCACTTCAGTCCCCGAGTCATGAATTCTTGGACCGCCCATCAAGTGGTGTTCAAGCTCTTGAAGTCCGTATCAATGTTGAATATAGTCTCGAATAAGATTTCTCGTTGTTCAAAACTAGGCCGGGATGATCAGAGACTGCTGTTGGAGGCTGGGGATGTGGAGGTAATTTGTTTAGGCATTGTGGTGTAGTTGCTGTCAAGTTTGCGCTCGATCACAAGTTAGGTACGCTTGATCACATTGAGTGACTTGTGCTCGATCACAAGGGCCTTGTGCTTGAGCACAGTGGTTCAGGCAATAGGTTGAATAGGTTGTGGGGGTAGCCTCTACCTCAAATGTGCTCAATCGCATAAGGGGTTGCACTCGATTGCACAAGTTGTGCTCGATCGCACAAGGTAATTGCGCTCGATCACAGTGTCACAGAGAGCTTCTACTATAGTGCCTGAAACAGAAAATGAAAAGAAAATGGATTAGGTTTTTGATGAAACAAAATAAAAATGAAAAACATAACTTAAAATTTTTTAGATTTTTGATAAAAATAAAACAGAATAAAATAAACTAAAAATGACTAAACTTAAACGAACATAATTCTAAAAAGAAATTTAGTGCGATTCCCAGAAACAATGCTAAAAACTTTTTGAGCTTTTATCTACCCAAATTAATAAGAAAATAATCGAACATGTTTTACTTGCAAGTGCACAAGGTCTACAGTAGCATAGTGTGCAAGTGAGAGATCATCTACATAGGGATTGGTGAATTTCGTTTTAGAACCAGTTTCACAATGTAAAAATTGATAAAAATAAATATTGAGTCTAGATTGATATTGATAAGAACATAGGGCTTTGATGTCCATCACTAATCATACTTTCCCAATAAGTAATGTGCCAATGCTCTAGCGCTACCATGAATACCTAATGGTTATCAACCTAAGGGCTTGGTCGCTCCTTAAGCTATTGATCTCCCTAAGCAACGAGTTAGGCATGATGTATACTCTAACTCTTTTCTCTCACGGGATTCAGCATGGTGTAGACTGAGTTGTTCTTTAAGAGAGCATAATGTCTGTGGAAATCGACAACCACACGAGACCTAGGGCATGTTGTATACTCCCAGTTTCCCATGTTGATTAACCCAAAAATCCTATGTGGATTTCTTTTGTTACTATTGTCAGACCCACGACTCGGTCATCTAAATTGATCTAACTAACTAATCCATACCACATGCATACGTTGATCAGACAAACACATATGAGGAATTCAATAAAAAAGGAATTAATCAATTAAAGCATCATAACTTGGCTATTTGCAAAGGCAACAATACTTATATATAGAAAAGCATAACTAAGGCTTCAATCGAGCCCTATTAAGAAGTAAGTTACACACGCTATCTATGATAAACATCATCATAACATAAACTAAATAGAAAAGATAAAACCCGAAGAATACTGTGGAGACGAGTTGTCAATTCCTCTCCAAAGCTTACAACTTAAAAGCCAAATCAAAAGTTTTTTTTCATTTCTATGTTTTACAAGCCTATATATAGGGTTCTAAGGACGCCTCGAAACCCTAATTTCCAAAATAAGACCTGAAGACATCTTTCCAAAATTGGCTCTGCTGCTTCCTTGTGCATGTGCGATCGATTGCATGCTTCTGCGCTCGAGCCTTCTAGGTGTGCGCACGAGGGCTTGTGCGCTCGATCACAAAGGAGGTGCGCTCGAGCGCACTTAACTGGTTCTAGATCTGCAGTTTTCTTCCTTAGAGCTCCAAAATGTCATCTTTTCTTCAAAGACCTATGAAAAACACAGAAAATACAAAAATGAAGTAGAATCTACTAAAATATATAAACAAAGAGTCTAACAACTGTAAATTAAGGGGCTTAAATATGAATATTTAAGCACTTATCACATGACGTTAACTTGTATCACTTCCAGATCAATAGTTACAACATATACCCGAAAACTCGTATCCAGGTTCACGTATGGGCGATTGGACGAGATCCCAACCTCTGGAAGGAACTAGAAGAATTCTACTCAGAAAGGTTTCCAGACATCTTTATTGATTTTAAGGGGTAAAATTTTGAGTTGTTGCCATTTGGTAGAGGTCGAAGAGGTTGTCCTGGGGTTCAAATGGGAACGGTCATTGTGCAGCTTGCACTTGTAAATCTTTTATATCATTTTGATTGGAAATAACCTGATGGTATGAAAGAGAAAGACATCAACATGGAAGAAGCACCTGGTCTGACTGTTCACAAAAAGATACCTCTTAAGCTTGTTCCAGTCAAATATCGGTAGAATTCATAAGATAGTATGGAGAATGGATATTCAGTTAATAAGTGGGTGACCTACAGAAATTCAAGTTGATGTTTATATGGGTATCAATGTTAGTAATTGTTTTGTTCCCCTATGAACTTTTACCTGCTTTGTGAAACAATTTGAAATCTGTATTGAATAATTTTTTTTTAGAATAATAATTGTTATAATACATAGATGAATGGTTCTAATTGAATTTTTTGTTAAATGATGAAAGCTAATTAAATATAGATTTTATGGTCAGTGCAATGCGAACTCACGTGAACTTTAAAGTATTGAATTAGTATTCTTACGTAATCACGAATTAAATACTAATATTAGTATAATCATAAATACGAGTTTAGTATTGACATGATTCTCAATGTATAGTTAGGAGTGAATTTTAGGTTACGTTTGGAATAAATGATTGGAATGTAAATTAACAATAGCGACATTTGGATTGGACTTAATCCAGCTTAAATTCAGTTTCTAAAAAATACCACATCATGAATTTTTGTTTTGAAAAGATTTAAGAAGTTGGATTTAAGTTGGATTAAATCTAATCTCAAACATCACCAATGTAATGAATTATGTTTTAATATTACTATTATGGTTGTGTAAAACTAATTTAATGAAAATGACAATGTAATGGTAACTATATTAGAAAAATGTAATAATGATTACGTAATACAAGTGATGTAATCTTCATTTCATTATATGTAAGTAAACTCAATCTAAAATACATTTGACAATGATAAAAAAAAATGTAATATAATTTTTATCATGTGATCCATACTCTTATTGTATACATTAAAATAATTAATAAAAATATGAACACAAATGTTAATTGAGGGGGATAAAATGCTCAGAATTTTGTTTCTCAATTGCATTCCATTCCTTTGCGTATCCATTCTTTTAATTTGCTTTCCCATTCTCAAAATAACACAGAAACAATATATGGATTAAATATATCTTTAGTTTAACAGGACCAAAATGTTGAAAAAATTTAGTTTTCAACTTTCTTTTTTCAGCAAACAAGCAGGTCATGTTCTATGCTAAAAATATTGAAAAGAAGACAACATTAATCAATTTATTTTAAATTGAATTTTGAACGTTAAAAAAGAGAAAAACTAAAGTATGAAATTTAAAATTCGTTCTAAGTTTTATATTTTTCCAAAAACTAAAACCTCACCACAATAATTCAAATAGTAGCCTTAATCTCTATCAAATAGAAACAATAACTTTCTCACTTCTTAGGTCCCAAATGATTAAAGTTTAATCCATTTCCTCTCTTTTTCTATATTTTTTAATCGACTGAACACATTTCAAAATAAAATCTTGTCCCTAAAAACCATTAAAAAAAAAATCAATTTCAGAGCGAAAAGCCAACAAATATGAATCATATAAGCTAAAAATATACAAAAATACTCCATGAACTCCAAAAAAAATCAAAGTTTTAATTTTTCAATTCTCTTTTTTTACCTCAATTTCTCATCAATCAAAATGCTCATAAAACAAAAAATCCCCTAAAACTCATTTTGCCGACGGCCACACAATAACTCTACCTTATTGCGACTGCACCATCACCATCATTGAGTGGTGGTACTACATATCAACTCTCGTCACTTCTATGTGTGTGAAAGAGAGAAAGAGCACGAAGATAGAGGAAAAAATCGATCAAGACATATGAGAAAGATACAAAGAGCTAATATACGTAGAGAGAGATACACGTGAAATTCAAATATATAAAAGGAATTTTTTACTTTTAATTAAAAAAATGAATGAAGTTTAGACAAAAGGATTGAGCTATCTGATTTTAAAATTAGAGCAGTGGGTTGTAATTATAAGTAAAAGAAAAATATGAATTTCTAATTTACCCTATTATAATCTATATTTTTAGGGTGTGTTTCGTAGACATGATGATAGAATTTTGATGTAATGATGTTAGGGTAAAGTCATAAAATTTTAAAGATAGGTTCAAATATCATATCTTTATACTTATCTTTCTTATCCTATCCTCCTACCCATCCTGTCCACCAAAATCCTATCCTCTTACCCATCCTATCCACCAAAAGCACCCTTAACCTATTAGTGCGACGTTAATCACAAGTTATTGGACTGATAATTTCTGCTAATATTCAAAAATCGTTACTAGAACCAAATCTATTAAATTAATACAAGCTTTTGATCTATTAGTGCATGTAGTGAGTGTTAATATTATCTGTTAATAGAAGACTTTTATTGGTTATAGAGGAAAGTATCAGCACTTCAGCAGATAAGAAAAACAGAGTCTCTGTATATTGGTTTTATGCAAGTAGATTAATGAAGTTTAAAGATCTTGAGAAATACATTATTATTATATTTTTTAATTTGGGAAATGGATATTATATATTTTCCTTGCTTTTATTCAACAATAATCTCATGGCTTAGACCTTTAGGGCTTAATGAAAAGTTGCTGTCTTTTTAGTTTTTTATACCACGAGAAAAAAGTGAAAGAATGCATCTCGTACCACATATGCATGTCATGAATCTCCTTTTATCAAGCTTAGAGACCTTGTCATTTTCAGTGTTTTGAAAGTATTTTGCATGTGATGAATCTTGTTGGATATTTGCATCAGAATCAGTTGTACCATATTTGCATCAGAATCAGCTGTACCACTACTCCATGTTTGCTGTGTTACTACCATGTTCTCTGTCCTTACTACCCCATGTGTGCAGCAGTACCACAACTCCATGTTTGCTGCACCACTACTCCATGTTTGCTGGTTACTACCCCATGTTCTCTACCCCATGTTAGCTGTACCATGTGTTATTTGTTTTTGTTTACTTTTTCTGCCACTTTACTTTTCAGTTTGTTATATAATGTAAGCTTAATGCATTATGATAATTGAATTCAGTAAGTTTGAGTTCCAGTTCATCTTCCTCCTATTTCTCTCATTGTCCTAAGTAAACTCTTGTTCTTTCATTCTTCAAACTAACAATTGGTATCAGAGCTTTCTTCTTGAGGGATCTGTGAGTTCATTCTAGTGTTCTAATGGAAGGAGAATCCAGTTTTTCATCAATGGCTCCACCAGTTTTTGATGGTGACAACTATCAAATTTGGGCTGTGAGAATGGAGACCTATCTAGATGCAATTGATCTTTGGGAAGCTGTAGAAGAGGACTACGAAGTTCCTCTTCTTCCAAACAACCCCACAATGGCCTAGATCAAGAATCACAAGGATAAAAAAATGAGAAAGTCAAAAGCAAAAACCTGTTTGTTTGCTGGCGCCTCATCGACTATCTTCACCTGAGTCATGTCACTCAAATCAGCAAAAGCAATCTGTGATTATCTCAAAAAAGAGTATGAAGGAAATGAGAGGATAAGAGGGATGCAAGTGCTGAATTTGATCAGAGATTTTGAACTGCAGAAAATGAAGGAATCAGAAATCATTAAAGAGTATTCTGACAAACTGATAAGCATTGCCAATAAGGTAAGACTGCTTGGTTCTAATCTACCTGACTCTAGGATTGTTGAAAAAATCCTAATAACGGTGCCTGAAAAATTTAACGCAACCATTACAACCTTGGAGAACACCAAGGATCTGTCCAAGATTACCTTGGCAGAGCTCGTAAATGCTTTACAAGCACAAGTGCAAAGAAGGGTCATGAGGCAATAAGGAGTCGTTGAAGGAGCACTGCCGATCAAGCATCAAGAAGGCTGGAAAATAAGGAAGAAGAACAAAAAGATTTTTGCTGCAAGTGGCGATGCTACAGCAAACAGCAACAAGAACAAGACTGAAGGTACGAAAGGAAATCATCCTCCGTGCCAACACTATGGCGGAAAGGGTTATCCTCCTTTCAAATGCTGGAGGAGACCTGATGCAAAATACAGCAGGTGTAACCAACTTGGTCATAAAGCTGTGATTTGCAAAAGCAAAAATCAGCAGCAAGAAGTAGATGCTCAAGTTGCTGATCAAGAGGAAGAGGATCAACTCTTTGTTGCTACTTGTTTCACAGGAAATGAATCAAGTGAGAGCTGGTTAATTAATAGTGGTTACACTAACCATATGACACATGACAATGAGTTGTTCAAAGAATTAAGAAGCATGGAGACTTTAAAAGTCAGAATTGGCAATGGACAGCATATAGCAGTCAAGAGAAAATGCACCATTGCAATTACAAGTTGTTCATGTACAAAACTTATCTTTGATGTTCTCTATGTTCCAGAAATTGACCAAAATCTGTTAAGTGTTGGTCAGTTGATAGAGAAAGGCTTCAAAGTACATTTTGAAGACAATTACTGCCTGATAAAAGATGCATCTAGTCAAGAGATGTTCAACGTCAAGATGAGAGGAAAGAGCTTCACACTTAACCCACTTAAAGAGGAGTTAGACAATAACCAAGAAAGGGCCAGAAACATGGAAGAAGCAGAGATCCTAGAGCTATACGAACTAAGTTACTCAGATCTCATGCTCTTATCATCTTCAGGTGGATCATCATATTCACCAGAAGAGAAAGAAAGGCTGGAGAAGGCAGCAGATGTGCATGGTGCATTTGCAGATGAGAAAGTCTTAGATGCAAAAGATTCAACCCATGTCATGGCAGATGAACTTTTTCATGTGGGTGAAGACTTAATGAAGTCGGTAGAAGAAGTGAATGGTGCATTTGCAGAGGAGAAAGGATCTAGTGATGTTCCAATGGAGGTCTCAGATCATGTTGCTCCTGCAAAACCTGCAATGCTCCAAGAGATGGACTTTCTGCAGCAGCAAGGAATTCAAGTTAAAGTTATCCCAGGTATTACCGCTGCTTCAAGGATAGCAGCAGAGCTGGGGATTCCATTAACTTATTGAGGCATTGCAAATAGTGTTAGATTTCTCACGGGACAATCAAGGAAAAGGGGAACAGATCCTCTGTTTGTAGCAGAGAATGCAGCTGACCCTGATTCAACCCCTAGTGGTTTATATGGGATTGTCAACTCTCCCTTCTCTGGCACAAAAATTGATGCACCATGGTCTGCCACCAGATACTCCAGCTGCTGCAGTTGAGCGAGGAAACACATCTCAACAGCGTACAGTCTTTGCAAAACTGAAGGATCTTGCCAACAAGATTGCTTTGGCAGAGTTAGTATCACCAACACTGATTGTCATAGGAAAGTTTGTTGCACTTTCACCATGCTGGCCACATTCTTTGAAAGAAGCTGTGAGAAGAAAGCAAGCTACTAAAGGAATGACCAATAACAAAGGAGACCAGGAACACTCCTTAAAGAGTGAGCAAAACCCATCAAAAAGCCATAACTTGGATGCAAATGGTTCTGAAGTTAGATCATGTGGAATTCATTCCAACCTGTGGCAGCAATGGCATTATAACAACGGTATAACGAAAATTTTCACAAAAACTCTACCAACAAAAAAATTTGAGCTTCTTAGGCAGAGACTTGGAGTTTACAGCTCCTAATGCAAGGAGGAGTGTTGGATATTTGCATCAAAATCAGCTGTACCATATTTGCATCAGAATCAGCTGCACCGCTACTCCATGTTTGCTGTGTTACTACCATGTTCTCTGTCCTTACTACCCCATGTGTGCAGCAGTACCACTACTACATGTTTGCTGCACCACTACTCCATGTTTGCTGGTTACTACCCCATGATAGCTGTACCGTGTGTTATTTGTTTTTGTTTACTTTTTTTGCCACTTTACTTTTCAGTTTGTTATATAATGTAAGCTTGATGCATTATGATAATTGAATTCAGTAAGTTTGAGTTCCAGTTCATCTTCCTCCTATTTCTCTCCTTGTCCTAAGTAAACTCTTGTTCTTTCATTCTTTAAAACTAACAAATCTTATTGTGCATTTTGGAAGTATATTTGCAATAATTATATAGAAAGATAGAGGTTACTGATGATGCATATATCTTATTGAGGACAAAGAATGATGGTTGTTGATAGGGCATACTAGGATATTTGAAGGTCAATAACATCGGTTCAGGAAGTGAAGACTCGCGTACATAAGGCACAGTTGCAATGAATCCTTGGATCATCCCTGTATGGCTTCCTTTCGTGCTGTTTTTTTCTATGCTTCTTCTAGTGAAAAAGATGATAGAATCAAGGACACAAAAGCAGCTTCCTCCAGGTCCTCCTAGGATGCCTATTATAGGTAATTTGTACCAACTAGGTACACTGCCTCATCGCTCTATATGGGAGCTATCAAAGAAATATGGCTCTGTCATGCTCTTACAACTTGGTCGCAAGCCAACAGTTGTTGTCTAAGCTGCAAGAGAGATCTTAAAAGTTCATGATCTTGATTGTTGCAGTAGACCTCTGTTGGTTGGCTCAGGGAGACTTTTCTACAATTGCAATGATGTGGCTTTTGCTCCATTCAGTGATTACTGGAGAGAGATGTGGAAAATGTGTGTTCAATAACTTTTTAGCACTAAAAGAGTGCAATCATTTCGGTATATTAGAGAAGAAGAGGTTGCTTCGCTGATTGACTCAATCTCTCAATCAACTTCCTCCAAAACTCCTGTTGATCTAAGTGAGAAGCTTATTTCTCTTACTGCAAGTGTAACTTGTAAGCAAGCTTCTGGGTGTAGTTTTCGAGGCAGTCAAATCGACAATGACAGATTTCAAGAAGTGATTCATGAATCCTTCGCAGTGTTAGGACACTTTGCTGCTTCTGATTTCTTTCCTTATGTTGGCAGGATTTTTGATAGGACACTTTTCGATTACACCCTCCAGGTCCCCTTCTAATTCCAAGGGAAACCATGTCCCACTTCCAGATCAATAGTTACAGAATATACCCGAAAACTCGTATCCAGGTTCACGTATGGGCGATTGGACGATATCCCAACCTCAAGAAGGAACCAGAAGAATTCTACTCAGAAAGGTTTAAAGACATCTTTATTGATTTTAAGGGGTAAAATTTTGAGTTGTTGCCATTTGGTGGAGGTCGAAGGGGTTGTCCTGGGTTCAAATGGGAACGGTCATTGTGCAGCTTGCACTTGTAAATCTTTTATATCATTTTGATTGGAAATTACCTGATGGTATGAAAGAGAAAGACATCAGCATGGAAGAAGCACCTGGTCTGACTGTTCACAAAAAGATACCTCTTAAGCTTGTTCCAGTCAAATATCGGTAGAATTCATAAGATAGTATGGAGAATGGATATTCAGTTAATAAGTGGGTGACCTGCAGAAATTCAAGGTGATGTTTATATCGGTATCAATGTTAGTAATTGTTTTGTTCCCATATGAACTTTTACCTGCTTTCTGAAACAATTTGAAATCTGCATTGAATAATTTTTTTTTAGAATAATAATTGTTATAATACATAGATGAATGGTTCTAATTGAATTTTTTGTTGACTGATGAAAGCTAATTAAATATAGATTTTATGGTAAGTGCAATGCGAACTCACGTGAACTTTAAAGTATTGAATTAGTATTCTTACGTAGTCACGAATTAAATATTAATATCAGTATAATCAGAAATTCGAGTTTAGTGTCGACACGATTCTCAATGTATAGTTAAGAGCAAATTTTAGGTAACGTTTGGAATAATTGATTGGAATGTAAATTAACAATAGCAACATTTGGATTGGACTTAATCCAGCTTAAATTCAGTTTCTAAAAAATACCACATCATAAATTTTTGTTTTGAAAAGATTTAAAAAGTTGAATTTAAGTTGGATTAAATCTAATCTCAAACATCACCAATGTAATGAATTATGTTTTAATGTTACTATTATAGTTGTGTAAAACTAATTTAATGAAAATGACAATGTAATGGTAACTATATTAGAAAAATGTAATAATGATTACGTAATACAAATGATGTAATCTTCATTTCATTATATGTAAGTAAACTCAATCTAAAATACATTTGACAATGATAAAAAAAAAAATGTAATATAATTTTTATCATGTGATCCATACTCTTATTGTATACATTAAAATAACTAATAAAAATATGAACAAAAATGTTAATTGAGGGGGTTAAAATTAAAGTATGAAATTTAAAATTTGTTCTAAGTTTTATATTTTTCCAAAAACTAAAACCTCACCACAATAATTCAAATAGTAACCTTAATCTCTATCAAATAGAAACAATAACTTTCTAACTTCTTAGGTCCAAATTATTAAAGTTTAATCCATTTCCTCTCTTTTTCTATATTTTTTTTATCGGCTGAACACATTTTAAAATAAAATCTTGTCCCTAAAAACCATAAAATTCAATTTCAGAGCGAAAAGCCAACAAATATGAATCATATAAGCTAAAAATATACAAAAATACTCCATGAACTCCAAAAAGAATCGAAGTTTTAATTTTTCAACTCTATTTTTTTACCTCAATTTTCTCATCAATCAAAATGCTCATAAAAGAACAAATCCCCTAAAACTCATTTTGCCGACGACCACACAATAACTCTATCTTATTGCGACTGCACTGTCACCATCATTGAGTGGTGATACTACTTATGAACTCTCGTCACTTCTGTGTGTGAAAGAAAGAAAGAGCACGAAGATAGAGGAAAAAAATCGCTCAAGATATATGAGAAAGATACAAAGAGCTAATATGCGTAGAGAGAGATTCAAGTGAAATTCAAATATATAAAAGAGATTTTTTACTTTTAATTAAAAAAATTAATGAAGTTTAGACAAAATGATTGAGTAATCTGATTTTAAAATTAGAGCAGTGGGTTGTAATTATGGGTAAAAGAAAAATATAAATTTGTAATTTACCCTATTATAATCTATATTTTTAGGGTGTGTTTAATAAACATGTTGATAGAATTTTGATTTAATGATGTCAGGGTAAAGTCATAAAATTTTAAAAATAGGTTCAGATATCATATCCTCGTTCTTATCTTTCTAACCTATCCTCCAACCCATCCTGTCCACCAAAAGCCCATCCTATCCACCAAAAGCACCCTTAACCTATTAGTGCGACGTTAATCACAAGTTATTGGACTGATAATTTCTGCTAATATTCAAAAATCGTTACTAGAACCAAATCTGTTAAATTAATACAAGCTTTTGATCTATTAGTGCATGTAGTGAGTGTTAATATTATCTGTTAATAGAAGACTTTTATTGGTTATAGAGGAAAGTATCAGCACTTCAGCAGATAAGAAAAACAGAGTCTCTGTATATTGGTTTTATGCAGGTAGATTAATGAAGTTTAAAGATCTTGAGAAATGCATTATTATTATATTTTTTAATTTGGGCAATGGATATTATATATTTTCCTTGCTTTTATTCAACAATAATCTCATGGCTTAGACCTTTGGGGCTTAATGAAAAGTTGCTGTCTTTTTAGTTTTTATACCACGAGAAAAAAGTGAAAGAATGCATCTTGTACCACATGCATGTCATGAATCTCCTTTTATCAAGCTTAGAGACCTTGTCATTTTCAGCGTTTTGAAAGCATTTTGCATGTGATGAATCTTATTGTGCATTTTGGAACTATATTTGCAATAATTATATAGAAAGAGAGGTTACTGATGATGCATATATCTTATTGAGGACAAAGAATGATGGTTTTTGATAGGGCATACTAGGATATTTGAAGGTCAATAACATCGGTTCAGGAAGTGAAGACTCGCGTACACAAGGCACAGTTGCAATGAATCCTTTGATCATCCCTGTATGGCTTCCTTTCGTGCTGCTTTTTTCTACGCATCTTCTAGTGAAAAAGATGATAGAATCAAGGACACAAAAGCAGCTTCCTCCAGGTCCTCCTAGGATGCCTATTATAGGTAATTTGTACCAACTAGGTACACTGCCTCATCGCTCTATATGGGAGCTATCAAAGAAATATGGCTCTGTCATGCTCTTACAACTTGGTCGCAAGCCAACAGTTGTAGTCTCCTCTGCTGAAGCTGCAAGAGAGATCGTAAAAGTTCATGATCTTGATTGTTGCAGTAGACCTCTGTTGGTTGGCTCAGGGAGACTTTTCTACAATTGCAATGATGTGGCTTTTGCTCCATTCAGTGATTAGTGGAGAGAGATGCGAAAAATGTGTGTTCAAGAACTTTTTAGCACTAAAAGAGTGCAATCATTTCGGTATATCAGAGAAGAAGAGGTTGCTTCTCTGATTGACTCAATCTCTCAATCAGCTTCCTCCAAAACTCCTGTTGATCTAAGTGAGAAGCTTATTTCTCTTACTGCAAGTGTAATTTGTAGGCAAGCTTTTGGGTGTAGTTTTCGAGGCAGTCAAATCGACAATGACAGATTTCAAGAAGTGATTCATGAATCCTTCGCAGTGTTAGGACACTTTGCTGCTTCTGATTTCTTTCCTTATGTTGGCAGGATTTTTGATAGGCTCACAGGTCTCCATGCTAGGCGCGAAAGGCGCTTCCATGATTTGGATTCATTTTACGATCAATCAATAGATCATCATCTTCGAACCAGGAAGACTGAGCAAGGACAAGAGGATATTATTGATGTGCTCCTAAAGATAGAGAGAAAGGAAGTTGAACTAGGCTTTGCTCAGTTCACCAGAAATCATATTAAAGGAATTCTTTCAGTAAGGCCTTGCCTTCTACCTCTGCTCCCCTCCCTCTTTTTCCATTTCATTGTTCTAAAATAGTCTTTTTAGAATCGCGGATAGCATTATCCCTCTTAATTTCTTTGGGGGGAAAATAATGTTTTAGTCCAAAAATTTATCACCATTCTGCAGATGGCTTGCAATTTTGCAGTCTGGTGTCATTAGAAGTAATCCATGAGACTGCAGGGATGTTACTTTTACATATTTGAAACATTCATTAATGCTTTTCTTGACCTTTTGATTATCATAAGCATCAACAATAGTTGGCACAACAATACCTATCTAATGCTTATTTCACTTCATTATCTCTCATGGAGTAAGGATACTGCTTCATTAGGGAGCAAACTTCTTCTGCTTATAACACTTTTATCTTGTCTCAGGATGTATTTCGGGGTGGAATACACACTTCTGCAATCACCATGACCTGGGCCATGACAGAGCTTGCTAGGACCCCAAGAGTTATGAAGAAAGTGCAATCTGAAATTCGAGATTGCGTTGCAAAGGAAGGAAAAATCAGTGAGGAAAACCTTGATCAGCTTGAATACCTGAATCTAGTAGTGAAAGAAACTTTTCGATTACACCCTCCAATCCCGCTTCTATATCCAAGGGAAACCATGTCCCACTTCCATATCAATGGTTACAGCATAAACCCGAAAACTCGCGTCCAGGTTCATGTATGGGCGATTGGACGAGATCCCAATCTCTGGAAGGACCCAGAAGCGTTCTACCCAGAAAGGTTTAAAGACATCTCCATTGATTTTAAGGGGCAAAATTTTGAGTTGTTGCCATTTGGTGGAGGTCGAAGAAGTTGTGCTGGGCTTCAAATGGGAACGGTCATTGTGCAGCTTGCACTTGTGAATCTTTTATATCATTTTGATTGGAAAGTACCAGATGGTATAAAGGAGGAAGACATCAGCATGGAGGAAGCACCTGGTCTGACTGTTCACAAAAAGATACCTCTTAAGCTTGTTCCGGTAAAATATTACTAGAATTTATAAGACAGCATGGAGAATGGAGATTCAGTTAATAAGTGGGTGATCTGCAGAAATTCAAGGCGCTGTTTATATTGGTATCACATATATTCTTTCTTCAGAATGTTAGTAATTCTTGTGTTCCACTAAGAGACTAGTTGAACTTTAACCTGCCTTGTGAAACAATTTGATATCTGCATTGAATAATTTGAGTTCTCTGTCACCAGTAGCTTACTCTGCTTTCTTTATTTTACCATGCAATCTTACATTGTTTTAATTGATTGTTATTTCTATAACGTTGGTTGAGTAGTTGTGGACCATATGGCTAATCGGAATTTTCCATAGCCTCTTTCAATTAGAAATATTTTTCCTCAAGATTTTTATGGAAAAATTTTCTACGATTTTTATACAAACATAGCATCATTAAAAACGCGACACCTGAAAAAAAAAATATATAATTTGATGTTATGGTGAAAATTTGTGGCACACCGGCCTCAAACCTTATTTTGAGTTCAGTGATGTTAATTCGAGGCTCTGTTTGTTTCCATAAAAATATATTACAATGTAAAATTAATTTCATGTGAAATTATAAATTTTCAGTTAAATTTTTTCTTTTATTTTAATAAAATATGAAAATAAATAATTAAAATTATAAAAAAAAAAAAAAATAGTAGTGGAATATTTAGATAAAAAAATATATAAAAATTAGAGTGAATCTTAAAAAAAAAAAAAAAAAACCCCATTTTACAATCATTTGTAATTTCCATGGAAACAAACTGAGCCTGATATCATGCACAAGCAAACTGGTGGATGCAATAAGAACATTAGGTTTGGCTATTTTTGCTTTCAATTTCGATTTTTTTTTCCTTAAGGTCCATCTGAATGATTACATTAAATTTATTTTCATTATTTGATTTTGTTTGAATTTGCTTTGATTTACAGTTTCTTGGTTGCGATTGATAATTCATGTTCCATTTTATTTTTCGATTTGATTTTTGTCTCAATTCTAGGTTTAATTTGATGTGGTTTCTCTGATGATTTATCATACGGACAACTGCTCTCTTTTGATTTTTGAAAAAACATATTATAAATATTTTTAAAATTATCCTATTAAAATAAATTAATTACTTTCATAACCTTAATCTATAAAAACTAGCTGTCTTCAAACCAAACACTTTGTCCCTGCCTTTGTCTTTGATATGCCGTTTCAGAGTTTCATTTCACGTCTTCACAATAAATCACCTCACTAAAATATTTTTTGGATCAGTCATTGTTTTTTGTTTAATTTTTAGAATATAATTAGAAAACTGTATAAAATATAATTTAGGAAACTATATTTTTATTATAATTAAAAAATTATATTCTTATTATAATTAGGTTTTTTGTATCACTATATATATTATTATATATTTGTTAATCCAATAACTTAATGCAATTTTTTTTCTTCCAAAACCCTATTTTCTTTTTCTTTAATTTTTTTAGTTTCCAATCAAGTCACCGACATCAAATTCTAACCTTTTTTTTTTTTTTTTACTGTTGTCATCGACATCAAACAACACAGTTTTCTCAAATCTTTTTTGGTCCCGAATTTGTTACGCATTATATGGGTTGGTAATTGTGTGTGGGGCTGGTCGTTGGTGGTTTGAGATTTATTGCAACTCAATTGTTTTGGCACAGATCTTTGATTGTGCGAATGTGACTTGGCTGTTGCGGTGCCGCAATTGTGACTTTGCTTCTCTTGTTGTGGTACGGTGAGCGTGGGTTACCAGTAATTGTGTTTGTGGTTTTTTTTTTATTATTGCATTGATCAGGAACATTGCATGACCAGTTCAAAGAGTTTTTGATTGGTTTTTTGTCTCTGTCAAATCAGTTTCTAAGATTTTTTAACATGCTCATTTTGATTTTAAGGTCTGTTTTCTCTAACTTTGCTCCCATTATTCTGCTCTATTTGTTATGATGTTATGACTCTCCTTCCTGAAAAATCTGATATTGTACAACCTATTTAGATTGTTCTGAATAGCTTTAATTATCATACTTGGGTGCATGCTATGCGCAATTTTCTATAAGGCCGTAAGCTTTGGCGATATGTTACTGGTGATATTCAGATTCCTCTTCGTACAGACATAAAGACAGTTGAAAATTTTGTTGAACAGTTGGAGGAATGGGATAGTAAAAATCATCAAATAATTACATGGTTCCACAATACCTCTCTCCCATCCATTAATGGTCAGTTTGGTCATTATGAAACTACTAAAGAGGTTTGAGACTTGTTAGCCCAACGTTATACTACTACCGATCTTGCTCGTCAGTACCAACTTTTGGGTAAACTCCACACTATGAAACAACCTCTGGACAATCTATAACTGATTTTCTTGTTGAGATGCATTCTGTGTGGGATCAATTAGAGCTTTCTGAGCTTGTTTGGACTAATATTATTGATGCTGATAAGTTTAGATTTTATCATAATAATATACACTTGATTCACCTTTTGAGGTCTTTAACTAATGATTTTGAATCTATGAGAGCCTCTCTTCTTCATCTCACACCTTTTCCTACCCTTGAAAGTGCAGTTTCTGAATTGATTTCTGAAGAAACTCATCTTGGTACATTGCGATTGTTGACCCGTATTTGATTTTAATAATGACAAAACACAACTCTTATTGCACTAACAGTTTTATCTAAGTGTTTAAGCGGTAAAAGCATACGGAAACAAGATGCAAGAACTCAACATGATTCAGACACCGAAACAAGACAAAGAATCTAGAATAGGCATTAAGGTAATTGAAACAATAGTAAATCTCTTTTGCTCAATTATATTGCTTGATCTGTGGCTCAATTTACAAAAATACTTTGGCAAAACTATTATACAAAAAGTTTCTAAGTCAAAAACTGTTTTGAAAACATAAAAACTGGGTTGAAGGATAACCCGGTTAACTGGGTTTACATACTAGTCGACTGGGATATGGGACAGAAAATTTCCAGTCGACTGGTGTCAAGGACTCAATCGACTAGTCCTCTGACCCAATCAACTGGCACTCTCTCTTAGCCTAAAAAGTGAAATTTCTCACTTGATCCAGTCGACTGGACAAGGACTGTAATGACCCATCCCGGGTTGGCCACCCCCGAGATGGTGTCATCACATTTTGAAATTCCCAGCACGACACATATATGCAATAATAAGAATTTACCAACTGCAAGTATTTGCATCAATCCTCAACCCTTAACATGAGAGATGTATCATTCAGATCTCAACATAAACATTGTATGCAATATATTATGTATGAATACTTACACATGTTTTTTTTCTCATTAGTTTGAGGATGTGGACCACGTGGCATACAGATAATGAATCCATCTAAATCTCAGCTCACCAAATATTTGTCCTGTCTGCTGCATGAAATCATTTAACATTGAAGGATGAGCTTCACAAGCTCAGTGAATTAAATTTACTAGAAATATTCAATTTGTATAAATATTCTTTTAATATTTAATTATTTATATCTCATATAACTTGATAATATCATTCTACTGTCACTACACATATCATTAGCCTCATTCTCTATCAATTGCTTCTTCTTATTTATTTGTTTACCTTAAGACCATCAATTATCTTATAATTACCTCGTCATGAGGTTCACAACATATAGTCTACCATTTAGATAGTTCTTATCATATCATACTTCCATGTTTCTTTTTCTTCATAACTGTCTCTCTATGAGACTCATTCATCTATAAATAAATTTACTATAACAAAACAACACTTCAGTATTTCAGTAATAAAATCAATATTTAAAACAAATGCAATGCATGAATTATTATTAGGGAACGTCTTCCTACATGTCGATATATTTTTATCTTAGACCAGCTACCTTTCCGGTTCTTTTATTTCATTTAGACCGGCCCCTCCCGATTCTTTTATTTCCAGCATATACCGGCTGTCACGGTTTTTCATTTAAATCGGCCCCCTCCCGGTTCTTTTATTTCATGCATATGCATATGAACAATGATATGAAATATACACATGAACAATAATATAAAAACAAGCATGTATTCAGACATTTAATGTAGCTATCCTGCCTTTTTTCAAATTATTATTTGATCAATTTCACTAATTTCTTCTCCTCATATATCAAATCAATTTATCTACCATAACTCGTCAAGAATTTCATTTATCACCTTCATTATTAAATCGACTCATTATTCTAATAATATTACTTCTCATATAATAACTTTCCACATATCAATTATACCTATCATTCCCATCAAATAACTTTCATCTATTATCAAATCATAGGTTAATAATTTATTCAAATATTATAACTATATATTTCATATTTATCTTGATTACTTAAAGCAAATCTAACTCACCACGTAGCACTTAGAGCTATCCGTGGATCACCTCCTTGCCTTTCCTGCTCCTTTCAGCAATTTTCTTCGGTTGCTGATTGTCAACACCTGACATAATATTTATGTTAAAATTTCTAATTTATTCTTCAATTCCTTCATAATTCACACCCTTTGAAAATTCCCACATTGAATTCTGAGAAATTTCATGTATACTAAATTTCAAAAATAAATTTCACGTTATTACCATCTGTTTTTCTTAAAGGTTCCAGTGACTCTTTATAAAATTTCCCCGTAAACCCCTTCCAAAATTGTACTCTTTCAATATTTCTTTCGATCTCCAAGTGTTTAGAGAAATAGAGTAGTTTTAATTGTAAAATGAAGAAAACCAATCAAGATTTGGTGAGAATAATTAAAGTAAAGAACAAAATTATATATATATATATATATATATATATATATAAATTTGCCGCCACTTTTCCACCGTTTCGCCTTTGAGCTGCCTAACATGTGTTGTGTCGATTATCTACCTAAATTAATATGCAAATAATCGCACTCGTTTTACTTGCAAGTGCACAAGGTCTGTGGTAGCATAGTGTGCAAGTGCGAGATCATTTCCACAGGGATTGGTGAATTTCTATCTAGAATTAGTTTCTTTAAGTTTAAAAGAGAAATAACAGTTTGAGTGTGAGTAAATAACAATAATGAGAACATAAGGCTACGATATCCACCATTAATTATACTTTCCCACTAACTAGGGTTTTAATGCTCTAGTCTTATCATGAATATCTAATGGTTGCCAACCTAAGGGCTTGGTCCACACCTTAGACTATTGATCTTCCTATGCAACGAGTTAGACATGATGTATACTCTAACTCTTTTCTCTCTTAAGGGATTCAGCATGGGTGTATACTGAGTTGTTCCTTACGAGAGCATAAGGGCTGTGGAGATCGGCAACCACACGGGACCTAGGGCTTGGTCCGCTCCCTGTTTCCCATGTTGATTAACCCGGGTATCCGGATAAGATATCCCTTGTTACTAATGTCGAACCCAGGACTCGGTCATCCAAATTGATTCGACTAACCTATCCATGCCACATGCATACGTTGATCAAGCACATACATATTAGGAATGTACATATAAACAGGCATTAATCAAGTTAAACATTCTAACAAGGCTTTAGCAAAGATAATCACTGAATATATATGTGGAAAAGCATAACTAGGGCTTCAATCGAGCCCTATAGGTGTTTAGTTACACATACTAAATGAAGTAAACATATTCATAAAATAAAAGAGAAAGAGTAAACCCGAGAGAAGAGGCGTCAATTCTCGCCCAAAGCTTACAACTCCAAACTAAACAAAAGGTAAAAGAAAGGATGTCCTCTTTGTGTGTTTTACAAAAGTATTTATAGGGGCTGAATAATCCTAGAAGGCTCATGAATTCCTAAACTTTCCTAAAACACAAAACTCTTTTATTTCCAAAACTGGTTCTGCCACTTTACTGTTCACGCCCGTACAGGTGCGCTCGATCGCACACACGGTGCGTTCGATCGCGAGTATGCGCTCGATCGCACACGGGGTGCACTCGATCGCAATTATGCGCTTGATCTGGCCTGTGTACTCGATTGCTACTGCGCTCGATCGCCCGTGCGCGCATGTGCTGTTGCGCTCGATTGCATGCCTGGTGCGCTCGATCGCATTCCAGGCAGTAGCTGCTCTAGGATTTTCCAGTTTTCTTCCTTTTAAGCTTCAAAATGCTTCTTTCTTCTCCAAAAACCTATAAAAGCATGTAAAACACAGAAATGAACTAAAATGAACAAAATTAACATAAAATAGGACTTAACAAATATAAATGAAAGGGCTTAAATATGAATATTTAAGCACTTATCACACCCCCATACTTATATATTGCTAGTCCCTTAGCAATACAAAACTAAAAACTAAATGAAGAACAAAATTAAAGATAAATTCATTTCCATGATACTTAGAAATTTGGGTTGTGCATAAAACCATGATAACCGTTCATAAGTAAGCTTATAATAAAAAACACATTTTTGGATTGCAAAATGACTTTCAAAAGCTTTATATTACTTACCTAAGGTTGGTTTAAGGCATTGCAAGTTTGATTTGTGTGTGATGAATTAGCACATATAAGATTGGGTTTTCACATAATTTTAGTGGATGGTGTTTCGGTGCCCAAACTTTTATCAAATTTCTTATCAAAGAGAACAAAATGGCATAATACTTGCTTCTTTTTCTTTTCCTTTTATCACACGATCTTTGCCATGTTGAGTGCCATCTAGCTTTCTATTTGACCCTTGTAACGAGTGTTTGGCTAATGACTCCCAAACCAGATGGTTTTAGGGCATTAGGTGTAAAGACACCCCTAAAGACTTACTAGCTCGAGTCAAAAAGGCTACGGAACTTAACAAGTTTTTTAATGCTTCTTAATGAAACTCCCACCTTTTGACGTGAACACTCAACGCTTACTGAGGCAAGAGGCCCAGTTACTCAGTGGAAAGTTGATTTTTGGAAGCTTTTTGATTTTCTTTTCGCATGATGGACATATATATATATATTTTTTTTTTCTTTATTTTTCTTATGCCAAAGGGTTCTTTTCAACAAGTTATCCAACTATATTTTAGGTAATGGAAACATATACAAAAAAATTATATGTCATACCTCACACAAATGCGTGCTAAATGTGCTCGTGCCATTTTGGATCAAACTCGTGAATTCTTAGGTGCCTTGAGGTAGGTAACTAAACTTTGTAAAATTCCTAAAATAAAGCTATATGTTTTAGTTTGTAAGCTTACTAATGAAGTGTTATTAAATTTTTAAATCAACCAAAATTTTTGTTTACCAAGAGAACATGCTTTTATCTTTAAAAAAAACTGGGACTTTATGTGTGCATGTATTTCAAGTGTGTGTGTGATAGTATATAGTATCTCCCACTACCCCCAAACTTAAAATACACATTGTCCCCAATGTGTGTGAGGCATGGAAAGATCTGACCTGGGAGATGGAGAACGCGATTGTTTGCTTGCTCGTCTACGCCCCCAAACTTGAATTGGATGCACGTACTGAGTACCAGACAAAGAAAAAATAAACATTGTGCCAAAAAATAAAAGATATACAATAGACATGTAAATATAACTATAACTAAAATAAAAGTACTAAAATGAAAAGGATATGTCTGGGGTGCCTCCCATGAGCGTTAACTTTAACATCATCAGCCGGACTGAGTATCCTCTCTCTGCTGATCATCATGTGGTGTAGACTATTTGCTTAGGTAGTGGAGTTTAGCTTCTGGAGTAAATGCACTTGACCGCAAGGTGTAGGTGCGCTCAATCGCAATGCATCAAGTAGTGACGTTATGTGCAGCAGAAATTGGGAATTCAAGTGGGTTAGGTGTCTGTGGATCAGCTATATATTGGACAGTTTGAAGTGTCAAGTCCTTGTCCCGAGGAGGCATGGTGAGATCGAGGTATGGTTTGACTCGGTGTCCATTGACTGTAAATGTCTGATTGCTATTCGAGTCATGAATCTCCAAGGCTCCATGAGGAAAGACCTTGGTGACCACATACGGACCAACCCAACGGGATTTTAGTTTGCCTGGGAATAGCCTTAATCTTGAATTGTAGAGTAGCACCCTTTGTCCTATGTGAAACCCTTTATGCACTAGTTGCTTATCATGATAGGCTTTTTTCCGTTCTTTGTAGAGCTTGGCATTTTCATAGGCGTCATATCTTAGTTCCTCTAGCTCATTTAAATGCAGCTTCCTCTTCTCTCCCGCTTGTTTCATATCAAAATTGAATTGCTTTACGGCCCTAATTCTACTAGAAGATGGCATGCTTTCCCAAAGACTAGGCGGTATAGAGACATGCCAATTGGAGTTTTATAAGCAGTCCGATATGCCCATAAAGCATCATTTAGGCGCAAAGACCAATCCTTCCAATTAGGCTGTACAGTCCTCTCTAGGATTCCTTTGATCTCTCTGTTACTTATCTCCACTTGGCCACTGGTTTAAGGATGATAGGTGCCAACTTTATGATTGATCCCATATTTCCAGAGTATTGCGACAAAAGAGCGATGATGAAAGTGGCTACCCCCATCACTGATGATTGCTCTTGGAGTCCCAAACCTGGTAAAGATGTTAGCCTGCAAAAACTTGACAACTACTTTGTGATCATTAGTCTTTGAGGGGACAGCCTCGACCCATTTTGACACATAATCCACACCCACTAGAATATATAAATACCCAAAGGAGTTAGGAAATGGACCCATGAAATCAATGCCTCATACATCAAAAAATTCTACTATATGGATATTTTGGAGGGGCATTTGATTTCGGGAAGAGATGTTACCTGTCCATTGGCATCTATCCCATGAGCTGTAAAAGGAGAAAGCATCTTTAAACAAGTTAGGCCAATAAAAACCAAATTGTAATACTTTAAGAGCTGTTCACTTAGCCCCAAAATGTCCTTCACAAGCCTATTGTACAACCTATTCACAAGTTATGACGTTATGACTCTCTTTTCTGAAAAAATCTGATATTGTACAACCTATTCAGACTGTTTTGAATAGCTTTAATTATCATACTTGGGTGCATGCTATGCGCAGTTTTCTAAAAGGTTGTAAGCTATGGCGATATGTTACTGGTGATATTCAAATTCCTCTTCGTACAGATATAGAGACAGTTGAAAAATTTGTTGAACAGTTTGAGGAATGGGATAATAAAAATCATCAAATAATTATATGGTTCCACAATACCTCTCTCCCATCCATTAATGATTGCTGTTGTGGGCATATTAGGATATTTGAGGTCAATAACATCAGTTCAGGAAGCTCATTGCAATGGATCCTTGGATCATACCTGTATGGTTTCCTTTCGTGCTGCTTTTTTCTATGCTTCTTATCGTGAAAAAGATGATAGAATCAAAGAGACAAAAGGATCTTCCTCCAAGGATGCCTATTATAGGTAATATATGCAACAACTAGGTATACTGCCTCATCGCTCTATGGGGGAGCTATCAAAGAATTATGGCTCAGTCATCCTCTTAAAACTTGGTCACAAGCCAACAGTTGTAGTCTCCTCTGCTGAAGCAGCAAGAGAGATCTTAAAAGTTCATGATCTTGATTGTTGCAGTAGACCAAAGTTGGCAGGCTCGGGAAGACTTACCTACAATTATAGTGATGTAGCTTTTTCTCCATTAGGTGATTACTGGAGGGAGATGCGGAAAATGTGTGTTCTTGAGCTTTTCAACACTAAAAGAGTGCTATGATTTTGGTATATCAGAGAAGAAGAGGTTGTTTCACTGATTGACTCAATCTCTCAATCAGCTTCTTCCAAAACTCTAGTTGATCGGAGTGAGAAAATTGTTTCTCTTACTGCAAGTGTAACTTGTAGGCAAGCTTTTGGGTTTAGTTTCCAAGGAAATCAAATTGACAATGACAGATTTCAAGAAGTGGTTCATGAATCCTTGGCAATGTTAGGACACTATGCTGCTGCTGATTTCTTTCCTTATGTTGGTTGGATTTTTGATAAGCTCACAGATCTCCATGCTAGGCGCGAAAGCTGCTTCCATGATTTGGATGCTTTTTACGATCAAGAAATAGATCATCATCTTAGACCCAGGAAGATCGAGCAAGGACAAGAGGATATCGTTGATGTGCTCCTAAAGTTAGAGAGAAAGGAAGCTGAACTTGGCTCTCTTCAGTTCACAAGAAATCATATTAAAGGAATTCTTTCAGTAAGGCCTTGCCTTCTACCTCTGCTCCCCTCCCTCTTTTGTCATTTTACTAATTTAAATAGTCTTTTTAAGAATCGCAGATAGCATTATCTCTCTTAATTATTATTTTTTCTGGGAAAATAATGTGTTAGTCCAAAAATTTATCTTTATATTCTGTAGATCTCTTGTCATTTTGCAGTTTGGTGGCATTAATTAGAAGTCCATGATACTGCAAGGATGTTATTTCTACACGTTTGAAACATTCATTGAAGCTTTTCCTAACCTTTTGACAACCATAAGCATCAATAATAGTTGCACAACAATTATTGGTTTTAAAGAATGAAAGAACAATGAGATTTCTTAGAACAATGAGAGAAATGGGATGAAGATAAACTGGAACTCAAACTCTGAATTCAATTCTCATAATGCATCAAGCTTACATTATATATAAAACTGAAAAGTAAAGCTGCAGAAAAAGTAAACAAAAACAAATAACACATGGTACAGCTAACATGGGGTAGTAATGACAGAGAACATGGGGTAGTAACACAGCAAACATGGAGTAGTGGTACAGCAAACATGGAGTAGTGGTACAGCTAACATGGAGTAGTGATCCTAATGCAAATAACCAACACTCTTCCTTGCATTAGGAGCTGCAAACTCCAAGTCTCTGCCTAGAAAGCTCAAATTTGTTTACTGGTAGAGGTTTTGTGAAAATATCTGCAAGTTGATCTTCAAATCTGCAATAAACCAGGCTCACATCTCATTCTTTCTGTACTTCTCTTAGAAAGAATAGCTTAATCTTAAAATGTTTAGCTTTTCCATGAAAAACTAGATTATGAGATATTGCAATTGCAGCCTGATTGTCCATAAATACCTTTGTATCATTCAGTTGCTTCAAATGTAAATCACATAACAGCTTCCTCAGCCACAATACTTGATTCACTGTTGTTATAGCAGCAACAAATTCAGCCTCTGCAGTAGACTGTGCTACACATTCTTGTTTCTTGGAACACCAAGAGAACTCACCTGATCCTAGACTAAAGCAGTAACCAGATGTATTCTTCATATCATCCACAGATCCACCCTAATTACTGTCAGAAAATCCTATCAACTTGAAGTTTTGACACTTCTTGAATTTTACACCAAAGTTAACAGTCCCTTTGATGTACCTAATAACTCTTTTTGCTGCTTTAAGATGCATTTCACTAGCACAATGCATAAAACGAGAGAGAATGCTTACAGCAAAAAAGATGTCTGGCCTGGTTGCAGTTAGGTACATTAGACATCCAACCAAGCTTCTGAAATAGCCTTATTCGACTTTGTCTGTGCCATCTTCCTTACTTAAGCTTTCCTTCTAACTCATTGGTGTAGTCATTTCTTTGCATTCCTCCTTATGAAACTTTTTAAGTATTTCCTTAGCATACTTTCTTTGACAAACGAAAACTTCATCTCGACTTTGCTTGATCTCCATTCTGAGAAAGTAAGTCATCAATCCAAGATCAGTCATCTCAAATACTTTAATCATTTCCAGCTTAAATTCATCAATTATAGCTGCGTTGTTTCCAGTCACCAAAAAATCATCTATATAGAGAGAAATAACAAGAATATCAACCTCACAGTGCTTGACATAAAGAGTGGACTCAGATAGGCTTTTTTCGAAGCCTAAATTTAGCAGATGATCATCAATTCTATTGTACCAAGCTCTTGGAGCTTGCTTCAAACTATAAAGAGCCTTCTTGAGGAAATAAACTTTGTCTTCTTCTCATTTCTTCACAAAACCTTCTGGTTGTTCAACATAAATTTCTTCTTGCAAGAAACCATTTAGAAATGCTGATTTAACATCCAACTGGTACAATTTCCAGCGCTTTTGTGCTGCAACAACAAGTAGCAGCCTGATGGTGTCAAGTCTAGCTACTGGTGCAAACGTGTCTGAATAGTCTACACCAAAAATTTGAGCATATCCTTTAATAACCAGCCTTGCTTTGTATTTGTTGATGGAACCATCAGCATTGAGCTTGGTTCTGAACACCCATTTGACCCCAATGATTTTTCTGTCTTGAGGTCTATCAACAAGCAGTCATGTCTTGTTTTTCTTGATCATGTACAGCTCCTCCTTCATTGCAGCAGTCCAATTCTGATCATGTTTAGCTTCATCATAACTTGCAGGCTCACAAACTGCAATGTTGCATCTCTGATTAATATAAGCGAGCAATCTGGTGCTTCTAACTGGAATGTCGTCCACTATTTCACTCTGCCAATTGTCATTTCTCTGCTCCTTGACATTTCTGACAGGAATTTTTAGCTTCAATTGATTTGAGTCCTTTGAAGTCTCCCAATTCCATTCTTCATTTTCTACAAAGTGCACATCCCCGCTTATGATAATATTCCCCGTTTGTGGCTGAAGGACTTTGTAAGCCTTGGATCTTATGTTGTAGCCTATGAAAATGCCTTGTACTGCCTTCTTGTCTAGTTTATCATGCTTAACCTAAGGAACATAGGTGAAGCACAAACAACCAAACACCTTAAAGAAGTTTAGAGATGGTTTATATCCATACCAAGCTTCAAATGGTGTCTGCTCCTTTAACACTTTTGTGGGCAACCTGTTTTGGAGAAAAACAACAGTGTTTGCTACCTCTGCCTAGAATTTTTTTGGCAAATTCTTCTCATGTAACACACATCTTGTCATTTCCAGGATATATCGATTTCTCCTCTCACTGACTCCATTTTGTTATGGAGTGTAGGGAGCCGTTAGTTGATGTTCAATGCCTGCATCCTCACAAAATTGATTGAATACTACAGATGTGTACTCCTTGCCATTGTCTGATCTCAATTGTTGAATTTTGCAGCCACTCTCATTTTCAATTCTAGCTTTAAATTTCCAGAATATTCTAGCAACTTCTGATTTGTATTTAAAAAAGAAAATCCAACACATTCTTGTTAGATCATCAATAAAGGCAATATAGTAAAGGCTACCATTGAGAGATGGTGTCCTTTGTGGTCCGGCTAGATTAGTGTGGATCAATTGTAGCTTCTGTGTTGCTCTCCAAGCTGTTTTTGGAAATGGTTTTCTGTGTTGCTTTCCATATTGACACGCTTTGCAGTGCGGAATATTGTCTTCTAAAACAGGTAAATCCCTTACTAATTGCTTTGTTTAAAGCAGTAGTAGTCCTTGATGATGATAATGACCGAGCTTCTTGTGCCATATCTCCGTGACACTTTCCTTGGTAGGAAAGGCAGCTTGCTCCTCCTCAAGTGGGTTAAGTGTGAAGCTCTTTCCTCTCATCTTGACGTTGAACATCTCTTGACCAGATGCATCTTTTATCAGGCAGTATTTGTCTTCAAAATGTACTTTGAAGCCTTTTTCTATCAACTGACTAACATTTAACAGATTTTGGTCAATTTCTGGAACATAGAGAACATTTAACAGATTGCTATATGCTGTCTATTGCCAATTCTGACTTTTGAAGTCTCAGTGCTTCTTAATTCCTTGAACAGCTCCTTGTGGTGTGTCATATGGTTAGTGCAACCACTATCAATTAACTAGCTCTCACTTGAATCATTGCCTGAGAAGCAAGTAGTAACAAAGAGCTGATCCTTCTCCTCTTGATCAGCAACTTGAGCATCTACTTCTTCTTGTTGATTTTTACTTTTGCAAATCACAACTTCTTGACCTTGTTGGTTACACCTGCTGCATTTTGCATCAGGTCTCCTCCAGCATTTGAAATGAGGATGACCCTTTCTGCCATAGTGTTGGCATGGAGGATGATTTCCCTTTATACCTCCAGTCTTGTTTTTGTTGCTGTTTGTTGTAGCATCACCACTTGCAGCAAAATTATTCTTGTTCTTCTTCTTTATTTTTCAGCCTTCTTGATGCTTGACTGGCAGTGCTCCTTCAACGACTCCTTCTTGTCTTATGACCCTTCTTTGCTCTTGTGCCTGTAAAGCATTCATAAGCTCTGCCAAGGTAATTTTGGACAGATCCTTGGTGTTCTCCAAAGTTGTAATGGTTGCCTCAAATTTTTCAAGCACCGTTACTAGGATTTTTTCAACAATCCTTGAGTTGAGTAGATCATAACCAAGCAGTCTTACCTTATTGGCAATGCTTAGAAGTTTGTCAGAATACTCTTTAATGGTTTCTGATTCCTTCATTTTCTGCAGTTCAAAATCTCTGATCAAATTCAACACTTGCATCCCTCTGATCCTCTCATTTCCTTCATACTCCTTTTTAAGATAATCCCAGATTGCTTTTGCTGATTTGAGTGACATGACTCGGGTAAAGATAGTCGATGAGACACCAATAAACAAACAGGCTTTTGCTTTTGATTTCCCCGTTTTTCTATCCTTCTGATTCTTGATCTGGGCCATTGTGGGGTTGTTTGGCAGAGAAGGAACTTCGTAATCCTTTTCTACAGCTTCCCAAAGATCCATTGCATCTAGATAGGTCTCCATTCTCACAGCCCAAATCTGATAGTTGTCTCCATCAAAAACTAGTGGAGCTATTGATGAAAAATTGGATTCTTCTTCCATTAGAACACTCAAATGAACTCACAGATCCCTCGAGAATATAGCTCTGATACCAATTGTTGGTTCTAAAGAATGAACGAACAATGAGATTTCTTAGAACAATGAGAGAAATAGGAGGAAGATAAACTGGAACTCAAACTCTGAATTCAATTCTCATAATGCATCAAGCATACATTATATATAAAACTGAAAAGTAAAGCTGCAGAAAAAGTAAACAAAAACAAATAACACACGGTACAGCTAACATGGGGTAGTAATGACAGAGAACATGGGGTAGTAACACAGTAAACATGGAGTAGTGGTATAGCAAACACGGAGTAGTGATCCTGATGCAAATAACCAACAACAATAATACCTATCTAGTGCTTATTTCACTTCATTATCTCCCTTGGAGTAAGGATACTGCTACGTTATGGATCAAACTTCTTCTTGTTTATAACACTTTATCCTTTCTCAGGATGTATTTCTGGCTGGAGTAGACACTGCTGCAATCAGCATGACCTGGGCCATGACAGAGCTTGCTAAAAACCCAAGAATTATGAAGAAAGTGCAAGCTGAAATTCGAGATTACGTTGCAAAGAAAGGAAAAATCAGTGAAAAGGACCTTGATGAACTGGAATACCTGAATCTGGTGGTGAAAGAAACTTTTCGATTACACCCTCCAGGTCCCCTTTTAATTCCAAGGGAAACCATGTCCCACTTCCAGATCAATAGTTACAGAATATACCCGAAAACTCGTATCCAGGTTCACGTATGGGCGATTGGACGATATCCCAACCTCAAGAAGGAACCAGAAGAATTCTACTCAGAAAGGTTTAAAGACATCTTTATTGATTTTAAGGGGTAAAATTTTGAGTTGTTGCCATTTGGTGGAGGTCGAAGGGGTTGTCCTGGGTTCAAATGGGAACGGTCATTGTGCAGCTTGCACTTATAAATCTTTTATATCATTTTGATTGGAAATTACCTGATGTTTATATCGGTATCAATGTTAGTAATTGTTTTGTTCCCATATGAACTTTTACCTGCTTTGTGAAACAATTTGAAATCTGCATTGAATAATTTTTTTTTAGAATAATAATTGTTATAATACATAGATGAATGGTTCTAATTGAATTTTTTGTTGACTGATGAAAGCTAATTAAACATAGATTTTATGGTAAGTGCAATGCAAACTCACGTGAACTTTAAAGTATTGAATCAGTATTCTTACGTAGTCACGAATTAAATACTAATATCAGTATAATCAGAAATTCGAGTTTAGTGTCGACACGATTCTCAATGTATAGTTAAGAGCAAATTTTAGGTTACGTTCGGAATAATTGATTGGAATGTAAATTAACAATAGCGACATTTGGATTGGACTTAATCCAGCTTAAATTCAGTTTCTAAAAAATACCACATCATAAATTTTTGTTTTGAAAAGATTTAAAAAGTTGAATTTAAGTTGGATTAAATCTAATCTCAAACATCACCAATGTAATGAATTATGTTTTAATGTTACTATTATAGTTGTGTAAAACTAATTTAATGAAAATGACAATGTAAAGGTAACTACATTAGAAAAATGTAATAATGATTACGTAATACAAATGATGTAATCTTCATTTCATTATATGTAAGTAAACTCAATCTAAAATACATTTGACAATGATAAAAAAAAATGTAATATAATTTTTATCATGTGATCCATATTCTTATTGTATACATTAAAATAACTAATAAAAATATGAACACAAATGTTAATTGAGGGGGTTAAAATTAAAGTATGAAATTTAAAATTTGTTCTAAGTTTTATATTTTTCCAAAAACTAAAACCTCACCACAATAATTCAAATAGTAACCTTAATCTCTATCAAATAGAAACAATAACTTTCTCACTTCTTAGGTCCAAATTATTAAAGTTTAATCCATTTCCTCTCTTTTTCTATATTTTTTTATCGGCTGAACACATTTCAAAATAAAATATTGTCCCTAAAAACCATAAAAATCAATTTCAGAGCGAAAAGCCAACAAATATGAATCATATAAGCTAAAAATATACAAAAATACTCCATGAACTCCAAAAAAAATCGAAGTTTTAATTTTTCAACTCTCTTTTTTTACCTCAATTTTCTCATCAATCAAAATGCTCATAAAAGAACAAATCCCCTAAAACTCATTTTGCCGACGACCACACAATAACTCTACCTTAATGCGATTGCACTATCACCATCATTGAGTGGTGGTACTACTTATGAACTCTCGTCACTTCTATGTGTGTGAAAGAAAGAAAAAGCACGAAGATAGAGGAACAAAATAGCTCAAGATATATGAGAAAGATACAAAGAGCTAATATGCGTAGAGAGAGATTCA
Source organism: Bretschneidera sinensis (assembly GCA_023935145.1). Taxonomy (NCBI): domain Eukaryota; kingdom Viridiplantae; phylum Streptophyta; class Magnoliopsida; order Brassicales; family Akaniaceae; genus Bretschneidera; species Bretschneidera sinensis. The sequence goes on from CM043705.1 coordinate 64,736,520, forward strand.
CGTGAAATTCAAATATATAAAATGGATTTTTTTACTTTTAATTAAAAAAATTAATGAAGTTTAGACAAAAAGATTGAGCTATCTGATTTTAAAATTAGAGCAGTGGGTTGTAATTATGGGTAAAAAAAAATATGAATTTGTAATTTACCCTATTATAATCTATATTTTTAAGGTGTGTTTAATGAACATGATGATAAAATTTTGATTTAATGATGTTAGGATAAAGTCATAAAATTTTAAAAATAGGTTCAGATATCATATCCTCTACTTATCTTTCTAACCTATCGTCCTACCCATCCTGTCCACCAAAAGCCTATCCTCTTACCCATCCTCTTACCCATCCTATCCACCAAAAGCCCATCCTATCCACCAAAAGCACCCTTAACCTATTAGTGCGACGTTAATCACAAGTTATTGGACTGATAATTTCGGCTAATATTCAAAAATCGTTACTAGAACCAAATCTGTTAAATTAATACAAGCTTTTGATCTATTAGTGCATGTAGTGAGTGTTAATATTATCTGTTAATAGAAGACTTTTATTGGTTATAGAGGAAAGTATCAGCACTTCAGCAGATAAGAAAAACAGAGTCTCTGTATATTGGTTTTATGCAGGTAGATTAATGAAGTTTAAAGATCTTGAGAAATACATTATTATTATATTTTTTAATTTGGGCAATGGATATTATATAGTTTCCTTGCTTTTATTCAACAATAATCTCATGGCTTAGACCTTTGGGGCTTAATGAAAAGTTGCTGTCTTTTTAGTTTTTATACCACGAGAAAAAAGTGAAAGAATGCATCTTGTACCACATGCATGTCATGAATCTCCTTTTATCAAGCTTAGAGACCTTGTCATTTTCAGCGTTTTGAAAGCATTTTGCATGTGATGAATCTTATTGTGCATTTTGGAAGTATATTTGCAATAATTATATAGAAAGAGAGGTTACTGATGATGCATATATCTTATTGAGGACAAAGAATGATGGTTTTTGATAGGGCATACTAGGATATTTGAAGGTCAATAACATCGGTTCAGGAAGTGAAGACTCGCGTACACAAGGCACAGTTGCAATGAATCCTTGGATCATCCCTGTATGGCTTCCTTTCGTGCTGCTTTTTTCTACCCTTTTTCTAGTGAAATAGATGATAGAATCAAGGACACAAAAGCAGCTTCCTCCAGGTCCTCCTAGGATGCCTATTATAGGTAATTTGTACCAACTAGGTACAATGCCTCATCGCTCTATATGGGAGCTATCAAAGAAATATGGCTCTGTCATGCTCTTACAACTTGGTCGCAAGCCAACAGTTGTAGTCTCCTCTGCTGAAGCTGCAAGAGAGATCTTGAAAGTTCATGATCTTGATTGTTGCAGTAGACCTCCGTTGGTTGGCTCAGGGAGACTTTTCTACAATTGCAATGATGTGGCTTTTGCTCCATTCAGTGATTACTGGAGAGAGATGCGGAAAATGTGTGTTCAAGAACTTTTTAGCACTAAAAGAGTGCAATCATTTCGGTATATCAGAGAAGAAGAGGTTGCTTCTCTGATTGACTCAATCTCTCAATCAGCTTCCTCCAAAACTCCTGTTGATCTAAGTGAGAAGCTTATTTCTCTTACTGCAAGTGTAATTTGTAGGCAAGCTTTTGGGTGTAGTTTTCGAGGCAGTCAAATCGACAATGACAGATTTCAAGAAGTGATTCATGAATCCTTCGCAGTGTTAGGACGCTTTGCTGCTTCTGATTTCTTTCCTTATGTTGGCAGGATTTTTGATAGGCTCACAGGTCTCCATGCTAGGCGCGAAAGGTGCTTCCATGATTTGGATTCATTTTACGATCAATCAATAGATCATCATCTTCGAACCAGGAAGACTGAGCAAGGACAAGAGGATATTATTGATGTGCTCCTAAAGATAGAGAGAAAGGAAGTTGAACTTGGCTTTGCTCAGTTCACCAGAAATCATATTAAAGGAATTCTTTCAGTAAGGCCTTGCCTTCTACCTCTGCTCCCCTCCCTCTTTTTCCATTTCATTGTTCTAAAATAGTCTTTTTAGAATCGCGGATAGCATTATCCCTCTTAATTTCTTTGGGGAGAAAATAATGTTTTAGTCCAAAAATTTATCACCATTCTGTAGATGGCTTGCAATTTTGCAGTCTGGTGTCATTAGAAGTAATCCATGAGACTGCAGGGATGTTACTTTTACATATTTGAAACATTCATTAATGCTTTTCTTGACCTTTTGATTATCATAAGCATCAACAATAGTTGGCACAACAATACCTATCTAATGCTTATTTCACTTCATTATCTCTCATGGAGTAAGGATACTGCTTCATTAGGGAGCAAACTTCTTCTGCTTATAACACTTTTATCTTGTCTCAGGATGTATTTCTGGGTGGAATACACACTTCTGCAATCACCATGACCTGGGCCAGGACAGAGCTTGCTAGGAACCCAAGAGTTATGAAGAAAGTGCAATCTGAAATTCGAGATTGCGTTGCAAAGGAAGGAAAAATCAGTGAGGAAAACCTTGATCAGCTTGAATACCTGAATCTAGTAGTGAAAGAAACTTTTCGATTACACCCTCCAATCCCGCTTCTATTTCCAAGGGAAACCATGTCCCACATGGTTACAGCATAAACCCGAAAACTCGCGTCCAGGTTCATGTATGGGCGATTGGACGAGATCCCAATCTCTGGAAGGACCCAGAAGCGTTCTACCCAGAAAGGTTTAAAGACATCTCCATTGATTTTAAGGGGCAAAATTTTGAGTTGTTGCCATTTGGTGGAGGTCGAAGAAGTTGTGCTGGGCTTCAAATGGGAACGGTCATTGTGCAGCTTGCACTTGTGAATCTTTTATATCATTTTGATTGGAAAGTACCAGATGGTATAAAGGAGGAAGACATCAGCATGGAGGAAGCTCCTGGTCTGACTGTTCACAAAAAGATACCTCTTAAGCTTGTTCCGGTAAAATATTACTAGAATTTATAAGACAGCATGGAGAATGGAGATTCAGTTAATAAGTGGGTGATCTGCAGAAATTCAAGGTGCTGTTTATATTGGTATCACATATATTCTTTCTTCAGAATGTTAGTAATTCTTGTGTTCCTCTAAGAGACTAGTTGAACTTTAACCTGCCTTGTGAGACAATTTGATATCTGCATTGAATAATTTGAGTTCTCTGTCACCAGTAGCTTACTCTGCTTTCTTTATTTTACCATGCAATCTTACATTGTTTTAATTGATTGTTATTTCTATAACGTTGGTTGAGTAGTTGTGGACCATATGGCTAATCGGAATTTTCCATAGCCTCTTTCAATTAGAAATATTTTTCCTCAAGATTTTTATGGAAAAATTTTCTACGATTTTTACACAAACAGAGCATCATTAAAAACGCGACACCTGAAAAAAAAAATATAGAATTTGATGTTATGGTGAAAATTTGTGGAACACCGGCCTCAAACCTTATTTTGAGTTCAGTGATCTTAATTCGAGGCTCTGTTTGTTTCCATAAAAATGTATTACAATGTAAAATTAATTTCATGTGAAATTATAAATTTTCAGTTAAATTTTTTCTTTTATTTTAATAAAATGTGAAAATAAATAATTTAAATTATAAATAAAAAAATAGTAGTGGAATATTTAGATAAAAAATATATAAAAATTAGAGTGAATCTTAAAAAAAAAAAAAAAAAAACCATTTTACAATCATTTGTAATTTCCATTGAAACAAACTGAGCCTGATATCATGCACAAGCAAACTGGCGGATGCAATAAGAACATTAGGTTTGGCTATTTTTGCTTTCAATTTCAATTTTTTTTTCCTTAAGGTCCATCTGAATGGTTACATTAAATTTATTTTCATTATTTGATTTTGTTTGAATTTGCTTTGATTTACAGTTTCTTGGTTGCGATTGATAATTCATGTTCCATTTTATTTTTCGATTTGATTTTTGTCCCAATTCTAGGTTTAATTTGATGTGGTTTCTCTGATGATTTATCACACGGACAACTGCTCTCTCTTGATTTTTGAAAAAACATATTATAAATATTTTTAAAATTATCCTATTAAAATAAATTAATTACTCTCATAACTTTAATCTATAAAAACTAGTTGTCTTCAAACCAAACACTTTGTCTTTGATATGCCGTTTCAGAGTTTCATTTCACGTCTTCACAATAAATCACCTCACTAAAATATTTTTTGGATCAGTCATCGATTTTTGTTTAATTTTTAGAATATAATTAAAAAACTGTATAAAATATAATTTAGGAAACTGTATTTTTATTATAATTAAAAAATTATATTTTTATTATAATTAGGTTTTTTGTATCACTATATATATTATTATATTTTTGTTAATCCAATACACTTAATGCAATTTTTTTCCAATCAAGTCACCGACATCAAATTCTAACTTTTTTTTTTTTTTTACTGTTGTCGTCGACATCAAACAACACAGTTTTCTCAAATCTTTTTTGGTCCCGAATTTGTTACGCATTATATGGGTTGGTAATTGTGTGTGGGGCTGGTCGTTGGTGGTTTGAGATTTATTGCAACTTAATTGTTTTGGCACAGATCTTTTATTGTGCGAATGTGACTTGGCTGTTGCGGTGCCGCAATTGTGAGCGTGGGTTACCGGTAATTGTGTTTGTGGTTTTTTTTTTTATTATTGCATTGATCAAGAACTTTGCATGACCAGTTCAAAGAGTTTTTAATTGGTTTTTTGTCTCTGTCAAATCAGTTTCTAAGGTTTTTTAACATGCTCATTTTGATTTTAAGGTCTGTTTTTTCTAACTTTGCTCCCATTATTCTGCTCTATTTGTTATGACGATATGACTCTCCTTCCTGAAAAATCTGATATTGTACAACCTATTCAGATTGTTCTGAATAGCTTTAATTATCATACTTGGGTGCATGCTATGCGCAATTTTCTATAAGGTCGTAAGCTTTGGCGATATGTTACTGGTGATATTCAGATTCCTCTTCGTACAGACATAGAGACAGTTGAAAATTTTGTTGAACAGTTGGAGGAATGGGATAGTAAAAATCATCAAATAATTACATGGTTCCACAATACCTCTCTCCCATCCATTAATGGTCAGTTTGGTCATTATGAAACTACTAAAGAGGTTTGAGACTTGTTAGCCCAACGTTATACTACTACCGATCTTGCTCATCAGTACCAACTTTTGGGTAAACTCCACACTATGAAACAACCCCTAGACAATCTATAACTGATTTTCTTGTTGAGATGCATTCTGTGTGGGATCAATTAGAGCTTTCTGAGCTTGTTTGGACTAATATTGTTGACGCTGATAAGTTTAGATTTTTTCATAATAATATACACTTGATTCACCTTTTGATGTCTTTAACTAATGATTTTGAATCTATGAGAGCCTCTCTTCTTCATCTCACACCTTTTCCTACCCTTGAAAGTGCAGTTTCTGAATTGATTTCTGAAGAAACTCGTCTTGGTACATTGCGATTGTTGACCCGTATTTGATTTTAATAATGACAAAACACAACTCTTATTGCACTAACAGTTTTATCTAAATGTTTAAGCGGTAAAAGCATACGGAAACAAGATGCAAGAACTCAACATGATTCAGACACCGAAACAAGACAAAAAATCTAGAATAGGCATTAAGGTAATTGAAACAATGGTAAATCTCTTTTGCTCAATTACATTGCTTGATCTGTGGCTCAATTTACAAAAATACTTTGGCAAAACTATTATACAAAAAGTTTCTAAGTCAAAAACTGTTTTGAAAACATAAAAACTGGGTTGAAGGATAACCCAGTTAACTGGGTTTACATACTAGTCGACTGGGATATGGGACAGAAAGTTTCCAGTCGACTGGTGTCAAGGACTCAATCGACTAGTCCTCTGACCCAGTCAACTAGCACTCTCTCTTAGCCTAAAAAGTGAAATTTCTCACTTGATCCAGTCGACTGGACAAGGACTGTAACGACCCATCCCGGGTTGGCCACCCCCAAGATGGTGTCATCACATTTTGAAATTCCCAGCACGACACATATATGCAATAATAAGAATTTACCAACTGCAAGTATTTACATCAATCCTCAACCCTTAACAGGAGAGATGTATCATTCAGATCTCAACTTAAACATTGTATGCAATATATTATGTATGAATACTTACACATGTTTTTTTTTCTCATTAGTTTGAGGATGTGGATCACGTGGCATACAGATAATGAATCTATCTAAATCTCAGCTCACCAAATATTTGTCCTGCCTGCTGCATGAAATCATTTAACATTGAGGGATGAGCTTCACAAGCTCAGTGAATTAAATTTACTAGAAATATTCAATTTGTATAAATATTCTTATAATATTTAATTATTTATATCTCATATAACTTGATAATATCATTCTACTGTCACTACACATATCATTAGCCTCATTCTCTATCAATTGCTTCTTCTTATTTATTTGTTTACCTTAAGACCATCAATTATCTTATAATTACCTCGTTATGAGGTTCACAACATATAGTCTACCATTTAGATAGTTCTTATCATATCATACTTCTATGTTTCTTTTTCACCATAACTGTCTCTCTATGAGACTCATTCATCTATAAATAAATTTACTATAATAAAATAACACTTCAGTATTTCAGTAATAAAATCAATATTTAAAACAAATGCAATGCATGAATTATTATTATTAGGGAACGTCTTCCTACATGTCGACATATTTTTATCTTAGACCAGCTACCTTCCCGGTTCTTTTATTTCCAGCATATACCGGCTGTCACGGTTTTTCATTTAAATCGGCCCCCTCCTGGTTCTTTTATTTCATGCATATGTATATGAACAATGATATGAAATATACACATGAACAATAATATAAAAACAAGCATGTATTCAGACATTTAATGTAGCTATCCCGCCTTTTTTCAAATTATTATTTGATCCATTTCACTAATTTCTTCTCCTCATATATCAAATCAATTTATCTACCATAACTCGTCAAGAATTTCATTTATTACCTTCATTATTAAATCGACTCATTATTCTAATAATATTACTTCTCATATAATAACTTTCCACATATCAATTATACCTATCATTCCCATCAAATAACTTTCATCTATTATCAAATCATAGGTTAATAATTTATTCAAATATTATAACTATATATTTCATATTTATCTTGATTACTTAAAGCAAATCTAACTCACCACGTAGCACTTAGAGCTATCCGTGGATCACCTCTTTGCCTTTCCTGCTCATTTCAGCAATTTCCTTCGGTTGCTGATTGTCAACACCTGACATAATATTTATGTTAAAATTTCTAATTTATTCTTCAATTCCTTCATAATTCACACCCCTTGAAAATTCCCACATTGAATTCCGAGAAATTTTATGTATGCTAAATTTCAAAAATAAATTTCACGTTATTACCTTCTGTTTTTCTTAGAGGTTCCCGTGACTCTCTATAAAATTTCCCCGTAAATCCCTTCCAAAATTGTACTATTTCAATTTTTCTTTCGATCCCCAAGTGTTTAGAGAAATAGAGTAGTTTTAATTGTAAAAGGAAGAAAACCAATCAAGATTTGGTCAGTATAATTAAAGTAAAGAACAAAATTATATATATATATATATATATAAAAATTTGCCGCCACTTTTCCACCATTTCGCCTTTGAGCTACCTAACATGTGTTGTGCCGATTATCTACCTAAATTAATATGCAAATAATCGCACTCGTTTTACTTGCAAGTGCACAAGGTCTGTGGTAGCATAGTGTGCAAGTGCGAGATCATTTCCACAAGGATTGGTGAATTTCTATCTAGAATTAGTTTTATTAAGTTTAAAAGAGAAATAACAGTTTAAGTGTGAGTAAATAACAATAATGAGAACATAGGGCTACGATATCCACCATTTATTATACTTTCCCACTAACTAGGGTTTTAATGCTCTAGTCTTATCATGAATATCTAATGGTTGCCAACCTAAGGGCTTGGTACACACCTTAGGCTATTGATCTCCCTATGCAACGAGTTAGACATGGTGTATACTCTAACTCTTTTCTCTCTTAAGCGATTCAGCATGGATGTATACTGAGTTATTCCTTATGAGAGCATGAGGGTTGTGGAGATCGGCAACCACACGAGACCTAGGGCTTGGTCTGCTCCCGGTTTCCCATGTTGATTAACCCGGGTATCCAGATAAGATATCCCTTTTTACCAATGTCGAACCCAGGACTCGGTCATCCAAATTGATTCAACTAACCTATCCATGCCACATGCATACGTTGATCAAGCACATACATATTAGGAATGTAAATATAAACAGACATTAATCAAGTTAAACATTTTAACAAGGCTTTAGCAAAGATAATCACTGAATATATATGTGGAAAAGCATAACTAGGGCTTCAATCGAGCCCTATAGGTGTTTAGTTACACATACTAAATAAAGTAAACATATTCATAAAATAAAAGGAAAAGAGTAAACCCGAGAGAAGAGGCGTCAATTCTCTCCCAAAGCTTACAACTCCAAACTAAACAAAAAGTAAAAGAAATGATGTCCTCTTTGTGTGTTTTACAAGTGTATTTATAGGGGTTGAATAATCCTAGAAGGCTCATGAATTCCTAAACTTTCCTAAAACACAAAACTCTTTTATTTTCAAAACTGGTTCTGCCACTTTACTGTTCACGCCCGTACAGGTGCATTCGATCGCGAGTATGCGCTCGATCGCACACGCGGTGCGCTCGATCGCAATTATGCTCTTGATCTGGCCTGTGTGCTCGATTGCTACTGCGCTCGATCGCCCGTGCGCGCATGTGCTGTTGCACTCGATTGCATGCCTGGTGCGCTCGATCGCATTCCAGGCAGCAGCTGCTCCAGGATTTTCCAGTTTTCTTCCTTTTAAGCTTCAAAATGCTTCTTTCTTCTCCAAAACCCTATAAAAGCATGTAAAACACAGAAATGAACTAAAATGAACTAAATTAACATAAAATAGGACTTAACAAATATAAATGAAGGGGCTTAAATATGAATATTTAAGCATTTATCACACCCCCAAACTTATATATTGCTAGTCCCTTAGCAATACAAAACTAAAAGCTAAATGAAGAACAAAATTAAAGATAAATTCATTTCCATGATACTCAGAAATTTGGGTTGTGCATAAAACCATGATAACCGTTCATGAGTAAGCTTATAATAAAAAACACATTTTTGGATTGCAAAATGACTTTCAAAAGCTTTATATTACTTACCTAAGGTTGGTTTAAGGCATTGCAAGTTTGATTTGTGTGTGATGAATTAGCACATATAAGATGGGGTTTTCACATAATTTTAGTGGATGGTGTTTCGGTGCCCAAACTTTTTTCAAATTTCTTATCAAAGAGAACAAAATGGCATAATACTTGCTTCTTTTTCTTTTCCTTTTATCACGCGATCTTTGCCATGTTGAGTTCCATCTAGCTTTCTATTTGACCCTTGTAACGAGCGTTTGGCTAATGACTCCCAAACCAGATGGTTTTAGGGCATTAGGTGTAAAGACACCCCTAAAGACTTACTAGCTCGAGTCAAAAAGGCTACGAAACTTAACAAGTTTTTTAATGCTTCTTAATGAAACTCCCACTTTTGACGTGAGCACTCAATGCTTACTGAGGCAAGAGGCCCAGTTACTCAGTGGAAAGTTGATTTTTGGAAGCTTTTTTATTTTCTTTTCGCATGATAGACATATATATATATATATATATATATTCTTTATTTTTCTTATACCAAAGGGTTCTTTTCAACAAGTTATCCGACTGCAGTTTAGGTAATGGAAACATATACAAAAGAATTGTATGTCATAACTCACACAAATGCGTGCTAAATGTGCTCGTGCCATTTTGGATCAAACTCGGGAATTCTTAGGTGCCTTGAGGTAGGTAACTAAACTTTGTAAAATTCCTAAAATAAAGCTATCTGTTTTAGTTTGTAAGTTTACTAATGAAGTGTTATCAAATTTTTAAATCAACCAAAATTTTTGTTTACCAAGAGAACATGCTTTTATCTTTAAAAAAAACTGGGACTTTGTGTGTGCATGTATTTCAAGTGTGTGTGTGTGATAGTATATAGTATCTCCCACTACCCCCAAACTTAAAATACACATTGTCCCCAATGTGTGTGAGGCATGGAAAGATCTGACCTGGGAGATGGAGAACGCGATTGTTTGCTTGCTTGTCTACGCTCCCAAACTTGAATTGGATGCACGCACTGAGTACCTGACAAAGAAAAAATAAACATTGTGCCGAAAAACAAAAGATAAACAATAGACATGTAAATATAACTATAACTAAAAGAAAAGTACTAAAATGAAAAGGATATGTCTGGGGTGCCTCCCATGAGCGCTAAGTTTAACATCTTTAGCCGGACTGAGTATCTTCTCTCTGCTGATCATCATGTGGTGTAGATTGTTTGCTTAGGTAGTGGAGTTTAGCTTTTGGAGTAAATGCACTTGATCGCAAGGTGTAAGTGCACTCAATCACAATGCATCAAGTAGTGACGTTATGTGGAGCAGAAATTGGGAATTCAAGTGGGTTAGGTGTCTATGGATCAGCTATATGTTGGACAGTTTGAAGTGTCAAGTCCTTGTCCCGAGGAGGTATGGTGAGATCGAGGTATGGTTTAACTCGGTGTCCGTTGACCGTAAATGTCTGATTGCTATTCGAGTCATGAATCTCCAAGGCTCCATGAGGAAAGACCTTGATGACCACATACGGACCAACCTAACGGGATTTTAGTTTGCCTGGGAATAGCCTTAATCTTGAATTGTAGAGTAGCACCCTTTATCCTATGTGAAACTCTTTACGCATTAGTTGCTTATCATGAAAGGCTTTTTTCCGTTCTTTGTAGAGCTTGACATTTTCATAGGCGTCATATCTTAGTTCCTCTAGCTCATTTAATTGCAGCTTCCTCTTCTCTCCCGCTTGTTTCATATCAAAATTGAATTGCTTTATAGCCCAATATGCTCGATGCTCTAATTCTACTGGAAGATGGCATGCTTTCCCAAAGACTAGGCGGTATGGAGACATGCCAATTGAATTTTTATAAGCAGTCCGATATGCCCATAAAGCATCATTTAGGCACAAAGACCAATCCTTCCGATTAGGCTGTACAGTCCTCTCTAGGATTCCTTTGATCTCTCTGTTACTTATCTCCACTTGGCCACTGGTTTAAGGATGATAGGTGTCAACTTTATGATTGATCCCATATTTCCGGAGTATTGCGACAAAAGAGCGATGATGAAAGTGGCTACCCCCATCACTGATGATTGCTCTTGGAGTCCCCAACCTGGTAAAGATATTAGCCTGCAAAAACTTGACAACTACTTTGTGATCATTAGTCTTTGAGGGGACAGCCTCGACCCATTTTGACACATAATCCACACCCACTAGAATATATAAATACCCAAAAGAGTTAGGAAATGGACCCATGAAATCAATGCCTCATACATCAAAAAAATTCTACTATATGGATATTTTGGAGGGGCATTTGATTTCGGGAAGAGATGTTACCTGTCCATTGGCATCTATCACATGAGTTGTAAAAGGAGAAAGCATCTTTAAACAAGTTAGGCCAATAAAAACCATATTGTAATACTTTAAGAGTTGTTCACTTAACCCTAAAATGTCCTTCACAAGCCAACTGATGGCAGTGTTGTAATAGGCTCAAGTGCTCCTCTTCTGAGACACATCGTCTGATGATTTGATCAGGGCATAATTTGAAAAGGTAAGGATCATCCCAATGGTAGTGTCTAGACATGGATATTAGCCACTTCTTTTCTTGCGTGGTCATATATGGGGGAAAAACCTTAGTAGTTAGATAATTGACAATATCAGCATACCGTGGAAGTTTTACCTCTAGTGTGAATAGTTGCTCATCAGAGGAAGTTCTCATTTAAAGGTAGCTCATTATCATCATTCTCATAGGGTAACCTTGATAAATGATCTGCAACTACACTCTCAATGCCTTTCTTGTCTTTGATCTCTAAATCAAATTCTTGTAATAGGAGCACCCATCTAATTAGCCTAGGCTTTGCATCTTTCTTAGAAAAAGATATCTCAAAGTAACATGATTAGTGAATACAATAACTTTAGATCCAATAAAATATGATCTAAACTTCTCTAAGGCAAAAATAGTAGCTAACAATTCTTTTTCAGTAGTAGAATAGTTAAGTTGAGCATCATTTAAAGTTCTAGAAGCATAGTAAATAGCATGAGGTACCTTATTGACTCTTTGACCTAAGACAACTCCCAAGGCAAAGTCGCTTGCATCGCACATCAATTCAAATGGAAGACTCTAATCTGGTGCCATTATTATTGGAGCAGAGGTGAGCACATTTTTCAATGTGTTGAAAGCTGTCATACAGTTATTATTCCATTCAAATTTGGTATCTTTAGCTAACAATGCACAAAGAGGTCTCGAGATCTTTAAAAAATCCTTGATGAATCTTCTATAGAAACCCACATGTCCAAGGAAACTCCTACCACATGTCCAAGGAAACTCCTAATACCCTTAACTGTGAGAGGAGGAGGCAGCTTTGAAATGATGTCTATTTTGGCCTTGTCTACCTCAATACCTTTGTTGGAGATGGAATGACCCAACACAATGCCTTGTTGGACCATAAAGTGACATTTCTCCCAATTCAACACTAAATTGCTCTCTTCACATCTCTTTAGGACATTTTCCAAATGATTTAGGCATTCATCAAAATTATAACCAAAAACACTAAAATCATCCATGAATACCTCAATGTATTTCTCTACCATATCAGAAAATATGCTCATCATACATCTTTGAAAAGTGGCTGGTGCGTTGCATAAACCGAATGGCATCCTTCGATAAGCAAATGTACCGAAAGAACATGTGAAGGTAGTCTTTTCTTGATCTTCGGGTGCTATGGAAATTTGGTTGTACCCACTGTACCCATCCAAGAAGCAGTAATAGCTATGACCGGCCAATCTTTCTAACATCTGATCAATGAATGGAAAGGGGAAATGATCTTTTCTGGTCACTTTGTTTAATCTTTGGTAATCAATACAGACCCTCCAACCAGTTTTCTTTCTTGTAGGTATGAGCTCTTCATTTTCATTTTTTACAACGGTAATCCCACTTTTTTCGAAATGACTTGGACCGGACTTACCCGTTTACTGTCTGAGATGGGGTAGATAATGCCAACATCTAGTAGCTTTAATACCTCGGCCTTTTCTACCTCTTTCATGTGTGGGTTAAGTCTTCTTTGAGCATCTCAAGTGGGCCTTGCTCCATCTTCAAGGTAAATATTATGCATGCACTTGGCTGGACTTATTCCCTTAATGTCAACAATGGTCCATCCAATAGCAGATTTATGCTCCCTAAGAACTCTTAACAATTTCTCTTTTTCTCCAACACTCAAATTAGCAGCCACGATCACAGGTAAAGTCTCTTTTTCTCCTAGATAGGCATAAGTTAGGTGCTCTGGCAGCTGCTTTAATTCCAAAGTTGGTGTATGGATAATAGATGGTAAAAGAGTAGCATTAGTAGGTATGAGAGATTCAAATGGAGGAACATACTTACTTGAGTGTTTTGGAGAAGCTTCAAAGTGGTGTACAGCTTTTATGATGTCATCAGTAACATCTTCAGGTTCTTGCTCGATATCAGTTGTTGTAAAGCTATGAGTGATAGTAGTCTCTAATGGATCATCGTGCTGGACTTGAAAAGCTTTCTCAACAAAACTTTGCATCATACTTATATTAACACATTCTATGTCATCTAGAGGTAGCTTTAATGCATCAAATATTTTAAATTCTATTTTCTCACCATTGATCTTCATACTTACTATGCCCTTTTTAACACAAATCTTAGTATCGGCAGTTCTCATGAAGGTTCTCCCTAATATGATGGGCAAGGGTAATGGCATAGGGCATTCCTCCATATCTAGTACAATGAAATCAGCAGGCAAAATGAATTCCCCTACCTTAACTAGGACATCCTCAAGAATACCTCTAGGTCTTTTAATACTCCTATTTGCCAATTATAAGGTGATGGAAGTCGGTTATAGATCCCCCAAACCTAGGGTTTCGAATATCGTGTATGGTAATAAGTTTACACTCGCTCCTAAATCTAGTAATGCTTTTTCAAACAGCTGATCACCTATTCTACAGTGAATAGTAAAACTACCAGGATCTTTCAGTTTTTGCGGGAGTTTTCTTAATAGTACAGCATTTACTTCTTCAGTTAATGCTACAGTTTCATGCTCTTGAAATTTTCTCTTATGAGTGCAACAATCTTTTAGGAACTTAGCATAGGCAGGTATTTGGTGAATTGCGTCTAATAAAGGAATATTAATTTCAACTTTCCGTAAGGTTTCAAAAATATCAATCAGTTTATTATCTTTTTTTGTTTTACTAACCTTTGCGGGAAGGGTGGAGTATTCACCTTCTCCTTTTCACTTACCCTTGGTGCCGATGGTTTCTCTTTAGATGTTGTTGCAAATTCATCAGACCCTATCACTTTGCCATTTTTCAAAGTTGTGACAACTTTCAGTTGTTGATGCCCCCCAGGGTTGGGTAGTGTTTGAGTTGGAAGCTCACCTTGCTTTCTTTCACTTAGCTCTTTAGCCAATTGCCCTATTTGTTCTTCTAGCCTTTGAGTGGTTTATTTTTGGTGATCTAATGAAGTCATCAATGTTGTCATTAGTTGCTATTGTTGAGTGGTTAATTGCTTTACAAGACTTTCTAGACCATCCTTCTTGGGTTCTGGAACGGGTTGGGCTACTTTATGGAAGTTCCTTTGTTGCCCTTGAAGGTTCAAGGTGTTTTGATTGTTTCTCCATGAGAAGTTGGGGTGGTCTCGTCATCCAGGGTTGTATGTATTTGTATATGCACTGTTTGGTCCCACATAGTTTTCTCGCTTGGGACCTGTAGATGAATACAAATGGCAGGTCTCAGTAGTGTGATCAAATTGAGAACATAAAGCACATACCTGACTTTGTGTAGCTTGTGGTCGAGGAGAGATGTTTTGAGTAGACATGGCTTTTACAATCATATCTAGCCTCATATCTAGCTTCCTCTCCAAAGCAGCTATTTGGGCAGAAGGTCCACCATTTAGAGTAACCTCATATATACCTTTGGTCTTGACTCATTGTCTACCTCTAGAGAAGAATTGTTGGGTATGCTCACTCAATGCCTCAAACAGCTCCATGACTTCTTCACTGCTCTTCTCCATCAGCACACCTCCACAACCAGAATTAGCAATACCTTTATTCATGTCATTTAGACTTTCATAAAAGGGTAGTACCAGCTCATCTTGAGGTAGATTGTGGTGTGGGCATTTGAGTAGTAGCTCATTGAAGTGTCCCCATGCCTCAAAGAACAGATCTCCATCCTCTTGTTGGAAGGATTGGATCTCTTTCCTCATTTGCCTCGTCTTTTGGGCTGGGAAAAACTTCCTTAGAAATTTTCCAGCCAACTCCTCCCAAGTGTGGATTGAAACTGCAAGCAAAGAATTATACCATAGCTTAGCATTATCTTTTAAGGAAAAGAGGAATAGAATTAACCTTATTCCTTCTTGGTCTAGGCTCTGGATGTGCTGGAATTTGCAGTGATCAAAGAATTCCTGAAGGTGCAAGTGTGGATCCTCTGCCGGTGTACTCCTAAAGTGAGTCAAAGCATTGAGTATCTGCGGGGATATGTAATAGTTGCCCTCTGTTTTAGGTTGATATGCAATGCAAGAAGGATGGTTGAGGTTCTATGAGATGAAGGATTACTTCATCGGTCTTCATACAGGTGGTTGCTGGATTTCTAGCTGTTCCGCCATTGGTACTTCTTCCGTGAATTCCTCTTCTTCCTCCTCAAAGTTGTTTCTAAGATTTTGTCGGATGGTCCGCTCAAGCTCGGGATCAAGGGGAAAGACTGTTGGATGTCGGGATCGACGTCCGTGCATGAATCAGGTAAAACAGCTTCAGTGCAGCAGTTCAACTCAGCTGCTCGGGTAACTCTCTGTCCTATTTGCGCTCGATCGCACAGAAGGTTGCAATCGATCACAAGTATTACAGAACCACTGATTAGGGTTTGATGTACCTGAAACAAAAAAGAAATTGATTAGGGTTTGATGAAAAGTAAAAATAAAGATGGTAAATAAAATAATAACGATGATTAAACTAAACGAAAGTAATCCTAAAATGAAATTTACCGCAATCCCCGGCAACGGTGCCAAAAACTTGTTGTGCCAATTATCTACCTAAATTAATATGCAAATAATCAAACTCGTTTTACTTGCAAGTGCACAAGGTCTGTGGTAGTATAGTGTGCAAGTGCGAGATCATTTTCACAGGGATTGCTGAATTTCTATCTAGAATTAGTTTCTTTAAGTTTAAAAGAGAAATAATAGTTTGAGTGTGAGTAAATAACAATAATGAGAATATAGGGCTACGATATCCAACATTAATTATACTTTCCCACTAACTAGGGTTTTAATGCTCTAGTCTTATCATGAATATCTAATGGTTGCCAACCTAAGGGCTTGGTACACACCTTAGGCTATTGATCTCCCTATGCAACGAGTTAGACATGGTGTATACTCTAACTCTTTTCTCTCTTAAGGGATTCAGCATGGGTGT
This sequence comes from Bretschneidera sinensis, assembly GCA_023935145.1. Lineage (NCBI taxonomy): Eukaryota > Viridiplantae > Streptophyta > Magnoliopsida > Brassicales > Akaniaceae > Bretschneidera > Bretschneidera sinensis. The sequence continues at coordinate 64,753,149 of CM043705.1, forward strand.
ATACTGAGTTGTTCCTTACGAGAGCATGAGGGCTGCGGAGATCGACAACCACACCGGACCTAGGGCATGGTCCGCTTTCAGTTTCCCATGTTGATTAACCCAGGTATCCGGATAAGATATCTCTTGTTACTAATGTCGAACCCAGGACTCGGTCATCCAAATTGATTCGACTAACCCATCCATGCCATATGCATACGTTTATCAAGCACATACATATGAGGAATGTAAATATAAATAGACATTAATCAAGTTAAACATTCTAACAAGGCTTTAGCAAAGATAATCACTGAATATATCTGTGGAAAAGCATAACTAGGGCTTCAATCGAGCCCTATAGGTGTTTAGTTACACATGCTAAATGAAGTAAACATATTCATAAAATAAAAGGGAAAGAATAAACCTGAGAGAAGAGGCATCAATTCTCTCCCAAAGCTTATAACTCCAAACTAAACAAAAGGTAAAAGAAAGGATGTCCTCTTTATGTGTTTTACAAGTGTATTTATAAGGGCTAAATAATACTAGAAGGCTCATGAATTCCTAAACTTTCCTAAAACACAAAACTCTTTTATTTCCAAAACTGGTTCTGCCACTTTACTATTCACACCCGTACAGGTGCGCTCGATCGCACACGCGGTGCCCTCGATCGCGAGTATGCGCTCGATCGCACACTCGGTGCACTCGATCGCACACTCGGTGCACTCGATCGCAATTATACGCTCGATCTGGCCTGTGTACTCGATTGCTGCTGCGCTCGATCGCCCGTGCGTGCATGTGCTGTTGCACTTGATCGCATGCCTGGTGCGCTCGATCGCATTCCAGGCAGCAACTGCTCCAGGATTTTCCAGTTTTTTCCTTTTAAGCTTCAAAATGCTTCTTTCTTCTCCAAAACCCTATAAAATCATGTAAAACACAGAAATGAAGTAAAATGAACTAAATTAACATAAAATAGAACTTAACAAATGTAAATGAAGGGGCTTAAATATGAATATTTAATCACTTATCAACATGCAGCAAAATGAGAATTTTGAAGCAACACCTGGATTTCCAGGTGTTGCAACACCCCCTCCCCCCCGTTTTTAAAAACTTTTTTTTCCTTTTCTTCTTCTTATCATCCACAAAATTTTTTTTCTTTTTTCTTTTCCTTACATGATGTCCACGCGTCCTTTTTTTTAGAGAATTATTTTATAAAAATTAAATCTTTCACATATATGTATTATTTTAATTCCATGTCATATTTATTAAATTACTTCTTTACCCTTTCTTTACAAATATGGATATTACAATTCTACCCACCTTACAAAAATTTCGTCCCCGAAATTTCCTTACCTAATTCATGAAAGAGTTGGGGGTATTCTTTCCTCATTCTTGCTTCATGCTCTCAAGTGACTTCTTCGACATCTTTGTTCTGCCACAATATTTGAATCAAATGAATGACTTTATTACGAAAGACTTGTTCCTTTCTGTCTAGAATTCTGATTGGTACTTGAATAAAAGTCAAATCTTCTTGAAGTTCTATCGCCTAATTCGAGATACTATGAGATTCATCATGTAAGTACTTTCTCAAAAGTGACACATGAAACAAATTATGTAATTGCTTTAACTCTGGGAGAAAATCCAATCGATATGCTACTAGTCCAACTCTCTATGTCACCTCATATGGCCCCACAAATCTCGAGCTCAACTTTCCTTTCTTTTTAAACCTCAACACATCCTTCCACAGAGATATCTTCAAAAATACCCAATCACCAGCTTGAAACTCGAGAGGTAATCTTCTATTATTAGCATATCCCTTCTGTCTATTCTGTTCTGCTTTAAGGTTCTCTCTAACCAATTTGATCCTCTCAGTAGTCAGATCTATCATTTATGGACGAAATATCTTTCTCTCTCCAACTTCTTCCCAGCATACTGGAGTTCTACACCTCCTACCATATAAAGCTTCAAATGGTGCCATCCCAATACTAGTTTGATACTGATTATTATATACAAACTCGATCAAAGGCAAATAAGCATCCCAGCTCATTGAGAAACTCAATACACATGCCCTCAACATATTTTCTAGTATTCTTATGATTCTCTTCGTCTGCCCATCAGTTTGTGGATGAAAAGCTGTACTAAACTATAATTGCATACTCATAGCTTCTTGAAAACCTCTCTAAAATCTAGAGGTAAATCTAGAATATCTATCTGATTCAATACTCAAAGGTACTCCATGTAATCTTATAATCTCCACTACATACAATTCGGCCAACTTTTCAGGACTCCAGGTTGTTTTAATAGGAAGAAAATGTGAAGACTTAGAAAGTCTATCCACTATAACTCATACAGCGTCATGATCTCTTTAGGTACGGGGAAAACCAGAGACAAAATCCATACTCACATTTTCCTAAGGTCACTCAGGTACTGGAAAAGGTTGTAATAAACTTGCTGGATGTTTATTCTTAGACTTCACCTATTGACAAGTCAAAAATCTAGAAATATGTTCTGCTACATCCATCTTCATCCCTAACCACCAATAATTTTGTCTCAACCCCCTATACATCTTATTATTACCTGGATGCATGGAATATACAGAAACATGAGCCTCCTTTAGTATCTTCTTTCTTATCTCCACATCATTGGGAACACAAACTCGATGTCCCAATACCACCATACCATCTTCTCTAATTCTAAACTCAGTTGGCTTCCCGCTCAACACTTCCCGTCTGATCTTCTCTATCCCCTCATCTCTACCCTACATCTATAATAAATGATCAATAATAGAAGATTGTACCACCATATTTGCCATCAATACTTCTCTATCATTGACACTCAACTATATCCACATTCTTCTTAATTCTATCATCAAGCTAGTATTATGACTCCCAATAGCAACTAATCTCCCTGTAGCCTTTCTACTCAATGCATCAACTACTACATTAATCTTTCCTAGATGATAATGAATGGTATAATCATAATCACTAATCAACTCCATCCACCTCATCTGCCTCAAATTCAACTCATTCTGGGTCGGTAAATACGTCAAGATCTTATGATCAGTAAAAATTTCACAATTGGCTCTATATAGATGATGTCTCCAAATCTTCAAAGTAAAAACTATGGCAGCCAATTCTAAACCATAGGTATGGTAATTCCTTTCATGGTTCTTCAATTACCTAGATGCATAAGCTATAACTCTCCCATGTTGTATCAACACATATCCCAACCCCTGATGTGACGCATCACTATATACCACAAATCCTTCATCACCAGAAAGAAGTACTAATACCAGGACAGTAGTCAATTTTTCTTTCAAGCTGAAAACTTATTTCACATTCCTCTGACCATCTAAATTTCACATCTTTCCTGATCAATCTAGTCAATGATCCAGCAAACACATAAATTTTTTAGATGAATCTCTTATAATAACCACCCAACCCTAAAAAGCTTCTAACTTCAGTTACACTAGTGGGTTTTACCTAATTTAACATTGCTTCTACTTTCTGTGGGTCAACTACTATTCCCTCTCCTGACACAACATGCCCCAAGAAAGATATTTCACTCAACCAAAACTCACACTTAGAGAACTTTGCATATAATTTCTTTCTCCCTAGAATTTTTAACACTATCTCTAAATCTTGCATATGTTCCTCTTCATTCTTAGAATATACTAGAAGATCATCAATAAAAACAATCACAAATTTATCCAAGAATGGTTTAAACACCTGATTCATTAGATCTATAAATGCTACAGGAGCATTAGTCAACCCAAATGGCATGACTAGGAACTTATGATGGCCATAACGGATCCTAAAAGTAGTCTTAGGCACATCCCCCTCCTTTATCCTCAATTGATGATAACCTGATCTCAGGTCTATTTTAGAAAATAACCTAGCTCACTATAACTGTTCGAACAAATCATTTATCCCTGGCAAAGGATATCTATTCTTGATGGTGATCTTATTCAACTGTCTATAATCAATATACAATCTCATTGTCCCATCATTCTTCTTGATAAACAACACATGGGCTCCCCAAGGTGACATATTAGGTCAAATAAACTGTTTATCTAGCAACTCCTGAAGTTAAACTTTTAATTCTCTCAATTCAACTGGTGTCATTCTATAAGGTGCTATAGATATGGGTGCTGATCCTAGAATCACCTCAATAGAAAACTTAATCTCCCTATTGGGAGGCAAACCAGACAACTCTTCAGGAAATACATCAGAAAAATCTTTTACTACCAATATTTCTTCTAACTTCCTACTCTCCTTGCTAGAATCCACCACATATGCCAAATACCCCTCACAACCCTTCTTCAACCATTTACTGGTAGTTAAGGCAAAAATAAGATAGTTAGCAAGTATCTTATGTTCTCCCTAAAAATTAAACTCTTTCTGTCCAGGTATCTTGAACACCACATTCTTTCTAAAACAATCTACCCAAGCATGATATACAGATAACCAATTCATCCCCAGAATTAAATCACAATCTGTCATATCTAAAAGCAATAAATCAACTTCAAATTCTCTATCGACCTTATAAAACACACAACTTCGATAAATTGTCTTGATAATAATCCTATCCCTAGTAGGAACCTCAACAACAATAACATGCATCAAAGGACTAGCACTAGCATCAATAGATTTCATATAAATACTAGATGCAAAAGAATTGGTTGCATCAGGATCAATCAATAATCTAGCAGGCCTATCAAGGATAGATACCATACCCGTAACAACATTAAGAGTGGCTTATGCGTCCTGTTGGGTCAATGCATAAACTCTGCTGTCTCTGGACTATAATTGACCACGTCTTCTCTCAGCTACAAAATCCTTGACCTCCACCCCACACACTCCCTGAACCACCACCTCTCTCCATCAGTTTTCTCCCAACACTTTCAATGCCTACATCAGCAGATTTCCCCATTGGACAATCTGCAGCAACATGTCCTCCCTCACCACATATAAAGCATATCTACGTAGGGCAATTTCGAGACAGATGCCCTATCTGATTACATCTAAAGCAAACCATTGACTCTCGATCATACATTAGATTACCACATCCCCTTGGTGGCATACTTATTCCTCTATAATAACTCCCACTTCCCATAGTCTGTCTTCCAAATCTAGGGGTCTCACCGGTATTACTCTGAGCTACATAAGTAACAAATCATGATTGCCTCTGACTCTGTACTACAGTTTCTTATGATAAGGAATGCCCTCTCTGGGGTGGTCTCCCACCTAGCACACTCATATTGCCACCACCTCTAGGTCTCTCAAATCTAAACCTCTTCAGCCACTTCTTCCTACCTCTAAACTCCATCAAATATTTCTTAATTTGTAATGCTTTATCCACCAATATAGCATAATTTCCAATGCCCATATAAGAGAGTTTAGTGTGAATGTCATAGTGTAATCTATCTAAAAATCTCTTACATTTCCTCTCATCCATATTCACTAATTCAGGTAAAAACCTTGATAGGGCTATGAATCTACTATTATATTCAGCCACCGATAAACACCCTGCCTTAGATGAATAAAATCTCTCTCTTGTTGTGCCTAAAAAGTATCTGAAAAATACTTCGCAAAGAACTCATCTTTAAACTTACTCCAAGTTAAAGGTTGTTCTACCTGTGTGTTTACCTCGGAAAAAATATCCTCCCAGCATTGAGAAGCTTCACCTTCCATCATAAATGAAGTAAAAACAACCTTCTGTCTATCTGTCACTAGTAAAACCTCAAAATATTTCTCGACATATCTAATCCACTGCTCAGCTTTTACAGGATTTACAGATCCTCTAAAAGACTAGGGTTTAAACTTAAGAAATCTCACAAAACAATCACCTTGCATCTCATGTGCAAACACACATTTTCCCTTATGAACCTATTGTCTCACCACACATGTTCTATTTTACCTCTCTCCTCTAATCTCTTTTGCAAATTATCAGCCCTTTTCTTCAGCTACATTTATCCTCTCTATAGCATGATAAAGCGCTTCTCTCAATTCATCCTTTCTAACCTCAGATTGTCTCTTCATTCTACTAATACTAGCTGCACTATCAATCTGCAGAAACCACAGATTCAACTTCCACCTCTGCTTCAGCTCTTATAAATATTGAGGGTCTACCACGTCCCTTCTAATTCAAAACTCTACCTCTAGCTATAGCATGTCCACGTATCATCCTCAAACTCTGCATTAAAATATAGTTTATTTAGATCTTCCACTTCTTTAAGTTCTGATGCTGTCTACAGAATCATAAAACCTAATGCTCTGATACCAAAATTGTTACGACCCATCCCTGGTTAGCCACCCCCGAGACGGTGTCATCACATTTTAAAAATCCCAGCACGACATATATATGCAACAATAAAAATTTATCAACTGCAAGTATTTACATCAATCATCAACCCTTAACAAGGGAGATACATCATTCAGATCTCAACTTAAACATTGTATACAATATAATATGCATGAATATTTACAAATATTTTTTTTCTCATTAGTCTGGGGATGTGGACCACGGGGCTTACTGATAATAAATCCATCTGAATCTTAGCTCACCAACCATCTGTCATGCTTGTTGCCTGAAATCATTTAAAATTGATGAATGAGCTTCACAAGCTCAGTGAAATAAATTTACTAGAAGTATTCAATTTGTATAAATATTCTTTTAATATTTAATCATTTATATCTCATATAACTTGTTAATAGCATTCTACTATCACTACACATATCATAAGCCCCATTCTCTATCAATCTCTTCTTCTTATTTATTTGTTCACCTTAAGACCATCAATTATCTCATAATTACCTCGTTATGAGGTTCACAACATATAGTCTACCATTTAGATAGTTGTTATCATATCATACTTCTCTGTTTCTTTCTCACCATAACTGTCTCTCAATATGACTCACTCATCTATAAATAAATTTACAATAACAAAACAACACTTCAGAATTTCAGTAATAAAATCAATATTTAAAACAAATACAATGCATGAATTATTATTACGGAACGTCTTCCCACATGTCGACATGTTTTTTTCTTAGACCGACTGCCTTCCCAAATCTTTTGTTTCATTTAAACCGGCCCTCTCCCGGTTATTTTATTTACAGCATATATTGGCTATCACGATTTTCATTTATTTCCAACATATACCGGCTGTCACGGTTTTTCATTTAAATCGGCCCCCTCCCGGTTCTTTTATTTCATGCATATGTATATGAACAATGATATGAAATATGCATATAAATAATAATATAAAAACAAGCATGTATTCAAACATTTAATTTAGCTATCCTGCCTTTTCTCAAATTATTATTTGATCAATTTCACTAATTTCTTCTCATCATATATCACATCAATTTATCTACCATAACTCGTCAAGAATTTCATTTATCACCTTCATTATTAAATCGAGTCATTATTCCAATAATATTACTTCTCATATAATAACTTTCCACTTATCAATTATACTTATCATACCCATCAAACAACTTTCATCTATTATCAAATCATAGGTTAATAATTTATTCAAATATTATCACTATATATTTCATATTTATCTTGATTACTTAAAGTAAGTCTAATCACCATGTAGCACTTAGAGCTACCCGTGGATCACCTCCTTGCCTTTCCTGCTCCTTTCAGTAATTTATCCCAGTTACTGATCGTCAACATCTAACATAATATTTATGTTAAAATTTCTAATTTATTCTTCAATTCCTTCATAATTCACACCTTTTGAAATTTCTCACATTGAATTCTGGAAAATTTCATGTATGCTAAATTTCAAAAATAAACTTCATGTTATTAACTTATGTTTTTCTTAGAGGTTCCTGTGACTCTCTATAAAATTCTCCCGTAAACCCCTTCAAAATTTTACTCTTTCAATCTTTCTTTCGATCCCCAAGTGTTTAAAGAAATATAGTAGTTTGAATTGTACAAGGAAAAAAAAAAACCAATAAGGATTTGGTAAGTATAATTAAAATAAAGAACAAATTATATATATATATATATATATATATATATATATATATAAAATTTGTCGTCGTTTTTCCACCGTTTCGCTTTGGAGCTTCCTAACATGGAGTAAAATGAGAATTTTGAAGCAATACCTAAAGACCAGGTGTTACCCCCCCCTCCCCCCCCCCCCCCCCACTTTTCTTTTTTAAAAAATATTTTTTTCCTTTTCTTCTTCTTATCCTCCACGAAGTTTTTTTTTTTTTTTTCCTTACATGTTGTCCAGACACCCTTTTTTTTAAAGAATTGTTTTATAAAAATTAAATCTTTTGCATATATGTATTATTTTAATTCCATGTCATATTTATTAAATTACTTCTTTACTATTTCTTTACGAATACGGGTATTATAAAGACCTAGTCGACTGGTAATTCGAAAATATGACCGTTTGAGACGCAGGACTTGAGCATTTAATGCCCCAAACCTACCAAGTTAGTATCAAACGGCCATATTGATTCAAGGCTATATAAACCCACTTCAATGAGCATTTAAAATAAGAAGAGAACACATTCAATTCACAAGATAGCTAATTAATTCTCAAAAGCTTTGAAAATTTATTGTTGAGCCATTCTTCAAACTTGTTCTTAAAAGAAAGATATTGTTCATTTGTAAAAGCACTTATTGATATCTCTCTACTATTTACTTTACAGCAAATTTCATTTATTGTAAAGGGAAAGAGTTGGTACAACTCTTAGAATGTTTAGGATTAAATACTTCATTGTAACTTCCGTGAGGAAGAGATCGGTTGTAAGGTTTTTGCAACACCCGTGAAGTTGTACAACTAAAATTTTAGTGGATTACTTCAAGGATGTTACTTGAAGGGAGGGGACATAAGGTTGGAAGGAATCTGATATTGCCGAACCACTATAAACGGAGTTTACACTTTCTCTTCCTTAAACTCTTTTACTTTCAAGAATATTATTCGTTTGTGTGCTTTGCACATTTAACTGTTTAAAAACTTGCAAAGTAATTAGCAAAAAGTTTTTCAAACCAAATTCACCCCCTTTTGGGTTTGAACCTTGGTTTACAGCGATCTCAGCGCATCGATATTATACTTGCCACCCCTGCTACTCGTTTTTTTCCCGAAATCAAAAGACTTGTCTCTAATATCAGAAATCTAGACATTTTGTTGCAGATTATCCAAATAAGATTTGTCGATATTGTCATCAGAATGGTCATTTTCTTGCAGATTGTCCAATCCGACCGTCGAAAAGTAGTTTTCCCTAGGGTAATCAGTCTAGACCAGGTGTTCAGTCAACTTTCAACTCTAGATCTCGGTTCACCACTGCTACTACCTCTGAAGGTTATCAAAATAGTTCCTCTAAACCCACCTTTTCGGCTGGTGATCTTGATGCACTCCTAAAACAGGCTCTCTCTAACTTTAATAACTACCAAGTTACTACTATATCTACCAACCCAGGTACTTCCCCTTAGTATTTTGATTCTTCATGTTATAAACACATAACTACAAATTTTTCTCTTTTCTCTTTGAAAATATATGATTCCTTTGCCCCAATCATTTATACTGCTAATGGGTCATCTATGCATATCAGTCACATTGGTCAAATTTCCACTCCTACATTGTCTTTACCAAACACATATTAAATTCCTAAGCTTTCTTTGAATCTTATTTCTGTTGGATAACTCTATGACATTGGCCTTCATGTTCTTTTTTTGGTCAAATTTGTCTCGTACAAGATCCTCAGACGGGACAGACTACTGGGACTAGCCATAAAGTGGGATGCTTATTCGAGCTTATAAATCTTCATATTCCACATTGCATTTTTGCTTCAGCTTTGAAATCAGACATTTCTCCTCTAAGTCTTTGGCATTCGCGTTCATGCTTCTGTTAGTTGATTATGTCAGTTAGTTTCTATTGGAACTTTAGGTTTTGTTAAAGATGATAATTTTGATTGTTTGTCATGTCAGCTTGCTAAACAAATTGTTTTACCTTTTAATAATAGTAATTCAGTTTCATCTGCTCCTTTTAATTAAGTTTATTTTGATGTTTGGAGTTCTTCTCCTAATGCCACTATGGGGGGATCAAAATACTTTGTCATTTTTGGTGATGATTTTCTCGCTACATCTAGTTGTATCTTATACGCACTCACTCTGAATTACCACAGATTTATCAAAACTTTGCTGTTATGGTTAAGACTCAAATTTCTTGTTCCATTAAAACATTTTGTGCCAACATTACCATGGAATATTTGGCAACTGGTTTTCTTGCTTTTCTCCAGAGCCAAGGTACCTTTCCTCATCGCTGATATCCTAGCACTTCTCAACAAAATGAGTGAGCTAAATGAAAACATAGACATATTCTTGAAAGTATACACGCCTTTGTCATTTCTGCCTCTTCACCTATCACCAAACACCAATCTCCATAAGAACGATTGTATGGTACTCCCCCAAATTATATACTTCTTAAAGTGTTTGGTTGTGCCTGTTTTGTTCTCCTTCAACCCCAAGAATGCACCAAGTTAGAACCTTGTGCTAGACTTTATTGCTTTCTAGGCTATGACATTGAACATAAAGGTTACATATGTTGGGATTCTATATCTAACCGACTTCGAGCTTCATGTCATGTTGTTTTTTGGGAACACAAAATGTTTTCTTCCTTATCCTCTTTTTCATCATCTCTTTGTAGCTCTGTTTTATTTTTCTCCGATACTTTTGTTGACTTATTTCCTGATGATAATGTTTTTGAAACTTTAATTGAGCTTACACAGGTTTTTTCTAACACTACTACAGCTCGGTCTATAAATTCTGCTCATTTTGATGGTTTTCGTCCAGCTCTTCCCTAGTCTTTGGACTCAACTGTTCATTGTCTTTCTTCTAGGGTAAGTAAACCACCTGCTCATCTTCGTGATTATCATTGTTTTTCTGCCATTGCCTCTTTATATGAACTTCAATCCTATCGGGAAGCCAATTTTGATCATTTTTGACAGCAAGCAATGAATGATGAGCTTCATGCATTTGCTAAAACTCATACCTAGGACTTCGTTGATCTACTCTCAGGTAAAACTACAATTGGTTGTAAGTGGGTCTATAAAATCAAAACTCGTTCTGATGGGTCTATGGAACGGAATAAAGCTCATCTTATTGCTAAGGGTTATGCTCAAGAATATGGTATTGATTATGAAGAAACATTTGTTTATGTTGTTCATCTAACATCTGTTTGTAGTTTGCTTGTTATATCTGCAGTATAGAAATAGAATATGTTTCAAATGGACGTCAAAAATACCTTTCTCAATGGTAATCTTGATGAAGAAGTTTACATGCAACCTCCTATTGGTTATGATCACCCACCTGATAACGTGTGTCGTCTCCGACGAGCTTTGTATGGTCTTAAACAAGCTCCGCGAGCTTGGTTTGCAAAATTTAGCTCCACTATCAGCTAGTTTGTTTCACTTCAAGCCCCTATGACACAACTATTTTTCTCAATAAAACTGAACTAGGTTACATTTTTCTTCTCTTGTATGTTGATGAAATGATCATGATAGGTGATGACATACATGGTATTTCTTAGCTCAAAGCCTTTCTTAGTCAAGAATTCGAAAGAAAGGATTTGGGTTCTCATAGCTATTTTTTGGGTCTTGAAGTATCATCCAATTCCATTGGTTATTATTTATCTTATGTTAAGTATGCTTCTAATCTTCTTACTAGAGCTGGTTTGATAGAAAACAAGCTTGCCTCTACTCCTCTTGAGGCCAATGTCAAGTTCACTTCGACTGATAGTCAACCTCTTAGTGATCCTACACTTTATCATCAGTTGGTTGGGAGCTTGGTTTATCTCACTATGACTCATCCTGATCTTGCTCATGATGTTCATATTGTTAGTCAGTTTATGTCTACACCTCGTACCACTCATTTTGCTATTGTTCTTCGCATCCTTCGGTATGTCAAAGGTACTTTTTTCATGACTTGCATTTCTCCTCACAGTCTTCTCTTGAGTTACATGCCTATTCTGATGCTGATTGGGCTGGGGATCCTACTGATCGACACTCTACCACTGGTTTCTGTTTCTTCTTAAGTGATTCACTTATTTCATGGTATAGTAAGAAACAAACTCTTATTTCTAAATCCGATACCGAATCAGAATATCGAGCTATTGATGATACTACTGTTGAACTTCTTTGACTTCGTTGGTTACTACAGGATATGGGTGCTACACATTCTGCTGCAACTATTATTTATTGCGATAGTCGAAGTGCCATAGCTATTGCTCATAATGACTTTTCTTGAAAAGACCAAACACGATGAGAATGATTGCCATTTTGTTCTTCAACACATCGACTGTGGTACCATTCGCTTTGTTTCTGTTTGTTCTGTTGATCAGATTTTTGATATCTTCACTAAAGCCCAGTTACCTGGCCGCTTTAGTGAGTTAGTTGACAAACTCAAGTTGGCATGTACTTTATCACCTTGAGTTTATCACCTTGAGTTTGAGGGGGAATGTTAGAATATAATTAGGAAACTATATTCTTATTATAATTAGGAAACTCTATTTCTATTATAATTAGGTTTTTTGTATCATTATATACTGTTGTATATTTTTTAATCCAATACATTGAATACAATTTTTCTCTTCCAAGACCCTATTTTCTTTTTCTCTAACAAATTTATGGATTTGAATTGGTGTGAATTTATGGCTAATTTCTACGTTAGAATTTGTCTAGAATTTTGACTAATTCCGGGTTTGATTTTCTCTGGATTTTTGACTTCTTTGTTTGGTTTTTTCTATAATTTGGCTATTTCTGGGTTCAATTTTGTCTGGATTTTCTGGGTTCGATTTGATGTGGATTGTTGGCTAATTTTTGGGTAATTTATGTCTAATTTTTAGGCTTGTGATTGGCTCTATTTCTATGGATTGATCGGTATCAGTAAATAGCTCATTTCTATGGCTTTTGCTATTAGTTATTGGCTCTATTTCTGGGCTCGATTTGGTGTGGAATGTTGGCTAATTTCTGGGTAATGTGTCTTGTTTTTGGGTTTGCGATTAACTCTACTTCTATGGACTGACTAGTATTAGTAAATTGCTTATTGCTATGGCTTTTGGTATCAGTAAATGGCTTATTGCCTAATTTCTTGGTAATTTATTGCTAGTTTCTAGGTTTGTGATTGGCTGCATTTCTATTGTTCAAGTTGGTTAAGAGAAATAACAAATTAATCCACTTGTCGATGCCGAAAATCCGCTACTGAGCTGGAGGTTCCACATCAAACACCCTACACAAATAACAAGAGGTGAACTAAAGAGTCACCGGAGGAGAGGGGGTGGTGCCTCCGAAGACTCTCTGATGCCTTTGTTAGAACAAGATACTAAGAAAATAGAGTGAAGGTGCAAGTGTTTCAGTAATAAGTTTAAGAATGGAGATAGATCTGAGTTTCATATACCTTGGGCATTTTATAGCGTTCCTGAGGTAAGCCGGTCACATACTCGGAATGGCGTAATCCCTAAGATCTTGGTTCCTGTCGGAAGGTCTCTGTCACGTGTTTAGAGGTGGCTTAGTCCCCCTAATCACAATTACACTTCTGCATGAGAGTCTGCGAGTGACGATAGTTGCGCCAACTGCTCGTTCCACGTATCGTTTGGTTACTAGAAAGGAGTTATCTTGCATGTCGAAGGGTTACTGGGAGGTGGCTGGTAGGCATGGCCATGTGTCGTTCAGTCATAGGCGAGGTATTGCTCCACGTATCGTCCGTTTAATAGAGGGTGATTTTATTGGCTGCATCACCACTGATTCTTGGATCATGATCCTCTCCATTTGAAAATTGAAATAGAGTCAAGTTTATAGTGAGATTGAATGTCATATCATCAAACGGAGAATATTCAAATTCAAATTTGTCAATGTGACATTTAATCTCACCATGAACTTGACTTCCATTTTAATTCTTAAATGAAGAGGATCGTGGTCCGATAAACTTCATCTTCATTCTCACATCACTGTATTTGGGTAAATAATGATTTTTTTCAAAATAATAATGCAATTCATGGACCAACTAGGATTCAATTCTATAGTTTGGTTTGGCTTAAAGCGAACATTAAGTTTAAGCTTATTTTTTAAAAAAATTGTAAAAAAATAATTAATCAAATCAAATCAAACTATCTACTAATTGATATTTTAATTATTATTTATTAAAATTTAACAAGATTTGATTTAATTTTACAAAGTTTTTGTTGTAAAATAAAAAAAAATTAAAAAAAAAGTTCTAACTTAAAGTTGGGTTGAAACCCACCCAAGCAAATGACTCCAATGAAGAAATAAGTATCTTATTTTTCTCTTACTCTATTTTCTAAATTTCTAAACTCAGACATAGTCTTCTTCAATTGACTTTTAGGGTTATTAATCTTGTATGTGCATATGTTCATGCACCATCCAAATTTCCACATCAAATTTCAGTACTCTTTTCTTGTAGGAAAAAAAACAGAAAACAAAAACAAGACGTGTTGAGAAATTTAAAAAAACGTGTATACATGAGATAACTAGATGTAATTTAATTCGTGAGATATGCAATGTTGCATAATGAATGTGTATATTATGATAACTCATTTAAAAGTAAGATATCATATCTCACAATTACATTTTTAAATAAAATAATATATATTTTAATAAAAAAAAACTCACAATCAGTAATAAAAATCAATACAATTGATGATATTTCAATTTTTACCGCCGAACGCAAGAAGTAGGACATAATATTTCGTCAAATGTATCAGGTGAGACGTAATATTTAATTTTAAGTGAGTCACATCGTCGTCAAAACTCTAGCGTGCATTAATAATTATTTTTCTTTGCATTATCAACAAGGAAAGGAGTGACTAGTACGTGAGGAGCCGTGTCAAGAGAAAACACGCCATTAATGCCTTAATGGAGATAGGCCCCATGCCATCCTCATGCCCACCTTTTCTTTCAAAAAAAATGAATGGTTGTTGTAGTTTAAATGGTTTTTGTTCATTTTAAAAAATAATTTTTATTTTAATTTTCACATTTAAATGTTTAGTTAATGTAAAATAATAATGTTACATTAATATAAAATAGTAAAAATATGAATTATTTTATTAAAATAAATTCAATTTCACTAAAAAAGTTTCAAAATTAATATTAAATAACTCAAATTCAAAATATATTCAAAAAATAAAAAGGTTAACTCTTAAAAAATTTAATTTATAGGATTTAAATTCTTGTGAATAAGTGATTCACAATAAATATAACTTTTGCAACATGAACAAACTCCTAATGAAAAAGTATTTAATGTCACGTGCTTTATAAACAAAAAAACAAAAAATATATATATTTTGTTATTGATAAACCATTTTAATGTGTAGATTTGTTGGGTCATTCATTGATTTGATTAATGTAAGAGTAATGATCTCACCGATTCGGTTTCGTGAGAGTTATCATAAAATTAAAAAAATTTATTAATAATCACAAAAAAATTAAATAGTAATTATTTTTAAAAAATTTAAATATTAAAATTACTATTTAATTTTTTTATGATTATTAATAAAAATTTTTAATTTTATTATAATTTTACTTTTATACAATTAAAATCAAATCCGTAATATCACACTTTTTACGTAAACATGTTTGTAAACTTGGACGGACCATTTTACCTGGTTTTTTTTTTTTTTTTTAATATAAACGGCTTCTGCTGACTCCCTGCTCAAGTCAGAATCCATGATTGTGTTGTTTTAAACACAACTTTTCTTGTGAAATTTTAGAGCGGAATGTTGGTGCGACGTCTATGTATGAGTTCGATGTAGATTTAATTACGTGAACATGAAGTTGATGCGGCACCTATGTATGAGTTTGGTGTAGAATTAATTAGGTGCATGATTGAAAGCCTAATACAAAAAGATATCTAGATAAACAATTTGACATTCATAATACATGACGTCATTTGCTTAAAATCTGTGAAGTAATATATATAATATATTATTTTTATACATAATTTTAAATTTTTAAAATTTTAAAATTTAATAAAAATTATTTTATAATTAAAATTTATTTATATTACATATCTTACTTCATAGTTTTTAAATAAACAAGTTAATTCATTATTTATGTGTAAGGAGGATCGTATGAGTTTTGCTCTCATCATCTCGTGGAGATTTTAAGTGGCCAAAATTAAACCAGTAGTGGCATATCGGTATTGGTCCCATCTTTGTTTGACTATATTTCTAGTTTTGTCATTTAATTCTATTTGTTGAAGTGTTTTTAAAATTAAATTGAAAAATTGTTAGTTGAACTTTATAATTTAAAATAAAATATAGAGATATTAACATTTTACATATGGTTATTGACATTACACTTATTTTTTTTCTTTTTAAAACTTATAATAATACCCTTAATTAAAGTTAGATATCCATTTTAACTTTTAAATTACTACTATATATTTCTTTTCATAAAATTTTCATGATACAAAATATTTTATAAATTAAATTTCTTCTCCATCTCTTTAACGTTTTACCCTCTTTCACTTTTATTACAAAAATTTACTTTCTTTCTTCATTTTTTTCTCTTTTTTTGTTTTTTGTTTATCTATTTTTCTTTCAATTTTTATCAAAGACGTGAATTCAACTTCTACATGATAAAATATTGATCCTACTACATACAAAGGATCTAACTTTGAAAATTTTCTTAAAATTTACTATTTTCAGTTAATAATTCTAAATAAATTGATTAAAAATAGTTATTAACTCTACAATCTTGATAATTATTAATATTCAATGTGGAACAAATATTTTATCAATTGTTATGAAAAAATGAAGAAAAAAGTAAATTCAAAAATAAAAGTTTTAGCTGCAAAAATGAAGAGGTAAAGAGTTAAGATGAAAGAGTAACTAATAAAAAAAATTGTATTATGAAAACTTGTAAGGAGAATATATGATAGTAATTTAATTTCAAAAATCAAATTGAGTATATAACCAATACCTAACTTAAGCTTAACTGAGATTGATTATTTTTAAATGGTAACTATAAAAGTTTTATTTTCCTTACTTATAAACATGGTGATTGCAGGGTGCCAAATCAAGTGTGACCAAAGATGATTTGACGAAATTCAGTTTCGATTGTAGTTAAGTTTCAGCCCTTTGCACAATATGCAACAGGTTGTTGAACGTGAAATGAATGATTGATGGAATTTGGCGAAAAGTTAACTTGATTCCACTCCTAAAACGGATAAGTAATTACGTTAAGAAGTAAAAGCTTCTTACAGACCGAGATGAGAACTAGGCAGTGGATATATAGACTGAGAATGCTGAAGATGATTGATTGCTATTCATTTGGCGGAAATATCTCAGCCATTCAACCAACCGTTAGAAGCAAATCTGCATTGGATAAGCCTTACATACTGCTGGGATATTGCGGAAAATCACTCACGCTCTTTTGAGATCTAACTTCTTTGATCTAAAAAAAAATTTAATCTCCACGAGTTTTACACAATGATAATCTATAAATGCCATCAAAATTTTAGGGGGTAGTTGAGGATAACTTCTCTTAGCAGTGTTTTGGTTCCTAATTTCTCCACTATGAGGTGAGACAAGTTTTGACCGCATTATTTTAAATTTCTGACAGTCCATATACAAATTATATTTACAATATCTTGCGATTGTAGGGTAAAAAAATGTCTAACAATTAGATCCACATTGACAAATAAAATATGCAAAATCACTTGTACTGCTCCATCACTTTGCCATTTTTAGCACATATTGTGGATTTTATTTTATGGTAATAATGTAAGCCATAAATTTCAATTGACATTTTAAAGATGCTATAATCATTATTTCAAGGTTAATATCGCACATTAATATTCAATAAAAATATTATTTTAATCATTTTTGGTGTAAATTTTGAATTTTATTTGTAATTTTTTAAGTAGTATAAGATAATAATATATGTTTGAGGTAGGGATGACCCTTTTAAAGGAGTTTTTTTTTTTTTTTTTTTGGTATAATGGAAAACAAAAGCCAAGAAAACAAATAAACTTACCTAGGACAAAGCCTAAGCCAAGATTTCTCATCCATCTTACTTTCATATAAGGTCCATATAATAATTTATTAACTAAATCTCACATAAATATATAAAATATTAAATTTTTTTTTCATTTTAAATATGAGCAGTGCCATTGGAACCAAGAGGATGGACCACCAAAATGAACCAGCCAAAATGAACCACCAAGAAGGTCCACTAGTAAAACGACAAAATATGTCCATTGTCAAGTTGTAATTTTACACTTTCAACGTTCAAAATTTTTATGTTGTAGAGCGTGGAGGTTTTTGTGTGATGAGATTCGTTTTATGTGTCAATTTTGGGGAGTTAGATATTAAAGATGTATTAACCACAAACAAATCATTGGTATAAGGTACATATAATAATTTATTGAGTGAACGCCACACGAATATGAAAAAAAAAATTAATATTTCTGAAATATTAAATAATTTTTTAATTTTAAAGACAAACAATTCCGTTGACACCAAGAGAATGGACCATCAAAATGAACCACCGAGAATGTCCACTAATAAAACGACAACACTTGTCAATTGTCAAGTTGTAATTTTACAATTTCAAACATCAAAATTTTACTATTTGTGCAGCGTGGAGGCTTTTGTGTGGTGCGGTTCATTTTTTATTTTGGTGAGCTATATATCATTACTATTTAAAGATACTACAAACAAATCATTTGTATACTATCCATATAATAATTTATTGACTGATCCTCACATGATTATGAAAAAAATTAACAAAATTTTTGAAATATTATTATATTTTTATTTTAAAGATGAGTACTGCCATTGGCACCAAGAGAATGGACTACCAAAATGAACCACCGAAAAGGTTCACTAGTAAAATGACAACACTTGTCCATTGTCAAGTTGTAATTTTACAATTTCAATCTTCAAAAATTTATTGTTGTGAAGCGTGGAAGCTTTTGTGTGGTGTGATTCATTTTTAATTTTGGTGAGCTAGGTATCATTACTTTTTAAAGGTGCTACAAACAAATCATTTGAATCACTACAAGAAAAAATGTTAATGCCAGCGTTTTTTTTTTTTTCATATATCGATGCTTCAAAACGCTAAAATATTTATTTTCGGTGTTTTTTAAAAATACCGGATAAAATACCGGTATATATGGTATTGAAGAGCAAATACCGATGCTTTAAGAAAGCACCGCAATGTGTCCATTTTTTCGGCGCTTACAAGTGCCGCAATATACCGACGCTTACAAGCACCGGTATATATAGCAGTTTTATTTACACCTCAGTATACTGGCGCTTACAAGCGCCAGCATATATAACTAATTTAAATTTTTTTCCATTATTTTGGTTTAATATTGTACAATAAAATAAACCCTTCAATATATAAAATAGTGTACCATAAAATTTCAAAATGTTCTTCAATATATAAAATATATTATCATCCATCAAAATTCTTTTACTCAGAACAAAAATCATATCATGTACAAAAAAAAAAAAAAAATCATAGAGCATCACACTTGACATCAATTTTGAGGTCCTCTACTAACCAAATGTTTTAGTAAAGACTTCAGCTCATCTATTTGGGATTGCATACTGTTTACTTGATTATCGTGCTTAGATGTAATTTCTTGAATCTGATGGGACTGCTGTTCAATCTGATGCGATTGTTGTTCAATCTGATGCGCATACTGTTCAATCTGATGCGCACGATGTTGATTGATTTCTTCCATTTGTGCTCTCATACTATTAATCTCTTCAGCATAAGCCCCTTGATATCCCATTTCATTCTTCATTTGAGCTGAAAGTCTAAACACAGCAGATGATGTAACTCCAAAACCCTGACCTCGGACACGACCGGAACTCTCTTCACCCATAAGCTCGGTGAAGACTTCATTTTGTATTGCTAAATTATTGCTAGCATTAGAGGATCCTGAAGCTGCAACAAGTTCAGCAACACGAGCTTCAGCTGTCACCTACAATTAGGAAACAATAAAGATTAAACTTCTCCGAATATATAGTAGCTAATTACAGCGAAATATACATAAAACAAAAGGAACATATCATATTTTATAGAAAAACGGGCAGAATTTCCCCTATTTTTCCATAAAACCTCCTGCAAGAAAAACAAATACACAATCCATACAATGTAGCCAATTCACAACCAATTTTAACTGCTTTCTATATTTCTCTGTTTCCTACTTCAAGCATTTCAAAATAAAAAGAAGAAAGCACTACAAGGGGAAACCAACCAAAGTTCATTTGAAAATAACCAAAATCTTAATATTCCATGGACAAAGGGGCTGCATATTGATTGATCATCCAAAGGCTTAAGGCCAAATGACATGGAAACATTACAATTAAGCAAAACCACAAGATGACCCATAATGATATGAGAGAATTAATAAAAAGAAAAAAAAAACATGTACATTATGATTAGGAGAGGAATCAGATGCATCATATGTCAATAGAGACTATGAAAAGAATTGCCAGCTGAGTATGGAACACATCCATCTAAGGAGAGGCCATATCCATGTTAGACGTAGCAAACATGTACACATCTTATACATGGTAGGAACAAGTATGTCATAACCAGAACATCTCCCTGCTGCGTTCACATTCGCAGATAATAGAATAAACTAACAAAAGTAACTTTAAGATATGAGGTGTAATGGTTGGTGATCAAAACGATAGGTTTTAATATAGTGAGAATGTCAGTGACTCACTTAGTCACTTTTAGAGATCATAACAGAATATTTTAGAAAGTTAGATGTAAGAGTAAACATTTTACACATCCAAAATCTGAGCAGTATGAGCCATTGTCTGATATTTTCCCCTAAACTGGTCCACACTTTGATTAAAGATAGCACATAGGTTGACACATGTAGAAAAATTGTCTAATTCCACCGGTTAATAAAATGACATAGTAATAAACAATACATTGTAGCAGCACTAAGCAGCTAGTAAATGAAACCACAAAATGAAACCTTAATTAACAAGAAGTAAATGAAAGAGCTGCTAGAGAGAATCAAGAATATGCAACAATAAATTGAAGCAGCAGCAGCTAGTTCAAATCAAGTGAATATGGTGATTTGATTGTGATAGACTCTTAAATATAAGACTATATGTGTAACTGAACTTAAACGAAATCCTGAGAGGAAAAATCAAACAGGTTGTTGCAGCTTGAAGATGGCCCTTAAGACTAAATAGGAGAGAGTTATAGGGACGCAAGAATTCTAGTTAACATATAGGTTGTTGCAACTTGAATCCAGTACACTCAAACTGGAGTTGTTTAAAATTAAAATCTTAGCCTGCTATTAGTTGGTACGTGAAATCATTTAATTGAAATCCAAATGTGACTACACAAGCCCACCAACTCATGCCTAGATCCATAAAAATATTTTCACTAAATACTAAAATTGGTACGAAGCATAGCACTTCAACACAGAATCAAGCTCGAAATTTCAAAACTTATTTTCCAATCAAATTTTTGTTCAAATGTACCATCCAATCAATTGATATCACCCCCACCCCCAATTGTCCTTTAAATAGCATTAGACAAATAAAACAATTTTTAGCATTTTAAGATTCAGTAAATGGCACCATTCGTACTATCAATAGTTAAATAAAACGTCAAGCAATCGCTTTTCAAGTGTAACCTTAGGAAATAGCAATTCAGTTATGCAATTAAACCAAACTAAACCATCAACTCATACTTCAAAACAGAAAAAGAGAACCATTTGCAATCTATCTCCCCCCACCCCAAAGCCGCATCTATTTATTTGTTAGACAAAAATTTTCGTTTTGTCCTCTGGGGGATTTGAGATTGTTGTCGCTGCTGTTGCTGTTGTTATTTGGTGGTGAAAATGATGGTAGCAAACAGTTTTGATTTATGGCGAAAGGATGCTTTCTTTTCTGCGGCGGAAGAGGTTCAAGAATCTGCAGATATGTATGTTTCGTTCTTCTTTTCATGGGATTTTCTGATGTGGGCACAGATAGTTTTTTATAGGGCTTTTAGTGATTGGAATCTGTTTGTTAGATTTCTGCCAGAATTCTCAATAAAATCTTTTATTTGACAGCTTGTTTTTTTTCCTTTTCTTTTAATGAGGGTATGGCTATCTTAGTTTGGATGTTAGCGAATTGTTATGTTAGTGCTCTATATGATCCCAAATTACATGTTTCATGGTGTTATTGAATTCTAGTTTTCTATAGTAGTATCTATTTAGACTTCTTTTAATTGTTGACAAATTGGAATGAAAGGAAAAAAAAGGTAGAGAAACTATGGAATTGCTAGAAATCCAAACTCATGGTGAAAAGTTAAGTTTTCATGTTTTCTATGATTGTAAGTGTGGTATATACAAGAGACTTTCTCCTCATGAAAAACTCACTTGGTGTAACCTGTACTAAACCCATTATACAATAGATGCTCCTGAACAATTTCTGGTTCGAATGAATAACAATTACCACATCTCCTACATTGACAAACAATAGTACCACGACCACAAGCTTTCTGACACGCAAATCTAATGAAGTTTGCAACACCATCCATATAGGTGTTACTCGACCTCGGTTTATCTATCCAACTTTTATCCATTTTTAGATGACGCCGATAGACTTTCCTAAAACAATGTTAATAAAGTCAGTATTGTAATATTTTTGGCAAAAGAAGGCATAATCACAAACTTCGATTTGATTGGTAAGTGGATGAACTGAAATTAATAACAACAAATTGATACAAACTCATGTTGGCAATTGGTCTCAGCAAATAATTAATATTAATAATTATTACAGTCTTAATATAAATTAGTAACATAAAAATTATTGAAATAATAATAGTAATACTATAATAATAATAATAAATATATATATATATATGTATTTATAATAATTGTATGATTTTATAGTAATTTATTATAAATAATTATTATTATTACTATTATTAAAATATGATTATTACTAATTTCATATTATTATAATAATTTATGAAATTAATAATATATTATTTTTATTTAAATAATACTAAATATTATTACTAAATATGAAACTATAAAGTTATTATTATTGTTAATAATTATCATATTATAATAAAAAACTTATTAAGTATAATAATAATTAAAAACTAATATAATAAGTAGAAATAAAATAATAATAAACATTATAATATATATGCTCATAATAATACTATTACGATAAAATAAGACATTTTAATATTAATATTCATAATAATTGTATTATTATTAATTTTAAAAATTATTTAAATTAGTATAATAATTATTATTATATACTACCATTTCCTTTTAATCTTAATTGTTATCCAGAAAATATTACTTGGAGCCAGAGGACTAATCCAGAAAAAAAAATTCAAAACAGTAATAAACTATGGACAACAATAACATTATATTATTATGACATTGCAACCAAAAGCAAATGCACATTATCATACTGTCTTTCATGCAAGCTATACATGATAGGGTATCAGGCTAGAGAGAGCAAACACATCCAAGAAAAAAAAATATATCTACACTGTGCTTTAGTTAGAAGTTAGGCTAGAACTAAAATTATAGAACAATCAATTATTTTCTCTATATTCACAGCTACTAATATGGATAACCCTCTGTTTTATAAACTAGCTTTTTTTTATAGGTAAATAGAATATATTTGTTCTTAAAAGAAGATCTAATAATACTAACTAGAAAGGGAAAATAAGTTCTTCTAAAAAAAGTTCCTGACCAAAAGAAGAAAAAAAAAAGTAAAATGTAATGAGAACAGGAAACAGAAAGCAATAATGGACACACCAATTAGTCTGCTTCAAAATAGTTCCAATTTGTTAAGATTGACAAATACAGAGAGGAGAATTGCAAAATGCATCAAGGAAACCTACCATGGTGAATGTGAGATTTTCCTTGATAGATACAGAAACCAAGCTTTTCAAAAATGAATCAATCTCTTATTCTGACATTCTTTTGTTTCTTCACTAAATGATAATACAAGGAGTAATGGCTGGACAAGAGCTAAGACACATACACACCGAACAAAAAAAGGGAGAGGGTAGTATTTAGAGAAAAACATATCATCAACGGCAGTTAAACTAAACCAAATCAGCAAATCATGCCATAAATTTTGTTAGTTGAACTTACAAACTACAAAAATAGCTATTCTATAATAGTCCACACTGTTTATTATACAGTATACCTTTTCTAGGGTATGCTCTTTAGGCAATTTTCCCCTCTTCCTAAAATTATCTTAGATATTATCACACTATGCATATGTTAATACATTGAGGTGTTTTAGACAGATAAACTACTTTCCAGTTTATAGAATCCTTTCCACTACCCCACAAAATCAATGTTGAACGTCTATGTTGGTAGAATATTTTTAGTTTGAACTGAAGGCACAAGGCTCTAGGAGTAATGTATCAGGGCATTACTCCACCACATACTCCTAAGAGAAAAAGCTTTTCTGAATTTCATTATGCATTTGAAGCCATTTTACCAAGAGATGGAAGGTACTGATTTTTCCTTTTTCAAGTCAATGTTTAATAGTTGAATGCTTGGAACCAAAATTTAGATGACAACAAAGAGAAAGGAAAAAGAAAATCTGGTTTCTGAAATATTAACTAACCTTCAAAGAAGGCTTTAAGAGGCTCAATAAACTCTGAAAACTCGATTTCTTCAAATGCTTTTAACACATCATTGGCATTCAACGTTTGCCTCTTTGATTCCTTGCATATATCATTAGCCCTGCAAGTTGATTTTATTCAATAAACACTACCATGTAACAGTAATCACCAATATGAACCATGATTCAAGCGCCTGAGTCATAAATCAAATTTTCATATCATAAATGGCCTCTTTATGTGCACTATAAATCTCAAAACAATTGTAAGACCCAACAATGACCTTCCACTTGAATATTACTATAAAAACTTTATACAGTGCAAAATCTTGTTTTCAAATTCGCAGTAATTGATCCAATTCACCCTAATCTTCCCAATAGCGATACTTTTTCGAGGAGCATAAAGATGACCAACATTTCTAGCTCCTTTAGCGATTTCCACTCGTGGTAACATTTTTATAGAAATCAAGCTAATCGTTTTCCTTATATAATATCGCATGTTGTTTTCTCTCAATTTAATTAAGCTAATGTATCGAAACGCAAAACCAAACTTTGCTAATTTCATAACCTAATGAAGAATAATCCACCATAAGAAAAGAACTAGTAATTGTCTCAAAAACCAAACCCTAGAAAGAGAAGAAGAAGCAGCGAGTTGAAAGGGGTGAAACTGATTAAAATGAATCTTGGAAAATAAATCGCAAAAAATAGGATTTTGTATATTTGCTTACGTAGCGGAGAGGTAATGAATGAAGATGTGCGCGCTCTCTGAGAAAGCGAGGAGTTCTTCTTTGTGAACGTGAATGTCATAGTCGGGAGAGCACTCCGGCAGCTACTTTTTCAGTTTGTGGAGCTAAGGGCGGAGCAGGGAAATTTTTTTGGGAGAACGGCACAGGGAAGGGAAGGGCAGCAAAAAATTTTTGGGGGAAAATTCTGGAGCTATATTATATATATTGGATATTATCGGCGCTTTAAAGTGCCGGAATATGCCCATTCCCATATTTCGGCGCTTTTAAGCGCCAGTATATGCAGTTTACCAAATCCCGATGCTTTAAAGCGCCGGAATATGATCGAAACCCATTTTATATTCCAGCGCTTTAAAGCACAGGGATTTAGCGGCGCTTCGAAGCGCCAGTATTTGTATTAAAATTCATGTATACCGGCGCTTTGAAGCGCCGAAATATGCTCTCTGTATATTGCGGCGCTTCCTTGAAGCGCCACAAAACAAGCGCAGGTGGTTCTTCTATTGTGGCGTTTTTTGGAAGTGCCGGCATATATCAGTTATGTTGTAGTGAATATGGTCCATATAATAATTTATTGAGTGAACCCCATGTGAATATGAGGAAAAAAATAACAAAATTTTTGGAATATTATTATTTTTTTCATTTTAAAGATGAGTAGTGCCATTGGCACCAAGAGAATGAACCTCCAAAATGAACCACCGAGAAGTTTCACTTGTAAAACGATAACATTTGTCCTTGTCAAGTTGTAATTTTACAATTTAAATCTTCAAAATTTTACCGTTGTGAAGCGTGGAAGCTTTTGTGTGGTGCAATTCATTTTTTAAATTTGGGGAGCTAGATATCATGACTGTTTAAAGATACTAAAAACAAATCATTCGAATATGATCCATATAATAATTTATTGAGTGAACCCCACATGAATATGAGAAAAAAAAATAACAAAATTTTTGGAATGTTATTGTTTTTTCATTTTAAAGATGTGTAGTGCCTTTGGAACCAAGAGAATGGACCACCAAAATGAACCACCGAGAAGTTTCACTAGTAAAACGACAACACTTGTCCATTGTCAATTTGTAATTTTACAATTTAAGTCTTCAAAATTTTACTGTTGTGAAGCGTGGAAGCTTTCGTGTGGTGCAATTCATTTTTAAATTTAGGGAGCTAGATATCATGGTTGTTTAAAGATAGTACAAACAAATTATTCGTATAGGATCCAAATAATAATTTATTGATTGAACCCTACGTGAATATGAGAAAAAAAATAACAAAATTTTTGGAATATTATTATTTTTTCATTAAAGATGAGTAGTTCCATTGGCACCAAGAGAATGGACTTCCAAAATGAACCACTGAGAAGCTCCACTAGTAAAACGACAACACTTTTCCATTGTCATGTTGTAATTTTACTGTTTCAATGTTCAAACTTTTACTGTTGTGAAGCGTGACAGCTTTTGTGTGGTGCAATTCATTTTTAATTTTGGTGAGTTAGATATCATTATTGTTTAAAGATACTACAAACAAATCATTCTTGTATGTTTCATATAATAATTTATTGAGTGAACCTCACATGAATATGAGAAAAAAAAAAAAAAATTTATAATATTATTATTTTTTGGTTTTAAGATGAGTAGTATCATTGGCACCTAGAGAATGGACCACCAAAATGAACCATCGAGAAGATCCACTAGTAAAATGACAACATGTGTCCATTGTTAAGTTGTAATTTTACAATTTCAACCTTTAAAGTTGTACAGTTGTGGAGCGTGGAGGCTTTTGTAAGGCGTGATTCATTTTGGGTGTCAATTTTGTTGAGTTGGATATCATTACTGTTTAAAAACATACTAACTATAAACAAATCATTCGCATTTGTTCATATAATAATTTATTGAGTAAGCCTCAAATGAATATGAGAGAAAAATAATAATATTTCTTAAATATTAATTAATTTTTTTCATTTTAAAAATTAGTAATGCCATTGGTACCAAGAGAATGAACCATCAAAAAAGTTCATTGATAGAACGATAACACCTATCCATTGTCAAATTGTAACTTTAGAAATACTTACGAAATTGTAGTGTTGTGCAGGGTGAAAGCTTTTGTGTGGTGGGATTCATTTTGGATACCAATTTTGGTTTTTGTGTGGTGGGATTCATTTTGGATATCAATTTTGGTTTTTGTGTGGTGGGATTTGATATGGCCCAAAATACTCTGGCCCAGAACACTTCAGGCCTAGCATACTTCAAGCGCCCGAGCCCGACGAACGGCATGCTCCAACCTATACCAGCCCAGCTGGCTCCGGCCCAAACGAGCTTCAAGCCCAGCCGAATGCCCCAAAATGACCCAACAGGCCTAGCGACCTCCCCGGACCAGGCAAGCAATCCACATATTCTCCGGCCCAACGAAGTCTCCTAGCTTGAGAATGACGGCCCAGCAAACCTATGATGGGATCTCCCCCTACGACCGTCTGCCGCCCTACAGTCGCCAGCCACCCTACGAAGCTATCAGCCACCCTGCAAAGCTATCAGCCACCCTACAAACTGACAGCCACCCTGCAGCTGCCCTACTGCCGCGCTATTACCCGAGCCCGCTATCATAACCACCTCGCCAGCAGACGCCTATAAATGGGCCAAGGTATGGACTTCATCGTTCATGTTCAGACACACCCGCACCCACACTTAATATACTTAGGCCCTCGGCTTCTGATGAGCCCTCGGCTTCTCCCTAAAATCGTCGCTGACTTAAGCATCGGAGTGCCTTCGGAGGTCTCCCCCTCCCCTCTTTCCGAGGACCTTCAGTTCACCCTTGTCACTTGTGCAGGAACCAAGCCATGTCAGCTCCTAGGACACGTCAGCACCAGCAATTTTTGGCATCAACTGGAGAAACCCCCTTCTTCATGGCATACGGGTCAGAAACTGTCATCTCTTTGGAAATCGGGATCCCATCGATACGAGTGCAGCACTTCGAACCAGGCAACAACAAAGAAGGGTTGAGAATGAACGCGGACCTAATTGATGAGACAAGGGACAAAGCACAGATCTGCCTCGCGACTTACCAGCAAAGAACAGCTTGATACTACAACTCCCAGGTCTGATCAAAAAACTTCGAGCTTAATGATCTCGTCCTCCGGAAGAGCGAAGTGTCACACCCTCGCCGCACAGGGAAGCTAGTATCAAACTGGGAAGGCCCTTACCGAATTCGAAGAGTTTGCAGAATGGGCACTTATGAACTAGAAGATATGGAAGGAAAAACCATTCCACGCACCTGGAATGCGGAGAACCTCCGTAGGTTTTATCAATGAAATGTAAAAGAAAGTAAAATATTAATAAAGATTTGAAGTTTCAAACATATTGGTTCATTCATATAGAAAAATGATACAAAAGCCGGGCAATCTAGCCTCGGTTACAAAAGTGCTAAACAACTATGGGGACGACAGAGCCTTATAGGCCGCAGTCAAGCATCCTTAACAGGTCCTTGGACCCCCTCTTCAGGAGCAGGCTGACCAGCACCCTCTGGCCCCTTCTGGACCTCGTACATAGCGGCCTCCTCAGCACCCCCTCCGGAAGAGGCAACGTCAGACCCTTCTGAATCCGCATCCAAGTCGAGACCCGAGAAGTCAACCCCTGGGAAAAGAAGCGCGGCCCTCCTCTTGGCTTCCTCAAAGCCCTCTATGTACTGATTTGCACCCTTTTCCATAAGGAACGCCTCATTCTCTGTGGCTTGACGACGAACCTCTTTTAACTCCTCTCTAAGAGCCTCTTCGGACCTAAAGCGATGATCCCTTTCGAAAACCGCCTCCGTCCTCTCCTTCTCTGCCGTCTCAAGAGAGATGGATAGATCGTGAACAGTGTCCTAGGACTCCTGCAATTTGCGCTCGATCTTGACCAGACGATCCGACATGTCCAAGGAGATCCAAGAAAGTACCCCGGCCAGAACTCCAGCCTAAGAAAACAACCCCGTTAGAAACAGAACATATAAACCAATTCAAAAAGTGAGACGAGCGTTACCTGAGAAAAAGCCACCTCCGCGGCTGAGCATAGCGCCTCGATAGGCTTTGACGAAGGGTCCACCATGTCGCGATGAGGAATCCCCAGCACCAGGTGCTCACGGGCCACCTTGGGATTGGCGAATACGGAATCATCCGTCCTAAGGGCCCATCTAAGAGTAAAAATGGGAGTCATCCCAAGCTTTTCTTGAGATAAAGGTGTCCCAGAAAGAGGCGCGGGCTCGGTTGAGCCACTTCCCCCTAAGGAAGATGGAGCCCTAGGGGGACTGTCCACCAGAATCGTAGCCACGGGCGGAACCTTGGCCTTCTTCTTCAGCCCCGAGCTGCTGGCCTCTGCAGCCCTTTTTCGTTCCCGGACCATACGACTAGCTAACGCTGCCATCTCCATATCTGGGCAAAAATGAGAACTTCAGAAACTTGGGTAAAAAAGAGGAAAATTACTACACACAAATAAATCGACGGCTACCGTGCCCCAGGTGCGAGGGAAGGCTGGGAGGACACAAGCCACGCCTGTGGAGTTCTTCATTGTCTCCAAGCACCTCTGTATCCATGGGCGCGGCCAGCATCGCCTTCAACGTCTCCTGCTTACGGGTTTGAAGATGTGGTCTTTTGTATTTACCAACACGATCCAAACCCAGCTAAGCGGGACATCGTAACTCTCAGCACTCTGGACGAAAAAAAACCCTCATTCCACTTCTTTATGGACGAAGGTTTTTCCTTCAGAACACTCTTCCCCCGCCTCGAGCTAACGATGACCCACCCAGTATGGCCAAGCCGGGACAACTGGAAATGGGCCTTAAACACATTAATATTTATCACCCCACCCGTCTCCTGGCAAACGACGATGAAAGCTAGAATCAGTCGGACCGAGTTGGGAACCAACTGGCTCAGTGCGATACCAAAGTATCTGAGCACCAAGAAGAGGAAGCTTGAGCCCGACCTTGAGTTGTTGCTCGTAAAGGCAAAGCTCGAAAGGCACCTGACTGGGCAGGACATCGCACGCCCTCTCTCCAACCTTGGGAACCCTCATATGAAATTCCAGAGGGATCCTATACTTAACCCTCATTTTCATAAGGCTGGCCTCCCTCACGGCACTCGGAATGAAATTCGCTTCGAACGTCCATTCCTCCCTCTCGGTGTCCAAGGCATCGTCCCTAATGGTCAATGACTCCCGAACATCCTCCTCTCCAGACGACTCGGCCCTCAAGCCGCTTCTTCCTTCCTCCCTATACGGAACGAGGACCCGGCCCCCACCCGGAGGAGCTGAATCTTGAGAAGAGGTTTCTTCGGTAGAAGGGGAGCCCATCGCCTCCCCTAACTACCTCGACAGAGCCCCACTGGTATCGTTGCCACTAGACATCTCACCTAGAAAGAAAAGACTAGTTTCTGTGGAAGAACCCTAAATACGCCAAGCGCTCTCAAGCTCCCTAAATAAGCTAACTCAGGATCTCTCAAACTCGCAAAGTGAAGACCAAGTAAAGAAGGAAATCTCTTATATAGAAGTTGGGGGGCATCAGAACCAAGGAACGTCCATCCGTGCGTTAGACGAATGGACGCGCCCCCTGGCATTCCCAAGGCGTCGTCGTGACAGTTGTCGTTATAGCCTGTCCTTCGCTCTGCCCAATGCGTCGTCCTCTGGGTAGCCAACGTTTAATGCACCCAACAGGCAGAAACCCATGGGCCAAGGACAAAAATGTTCCAGAAAGCCCAAAGGAAGAAAGGGATCCAAGCCCATGATTTATTTCAAGTACTAGACGCTCGGTAAATTTCTCCAGAAATCTGAGCCCTGTCAACACTCGATCGAATCTCTAAAAAATCTGAGCGTATGAGCTGCGTTGCATACGCTCGACACATTTCTCCAGAAATCTGAGCCCTGTCAACGCTCGGTCGAATCTCCAAAAAGTCCGAGCGTATGAGCTGCGTTACGTACGCTCAGCACATTTCTCCCGAAATCTGAGCCTTGTCAATGCTCAGCACATTTCTCCAGAAATCCGAGCCCTGTCAACTCTCGGTCGAATCTCCAAAAAGTCTGAGCGTATGAGCAGCGTTGCATACGCTCGGCACATTTCTCCAGAAATTCGAGCCCTGTCAACGCTCGGTCGAATCTCCAAAAAGTCCGAGCGTATGAGCAGCGTTGCATACGCTCGGCACATTTCTCCAGAAATCTAAGCACTGTCAACCCTCGGTCGAATCTCCAAAAAGTCCGAGCGTATGAGCTGCGTTGCATACACTCGGCACATTCCTCCAAAAATCCGGGCCTTGGCAACGCTTGGTCGAATCTCCAAAAAAGTTTGAGCATCTGAGCTGCGTTACGTCTGCTCGGACTATTTACCTCTGGAAATCCAAGCTCAACCATGCAAAGACATTATGCAAGGATACTCCCAAGTTGGGGGGCGGGGTTTTGGACCCCCTTGCCTCTCGACTCATAAATTGTCATTGAACCATACAAGTGTTGAAGGAAAAGATATTATATGAGGACAGAGAATAAGAGAAGATATTTCATTAAAATCTTATTACAGCTAACAACCTCGAAGTACAAGTAAAAGAGGACCTCAATTGCCTCAAAGTACAAGGAAAAGGTAAAACGCAAGACCCCTTAGGCAGCGTCGGTTATAAACTCCCTCACCCTCTTCAGGCTGAAAAGTTCTTGGCACGATCCCAAAAGAGCCTGTGCGAACCTGAGGCTGTCAGTGTTAACCACTATGATCAACCCCAGGTTCAGAACGCCCTTCCCCCGCCCACTCGAAACAGAAGAAGAGGGCAGTACCGGTCCCTTTACTGCCACCAGAAGAACGGACGCTGCCTTACTCTCAACTTCCAAGAACTCAGAGTAAGCAGCCCCCGCCTATCATCTTCTTCGGTTCCAAAGCAAGCCGGGGCACGAGGGGCCCACCTTCTAGAGACGCAGCACTCCTCCTCCCTCGACTCTGCTCGGAGTCTAGAAGAAGCCCGTGTCTCCACCCGTAGTCAGGAAGAAGCCCGAACCTTAGCGACTGCTGATAATGGCTATCCTTAAGAAGTGTTTTTCTCTCCCTCTCTTCATCTCAGAGACTAAACTTGTTTCTACTTCAAATACAGGATGTTAGAGATCCCTATTTATAAGACCAGAAAACACGCTTAGCGATACAAATTAAATACGATTTTACAGTTTCGAGGAGACTCTTCGTCTCTCCAGACAACTTTTCACCTTTCGAAGGCAACAGTGCTACTTTCAAAAGCGGCTAGTTAAGGCAAGCTTGACCCTGCAAATTCTAGAAGCCCAACGATATGGCCCTAAACCATCCCGGCCCAGAATGATTCCTGATCGCTCAGTATGATTCTCCAAGAGACCGAGCCTTGTCTATCACTCGGCACGATCCTCCAACGGTTCTCCAAGAGACCGAGCCTTGTCTATCACTCGGCACGATCCTCCAACGGTTCTCCAAAAGACCGAGCCTTGTCTATTGCTCGGCACGATCCTCCAAAAGATCAAGCCTTGTCTATCGCTCGGCAAGATCCTCCAACAGTTCTCCAAAAGACCGAGCCTTATCTATCGCTCGACACAATCCTCTAAAAAACCGAGCCTTGTCTATCGCTCGGCACGATTCTCCAACGGTTCTCCAAAGGACTGAGCCTTGTCTATCGCTCGGTGTGATTCTCTAACGGTTCTCCAAAGGACCGAGCCTTGTCTATCGCTAGGCATGATTCTCCCATGGCTCCCCAGGAAGTCCGAGTCTCGCCTATCGCTCGGTTAGGTAGTCCAAAAAGTCTGACGGACTAATCCACGTTACTAACGTTCAGCCTTGAGCCCAGAATCAAGTTTGTTTCGTCATTTGCTTTGTGAGTTGGAAGTATAAAAAGACAAAAATATCGCGCAAAGATTGAAAAGAAAGACATTTTATTAATTCAAAGAATTACAACTAACGGCCTCGAAGTACAAACTAAAAAGGGCCTTAACGGCCTCAAAGTACAAAGAAAAAGTTAAAATGCCCGACCCCTCAGGCAGTGCCGGTGACAAGCTCCCGCACCCTCTTCAGGCTAAAAAACTCCTAGCACAATCCCGAAAAGCTCTTGGCATGAGCCTGAGACTGAAGGCGCCCACCTAGCAGGTATAGCCCCAGGCCCAGGTGCCTTCCTCAACCCCTCTTCTTTTTCTGTTCCAATACGCTTAAGGGGTCGAGGAGTCCACCATCCAGAGACACAGATCCTAAATGAATCCATGGTACTCCTTTGAGGTCGACCGTGTCCCTCTTCTTCTTCCATCCCTTGAAATGGAGAAGGTCTCGGCGCAAGGAACCCTCCCAGCTCCCACTCGAAATCTGAAAGAAGTTCTTGCCTCCAGTCGGAATCTGAAAGAGGTCCTGACCCCCGTTCGAAATCAGGGAAAAGACCATGGACATTAAACCGCGATCCTCCTCCAAGGTAGTTTCACCCTTCTCTTTGGCTTCCATAAAACCCTCAAGAGGTTGATAACCCCCCTCCCCCTCTGTGATGATTACCCTCGGCTCTCCTATCAGAAAGTGGTGTCTCCTTCTCAAGATCCTCAGAAACTAGAGTCACTTAAAACACAAGTTATCAGAGACTCGAATTTATAAGAAGGGAAAACAAGCTCGACGAAGAGGAATAAATGCAGCAACGGAAAAAGAGGAAACATTCCACTTTTCCAACCGACCTTTCTCCTCCCGAAAGTGACGCTCCGATTACTAAGGACAACCACCCAAATGTGTAAATAGTCTTACGGTTCCAAGACGTCCTCTCAAGCAGTAATGGTCCGGCTCCCGCGCGCGTCCTAGGCCCGATTAAAAGCCCGCCCGAACAAATAACTTCCTCAAGCACATAAATGTACTCGAGGAAGTGGGGGGCC
Organism: Bretschneidera sinensis; assembly: GCA_023935145.1. Taxonomy (NCBI): domain Eukaryota; kingdom Viridiplantae; phylum Streptophyta; class Magnoliopsida; order Brassicales; family Akaniaceae; genus Bretschneidera; species Bretschneidera sinensis. The sequence goes on from CM043705.1 coordinate 64,787,327, forward strand.
TGTGATATGGCCCAAAATACTCTGGCCCAGAACACTCCAGACCCAGCATACTTCAAGCGCCCGAGCCCGACGAACAGCCTGCTCCAACCCATACCAGCCCAGCTGGCTCCGACTCAAACGAGCCTCAAGCCCAGCCGAATGCCCCAAAAGGACCCAACAGGCCCAGCAACCTCCCCGAACCAGGCAAGCAATCCACATATTCTCCGGCCCAACGAAGTCTCCTAGCCTGAGAAAGACGGCCCAGCAAACCTACGATGGGATCTCCCCCTACGACCGTCTGCCGTCCTATAGTCGCCAGCCACCCTGCAAAGCTATCAACCACCCTGCAAACTGACAGCCACCCTGCAGCTGCCCTACGGCCGCACTATCACCCGAGCCCGCTATCATAACCACCTCGCCAGCAGACGCCTATAAATGGGCCAAGGTATGGACTTCATCGTTCATGTTCAGACACACCCGTACCCACACTTAATATTCTTAGGCCCTCGGCTTCTGTTGAGCCCTCGGCTTCTCCCTAAAATCGTCGCTGACTTAAGCATCAGAGTGCTTTCGGAGGTCTCTCCCTCCCCTCCTTCCGAGGGCCTTCAGTTCATCCTTGTCACTTATGCAGGAACTAAGCCACGTCTCTGCCCAGACCGAGCCCTCAACCAGGCCACGTCAGCTCCTAGGACACGTTAGTACTAACAATTTTTGGCATCAACAGGATTCATTTTGGATGTCAATTTTGGTCATTACCAATGCAGTAACTACAACAAATCTTGATTGCGGATTGGTATTCAATTGGTTTAGTCATAACTCAATTGGTATTGATATTCTTCTCTAAGGACGAGGCCCACTGTTTGAATTATCTTATCTCCAATATTATTGTGAATCCTATGAAGAAAACAAAATCATTATTGCATAATTATTGTCGAAAGGAGAGAGAGAGACGATGTGGTGTATAAGTGCTATAATATGGTTTGGATCCCTGATACTATTAGATACTGTTAATATAAATCTATGCATAATTAACTTAGATTTTGTGTTCAATTTCCAGCTAATACAAGTAACTCTTTGAAGATCATGTTCATTTGTTTTATTTTATGTTTTACCCAATATATATAAATATATAAATGAAATGGTTTAAATTCGATGAATTAAATGAACCAAAAAATTGAATAACCTCATAATTAAAAAAAAGTAAATTATAAATGATTTTTGTTATGTAGTTTACGAGTTCATCCAATTCAATCATGTCAATGAGAAAAATAATAACACCGTAATATGTGCTAATCACTTGCACTTAAATTAGCAACTATGTCTCTTGGAAAGAGAAGAAAAAACAGAAAAAGCACGACATAGAGAGATACAATTTTACCTTATGAAAGGAATCAAACTAGCAACCGTGTCTATTTGGTAATGTCCAAACTTTTTTCCAAGGCTTTGGGGATGAGAAAAACAAAAAGATTTCCAAATATTTTAGAAGGCTGAAATATGAAGATCAAATAGTTTTCAAAATGTTTTTAGTCTTTTTCCTTACTCACACCTGTACAGGAATTAGCACTAATGAAATGAATTGTAATTAAGATCAAATCACATTTACATAATTATAATTTGCCAAAAAAAATATGGTTTATGTACACACCTTTCCTTGAATTAATGGTCCAAAAAAGTGTATATATTTAATTTGTTTTAACTGACAAATATACCATCTTCGAATCTATAATTCTATAAAGCAGCTTATATACGTAGGACAATCAATTAGACAAATGTTGATAAATCTTAAAAGTTTGAAATTATATTTTAGAAAAATCATAGATACTGTTGCAGTTGGCGAATTATAAGATTGGCGTGCAAAGCACAATGAAAGTAAAACAAGCATAAATATATATTCAAAATAGTTTTTTAATTTCTTTTTTTCAATTTTTATTTTTTTAAAATTATATTGATCATATAAACGGGCAAAATTTGAGAGAATTTAAATTGTAGAGAATTATAGTTAGTAAAAGGTTTTAGTAAAGTTTGGTCTGAAATTTATAGTTTAGGCCTAAAGAAAAGACGAAATGTCTAGATTGCCTTTAAATGGGTGAGCGATGACATCAACGGTGTTCTGGAAGTTTCGGAGGAAAGAAAAAGACTGGTTTATTAAAAAACTGAATGGTAAAAATAGGAGAGAAAAAAAGTGGTTGATGATTTTCCTTTATTAATTTGAGGTTTTATAAAGTAAATGAAAATAAAAAAAGTAAATAAGCTCTTTTTTTATTATAACCCTGCAAATCCCCTAATTGGGGTGTTAATAAAATTGACTGATTGAAGTTATAGAAAAAAATCCCAAAATCATTCCCTCATTAAAAAATAAAAAAAAAAACTTTCAAACATAATTTTTTTTATCAACTGTTCATTTTTTTTTCTCTTAACCCTTAAAATCCCCTCCCAAACACATTGTAAACTCAAAAGATAATGGAGAGACGGTCAAGAAATCATTTGCTCCATTTATTGCATTGATTGAAGAGATTTTAAACTTAATTATAAATTTAAGAGTGTTATTCTCACGAATTCGATTTCTATGGTAGTTACTACAAAATGGAAGAATTTTATTGAAACAACTGTTGTAATTGAATATTTAAATATTTTATTTTTATTCAGTAACTACTATAGTTTTCTGTAATTAATAGTAGTGGGATCAAAATTTATAAATTCATTCATTTTTTTTGAGAAATTAATAAAGAAAACACATATGGCACACAAAGGATGGAAAAAGGAATAAGTTCATTCTAAACGAGTATTAAAGCAAAAGTGAATACATTTGGTGTATTTATTTTTATCACCATTTTTTTTCCAGTTGGGGAGGCTTCCTGTATTCTAGAGGCTTTTAAACAATAATGAAGGTGCTTCGGAGCAAAAAAAAAAATGCTAATAAGTCTTCCATATTTTTAAGTAAAAATGTGAAAATTAATGTCCAGTCTAGGGTTAACAACACTTTGGGAGTTCTGTGTACCCAATTGAATAAGAAATATATGGGGTTTCCCTCTTAATTGGTAGGTTGAATAGGCAAATTTTCCAGGTCCTAACAGAAAAGGTTTGGAAGAAGATTAAGGATTGGAAAGAGAAAATGTTATTTAGGGTTGGCATGGAGGTTTTATTAAAGTTATTGTTCAAGTTATCTCTACTTATGCTATGGGTTGTTTTAAGCTTTCTTTATCTGATTATCTCTTTGTGATTATCGAGCCGCATTAATTAATGTTCCGTTTTTTACGGGGGACATAGTGTCACGGTACGTACCTTTGGCATGGTCGTTATCAATAAGTTAGCTTTTGAGTAGATTGTGTGGGGATCCCTGTGAATTCTGTGCAGTAAGTGTGGCCTGGTTATGGGGCAGTTGTGCAGCATATGTGTGTCAGTAGTGTACTAGAGTGGCACAGTGACATTTTCATAAATATGTGATTTATACTCTGAAAATTAATGGGAATTTTTTTAGAGTGTCTTGAAGATGAGTGCAGTGATATAATATGTTTGAAGTATATTTATTAAAGGATTATGACGGCTCAAGCATAAGGTATGTTTCCTGTTGGAAATTCTCATAATAACTTAAGACTCTTTATGGGAGACATGGTGTTAGGCTCTCTGCCACCCCTGGTGTATGCACATGGGCCATGGTTTGAGCAATGTGTGGACACTAAGTGAGCCTCCCGGTGTAGGTTTGGGGCCACGACAAGGGTGACTCAAGCCTCCATAAAGCATGGAGCTTTATAGACAATGTAAGGGGGCTCGTATGCACTACATTGCGCTCTTCTCCCATGCATGAGGTTTTACCCTACGATCACTACGCGTGGGCTATCGGATATTATCTTGGCACTATGTGTGCAAGCATTGTACGATTCTCTTATGGAAATGAGGCACTTGTAGGGGTATCATTGGTCATGTTATAGGCTGCATGCGTGCAAATTCTCAATTATATAGTTGGCTATCATTGTCTATCTTCGGTTGGGCTTGCAAGTTGCATGTGTACAGTCAAGTTTGAAAGTTGGTTGCGTGCAATCAGATTTATGTGTGATATGCCCTCGATTAGGATGGTGGACTATCATCCATGTGTCTAGCACAAGGAGTGAAGGAATTATCCATCAGTAGGTGAGCAATGGATCAGTGGCTTGCACAATGAGAGATGACATTGTGCGTCTTTGGTGGATAAACAATGTAAGAGGGATTGTAGGTCATTGAGCTAGGAATTGACACAGATGACAACTCTGTGGTATTTCTAGGATGTCTTAGGGTTCCAATAAGACTTCATTTGTGTGCTCATAACCGGATAAGTGTTCCTCATTGGGGTCTAAAAGTATAAGGGTTGATGAGGAACATCAACACACGTCTGTGGCTATTCCGGTTAGTGGGAAGTTGCGGTTGGTTTGAGACTTGTGTGATAACCTCTGGGACAAGGTTAAGTATCTTGTAGATCATGGCGTCAGGTATGTTGGGTCTTAAAGACATCCGTATCAGTCGAGAATCAAAGGCATGGTGTGCAGTTGCTTGGTAGCGGGCTAAGCTTTGAGCGGAGACCTTTGTACTTGCGTGTGCCTTCGAGCGGGTTTCTTGGTGTTGCAGTTGGAATTTCATAGTAAGCAAATGAGTCATACAGTTGTTGTCTTGCGAGTTCTTGAGGTGAAAACTCGAGACGAATAAAGGTTGGCTAGAACTTATAGAAGTTTTAGCGCCGCATTATCCTCTGGATTTAGGACAAATCTAGCAGACCGTGACACATAGCTAGGGTGATCAGTTAAAAGTTCATTGGATTAGGTGGAATGAATTACATCGGCCAAAAGAGGAAGGGGCTTGGGTTTTCGTGATATGCATTGTTCTAATCTTGTTATGCTTTACAAAGGAGGGTTGGAGGCTTCATCATGAATCTGAACCTCTGCTCTTTAAAGTGTTGAAAGAGAGATATTTCAAGGACAGAATTTTTCTTGGATGCCAAATTAGGGCATTGTCGATCATTTCTGCTACTCAGTCTTCCTCGGAGTCCTTTCCCATCTATGGCGCTCTTGTTTAAGAGATTATTATAGCCATGGATCCTTTTCATGTTTGCTCGTGCAGCCATGTAAGAAAGGAGGCCAATGGTGTTGCTCATGAACTTGCCATAATGTTTGTTTCTTTTGCTGAACCTGAGTAGTGGATGGAAGAGGTTCTTGATTGTATTCGGCCTCCTATTCATAAAGATATCAACTATTGTGTTTAGTTTGCTTGGTTTGTTTTGTTACTTTAAAAAATAGAAAAAATATTTAATGAACCTATAGGTCAAAGTTCCTCGATAGGATGGGCCACTATTCTCATTGATATTATTATAGTGAGATAATTAAAAGTATACATAAAATAAGAAAACTGCAAAAGAAAAATGAAAGATGTTGGAATAAGAGAGTATCAAAAGAAAAGGGAAAGACATATGGTTTTTTACTATTAATTACTATCATTCCTACATCATTAGAATTTAACTAATGTTTCAACTATATTATAAAAAGATGCTTTTAATTCCTCAGTCCATAACTCAAAATTGAATATGACACAAAGCCAGATCAAAGAGTTCATCCATATGTATTAAACTATATTTAAGGTATATTTAGTAAGAGAGAAAAGTGAGAAAAAAATCAAGGGAAAAAATGTGTGTAGAATGAACTTTTCTTTTGTTTAGCATGAAAAAAAAAATGATGTAGACTGAGGTTTCAACCCAAGAGAGCGTGAATTGGGTTTTAAAAACTTTCGCGGATTAAACACAAGTTTATAAAACAGATAACACCACAAGCATATAAATAAGTAATATGTGCTGTAAATAAAGAGTTTAAGGAATAGAGGATGCAAACTCAGTTTATAGTGATTCAGCAATATCGGATTCGTTCCGACCCTAAGTCCACTCTCTTCAAGGAACCTCCTTGAAGTATCCACTAAGAAACTTAATCGTGCAACTTCACGGATGTTGCACAAACCTTACAATCCCTTCCTCTCGGAAGCTAGTCCCTTCCTCTCGGAAGCTAGTCCCTTCCTCTCGGAAGCTAATCCCTTCCTCTCGGAAGCTAGTCCCTTCCTTTCGGAACCTAATCCCTTCCTTTCGGAACCTAATCCCTTTACAATAGATGCTTTAAAGTAAATGGTAAAGAGACAACAATGAAAGCTTATACAACTGAATAATATCTCTCTTTCAAGGTAAAGCTTGAAGAATGGCTTAACAATCAATATTTCAAAGCTTTTGTGTTTCAATTAGTAAAAACTTGATTTAATGTGTATTCTTCTTTTCTGAAATGCTCAATAGAGTGGGCTTATATAGTCTTGATGTAATATACCCGTTTGAAACTGATTTTAAATGTTTTGGAGCAAGTTGTGCTGAAATCTCGCGTCTCAACGGTCATATTTTTTGAACTACCAGTCAACTGGGTCTTAGTACCAGTCGACTGGGTTCTTCTTAAAAATCACATTTTTTAAGGCTGTTGAAGGTACCAGTCGACTGGGAATCTTCTGCCCAAAGTGTCAGTCGACTGGGTTGTTCTTACCAGTCAACTGGAGACTGTCTGTCCAAAACACCAGTCGACTGGTATGAAGCATCCAGTCGACTGTGGACACACTGTCTAGAACACCAGTCTTCTGGTGTAAGTACCAGTCGACTGGGTTGCCTTTCAACCCAGTTTTTCATTCTCGTAATAAGTTATGATTTTTAAAATGTTAGTTTTTACAATGCTTTTTCAAAGGGAGCCATTGGATAAGCTAAATTACCTGAACGAGTGAGACTTACAACTTGTTTCAATACCTTAACCCTATACTAGTTCTTCTGTCTTCACTGGAGGTTTGATTCGGGTTGAGTTCTTTCACCTTGATCCTTTGTTGAATGCTCTTATTGCTTAATAAACTTAGATAGCATTGTTAGTATAATAAAAGTTGTGTTTTGTCATCATTAAAATATAGGTAAGGGTCAATAATCTCCCCCTTTTTGATGATGACAAAACTTATGAGAAAGGAAAACAGTTAAGAAACTAAGTGTTGGATTTTTTTGGAAAATTGGGCAGAATCTCCTCTGTTTTTGAATAAAACTAACCTGTGAAAGGATCAAATGCAGTTTATATACAACTCAAGCAACCAACTCAACATATATAAGCACATATCAAGATCTTTGGAGCAATGCTCCTCCTAAATCTATGCATTAGCTTGAGTTTACACTTAGTTTTCACATTTTCTCATTTTTCTCCCCTGTTTTGAAAACAACAGAAAAGGGAGCAGTAAACTAAAAATAAGCTATATAGCAACTATAGTCATCAAGAGCATGCATAACAAACTTGTACAAAAAAATTTGGCATCATTTGGAGTTTGGAAGCCTTCCCTGGAAGAATCGAAAGTTTCCATACAAGTAAAAGCAGTTTTTAAAGCATATATCTGAATTTAAAGAGATATAAAGCATGCAGACATATGTAAAACAAGTACATGAAATGGATCAAAGACGAAACAGAAGTCATAGTCATATATAACAAAAGTCTATACAATGTAGGCTTTGTAGAGCTGAAACAGAAGTACAAATAAAGAAACTACATCAACATAAAGATATGTTTGTGCTAAGAACAATGAAAAGTCTACATGTACATCGAGAAAGGAAGATAGTAAAGTGACTTATGGAGCGGGAGAGTCCGAGCTGTCACAAATGAGATCCCGAATCTCAGCCAGGGAACTCTAGGTGCGCTCTCAATACAGCTCGAAGTCATCCCGTAGGGTCTCAATGGAAGAGCTCAAGGTCTGGAATCTGGATTGCATGGTTAACTAGAGGCTCGTGATAGCCTGAAGTAGATCACCGTATCCAGTCTGACCAATACTCAAGTCACCCATGGGAGGTGCTAGGGTATCCGTATCCATATCATCAGCAGCAGCACCCTCGTCCTTATCATCACTGTTGTCATCCTCTCCAATCAGAATGTGCTTCCCGACCTTGAAGTAGATGAAGCCATCGCGGACCATGCATCCCATATTCTTCTGCAAGGAGACGTTGATGATGTCCTTTGGCCCGATATCTTGAGCCTCGAAGGCAGGGAGAGGCACTCAGAAGTGCTGGAGTATGAGCATGATGAGCATCCGGTAAGGAAAACATCCAGGGTCGCTCACTTCGTCATTTATCATGTTGGTGAGCAGCAAAGGGTATATATTGAAGTGGTGCCCAGTTTTAAGGCATCAAATCAATACGATATCTATCTTAGATAGATACCCCCGACTCCCTAGTCTCGAGTGGATGGTCCAACTCATAATGAGGTTGAACAATTTCAAGTCTAAGGGCATGTCACTACATGTGTGAAATGTAGTGGGTCGAAACACATAGTTAAAGTCGCCCCTAACTATCTGACATGCCTCCTCAACCTCGAAGTTGTCTGGCCATCCATCCAGACTCCATTGGATCCTTCCCACAGAGATCCTCAAAATGCTCATAAGGAGGTCAGTATTGACCTCAAACTCCACACCCATGACACTGGTTCTGAATCTCAAAGCCAGTGGACTAGGTTTCACAAAGTTCGCATAGAACTGGTGAATCAGTCTTGGATAGAATTTCTCATGAATCTTGACCAGTGGGGTCAAATGAATAGCCTCAAAGGCAGACCCATGATTTTCTTGAGGCAGATAATGGAATTATACCTGGCCTTTGCCGTTGGGGTGGAAAACAGAGTATCATCCAGCTCTGTTCTGGGCTTATTGCTAGATGAGCCCGCCATGCCCTTCCGTCTCGAATCTGAAACTGTGGATTTGGTGGACCTTGACTTTGTAGGTGTATTTGGTCCCCCAGTGATGTATTTAACTCGGATTTTATCGGTTATTTTTGGAAAAAAAAGGGTTTTTGGGTAAAAAGAGTTTTTGGTAAAAATAGAAGATTTCAACCGTAAAAAATTGAAAAAGAGGTTTTGGATGAGTAGATCGATGTGTTTAGGTAGTGTTTTGAAAGTTTTTGGATCAAAATGGCGAGATTTTTTAGAGAGAGAAAGCTAGGGTTTTTGAAAATGGTGTGAAAATCTGAAAAAAAATAAAATAAAATAAAATAAATAAAGAGCCTATTTATAGAATCGCGATACCAGTCGATTGGGGTAAGGATACTAGTCGACTGGATCCTTTGCAGAGATGAAGGATTTTGCATACTAGTCGACTGGATTAAGGTATCAGTCGACTGAAAGAACTGGCAGACAGATACTAGTCGACTAGGTAGTTATTACCAGTCGACTGGGGTGATAACTGAATTTCAAAAAAAATGGCTCCAAACAAGGTCTAGATGAACTAGTTGACTGGTATTGATTTACCAGTCGACTGGACCCTTAAGAAAATTTTCAGAAATTGAGTCTTAACACGAAATTTGTTTATCTATGACATCTTGAGTGGGGGATATATTAAATAAGGATTAATACTCTTTCACAAGAAGTCAAGTATGCATAATGATGAATGAAACAATCAAACTTATAGTTTATCATAATCTAATAATCCCATTAATAGTCTAATTTTGCAGAAACTAGCTTCATTTAGAGGTTTTGTAAGAATGTCAGCTATTTGATCTTCTGAAGGTATGAATTCTAGTCTTATATCACCTTTTTTAGCATGGTCTCTTAAGAAATGGTGTCTAATTTCTATGTGTTTAGTTCTAGAATACTGAATAGGATTCTTAGTTAGGTTGATAGCACTAGTATTATCACAATGTATTGGGATACTTTTAAAGTTCATGCTATAGTCTTCTAGTTATTGTTTCATCAATAATACTTAGGCACAACAACTTCCAGCTGCAACATATTCCGCCTTGGTGGTTGATAGTGCAACAGAGTTTTGTTTCTTGGAAAACCAAGAGGTTAACATTGCACCTAAGAATTGGCATGTTCCACTTGATCTTTTTCTATCTAACCGACATCCAGCAAAATCAGCATCTGAATATCCTACAAGCTCAAAAGATGAATTTCTAGAGTACCATAAACCTATGGTTTGAGTCCCTTGTAGATATCTAAGGATTCTTTTTACTGCAACTACATGTGATTCCTTAGGATTAGCTTGAAATCTAGCATACATGCATACACTGAACATTATATCAGGTCTACTTGCAGTTAAATAAAGCAATGCTCCTATCATGCTTCTATAATATTTAGTATCTACACATTTACCTCCTTTATCAAGATCAAGATTTGTAGATGTGCTCATAGGAGTACCAAGTGGCTTTGAGCTTTCCATCCCGAACCTCTTTAGAAGGTCCTTAGTGTACTTTGATTGATTGATGAATATGCCTCTTTTCAATTGTTTGATTTGAAGTCCAAGGAAGTAGGTAAGCTCTCCCATTATGCTCATTTCAAATTCACCTTGCATGCACTTGGCAAACTCTTGACACATAGTTTCATTAGTAGCACCAAATATAATATCATCAACATATATTTGTACTAGTAGAGTGTCATTTATGTGAGTTTTCGTGAAGAGGGTTGTGTCTACTTTACCTCTTATAAAATTATTTTCAATCGAAAATTTACTTAGTCTTTCATACCATGCTCTTGGAGTTTGCTTCAGCCCATATAAAGCCTTAGAGAGCTTATAGACATGATTTGGAAGACTAGGATTCTCAAATCCAAGAGGTTGCTCAACATAAACCTCTTCTTCTATAAAGCCATTTAAAAATGCACTTTTTACATCCATTTGAAATAAATTAAACTTATTAAAGCATGCAAAGGCTAATAACATTTGAATAGCTTCTAATCTAGCTACGGAAGCATAGGTCTCATCAAAGTCTATTCCTTCTTCTTGATTATATCCCTTAGCAACTAGTCTAGCTTTATTCCTAGTTACTATTCCATTTTCATCCATCTTATTTCTAAATACCCATTTAGTTCCTATGATTGTATGATTCTTAGGTCTAGGAATTAGATTCCAAACATTATTTCTTCAAAATTGATTTATTTATTCTTGCATGGCATTTATCCAACCATTATCTTTTTCGGCTTCAATAAATGTCTTAGGTTCAATTTGAGACAAATAAGCTACATAATTGCAAATATTTCTAATAGAGGAACGAGTTATTACCCCTTGTGAAGGATCACCAATTACTTAATCAATCGGGTGATAATTTACATACCTCTAATCTTTGGGAAGACCATCCTCTTGTTAGTTTGTAGACGGTTGGTCTATTTTAAGGGTTTCCATCTCTTCATTTGTTTGAGATGGACTCTCCTTTGGGTCAACAATGGGAGTAGGAGTTTCCATTCTTGGAATAAAATCTGCATCATCATTAAAGGAAACTTCTCTACTACTAATTCGGTTAGACTTATCAAGATTTACATGTACTGATTCTTCTACCAGTAGAATTCTCTTGTTGAAGACTCTATAAGCCTTACTAAAGGTTGAATATCCTAAAAAAATCTCTTCATTGGTCTTAGAGTCAAATTTACCCAAGTTAGTTTTATTGTTGTTTAGGATGGAGCATTTACAACCAAAAGTAAAAAAATAAGAGATATTAGGCTTTCTGCCTTTCTATAATTCATACAGAGTTTTGTCAAGCATAGATCTAATTAATATTCTATTTAAGATATAGCAAGAGGTGTTTATCGCTTCAGCCCAAAAGTATTTTGTTAAACTATTTTCACAAAGCATTGTTCTTGAAAATTCTTCTAGAACTCTATTTTTTCTCTCAACAACTCCATTTTGTTGAGGAGTTCTAGGAGCTGAAAAGTTGTGATCAATTCCATTTTCATCACAAAATTTTGAAAAACTTTGGTTTTCAAATTCTTTTCCATGATCACTTCTAATGCTTGAAATACAAATCCCTTTTTCATTTTGAACCTTTTTGCAAAAGTTTTCAAATCCTTTGAAAGCTTTATCCTTGTAAGCAATAAAGATAACAAATGTATATCTTGAATAGTCATCAACAATAACAAGAGTATGTTGATGGCCACCTAGACTAATGTTACTTATTGGACCAAATAAGTCCAAATGCAAAAGTTCCAATGGTCTAGTAGTTGAGACTACATTCTTTGATTTAAAAGAAATCCTAGTTTGTTTTTCCATTTGACAAGCATCACATACTTTGTCTTTTATTGATTTTGGGAAGTCCAATGACTAAATCTTTTCTTGAAATGATTTTCAGCAAGTTCATGTTCACATGACCAAGCCTTCTATGCCATAGCCATGAATTTTCACTAAATGCGGGAAAACTTTTTTCATTATCGGAATGCAATGATTTTAAATCAACTATATAAACATTTTCATGTCTATGGCCAACAAACTTGATCTTGTTACTCTTGATGTCTATAACTAGATAATGAAAGGTTTCAAATATGACTTTGTTGCCTTTGTCACAAAGTTGACTAATACTAAGTAATTTGGCTTAAGGCCTTGTACTAGCAATACATTATCTATGGTTGAGAAATTATTACCAACTTTTCCATGCCTAATGATCTTTATTTTTGTGTTGTCTCCAATGGTGACAAGTCCACCATCTCTTAGAGTTAACTCATTGAATACACTTTTATCACCGGTCATGCGTTTTGAGCATCCATTATCAAGGTACCAACAATTACTTTTTTCTTTGGTGTGGAGGCATATCTACATCACACAAGGATACACAATTGCATTTTTAGGTACCTAAAATTTCTTGGGTCCTTTCAGGTTAGTCCTTGAAAATATGGTTTCTTTTGGGACCCATACTTTCTTAACAATATATGGTGTTCTATAGACATGATTATGCACAATCCTAGAATGATAGTTATTGAATTTTCTAGGAGTATTTAGTTGTGCATGCCTATAATGCTTAGGATATGAATACCTAGGATACATGTTTCTATTGTGAGGAATATAATATACATGTCAATTCCAAAAAATGTATGTATGATTTCTAGGATACATGCTTGTATGCACACTATTTCTAGGATGATGGTAACTCTTAGTTTGTGTAGTGTACAAGTCTTGAGTATACAAATTGTTCCTAGGATGCACACAATGATTTTTTGTAGCATGTGCATAAGCATTCCTTGAATGAGTATACATATAAGCATGAGTATTTCTAGGATTCTTCGATCTTATATAAGCATTAGAATTAGTATTTCTAGACATGCTATCATTCAATGTGGGTGATTTTAACCTTTGAAGTAGAGGCTTCATTCACACATGAAGCTTTCATGAATAAGCTCTCTTTTGATTTTTGCTGGCCTAATGGAAAGTATCCTAAACCAGATTTTACTCCACTTAATCTTTTGCAAGAAAGCACTTCATTGAGCTTTTCTTTTCCAAACATGAATCTAGATATAGTACCATTCAATTTTAATATCTTCTTCTTTAAATTCTCATTTTCATCTTTGAGGAAATCTTGAGAAGCATCATAAAGCAATGAAGATAGTTTTTCTTTCTCTTATCTTAAACTTATCATCTCTTTAGAAAGGGATGACACCTCTTTCTTAAGAGTGGAGTTCCTAGAACCAAATTTCTTCAATTCATCATGCATTTCATTTATGACTTCTAACAACTCTTCACTATTTCTCACAATGTTATTTTTAGAAGAGGGAGAAGATAATACCTCATTTTCATCATCAATTGCTATAAGGCATAGGTTGAAAATTTTCTCGTATCCGACTTCTTTATCCGAAGATTCTTCTTCTTCTTCGTCATCACTCCAAGCGGTTGCAATCATAGCCTTCTTCTTGAAGCTTTTGTATGGTTAGCTTGCAGCCATACAATCGGTCTTGATGTGACCGGGCTTCTTACATCTATAACACAAAAGTGGTTCCCTTTTTGAGATAGGATCCTTTGTGTATGGTTTCTTGCTTTTCTTCAAGAATCTATGAAACTGTTTGGTGATTAAAGCCATCTCACCATCTTCTTCGTTGCTCTCTGTTTTTTCTTCTGATTCCACTTCTTTGTTGCTCAAAGAGGATTTGAGAGCAATCACTTTTTTCTTCTTCTCATCATCATTGATAGTGGAATTCATTTGTTCCATTTCATATGTCAACAATGACCCAAGGAGTGTCTCAACATCAAGTTTGTCAAGATCTTTGGCCTCCTGAATGGTTGTCTTCTTTGGTTTCCACGAAGATGGTAGAGATTTTAAGATTTTTCTTGTTAGTTCAAACTCCTCAATATTCCTACCAAGAAGCTTCAAACCATTAACAATAGTTGTGAAATGTGAGTGCATTTGAGAAATTGTTTCGTTAGGAGGCATTCTAAAAGATTCATATTCAGATACTAGCATATGGATTTTTGATTTTTAACCTCACTAGTTCCTTCATATGTAACTTGCAATTTATCCCATATTTTCTTAGCTGAAACATATGCAGAGATTTTATTGTATTCAGATATATCTAAAGCACAATGTAAAATACTTGTTGCTCTACTATTGAAAGACATCATTCTACAACCCTCCTCATTGTACTCAGTTTTGAGTTTAGGTATTATATGATTGATTTCTCCAATAGTGATTTCCTTTAATGGAATTCTAGGTCCCTCTTCAATGACTCTCCACAGATTATAATCTTGTCATTCGACAAAGATTTTCATCTTGTTTTTCCAATAGTTATAGTTGGAGCCATTGAACAAGGGAGGCCTAGTATATTGGTGTCCCTCAGAATAGCTATGTGCTTCCATCGGATCAACTCAAGGATATTAAGCCTAAAATTGAGAATGAGACTCTAATACCAATTGTAGACTGAGGTTTCAACCCAAGGGGGGTGAATTGGGTTTTAAAAACTTTCGCGGATTAAACACAAGTTTATAAAACAGATAACACCACAAGCATATAAATAAGTAATATGTGCTCTAAATAAAGAGTTTAAGGAATAGAGGATGAAAACTCAGTTTATAGTGGTTCAGCAATATCGGATTCGTTCCGACCCTACGTCCACTCTCTTCAAGAAACCTCCTTGAAGTAATCCACTAAGAAACTTAGTTGTGCAACTTCGTAGGTGTTGCACAAACCTTACAATCCCTTCCTCTCGGAAGCAAAAATCCCTTCCTTTCGAAAGCTAGTCCCTTCCTCTCGGAAGCTAATCCCTTCCTTTCGGAAGCTAATCCCTTTACAATAGATGTTGTAAAGTAAATGGTAGAGAGACAACAATGAAAGCTTATACAACTGATTAATATCTCTCTTTCAAGGTAAAGCTTGAAGAATGGCTCAACAATCAATATTTCAAAGCTTTTTGTGTTTCAATGAGTAAAAACTTGATTTAATGTATATTCTTCTTTTCTGAAATGCTCAATAGAGTAGACTTATATAGCCTTGATGTAATATGTCCGTTTGAAACTGATTTTAAATGTTTTGGAGCAAGTTGTGTTGAAATCTCGCGTCACAACGGTCATATTTTTTGAACTACCAGTCGACTGGGTCTTAGTACCAGTCGATTGGGTTCTTCTTAAAAATTACATTTTTTAAGGCTATTGAAGGTACCAGTCGACTGGGTATGACTTACCAGTCGATTGGGTATGACTTACCAGTCAACTGGGAACCTTTTGCTCAAAGTGCCAGTCGACTGGGTTGTTCTTGCCAGTCGACTGGGTTGTTCTTACCAGTCGACTGGGGACTGTCTGTCCAAAACACCAGTCGACTGGTATGAAGGATCCAGTCGATTGTGGACGCATCATCCAAAACACCAGTCTTCTGGTGTAAGTACCAGTCGACTGGGTTGCCTTTCAACCCAGTTTTTCATTCTTTTAGTAGGTTATAATTTTTAAAACGTTAGTTTTTACAATACTTTTTCAAAGAGAGCCATTGGACAAGCTAAATTACCTGAACGAGTGAGACTTACAACTTGTTTCAATACCTTAGCCCTATACTAGTTCTTCTATCTTCACTGAAGGTTTGATTCCGGTTGAGTTCTTGCACCTTGACCTTTTGTTGAATGCTCTTATTGCTTAATACACTTAGTTAGCATCGTTAGTATAATAAAAGTTGTGTTTTGTCATCAATAAAATATAGGTGAGGGTCAACAAATGAGATGAAAGAAAATTAATTTGATAATCCTCCAAAATTAGAATGAATGAAGAGTGAAAAATAAGAGAGAAAAGAGATGGGGCTATCAATTTACTAATTAAGCCCCATCTAATCTCTTACTTCAATATCTACTAACATATGAAGGATATAATGGTAAAAATAATACTATTACATTTTATTTCCTATCACTTTTTCACTTTACTAAACAAGGATAGGAGAAAATTGTTTTCTTTCCTCATAGTTTCCATCATCTTTACTAAGCATATACATGAAAGAAAACTCTCATCCTTTTTGTTTTCTTTAATTCCTCATAGTTTTCTTCTCTCTCATTTCTCTCTTTTACTAAACACATCCGTAAAGTTAATGACACTAACTTTTGAGCTAACGTCTTAACCCATAAAGTTTTAGTTGCAACGAAAAAAACTTCAAAATTGAAAATGAAATCAGGTCAAACCACAATATTTATCATGTATTTAAATCATCTTATAAAACGCAAAACAATTTTTAAAACTAGGTCAAACAGATTCTAAGCGAGCTATACTCCGAATAGCTTATTAGTGCTAGTTTGCTTATCAAGCATCATTAAAGGTATTGTTTGGTTTAGTTGTAATTTTGGTCTATAATTATCAATATGATTTCTAAAATAATTTTTGGTAAAATAGTTATGAAGTTATTATTTCATGTTTGATAAAATAACAGTAGAAACAATTATATTGACACCAATTCAATTTCTTTAAAAAAATGTTTGATATTGTCGACGCAATTTATAAAGTACAGGCTCAAACGAGTGAAATCGAAGGGCATTATTTGAATGTTGCTGCAGGTACATGCGAAAAAATGATAAAAAAAAAACACTGTATTTGCCAGAGAATTGGGAGTTCCAATCGTAATGCATGATTACTTAACATGGGGATTCACCGCAAATACTAGCTTGGCTCATTATTGCCGAGATAATGGTCTACTTCTTCACATTCATCGGGCAATGCATGCTATTATTGATAGATAAAAGAATCATGGTATACACTTTCGTGTACTAATTAAAGCCTTACGTATGTCTGGTGGAGATCATATTCACTCTGGTATAGTGGTAGGTAAACTTGAAGGAGAAAAAGACATAACTTTAGGCTATTAGTGACTAAAATTATCAAGCATTAGTGACTAAAATTACAATTAAGAGGAAGAAACAAGCATGTATTTGGGCTCTATATGTGGAGAAGTTCTTACCTCGCATAAGTTCATAAAAGATACATAGCACAAGACTTCATCTCACCATTGAATGGTATGAGAAGAGAAAAAAATAAATATTTTTTTTATTCAATGGCTAAATGAAGCCTTGTGTCATGCATCTTTCATGGATCCGGACTAGACAAAAAATTTTCTTATATGTCACGGTCTACATAAGCTATTCATATCGAAAAAATCGATGAATGACCGGCCCCGTATAAACATGTTTACATTAGTGGGAAGAACCAACAAATCTACACAATAAAATGGAGTCTACAATTTTTTTTAGAGAATAATCTACAAGTTATTTATTAATGACTATTTTTCTCTTTTATCGGCTCCATTTGTTTCCATGTAAAATGTGTTACAATGTAAAATCAATTTTATGTAAAATGAGTTTCGTGTAAAATTATAAATTTTCAGTTAATTTTTCTTTGTTTGGTTGAAATTTGAAAATAAATTATAGAAAATGTAAAAAAATAGAGAAAATTAATGGTGTAATATGTGAGAAAATTTTAAAAAAGTGGGAGAGTAATTTTTTTTATAAAGAAATAATTATTTTCTAATCACTTGTAAAACAATTTAATCCAAAAAAATATAATTTTTTTAAAAAAATTTATCACTCAACAGTGTGAAATCCTAATTTACATTAAATTATTTTTTCATAGAATACGAACACTAATAATATACTATTTTACATATATTTAATTCACAGACATTCATATTCAATTGAAAAATATGGAAGTGACAAAATACTCATTAGGTCTTCATGTAAAGGTAGCGATGAGTTTGGTGCTGAATATATAAAGCAGTGATTCGCTCATGAAATCATAGACAACCGATTTGATGAGTTCATACTCACATTTAGGGTGTACACGGATTGGGTTTAATCGGGTTAGATGTCAACCTTAATTCAATCCATGACATAATTTTTTAATTTTAATACAATTCAACTTATAACAGGTTATAAAAATCCTAACCCTAACCTAACTCAAGAAAATTCAGGTAAAGTTCGGTTTGGGTTAATATTGCCTAATGAAATCAAAACAAACTTAAATAGATTGAGTTGAATTGGGTTATATTAGATTTTTGAAGTCTATTTTTTCATAACAAATGTTAAATATTACAAAAAATAAATTTAAGCATCGTATTCAATTATTCAAATTTTAATATCTCACGGAAATTCAAATTTCAAAGCTCTAAATTAATATCCTACATAAATTCAAATCACCAGCTAATAATATTGGTTACATAATTAAATTCGAGTTCATGAGTTACATGCTGGGCTACGATTGGATTTTGCGACCCTAACCCAATCAAAATTTGATCCGGGTGGAAAAATTTTCAACTCTAACCCAACCCAATCTTAATTTGTTCAAAGTTCGAGTTAGACCCGGGTTGGATCATGTTAACTTGCCCAAATTACATCCTTTCTCACAACTATTGAATATTGAAAATATTTTATATTTTTTAGATCTAATAGTTATTAGTTCAAACACACTGAAAGCTCGAGTTTATTGAAATTTTTTCAAATGATAATTATGTTTAAGGTATAATTAATCATAATTTTTTTCCTATAATTTTTAAATTAATAACTTTTGAATCAGCCGCTAACTCACACATGGATGTTAGACTCCATATTTTATTTTTAAGAAATGGCAAATATTGAGGGAAATAGATAATGGAGGAGTTTCTTTAAAAAAGGAAAGAAAGTAGGATATCAAAATTGTTGTGTTGCTAATTTGCTGCTACTGTGTTTTAATCTTTACCTGCGCCCTTTCTTTTTCAGTAATAATATTTATAGAGTGGTGGCTCTATTTCGCGGGAGTTGGGAATCGAAAATAAAAAAATCAATAGTAATTATAAAAAAATTAAATAATAATTATTTTAAAATTTTAAAATATTAAAATTATTGTTTAATTTTTTTTATAATTATCAATAAAAAATTTAATTTTGTAATAACTTTTATAAAATCAAATATATAATATCTCCGCTCAAATTAATAGAAAAGCGTTGTTGGATAATGATTTAAATCAGCTTAAAAGCAATCTAAACAACGCAAGGAAAGTACACATTCTTGCTACGTAGTTCTGCTTTGCCAACTTGTTCTGCAACTCTGACTTTTCCCACTAAAATCTTTTGCCAACTTGTTCGGCAACTCTGACTTTTCCAACTAAAATCTTTTGCCAACTTGTTCTGCAACTTGTTGGATAATGATTTACTGTTCTCCTCACGCGCAGATAAGGAGGTCATAGATCACTCGTGACACCCTGCACGCCAGACGTCCCTCGTGACACTATGCACTATGTAACATTTCAAAGCTTAATGGTAACACTGCCGTATAAAATATTTTATTTTAATTTGTACAATTTTATTAATATATTTTGATTTTTTTTACCGATTTAAAGTTTGTCTATTTTAATTAAAGTTTAATTAATAGAACATTAAAAATATATATTTATAATTATTAATAATTTAATAATATATATAATATGAGTTAATTTTTTTTATACTTACAATTATTAATAATTTAATTTATTAAGTAAATTAAAGTTCATTATTTTTTCTACCCGTCCATTGACCCTAATTTTCAATTTATGAATTTAAAATATTCGAGTTTTACTATTAAACTGATTTAATAGAATCGAATTTGTTTGATCGGTATAAAATAAATTGAACAATTGAAATTATTTGATCGATGTATAATCTTAACGTCAATCTCCTATATACACAACAATAATTCAATTTAGTTTGAAGTTTGAATAAATGGATCATTAAACCTTACATTATCATGAATTCATAATTAGAAATGTAGACATTTCGTTACTCTAATATAAAATAATTTTAAATATTAAATGTTGAATTATCATAAACAACTTGCAAAGCTTACTGGTTATGCTAAACTCCCATGTACGAGAGATTTTTATTTTCCCAAATATACACAATAACTAGATATGGTCACGCGCATTGCGTGGGTCCCACGTTGTTTTATCTCCAATCACACTTGCCTCCCTGTTTTATTTAGTTAATGTGTGGATCCCACGTTGTTTTATCCCCACTCACCTTTGCCTCCTTTGTCCACTTTTGAGGCTGGATTTTAGGTTGCTAAAGTACAAACATGATTTTTATTAACATTAATGATAATAAGTCAATCTAGTTTGAAGTTTGAATAAATTGATCATTCAATATTACAGTATCATGATTTTGTTATTAGAAATGTAGAAATTTCATTACTCCAATATAAAATAATTTTAAATCTTAAATATTGAATTATCATAAATATTATTAAATTAATTGAATTAACATCTCAATATGTGTTACGTTAGTATTGGTATGCTATTTTATGTGATGAAATAATATGTTAACGTTGATAAGTTAAAATAAAATAAAAAAATAGAGATAAGTTAAGATAGAATTAAGAGAGATATAGAAGAAGAGGGAATCAACGTTAGTCGAAGATGAAAAAGATAAGGAGAGTGGCGAAGACGTGAGTTAAAGATGAGAGAGATAAGAAAAGTGAGGAAGTTAATTTTGAGTGATGAGAGAAAAACGTGTGAGTAGAGGTGAAATTGAACCGAGTTTTTATCGATCTATTCGAGATCGAGCTCGGTCAAAGTTCGACTCGATCGAGTTTGAGCACTAAGCTCGATTAATTAACTTATCGAGTTGAGTTTGAATATCTTAATGATCGATTCAAAAAGCTCTCGAATAGTTCGATAAGATATTATCGAGCTCGAACTAATATTTATATTAATATTTTTATTTTTATTTACTAAAATTAGAGTTTAGGCTCGAACTCGAGCTCGAATGGATAATCCAAGGTTCATGCTCGAGCTCAGATAGAGTTGTTTGCTATCGAGTTAGGGTCAAGCTGAACTCGAGCCCAATTTTTAAGCTCGATTTAAACTCGAGTTTTAGCTCGAGCCTGTTAATTTAAAGTCGAGTCGAGCTTGAACACTTTAGTATTTGGGTTCAGTTCGACTCGAGTCCATCCCTACGTGAGAGAAAAATGTGAGTAGTTAGAGTAAGTTTAGTTATATATCTAACTCTATTTAAATATTTATATTATATATTTAAATAAATATTTAAAAATATTTTTAGATATCTATATCTACCATATTTATATCTATATATAAAAAACATCTCGTAATTATCTGATTAATACGAAAAATGGTAGTCTCAATTGACTAACGCAACCATATCAATTTGTGTAAAATACGCATCATTTTCTTGAAAAAGTGATACGGTTTTGATTTTTAAAATTCATGGATGGGAAAAGATTTTAATTTAGTTTGGTTAACCATAAAATACTCGATTAATCAAATGAAATTGTTTGGTTTTGATTATATTTTCGACTGACTAGAAAATTTTGATTTGGTAAACCAACTGTACTCAACTTTAGTGGCATTGTTGTTGATAGGGTTCCATTCAAGGGTATTTTCGTGAGTTCATACCTAGAGAGTGAAGGTAAATTCTAGAATGTGAATGGTTGAGATTTTACCGCCTAGTGAAAAGCATCGACCATCTTCAGAATTCTCAAATCTCAATTATGGCCACGTTTAGAAATACCTAACTTTAAATATATTTTAATACCAAACACCATCTATATATACGTTACCTTCCTCCCATTCTCAACCAGATCACGGATGCTCAAGCCTCTTTCTCTCTCGCAGATATAAAAAGAAACACTTACAAGGCAATAATAACTAGTAATACAATGCTTCCTATATGGCTCCCTCTATTGCTGCTGTTACCTGTGTTACTGCTGCTGAGTAAGGTGATCGAATCAAAGAAGAATCATCCTCCGGGTCCTCCTGGTTTACCCATTATAGGTAACTTGCACCAATTGGGTCGGTTGCCCCATCAGGGTCTGCAGAAACTATCGAAGAAATATGGCCCTGTCATGCGCTTGAAGCTTGGCGGGGTACCGACAGTGATAGTGTCATCTCCGGAGACTGCAAGACAGATCTTGAAAGACCATGACACCGATTGTTGCAGTAGGCCTCGTTTGTTGGGCTTAGGCAAACTTTCCTACAATTACCTCGATGTAGCGTTCGCTCCGTTCGATGATTACTGGAGGGAGATGAGGAAGATGATGGTTCTTGAGCTTTTTAGCAACAAAAGGGTGCTATCGTTTCGGTACATCAGAGAAGAAGAGGTTGGGAGGCTGATGAATACCATCTCTCAATCGGCTTCTTTAAAAATCCCCTTCGATTTAAGCGAGAATATTCTTTTAGTCACTGCAAACGTGATTAGCAGGGTTGCTTTTGGGGGAAACTTTGAAGAAAATGAATCTACACAAGGGAAGTTTGAAGAAATGGTTTATGACTGCATAACGGTGCTGGGGAACTTCTCTGCTTCTGATTTCTTTCCTTACGTTGGCTGGATTGTTGACAAGTACACTGGTCTTTATGATAGGCTCGAAAAGGGCTTCACTAATTTGGATCGTTTTCTCCAAAAAATGGTAGATCAACATCTTGCAAAGAAGAGGAGCGAAGATGGGTCTGAAGATCTCATTGATTTGCTACTAAAGATTGAGAGGGAGCAAGTTCAACTTAGCTCCGTTCGGATTACCCAAGATCACATCAAGGGAATCCTCAGTGTAAGTCCCTTCACCTTCGATCACTGCCTTCAATTTCATTGTTTTGGCCTTTTGGGTAATATTTATTTCACTCAATTCAAGCAAATTTTTATTTATTTGTTCTGTGCTTATTTTACTTCATTATCTCTCCTGGAGTAAGGATTCATGTTTTTTACTGTCTCTGCAGGATGTATTTCTTGCTGGAATTGACACTTCAGCAATCAGCTCAACCTGGGCAATGACAGAGCTTATTAGGCACCCAAGGGTTTTGAAGAAAGCGCAAGCTGAAATCAGAGAACGCATAGGAAATAAAGGAAGAGTCGATGAAGAAGACATTGATCAGCTTGAATACCTGAAATTGGTAATCAAAGAGACTTGGAGATTACACGCTCCAGGCCCTCTTCTGATCCCGAGAGAGGTCATGAACCCATTCAAGGTCAATGGCTACAACATATACCCCAAAACCCGAATCCAAGTTAACGTATGGGCAATTGGAAGGGATCCAGATGTATGGAAGGACCCATTAGAATTGATCCCTGAGAGATTTGCAGATAACCCAGTTGATTACAAAGGGACCCATTTTGAGTTGTTGCCATTTGGTGGAGGTCGAAGAGGGTGCCCTGGTATGAATTTTGGGAATGCCATGGTAGAGCTTATACTTGCAAATCTCTTGTACCGTTTTGATTGGGAATTGCCTGATGGGATGAAAATTGAAGACATTGACTTGGAAGAAGCACCTGGTCTTACTGTTCACAAGAAAACCCATCTTAAGCTTGTTCCAATCGACACCTTGTCTTTATAAGATAATAGCATGCATCATGATCTGCCATGTTGGATCTGTTGATTTATGTTTAGTAGATTGTTTAAGTGGTCAGTTTTTACCATGTATGTGTTTTCCTTTTATGTTGGGATGTTTGTTACTTGTTGATTTAGTCTTCCTAGTTATTGCTTTTAGCTTTTTATTTTAGTTCTCTGGAAGACTATTTAAGAGCCAAGTTTGTCATTGAAATGATTAAGATAATTTCCACCATTCTATCTGTGCAACCTCTTCAATCTATATTTCCTTACAATTGGTATTAGAGCTCTATCACAGGGCCTGATTATTTAGAAGCAGTAGTCTTCTACGAGTAGTTTTAGTTGAAGGATGACGACAGAAGGTTCATTTGTATAATCCGCAGTTCCAAAGTTTGATGGCTACTATGATCACTGGGTAATGCTCATGGAAAATTTCCTGCGATCAAAGGAGTATTGGGGCTTGATGGAGAATGACTTTCCTCCAGCACAGAAGAAGCACTTTGAAGATCAACAGTTGAAATATTTGAAAGCTAATAACTATCTATTTCAAGCATTAGATCGTTCTATTCTGGAGACAATTCTCCATAAGAAATCTTCAAAAGATATTTGGGACTCCATGAAGCAGAATTATCAAAGCACAACGCGAGTGAAACGTGGAAACTTGCAAGCTCTTAGAAAGGAATTCGAAGTTCTTCACATGAAGACTGGAGAAACTGTGAATGAATATTTTGGTCGCACTCTTACCATAGTCAACAAGATGAAAGCGAATGGAGAAGATAAGGGAACTACTACTGTTGTTGAAAATATTTTAAGATCCATGACTCCAAAATTTGATTATGTTGTATGTTCTATTAAGGAGTCTAAAGATATCGATACTTTAACTACTGATGAGTTGCAGAGCAGTCTGATTGTACATGAACAGCGCATGAGTTCACATGTTGAAGAATAGCAAGCTTTGAAGATCACTCATGGAGATTCCTCAGGAGGAAGAGGTCGTGGTCGTGGAAACTACAGAGGAAGAGGAAGAGGACATAACAACAGGTCTTTTGATAAGGCCACAATGGAGTGTTACAACTGTCACAAGCTAGGACACTTTGCATGGGAATGTCCAAACAAGAACATATAAGCAAATTATGCAGAGATCAGGAAGAAATGTTGCTAATGGCATATGTGGATACCAACGAAATCAATCGAGAAGACATGTGGTTTCTTGATTCTGGTTGCAGCAATCACATGTGTGGCAACAAAGAGTATTTCTCAGACTTTGATGGTATTTTTCGAGACTCTGTGAAGCTTGGCAACAACACAAGCATGGCTGTGTTGGGAAAGGGCAATGTTAGGTTGTAAGTAAATGGTCTAATACAGATCATTACAAGTGTGTTTTATGTACATGAATTGAAGAATAATTTGCTAAGTATTGGACAGTTGCAAGAAAAAGGGACTTACTGTTTTGTTTCAGCATGGCAAATGTAAAGTGTTTCATTCTCAGAAAGGTTTGATTATGGATACGAAAATGACTTCCAATAGAGTGTTTGTTATGCATGCTATATCCCAGCCTATACCATCCACTTGTTTTAAAACAATAACTGAAGACATTGAACAGCTTTGGCACTGTCGATATGGACACTTGAGTTTTAAAGGGTTAAAGACTCTTCAACAAAGAGAGATTGTGAATGGCTTGCCAAATTTCCAACCTCTCTCGAAGCTGTGCAAAGATTGTTTGGCAAGGAAACAACACAGGAACTCATTTCCTAAGAAAACCACCTGGCGAGCTGCAGAAATTCTTCAATTGGTGCATGCTGACATTTGTGGACCAATTAAGCCCATCTCTAACAGAAAGAAAAGGTACCTGCTCACTTTCACTTATGATTTTAGTAAAAAAACATAGGTTTATTTTTTGGTGGAAAAATCAGAAGCTTTTAGCTTTTTCAAACGTTTTAAGACTCATGTTGAGAAAGAAACAAACTGTTTTCTGATAGGTCTATGCACTGATCAATGAGGCAAGTTTACATCCCATGAATTTGTCAATTTTTATGATAAAAATGGTATACGATTACAGTTAACAGCTGCATATACGCCACAACAGAATGGAGTTACGGAATGAAAGAATAGAACAATTATGAACATGGTTCGAAGTATGCTTTCAACAAAGAAAATTCCAAAGTCCTTCAGGCCTAAAGAAATTAACTAGACTGTACATGTTTTGAATTGAAGTCCCACTTTTGCAGTGCCAAACAAAACTCCAGAAGAAGCTTGGAGTAAAATTAAGCCTTCAGTTGATTATTTTAGAGTGTTTGGATGTATTTTTCATGTCTATGTGCCTGACAATAAAAGAACTAAACTCGATGATAAGAGTTTCAGCTGTCTTTTATTGGGAGTTAATGAAGAATCAAAGGCTTATAGATTGTATTATCCTATTTCATAAAATATCATAATTAGTAGGGATGTTGTATTCGAGGAAAACAAGAACTGGGACTGGGATAAGAAATATAAGGAAGTCACTATATATGATTTAGAATGGGGTGATTGTGAAGAAGAAGTAACTGAGAATGAAGAAAGAAGTGAAACTTATTCTGATCCTGATATAGAAGACAATGCAGCAGATAATACAGTTGATGTTATTGCTGAACCTATTGGGACAGGTTCTTTAATTCAGAACACAGACAGCCTTCAAAACTCGAGTACAACTAGAAATCGAAGAGCACCTGTTTGGATGGGAAATTATGAAATAGGAGAGGGATTTTCTGATGAAGAAAATGAAGGGGAACTTGCCATGTTTATAGCTACTGATCCTATTCATTTTGAAGAAGCTGTAAAAAGTGAAAAATGAAAAATAACCATGGATGTGGAAATGGAAGCAATAAATAAAAATGGGACTTGGAAATTAAGAGAATTACCTAAAGAAGGAAAGATAATTGGAGTAAAGTGGTTGTATAAGACTAAGTTGAATGAAAATAGCAAAGTAAAAAAGTACAAATCTCGGCTTGTAGCAAAGAGCTATGCACAGAAATATGGAGTAGACTATACTGAAGTTTTTGCACCTGTGGCACGAATGGAGACAATTCATTTGGTAATAGCACTTGCAGCTCAAAGAGGGTGGTCCGTTTATCAACTAGATGTGAAATCTGCCTTTTTACATGGTGAATTGAATGAAGAAGTTTTTGTAGAACAACCTTGCTGTTATGTAGAGAACGGAAGTGAAGAAAAAGTTTACATGCTAAGGAAGGTACTTTATGGACTTAAACAAGCACCCCGTGCTTGGTATAGTCATATAGAAGCTTATTTCATGAAAGAAGTTTTTGAGAAATGTGATTATGAGGACACTCTGTTCATGAAGATTAACAAGGAAGATAAAGTCTTGATCGTGAGCTTGTATGTGGATGATCTAATCTTTACTGGAAATGGTGAATCAATGTTTGAAGAATTTAAACATTCAATGAAGCATGAGTTTGATATGACTGATCTTGGCAAGATGAGGTATTTCCTTGATCTTGAGGTGTTGCAAAAGTCTGATGGTATTTTTATTAGTCAAAAGAAATATGCTTTAGAGGTACTACATAGGTTTGGAATGGATAAGAGCAACTCTGTTTTCAATCCTATTGTTCTTGGTTGTAAACTTGCAAAAGATGAAGAAGGAGTTAAAGTAGATAAGACTTACTATAAGCAGATTATAGGGAGTCTCATGTATCTCACTGCTACACAATCAGACCTAATGTTTATAGTAAGTATGATTAGTAGGTATATGGAGAATCCTACTGAATTACACTTGCAAGCAGTAAAAAGAGTGATACGATATCTGAAAGGAACTTTTGATTTTGGGATTTTCTATAGGAAGGGAGGAGATGATGAACTTATTGCTTATACTGACAGTGATTATGCTGGAGATTTAGAAGATCAAAAGAGCACTTCAGGTTATGTTTTCTTATTGAGTTTAGGGGCAATTTCTTAGTCATAAAAAAAATAACCTGTAGTGAGTTTATCCACCACAGAGGCAAAATTCATTACTGCAACCTTATGTGAATGTCAAACAGTTTGGTTAAAAAGGGTGTTAAGAAAACCGGATCAAAATCAAGACAAGACATGTATTATTCAGTGTGATAGCAGCTCTGCAATCAAGCTCTCAAAGAATCCGGTGATGCATGTTCGAAGCAAACACATTGATGTTCGTTTTCATTTTCTTCAAGATCTTACAAAGGATGGAGTTGTGGAATTGGTACACTGTGATACACAAGATCAGTTGGCTAACATAATTACAAAGCCACTCAAGCGAAGCAATTTTGTCAAGCTACGAGAACACTTAGGAATCTGTTATGAAACTGAAGCTTGCAGCATTCAGTTTAAGGGAGGAAATGTTGATTTATCTTTAGTGTATTGTTTAAGTGGTCAGTTATTACCACGTATATATTTTCCTTTTATGTTGGGATGTTTGTTACTTGTTGATTTTGTCTTCCCACAACGTTTGTAGCAGTTATTAAACGTGGGCTATGTTATTATTTTCAGTTTTTTATTTCAGTTCTCTGTAAGGCTATTTAACTGCAAAGTTTGTTATTCAAATGATTAAGACGATTTCCTCCATTCTATCTATGCAACCTCTTCAATCTATATTTCCTTACAGGATCACTAAGGTGTTTGTTTATCTGCTAAGTAGCGTATGTGCATGGTTATCGCATACATTATGAATGTTTTGTTTAGAATTTTGGTTTTTTATTTTTATGGATCAAGAATAACAATGAACTCCCATCTGTTGCTTGTATTGTTATTGTTGCCTTCCCTTATGAGACTAAATTTAACTTTCAACTGCTTTGTGAGAAAAAATTGATATTTTTGTCACTAAATTGATTTATCTACACCAGTAGCTGCAGGTTTCTTGTTCTCCCTAAAGGACAGTAAAGGCCTGCTTTGAAAGGAAATCAGTACATATATGATTATCTCTCTTCTAATGCTCCTAGTGAGAAAGAGAGAGGCACAAGATAAATACATCGCCTAGGAAATTCATGCTGAAAAGACCTTTTTTTTCGACATTCATAGTTAAATAATCAAATTTTGTAATCAATATATCAAATTTATTCCTCTTTCATTTTTTGTAATTTGATAATTTTGATAAGATAATCATGAAATATATTATGGTGGTTAATAAAATCACAAAATAATATTAAAAAGATTTCATTTTTATAGAATTCAAATTCCTTGGAAACCTTTTTTTTAACCCTAAACTTAAGAATAATTTTCTATCTCTAAACTCATCAGTCTTTCCCATCTCTAAATCAAAATCTCTATAACCTAGTCATCAATTGTCACCTTAGATCTTGTTTATTGATATAATTTTTTTTTGATTCATTCTCTCTAAATCAAAAACTCTAGATTTGTGAGGTGTAAAATTTCAAACTAAATCAATTTTTAACCAATCTTGTTTTTTTTTTTTATGTATTGTTTTAATCATCATTTAAATGTGTAACCCTTTGAGAATGTTTTGATGGATATTTATCTCATACTTAATTAAATTTAAGTCGTTTATTTTCAACGAGAATAATATGTTTATCAGTTGGAATTGTCGTAATACAATTCACAGTTTATCAAATGATAATCAGTAAGTTAACCGTTTGCCAATTAGCAATATAACGGCTTGAATTTTTCACTATCAATATTGTCATTTGCATTCCAATTGGTAATTGATAAATTAATCTTTCAAACAGCATGAACAATTGAATCTCTAATTTCATAATTGTCATTCGTATGCCAATTGACAATCGATATACCAATCATTTGTCGATTGGCAAATAGTAAGACGCGTATCTCCTCTATTGTCATTTGTATGCCAATTGGCATTCGATATATCAATTGTCATTGTCATTCGTATTCTAATTGGCAATCAATAAATTAACCGTTTGTTGATTGACAAACAGTATGTCGAGTTGAATCTCCATTATCAACATTGTCACTCGTATGCCAATAGGCAATTGATATATCATGTACCATTTGTCGGTTGACAAACAATAAGACGAGTATATCCTCTGTTGTCATTTGTCTTCCAAGTAGCATTTGATATATATATCAGCCGTTTGTTGATTGACAAAAAGTAAAATGATCAAGTCGCATTTCTTCAAAGTATAATTTGCCAATTTGCAAAACATAAATAAAAAATGTTATAATTATTATTAAAAAATATATTGATAGGTAAAAAATTATTGTGTGGGAATTTTTTTTTTCTTTTCAGAATTAATTTCATTAAATAGATCAAAAGAGTAAAAAAAAGTTGCACGAAATGATAGTAAATTTGAATGAAGTTCCATTTGAATTGTCTGATGATTATTCTAGTGATAAAGATCATGAAAAAGCAATTTGATTCAATTGAAGACCCGAGGGGTTTTTATAACATATATGCAAGGGTTATTAACTTTAATATTCATAAGTTTGACTTGAAGAGAGAAAAAAAATATTAGGAGATCTCATTTACTGTAGATAAGTATGCTCTAGAAAAGGGATTCGATAGAAGAAGTACTTGAATTGATTTGACCGTAAAAAGGAATGTAAAGCCATGACTTAAAAAAAAAGAGCCATGCAACATTTTTCATTAAATTAATCAAATTTTTGGAAAAAATAAATGTTAAAAGAGTTTTTAATTATATATAATAATGTGTTGACCCCTCCAAACTAAGGGAACTTCTTTCGTTCACACCGATCAAGATGTTATGTAAGAAATTTAAGTAGAACAGAACTATCTTGACTACACTACAAGATTAATGGAATATTCTGACGCTTTATTTTCGGTGCTTACTTCAAGTGCCGCCGTAAGTCCTCTGTCGGTGCTTCATTTCTGGCGCTTTTATAAAGTACTGCAATGTCTAAAGAACATATATCGACGCTTCAAAGATTTTTTATATGCAAAACCTATTGCCTATATCGGTGCTTCTAAGCGCTGCAATATACTGACACTTAAAAGCGTCGGAATATGATCAAAACCCGTTTCATATTCCGGCGCTTGGAAGCACTGCAATATGATGGGTTTGAGTATATTGCAGCACTTACAAGCGCCGCAATATGCAGAAACCCAGCGCTTCAAAGCGCTGCAATATAAAATGGGTTTCTGTGTATTGCGGCGCTGGAGTTAAAATAGCACGTGCTGAGTGTAATTTCTCAGTCAACGCTGGTCCTCTTCCTCATCTTCTCTATCTCATTTGTGAATTAGGAACAAACCGAGAAAGATCGATAGCTTACTCACTGGCCAGCCAAAGATTTTTCTCCTTTTCTTATTGTTCAAGGTAAGTTATCTATGAAATCTTTCATATATTTGGTTACAGAGCTTATCCATGACAATTTCTATCTTTATTTTAAAACATTTTGCTATTGGTTTGTCTATTTTAGGCTAGTAAATTGAGTGCCTAAGCTTATTTATTCAATTGTTTTTGGGTTTTGTCATCAATTTTGTTTATTTATGTTATGTTTGCAATTTTGCGCTCTGTTTTTTTATTTTGTGTTGGAGACATGAGGGCTAAAGGGTCTGATTCTTGGTTGCTTATGGGGCTTGATTGTTATCTATTTCTTGTTTGTGTCTTAATATATGCACTTTTCCATCAATGGTTGTACTCTTATGTAAGAGAACATGAGTATTTGTGGGTTTCTCCATAGATGAAAGGAATCACTACACGCCAAAATGCTAGATGTTTATGGATATGTTCTGTGACATTTTTTTTATTATGCTTATATATTGCCGAATATGGGACTTTTAATGTGTGAATCTGTCTCGGATTATATCTCGACTTTTATGTTTTTAGTTAAATAGATGACTCCATTGCTTGAGGTGGTTTTCTTGTTCAAGTGGAAGTTTGTGCTTGAATTGCATTTTGGTTCTACAAAATTATTTTTAGGAATTTGGCTCCATTGATATCTGTTGGATATATAATAGATAGGTTGAGTGATGGTGGCCTGTTGAGGCTCAATTTAATTATTGTCATTATAACTGACTTAAGGAAAGGAAAGCATGGTGATGGTGAGGTACTTACGTTAGGTAGTCCTCCTAACAAAAATATTTTCTGTTTCCTATGCTTATTTCATAGTCGAGGGGATGTAGATTTGATATTGGTTACATATACACCCTTTAGGAGAGAGAGAGAGAGAGAGAGAGAGAGCGAGCGAGCAATTAAATTTTAATTAACAAAATAGAAGGTGAAAGTCTAGGTCTCTGGTAGATAAGGTCTCCTATGATCATCCAGGGAGGATATCCACACCGGTAACCCCTCTTTCTAATTTTTAACAGAAAAAAGAGAGTGAAAAGTACTAACTAGTGAGCATAATATAGACATGGTTATATATAAACTCACTTGCTCAGCGAATGGTGTTGGCTTTGTGACCTTGAGAGTCTCAAGAAGGTTCTCGTAAGTCAAACAACTAGGTTCAAAGACGAACATGCCATCATTGAAGTACAAAAGAGGAGGAGATCCCATCTCAGTTGGCCATGTAACCTTATCTGGGCACTGTTGGCAATACCCAATAAAGTATTGCTTCGAGTGACTCCATGTTTTCTCACAAAAACAGTCCCTCACAGCATAGAAGTACCCTTCTGGTGTGTCAAAAATATGGTCTATGTTTTCAAAAACTTGAATATCAGCATCCAAATAAGTCATCTTGCTATACTCTTCAAACTGCAAAATTGACATACATAAGCATGCATACACGGTTTGATTGTTAATTCTCCATGACAATTTCTATCTTTATTTTTTTTTATGTTAATTGATTCCTGGATTTAATTAATTATGTCATGTTCCCCTTAGTACTTCCAATGGTCTTGATTCATTTATTTTGAAGTCCTTTGGCAAATATATTTAGCTCCAAAATGTCAATACATGTGAGGAACTGTAACAACCCATCCTGGGTTGGCCACCCCCGAGACGGTGTCATCACATTTTGAAAATCTCAGCACGACACATATATGCAACCATAAAAATAATACTAAGAAATTTTTTTACATCAATCCTCAACCCTCAACAAGGGAGATACATCAATATGATATTAACTAAACATAATATACAGCATAAAATGCATGAATATTTACAAATAAATTTTTATTTTATTTTCTCATTAGTATGAGGATGTTGACATATACATGGCTTACAGAAAATGATTTCGTCTGAATCTCAACTCACCAAACTATTTGTCATGCCTGCTACCTGAAATCATTGTACAATGAGGGTGAGCTTCACAAGTTCAATGAATTAAATTTACTAGAAGTACTCAATTTATATAAATTTTCTTTCAATATTTAATCATTTATATCTCATACAACTTGATACTATCATTCTACTATTACTACACATATCATAAGTCTTATTCTCTATCAATTTCTTCTTCTTATTTATTGATTCACCTTAAGACCATCAATTATCTCATAATTACCTTGTAAGGAGGTTCGCATCATAAAGTCTACCATATAATTAGTTCTTATCATGATATACTTCTAGGTTTCTTTCTCACCATAACTGTCTTTCCGTGAGACTCATTCATCTATAAATAATTTCACAATAACACACAACACATCAACATTTCAATGATGCAATCAATATTTAAAACAGATGCAATGCATGAATTATTATTAGGGAATGTCTTCCCACATGTCGACATGTTTTTATCTTAGACCGACTGTTTTCCCTGTTCTTTTCTTTCTCATTTAGACCGGCTGCCTTCCCGGTTCTTTTATTCTCATTTAGACCGGCCACCTTCTCGGTTCTTTCATTTTCATTAGACCGACTGTCTTCCAGGTTCATTTCTTTTATTTAATGCATATGCATATGAACAATGATATGAAATATACATCTGAACAATAACATAAAAAAAAAAAAACAAACATGAATTCAAATATTTAAATTTAGCTATCCTGTCTTTCTTCAAATTATTATAAAAAATTTCATTAAATTCCTCTCATCATAAGTCACATCAAATCATCCATCTTAGCTTGTCAAGATCCACTAATTTTCATCTTATCGTAATTCGTATCAAAACATCAACAATAGATCATCAAAAATTTCACTTATCGCTTTTATTATTAAATCAACTTATTATTCCAAAAAATTATTATTTCTCCCCTAATAATTTTCTACATAACCAAAATTCATATCATACCTATCAATCAAATTTTTATCTATAACCAAAGCATAAGATAATAATTTATTTAATATTATCACTAGATAATTTCATTTTTTATTTAGATTACTTAAAGTAAATCTAACTCACCACGTAGCACTTAAAGCTACCTGTGGATCACCTCATTACCTTTCCTGTTCCTCTCAGAAATTTCTCTTGGTTGCTAATTGTCAACACCTGACATAATATTTGTATTAAATTTCTAATTATTTCTTCAATTCTTCTGAAAAATTTTATGGCTCATAAATATGATTTTTCTAGATAAAGTTATGGAAGTTTTAGTAGACAAATGTCAGGCTGTGCGTGATTTCAGCGTGGCAGAAGTGATTTTTGCGAATTAAACTGTAATGGTTCAGGAAGAACCAGGAGATGAGCCATATATGCTTAGAAAGATCCATATGTCTATTTTCTAGGGAATTTTACGGCTTGTAAATATGATTTTTCTAGAGAAAGTTATGGCAGTTTAGTAGACAAAGGTCAGGTTGTGCGTGATTTCAGCGTGGTCAGAAGTTTTGAAGGGCATGTGAAAGCTTAAATCCCACATCTCACATCGGTTGGAAACACATTTTATATCTCACATCTCACATCGGATTGGAAACGCATTACACTCATGGAGTTCCCTATAAAAGCCCCATTTTACTTCATCAAATGGGGGTGTAATCCGGAGGACTTCTGCTAGCATTCCAGGGGATCTCCAAGGCTTTGCTATCAAATAGGGAAGTGCCGCACAACAGCTGCGAGTAAAATTTCTCTCAATGTATAGTCAATTTTAATTTATTTCTTTTGAGTTTTAAAGTTTAATGTTTAGTACTTTAATTGTGAAATTTAGTTTCATAATCATGAGAGGCTAAAGTCTTCATCTAAGATTGAAGATGAAGTCTCTCTATTGTTTAGCATAATATTTTCATATATGTTCGTACAATTATGATATTTTTAGTATTGATGTTCTGTTTCAATTGTTTGAGCAAATTCTTATGATTGATTGTTTTTAAATTGTTCAAGTTGGATATTCCATGTGTTTCATCTGACGGATACAACGAATCATCCAAAGTAAATTGGATATCTATTGTGATTTGTAAATTAAACGGATACATTGGATGATTTATTTTAATTAGGGTATTCGTTGTGATTTGTATATCGATGGATTCATGGAATTATTTGATAAAGTACTTTTATATAGAACATGAAAATATATGCTTTACTTTGGTGGGGTGGATTTAGAAACCTTAGTATTTTTATTATTTGTTTCAACTCAATTTAGTTTAGTTTATATTATTTGCGCGGTACAATTCAAAAATCGGAACTAGGTTAAAATAAGTTTAATTTAGATAAAAATCTATTTTTACGACGCAATTCCCTGTGGATTCGACCTTGCATTTGCACACACTATATTGCAAACTACTCGTGCGCTTGCGAGTAATTTAAAACTCACAACACTGGTATCACATATTATGGCACTTTATAGCGTCGAAATATGTTAAAAAAAAGCGTCGGCGTATACCATTTATCTTATAGTGCTATAACTATGGTAGCAACAAATGATGTAAAAGAAATATCAAAAAATCGTAGCTGCAAATGTTGCATGCTATTAATCACTCCCTTCAACGAAATAAAAACAAACGAAAAATAAATTATTTTACTATCAAATATTTGTGCGGTTAATTGATTTTAATTATAATAACTGTATTAATTTAAGTATGTATAAAAATAAATAAATTTTTTTATTATTACAAATAATATTTTATAATTTTTAATGATTTTAAATTTAAAATTAAATAATAAAATAATTAAACAAATATAATTATAAATATATAAAATTTTACGAGTAATTATCTTCTTAGATTATTGAAATTTTTTGATTAAAATTAAAAATAAAATTGACTATTGAGCTCACTGAACCAGTAGATGTGACATGACTAATCGGTTGAGTGGATAAGATTATGACGTGAGAGCTATGCTAACTGGCTACCAAAAAACAGTAATGATAAGGTTACCAAAAAGAGAACTATGCTAATTGGCTACAATCCAAACGCAAAGTGTAGTGTGAAACAACCTTACGAAATAAAGAGAAAAAACAAAGGAAAGAAGGAAGGGAAGTTGAAATCCTTTACTTGCTTGAATATACATTATATGAAATCCCCCCACTTGCACCGTATCAAGGACTTCACTATTGAGTGCCGTCTAGACCAAGCGTAATAATAATTGGTGTAGTAGTTGGGCCATCTGGATGATGGGGTGGTGGAGCAATTGCATCAGCTTCACCAACTAAACTGGGTCGTCCAATTAAACAGACAACTCAAGTTTTAGTAAACGTCAAAGCCCATTCAAATTCCTAAACGCCGATATCGTCCCCGTCCCCCATTGATACGATTTTTCATTTTGTCGCATCGATTCAGTGACACTCACTCCACTAGGGAGAATGCCCTCCACCGATTCCTATTTTTTGAACACCTCCATCGATACACGTGATAGAATTCTGTTTTTATTTGTTCCAGTGGATGAAATTCTGAAAACAAAAAGCATCACATCAGAACATATGCTTTAGAAAAAGAAAATGTAAAAGGCACCAATAAAGTCCCATGATAGACATGTGATCTTTTGGATCAAACATCATGCCTTTTGTCACATGTGATCCCTAATTTGTTATCTAATATTACATGTCAGTATCCATGTCTGGGAGAAGAAAAATGAATTATAATTTTTTTCATCAAAACAAGTAGGAGAAGAAACGTTTTCTTCTCATAAAGAGAGATTCTCCTTATCTTCAAACTGCAAGAGTACATAAAAGATATCTTCAATCATATAAAGCGCACAGTATTGCAAGCTAACAAATATTGGTGGAAGCTTACACTTTATTAAGTATTTACTACTATATATATAGATATATACAGAAAAAACAAGAAATCAGGGATGATACAATCCCAATATTGAAGCAACCTTGTTACAGTCAAATGGAGTTACAGCTAGGATAGCCTGGTGAAGATTATGAGGCAGAGATCAGCATTAGATTATCCAGATTTTCTCCAAGATTTAAATATTGTAATACTCCCCCTCAAATTGGTGTGTAAATCTGTGACACCCAAATTGACGAATATAATTATAATGATGTAGGAATAAGATTAACATGTGATAGGATAAAAAAAGATTAAAGAAGTAATACCTTATTCATATGTTTGGGTAATGAAATTGCTTGATTGGGAGTTTATAACTAAAGTGAGATAAGAAAAATCCAAATACCAAAATACTTTAGCATTATTTATCATCATTAGCGATCTCTAATTTTTTCGCAAACTCTAAAATTTAATTGTTGTTGTTGTTATCATCATCATCATTATTTAAAAAAATTATTATAATTTTATTGTTATATTTATAACTATTATCATTAATATAGTTATAATTACAATTATTATTAACATTATCATTACAATATTATTGTAATTTTAAAATAATATTATTATCAATATTCTTATAATTATGATAATAATAATAATTAATGTCGTTATGATTATAATATTATTAAAATATTATTATATTAATAATTATTATTATTAATATTATTATATTATTGTTATTATTATTCTAATTATTATTTGTTATTAGTATAATTATAATTATAATAACTATTACTATCATTATCATTATTATTATAATTATTACTATTTTTATAATAATTATTATTATTCAAGGGTTAAAAAGATAAATAGAAAATTTTTAGTCCCAAATGGGTGGGATAAATTCTATCACAATGAGAAGTGGGACAAAAAAGTAGATTTAAAATTAATCTTATTTCACTTTAATCACATGTTAATAGCAAATCATCCATTTTAATCATCTAATTTGATGTTACTTTTGATTTTAATATATATAAAATAAAAAATAAAAAATTATAGAATAAATCGGTAAAGGTCCATGCCAAATCTCTCTCCACCACAAAATGGTGTTAAAAAAAATAATAAATCTTCCAACTAAATGATGTACTATTCATAAAAAATTAAAATAGTATAATTCTACGGGATTTTTTTTATCGTGTATCAATCAACTTGCCAATTTAATAAATTATTTTTTCTTCAAATTTATGAGATGTTAATCTTAAATTTCTGAGACTCTGACATATGACTTGTCCGTTTTCGCAGTATGAGGTTATTTATTAGGGGTAACTGGGTAAGCTTGAGTTAATTTGTTCTTGTTTAGGATTAAGCTTGTTGAAATGTATTTAGAATCCTTAGGAGAAGCAGTTTTGTTATGCTTTTAGACAAACCAATCAAAACTCATGATTGATTAATCCGTGCAAGCGACGAATTTTCCTGAAGAGTTGGTGAGAATCATTTTCAGCATTATGGATATATTTGTAGACTAATTACTTGGAATATGTCCAGAAATAAAGAATTATTTTTCTTCTATATATAAATATAACAGGTAAAATAGCAATACTAAATAGTAACGGTAGAAAATAATTATCAAGCCATAAAAATCAAGATATCAAATTTTTGCATGAAAAACTTATTCAATGTGTGAAAGGGAAAAGCCACGAGACCCACTTTAAACAAAATTTCCTCTATAAAATAATAGGAATACAAAGTTTCTTCTCTAGATCAACAAATAATTTATCATCATCCGGCGGATTTCAACAATAATCTATCAGATAAAATTAAACTGATCTTATCGAAACAAGATGTAATAGAAGCAGTCGAATAAACGAAATATATCAACTTGAAGCTCTCACCACTTAGAAACAACATCCAAAATTTGAGCTCAAACTGCGATGAAATCGATCTTAAAATCGGATCAAGACAATAGGTAAAACCCAAGAAAATATTTACTCTAAAACTGCTTCGGCAGTTGCAGAGAAAATAAAAAAAAAAACTTGTATATATAAAGAAGAGAATTTTGTTCTATTTAAATACTAGTGGACTTAGGACCACATCACATTATTGGTAAGGGTGTCCTCTACAGTGGGAGAGACCACCTCAACAATCTCCCCCTCTCGACTCATGTGGAGGACACAACCATACCTGTAATATTTTTGCACAATTCAAGCTTATGTGAAAGCAAAGCTTTAGTCATCATATCTGATCCATTATCATCGGTTTGGATTTTCTCAAGTTGCAATAACTTCATCTCCAAAGCATCACTAATCTAATGGTAACACACATCAATATGCTTAGACTGATAATGAAATGTCAGATTTTTACTAAGATGGATAGCACTTTGATTGTCACAATACAACACATGCTTTTCTTATTTCATGCCCAATTCTTGTAAGAACTTTTTCAACCATGATAACTCTTTACAAGCTTTAGTCAAGGAAATATATTCAACCTCAGTAAAAGATAAAGCAACACATTTTTTAAGTTTAGACTACTAAGACACAGCCCCTCTGCAAAAGTCATTAAATACCTTGAAGTAGACTTTCGAGTGTCAATATCACCAACCATGTCGACATCTACAAAACCATGTAGCACAGATTTACCATCACTAAAACATAGACACATCTTAGATTTACCAATGAGGTATTTAAGAATCCATTTAACAGCTAACCAATGCTCTTTACTTGGATTAGAGAGAAACCGACTGACAACATCAATTGCATGAGCGATATCTGGCCTTCTGCAAACCATGATATACATCAATTTTCCAACTACAGAAACATAAGGAACTTTCTTCATTTTTTCTTTCTCTTTCTCACTATTAAGGCACTACTTTGAACTAAGATTGAAGTGACCTGCAAGTGAAGTAATAACAGGTTTCACATTGCTCATATGAAATCTCTTAAGAATATTCTCAATGTAACCTTCTTGAGACAAGTATAGTTTCCCATGCTTTCTATCATGAGATATCTTCATACCAAGAATTTATTTCGTCGGTCCCAAATCCTTCATAGCAAAGGATTTACTGAGATTCTTATTTACTTAATCAACCTTACTAATATCATGACCGACAACCACTATGTCATTCACATAAAACAAGAGAAAAATAAAGTTACCATCAGAAAACTTCTTAACAAACACACAATGGTCAAAAGTAGTTTGGCTATAACCATTATTCTCCATGAAAGAATCAAATTTCTTATACCATTGCCTAGGTGGCTGCTTAAGCCCATACAAACTCTTTCTCAATCTGTACACCAGTTGTTCTTTACCTTTGACTTTGAACCCTTCAAGTTGCTCCATGTAAATCTCTTCCTCTGAGTCACCATAGAGGAAGGTAGTTTTCACATCAAGTTGTTCTATCTCTAAGTTCATATGAGTAGCCAAGCCAAGAACAACTTGAACGGAAGACATCTCGACTATAAGTGAGAAAATTTCTTCAAAATCAATTCTTTTCTTCTTACTGAACCCTTTCACAACTGGTCTTGCCTTGTACCTAGTCACCAAGTCATACACGTGGTTTTCATGCAAGGATTTCATCTCTTCTTGCATTGTTTTTAGCCAATATTCTTTGTGATCATCTATTATAGCTTCATCATAACATTTTGGTTCTCCCCCATCTGTAAGCATCACATACTCATGAGGAGAATACCATCTAGCAGGCTGACATTCTCTGGTGGATCTTCCCAACTGAGGTTTTGTAGGGGCTTGTTGAACTTCTCATTTTGTATGATCATCATGAAATAAATCAGAAAATTACAAGATCATTAGCAAGTGGAGGAATGTCACTATCACTTGCATCTTCATTTTTTCCCTGAATTTCTCCTAGTGATTGTTGTGAGTTTTAAATTACTCGCAAGCGCATGAGTCATTTGTAATATAGTGTTGTGCAAGTGTGAGGTCGAATCCACAGGGAATTGCGTTGTGAAAATATTTTTATCTAAACTAAGCCTATTTTAACCTAGTTCCAAGTTTTGAATTGTCTTTTGCAAAACAAATATAAACTAAACTAAATTGGTTTAAAGACTAATGATAAAAACACTAAGGTTTCTGAATCCACCCCACCAAAGTAAAGCATATATCTTCATGTTCTATATAAAAATAATCTATCAAAACATTCCATGAATCCAACTTTAAACAAATCACAACAAATATCCCAATTAAACCAAAACAATCCAATGTATCCGCTTTTAACAAATCACAAAGGATATCCAATTTAATCAAAAATGATTCGATGTATCCATCAGATGAAACACACGGAGTATCCAACAGAACAATTTAAATGCAACCAATCATAAGATTTTACTCAAATAATTGAACAGAACATTTATACTAAAAAAACATCAGAATTGTATAAACAAATATGAAAATATTATGCCAAACAACGGAAAGGCTTCATCTTCAACCTTAGCTGAAGATTTTAGCCACTCATAATCATGAAACTAAAGTTCACAATAATAGTGCTAAACATTAAACTTTTAAAACTAACAAAAGCAGTAAATTAAAAACTGACTATACATGGGGAGAAACTCCACTCGTTGTTGGGTGGCGCTTCCCCTCATGGTAGCAAAGCCTTCGAGATCCACCAGAATGCTAGCAGAAGTCTTCCGGATTGCACACCGAATGATAAAGTGAGATGGGGCTTTTATAGGGGAATTCTCGGAGTACAATGTGTTTCAAATTCGATGTGGGATACTGCCCGAGTGCACTCGATTGCAGTCTGGTGCGCTCGAGCGTATACTGGTGCACTGCAAAGCATTTTTAACCGATATGGGATGTGCGAGTGCGCACTTGCGATCAATCGCAAGTCTAGTGTGCTCGAGCGCACTAGACATCTTCAGCTTAACCCTTGTCTACTAAAACTGCCATAACTTTCTCTAGAAAAATCATTTTTACGAGCCGTAAAATTCCTCAGAAAATAGACTTCCGGATCTTTCCAAGCATATATGGCTCATTTTCTGGTTCTTCCTGAATCAATACAGTAAAATCCACAAAAATGACTGATATGTACAGGCAATTCTGGAAATTTTAGTGAAACTCCTTTCCCAGTGCTTGTAAACCTGAAAAACAACGAAAACAACTCAAAGTAACAAATTCCTAAGCTAACAAATGTAAATTAAGCAGCCAAAATATGCAATATTTGGCACTCATCAAATACCTCCAAACTTACATTTGGCCAGTCCCTTAGCAAAACAAAATAAAAGACTACATGAAAAACAAAGAACATAAAGATAAGTTCATCACTCATGGTATCCAAAAATTTAAAGAGCACTCAAAACCATGATATTCATTCATGAGCAAGCTTAAAAAATATAACCCATCTTCGCAATGACCAAGAATTTAAAACCTAGTTACTTACAAGAGGTAGGCTAAGACATCACAAGCTTGAATCAGTGTAAAGTGAATTAGCATATACAGATGAGGTTTCCAAATAACTTCAATGTACAATGTCTCCATGTCTCAATATTCACAGAATTTCTCTTCAGAATGAATCGGGCTCACCCACTTGCTATCAAAGATTGGATAAATGATCCCTACATCCAACAGCTTTATCACTTCAGTCCTCACAACCTCTTGCATAGTTGGGTTGAGCCTTCTTTGTGGCTCCCTCGATGGCTTGGCATTCTCCTCCAAATGTAACTTATGCATCACCACCGAGGGGCTGATTCCTTTGATATCCTCAATAGTCTAGCCGATAGCTTTCTTGCGCTCTCTTAAAATGTCCACTAATTTCTCCTCTTGAGCCTCAACCAAATCTGAAGCTATAATCACGGGCAAAGAATCTGCTAGACCTAGGAACTTATACTTAAGATTATCCGGTAAAGGCTTAAGTTCCTTCTTGGGGGGTTCAGGATCTGTGGTCTCGTCCGTCTCACTGCTCTTCTGAGGAGCAGACTCCAAAGTAGCATTTACTTCCTCAAGCAACTTATCCAAATCCAAATCCTCTTCAAACTGAGCAAAGTACGCCTCCAGGGGGGTCGTCAATGCTTGATTCACCCACAGTCTCCTCCGTCTCACTGCTCTTCTGAGGAGCAAACTCCAAGATAGCAGTTGCTTGCTCAAGTAGCTTATCTAAATCCAAATTCTCTCCAAACTGAGCAAAGCATACCCTCCTTTCTTGGGCGCTTATAATCTCTCAGGGTAAAGTGCTTTAGGTACAAATGACCCAGGAAGATCCTTAATAGTAGGTGTGGCTGTTGATGGCTTAGCATCTCTTTTCTCCTTGTTGCCACTTTCTTGCCCTTGCTATATAATAGGGTTCTCTTCCATTTGATTGTCCACTTATCTCCCAAACCTTAATGTGGCAATCGATTGCACTTGTTCCTGCCCGTACGTAAGAGTTGATAAATTTTCAACCG
Source organism: Bretschneidera sinensis (assembly GCA_023935145.1). Taxonomy (NCBI): domain Eukaryota; kingdom Viridiplantae; phylum Streptophyta; class Magnoliopsida; order Brassicales; family Akaniaceae; genus Bretschneidera; species Bretschneidera sinensis. The sequence goes on from CM043705.1 coordinate 64,830,203, forward strand.
CAAACTGTTCCTTCGGGTTGGGCACGGATTGACTGGGGAACTTTCCCTTCTTTTCTTCACCCAAGTGACTTGCGATGTTACCCATTTGGCTCTCTAGCTTGGTAATCGCTTTGGTGTTTACTATTGTTGCACTCCTCACTTCGCTTATGGATTGGCCGGTCATCTTCCTGAAATCATTGAGGGCGTCCTCCAATGACTGTGAAACCGATGCTGGTGTTTTGCTGGGAGCTTGGTAAGCAGGCAATGGTGCTAGATGGATTGAACGACCATAACTTGGAATTGGTGGAGGAAATCCGGGAGGGTATTGATTGTGAGCATGATGAAGGGCTCCTCCCTGATTCATCAGTTGGTTCTGTTTCCATGAAAAATTAGAGTGGTTCTGCCATCTTGGATTGTACATCTCGGAGTAAGATCCATTTGATTGCCACCGATAGTCATTGAAAGCATTCATTTGTTCCATGGGATACTCGGAAAAAGCCGGCATAGATGGACAATTATGTGCTAAATGCATAGGACTAGCACAGATGGAACAACTATCAACATTGAATGAATTAGCTGTATTGATGGACTGGTCGGTCATTTTCATAAAATCCTTGAGGGTGTCCTCTAAAGACTATGAAACAGGCGCTGGATTCATCCATATTTTTTATTTTTATTTTATTTTATTTTTGGGCAATTGCAAATAGAAACAAATAAACTAAAATAAAATTAAAATTAAAATAAAACAAAAATGCTAACTAAATTAGTAGAAAAATAAAATTAATTTAGACAAAAATTTCACAAACAAAACAATTCCCCGGCAACGGCACCAAAAACTTGTTGTGAGTTTTAAATTACTCGCAAGCGCACGAGTCGTTTGCAATATAGTGTTGTGCAAGTGCGAGGTCGAATCCACAGTGAATTGCGTTGTGAAAATATTTTTATCTAAACTAAGCCTATTTTAACCTAGTTCTAAGTTTTGAATTGTCTTTTGCAAAACAAATATAAACTAAATTGATTTAAAGACTAATGATAAAAACACTAAGGTTTCTGAATCCACCCTACCAAAGTAAAGCATATATCTTCATGTTCTATATAAAAATAATCTATCAAAACATTTCATGAATCTAACTTTAAACAAATCACAACAAATATCCCAATCAAACCAAGACAATCCAATGTATCCACTTTTAACAAATTGCAAAGGATATCCAATTTAATCAAAAACGATTCGATGTATCCATCAGATGAAACACATGGAATATCCAACAGAACAATTTAAATGCAACCAATCATAAGATTTTACTCAAATAATTGAACAGAACATTTATACTAAAAAAAACAACAGAATTGTATAAACAAATATGAAAATATTATGCCAAACAACGGTGAGGCTTCATCTTCAACCTTAGCTGAAGATTTTAGCCACTCATAATCATGAAACTAAAGTTCACAATAACAGTGCTAAACATTAAACTTTTAAAACTAACAAAAGCAGTAAATTAAAAAATGAATATACATGGGGAGAAATTTCACTCGCTGTTGGGTGGCACTTCCCCTCGTGGTAGCAAAGCCTTCGAGATCCACCAGAATACTAGCAGAAATCTTTCGGATTGCACACCAAATGATGAAGTGAGATGGAGCTTTTATAGAGGAATTCCCGGAGTATAATGTGTTTCAAATTCGATGTGGGATACTGCCCGAGTGCACTCGATCGTAGTCTGGTGCACTCAAGTGCATACTGGGGCACTGCAAAGCATTTTTAACCAATGTGGGATGTGCGAGTGCGCACTTGCGATCGATAGCAAGTTTGGTGCGCTCGAGCGCACTAGATATCTTCAGCTGAACCTTTGTCTACTAAAACTGCCATAAATTTCTCTAGAAAAATCATTTTTATGAGCCATAAAATTCTTCAGAAAATAGACTTCTGAATCTTTCCAAGCATATATGGCTCATCTCCTGGTTCTTCCTGAATCAATATAGTAAAATCCACAAAAATAACTGATCTGTATAGACAATTCTGGCAATTTTAGTGAAACTCCTTTCCCAATGCTTGTAAACCTGAAAAACAACGAAAACAACTCAAAGTAACAAATTCATAAGCTAAAAAATGTAAATTAAGTGGCCAAAATATGCAATATTTAGCACTAATCAGTGATCATCATAAGCTGCAACCGGAGAAGAATTAAAATGGATCCAATTTAACAGGTTCTTCATTGAAGGACTTAGGTTTCACAACCTTCTGTAAGTCTTCAATGGTTTAGTTCTCAAGGAACATAACATCTGTACTTCTGATAATTTTCTTCTTTTTCATATCCCACAATCTGTAGCCAAATTCTTCATGTGCATAACCCAGGAAGATACACAGTTTAGTCTTACTATCAAGCTTGAATCTCTCATCTTTAGGAATATGAACAAATGCTCTGCACCCAAACACTCTTAAATGTTTGTAGGACACATCTTTCCTCGTCCAAACCTTCTTTGGTACATCACTATTCAAGGGAGCTGAAGGAGAAAGATTAATCTCTACAGTCCTCATTGCCTCACCCCGGAAGGTTTAGGCAGCTTTGCATGAGAGAGCATACACTTAATTCTTTCTTTTATAGTTTTATTCATAGTTCTATTCATTCTCTTTACTATACCATTATCCTATTGTAATACCCGTATTTATAAAGAAAGAGTAAAGAAGTAATTTAATAAATATAACATGGAATTCAAATAATACATATATGCAAAAGATTTAATTTTTATAAAACAAATCTTTAAAAAAAAGGTGGCAACGTGTAACACCTGGAAGCCCAGGTGTTCCAGGTGTTGCATCAAACCCATGCAAGGATACGAATCAAAATTGTGGGCAGGCAGCAAAACGGTGATTACTGTTTATATACGATTTTAATTTTCATTTTGTTTTAAGTAAATTTTTACCAAATCCTGTTTGATTTTCTTCAACTACAATTCAAACTACCCTATTTCTTTAAACATGTAGACTGAGGTTTCAACCCAAGAGGGGGGTGAATTGGGTATTAAAAAATTAAATACTTTTTGCAATCTCATATATCAAAATATAGACAGAATTAAATCTTTCTAAATTACTAGCACAAAGATGAGAGAGTTTATTGCTTAATATAGAAATGATAAGTGAATTATAAAATAATTAAGCGACCAATCTCATTTACTTGAATAATAAATAATTATAAGCAAGTAATTATGAAAGTAATTAAGGAGATAGAGTTAGAGAGATGCAAACTCAGTTTATAGTGGTTCGGCAATATCAGATTCGTTCCGACCCTACGTCCACTCTCTTCAAAGAACCTCCTTGAAGTAATCCACTAAGAAACTTAGTCGTACAACTTCACCAGTGTTGTACAAACCTTACAATCCCTTCCTCTCGGAAGCTATCCCCTTCCTCTCGGAAGTAATCCCCTTCCTTTCGGAAGTAATCCCTTTACAATAAATGTTGTAAAGTAAATGGTAGAGAGATAACAATGGAAGCTTATACAACTGAATAATATCTCTCTTTCAAAGTAAAGCTTGAAGAATGGCTCAACATGAGTATTTCAAAGCTTTTTGAGTTTCAAGGAATGAATGACTTGATTGTGTGTGCTCTACTCTTTTTGAATGTCTTCTACTTCTTATTGAATGCTGAATTGAGTGGGTTTATATAGCCATCAATTAATATGGCCGTTAGACTTTAATTTGAATTGATTATGCCTTTAAAATCTCATATTTCGAGTCCCAACGGTCATATTTTTGAACTACCAGTCGACTGGGTCATGATACCAGTCGACTGGATCCTCTTTAAAAATCACATTTTTGTTGCTACAGTGTTACCAGTCGACTGGTGTGACTTACCAGTCGACTGGGAACCTTCTGCCCGTTTTACCAGTCGATTATACTATTCACCCGATCGACTGGATCACTGTTTGAGAGCTGTTATAGTGATTTTAGGATGAACTGTGTTTTCAGCATCAATTTTCTTCATATCTCTTTATTCTTTTTGAATTTTTGAGTTCCAAAATATCTCCTAATTGAATCAAACTTTCTTGCACATTAAACACATGAGTTAAACACTTCAAAAGTGTTTTGTTATCATCAAAATTAATCTAATCAATTTCTTGATTAATGCATTTTTGGTGATGACAAAACATATTACAAATTTAAGCATAATATGTGTGCAAGATATATGAAGAATGATATATTACAAATGCTCAAGTAATTTTCTATGTCAACATGCATTCTTCTTAAATTCAATTAGAGAATGTTAAGTATTGAGCCCAAAGAATTTATTTGCATTTAATAAAATCACTTGAAGATTTTATATCTTCAGTTAATTAAGACTATATAATAAAATGCAATGCAAATATAATTAGCTCTTAAAAATTGAAATGCTTACAAAGTGTATCTTAGGATTTAAACCTATAATTTGTCTCTATTGATTTTGAAGATGCATTTAAATTATTCTCCTTGAATTTAATCTTTTGGAGAACTTATTGACTTTTGAGATCATCAACATTGATTCACCAATTTCTACAATCTTGATCTCCTTTGATGTATAAGCACTATTAACAATCTGTATTACTTAAGTAATATTCATTAGTGCTTAATTAAGATTTTTGTCACTATCAAAATCATTCAGGGTCAACAATCTCCCCATTTTTTACGGTGACAAAAATCTCTAATATTCTTATTTTTCTCCCCCTTTTGACATAATAAAAAGGGTGGATTTCAAAAAAGGGTTCCCCCCTCAAAATATGCTATTGAAAATATTCTGATGAAACATTTTGAGAAAAGAATCATTTTACAAGATATCAAGAAATATAAAACAATTTTCAAGCATTATAAATCTTCAAAATAACCTCAATGCTTAGAGTATCTTACACTTAATCAATAAAGGACAAGAGTTTGAACTCAATGCTTGATTTACCAATAGGTTTTCTCTTTTACCAATAAATCAGATTTTCTCCCCCTTTCAAAAAGTCTAAAGTAATTATTTTTAACTTTTAAGAGAAATAAAATTGGATAAAACTTAACAAGTCTTATTGGTAGTTGATTATCAATTTAATGCAAAGATAATCGTTATTTTCAAACTCAAGCATATATAATAGAAAGTTTCATATTTAGCTCATGCTTGATAAATAAATAGCTCAAAAGTAATTCTCAATTCTAAATTCAAGTTCATCACTTGATTTATCCAATGCCAAATCAAAGAGAATTTATCAAAAATCAATTAATATTTGAGTATTAAATGGCTCCAAACAAAGTCTAGTCGATTAGTATAGCCTTACCAATCGACTGACAGATTAGGCAGAGACTTACCAGTCGTCTGGGATAGAATTACTAATCGAATGGAATATTGGGTAGAGACTTACCAGTCGACTGGGATATACTTACCAGTTGATTGGACCCTTAAGAAAATTTTCAGTCTTTAAGCCTTAGCATGCCATCTTGAGTGAGGGAGTGATTAAATGAGGTTTAATACTCTTTCACCAGATGTCAAATATGCAAAATAATGAAATGTAGATGCAATTAAATATACAGTTTATCATAATCTAACAATCCCATTGACAGTCTAATTTTGCAGAAACTAGCTTCACTTAGAGGTTTTGTGAGAATGTCAGCTATTTGATCTTCCGAATGTATGAATTCTAGTCTTATATCACATTTTTGAGCATGGTCTCTCAAGAAATGATGTCTGATTTCTATGTGCTTTGTTCTAGAGTGCTAAATAGGGTTCTTAGTTAGGTTGATAGCACTAGTATTATCACAATGTATCGGGATGCCTTTTAGGTTCATGCCATAGTCTTCTAGTTATTGTTTCATCCATATCACTTGGGCACAACAACTTCCAGCTGCTACATATTCCGCTTCAACGGTTGATAGTGCAACGGAATTTTGTTTCTTGGAAAACTAAGAGGTTAACATTACTCCTAAGAATTGGCATGTTCCACTTATGCTTTTTTTATCTAACCTACATCCAGCAAAATCAGCATCTGAATATCCTACAAGCTCAAAAGATGAATCTCTAGAATACCATAATCCTATGGTTTGGGTTCCTTGTAGATATCTAAGAATTCTTTTTACTGCAACTACATGTGATTCCTTAGGATTAGACTGAAATCTAGCACACATGCATACACTGAACATTATATCAGGTCTACTTGCAGTCAAATAAAGTAAAGCACCTATCATGCTTCTATAATATTTAGTATCTACAGTTTTACCTCTTTCATCAAGATCAAGTTTTGTATTTATGCTCATAGGAGTTCCAAACAGCTTTGAGCTTTCCATCCTGAACCTCTTTAGTAAGTCCTTAATGTACTTTGATTGATTGATGAAGATGCCTCCTTTTAGTTGTTTGATTTGAAGACCAATGAAGTAGGTAAGTTCTCTCATCATGCTTATTTCAAATTCACCTTGCATGCACTTTGCAAACTTTTGACACATAGATTTATTAGTAGCACCAAATATAATATCATCAACATATATTTGAACTATCAAAGTGTCATTTTTATGAGTTTTTGTGAAGAGAGTTGTGTCTATTCTACCTCTTACAAAATCATTGTCAATAAAAAATTTGTTTAGTCTTTCATACCATGCCCTTGGAGGTTGCTTCAACCCATATAGAGCTTTAGAAAGCTTGTAGACATGGTTTGGAAGATTAGGATTTTCAAATGCAAGACGTTGCTCAACATAAACCTCTTCTTCTATAAAGCCGTTTAAAAATGCATTTTTTTACGTCCATTTGAAATAGCTTGAATTTATTAAAGCATGCAAAGGCTAATAACATTCGAATAGCTTCTAACCTAGCTACGAGAGCATAGGCCTCATCAAAGTCTATTCCTTCTTCTTGATTATATCCCTTAGCAACTAGTCTAGCCTTGTTTCTATTTACTATTCCATTTTCATCCATCTTATTTCTATATACCCATTTAGTTCCAATTATTGAATGATTCTTAGGTCTTGGAACTAGTTTCCAAACATTGTTTCTCTCAAATTGATTTATTTCTTCTTGCATTGCAATTATCCAATCATTATCTTTTTCAGCTTCTATAAATGTCTTAGGTTCTACTTGAGACAAATAAGTTACAAAATTGCAAACATTTTTAATAGAAGAGCGAGTTCTTACCCCTTGTAATGGATCACCAATCACTTTATCAATCGGGTGATAATTTATATACCTCCAATATTTGGGTAGACTTTCCTCTTGTTGGCTTGAGGATAGTTGGTCCAAATTGGGAGTTTCTATCTCTTCATTTGCTTGAGCTGGGCTCTCCTTTGGGTCAACAATGGGAGTAGGAGTTTCCATTCTTGGAATAAAATCCGCATCATCTTTAAAGGAAATTTCTCTACTACTAATTGGGTTAGATTCATCAAGGGTTACATGTACAGATTCTTCTACCACTAGAGTTCTCTTATTGAAAAATCTATAAGCCTTACTAGATGTTGAATATCCTAAAAATATTCCTTCATCGGTCTTAGAGTCAAATTTACCCAAGTTAGTTTTATTGTTATTTAGGATGAAGCATTTACAACCAAATGTACGAAAATAGGAGATATTATGCTTTCTTCCTTTCCATAGTTCATATGGGGTTTTATCAAACAGAGACCTAATTAAAATTCTATTTAAGATATAACAAGAAATGTTCACGGTTTTAGCCCAAAAGTATTTTGGTAAACTATTTTCACAAAGTATAGTTCTTGAAAATTCTTCTAGAACTCTGTTTATCCTCTCAACAACTCTATTTTGTTGAGGAGTTCTAGGAGCTGAAAAGTTATGATTAATTCCATTTTCATCACAAAATCTTGAAAAGCTTTGATATTCAAATTCTTTGCCATGATCACTTCTTATGCTTGAAATACAAATTCCTTTTCATTTTGAACCTTTTTGCAAAACTTTTCAAATTGTTTGAAAGCTTCATCCTTGCAAGCAATAAAAATAACAAAGGTAAATCTTGAATAGTCATCAACAATAACAAGAGCATATTGATGGCCACCTAAACTAATGGTACTAATTGGACTAAATAAGTCCATATGCAGAAGTTCCAAAGGTCTAGTAGTTGAGACTACATTTTTTGCTTTAAAAGAAATTCTAGTTTGTTTTCCCATTTGACAAGCATCACATACTTTGTCTTTTTCAAATTTGATTTTAGGAAGTCCAATGACTAAATCTTTTCTTGAAACAATTTTTAGCAAGTTCATGTTTATATGACCAAGCCTTCTATGCCATAGATGGATTTTCACTAAAAGCAGGAAAACATTTTTCATTTCATAATGCAAGGATTTCAAATCAACTATGTAGACATTTTCATGTCTATAGCCAATAAATTTGATCTTGTTGCTCTTGATGTCTATAAATAGACAATGAGAGGTCTCAAATGTAACTTTGTTGCCTTTGTCACATAGTTGACTAATGCTAAGTAAATTTGGCTTAAGGCCTTGTACTAGTAATACATTATCTAAGGTTGAGAAATCATTACCAACTTTTCCATGCCCGATGATCTTTATTTTGGTGTTGTCTCCAATGGTGACATATCCACCATCTCTTAGATTTAGCTCATTGAATACATTTTTATCACCGGTCATGTGCTTCGAGCATCCACTATCAAGGTACCAACAGTTACCTTTTTCTTTGGTGTGGAGACATATCTACATCACACAAGGATACATGATTGCACTTTTAGGTACCCAAAATTTCTTGGGTCCTTTGGGGTTAGTCCTTGAAAATACAGTTCCTTTTGGGACCTATACTTTCTTAACAACATATGGAGTTTTATAGACATGATGATGCACAATCCTAGGATAATAGTTATTGAAATTTCTAGAATTTTTTAGATGTGCATTTCTATAATTCTTAGGATAAGAGTTCCTAGGATACATGTTTCTACTGTGAGGAATATGAATATGCATGCCATTTCTAGAAAATGTATGATGATAATTTCTAGGATATTTGCTTGCATTATTATAAGTATGAATATTATTTCTAGGATAACTATGATGGTAATTCCTAGGATATGCATGTGCAGTGTGCAAGTTTTGATTATACATATTGTTTCTAGGATACACATGATGATTATTCCTAGGATGTGTATAAGCATTTATTGAATGAGCATAAATATAAGCATGAGTATTTCTACGATGCTTCATTCTTGTATATATATTAGAATTAGTATTTCTATACCTACTAGTATTCATTGAGGGAATGTTTTTAACCTTGCTAGTGGTCTTTGAAGTAGAGGCTTCATTCACACATGATACTTTCATGAATAAGCTCTCTTTTGATTTTTGCTTGCCTAATAGAGAATAACCTAACCCAGATTTTCCTCCATTTAATCTTTGGCAAGATAGCACTTCATCTAACTTTTCTTTTCCAAGCATAAGTCTAGATAATGTGCCATTCAATTCTATTGTCTTCTTCTTTAAGTTTTCATTTTCATCTTTAAGAAGATTTTGAAAAGAATCATAAAGTAATGAAGATAGTTTATCTTTTTCTTCTCTTAGACCTACCATCTCTTTAGAAAGAGATGACACATCTTTTTTAAGAATGGTGTTCCTAGAATCGAATTTCTTCAATTCTTCATACATTTCATTTATGACTTCTACTAATTCTTCACTACTACTAACAATGTTATTTTTTGAAGAGGAAGAAGTCAATACCTCATTTTCATTGTCGATTGCCATAAGACATAGGTTGGCAATTTCCTCGTATTCGATCTCTTTATTCGAGGAGTCTTCTTCTTCTTCATCACCATCATGATTAACATCTTCAATTTCCATAAGAGGTAAGGATGTGGTGGAACCATCAATTTTGTAATCCAAGTAGCTTTTATGCTTCTTGAGGGATTCCACAAGCTCTTCTAAACTTTCACTTGTAGAATGCTTTGTCAAAATAATTTTCCATTGATTTGACAAACACCTAAGAAATATTCTCACAAGTTCAAGGTTAGAATAAATTTTACCCATGAAAGATAAAATTTTAACAAGTATGGTAAAACAAGTTTGGGAATCAAAAATTGATTCATTTTCATTCATTTTAAAATGCTCTAAGTCATGAACAAAGTTTTTTAATTTGAAATTCTTTTCTTGCTCATTTTCTCCATGTATGACTTCCAATAAATCCTAAATTTCTTTTGCAGTCTTACATGAGGAAATTTGATCAACTTCATTTTGATCAAAAGAACTATAAAACATGTTCATAACTTTAGCATTTAGTTGAATGAATTTACTATCATTTACATCAAAGTCATTTTCATTTTAAAGAATGAAATACCAAGCATAATAATCATGTGCCTGAATAAAAATCTTCATTTGAGCTTTCCAATTGGTGAAATTTGTTCCATGGAGAAGAGGAGGACTAGAAGGATCTCTTCCTTCTAAAAATATAGTTGCCATAGGATCAACTCTAGGATGTTAAGCCTAAAATAGAGAATGAGGCTCTGATACCAATTGTAGACTGAGGTTTCAACCCAAGAGGGGGGGTGAATTGGGTATTAAAAAATTAAATACTTTTTGCAATCTTATATATCAAAATATATGCTGAATTAAATCTTTCTAAATTACTAGCACAAAGATAAGAGAGTTTATTGCTTAATCTAGAAATGATAATTGAATTATAAAATAATTAAGCAACCAACCTCATTTACTTGAATAATAAATAATTATAAGCAAGTAATTATGAAAGTAATTAAGGAGATAGAGTTAGAGAAATGCAAACTCAGTTTATAGTGGTTTGGCAATATCGGATTCGTTCCGACCCTATGTCCACTCTCTTCAAGGAACCTCCTTGAAGTAATCTACTAAGAAACTTAGTCGTACAAATTCACCGGTGTTGTACAAATCTTACAATCCCTTCCTCTCGGAAGCTATCCCCTCCCTCTCGAAAGTAATCTCCTTCATCTCGGAAGTAATCCCCTTCCTTTCGGAAGTAATCCCTTTACAATAAATGTTGTAAAGTAAATGGTAGAGAGATAACAATGGAAGCCTATACAACTGAATAATATCTCTCTTTCAAAGTAAAGCTTGAAGAATGGCTTAACATGAGTATTTCAAAGCTTTTTGAGTTTCAAGGAATGAATGACTTGATTGTGTGTGCTCTACTCTTTTTGAATGTCTTCTACTTCTTATTGAATGCTGAATTGAGTGGGTTTATACAGCCATCAATTAATATGGCCGTTAAACTTTAATTTGAATTGATTTTGCCTTTAAAATCTCATATTTCGAGTCCCAACGGTCATATTTTTGAACTACCAGTTGACTGGATCGTGATACCAGTCGACTGGATTCTCTTTAAAAATCACATTTGCTGTTATAGTGTTACCAGTCGACTGGTATGACTTACCAGTCGACTGGGAACCTTCTGCCCATTTTACCAGTCGACTGGGTCACTGTTTGAGCGCTGCTACAGTGTTTTTAGCATCAATTATCTTCATATCTCTTTATTCTTTTTGGATTTTTAAGTTCCAAAAAATCTCCTAATTGAATCAAACTTTCTTTCACATTAAATACACGAGTTAAACACTTCAAAAGTGTTTTGTTATCATCAAAATTAATCTAATCAATTTCTTGATTAAGGCATTTTTGGTGATGACAAAACATATTACAAATTTAAGCATAATATGTGTGCAAGATATATGAAGAATGATATATTACAAATGCTCAAGTAATTTTCTATGTTAACATGAATTTTTCTTAAATTCAATTAGAGAATGTTAAGTATTGAGCCCAAAGAATTTATTTGCATTTAATAAAATCACTTGGAGATTTTATATCTTCAGTTAATTAAGACTATATAATAAAATGCAATGCAAATATAATTAGTTCTTAAAAATTGAAATGCTTACAAAGTGTATCTTAGGATTCAAACCTATAATTTGTCTCTATTGACTTTGAAGATGCATTTAAATTATTCTCCTTGAATTTGATCTTTTGGAGAACTTATTGACTTTTGAGATCATCAACATTGATTCACCAATTTCTACAATCTTGATCTCCTTTAATGTATAAGCACTATTAACAATCTGTATTACTTAAGTAATATTCATTAGTTCTTAATTAAGATTTTTGCCACTATCAAAATCATTCAGGGTCAACAAAACACTTGGGGACTGAAAAGAAAGATGAAAGAGTAAAATTTTGAAGGGATTTACGAGAGAATTTTATAGAGAATCACGGGAAGCTCAAAGAAAAACAGAAGGTTACAAGGTAAAGTTTATTTTTGAAATTTAGCATACATGAAATTCCTAGAATTTAATGGGAAAATTTTCAGAGGGTATGAATTATGGAGAAATTGAAGAATAAATCAGAAATTTAATATAAATATGATGTCAAGTGTTGACGATCAGCAATCGGAGAAAATTGCTTAAAGGAGCAGGAAAAGAAAGGAGGTGACCCACTAGTAGCTTTAAGTGCTACGTGCTAAGTTAGATTTACTTTAAGTAATCAAGATAAATATGAAATATATAATGATAGTATTTGAATATATTATTACCTTATGACTTGGTGATAAATGAAAGTTGGTTGATATGTATGATAGGAATAAGTGATGTGCAGAGAATTATTATATGAGAAATAATATTATTGGAATAATGAGTCGATTTAATAATAAAGGTGATAAGTGAAATTCTTGACGAACTATGGATGATGAGTTGATATGATATATGTGGAGAAGAAATTAGTGAAATTGATCAAATAATGATTTGAGAATAAGCATAATAACTTATTCGAATGTATGAATACATGTATGTTTTTATATTATTGTGCATATGCATACTTCATGTCATTATTCATATGCATATAAATAAAATAAAAGAATCGAAAGGGCATCCGGTCTAAATAAAAACCGTGACAGCCAGTATATGCTAGAAATATGAGAACCGGGAAGGCAACCGGTCTAAATAAAATAAAAGAACCGGGAAGGCAGTCGGTTTAAGATAAAAACATGTCGACATGTGGAAAGACGTTCCCTAATAATAATTCATGCATTGCATCTGTTTTAAATATCGATTTTATATCTGAAATGCTGAAGTGTTGTTTTTTTATTGTAAGTTTATTTATAGATGAAAGAGTCTCACAAAGAGACAGTTATGGTAAGAAAGAAACATGGAAGTATGATATGATAAGAACTATTTAAATGGTGGACTATATGTTGTGAACCTTATAACGAGATAATTATGAGATATAATTGATGGTCTTAAGGTGAATAAATATATAAGAAGAAGAGATTGATAGAGAATGGGGCTTATGATATGTGTAGTGATAGTATAATGCTATTATCAAGTTATATGAGATATAAATGATTGAATATTACAAGACTAATTATACAAATTGAATACTTCTAGTAAACTTAATTCACTGAGCTTTTGAAGCTCATCTCTCAATGTTAAATGATTTCAGGCAGCATACAGGACAGTTAGTTGGTTAGCTGAAATTCCGACGGATTCATTATCTGTAAGCCATATGGTCCATATCCTCAAACTAATGAGAAGAAAAAAAAAATATTTGTAAATATTCATGCATATTATGTTGCATATAATGTTTAAGTCAATACCATTGTTGACGGTTGAGGATTGATGTAATAATTACAGTTGGTATTATTTTAATTGTTAGATATATGTGTCGTGCTGGGATTTTCAAAATCTGACAACACTGTCTCAGAAGTGGCCAACCCAGGATGGGTATTTACAATTTTGGTATCAGAGCATTAGGTTTTATGATTCTATAGACTGCATAAGAACTTAAAGAAGTGGAAGATTGAAATAAACTATATTTTAATACAGAGTCTAAGGATGGCATGTGGACATACTAGAGCTAGAGGTAGAGTTCTGAATCAGAGAGGACATGGTAGACTCCCATTATTTACAAGAGCTGAAACAGAAGGGGAGGTTGAGTCTGTTGTTCCAACAAGGGAATAGATTGATAGTGTAGCTGGTACTAGTAGAACTGGGAGAGAATATGAGGTTAAGAGGGATAAATTGAGAGAAGCTCTTGATCGTGCTATAGAGAGGTTGAATATAGCTGAAGAAAGGGCTGATAATTTGATAGAAGATTAGAGGAGAGAGGTAAAATAGAACCTGATATGGTGAGACAAAAGGTTCATGAGGGAGAAGATGTGTTTGCACATGAGATGCAATGTGATTTTTTTGTGAGATTTCTTAAGTTTAAACCCCAGTCTTTTAGAGGATCTGTAAATCCTACAGAAGCTGAGCAGTGGATTAGACATATCGAGAAATATTTTGAGGTCCTACAAGTGACAGATAGACAAAAAGTTGTTTTTACTTCATTTATGCTAAAAGGTGAGGCTTTTTAATGGTGGGAGGATATTTTGCCTAGGGTAAGCACACAGGTAGGAAAAACTTTTAACTTAGAGTAAGTTTAAGGATGAGTTCTTTGCGAAGTATTTTTCAGATACCTTTCGGGCACAACAAAAGAGAGACTTTGTTCATCTAAGGTAGGGTAATTTATCAGTGGATGAATATGATAGTAGATTCATAGCCCTGTCAAGGTTTTTACCTGAAATAGTAAATAATGAGGAGATAAAATGTAAGAGATTTTTAAACGGATTACATTATGACATTCGGACTAAACTCTCTTATATGGGCATTGGAAATTATGTTATACTGGTGGATAAAGCATTACAAATTGAGAAGGATTTGATGGAGTTTAGAGGTAGGAGGGAGTGGCTGAAGAGGTCTAGATTTGAGGGACCTAGAGGTGGTGGCAGTATAATTATGCAAGGTGGGAGACCACCCCAAAGGGAGCGTTCCTTGTCACAAGGAACTGTAGTACAAAGTTAGAGGCAAGCAGGATCTGTTGCTTCTGTCACTGAAAGTAATACCCGTGAGACCTCTAGATTCGGAGATAGACTATGGGAATTGAGAGTTATGGTAGAAGAGTAAGTATGCCACCAAGGGAAAATGATAATTTGATGTATGATTGAGAGTCAAGAGCTTGCTTAGATGTAATCAGACTAGGAATCTGTCTCAAAATTGCCCTACGTATATATACTTTGTATGTGGTGAGAGAGGACATGTTACTGCAGATTGTCTAGTGGGGAAATCTGTTGACGTAGGCGTTGGAAGTGTTGGGAGAAGACCAGTGGAGATAGGTGATGGATTAGGGACTGTGCAGGGCATAGGTCGATGATTAGTAGCTGAGAGATAATGTGGTAGCCAATTATAGTCTAGAGATAGCAGAGTCTATGCATTGACCCAACATGATGTACAAGCCACTCCTGATATTGTTATGGGTACGATATCTATCCTTGATAGGCCTGCTAGATTATTGATTGATCTTGGTGCAACCCATTCTTTTGTATCCAGTGTTTATATGAAAACTATTTATGCTAGTGTTAGTCCTTTGATGCATGCTATTGTTGTTGAGGTTCCTCATGGGGATAGAGTTATTATCAGGATAATTTATCGAAGTTGTGTGATTAATATGGTTGATAGAGAATTTGAAGTTAATTTATTGCATTTAAATATGATAGATTTTGATTTAATTCTGTGGATGAATTGGTTATCTGCATATCATGCTTGGGTATATTGTTTTAGGAAGAATGTGGTGTTCAATATACCTGGACAGGAAGAGTTTAATTTTCAGGGAGAACGTAAGATACTTGTTAATAGTCTTATTTCTACCTTAACTGCCATAAATTGTTGAAGAAGGGTTATGTATTGATTATAGACAATTGAATAAGACCATCATCAGGAATAGATATCCTTTGCCCAGGATAAATGATTTGTTCGAAAAGTTATAAGGAGCTAGGGTGTTTTCTAAGATAGACCTGAGATTGGGTTATCATCAATTGAGGATAAAGGAGGGGGACGTGCCTAAAACCACCTTTAAGATACGTTATGGCCATTATGAGTTCCTGGTCATGCCATTTGGGTTGACTTATGCTCCTGTAACATTTATGAATTTAATGAATCGGTGTTTAAACCATTTTTGGATAGATTTGTGATTGTGTTTATTAATGATATTCTGGTATATTCCAAGAATGAAGATGAGCACATGCAACATTTAGAGATAGTGTTGGAAATTTTGAGGAAAGAGAAATTATATGCAAAGTTCTCTAAGTGTGAGTTTTGGTTGAGTGAAATATCTTTCTTGGGGGATGTTGTATCAGGAGAGAGAATAGCAGTTGACCCACATAAAGTAGAAGCAGTGTTGAATTGGGAAAGACCCACCAGTGTGACTAAAGTTAGAAGCTTTTTGGGGTTGGTTGGTTATTATAGGAGATTCATCCAAAAATTTTCTATATTTGCTGGACCATTGACTAGATTGACCAAGAAGGACGTGAAATTTAGGTGGTAAGAGGAATGTGAGAGAAGTTTCTAGCCATTAAAAGAAAAATTGACTACTGCCCCGGTATTAGTGCTTCCTTTTGGTGATGAAGGATTTGTGGTATATAGTGATGCATCACATCGGGGGTTGGGATGTGTGTTGATGCAACATAGGAGAGTTATATCTTATGCATCTAGGCAATTGAAGAACCATGAGAGGAATTACCCGACCCATGATTTAGAATTGGCTGCAATCGTTTTGGCTTTGAAGATTTGGAGACATCATCAATATGGAGCCAATTATGAAATTTTTACTAATCATAAAAGTTTGGCGCATTTACCTACACAGAAGGAGTTGAATTTGAGGCAGAGGAGGTGGATGGAATTGATTAGTGATTGTGATTGTACAATTCATTATCATCAAATAAAGGCTAATGTAGTAGTTGATGCATTGAGTAGAAAGGCTATAGGGAGATTAGCTGCTATTAGGAGTCATAATACTAGCTTGATGATAGAATTAAGAAGAATAAGGATGCAGTTGAGTGTCAATGATAAAGAAGAAATGATGGCAAATATGGTGGTACAATCTTCTATTATTGATCGTTTATTACAGATGTAGGGTAGAGATGAGGGGATAGAGAAGATTAGATAAGAAATGTTGAGTGGAAAGCCGACTAAGTTTAGAATTAGGGAAGATGGTATGGTGGTATTGGGGCATAGAATTTGTGTTCCCAATGTGTTGGAGATGAGAAATGAAACACTAAGTGAGGCTCATAATTCTGTATATTCCATGCACCCAAGTAATAATAAGATGGACAGGGGATTGAGACAAAATTATTGGTGGTCAGGGATGAAGAAGGATGTAGCGGAACATATTTCTAGATGTTTGACTTGTCAACGGGTGAAGTTTGATAATAGACATCCAACAGGTTTATTACAACCTCTTCCAATACCTGAGTGGCCACGGGAGAACGTGAGCATGGATTTTGTCTTTGGTTTTTCCCGTACCCAGAGGGGTCATGATGTTATATGGGTTATAGTGGATAGACTTTCTAAGCCTTCACATTTCCTTCCTATGAAAACTACATAGAGTCTTGAAAAGTTAGTTGAATTATATATAGCGGAGATTGTAAGATGTTAGTTGAAATCGCAAGTGCACGAATCGAAACAAGTAATACAGTGAATGAGTAAGAGTATCATCCCACGAGGATTGAAAAATGACTAATAAGTACCAAAATTTATTAAACTATAATCGATTCGATAATTCGAATGAGAGTGAATTGTTGAACTAGAGAGTTTAAAATAACGAAATTAAATAAGCAAGTTGAGATCAAAGAAACAAGATTCTAGAGCTTTCGATTCACCATAACTGATCCTATGCAAATTTCCTACTTGAACTAATTGCAATTATTTCCTATTATTGATAATTGGGTCTCTAAGTTATTCATTAATCTTTTCTCAAGCATTAATAAAATATCCCAACAAGTAAATTTTCTACATCTCTGTGAAAACTCTAAACCTGTCAAAATTCATTAAGAACAAGAAACCCCCGTAAAGATTACACAAGTCCATAGATATCTCTATCCTACATATTCCTTGTGGTATCTCAAACATATGCTGAAATAATTATCACTTATCAGTCTCAAATTGAATCCCAAATCATGCAAATGTTGATAAATCATTCACAAACATTAAATCTAGAATGAAATACTCAACATTATGAAACAACTACTAAATTAGTTCAATTAAAAGAAGATTCACATAATCATAGTTAGGCTATATCTTAACCTTAGCAAATAAAGATTAGTTCATGATAAAACTGAATAAAAATATAATCAAAGAGTTTAATAATAAGTGCTTACCCTTAATTTACATTTGTTAAGTTCCTTATTTATCTATTTCTATGGATTTTACTTCATTTTCGTGTTTTATGTGTTTTTCACAGGACTTGGACAAAAAGATAATAATTTGAACCTTTTAGGAGCAAAAGTCAAGTTCTGCCATCCAGCAAGGTGCGCTCGAGCGCACCTCCTTTGAGATCGAGCACACAAGAGCACAAGTGCACTTGAAGAAGGCTCGAGTGTATATATGCGCTCGAGTGCATATCGCATACGCTCGAGTGCAATCACTCCAGAGGCAGTAGAAGCGAGAATTTGAAAGAAGTATTCCGACTCCAAAAAGGAATTAAGGTTTCGGGACACCATAAGGACCCTATAAATAGTCCTGTAAAACACATAACACACACCTTTTTGTTCTAGATTCGAAGTAGAGAGCTTAGGAGAGGAATTGACGACTCGTCTCCCGAGTCTTCTTCGGTTTTAGTTTTCTGTTTTTATTTAAATATGTTTAGCATGTTTACTTTACTTAGTATGTGTAACTAAACTCCTATAGGGCTCGATTGAAGCCCTAGTTATGCTTTACCACATATTCATTCAGTGATTATCTTTGCTATCGCCTTGTTAGAATATTTAACTTGATTAATACCTGTTTATATTTACATTCCTCATATGTATGTGCCTGATCAACGTATGCATGTGACATGGATAAGTTAGTCGAATCAATTTGGATGACCGAGTCCTGGGTTTGACATTAGTTACAAGAGATATCCACACCGAATTCTCGGGTTAATCAACATGGAAAATCGGGAGCGGACCAAGCACTAGGTCCCGTGTGGTTGCCGATCTCCACAGCCCTCATCCCCTCTTAAGGAACAACTCAATATACACCCATGTTGAATCCCTTAAGAGAGAAAAGAGTTAGAGTATATGTCATGCCTAACTCGTTGTATAGAGAGATCAATAGCCTAAGGTGCGGGCCAAGCCCTTAGGTTGGGAACCATTAGATATTCATGATAAGGCTGGAGCACTGAAACCTTAGTTAGTGGGAAAGTATAATTATTGGTGGATATCATAGCCCTATGATCTCATTATTGTTATTTACTCACAATCAAATTGTTATTTCTCTTTTTAACTTGAAAAAACTAATTCTAAAACAAAATTCATCAATCCCTACGGAAATGATCTCGCACTTGCACACTATGCTACTACAGACCTTGTGCACTTGCAAGTAAAACTAGAACGGTTATTCACTTAATTATTTAGGTGTATAATCGCTCCAACAAGTTTTTGTCGCCGTTGCCGGGGATTGCACTAAATTTCTTTTTAGAATTAATTTTTCATTTAAATTAATTTTTCATTTTTATTCAATTCTTAATCATTGTGTTTATCTTGTTTTTCGCTTCATTAAAAACACTAATCAATTTCTTTTTCTGTTTCAGGTACACCAGGAGAGCCTGCTGTACCATTTGCGATCGAGTGCACTCTCTTGTGCAATCGAGCGTAATTGAGGCAGAGTGTCATCCAAGCAGTAGTATTTGACTGCTGCATTCACATATCTGCCACTGATTCATGCACGAACGACGGTCCAAGAATCCAGCAGTCCTTCCCTTTGATCCCGAGCTTGAGAGGTCTATCTGACAAAGGTTTAGAGATAACTTAGAAGAGATAGAAGAAGGAGTTGAGGAAGAGATACTAATGGCAGAACAGATAGCTGAACAACAACCACATGAACGGAGGCCGATGAAGCAATCCTTCATCCCGCAGAACCTCGAACAACCTTCGTGCATTGTGTATCAACCTGAGGCGGAAGAAAATTATTACATATCCCCGCAAATACTCAGTGCACTAACTCACTTTAGGGGTACACCTAGTGAAGATCCAAATTTGCACCTTCGAGAGTTGTTCGACCTCTGCAAATTCCAGCAGATCCGAGGCTTAGACCAAGAAGGAATAAGGTTAATTCTTTTCCCTTTTTCCTTGAAAGATAATGCTAAATTATGGTATAATTCTTTGCCTGCAGTTTCCATCCACACTTAGGTGGAGTTGGCTAGCAAATTTCTAAGGAAGTTCTTCCCAGCCCAGAAGACAAGGCAGATGAGGAAAGAAATACAATCCTTCCAACAAAAGGATGGAGATCTGTTCTTCAAGGCTTGGGGACACTTCAACGAGCTACTACTCAAGTGCCCACACCACAACCTACCCCAAGACAAACTGGTACAAGCCTTTTATGAAGGTTTAAGTGATTCTAACAAAAACATTGTTGATTCAGGTTGTGGAGGGGTGCTGATGGAGAAGAGCAGCGAAGAGGCAATGGAACTTTTCGAAACCCTGAGCGAACACACACAGTAGTTCTCCTCTCAAGGTAGACATATAACCAAGAGTAAGGGTGTGTATGAGGTAAGCTTAAACGGAGGATCATCCCTTCAAATAGCCACGATGGAAAGAAAACTTAACCTATTAGTTAAAGCCATGGCCGCCCAGAACACCTCAGCTAACCCGTCAATTGCACTACTACAGGTATGTGCCATTTGCTTGTAGTTTGATCATAATACTGATACATGTCCTTTATATTCTGCAGATCATGAGCAAGCCAACTTTGTGGGACCAAATAATTATCCGTCGAAGAACAACCCCTATGCAAACACATACAATCCTGGATGGCGGAATCACTCAAACTTCTTATGGAGCAACAACCAAAATAGTCAAGAGCAGCAAAGAAACTTCCAACCAGCAGCCCAAACCACTCCTGAACCAAAGAAGAATTACCTCGAAAGTCTTGTGAGGTAACTAGCGACTCAACAACAACAAATCCTGAATGAACATGAACAATTTATGGAAGAGTCAATGCAATTTCGGACTGAAATGAAGCATATCACTGCCAAAAATGATCAAGCCATTCAAGGACTAGAGGTATAAATGGGACAGTTGGCCAAAGAATTGAGTACCATAAAGCAAGGCGAGCTCCTGACCCAGCTATTTCCTAATCCAAGAGGACACCAACAGCTAAATGCCATAACGACCTTAAGAAGTGGAAAGGTCATCGGCACCAACGAGCCTACATAAGCATCTCTAGATCAAACCTCCACATCTAAGGTAAGAGAGATAGAAAAGGTAAATATACCTCTAGCTTTCCCTTAAAAGTTGGTGAAGCCTAAAAAGGAAACTAAAATAATTGACATATTTGAAACTTTGAAAAAGGTAGAAATAAATATTCCTTTATTAGAGGCAATAAAACAACTACCTGCTTATGCTAAATTCTTAAAAGATTGTTGCACTAACAAACGAAAGTTTCAGGAGCATGAGATGGTAGCCTTGACCGAAGAGGTAAGTGCTGTATTATTAAGAAAACTCCCACCAAAACTAAAAGATCTGGGTAGTTTTACTATCTCTTGCAGGCTAGGTGACCAGCTTTTTTAGCATGCATTATTGGATCTAGGAGCAAGTGTTAATTTGCTACCCTACAGTGTATTCGAGACACTAAGTTTGGGAGAACTCCAACCAACCTCCATTACTTTACAATTGGCTGATAGAAGCATCAAATGACCAAGAGGTATCCTCGAAGATGTTTTGGTAAGAGTAGGTAAATTTATTTTACCTGCTGATTTTATTGTATTAGACATGGAGGAGTGCCATATGCCTGAACCACTCTCTATCATCTTAGAGAGACCATTTATGATCACCGCCGACACAAACATTAACGTAAAAAGAGGTATTGTCACAATGAGAGTAAATGATGAAGAAGTAGAATTTAAAATCTTTAATACACTATACTCCAATAATACTAATGATAAGTGTCACAATGTGAGTTTCATGCAAGGAATTGATGAGAAAGTGTCCAAGGCCCATTTCACTGATCCATTGAAGACCATCCATGATGACATGAGATTGGAAATTGGGCCAGAGGATAATGTGATTAAAGATGTCCATAGAGCTATGCACACCATCGAGAGCACATCTAAACCTTCAAGTAAGTACAATCCTCAAGTTAAAAATCATGTACTTACTAATGCTACTCTTCCTTGTTTTATCTACCAGATATCTAAATTGGAGACAAAGCAGCTATCAACGGACTTAGAACCACCTGATGGGGGCCCTAAGTGCCTCTTTCAAAAGATGTAGCCTTAAAAGCTACCATAGAGAGCACTTGAAGAATTTCACTTGCTTAACATATAACTCAAGTGTCTCTATCAAGGTTAGTGGTACTGAGGCCACTACAAATTGGTATGACTGTATCATTCCTACTTTTTTATCTTAATTCATTTCTTTATATAACCTCTTTTTACTATTTATGTCTTGCGATCGAGCGCACACCATATGCGCTCGAGCACCACCTCGCCCTGCACTGCGCGCGAGCGCATCACATTAAACAGTTGTGTGCGATCGAGCGCACAAACAACTGCGCACGAGCGCAATCATACCAGAAGCAACACTGCTTGATCACACCACATGGCTTCCACATCCCGAGCTTCCACCAATCGTCACCAGACATCCCTACCCAGTTTTGAAAAACGTGAAATACTGTTCGAGACAATATTCAACATGGAAGAAGACTTTAAGAGTTTGGACGCCACAAGATGGGTGGTCCAAGAATTCAAGAACTGGGGACTCAAGCAGCTATTTAAGCCGGTCTGCTCGATAACATACACTCGGTTCGTGATTAGTTTCTACGAGAAACTGACCTACGACTGCACCAGGCCAAAGATTTTATCTTTCTTAGTCCTGGGCAGATTCATAGAGCTGACCACCACTGACATAGCCAGCTCGTTACACTGCTACGATGAGTCCCCACCAGAGAATAGCCAATAGAGGAGCAGCTTGACTCGTTCCCTCTCCCACACATCATTGAGAACATGTGTGCGGGGCAGTATGCTGATCGCCACAATAATGCAGGGAGCTGTCGAGGTTGCCTCCCCGCCTATGATTCATCGACTCAGTCCTACAGCGTAATGTGTGTCCTTTGAGGCACAAGACACAGAGGCGGGATCAGTTTCTGTAAGCTCTCTACACTTTCCACCGAGGTCACTGGTACTCCATCCTAGTAGTCATATAGAGTCAGCTACATAAATTCTGGGATGGGATGTATAACCGACAGACGACCACAGCTAATACTTGGGGTCTTCCTTTCCTCTTCTTGCTCAGTCATATCTTCAAGAAAAAGGGGATTAGAGGATTCTCTATAGACGGTCCGGTTAGCGATCACCCTTTCTTTGGGAGAGCTCAGTAGAGCCTCAGCCAGTCTCACATACCCCGAGGACCCCGAGCACAGATTCCAATTACCGAGCCTATAGGGGATAATTCGATGGAGGCCGAGCATCCACCGGTGAGCCCTTCATAGAAGGAGGATCAGACAAAGATAGGATCCATGGAGTATCAACATCTCTTAGATGAGCTATCTTCCTTCCGATATGAGTTATCTGACATCCATTGGGAGGATCGTGAGGCAGCCCGTTTGATCCATTAGCGGATCAATGGGTTAGAGGCATAGCTCACATGACAAGAAGCGCTGTTACAGGCCATCCTTGACCGCCTACCTCCTGCACCCGGTACCTCATCGACTGCACCCACAGATGATCAGCAGTGAGAGGATACCCCATCTGGCTGAAGACGTTAAACTTAGCGCTCATGGGAGGCACCCCAGACATATCCTTTTCATTTTAGTACTTTTCTTTTAAAGTTATAGTTATATTTACATGTCTAGTTTGCATATTTTGTTTTCCAGCACAACATTTATTTTTCTTTGTCAGGTACTCAGTGCGTGCATCCAATTCAAGTTTGGGGGCGTGGACAAGCAAGCAAGCAACCAAGTTTTCCATCTCTCAGGCCAGATCTTTCCATGCCACACACACATTGGGGACAATGTGTATTTTAAGTTTAGGGGTAGTGGGAGATACTAGATACTATCAGACACGCACTTGAAACACATGCACACACTAAGTCCCAGTTTTTTTTTTTTTAGAAAGATAAATGCATGTTCTTTTGGTAAACAAAAATTTTGGTTGATTTAATAATTTGATAAAACTTCATTAGTAAGCTTAAAAGCTAGAACACATAGTCTTACAATGGGAATTTTACAAAGTTTAGTTACCTACCTCAAGGCACCTAAGAATTCACGAGTTGGATCCAAAATTACATGAGCACATTTAACACGCATTTGTGTGGGGTATGACATATAATTCTCTTGTATATGTTTCCATAATCTAACTGAAATCGGATAACTTGTTGAAAAGAACACTTTGGCATAAGAAAAAAAATAAAGAAGAAAAGAATAAAGAAAAATGTTCATCATGCAAAAAATGATCAAAAAGCTTCTAATGATCAGTAAAAACTTTTCACTAAGTAACTGGGCCTCTTGCCTCAGTAAGCATTATCTGTTCACGTCAAAAGGTGAAAAATAAACTTTTAAAGATCATAATAAATACTCTCACTAAGTAACTGGGCCTCTTGCCTCAGTAAGCATTGAGTGTTCACGTCAAAAGGTGGGACTTTTATTAAGAAGTATAAAAAACCTGTTAGTTTCGTAGCTTTTTTGACTCGAGTTAGTAAGTTCTTAGAGGTGTCTTTACACCTAATGCCCTAAAACCATCTGGTTTGGGAGTCATTGGCCAAACACATGTTACAAGGGTCAACTAGAAAGCTCAATGGAACTCAATATGGCAACATTGGAGTCATTTAGAAGCATTAAAACCTGTTAGTTCCGTAGCCTTTTTGACTCGAGTTAGTAAGTCCTTAGGGGTGTCTTTGCACCTAATGTCCTAAAACCATCTGGTTTGGGAGTCATTGGCCAAACACTCGTTACAAGAGTCAACTAGAAAGCTCGATGGAACTCAACATGGTAAAGATCGCATGATAAAAAGAAAAAGAAAAATAAACAAGTATTATGCCATTTTTGTTCTCTTTGATAAGGAATTCGATAAAAGTTTGGGCATCGAAACCCTAAACGCTAAAATTATGTGGAAGCCCCACCTTATATGTGCTAACTCATCACACACGAATCAAACTTGCGATGCCTTAAGCCAACCTTAAGTAAGTAACTTAAAAATTTGAAAGTCTTTTTGCAATCCAAAATGTATTTTTATTTTAAGCTTACTCATGAACGGTTATCATAGTTTTATGTGCAACCCAAACCTTTGAGTATCATGGAAATGAATTTATCTTTAATTTTTGTTCTAATATAGTCTTTAATTTTGTATTGCTAAGGGACTATCAATATGTAAGTTTGGGGGTGTGATAAGTGCTTAAATAGTCATATTTAAGCCCCTTAATTTACACTTGTTAAGTTCCTTATTAATCTATTTCTATGGATTTTACTTCATTTTCGTGTTTTATGTGTTTTTCACAGGATTTTGACAAAAAGATAATAATTTGGAGCTTTTAGGAGCAAAAGTCAAGTTCTACCATCCAGCAAGGTGTGCTCGAGCGCACCTCCCTTGAGATTGAGCGCACTTGAAGAAGGCTCGAGCGCACACATGCGCTCGAGCGCAGATCGCATACGCTCGAGCATAATCACTCCAGAGGCGGCAGAAGCCAGAATTGGAAAGAAGTCTTCTGACTCCAAAAAGGAATTAGGGTTTCAGGACACCATAAGGACCCTATAAATAGCCCTGTAAAACACATAACACACACCTTTTTGTTCTAGATTCGAAGTAGAGAGCTTAGAAGAGGAATTGACGACTCGTCTTTCGAGTCTTCTTCGATTTTAGTTTTTTGTTTTTATTTAAATAGGTTTAGCATGTTTACTTTACTTAGTATGTGTAACTAAACTCCTATAGGGCTCGATTGAAGCCCTAGTTATGCTTTACCACATATTCATTCATTGATTATCTTTGTTATAGCCTTGTTAGAATATTTAACTTGATTAATACCTATTTATATTCACATTCCTCATATGTATGTGCCTGATCAACGTATGCATGTGGCATGGATAAGTTAGTCAAATCAATTTGAATGACCGAGTCCTGGGTTCGACATTAGTAACAAGGGATATCCATACTGGATTCCCGGGTTAATCAACATGGAAAACTGGGAGCGGACCAAGCACTAGGTCCCATGTGGTTGCCGATCTCCATAGCCCTCATGCTCTCTTAAGGAACAACTCAGTATACACCCATGCTGAATCCCTTAAGAGAGAAAAGAGTTAGAGTATACGCCATGCCTAACTCGTTGCAAAGGGAGATCAATAGCCTAAGATGTGGGCTAAGCCCTTAGGTTGACAACCATTAGATATTCATGATAAGGCTAGAGCACTGAAACCGTAGTTAGTGGGAAAGTATAATTAGTGGTGGATATCGTAGCCCTATGATCTCATTATTGTTATTTACTCACAATCAAATTGCTATTTCTCTTTTTAACTTGAAGAAACTAATTCTAAAAAGAAATTCACCAATCCCTGTAGAAATGATCTCGCACTTGCATATTATGCTACCAAAGACCTTATGCACTTACAAGTAAAACTAGAATGGTTATTCACTTAATTATTTAGGTGTATAATTGCTCCAAAATTTAACATCAAAAAATTGAAAGAAATTTGGAATAAAGAAAAAAAAAACTCAAAAACCATTCTCCTCTTTGATGTTCTGCTTCCTATGATTACTCCAGAAAATGAATCCTAAAAAAAACCTTGAAAACACCCAACGTCTAGTTCTCTCTCCAAATGATGAACTCCTCACTCCCCTCCCCCCCTTGGTTCTAGAATCAACCTCCAGGAAAGAAAATAATTCCCCCTTTTTCGAATAATAGATTCTGCAGATTTTTGGCCTCAGATTTCGGGGCATTTTCCGCTTCAAAAACGTTGGAATCATGAAACTACTATTTAAGGAATAATTATATCCCGTTGACTTAGCTTTCCAACACTTCTTGAAACAGCTCAATATGATGTCGTACAAGTAAGATATGGTGAGATTACTTGAGACTGTGCAAAGACGTTTCCAATTTGAGATTACATTAAACCCACCATGCCTTCCATTTGTTTGATCCCTTCCATTCAGCTTTCATTTCTTTTGATTGGATTGGGCCAAGCCCACTTGAATTGAGCTCTATTTTTTGGGTCTTGGGCTTTATTATTTTTAGCTTTATCTTATTAAGATAGCAAATTTTACTCGATTTGCATTGCAGGCTAACGAACGTTCTAGAACATCAACAGTGCAGGTGCAGCAACTTCAAACCCGATTTCAACCTTAATACAGCCAGTATCTCTCAAAACTCAAAACATGAAATTTGTTGAGCTTTCTTGGTGTTCCATATCATCTTGAATCATTTCAATCTGAGCTCAGAGAGTTATGCCCAGATTACGAAGCAATGTCGAAATTGTCCAAAATCGCCCAATTAGCTTCGTTTTGCACTTAACGCCTCCATTTGCATTCTAAATCAAAATATAAGAATAATTGGTACATTTAGGCAACAAATGAGTATAAAAGACTAAACATTAAGGGAGAAAAATATGACATTTTGCATTCTCATCATAAGATTACATGGAGTACTATTAAGTATAGTATCGGATAAAGATTCTAGATTTACTTCTAGATTTTGGAGAGGTTTTCAAGAAGTTATGGGTACGCAATTATAGTTTAGTACAACTTTTCATCCACAAACTGATGGGCAGACAGAGAGGATCATCATAAAACTAGAAGATATGCTTATTGTATTAAGTTTCTCAGTAAGCTGTGATGCTTATTTGACTTTGATTGAATTTTCATGCAATAATCAATATCAAACTAGTATTGGGATGATGCCATTTAAGGCTTTATATGGTAGGAGGTGTAGAACTCCAGTATGCTGGGAAGAAGTTGAAGAGAAAAAAATATTTGGTCCAAAAATGATAAATTTGACTACTGAGAGGATCAAACTAGTTAAAGAGAACCTTAGAGCAGCATAGAACCGATAGAAGGGATATGCTGATAATAGAAGATGACCTCTCAAGTTTCAAGTTGGTGATTGGGTATTTTTGATGATATCTCCGTAGAAGGGTGTGTTGAGGTTTAAAAAGAAACGAAAGTTGAGCCCGAAATTTGTGGGATCATATGAGGTGATTGAGAGAGTTGGGCCAGTAGCATATAGATTGGATTTATCCCCAGAGTTAAAGCAATTACATAATGTGTTTCATGTGTCACTTTTGATAAAATACTTACACGATGAATCCCATAGTATCTCGAAGCAGGTGATAGAACTTCAGGAAGATTTGATTTTTTTGCAATTGCCGATAAGAATTCTAGACAGAAAGGAACAAGTCTTGCGTAATAAAGTTATTCCTTTGATTCAAGTATTATGGCGGAACAAAGATGTCGAAAAAATCACTTGGGAGCATGAAGCAAGAATAAGAAAATAATACCCCTAACTCTTTCATGAATTAGGTAAGGAAATTTCTAGGACGAAATTTTTGTAAGGTGGGTAGAATTGTAATACCCGTATTCGTAAAGAAATGGTAAAGAAATAATTTAATAAATATGATATAGAATTAAAATAATACATATATGCAAAAGATTTAATTTTTATAAAACAATTCTTTAAAAAAAAAAGTGGTAGTGTGCAAAACCTAGAAGTCCAGGTGTTGCATCAAACCCATGCAAGGACACTAAACAAAGTTGTGGACAGGTCGCAAAATGGTGATTACCATTTATATACGATTTTAATTTTTGTTTTGTTTTAAGTAAATTTTTACCAAATCCTATTTGGTTTTCTTCAACTATAATTCAAACTACCATATTTCTTTAACAATTGGGGACTGAAAGGAAAGCTGAAAGAGTAAAATTTTGAAGGGGTTTACAGGAGAATTTTATAGAGAATCATGAGAAGCTCTAAGAAAAACATAGGGTAATAACGTGAAGTTTATTTTTGAAATTTAGCATACATGAAATTCTCGGAATTTAATGTGGAAATTTTCAAAGGGTACGAATTATGGAGGAATTGAATAATCAATTAGAAATTTAATATAAATATTATGTCAGGTGTTGACGATCAGCAACCGGAGGAAATTGCTGAAAGGAGCAGGAAAAGCAAGAAGGTGATCTACGAGTAGCTCTAAATGCTACGTGCCGAGTTGGATTTACTTTAAGTAATCAAGATAAATATGAAATATATAATGATAGTATTTGCATATATTATTACCTTATGATTTGGTGATAGACAAAAGTTGGTTGATAGGTATGATAGGAATAAGTGATGTGTAGAGAATTATTATATGAGAAATAATATTATTGGAATAATGAGTCGATTTAATAATAAATGTGATAAGTGAAATTCTTGACGACCTATGGATGATGAGTTGATATGATATATGTGGAGAAGAAATTAGTGAAATTGATCAAATAATGATTTGAGAAGAAGTATGATAACTAATTCGAATGTATGAATACATGTGTGTTTTTATATTATTGTGCATATGCATACTTCATGTCATTATTCATATGAATATAAATAAAATAAGAGAACCAGGAGGGCAGTCGGTCTAAATTGAAACCGAAACAGCCGGTATAACCTCGAAATATGAGAACCAAAAGGGCAACCGGTCTAAATAAAATAAAAGAACTGGGAAGACAGCCAGTCTAAGATAAAAATATGTCGACATGTGGGATTCCCTAATAATAATTCATGCATTACATCTATTTTAAAATAATGATTTTATTACTGAAATGCTGAAGTGTTTTTTTTTTCGAAAGTTTATTTATAAATGAATGAGTCTCACAGAGAGACAATTATGGTGAGAAAGAAACATTGAACTATGATATGATAAGAACTATCTAAATGGTAGACTATATGTTGTGAACCTCATAACAAGGTAATTATGAGATATAATTTATAGTCTTAAGGTGAATAAATATATAAGAAGAAGAGATTGATAGAGAATGGGGCTTATGATATGTGTAGTGATAGTAGAATGCTATTATCAAGTTATATGAGATATAAATGTTGAATATTAAAAGCCTATTTATACAAATTGAATACTTCTAGTAAATTTAATTCACTGAGCTTGTGAAGCTCATCCCTTAATGTTAAATGATTTCAGGCAGCAGGCAGGAAAGATAATTAGTGAGTTGAAATTCAAACGGATTCATTATCTGTAAGCCACGTGGTCCACATCCTCAGACTAATGAGAAAAAAAACATTTGTAAATATTCATGCATATTATGTTGTATATAATGTTTAAGTCAATATCTGAATGATGTATTTCCCTTGTTAAGAGTTGAGGATTGATGTAATAATTACAGTTGGTATTATTTTAATTGTTGCATATATGTGTCGTGCTGGAATTTTCAAAATATGACAACACCGTCTTAGAGGTAGCCAACCCGGGATGGGTCGTTACACCTATGGTGTTTTAAGAACAAATTTCTCAGGTTTGATACCGAAATCCCTGCAGTACTTTTCAAAAGGACCCTTGTCTTCACCACGTTTATCCACTCTAACACATTTAAGCTTCTGACTAATCTCTCTTTAAACTTTACATTAAATTCTTTGAATGCATCAAACACCTGATCCTTAGAATGTGAAGCAATAACCCACATTTTTCTAGAGAAATCGTCAATAAAAGTCACAAATATAGGGCACCCCTAAGAGATCTATCTTTTATATAACAGACATAAGTATGAACCAAATCCAAAACAACATTACGTCGAGAAAGAGCAGTTTTGAGAAATAAAATTCTTCTTTGTTTTCTAGCCAAGCAATGAACACAAGTTTTCAAAGACATACCTTTCATAGGAGGTAATGTTTACTTTCAGGATAAAATCTGAAGCCCTATCTCACTCATGTGACTAAGCCGCTTATGCCACAACTCAATAGACTTATCTTCAACTGCATTCAATTAGTTTTGACATAGCTTAGCTTGAAATTTATAAAGGCAATCAATCTTCTTTCTTTTTGCAAGAGTCAATGAGCTTTTAGAGAGCTTCCGTATTCCACCTTTGAAGTTACTCTCATAACCCCCCATCATCAAGTTGAGTAGTGGATATTAAATTAAGACAAATACTAGGAACATGTTTAGCATATTTAAAGAGCAATCTGCATCTAGTGTTGGTTTCCAACCAAATATCTCCCACACCGATAACTTTACACGAAGCACCACTAAATGTCTTCACAAAGCCAAAATCACCTGCATCATAGGTTAAAAATAAATCTCTGTGAGAAATAACATGAAAAGTAGCACCTGTGTTAGCTACCCATGTGGGGTCATCACATGTGAAATTAACATAATCATTATCACAAACAACAATAACATCAGCATCATATGCAACTGCAACTGTACCATTGCAATCTTTTTTCTCTTCACCTTTTTCCTTATTTTGCTTTCTCTTCATTTGCCTGCACTCAGGCCTAATATGACCAAGCTTGTTGCAATAATAACATATAACTCATTTTCTAGACTTTGATCTTCATCTAGGCTTATCGCTTGATTTATCACGACTGTAAGGTGGTTTTCTACTTTTACTTTTCTCTAGGCTTATCGCTTGATTTATCACAACTGTAAAGCGGTTTTCTGCTTTTACTTTTCTCTATACTCTCTGTAACTAATGCCTCAGCCTCAAAAGATAATCCTTGTTCATTTCTTCTGGTTTCTTCATTAAACATGTTATCTTTAACAGGTGCCAATAAGAACGTTCCATCATCAATAAAATTACTAACTGATACCACCAATATATCCCAACTATCTCACAATGAACTCAGTAATAACAAGACATGCATCTCATCATCAAACACAAGCTTCAAGATTGTCAACTGATTCAATAAATTCTAAAATTCATTCAAGTGCTTTGCAACTGAGCAACCTTCCTTATTTCAGATTTACAAGTTTCTTGATGATAAAAGCTTTGTTCTGAGCGGACTTTCTTTCATACATAGATCTAGCTTTTTCCAGAGTACGGTCGCATTAATCTCAGTGGCAACATGGTGAAATACATTTTGATCAATCCATTGCCGAATCACCTTGACAGTTTTTCTATGCAAAAGCTTCCAATCTTTATCAGTTTTGCATATACAACAAAAAAAAAATAATCAAACTACAAAAGTCAAGACATCGAATTTTTACGTGAAAAACCTCTTTAATGTGAAAGGGAAAAACTAGGCAAAATCTTGACTATAAAATAATGAGAATATAAAGTATATTTTTTGTATCAACTAAAAAAACAACAGATAATTTATCGTCACTTAAAAGTTGATTTCAATAATAATCTATTTGACAAAAATTAAATTGATCTCACCGAAACAAATTATAACAAAAACAAAAAAATCAACAAAATGCATTGATTTAAAACACTCGCAACATAAAAACAACACTCAAAATTTGAGCTTAATTATAATAAAATCGACCTACAAATCGGATCCAAACAGTAAGTAAAATCCAAAAAAAAATTTGCTCCAAAACTTCAACGATGACTGCAGTGAAAAGAAAGAAAACATGTATATATAAAACAAGAAAATTTTGTTCTTTTTGAATTCTAGTACGTCACAATATTGATTAGGGTGGTCTCCGCAGTGGGACCGAGTGAACAGAATACTAGTACACTCTGATTTAATGGTTGTCAAGTCTCACCAACCATTCTTACAACGCGAGTTGATATATTGCGCCGACCCTTTTAGCAGCTGGGCTATAAGATTGAAGAGCTGCTGGCTGGTTGCAAGTGAAGAAAAATCTGATCATATGCAAGATACAGAATCAATGGCTCTCTTTTCTCTACCGATGTGGCTTCCTCTTCTCCTACTCCCTCTACTGCTTGTCTTGATAAAATTAAAAGGAAAAACCAAGCAGCAGCTTCCACCAAGCCCTCCTAAGCTACCAATTTTAGGTAATTTGCACCAATTGGGTGAAGTGCCTCACCAGTCTATGTGGAAACTCTCCAAGAAATATGGCTCTGTCATGCTTCTTCAACTTGGCTATGCACCTAATGTTATAATCTCTTCTGCTGAAGCTGCAAGAGAGGTCATGAAGATTCATGATCTTGATTCTTGCAGTAGGCCTCGCTCAGCTGGCAGTCGAAAACTTTCATACAATTATTTAGATGTGGCCTTTTCACCATATAGTGATTATTGGAGAGAGATGAGGAAACTATGTGTTCTTGAGGTTCTTAGCTTGAAGAGGGTGCAATCATTTCGGTTTGTTAGAGAAGAAGAAGTTGCTTTGGTAATGAATTTGATTTCTCAATCAGCATCTTCTGCGACTCCAGTGAATCTTACTGAGAAGATTTATTCTCTCACTGCAAGTATAATTTTTAGGATGGCTTTTGGGAAGAGCTTTCGAGGGAGTGATTTAGATGGTGAACGGTTTCCCGAATTGGTTCATGAAGCTGAGGCTCTGGTTGGAGGCTTCTCTGCTGATGATTACTTCCCATATGTTGGCTGGATTATTGACAGGATTACTGGTCACCATGCAAAACTTGAAAGAGTATTCCATGAATTGGATACACTCTTCCAACAAGCAATCGATATTCATCTTAATCCTGGGAGAGCAGAAGAAAATCAGGCCGGGGACATTGTCGATGTGATGCTGGGAATAGAGATGGATGAAACTAGTGCAGAATGGCTCAACAAAAATCATATTAAAGGAATCCTCCTGGTAAGCTGCTAATTAACCTTTCCATGCATGGCTATTCAATTGTGATTTAAGGTAGCATCACCTTTGTTTGCATATAACGAACACCCCTTATCTCATTGGTTATTATTTCAAGTCAAAAAGTAATTGGGTGCCTTAAGGTTCTTCGGTTGAATCTTTACATTATCAATTCTTTATGGAAAGGTTGGTTGTGATGTGAGCTCAGGGAGGAATTAGGGATGGCACCAGGTCGGGGTTTCTTGGGTATCCTATCTTATCTGAACTCGGGTTTTGGGTAGTAGTTAGCTGGGTTTAAAAAGACAAGGGTTTGAGTTTTTAATACCCGATGGGTTTGGGTTTGGGCTTGACCCCTCAGATACCTACTTAACCTGATTTTATATATATGTATATATATAATATTTTATAATATATATTTCTTATATAACTTTAATCAAAAAGTTTTGTAGTTAATATCATGAAAGAAAAAAAATAATTTTGTGTAAGAGTTGGGTTGGGTACTCGTTTTGATCCGTACTCATATACTTTTAAAATAGTAAGTATTGAAAAGTTTACTAATTGGGTTTGGTGATGGGTAGCGGAAAATTTGCGGTGGGTATAGAATTCTATCTGGTTGGCATATTCTATGACCGAACCCTTGTCGTTAGCATCATTACTCGAGCTATATTACTGCTTTTACCCTGTGCTTATTTCCTTTTCATTATGGAACTAAAACAATTTCCTTTTGTTGCCTCTGATATTATTTGTGTATCAGAACATGTTTCTAGGTTGAATAGATACTAGTGCACTTACTCTGGTCTGGGCAATGGCAGAGCTTGCTAGGAAGCCAGGAATAATGAAAAAAGCACAAGATGAAATTAGAAATTTTGTTGGAAATAAAGGAAAAGTTACCGAAGACGATATAGATCAACTTCAATACCTCCAGATGGTTGTAAAAGAAACTCTCAGATTGCATCCTCCTGCTCCGCTGTTAATTGCAAGAGAAACCATGTCAAGTTTTAAGATAAGTAGTTATGATATTTTTCCCAAAACAACCATCTTTGTTAACGCTTGGGGAATTGGAAGAGATCCTAATTACTGGAAGAACCCAGAAGAATTCTCTCCTGAAAGGTTCATTAACAACCCAATTGATCTTAAAGGACAACATTTTGAATTCTTACCATTTGGAGCTGGTCGAAGAGGTTGTCCTGGTATTCATTTGGGTTTAGTAACAATTCAGATCGTGCTCGCAAATCTGTTGTATTGTTTCGATTGGAAGCTGCCAGAGGGAATGAAGAAGGAAGATATCAACATGGAAGAGCAAGCAGGTCTTACTGTCGGTAAAAAGATACCTCTTCACCTTGTGCCTGTAAACTACCTTCAGTAGCCCACTGTAAGGTAACATAAGCTGAAAGATATATATCTTTGCATTGCAAGGAGCTTGAAATTTCCATGGAAGAGAATGTGAATTGGGTGGGGTACTACTCAATTGTTGATTGAGATTTAAGGTAGATTGTATGTAAAATAAGTGAAAGATCAAGCTCCACAATAATGAAGATCTGATTTTCAAAAATGCAAAACATGATAAATTACTTGCTCTTATCTTCATGAGGCACTAGAACCATTGTCATTCATATACTTTCCCCTTGCATGCAATTTTGAAAAAAGAATGCCTCTTATAACTATCCTACATTGTTGCTGGTTGAAAGTAGATGAATTTGAATATTATTTTGTTCGTTTGCACGTAGTTTACTTGATATTTACTGAAATTTTTTAGGTTCCCAAATTCTTCGAATGCACACACACTTCTGACTGTTTTTCAAATCTTCATACTAATAATTTGTTGAAATAACTTTTCTTGTAATAGACGAGGAGTTGGCACATATCACTACTGCCATAGTTTCTTTTTATCTTTACTTCTGTAATCAATTTAGTAATATAGTTGTTAATATCTTGAATTTTCCAGCTATTTAAGATTAGCTTTGTTATTAAGACATGTAAACTTAAAAAAGATATATTAAATACGGTGAATTGTTTTTTTTCGATTTATCACCAAAAAACATTGAATATGATGAATTTTTTTCACAATCACTTGATCGATTTTGGTGCACAAACAATATTCAATTCTATCTTGACACGCTCGCACAACTAACCAAATTTTCTGCATCAACAGTAGTACAAATTACATGCATACGTATATGCAATATATAACATACTTCATGTTCCTTTTATGTTTTTAGCATTCCCAGCAACTGATCTTAACCTTCACTTGGCATCTGATTTAGTGTCCGTTTTGGGGAGGGGTTGAATATCAAAAGGTCAACTTAAAAGCAACTTTAGAGTACCATTATTTTGGTTTGCCAGTTCTATCTTATTAGAGTAAGTAACCATTTGTATGGCGGTACTGTGAATGATTTGTTCTCCGTTACGGTTGTGAAAAGTTTTGGTTGGATAACTGGATTGGTTTGGGTGCGCCTTCAAGGATATTATTTTTATCTTTTGAATGCTAAATGTTTGATGGGTGCCTTCCAGGATCAAGCTCCACCATTTCCTCAATAGAGAACAGGGAACAACTCATGAATATCCATACGATCGATGATATTTTTCAAGATGACCCTGACTGCCCCTACGCTGACAACACTCCCGTTTTTTCTCAAGGACACTAAAAAGGTTGAAAATCGCTAAAACAGCATATTTCACGAGTAATGCATTTCCCTCATCTATAAGGTCAACCAGAAGCTTCAGAGCAACAAATTCTCCACTAATTAACTTGTTGGATCCCAGTCCTGATAATGAGAATAAAGTAGCAGCTGCGTTTGTTGTTGTTTCAATGGGTCCAGATCTCAGAGCATCGATGAGCAGATGGATGAAATCTGGATTTTTTTTGCAACTTGTTCCTTATTTTTGTCAGGTGTTGATATGCTTACAACTGTTGTGACCAAATCTTCTTGAAAGTCAATGGTCATGAGACATACAAAAAACACTAATCCAAATCTCACCCTTCACTGGTTCCCCTTCAATACCAAACGATGCAGTCTATGACTGAGAACTTCAAACAAAATGAAACAATAAACTTAAGCACTCAGCCTATTAAGAAACATAACTTCAGATTATATAGTAATCTTCTTAGTTCACCTGTTCACAAGTGCAAATAAGCATTTTAAAATGATTTTTTCAGTCCACTTTACCTTCTCATGAGAAAGAATATGAACCCTAACGCCAAGAAACGCCAGTAACTTGGACGGAAAAGTGAAAAAAATAGAGCAAAGGTCCTAGAAGAATGACCTTCTCATGAGAAAGAATATGAGCCCCAACGCCAAGAAAGGCCAGAAACTTGGACGTAAAAGTGAAAAAAAAATAGAGCAAAGGTCCTAGAAGAATGAGGATGCTATACGCTGACATTTCTTGAATTTTATATATGGAAAGTTTAAAATAAATACATATAGTGAACCAAAAATGTATAATCAGAGAAGGGGTTCAGAAAGCTCCATTTCATTTGAACTTTGTTGTTGTGTGAGATCAGGCTTCCTTATACTTACAAAGTCCATCCCCAGCCAGTGCCATGGCCAGCACACATATCTAGGCAGCCCGTTTCGACCCCTCGCATCTTCTCTGGTTTCAAATTCTTCAAGCTTATGGCTGAGCTCCTCTACTCTATCCCTCAGCCTGGACGCCCTCAAGTCTGCTAATGCCAATGATTTCTCAGCTGCATCCCTTGCTGCCATGGCAGCAGCAGCAGTCTCTTCCTTGAATTTTAGCTTCTTCTCCGATTCCAGCACGGCTTGCTTTGCCTCTTCGAGTTCTTTTTTAACAGCTGACAACTGTTCATAAATAATTAAAGACATAATAGTTAGACAATCCAATGGAAATTAATAGTAACATGCTAAAATAACTGAAAAAATGGACTGTATCAAATAGGTTTAATTAGTAATTTTTGGTGAAAAATATCACAGCTTCAGGTATCATGACAACCAGTGATATCAACAGAATGAAATCTATACCACTTCATATTTCATATGCTTGTGCTTTCCACGATATCCGGACATAAAAGTTCACGTAATGACTCTTAAAAAGCACTGGAGTACAAGCAGGCTATCACAGGCATTTGCAATGTTCTCAAATTTTCCCTATTTTTCCACCGCAAACAAACCCTCCACTTGAACAATACAATTAAATAATTTACATATTAGTCACGGGCAAAACTGGAGACAAAGTTCCTTATATGAGGTTCCTAACGTTCCATTTTAAAAAGAATACTTTCAAAAATAAAATTCAAGATCGGACTTTACTATTCAATAAAACTCATGTAATAGATGAAATACGCAATTTCTACGACAAATTATCACATTAGAGTATGATTTAACCCATATTCATCAATAGTTTAAAACTTATCATATCGGAATACAACCAGGCTATCACAAGCATTAGGCATTTGCAGCATTCTCAATTTTTCTGTTATTCTTAATATTTTCCCTATTTTAAGCCTCAACTTGGCCAATATAATTAAGTAATTCACATATTAAGCACAAGGGCAAAACTTAGACAAGTGCCTTGTATGAGGTTCATAAGGTTCCATTTTAAAAAGAATAATTTCAAAAATAAAATTCAAGATCGGACTTTACTATTCATTAAAACTCATGTAATAGATCAAAGACACAAAAATTTTACGACAAATTATCACTTTAGTGTATGATTTAACCCATACTAGATCAAGAGCCTATGCACTTCTGTGGGTCCCAAATCCTATGTATTCTCTGTTTTTTTAGTTTAAATATTCATGCAATTTTCAGTAGGACCCATACCCATTTCCTCTCTTCCATCTTAAAGAAGCCAAGAGAGTTTATGCAAATTTCGAAATGGCTTTGTTTTTGACAAAGAGAGGGAAATTAACAGGGGAAGGCGAATAAATTGTGGTGTGGGTACTTGTGGCAGGTACAAAATGTGCTACAGGGTACATGGCATCCCGCTTAATATTATGGTATAACTTCAACAATAGTTTAGAAGTTATTTACAAAAGTTATGGCTCAGATCAAATGCGAAAATTTATCAAAACATGTTGATATTGTAACTTTGCAACTCCCGAATGTATGTTAGATGATAGGTCATGATGATTAATTTTATCATTGTAAAAGTGAAAATTTTAAATCGAACTTTATGAACCTCATTTAAGGAACTTCATATAAGTTTTTCCCTAATCACAATATCTAGGATTTTTGCAAATTGTTTGAGGTTAACACAGTTTCTTAAATTGCCTTTTATATTTCTGATACAATGACATGATTCCCTCTCCCCTTTAAACATACATTCCTTTTATCATTCTCATGTTTACTCCCAGGCTTCCAGCCAAATAATAAAAATTCCTTTTTTTCATATCTAAACCAATTCGCAAATTCTTACTCAATTGTGATATTATACTAGAGAAAATTCAAAGCCATTACTCGTCAAAGTTTCTTCTCATAACAACATTATTAAAGAATGAGAACTACCACATCTACAACAAAGGATTTTCCACAAAGAGCATCAAAAGATACAATGGCCCACTCGCTGAACATACCTGTGACACATATTCTTGTTCGATAGCTCTGCCAGCAGCAGCTTCTTGCTCTGCTGCTACCTTCCATCTTGTAATTTCTTCTTCAGCTGCTGCAATGTCCATCATAAGCCCTTCAACCTTCCAAAACAGATAG
Source organism: Bretschneidera sinensis (assembly GCA_023935145.1). Taxonomy (NCBI): domain Eukaryota; kingdom Viridiplantae; phylum Streptophyta; class Magnoliopsida; order Brassicales; family Akaniaceae; genus Bretschneidera; species Bretschneidera sinensis. The sequence goes on from CM043705.1 coordinate 64,869,498, forward strand.
GGCAAGTCAAAACTCAACATCAATCGAAAGTCATAAACCATAACAGCTTTCACTTCATTAATTGATGAGCTCTGGGGGCTAAGATTCCCTTCCCATATCTTTTATAATCAAGTTAATAATCAAACTAATATCAAAATGAAGAAGGGGGAGTAATCAAACTAATATCTTTTATAATCAAGTTAATAATCAAACGAATATCAAAATGAAGAAGGGGGAGTAATTAACTGTCAACTATACATAAATAACTTACACTTTCATTTGCTACTTTTTCCTTCTCTTCAAGTTCCTCAACTTGACGCATTCTGTGGTTGAGCTCCTTTGCTTGAGCCTCTACATGCTCTTTAAGTAAACTTGACTCTGCCCTTAATACAGTAAAGCAGCGTGCAAAACAGAACAATACCTGGTCAGTACAAGTAGAAAATACAGATTTACATAACTCTGATTCTGCAAGGAACACATGCACCACCCTCATGAATGCACACAAAATCATACAAAAATAAGATGGATGAAAGGCTTGAGAAACATAAAAAAAACCCTTTAAATCAATAATTTTCATGATGTTGCCAACAAGCCTAGACAGTAAAGTCTCTAGCATCATATTAGAGACCCATGACCTAGTTAAGCCTTAGGGATGGGTGATGGGGGGGTTTAAGGGATGGTACAAAACGATTTCCGCAGTATAGCCTAGTCTTCAGGCTAAAAGAAAATGATTTTCCTCAACTCCAAATTCAAAAATACAAGTGCAACTTCATGACTAAAAAATTCACAGGAAGTACCTCAATTCCTCCACGGAATGCTGCAGTTCAATGATTTCAAGCTGAGATTCCTTAAAAATATTCTCCAACGTACCAGCCTGTGTACAATACAGAATCGGTATCAGCAAGGATAGTATTTGAGGCATAAGTCAAACTGACAAACAATTTAAAATGAATTAACAATGGAAACACTTACCAAGGTGTATATTTCGTCTTTCTCAGTAACTAGAGCATTGGCTTTATCATTGGAGGCCGGAACTTTTCCGTCTCCAAGAAGCTTACTAAACTCGAAATCAATTCCAACCCCTATTAAACCATTCTCTGCAGCTTCAAACAACTTACTCGTTTTGGATGATGGATCTAATGTCATCCTCTTTGACAAAGCACTCCTAAGCAAAGAACCAATATGTTCTTTCTCCTTAACTAACTGGCTCACAGTTTCATTCAAATTCTTGACTTCACGGCTCCTCTCCTCTACTAAATCCCTTGCCTTCCCAACAACAATTTTGGTCAATTCGTGAATAGATTCCATCCCCGCCAAAGAAGCACGTATATTCTCCTCCAAGCCTCTCTCTTGAGGCATAAACAAGGACTCCGACAACCCCGACTGGTCCAAATTACCACCATCAACAATCTTAATAACATCATACATCTGGTCATGAATGCTCGACACGAGATTCAACTGATCAATCAGCAAAGGCCGCTGTGACTCAATCTTGGACTCTAAAGTCCTCAATTTATCCTCAAACTCACCAACCAACTGCCTCAGCTCCAGCACTTCACTCTCCACCAAACGCACCTTCTCCAATGTCTCTCTTTCCATCTCAGAAATCTTGGCGTCCTTCTCAACCTCACCCTTCTCCAAATCCTCCACAAGGGAGCTCTTCTTCGCAAGCTCTTCTCTCAAGCCACTGATGGTGGCTTCCAGTTGAGAAACCTCAATGGCAATCTCGTAATTCCTATGCTCCATCTGTTCCCTAGCGTTATTCCTAGACTTGGCGGTGGCATCAATCTGCTTAACGAGCTCCTCGACGATCTCGTTCGTCCTCTTGATCACACCATAAGCCACCTCCGCATGTCCCGTGTACTTGTGCGACTTAGGCAACCCTCCTCCCGCGAAATTCTTGAAGTTACTAACTTTACCAGATATCTTCTTGATCCCTGAGACCAACATATGTGCACAGTTATCGATCTCAGATTTCAACGCATCCCTTGCTTTCGCGGCTTCCTCCAACTGCTTCTCAGTCTCTTCCCTAAATCTGTTAGCTTCATCCAATTCCTTCGATGCTCTCTCGTTCTCCCGTAGGACATCTTCTCGCAGCCTCGCGCACTCGTCGCGCTTCCTTATGGCCTCGTGAGCGAGGGCTTTTAATCGGTTAAACTGGACCTGCAACTCGGATTTCGAATTCTCCGCCGCCTCGCGCGCAAGTTTCTCGCGATCCAGCTCGGCGAGGAGTTCCTTGAATCTGTCCGCCGATACCTCTTCTCGTGAGAGGTCTCTAATCACGATCGGAATCGGCTCGTCGGCTTCTACATCGCTGAGCACATCATCATCGCCGGCACTCGCCATTTATTTATTTATTTTGTTATTACTATCGTAGAATGATAAACATTCTCTGTAAACTATTTGTGTGACAAAGAAACCCTAGAATTGTAATGGGACGGTGATGAAAGTATCGATATGTTAATTGCAAACAGAGGGAAAATAACTAGAGAATGTCGTAATCAATCTTGATTAATAATGATATTAACTGTTAATTGAGTTGACGGGAAAATTGATTAAATCGTACCTGAAGGCTGAAGATAGACGGAAGCGAAACAGAACAACAATAGCTACCAACCAGTACCTCTCTCTCTCGACCTCTCTCCTCTGTTTCCTGTGTTTTTTCCTCTTAACAGTCAGTGTAAAAAAAGAAAGCTTGAGAGTATTATTTGGTACAGCTAAGGGGTTTACTCTTCCTAATTAGTAGAGAATTTCACTTCTAATTTTCCAAGGAGAATCAAATTGTTTAACTGTATAAGGCCTAATTTTACCTGAAAGGAATTTTTTTAATTTACTTTTCTATCTCTGCGCAAAGTCTATAGCAATGAAGATTGAACAGAGATGTTAATTTCAACCCTTGTCTGGTGGAATTCGGAGAATTTAATTTCGATTAAAATCTAGTTCTTAGTTACTTGTTAAAAAATAATTTGGATTTCGTCTGCTAATTAAATTTACGGATCAAATCATCGTATCTCTTTCCTATTTAACCCCGATTTATCTTAGGTGTCTTATCCCTTTTATTCTTGAAAAATTAAAATAAAATAAAAAAGAAAATTAAATATTATGTGGTTCTTTGTGTCAAAAGAAACAACAGAGGAAGAATAACAAAAAAATAAGATAAAAAAATCTTTTTTTTTCTCTTCGGAATATTTTTCAAGATCTAAATATAATCTTAAAAAAACTTAATTTGAGAATGAGAAATATTCTAAATATTTCATTGGTTTACTTTTTTATGATTTTTTAATTATATTTTATGTGTGCGTTTAAGATTATTGTAATGGTATTCTGTGGGGCCAAAAATAAACCAAATATTTGAGTTAATTATATTAAATTATTAAAGAAAAAATAAATTTATTCTCAAACTTTCGTGATAAGATCAATTTGACTTTAAGTTTTAAGAGTATTAATTTACTCTTGAGTTTTATTTTTCAAGTCAATTAACCTTTTCGTCCAATTAGACCATTAAAAAGCATATGAAAAACGTATCAGACCTCCTAAATAAAAGCAAATTGACTTGAAAAATAAAACTCAAAGGTAAATTGACCTGAAAAATAAATGTTTGACATGTCTTTTACGTACCTTTTTACAATTGATTGAAAGCAAAAGTGTGAACTTGATCCAAACTTTTTGATTTAATTATCACTTTTGGATTTTTATGCGAGCTCAATCCCTTTTTCCATCAATATGAAGAAAAAAAAAATGTATGATGTTGAGCTTGCCTGACACTTGAAGCAATGAAATTATAAAGGAATATGGATTAGGACAATCAATGCATGAGTCCAGATTTCCATTCAAAACGGAACTTTACCGCATAACTTCTACGTACGTAGATGATCTCTTTATTGTTTAAAGCGTGTCCTTTTCAGCAAAGTTCTCTCGTTTTAGTTTTTGCAATGATTCTCCATAAAGAGCTATTTCTCTTCATTGTTCCAATTTTTGTAACAAGTGAACATATTATAGAACTTAGGAGTTAAATAATAGGTTAGTGATATTGTCAGTTAAATCACATCATTATGTTTTTTTTAATTTAATTCTTTGATCAAATTGATTTTAAAGTTTTAATTTGATTAAATAATTCCTTAACATTTGATCCATGATCAAATTAATCATCAAAGTTTCAATTTGGTCTAATTAACTAAAATATAATGGAAATTCTTCTGCTCACGCTGCACATGTAGAACAATTTGAACAAATGGATTAAATGAGAAAGAATTAATTGAAACAAGTAAAAACTTTGAGTGCCTATGTGATTAAATTAAAAGTTTGGACTAATTTGATAAATGAATCAAACTTTAAGAATTTATTTGATCAAATTGAAGCTCCATTGACCAGTTTGACCAAAAGACTAACCTATGGAAACCAATGTGACATTTAAACCAATATTGCATATCAAAACATGCTTAAATTGAAAGAAACTATTTCAAATCAAAAATAAAAGTAAAACAATTGTTTGAAGATAATTTTGTAGTTTAAGATTTTGGCTCTATAATGTAATCACTCGAAAAAGAATTATCAACCACTGAAACCACTCAACTAGTGGTTTTACTGGTTGGACTTTCTCTGTTTAGATTATTCTGTAAAGATGATTTGAATGTGCTGAATAAAAAATACAATCAGGAAGCTTGAATGCATACCTTAGGAAGCTACGTTTCACTGGTCATTAAAAAATAATTTGTACATAGGATTTACATTTTCAAAATTTCTTTCTCCATATCAACACAGCCTAATAAAATCAGTATTCCACACACAAATCTGAAAGAAACATCAACCCTAATAACAAGCGGAGACGAGAAACAAAATTACACCTTAAAAAGAAAAGCGAAAACTATACATAGAGATGGCGGCACCAACACGGGCAAACTCCGCACAGTGCTCGAGGCTAAGTTATTCATAGACGATTAATCACTACCTTATACTGTTCTGTTCAAAATTAACTAAGCCGGCCATGTCCTGCACTATGAAAAGCTAAATAACAAACTGCATTCAATTGTGCAAAGCTTCATTGAAAGGATACAGAAGAAATATATTCAATTAGTTTCAGTTCATTACAAGAACCCCCTCATGTTAACACTACTTCTACCCATTGCAGGAGATGAACTAGCCATAACTCGAGCTTTAGCTCTCTTTGTAATGGAAGAGTGCAATGCATACACTATAATTTGGTTAACATCCAATTTTTTATTTTAATTCGAAGTTTGCGAGCAGAACTACCTTCTGATGGCTCAGCCTTGGTCTCTACCTTTGTCACAACCAGTTTGGATCCACTAGGTTCATTTGGTTTCAGTTGCACAGTTGCCATCTTAATGCCAGGTTCCTCTTTCTTATGTGCCAACTCTATTGAAGATGTCTTTGCCTCGTCACTGAGCAGCTTTGCTATTTCTTTTTCCTTCCGTTTTTTCTCCTTCTTTAAACGCTTCCTCTCCAAATACTCAGGATCATCTCGACGCCCCTTATGGTCTTCTCGCTTAAGTTTCTTTCTCTTCTCTTTTTCTTTCCCACGAAAGGGAGAAACCACCATACCCAGTGAACCACCATCATGGCTGTCTCCCATCAGATTGGGCTTGAAGACTAGCATATTTTTGTGCATCAGTGTCTATACTGTTATCCTGCATGATGCTAGGTGATGCTGGATGAGGGTGTGCAGAAATTTTGCCTGAACCAGCAGTGCACTGGAGTTCCTTTCCAAAGCTATCACTTTCACTTGCAAATTTTGCGCTGCCAATGCTAGCAGTCATCCGAGACCCATGATTATGACATAAGTTGACTTCCTCAAGATTTTGATTGCTGATGCTCACAGCCTCAGCTGAATTTCTTTGTGGTGCGTCCACAGAAACTGAACTGCTAGCACCACGATCTGTCTCATGATGTGCACCTTGAGATCTTTCAACAGTTCGATTATCAGCCTCCTCTGCTCTGCTGGAAGCAGCAGATTGTCTTACCCTAATCTTAACAACTGGCATCTTTTTTTCGCGACTATTAGAAACTACATCTGCTTCCTTGGAAGCTTCTTGAATGACCAAATTATCACCCAAAAGGTTTGGGTAGTCCACAGGACGTTCTGGAGGATTTACCTCTGTACAAATAGTAGCAAAGGGTTCCAGCGGTTTTATTCCAGCATCAATACCTGTGGAAGGTTCTGGAGGCTTTATTCCGGTACCAAGAGCTGCAGAAGGTTCTGGAAGCCTTGTTTCTGTAACAAGAGTTGTAAAAATGTTTTTTGGCTCACTGCTGGTATGCACATCACCCATACGCAATGATTTATCTCTAGGTACTTCGAAAAGCGTCGGGATCTGATAAGAGAAGCAGGATTCAATTTCATAATTAGTTTCCAATTTATATAACACACATTTGATAAGAGAACAATGGTTCTACAAAAGGCAAAAGTAACCAAACGGAATATTCAGCACTACAATCACCAAAGGGGGACAATAAGATATATATATATATATATATATATATATATATATATATATATATTGCAGTAACATGAAAGGACAACGAACGGAAAGTCATATAGAAACAATATTCCACTTGGAGTGCAAGGAATCTAAAAAGGAAGAAAACAATTATAATTGCTTATTTTCCTCGTCTTGAAGTGGGAGCATACCAAGTGGGAATCAATCACATGACTGATACTAATGAAATTAAGAAAAAGAAGAAAAGAGGGCAAAGGAGAAGAGGATAGGACTCAGGTAATCCCTTAATGCCTTTTGAGTCTATAATTTAACACTCATCTCCTATTGAGCATCATGGCTCATAATAATTGCGCTCAGGCCTCTAATTTACAGAGCTCCAGATTAGGCTCAAGGTCAATCTACTCTTCAATAACCATATGTATTATCACTCCATTGCTTACAACTACAACAACAAACAATTGCACATCAACCAAAGGAGACTTTTTCCATTCAAAAAGGAGGATAAGACCACGCGTGCCCACCTTCCTGCAAGGATCCGTAAAATACAGAACAAGTGGTGACGAAGAACAACATTGTTAAAAGCCATACGACTTTCAAGTAGCTGAAGCAAAGCCAAAAGAGTGACACTATCAATATCATCATTAGAATCAGATCCACCTCTTATCTGACATGTACACCCAATTTAACCTGCCCTGCAATCAAGGAGCGTTTTAAGAACTTATGATATACCAAATACTGGAAAGAAAAAAAAAATGACACTTTCATTAAAAGAGTAGATAAAGTTAAAAAAAATGTAGAAAGAAATTAGTGTTGAACCTCTCAAAGATGGCTCTTCTGCTATATATTTTATAAACAATGATAAGGCTGAATTAATGCCTTTGCAGTGAAACTCTATATCAAAGAGTGCTCTGCTTGCTTCTATTCGAACTTGCAATAGCGTCTTCAAATCTCGAAAACTTTTAATAAGTTCAAAGACATGATCCTGCAGTCAGTAAAGAATACCACATGTGAATGACAAGAAGCACTGGAAGTGGTCTACTAATAGATGCAGGATTGAAAAAGCACTTACAAGATTAATGAAGCCTTCTAGCTTCAATGCAATTTGTGTCAAAGTTCGGATGCAGCTGATTGTCAAGATCCCATTGTAACTAGGCATCAGCCTGGGAAATCCATTTCAAATAATACACAGTTAGTTACAATTACTATTTTCTACAATCTGTTGTATCCTACACATTAGAAGTTAATCGGCCTGTCAAATTGCAAAAGCCGATCAATGTGCTTGAGAAGAGATGACAAAAACAGAATACTCTGCCACGGGACCAAAGAATCACCAAGAATGGCTAAGCATTTAGAGTCAGAAATGAATGTAAAGACAAAATCTGGTATTTATGATAAATGTTCAAATATCCATTTATTAAAAAAAGGGAGGAAACTCGTCAATTCTCACAAAGCAAAACTAAAATTTAAAATCCTAGTAAACAATACTTAATTAAAACTTCACTATAAAACTGATATGCGAACTTAGATGCTGATCTGATTAAATAGAAAAGTTATCAGGCTCTAAAACTGTGCATCCTACTATATTGTAGTTCCAAATCATGCTTCTAATTTCAATACACCCAATACATACACAAGGACATGATCCGGATGAAATTCATCTTCGGTCTTGATGCATATTATTCAGTGCACTGTTCAGTTTCTTATAACAGGTTAATGTTTGCCAGAATTTGAAAGCAGTGATAAAAAGAGGTTCTGAGGAATGGATAATCAATGTATCATGTGAACTAAAAAAGAAACAGATCCCATCACAACGCCAGATTGAGAGGCCAGAACCCATTCTTTGAATCATGTCCAATATCTAATTGCATTCAACTTGGTCCATCTTCATCTTTTAACTCATTCTCAAGCGTGATTAAGATTGTCATAAAAAAAAAATCACAGAAGCACTAGCTAAAGTTTTTTTCTGAATAATAGCACAAGCAGAAGAAACAGAAATAATGAAACAACTGGCCAAGAGGAACCAAATAGCAGGCAACCCTCATGCACCGAAACCTAGTAAGAAGTTCCAGTTGAAAAAACAAAAAACCAAATTACCAACAAAGTGCAGCATGGTCAATGAAAAAAATAGTACTCCGTATTAACAAACCTGTTGACCAAATTCAAGGTCACCAACAGACTGGACTAATGCAGCAAGCCAGAATACATCAGAGTACGGATTCCCAGTGTTATCATTATACTGTACACCAAGAACAGAAACAGAAAGGTAAAACATTGAGCCTAGTGAAGATGAGAATGGAAAATAATTAAATAAACAAATAAATGAAACACCACTTTATATATGTGTTTATTGCATGCAGAAATATGACACTTACATGGAAATTGGAGGAATTTTTTTACCCCAATTTTATAATCCGTTTCTCTATCCCATATCTTGAACTGCGGGACTGCAGGACATACTATGAATCATCCTAAGCGCTTGAAGCATCTCATCTTCCTATTACACATCCATCTCACACCTATGATCTGTTGATATTTCAAAATCAACAGAACGGATCCCACCAACCTCCTACTCTCCCTCTATTCATTTAAGTTCCAAATTACGGGTCGCATCCTAACAATTTTCTCATTTTCCTTCTCTTCTTGACCTGTTCCCCATTTCCTTTCAAAATGGTGGGCCTCATGATTCTGCCCCTTGATGATAAATATATCTACATCTTCACATTATCAATCTCCAAAATTGCCTTTCCCCTAAAGTATAAACCATGGATCACACCATATTCCTCTTCGTAAATACTACTCTCCTTTTTCAACCAAATTATTCTTACCACATAATAAATATTAATATTGTCTATAGCAAGTGGGGGCATAGTGGACCACACAAAAATCATATAGAAAATCCACATGCTCTAAAACAAATACAATGATAGGAAGGGCCATCTTGCCCTCAATATCTATAGAAACAAAATTTAAGTTATAAGACATCAAATTCTATAAGGTCCAAAACTATTTGAATGTTTAGGGTTGTGACAGTCGTGGTCCGGCAAATAAGAACTTTCTAAGCCCACATTTTCGTCCGGCAAATAAGAACTTTCTAAGCCCACATTTTGTTCAAAAGAAATATAGAATACAAACGTGTATCATGCACGAGAGGGGGGGGGGGGGGGGGATGACACCATAACGGTGTAAAGAGACTGAGCTTGTTGTCGAAGAGATTGTCAATGGCAAGTGGTGGTATCTGGAGCAGAATGGTAGTAACGTGTATCCTCAGGTATTCTAACAGTCTGATACTCGCTGAATGGTATCTACCTCTTCTTAACTCTTTAAAGTAACTCTTGAGATTCTTGTGCAAGAGGTGATGGCTATGGTAAAGGATAACACAACATTCTATGTAACATGAAAGTACCTGCTTGGGTTTGCTGTAACCATAATCATGTGTGTTAAGATTATGTATTTAGGGTTTGGACAGTGAATTAGATAGGGAGAAGAGAGACAAAGAGTAGAGAGAGAAAGGGTGGCTGAGAACACACGCACGGACTTACTAACCCTAAGGTTAGTAGTCCTATATATATAAAAGGCATAACACGGAGAAATTACAATAATACCCTTACTCTCTTAATAATGTGAAATCAGGTTAATCTATTTTAACGCATGTTGAGTTCATATCAATCTCCCCAACACACAAGTAAATTAACACAAATAACTAATCATATCGTGTCAAATTTTAGGGTTAATGAAGAAAAAATAGAGTTCTGGTGTTAATTCTGGCTGAGGTGGCTGCCAGGTGGACTTTCCATCCACTTCTTAACGTAAATTAGACAAAGGTCCATCATTGAAAACGGAAGTAATCCTTTAGTCCAATATTTTTGAGTGATTGATGGTTGAGGACAAGACTGATAATGATCTTAATATTTGAGGACCAAATATGTAATTTAGCCCAATCAAGCATGTCAACTTCATTTACACCATAATTTTCTTTATACCAAAAGGTCAAAATAAAGAGCCATCTATCCTCTATACATTTGAGTTGGGTCTCCTCACCTTCAAAAACTCTCCTATTCCTTTCACACCAAACTATCAGGAAAAGACTCCAAAGGTTTCAAAGCCATCACTTTTCTCTTCTTTTGGAAGTATATACACCTATGCTATCCAAACCCTAATTTCCTCCCCAGTGGTCCCAACAGTATCTAAGATAGCCCCACCACCGAGAGTGCCAACTCCCACAAATGTCTAACTCACTGGCATTAAAGTAAAATATGATAGACTCTTTCAGCATCTTCCTTATTGTACAGCATCCATTCACAAGAATTTTCCCACATTTTTTAAGATTATCAACAGTCAAGATTCTAACCCAAGAAGCTTCCAAACGAAGAAGCCACCTTTCATGCCAAGGAATTTCAAAAGTAATTTGTTGAAATATAATCTAAGCATATTAGTAAATTTTGCATTATGTATCCATCTGAATTAAACTATCAAGAGAACTTCTTTGAATGAAGTATTACTCTATTAGAGGGAGCTCAATAATTATTAGTGCCGTTAAACCATGCAAACTATTATACAACAAAGACACCAGCTCAGTCACTCACTGTAGCTCTAGGCTGCAATATATTATTGATATCCCCCAAAACAAAAGGTGAGTAAAATTTAAGTATTCACGTATTGAGGAAGTCAAAGCAAACAGAATTTGAGTACATCATTGATCCGTGTCACATTAGAATAATGGCATTGGTGTTGTATTAACTATATTGTGGAGACAAAAAGCCTACCTTTAAAAGTTGTAATACAAACTCAACAGCTTCTCTTAGACTTTTCTTGTCTGCAGTTCTAACCATCGCAATGGCATGTGGAATGGCCTGAGAGAACATACGAAAGAAAAAGCATGGTTGGACATATGACCATAAATAGATACACTGATATGAGCATTTAGAAAGACACTAATTCTAAGTACTCTAATGTATCAGATGATAGTCATGTAGCTTGGTCAGATGCTCAGGCTTTGCTATCTCGTTTATTGGTTTGGGAGGAGATGTTGCTCAAAGAAAAATCAATAACTTCCCGGCTAAAAGAGGGTGATCGCAATTCCAAATTTTTCGGCATTAAAGAGAGATACTCCAAGCCCTCATTTCAGCTAAAGTTGGCGGATGGGTCATCCACCTCGGATATGAATATAATTGGTCTGGCAGCTATTGATCAATTTTCGGGGCTGTTCACTTCATAGCGTAATTTTCCTCATAGTTCCCTTGTAGCCAGATTTCCTCAGTTGATATCTGCAGAAGATAATGATTTTTTGTGTGGTATTCCTTCAGAAGAGGAAATCAGTAATTGTGTCAAAGCCTTGAATCCAGATAGTGCCCCTGGGCCAGATGGGTGTACAGGTTATCACAATATGGTTCATATTTTTTTCCGAGGGCACTTACCAAAAGTTATCATGGCTACCAACTTGGTACTTATTCCAAAAGTTGTTAATCCAGTTGCATTCTCCGATTTGCATCCAATCAGTTTATGCAATATTAGCTATAAAATTACTGCTAAAATTCTCAATGACAGGTTGGCTCGTTTCATTCCTAAAATTATCTCCAGAGAGCAATCGGGCTTCATCAAAGGGTAGTATTCATGAAACCATAGCGTTGGCTTCAGAACTAGTAGCTGACATTGATAAAAAATTCTTTGGAGGTAATGTCATTTTTGAAAGTTGATATGGCTAAAGCGTACAATAGAATGGAATGGAGCTTCCTTTCTTCAAGCTGTATTAAGTTTGGCTTCTCGGAGGTACGGTGTGATTTAATTTATTGGACTCTTTCCAATTGTTGGTATACTTTGCTTCTAAATGGCCAAGTGATGGAGACCAGGCCCAACCAAGCTCGGCCCGAACCTATTCGAGGGGCACCCGCAAGATATCTTGGGCTTAGGCTTAGCCTTAATCTTAGTCTTAATAATTATTTTTATTATTTATGTTAGAGTCCTCTTATTTGCAAAGTCCTTACTAGGGTTAGCTTATTAGGGTTAGCTTATTTTCTAGTATAAATATCTGATTGTATTACATTGGAGAACAACTTTGATATTGAACAAAATACAGTGAGATCGGATTTCTTCTTCCCCAGGGTAGCCTGGTTTTCTATTCCAATCCCCAAGTCTGTCTGGTTTCTTTCTCTTGTTTGTTCTACATCAATTTTGGTATAAGAGCCTAAAACTGGTCCCACAAAAATCTTACAGATCTGCCCACCCATCAATAAACACAGCCAAACACATCCTTAGGCCAAAACAGCTTTAACAAAGATTCGTCCGTTTCCGATGATCTCTAGACTTCGTCGCCACCACCATTGGACTCACCATCCTGAGCCGACCGTAACCCGAGAATCTTGGGGGCATCCGCCATGAGCCGACACCGTTGTTGACCAGTCTACCCTGATCGGAACTAGCCGACCTCCCCACCCCTAGACCCCACAAGGCTCGACCCCGTTTGAATTTGCTGGAACTGCCGTCGACAATTGCGCCTTTGCTTCGTCGATCTCTCGCGTCCAACGTTGTTCCTCCGTGCCATCGCCGCTGGTAGCACTACCAACCTCCAGCGACCCACTCCATGCCGCACGATCCCTCACTGTCGTCGTTCGCTTGGTTGTCGATCTCCCCTGTCGCGACCAAAGAAGCATGAGGGTCTTCCCTCTGTTAACAGAAGAGCTTTGTACTTCTGCTTTATCTTATTTCTTTTTTTTAATTTTAAAAAAAATCAAAAAAAAAAATTTCTTGGCCTCTTGTTGGCACAACCACTTATTCCTTTACTTTTGGATTTTTGCCTCATTATTCTTGAGTTTTTAGTTTGCGAGGGTTGATTTCACGTGTTCGGGATTGCACCGCTTACACCCAACTCTCGTAGTCTTCCATCAAGGTAAATTGGACCTCACGAAAGTTACGAGCCTCCACTTGATATTGTTTTAATATTCTTGTCTTTTGGTTGATCGGTAATTAGTCGTTAGATAAAAAAAAAAAAAACATATTGCTTCTTGTTAGGTTCTTTCTTTACTAGTGGTCATCCTTACGATTGTAAGTTATTTACTTATCGTTTTGATTCGTATTTTCGGCAATCCTTTAATTTTACACCAGCTCCTATCACCAAAAAAAAAAAAAAAAAAACTCTCAAAGACCTTGAGAAACATGAGAACTTAGTTAAACGTTTCAATGCCTTTGAAATTGAAGTAGGCAATCGAGTCCAAACTATAGAGACAGAATTGACCATCTTGCGGGGTGAAGTAAGCAAACTTAACAGTCAGCTAAATATAAATCACAATAAGGTGCTTAGAGCCCTAGCTTCTTTCGACAAACAACCCATAGGTTCAGGTGTAGCAACCTAGGAAACAACCACTAGTCGAGGTATTATAGGGGCACCCCCATATGTCTCCCCAGGGCATTACCATTAAGGAGCCCAACTGTCAGCCTACTATAGAAGCACGAACCCAAGTAGAAGTCATTCCAACTGCGCAGGGTAAGGCTACCTTAGAGAACGTTTCAGTGGGAGAGTGTTTCGACACTACGGGTCTGTTTCGTGATAGAGTATTTGATCGCCCTTATGACCAACCTAAGATAGAAGTCCCCAATTTTGATGGCAAATTAAATCCGGATGTTTTTGTCGAGTGATTATCCCAATTAGAGAAGTTCTTTGAGTGGCATAACATGACCGATGAAGTCAAAGCCCGTTTTGCTAAGATGAAATTAGTTGGCTCTGCGGATCGTTATTGGTAGACGGCCCAACAAAATCGAGAAGATGATCCTATCACATCGTGGCGTGAGACGAGGGGACAATTACAAGAGAAATACCTTCCCCACTATTATAGGAAGCAATTGGGGAAAAAATGTTAAACTTAAGACAATCCACTACTGTAGGTGAGTATATCAACTGTTTTGAAGAACTCACATTGAAAATGTAACCTACAGAAAGAGACAATGACTATCGTCTCTAGGTTTATCAATGGATTGAAAGTTGAACTTAAAAAAGAGGTTAGTTTACTATCCCCCGAGTCATTAGAAGAGGCCTTTTAATTATCTCTCAAGTATAAGGAGTATTTTAGGCAGTCTGCCCCGCTGCGTGACACTTTTCAAGTTGGGGAGTACCAACAATCCAGGACTAGTGGAACTCCCCAAGTTAGGGGAAATCCCAACCCTGTAGAGAAACCTAATCTGCTTAGGGGAAGAGAGGGTACAACGAATAGTCCCCGACCATTTAAAGCTGACATTGAGTGTTTTAATTGTCACGGTAGAGGTCACATTTCCTCCCGTTGTCCCCATTGGACGTTGACCCAGGCTGGGATACTGAGGAGTCCCATGCAAAAGGGTATTATGACAAGGGTATAGTGGAACCCCTTGAGGAAGAATATGATGGTCATGAAGAAGAAGTTGACGAGCATGAGGAGGACATTATAGTTGGTGTCATAAGATGCATATTGTCAGCCCCTGTTGCAAATGAAGATACTTGGAAGTGCACCAGTATTTTCCATACTTTTCTTAAGTGTGGTGAAAGGGTGTGCAAGATTGTTATTGATGGAGGTAGTTGCTTGAATGTGATCGCGAAGTCAGCTATGAGCAAACTAAAACTCAAACCGGAACCACATCCTCAACCATACCGAGTCGCTTGGATAGATAAGACTTCCTTACCTATTACAGAGAGGTGTCAGGTTCGAATCCAGATGGGTGAGTATGCAGGGGACGTGTGGTGTGATGTCCTACCTATGGATGTCGCTGAGGTGTTACTTGGCCATCCTTGGATTTATGACGTAGATGCGACTAGCAATGGAAAGGAAAATACATTTGTGTTTAGGCATAATGGGAAGAACATCACTTTGAAGCCAGCACGACCTAAGGAAAAGGATAGAAAGTTAAAGAGTCAGTCCTCATCCGAGGCACATGAGACGAAGAGTCTCCACCTAGTAACACGTAGGGAGTTCGAAAAAGCTGGTGAAGAGTCTGATTTCGTGTTAGCTCTAGCAATCCCAAGATCTTAGTTGCCGAACTTACCATATTATCGCTTGAACCCTAGTGACCGTTATGAAATAAATAGGCAAGTGGAGGGTTTTTTGAGTAAAGGATTCCTTCGGGAGAGTCTTAGCCCATGCATTATCCCTGCCTTGTTAACCCCTAAAAAATATTGAACCTAGAGGATGTGTAGATAGTCGCGCAATCAATAAAATCACCGTTAAGTATAGGTTTCCCATCCCGCGTCTTGACGATATGTTGGATTTGATAGCAAGAGCTAAGTGGTTTTCCAAAATTGATCTATGCAGTGGATATCATCAAATTCGCATTAGGCCAGGAGATGAGTGGAAGACTGCTTTTAAGACTCCGAATGGTCTCTATGAGTGGCTAGTGATGCCATTTGAGCTGACCAATGCTCTGAACACCTTTATGCGAGTGATGACTCGAATCTTACACCCTTTCCTAGGCAAGTTTTTTGTGGTCTACTTCAACGATATCCTTATCTATAGTCGATCCCTGGAGGCATATATTGGTCACCTTCGCTTGGTGTTGGAAACACTTAAGGTCAAGAAGTTATACGCAAATCTTAAAAAGTGTTCTTTCATGCAGACCCAAGTGCTCGTTTTCGCAACTGACCCCAATAAAGTTAGAGTTATCGAAGAATGGCTGGAGCCCAAGACTATTTCTGAGGTTCGGAGTTTTCATGGGTTGACCACCTTTTACAGAAGATTCGTTAAAGGGTTTAGCTCCATTATGGCTCCTATCATGGATTGTTTGAAGAAAGGGGAATTTATGTGGACGGTAGCTGCAGCTAGAGCCTTTGAGGATATTAAGTGCAAGATGACGGAAGCACTTGTATTAAGTCACCCAGATTTTTCTAAGGTCATCGAGGTTGCTTGTGATGCATCTGGGATAGGAATAGGAAGGGTTTTGAGTTAGGATGGTCATCCTATTGCATAATTTAGCGAGAAACTCAATGAAGCAAAACAAAGGCAGTCTACCTATGATAGAGAGTTTTACGCTATTATGCAAGCCCTTCATCATTGGTGGTACTATCTGCTACCGCAGGAATTTGTTTTGTATTATGATCATCAAGCCTTAAGAGATCTTGGTTCCCAAAGAAAGCTCAATAGCAGGGCATGCCAAGAGGGTAGAATTTCTTCAGAAGTACACCTTTGTTCTCCACCATTGTGCAGGTGTCGAGAATAAGCATGTTGATGCCTTGAGTTGCGTTGTCACAGTACTACAATCCATGAGTATCTCGGTACCCGGGTTTGATAGATTAAAGGATGAGTACCTTACTTGCCCAGATTTTGGCAGCATCTTGCAGGAGACTAATGAGGGAAAACGGCATTTCTATGTTGACTTCTTACTTAGAGACGAATATTTGTTTCGGGGAGCTAGATTATGCATTCCACGTACGTCACTTAGGGACTTTCTGGTATGTGAAATGCATGCCGGAGGATTAGCCGGACAATTTGGGAAGGATAAGACTGTGGCCTTAGTTGAAGACCAATTTTATTGGCCTTCATTGAAATAGGATGTAGGTCGGATCGTGTCGCAATGTCGCACATGTGTGCAAGCTAAGGCTAGGAGAAGAAATATTGAGTTATATACACCGTTACCTGTGCTATATATACCATAGCGGGACCTTAGCATGGATTTTGTTCTCGAATTACCTCGGACTGCTAGAGGTTATGATTCTATCTTAGTTGTGGTTGATAGATTTTCTAAGATGACCCATTTTATACCTTGTCACAAGACCACCTATGCTTCTCATGTAGCTAAACTATTCTTCACAGAGATCATTAGGCTTCATGGGTTACCCACATCTATTATATCGGATAGAGATGTTAAGTTTATGAGCTATTTCTGGAAGACCCTATGGAGACTTTTTGGGACCCACTTGAGGTTTAGTTATGCTTTTCACCCCAAACTGAGGTTATCAATCAAAGTCTTGGAAACTTGCTTAGGTGTATTGTTGGGGATAAGCCTGGTAATTGGGATTTGTTATTTCCCACTGTGGAGTTTGATTACAATTGTTCTGTCAATAGGTCTACTAGCAAAAGTCCCTTTGAAATTGTCCTTGGCCATTCACCTCGCCAACCAATTGACCTTATCCCATTGCCCCCTAATTCTCAACCTTCTGTGTTAGCCAAATCTTTTGCCTCCCACATACAAGACCTACATGCTGAAATCCGACGAAAAATAGCATTAAGTAATGACACTTATAAACGTATTGTCGATGTACATCGTAGGGATAAGGAAGTTAATGAGGGAAATTATGTCATGGTGCGGTACCCTAAAAAATCTTTCAAAAAATTGCATGCTAGGGCTACTGGCCCATTTCATATCACTCGCAGACAGGGATCTAATGCTTATTTACTTGACTTACCATCTGATATGAATATTAGTCCGGTATTCAATGTGGAGGATTTGTTTCCTTACCAAGATACCTTTGAGCCTCCTGTGTTGCCTACAGGGTTGTCTACAAGTGGCACTGTTTCCGCACACGTGCCTCAATTGCCTAGGCCACCCTGTCGACATATTGGAAGATCAGACAGTTATGTCCACGTCAAGTGTATTCCAGCGTTATCTTGTTCAGTGGGAGGGAAGGCCTTCATCAGATGTTACGTGGATCACTGAAGAGAAACTTAGGCATCTTGATCCCTCTCTTTTGGAGCATTACCAACGGCATTACTCATCAGAGTCTAGTTCTTTTCAACCAAGCTCGGCCCGAACCTATTCGAAGGGCACCCGCAAGATATCTTGGGCTTAGGTTTAGCCTTAGTCTTAGTCTTAATAATTATTTTTATTATTTATGTTCCTCTTATTTGCGGAGTCCTTACTAGGGTTAGCTTATTTTCTAGTATAAATATCTGATTGTATTACATTGGGGAACAGCTTTGATATTAAATAAAATATAGTGAAATCAAATTTCTTCTTCCCCAAGGTAGCCTGATTTTATGTTCCAATCCCCAGGTCTACCTGGTTTCTTTCTCTTGTTTGTTCTACATCACCAAGCTTTTGGTTTTTTTACTTCCTCAAGAGGTTTCCGTCAAGGTGATCCTCTATCTCCCTCTTTGTTTATTCTTTCTCAAGATGTGCTAAGTCATACTATCAAAAGTGCCTTGGAGGAGGGGAAAATCCTGCCTTATCAGGGACCTGGTGTTTACCCAACCATATTCCATCCTTGCAAGCTTTATTGCAGATTATTCATCTTTATGAAAAGGAAAGTGGGCAGCTAATGAGTGTTAACAAAAGTTGTTTTGTGGCTTCATCCAAAATGGCTCGAAGTCGCTGCTCCTTAATTCAATCCTGGACAGGTTTTCAGTCTCACTCTCTTCCTTTCAAATATCTTGGGGTTTCACTGTTCAAAGGCAAAGCAAAGATCAGTTACTTTGATTCTTTAATAAATAAAGTTCAGCAGCGGCGCTTGAAAGAGTGGAAAACAAAGTTACTCTCCTTTCATGGCAAGATAACATTGATTAAATCAGTTCTGTCTGCAATTCCTATTCATTCTTTGGCTGCTCAAAAAATTCAAAAATCTCTACTTGATCGGCTTCGTGCAATTTTTGCAGATTTTCTCTGGAGCTCAAGTGGTGAATCGAGGAGGCATTGGGTGTCTTGGACAAAGATTTCTTTTCCTATAGAAGAGGGTGGCTTAGGTATCAAATATTTGCATCAAATGATGGAGGCAGTGCATGCTAAAATGACTTGGAGTTATCTGAATGGTGAGGCTATTTGGGCTGAATACTTGCATCGAAAATATGGCAAACCATAAGCTGCAGTTTCTTCACCGGTCCTTGTGCATGCCTCTCATGTTTAGAGGGCGAAGGATTCTTTATCGTTAGTGGGTCAAGGTGCAATCTCTTTTCTACATGATAAATGGAGCCCCAATGAGCTAGCATCTGAGATTGTTCAGCTTCCAGATAGAAAAATGGTACAGCAGTAACAGATTCTACTTTGAATTCAACTTCTAATCATCTTTCCAATTCGTAGTGGCAAATCATTTCATCGATCAACCTGAGACCACCAAGAGTTGGGTCGCATCCCGTTTAGGCCCCCTGTTGCTGCAAACGTTCCAGGCCAGGCTGAGGTAGTAGAGCAGGCTGCGGCCGGTGGGAAACAAGCGGGCAATGAAGACCCAGCACCGGCGGGGTGAACCGACTGGAATTGTCGCCGGAATTTAGATTTGCGCTCATTGCTGTTGTTGATCCAGCCTTCCAGATGCCGGCAGAGGTGGTGGGGGAAGCTGCAGCCGGTGCAACTCTAGCCGGCGAGCAAGACCCAGCACCGGCGGGGTGAACCGACCTGATTTTTCGCTGGAAATCAGATCTGCACCTTCTTTCGCAACCTGTCTTGTAGCTGCTGTCGATCCAGCCTTCCAAACACCGCAGAGGTGGTGGGGAAGGCTGCGGTCTGTGCGACTCTGGCCGGCGAGCTGTTGCCGGCGCCGATGATGGAGTTTCTGCTGGAATCTTCGCCGGAATCTGGTTTTTTTCCTGTTTCTCAGCAAAATCATGGTTTTAGCCATCTGTGAGGTTTTAGCCGGAAAAGGAGCATTTGAGGCTTACCATAATTTCCAGGTCCTTTCTGTGGAGGAATTGGGCTGTTTTTCTTCTCCTATTCCTTCTAGGGCTGTGGGGTTTGAAAAAGAGGATGAGGAGAGATGTCTGCTGGATTTTTTGTCAGCTAACGAGGCTGGTAGGGGGGCAAGGTTGATTCTGATTCTCTTGGGATGGAAATAGTGAACATAATAGAGGAGGAAGTGGAATTCCTGGTCTCCAGGGGAGATTTTGAGGTTTCAGGTTTTGGATGGGAAGAGTTAGCTGCAGAACTAGAGGGAAGTAAAGGAGAGGTAATGGAGGATAGGTTGGCTCAAGTGGTGAGTACTGAACAGCAAGATTACTGGCTGATCAATGAGGAGGACGATGCAAAAAAGGTGAACTTGCTCATGTCAAATTGGGTGTTGAATTAGGTTAAGAAATTGAACAAGTTGACAAGGGTTTCCCTTGTTGGTGTGGAATAGCAAGCAATCAGATTGTTCGAGGAAATAGAGAAAATTAGGTTGGAAGAAGGAAAACCTAGAAGTAGGAAGTTAGTTGTGAATAGAAAGCTCAGAGGTTAGAGGTAGGTGCTTCAAGGGGATATTGTGGTTATGTGGAACAAACAGGTGATGGACCAACGTGAAATATTAGATTCTTACTCAAAAGTGCTATATTCAATACCAATTAAAAAAAAAAAACTACGTGTGCATTTGATTTTAGGAATCTAAGATAAGGACCAACGTGAAATATTAGATTCTTACTCAAAAGTCAAAACTCATAATTAATAAAAGAGGTTCAAACTAGACAGAACCAAAGATGCATTGCCCCCCAACTCCAATTTTGAGGCAAAAACAAATTGTATGGCAACAAATATAGCGGAATTTACCGTTTGAGCTTTTCAAAAAAAGGCCAAGTATAATAGTCTTTTCTTTCAAAAATGTTTTAAAGCTTACGCCACCCTATCGGTTACTGCTTTATGCATTACTAGTTTTCTTACCCCGTGCTACGCATGGGTATGTTTTCAAATTAATTTGTTATATGAAATATTTATCTTTAATATTTTTTCATCCAATTGTTATTGGCAAATTTGTTGTAGCTTATTGTGTTTTTTGGCTGGTATGACTGGTATATGTTGTTCTTCCATTGAAATAGTATAATTGGTATGATTTGAGTTTTTGATATCTGACTTTTGCTTTAAACCGTACATTCCTCTAAACCCATATAGCAATCCTGATTTCAAATCTTACCATCACATAATCACAAATGTCCATTGCATTCCTTTGCTAATCAGAGCATCATTTGATTGCATATCCCCACTTCCATCATAGGCACACATCTTTCCCTTAACAAACAAAGGCATGTAACGTGAAAGGAAAACAATGTGGAAGTGTGGGGCATATGGAGACCCCAACCAGCAGACGGAGACTCAAAAAAAATAACATGTTACTAAAAATTGACGCAAATTTTTGGTTCAATTAAAATTGAAGTTAGAGTTATAATGAATTTATTATGAATTTCTAAAATATATAAGTACATAATTACGATATTTGATCAAATTTTCACATTTCAAAATAATCATTAAATTTTTATGATAACTTAATAGATGCAAGGAAATTTTGTTCATGCCATTAACACAATTCTATTTCAAAAATCCATGATTAAGAACAATTAATACGAAAGTAGCACCTTTATTTAAATTGGGATCTCAAATAATTTTTTAAGGACTTGAATATGTATGAAATAAAGTTTGTTAGAGTTCAAGAATAAAATAACTGATTTTGAGTTATTTTCGTAATTTTCATAAACTAAAGATCTATCTGAAATGTCAAAATAAATAATCAGGGGTCTCTTTGCAAAAACCGATGGTGTAAATGATAGATGTTTCAAAAACTGGAGCCAAAATACAATTTCAGATGTAATAGGAGAGCACCACGTGGCACCACAGCTACAGCTTATATATATGCTAGACTATTATAGGAAGTCCATGCTCTGCGATTGTGTGTCTCAACAGACTGAACAGTCTACTAATACATGCACATAAAATCTTTAGTTTCTCTCAAAGGCTAGGGAATACAAACACCTAAAGACAACATTTGGGGGAAGTGAAAGCTAGAAAATCAACACTTTTTATCTATAAAAAGTTGATGCAACATCAACTTTTGCCTGAAAGAATAAATAATCTCTTCAGTAACTAAAAGTAGTTGATATTATGATATTATCTATACAATTGCACTTGGATGATACACACTCGTGCTAACTCAAGGGTTTTGTGAAACCAGTTCCCTCCCACAACACTTTTTAACACCAAAACCATTTTATCAAATGCAACAAAATATTCACCATTACAATTCCTCATCCCTTCATAGATCCAGTGATGGGATCTATAAAAAGTTGATGCAACATCAACTTTTGCCTAAAAGAATAAATAATCTCTTCAGTAACTAAAAGTAGTTGATATTATGATATAATCTATACAATTGCACTTGAGTGATACACACTCGTTCTTATTATATTAAGTTTGTGAAGTTTCATTTAAATTTTTCATTTTACGACGATAAAATAAATTTTTGTGACCATCATTTAACATATATTCATGAGAATATTAAAATTATAAAAAATCAGCATGTTTTGATAAATTATAACCTACAATCTATACTTTAGTTTTCATACAAAATTTGATAAGTTTTAAATTGTTGATGAGCTATTGATTAAATTTTAAATTGAAATTTTATATTTGATCTCTTACATGAGTTTTACATAATAGTAAAGTCGAATATTAAATTTTATTTTTGAAAGTATTATCTTTTCAATAAATTTTCATGAACTCTATATAAAAAAATAAAAATAAAAACTTAATATAAGTTATACCCTTTGTTAAATAAGCAAAGAATATGATGATTTGGGCTCATTTTTTTTTTGCTAAATAACTCGATTTTAAAATTCAAGCATTTGACTTTTAGACTATAATCTTCATAAGTATAAAATCTCGGATGGTGGGTGTTATGTGTTAAAGAAGCTTGTTCATATAGCTTTAATTTAACATATTTTATGGGCTTAATCTCAAGAATTATCTTTCCTTTTTTATATGGAACTGAAGAACTACCATTTGAGATTTAGAAACAAAATGATTTTAATATAGGAATTGGAGAATATGAGGATAATTATGTAATCAAGAAATATTATGGGTATCTAGGTATAATTAATTTTCATATGTAAGTTTCTTTTCATATTTCAGTTTCCTTATCGGTCTAAGACTAGGGTTTAAGATCTCTATATAAGAGGTATCCCTATGAGTTTTGGAATAACAAAAGTGAGATTATTGAAATCAAAAACTTTGTAATTTAGTTGTTGTTTCGCACCATGTGATTTGGATTGCGGTTCCCATGTGATTTACGAAGATTCATGTGATTTGGATCAGTTTATCTTAATTTCTTTGTTTTTATAATTCTTCTCAAATCCGACCACTTCTGGCCGGATTTGAGATTCTGGTCCCAATGGTGGTGTCCGTCGGGGCAGATGGTGGCTGGAGGCGGCAGATCGGGCCGCGAAAAAGCTAGGCAGGTTGTAGAGCTTTTGATGGAGGAGATGGTGGTGGAATAGGCTGGGATTCTCCGGTTTTGATTGCGAGAGGCTAGCAGTTCTAATGGTGGTCCCCGATCCGACGTTGGGTGGCCGCAAATATGTAGATTGGGGTTGAGGGGTTGCGGTGGCTGAGGAGGTTTCTAGACTTTTTCCGACGGGTTTAGGGCGCGTGGATACCGGATCAGAGTAGGGGGAGGATTCCAATTTGGGGGGTGTGGTCGGGGAAGTCACCTGGTGGCAACGCCGGCATGTGACGGCGGCTTGCAGAGGCTGGTGGCGGCTGCGGCGGGTCTACAGTAGTTCTAGTTACTGTACGCTTTGTTTTTTTAACTGAAGATGACTCGACTGTGACGAACTAGGAATCTTTGTGCTTGGATACCACTTGATAGTAGAGAAGAATTGTAAAAACAAAGAAATTAAGATAAACCGATCCAAATCACATGGTGCGAAACAACAACTTAACCACAGAGTTTTTGATTTCAATAATCTCACTTTTATTAATTCCAAAACTCACTAAAAATGACATAGCGACACTTCTTATATTGAGATCTTAAACTCTAGTCTTAGACTGATAAGGAAACTGACATATGAAAATTAATTACACCTAGATACCCATAATATTTCTTGATTACATATTATCTCCATATCCCCCAATTCCTAGATTAAAATCCCTAATTCTAATCTTCCTTATGTTCCCCATCATCCAAATTTACCGATATCAAGATCGAGTATCTCGGTACATAGAATTAAACGAGGGCACATGATTCAACCAATAACTAGCTCTTAGAAGTACGCGACCTATTCCTTTCTAGTAACTTCTCCAAAGTCAAATGGCCATGCTTGTTTGTGAGATAATAGCAACTCCTCCAAAGTCAAATAGCCATGCTTGTTTGTGAGATAAAACATCATCCATCTGTAATCTCATCTTAAATGATCATCTAGAAGAAACTAATTTCAAAGCAATCCCTCAATTTCCATTAAATTAAAATGCATAGATTTTTTTTCCAATAAAAGAACCCAAGTCTTACAATATACAATATCTTCGAAAGGGAGTCCTATTCATTAGCTAAATGTATAAAAATAGTTTGGTTTTAATATTAGACAACTAGATAAGGTGAAATGGAAAACTATCTTGAGTATTCTATCCATCAACCTCAAGCTTCAAAATCAATGGAATCCTACTTCTAAAGGTGTAATAACCCTTGCAAAAAGTCCTCCTTCTTCCTCCTCCCCTGGGGGCATTGATTACTTAAAGATTCCTTTTTGAATGCAGGCAACATTAAGCCTACTAATCAGCCTTGGAAATAGTGATGAGTGGGGCACAGTGTTTGATCTTGCAATGGAAAATGGAAGAGCTATTGGAAGTTATTTCTCCTCTTGAAACCAAGATTTTTCATCCTAACAATGGGATAATCCTCCCAGATCCCTTAATTTGACAAAGCCTCAATTCCAAAGATGTGTGCGGTGAGCGTGGATTGAACACGCGACCTTCAGATCTTTAGTCTGACGCTCTCCCACGCGAACTTCAGATCTTCAGTCTGACACTCTCCCAAATGAGCTATCCCGCAAGTCATACAAACTTTGGTCCTAGGACAAGTATCATCCAAAAAATAGGATAGAGCAACAAGTTTAACAAAGTAAGGATTGATCTTCGAGTGACCATAAATGAAAATTTAACCTTTTAACTTGCCACCAAAAACAAAAAAGAGGCAAAGTTGAGTGCTCTAGAAATATAGACCTTACAAAGAATTGCCTTACCATAGCTCCCAAGAATACTTCTTTATGGTGTATATGCAATATTAGGTAAAATAAAATTCTTAGAAAAAATAATCCAAACAAACAAAAAAAAAAATTATAAGTAAAAAGTATATTAATAACACACCAGGAGGGTGCAACCCATTTATAAAAGGACTATCGGTAAGATAGCAAGTCTAAAAAATCAAGGATCTCTTCCTCACGTACAAAAAAATTCCCCTTAAATCAAAAGCAAAAGGTATTTAACCATTTACTTCTTATGGTATATATTAAGCTCTCTACACCCTCAAAAGCCCTACTATTTCTCCTTTTCAAAACTATCCACACGACAAAGAGAGGAATCATAGAAAAAACCTTCCTGAACTCCTTGGAAGCTTTAATTCCGCTCCACGCCTGAATCTCACTTTAAATGGAGCCGAACATAACCCATCTCCCAAAGTTGCTTCGAAAAAGAACAATTCAACAAAAGGTGATTGATATTCTCGGCCTCTTCCTTACAAAGATAGCACCCATTAACAATCCAAAGAAACAAATTAAAAAAGTAAATAAATCCTTCCCAAAAGCCTCTCGTTTAGAAGACACTAACAGCGTGTTTGAGACGAAGGGTATTTTTTTATAAGAGACGATGGATATTGGAGGGGAGGGGAGGAGAGGGGAGGGTATTAGGTATCATATCCTGTTTGGGAGGTTTTTAAAGTGGGAGGGGAAAGGGATTGAGGGGATTTAATCCCCTCCGATCTCGTCCAAACCCTAATTTTTAATAACCCGATTTGGGGATATAGGAGGCAAGGGGATTGAAACTTATTAACTTAACCAATCCCTTCCCCTTCCTCTTATAATCAAACAAGGGAACGTACTCTACCCTCCGATTTTTTATTTTAACGTCCAAACAAGGGATAGACCAAAGTACCTAAGATCCCTTGTTATCTAAGCCCATAATGAATAGAAGGACTTTTAAGGAGCTGTAGTTCTCTTTTCCTAAGTCTGAAAGAAATAGCGAATTTTGTTCTAATGCACAAGATTTCTTACAACATAACAAATTGGACAAGAGATTGCTAGGAAGAACACAAGGAACACTAGGAGATGATATTGATAGTTAGGGCATAAATATGGAGGAATCAACACAACAATGTGTAATTCCTCAATCTATGCCTAAGTTACACATAAAAGGGTGCTCAGATATAAAGGCACCAACCCCCATATTTCCTTTTCCATGCATCCTCCATCAATTATTTTATTGTTTACAACGGAAAACCAAAAATATTCAGTTACATATATTCTTACATTTCCATTAAAAGTGAGAACGCCACTACAGGGTCTATTTTATAAGAAAGATACAAAGTCAATCAATCTATCAGGTTGTGACTTAGGAAGTAAACCAGTCCAAGAATTTTTAGAGCACATTCAGCAAGGGATTAAATTTTATATTTTCTAGATTCAAAAAATTTATAAAATAAAAGATAGAAAATAGGGTGTTATAATTGTTTAGTAGAGTGCAGACATTGCTTTGTGAATTTTACTCAAGATTGCCTTATTTTGGAAAAATGCTAAAAATGTGTTTTGAAAATTTTAGATTTATCTTTCCATATTGATACCACCACAATCTCCACAGATTTCCTATTAAATCATAAGATTCTAAAATTTTAACCAGTGGCATCCTCAAATATACATAACTAAAATATATACTCTCCATTTTTTAAAACTAAAATCATACTAGAAAATACTATCATGAACCAAACAGGCCCTTATTTTTTAGAGTTCACCAAGTTGATCACAACAAAATGTCTGCTTCTAAATGATAGGCTGTTCATATTTCATAGTCTACACACGCACACGAAATATTTTCATTCCCTAATGATAAGCACTTTTCATCCCTTAATGATTAGAAGTCCACACAGAAAGTCATGAAGTAGTCCACACAAAATGGCTGCCCCTATTTTTGAGAGTTCAACAAGTTGATCACAACAAAATGTCTGCCCCTAAATGATAGGCTGTTCATATTTCATAGTCTACACACGCACACGAAATATTTTCATTCCCTATTGATAAGCACTTTTCATCCCTTAATGATTAGAAGTCCACACAGAAAGTCATGAAATAGTCCACACACAAACAAACGATATAATTTCATGCCATAATCATAACCATTCATAGTTCATACACGCACACAAAAGATTTTCATTCCCTAATGATAAGCACTTTTCATCCCTTAATGATTAGAAATCCACACAGAAACTCATGAAATAGTCCACACACAAACAAATGATATAAGAAACCCTTAGTCATAGCCATTTATAGTTCATACACGCACATGAAACATTTTCATTTTATATTGATAAGCATTAATAGACTGAAAATATAAAATATTTTCATCTAGCTTACCTGGTACAGTAAGCTTCCACTGCTGATAGCCACAAGATTCTGGGCAACGGTGAACTCCAAATCATAACTGAGTAGATAATACAATAGCTTAAATAAGTTTGTGAAAGGATTTAAATGAATAAAGCTACAAACTACAAACAAAGAATATGAATGAACACGAACACATGATCAAACAATTTACCAGCAACACTGATATTCATCGTCGATGCAAGGAAACCAGCACCGTGCATGCCTTATCTGGTTATCAGTGTGTATTACATTATCCTCGAAATGAATCCCTGTTTCTGCTTTCTCCACCCAATAGTTAATACGAACCAAATTGACATTCTACACCAACATTGACCAGCATGAGTAACCACAAAAAAAGTAAACATCAGCGCAACTACTAGCTGAAAGTATGATATCTAAAGTGCACCAATATTACAAGTGGAGACAAAAAGTAATAATGATTCAACCTACAATGTAACCAGCACAGTGGCTATCCTGTTGAACCATGACTACTTGTAAAATGAAGGTATCTTTACATTATTCTCAGAAACAATAACCCAAGTAAGAGAAAGAGAGAAGAGATGAGAAGGGGGAAATAAAAGCCTTAAACCAAGCATGAAGTTGTTCTATGTTAGTGGAATTTTCAATGTATTACGTATATCATGGATGGCACTCATGCTTTAGACACACTACATGAGCCAGAATGCATTTTAGCCAGTCCGTACAAATCAAGTTTTGCATTTTCCATATGATTTCTCAACATCAGCAAGTATGGAGGCTAAAAGTAAACCATCAGAGAAGACAAAATGACCATGATCATAAGCTAAGGTCAAATCAATCCACAGTTTACATGACAATGACCATGTGTTTGTATATTTATATAATACATGTTCAGTTAAGGCTACCCACCTCCTGAGCGGATCACTAACACAAAATCAAGGGGGAACAAAAAGAAACAAACAGAAATTGAACATAAAAGTAGTAGAGCTATTAATTTACTGACAACCATTATAACCTGCTTGGCTTCACCGGATGATTGCAGACCATTTTCTAAATTCAATTGGTCTAGTTGTTCAGTCAAGCCCTTGAAAGGCTTGCAACAATTGATGAGTAAGTTGGGCACCAACTCTCTTTCAAGAGATGATATATATGCCACGCCTGCAGCATCGGCAGCAGAATTAGGGGAAAACACCGAGCTCCATCTCTTCTCGTTCTCTGCATTTTGATGCTGTGGGTAATATTCAAACTCGATAGGCTCTCCATCAACCAAAACACTCTCAATCCCCAAATTCTCAGCGTGGAGCCCAACAATCCCAATATCCGGGACAGCAATTTCTAACTCAGTGTAACTAAACAAAAGAATAACAACATAGTCAATTCACTGATAAATTACCAAGACAGATGCAAGCAAATAACAAGTGGAATAAAATCAGATTGAATAAATATTTTCCACCACGTGCAAGAAATGACGAAAACGAAAAATTCTGTACTTGAATCACTCCAGTGTGTCTCAATACAACATACATAAAGTTACATGAAATGAACCATCAGTGATTTATTACATTTCACTATACTTCAAATTATGTTAATGTTTGCATAACATTGAGCATGCAAATGTTGAAACACTAACTGAGTTCAACAAATTTCATGTACTAACGAGACATTAAACATTTAGCATGCAAAAAAGGTACATACAATAAGAGAAAGTCAAGAAGAGAAAGAAACAGAGAACGATTTATCTAGATTTGCTGACCTTAATGTTAGCTAATTTTAACAGATTGCTAAATATTTAAATTAACGCCATTTCAACATCAGTACAAGACACAAAAAGCAACATTAACAAATAAAATACAGAGATATATATACACACGCATAGATACACACATATATATATATATACATATATATATATATAGAGAGAGAGAGAGAGAGAGAGCTAACCCATAGATTTGGCGGGTATCCAGGTCGATGGAGAGGCATAGCTTCTGGTGACGGACGACAGCTCCTGAATTCTCGGGCTTCGTGTCCTCGTTCTTAGGCTTACGAGGCTTTGCCATGGCTCATCTATATATATATATATATATATATATATATATACATGCTCAGCGCGCTGGGTCGAGAGAATTTTATTTATAGACTATCCTCACGAGCTCTCTGGTCTTCAGTCACCCCCTTCTGACGTTCGTGCCCTATCTATGCTATTTTAATCCGGAACGAACGGTTGTCTCGGTAACGGATCTGACGGTCGGTGCATAGTCTCGTTTTGACAAACTTACTCCGTGGGAGTTGTAGGACTTAGGACCCAATTAATTGAATCTTCATATCCGTTTAAAAATTATTTACTGTTGTTTTGCTTTTACATTTACAGTATAAAAAATAGTTTTTAAATTGTTTTATAATAAAATAATAATATAAACTATAAAATATTTAATATTTGTTAAAATAATATTAAAATTTTACTTTTTACAAAATATAAATTTATTCAAACAAAAATCATTTTATAAACAATTTTAAATAGTATCTGACCTAATTTATATTTATTAAAAACAAATAAATATTTTATAAATTCTTTTAGACTAATTTGAAAATAACGGTGATATAAACTCATTTTTTCATTATCAACCATAGTTATCCAATCGAACCAAATATCGACCCGATTTAATGATCGAGTCGATATATCAAACGATCAAATTGCATGAATAATAAAATTATATTAAAATTAAAATATTTTTAATAACAAATTAAGATATTATAAATAAAAATAAACTACTTTAACAAATTTAAAATGTATATTCTCAAAAAATAAATCTAATTTAAAATAATTACAAGCTTGATAAGAACATATCAACTACATATATTTTAGCTTAAATTGTGGTTCTTCCTATGCTTTATCTTTCAATCTTAAAATAAAATTAATATATATATAATATACATATTTTAGTAAAAAAAATATACAATATAACTTATTATTTTTTATTAATATTATAACATTTCATAATTATACAAGTGAACATAACAAAATTAATATGGCCCAATAATTTTGGAATAATTTTTCTAAGATTTTTGGGGCTTCATGTAAACAGTAAATCCAAGATATTAAGATATTTAATAAATAAAAGATACAAGCTCTAAAGGTTCGCTTGTGGCTTGGTAGCACTGTGTTTTAGACTTTCAGGCTTACCTATGATCCGTGGTTCAAGCTTCCATATGCCCAATTTTGCAAGAAATTGGTTTAATAAAGACTTGGGCCGGTTTAGTGCCGGTTTATTGGGCTATCATTCAGACTTATTGGCTTGGTCTGAGATATGTATATATATTCTAAAAATGATAATTCACGGTTTTTTTTTTTCAGTTAACCAATTGGAACTATATCAGTTTAAACGGGTACGGATAGTATTTCATGATTTTTAATGGTTTTGGATTCGAATAGAAAAGTAACTAAATGGACACGGTTATAAATATGTAAAATTTTGCGGGTAACCTATCTGTTGTCATTCTTAGGTAAACAGAGATGACAGTTCGCGGGTTTTTCAGAAGGCAAATTATTAGGGTTAGAACAAAATATTTTTTTTCAAATAAAATGGACAAAACTCTATATCATCTCTTTAATTTAGTCATATTCTTTTTATTTGCTATGACTTTTATTTTCATAAATATTCTTATAATTAATTACATCTAAAAAAACAATCAAGTAAACTTAATCCTTTTCAATTTGTTTTTTAAGTCTCTCATTAATCAGCACATAACAATTGATACCAACTAGGATTTATTTATCTTCTACCTGTTTTTTTAACCTATAATGAATTTTTAGATTTAAACGAAAAAACTATTGATTATGTAAAATTTGGCTGATGAGTTAATGGCTTTGGCCTATATTCAGATATTCAGAATGGAAAGGGGTGGCTCTCGGGCTCGCTTGCTGTGTCGTTGAGCTATTATCGGTCATCATTAATGCTCATAAGAAATTAAGAATTGGGTGTCTTGTTGAGTTTAGTGGATCGTTTAGCCAAAGCATGATTGTTTAGGATTTTGGGGTTATTTATTTTATTATTGAATTGTGAATTTTACTGTGAATGAAGGTTTAATGATAATGTGGTTATAAACTTTGGCAGCACTCTGAGTGTAGGTTATACAGACCGAGGCTGTAAAGGAATTGAAGATTTTTGGGTTATTGTTTTACAGTCACTTTTAGAAATAGAAACTATACACAGGTCGTGGATCAATCTGAGTTTGTGACTTTGTGTTCAATACTTCCATTATAGTTTAAAGAAAGCCATGTGCATTTATGTTTCTCTACATTGTTAAATTTTGAATTATAGCCCATGTGATCTTCATTCTTTATGAGTTT
The DNA here is from genome assembly GCA_023935145.1 of Bretschneidera sinensis. Lineage (NCBI taxonomy): Eukaryota > Viridiplantae > Streptophyta > Magnoliopsida > Brassicales > Akaniaceae > Bretschneidera > Bretschneidera sinensis. The sequence continues at coordinate 64,901,498 of CM043705.1, forward strand.
AGTCACTTTTTATGGCTAAAAAGATGGCATATTATTATTGTAGATATGTTCACTGTCACATAGACAGACACGGGGTTTCATTTATAGATTCACAACAAGACAAACTTGATCAAATACAAATAAATAATCAAAGAAGATTGAAATAGCAAATAAATTGACTCCTTGATTTGTTTGCTTTTGTGATAAGTTGTTAATAGCAAGAAGATATCTGAAAATAAAAACATAAAAAATAAGAGAAATGTGAATGAGTTAATAGAAATGGTGGTTTTGTCAAATTTTATGAAAAAACCTAATCAGTGAGATGATGGCGTCGTAGGCTACGAAGACAGAGAAGCTGATTAGTGGTATGACGGCCGAGGTGCGGGAAAGAATTGGCTTAAAAAGAGGTGGTTGTTAGAGATGGCTCGACTGAAGCAGCAATTTTTGGTGGCTGATGGTGGCAAGGATGGGCGACGATAGTGATTGGTGGTGGAGCCGACAGCTGGTGGCTAGACAATAGCTAGGATGATGTTGGCTAGTGACTGAGTTTGTGGCCAAAACAAAGAGCAATTACGCCCAGATTTGGATTGGTGTGATTATATTCAAAAACTTGAACCCAATATTTATAAAATAAAAAAATAATAATTTAGAATAAAAAAAAAAAAAAGGTTATAGTCGAATAAACGATATTAAACCATCCGTTAAAATTGAGAAAGCAATCAAACGACTTTTAAAATAAAATTAACTTGTTTTGATATTATAAAAAAATATAATTAGGATTTTATTGATAATAGATTTTGTATATACGTAGAGACATTTAACAGTGTTTATATAATAAACTAAGCTAACATAATAAGAAAACTAAATCACATAAGAATCTTAACTTAATCACACCACAATGGTGATGTTTGGCGATGAATTTATCCAGTTTTTAAAATCTCTTCGAGGTAAATTTCAAAGAGATTTAAAATTTTGAATTTAAACTAAATTAAACCGAGTACAAAACATCGTCAATATGCTCTAAAATATTCTTTAACACTTTCTTTTAAAAATGTGTCTTATTCTAACACTAACAAATTACATTTTGGCGATATCTTACGAAAAAAAATACATTAGTGATATGAGGATTTACTCGCTTTTACGATTTTTTTTCTTTATACTAGTTGGTTGTGCGTGTTTGATCAAATTCACTTATTCACACGTCAAGAATAAAATATGAGAAGGGCGCAAATCATATTTTTTTATTACTATAAGAAAAGTGACTCTTATCAGTGTTTTTTAAAAGAAAAATTACTTTAAAGAGATTTAAGAAATTAGATTAAATCTAATCTCAATCGTCGCATTTGACATTTTAACCTTTTTTTTTTTGTAGGTGTTGTGTTGTTTTTGCTTTTTTTTTCAATTTTTTTTTGTTTATTTTCAATTATATAAACAAATAAAAAGGTAAAAAAAATGACAGCCCTAGTTCCTAAATTTGCTTAAACATAACTTTTTTTTTAAAATCTAATAACTTTATATTTCTTTTTTTTTTATTGTCATTGTTGACCCTGAATGATTTTGATAGTAACAAAAATCTTAATAAAGCACTAATGAATATTACTTAAGTAATACAGATTGTTAATAGTGCTTATACATCAAAGGAGACCAAGATTGTAGAAATTGGTGAATCAATGTTGATGTCATTTCAATTGTTAGGAGCTAATTATATTTGCATTGCATTTTATTATATAGTCTTAATTAATTGAAGATATAAAATCTCCAAGTGATTTTATTAAATGCAAATAAATTCTTTGGGCTCAATACTTAACATTCTCTAATTGAATTTAAAAAGAATTTATGTTGGCATAGAAAATTACTTGAGCATTTGTAATATATCATTCTTCATATATCTAGCACACACATTTTGCTTAAATTTGTAATATGTTTTGTCATCATCAAAAATGCCTCAATCAAGAAATTGATTATATTAATTTTGATGATAACAAAACACCTTTGAAGTGTTTAATTTGTGTGTTTAATGTGCAAGAAAGTTTGATTAAATTAGGAGATTTTTTGGAACTCAAAAATCCAAAAAGAATAAAGAGATATGAAGAAAATTATGCTGAAAACACTGTTCATCCAGAAATCACTGTAGCAGCGCTCCAACAGTGACCCAGTCGACTGGGTGAATAGTGCAGTCGACTGGTAAAAGTGGCAGAAGGTTCCCAGTCGACTGGTATGACTTACCAGTCGACTGGTAACACTATAGCAGCAAAAATGTAAATTTTTGAGAGGACCCAGTCGACTGGTATCACGACCCAGTCGACTGGTATCACGACCCAGTCGACTGGTAGTTCAAAAATATGACCGTTGGACTCCAAATCTGAACGTTTTAAAGTAAATCTTTTTCAAATTAAAGTCCTAAACGGCCATATTAATTGATTGCTATATAAACCCACTCAATTCAGCATTCAACAAGGAGGAGAAGACATTCAAAAAGAGAAGAACACACCAAATCAAGTCATTCATTCTTTGAAACTCAAAAAAGCTTTGAAATACTCATGTTGAGCTATTCTTCAAGCTTTTCTTTGAAAGAGAGACATTATTCAGTTGTATAAGCTTTCATTTGTTGTCTCTCTACCATTTACTTTACAGCTTTTATTGTAAAGGGATTACTTCCGAGAGGAAGGGGATTACTTCCGAGAGGAAGGGGATACTTCCGAGAGGAAGGGGATTACTTCCGAGAGGAAGGGGATTGTACGGTTTGAGCAACACCCGTAAGCTGCTTGTGTTTCGGTTTGAGCAACACCCGTAAGTTGCTTGGTTTAGTGAAAGACTTCAAGGAGGATCCTTGAAGAGAGTGGACGTAGGGTCGGAAGGATTCCGATATTGCCGAACCACTATAAATCGAGTTTGCATCTCTCTAACTCTATCTCCTTAATTACTTTCATAATTACTTGCTTATAATTATTTATTATTCAAGTAAATGAGATTGATTGCTTAATTATTTTATAATTCAATTATCATTTCTATATTAAGCAATAAACTCTCTCATCTTTGTGCTAGTAATTTAGAAAGATTTAATTCCGCATATATTTTGTTATTTGAGATTGCAAAAAGTATTTAATTTTTTTAATACCCAATTCACCCCCCTCTTGGGTATTGCCATAGTATATTTTGGACCTACAATTGGTATCAGAGCCTCGTTCTCAATTTTAGGCTTAATATCCTTGAGTTGATCCTATGGCAACTATATTTTTAGAAGGAAGAAATCCTTCTAGTCCTCCTCTTCTCCATGGAACAAATTTCACCCATTGGAAAGCTCAAATGAAGATTTTTATTCAAGCACATGATTATTATGCTTGGTATTTCATTCTTGAAAATGAAAATGACTTTGATGTAAATGATAGCAAATTCATTCAACTAAATGCTAAAGTTATGAACATGTTTTATAGTTCTCTTGATCAAAACGAAGTTGATCAAATTTCCTCATGTAAGACTGCAAAAGAAATTTGGGATTTATTGGAAGTCATACATGGAGGAAATGAGCAAGAAAAGAATTTCAAATTAAAAAACTTTGTTCATGACTTAGAGCATTTTAAAATGAATGAAAATGAATCAATTTTTGATTCGCAAACTCGTTTTACCCTACTTGTTAAAACTTTATCTTTCATGGGTAAAATTTATTCTAACCTTGAACTTGTGAGAATATTTCTTAGATCTTTGTCAAATCAATGGAAAATTATTTTGACAAAGCATTCTACATGTGAAAGTTTAGAAGAGCTTGTGGAATCCTTCAAGAAGCATGAAAGCTACTTGGATTACAAAATTGATGGTTCCACCACATCCTTACCTTTTATGGAAATTGAAGATCTTAATCGTGATGGTGATGAAGAAAAAGAAGTCTCCTCGAATAAAGAGATTGAATGCGAGGAAATTGCCAACCTATGTCTTATGGCAATCGACGACGAAAATGAGGTATCAACTTCTTCCTCTTCAAAAAATAACATTGTTAGCAGTAGTGAAGAATTGATAGAAGTTATAAATGAAATATATGAAGAATTGAAAAAATTCGATTCTAGGAACACCATTCTTAAAAAAGAGGTGTCATCTCTTTCTAAAGAGATGATAGGTTTAAGAGAAGAAAAAGATAAACTATCTTCATTACTTTATGATTCTTCTCAATATCTTCTTAAAGATGAAAATGAAAACTTAAAGAAGAAGATAATAGAATTAAATGATACTATATCTAGACTTATGCTTGGAAAAGAAAAGCTAGATGAAGTACTATCTTGCCAAATATTAAATAAAGAAAAATCTAGGTTAGGTTATTCTCCATTAGGCAAACAAACATCAAAAGAGACTTTATTCATTAAAGCCTCAGGTGTGAATGAAGCTTCTACTTCTAAAATCTCTAGCAAGGCTAAAAGCACTCCCTCTATAAATGCTAGCAAGTCTAGAAATACCAATTCTAATGTTTATACAAGAATGAAGCATCCTAGAAATACACATGCTTATATGTATGCCCATTCAAGAAATACTTATACTCATTCTAGAAATAATCATAATATGCATTCTAAAAACAATATGTATAATCAAAACTTGCACACTGCACATACATATCCTAGGAATTACCATCATGGTTATCCTAGAAATAATATGCATATTCATAATAATACAAGCATGTATCCTAGAAATTATCATCATACATTTTCTAAAAATGGCATGCATATTCATATTCCTTACAATAGAAACATGTATCCTAGGAATTCCTATCCTAAGAATTATAGACATGCACAACTAAGAAATCCTAGAAATTTTAGTAACTATTATTCTAGGATTGTGCATCATCATTTCTATAGAACTCCATATGTTATCAAGAAAGTATGGGTCCCAAAAGGATCCATGTTTTCTAGGACTAACCTCAAAGGACCCAAGAAATTTTGGGTACCTAAAAATGCCATCGTGTATCCTAGTGTGCTGTAGATATGTCTCCACACAAAGGAGAAAGGTAACTGTTGGTACCTTGATATTGGATGCTCAAAGCACATGACCGATGATAAAAGTGTATTCAAGAGCTAACTCTAAGAGATGGTGGATATGTCACCATTGGAGACAACACCAAAATAAAGATCATCGGGCATGAAAAAGTTGGTAATGATTTCTCTACCCTAGATAATGTATTGCTAGTACAAGGCCTTAAGCCAAATTTACTTAGCATTAGTCAACTATGTGACAAAGGTAACAAAGTCACATTTGAGTCCTCTCATTGTCTAGTTATAGACATCAAGAGCAACAAGATCAAATTTATTGGCCATAGACATGAAAATGTCTATATAGTTGATTTGAAATCTTTGCATTCTGAAAATGAAAAATGTTTTCCTGCTTTAGTGAAAATCCATGGCTATGGCATAGAAGGCTTGGTCATGTAAACATGAACTTGCTGAAAATTGTTTCAAGAAAAGATTTAGTCATTGATCTTCCTAAAATCAATTTTGAAAAAGACAAAGTATGTGATGCTTGTCAAATAGGAAAACAAACCAGGATTTCTTTTAAAGCAAAAAATGTAGTTTCAACTACAAGATCTTTGGAACTTTTGCATATGGACTTGTTTGGTCCAATAAGTACCATTAGTCTAGGTGGCCATCAATATGCTCTTGTTATTGTTGATGACTATTTCAAGATATACCTTTGTTATTTTTATTGCTTACAAGGATGAAGCTTTCAAAGGTTTTGAAAAGTTTTGCAAAAAGGTTCAAAATGAAAAAGGAATTTGTATTTCAAGCATAAGAAGTGATCATGGAAAAGAATTTGAAACCAAAGCTTTTCAAATTTTTGTGATGAGAATGGAATCAATCATAATTTTTTAGCTCTTAGAACTCCTCAACAAAATGGAGTTGTTGAAAGGAAAAATAGAGTTCTAGAATAATTTTGAAAAACAATGCTTTGTGAAAATAGTTTACCAAAATACTTTTGGGCTGAAGCCGTGAACACTTCTTGCTATATATTAAATAGAATTTTGGTAAGGCCTATACTTGATAAAACTCCATATGAACTATGGAAAGGTAGAAAGCCTAATATTTCCTATTTTCGTACATTTGGTTGCAAATGCTTCATTTTGAATAACAATAAAACTAATTTGGGTAAATTTGATTCTAAGACCGATGAAGGGATATTTTTAGGATATTCTACATCGAGTAAGGCTTATAGAGTTTTCAATAAGAGAACTCTAGTGGTAGAAGAATCTGTGCATGTAACTCTTGATGAGTCTAACCCTATTAGTAGTAGAGAAGTTTCCAGTAATAATTATGCAGATTTTATTCCAAGAACGGAAACACCTACTCTCATTGTTGACCCGAAAAAGAATCCAACTCAAGCAAATGAAGAGCTGGAAGCTCATAATTTGGACCAACCATCTACAAGCCAACAAGTGGATGGACTTCCTAAAGATTGGAGGTATGTGAATTATCACCAAATTGATCAAGTAATTGGTGATCCTTCACAAGGGGTAAGAACTCGCTCTTCTATTAAAAATATTTGCAATTATGTAGCTTATCTGTCTCAGGTAGAACCTAAGTCCTTTATAGAAGCTGAAAAGGACAATGAGTGGATTATTACTATGCAAGAAAAGATTAATCAATTTGAGAGAAACAAGGTTTGAAATCTAGTTCCAAGACCTAAGAATCATTCTATAATTGGAACTAAATGGGTATATAGAAATAAGATGGATGAAAATAGAATAGTAACTAGAAACAAGGCTAGACTAGTTGCTAAGGGATATAATCAAGAAGAAGGAATAGACTTTGATGAGATCTATGCTCCTGTAGCTAGATTAGAAGCTATTCGAATGTTGTTATCCTTTGCATACTTTAATAAATTCAAGCTATTTCAAATGGATGTAAAAAGTGCTTTCTTAAATGGCTTTATAGAAGAAGAGGTTTATGTTGAGCAACCTCTTGGATTTGAAAATCCTAGTCTTCCAAATCATGTCTACAAGCTTTCTAAAGCTCTATATGGGTTAAAACAAGCTCCAAGGGCATGGTATGAAAGACTAAGTAAATTTTTTATTGACAATGATTTTGTAAGAGGCAGAATAGACACAACTCTCTTCACAAAAACTCATAAAAATGACACTTTGATAGTTCTAATATATGTTGATGATATTATATTTGGTGCTACTAATGAATCTATGTGTCAAGAGTTTGCAAAGTGCATGCAAAGTGAATTTGAAATGAGCATGATGGGAGAACTTACCTACTTCTTTGGTCTTCAAATCAAACAACTAAAAGGAGGTATCTTCATCAATCAATCAAAGTATACTAAGGACCTACTAAAGAGGTTTGGGATGAAAAGCTCAAAGCCACTTGGAACACCAATGAGCACATCTACAAAACTTGATCTCGATGAAGAAGGTAAACCTGTAGATACTAAATATTATAGAAGCATGATAGGTGTTTTGCTTTATTTAACTGCAAGTAGACTTGATATTATGTTTAGTGTATGCATGTGTGCTAGATTTCAGTCTAATCCTAAGGAATCACATGTAGTTGCAGTAAAAAGAATTCTTAGATATCTGCAAGGAACCCAAACCATAGGATTATGGTACTCTAGAGAACCATCTTTTGAGCTTGTAGGATATTCAGATGCTGATTTTGCTGGATTTAAGTTAAATAGAAAAAGCACAAGTGGAACATGTCAATTCTTAGGTGCTATGTTAACTTCTTGATTCTCCAAGAAACAGAATTCCGTTGCACTATCAACCGCTGAGGCGGAATATATAGCAGCTGGCAGTTGTTGTGCCCAAGTATTATGGATGAAACAACAACTAGAAGACTATGGCATGAACCTCAAAAATATTCCTATCTTTTGTGATAATACTAGTGCTATCAACCTAACCAAAAATCCTATTCAGCACTCTAGAACCAAGCACATAGAGATTAGACATCATTTCTTAAGAGACCATGCTCAAAAAGGTGATATAAGATTAGAATTTATACCTTCAGAAGATCAAATAGCTGATATTCTTACAAAACCCTTAAGTGAAGCTAGTTTTTGCAAAATAAGAAAGTTGATGGGATTGCTTGATTTTGATAAATTGAATGTTTGATTGCATCTCATTTCATCATTTGCAAGTTTGACATTGAGTGATAGAGTATTAATCCATGTTTAATTATTCCCTTCACTCAAAAATGTCATAGATAAACAAATTCGTGCTAAAAATTCAAGACTGAAAATTTTACTAATGGTCCAGTCGACTGGTAAATGTGCTCCAGTCGACTGGTAAGTCACTGCCTGATTGACCAGTCGACTGGTAATTTTAACCCAGTCGACTGGTAACTCTCTGCCAAAAACTCCAGACGACTGGTAAGTCTTCTCCAGTCGTCTATAAAATCAAATCTTGTTTGGAGCCATTTAATACTCAAATATTAATTGTTCTTTGATAAATTCTCTTTGATTTGGCATTGGATAAATCAAGTGATGAGCTTGAATTTAGATTTGAGAATTATTTTTGAGTTATTTATCTATCAAGCATGAGCTGAATATGAAACTTTCTATTATAGTTTGAAATTAATGATTATCTTTGTGTTGAATTGATAATCATCTAATTATTGAATCTAACATACCCTGAAAATGATATTTGATTGATAATTGAAAATTATATTTCGGTGCATATATGCTGGGGAAGTAATTTTTTTTTTTTCAAATACTTATAGATATTTCCAATTTGAATATCTTTTTGAGTAGTTGATGAGCTCTTTGTCTTGATTATTCAATCAATTAACTACCAATAAGGCCTGTTAAGTTTTATCCAATTTTATTTCTCTTAAAAGTTAAAAACAATTACTTTAGACCTTTTTGAAAGGGGGAGAAAATCTGATTTATTGGTAAAAGAGAAAACCTATTGGTAAATCAAGCAATGAGTTCAAACCTATTGTTTTATATTTCTTGATATCTTGTAAAACGATTCTTTTCTCAATATGTTTCATCAAAATATTTTCAATAGCATATTTTGAGGGGGAGCTCTTTTTTTTTTTTAAATCCACCCTTTTTTGATTATGACAAAAAGGGGGAGAAAAATAAGAATATTAGAGATCTTGTTAGACCTTATTCTTAAGATTTTTGTCACCATCAAAAAGGGGGAGATTGTTGACCCTGAATGATTTTGATAGTAACAAAAATCTTAATAAAGCACTAATGAATATTACTTAAGTAATACAGATTGTTAATAGTGCTTATACATCAAAGGAGACCAAGATTGTAGAAATTGGTGAATCAATGTTGATGTCATTTCAATTGTTAGGAGCTAATTATATTTGCATTGCATTTTATTATATAGTCTTAATTACTTGAAGATATAAAATCTCCAAGTGATTTTATTAAATGCAAATAAATTCTTTGGGCTCAATACTTAACATTCTCTAATTGAATTTAAAAAGAATTTATGTTGGCATAGAAAATTACTTGAGCATTTGTAATATATCATTCTTCATATATCTAGCACACACATTATGCTTAAATTTGTAATATGTTTTGTCATCATCAAAAATGCCTCAATCAAGAAATTGATTATATTAATTTTGATGATAATAAAACACCTTTGAAGTGTTTAACTTGTGTGTTTAATGTGCAAGAAAGTTTGATTAAATTAGGAGATTTTTTGGAACTCAAAAATCCAAAAAGAAAAAAGAGATATGAAGAAAATTATGCTGAAAACACTGTTCATCCAGAAATCACTGTAGCAGCGCTCCAACAGTGACCCAGTCGACTGGGTGAATAGTGCAGTCGACTGGTAAAAGTGGCAGAAGGTTCCCAGTCGACTGGTATGACTTAGCAGTCGACTGGTAACACTATAGCAGCAAAAATGTAAATTTTTGAGAGGACCCAGTCGACTGGTATCACGACCCAGTCGACTGGTAGTTCAAAAATATGACCGTTGGACTCCAAATCTGAACGTTTTAAAGTAAATCTTTTTCAAATTAAAGTCCTAAACGGCCATATTAATTGATTGCTATATAAACCCACTCAATTCAGCATTCAACAAGGAGGAGAAGACATTCAAAAAGAGAAGAACACACCAAATCAAGTCATTCATTCTTTGAAACTCAAAAAAGCTTTGAAATACTCATGTTGAGCTATTCTTCAAGCTTTTCTTTGAAAGAGAGACATTATTCAGTTGTATAAGCTTTCATTTGTTGTCTCTCTACCATTTACTTTACAGCTTTTATTGTAAGGGGATTACTTCCGAGAGGAAGGGGATACTTCCGAGAGGAAGGGGATTACTTCCGAGAGGAAGGGGATTGTACGGTTTGAGCAACACCCGTAAGCTGCTTGTGTTTCGGTTTGAGCAACACCCGTAAGTTGCTTGGTTTAGTGAAAGACTTCAAGGAGGATCCTTGAAGAGAGTGGACGTAGGGTCGGAAGGATTCCGATATTGCCGAACCACTATAAATCGAGTTTGCATCTCTCTAACTCTATCTCCTTAATTACTTTCATAATTACTTGCTTATAATTATTTATTATTCAAGTAAATGAGATTGATTGCTTAATTATTTTATAATTCAATTATCATTTCTATATTAAGCAATAAACTCTCTCATCTTTGTGCTAGTAATTTAGAAAGATTTAATTCCGCATATATTTTGTTATTTGAGATTGCAAAAAGTATTTAATTTTTTTAATACCCAATTCACCCCCCTCTTGGGTATTGCCATAGTATATTTTGGACCTATAGTCATAGTAGTAGTGTTATAAGATAAGACAACTTATTTATCTCACTAATATTAAGAAGTTACTTTGTTATTACTCATTCATGTTATGCTACGATTTCTCAACAAAAAAAAAATATAATGCTACAATTTATGCAAAAACAATATGTAGATCACTAAATTATTATTTTATTTATTTTTCTTATCTTCAAACATTTTAATAGTCAACATAAATATTTACAGTAATAATATACATATATGCATACATCATATACATATGTCATGCAAACTTGGATTTATTTTTTCAACCAAGCAACATTCATTTGTAAATTTATTATCAAGATTACTCAAAATAGTGTAGTGCTAATTATTTTAGGTTGACAATTAAAAATAATACTATTTATACTTATTAAAAAAAAATATCATAAGAAAAATATATTTAATACATACTCCATATTCTGGCCCAAAAAAAATATACTCCATATAATTATAATATAAAAATAGTAATATTCTTGGTCACTTGAATTTGAAATTAAAAACAGAAAAGGGCTTTCACATTCTTGGTCACTTGAATTTGAATTTTTACGAAAGTATTATTCTTTTTTGGTATATTAGCAAGAAAAGGTATCAAATTTGTGTTTTCTTATGAAGGACTCAGAGATGAACACCAGTGTTTTAAAAGAAAATTTTGGAACACACTCGGAGTGCACATTGAAACAAAGCGTTCACAAAATGCCTCGAGGCACAAAAAAATTGAGCAAAAAACTAAAAGGGGTGCACTTTGCGAAATGGGGCATATGCCTCCAGCGAGAGCGTATGTATTTTATGCTAAAAGAGACAAGGTGTACGCTCCTTTGGACTTTTCTAACACTTTAAAATTGCTATATCCAAATTGTTGAGAAATTATATTACCCAAAGAAAGAGAGATTCATCTTTAAAGTCAGTATAAGTGCTGTTGCTCTTATTCTTTAAAATAGAACCTAAGAAGCTTGGAGGTTGCATAGAAAACATGTTAAAGAGAAAAAAATGAGAGTTTTTGCATTTTGCAGAGAAAACACATGTTAAAGAGAGACATGAAAAAAAAGGAAATCAAAAGGAATAAAGATTAAAGAAATGATATATTCTTCTGAAATTTTCGATAAAGAAAGAAAAGTTGCGAAAATTCTCCATTTCCCACAAATTTTTAGGGATTTTGGATAAAAATCTTTGAAAAACCATATGCTCGAAGGAATCTTCAGATATTTTATTTGAATTTGATGAAAAATTAGGGGAAGATAGGGCCTTTGGTTGAATGGAAAAGCCAAAAGGAAGTTTATGTGAAAAAAGAGATGCGGGGGTTTTGATTCTTTTGAAGTTTTTATCTCTATATAGGAAATAGAAAAAAGCTGATTTTTTATCTTGGCCCACCACCGACGTGAAGATGTCTGCGAAACACTAGGGTTTTTTATATTTTTTAATAAGAAAACAAAATCTCTTAAAATACAATATATGCCCTATTTAGTGCTCCATCCATACTACAATGTCTACTGGTATTTTATTTCTCAACTACAAAAACCAAAGTTCAATAGCTTCTCTCAGTGGATACATTTACACCTGATTCTATCACTTGACTTTTTTAGTAAATTTTAATAATTATTTTATATTATTTTTTAAAATAAAAACAAAATTTCAAAAAACTTACACTTTAATATTTTAAAGTTTACGTATTATCTCACAAAAATGAAACGTTTCGCTCATCGTCTTTGTCTCTAAAAACAGTGATAACTACTAAACCAAAAGGCTCGATAGCAAGGTTTATAGTAATTCGGGTTTAAGTTCCAAAAACATCATCGCACATATATAAATATAAAATAATTACATAATATATTAAATAAAAATATATAAATAACCATAATATATTAATTGATATTAAATTGAAATATACTAAATTTTAATATGTGTAATTTATAATATAATACTATTATATTATAAATAATGCAAAATTTTAAAGACTTAAAAATAATAAATATATGTTATAAGAATATATTAATCAATATTTAAATATATATTATGTCTCTCATTCACAGACGTAAGAGACAACGTTACCATCAAAGTCTAAATCCCCACTTCCATGATTAATCGGACAGAATCTTGATCAAATGTCCCAATCCCATTGACTTCGCTCAAGTCATCGTTGGATGAACTTTCTATGCAAATGCAACTGTAAAAGACATGTCCACACTTTGTAGGTACATCAAGCATGTGCCACTAAACTAAGAATCTAACCTTTCATCCAAATCTTTACAAACTTTAAGCGAAATGAAGAAAAAATCTTTACCAAACTTAAGACTTAGCTTCACTTCAAAAAAAAAAAAAAAAAAGCTTAACCAATTATTATCCTTTAACACGTGTTATATTAAAGAGATTTTTTTTATCAAAATCAGAGTCATAAGAGATGCATAAATCAAAGACATCAAGCATAGTATGAAAAAAGAAATTTTCATTATCGAACGATGCCCGATACTTTCAGCCTATGCTATATCTTAAGGCTTCAGCCTAGACAATAACTTCTCATTAATCATTTAACTACTGAGCAACTGAAAAGAAAGTGAAATTGTGGATCTTGGCTCATCTTCACAAGGAAAAATTTTAATTGGTTTGGCAAAAATATTTTCTTATTTTGTAGTTGGTTGTTGTAGTAGGAGTAGTACTAGTTTTCTATTAGATTGTTCATTGTACAAATAATAGTGGTAGTTTACTATGATGTTGTTGTTCTTTTCCTAATAGTATTAGGAAAATATTCTCTATATAAAAGGGATCCTAGAGAAGGTTTGAGGCATACTTATAATTTCTAATATACTTTGTAATTAAAAGAGATTTACAATTAGAGCTAGGTTGAAATATTTGGGTGCATTGGAGATTTTGGGTTGTGAGGTTGTCAGGGTGATAATTTTGTTTTTCCTAAAGTTGTTATTAAGAATTAATAAAGTTATAAGTTTGTTGGTGGCGTAGACAAAAAGGTTGTCGAACCACGTTAAATTATTATGTGTTTGATACTTGTTTGTTTATTACCTAAAATTTAAATAAGTGAATTTTAGAGATAAAATCTCAACAAGTGGTATCAGAGCCTAATCATCTATTTGAAGAAGTTGCTCGTTACTATTTGTTGCGTTTGCACCACCATGTTAACATGTATACCTAAATTTGAGATTCTTTTATTTAATAGAAAAATAATTTTATTTTGTGGCATAGCACAATTCAAGATCTTTTGGTGCAACAAGATCTTAATGAGACTTTAGAAGAAGAAAAGTCAAAAAGGGTAACTGATAGAAAGTGGCAGTCAATTAAAAGGAAAGCTATAAGAACAATCAAGCTGACTCTTGCTCCCGAGATCAAATATACTGTGTTGAAGGAAACTACCCCCAATGGTGGGATAAACTTGAGAGCATTTATGCATCGAAGTCATTGACCAATAGATTGTGTCTCAAGATGGACCTTTACTCTATAAAGATGGATAAAGATACAAGTCTTCATGATCACTTAAATAAATTTAACAAGCTAATGTCTCAGTTGTTGAATGCAGAAGAAACATTGAAAGACGATGAGAAGGCATTGCTCTTGTTATCATCCTTGTCAATCTTACAAACCATTAGTGCAAACAACGTTGGCAAGCAAGTCGATATTGAGCTTAGATGATGTGATCGCACTCTAGCGTGAGAATAAGAGGTTGATGGGAAACGAAAGCTTGTTTAGTGGTAGTCAAGCACTTGCTGTAGAGAGCTATAATAAATGGATGAGTAAAATGAGAGTGAACAATGACTCAAGATGGAGATCTAAATCTAGGACTAGAGATGACAGTGAGAAGGAATGCTTCTACTGTAGAGAGATATGATACATACAGTATTATTGTTAGGCTATGAAAGATGATTTAAAAGAGATGAGAATGAAGAGTGGGATGAAGAGTGATAATAGAAAGAATAGTGAAAATGCAAATATCACCGAGGGAAGTGATGAAGAGGTACTAGCTATTGAGCACATTGAAGAAAAAATTGATGAGAGTAATATGGTGTTACTTGATTTGGTGTCCTTCATTCACATACACAATAAGAAGAAGTACTTTTATTATATGAAGGAACATACCCATGTCACAATTGCTATCATATGTGGGAAACACAAAGTAATTGATGGTGAAAGAAGCTTAAGGTTGAAGCTCCATGATATGGAAGCGTGAAGACACTTGAGAAGGTAAATTTTGCTTCCTCTCTCACTATAAATATCATCTATTCGGGGGAACTTGATAAGATAGGATACACACGGATTGCGATCAATGGAGAGATGCAAGTTCTTAATGAATCAAATGTAGTGTCGAAAACTATTATGAACAAGAAGGGCTTGTACATGTTAGATAAGAAGGTTTTGCTTGGACAATTAGGTGAAGGAGATATGGAATGATCAAAAGGAAGGATTGCACCAACCAAGAAGAAAATAAGATTTGTTGATGATGTGTGGATAGTTTAAGTCAAAGTGGAGATTTGTTAAGATTTTGACTAAAATCCTCACAAGAAAGAATTCTAATTAGTTTGGGAATAATAGTTTCTATTTTATAATTGATTGTTTTAGTAAGAGTAGTACTAGTTTCCTATTAGATTGTTCATTGTACAAGTAGTAATAGTAATCTACCACGACGTTGTTGTTCTTTTTCCTAATAGTATTAGGAAAATATCTTTTATATAAATGGGGTCTAAAGAAGGTTTAAGGCATAATAATAATTTCAATATACTTTGTAAATCAGAGAGATTTACAATTAGATATAGGTTGAGAGCTTTTTGGTATATGGGAGATTTTGGGTTGTGAGGTTGTCAGGGTAATAATTTTGTATTTTTCTAAAGTTGTTGTTAAGGATTAATAAAGTTCCGAGTTTGTTTGTGGCGTAGACAATGAGGTTATCAAACCACGTTAAATTATTGAATGCTTAATACTTGTTTATTTATTGCCTAAAATTTGACTAAGTGAGTTTTAGAGGTAAAATCTCAACAGAAACAACGAAAAAAGTAAAAACACTAAATAAAAGAATTTGGTATGTTTGGATTTGTTTATGTTTTATATTTTCAAAATAAAATTTTTTTAATATTAAAAAGTTTTTCTATTGTTTTGACTAAAATCACGTCTTATAATTGTTATTTAAAACATTTTTTTAAACTTATCTCATTGTAATAGAAATACAATTTTAAATCTGTTTTTTATTGTGTTTACTCATTATTTTAAGAATTATTATAAAATTCAGCTCATGGCCATCCCGAATGGTAGAAACTATAAGGAGAGTTAATAGAGGAATTTAATTGAACTAAATTGAAATTTCGAGAATTTATTTGATCAGATTAAAATTTTGGGAACCAATTGACAAGATTGAATTCTGAAAATTTATTTGACAAAAATTAAATTCTATGAATCAATCTAACAAAAAAACTAAATTATGAAGACTAATAGTGACACTTGCCATGAAAACACTAACTAAACATATTTTGAAAACAGTTTTATGATTTCGTAAACACAATCCAAACATGGTCACTTCCTCGTGTTAAAATATCATTGGTGCGTTAGGTGGACAAATATGGGGAGTGGTATACTGTACTATTTGATACTCCATTATCATCATGGTATGATATGCATACAATATGTATTATTATTATTATTAATTGAAATATACAAATGATAGCGACCTTACATTCAGGGGTCACTGTTTTGAATAGTTCCTGCTAGAGTTCGCTTTAGCGTGATAATTGCAATTACAGTATAATTACTAAATTAATAAAGATTGTCAAACACTCTTTTTTACTGTTTTATTTTAAAAAAAAAAAATATTGAGTAACGTGTTTAAATAAATTTTTTTATTGTAAAAGATCAAAAATTCATATGAGGTAAAAGTATAGTGTAATTTTTTTTGTAATTATTTAAAAATTGAAAAGTAAATGAATATTTTTTTTATATGGCACTAAATGATAAATTGAGTGTAAACTGGGTTGATTTAATTGAAGATTGGAAAGAGAATTAATAGACGAGGTTACGTACATGCTTCGTATATTACTTTTTTAAAGACAAAAGACTCTGTAAAAATTCTGCTTAATATTAAGTTGAAGAAAATACGTAGACAATGATCCTCTCTTTTCTTGCGTGCGTATCTATCAAAACCCACCTTTGCATTTCGTCTCTTTGTGCCTCTTCTAGATGTTTTCTCGATCATCGAATTTTCAGGGATGGAATTTTTTACAAGTAAACGTTTATGCAAGAAATTTTGCAGTTTTAATATTTTCCAGTGAAATTTCAATGGTTGGCGTTTGTTGAACCAGTCAATATAGAGCCGCAATTTGCAAATTTAGTCGTTCCCTTCTTCCCAGAAATTTCACTACTATTTGCTTGAGTCTTTCCTTTTTTGGTACAATTGTTTAAGCCTATCTTTCTATCTTCAATTAGAACACTCAAATATCCCATAGAATTCTTCATTTTTTTAGTATTTTCTTTTGCATAGCCCAGGTTCTTATTTTCAGAATATTTTAGGAAATTGCAGTTTGGTGCGTAGCAAAGTCAAATCTATTTGATATTGTTGACCATCTTTTGATATAAATAGTTTCTTAAGGGTCTTCTTGATGATGGGTTGTAATTTGATTTGCAGGTGAACATATATAGATTGCAAATAAGGTTTTGTTAGATTTCGAGTTTTTTTTAATTTTGAAGTAGCTTTTTTGAGGATTATATTAGTGATGGGAGGTAGTAGTTCAAAAAGATCAAGCTCAGGAAGACAGTTTTCTTCAAATGGGTCTGCAAATTCTTCTTCATGGAGTCATAATTATGGGTACCCACAATCACCATACCCTCAACAAAACCCATATTATACTCCACAGCATCACTATGCGCCAACACCATCATCGTATTATTATGGGTCACAAACGCCACAGCCACGTGGGAGACTGGAAAGGAAATACTCAAAGATAGCAGATAACTATCATACCTTGGAACAGGTTAGGCCAATCTGTAGTTAAGTTTGTGAATTGTTTGATTTTCTATGTTTCTTTTTTTAATGATGGAATGAATGAATCTTATGTATATGAGCATAAGAAAGTAATTCAAAGTTCAACTTGAGATGAATTTTTGTGGCGGAAGTGCTGTACTGTTGGTGACAAGGATGGCCTTGTAGTGGACTTAACTCTCAAGTTTAGCTGTCAAAAATAGCTTATTATTAGAAGACTTTTAGGCTATGATTGTTAGAGAGGAAAAGTGAGAGATAGAAAGAGAGAGAGGATGGAAAGAAAAATGAGGATTGATGTTTTCTTCATGTGTTGTGTTTGGTAAAGATAATAAAAAAGTAGGAGGAAGGAAAAGAAGACATAAAAAGTTTATTTTTGCTTACGCTCTCCAATCTATTCGGGATTAATAAAATAGATTGGTGATCATTTCATAGGGGTGCTTGGGATTAACATTGTTGAGTTGATGGAAATTAGAACTGGAGAAGTATTAACTCATATTGTTGCTATTGGATAATTAGTGGGAGCAATACCTAATTAAAGAGGATCCAGTTTATGGATGGTAGCGCTTGTATTGTTGTTAAAATTATTGCGTGTTTCATTGAAATGTTTGTTAATCTCAAACTTATTTTGCTTTGCAAAATTCTAATGATGATAATTTATGATAGGTTACTTCTGCTCTTTCACAAGCTGGCCTAGAGTCTTCTAATCTCATCGTTGGTATTGATTTCACAAAAAGCAACGAGTGGACAGGTTTTAAGTCTCATCTTGATACTGGAGACTTCTATAATTACCCATGATTTGGCATATGCTTAACTTTTTTTGAGAATCAGGTGCTAGGTCATTCAACCGGCGAAGTTTACATCACATTGGAAATGGTCTGAATCCCTACGAACAAGCAATATCAATTATTGGACAGACTTTATCTGCTTTTGATGAAGATAACTTAATTCCCTGTTTTGGATTTGGAGATGGTAATACTAAGTTTTTTATTTTTTTATTTTTTAAATAGATTTTGGATTCGGGAGATGACATATGTTTCTTATATATTTTTTCAGCATCAACACATGATCAAGATGTCTTCAGTTTCTTTCCAGACGAGAGGTTCTGTAATGGGTTTGAGGAAGTGCTAACACGATACAAAGAAATTGCTCCCCACCTTCGACTTGCAGGTGCTGCTTCTACTCATTTCATTGACTTATTTATGTCATAAATCCAAATTTTGAAGTTCCACAAGTTGGTTTATATGGCATATGACTTTATATTTTTTTATGGCAGGACCCACATCTTTTGCACCCATTATTGAAATGGCCATGACCATTGTTGAGCAAAGTGGTGGGCAATACCATGTTTTGCTGATAATTGCTGATGGGCAGGTAATCCCTTGTGTTTTGTTGTAGCAAATTTCATAGAATAAAAGGAGAACAAATGGTTTCAATAGCTAATTTACTTATTCTCAACCTTAAGATGGGCATTGGGATGGAGAATTTGATATATTCTTATCACTATATGCAGTTGAGGTAAGGGGTAGCTAGAACCATGTAAAACTGCAGAGGAAGTGTGACTAAATATAATACTCATATTTTCACTTGTGTGCTATAAAAACATTGGTTTCAATCTGTGTCAAAAAGAAAAAATAAAGGTAGAAATGTTATAAGAAACAATGGTTGATGTTTTCTGTTATGGAAAGATAGCTTCTCGAAGCAGGTTTACCTCAGGTTAAAAAATTTATGAATAACTTCCACAAGCGAGGAACAATACAATTGGGATTCTGTTTGTTCTTCTGTCGGTCACTTTTTATGATTTTTCCATTTACTGGCATAAGGAATGCCCATAAACAGCCAGAAATGCAGTTTCTAGTCTATAAGACTATAACTTTGAGTTTATTTCAACTACTTCTTTAATGTTTCCTAATTTTGTCCTTCCAGGCAAAAATATAAATCTCAATTTGTTAAAATCAAACGGCTTTCTTACAGTAAGATGGTATGTTCGCCCCTAGTTCTTATTGTAGCAGTTGTGTCTCACATAAATTGCTTACTTTCTTAGGTGACGAGAAGTGTTGATACACAGCATGGTCAACTTAGTCCACAGGAGCAGAAGACGATTGATGCAATTGTCAAAGCAAGGTAATATCCATACTGTAAAAAGCAATATAATTTCCTGTAACTTGCTGCTTTTGGTTTCTGACCCAAATACTTGTGTGCTTGTTTTAAGTGCAGTGAACTTCCTTTGTCAATTGTTTTGGTTGGGGTTGGAGATGGTCCTTGGGACATGATGATGGAGTTTGATGATAACATCCCTGCTCGGGAATTTGATAATTTTCAGGTAAGGAGTAGTCTTTGTCATGAAATATTTTTAGTTGTCGCCTTGATGGTTTCAAATATTCCTAACTGGAAAGGACCACTTTTCTTTGCCTTGCTAGTTTGTGAACTTTACAGAAATTATGTCGAAGAATGTGGATCCATCCAGAAAACAGACTGAATTTGCTCTTTCAGCCTTGATGGAAATACCGTCTCAATACAAAGCAACTGTTGAGCATGGCATATTGGGGTAATCATTGATAGTAGATATTTCTGCAGACTATTATTTTTTAAGTAGTTTCTGCAGACTAGTAGCCTTTAGTTATAATTATGCATGGTTTTAAAATTGGAGTACTTGTTTTCTTTCATTTTTTAAGCAGTGTACGGACTGGAAATGCTCCAGAGAGGGTTCCTCTTCCCCCACCTCTTTATGGCACATCATCTTTCAGCAGCAGCACAAAAACTTCCCGCTCAAGCAGTTTTCAGCAGAGAGCACCTCCGTATTCTGGATATGATCCGGGAGTCGCGACAGCTCTATCTTCGAGTTCAGTATATGATAATCAGGTAACATGGCCCCTTTTATTAGTGATGGTTTCTGTTCCGTATGCAACTAAAAACCAGCTTTACTCCCTACTCCCTTGTGTGGTCATTGACAAATAAACACGCATGCTATCAGTGTCTACAAGAATACCATCACCTGCATGGCCACTGACACTGTTTGAATCTTTTTTTAAAAAAATAACCCTTTTCTTTTCTCGGTGGACGTCAACAGGTTTGCCCCATTTGTCTTACTAACCCAAAGGACATGGCCTTTGGTTGTGGTCATCAGGTAAATTCTTGTCATACTTCCCCTGTTTTATCATGATTTGGTCATGACCAAAGGACTATTCTGAAATGAAAAAAATTGTTTTCCCCTTCTCTGTGTTTGGCAGACTTGCTGTGACTGTGGGGAAGACCTCCAATTATGTCCCATTTGTCGGAGCACAATCCAGACTAGAATCAGGCTCTATTAATAAGCTTTTCTGTATATTGCTGTTCGTATATGAGCTTCAATGGAGACTAAACAGGCTTGAAATTTGCCGGGTGGTCTGTATCTAAGTGGATGTGTTTTTGGTCTAGGATGACAAAATTATTGCTATAACATGCTGAACCCGAAGTATGTAAATAGCTAACCTTGCAGAGATTAAGATAAGATGGGGCTGTTGTTCTTTTGATGAGATAAGAGTTAAATTCTTGAAATGGTTTAAGTAGACCATGGTCACAGAGACCTCTGTTGCATTAAACCTTTTGCTTTGTACTGTAATTGATTACTACCCAGGAGCAGCTTGTTGAAAGATGATTTATATGATGATTAGGTTGTCTTGTCAGAGCAACCGATCAATAAAGACGCACATCGGAGCAATAGATATATTGCCTTGGGTCCATCTTCATTCGTTAATTTGTATGTTTTGATCTTACGTCTGGGATTGTTTTAAACAATTTTTGTGCCTTACGGGATAGCTAATGATATTTTCGCTGGTTACTTAGAAGTGGTACTTTCAACTTTCAAGTTGGATTTGCCAAATGCTTTCTTGCTAACACATTGGTGACAGCATGCTTGATATTTCGGTATCCTTAACGGTTTTGTTTGGTTCACAAGATGGTAAGGTAGAACAGAATTCCGATTGTAGAAAAACCAAATGCTTTCAAGAATTAATTTTTTGACTTAAGAGAAAAACCAGACCTCAATCTTATCAGAGGACCCTAGATTGTAGAAAATTAGATCAATTGCTTAATATATGTAACCAGGAAAAACAAATAATGCACGCGTCACTTAGTTGTAACTTTCATCTCCTCTCAATTAGAACTGATCAAAGTAGGACTCATGCAGGCTTACACTAAATTTTTGGTCCATTAGATATCGTCCGTTCGAAACTGTGGCTTTTAATTTTTGTTCAAGTCTGGCCCTAATATCTTATGAGTAGCCTAAGTCCGTCCATCACGACTGAATTTCCTATGTTTCTTTTATTCTAAATTAACTCAAAATATAATATTACGTGAAAAAATTCCCACTTTAAATTATTGCATTTTCCTTCATTTTTTCATAGCATAAAATGTTATAGTAAATTAATATTAACCCTAACATCACATATTATATGAAATATATTAAATATAATAAACTTAAATGGGTGAGTGGTGATACCACACACACGGTTCCGTGGAGTTACCACGAAACCGAAAAAGCTTACTAATAATTACAAAAAAATTAAATAGTAATTTT
This sequence comes from Bretschneidera sinensis, assembly GCA_023935145.1. Classification (NCBI taxonomy): domain Eukaryota; kingdom Viridiplantae; phylum Streptophyta; class Magnoliopsida; order Brassicales; family Akaniaceae; genus Bretschneidera; species Bretschneidera sinensis. The sequence continues at coordinate 64,923,720 of CM043705.1, forward strand.
AATATTTAAACTTTTTGAAACAATTACTATTTAATTTCTTGATGATTACTAATAGATTTTCTCGATTATATGATAACTCCTATAGAATTGAGTCCGTGAAATCACCACTCTAAACAGATTCCATTAGTTTGATTTATTTTTTAATTTCTCAAGCGTAACTTTTTTTTGGCATTAGACTTAAATTTTTACCTGAACACATATCAGAAGCCAACAAGCCGATGATCAACTCTCCTCTCAAACATATTCAATACTCCTATTCAAAATAACCCAATAATAAGGGGGAAAAATATGTATATATAGTTTCATAAACTAAAATAAAAAAGGAAAAGATTAAAGCATAACCAATCATAAAAGCAATTAGCACTAAGTAAATATATGAATTGCCTTGCAAGTCTGCCAATGCCTTCAAAGCTCCAACTCCAACAGGCGACAGACCTTATCGCTTACTCCTCCTAAAGTCATAGAATGACAATTGCAGAAGTGGCAAATTCTCTTCTTCATTCTCTTACATGTATTACTCTATTCCTTGGCGTGTTTTCAACAACAATGGAGTCTAATACAGAATCAGTTGTTCAATAGCTATAACTCTGAAGAAAAAAAACAGCACACACTTCTTTAGTAATAACATTTATGTGCTGTTTCGCCTGACAGTAATTTTGAGTTAAGATATATTAAAACGGTTTTCAAAACAATTTTTAGTATAATTGTAATAAAATTAAAACCTGTTTAATAAAAATATAAAACAAATCTACATATCTTTTGCGTGTATTTTTACAGTGAAATGATATGTCAACTCATATAAAAGTAGAATACATGTTTATTTTTAAATCATATTAACTGTATACTTAATTTTTAGATGAACTGACATATCATTTTATTATGAAAAACATAAGGCACAAAAAATTTCAACAACCGATAATCCACATCTTTATCAGATTGCCTATCATTCTCTTGTGACCTTTATATTCTTTTCATCAAATGGAAGAAAATGTATTTCACCGTATATCTTTTATGAACAAAGATTAAACAATTTCTTTTTTACACAATACAACTTTGATATGTGGGTTCCAACTGCTTAGTTGGTAGTGTCGCTTGTAATCGCATAAGAGATTGATGATCAAATCCTAATCACACCACAAATAAAAGGATAAAAATGAAAGAGATACTTCCCTTTGTGTAGTTTATTTTGTTTTTTTTTTAAAAAAAATAAGAAATTTCATAAAAAAAAAAACATGTTTGGAAAACCCAAAGAAATTTTTTTTTTCACTTAATTTTATTACATTTTTTATTTTTCTTCTGAACTTTTTCCTTTAACATCTAAATTAAACAATGATTAACATGTTTGGAAAACCCAGAGGGAATGAAAAAGAAAATTTTAATTTGAAGCTCACTTTTTTTGGTCTTAATTTTATTAAATTGTTTTATTTTTCTTCCAAACTTTTACTTCTAAACTTTTTTACTTCAACATGCAAATTAAACAAAGATTTTTTTTTTTTCGTTTTTATCACAATAATATCTTTTAAGTAAAAAGCTGCACCTCTTTCAAGTAAAAAAGGAAAAAAAACAGGTTCACCTCCTTTGGTCCTTACCGTATGGAAAACACGCAAACCTTATATTTACCCATTAAAAGACCAACTACTTATCGGAGTTAAAGTCACCTTTTGGCTTACTAAAAAACAAACGACACCTTCTGGGACAAAAAAGCTACTTTAATGGGTAGGAGGTTGGAGGATTTTATTGGCTTCATAAACAAAATGATAAGACTTAAGAAAAGGACAACTAGGATTTCCACCTAGTACTACCATACATAAACAAGACTCATATTTGTTGTGTGAACACCCAAGATCAAGAAATACGAAACACCCAAATTAAAACATGGCAATAAGGTTCATGTCTTTGTTCTTCTTCCTCTCTCTGTTCCTTCTTCTTCTCTTACCTTATAACCCAACCATGGCTCTCCCTCTATCAACCAATTCAAGATGGATTGTCGATGAAAATGGGCAACGAGTGAAATTGGGATGCGTGAATTGGGTTTCACATCTTGAGGTAGTTGTTGCAGAAGGGCTAAGCAAGCAACCAATGGATGTGATCTCCAAGAGGATTTTGTCTATGGGGTTCAATTGTGTTAGGCTCACTTGGCCTCTGTTTTTGGTGACCAATGATTCTTTGGCTTCTCTAACTGTGAGACAGTCTTTTCAAAGCCTGGGTCTGCTTGAATCAATTGCTGGTATCCAAGCCAACAACCCCTCCATCATTGATCTTCCTCTCATAAAAGCTTATCAGGTAATTTATTACTGTTAATTTCTATATATATTCTTGATTTTGCCAAAGAAAGCTTAGAATATTGATAAATGGAAAAATAAGAAAGCAGAGCACTACTAAGTGAAGAAAAAGTTGAGAATATATATAGATGTAAAGTAGACACTAAGATAGTGACACATCAGAATTTGAATTAGGATAATGATTTTGTGAATTCCAGCTGATAGTGTTGAGATTAATATACCGACTGGAAAATTATGAGTTCGGGCTCACTGATTTTTTTTTCTTTCATTGAAGTGATCAGACATCACACCACATTATTAGATTTTAGCATATAATGATGATAATGGTGATTATAGTTGATGAAAAGGATTATCTCCATTTGGAATACTCTATTTGGGTTCAAATCATTTAAAATTTAAATCAAGGGAATTTCTTTTTGGGAAATCAAGGATTACAATTGAACCGTAATTTTTTGGATTAAAATACTTCCCAACACATCTGTAAAATTGGAGTTTTATTTTTATTACTTTATGTTTTTTTTTCCATTTTTGAAAATCATATTTTTCTATTCTTTTTATAAAAAAAAAAAATTGTGGGAGAGTGACCGGAGTGACGTCCAAGTGTGGCTTGTCAGTGTCTGCGGTCGGGGCAACATTTACAAAATTCACATCCTCTTCTAAAATCAGGCTCAGTGGTGGTGGTGTATGTAGTTTTCGACAATACTCACCGAGAAGAAGTAGATCTAAAGTTAGACCTTCCCCAACCATAAGGGCGATGCGTGAGGACGGTGAATCAATCTTGTTGAGATCTTTCCTACGGTGTTGGAGATACACTTTTCTGACCATTAAATAGTCCGATTTTATAAAAAATCTTCAAAATTTTTAAAAATTAAGTAAATTACTTTTTAAAATTATCTATTTGTCGTTCTGTTTGTTTAAAATAAGGTTAGCTTTCTAGGGACGTTTTGATCATTTCCCATCAACTGCAAACTCTCTGGATCTATAGTTGATAATTTTTTTTGTTAGACTTTGGGCTCGAGACAAGAGTATTGGACAAGTAAACTCGACTCAATAATTGCACTCATGTTAGACCCAATATTCATAATCCATATAGGACTAGCTCATTGGGGTTTATTAACCTAATTGAGAGTGCCTAAATATATGTGTTATTATGGGATTGCAAAATAAAGATGGAAAACTCTAGAGAGGCAGAGACTAATTCTCTAGCCGCTAGTCTATGGCGTGTTGTGGATACATGTGGTACCATGAGTGAAATGCAGGAGAAGTAATGGAGCCTTCGTGATAGCATCAAAGGCAACACAAAAAACACACAGATAATTTACGTTAAATGATTGCATGTGATGCTATGAAATCCATCATTTTTAATAACTTAGGGCTTGAAGAGGTAAGTAACCTACATTGTTTATTACCAATTGGGCAATTGACCTATGCCTAAACTACGGTTATAGTCGACGACTTGATGGTTACATCAATATTTTTTGTCTTCTTCATTTTTTTATTAAATGGCTACATCAATCATATTATATAAGCACTCCTACCGGCCTATGCTACCAACTACCAACTATATATAAAATGGTAATAGTAATATTATCCGTTTGTTTATGTGTATACACACATCATCCAATACTAAAACAACACTAATGTCAAAGCTACTTGAATCAAACAAATTAAATGTGAGAATCTTATTAATTTAATCATGAAATCTAATTTCAGGCTGTGGTGTCAAGCCTTGGAGATAACAATGTGATGGTTATACTAGACAATCACATAAGCAAGCCCGGTTGGTGTTGCAGTAACTTTGACGACAATGGTTTCTTTGGGGACAAGTACTTCAACCCTGATCTCTGGATCAAGGGTCTAACCCAGATGGCAACCTTGTTTAATGGTGTCACCAATGTTGTTGGCATGAGCTTGAGGAATGAGCTTAGAGGTGCTAAACAGAATGTAAATGATTGGTACAGGTATGCATATATTTTCTCTTAAACCTTTTTATTTAATTTCTTTTTCTAATCATATAAAATATTTCTTGAGTAATGCTATTCCAGCCTTTATATTAAAGCAAACCTACTTTTTTTTTACCACATTGGACATTGCGTTAACTCCTAAGGTCATGATATTTTTTTTGGTATATTAATAAGGAGGGGATAACCCGAGTTTTCTATTCGAAAGATCAGAAAGTAACCACTAGAACATGAGATATGGATTCGCAATGACAATATTAGTAACTCATGATAATTTACAACAGTTTTTTATAGACAATGCACTAATAACTTCAACCAACTAACATAAAAAATTATTGATTGATGCAAATGAAAGCATGATTTATATCTTTTTCTAGTTCTGTCTTTATTTCTCCCTCTCTATCTCAACAAATTTGTTTTTTGATTAGTTCTGAGATGTTTTGAGGTAGGGATTGGAAAAAAGTTGTAATTTGGGAGTTCAAATAGCATTGCTTGATGTTTCTTTGAACCATTTTTCTGGACTAGAGGTGCTTTCCACCGACAGTAAGAAAATAACTTTTTTACTTCTTTTCATCATCTGACAGTGAATAGTACCTCTAATGCATGAAAATCCCATAGTCCATGTCTAAATAAGAATTTTTCCTATAAAATAGGCTTTTAAATTGGCATGTAATAATCCAATTCAAGTGCTTGATCTAATTCTAGTTATGTTAATGAACTAAGCCTAGGTACATGCAAAGAGGAGCTGAGGCAGTACATTCAGCAAACCCAGATGTTCTTGTTATACTATCTGGCCTGAGTTATGATAGAGAGTTGTCATTTATCCGAGATCGACAGGTGAACCTTACTTTCACTGGAAAACTAGTATTCGAGTATCATTGGTATGGATTTTCAGATGGGAATGCATGGGAAACGGGCAATCCGAATCAAGTGTGTGGCAGAGTGGTTGATAACATGAGGAGGATGTCTGGTTTTTTGCTGGAGCAAGGGTGGCCTTTGTTTGTGAGCGAGTTTGGGGCAGACCAAAGAGGTACTAATGTGAATGACAATAGGTACTTTAATTGCTTTTTGAGTGTTGCATCTGAGCTTGATTTGGATTGGGCATTGTGGACACTTGTTGGGAGTTATTATCTGAGAGAAGGGATCATTGGTTTAAATGAGTATTATGGGGTTTTTGATTGGAACTGGTATGATATCAGGAACTCAAGCTTCTTGCAGAAAATATCTGCTATTCAATCTCCTTTTCAAGGTATATATGATTCCTCATTGGGTTTTAAAAGAAATTTCGGGTGCCTTTGGTTTTGAAAACGTTTTCTGCTTTTGTTTCGGTATCTTTGTTTTCACTTTCACCTTTAAATTCCATTGAAACCCATTTTTATTTCATGTTTCCAATTTTACTGAAAGACTTAACTTGAAGTGTTTTAGCTTCCAAAAAACATAAGTTAGGTCAAATACACAAAACAAAACAAAATGGATCATAAAACAATTGAAAGCTGAAAACCAAACTATAAGAAACTGAATTTATGCCAAAATCACTTTCGGCTCTTTTAACATAATTTTTTAGCAAACTTTGAATAATTCTTAGCTCTAGGACTATTTTACCCAACATTGTCATAAGATAACTTTTGACTCCCGGAAAGTTGAAGTTGTAGCTAGGCTAAACAAAACCTTACTTTTACTTTTAAATTTGGTCTTTTTATTTTCATTTTTTGAACAGACATTTAACTAAAACTGTTTTAAAATCATTTTTGAGTCTCAACGACAATTGAAATTGTAGTCAGGCCAAATGAAACCTAACTTTTACATTTGATTGAAAGCTTTTTTTAAAAGACACTAATGCATTTTCATTTTTTTAATATTTATGTTAAAATAAAAACTGAAAATGAGAATGTTTTTTGAAACCAAAAGCACCCTTAATTCTTCATACTAAGTTTTTTTTTTTTTTTTTTTCCTTTTTTATCAAATCATAAAATATTGTTACCTGTGATTTTTCATCCATGCAGGGCCTGGTCTCTCTGAAACTAAACTGCATAAAGTAATTTTCCATCCTTCCACAGGACTTTGTGTCATAAGAAAATCACTGCTTGACCCATTGAGTTTAGGTCCATGCACTGAGTCTGATTACTGGAGCTACACACCTCAGAACACACTATCCCTTAACGGGACATATTTCTGTTTGCAAGCAAATGAATTGGGGAACCCTGCAAAACTTGGTATAATTTGCACAGATTCTGGTTCAAAATGGGAACCCATGTCAGATTCCAAGATGCATCTCTCATCTAAGCTAAGCGACGGTACATCTGTTTGCTTGGATGTAGATACCAAGAACACCATTGTTACAAACAGTTGCAAATGCTTGAGCAAAGATAACATGTGTGATCCTGAAAGCCAGTGGTTCAAACTTGTTGACAGCACTAGAAGTTCAACTGCAGCTAAGCCAAGCCTTCAAATCAACTCAATCTTGGATTTACCTGGAAACAATTTCTTAGGGAATCTTTTGGTCGCAATATAAGAGACATCATGCAATGAAGCAAGTAGGAATTTATAAGTGAAAAATTGTCCAAACCCTTCAGGAAAAATCGGTCATGAAATTTCCTTCTTTGTCTATCTGAGGGTGGAAATTACCACTAGTATGAGAAAATCTCATGAACTGGGTCTAGGTAAGAATCTTTCCCTTTCATTGACCTCTTCTCCTCTCCCTTTAAACGACTCTCTCCTAAATCAGTTACATTACCCAAAGAACATATATCAATTCACCGCCTTCTTTTTGTGCTATTGTTTCTCTAAAAAGTGAAAACTTGAGTTGTTTCAATGGGTTCTTCTGCCATAAATGAATTTAACATTATATGAAATGTCCATTCTTTCCTCTGAAATGTACAGGGAAATTCACAGCAATTAGTAATGTTGCTTATAGCAAAATCTAGCATTATTGCATTGCCATTTTTATAACAAAATCAGTAGGAATCATAAATTAGTGTGACATACTAAATAGCCTGGCATATCATTGACATTGACGAGGGGTGTGGGTGTGTGTGGGGAGGGGGGGGGGGGGGAATTCATTTAAAACTTTTACTTAAAATACATAATGAAATCTAAGCAATGGGACTGTAAAGAAGAATTCAAAGTACAAAATGCCGTTTAACCACAACATCTGTTCTTCTATTGCATCTCCAACTTCATTCACGTCGATTTTTTCTTCCAATGGTGTGACCCTTGTGAATAGAACCTCAGCAACCATGACAGACAAGTTATCAGCAACCCAATCAGGGATTCATGAACTTGTATGCAAAGCACAAAGGTACGTCCTTGCTCATATACAAATCTTTTGTTGGTGTGGGTTCCTTCTATATGGGGTCTCCACCTATTAAAATTAATTTGCTTACGTGGGCAGAGTATATAAAGAGAAGCAATTCTTCTCTGTTGTTGAAGTACAAGTTTTCTTTCTTTATGAAGTACAGCCGCCAAAATCAGGGCGAAATCAGGTAGTAATAATTTTGCGAGTTTTCTTTATTTTCATTGCAGTTCCAACTCAAAATTTTGAGTATTGATTCTACGTAGTTTTTTCTTTTCACGTTGAATGAGTTTTTTACGTAAAAATTTGATGTTTTGATTTTGATGATTTGATTATTATTTTTCGCAGTGATTATTTGATATTATTATTTGTCTATTTTATTCATATAAAGAAGAAAAATAGTTCTTTGTTTCCCAACGAAGTGGTATCATAGCTTTTGGTTGATTGGATTGTGAATTCTTGTGTGAATTAAAATGGAAGAAAATTCAGGTTTTGGTTGAAGTTTCAAGATTAAACTCATTGCCACCAACATTGCCACCAATTACTTAGTTTGGAAGCGTAGAATATTGGATTTGTTATACTGTAGGGATATGCATGGTCCTATTGAAGGTGGTGGAAATAAGCCGACAAGTAAAACTGATGAAGATTGGAAGCTTTTGCAGAGGAAAGCTGTCGGTGTGATTCGACAATGGATTGATCAGAGTGTATTTCATCATGTAGCCGCCGAGACTAATGCAACCACACTCTGGAAAAAGATGAAATCTATGTATGAAAGAAAGTTTACTCAGAATAATAAGGCTTTTATCATCAGGAAACTTGTAAATTTGAAATACAAGCAGCATCGCTCAGTTGTAGAGCATTTGAATGAGTTTCAGAGTTTATTGAATGAGTTGACAATCTTGAAGCTTGTGTTTGATGATGAGTTATATGCCTTGTTATTGTTGAGTTCATTGCCAGATAGTTAGGATACATTGGTGGTATCAGTTAGTAATTCTACTGATGATGGAACGTTGACATTGGCACGTGTTAAAGGTAGTATGTTTAATGAAGAAACCAAAAGAAAGGAGCAGGGAATCTCTTCTGAGGCTCAGACACTAGTTACAGAAAATAAGGGGAGAAGTAAAAGTAGAAAACCTCCTTACAATCGTGATAAATCAAGTGATAAGCCTAGAAGGGGATCAAAGTCTAGAAAAAGGATTTGTATGTCATTATTGCAATAAGCCTGGTCATATTAGGCCTAAGTGTAGGAAAATGAAGAGAGAGTAGAATAAGGAAAAAGGCGAAGAGAAGAAAGTAGATAGCCGTATAGCTACAATTGCATCTGATGCTGATGTTATTGTTGTTTGTGATGATGTTTCTGTTAATTTCACATGTTATGACCCTACTTGGGTAGCTGACACATGTGCTACATCTCATATTAATTCTCACAGAGATTTATTTTCAACCTATGTTATTGGTGATTTTGGCTCTGTGAAGACAACCAGTGGTGCTTCGTGTAAAGTTATTGGTGTGGGCAATATTTGGTTGGAAACCAACACTGGATGTAGATTGCTCTTGAAAGATGCTAAACATGATCTTGATATTCGTCTTAATCTAATCTCCACTACTCAACTTGATGATGAGGGTTATGAGAGTGACTTCAAAGGTGGAGTGTGGAAGCTCTCTAGAGGCTCATTGATTCTTGCAAGAGGAAAGAAGATTGATCTCCTTTATAGATTGCAAGTTAAGGCATATCAAAACCAGGTGAATGCAGTTGAAAATGAGTCCATTGAGATATGGCATAAATGGCTCGGTCACATGAGTGAGAAAGGGCTCAAAATTCTATCCAAAAAGCAAACATTACCTTCCATGAAAGAAACGTTTATGAAAACTTGTGTTCATTGCTTTGCTAGAAAACAAAGAAGAATTTCTTTTTTTAGAACTCCTCATTCTAGACGTAATACTATTTTGGATTTGGTTCATACTGATGTTTGTTATATGAAAGATAGATCTCTTAGTGGTGCCATCTATTTTGTGACTTTTTTTGACAATTTCTCTAGAAAAGTGTGGGTTGTTGCTTTACATTCTAAGGATCAGGTCTTTGATGCATTCAAAGAATTTCATGTGAAAGTTGAAAGAGAAACTGGTCAGAAGTTGAAATATGTTAGAGCAGACAATGGTGGTTAATACATGGGTCCTTGATGAGAGTCATAAAATGCATCTTAACAGTACTTAATTTTTATCATTTTAGGATTGATCTAGGTTTTAATTGCACTTTTATACGTTAACAACTCTAAAGTATCATTCTTGGATCATTGATCTATTTCGGTGCATTTTCAGGTACTTTAAGCTCAAAAGAGGAGGAAAAGTTATCATTGCTTGAAGCACAAAGACTCGAGGCATACTAGAGTGAAGGAATGCTTCCGGAAGGACAAGATGGAGGGCTTAAAGAGCAACAGCTGCTGCCCGCACTGGAAAAGAGTTTCACTAAATTGCCAGAATTGCTCGTACATATCAATCATCTTTGCAAATTAAACTGTATTGATACAAGAATAACCAGAAGATGAGCCATATATTCTTAAAAAGATCCGGAAGTCTATTTTCTGGAGAATTTTACGGTTCATAAAAATGATTTTTCTAGAGAAAGTTATGGCAGTTTAAGTAGACAAAGGTCAAGCTGTGCGGGCTGTGCAGGATTTCAGCGTGAAGGGCATGTGAAGGCCTAAATCCCATATCCCACATCGGTTAGAAACACATTTCTATATCCCACATTCCACATCGAATTGGAAACACATTGCACTCATGGTATTTGCCTATATAAGACCCACTCCACTTCAGCTTTAAGGACAATCAGAGAATCTGAGATCATCAGCAAGTGAATCCAGAGAGGCTTTAGGAGCAATCCAGAGGGCCCTTAGGAACAATCCGAAGTACTTTTAGAGGGAAAGCTGAGGAATTGCCGAAGCTTTCGCTACCAAGGGGGAGATGATCGTTGAGAGGCCGGAGGCAACTTGAGGACGCATGAGCCCCATTGCCGACTAGTCTCCAAGCAAGGCGAAGGAATGAATCCCTAGGTGTAGTTGTTCTTATTTTCCTTTATTTGATTCAATTGTAGTTTGGTATTATTTTCATTAAACATTGTTATGTTTTATTCTTTAATTTAATTAGTAGATTTCTTATTAGTCCGGTGATTGCATGCTTCTTTTCCATATAAGTCTAGTCATGCTTTTCTTATGTGTATTTGTTTAGGTGTGATTGAGTCCGGTAGATCTCTTCTATAGATTTGTCTATTACTGCAGTATTTTCATTTAAATATATCGTCGTCTTTTGATAATTTATAAGTTAGGTCATGTGCACTTGAAAGTAAAGAATAATTCATATCAATTACATTGGGGTTTATACATGCGCTTTAATTGAATATTTGCCGATTGCCTGTTTGGGATGTGAAACTTGCAATCGAGATAAAAACAACTAAATCAAGTTAGGATTAGGGCAACGAACCTAGGGAGGATTTCCGGAACCTTGTTATTTCTCCATCATAAATCTATTTACACAATTTCCTTCACACAATTTTCACATAATTAACAATTCAGATTTTGTCACTTTAACTTTTATCGTTTGTGTTGAGGTTTACACATTCTTTTGTAATTAGTTTGTTTTCCTGTGGAATCGACACCCCAAAGCTATACTACAATACCGCGTTATGTTTTGGGTGTAATCAAATTTTGACGCTGTTGCCGGGGAAACGTGCTTAAGTACAAAGAAGATTGTCAACTTTTGATATGACAATAGAAGAGTTGTAAATAGTTTTTCTTTTTAGCAGCTGTAAAGGCGGTAACTTTGTTCCTTCTTTTAGCATGCTGAATTAATTTTTAATTTTATTTGACTATTTCTTTTTTTATAGTATTTTTTTTATTTTGTTACCTCACATGCACAGACATAGAGACGCTGTGGGGAGATTTGGTTGTAGGCTTGTGTTAGAGTCAGAATTTAATTCTTTTTCAAATCCTTTATTTGACAATCCATCTAGTCCCGAAGAAATGAGTGAACACGAAGATCAACCCCCTAGAACACTTAAGGATTACTTGCACCCTTACCGTACGGCCACACCATCGTGTATCATGTTCCCGCCTAATGTTCAACAATATGATTTTAAGCCGGGCATGATCCAATTGCTACCAACTTTCCATGAGTTTGAGAATGAAAACCCTTATATCCATATGAGGGAATTTGAGGAAGTAGTAGCTGCTTTTCACAGTAGGGCTGATATGATAGACACCGTCAAACTTCGGTTTTTCCCTTTTTCACTTAAGGAAAAAGCCAAGGCTTGGTTGTACTCGTTAAGGCCTAGGTCCATAGGTAGTTAGGATGAGATGACTCGAGTTTTCTTCCAAAAACACTTCCCAATCCATAAGACCAACAACCTCAAGAGACAAATCTCAAACTTTGCACAAAAGGAGAGTGAAACCTTATATCAAGTTTGGGAACGTTTCAATGACCTTTTGAATTCTTGTCCACACCATGGGTATGAGAGTTGGCGGGTAGTTAACTATTTCTATGATGGACTCTTAAGTAGGGAAAGACAATTCATAGAAATGATGTGCAATGGGAATTTTCTTCAAAAAGATTCTGACCAAGCCATAGATTTCCTAGATGACCTATAAGTAAAAGCCCACACTTGAACTGAATCAAATGCCATGGAAGGCACAATGAGAAATCAACCCGTTGAGATTTACCAACTTAAGGAAGAGGAAAGCTTTAAAGCCCATTTAGAGGTCCTAACTAAGGAAATTGAAGCCTTAAAAACCAAGGATACTAGAACCCCTAAACCGGTTGCTAGGGTAGAGTCCTATGAGCCTTGTTTCATGTGTAATGGGGTAGATCATTTACCTAAGGATTGTCCAGTTTATTTTGAGATGAAGGATGAGTGTAATGCTATAGGTATACCCTTTGGGAAACCACACTCACTCTACTCTAACACCTGCAATCCCGGTTGGAAGAATCACCCTAATTTCAGTTGGAAATCCGATATACAACCCCCTGCCCACTCTAGTACCCAATGGCAACCGGAAGCAACCTCATTTAATGCACCTCAACAATCTTTACCTTTGGAAGATATGTTTAAGTCATTTATGCAGGTACATGCCAAGAGTGTGGAAGATCAAGGAAAAATAAATCAACGGTTGTTAGAGGAACAACAAGCGATCAAAGAGGAACAAAAGGTAATAAAGAGTCAACTCACAAAGTTGACTAGTTTCTTGACGATTCAAGAACAAGGTTGGTTTCCTTCACAGCCACAACCTAATCCAAGGGGACAACATATGGCACAAACCTCCAATCCTGAAAATCAAAACAATAGAGAGGTTAATGCCATAATTACTCGCAGTAGTAAGACAATTGATGGTCCTACTTTACCATCACACTGGATTCCTAATACTGTGAGCAACAAGGATAAAGCCCCTAAGGAACAAGAGGCCCGTGATGTTTATCGCCCACCGGTGCCTTTCCCTCAAGCACTCCTTAAACCTAAGGAGATAAATACAACATTAAAAGTCATCAAAGATCTATGCACACTCAAGAGGAAGTACAATGTGAAGAAGACGACATTCTTAATAGAGCATGCAAGTGCTGTAATTAACAGCAAGACACCACCCAAATATAAAGATCCGGGCTATCCAACGGTGGCTTGCCAAATTGGAAATAAACCTTGTGGCCAAGCATTACTAGATTTGGGTGCTAGTGTAAACCTCATGCCATACTCCATGTACTTGCAGGTCGGTCTAGGTGAGATCAAACCAACCTCCGTGGTACTTCAATTAGCGGATAGATCAGTAAGAAAACCAAAAGGTATTGTAGAAGACGTTTTGTTGCAAATTGATAATTTTTACTATCTTGTTGACTTTTTGGTTTTAGATACTGTTTCTACTATAAACACAGACTCCAAAATTCCTTTGATACTTGGAAGACCATTCCTTGCCACCGCCAATGCCCTCATTAATTGTAGGAATGGCCTAATGACATTATCATTTGGAAATAGGGCTCTAGAAGTAAATGTTTTTCGAGTCCCATAGCAGCCACATGAAGAGGATGAGTACATCAAAGATAATTCTAACTCTTCGGAATTCATTCCTAATAATCTTGAGTTCAAAGATTCTTCAAATTATCCCCATGCCGTTAATGTTATTGATGTTTTTGATAAACCACAGGAATTTATTAAGATACCTTGCCAACCATGCTTTGAGAAGTTGCTTGAGAGAAGTCACATGGATGCGGGAATCAAATACCCTACTGCTAATAGTAAATGGGCATCACCAAAAACACTTGAGCCACATGTGGTGGATTTTAAGTATTTCTTGCCATTGCCAAAGCATACAAGCACAAAATTTTGTAGCAAAACAGTGGCTGGTGCATCCAACTCATATTTTTTGAAGAGGGAATAAAAGTGTCTGGCTGAAGACGTAAAACTTAGCGCTTATGGGAGGCAACCCACAACATATCCTTTTACTTTTACTGTTTTTCATATTTTTTTTCTTGTTTATTATTATTATTTTGCTGTTTTTCAGTTTTATTTTAGTATTTACTTTTCAGGGACAAATAAACGAAGCAGTTCAATTGGTCGTGCACAACTTTCAACTCCATGCACATTTGGTTAAAAAGGGAGTTTCCTTAACTTTTTCTTTTACATTGAGGACAATGCTTATCTTAAGTTGCGGGTGGAGGATACACATTTTTTATTGCATACCATTGAATTGTTGGGTGTCACTTTCCATTTTTATTTGTTTTTAGCATGCTTTGTGTTAGCCTTAGAGTTAATTCACATGTCAATGATATAAACTTAATTGAGATAACATATAGCATTTAGAAGAAGTTAAATCTTACTTCGGTTTGAAATTAATTTAAGCATCAATCTTCATTTGGCTAGAGACTCTAGTTTGTGGTAAGATAGTATGATTAGTCTTAAACATTTAGAAACGTTTTCTGTGTGATTATTTTGTGAATATTTTTGCAGTCTCGACAAGCTCTAGAACTTACTTGATAACTACTTGAGGTGAATTCCTAGAATGCACATTACTTAGGATATGATATAGGCCATTTTTGGACCGTTTGAGCTTGTTAAACCTACCATTGCTATATTTACCACTAGTCACCTATTTGAGCCTTTTCTTGAAAAAGAAGTGAGCCTTGTTTCTTTCAATAGCCCATTTACTCACCTTTATGAGCCTAAAGAGAATATTTTATCCTTACCTTTCTCTTAAAAAAACTTAGCTATACACATTTGTTGAGAAGCACTTAAAAGGAGTAAGGATGGAAATATGAGAAAATATCACTGCCATAACCCAAATACATTAAAGGAGATTAGCTGGGGGTTATGTTAAAGAAAAGAAAAATGAAAAAGGAAGTGAATGGTCTTATGCCAAAATACAAAAGAAAAGTGAATTACGGCAAAGAAAGAAGAAAAGAAAAGAAAAGTGGTGATTTTGAAAAAAAAGAAAAGAAAAATGCTCGAAAAATGGTTGAAAAAGTTGGGTGTTGAAGTAAAGTTATATAGTGCTTAAAAGTGATTGTGTTTAAAAGCTAAGAGATTGAGTTCTTTTTCTCGTGAATCCTTCCCATTTTTTCTTAACTTTTACCTTAGCCTAACGTTACAAGCTTATTAAAGACCTATTGATCCAATGTAATGTAATTTCTCTATAATAGTGGAGAGTGGTTTGAAATATAAGCATATGGAGTCATAAAATGCATCTTAATAGTACTTAATTGTTATCATTTTAGGGTTGATCTAGGTTTTAATTGCACTTTTATACGTTAACAACTCTAAAGTATCATTCTTGGATCATTGATTTATTTCAGTGCATTTTCAGGTATTTTAAGCTCAAAAGAGGAGGAAAAGTTATCATTGCTTGAAGTACAAAGACTCGAGGCATACTGGAGTGAAGGAATGCTTCCGGAAGGACAAGATAGAGGGCTTAAAAGAGCAACAGCTGCTGCCCGCACTGGAAAGGAGTTTCACTAAATTGTCAGAATTGCTCCTACAGATCAATCATCTTTGCAAATTAAACTGTATTGATACAAGAATAACCAGGAGATAAGCCATATATGCTTAGAAAGATCCGGAAGTCTATTTTCTGGATAATTTTACGGTTCGTAAAAGTAATTTTTCTAGAGAACATTATGACAGTTTAAGTAGACAAAGGTCAGGCTGTGAGGGCTGTGCGGGATTTCAGCGTGAAGGGCATGTGAAAGCCTAAATCCCACATCCCACATCGGTTAGAAAAACATTTCTATATGTCACATCCCACCTCAGATTGGAAACACATTGCGCTCATGGTATTTGCCTATATAAGAGCCACTCCACTTCAGCTTTAAGAACAATCGGAGAATCTGATATCATCAGAAAGTGAATCTAGAGGGCCTTTAAGAGCAATCCAGAGGGCCCTTAGGAGGAATCCGAAGTACTTTTGGAGGGCAAGCTGAGGAATCGTCGAAGCTTTCGCTACCAAGGGAGAGATAATCGTTGAGAGGCCGGAGGCAACTCGAGGACGCATGAGCCCCATGGCCGGCTAGTCTCCAAGCAAGGCGAAAGGATGAATCCCTAGGTGTAGTTGTTATTATTTTCCTTTATTTCATTCAATTGTAGTTTGGTATTATTTTCATTAAACATTGTTATGTTTTATTCTTTAATTTAATTAGTAGATTTCTTATTAGTCCGGTGATTTCATGCTTCTTTTCCATATAAGTCTAGTCATGCTCTTCTTATGTGTATTTGTTTGGGTGTGATTGAGTCCGGTAGATCTCTTTTATAGATTTGTCTATTACTGCAGTATTGTCATTTAGATATATCATCGTCTTTTGATAATTTATAAGTTAGGTCATGTGCACTTGAAAGTAAAGAATAATTCATATCAATTACATTAGGGTTTATACATGCGCTTTAATTGAATATTTGCCGATTGCCTGTTTGGGATGTGAAACTTGCAATCGAGATAAAAACAACTGAATCAAGTTAGGATTAGGGCAACGAACCTAGGGAGGATTTCCGGAACCTTGTTGTTTCTCCATCATAAATCTATTTACATAATTTCCTTCACACAATTTTCACATAATCAATAATTCTGATTTTGTCACTTTAACTTTTATCGTTTGTGTTGAGGTTTACACCTTCTTTTGTAATTAGTTTGTTTCTCTGTGGAATCGACAACCCAAAGCTATACTACAATACCGCATTATGTTTTGGGTGTAATCAGTCCTTTTGAGAAGTATTGCAGGGATTTCGGTATCAGGCTTGAGAAAACTGTTCCTAAAACACCGCAAGAGAATGAACAGAACTATAGAAGAAAGAATTAGGTGTATGCTCTCTCATGCAAAGCTGCCTAAAACCTTTTTGGGGTGAGGCAATGAAGGCTATAGTTGACTTGATTAACCTTTCTCATTCATCTCCTTTGAATGGTGATGTACCAGAGAAGCTTTGGACTGGAAAAGATGTGTCTTACAAACATTTGAGGGTGTTTGGGTGCAGAGCTTTTGTTCACATTCCTAAAGATGAGAGATCTAAGCTTGATAGTAAGACTAAAGAGTGTATCTTCCTGGGTTATGCACATGACGAATTTGGTTACAGATTATGGGATCCGAAAGACAAGAAAATTATCAGAAGTAGAGATGTTGTGTTCCTTGAAGACCAAACCATTGAACACTTACAGAAGATTGTGAAATCTAAGTCCTTCAATGAAGAAACTGTTAATTTAGATCCAATTTCTTATCCAGTTGTAGCTCATGATGATCATGGGAGAGAAATTCAGGGAGAAAATGAAGATGCAAATGATAATGATAGTGATATTCCTCCACTTGTTAATGATCCTTTAGTTATTGATGTTGATCCATATTTGATTTTAATAAATGACAAAACACTACTTTAGCTGAATTAACAGTTTTATCTAAGTGTTTAAGCATTAAAAACATTCGGTACAGAAACAAGATGCAAGAACTTAACTCGATTCAAACACCGAAATAAGACAGAAGATCTAGACTAGGCATTAGGGTAATTGAAACAATTGTAAATCTCTTATGTTCAATTACATAGCTTGATTTGTGGTTCATTTTGCAAAAAGACTTTAACAAAACCAACTATACAAAAGTCTCTAAGTCAAAGTAGTTTTGAAACATGAAAACTGGGTTGAAGGACAGCCCAGTTGACTGGCTCCACATACCAGTCAATTGGGATATGGGACAGTAAGTTCCCAGTCGACTGGTACTCTCCCTAAGCCTAAAAGTGAACATTTTTCACTTGACCCAGTCGACTGGTACAAGGACCCAACTGACTGGTAATTCGAAAATATGACCGTTTGAGACGCGGAACATGAGCATTGAATGCTCAAAACCTACCAAGTTAGTCTCTAACGGCCATATTAGTTGAAAGCTATATAAACCCACTTCAATGAGCATTTAAATGCATAAGAGAATACATTCAATACATAAGATAGCTCATTAATTCTCAAAAGCTTTGAAAAACTTATTGTTGGGCCATTGTTCAAGCTTGTTCTTGAAAGAGATATATTATTCATTTGTAAACGCACTTATTGCTATCTCTCTACTATTTAATTTACAGCAAATCTCATTTATTGTAAAGGAGGGAAAATTATTGTAATAACTCTTAGAGTGTTTAGGATTAAACACTTCTTTATAACTTCTGTGAGGAAGGGATTATCTTCCGTGAGGAAGGGATTAGCTTTCGTAAGGAAGGGATTGGTTGTAAGGTTTGTGCAACACCCATGAAGTTGCACGACTAAATTTTTAGTGGATTGCTTCAAGAAGGTTCCTTGAAGAGAGTGGACGTAGGGTCGGAAGGATTTTGATATTTTCGAACCGCTATAAACGGAGTTTGCACTTTCTCTTCCTTTGAACTCCTTTACTTTCAAGTATATTATTTGATTGAGTGCATCGTGTATTTAACTGTTTAAAAACTTGCAAGTTTAATTAGCAAAAGTTTTTAAAACCCAATTCACCCCCTCTTTGGTTTGAACCTCGGTTTACAATTGGTATCAGAGCCTCGTACTCAATTTCAGGTTTAAAATCATTGAGTTGATCCAATGGCATCTACTAACTATATCGAAAGGCATCTACTAACTATTGGAGAAATCAATCATACAATTTCTAAACTCAAAACAGAGTTTAATGAAGAGGATTGTAGAATGATGTCTCTAAATAGTAGAGCCACTAATATTTTACATTGTGCTTTAGATATAGCTGAATACAATAATTTTTTTGCATGTGTTTCAACTAAAGAAATTTGGAACAAATTACAAGTTACATATGAGGGCACTAGCGAAGTCAAAAAATCAAAAATCTATATACTAGTGTCCGAGTATAAATTTTCAAAATGTCTCATAACGAAACAATTTCTCAAATGCACTAATGTTTTACGACCATCACTGAGGCCAAATATCTTGACAAACTTGATGTCGAAACACTTCTCGAATCACTATTGACATACGAGATGGAGGAAATGAATCACGTTGTCAATGATAATGAGAAGAAGAAAAATTTGATTGCTCTCAAGGCCTCTATAAGAAACAAAAAGGAAGAAACAGAAGAAGAGGTAGAGAGCAGCGAAAAAGATGGTGAGATAGCTCTAATCACCAAAAGGTTTCACAAGTTCTTGAAAAAAAGCAAGAAATCTTACACAAGGGATTCCACTCCAAAAAAGGAACCTCTTGTATGTTACGGTTGCAAAAAGCCCAGTCATATCAAGGCTGATTGTACAATAGCAAGCAAAACATATAAGAGATTAAAAAACAAAAGCTATGATTGCAACCACTTGGAGTGATGACGAAGAAGAAGAATCCTTGGACAATGAGGTCGAATACGAAGAGATTGCCAACCTATGCTTGATGGCAATTGACGACGAAAATGAGGTATCAAATTCTTCCCCTTCTAATAATAACATTGTTAGTAGCAGTGAAGAATTAATTGAGGTTATAAATGAAATGCATGAAGAATTGAAGAAATTTGATTATAGGAATACAACCCTAAAAAAAGAAATCTCATCTCTTTCTAAAGAGATGAAAGGTTTAAAGGAATAAAAAGAAAAACTATCTTTCATGTTTTATAATTCTTTTCAAGATTTTCTTAAAGATGAAAATGAAAATTTAAAGAAGAAAACAATGAAATTAAATAGCACAATATCTATACTTATGCTTGGAAAAGAAAAGCTAGATGAAGTGCTATCTAGCCAAAGGTTAAATGGAGGAAATCTGTCTTGGACTATTCTCTATTAGGCAAGCAAAAGTCAAAAAAGACTTTGTTCATGAAAACAACATGTGTGAATGAAGCCTCCACTTCCAATACTACTAACAAGATTAAAAGTACTCCCTCAATACATGCTAGTAAGCCTAGAAATGCAAATGTAAATACTAATTCATTTACTAGAAATAAACATCCTAGAAATACACATGCATATATGTATGCTCACTCAAGAAATTCAAATGCTAGGAACAATCATTCAAGAAATGCATATACACATCCTAGGACTAACCATCATGTGCATCCTAGAGATAATATGTATACTCATAACTTGCACACTACACATGCACATCCTAGGAATTACCATCATGTGTATCCTAGAAATAATATATATGTTCATAATAATACAAGTACATATCTTAGAAATCATCATAATACATTTCCTAGAAATGATATTCATGTTCATAATCTTCACAATAGAAACATGTATCATTGGAATAATTATCCAAGGAACTATAGGCATGCATATTTGAGAAATCCTAGAAATATCAATAACTATTATCCTAGGATCATGCCTTATCAACATGTCTACAATTTTAGAGCACCTTACAAAGTTAAGAAAGTATGGGTCCTTAAAAAAACCGTATTTTCTAGAACTAACTCCAAAGAACCCAAGAAATTTTGGGTACCTAAGAGTGCAATTGTATATCCTGTGTAATGTAGATATGTCTCCACACCAAGGAGAATGGTAACTATTGGTACCTTGATAGTGGATGCTCAAAGCACATGACCGATGATCAAAGTGTATTCAAAGAGCTAACTTTAAAGGATGACAGACATGTCACCATTGGAGATAACACAAAGATAAAGATCATCTGGTATAGAAAAGTTGGTACTGATTTCTCAACCATTGATCATGTATTATATATGCAAGGCCTTAAGCCAAATTTGCTTAGTATTAGTCAACTATGTGACAAAGGCAATAAAGTCATATTTGAAACCTCTTATTGTTTAGTTATAGACAACAAAAGTAACAAAATCAAGCTTGTTAGCCATAGACACGAAAATATCTATATAGTTGATTTAAAATCTTTGCATTTGAAAAATGAGAAATGTTTTCTCGCTTTTAGTGAAAACCCATGGCTATGACATAGAAGACTTGGCCATGTGAATATGGATTTGCTTAAAATCATTTCAAGAAAAGATTTAGTCATTTGGACTACCAAAAATCAATTTTGAAAAAGACAAGGTGTATGATGTTTGTCAAATGGGAAAACAAACTAGAATTTCTTTTAAATAAAAAAATATAGTCTCAACTACTAGACCATTGGAACTTTTGCATATGGACTTATTTGGTCTAATAAGTACCATTAGTCTAGGTGACCAGCAACATGCTCTTGTTATTATTGATGACTATTCAAGATATACCTTTGTTATCTTTATTGCATACAAAAATGAAGCATACAAAGGATTTGGGAACTTTTGTAAAAAGGTTTAAAATGAAAAAAAATAATTTTTATTTCAAGTATAAGAAGTGATCATGGAAAGGAATTTGAAAACAAAAGCTTTTCAAAATTTTGTGATGAAAATGGAATTGATCACAATTTTTCAGCACCTAGAACTCCTCAACAAAGTGGAGTTGTTGAGAGGAAAAATAGAGTTCTAGAAGAATTTGCAAAAACAATGCTTTGTGAAAATAGTTTGCTAAAATATTTTTGGGCGGAAGCCGTAAATACTTCATGCTATGTTTTAAATAGAGTATTAATTAGGCCTATACTAAATAAAACTCCATATGAACTATTGAAAGGTAGAAAGTCTAATATATCTTATTTTCATGCTTTTGGTTGTAAATACTTCATGCTAAGTAACAATAAAACTAACTTGGGTAAATTTGACTTAAAGACCGATGAAGGGATCTTCTTAGGATATTCAACCTCTAGTAAAGCTTATATATTTTTAACAAAAGAACTCTAGTGGTTGAAAAATCCGTACATGTAGCCATTGATGAATCTAACCCTATTAGTAGTAGAGTAGTTTCTTTTAATGATGATGCAGATTTATTCCAAGGATAGAAACACCTACTCCCATTGTTGACCCAAAGGAGAATGAACCTCAAATAGATCAAGAAGTAGATGCTCACAATCTTGATCAACTATCTACAAGTCAACAAGAGGATAGTCTTCCCAAAGATTTGAGGTATGTGAATTATCATCCAATCGATCAAATGATTGGTGATCCTTCACAAGGGGTAAGAACTCGATCATCTATTAGAAATATTTGCAATTGCGTAGCTTATTTATCTTAAGTAGAACCTAAGACTTTTATAGAAGCCAAAAGAGATAATGATTGGATAAATGCTATGCAAGAAGAACTAAATCAATTTGAAAGAAACAAGGTATGGAATTTAGTTCCTAGACCAAATGATCACACAATAATAGGAGCCAAATGGGCATATAGAAATAAAATGGATGAAAATGGAATAGTAACTAGGAACAAAGCTAGATTATTTGCTAAATGGTATAATCAAGAAGAAGGAATAGACTTTGATGAGACCTATGCTCCCGTAGCTAGATTAGAAGCTATTCGAATGTTATTAGCCTTTTTATGCTTCAATAAATTTAAGCTATTTCAAATGGATGTAAAAGGTGCATTTTTAAATGGCTTTATAGAAAAAGAGGTGTTTGTTGAACAACCTCTTGGATTTGAAAATCCTAGTCTTCCAAACCATGTCTATAAACTTTCTAAAGCTCTATATGGGTTGAAGCAAGCTCCAAGAGCATGGTATGAAAGACTAAGTAAGTTTTTGCTTGAAAATGGTTTTATAAGAGGAAAAATAGACACAACTCTCTTCACAAAAACACACAAGAATGATACATTTTTAGTCCAAATATATGTTGGTGATATTATATTTGGTGCTTCTAATGAATTTATATGTCAAGTGTTTGCTAAGTGCATGCAAGGAGAATTTGAAATGAGCATGATGGGAGAACTCACATACTTTTTTGGACTTCAAATCAAACAATTGAAAGAAGGGATCTTCATCAATCAATCAAAGTACACCAAGGACCTATTAAAGAGGTTTGGTATGGAAAGGTCAAAGTCAATTAGCACTCCTATGAGCACCTCTACAAAACTTAACCTAGATAAAAGAGGTAAGTGTGTAGATACTAAAAATTATAGAAGCATGATATGATCTTTACTTTATCTAACTGCAAGTAGACCTGATATAATGTTCAATGTATGTATGTGTGCTAGATTTCAAGCTAATCCTAAGGAATCACATGTAATTACTGTAAAAAGAATTCTAAGGTACTTATAAGGGACTCAAAACCTGGGCTTATGGTACTTTAGAGAATCATCTTTTGAGCTTGTTGGATATTTGGATGTTGATTTTGTGGGTTATATGCTAGATAGAAAAAGTACTAGTGGTACATGCCAATTTTTAGGTACAATGTTAACCTTTTGGTTTTCTAAGAAACAAAATTCGATTGCACTATCTACCGCCGAAGTGTAATATGTTGTTGCCAGAAGTTGTTGTGCACAAGTGTTGCAGATGAAACAACAACTAGAAGACTATGACATGAACTCTAAAGATATTCAAATTCATTATGATAACACCAATGCCATTAACTTGACCAAAAACCCTATTTAACATTCTAGAAGCAAACACATAGAAATTAGGCATCATTTCATAAGAGACCATGCTCAAAAGGGTGATATTAGATTAGAATTCATTCATTCAGAAGATCAAATAGCTGATATTTTTACAAAACCCTTAAGTGAAGATAGCTTTTGTAAGATTAGACTATTGATGGGCTTGAAAGACTATGATAAACTGCATGTTTGATTACATTCACATTCATCGTATGCATAAATTGGCATCTAGTGAATGAGTATTAACTCTCATTTAATATATTTCTCACTCAAGATGGCATAGATAAACAAATTCGTGCTAAAATTCTAAGCTAGAGCTCAAAATTTGAAGTTTTATAAAGGACTCAATCGAATGGTAACATGACCCTAGTCGACTGATAACTCACTGCCAATTCAACTAGTTGAGGACCAAACTCAATGATTTGCCATTTTTGAGCCTCGCTGCAAAGAGCATGTATGATTCCATTATACGCCACAAAAAAATCATGACGGGTAGATTCGTCAACTTCAACTCTATTTGTCATGCAAATTTTGATATTATGTTTGTCTTTGAAGCCATACACTTGACACCACTTGTCAAGATACACCAAAAATTTTATCCACGGCTTGTTAACCAATTCTATGCCAACCTGGTTAAACCAAGTGCACTGGATCTTCGGTTTAAAACCAGTGTCATGGGCTTTGAGTTTGAGGTGAATACTGACCTCTTGGTCAACATACTAAGGATCCTCGTAGAAGGGATCCAGTTGAGTATGGACGGATGGCTGGACAATTTTGATTATGAGAAAGCATGCCAGATTGTTAAGAGAGACTCTAACAACATCTTTAGCCCACTACATTTCACATCTGTAGTGATATGCCCCTCAACTCGAAGCTGTTCAATCTCGTCGTGAGTTGGACCATCCACCCACAACTTGGGAGTCGAGACTATCTCTTGAAGATAGATGTGGTATTGATTTGGTGTTTCAAAACTGGACACTATTTCAATATATACCCCCTACTGCTCGCCAAAATGATAAACGGTGAAGCGAGTGACTCTGGGTGCCTTCCTTATAGGATGCTCATCACCCTGATCCTCTAGCATTTTCGTGTCCCTCTACTCGCCTTAGAGGCTAAGGAAATCAGCCCCAAGGACATTATCAATGGCTCTTCTTTGAAGAAGATGGGATGTATGATCCGAGATGGGATGATATTCTCCAAGGCAGGGAGGAATATACGGATTGGTGATGGTGATGACATCAGCGAGGATGAGTATAAGGTTCCTAATGATTAGCTCCTCCCACTGCCATGGACACTGACCCGAGTCCACAGTATGCTCGACATGGTGGCTCTAGCAGTAATCAGGCTGGACATGATGACGTCTTATAGGCTATTATGAGCCTCCAGCTGTCTATGCAGATGGGCTTCCAGAGCTTGAGCTCTTTTATCGATCAGAGCTTCCAGTTGGTGCGGATTGATATTGCACAGATGCATCACGACATTGGCACCCTCAGGGATGACTTTGAGTTATTCCGAGAGCACTCGGAAGGCTCATTGGCAGAGATTCGAGATCGCCACAGTGATGACTCTGACTCTTCTGCTCTCTGAGATCCTTCGGTCTATCATTTAGATTTCATTTGTACAGCTCTTAGATAGTTTTAACACGAATATTTCATGTTTTATCATACATTTTTTTATGATTATACTCGATATTTAGCTTCTATAAGCCTATGATATATGGATGCTTGTATATATTTACCTACTTTCAGTTATCTAGTTTATGGTTCATATACTTGCTATACTTTTGAGCTATATGATTACTTGGTTTAAGCCATTCGTACTCCGCAATATGCTTTAACTATTTATGCTAGTGCGAAAACTTTTGGTTTTTCCCGGGAAGTCTTTCCAGATCCGAATAATGCCTAGTTTTTGCATTATCTTCCTGTCTTTGTATTCAAGTTGCTTATTTTTTAAGTTTGCACCTTTTTTTTTTGCAGTTTTCAAAACATGGGAGAAAAAGAGAAAGATCAATGTAAACTTAGAATAGAGCATAGATTTAGGGAGAGCTTATGCTCCGATCACTTTGAAAAATGTATTATAGAAATGTATTATTGGTTGAGTTGAGAAAACTATTTATAAACTGCATTTTGAATGCCTAACAGATTGGCTTTTATCCGGAAAACAGATGAGACTCTACCCAAATTTTTCTAAAAACCAACACTTAGCTTTTAAAAACAGTTTTTCTCTCATTAATTTTGTCATCATCAAAAAATGGGAGATTGTTGACTCATATTTGATTTTAATAAATGACAAAACACTACTCTAACTACACTAACAGTTTTATCAAAGTGTTTAAGCATTAAAAGCATTCAGTACAGAAAAAAGATGCAATAACTCAACTTGATTCAAACACCACAACAAAACAAAAGATCTAGAATAGGCATTAAGGTAATTGAAACAATTGTAAATATCTTATGTTCAATTACATAGCTTGATCTGTGGCTTATTTTGTAAAAAGAATTTAATAAAACCAACTATATAAAAGTCTCTAAGTCAAAAACAGTTTTAAAACATGAAAATTGGATTGAAGAACAACCCAGTTGATTGGGATATGGGATAGTAACTTCCCAGTCGACTGGTACTAAAAACTCAGTCGTAACTTCACCCAGTCGACTGGTACCCTTCCTAAGCCTAAAAGTGAACATTTTTCACTTGACCTAGTCAATTGGTACAAGGACCCTGTCGACTGGTAATTCTAAAATATGACCATTTGAGACGCGATACATGAGCATTTAATGTTCCAAACCTACAAAGTCAGTCCCTAACTGCCATATTAGTTGAAGGCTATATAAACCCACTTCAATGAGCATTTAAATGCATAAGAGAATACATTCAATACACAAGATAGCTAATTAATTCTCAAAAGCTTTGAAAAATTTATTGTTGAGCTATTATTCAAGCTTGTTCTTGAAAGAAAGATATTATTCATTTGTAAAAGTATTTATTGCTATCTCTCTTCCATTTACTTTATAGCAAATCTTGTTTATTGTAAAGAGGAAAAATTTATAATAACTCTTAGAGTGCTTAGGATTAAACACTTCTTTGTAACTTCCGTGAGGAAGGGATTAGCATCTGTAAGGAAGGGATTGGTTGTAAGGTTTGTGCAACACTTGTGAAGTTGCACGATTAAAGTTTTAGTGGATTGCTTCAAGGAGCTTCCTTGAAGAGAGAGGATGTAGGGTTGGAAGGATTCTGATATTGCCGAACCACTATAAACGAAGTTTGCACTTTCTCTTGCTTTGAACTCCTTTACTTTCAAGTATATTATTTGATTGTGTGCATTGTGTATTTAAATGTTTAAAAACTTGCAAGTTTGATTAGCAAAAGTTTTTAAAACCCAATTCACCCACTCTTGGGTTTGAACATCGGTTTACAATTGATTTGCCTCATAATGATCATATAGAACAAGAAGTTCAGCAAGCCTCTATAGAACCTCAGTTGAGAAGATACACCAGAGAGCGTTAGCCTACTAGACGGTATTATCCTCATGAGTATGTTATGCTTACAGATGGGGAGAACCGGGATCTTATAATGAAGCTATGACAGATGATTATAAAGAAGAGTGGTTGAAAGCCATACAAGATGAGATGAAATCTTTGCATGAAAACCACATATATGACTTAATGAAACTGCCTAAGGGTAAAAGATCACTTAAAAACAAATGGGTCTACAAGTTAAAGACTGAAGATAAGAGCTCACAACCTAGGTACAAAGCAAGACTAGTTGTGAAAGGGTTCAGTCAGAAGAAAGGAATTTATTTTGAAGAAATTTTCCCACATGTAGTAAAGATATCTTCTATCCAAGTTGTTCTTGGTATGGTTGCTCGTATGAACTTAGAGATAGAACAACTTGATGTGAAAACTGTTTTCCTCCATGGTGATCTAGAGGAAGAGATTTACATGGAACAACTTGAGGGGTTCAAAGTCAAAGGTAAAGAACAACTGGTGTGCAGATTGAGAAAGATTTTTTATGGGCTCAAGCAGGCACCCAGACAGTGGTATAAGAAATTTGATTCTTTCATGGAGAATCATGGTTACAACCGGACTACTTCGGATCATTGTGTGTTTGTTAAGAAGTTTTATGATGATAACTTCATTTTTCTCTTACTTTATGTGGATAACATGTTAATTATTGGTCATGATATTAGTAAGATCGATGAATTGAAGAAGAACCTCAGTAAATTCTTTGCTATGAAGGATTTGAGACCAGCGAAACAAATTCTTCGTATGAAGATATCTCGTGATAGAAAACAAGGGAAGCTGTGGTTGTCTCAAGAAGGTTACATTGAGAAGATTCTTAAGAGATTTCATATGAGCAATGCGAAACTTGTTATTACTCCATTTGCAGGTCACTTCAAGCTTAGTACCAAGCAGTGACCTACTAGCAAGAAAGATAAAGAAGAAATGAAGAAAGTTCCTTATGCTTCTGTAGTTGGTAGTTTGATGTATGCCATGGTTTGCATAAGGCCAGATATCACTCATGTAGTTAGTGTTGTTAGTCAATTTCCCTCTAATCTAGGGAAAGAACATTGGTTAGCTGTTAAATGGATTCTTAGATACCTCATTGGTACTTTTAAGACGTGTCTGTGTCTTGGTGAAGATAAACCTGTGCTAGATGGTTCGGCAGATGCCAACATAGCAGGTGATATTGACTCTCGAAAGTCTACTTTAGGGTACTTGATGACTTTTGCAGGGGGAGTCATGTCTTGGCAGTCTAAACTTCAAAAATATATTGCTTTATCTTCTACCGAGGTTGAATATATTGCATTGAGTGAAGCTTGTAAGGAGTTACTATGGTTGAAAAAGTTCTTACAAGAATCGGGTATGAAGCAAGAAAAGTACGTGTTGTATTGTGACTGTCATAGTGCTATCCATCACAGCAAAAATCCAACATTTCATTATCGGTCTAAGCATATTAATGTACGTTACCATTGGATTCGTGATGCTCTAGAGATGAAGTCATTACAACTTGAGAAAATCAATACCAATGATAATGGATCGGATTTGATGACTAAAGCTTTGCCTTCGTAGAAGCTTGAATTATGCAAAAAGATTGCAGGTATGGCTATGCCCTCCACATGAGTCGGGAGGGGAAGATTGTTGGTGTAGGTCCCTCCTATGTGGGGGCCACCACCAATTAAAATTAATTTGCTTACATGCCCCTAAGGCCACAATATGTAAAGAGAAGCAATTCTTCTCTGTTGAAGTACAAGTTTTCTTTCTTTTTAAAGTGTAGCCGTTGAAATGAGGGAGAAATATTTTCTTGGGTTTTTTTTTTTTTAATATTCTGATCCAATTTGGAGGCTGATTTCATCGTAGTTCGAGCTAAAAATTTTGGGCATTGATTCTACGTGGTGAAGACTTCAAGTTGATGTATTCAATTTATTTGCATGCTTTTGTTACAGCTTGTTTCGATGAGATCAGTTTAATATTTGTTTGGTAGATTATTGTTGAAATCCACCTTTTAGAGTGACAATAAATTATCTGTTGATCTAAGGAAGATACTTAGTATTCACATTATTTAATGGTGAAAATTTTTGCCTGGACTAGGTCACGTGATTTTTTCCTTTCCCGTTGAAGGGGTTTTCCACGTAAAAAATCGGTGTCTTGATTTTGGTGGTTTGATTATTATTTTTCGCTGTGATTATTTGGTATTATTGTTTTTGTCTATTTTATTTATACAAAAATAGAAAATAGTTCTTTGTTTCCCAAACATCTTTATCTAAGAAACAATGTAAGAGAGATAAGAGTAACAATGTCTTGATATTAAGTACCGCAGTACAAGTTCACTTTTGCTTTAAGGTTTGAACTTAAGACCCCTCCAAATAATGTCACTCCCCCTGTTTACCATCAGCGCTAAACTAATAAAAGCCCAAGGGTGTGGCACAAGTTTACACCAGTAAAAAGATGAGTACACTCAGCCAAAGTCTTAAAGATATAAATGAACTCTTTTTCGTGTGTTTGGTGTTGCTAGTTTTAGTTGTTTGATAGCTATTGTATTCCAATTTGTAATTACAAAGGCAATTGTATTGTGGTTGAGGGAACTATTTCAAGAAAGGAAGAAAGAAAAATATCTCTACATATAGACAAAAAGGTAATCCTGCAAACCGAGTCTCTAGGCTTAGTGGTTACCTTCAGGTTTTCCATATAATTAAGAGACTCGGGTTCAATCTCTCTCCCTGCCAATGTACCAAAAAAAGGTAATTCGTGTGAATCTGTAATATACATATGGACTAGTATTCATATGCTATCAATAATCTTGGTAGCCTTGAGAACTAATAAGTTAATTGTTTTTCTAAGTGATGTATTAGTCCATCCAGGTAAAAATATGATTGCATTATATTTTGTGAAATGGAATAATTTTTGGTTTTATTGTCTTAATTTTGTTTGATGAGTTTTAGCAATTTAATTCATGCATTCTGTTGCACTTTTTTCTTCTATGTTAAGAAATATTGTAAGTTCAGTTGTTCATGATTATCACATGTTGATGGGTAAAATTTTTATGCTTTCTCTATGTGAAAGATGGTACTCTTGCCATTTGACAGGCGAAATAAAGATTAAGTAATTTGATTAGTAATAATATTTCTGGGAATTCAGAAATATACCCAGAACCTTGTAGTAGGCTGAAATTAATTTGGCAGCTAAATTTCCAAAGTTCTTCAAAATATATATTAGATGCTGATCATTCAAAATCTATAGTTTCTGCTAACCAATCTCACATTTATAACAATGAAATTTTATAAATTTATACCTTGCTTCATACATGTATATTAAGGCATCATTCTCCATGTGAATGACGAGAGATCTATTGCTAGATAAGACTAAGTTAAGGGAAAGAAAGAATAAGACAGTATAGGTGAGGTACTAGAGAATTTTGAGTTTTTGACACCGCTGAAGTAGAGAGTTAACAAGTTTATTAGGTAGCTTTAGTTAATTTCCTACCACTTCCAAGTAGTCATCAACTGTTGGGCCAAATGTTTACCATAATTATCTTATAGCGGATTGGGATCAAGTCACAGTCGAAACATGATATTTGTGTTATTGTGCGGTTTAAGTGATTTGAGTTATACTTTGATTAAGTTCTCAATCCTAACAATTAGTATCAAAACTAAAATCATGGATTCAGTTCCCAACTGTACAATTGCTGGAGAGATTATCCTAACATCAATTTATTTTCCTTTTGATTAATTAAGGGGGAAAAAGATATTTCCCGTTCAAAAATGTTCAAGAAAATATTTTGTTTTTTTATTTTTGCAGATAAATAAAAAAAACTACAAAACCTACCTTTTTCTCTCCTATGTTTATGTACTTTTAACTGGGTTAATTTATTATGAGATTTTTTTAGAATATAATTGCAAACCTTTTGTCTTAAAGTAATGCTTTTTTTTTTCCTCTCGTTCAAATTCAACAATAATTGTTTTTTGTAAAGCAAAACGAGCCTTTATTCTTCTCAATTCTCATATCAAATTAAAGAGAAACAGAAAAAAAAGAAAAATCTAGCACACAATAAAGTCGATCTCTATCTAACACAGTCTCTTATTAGTAATACAATGGTAAAAAAAAAAAGAAAGTCTCTAGGCAATTGAAATAGTATATTTGGTCCCCCACTGGTCTGTCATTAAACAACAAGCTTTTAAGCTGGAAGAAAAGAACCTTCGAGATGAGGAAGAAAAATCTGCCATGGGAGCAATCACAGATGTACCTTCTATGAACCAAAAATATGTCATATCTTTAAAGTAAGATATATAATATTCCTTCTATGATTAGAAGTCTTGAGTGAAGCGAAGATTTTCTATTGTAAAATGTTGTGGAATGTTTATTTATTGATTTAAAAGTGGATCATGTCCATATTTGATTCATTGATCCACTTTTGAATCAATAAATACACATACTGCCCCATTTAACCGCATAAGATTCTCACTCCTTTGAACTTTATACATGAGAGAATGGAGTGTTGAGATTAAGCTTAAAATATGATTAAAAGGTATTAAAAACCTGATTAAAACATGAAGATTTTGATCGAGTATAGACGGGTTCAGCTCAATTACAGTTTGATCAATATTGAGATTTTTTTGGTTCATAATTTATTGGTGTAAGTCTGAAGTTACTTGGTGTGAAGAACAAATTACTTGGTATAAGTAAGTTATTGAAAGCTATAAATATGTGCATAAAGAGACTCTCACCTTATTCTTGAAGTAGGAATAATTGGTCAGTAATATGTAACAAACTAAACACCAATATAACTTGTAAAAATGGGTTTTATAATGATCCAATGATTGAGTGAACAATGTTTTCATACCATTTTATTTAGAAAAAATTTAATTTGTGGTGTAGTATCTTTTCTTTATTCAAAAATTGCAAAAGAGTAAAATAGTGATTGATTTGTGTAAGTAGACAAAGAATTGTGTAGATCTGTTTTAAAATTTTTGTGTTTATTATTTTCTTTTTAGTTTTGCTAATGTGATTGTGTGGTTGATGATTATGTTTTAGATTTCCAACAAATGGTATTAGATCTATGTTTATTATTTGTGTGATCTCAAGCGAATTTTTGGCTGAAAATTTCCAACAAAGAGGAAATGTAATTAAAGATGGCAGCATCATGATACAAATCGGTGTTTTTTTTGTATTGCTTGAGAAATTTCCAAGATTTGAAGGTCCTTGAATGGATTCAATAAAAGTAAAAGTGATTTGGTTTTCATACTTTCAGAGCAGATGTAAAGTGTAAACTCTGTAATTACTGTTAGATTTTCTTTAACTACTATTATAGGTGCTTTTGTCTTATCTGCATATATCAGAAAACATCAAGAAAAAGTGCAAAAGAGAAGGCTTTGAAGTTTGAACTGATTCTGGTCTACTGTTCAACAATCTTTATTCAAGAACCTACTCTTTTGGTGGTCTCCACGTGAAAAAGAAGGCCTCAACTTCACAGTCTTTTCAAATTAGTACTACTTTAAAGAATATTTGAAACTGTTAATTAGCCAAGTAAATCTTTAAACTTTCCTAAATGTCATCTCATACTAATAATGTTGTCTGTTACATAAAGCTCATTATAACATTTAACTCATGCATTACTTTGCCTTTGGTTCAGCATCACTTCTGCCATCATGAACTCATTTGAAGGTGACTGAATTTGGCGAAGCTACATATCTTTAGATAAAAATAGCCTGATAAATAAGCTTCTGCTTACCCATGACCCTGATGGTCGCTGTCTTGATTTCGCCATGCTACTTCAGAAAATGGAGAATGCTATGCATTATGCTACAGCATCAGAAGTGCAAGTTCGTTCCTGCTTGGCTTTATTGTTACTTAAGATTTATTTCTTCATTTAAATTGATTCAATGTGTTGATGCCAAAAATTTGCTGCTGCTGACGTGGTTTGGGTACTGACACGGCCTGGATGCTGATGTGGCCTGAGCCCTGCACAAGTAACAGGGATGAACTAAAGGCCCTCGAAAGGAGGGGAGGGGGAAACTTTCGAGGGCACTCCGAAGCTTAAGTTAGCACGAGGGCTTAAGGGAGAGGTCGAGGGCTTAAGTAATGGGTGTGTAAGCAGATAAGTCTGAATGAATTTGAATTCCATACCTCGGCTTATTTATAGCCATCTGAACGGGCGTTGCTTATGTCTCGTCAGTGTGGAGGCATTGATTGCATGGTCAGGGGATGACGTGTCGCAGGTTGGCTATAGGGTGGCGTACTATAGGGTGGCTTTGGGGCTGCATGTGTAGGCGGCTGCAGGGCGGCGTGTCGTAGGGTGGCGTAGGGTAGCTACAGGGTGGCATGTTATAGGGGGAGCCTAGACGTGGGTTTATTGGGCCGCTCTTTACTAGGCCTGAGTTTTTTTTGGGTCGGAGTGTTTATTAGGCCGGAGTGTTATGGGCCGGCTACTGGTGAAGTGTTATGGGTTGGAGTATTATGGGCTGGAGTGTCATGGGTTACATCAGGCTCCATCACAGGCCCCCCACTTCCTTGAGTACATTTATGTGCTTAAGGAAGTACTTGCAAGGCATGGTCTTTTGAATGGAAGGGGCAGTGTACTGAGCGTATGGGGTGATTCTTTTGTTGGGCCACGGAGCTCTGGGTGTTCAATCCTGGAGAAATCGTTACTGGCTTGACACGTGGTTGAAGTCAGCACCGTAGTAAATGGCGTCTATTGGGAACGAGTTCAGTCGCTCTCAAGAAACGAGAAGTTGTTTAGGCTCTTTTTCTGTGTTTGCATTGAATGCCCTCGTTGAACACGTTTTCCCTTCTTATAAAAAAGGGTCTTTGTTATCCTTTCTTTTAAACTAAAACGAGGGCCAAGTTTCTCCAGGTCCGAGCGTTTGAGCTGATTGTCAAACGCTCGACCAAGTTTCTCTAAGTCCAAGCATTTGAGCTGATTGTCAAACACTCGGCCAAGTTTCTCCAAGTCCGAGCGTTTGAGCTGCTTTGCAAACGCTCGACCAAGTTTCTCCAAGTCCAAGCGTTTGAGCTGATTGTCAAATGTTCGACCAAGTTTCTCCAGGTCCGAGCATTTGAGTTTATTGTCAAACGTTCAGCCAAGTTTCTCCAAGTCCGAGTGTTTGAGTTGATTATCAAACACTCGGCCAAGTTTCTCCAAGTCTGAGTGTTTGAGCTGATTGTCAAACGCTCGACCAAGTTTCTCCAAGTCCAAGCGTTTGGCTGCTTTGCAAACACTCGGCCAAGTTTCTCCAGGTCCGAGTGTTTGAGTTGATTGTCGAACGCTCGGCCAAGTTTCTCCATGTTCGAGCGTTTGAGCTGTTTTGCAAACGCTCAGCCAAGTTTCTCCAGGTCCGAGTGTTTGAGCTGCTTTGCAAACGCTCAGCCAAGTTTCTCCAGGTCCGAGTGTTTGAGCTGTTTTACAAACGCTCGGCCAAGTTTCTCCAGGTCTGAGCGTTTGAGTTGCTTGTCAAACGCTCAACCAAGATTCATCCAAGCCCGAGCGTTTGAACTATTTCTCATACCCGGCCAAGATTTCTCCAAGACTGGGCGTTCGAACTTCTCTTTGAACACTCGGCCAAGATCTCGCCCAAAATCAAGCTCTTGTTTCATGGAAGGCTAAGTATGAAAACAAGAAAGTCATGCAAAGCAAAGATTGAAAGAAGGGTATTTTAGTAATTTAAAAAGTTACAGCTAACGACCTCGAAGTACAAAGAAAATAGGGCCCTAACGGCCTCGAAGTACAAAGAAAAAACCAACTCTTCTAGCCTAGGCAGTCCAGTACACGGGTTACCTCAGGCTCTTGGTCTTTCCTCTATGGGCTTCATCCTGAGCCTGAAAGTTCATTCCTGCTATGAGCTGCCCTAGGCCCGGATAACCTTCTCGCCCGTCCAATCACTCCCTTTCGGAATCTGGAAGAGGTTCTTGCTCCTTGGGCAATATTCCCCTCCAGAGTAGGCCCTTCCTCCTCCTCAGACTCTTGTGGACCAAGGCCTGAGGAATCTACCTCTAGGCACACGACCTCAACCCCCCTCTTGGCTTCCATAAATCCCTCAAGGAACTACTGACTCCCCTATCTCTCCAGGGCCACTACCATTAGAATTCTCTAAATCAGTGCGTGAACTCTCAGTTAGAAAGTGAGGCCAAACTTCTCTCAACTCTTACATGAACGTGTTCAAAGCGCACTTCTAACTAGCCCGTCTTGGTCATACGGGGTGGGTCATCGTGAGTTCGAGGAGGCGGAAGAGGGTTTTAAAGTACAAGCCTTTTTCCGTGAAGAGGTTGAAAGGGGCTTTCTTTTTTATAAAGAGTGCTGGGAGCTTCGACGTGCCCTTCGCTTGGAGTTTGAAGCGTGTTGGCAAGTGCAAAAGGCTGCACCTCCTACACCGAGAGCAGGAGACGTTAAAGGCTATGTTGGCCGCGCCTTTGGAAGTTGGGGTGCTTAGAGATAACGAAGAGCTCCACAGGTGCGACCTCTGCCCTCCTAGCCTTCCGCCGGACCTAGAGCATGGTAGCCCTTAGTCTTTCAGTCTTGTAGCAACTTTAATTTTTTATTCTAAGTTATTAACGATCGTTCTTTGTGCAGAGATGGATGTGGCTGCCAAAGCTATGGAGAGGGCCAAACGCATGTCCGGGAGAGAAAAAGGGCTACGGAGGCTGGCTGCTTTGGATAGGAGCAGAAGAAGGCCCAAGCCTCGACCCCGGTGCCTATTGCAGTGGGGAGCCCTCCAAGGGTTCTAGTTCCCGAGGAGAGGGTGGATTCCGTCGTACCCACTCCTCCCCCGGGACCATCTCCCTCGAAGGGAGAACCTGGGGTAGCTAATATTTTCATGCCGAGATGAGTGCTGAGGGGAGATAATTTGGTGTTCGCGCATCCGAAGGTTGCACATGAGCACCTTATCTTGGGGATCCCTCCCTGCGATATGCTGGAGCTTTCGGCGAAGCCCTTCGAGGCACTTTGTTCAGCTGTGGAGACCGTATTTTCCTAGGTATTGTCTCTTTGCTTTATCCTGGCTTTTTGGTTTATTTGTTTCTCTTTTAACAACGTTCTCGTTTCAGGCTGGAGTCCTTGGCGAGGTCCTTGCTCAGCAAAATGCTGATTTGGCTGAGCGCTTGGTGAAGACTGAGTATAAGCTGGAGGAGACCCGGAAGCTGGTTTGGGCTTTGTCTTCCTCCCTAGAGGGGGTCGAACGGGCCAAGGATGATGCCATCTTCGAGAGGAACCATCGACGCAGGCTGAGGATGCTCTCAGGAAGGAGAGGGACCTAATCTGGGCCTAGATGGATGAGGTGGTTGCTAAGGCTGCTGAGAGGGAGGAAGTCTTGCTGGATGAGGCCGGGGCTCAGATCCTGACGGGTTTCAACAAGGCCAGGAGGCAGATCAAGTCTCTCTACCAAGGCTCAATTCTTCAGGTCTTAACCTTTGTGCCCTTTCTGGGGAATTGGGTGCGGCCGTTACCGGAGGAGATGTGGTTGATACTGCTGCGACTGACATCAGGGGGGTCATAGAGGATGGGACCCAAGAGACTGCTAAGGGTGAGGCCCGGGAGGCAACGGGGAGCGAGGACGAGTCCCCCACTTCT
The DNA here is from genome assembly GCA_023935145.1 of Bretschneidera sinensis. Classification (NCBI taxonomy): domain Eukaryota; kingdom Viridiplantae; phylum Streptophyta; class Magnoliopsida; order Brassicales; family Akaniaceae; genus Bretschneidera; species Bretschneidera sinensis. The sequence goes on from CM043705.1 coordinate 64,960,181, forward strand.
TTAGAATAGGCTTTTGTTTTTTGTATCTAAGGCCGATAGCACCTAATTTTAGTACTTCCTTTTTTAACTTAATGAAACTTCAGAATTCAAACTTTGAACTTTATTAATCTTTTGCTTTTACACTTTACTGGTAAAATTTACGGAGATTCTCCACGTTCCAAGTGCGTGGGATGAGTTTGCCATCCAATTCCTCGAGCTTATAGGTGCCAACCCAGCAAACTCTTCGGATTCAGTATGGACCTTCCCAATTTGAAACGGGCTTTCTCATGTGGCGATGACGGTACACTTCACTTTTCCGAAGGACGAGGTCATGCAGTTTGAAGACCTTGTGCTGAACCCAAGAGTTATAGTATCGAGTGACTCTCTGCTGGTAGGCAGCCAGACGGATTTGGGCTTTGTCTGAGGCTTCATCGACCAGATCAACATTCATTCGTAATCTTTCTTCGTTGTTACTTGGTTCAAAGCATTGTACGCATATTGATGGGACTCCAATCTCGAGGGGAATAATGGCCTCTGATCCGTACATCATGAAGAATGGGGTTTCTTCTGTTGGTGTTCGTACAGCTGTTCGATAAGCCCAGAGGATATTGGAGAGTTGGTCAACCCACTGCTTATCTGCTTCGTTAAGTCTCTTTCTGATTCCTTGGAGAAGCGTCCTGTTAGTCACTTTGGCCAAGCCATTGGCTTGTGGATACTCAACAAACGAGAACCAATGCTCGATATGGAGTCATCACAGAACGTCTTGAACCGAGAACTGTCGAATTACTTCCCGTTGTCGGTGATTAATACCCGAGGAATTCTAAATCAGCATACGATTGACTTCCAGACGAAATTTCGGGTTTGATGATCCGTAATGCTAGCCAGTGGCTCTGCCTCGACCCACTTAGTGAAATAATCGATGGCCACGATGAGGTGCTTCTTTTGCCTGGTAGCCGTGGAGAAAGGGCCAGGGATGTCCATCCTCTACATGGCAAAGGGGAGGGGACTAGTGATGGAGACAAGAGGGTTAACAGGTCGGTGCGATATTGGAGAATACTGTTGACAGTTCTTACATTTCTTAACTAAGTCGGCTGCATCATCTTTCATTTTGGGCCAATAATATCCTTGGTGGAGAACCTTGAAAGCTAAGGCCCAGGCTCCCAGGTGATTCCCGCATATTCTTTCATGGAATTCTCGGAGAGCGTAGTCAGCTTATCGCGATCCGAGGCATCTTAGGTAAGGCAGAGTTAGAGCCCTTTTGTACAACTGCCCATCTATGATTGTGTACCAAGAGACTCAGGAAATTAGCTTCCTAGCCTGATCTTTCTACTCGGGTACTACATCATCCCTCAAATATCGGAAGATTGGGTCCATCCATGTTTCTTCCTCTTCTACGGGTAAGACTGGGGCTTTGTATATACTTGGAGTGGAGAGGGTTTCTAAGTAGACAGCTTGGGCTAACTCCAGGTGCCGGGAGGAGGCTAGGTTGGCCAAAGCATCTGCCTTGGAGTTTTCGGCTCGCAGGATCTAAGTTATCCGGAATGTCTTAAAATTTGCGGCAAGTTTATTTACTTTTTGGAGATATTGGACGAGCTTCTCTCCCCGAGCCTCGAACTCTCTTGCTATCTGACCTACTACCAATTGTGAGTCGCTAAATGCGTCCAGAACCTCGACAGCCAATGCTTTTGGCCAATCTCATACTAGCTAGTAGGGCTTCGTACTCCGCCTCATTATTGGAGGTCTTGAACTCAAACTTTAAAGCGTACTCGATTATAAAGCCTTCTGGACTGCAGAGAATGAGTCCTGCCCCACTTCCTAGTGAATTTGAGGATTCATCTACATGGAGGGGGTCCACCTTGGAGGGGCTCCATTGGTCACTGATGTTGTAGACTCGTCTGGATCTATGGACAGGGTTGTCTCCACAATGAAGTCTGCTAAAGCCTGGCCCTTGATCGCCTGTCGGGGCTGGTAGTGGATGTCAAACTCTCCCAGCTCTACTGGCCACTTTACCATTCTCCCAGAGATACTCGGATTATGCAGGACCTGCCTTAGGGGTTGATCTGTCAAGAGGATGATGGTGTGCGCCTAAAAATAGGGTCGGAGCTTCCGCGTAGCTACACTGAGGAAGTAAGCCATCTTCTCAATAAGAGGATACCTTGCCTCAGCTTCATGGAGAATTTTGCTGACATAGTAAATGGGTTTCTGGATGACTACTTCTTCCCGGACAAGGATAGAGGCCACAGTGCTTTGCCCAGCTGATAAGTACAGGAATAGCTCCTCACCCAGGAGTAGCTTGGTTAATAACGGGGGGGAACTTAGATACCTCTTCAAATCTTCAAAAGCTTCCTGGCAACTCTCGAACCAGGAGAAATCTTTTGCTTTCTTGATAGTCTTAAAGAAAGGCAGGCACCTTTTCGCAGACTTGGACATGAATCGGTTCAGGGCTGTGACTCTACCGGTGAGCTGTTGGACTTCTTTCACGGACTTAGGGGGTCATATCTAGGATGGCCTTTATCTTCTCCATGTTGACTTCTATTCCTCTTTGGGTGACTATAAACCCTAGGAATTTCCCATCTGTTACCCCGAACGCACACTTAGACGGATTCAATCTCATGTTATGTTTGCGTAGTACTCCGAATGCTTCTTCTAGGTCGGAACTATGGTTTCGTGCCTCTGTGCTTTGACCAGCATGTCGTCCACATAGACCTCCATATTCTGTCCTATCTATTCCTTGAAAATTTTGTTCACCAACCTCTGATAGGTTGCCCCAGCGTTCTTGAGCCCAAAGGGCATAACCTTGTAGCAGTATAGCCCTTGATTAGTGACAAAGGCAATCTTGTCTTGGTTTGATCTATGTATGAAGATCTTATTGTAACCAGAGTATGCATCCATGAAAGAGAGGAGTTCATGCCCTGAGGTGGCATCCACCATCTGGTTAACTCGAGGGAGAAGGAAGCTATACTTTGGGCAGACTTTATTTAAATTAGTGAAGTCGATACAAATACACCACTTACCACTGGCTTTTCGGACCATTACTATATTTGACACCTACTCGGGGTACCTCGCCTCTCTGATGAAGCCTGCTTCCAGCAATTTATTTACTTCTGCATTGATAACCTGGCATTCTGGGGCGAAAGTCCTCTTCTTTTAGATGACCGGCTTGCACTTTGGGTCTACATTTAGACGGTGCTTAATGGTTCCAAGGTTGATCCTTAGCATGTCTGATGCTGACCTGGCGAACAGGTCTTTGTTTTTCTAAAGGAGGGAAATGAACTCTTTCTTATTCCCTTCAGAGAGGTTTGCGCTTATCTGGACGGTTCAGGTGGGGTCCTTCCCGAGGGGTACTGGAGTTAGCTCCTCCATAGGTCGTCCTCTTGTGATCTTCATCTCATCCCTGATATCTTTCATTTCAAGGAGCAGGGCCTCAGTCTTCTTTCTTCATTAACAGCATTCAGATAGCAGGCCCAGGAAACTTTTTGATATCATCTGATCACTCCTACACCCTCACTGGTGGGAAATTTTACTTTCAGGTGATAGGTAGAGACAATGACTTTTAGTTTGTTGAGGGTAGATCGGCCTATGATCATTTCGTAGGAGGAGGGCTGTTTGACTAACAGGAAGGTGGTCTGTACTGTCGATGTCTTTGGCGTTGTTCCTGCAGTGACTAGGAGGACTATGCTTCCTTCGACGAATACTAGAGATCCATCGAAACCATAGAGAGGGGCTGGGGCTAGCTCTAGGTGCCCATCCTTCAACTCCATGCACTGAAAAGCATCATAAAACAATATGTCCGTCGAGCTTCCATTGTCAATCAGGACGCGTCGTACCTCATGGTTGGCTATTAAGAGAGAGACTACCACAGTATCGTCATGAGGAGTCTGCACATCTTCTAGGTCATCTTCTGTAAAAGAGATTACTAGCCCTGTCCTCTTTCTCTTGTGAGGGCCACTGATAGAGGCTACAGCCCTGGTGTATGCTTTACTACTCTGCCCTGAACCGCTTCAGATAGCTGGGCCTCCATAAATTGTCTAGATGATTCGGGTGGTGGTGGCCACCTCTTGCTTTTTCTGACTGGGCTCTTCCTACTTAGTCTTGGGGTCTCTTTGAGGGTCCTGTCGTTCTGACTGTTGGGGATAATGATGCTCGGTATCTTTTTTTGGCTGGGCAGGTGCATTCCTTCTCCGAGACCCTGTGAACTCCTTTAAGTGCCCTCGGCTAATGAGTCCCTCAATTTGCTTCTTCAGGTCGTGGCATTCCTCGGTATCATGGCTATAGTTCTTGTGGAACCTGTACCATCGTCTATGATCCTCACTGAGATGCGGCTTCCTAGGAGGTCATTAGAGAACAGACTTGTTTTGAAGCTGCATGAGGACATTGGTCCTAGTTGCATTGAGTGGAGTGAAGCTATCAACTCGGGGGTGGGGTCTGTACCTATTCTCCTGGTGGGGTCTCTTGACTGCTCCCCTTTGAGGGTTGGGGTCTTTCATTTTCTTCTCTGTTTCTCCCTCTCTCTCTCTCTCTTCTGAAGGCTTGGTGGTCCTCTACCAGCATGTACTTCTCAGCTCGGGCCAAGATCTCATTCATGTCTCTGGGTGGGCGTCGAGTGAGTTTGTAGCTGAAGATACCAGACCTCAATCCATTCTTAAACGCCATTACTTGGACATTTAGGTCAAGGTCAGGAATTTCCCATGCCATCATATTGAACCAGGATATGTAGGCCTGAAGCCTAGCTCCTCGATGCTGAATAATATTGAAGAGGCTCTCCGAAGTCTTCTTTGGCCCCTTACTGCTGAGGAAATGTGAGGCGAAAGTGTAACTGAGTTCTTTGAAGTTGCTGATGCTTCCTGGTTTCAAATGTAAGTACCAAGTACCTGCGACCTTCTCGAGAGTTAAAGGGAAGGCACGACATATGACAGGGTCAGAATGTCGGTGTAGCATCATAGTTGTTTTGTAGTGCTGTAGATGGTTTAAGGGATCCGCAGAGCCGTCGTACATTCTGACTTGCAGCATCCTGAAGTTTGGTGGAACTGGGGTCTCGATAATATCTTCCATGAATGAAGGATCTTGGATGCTAAGCTCATCCATGATACTAATATTTTTGTGTCTCAGAGCCAAGTCTATTTTTTCTTCCATCTCCTCGAACTGTCTGTCTAAGTTGAAGTTGTTTTTTGAGGAGGAACTCTCCTTGGACTGGCTGCAACGCAGCAAGGGCTCAGTAGGGGGCTGGTTATAGGTTGGGTCACCTCTGCAGGATAACTCTGCTTGCTCGGAAGATTGGTGAAGAGAGGAGGAAGATTGTTGACCTCCTCCCCGTACTTGGGCCGCTAGGTAGGCTATCATCCTGGAGAGCTCCTGGAACTGAGCCTAAGTTACTGGGGCCTAAAGATGCACAGCCGCTTCTTTGTAATTAGGAGAGTTGGTTCCGGAGAGATGAGGGCGTTGTTCTCTGGCTGGGGGCCTCTTGCTTGACCCAGGGGTAGCATGCTCGGGGATTGCAGGGAACCTGGGTCTAGAATGTTGGCTGCGGGCACTACCTCGGATAGGAGTAGAGCATGCGTTTGGGGCTTTCTTGTCGGTCTTTCTGGTACTGCTTCTTGGTGGCATCGTGACAGATGAGTTCTTTTGTACTTCTTCCCTTTTACTATAGCGAGAGATTATGGATTCCCACGGACGGCACCAATATGTTGATGCCAAAAATTTGCTGCTACTGACGTGGTTTGGGTGCTGACGCGGCCTGGGTGCTGACGTGGCCTGGGCCCTGCACAAGTAACAAGGATGAATTAAAGGTCATCGAAAGGAGGGGAGGGGGAGACCTCCGAGGCCGCTCCGAAGCTTAAGTTAGTACGAGGGCTTAAGGGAGAGGTTGAGGGCTTAAGTAATTGGCGTGTAAGCAAATAAGTCTGAATGAATATGAATTCCATACCTCGGCTTATTTATAGCCATCTGAACGAGTGTTGCTCATGTCTCGTCAGTGTAGAGGCATTGATTGCATGGTCAGGGGATGGTGTGTCGCAGGGTGGCTGCAGGGCGGTGTACTGTAGGGTTGCATGTGTAGGTGGCTGCAGGGCTGCGTAGGGTAGCTGCAGGGTGGCATGTTATAGGGGGAGCCTAGACTTAGGTTTATTGGGCCGCTCTTTACTGGGCCTGAGTGTTTATTGGGCCGGAGTGTTTATTAGGCCGGAGTGTTATGGGCCGGCTACTGGTGGAGTGTTATGGGTTGGAGTATTATGGGTTGGAGTATTATGGGCTGGAGTATGATGGGCCGGAGTGTCATGGGTTACATCAGGCTCCATCACAATGCTTTCAGTTTTGTGCATATATATATATATATATATATATATATATATTTCCTGTTCTGCAACACTTGCAGTCCTCATATACAATGATTGAAAATTTCCTTGTGACTATGTAAGACTCTAGAAATTGACAAGCTATATATGGCTGCTGTGTTTTTCATAACAAAATACTAATTGACGTTTCAATGTAACCCAAAAAATTACTAACACTAATGAATAACTTCTGTGTTTAATCATTGGAAATAGAGAGGGAGGGTTTTGAGTTTCTTGTTTCTTGTTTCTTGTTTCAATGTTTTCATTTTCTTTAAATATGCTGTTAACAATCTTAGCCCATGTTTGGGGAGGGTTTTCAAAAACCCTTTTCAGTGTTCAAACACCGAAAACTCTGTTCAAATATTTGCAGTCATGTTTGGAAGGTAGTGTTCCAAAATAATGTTCAGTGTTCAGTTTTCATAAATTCCGGTTCAAACACTGAAATCAGAACACTGTAAATCAGTGTTTTCGGTCTGAAATCAGTGTTCAGTTTTCAGACCTCTTCTCTCGCGACCTCACCTCTCTCTGCAATCCACAGAGCTCGTCCCTCTCTCTGCAACCCTTCATCCTCCTCTCTCCCTATTTCATTTCATTTCACTTTCTACAAGTGTCTATCCTGTTCTCTTAAACAAATCGCGACAAACCCAAAAGATTGCACCCTAGAAAATTCCTCTCATCGTCTGGTTCAAAAAACCCAAACCACTCCAGCACCTGTAGATCTCAAACCTAGAAACCCAGAAGATTCTCGTCTACCTCCATCGTGACCGCTCATCCCGTTGTCTTCACTCCTCCAGACGCAGTCGACGTACGGTAAGTCGCTGTCCTTCTCTTTCCTGTTCTCGATTACTAATCAATTTGGTAGATAATTTTCAGTGCTTTTTCTGCTGTTTGTGCCTAAGAATTTAGTTTGATGGGGTAGATGGTAAAGCCCAATTGGGTGAATTTAGTTTGTGCCTGAGAATTTTAGTGCTTTTTCCGCTGTTTGTGCCCGTGTAAATTTTATATCTAATTTTGGGCTGTAACTGTGTGGAATTTGGTTGGTATTTGTTGTATATATTGTTTTTGAAATTCTTCTTTTTGGGGTTGAATATTTTTATAGGTGTTACAGTGATAATTTGGGGGGGTTTGGATTCCTGGAGTTATCGGGTTATGCTAAGTTTGGCTTGAAAGGGATACTAGGTGGTAGTTTCTTGATCATAAAGCTTGGGCTTTTGTTGTGAGAAGACTGTTTGATTCCTTACCTTTTATTTTTATTTTTATTTTTTTCTGGTTCTTGATAATAATTTAGGATTTGTGCAGCTTTCTCACAAAAGTAATAATTTTTTAGGTCATGATTAGATATTGTTGTGTGAATTGTGGTTAGCCGTGGGGAAAAGCTGAGTTGTGGATTTTAAATCAGCCGTTGGGCAGTCTTTGAAGGCGTTGATTCAGGCTAAGTTGGGCTGATATTTTGTTCAGTTCTACAAGAACTCAAAAGGGTTAGCCGGGTAAGGAAACTTTGTCAAGCTAGAGTCCTTGTTGGGGTTGCGATGTCCTCAGTTGGTAAACATGGTGGAATCAATTTCCGCGACATCTTTATTAGAGCATCGACCATTGTGTGGAAGAATTTCTGTTAAGGATTTGTTGTACATACAGAAATCTTCTGGTAACTGTCTGTTCTCGTTAGCAGAATTTATTGGTAGAAGGATTGTTTCTTCTCCTTCTTTGCCAAGATTGAAAGTTGATAGGTTAGTGAATTTATCAGTTAAGGCTCTTATTCTGATTTGAATTGGGAAAAGGAAGAACCATTTTTCAAGTTAAGGGTGCATTCAGTTGTAAAAAGTTATCTGTTTCTTTAGGAAAGCATTTGAAAAGCAGTTTTTGGTGAAATTTTCTGGTAAATTGGAGGATTTTCTGTGACTGTACATTGATTTTTCACTGCTTTCTTGACTCTCTTTATATTGCCTTTAAAATTATTTGTCATGTTTTGATTTCTTTTTTCTCGATATATGCATGCAGGACCTGCCTCGAACCTTAAAACAAATATAACATGCATCATATCAATAAGCAAATGACAGAACAAATTGTGTAGTGGGATCCTTTATTTTCAGAATCAATTCCCCTTCTCTAAAAGCTCTCATTTCACTCCCTGCTAATTGAATCAGAAAATTTAATGTTAGGATCTGCACTTCTATGCTTGTTTCAGTCTTCTTATGCTCTTTACACTTCTTTATTAGGGCTTCAACAAAGCCCTTACTAAAAGTTAAGTACACATAATAAAAATAAAGGAAAGAAGAAACCCAAGAGAAGAGTCGCCAATTCTCCTCCACAGTTTCCTTCTCCAAGCTAAAAGCAAAAAAAAAAAAAAAAGAATCCCTTTGTGTGTGTTTACAGGTGTATTTATAGGGGTTGAATAATCCTAGAAGACTCAGGAAACCCTAAACTTCCTAAAACATAAAACCTCCTTTTTTTCCAATTCTGGTTTTGCCGTTTTACTGTTCACGCCCGTACATGTGCGCTCGATCGCATGTGTTTTGTGCTCCATCGCAAGGCTGCGCTCGATCCTTCTTGTGTGCGCACGAGCGCTTATGCGCTCGATCGCACCCAATAGTGCGATCGATCGCACTTTTTTCAATAGCTGCTCCAGGATTTCTAGGTTTCTTCCTTTAGGTGCCAAAAATCCTTCTTTCTATCCAAGACCCTATAAAAACATGTGAAACACATAAATGAAATAAAATGGACTAAATTATCATAACTAAGGACTTAACAAATGTAAATAAGGGGGCTTAAATATGAATATTTAAGCACCTATCACTATCTGATTTTCTACCACTGCTTTAAACTCACATAACTTATCAAATGCTTCAGTTTTACTCTTAATGAAGTAAATCCATGCATACCTTGAAAAATCATAAATGAAAGAGACATAATACCTTGATTTTCCAAGAGATTGGAACGGAACTAGCCCGAACATATCACTATGTATCAAATCCAAAATACCCTTCGCCCTCGTGCCAGCGGACGTAAACTCACACGGTTCTGCTTGCCATGTGGACAATGCTCATAGAAACCGAATCCCATGGAATAATTTGGGACTCCCTTCACCATCTGCTTCGACGATAAAGTAGATAGTCTCTTTTCACTGATATATCCAAGCCTTTGATGCCACAACATAGAGGACTTCACCTCATCATCAGTCGCCTCCTCAGAGATAAAACCTCCACTACACTGACTTTGTACTGTACTTCCCAGCAACTTGTACAACGTACCATACCAAACACCTCGTGTGATTACTAGCGATCCATGAGTCATCTTGCACGAATTTTTGTCACAGCTGAAATTCACTCCTCCATCCGTCATCTTGCTGACTGACATTAGGTTCCTACTAAGACCCGGAATATGCATTACTCCTAGAAGTGTCCTGACCATCCCATCATTCATCTTCAACTTCACCTTCCCACAACTAATAATTTTCACCGGAGAGTTATCTCCCAATAAAATGTTTCCCCCATCAAAGATTTCATACTCAAGGAACCAGACCCTGTGAGGTGTCATGTGAAAGGATGCTCCTATGTCAATTATCCAAACACTTCAATATGATTGAGCTAAACAGGATGCCATATTTAAGTCACCAGCATCATCATCTTGGTTCTTGTTTCTTGAAGTTGATATCTCGCTTATCCACTTTTCAGGGTTCACACTCTTACTTCTGCAATCCTTCTTCAGATGTTCGGGCTTCCTACATTTCAACCCAAATTTATCCCTACTTTTCGATCCTCCCCTAAACTTGGGTTTATCACCAGACCACTTGTAGTCTCTATCATGGGTTCGCCCTCTCACAGATAAGGCCTTCTCATCTCCTCAAACAATAAGGTTGCCACGACATTCTCAAATGACAAATCAGTCGTACCACTACCAATCGCAACTATCAAGTTATCCCACGAATCATGTTGTGAATAAAGCAGTGTAATAGCCTTATCATTATGCATCACATCAACACTGATAGATAATAACTGACCTGTCAAAGTGTTGAACTCATGTAGATGAACAGAGAAAGAATCACCCTCAGCTATCTGAAGGTTGCACAACTTCTTCCGCATAAACAGTTTGTTTACTTAAGATTTACTCTAATAAAGGCTTTCCAGCTTCTTCCAGAGTTCTTTCGCAGTCTTCTCTCTAGAAATGTTTATCAGGATAGAATCAGCCAGGCATAGCTGAATCAGACTTCGTGCCTTCCGATCGAGCTTTTCCCTCTCCGTGATGGCCGCTGAAGATGATGCCGAAACCACCGCCGACGACGACGCCGCCTGTACCGTGGACGCTGCCATTATGCTCATCGTACTCTTCGGTATCTCATCGACTATCACTATCCATAGGTCCCTATCCATGAGTAGATCCTCCATATTCAGTTTCCATAACTCGAAGCTTTTCCCTCCGAACTTCTCGATTTCAATTCGTGATCCAATCAACATTTTTTATCGTTAATCTTCGAACACAAGGCTCTGATACAAATTGAATGATTCAAGGCCTGTCAGTCACATGAATTATAAACAGAAAGAAAATAAGATACGATATACCTAAGTTCACCCTAGAATATGGCTACGTCCTGCCAGAAGTTTCACTATTATCAACCTCACAAATCTCTCATTACAATGTGCGCTCAGTACATAGAGAGTGTTTAAAAGCAACTTAATACGGCCTAATTAGGGTTTCTGTCATGCTGCAAAACCACAGCTATTCATGGGCCCAAGCCTATAGCATCAAGTAAAAAACTATACCCAAAACGTATACAGGACCTGAAATTTTAAAGAAGGGAGCTGGACCCCATGGTCGTCAGGAGTTCTACAGATCTTGACCCGTGAAGTATGCACTAACTCTAACATTTTAAAGAAATGAGGGGATAAATTGAAACTTATTAATTTACCCTCCCGATTTTTTTAATCCCTTCCCCTCCAAACCTGTAAACACAGAGTAAACATATTCACTGTTTGAGAGTTTGAAGGGAGAGGAAATGAGAGAATTTGAAAGGGTATTCTTATCCTCTCATTCCCTCCATCCAAACATGCTACTCTCAACTCAACAAAGCCTTATCTTATCCCAATTAACTACACTTTCTATCCCTTAATCATTCTATGATATCAGCTTAATTGGTTAATTTGATACAAGTTTTATTTGGGTAATCTGAAATTCTTGCAGATAACAGAACCAAACACATATATCTGCTTGTATGGTGGAGAAGACATAGAATGGATCAGGAAATTCACAATGACTGCACAAGCAGTAGCACAAGCTGCAAACATCAAATTAGAGATGCTTTATGTGGGGAAAAGTAACCCAAGAGAGAAAGTTAGAAGAAACAATGCAATCATCCAAGTGGAGAAGCTTAGCCACACATTACCAGAACTTGCCTTGATTTGGTTCTTCTGGGTGAGGCTAGAAAGCATGTGGCACTCAAAAACTCAGAACGGAAAGAACCTCGAAAATGACCCAATAATGCAAGGGATCATGACAATGCTTAGCTTTGATGGTAGTGATCAAGGGTGGGCTGTGATCTGCAAAGGATCAGCTCAGATGGCTAAAGCTAAAGGGGAAACCATTTTGAAGTGTTTCAATGATTTTACCTTGTGGAAAGAGAGAGTGAATCAGAAGGGATTTGTACCTGCAATCAATGATTATCTCCATAAGCTTCATACCCCACATCACTGCAACCGTTTGATTCTGCCAGGGACCACTGCAGGTATCCCTGAGAGGGTGGTTTGCGCAGAATGTGGCCGTGCTATGGAGAAATACATCATGTACCGCTGCTGCAGAGATTAAGGTGTTTGGTTTCATAGTATGCTGTGAGGGGAAAGATGTAGTTTGAGGATTGGATATAGGATTTTATGAATAACTAGTAGCAGCATTTGCTGCTATAGTGCAAGCTTGAGAAGGAACTTCTGGTCTCTGTCTCTTGGTTATAAGACTTAAATTGTGTTTGTTGTAATGATGCGTATTATTTAACATTTGTAATATATGGTGTAATTATTATACTACATGATCTTAGTTCTATAATGTCTCATTTTGAGAATTTTTTTGGTAAAACGGACCTAATATGTTATTTTTAAGTGCGAGACCCTTAGCCAATTTAATCATGAGTTAATTGAAACAATTATTGCATTTTTAACTCGACCAAATGGCTGACATGTTTTCCTGTAATTTAATAGATATAAAATTGGTGTTAAGCCCATCTTACCCAAAAACACATTTTATTTGTTTGGTATGCTCAATCAAGGACTAGTTAACCAGTTACATTATATTTTTCAGCACATAAAAGCTATTGAAGAGAGAGCAAACATCTTTCTCGTAGAATTTTAATTCATCTAGTTCAATTGAGCAATACGAGCTTGATTGGGTTCTGCTAGAGTTTAAATATAACTAGATGGTGAGCCAAATTGCAGGTTCCTACTCGCCAATTTGTCTGACCACAAATTATAGCATGTGTATCGCGAGGCCAACTATTGAGCTGACGAACTGACAAGGATCAGGGCTGTAATGTTGTTTTTGACAGGGTTCCACCTTGTGTTGAACTTGCTTTTGATTTCGACTCTAGAGGGGGCTTGTCCTCTAGATCTGTTTGTAGAACACTAGTTTAATTAATGTTTTTATTCTGCTTTCAACCCAAAAAATATTGATGGTGAGCCAAATCAACAAATCTTGTGAGTCAAACTTCGAATTTAGCTAATCCAACCAAAGAAAATCCAGTATCGAGCGAGTTGAGCCAAAATATCAGGCTAATTTTCCAAAGGCAGAGATGCAACTATTGGTCCGTACCTGTTTAATATTTGACCCGTACCTATTAAAATACCAGTATGAGTATTGGTTTTGAGATCCGATAAAAATTAACTCGAGTCTAGTTCAGTCCGTGAAAATCCAGGTTGGACGGAGTCTACCAATTTAACACAAACAAAACACATGAAAAGTTTCTAATTTGCGCTCCTAAACATGCAAAAAAAGCACTTGAAAATAGAAAACTAACTTCCTTTTAGTGGCAGATATCAGTATAACTACGTGAAAAACCATTAAATGAATTTGTGAACAATTAAATGCTTATAAGTTTCAAATGCTAAACCGTTAAATTGATTTATTTATCGTTTTAAAAAATAAATTTTATTTTTGATAAAAGACTAATAGGACAAAAAATAGATTGGTCAATTTTAATAGAGATCCGTGGTTTCACTCATTTTTTAATTGGCTGAACACGAATATGAAATAATTGACCAATTAAAAAGCGAGCATTTTTTACCAACCCATATCCTACCTGACCGACCTGTTTCCCACATCTATCCAAAGGAAATGGGTGTTAACAAATTTTTGGTTGGCAATGGATTGTCATCTTCTTTATAATAAAAAATTGAAATGAAAATTAAGTTTAGTGAAGTTGAATGTCATTGTGATAAACTTGATTTGAGTATTTTCTATTTGATAATATAACATTTAATCTAGATCTAAATTCGTAGATAATAACATGAGCCAAATTATGACAAGTTGATTGCTCACCCATATTTCATCTTCAAAACTCCCAAGGCTTTTTTCTTATAAAAAAAAAAAAAATTTGGTATGACATTATTATCCCGACCCATTTAAATTCAAGATACCTCATGGTGGGAAACGAGCAAGTCAAGCTGGATACAAACCAGATCTTAGGTCAACAGGTATATAAAGGTGGCAATGACCTGTTCCGACCCCAAAACAAATAAGGCAGGACATGACCCACACTGCCACAAGTCGTGCCGTGCTTGGCACGGTCCAAGTGGATGGGTCGTGCCAAGCTTAGCTTTTGAGGCCCATGGCATGACACGGTATGAGGCCCAGCATAGCACGGCACGAGGCATTGCTCGGTACAACACGGCACGAGGCATTGCTCAGCACAGCACGGCACGAGGCACGATCATAACATCTAATGAAATTCAAAATTACATATAATTTTATGCCACAAGAATGATGAGTCAAGAAAATTATATGGTAATAAATTTGATACTTTAAGATGGTGAAAAAAAAATGAAAAATTATTACTCTATTCTTAACATAATGGCACGTGATATACTAATTCTTAAAACTCACCTCATAAATGAAGCAAATTCACCTAAAATAACACATTAATAGAAATTAAATCAAACCTTAACAAATATTTAAAGACAAGAAAAATGAGAAAACTAGTGTTGCCTAAAATTTTATTATATGAACTTTTACTCTTCATATTAAAATATCTATTTTCAACTTTTATTTTTTTACACTATGAAGTTAGCATGAGATGGGCTTTTAAACTTGAAGCAATTTAACTTCGTGTTATTTGTGAATTTTTAATTTGAATATTGAAGTTTCTTAGTGTGCTTTATCATGTTGTCAAACATATTGGCAATAATTTACTTGTTTATGTTAAAATTCACTTGGAAGATTTTTGTAAGTTAAAATTTTTAAGTTATTTATTTATATTGTTTTTGTTCAATTTCTAAGTTATTTGTAATATTTAATAGGTTTAATTACAAAAAAAAATACATTTTGGTTGACTGTATTTTTAATAAATACCCTGTGATTGACTCTATTTTCAAAAAATACCTTGAGGATTTTTTGTTACAAAAAATACACATTGGTATGTTTTTGTTAGCAAAAAATATCATTTAGTTGACTAAAATAAACATATCACAAGCTATTTTTTATTAACAGAAACATACCACATGTTATTTTTTTTATTAATAGAAATATACCATATTATATTTTTTGCTAACAGAAATATGTCAAAAGGTATTTTTTACACAAAAAAAAAAAAAAAACCTCAGTGTGTTTTTTGAAAATTAAGTTAATCACAAGATATTTTTTTACCACAAAAAAACTTTGAAATATTTTTAAAAATACATTTAATCACAATACATTTTTTTATAATTAAACTTATTTATTAAAGCATTCAATTCAATATTTATTCTTACTATTTAAAAAAAACCAATATATGTCTATGAATCAGCATTGCACGACACAACAGTCATGCACGCTTAGAACCACCGAAGAACGCAACGCCTATCGTAAACGACCAAACAGAACCCTGCGATTCATTCATCGAATTGCTGGTTTTATATGGAAAGCAAGAGAGCGGCATTAGGATTTCACGGTGAGGGCTATATTCAGGGGTTAGGGAAAAATTTATAGCTGACGTGTGTGAAAGAAACATTAATTCTGCGAAATGACGAAATTGACATTCTAAGGTGAGAATAAAAAATTAAGCAGCCCAAAAAGGCAATCCGATACAGCCGAAAATTGGGCTAAAGACCCAATAGGAAATCCAAAGGCCTACATGAAATTGTGTGATGGTTAAAGGAATTAACCCAACTGATTTTTATGGACCCGATTGAGAAAAAGGAAAAACCAAATATGCCCCCATGCAGAATCGAACTACAGACCTTCAGTTATCAAGACTGACGCTCTTCCACTGAGCTATAGGAGCCTCTTGTTTTGGAAACAAACGTAAATATTATTTATTTTTTCTCTTTTGCCCATTTTAATTGCCAAAAATTTATTTTATTTAAAATTGAAAGAAAGCTCCTTATATTATTTATTTTCATTTCTTTTGTTTATTAGCCACAGATAAAAGCATGAAGGTGACTTGTAACATTATTAGGCATAAATTTGCAGGCTGCGTAATCTTGCAGAAGCTTGGCCCTAAATAGGTAGCTCAATTTGTATTTCAGAACCTTTTGACCTGACTTTTCAAAGTGTTTTAGTTTTCCAGAAACAAAAACTAATCCAAACACAAAAAGAAAAACGGTTTTTCAAAAATGAAATCAAACACTAAATTACTAACAATTTGTAGTTTATCAACTCAATTTTTACCAATTACTAATCAGATTTTAGTTCCACAATTCCTTTACTAAAAACTGTTTTACTTCTAATTTCTTACAGCTGAAGCTGCAGCTAGCCAAACCGGATTCTTCTCTTAGTTTTGGACTTCTTGCACTAGTTGTAGCATAATTCTGTTTGGTACTTTGGTGTATTAGTTTCTTAAGTCAATAATTTTTTTACTTTATCCAAAAATGCTGTTTAACACCATAGTTTGAACTTATAAACTTAAATGCAAATTTAAAATCTCAATGCACTTATTCGAGCATTTATTGCTAGTTAGCAAGTGTCCTTAAAACACTCGTTAATCAAACTATATATATTTTTTGTTGGAAATTTTTCTCTTATGTGAGTTTACATTGATTTATGTTTTTTGTTTCCATTTGAATAAAACGGGTTGAGAGTTTATAAAGTATGAAACGGTAAAACTCATATATGAGATAATGTGATTTATACAGTTATTGGGGCTACATTGCATCTTTATAATGAGAGCGTAACTACTATATAGTGCAATGACTTATTATTATTATTTGTTAGGTTCTTGGATAGGAGGGTCTAAATAAGGTATAAAATCTATTAGGTCAGGTTTTTTCTCCTATCCGATATAACCCTAGTTTATATAATTTTATTGATATATGGATGATAGTTTGTCCATCAAAGCTATTGTAGTAAAACTGAGAGTGAGAAAACTTGATATGAGATACATATGAGAGTACGCGTTGTGAGTGGTTATTGTTAATGTAATTAATCCCTTACTTTATTGATGCTTATTATCTTACAGGCAATCGTATTTCATGATGTATCTTCTACAACATAATTATACGCTCTTAATCTAAGTTTAAATCATGTTTATTATGTGTTTGTTTTAATGTCCCGCATAAATCGATATAAAATCTAACATTTGACTCATAAGTTTAATAAAATGGTTGGATAAGTGCATTGAACTGTGCCCCCTTCTGTCTTATCTTATCATCAAATCTCCTATAAATTTCTTTGCCTTTTCTTTTTCTGTGTTTTTCACCACTTGATTGTCGAAGACAGCAAAGAATTGAGAAGGACTGTTTCTTTGTTGCTTGCGAGGTTTATAAATTTGAGATAATAAATAATAAAGGTGCAGGTGATGGGTGTTGGTATATATGTTCATATATTCACATATTTCTTGAGAGATGTGTTTTGAAAGATTTTCATTGTCCCCAAGTCCTTTATAAAATATGCTTTATCACCTTAAATAAAATCAACAATGGCTGCACATTTAACCTTTTCTTTTCACTTTTCGTGTGAGAGAGAAAGCATTATAGGAGACAGCTTCATGTGTCTCTTTAAGATCATTAAACTTCCTGTTTTCTAATGTTTGTTGCTGCTAATTGCATGTTCTCCTAATTAATAATCTACAAAATTTTCATGTCAATTTTTCATGCCGGTAACATTTAAATTATCATAAAAATAGTGCGTACGCTTTTATAGGTGCACTAATTAAGTATATTTGTAGATTTATTTTGGTGGAAGAACAACCAAAAAACCCATCTCTAAAATCTTCCTCTCTCGAGCCCCCACCCCAAAAAAATAAACTCCTCCTTTACTCATCTCTCATTGGATTTGAATTTTTTTTAGGTTAATGTTGTTTTTATTCATAGTAAGATACCATGTCTATTTAAAAATTATATTTTACTTAACTATGATTGCTTAATTGTTTATGGAGATGTGATCATTGACTTAACAGTATAAACAACAAAATTTGTTATGTACAGAAAAAATGTAGACTTTTGCGCCATTCATGCAGTTGGACCAGACTTTTGAGCTGCATATGACAACTTGCTTTCAAAGTAAAAAAGGAACCAAAAGGTTTCAAAAGTAGAATGTGGATATTATCAAGTCCAGAGTTCAAAAGTAGAAAGTGGATAATATCAAGTCCAGAGTTCGTAAGTTTATGGTCTTCTTCTTGCTTATGGTCAAAGCTATTCAAGTGTGATGCACGGCCTGGGCGTTTAAATTTCTTGCTCTTTGAACGGATTTGAAACCTTAATACTCCAGCTTGAACCATATATAAACTTAAATACACAATTATGTGTATAGATATAAAACACCAGCTTGAACAATATTTTTTCAAAAGAAAAGAGGGAAAAAAATTTCCAAACAATCATTATTCCACATCGAAAACAGATATATAAGAAGAGTCTGATTTAAGTATTATTTCATGTCGACTCTAAAAATTGAGTATTCTTTTGATATTGATGTGTGCAATGAATTGTAGTTAATCAGTTAGAATAATTGAAGAAGGAATTGATTAAACTTGTTAGCTAGTTGGGTATGTTGGTTTAGGGTTTGTATTCTTAGCCTATAAAAGGTATTGAACACCTCATTAGTAGAATCAAGCAATAATCAATAAATATTTTAGTTTTGCAATTTCTCTCTTCTCTCTCTTTCAAAGGGGTTTGGTCACTAGCAATTAATTAATATCAATTATCATCATTTTGTTACAATTCACCATCAACTCCATTTCCCTCTTTATTACCACCAAGAATTACCATCCTCCAAAATTCAAGTTCATATCAATGTGTGTAGTAAGTCTAATATGTATTATTTTCTTTTCGATCCTTCATGTGTGTGTGTTTTTTGGATTTTTTTTTAAAAAAATGAATAGATAAAACATCATAATCTTCTAATAAAAAATGAATTATAAAGTTATAACTAGTTCAAATAGTATAATATGATTTAGATCACACGCATTAATTCTCATCTCCATGGAATCTATTTCAGATTTCATGGTTTCTAGCCACTTCTCTGAATCGATATCTAACATTACTTCTTTATATTTAGCAGGTTTCTTATCATCTATAAAGTATACCTTCAAGTCACAATTTATGACAGATCCAAATCTCTCTGGAGCCTTTGATATTATGCTAGATCTATGAACTAGTTGTGTAATTAGAAGATCTATTGATTTAGGATCCTTAATTTGAACAATAATGGATTGTGGTTCTTATGACGCTTCATCAAGATCTATCTTCCTCTCACTGCTCTTTTCTAGCATAAACTCTTTTTTTAGAAAAGTATCATGCTTGGAACAAACACTTTTTGCTCCTGAAAATGATAGAAGTAGTATCCTAAACTTTCTTTAGGATATCCCACAACCTGCATTTGTTAAACCTAATTCACAACTTGTCTGTATGTAACTTCTTTACATAGGTGGGACAACCCCAAATCTTAACGTGTTTAAGATTAGGTTTCCTACCTTTTCATATCTTATATGGTGTTTCAGGTTCTGCATTTGAGGAAACTTTGTTCGGTAAGTATGCGGCGGTTAGAACAACATATCCCAAAAAGATATAGGAAGATTAGTGTAACTCATCACGGATCATACCATATACAATAGGGTGCAATTCCTGGAGCAGTTCATTGAGAATGAATCTTATTCTCTTTGAGATAATCGACAAAATCATTAAACAAGTATTTGCCTCTTCAATCATATCAATGAGCTTTAATACCTTTCCCAGTTTGCTTTTTAACTTCACTTCTAAATTCTTTGAACTTTTCAAAAAACTCAAACTTGTACTTCATTAAGTACACAGACTCATACCTAGAATGATCATCGGTAAAGATAATAAAATAGGAGTAACATCCTCTAGCATTAACTGTTAGGGGCATACATCATTATATATTAACCCTAATACATATGTGACTCTTTCCCCATGTCCATTAAATGGAGATCTAGTCATTTTCTCATTAGATAGGTTTCATAGGTTGGATAAGATTCAAAATCCAATAGATCCAAGAATCCATCTTTTACCAACTTGTTTGCACTATCCTAATTGATATGACTTAGTCTTAAGTGACACATGTAGGAATGATTTAGATCATTATCTATTTTCCTTTGTTATTCCATATGAAATATTTTACCATATATTTTTAGATAGTAAAACTAAGTAATAAGTCCATACGGCTAATGTAGCAACACTTACTTTATTTCCAAGGTGAAGGTTGACTTCTCCTTAGTTTCTAGCCTTTTTTCTCAACATCAACAACCTATTGCAAAAGTGAGACCCTTACTCGGTATCTAATACTCAAGTAAAAGCATTAAGTATATTTCTGTTGACCCTCGCCCGTATTTTAATGATGGCAAAACACAACTGTTATTTAACTAACATGTTTAAATTAAGTTGTATTAAGGATCAAACACATTCAACCAAGGAACAAAGTGCAAAAACTCGAACCAAATCAAGTATCAAGTGAAGACTGAAGATCTAGTATAGGTCTTAAGGTTTAGAATCAATGTAAGTCTCACTCATACATTGTATTAGCTTGTTCAATGGCTCAAACACAAAAGATTTTTCTAAAACCATTATTTTTAAATGTTTTTAATGAAAAACATAAGAAAAACTAGGTTGGAAGACAACCCAGTCGACTGGGTACATATACCAGTCGACTGGTATATAGGTCAGAAGGTACCCAGTCGACTGGTACTTTGACCAGTAAGTTTCCAGTCGACTGGATGAATCAACTCAGTCAACTGGTAAAATGGACAGAAAGTCCCCAGTCGACTGGATGATATATACCAGTCGACTAGATACTCAGAAGGTCTGAAAACGAGTATTTTTCAAGTGAACCCAGTCGACTGGTATCTCGACCCAGTCGACTGGTAGTTCAAAAATATGACCGTTGGACTCCAAATCTGAATGTTTTAAAGTAAATCTTTTTCAAATTAAAGTCTTAAACGGCCATATTAATTGATTGCTATATAAACCCATTCAATTAAGCATTCAAAAACAAGCTGCAAATATTCAAAAAGAGTTTATTTCACATAATCAAGTTTATATACTCTTGAAACACAAAAAGCTTTGAAATAATCTTGTTGAGCCATTTCTTCAAGCTTTACTTTGAAAGAGAGACATTTCTGTTGTAATAAGCCTTCATTTGCTATCTCTCTACATTTTACTTTACACCATCTTTATAAAAGGATTACTTCCAAGAGAAAGGGGAAACTTCCAAAAGGAAGGGGATTGTTCGGTTTAAGCAATTCCTGTAATTTGCTTGTGTACGGTTTGTGCAATACCCGGCTAAGTTGTGCAACTAAGTTTTCTTAGTGGATTACTTCAAGGAGTTCCTTGAAAAGAGTAGACGTATGGTCGGAACGAATCCGATATTGCCAAACAACTATAACTGTGTTTGCATCCTCTTTTCTTAAACTCTTTATTTACAGCTCATTACTTGTATTTATTATTTGTTGCTTATCAGTTTTTATAAACTTGTATTAATTCCGCAAAAAGTTTTTAAAAACCTAATTCACCCCCCCTCTTGGGTTGAAACCTCGAGCTACAATTGGTATCAGAGCTTCGTTCTCTTTATTAGGCTTAAAATCCTAGAGTTGATCCAATGGCAGCAAATAGCTACTCTGATGGATACTCTTATACTATACCACCATTGTTCAATGGCTCAAATTATAACTATTAGAAAAATAGAATGAAAATCTTCGTCGAAGAACAAGATTACAATCTATGGAGAATTATAGAAAAAGGACCTAAAATTCCTTCAAAAGAAATAGTTATTGGAGAGACTCTTCATACAATGCCTAAACTTAAAACTGAGTTTACTGACGAGGATTGTAGAACGATGTCTCTCAATAGCAGAGCAACAAGCATGCTACATTGTGCATTATATATTTCTGAATATAACAAAATATCTGCATGTGTTTCTGCTAAATAAATATGGGACAAATTACAAGTCACATATGAAGGAACAAGTGAAGTTAAAAAGTCTAAAATTTACATGCTAATTTCTGAGTATGAATCTTTTAAGATGTCTCCTAACGAAATCATTTCTAAAATGCATTCACGATTCACCACTATTATAAATGGTTTAAAATTACTTGGCAAGAATATTGAGGAAGTTGAACTAACCAGAAAATTCTTAAGATCTCTGCCACCAGAATGGAAACCAAAGAGGATAACCATTCAGGAGGCCAAAAATCTTGACAAGCTTGATGTTGAGACGCTGCTTGGGTCATTATTGACATACGATATGGAAGAAAAATGACTCCCATCGTCAATGATGATGAGAAGAAGAAAAACAAATTGCTCTCAAAGCTTCTACGAGCAACAAAGAAAAGAAATTAGAACAAGAAGCAGAGAGCAGTAAAGAGGATGGTGAAATGGCTTTAATCACCAGACGATTCCATAGGTTCTTGAAGAAAAGCAAGAAACCTTACTCAAAGGATCCCACCTCAAAAAGGGAACCACTTATATCCTATGGCTGCAAGAAGCTATGACATATAAAAGCTGACCGTCCGGTTTCAAACAAACCATACAAGGACTTCAAAAAGAAAGCTATGGTAGCAACCACCTGGAGTGATGACGAAGAAGATGAGTCATCAGACAAAGAAATCGGATACGAGGAAATTGCCAACCTTTGTTTGATGGCAATCGATGATGAAAGTGAGGTAACATCTTCTCCCTCTTCAAAAAATAATATTGTTACTAGTAGTGAAGAACTGCTAGAAGTCATAAATGAAATGCATGAAGAATTAAAGAAATTTGATTCTAGAAATTCTGTTCTTAAGAAAGAAGTATCATCTCTTTCTAAAGAAATGATAATTCTTAGAGAATAAAAAGAAAAATTATCATCCTTACTATATGATTCGTCTCAAGATTTTCTTAAAGACAAAAATGAGAATTTGAAAAATAAAATTTCTGAATTAAACCGCACTATATCTAGACTTATGTTTGGTAAAGAAAAACTTGATGAAGTGCTTTCTTCCCAAAGATTAAGTGGAGGAAAATCTGGTGTAGGATATTCTCCATTGGGAAAACCAAAAACAAAAGAGAGCTTATTCATGAAAGCCTCTTGTGTAGATGGAGCTTCTACTTCAAAAGCTCCTGGCATTGTTAAAAGCACTCCCTCGATAAATGCTAGGAAGTCTAGAAACTTAAATGATCATACTAAATTGAAGCATCCTAAAAATACTCATGCTTATATATATGCTCATTCTAGAAATGCTCATACACATCCTAGAAATAATTATCATGCTCATTCTAGGAACAATGTGTATAATCAAAGAATGCATTCTGCTCGTGCTCATCCTAGGAATTATCATCATGGGTATCCTAGAATGCATCATCATACTCTTTATAGAAATGACATGAATTTTCATACTCCTTACCGTAGAAACATGTATCCTAGGAACTATTATCCTAAGGATTATAGGAATTCACATGTAAGACATCCTAGAAATTTCTATGACTATTATGCCAGGACTGTGCATCATCAACTTGTTCATAGAGCACCTCATGTTAAGAAAGTATGGGTCCCAAAAGGAATTGTATTTTCAAGGACTAACCCCAAAGGACCCAAGAAATTTTGGGTACCTAAAAGTGCTATCGTATATCCTTGTGTGATGTAGATTTGCCTTCACACCAAGGAGAAAGGTAACTGTTGGTACCTTGATAGCGGTTGCTCGAAGCATATGACCGGTGATAAAAGCGTATTCAAGGAGCTAACTCTAAGAGATGGTGGACTTGTGACCATTGGAGACAATACTAAAATAAAGATCATCGGGCATGGAAAAGTCGGTAATGATTTCTCAACCTTAGATAATGTATTGCTAGTACAAGGCCTTAAGCCAAATTTACTTAGCATTAGTCAATTATGTGACAAAGGATACAAAGTTACATTTGAGACCTCTCATTGTCTAGTTATAGACATCAAGAGCAACAAGATCAAATTCATTGGCCATAGACATGAAAATGTCTATCTAGTTTATTTGAAATCCTTGCATTCTGATAATGAAAAATGTTTTCCTGCTTTTAGTGAAAATCCATGGATATGGCATAGAAGGCTTGGTCATGTAAACATGAATTTGCTAAAAATTGTTTCAAGAAAAAATTTAGTTATTGGACTTCCTAAAATCAATTTTGAAAAAGACAAAATTTGCAATGCTTGTCAAATAGGAAAACAAACTAGGATCTCTTTTAAAGCAAAAAATGTAGTCTCAACTACTAGACCTTTGGAACTTTTGCATATGGACTTATTTGGTCCAATTAGTACCATTAGTCTAGGTGGCCATCAATATGCTCTTGTTGTTGTTGATGACTATTCAAGATATACCTTTGTTATTTTTATTGCTTATAAAGATGAAGTTTTCAAAGGATTTGAAAAGTTTTGCAAAAAGGTACAAAATGAAAAATGAATTTGTATTTCAAGCATAAAAAGTGATCATGGCAAAGAATTTGAAAATCAAAGCTTTTCAAAATTTTGTGATGAAAATGGAATTAATCACAATTTTTCAGCTCCTAGAACTCCTCAACAAAATGGAGTTATTGAAAGGAAAAATAGAGTTATAGAAGAATTTTCAAGAACAATGCTTTGTGAAAATAATTTACCAAAATATTTTTGGGCTAAAGCCGTGAATACTTCTTGCTATATTTTAAATAGAATTTTGATAAGGCCTTTGCTTGATAAAACTCCATATGAACTATGGAAAGGGAGAAAGCCCAATATTTCCTATTTTCGTGCTTTTGGTAGTAAGTGCTTCATCTTAAATAACAATAAAACTAACTTTGGTAAATTTGATTCCAAGACCGATGAAGGGATATTTTTAGGATATTCAACTACTAGTAAGGCTTATAGAGTTTTCAATAAGAGAACTCTAGTAGTAGAAGAATCTGTGCATGTAACTATCGATGAATCTAACCCAATGAGTAGTGGAGAAGTTTCCTTTAAAGATGATGCAGATTTTATTCCAAGAATGGAAACTCCTACTCCCATTGTTGACCCAAAAGTGAGTTCTCCTCAAACAAATGAAGGGATGGCAACTCCCAATTTGGACCAACCATCCTCAAGTCAACAAGAGGAAAATCTACCCAAGGATTCGAGGTATGTAAATCATCATCCAATTGATCAAGTAATTGGTGATCCTTCACAAGGGGTAAGAACTCGCTCTTCTATTAGAAATATTTGCAATTTTGTAGCTTATTTGTCTCAAGTAGAACCTAAGACATTTATAGAAGCTGAAAAAGATAATGATTGGATAATTGCAATGCAGGAAGAGATAAATCAATTTGAGAGAAACAATGTTTGGAAACTAGTTCCAAGACCTAAAGATCATTCAATTATTGGAACTAAATGGGTATATAGAAATAAAATGGATGAAAATGGTATAGTAACTAGAAATAAGGCTAGACTAGTTGCTAAGGGATATAACCAAGAGGAAGGAATAGATTTTGATGAAACCTATGCTCCCGTAGCTAGATTAGAAGCTATTCGAATGTTATTAGCCTTTGTATGCTTTAATAAATTCAAGCTATTTCAAATGGATGTGAAAAGTGCCATTTTAAATGGCTTTATAGAAGAAGAGGTTTATATTGAACAACCTCTTGGATTTGAAAATCCTAGTCTTCCAAATCACGTCTATAAGCTTTCTAAAGCTCTATATGGGTTGAAGCAAGCTCCAAGAGCACGGTATGAAAGATTAAGTAAATTTTTGATTGACAATGATTTTGTAAGAGGTAAAATAGACACAACTCTCTTCACAAAAACTCACAAAAATGACACTTTGATAGTTCAAATATATGTTGATGATATAATATTTGGTGCTACTAATGAATCTATATGTCAAGAGTTTGCAAAGTGCATGCAAGGTGAATTTGAAATGAGCATGATGGGAGAACTTACCTACTTCCTTGGACTGCAAATCAAGCAACTAAAAGGAGGTTTCTTCATCAATCAACAAAAGTACATCAAATATCTACTAAAGAGGTTCGGGATGGAAAGCTCAAAACCAATTGGAACGCCTATAAGCACAACTACTAAACTTGATCTTGATGAAGGAGGTAAAACTGTAGATTCTAAATATTATAGAAGCATGATAGGTGCTTTACTTTATTTGACTGCAAGTAGACCTGATTTAAAGTTCAGTGTATGCATGTGTGCTAGATTTCAGTCTAATCCTAAGGAATCATATGTAGTTGCAGTAAAAAGAATCCTTAGATATCTACAAGGGACCCAGACCATAGGATTATGGTACTCTAGAGAATCATCTTTTGAGCTAGTAGGATATTCATATGCTGATTTTGCTGGATGTGGGTTAGATAGAAAAAGTACAAGTGGAACATGCCAATTCTTAGGTGCTATGTTAACTTTTTGGTTCTCCAAGAAACAGAATTTCGTTGCACTCTCAACCGTTGAGGCGGAATATGTAGCAGCTGGCAGTTGTTATGCCCAAGTATTATGGATGAAACAACAACTAGAAGACTATGGCATGAGTCTCAAAAATATTCCTATATTTTGTGATAATACTAGTGCCATCAACCTAACCAAAAATCCTATTCAGCACTCTAGAACCAAGCATATAGAGATTAGACATCATTTCCTAAGAGACCATGCTCAAAAAGGTGATATAAGATTAGAATTCATACCTTCAGAAGATCAAATAGCTGATATTCTTACAAAACCCTTAAATGAAGCTAGTTTTTGTAAGATTAGAATGTTGATGGGATTGCTTGATTTTGATAAACTGAATGTTTGATTGCATCTCATTTCATCATTTACAAGTTTGACATTGAGTGATAGGGTATTAATCCATGTTTAATTATTTCCCTCACTCAAAAATGTCATAGATAAACAAAATCGTGCTAAAAAATTCAGGACTGGAAATTTTACTAAGGGTCCAGTCGACTGGTAAATGTGCTCCAGTCGACTGGTAAGTCTCTGCCTGATCTTCGAGTCGACTGGTAATTTTGACCCAGTCGACTGGTAATTCTCTGCCAAATATTCCAGACGACTGGTAAGTTTTCTCCAGTCGTCTATAAGATCAAATCTTGTTTGGAGCCAATTTTTTGAAAAACCCTTGTCCTCCAGTCGACTGATAAAGATAGCTCAGTCGATTGGTAACTCACTGCCAGTTTACCCAGTCGGTTGGTACGTTTACCCAGTCGACTGGTAAAGAATCTGTTCATCTTTTCAAAGGGACCCAGTCGACTGGTATATCGACCCCAGTCGACTGGTATCGAGATTCTATAAAAGGGACTATTCATTTTCGCCATTTTTACGCCATTTTCAAATAGCCCAAGCTTTCTCTTTCTAGAAAAATTCATCCTTTTGATCCAAAAACCATCCAAATCCTTTCTAAATACACCGATCTACTCATTCCTAAAGAGATTTTTAACTTTCTACGGTTAAAATCTCTCATTTTTACCCAAATCACTTTTTCTCAAAAACTCTAGATTTCTCCAAAATGAGTGACAAAATCCATATAAAACTCACAACAAGTGGACCTAATGCGCCTAAAAAGCCAAGGTCTTCAAAACCTTCGGCTTCGGAGTCGAAAGGAAAGGGAGCAGCGGGCTCATCCAGCAAGGAGCCCAGAACAGAGTTGGAGCAGACTCTGTTTTACAGCCCAGCTGCTCATACGAGGTATAATTCTATAATCTGTCACAAGAAAATCATGACGGGTAGAGTCGTTGATTTCGACTATATTCGCCATGGTAATTTCGATATTCTACCAGCCTTTGAGGCAATAAATCTGACCTCACTGGTCAGAATTCATGAAAAATATTACCCGCGACTGATTCACCAGTTCTATGCGAACTTGGTGAAACCCAGTCCTCTGGCTCTGAGGTTCAGAACCAGAGTTAGCGGTGTGGAGTTTGAGGTCAACACTGACCTCTTGATGAGCATTCTGAGAATCCCTATAAGGGGGGTTCAATAGAGTCTGGATGGATGGCCAGACAACTTTGAAGTTGAGGAGGCCTGTCGGATAGTCAGGGGTGACCCTAACTATGTGTACAGACCCACTACATTTCATACATGTAGTGACTTGCCCCTCGACTCAAAGATGTTTCAGTTGATTGTCAGTTGGACCATCCACCCAAGACTCGGGAGTCGAGGGTATCTATCTAAAATAGATACGGTATTGATTTGGTGCTTAAAATCTGGGCACCACTTCAATATATATCATCTGCTGCTCGCCAACATGATAAACGGTGAAGCAAACGACTCTGGGTGTCTTCCTTAAGGGATGCTCATTACGCTCATCCTCCAGCACTTCCAGGTACCTTTGCATGCCTCCGAGGCTCAGGATATCGGATTGACGGACATCATCAACATCTCATCTCTGAAGAAGATGGGATGTACTGTTCGTGAAGGGTTCCTCTATCCGAAGGCCGGAAAGCACCTAAGGATCCGAGAGGATACCAGCGACAGTGATGAGGATGCTGATACGGCTGCTGAGATGGAGACGGATACCCGAGCACCTCCCATTGGTGACTCGAGTACTGGTCAGACTGGTTACGGTGACATCCTACGAGCTATCACGAGCCTCCAGATGATGATGGAGTCCAGTTTTCAGTCCATGCAGTCTGATTACCAGAGACTGAGCTCCTCCATAGACCACCTACGGGATGACTTCGAGTTACATCGATAGCACACCGAAGGTTCCCTAGCTGAGATTAGGGAACTTCTTCATGACAGCTCAGACTCTCCCGCACCTTGAGTCTCTATCTTTTGTTTGTACTTAGCGTTTTTCCAGTTCTTATCACATAGCACGGACATCTCATGTACTATTTTTTCTTAGTTATGGCTCTGTGAAACCCTGATTGTATTGACTTTTTCTCTATGATGATATATTACGATTAGCCATATTTCTTGCATTTATTTACGCTATTTGTGATATGTTAGCACTGTTTTAAAACTCTGTTTGGTCACTAAAACTGTTATAAAATGCTTATACACTTGAAAACTTCCGGTTCTTCCCGGGAAGGCTTTCGAAATTCGAATAAAGCCAAATATTCGAGTACAACTTTGTTTTCTTATACTCTATTTGACTGTATTGGCTAAGTAGCTTATTTTTTATGTTATGCCTCCCTTTTGTTATTGTTGTCAAAACGGGGGAGAAAAATGAGAAAAACGAGAAAATCTAAGTAAACGCAACCAATGCATAGATTTAGGGGGAGCATTACTCCATATCTTTGTAAAAATGTTTATTGATTGGTTGAGTTTGATTCTAGATTGGTTTAAAGAAATATAAAATGTGTTTGCTTGTTTACAGGGTGGTTTTACTCGAAAAACAGAGGAGACTCTGTCCAAATTTTTGTAAAATCCTAACACTTAGTTTTTAAAACTGTTTTTACATTATTAGTTTTGTCATCATCAAAAAGGAGGAGATTGTTGACCCTCGCCCGTATTTTAATGATGGCAAAACACGACTGTTATTTAACTAACATGTTTAAACTAAGTTGTATTAAGGATCAAACACATTCAACCAAGGAACAAAGTGCAAAAACTCGAACCAAATCAAGTATCAAGTGAAGACTGAAGATCTAGTATAGGTCTTAAGGTTTAGAACCAATGTAAGTCTCACTCATACATTGTATTAGCTTGTTCAATGGCTCAAACACAAAAGGTTTTTCTAAAACCATTATTTTTAAATGTTTTTAATGAAAAACAGAAGAAAAACTGGGTTGGAAGACAACCCAGTCGACTGGGTACATATACCAGTCTACTAGTATATAGGTCAGAAGGTAGCCAGTCGACTGGATGAAACAACCCAGTCGACTGGTACTTTGACCAGTAAGTTTCCAGTCGACTGGATGAATCAACCCAGTCGACTGGTAAAATGGACAGAAAGTCCCCAGTCGACTGGATGATATATACCACTCGACTGGATACCCAGAAGGTCTGAAAACGAGTATTTTTCAAGTGAACCCAGTCGACTGGTATCTCGACCCAGTCGACTGGTAGTTCAAAAACATGATCGTTGGACTCCAAATCTGAACGTTTTAAATTAAATCTTTTTCAAATTAAAGTCCTAAACAGCCATATTAATTGATTGCTATATAAACCCATTCAGTTAAGCATTCAAAAACAAGCTGCAAATATTCAAAAGAGTTGATTTCACATAATCAAGTTTATATACTCTTGAAACACAAAAAGCTTTGAAATAATCTTGTTGAGCCATTTCTTCAAGCTTTACTTTGAAAGAGAGACATTTCTGTTGTAATAAGCCTTCATTTGCTGTCTCTCTACATTTTACTTTAAACCATCTTTGTAAAGGGATTACTTCTGAGAGGAAGGGGGAACTTCCGAAAGGAAGGGGATTGTTCGGTTTAAGCAATTCCTGTAATTTGCTTGTGTACGGTTTGTGCAATACCCGGCTAAGTTGTTGTGCGACTAAGTTTTCTTAGTGGATTACTTCAAGGAGTTTCTTGAAGAGAGTGGACGTAGGGTCGGAACGAATCCGATATTGCCGAACCACTATAACTGTGTTTGCATCCTCTTTCCTTAAACTCTTTATTTACAGCTCATTACTTGTATTTATTATTTGTTGCTTATCAGTTTTTATAAACTTATATTAATTCCGCAAAAAGTTTTTAAAAACCCAATTCACCCCCCTCTTGGGTTGAAAGCTCGAGCTACAATTTCAATGAAGAACAATTGAGAAGTGCCTTCCGAAGGCTTGTCTTGTAAGGTGATCCTTACAGTTTCTCTTCCAATGCCCATCTTTGCCACAACAAGACCATTGTCCCTTATCTTTCTTGGTTTTTGATGAAATAGCCTTGTTGACACCTCTATTTGCTTTCAATGATTTATTCTTTTTCTTCAAGACTTTCTTTTAGAGGAAGAAACTCTATCAACAAGTATAATGGGTCTCTTAACCTTTCTTGATTGTAGCTTATGCACTCTTCAACATATAACAAGTTCTATAAGCGTAGCTTCAAACTTGTTCATATTGTAGTTCATAACATACTGCAATAATGAGTCTGGAAGGGATTGAAGAATTAAACCATTACTTAATTCCATATTCATACTAAAATGAGCCAGTCTAACTGCTAGATATAGTTGATCATCTTTAATCCATGTTTATGGACTAATAATCCTTCGGGCATGCTAGCCCTAAAGAGGATATGCTCACTATACAACTATTGTATATGAAGTACTATTTCATAAGCAATTTTCATCTTGTCATATTGTTTCTAAAGCTCATTAAACATAGATGTTAGCATACATGTTCTTATTCATAGTAAGATATTATGTAACTTCATTTAAAATTTAATTTTTTTGTTATGATTGTATCACCTCATTTATTTATTTTCTGATAAAATCACCTCATTTATATTAATTACATGTTTATGTGAATGTGGTCAAGTGACTTAACAAATTAAAATCATTAATTCAAAAAATACTTACATATTATTGTTAAGAAAAAAATTGCATACTAATATTTCATCATAAACAACACCAACCCTAAAAAATTAAACAATAGAGGATCCAAGCGCCTCTATTTTCCCCTTTAAAAACTTTTGTCTCTCTCTCATTTTTAAGCTAAAATATATGCATAACTCTATAATTTGACCCATTTCAATAACAAACATTAAGCTTTTTTTCGATACATAACAAATCTTGTGGTTTCAATTAGTTGTAATGTAACTCTTTTAAGCATTATTCATAAATAAAATTGTCTTAAAAACTTAACAACACAAGGAATTTGATCATGATTTTTTGTACACATGCAAAGATAAATATGATATAATATGATAAAATATATATAAGCATTTTTTGGCAGTTGTGTTCGTACTAAAAATGAAAAATTAGGAAATTATCCTGATTGGGCCACACATAAAGGTCACAGCAAGCAAGAGAGAATGTGACTGGAAAATGAAGAGGCATGATGAAATATTAATCAGTCGTCAAAAAGCCTGTGAATCAAGAACTTTCAAAAATGAGAGGTTCAAGAGGCAACATTGAGTCAATAAGGATAACTCAAGGGCTCATGGCTGTGAGCTCGAGTATAAAAGAGATTCTAGTGGTAAACCTTCAACACTTTGACTTCGAGCACAACGAATGAGTCTACCAACCCACCTATTCAGGGATCAAGAATCACCCAAGAGTCGTGTATTTAATTGGCTAAGGTAAAAGTGGTTACGATTAAATATAACCCACGTAGTGAAATTAGAGACTCTGACACGTGGCATGTTCAGCGCATTTAATAAAAAATGTGCAAGAAAGTGGAAACGTGAGATACGTTTAGAAATTATCAACACAATTGTCTAGGCCAGAAGAAGTATAAATAACAGCAGAATCAATCATAAAGAAGACAAACAATCATCTAACACTTATTATCTTTTCTGCATTTATATTTTTTACTTTCCAGTAATTGCAGTTGTAGCTGTAATCATAGTGGTAGTCTACATTCCTCATACCCTTTTTTATCTCTGTAACGACCCATCCCGGGTTGGCCACCCCCGAGACGGTGTCATCACATTTGAAAATCTCAGCATGACACATATATGCAACAATAAAAATAACACCAATAGAAATTTTTACATCAATCATCAACCCTCAACAAATGAGATACATCATTCTGATCTTGACGTAAACATTATATACAACGTAAAATGCATGAATATTTACAAATAAATTTTTGTTTTATTTTCACATTAGTCTGAGGATGTGGACACGTACATAGCTTACAGATAATGATTTCGTCTGAACCTCAACTCACCAAACTATTTGTCCTGCCTGTTACCTGAAATTATTATACAATGAGGGGTGAGTTTCACAAGCTCAGTGAATTAAATTTACTATAAGTACTCAATTTGTATAAATGGTCTTTCAATATTTAATCATTTATATCTCATACAACTTGATACTAGCATTCCACTATCATTACACATAACATAAGTCTCATTCTCTATCAATATCTTCTTCTTATTTATTGGTTCACCTTAAAACCATCAATTATCTCATAATTACCTCATAATGGGGTTCACAGCATAAAGTCTACTATTTAAATGGTTCTTATCATATCATACTTCTAGGTTTCTTTCTCACTCTAACTGTCTTTCTGTGAGACTCATTCATCTATAAATAAATTCACAATAACAAACAACACTTTAGCATTTCAGTAATGCAATCAATATTTAAAACAGATACAATGCATGAATTATTATTAGGGAACATCTTTCAACATGTCGACATGTTTTTATCTTAGACTAACCCCCTCTCGGTTCTTTCATTTTCAGTATATACCAGCTGTCACGGTATTTATTTCCAGCATATATCGGCTGTCGCAGTTTTCCTTTATTTCCAGCATATACCGGCTGTCACGGTTTTCTTTTATTTCCAACATATACTAGTTGTTACGGTTTTCTTTTATTTCCAGCATATACCGGCTGTTACGGTTTTTCAATTAGACTGGCCCCTTCCCGGTTCTTTTATTTTATACACATGCATATGAACAATAATATAAAAACAACATGAATTCAAATATTAAATTTAACTATCCTATCTTTCCCCAAATTTCTACTTGATAAATTTCACTAATTTCTTCTCTTCATATATCACATCAATTTATCAACCAACACTCATTAAGAATTTTATTTATCACCATCATTATTAAATCGACTAATTATTCTAATAATATTTCTTTTCACATCATAATTTTCTACATGTCCAATATTCATATCATACATATCAATCAAATTTTTTACCTACCACCAAAGCATAAGCTAATTGTTGTGAGTTTTAAATTACTCGCAAGCGCACGAGTCGTTTGCAATATAATGTGTGCAAGTGCAAGGTCGAGGTCGAATCTATAGGGAATTGCGTCATGAAAATATATTTTTATCTAAACTAAACCTATTTTAACCTAGTTCCGAATTTTTAATTGTATTGTGCAAAGAATATAAACTGAACTAAATTGATTTAAAACAAATGATAAAAATACTAAGGTTTTTGAATCCACCCCACCAAATTAAAGCATATATTTTCTTGACTTTGTTCCTACAACCGACAAGCAATTCCATCCTATGTATATTCTATATAAAAGTAATTTATCAAACAATTCCATGAATCCATCGATATACAAATCACAACGAATACCCTAATTAAACCAAATCATCCAATATATTCGTTTACTTTAGAATCACAATTGATATCCAATTAACTTTGGATGATTCGCTATATCCGTCAAATGAAACACATGGAATATCCAACTTGAAAAATTTATAAACAAAACAATCAATCATAAGAATTTACTCAAACAATTGAATTGAAATAGAACATCAATACAAAAATGTTGGAATAACATATATAAAAATATAATGTTAATCAATGGCGAGACTTCATCTTCAACCTTAGATGAAGGTTTTAACCTCTTATGATTATGAAAATAAATTTCACAATTAAAGTGCTAAACATTAAACTTTAAAACTAAAAAGAAATAAATTAAAACCGACAATATATGGATAGAGAAATTTCACTCGCAGTTGTTGTGCGGCGCTTTTC
Source organism: Bretschneidera sinensis (assembly GCA_023935145.1). NCBI lineage: Eukaryota > Viridiplantae > Streptophyta > Magnoliopsida > Brassicales > Akaniaceae > Bretschneidera > Bretschneidera sinensis. The sequence continues at coordinate 64,994,608 of CM043705.1, forward strand.
CCCCTTAGTAGCAACACTTTCCAGATTGCACACCGATTGCCCCTGAAGATGAAGTGATATGAGGCTTTTATAGGGAAACTCCATGAGTGCAATGTGTTTCCAACCGATGTGGGATGTGGGATGTAGAATATGTTTCCAACCGATGTGGGATGTGGGATGTAAGCCTTCACATGCCCTTCAAAACTTCTGCCCACGCTGAAATCATGCACAATCTGACCTTTGTCTACTAAAACTGCCATAACTTTCTCTAAAAAAATCATATTTATGAGTCATAAAATTCTCCAGAAAATAGACATCTGGATCTTTCCGAACATATATGGCTTATCTCATGTTTCTTCCTGAATCATTATAGTTTAATCTGCAAAAATCACTTCTGCCACGCTGAAATCACATACAACCTGACATTTGTCTACTAAAACTGTCATAACTTTATCTAGAAAAATCATATTTACGAGCCGTAAAATTCTCCAGAAAATAGACATCTGGATCTTTCCAAGCATATATGGCTCATCTCCTGGTTCTTACTGAATCAATACAGTTTAATTCGTAAAAATGACTTATCTATACGGGCAATTCTGGCAATTTAGTGAAACTCCTTTCCAAGTGCTTGTAAACCTGTAAAACAACGAAAAAAACAACTCAAAGTAACAAATTCATAAGCTAAACATATAAATAAATACTTGAGTGTTGTTGCGCTCAATTGTAGGTCTTCTGTGTTCGATCGCAACAGCAGATTCCAGCTTTTGCATTTTTTTTTCAAATTAAATCCCCAATTTCCTTTGCAATCCTATAAAACATTAAAAAAAATCATAGAACTAACACAAAATATCATATTATGACACAATTAAAAAATTAACAAATGTAAATTAAGGGGCCAAAATATGCAATATTTGGCACTCATCACTAATAATTTATTTTAATATTATCACTAGATATTTCATTTTTTATTTAAATTACTTAAAGTAAATCTAACTCATAATGTAGCACTTAGAACTATCCGTGGATCACCTCTTTCCCTTTTCTGCTCTTCTCATCAATTTCCTTCAGTTGCTGATTGTTAACACCTGACATAATATTTATATTAAATTTCTACTATATTCTTCGATTCTTCATAATTTGCACCCTTTGAAAATTCCCGCTTTGAATTCCGGGAAATTTCATGTATGCTAAATTTCAAAAATAAACTTCATGTTATTACCTTCTATTTTTCTTAGAGCTCCTCGTAGTTCTCTATAAAATTATCCAATAAACTCCTTCAAAATTTTGCACTTTCAACCTTTCTTTCGGTCCCCAAGTGTTTAGAGAAATAGAGTAGTTTGAATTACAAAAGGAAGAAACCAAACGGGATTTGGAAATAAATAAGTAATATAACTTAACTTATATATATACACACGAGAATGCAACATGTACAACATGCAAAAATTCCTTCTTCCCTTGGCAGTATTAAATTATTTTTTTTATTTTAATTCCATGTCATATTTATTAAATTACTTTTTTACCCTTACTTTACGAATACAGGTATTACAGTCTCGAAATTGAGTCAAGTCAAGGCATCATTGAAGGCTTGATTTACCTAAAACAAGCGCGAGGAACTTGCATCTAGTACTTTGAGGTTTTAATCTTGTAAACTCTTGTATCAAAGTTGTTTGAGATATAAATATATTGAGTTTGTTGTTATCGCAAAATCATTGTTTATTTCAATCGCCAACTGCTAGATTAATTTCGTTTTCTTGAGTTTATAACGACATATCATAAAATCCTCTTAATTGAGGTAATACTAGACCCGTCTAGAGAAGTACTGTTCCAATCGAGTCAGCCTCGATTAACACATAATTATTTCTTGTGCAAACAAACTAAAAATATTTTTTCTTATTTTTTACTATTAAATAATGAAACCCCTCTAAAAGTAACACGTAAGTGAAAAAAAGTTTAAAAAATTATTGGATAATTTCCAAATGGTTTATAGAATTTTTTGGGTGTCAAAATAGATTACTCTCACGTCTAAATGGGTACAAATAAATAGTGAAGTAAAATGAAGTTTACTTTATACTAATAGTGTAAATCACAAGATTTGTTATGTACCGAAAAAAAAAATTTCAATTTTATTATGAAAATGGATCGAATTAGTAAATCACATGATTATGTAAATATTTTAGTTTTTTAAATATTACTTATACGTATTACTAGGTTTTTCTTTCTAAATGAACATATAAACCAAAAGGAATAATTGGCGCGCCATTCATGCGGTTGGACCAAACTTTTGAGCTGCATTTGACAACTGGCTTTCAAAGTAAAAAAGGAACCAAAAAGGTTCAAAAGTAGAATTGGATAATATTTCGTAAGTTTATGGTCTTCTCTTCTTCTTTCTTATGGTCAAAGCTATTCAAGTGTGATGCACGGCCTGGGCTTAAATTTCTTGCTCTTTGCGTACGAGCATTATTCCACATCCAATAGTTGAATATAAATATCATTTCATGTCGACTCTAAAAATTGGATTTTCTTTTAAGTTTGACTTGTATAGTTAATCATGTGTTCTATAATTTTTTTTTCATAAATAAATAAAACATCATATCCTTATTCTAAAAAATAAAAATTTTCAAGTTGTAACTTGCAAACTTGTCTCATACAAACAGTATAATATGATTTCAACCACATGCTCTCGTTTCCATGTAAAAGATAATACCAACAACTTTTTTTTTTTGGAAAACTCATTGAAAGAGAGGGCCTGACGTAAATTTCTATTAACACGTATTTTGAAAGCAATTTTACATGTAAATCAGATACAATTATTTTATATCAGATTATCGGATAAGATCTATTTGATCTCATTACAATGAAAAATATTTGAACCAAAGCATTTATAATAAAGAGATCAAGTGACTTTCAACAACCCTTTTTAACTAAAACTTTGGGGGTAGACTTAGCTTATGATTCTGTTATGGAGATTCAAAAATGCTTTTAAAATAATTGTGGTGGCTAAAAATGCCGTGGAGTTAAAAATTATTTGATGTTTAATAAAAATTGTATTAAAGTTGTCAAACCTAATAAAATGAGTTTAAAATATATTAAGGATAAAAAAAATAAGAAAAAAAGTGTAATTCTTAGACTAAAATGCATGACCGCGAAAAAATTATTTATAATAATACATGAGTATTTTTCAAATTGAAAACCGTCTAGATACATTCATATGAATAAGGCACACACACACGTGTGTCACGGTTCCATTTGAAAATCACAATTGACGGTAACATTTTTCATTTATACTATTTCTATTTGTTATACTTGAGGATCATGGTTAATCAAATTATTATTTTTAAAAATAATGATTGCCAATAAATTGGTAATCTAAGATGGATAATCAAACTCAACTTGATAAGATTAAACTGGGCTAAAGAAAATGAGTTAGACAAAAAGAGAAGTAACTTGGACAAAAAGAAACGAAGTGACTTAGACAAATCTTTTTTGTCAATAACCTCATACCAATCAATCGAATATTGATTAATACGTAATCGATCGAACACTACTTGAAAACGGCTTTTCTGCTCAAAAACGAAATATTCCAAATGCTCCTGAAAATTCTTGTTCCCATTGGACCATTTGTATCTATATGCATTAGGATCCCGATTTATAGGTCTTTCGGTTCGAGAAAAAAAAACAAGAGGATCGAACCATAACTACAAATTGCCTAATTATAACGTCATTTGAGAAGAGATTTCTTTAAAACAAAACTAAATTTAAAAATTTTAAATAAATTTATTTTATTTCATTTAAATCTCTCTCTCAAACGACACTCATGTATAATATGCTGGTAATATTGGCATTGTCACTTGTTGGCAAATACCATCGAAAACTTTCAATTTTACTGCCAACCATATACTCGAATTTGGTTCCTCACAACCATGTCTTTTATCACTGAGCCACATCATTCTGGTTTGTACTAATTATAGCCTAACCCAATAATTATTAGTTTCCATGAAATTTTTTTCTGAAATTATTAGTTCAACCAAAAATATAGAGGTAAAAATAGAAAAATATATATATTTTCAATTAAATCCATATCTTTAAAATAGCATTTTACCTCTTGTTTAGAATTGAATAAAGTAGGAAATATATTTCATTTACAAATTCTATTGTACCAATAAGATTTGTTACGAGCTTATCCAATTTTATTGTGAAATTATTTGTAAATTTTTAAAATTATTTTTTCAAAAAATTAAAATATGAAATCTTAATAATTTTCATAAAATTTATAAAATTCATTTATTCCAAACATATCATAACAAAAATTTTAGAGAAGAAACGATATATGACATTCCATCTAAATGACTTTTACCTTTGTTGAGTAAGGAGCTTGTAAATGATAAAAATTAGTCAATGTTATTAACATTTTATAATATTTGTTTCTTATATTTGTTAAAAGATATTTCCTATTCTTACTGCAATATTAGCTTCCTAGTTTCATATGTATTAGTTTCCTAATTAGTTTAGTTTTCTGTTTTATTATAAATCCTATGTTTCCTATTTCTATTAGGTTTTATATTCTTAGCCTATATATAGGCTTGTATTCGTCTTTCACAATAACTTCAATAATATACATCAATAATACAAGAGTTTCTTCTCCAATCACTCTTTATTTTTCTAACATGGTATCAGAGCTATTGATCTTATTTTGAGAGTCGTATTTTGAGCTTCTGCAATTTTGGCGGACGGCTTAATGCCGCTCGCCCGGACATAACCTCATACCGCTCGCTTTAAGCCGCCCGCCCGGACATAACCTCACACCGCTCGCCCGAACATAACCTCTTTTTCCTTCTTGTTATATACTATTATAATCTTTACCAAATAATCACCCGTGAGTAAGCAACAGCAGCATTAGCATCACCATACCAACCCCTGCTGAATCTTCACCTTCACCCCATTGGCACCTACAGCAGCACACCTCAAACCCCTGCCCTCGCTCTATCTCAAACTTCTGCCCTCGCTCTCTCTCTCAGCACTCCTCCAATTCGCCATAACGTACTCTTATTGGAGAGAGAGAAGGAGAGAGGGAGAGTGAAATTATTCTGATTTTTGTAAGGAAGAAACTATACGCAATCAATCAATCAGATCAAGATGCAGCCGACTAACGGTCCTGATCTGAGCAACCCACCGAAGCAGCAAGCGCAGCCGCAGCAAGCACATCAACAGTGGGCACCGCATTCACAGCAACAACAACAGTGGATGGCAGCTATGCAGTACCTAGCTGCTTCTATGGCGATAATACAGCAGCACCTCCTCCTCCTCCTGTTTCACCTACATCATCCCCACCATCACCACAACCGCCAGGGAGTTCACCTCCACCTTCAGCATAACTGCCACCTCTCTCCCATCTGGTAAGAGCCCTTTAAACACAGAACCAAATCAGCAGTAGCATCAACAGAGCAGCATCAGCATCCCCCCACGCACATACCATTATGCCTTCTTTAAACCCAGCCTACATGACTCACGCCGACGTTGCTGTTTTGCCCAGCCTTCAATCCACAAATCACGCTGATGTCAGAGCACCTACCAGCCCTCCTATGCCCCACGACGTCACTATCTTTACCAGCCTTCAAACCCCAAGCCATGCTGATGTCAGCGCAGGGTGCATCTGCAACACCACCATCACCATCTCAAGGAGCCATTGACTCCCAAGTCACCTCTCAACAAACATCATCATCTCGTGCACCAATTCAAACACCATCACCATCTCGAGGAGCCACTGAATCCCAGGTCACCTCTCAGCAAGCATCACTAGCACGTGTAACAACTCAAGCGCAGGCTGCATATGCAGCACCACCATCACCATCTCAGGGAGCCATTGACTCCCAAGTCACCTCTCAGCAAGCATCACCATATTGTGCAACAACTCAAACACGAGCTGCATCTATTCAACCATCACCATCTTGTGGAACCGCCGAATCCCAAGTCATATTTCAACAAGCATAACCAGCAGCATAATCAGCAGCAGCAGCAAGTTATCACCCCGTGATTCCGCTCCGGGTCCTTCCAAGTCATCACCCATGATTCTCTCAGCATCATCATCAGCAGCATCACCATCAGCATCAACAGCATCACCATCAGCACCATCAGCATCAACAGCAGCATCATCATCAGCAGCATCATCAGCATCAGCATCAGCAAGTTATCACCCGAGATTCTGCTTTGGGTCCTGCCAAGTCACCACCCGTGATTCCGCTTCGGGCCCTACCTGTCACTCGTCTTTTCTGTGCTTCGTTGATTCAGTTTACAAACTCAAGTTGGCATCCATTTTACCACCTTAAGTTTGAGAGGGGCTGTTAAAAGATATTTCATATTCTTACTGCAATATTAGCTTCCTAGTTTCATATGTATTAGTTTCCTAATTAGTTTAGTTTTCTGTTTTATTATAAATCCTATGTTTCCTATTTCTATTAGGTTTTATATTCTTAGCCTATATATAGGCTTGTATTCGTCTTTCACAATAACTTCAATAATATACATCAATAATACAAGAGTTTCTTCTCCAATCACTCTTTATTTTTCTAACAATATTATTATTGAAGTGATAATTTGAATCGAAACCAAAATATTATTTTTAAAAGTTTACTAATATTATTTTAAACCTGATCACAATAAAAGAAAATTCAATTAAACAAATGATAGAAAATTCACTTCTTTTGATTGAGAGAGGCTAACTTAAGCTCAAAAATATATAGCATTTTCTCTTATATCATATTAATTGCATCAGTATATATATATATATAGGGACGTATGAAGAGGGCGCTAGGGGCACTATCCCCAAAACATGAAGAAAAAAAAAATCTAACCATCCCGCTCCTCAAAGATAAAAAGAAAAAGTGTTATCCCATTTTTCTCAAATATTTTAAATCAAAATATCAATACTTTAATTAACATAATTTTTTCAAGACAAATATATTTTATTTATTTTGAATTGTTGTTATTTATTAACTAAATAATTTTGTGAACTTCTTTTTATATTAGGGTTCATTAATAATTTTTGATATAATTATAGCATATATGCATGTGAATAAAATAAATTTTATAAAAAAAGATTAATGTTAGATATTCTATATAAGAGTTCTTGAGACTTTATAATAGTAGATGTTAAAATATACAATATTAAAAATTAAAGTAAAATATCTTATTAGATGAAAAAGAAAGTATGGTAATTAAATTCAAGCTACTGAGTGGTCCTAACTAGATTAGCATCCTTTTTTTTTATTTTTAACGTGTGGTGTTATTGGTACTCTAATTTGACAAACGTGTTATTAGTATTTTTTTTATTTTGTTTTGGTACTTGAATATATAATAATATCTTTAATTAAATTATATTTTTAAAAATATCCAACTTCAATTAAAGATTAATGTAAGTTAAACAAATAAAAAAAGTATCAAATTATTTTTATATAATTAATTTATAATTTTATTTTGACATAGTTCAATGAATTTTTAGTCCTTGGATATGCTATATCCAATGCAACCATATCTTCATTCACTTCTTTTTTTGGTTATTTAATAGTAATAAAAAAATATATTAAAAAAATCAATGGTAAAAATATTTTAAAAAAATAGCTTGAAATAAGCCATAATTGGCGTGGATATATAACTCCTCCATCTTGGAATCTAAATAGAGTCGTGTATACCTTAATAACCCACTTAATTATACCATAGATAATTTTTTTGGGACTTGGACTTTAATTGTACAAAACACAATAAAATTTGTAGTGCCAACTGCCAAGTACACCATGGAATTTGATTATCGTTTTAAAATTTTAACAGTGGGGTTTACGGTGGCTTAAAAGAAAAAAAAATTATTTATATATTTTATGATAAGAAGGTAATTTTTTTATAAGAATCAAAATATTGATAATAAAAATAATTTTATTAAAAATATATATTTTATCATCATAAATATAAATTTCACCACAAAAAATTAATTTTTATCATATAAAGCAATTTTTTTTCAAAAGGATCGAAGTAAAGACCAACTTTAATTAAGACACTTAACTTTAAATTTTTATCATATAAAGCAAAAAATGGAGTAATGAGCACAGTAAATATAATTTTTACTTAAATAGATTCCAAAACCATGTCAATATAATTTTTTTTTCACTATTCTTTCACAAATTCCATTTTAATAGATCTGTGGGCAAAGGGCTGATTGGTGTCGAAACAGAGACCTGCCACACCTTAATCTCCCCGTCAAGACTCCCACTTATGACTTGAACGACACCGTTTGACTCGTCCTCAGTAACTGCCGTCAACGACTTAACTGGCTTCTGATGACCCTCCAAAATACTCAAGCAACAGTACTTCCCATCATTTCCACGCTGCCATATCCTCACCGTCCGATCAGCAGACCCACTTAATAACAGATCAGAGACGTTGATCAACGACAATATCGCCTTCCCGTGGCCCCTCAACGCCCCGGTCACCACCATGTATTTAGCGCTGTCTTCTCTCTCCCACACCAAGATCGAACGGTCACAAGCGCCGGAGAACAACACCGATCCGTCGTCGTTTAACGCCAGGGCGTTCACAGCAGATTTATGCTTTTCTAGAGTCGCTATCAACGCGTGACGCTTCTCGTTAAACGGTTTGGCCCAGACCCTGATTCTCCGATCCGCGGATCCAGTGAAAACAGTGCCGTCAGGGGAGACAACCACGGCGTTGACGGCGTCATCGTGCGCTTTAACAGACTCTAAACAACGGAAATCGGATGCTCGCCATATCTTCAAGCTCTTATCCCAAGAAACAGAGTAAATCAAACCGCTGTTAACGGCTAGAGCTGTGACGGCATCGGAATGTTCGATCCAGAGCCGTTTCTTGTGTCGCCGGACTTGGACGTAGTTCTTCGGGAGCACGAACCGGCGCAAACGGTCGTTAACGGTGGGGAGAGTCGTTAACAACTTGTGCCGTTTGGATGCGGCCGTCATCACCTGCCAGACTCGGATCTTACAGTCCTGGTGAGCGGTGAAGATTTTCCCGTCGCAGATAGCGACGGACTTAACGGAGCCGGAGGAAGAATCCTGGCTGTTGAACTCATCGAGATGCGCGCACGTGCCACGACCGTAGACATTGATTTCATGGGTGGAGGCCACGTAGAGGGAGTTCCCGTGGACAGCGAGGCAGGTGATCGGGAGTTTCGCGGCATCTGGGGGTTTAAGGGAGGCGACGCAAAGATGAGAAACGGAGAGTTGTAGAGTTTCGGGTGAGAGTTTTTGGAGAGAAGGGACAGATGGCAGAGTTTGGAGGGAGAGGTTGCTTTGGAGACTGTTACTAGTACTACAGCTGGTATCATTACAAGAAGATGATGACGTGGCACCACTACCGGTAATATCGGAGAAGCTACTTGTATCGGAAACAAGGTGTTTCGTCGATTTTGTCCCCTTTTTGGGGAATGGAATGGTTGAGTCCTCGGTGGCGGTGGCGGTGGCGGTGGCGGTGGCGCATGTGGTGGTGGAGCAGGTGGTTAGCCATGATCGTACTCTCATGACGCTGGCTTTTTAGAGAGAGGTTACATAGAAACTCGTTTGAAGTTGTGAATATATAGGGAATTGCGAAGTTGTGGAGAGAGAGTTGAGATGGTCCCAAGTGGAAGGAAAAAGGTTGGTACGATCCGTCCGAGCATACGAACGGACGACAAAGGGCATATAAGGAGTATAACACAGTTCTGCAGCTTCTAGGTTGAGGGCGTCTTAGTAATTTCGCATTCGTAAATAGTACTACAAGTTGATTGCTTGCAGCTTGCTTTACAGCAAGCGGCTAAAGTTGTCTAAAACGCGCCTCTTATCCAATAAAACGACAGATATTATCATTTCCCTTGGTTTAAAAATGGTTGCTTTAAAAAAAATGATGAAAATGGGCCCTTTTTTAGCGTGGGATTTTTGGTTTGAGTTGGTGTTTTTATCGGATAATGATATAAAGGGCGGACGAGGAAATGTTGAAGCTGTCTCTTATCTTTGATTCTTGTATCGGTCGCCAGTCGCCTCCATTGAGGGAAAATAGAGGCAAGGCCAAGAATGATATATAGTAAAGACTGTATTTGTCACCAATTTTGTACTATTTTCAACTTCTTCTGTGAAGTAAAAAATAAAATAAAAATAGTAGTTTATATTTTATAGGTTCATGTTTTATGCTTGGGGTATGGTAAGGAGAACATGAATGTGACAGTTGGTGTGCTGGTAAGGCTTGTTGGTGGTTGTGATACAAAATGTACAGCTAGTATTAACACATTGTCATGCATTTTTCTCTACGTAATCCACATTTTTACAGTAAAAATTATAAAATAAAATTTGAAATATATTGTTTTGTAAAAAAGAGTGTGGAATTTTGAAAGAACGGTGATACATGTCACTCATTTTATTCTTCACTCGGATAACTATGAATACTTGAATAACAATCATGAGAAGTTTTTATAGTAATGAACAGATTTGGACAAAAATAAAAACAAAAATTTAAAATCTTCACATAACATAATGTTTTTTCATTGACTATAATCTTCAAGTAACAAAATAGATAACTATTAATCTTTATTATTCTATTCAATTTTTGGACCAACCGACCTATGGATTGGACCAAGTGATTGAAGCAATCTTTGTTCAGGGTCTTGGTCTAATAAGTAAGGGTCTAATGGATTGGACCAAGTGATTGAAGCAATCTTTGTTCGGGGTCTTGGTCTAATAAGTAAGGGCCTAATAAATAAGGGTCGTTTCAAGTTTTTGAGTTTTAAATTGAAAGTGACCTTAAATTAAATAACACTTTAAGCACTCTAATTATCTCAAAATTAATCAGTTTAAAATATTGTCAATTAAATAACATAATTATATTTTTAAGTAAAAAATAAACTAAAGAAACCGTTTATAATCCATCACATACCTTGCTGTTTAAATTTTAATTTTTTTACATGAATTTCAATTAATTTTTTTTTAAAAAAATTAAGATTTAAACAATTTTGTTTAAATCCAATTTATTTTATTTATCACTTTTTAAGTTTGACCCCGATAGGGTTAAGAAGATTCCATTTAATCTGATGGCAGACCTTGTTATAGGGTATTTATTATAATAATAATAATAAATATATACCACTTGTATGGTAAAGAGTATTTTAATTCCAATTATTATTCCTTCTTTTTTGTTGTTAGGCTAATGAATGCTTGATTGTTTGTCGGCAGAGGCATTGATAAATTTGATTATGTATTAATCTGAGAGGAACATGATGTAAAATACGGCAATAACAAGGATCCTATAGTTTTATTTACAAATCCATGCACGATTCAGCTTTTCTAAGGTTACGCGTGCATGCATCAAGTTAGTTTCACAGTGAAAGCTCAGTTCACCAAATATCTTCCTTGATGATAATTTAACACATTATTATATTGCATAAATATCTTCAATTAATTAGTTTAATTTGGGCCGTAATCAGACTAAACTTGTAGCAGCATTTACGTAAGTAGACTTTTGTCAACAACAATATTCTGTATGCTAGATACATCAACACTATCTTTACTTTCTAGTATCATTCAGCAAAATCCCAAGAGAGACAAATCTATGGACCCACCTATGGATGATCACAATCAATGATGCTGGAAAAAATTTGGCTTAAAAAGGTGGTGCTATAGCAGTATTGCTAGGAGATGAAAATGGATGATCCTATATTTCTCCGACATTATGTCTACCAAAAAGAAAGAGATAAAGTATAACATGCGAGTACAAAGCGATCAAATTGCGTCAACAATCCTATTCCAGAATTTCTGTGCTGAAAAAGATTTACCAATTTTAAGGGTGAAACCTTATTGTTCTGGTATAAGAGGCTTGAATCAAAAGCCCATCTTCATCCTAACTCGGTGACCATGACTTAAAAATTATTCACATACTTCTTCATGGAAGATAGACTAACTATCAACAAAATGAAAAACCTTAAGTAGATGAAAAGGAACTCATGCACAATTTTAAGGTCACTATGGTTTCTTTGATAAAACCCAATACCCTATCTGAATGACTTACACTGGTTTTACTTCCCATTGGTTGATTGCAAAACTCCAATACCTCCACAAGATTTCGAGGGCCATGCTATCTAAAAAATGTGTCTCATGCTCAACTTGAATAAAGAAGCTAAGTATTTCAACATTCAAAGCCTCACAAGCCATTTAAACTGCCACACTAGAATTAGAACAATCAATATTATCATCCCAAAAATTTCAAATGTCCTTAGACTCAAAACCAGGTGTTTACAAATTAAAAAACTTTTCTACCCGAAGAACTCAAAGCTCTAGTGCATAGGCAATTAGCTTGCTTGGGAAGCAATCAAAAGTCAAAACTAAAAAGAAATCCCAACTACCCAGTTTTATTAGCAAAGTCAGATCATTGAATTCACACTTCAATAAAACACCATCAATCATATACACAAACACCATGAATGATAGGTTACACCTCCATTATGCATAATTTCATCATAAAAAAGAAAAAAGGAAAAGTTAAAAAAGAAGGGAGTAAAAAGAGTTTCAATTTATCTACACGGCATGAAATTCAAACATGGACTTACCAATTTGGACGCCAGCAAAGAGCGCCACAACCCTCCCATCGGACGCCAACTCACCCAACACCTTGGCCTTAATTCTCGATCCTTTGCCACAGCTATCCCCAATCACTCTGTGGGCAGCCCTGACCGCTGAGATGTCATCGCCCATCAACCCCAATAATACTCCCTTGACCATCTCCATCCTCGCCGCCTCGAAGTAGGCTGCCACTATAGACACCCAAACGGCCTCCGGGATGTCCTTATTTACAACCATGCCCCTCAATTCCTTCTCTGCCTCGCTGTAACTTCCCTAGCCCAACCACACCTTCATCCCCAACACAGGCAGCGAATCATGTCGGTCCCTACAAGAATCACCACCATTGTCATCTCTCAAGATCTTTATGCACTTAATCACACTCTAGTACTCTCCCTTTCGCAAGTGGACGACGAAGATGAATCACTTGACTTACATGCACAATCAAGAATTGAACTTCAATAGCATTCACCAAAATATTAAAATGTGTTCACGTATCACCTAAATAAAAACATGTCATGTATAAAAAAAAAAACTCGCGCGTGGAAAATTCCAATTGTATTAATTTCCTTGTTCTCACAACTCCTAGTCCTAATCAGATTATATGTCTTAATTTTCCTATTCTGACAATTCTTTTTCTTGATTGGATTATGTGTTAATTTTCCTATTCTTACAACTCTTTTTACTAATCGGATTATATGTAAAAAGTATTATAAATATAAGCTAATGCATGTTGATTAAATTGGTTAGAGAAATCTGTCAAAAGGTGAAAAGTGGGAGAGATGGAGATTGTTGAGGTTCTTGTAAAGGATTCTTATAGTGTTGTGTATCTAGTGAGCGAGAAACACATTGGTCGATTCTTTATAGCGAAAACAACCATGTTATCAAGCGCTGCTTCTCTTATAAAAGAGAGGCAGATAATGAAGCAGCTTCATAATTATCTAAAATTTGTTCGTTTCTACGGTGCTACGTTATTGAAGACAATGCAAGAAGGTCGGCGGTTTTATATGTTGTATCTGGAGTTTGCAACGGGAAGTAACCTGACAGACTTGATCAAGGGTTACGGAGGCAAGATACCGGAAGGGCATGTCAGGAAGTTCATAAGGATGATTCTTGAAGGTCTTTCTTCGATTCACAAGAAAGGTTTTCGACACTGTGATCTCAAGCCGGACAATTTACTTGTTTTTCCTTCCATAAAGTCTTCATTGTCCGAGATTAAGATCGCAAATTTTGGGTTAGCCAATGAGCCTGGAGAAGAAGACAACACTTAGAAAGGTTTTGGAAATTTAAATTTTGAGACTGTCCATTTTATAAGCACCCAAATCTATCAAGTGTGATGACATTAAGGCACCATTAAACATATAGTCACTAGGCTGCAATGTTGTTGTGATGATCACTGGCAAGCCACCATGGCCACATCAACACATTGAGGAGTTGTTCGATCAACTTGTTTTTTTTTAATGAATTGCCAAAGATACCTGATAATCTATCAGAGATTGGGAAGGACTTTTTGAGGAAGTGCTTTGCATTGGATCCTAACAAGAGGTGGAATGCGGATGAGCTTTTGTGCCATCCATTCATTGTTGAAGATTTCATACCAGTACCAGTTTTAACTGATTGTTCTTATATGTTGTCAATAGGGTGGCACCCTTTCTCTTATGGCATCAATATTAGGCCTAGTATATGTGACATATTCTAGGAATTGAGATTATAAGTGGCTGTTAGTTATGAAGTACTAGCATTATGTTATGAAGTACTTAGTGAACTTATTGATATGGAGTAGCATTCTTCGTATGTACTCAATTTTCTTGTCTAATGAAAGAACATATTTTTCATACAACATTCTTTCTTTTGAGAGAAAATCCCACTTTGGCATCTCTATATGATTATTAGTTTATTACCGTCATTCTTCAATAACATCTTTGTCTACCAAAAAGAAAGAGATAAAGTATAACATACGATTACCATACAAGTATAAAGTGATCAAACTGTGTCAACAATCCCATTCTAGTATTTCTGTGCTGAAAAGGATTTGCCAATTTTAAGGCTGAAACCTTGTTGCTCTGGTATAAGAAGCTTGAATCCAAAGCCCATCTTCATCCTAACTCAGTGACCATGACTTAAAAGTTATTCACATACTTCTTCATTGAAGACAAAGATTAACGATCAACAAAATGAAAAACCTTAGGTAGACGAAAAGGAACTCATGCACAATTTTAAGGTCACTATGGTTTCTATGATAAAACCCAATACCCTATTTAAATGACTTACACTGGTTTTACTCCCTATTGGTTGACTGCAAAACTTCAATGCCTCCACAAGATTTCAAGGGTCATGCTACCTAAAGAATGCATCTCATGCTCAACGTGAATAAAGAAGCTAAGTATTTCAACATTCAAAGCCTCCCAAGCCATTTAAATTACTACCACACTAGAATCAAAACAATCAATATTATCATCCCAAAAATTTCAAATGTCCCTAGACTCAAAAATAATGTTTACAAATTAAAACAACTTTTCTACCCAAAAAACTCAAAGCTCTAGTGTATAGGCAATTAGCTTGCTTGGGATGCAATCAAAAGTCAATATTGAAAAGAAATCCCAACAGCCCAGTTTTTTTAGCAAAGTCAGATCATTGAATTCACACTTCAATTAAACGCCATCAATCATATACCCAAACCGCATGAATGGTAGTTTACACCTCCATTATGAACAATTTCATCATAAAAAAGAAAAGGGTAAAAATGTTTCAATTTATCTACACGGCATGAAATTAAAACATGGACTTACCAATTTGGAAGCCGGCAAAGAGCGCCACAACCCTCCCATCGGACGCCAGCTCACCCAACACTTTGGCCTTAATTCTCGATCCTTTGCCACCACTCTGTGGGCAGCCCTGACCGCTAACGTGTCATTGACCCAACAGCCCCAATAATATGCCCTTGACCGTCTCCATTCTTACCGCCTCGAAGTAGGCCACCACTGCTGACACCCAAATGGCCTCCGAGATGTTTTTATTTACGACCATACCCCTCAATTCCTTTTCCGTCTTGCTGTAACTTCCCCAGCCCCAACCACACCTTCATCAACAACACAGGTAACGAATCATGTTGGTCCCCACAAGCATCACCACTACCGCTATCTCTCAAGACCTTTACGCATTTAATCACACTCTGGTATTCTCCCTTTCGCAAGTGGATGGCGGAGATAAAACGCTTGATTTACATGCACAATCAAGAATTGAACTTCAATAACATTCACCAAAATATAAAATAAAAAAAAAGCGTTCACATATCACCTAAATAAAAACATGTCACATATAAAAAATAAACTCTCACGTGGAAAATTCCAACTATATTAATTTCCTTGTTCTTACAACTACTCTTAATCGGATTATATGTCTTAATTTTCGTATTCTTACAATTCCTTTTCCTTATCGAATTATGTGTTAATTTTCCTATTCTTATAACTCCTTTTACTAATTAGATTATATGTAAAAAGTATTATAAATATAAGCTCATGCATATTGATTAAATTATTTAGAGAAATCTGTCAACAAGTGAAAAGTGAGAGAGATGGAGAGATGATGGAGATTGTTAAGGTTCTTGGGATGGGTTCTTATGGTGTTTTGTATCTGGTGAGCAAAAAACAAACCAGCCAATTATTTGCAGCAAAAACAGTTATGTTATTAGACGTCACTTCTCTTATAAATGAGAGGTAGATAATGAAACAGATTCATGATTGTCCAAGAGTTGTCCGTTTCTACGGTGCTGCGTTATTGAAGACAATGCAAGAAGATCGAGGGTTTCGTTGTCTTCCATAAAATCTTCACTGTCTGAGCTTAAGATCGTAGATTTTGGGTTATCTAATGAGCCCGAAGAGAAAGACAACACTGAGAATGGTTTTTAGAACTTTAAGTTTTGAGGCATTCCATTTTATATGTCACCCGAGTCTATCAAGTGTGGCGACATTAGGGCACTATTAGATATATGGTCACTAGGCTGCATTATCGTTGTGATGATCACTGGTAAGCCACCATGGCCACATCAACACATTGTGGAGTTGTTCGATCAGCTTATTTTTTTTTTAGTGAATCGCCAAAGATACCTGATAATTTATCAAAGATTAGGAAAGATTTTTGAGGAAGTGCTTTGCATTGGATCCTAATAAAAAGTGGAATGCATGAGAGCTTTTGTGCCATCCATTCATTGTTGAAGATTTCATACAAGTACAAGTTGTAATTGATTGTCTTCTGAGTTGTCAAGAGGGTGGCACCCTTTCTCTGATTGCATCAATATTAGACCTAGCATCTCTTACATATTCCAACAATTGAGATTCTAAGTGAATGATAGTTATGAAGTACTAGCATTTAAAGATAACTTCCAATCAACAACTCAGGTTTTAGTCAAAAGCAAGAAGAGAGTACCAAACTCAGGTCAGACACCAAAAAAGAATGTGTTTTGTCACAAGAAAAGTAAGAAGCTAAGATACTTTTAATTAACAAGATACTGACCCTATATGTCAACTGCAATAAATACCAAAAAAAGAACACATAAAAATTTCAGTGTCATGTAACAGAAAAAAGATTGAAAGTCAAACTTGTAGTTATTTAAGATTTGGCGTACTCCACTACGTTTTTGTAGGAGGCGAAAAAAAATATTACACTTACATAAACTCTAGAGTTTTCAAAGAGTTTTTTTTTTACAACTTTTTATATACTGTAGGTAATATTAAAGAATGTATATGTCATGTGTTTTGTCTTCTAAAATGGAGGGTATTTTCTCAAATATGAGAACTAATACTTTTTTTTGTAAAGTGAGAACTAATAATTTGCTAATATTTACACATGTCAACACCAATTGAGGGCATATTTTTTTAATATATTGAGGGCATGAATTATATTATGAGTGGTGATCCACGTATCCTTTTTTCCTAAGAGTTATCATGAAATCAAAAAAATTCACTAATAATCATCAAAAAATTAATATAGTAATTGTTTCAAAAATTAAAAATAAATAAATACCAAAGTTACTATTCAGTTTTCCTTGATTATTAATAGATTTTCTTGATTCCGTGATAACTCTCACAGAATCGAGTCTGTGGTATCACCATTATGATATTATCAGGATGAATTTGTGGCTACCAGTATTTTCAGAGGTGAAAGTGTTGGACAAGGTGTTGGGTCGTAAGCCTTTTGAATACATTGGGGCGTTTCAAAATTTTAATAAAATAATATTAATTCATTATAATAATAAAAAGAATTTTAATTAATTTTTAGCAAAGTTTGATAATTTTACTAACTCTCTAGAGCAATTATAATTTTATAAATATTAATATATATTTATATATAAATTATATGAAGTATAACTTATATTTTTATATTATTGTGATTTGTAAGTGATTAATTAAATAATTTTTAATTATTACTAAACTAGGTAACATATAATTTATATTTATAAAGTGATATGATATCATAACAAGAACATTAACCTAATGGTTAAGATCTATGAAACTCATTAAGTCATAAGTTCAAACCCAACACTCTGGGCACTTTTGCCTCACCCTGCCTTTGGGCATGTCCCAGACGAGTCCCAAGAACGTCCATAAAAACACTAGTGGCTTGCTCAGTGCCAAAGAACCGACCTTCACATTTGTCTCTCCCTAGAAAGGGGTTGTCCAAAATTAATGTTGATGAGCATTTTCATTTGTTTAGTTTCGAGCATGTCCCTTGTCCCCATATTCTATAATAACGTTGCCCATTCTTTGGCAAAATTAATGTTGATGAGCATCTTCATTTGTTTTTTGAGTCCTTTGTTGGACGTTGATTGTAGTTCTTCTAAAGTTCTAATGTTTAATTAAGTATTGCAGATTTCCATAAAAGAAAAAAAAAATAAATGAAGATAAAACATTACCACAATGGTATTAGACTCCATTAAAATCGGATTTCGTAGTGTTTTCTCCCTATCCTCTCAATAATTCAAACTCAAATTTCTTGAAGATACAGATGTAACTGTTGGATTAAACTTACAGATACAAATAGATTATCATTGATTTTGTAAAAAAAAAATATATTCAAATAACCTTATATGTAATCTGATATTAGTCTTTTAGTTTAACGATCACTTAAGGATTTTGTATTTAAAAGACTCGGGTTTGATTCTCTTTCCCGTTATAACACTAATTACAAAAATACATACACACAGAAAAACACATGTGGTTAACGGGTTTTAATTCATTCTATTATGCTAATTAACCTCTGTCAAAATTAAGTAGATATTCCTTTTTGGCTGTAAGCACAATTTTAGCTATAAAATGACAACTCCTACTCCAAAAGGAGGAACAAATTATGATCTGCACAGGATCTCTTTAAAAAAATAAACACATCTATTTTTCTTGTTAGAAAGTGATAGCTATAGAGGATCCCAAAAAGGACATGTTTAGCTGCACTTATATCCACAAGAAATTTCATAGTTTTTCTCTTTCTTAGAAAAGTATTTCGGGTTCTAGCATCTGTCATCTAGTAAATGCACATGGTTTCTATTATATTGGGAGAATTAATAACATTTAGATTTAACGAAAAGGTAATTGTTAGATGCCAAAAAAGGGTGATGGATTATTGTACAGATTTTTATGGTTCTCAACTATATGAAAATGAAATTAATCGTCTTGACAGGTTTGAGGGGGGTTTTTGGATCTCGTTTCTACGCTCACATCAACTTGGTACATGAAACCCTATAAGGGAAATCTCTCGAAGTTGATATATTTCGGGAAGGACCTTTCGATAGTTAAGTTAGTAGATATACTGAAGTGATGTAAAAAAAAGGGTTTTAAAGAGATACCAAGGTAGGAGAATTATTGCTTTTGGCTTTTTTCTTACTTAGTTCTTTCGGAAGAGTCGATTCTTCCTTTTATAGGCTGGGGGAAAACGAGATCTTTAAGGGGATCGAGACGAATCTCCTAGATACGTACTGATAGCATGAGATAGGTCTGTTAATGACACTTCTTCCTGTGATCAACTATCTTGACAATTCAACCGCCTTTCGATTTCCCCAAAATGTTGCTTGGGCAGTTAAATTTCATAAATTAAACTCCTAGACGGACGACTTGGCACTGTAGATGAAGTCACTTCTCCACGTGTCTCGATCCTGGGAGTGAGGTATTTCTAATCCATAAATGAAATGCAACTAGGGGTGAGCATGGAACCCGGTTGATCCATTGACCCGACCCAAACCGATACAATAGGTTGGGTTGGGTTGGATCTTTTTAGAAGTTGGGTTAGGTTGGGTTGAAATTTTTTTGAACCCGATGGGTTGGGTCATGGGTTCAAAATTTTCAAACCGATCCAAATCAGTAACCCGGTCAAATATATAATTATATATATTATATTTATTAAATATAAAATTGTGTTTAAATAATTATAGTATAATGAATGAGTAAAATTATATGTAGTACAGTCCAAATCCAAACAGCCAAACAAGGCATAGCTTGTTGTAATTAGAAAATAGAATGATGGGTATTTGTGGAAAAAGAAATCACAATTCACTAAACCTAGCCTCTCTGATTGAGAATTTCAGTCTCCTCATTATCTCTTTCTTCTTTTCTTTGTGGGGTTTGTGAGGCTATCGTTTTCTCTTGAAAGAAACCCAACTGGTGAATGTGAAGTTTGGTGAGAGAATGCCAAAAAGGTATGCAGTACTATGCAGTCTTCCTTTTCCTTAGAAAGTTTTTGCACTTTTTCTTTTCCTTTTACACTTTTCCTTGTCGAAAACAAACAGTACCAAGTTTGGAACCAATGTTTTAATTGCCCTCAGGCATTTGTACTTTCAAATCTAATGTTAACTTTCATTTTCTAGAGTTTATGTATGTTCTCTTTAATATGGTTAAGCATCCTTTAGCTTTAAGAAATGGAGAATTTTGATTATAGCAAGGATATATAGCTGATGCTAAATTAAGACACAATCAATTATGCATCTCCCTGTAACTAATTGGTAGTAATAAGTAAATATCACCGATAAGAAATCCTTGAAAAAAGAACTATAAGAAATCTTTAATCACTTGCCTTTTTAGATTAGAAAGTACATTTAGTTAATAAAATATTTTATTATGAAAAATATATATTTTAATCACTTGTCTTTTTTTTATGCTTGTTTCCATAACAATATCCAAGATGTTAACAAAAGTATTGAATATTAGTTTATATAAAGCTGATGCACACAACTTTTACTTGAAATGTGTATGGATTTGGTTTTGGATTTAGTATAATATTTTATTGTTATGTAATATGTATGATTTAATTTTTTAGTAGAAAAAATATATCAACCTGGTGACCCAAACCGATCCAATCCGATTAGAATGGGTTGGGTTGAGTTGAGGTTTGATGGGTTCATGGGTTGGGTTGGGTTGAGATTTTTTCAACCCGGTATGAATGGATTGGGTTGAATTTTTAGACTAAACCGACCCATGCTCACCCTTAAATGCAACCATATAATTACTTTGATAGATATGCTTCAAAGTATTTCTGTTAGATTGATATGTGGTTGAGATTTTGGAACAGTTTTGGTTACACTTGCTGTTGGAAATTTCGTGTCGGGTCGAGCGGCCATTGTAGGCTGACTAACCTGTCCAAATGATAGTTTGGATAGGAGAGATTGGAGGGAACAGTTTTTCCTTCAACCTCCCTCCACTTTCCACTCTCTCTGGCATTATGGTTAAGCTAAGAGAGAAAAACCGCCTAAAAAAGTCTGGTACATGAAGAAAAACGGACAGAATGGTGAGGTGATTACTGCACATACATTTTAGAGTGAGAAAGAGATGCTTAAAGAGAAAGCTCCATCTTCTTCCTTGGAGAGAAACTAAAGCGCATTTGTGTTGTGATAAACGTGTACTTTTCACTTCTGTGATTGTACGCAGCCTATTGACGAGTTTATGGAGCGTAAAAAAATTGGAGGAAAGTCTAAAAGTAAGAAGTTTTCCAAGTCAAATCGGCAAGAAATCGAATCTGTTGCATTTAAACTTTGTTACACTTGTTGCATGTCAGTTTATGAATGAATTTTTGACATGCATCTGGGCCGTTCAGAGGAGAGAATGCAAGAATTCTTCTCTTGTTCTCTCTTCCGAATGGTCCTGATGCACAATGTACCCGATGCCACCAAGAATTTTTCCGATTTGTGTGTGTTCACATTTTAATTTAATGCAATCTAATACAAATTCATTGATTTAAGTTGGCAATCTTTAATGTAAATTAAAAAAACCCAAAAAAATTAGTAATAGATTGAGGATAAATTCTTACCTGTACTTGTGGAAAATTCACTGGTAATTATTAAGTAAATTCATATATAACGTTCGTACAATCACTATTTATGTTACTAACGAAGTTACCTAATAATTACAAGTAAATTTTCACCAAGTACAAAAATTGTGTTTTACACCTATTGTTGATAAAAATTTATGCAGATTGAGATCCATGCAAGAAGTACTTCTTTATCGCCCCCAAAGCATATAGCGCAGTGGTAAGTTCGACCTTCAAGATGACGGTGTCCCCGTGAGGTCTTGGGTTCGAGTTCTGCCACTGCGCTGCACATTTTGCGATTTACATCCTCCACAGGGTCCTAGGACAAGGATTATGGTGGTGGTCGTAATGGTCCATTATCCAAAAAAAAAAAGGTACTTCCTTATTGGAAGTGTCATTTTACCAATTAATTATTATATTGACAAATAAATATTTAATGACCTTTTTCTTATAGGAATTTTAATGACCTGAATTATATATATTTATGCTTAGAAATTTAAGCTAATCTACCTGAATTGAATTAAAAATATAAGATCCTGTTAAAAAGAAAAACAAATATAAATATAAGATCAACATGAATTATATATAAACGATCTTTTGGATGGTTTAGTATACGATAGATGAAAGTAGTTAGTTTTGTATAATTTTTTAATTAAGGTATGTTAAGGAAATAGGCCACCAACCATTTGTAAAAAATGGAGGTACCTAACTTAGACAAATTGTCAACAATGGAGGAAGTAGGCCACCAACCATTTTTGGTCACAATGGAGATGCCTAACTTCCACCAACCCATTTGTTTTAAGCCTATATAAACCCCGTTTGCTCTCATTTTGAAATACAATCACAAAATCAAGAGAAGTGTATTAAAGAGAGTGTGAGAGTTACTACTTAGAGAGGAAAATTTGTTCCTTCTTTATAAGTAATATTTTTCCGATTTTGTGAGAGAATTGTTTCTCTTATTACAATAGAGATTAGATAATTGTTATCTCATTGTAATCAGAGAGAAGATGTAGTAATCCATATTTTACAATAGTGAAATCCTCCTACACTTGCCCGAGGTTTTTTACCCCAATTTGTTCGGGGTTTTTCCACGTAAAATATTTATGTCTTATTTATCTTCATTTTTCTCATTTCGCTTTAGTTGTGTGCTAGCTTCGACCCGGTAATTTTCTTTTTCCTAATAGTGGTATTAGAGCTATTTGTTGAGGGGTGTGAAGCAGATCGTTGTGAACGAAATGTCAACTACAACAAAGTTTGATGTTGAGAAGTTTAACGGGAGTAATTTCTCGTTATGGAAAATGAAGATTAAGGCAATTTTGAGGAAAGATAATTGTTTGGCAGCAACTGAAGAAAGGCCCGCAGAGATCACTGATGACAGCAAGTGGAACGAGATGGACGGCATCACAATTGCTGATCTGCACTTAGCACTAGCTGACGGAGTGTTATCTAGTGTGGCGGAAAAGAAGACTGCAAAGGAGATTTGGGATACTCTAACAAGACTGTACGAGGCCAAGTCACTACACAATAAGATCTTCTTAAAGAGGAGACTTTACACTCTTTGAATGATGGAATCCACGTCGGTGACCGACCACATCAACATTTTAAATACTTTATTTTCACAACTTACATCGATGGGTTACACAATAAAGGCATCTGAATGTGCGGAGCTTCTACTACAAAGTCTACCTGACTCGTATGATCAACTCATCATCAACTTGACGAACAACATCCTCACGGACTATCTAGCCTTCGATGAAATTGCAGCTACTGTTTTGGAAGAAGAAACCAGGAGCAAAAACAAGGAAGACAGACATGCAAGTTTGCAGTAAGCAGCAGCTTTGACGATGATGAAAGGAAGATCAACGGAACGTGGCCCCAGTGGGAGTCAGAATCATGGTAGATCGAAATCAAAAAGTAAGAAGAATTTCAAGTGCTATAACTGTGGCAAGAAAGGGCATGTCAAGAAAGATTGTTTGTACACAGAGAAGAGTGGAGTCCCTGAGTCATCAAATGCTCAAGGGAATGTGGCAAGTGCCTTAGATGATGGTGAAGTTCTATATAGCGAGGCAACAACGGTAGTTGGAGGCAGAAAGCAGTTCGCTGACGTCTGGTTACTAGACTCAGGAGCAACATAGCACATGACATCTCGGAGAGAATGGTTCCACAAATATGAACCAATCTCAGGAGGTTCTGTACACATGGGTGATGATCATGCTTTGGAGATCGCTGGTATTGGTACTATCAAGATAAAGATGTTTGATGGTACGGTTCACACTATTCAGGAGGTACGACATGTAAATGGCCTGAGAAAGAATCTATTGTCTTTGGGGCAAATAGATAGTCTTGGATGCAAGACCCATGTCAAAAATGGGATCATGAAGATTGTCAAAAGTGCGCTTGTGGTTATAAAGGCAGAAAATATCGCGGCAAATCTATTCATGCTTAAAGGAGAAACACTACAGGAAGCTGATGCATGTGTCGTGTCAACCAGCAAGGGAGAAGAGTCGACGATGATGTGGTATCTCAAACTAGGCCATATGTCAGAACGAGATTTGAAGATTCTCTCCGATAGAAAGCTGCTTCCAGGGCTCAAATTGGTAAATCTACCTTTCTGTGAGCATTGTGTTACAAGTAAGCAGCATAGATTGAAGTTTAGCAGATCTGATGCTAGGAGTAAATGCATTTTAGACTTGATTCATTCTGATGTATGGGAGTCACCAGAAATGTCCCTAGGAGGAGCAAAGTACTTTGTGTCTTTTATTGATGATTACTCCAGGAGATGTTGGGTGTATCCAATCAAGAAGAAGTCAGATGTATTTTCGGTATTCAAAGACTTCAAAGCGCGGGTGGAACTTGAATCTGGGAAAAAGATCAAGTGCTTAAGGACAGATAATGGAAGAGAGTACACAGACGGTGAGTTTTTTGATCCTTGTAAGCAGGAAAGTGTCAAACGACAGTTCACAATCACATACACGCCTCAACAAAATGGAGTGGCAGAGCGGATGAATAGAACTCTTACATAAAGGATGAGAGCTATGTTGAGGACTGCAGGTCAACCCAACTCTTTTTGGACAGAAGCAGTCAAAACCGCCTGTTATGTGATAAATTGATCGCCATCAACAGCAATTAATTTAAAGACGCCGATGGAGATGTGGACTGGCAAGCCAGCAGACTACTCTACTTTACATTCTTTTGGATGTCCTGCGTATGTGATGTACAATGCCCAAGAAAGAACGAAGTTGAATCCAAAATCTATAAGGTGTATATTCTTGGGGTATGTTGACGGAGTAAAGGGGTATCGCCTGTGGGATCCCACTACTCGCAAGGTTGTTGTCAGCAGGGATATGATCTTTGCAGAAGATCAACTACTACAAAAAGATGAAAACGATAGCACGTCGAAAGAGGTTTCAGAGACTGCAACAATACAGGTGGAAAATAATCCGGTACAAGAAACTCCAGTTTCTACTAAAGCAGCACCAGAGCACGAGGTACAAGAACCAGTCGAGTCCGAAGCTCCAAAAGCTCGTCGGTCAACTCGTGAGAGAAGGCCGCCAGCTTAGCATTCGGAGTTTGTCACTGAGAGCAATATTGCATACTGTCTTTTAACAGAGGATGGAGAGCCCTCAACTTTCCAAGAAGCTACAAGTAGCTCAGATGTGTCTTTGTGGATGGCAGCAATGCAGGAAGAAATTGAAGCTCTACATAAGAACAAGACTTGGGAACTGGTACCATTGCCACATGGGAGAAAAGCCATAGGTAACAAATGGGTCTACAAGATCAAGCGGGATAGTAATGATTAAGTGGAATGGTTTCGTACAAGACTGGTGGTAAAGGGATTCGCTCAAAAAGAAGGTATTGATTTCAATGAGATATTTTCCCCGGTGGTTCATCTTACAACAATCAGAGTAGTCCTGGCTATGTGTGCTACGTTTGACTTACATCTGGAGCAGTTGGATGTGAAAACTGCATTTCTTCATGGAGAACTTGAAGAAGAAATCTATATGCTCCAACCAGACGGTTTTGCTGAAACAGGAAAGGAGAACTTGGTTTGCAGGTTGAACAAATCTCTATACGGTCTCAAACAGGCGCCGAGGTGTTGGTACAAGAGATTTGATTCCTTCATTATTAGCCTTGGATACAACAGACTCAGTTCAGACCATTGTACGTACTTCAAAAGGTTTGATGGTGATAATTATTTTATTATCTTGTTGTTGTATGTGGATGACATGTTGGTAGTAGGCCCCAATAGAGATCAAATCCAAAAATTGAAGGCACAGTTGGCTAGGGAGTTTGATATGAAGGACTTGGGACCAGCAAACAAGATTCTAGGGATGCAGATTCACCGAGACAGAAATAACAGGAAGATTTGGCTTTCCCAGAAGAACTACTTCAACAAGATCTTGCGACGTTTCAACATGCAAGATAGTAAGCCAATTTCTACCCCACTTCCTATTAATTTCAAGTTATCCTCAAGTATGTGTCCTAGCAATGAAGAAGAGAGGAGGGAGATGTCTCGAGTACCGTATGCATCAGTAGTGGGAAGTTTAATGTTTGCTATGATTTGTACAGGACCAGATATTGCACAAGCAGTGAGAGTGGTTAGTCGATTTATGGCGAATCCTGGTGGAGAGCATTGGAATACTGTGAAGAGGGTTCTGAGATACATCAGAGGAACCTCAGATGCTGCATTATGTTACGGATGATCAGATTTTACTGTCAGACGCTATGTTGATTCAGATTTTGCAGGGGATCTCAATAAAAGCAAATATACTACAGGTTATGTGTTTACACTTGCAGGAGGAGTTGTACGCTGGGTTTCTAAACTGCAGACGGTTGTGGCTCTATCTACAACGAAAGCAGAATACATGGCGACTACATAAGCTTGCAAGGAAGCAGTTTGGATACAAAGGTTATTGGAAGAGCTCGGGCACAAGCATAAGAAGATTGTTCTGTTTTGTGACAGTCAGAGTGCCTTGCACATTGCAAGGAATCCAGCTTTTCATTCACGGACAAAGCACATAAGGGTTCAGTATCACTTCGTTTGAGAAGTAGTGGAAGAAGGTAGTATGGATATGCAGAAGATTCACACCGACGAGAACCTAGCAGATGTTATGACCAAGCCAATCAACACTGACAAGTTTAAATGGTGTAGATCCTTATGTGATCTAGCGGAAACATAAGCAAGCATGGATTTGACAAGTGAGGAAGGATGAAAGGATTATAAAAGATCTGCTGCATAGATCGAGGTGTGAAGACAGATTGAAATCAGTCTTCAAGTGGGAGATTGTTAAGGAAATAGGCCACCAACCATTTGTCAAAAATGGAGGTGCCTAACTTAGGCAAATTGTCAACAATGGAGGAAGTAGGCCACCAACCATTTTTGGTCAACAATGGAGATGCCTAACTTCCACCAACCCATTTGTTTTAAGCCTATATAAACCCTATTTGCTCTCATTTTGAAATGCAATCACCAAATCAAGAGAAGTGTATTAAAGAGAGTGTGAGAGTTACTACTTAGAGAGGAAAATTTGTTCCTTCTTTGTAAGTAATATTTTTCTGATTTTGTGAGAGAGTTGTTTCTTCTATTACAATAGAGATTAGACAATTGTTATCTCATTGTAATCAGAGAGAAGATGTAGTAATCCCTATTTTACAATAGTGAAATTCTCCTACACTTTGTAGTTTTTTACCCCAATTTGTTCGGGGTTTTTCCACGTAAAATATTTGTGTCTTGTTTATCTTCATTTTTCTCATTTCGCTTTAGTTGTGTGCTAGCTTCGACCCAGTAATTTTCTTTTTCCTAACAGGGTAAAATACATTTACCCTTGAATTTTAACAACAACAAAAAATTATATTTATCTCCTCATATTTTAGAAAATTACTCCGATATTTTTGTCAATTTCATAGTTTTGAGTTTTTTCCTATAATTATTTCCTTATAGTCAAAATATAGAAAGTTAAAAAGAAATGAGTTTTTGACTTATGCTATCAAAATTTGACTTAATTTTTGTTATAAAGATTTTCTCATGAGGTAACATTGTCTTTTTATAAATTTTTCAGAAATTAATAGAAATTGTGAGATCAAAGTTTGCCCGATCCTGTCAAATTGAGATTTGAGAGTCCTCTCTATTTGGTTCAGTTGAAGATGAAATGATTAAAATTAATTTTTAGAATTTAAATTTATGGGAAACACACATGAAGATATTCAAGTAATTTAATAACATTTAGTTTTTTTCATTAAGAGATTTTTTACAATACCAAGTTAATCGTTAGTAAAAAAAATTGCAAATCACAATATCGTTGGAAATAGGAGATCTACAAAATAAGACCCATATTCACTCCTCTCTGCCACCCTGATTGCCTTCATGCACGGTCCGTGTGGTCAGAGGGGACAAAGCCTTAGATTTGCTCTTTTTCAGTGACTATTATAGAAATAAACCATACCACGAAGCCAAATTTTGAAAGAGAAAAAAAAATCATAGAAATGCCACCGCAAGATACGATCGGAGATAGCTACACATGCCTCCCAAGACTGATAGGCCATGTCTGGGAGGTGCATTTGGTCTTGTTCCATATGTATTTTTTTTTTATAAAAAAAATGTAATTTTGCAACAAAAAAAAGAAGATATTCTATGTCTTATAATTTTAGTCACTCATCACTTTTTTATTTTAATTATTATATATATAATATAAAAATTATAAAAAAAATATTTTTTAAAAACTTTTAAACTCTGTTTATGTATATATAAAAAAAATTAAATTTTTTTAATGATTAAATAAAAAAAAATTATTAATTTAATTAGACAAATGGTAAACATGAAGAAAAAAAACTATGAGACAGAGAGATGATCTATTTTGCTAACGTAATAACGGAGTATTTTAGTTAAAAAAAAAATTAATGTCAATCTTAACTTAAAATTTAATTTTTAAATGAGCTATAAAATGAATTCAGTTTTTGTCAAACTTGTCCGCCAAATGTATTTTCCTTTTTTTTGTTTTTGGTACTGGAGTGGGCAAGCCCAAGAAGCAATAACACAGGCCAGCAGACCTCCAAAACATAATTACGCAAGAAGCCTTGCAAGGCCGTATTTTCTTTCTTCTTCTTTTTTGAGGCAAAAACCGCCATTCATCTTTACTACCGTGTGCCCCCAGAAGCTCAGAACTTGGCAGCCATGGCGAGCACCAAAGTGCAGAGGATTATGACCTAACCAATTAACTTGATTTTCAGGTTTCTTCAAAGCAAACCTCGCATTTAGATTTGGCTCTTTGAGCAGAAAGATTTGAGGATCGAAGGACGAATACTTGGTTTTGACTAGTACATGAATTTGGTCCTGGATGATGCTGAAGAGGTGAACATCAAATATAAGAGCAGAAATTCACTAGAAAGGATTCTTCTTAAAGGAGACAACATAACTCTGATGATGAACACGGGGAAGTGATGGATCATGTCGGCAAGACATTAAGCTCTTCTGTTCTATTCCTAAATATTTTATGGATTTCATGTATGATAAATCATGTACTTCAAATTCCACATTTGGGGAGATATTGCCTTTTTATTGGCTGAATACATAGTTGATTTTTAGTCTTGTGTTATTTCTAATTGCTCGATTTGATTTTTTCAATGGATGTTATATCAGTTTTGTTTCTTAAGGCTCATGGAAAAATTCTAAATATGATTTGGTTTTGCTTACTGTTTTCTATATATGGTGATAGAATGATCACCGGATGTGCCTGATTATCATTTCTTTAGTCGTAGAGCTTGAAGTTAATTACTTTGCCCACACTAATTATATGGATCCTTTACAGAGTTGATATAATAGTGAAGCTAATGTTCAAAGATATTGTTCAAAATTCTGCAACCCAATATTTAAGGAGGAATTTTGTCATGTTTAACTGATAATTTATATGTCAGATAAGCATACCCAGTTTACTTTAGAAACTGATGGCTTGAAGATATTTCAGTCTACTTGCTCTCGAGCAATCAACTTGACTTGAATGATAGAAGTAGAACCCTTATCTTTTCTGGTCTTTAGATTGCAGCCTCAATGGATGTAAGGCCGGTGATAGAAAATTTAGAATAATTAAAATCAAATATTTGGAAATAGCTGCATATGCTTGTGAGAGTGTAGACTGATTGTTTTGCAAGAATCAATATCAGAAAATTTTCTTAAAGTAATTATATCATCTGGGATTCTTCATGATGTCCAGACAGGACTGCCGTCGTTCCTGCTTCATTCGTAATAATAATAATAAAAAAACTGCTTCATTCTGAATAGTAGATAACAACCTAGAGAGGTTACATGTTGGGCAAAGTTTTCAGCTTACATGTGTGGTGCTCACCTGTAAGGGGAGTGACCAGCTTGTGGCATAACTAGAGAGTAATATGCCCCTCCATGTCCAATAGCTAGTAGACTGGAATGCGATCCTTGTTCCACAACCTTCCCATTCTTTATCACAGCTATTGTGTCTGCCTTCTGTTTTGTGGATAACCTGTGAGCTACGACTACGCATGTTCTGACTTCTGCCAACCATCATCTTCTTAGTGCTACTTGGACAAGATTCTCTGAGACGCTGCCAAGTGCACTGGTTGCCTCATCCAAAAGGGTCCTTAAGTATTGCTCGAGCTAGTGCATTCCTCTTCTTTTGGCCTCATGATAGCTGAACACCTGTTTCTCCACAGTAATTGTCATATCCGTCTTTCATAGAAATGCATCAGATAAGTATATATGTTTTAGCAGAAGAAAAATATTTTATTTTAAAGTTTTCCTGTTGCATTTTCTAAGAGAGATAATCTATACCTTATGAACTCGTGGAAATTGGCTAGAATTGCAGCCTTCCTGATTTCAGTTTCTGATAGCATCTTCTTTTCCATAGACAATGTTCTTGCGTATTGTTCCTGCGAAAAGGGTAGGCTCCTGACTCACTAATGCAATATGTGACCTCAATTTCCTCAGATTGTAGCTCTGGATGTCACGTTCATCTATCAGAACTGCTCCACTTTGCGGGTCGTAAAATCTTGCAATCAACACAGTTATGGTGGATTTGCCTGACCCACTTTGTCCCACCAGTGCCACTGTTTTTCCTGCTTCAATTTTAAGACTCAACCCTTGAAGATCATCTGTTCAGGCCTGGCTGGATAAGAGAAGAATACATTCCTTAACTCTATATTTCCCTTAGTATCCCTTTTAACTTCAACCCCTCTAGGGTCTTCAGGCTCAACTTGGCTTTCTCCATCCAAAATTGTGAAAACTGTTTTGATGGCATTGCCACCTCTGGCTAAATCAGAGGTCATGCTTTCTGTATCTGCAATGTTTTTATCAGTGCTCATCAATATGAAGAATGCTTGAAAAAGATGTTTGGGTTCTAGATAATCCTTGATTCATTAGTCTCTCTCCATGCCAATATGTCAAAGTCATAGTGATGGAGAACATGAAAAACATTAGAATTAGGAATTTTAATTTAGAAATTAAGAGATATGAATATAATTATGTAATCAAAAAATATTATGGGTATCTAGATATAGTTAATTTCATATGTCAGTTTCCTTTCATAGTTCAGTTTTTTTATTGGACTAGGGTTAAGATCTCTATATAAAAAGGGTCCTTATGTCATTTATAGTCAGCTTTGAATGAATAAAAAAAGATATTATTGAAATTAAACACTTTGTGATCGAGTAACTGTTCCGCCATGTGATTTGTGACGATCCATATGATTTTGATCGAATTTATTTTTATGTTTAATTTATCTTTATCTTCTCTTACTGTACTACTCTCAAACACTCCACCCAAACAAGTCTTTAAACCCGAAACAACATCCAAACAAATCCTTAAACAAGAAATAGCATCAAAACAAGCCTTTAAACAAGAAACAAAAACAGTCCACAAAACACCAGATCTGACCAATTTTCGGTCACCACAAACCTCTACTGCCGTCACCAGTCGCCTCGCTGGGCTAGGGAGACCATAACCCGAGCTTCCCATGGCCGCACCACCGGGGCAGCCACCCGCCGCAACCAGTCACCCTAACCTGATCGGAACCCTCTGATCTCCTAAAATCCGGAGTCCACGCGCTAAGATCTTGACCGGATAACGGTCAAAACCCACAAACTGAGTCGCATCAACCACCACAACACCTCAGCCCATATCCACCTCTTTCCGACCACTCATCGCCAGATCGAAAACCACCATCAGAACCCCATCCGCCTCCGCGACCTGCCTGGACCTTACGCGGTCCGATCTGTCGACCCCGCCATAGTGACCTGAAGGTCAGTTCTGGCCCTGACCTGACCGGTCAGATGCGAACAAAAAAAAAAAAGACCCAGTTCCTTCTTCCCCTACAGGTGCACCAAGCCACCAACTCCTGAGCCGAGCAGCCATTCCTGGACCAAACAGAGCCAAGTTGTTTTGGAGCTGAACTGTATTTGCGTCGTGCCGAGCCAAAAAAAATCAGGTTTCTTTTTTACTTCAATTTAGTTGTATCTTTTCTTCTGATTTTTTTTTTAAAAAAAAAGAGAAAAAAAGAAAAAAAATACTAATTATGTTTGAGTTATTTTAGTTCAATATCATATCTTACCATACTCGGACTCGCATTTGAAACCTACAAGTTCAGTTAGCAGGTAATTATTCTCGCTTAGATGAGTTGAAATCCAAAGCGATCAAGTATGATTGATGTTATCTTCCTCGGAGTCTGTTTGAAGAATATGAAAACTCAAATATTGGGTTTATTGTGATAAAAGACGACTTGAAGAATTGCAGCACCAATATGAGTATAAGCAGAGTTCTCGAGAAGTCCATGCTTTGAATGGTAATGGCGATTATATTTATGATGGTAAAGAAGTTACTTATAAGAATTATTCTTATGCTCCTCAAGATGCTAACCATGGTTATGTTGGGTATGATCGTGCTTACAGAAGTTATGATGGTTATGGTACATACGATGAGCCTGTGATAAAGCAAAAGATCGACCTATTAGCTACACCCCAAGTTCGAGAGAAGATAATCGAATTACTGACGGAATATAAAGAATTGTGCAAACCCTTGGATGTTATGATCGTGAAAGATGATCCGAAAATTGATAATTCAAAGCTCACGAATGCTAGGGAAGACACCAAAGAGCAACAAGATGCCGACAAAGATGATGAACTGGTCGACGACCAGCTTGATGTTGTTGAGCCGATTGAACCCGTTCTTTATGCAGTTGACTTAGTTGAGCCAGTCCAACAAGATTTTATTGAGCATACCGAGTGTTGATGCCAAATATGTGTTGCGGAGCTGGAGGTTTAGACTATAGAAGTACCTGCACAGGGAAAGAGAGGGAGAGTAGCTATTGGGGTCGACGGAGGGGATGCCCCCGAGGATGCTCCGATGCTTAAGTTAGAGAAAGCTCAAAGTGTAAGTGTTTTCAAGTGAAAAACTCAGTGTCCCCTGGACTACTTACCAAGTCCCTTTTATAGAGTTTCAGAGGCGGTGATGTTCGGAGGCGGTAGTGGGCCAGGGCGGCTGTGACAGGATACCCCAACTGGGTTGGGTAATGATGCCTATGAGGCCCAGTTAGGAAGCTGAGAACCGTTCAGTAGGGCTTTTGCCTTGCTAGCTTACTCCAGAGCCGTCTATGCGTTAGGACGGTGTTTTTTCCTGACGTCCC
The DNA here is from genome assembly GCA_023935145.1 of Bretschneidera sinensis. Classification (NCBI taxonomy): domain Eukaryota; kingdom Viridiplantae; phylum Streptophyta; class Magnoliopsida; order Brassicales; family Akaniaceae; genus Bretschneidera; species Bretschneidera sinensis. The sequence goes on from CM043705.1 coordinate 65,028,113, forward strand.
AACTTGGTTGGGTAATGATGGCCCGGAGGGCGGTGGTGATGTGGAAGCCCAGCTGGGGGCCAAGATGCACTGAAGGGCGGTGGTGACGTGGAAGCCCAGCTGGAGGCAATGATGCCCTGAAGGGCGGTCATGACCTGGAGGTCCAACTGTCTGGGCCTGGATTGCCCGTGTGTCTCTTTGAAGTCTGGGATCACGATGATCCACGTGTCGTCATCCTATGGGAGAGTCGTATTTTGGTAGTATCAGAGGCCCCCCACTTCCTTAAGTGCGGCACTGTGGTTAAGGAAGTAGCAGAACTAGGTTGGCGTTAGATCCTCTGCGGAGACATGAAGTCCGGTCGAAATTAGCTCTAAGGCAAAAGAGAATGGACCGAGGACTTGTGGAATGACTCCTCTCTTTGGCCAAGGACACCAGGGGTCCGAGGACAAGTGGGGCAAACCATCTCTCAAAAATAATGGGCCGAGGACCAGTAGAAGAATCCCTCTCCTCGGCCAAGAATACCCTGGGTCCGAGGACACGTGGAGCAATTCATCTCGTCGGACCTTGAAGAGAGTGGGCCGAGGACCAGTGGAGCAATCCATCTCCTCGGACTTTGAAGAGAGTGGGCCGAGGACCAGTGGAGCAATCCACCTCCTCGGCCAAGAATACCATATGTCCGAGGACTAGTGGAGCAATCCATCTCCTCGGACTCTGAAGAGAGTGGGCCGAGGACCAGTGGAGCAATCCACCTCCTCAGCCAAGAATACCATATGTCCGAGGACTAGTGGAGTAATCCATCTCCTCGGACTCTAAAGAGAGTGGGCTGAGGACCAGTGGAGCAATCCACCTCTTCGGCCAAGAATACCATATGTCCGAGGACTAGTGGAGCAATCCATCTCCTCGGACTCTGAAGAGAGTGGGCCGAGGACCAGTGGAGCAATCCACCTCCTCGGCCAAGAATACCATATGTCCGAGGACTAGTGGAGCAATCCATCTCCTCGGACTCTGAAGAGAGTGGGCCGAGGACCAGTGGAGCAATCCATCTCCTCGGTCAAGAATACCATATGTCCGAGGACTAGTGGAGCAATCCATCTCCTCGGACTTTGAAGAGTGGGTCGAGGACCAGTGGAGCAATCCATCTCCTCGACCAAGAATGCCATGTGTCCAAGGACTAGTGGAGCAATCCACCTCCTCGGACTCTAAAGAGAGTGGGCCGAGGACCAGTGGAGCAATCCATCTCCTCGGCCAAGAATACCATATGTTCGAGGACTAGTGGAGCAATCCATCTCCTCGGACTCTGAAGAGAGTGGGCCGAGGACCAGTGGAGCAATCCACCTCCTCGGCCAAGAATACCATATGTCCGAGGACTAGTGGAGCAATCCATCTCCTCGGACTCTGAAGAGAGTCGACTGAGGACCAGTGGAGCAATCTATCTCCTCGGTCAAGAATGCCATATGTCCGAGGACCAGTGGAGCAATCCACCTCTTCGGACTCTGAAGAGAGTGGGCCGAGGACCAGTGGAGCAATCCATCTCCTCGGACTTTGAAGAGAGAAGGCCGAGGACCAGTGGAGCAATCCATCTCCTCGGCCAAGAAGACCATATGTCCGAGGACTAGTGGAGCAATCCATCTCCTCGGACTCTGAAGAGAGTGGGTCGAGGACCAGTGGAGCAATCCATCTCATCGGCCAAGAATGCCATATGTCCGAGGACTAGTGGAGCAATCCATCTCCTCGGAGAGCAATCCATCTCCTCAGCCAAGAATGCCATATGTCCGAGGACCAGTGGAGCAATCCACCTCCTCGGACTCTGAAGAGAGTGGGCCGAGGACCAGTGGAGCAATCCATCTCCTCGGCCAAGAAGACCATATGTCCGAGGACAAGTGGAGCAATCCATCTCCTCGGACTTTGAAGAGAGAAAGTTGAGGACCAGTGGAGCGATCCATCTCCTCGGCCAAGAAGACCATATGTCCGAGGACTAGTGGAGCAATCCATTTCCTCGGACTCTGAAGAGAGTGGGCCGAGGACCAGTGGAGCAATCCATCTCCTCGGCCAAGAATGCCATATGTCCGAGGACTAGTGGAGCAATCAATCTCCTCGGACTCTGAAGAGAGTGGGCCGAGGACCAGTGGAGCAATCCACTTCCTCGGCCAAGAATACCATATGTTCAAGGACTAGTGGAGCAATCCATCTCCTCGGACTCTGAAAAGAATGGGCCGAGGACCAGTGGAGCAATCCATCTCCTCGGCCAAGAATACCATATGTCCGAGGACTAGTGGAGCAATCCATCTCCTCGGACTTTGAAGAGGGAAGGCCGAGGACGAGTGGAGCTACGGGAAAGTGTTTCGTGTCCAAGATGGCGGCTGAGGAGACACGTGGCTTTACCTGGGCAGCTGCCGCGTCATGTTACCTTGGAATTTTAAACAGCCGTTTTAGGGAAAGCGGCGGCCACCTCAAGGGATGTAACGCCCCCTGGGAATGTGTGTTGGTCGCTTGGGAATTCTAAAGAGTCCCCTTGATTCCCGCGACTGCATTGAATATTCCTCGTGGGCCGTGACCCTTCCCCTATATAAGGGGCTTGGATTTCCCCTTCTTCCACACACTATAACCTCCTTTTGTTTCCAGAGTTTAGAGAGTAGCTTTCTTGAGAGCCCTCGGCCTCGTCCTACTTGTGATTATGAGTCCCTGTCCTCGTCCTCGTCCCTTCAGAGAGAAGTTTGGTGTGATCGTTGCGTTCGCGAGATCTTGGGAGGAACGCCCTTGGACACACACCGAACGTTTAGGAGGAATTCTAGTCCGAATCCTTCGGACTTTGGTGAGTTCGTGTTTTCTTTCATTTTTACATCTATGTCTTCTTCGTTTGATACATACCGCGATAGGCCAAGTAGTAGTAGTAGTGGTAAGAGTAGTGTAGATGATACGAGTGGTAGCAGCGCCGAGGAAGTAGAGACGTCCTCGTCTTCTTCTGGGGGGAATACCCCCGTAACGGGTACGCCCAGGGCAGACCCTATGGCGCTAGTGCCCTACGTTCCTTTGGGGGTGAGGAGAGAACATCAGGAAGAGTCCTCGTCCGGTGAGGACACTCTTAGAGCGTTGACCGACTTTAGAGAGACCTCGGCTGGAGAGGAGAAAGAGGAATGGAACTATACAGCTAACGAGATCCCTAGCCAACTGAGGGAGGAGGATTTGGAAGTGATAAGGAAGACGTACCGCATTCCGAGCGAGTACAATCTTCGGCTGGCCAGGGTGGGGGAGAGGGCTTGTGACGTCCTCCCTGACCGAGCCCCGTTTGAGCTCTGTGTATACGAGCATCACATGCAGGCCGGGCTACGGTTTCCCCTTCACCCCTACTTTTGTGCGATCCTTAGGTACTTTGATATAGCGCTGTGTCAGCTGGTGCCCAACTCGGTACGGCTGATCATGGCCTTTATCTGCATCTGCTTAGAAGTGGGTCGGCCAATGATAATGGATGTCTTCAAGGCCTACTTCTTGATCAGTCGGCATGGTCAGACAAGGTGGGTGGTCTTTAGTACTCGGCCGAAGAGGAGGTTGCTGAAGAAGACCCCTTCATCTATCAAGAGGTGGAAGAAGAATTTTTTTTTCATCCGATCTGCCGAGGACTTCGGCTTACCTCGTGTGTGGAGTATGGACCGCACCGGGAAATGCAAAAAGCTGGGCCTTCTTCCGTATGAGCAAGAGACAGTGAACGCCATGGTGGCCTCGCCTTTGGACGTCGGGGTCTTATATGACAATGAAGAATTGGCCCGGCGAGGTCTTTGTTCTTCGTGCCCCGAGCCTTCGCTTGAGAGCGGTAAAGGCTCTGGTTTACCCTCTACTTTCTTTATTCTTCTGTTGCATCGTCACCCCCGTGATTTGTACTTACGCTATTTCCTTTGTTTGTTTTGATCAGAGATGGAGGCGGCCGCCCGTGCCCGAGAGCATGCCAAGAAGTTGGCATTGGAGCAGAGGAGGTCGGCTCAGTCCGAGAAGCAAACAGCCTCGACTTCTTGGCCTAAGAAGAGGCCCCGAGCCCCATCTCCGGCTCCGATCGACTTGGGGACTCCTCCAAGGCCACCGACCCAGTCAGAGACACCTCCGGTAAGTAGTGCCCCGACGCTGATCCCCATGACTACGGGGACTCCCACTGTTCCAGGCCTTAGCCAAGGGTCAACTTCGAAGGCCTCGATCTTCACGCCTAACTGGGCAATCCGGACAGATGACTCTGTCTTCGCACATCCTCGGGTGGCGAGGGAACATCTGTTTAAGGGCACCCCCCCTCGTGAAGTGGCTGAGTTAGGCCGAAAGACCACGGACTCTCTCTGTGCGATGACCGAGGCTTTGTCTTCTCAGGTTAGATTCTGTTTTTGCTTTGCCTTACGTTATTTTGGCCGCATTTCGTTTCACACATGGCTTATGGTGGCAGATGGGTGTTCTGGTGGGCGCGGCCATGCGTCGATGCATGGAGACAGCGGAGCTTCTTGGGCGTACCCAGCGTCAGCTGGAGGAGAGGACAGAGGCCGTCTGCCGGCTGCAGGCTTCCTTGGAGTCTGCTATCCTGGCTAAAGCCGAAGCCGAAGCTGCTGCTCGGACCGCTGTCGAGGAGGTCGAGGCCCACCTCAGAGCCGCAGCGGAGGAGGTCGAGGCTCGTCTTCGCGCCGCCACAGAGGAGGCTGAGGCCCGCACTAAGGCGGCCGTGGAGGAAGCCTTGGCTTCCTTCCAGAGTTCGGAGGCCTATCATCTGGCTGTCGTTTTCGAGGGTGGCCAGCAGTACCTTACGGGGTTTATGGAGGCCAAGGGGAAGGCTGAGGCTATGTACCTGGAGCTTGACTTCTCCGCGTTGGACCTGCTGGGGCCCGAGGATGAGGAGCTGCTGGCTTCAGATGATGAGCCCGCCGACGGACAGGACCGTGACGGGGGATCAGTCACGGGGTCTCCTGCCCTTGGAGATCAGTAGGGTTTAGGTTGGGGGCACTCTGTTATAGCCCCCCTTTTTTGTGTTGTTTTGGCCCAGCCAGTTTTTGTGTTGTCTTTTGAGGCTGTTGGTGCCCTACTTTGCTTTGGTTTAGGTTTTTTTGTTTTAGTCGGCAGAAAAATGTAAGTAAAGTCTTTACCATATATGAAACAAGACTGTTTACATAAGTGCAATGCTGTTTATTGATAAAAACGTCGAAGATGTTCCGCATTCCAAGTACGAGGGATGGCTTTTCCGCTCAATTCTTCGAGTTCAAACGTGCCGGGTCGGCATACTCTTTTGATGCGATATGGCCCTTCCCAATTAGGGACTAGTTTGCCTGATTCTCGGGGCCTGGATACTTCGTTCTTTCGCCTGACGAGGTCATGAAGACAGAAACGTCTTACTTTTACCCTCGAGTTGAAGTACTTGGCGGCTCGCTGCTGATAAATGGCAAGTCGGATTTGGGCTTTGTCCCGAGCTTCATCGAGAAGATCGGCGTTCATGCGAAGGGCTTCCTCATTGCTTCGTTCCTCGAAATTCTGAACTCGCAAGGAAGGTATTCCTATTTCCAAGGGGATGACTGCCTCGGACCCATAAGTCATGAAGAAGGGGGTTTCCCCGGTGGGTGCTCGAGTCGTGGTTCGATATGCCCAAAGTATGTTGGGTAAATGGTCTATCCACTGCTTCTCTGCATCGTCTATTCGCTTTTTAATGCCTTGCAAGATCGTTCGGTTGGTAACTTCGGCTTGTCCATTTGCTTGCGGGTATCCGACCGAAGAGAAACGATGGTCAATGTGTAATTCATCGCAAAATGTTTTGAACCGAACACTGTCAAACTGTTTGCCGTTGTCTGTCACTAATACTTGGGGTACTCCAAATCGACATACGATTGATTTCCACACGAAGGCTCGGACTTGAAAGTCCGTGATGCTGGCCAAGGGTTCAGCTTCTACCCATTTTGTAAAATAATCTATTGCAACTATGAGGTACTTTCTTTGGCCGGCTGCTTCGGGAAAGGGTCCGAAAAGGTCCATTCCCCACATAGCGAAAGGAAGTGGACTGACTATTGGTGTCAAAAGGTTCGCTGGTTGACGTGGCACAGTGGCATACCGTTGACAGCTTTGACATCTGGTCACCAGCTCCATGGCCGCTTCCCTCATCTTCGGCCAATAATATCATTGACGGTGGATTTTGAACGCCAGGGCACGTCCCCCGAGGTGATTTCCACATATACCTTCATGGACTTCTCGGAGGGTGTAATTAGCTTCGGTCGGGTCAAGACACTTCAAGAAGGGCGTTGTCAACCCCCGCTTATACAGGTGATCATCCAGAATTGCGTATCGGGCGGCTCGAGACACAATCTTTCGGGCTTCGCTTTTGTTATCGGGCAGGATACCGTCACGTAGGTATTCCAGGATAAGACTTATCCACGTTCTCTCACAAACCACGGATAAGACCATTATTTAGTCGATACTAGGCATGGCGAGGGTTTCGAGGTAGATTGTTCGCCTGGACTCGAGCTGGCAAGATGAAGCAAGCCGGGCCAATGAGTCGGCCTTCGTATTTTCTGCCTGGTTTAGAGAAAAGACTTCAAACTGCCCAGCTAATATCTTTGCTGCTGCAAGGTAGCGAGCGATTTTTTCTCCTCGGGCCTCGAATTCGTCGTTCACCTGGTTCACCACTAGTTGGGAATCGCTATATACATGTAAATTTTGTATAGATATTACCTTGGCTAATCTCATGCCTGCGAGTAGAGCTTCATACTCGGCTTCATTGTTCGACGCTGGAAACCCGAACCTTAGGGCGTACTCAATGGCGAAGTTATCGGGACCGCTCAGAATGAGCCCGGCTCCGCTTCCAGAGTCAGTAGAGGATCCGTCCACATGAAAGGTCTAGCGTAAGGACGGGCTCGATGGCATAACATCATGTGGAGATTCTTCTTCTGTTAAGGGCAAAGTAGTTTCCATGACAAAATCAGCTAGGGCTTGTGCTTTGATAGCTATCCGAGGCCGATAACGGATGTCGAACTCTCCCAACTCTATTGACCATTTGACCATTCTACCGACAACATCTGGTTTGTGGAGTATTTGTCGAAGAGGCTGGTTGGTGAGGATTGTGATGGTATGGGCTTGGAAATAAGGTCGAAGCTTCCGGGCCGAAATCAACAGAGCATACGCCATCTTTTCGGTTAGAATATATCTTGTCTCGGCATCATGAAGCACCTTGCTGACATAATACACTGGCTTCTGTATGCCTTCTTCTTCTCGTATTAAAATGGAGGCCACTACTTCGGGCCCAGCCAAGAGATACAAGAAAAGGTTTTCGCCGGCCACGGGTTTGGTAAGCACGGGAGGCGTCCCCAAATATATTTTCAGTGCCCTGAAGGCTTCTTGACAAGCTTCGTTCCACACGAAGTTCTGAGTCCGACGAATGGCTTTAAAAAAAGGGAGGCACTTCTCGGCAGATTTGGACATGAACTGGCTGAGGGCCGCTATTCTTCCAGTAAGGCGCTGGACGTCCCTCACGGTTCGAGGTGGACTCATGTTAAGAATAGCATCGATCTTTTCTGGATTGGCTTTTATACCTCTGTGGGTGACTAGGAAGCCGAGGAATTTCCCCCCAGTGACTCCAAAAGCACACTTCGTAGGGTTCAACTTCATGTGATGATGGCGGAGGATGTCAAAAGCTTCTTGGAGATCGGCCTCGTGGTCCTGTGTTTTGACGCTTTTGACCAGCATGTCGTCCACATATACTTCCATATTTCGACCCATCTGCTCTTTGAATATCTTGTTTACTAGCCTCTGGTAAGTGGCCCCCGCATTTTTCAAACCGAACGGCATGACCCTATAACAATAGAGGCCTTGCTCTGTGATAAATGCCGTCTTCTCTTGGTCAGGCGGGTGCATAAGGATTTGGTTATACCCGGAGTAAGCATCCATGAATGTTAACAGCTCATGGCCAGATGTTGCGTCAACGAGTTGATCAATTCGGGGCAAAGAAAAACTGTCTTTAGGACAGGCTTTATTGAGATCAGAAAAGTCTATACAAATTCACCACTTGCCGTTTGCCTTTTTTACCATTACAACATTAGAGACCCAGTCCGGATAGCTCACCTCTCGGATAAAGTCAGCCGATCATAATTTGTCAACTTCTGCCCGAACAACTGCTTGTCGCTCAGGAGCAAACGACTTTTTCTTCTGGATGACCGGTTTGTGAGTCGGGTCAACACTCAAGCGATGTAAGATGACATCCGGGCTGATTCCCGGCATATCGACAGCAGTCCAGGCGAATAGATCTTGATTGGCCCGTAGGAGGGCTAATAGAGATTCCTGAAAAGTGCTGGACAGGTTGGAACCGATTTGAACAGTTCTGGTGCTATCTTCACCGAGGGGGATAATGAGTACATCTTCTCCGGGCCTACCTCGTAGGGTGCTTGCTTCATCCCTAAGGTCATCCAGTTCGAGTGGTAGGGCTTCTGTCTTTTTGCCCTTTATTGCACTGAGATAACAGGATCTGGCGAGTCATTGATCCCCTTTGATCTCGCCTACTCCGTCTGCCGTGGGGAATTTGATTTTGAGATGATGGGTAGAGACAACCGCTCGGAGTTTATTCAGCGTGGGTCGTCCGAGTATCATATTGTAGGAGGAGGGTTGTCGAACAATTAACAAAGTGGAGTGTACGGTCGTTGTTTGAGGTGTCGTTCCTGCAGTTACTGGGAGAGTTATGCTGCCTTCTGTAAAGACTGGTCCCCCTGAGAAACCATAGAGTGGGGTGGAGACCAACTCTAGATGTGCGTCGCCCAGATGCATTTGTTGAAATGCATCATAAAAGAGGATATCAGCTGAGCTCCCGTTATCGACTAGGACTTGTCTTATCTCATGATTAGCCACAAGGAGTGAAATTACAACAGCATCGTCGTGTGGGATCTGCACTCCTTCCAAGTCTTCGTCCGAGAAAGAAATAGTGTCTCCGGTCCTAGGTCGTTTATGAGGTCCAGCGACAGAGGCTATTGACCTGGCATAAGACCTGCTGCGAGCGTGCGACCCCCCGCCAGCAGCGAGTCCTCCGTAAATGGTTTTGATAATCTTCGCCACGGGGACCTCCGGTTTTTTCTGGCTGGGCTCCCTATAACTTGGCCCTGGACTCTTCCGAGCTGCCCTTGTAGGTCTGTTTCGCTCATGAGGACGTTCAGGGCTTCTACGCGATCGTTCATCACATTTCTCCTGTCGTGGCCCGACGTATTCTTTTAGATGCCCCCGATTGATGAGGGCCTCGATCTGATTTTTTAAGGCCTTACACTCTTCCGTATCATGGCCGAAGTTTCTGTGAAATCTACACCAAGTATTTCGATCTGGGTTGAGGTTCGGCGGCCTTGGGGGCCATTGCAAGAGGTCCCTGTCATGAATCTGCATTAGAATGTTGGTCCTGGAGGCATTCAGTGGTGAATAACTACGGATTTGCCCCGGAGTTCTGGCCCTGGTTCCGTAGGCTGCAATAGGCCGGGATCTATCCACAAAAGGTCTGAGGGTTCTGGGTTTCTCCTCGCGAAATGGTCGTTTGGAGGGTTCGCGGCCGGGACTAGTGGGGCCTCTCTTCCTCCTTTCCGTGTCTCCTTCGCATTCTCTTCGGAAAGCTTGATCATCTTCCGCCAGCATGTACTTTTCGGCTCGCGCCAAGACTTCATTCATATCCATAGGCGGGCGTCTGATGAGTTTTGAGCTGAAGAATCCGGATCTTAATCCATTTTTGAATGCCAAGAGCTGAACATTGGGATCAAGGTCTGGGATCTCCCAAGCTGCAGTGTTGAATCTGGAAATATAGGCGCGAAGCTTCTCTCATTTTGACTGGACAATGTTAAACAGAGACTCCGAAGTTTTCTTGGGTCCTTTGCTGCTGATGAAATGTGAGGCGAAGGCATAGCTCAGGTCTTTGAAGGTACGAATACCTCCTGGTTTCAAACGGGAATACCACGTCCCAGCCGCTTTCTCGAGGGTTAATGGGAATACTCTGCACATAACAGGGTCCGAATGTCTATGGAGGGTCATTGTGGTTCGGTAGTGCTGGAGGTGGTCCAGGGGATCGGTGGATCCATCGTAAAGTTTGATTTTTGGCATCCGAAAATTGAGTGGGAGGGGGGCGTCAAGGACTTCTTGTATGAAAGGTGGGTCCTGTACATCGAGATCATCGCTAATACTGTGGCCGCGTTCTTTAAACGCCTCATTGATTCGTCCCTCTATGTCCTCGATCCGTTTGCCAAACCCTTCGCTGTTCTTGGACATGGGACTCTCTCTGACTTTAGCTGGGGGAGGTGAGTGGGTCGCCGAGCAGACATCCGCTGGTGGGCGGCGGTCAGTGGAACCATTGTGGCCTGGTTCCTACGATGGGAGTGGCAGGGTCTGCTGAGGTCGCCTGCGAACTTCGGCCGCCAGATCGGCCACTAGGTGTGCGAGCTTTGCGAATTGCGCCTGGAGCGTGCCTTCATTCGGGTGAACCTCGGGTTCGGCTGAAGAACTGGCTCCCGACCGTAGCACGCGAGCGCCTAGATCCCTGGCGGGTGTTTTTGGAGGCATGCTAACAGATGAGTTCTTTAGACTTCTTCGCTGTTACTGTCAGCGAGAGATGTGGATTCCCACGGACGGCGCCAATCTGTTGATGCCAAATATGTGTTGCGGAGCTGGAGGTTTAGACTATAGAAGTACCTGCACAGGGAAAGAGAGGCAGAGTAGCTATTGGGGTCGACGGAGGGGATGCCCCCGAGGATGCTCCGATGCTTAAGTTAGAGAAAGCTCAAAGTGTAAGTGTTTTCAAGTGAAAAACTCAGTGTCCCCTGGACTACTTACCAAGTCCCTTTTATAGAGTTTCGGAGGCGATGATGTTCGGAGGCGGTAGTGGGCCAGGGCGGCTGTGACAGGATACCCCAACTGGGTTGGGTAATGATGCCTATGAGGCCCAGCTAGGAAGCTGAGAACCGTTCAGTAGGGCTTTTGCCTTGCTGGCTTACTCCAGAGCCGTCTATGCGTTAGGACGGTGTTTTTTCCTGACGTCCCAACTTGGTTGGGTAATGATGGCCCGGAGGGCGGTGGTGACATGGAAGCCCAGCTGGGGGCCAAGATGCACTGAAGGGCGGTGGTGACGTGGAAGCCCAGCTGGAGGCAATGATGCCCTGAAGGGCGGTCATGACCTGGAGGTCCAACTGTCTGGGCCTGGATTGCCCGCGTGTCTCTTTGAAGTCTGGGATCACGATGATCCACGTGTCGTCATCCTATAGGAGAGTCGTATTTTGGTAGTATCACCGAGGAAGCTGAAAATATTCAACACGAACAGGACGACAAGCGTAATGGTATGATTGAGGGTTGAGTTGACACACATGTCCTGGATATTGACTTTATCCTACCTACCTGGTTTCATGCACCTCGTCAGCAAGTATTTCCAACGCAAATTTTTTCACCTCCTAGTGACTTCGGCTTCCATGAGTTTCGCGACTATAACTTATTTATCCATCAATCTAAGCTGTTGATCTTCCTACACTTTCCAACTCGAAGACAAGTTCTTTCTAAGTGGTGAAGAATGATGGAGAACACGAGGATGATTAGAATTAGGGATTTTAATATAGGAATTGGGAGATATTAGAATAATTATATAATCAAAAAAATATTATGGGTATCTAACTGTAGTTAATTTCATATGTTAATTTTTTTTTCATAGTTCAGTTTCCTTATCGGACTAGGGTTAAGATCTCTATATAACAGGCGTCTCTATATCATTTGTAGTCAACCTTGAATGAATAAAAAAGATATTATTGAAATTAAACACTCTGTGATTGAGTAGTCGTTTCGTGTCATATGATTTGGTTGCGGTTCCCATGTAATTTGGGACGATCCATGTGATTTGGATCGGATTTATTTTTATGTTTAGTTTATCTTTATCTCTCCCTTGCTGTAGTGCATCACATAGATGCTGTTGTCAGGAATCGGGAGCTGAACAGACCAAAAGCCGAAAACCGTGACTGCCTGATGCTTCTCTTTTCTAGGGCCTTTCTTTGTTGCTTCAAAGAGACCCAATATCCTTTTCTGAGAAGAAAATGCAGTGATAGTCCTGTGGTTAATGGTAGCTTCACTTGCTAGTTGGCTTCCCGTGCTTTGTGCTTTTCGTGCTTTCTCTGACATGCTTTTCATCAAGACACTCCTTGAATAAAAGCTTCCAATGAGTAAAGGTTGTATGACAATCATAACAATGCCTACCTTCCATGTGACCACCAACCCGAGCACGTAGGCCAGGGAAGCACTGAAGAAAACCTGAACCAGTAATGAGACTCGATCTGCAACAAAGGAGCGAACCATGTTGGCTTCATTAGCTATCCTTGCACAGATTGATGTGCTTGTGTTTTCATCGTGATCAAACCACCCAATCTCAAAGATGAGCACTTTTTCAAGCAAATTTTCTCGAACTCTTTTGATCAAACACTCTCCTATTGATCGCGAAATTGTAATGTTGTAGGAGATTAACTATATAACTTAATACTGTTAGGCTTAGAAAGATAAAGCAGTAGAGTCTGATTTCTGATTTTCTGCTTGAATTGTCTTTAAGAAAGTAAACCGAGACAACTGATCATAGGCAATATGCATGTACTGGCTGAATAACTCCGTAGCCAGCACCCCCTAACCACCCAAGTAATGCTCTCTTCCACTCAGGTCTGTTCATTTGTATCAAACGCCATTGGGAAAAGGATCAGAACTGTCCTTTAAATTCTTACCATTTTGGTTGTCATAGGGACTCATTTCGAGGTGTGTCACACTAATGGAAAATACAGGGCTAAAGGGGTAGGCTGGGCTGTTTGGGTAGCTTGATCTCACACTGATAGTCTGTGGAGCCCCGGCACCTGTCAACCTATTTTGGCGTTTGCCTTCTATTGGAAAATAGGAACTGGAAGTGCCTTCATTTTGCGTTTCTGCTTGGTGCAATTGCACTATTTCTCTGTAAGCCCCACCTTCTCCACTGTTCATTTGCATCAGCTCATCATGAGAACCTGATTCAATCAGTCTTCTTGATTGAAGAATCACTGAAACTTATCTGACATAAATTAGCAGTTAAAATGACAAAATTACTGTGGACTTCCCTGATCCGCTGCCTCCAACTAGGCCTACTGTCTTTCCAGTTTGCACTTTAAGAATGAATTCTTGAAGGATTGGGTTTTCAGGTCTCGATGGGTAACTGAAATTGACCTTTTTAAATTCAATTTCTCCTCTAACATATTCTAGGACTTCTCCTGTTTCATCTTCAGAGTTTATGACTGGAAGCCGGTCAATCATCTCGATTATCCGGATGGCAGCATTTGTTGCCTCTGCGATGAATGAAAGATTCGGGACTGCACTCATAATAGACCTGAAGATACAGAATATGTTATAGGTTAGTGAAGGTTATTTGATTCTTCCATCTAGAGAATTTCTTTATATTCCGCATAAGCCTGTGTATTTTTGTGTAAATGATGAATTAATCATGTGCTGTGTGTTTCTATGACACTGATTCAGATATTACTGAAGTAAATCAAATTTGAATAGTCCTCTGACATATATGTAGAATTTTCATATCCAAAGAATTTCATTTAAATACATTCTTCTTGTCTCAAACATAAATAGTGTTTCCTCCTCTCCTTTGCAACTTTTTTTTTCTTTGTTATATTAGTTTATTGTAGAAACTACACATCAGTATGAAACTTATCATTACATGTTATAGGTTAGTGCAGTGGAGGAAAGAAAAGCAGTTTGAAGAAATGGAATTTACAACCCTCCCAAGACGATACAGACTCCAGAAATGAAAACAGTGCCTCCTCTTTCTCCTTTCTCTGTTACAAGAAAACTACCTACATAAGCCTGAAAAGCCCTGACTGCATAAATCATTCCACTAATTTTGAAAATTTGAATTTAATTCAAATTCTAATAATAATAAATATTTGAATTGAATTAAAAAAATATATTAGTAATTAATTTGGATTATTTAAATTTAATTCAAATATCCAATAACCACAATAATTTATATTAATTAAATTAGAGTTAAAATTAAAAGTGAATGAGAATTTAATTTGGATTACTTAACAAATTAGAAAGAGACAAATATATCTTGCTCAACTGGTGAGAAGAGAGAAAAGAGAGAGGAAAGATAAAGATGTAATGGTATGGTTGTAATTTTAGAAAAAGTTTAGGGATATTGTTGACATTTTGCTTGGTCAACTCAAATTATATTTCACAGTTGGTTTGAGAAGTTGGGAGGTACAATAGATTTTCTATACTCCTACATCTACGAGAGTGCTCAAACATGGAGAAATTTCGCTATGAAAACGGAGTACAAATCGTATTCAAATCTCTAGCACTCAACCCAAGCCCATATATACCCAATCCTCTCACCCAATGTGTTTTCTCTCATCTAAGAATGATTTTTGCTCTTAAAGCTATTTATACCCCAAGGCTAAATGGACTTACAAATAGCTTGTGGCAAAAAAAAAATGCATGACCAAAATATGAGCCACAGCCCAACAAATTTTCACTTTGACTCAAATTTCTTAAGCTAACACATGTCTGTAAAAGAATACAAAATACAAAATGTTTGAATGAATTCTATTTTCTGATATTTCAGGCTTGCGGTTTACAGCAGTATATATAAAAACAATTGTAACCGATTTCCTAAATATTTGCAACATGTGAACATAGTTTAAATGTCTATACAGCTATACAATTATCTCTAAATTTCAGCAAGAATCTCGTGGAATAATTGATGCATTATCTTCGGTTACATGTAGGTATAGCAGACATGATTTCCTTCTACAATGCCAAAGCACATTACCTAAACTAAAACTCCTTTGTGCCACTGCATCCCGATCATGTTCAAGCAATGCTTGAACTTGACTCCAATAAGTGGCTTAAACAACATATTTGTGGGGTTCTCCTAAGTAAACATCTTTTCAACCAGAAACTCACACTCGAACACAACATCCTAAACAAAACGAAATCGAGCCTGAATGCGTTTGGTTTTCTTGTGGAAAGTGTATGACTATCACAAAACACCATCACTTTCTTTTGCTCAACCCTAGATCCGAAACCAAAACCCTTTGTCATAAAGCTTCCTTCACCTCCCTAACTGCGATATACTCTACCTGCCTCTAGTAGACAACGCAATTGTGGACTACAATTTAGCTTTCCAAGATATAGCTCACCAAGAAGACTGATTGTTTTGCAAGCATCAATATCAGAAAATTTTCTTGAAGTAATTATATTATCTAGGATTTTTCATGATGTTCAGGTAGGATCAACTCGGTTCATGTGAAATCCTAATTCATTCTTAACAGTATATAACTTCCCCAGAAGAGGAGTGATCAACTTGTAGCTTAATTAGAAAGCAATATGCCCCTCAATGTCCAATAGCTAGTAGACTGGAATGTGATCCTTGAGTATTGCTCGAGCTAGTGCAATCCTCTGCTTTTGGCCTCCTGATAGCTGAACTCCTCTTTCACTGTAATTGTCATATCCATCTTTCATAGAGCTACATCAGAAAAATATGTTTTAGCATAATCCAATATTTTATGTTCCTGTTGCATTTTCTGAGGGATATGATCAATACCTTATGAATTCGTGGACATTGGCTAGAATTGCCACCTTCCTGATTTCAGTTTCTGTAGCGTCCTTTTTTCCATAACCAATATTCTCGTGTATTGTTCCTGCCAAAAGAGTAGGGTCTCCACTCAGTAATGCAAAATGTGACCTCAATTTCCTCAAATTGTAGCTCTGGATGTCACGTTCATCTATCAGCACTGATCCACTTTGGCGGTCGTAAAATATTTCTATCAACCCAATTATAGCGGATTTTCCTGACCAACTTTGCCATACCAGTGCCACTGTTTTTCCTGCTTCAATTTTGAACTCTAACCCTTGAAGATCATCTGGTCAAGCCTGGCTGGGTAAGAAAAAAATATATTTTTTAACTCTATTTCCCTTAGTATCCTTTTTAACTTCAATCCCTCTATGGTCTTTAGGCTCAATTTCATTTTCCCCATCCAAAAATGTGAAAACTGTTTTAGTGGCACTGACACCTTTGGCTAAATCAGAAGTCATGCTTCCTGCATCTGCAATGTTTTTAGCAGTTCCCATCAGTATGAAGAATGCTTGAAAAAGGTGTTTTGGTTCCAAACTTATATTTGTAGGTGGAAGAATAAATTCATTTATTGTGTTATATATATATATATATATATATATATGTTAGAGATTATGTTTATTAGTTTGGTTATATTAGTCATTTGGTATTACCAATAAGGGTAGAATAGTCTTTGTTGTTTCCTATATAAACCCATATTTCTCTCTTGTAAATATTCACTATTGCAATCAAACCCTAGCATCCATTTCTTCTCATCTCGAGGTATTTCGCACGTAGATTTGGGGGAATTTAGATATTTGGGGGTTTCTTGCACAGCTCTTTCGCAAGCCGATCTGAAGTAATTTTAGGGATTTCATTAGTAGACTCGAAGATTTGCACTCGTTTTGGAGGTTTGCTCAATTAGTATCTCTATTTTCTTTGTTTTATTTGCACTATATTCCAGTATTTTGTGGTTCATCTGTTATGTTGGTATTTGTCTAAGGATCAAACGGGAAGAAATTCAGCATGTTTAGCATCAGGTCGCGCTGCGGCACAGCCTTCCCAAGCCACGGCGCCCAGCAAGGAGGAGACCTAGAGGAGGTGTGCGTCGCGGCTCAGACTCCCCTAGGCCGCGGCACCCAGAAGCTTGAAGAAGTGTGCCTTGCCCTGGGCCGCTGCGCCAAGCACACTGATGCACACATGTTTCAGCCTTTTGAGTGGTGAGTGATGCATGGTCAATTCACACAGAATCACTTAGACTTTATCAAGGGCTATGATTGATTGGTCCTCAAGATCTAAGGGTGGAGATTGACTTTCAAGATTGGTTAAGAAGTTGGTGCACTATATAAAGGGCCACCTAGCTTCAATCTAAACACAATGTGTGTGACATAACATGTGATGACATGTGAGTGTGTGTGAAATAGAACACATGGGTGTGTGAGAACGCAAAGACACTAAACACAGGAGAGATCTCATTGTAGAGAGGCAGGATGTTTAAAGAGAGAGTAGTATGGATTGGAGATTCAAGGGACTTGTAAGTGGAATTTTCAGGGGGAAAATTCCAGGGTAACTCAAGACCTTATCACTTTCTTTTCTCTCTTCTTTCATTCTTCAAGAATGGTGTTAAGATCAAGATTAGATCGTGTTCTTGAAGAGGAGTTATTGTAATTGTAAGAACTTATTGATTAGTACAGAGGGCTCGGAGGAGCTCACGGGGACGTAGACACATTGCCGAACCTCGATAACAAATTGCTTGTGTACTTTCTTGCTTCGTTTGCTGTTTTTTTTCTTTACAAGTCATTCTAGACTTGAGTGTTTGGAAGATCACCACCTAGGCATCTTGAGGGTGGTTTCCCAACAGTGGTATCAGAGCTAGAGGAGATACCACAACAGTGGTATCAGAGCTTTGGTGAGCGGGTATCGGAGCTGGAACAGAGGTATCCAAGGCCAAGATTGGCGGGTATCAGAGCAAGACTTCAAGAATCAAAGATCAACTTCTTGGGTGATTCAAGAACGGAGTAAAGATCAAGATTTGATAGTGTTCTTGAGGGTGATTCAAGAACGGTATTGAGATCAATCTTCGATCGTGTTCTTGAGATTTAAAAGAAGTTGGAAAGCAATTGTGGGTGCTGCATAAATCTGGGATTTTCTCCGCAAGATGGGTTCGAACTTCATTGTTGAGAAGTTTGACGGAAATGGAGATTTTGCCCTTTGGAAGCGGAAGATCAAGGCTGTTCTTATGCAACAGAAGGTGGACTTGGCTATTAGAGAAGATGACGCTTTTCCAGCAAGTATCACGGAGGTCCAGCAGAATGAGATGAAGAAGATGGCATACAGCACCATCTTCTTGCACATGTCGGATAGTGTCACAAGGGAATGCGAAGACTCGGAAGATCCAGCTGTCATTTGGAAGAAACTAGATGAGTTGTTTCTTGCCAAGACTCTCCCTAATAAAAGGTATCTTCATAAACGAATCTTTGCTTTTAAATTAGATCCTAATAAAGAGTTGCAAGATAATCTTGATGCCAAGATGAGGAGTGCATCAAGTGGAGAAGGGCTGTTCATTAAAGGAAGGCCAGCAACTCGGTATGGCAGTAACATACATGGCTACTACCGGAACAGAGGTAGAAGAGAAAGCCATGGGAGAGCGCACAATAACATGCATGGCTACTACTGGGATAGAGGTAGAGGAGAAAGCCATGGGAGAGTGCACAGTAACATACATGGCTACTACCGGGACAGAGGTAGAAAAGAAAGCTATGGGAGAGCGTATAGTAACATACATGGCTACTACTGGGACAGAGCTAGAGGAGAAAGCCATGGGAGAGCGCACTTTAAACCAAGATTTGGAGGGAAGAGATGCTTCTACTGCCATAAGGAGGGTCATTTCAAGAAAGATTGCAAGAAGATGATGAGGGATGAGGGAGGAAGCCATACCAAGAATGAAGAGGCTTCGGTTCCCAATGGTGAACAGCAAGATGATGATCTTCTTGTTGTGTACTCAAGTGTGAGCAAGGGGCAAGAAGGCAGCGACAAATGGATCTTGGATACCGGGTGCACTCATCACATGTGCCCTCACCGGGATTGATTCAAGAATTTCAAGGAAACCGATGATGGAAAGGTTTTCCTGGGGAATGAAACTTCTTACCAAGTGAGGGGAATAGGAGACATCCAGTTGAGGATGTTTGATGGAATGACAAGGCTGCTGCGGAATGTGAGGTATCTTCTAGATTCAAGAAGAAACTTGATCTCATTGGGGCAGCTGGATTCCATGGGGTACACATACAAAGCAAAGGGAGGAAAGATCAAGGTAACCAAGGGATCTTTGATAGTGATCAAAGCAGCAATGAAGAATGGTCTCTATGAGATAATCGGAGACACGGAGATCAAGGATCAAGCAGCAAGCTTGATGACTGAGATGGATATGGCAGCCCTTTGGCACACTCGTTTGGGACATATGAGCGAAAAAGGCCTGCAAGTTCTCAGCAAGGATGGTCTACTTGGTGGTGACAAAGTAGAGGAACTTGATTTCTGCGAATATTTTGTTCTTGGGAAGCAACATCGGGTCAGCTTCAACACCAGAGTGCACAAGTCTAAGGGCATTCTTGACTACATTCGTATGGATCTTTGGGGGCCAGCAAGAACACCAACACAGAGAGGTAACTTTACTTTCTTTAATTGATGATTATTCAAGAAAATGTTTGGGTTTATTTGCTTAAAAATAAAACAAATGCTTTGGATAAGTTAATGGTGTGGAAAAAGTTGGAGGAAACTCAAACGAGCTGGGTAGTTAAGGGGTTACGAACCGATAATGGCTTAGAAATTTTTTAACAAGGAACTTGATCAATTCTGTAGGTTAAATGGCATTCTAAGACATAGAATGGTTATGAAAACCTCTTAGCAAAATGGAGTTTCTGAGAGGATGAATAAGACCCTTATGGAAAAGGTTAGGTGTATGTTAATAGGATCCGTATTACCCAAATGTTTTTAGGGGGAAGCAGTGTCTACTACTGCGTATTTGGTTAATAGATCACCCTCTAGGGTTGTGGACCTTAAGACTCCCGAGGAGATATGGAGTGGAAAACCCTCAGAGTTGGACAACCTTAGAACTTTTGGGTGTGCTGCTTATGCACATCAAAAGGATGATAAACTTAACCCAGGATCTAGAAAATGTGTGTTTCTAGGATATGAGGAAGGGGCTAAGGGGTATAGGTTGTAGTCCTTAGAACAAAAAGGATTTAAACTCATAATAAGTAGGGATGCCATTTTTAATGAGCATTTATTTCCCTATTTGGAGAAAACTAACCCTGCAGGGGATAGTGAGCAAACCAGTTCGATATTTGTGGAGCATAGCATCAAAGAAAATTCAATTCAGGTAGAGCAAGGAAGGCAAGAGGGTTCAGACCAGGTAAAGTCCATTGATGAATGCCAAGCTCAGGACACTCATGAGGAGGCTAAACTAGAAGGGGATGATGCAGCAAGTCAGAATGACTATCAGCTCACAAGGGACCGGGAAAGAAAGGTGGTCAAACCACCTTTAAGATGTGGTTTTGCGACTGCGAATGCAGCAGCTCCTTGGATAGAATGAGGGATAAGTGAACCAGAGACTTACATTGATGCCATGGGATGTAAAGATTCGTCAAGGAGAAAGCTAGCTATAGAGGAAGAAATGGATTCTTTGAGGAAGAACAATTCTTGGGAATTAGTGCACATTCTGGGAAACAGAGAGTTGTGGATTGTAAGTGCACTTACAAGGTCAAAGAAGGGCACCCTCCAGGGGATAAAGTCCATAATAAGGTTAGGTTGGTGGCGAAGGGGTTCACACAAAGAAGAGGCATAGATTTCATAGAAACCTTCTCACCTGGACACAAGATGGATAAAGTGGTGATTATCCTTATCTATGTCGATGATATGTTGTTGGTTGATAACAGCAGGGAGAGGATAGAAAGGTTGACATCTCAACTTAGTAAGGAGTTCGAGAGGAAAGATCTTAGCCTTACACAAAAGATCCATGGGATGAGAAGAATTCGGGAAAGGGAGAGAAACGGGTTAAAGGTTTCTCGGTCTTCCTACATAGAAAAAGTGTTATATGAGTTTTCTATGGAAGATGGTAAACCAGTGAAGATTCCCCTTGCTGGTCATTTCAAGTTCTCCAGCGAACAATGTCCTGGAACGGATGAGGAGAAGAAGGAAATGGAAAAGGTCTCTTACTATAGTGTGGTTGGATCAGTCATGTCCATGATGATAAGCACTAGACCCAATATTTCTCAGGCAATTAGAGTTCTCAACAGATTTGTGAGTAATCCCGGAAAAGAGCTTTAACTTGGGATGAAGTGGTTGCTGAGGTACTTGGAGGCTCGGTTACAGCCGGTGGTAGCACTCTCAACAACCAGGGCAGAATACATAACAGTTACAAAAGCCATTAAGGAGGCTATGTGGTGCAAAGGGTTGTTGGACGAGTGAAAGGTCCTAAAAGAGCAGGTGGTGATCTATTCGGATAGCTAAAGTGTGTGGCAATTGTGTAGGAATTCGGTGTTCCATGAGAGGACAAAGCATATGGATGTTTGGTATCATTTCTTTCGGGAAAATGTTACGGAATGATGCATTCATGTAGACAAGGTAGCCACGGAAAAAAATCCTGTAGATTTAGGTACCAAAGTTCTACTTCTAAGTAAGTTCAATCATTGCCTTGGATTTCTTAGGATTGGATTCGGATGAATGATGACTCAAGACGAGTTTGGATCCTGAGTTCTCTGCACATGGGTTCGAGTTTAATCGCTTAGATAAAGGTAAAGATTGTTGGTATTTGTCTAAGGATTAAACGAGAAGAAATTCAGCATGTTCAGCATCGGGTCGCACCGCGGCACAGCCTTCCCAGGCCGCGGCTCCCAATAAGGAAGAGACCTGGAGGAGGTGTGTGCAGCGGCTCAACCTCCCCCAGGCTGCGGTGCCCAGAAGCTTGAAGAAGTGTGCCCTACCCTGGGCCGCAACCTGCCTTGATCTGGGCTACTGCGCCAAGCACACTGATGCACACATGTTTCAGTCTTTTGAGTGGTGCGTGATGCATGGTCAGTTCGCACAGGATCACTTAGCTTGATCAAGGGCTATGATTGATTGGTCCTCAAGATCTAAGGGTGGAGATCAAGATTGGTCAAGAAGTTGGTGCACTATATAAAGGGTCACCTAGCTTCAATCTAAACACAATGTGTGTGACATAACATGTGATGACATGTGAGTGTGTGTGAAATAGAACACATGGGTATGTGAGAGTGCAAAGACACTAAACACATGAGAGATCTAATTGTAGAGAGGTTGGATGTTTAGATAGAGAGTAGTATAGATTGGGGATTCAAGGGACTTGTAAGTGGAATTTTCAGGGGGGAAATTCCAGGGTAACTCAAGACCTTATCACTTTCTTTTCTCTCTTCTTTCATTCTTCAAGAACTGTGTTAAGATCAAGATTAGATCGTGTTCTTGAAAAGGAGTTGTTGTAATTGTAAGAACTTATAGATTAGTACAGAGGGCTTGGAGGAGCTCACGGGGACGTAGGCACATTGCCGAATCTCGATAACAAATTGTTTGTGTTCTTTCTTGCTTCGTTTGCTGTTTCTTTTCTTTACAAGTCATTCTAGACTTGGGTGTTTGGAAGATCACCACCAGGGCATCTTAAGGGTGGTTTCCTAACATGTTAGTTGATAATGGCTGCTGAAAATGATGACTCTCTTCAATCTATTAGTGTTAGATTAAATGGAAATAATTATTCATATTGGAGTTATGTTATGAGAAATTTCTTAAAACGAAAATGTATGTGGAGTTATGTCAGTGGTATTTCGAGTAAACCTACAAATGATAAGGAAGAAGAGTATGTTGAACTTCTAGATGCTTTGGAAGCAAACAATTCAAAAAATTTGACTTGGATTAATAATTCTATTAAGCATTCTATTGGAATACAACTGGCCAAGTATGAGACTGCAAAATAGGTTTGGGATCATTTGGCACGATTATACACACAATCAAACTTTGCAAAACAGTATCAATTGGAATATGATATACTGGTAGTTCAACAAAAAGATATGAGCATTCAAGAATTTTATTCCACAATGTCTGATCTTTGGGATCAGTTGGCACTCACAGAACCTGAGTCTCTTCAGAATAATGTTGATTATATAGCTCGTTGAAAAGGGCAACGTCTTGTTCAATTCTTAGTGGCTCTTCGTGATAGATTTGAGGGACTTCGGGGAAATATTTTGCATTGCCAGCCCCATCCCTCTGTTGTTACAATGGTAAGTGAACTCCTGGCTGAAGAGACTCGCCTCAAGGCACAAGCAGGAAAGGGCTCTTCCCCAGCATCTAACCCATCGGTTCTAGCCGTTCTAAATAAACCTATCTTGAAGTATCAACCTAAACCACCTGCACATGTTGGTCTTGATGAGTACAGCTTTTGTAAGCAGAAAGAACATTGGAAGGCTCAGTGTCCTAAACTTTTGTCCAGAGCTCCAGCACCACAATGGTGTCCACAGTGGCGCCCACTACCATCTCCACCGCATTGGCGTCCTGGTGATCAATCTCAGCAGCGACCTTATAGGCCACCAAAGTCTAATACTGCAGCTTTTGTGCCTGAAGTGGCACCATCTTCAAATCCCAATACGATGTCCCTTGTAGAGCAGTTTCAAAAGTTCCTTGCTATACAGTCATCGTCGCAGCCAAATGCCTTGTCTACTCCATCTTCATCAGGTATGATTTCTCCTTACACTGCAGGTAAACTTTCTTCCTTGTGGGTCTTAGATTCCAATGTGTCTCATCATATGTCACCTTCTTCATCATCCTTTGTATCTATATCCTACTCTCCTTCCTCTACATCTGTTATGACTGCTGATGGAATTCATATACCTTTAGCGGGTGCTGGTTCTGTATGCACACCTCATCTGTCTCTCTCTGATGCTTATTGCATTCCTAAACTTACTATAAATCTTGTATCTGTGAGTCAGCTTTGTGATTTTGGTTATTCTGTTCATTTTTCTTCTACTTCTTGTTATGTGCAGGATCCTCAATCCTAGAGGCTGATTGGGACAGGCCATAGGCAGGGGGGATTATATGTCTTGGACGAGCTGCGAGTTCCAGATGTAGCTGCTTCGGATGTTGATTTGTCTTCTTTGCATTTAACTTCTTCTTCCTCTAGCTTTTACTTATGGCACTCTAGACTTGGTCATGTTTCAACCTCTCGTTTAAAATATTTAATCTCTAGAGGATCCTTGGGGGATTTAGAAAATCATGATATTTCTGATTATAGTGGTTATAAACTAGCAAAGTTTTCTGCTTTACCCTTTAATCAAAGTGTTTCTTCCTCTGCTGCACCATTTGATTTGATTCATTTTGATGTGTGGGGACACTCTCCTGTTGCTACAAAAGGAGAGTCCATATATTATGTCTCTTTTATTGATGATCATACTAGATATTGTTGGGTTTATCTAATGAAGTGTAAATCTAACTTTTTACACATTTACACTTCTTTTCACTTATTGGTTAAAACTAAGCACTCTGCTATGATAAAGTGTTTTCATTGTGATTTGGATAGGGAATATACATCTATAGCATTTTCCTAACTACTCACTTCTGATGGTTGATAGGAGCTTAAATATTCATATTTAAGCCCCTTAATTTACATTTGTTAAGTTCTTTATCTATATGTTTTAGTCTATTTTACTTCACTTTTGTGTTTTACATGTTTTTATAGGGTCTTGGAGAAAAAGAAGCATTTTTGGCACTTAAAGGAAGAAATCTGGAAATCCTGGAGCAGCTGCTGGCTAGATTGCGATCGAGCGCACTCCTCTGTGCGATCAAGCGCAGAATTGCGATCGAGTGCACCATATATGCGATCGAGCGCACATGTACGGGCGTGAACAGTAAACTGCAGAACCTTGTTTTGGAAATAACTCTATTTTGGAAATAAAGGAGTTTTGTGTTTTAGGAAAGTTTAGGAACTCATGAGCCTCTTAGGACTTCTCAAAGACCTATAAATACACTTGTAAATCACACACAAAAGGCATCACCTCTTGGGGGGGGATCACTTCTTTTATCCCTTCTTTTATCTTTTGCTTTAGCTTGGAGAAGGAGACCGCGGAACGGAATTGACGACTCTTCTCTCGGGTTTCTTCTTTCCTTTTTATTTTATTATGTGTAATTAAATTCTTAGTAGGGCTTGGTTGAAGCCCTAATTATGTTTACTCAATAAATTTAGTATTGGTGCCTTACGATATTTATGTTGTGTTGCTTAAACTTGATTAATGCCTGCTTTTATTTAAATTCCTCATATGTATATGTCTGATCAATATGTGCATGTGGTATGGACTTGTTAGTTAGATCAATTTGGATGACTGAGTCCTGGGTCTAACATTAGTAACAAGGGATATCTTATCCGGATACCCGGGTTAATCAACATGGGAAACTGGGAGTAGATACCATGCCCTAGATCTCATGTGGTTGTCGATTTCCATAGCACTTATGTTTTCTTAAGGAACAACTCAAGCAGATACCATGCTGAATCCCTTAAGGAAGAAAAGAGTTAGAGTAGATACCATGCCTAACTCGTTGCTTAGGGAAATCAATAGCTTAAGGAGTAGATACCATGCCCTTAGGTTGGCAACCAGTAGGTATACATGGCATGAGTAAAGCATTAGCATACTATTATATTGTGGTAGCATAATTAGTGGTGGATATCAAGTCCCTACGCCTTTATCTTTAGTATTTTATCTTTATCAAAATCAACTCTTTTATTATTTTTATCTTTTTATTACTGCGAAACTAATTCTAAAGTTAAATTTACCAATCCCTGTGGAGATGATCTTGCATTCACACACTATGCTACATTGTTGACCTTGTGCACTTGCAAGTAAAACAAGTACGATTATTTACCCATTAATTTAGGTAAATAATCAACACAACAAGTTTTTGTCGCCGTTGCCGGGGATTGTGCTAAATTTCTTGTTGGAATTATTTTCGTTAGTTTTTTTTTCTTATTTTGTTCAATTTTATTTTCTTATTTTTCATTAAATATTTTTCTTAATCTGTTTGTTTTATTTTATTTTATTTTATTTTCATCAACTATCTAACTTAATTCTTCGCTTTTGTTATTTTCTTGCTTTCTGTTTCAAGTGTGCATCAGTGCAAATTCTGGCACTGTGATCAAGCGCAAACCTAAGTGCGATTGAGCGCACTGGTGCGATCGAGCGCAGTGCTTGGAGCGCTCGAGCGCAAATAGTCCAAAGACTACCCGAGCAGCAGTACTGAAGCTGCTACACTAAGGTATTCCTACTGATTCATGCAAGGGCTTCAAGTGAGGAACCCAACCATCATTCCACTTGATATAGAGAGTGAGCAGATCATTCAAAAGAGGCCTAGAAACAACTTCAAGGAGAAAGAAGAAGAATTTAAGGGTGAAGCACCAATGGAACAGCTTTACAACCAACTGCCACCAGAACGGAGACCTATGAAACAATCATTCATTCCACAGAACCTCAACCATCCTTCATGCATTGCATATCAACCTAAGGCGGAAGAAAATTATTACATATCTCCGCAGATACTCAGTACCTTGACTCATTTTAGGGGTACACCTGCTGAGGATCCACACTTGCACCTTCGAGAATTCTGTGATCTCTGCAAGTTCCAGCATATTCGGGGCCTAGATCAAGAGGGAATCAAGTTAATTCTTTTCTCTTTTTCATTAAAAGATAATGCTAAAATGTGGTATCATTCATTGCCTGCAGATTCCATCCATACTTGGGAAGAGCTATCCATTAGATTTCTAAGGAAATTTTTTTCAGCCCAAAAGACAAGGCAGATGAGGAAGGAGATTCAATCCTTCCAACAGAGGGATGGAGACTTTTTCTTTGAGGCATGGGGACACTTTAATGAGCTGCTACTCAAATTTCCACATCATAACTTACCTCAAGATGAGCTGGTCCTAGCTTTCTATGAAAGTTTGAGTGGCATAAATCAAGGTATAGTGGATTTCGGTTGTGGAGGTGTGCTGATGGAGAAGACTAATGAAGAAACCATGGAGTTATTTGAGACATTAAGTGAGCACACCCAACAATTCTCCTCAAAAGGTAGACAAAGAATTAAAAGCAAGGGTATGTATAAGGTGAGCTTCAATGATGGATCTTTGAATCAGATGGCTACTATGGAAAGAAAGCTAGATATGCTCATAAAAGCCTTGGCTGATCAGAAAAACTTACCTAGTCCACAGGCTACACAACGCCAGGTATGTGCTATATGCTCTCATTTTGATCATAATACTTATACTTGTCCTCTTTATTCAACTACAGATCAAGAGCAAGCAAATTATGAGGGACCGAACAGCACATATACAAATACCTACAATCCTGGATGGCAGAACCACCCCAACCTCTCATGGAGCAACACTCAAAATGTTCAAGGACAGCAACAATACTTCCAACCAGCAGCCCAACCAGTGCCGGAATCAGAAAATAATGACCTAGAAAGTCTTATGAGGTAATTGATGACTTCACAAGAACAGTTCATGGCTGAGCAAAGACAAATCACTACAAAACATGAGCAAGCAATTCAAAGGTTAGAGGCACAAATGGGGCAATTGGCTAAGGAGCTAAGTGAAAGAAAGTTGGGTGAACTTCCAGTCCAACCACTATCTACTCCAAGAGGACATCAGCAACTAAATGTCGTGACAACTCTAACAAATGGTAAGATCATTGAAATTGATGAGCCTACACAAGTATCCACATCCAAGGTAAGTGAGATGGAGAAGGTAAATAGTGAGAAGGTTGAACTCAAAAGATATAATGCATTAAAATTACCCCCGGATAATATAAAATGTTTTAATGTATGCATGACGCAAAGTGTTGTTGAGGAAGCTTTTCAGGTCCATCACGTTGATCCAATAGAAACTGCTCTTATCTATAGTGTCCCAAGATCGGATATTGAGCCCAAATGCAAGGATATTACTGATGACATCATTGAAACTATGCACCTTCTAGAAGCCTTTCCAAAGCCTCCAAGTAAGTACACTGATCCATTTGAAATTCTTGGGCCTACTAATACTATTCTTCCCCCTTTTATTGTACAGGCACCTAACTTGGAATTCAAGCAGTTGACCGAGCATTTATCTTATGCGTATATGGGAGAGAATAAGACACTTCCTATGCTAGCTGCTGCCACTCTTAGCTTTGGGGAAAAATAAAGTTTGGTCCGGCTGAAGATGTTAAACTTAGCGCTCATGGGAGGCACCCCACAGCTTATCCTTTTATTTTTTTACGTATTTATTGTTATTTATTTATTACTTCTTGTTTTCCCGTATTACGTTAGTTTTTCTTTTTTAGGGAAAATGTGTGCATCCGTTCAAGTTTGGGGGTACGCTATGAGCCATGCCAACCTAGCTAGTTCTCCATCTCCCAGGTCAGCTCTTTCCTTGTTATTCACATATTGGGGACAATGTGTAATTTAAGTTTGGGGGTATGGGAGACACATTCACACACACTTGGTCCCAGTTTTTTTTTTTTTGTTGTTTTTCATAGATAAATACATGTTCATTCTGTTCTAAAATTTTTGGGTGTTCTAAACAACTATATGATTTGACTTCATAAGTGAGCTTAACACCTTGAACATATGGGCCAATAATTAAATTTTGAACCATAATCACTTTCTCTTAGGCATTTAAGGATTCACAAGTTCTACTTAAACTAAACATGAGCACATTAGCACATAGTTGTGTGGTGTATGACATGTAATTTTGATTTGTATGTTTCTTTTGCTTGACTGTGAACCAGATGACCTATTAGATTAACGCGGTGGCATAAGAAAATAAAAAAAAGTTCGTTATTGCTCAAAAAGAAAAGAAAAAAAATGCTCCTAAAGATCATTAAAAAGAACTTTCCATTGAGTAACCGACCATCTTGCCTCAGTAAGCAGTGAGTGTCACGTTAAAAGGTGGAATATTCTGATCGGTAGCATTAAGATCAGTTAGTTTCGTAGCTTTTTTTACTCGAGTTAGTAAGCCCTTAGGGGTGTTTCTACACCTAATGCCCTAAAACCATCTGGTTTGGGAGTCATTGGCTAAACACTCATTACACGAGTCAAATAGAAAGCTTAAGGGAACTAACTTGGCAAAAATCTCACAAATAAAAGAAAATAAGAAAATCTATGCCATCTTTGTTGATTCTAATAGAAAATTTGGTGAATCTTGAGTCATCGAAACACTACACATTAGAATTATTTGGAAACCCAATCTTTTATGTGCTAGTCCACCACACACTCAGTTAAACTTGTGATATCTTAACCTGCCTCATGAAAGTGATTTGCATTCAAAACTCGTATTCATTGCAAAGATGTGTTTATACTTGTTAAGCTTGCTCATGAATGCGCATCATAGTTTTGTGTGAAACCTAGACTTTTGTTGGACACCATGAGCATTGGATTTATCTTTGCATCTTTATTTTTCATTTAGTTTTTGGTTTTGTATTGCTAAGGGACTAGCAATATGTAAGTTTGGGGGTATGATAGGAGCTTAAATATTCATATTTAAACCCCTTAATTTACATTTGTTAAGTTCTTTATCTATATGTTTTAGTCTATTTTACTTCACTTTTGTGTTTTACATGTTTTTATAGGGTCTTGGAGAAAAAGAAGCATTTTTGGCACTTAAAGGAAGAAATCTGGAAATCCTGGAGCAGCTGCTGGCTAGATTGCGATCGAGTGCACTCCTTTGTGCGATCGAGCGCAGAATTGCGATCGAGCGCACCACATATGCGATCGAGCGCACATGTACCAGCGTGAACAGTAAACTGCAGAACCATGTTTTGGAAATAACCCTATTTTGGAAATAAAGGAGTTTTGTGTTTTAGGAAAGTTTAGGAACTCATGAGCCTCTTAGGACTTCTCAAAGACCTATAAATACACTTGTAAATCACACACAAAAGGCATCACCTCTTGGGGGGGATCACTTATTTTATCCCTTCTTTTATCTTTTGCTTTAGCTTGGAGAAGGAGACCGTGGAGCGAAATTGACTACTCTTCTCTCGGGTTTCTTCTTTCCTTTTTATTTTATTATGTGTAATTAAATTCTTAGTAGGGCTTGGTTGAAGCCCTAATTATGTTTACTCAATAAATTTAGTATTGGTGCCTTGCGATATTTATGTTGTGTTGCTTAAACTTGATTAATACCTGCTTTTATTTAAATTCCTCATATGTATATGTCTGATCAATATGTGCATGTGGTATGGACTTGTTAGTTAGATCAATTTGGATGACCGAGTCCTGGGTCTAACATTAGTAACAAGGGATATCTTATCCAGATACCCGGGTTAATCAACATGGGAAACTGGGAGTAGATACCATGCCCTAGGTCTCATGTGGTTGTCGATTTCCATAGTACTTATGTTTTCTTAAGGAACAACTCAAGCAGATACCATGTTGAATCCTTTAAGGAAGAAAAGAGTTAGAGTAGATACCATGCCTAACTCGTTGCTTAGGGAAATCAATAGCTTAAGGAGTAGATACCATGCCCTTAGGTTGGCAACCAGTAGGTATACATGGCATGAGTAAAGCATTGGCATACTGTTATATTGTGGTAGCATAATTAGTGGTGGATATCAAGTCCCTACGCCTTTATCTTTAGTATTTTATCTTTATCAAAATCAACTCTTTTATTATTTTTATCTTTTTATTACTGCGAAACTAATTCTAAAGTTAAATTTACCAATCCCTGTGGAGATGATCTTGCATTCGCACACTATGCTACATTGTTGACCTTGTGCACTTGCAAGTAAAACAAGTACGATTATTTACCCATTAATTTAGGTAAATAATCGGCACAACAATGGTACTCTGCACCAATCCTCTTGTACTGATACTCCACAACAGAATGGAGTTGCTAAAAGAAAACATAGGCATATTGTTGAGACCGCTCGTTCCCTTCTCTTATCTGCTGGTATCCCAAGTCCTTTTTGGGGTGAAGCTGTTCTCACCGCTGTGCACTTGATCAATAGAATACCTACAGCTCATACTTCAGGTTTATCTCCCTATGAAAAATTACATGGCCACTCTCCTGACTACTCTTCTTTACAAGGGTTTGGTTGCACTTGCTTTGTTCTTCGTCCCCATGTCGAGAGCAACAAGTTGTCTTCTCGTTCCGCCATTTGTGTTTTTCTTGGTTATGGTGCAGGCCAAAAGGGCTATCGTTGCTATGATCCTATGGCTCAAAAGTTATATGTCTCTCGTCATGTCTTTTTCCTTGAACATATTCCCTTCTTCTCTATTTTTACCATGCCTCATACCTTATCTAAGTCTAATCTCATAAGTATTGATCCATTCCTAGATGATCCTCCTCACCTTCCACCCTCTATTAACCTCTCTTCCTCAGCTGATGTTTCCCCTCCTCCAATGCAGCCTTTTCCTTATCATTATTCTCGCAGGACTCAAGCAACTACTGATGGTGCAACTTGTGAAATTTTTGATGCTCTGTCTTCCACAGATGATGATCCTCCATCTCTTCCTACGGTCATCTTAGCACCTCTTATGATTGCAGATCCTACATCATCACACTATCCAAAGCGCACTCGTAAGTCCACTCAGTTACCTGATTTTGCTTATTCTTGTTATTCACCTTCATTTACTTCATTTTTAGTGTCTCTTCACAATTTTTGTGAGCCCACCTCCTATACAGAAGTTGTTCTTGATCCTAATTAGCAACAGGCTATGGCTAAGGAACTTGTTGCTCTACATCGGACCGATACTTGGGATTTGGTGTCTCTTCCACCTGGTAAGAGTGCTATTGGTTCTAGTTGGGTCTATAAGATCAAAACAAAGTTAGATGGTTCAGTTGAGCGTTACAAAGTTAGGTTAGTTGCAAAGGGATTTGCTCAAAAATATGGTATGGACTATAAGGAGACTTTTGCACCGATTGCCAAGATGACCACTATACGTGCTCTCATTGCAGTTGCTTCAGTCCGCAAATGGCATATCTCTAAGATGGATGTCAAAAATGCATTTTTAAATGGGGATCTTAAAGAGGAAGTTTATATGGTACCTCCTCCTGGCGTGTCTCATAATCCAGGGGAAGTTTGCAGACTTAAAAAGGCGCTGTATGGTCTCAAACAAGCCCCTCGTGCTTAGTTTGAGAGTTTCTCTACCGTGGTTATTTCTCTTGGTTTTTCCTCTAGTGCTCATGATTCAGCTCTTTTTGTTAAATCCACCTCTGCTAGTCGTATTCTGCTTTCGCTTTATGTTGATGACATGATTATTACTAGTGATGATGTTGTTGGTATTGCATTGCTGAAGGCAGAATTGACTCATCAGTTTGACATGAAAGATTTAGGCCCTTTACATTACTTCTTGGGTATTGAGGTTGCCCTTTCTCTTAAGGGTTATCTTCTATCTCAGTCAAAATACATAGCAGATATCCTTCAGCAAGCTCGGCTTACCGATACTCGGACATGTGATACACCTTTAGAACTTAATGCTCGATATGGCCCTACAGATGGTACTCCATTACTTGATCCCACTTTGTACCAGACCTTGGTTGGTAACTTAATCTATCTCACTATCACCCGACCAGATATTGCTTATGTTGTCCACATTGTTAGTTAGTTTACTGCATCTTCCACTACAGTTCATTGGGCTGTTATTCTTCGTATTTTGCGCTATCTACGAGGTACTCTTTGTCAGAGTCTTATTTTCCCCTCCAATTCTTCTTTGGATCTTTGTGCATATTCTGATGCTGATTAGTCTGGTGACCCCAATGATCGTAAGTCTACTACTGGCTTTTGCATCTTCTTAGGTGGCTCTCTTATTTTATGGAAGAATAAGAAGCAATAAGTTGTTTCTCACTCCTCCATAAAGGCGGAATACCGTGCACTGGCAACTACCACAAATAAGATTGTTTGGTTACGTTGGCTCTTGGCAGATATGGGGATCTCAATTACTACTCCTACTCCGTTTTATTGTGATAACAAGAGTGCAATTCAAATTGCCTGTAATTCAGTTTTTCATGAGCGAACTAAACATATTGATATTGATTGTCATACTACTCGGCAGGAATTACAGCGTGGGACGATTACATTGTCATTTATATCTTCGTCCATACAGATAGCTGACTTCTTCACCAAGTCTCAAACTGTTAAGCAGTTTTGTTTCTTTGTTGACAAACTCTCGATGCTTCTTGCTGCCGCATCATGAGTTTGAGGGGGGCTGTTAGAGATTATGTTTATTAGTTTGGTTATATTAGTCATTTGGTATTACCAATAAGGGTAGAATAGTCTTTGTTGTTTCCTATATAAACCCACATTTCGCTCTTGTAAATATTCACTATTGCAATCAAACCCTAGCTTCCATTTCTTCTCATCTCTTTACTCTCTTCAATCTCACAATATATATATATATATATATATATATATAAAATTCAATTGCGTAGTGTTTGTAGATTGAACAAAATGTGACATACAGTAATCATGTATGAAGTCATGCTTCCTCCATCAGTATGAAGAATGCTTGAAAAAGGTGTTTTGGTTCCAAACTTACATTTGTAGGTGGAAGAATAAATTCATTTATCGTGTTAAGAATATATACATATCAAAGTCAATTGCTTAGTGTTTGTAGATTGAACAAAATGTGACATACAACAATCATCTTGTGAAGCCTTGATGTATGCCGAGGTCCATACTTCCTTGAAGTGAACTTATCCTTCACTTTTGTTTCTAGATCCTTCCGAGCCTTCCTGAATATAACTCACTGGAATTATGAAAAAGAGCAAGAAAGAAAGAAGTCTCCAAAAGTATGAACTATGAAGAGAGTTGAGTCAGTTTGCAAAAGAAATTTAAATGATGTTAATGCATTTGATCAGGAAGTGGAAGGACAGTTCAAGACCACTGTATAATGTGTCTTGAATTTAATGAGAATCAGAAGAAATGGTAGAGACAACTTGATTTAGTGTAAGACGCAGCTTGATTGTTGAAGAAACCAACTCCTTGCCTTAGGATTTATTCTGTGTATTCCATTCTCATACGCAGTTCTTGTCCAGCAAATTCATTCGCCATAATCAATGTCTACCAGCCTGTTCCGAATGAAAGCTGGTTCTTTCTTTTTGGTGGGAAATTGGGGATAAGCTGATGGGTAAGATTGAGTTTGAAAGTTCACATGGAATATGTTGAAACATCAAAGCCTGGAAAAAGTTGGCTTGCCCATTAATGGTGAAGACTTCAAGCAACTTGACAGCCTTGTGGAGAAAACTGTGGAGTCAATAAAGATATGTTCACTTGTTATTGCTTATCTAGATCTACCCATGAGAAAAGACAGATTCACAGCAGACAATATTATCTTACTTTGACATCTGTGGTTTGCCATTTGATTTGATAATTTGGTCCTTTTCAAAAACATTTGTTTCCATTATTTCTAAAGTTGTAAGGTTCTGTTGTTAAGGTTATTATCTACTGTAGATTTGTAGAATGTGGTGTCGCAAACTTAGATTTCTTGTTTTTTACCTTAAAACTGACAAATCTTAATCATTTTGGTTCACTTGGTCGGAAATTTGGCATATAACCATTGTTACTAGAAGGCTGCATCAGAAAGTCAAGTTTAAAATTAGGAATAATCTGGTGGCGGGCGAGATAATTTAGAATATCCTAAGAGTGACTGATGGATCTATCCCTCAAACTCAACTTTAGAAAAAGTTAATTGCTAATGTGATAAAATCATTTTCAATAATTTAAGAATTCATATCCCCATCGATAGATGTAAGTCCCCTAAAGATGAATTCGTTATCAATAGGTTTAGATGAAAATAACAGTAAATGAATTTACTAAAGGAGTTTTTCATGAGTTATAAATAATTCTATAAAAGTGTAAGGGTATAGTTAATTCAGCCATTACACCTTTATTCATTTGAAAATAATATTTTTTTACCTACAAATTGAGAGTAATATTATGTACTGAACAAAGGTTACAAAATTCTATAACATAGAGTATGATGGATTCCCCTTTAGTCCAATGCATTGTTCTGCTGGAGTCTAACAAGGGAGTAGTATATGCCCTTCTCTCTTTTGGCAAGTAGCTCTTGGTGAGTACCCGTTTCTGCTACCATGCCATTGTCAACCACTGCAATGGCATCTGATTTTTGGATTGTGGATAGTCGGTGTGCTACAACTATGCATGTCCTCCCTACCATCAACTTCTCCATTGCATCTTGAACAAGGCTCTCGGATCTACTGTCCAATGCACTTGTCGCTTCGTCCAACAATAGTATTGATGGATTTTTTAGGATAGCCCGAGCAAGAGCTATCCTCTGTTTTTGACCTCCTGAAAGCTGCACTCCCCTTTCCCCGCAGTAGGTTGCGTAGCCATCTTTCATGCAACTATTTCCATATATGGCGATCGAAGATCAACAAACAGAAGGACAAACACATTAGGCATGTGATTAAATAAGGGAGTTTTTTTTGCTATAGTTAGAAATCAAAAGTTATTGGTCTTATCTAGTACTTAATGTGACCATACCTTATGAATTCGTGTGCATTAGCAAGTGATGCAGCTTCAATGACCTCAGCCTCGGTGGCATTCTCTTTTCCATAGGTGATATTATCATGGATTGTCCCTGCAAAAAGAGTGGGTTCCTGACTGACTAGTGCAATGTGCGATCTTAGAGCTCTCAGGTGATAAGACTTGATGTTGACTCTGTCTATCATTACCACTCCATGTAATGGATCGTAAAATCTCTCAATCAATCCAATTATGGTTGATTTGCCAGACCCACTCTGTCCAACCAATGCAGCAGTTTTCCCAGCTTCCACTTTGAGGCTCAGACCCTTTAATATCATTTGCTTGGGCCTTGATGGATAGTTGAAGTGCACCTCCTTTAGCTCTATGTCTCCGTTCACCTCTTCTGGCTTAATGCCGTCAGAGTCATCTGGCTCTATCTTACTCTTTCTTCGTAAAATCATGAAAACCGATTCAATAGCATCGGTGCCCTTGGACAAGTCTGATGTCATGCTTCCTGCCTCTGCTATGACTCTCCCTGTAGTCACTAATATGAAAAATGTCTGGAACAGATGCTTGTACGTGATCTTATTATGGAATAATAGTCTCCCTCCATACCAAAGTATCAGTCCTACATTTGCAGCAGTTATGAACTGTGAAATAAATAGACCAAGCCCAGCATACCAGGACTGCTTTAGGCTTTCTGTCTGAGGACCTTTAAGTGAAGCCTCAAAGAGTTCCATGATTTTCTTCTCAGCAGAGAAAGCTGCTATTGTTATGTGATTTCCAACAGCCTCACTTGCTAATTCACTGCTCTTGTTTTGTGCTTTTAAAACCTTCTTTGACATTCTCCTCATGAGGACCCCTCTGGCATAGAAGGAACCAATTATAAACGGTTGCATAGAAATTATAATGATTGCCAGTCTCCAGGCTAGTGTCACACTCAAAATTACTGCTATAATGACTGCAGAGAGAACCTGGGCCAATAAAGACATTCTATCAGAAACAAGTGATCTGACTAAGGTTGCTTCTGTAGCTAGTCTTGAGCACAGGGCTCCACTATTGTTGTTTTCTTGATCAAACCACCCAACCTCGAAGGTCATGATCTTGGCCAACATTTTCTCCCTCACTCTTTTGGTTAAGTGCTCTCCCATAATGGCAAAGCTGTGATGTTGAATCACGTTGGTGATAAAAGTAATTATAGCATAGCTTAAGAAGGCAAAACAATAAATTTTAGTCTGCTTCTTGATCTCACCATGGTCGTCGATAAAATAGACAGAGAGGAGGGCACCCATGCAGTATGCATGAATTGGCTGAATAGCTCCAAAGCAAAGAGCAGCGGCACAACCTTGAAGAGTCCTGTTCCATTCCGGAGCTGTCATTTTCATGAGATGCCACAGAGATGGAGTACTTTTACTTTCTCCTTCATGGCTTTTTGTCTCAGCATCTTGATCAACTGATCGAGCTGGAGATATTATGTTTGAAAACTCGACACTTTCTTGAGCTTCTACTGTAGTATTTATATTGTTATCACAGTCAGGCTGCTCGAAAGGTTCATCATCCTTTGCAGATGTTTTCTGCAGCTGCACCATCTTTGAGTAGGTACCATCCTTGTTTTGGAGAAGCTGGGTATGTGAACCATATTCTATCACTTGTCCTGACTGAATCACAGCAATCAAAGAAGCTTTACGCAGTGTAGTGAGACGGTGAGCTACTACTATGGTGGTACGTCCTGTGGAAGCCTGATCCAGAGCATCCTGCACGGATTTCTCTGACTGAGAGTCTAATGCACTAGTTGCTTCATCAAGCAGAAGGATCCTTGGGTCTTTCAGCAATGCCCTTGCAATGGCAATTCTTTGTTTTTGACCTCCAGACATCTGAATTCCAAATTGCCCAACCTGTTGATTCAAGAAAAATTAGGCTTAAATTCTCATTTTGGCTCATGAATTTAATTATTTTTATTTAGGCACTCTAAAGTTATTTCTAATGAGATTTTTAACCCCTCAAATAGGAGTCTCAATGATATTTAATGTTATATATTTCTGTTTGATTTGGCTCAAGTGATAGATCAACTCAAGACATGGTTTTAGCCAAAAAGAGAGAAAAACTCAAGGCATTGTCAAACCCTCTATACTGCTGCTGATGCAAGAATGCAAACGAATTTATGCATTACAGGATAAAGAATAAAAAAGTTTTGAACTTACTTGTGTATCATAGCTGTCTGGCAACTGACTAATGAAATCATGTGCATTCGCAGCTTTAGCAGCATTAACAACCTCTTCCATTGAGGCACCTTCTTTCCCGAATAGGATATTCTCTTTTATGGTTGTTGCAAAAAGTACAGGCTCTTGGCTAACAAGACCTATTTGAGATCTCAACCATATTAGCTGAAGTGTTTTTGTATCAATCCCATCCAAAAGGATTTGTCCTTTTATGGGATCATAGAATCTTTCTAGCAATGAGATGACAGTGGATTTGCCTGAACCACTGCCACCAACCAATCCTACAGTTTGATTGGCCATTATTCTAAGGTTAAAACCCCTTAGTATCATATTATCTGGTCTTGAAGGGTATGCAAAATCAATATCCTTAAACTCCAAGTCACCTCTAACATTTTCAATTACTTCCCCATTCTTGTCTTCAGCATCTATAGTTGGAACCCTTTCAATCATCTCAGATATCAATGATGCAGCAGTAGCAGCCTCCGTGAAATACTTCACATTGATGAGAGAACTTCCAAGGGCACTGAAAAAGCAGGTAAGCATTTAGTTTCTCCTTATTGCAATAATTGTCAGAATATGGAAGTTAGATGCTCTTTCCGACTTGAGCATCTAGAGTAAACACCTGCACGAGTGATAATCTCTAGTGAGACTTGTGTCCCTAGCTTTTATGATGTACAAGTACATGATAGATTGCATTGTCTATTCATTCTGTTAGGCTCTTCGGGGGTGGGGGGTGGAGTTATTGTCTATCATTGACCT
The DNA here is from genome assembly GCA_023935145.1 of Bretschneidera sinensis. Lineage (NCBI taxonomy): Eukaryota > Viridiplantae > Streptophyta > Magnoliopsida > Brassicales > Akaniaceae > Bretschneidera > Bretschneidera sinensis. The sequence goes on from CM043705.1 coordinate 65,066,140, forward strand.
CTATGGTAGAAATAAAATAAGTCGGGCCTGATAGGCAGTGGTGTACCCTATGGCAGATTCCACTTATCTCCAACTTGTGAACTTAGACAATAGAAATCTATATGGGATGACTATGATCTGATATTTTACTGTTTGAGATTTGTTTGCTTCAATTTCTTTTGGGGGCACAAAACAAATGATGGTTCATGGTTATCTGCTACTTTAGTGGGCACTGATGTGTTGTCCATGATATCTAGATCCAGTGAAAAAACTTGTTCAAAATGAAGTGGGCAATGTTATCCAAAATTAATTTTACATTCTTTTCTTTTTTTTTATATCTCTGTTTGTACATTCTAGATTTGATATTCACATTATGTGTTAAGTAGTGTCTTTTCATTTGAACAAGATTTTGTTAAATTTTATTGAGTTTATCATTAATAGAGGAACTTTTCTTCTTTTATTCAATTGTACTGGTTTTGTAATATCAAAGTTAGTGACAACACTTACAGTCCTCCACCGACGATGCAGACTCCAGCTGTGAAAACATCCCCGCCTTTTGCTCCCATCTCAGTGACCAAGACACTCCCATACCAAGCCTGGAAAGACCAAATAGCAAAAGCAACACCAACAATTCCAATTGCACAACCCTTCAGGAGTCCTTGAGTGATCCCAAGCTCCAAACTTCGTTCTAATGCCGTCGAAAACCTTTTGTTTGTCTGATTCTCACCCACGTAAGAGAAAACTGTCCTGATTGATGAAAATGCTTGCCCCGCTATCCCACCAGCAATTCCATAAGTTTCTTGCGTTTTCTTTGCAAGATTGCCCATCTGCTTCCCATAAATCATCCCGGGAATGATCAATAGAGATAGCATTGGAATGACAACAAGCGCCAATTTCCAGCAGAGGTATAAAGCTACCGCTTGAGAACTGATGAAAATCGCAGTATTCATAAGAAAATTTGGAATCTGCATTGGTGTAATTACGGCATAAGAATATCAGCAAAACTGGGGAACTATGATATGGAATAATGTGAATAGGACAGATATAAAAGGATTAGGAAGAAAAAAATATAAACCTTTTCGCTGAGGACACTTTGAATGGTAAGAGTATCAGCTGAAATGCTTGAAGCTACTTGATATGTTGTCATACCACCCTGTTGTGTGTCATGGAAACCAGCATCTTGCCTTAACACTGCCCTTAAATATTTCCTTTGCATACAAGAAGTTTGCCTCTCTGCAGTGCGAGCCCAGCACATTCCTTCTGTTAAAGACCGCAAGAACCACAGTATTGTGAGCCAAATTTCCACTATGATTAATCAGCCATTAGCATCAATGGTCCTTTTTTGTCAAATTCTGGTAGATGGTCATCGCAAATGGGCTAGTGTTTCACTACCTGTTTTGATTGTGTGCTTCTTGCTTATGCCATTCATGCTTTAGTCACCTTTTTCTTTTTAATATCATTTTAATATTGTATTGCACAGAATTCAGGGTTTTACATTGGCATGGAAGATTGCAGTTTTTGGTTCTAATGATTTCTGTTGCATCATGGTCTTTGCTCACAAGCTTTAATTGTAATCGTCTGTATGGTGAGTATCATGCTCAAATTGAATGAGAACTATAATAAGCTGAGTGTGCAGCAGTACTTACCCAGAAATGCGCCGAAGCCTATAGCAATGGCTAGGTAAATTAGTGTCAAAGAATACTACAGAGAAACACGTGAAAATTCGTGTAAGTGAATGAAAGTTAACTACAGAAATATGCCAAGAGTGATCAGAGATATCATTTTGGGAGAGACACCAACCTCATTGATGTCTTGAAGTGTAAAAGAAGCTTTAACTTCATAACGGTTCATCATCTCACTGAGAACCAGCATGATCAAAGGTGTTGATGATCCATCTGCGAAGCACCCGAACGAACCTAATACCATCAAGAATGCATCTTTTGAATCCGAGTACCTGAAAACTGTCTGCAACAGTCCTGATTGCTTTCTTGATTCATTTTTCTTTTGTTTTTGGTTTTCATCAAGCTCATGCACATCCATTTTCTTACCAGTTTTGTTATTGGAAGTGTTGACATAAATCAGCACACCATTTATAGGAGTATGTCATGGGATCAAGGTATTTAGTTATCTCCGAAAATTATACTAATTTTTTGTTTGCTTTGAAGAAAACATAGCAAAAATCCGTGGAGAATTTGTTCAGTATATAATGACAATTTCATGCATGATTGGCGGCTTTTATTATAAGTGTAGTACAATATATGAGAATACCAATGATGAGTACAAGTACCAATCGATGATTGAATGGGATCATTGGGGTCATTGGGATCACCTAAGCGTTAACAACAAAGGCTAAGAAAAATAACGGTGGGCATGGTTCTTGTCGAGGAACTTGCCTGTTGTCTTGCACAAAAACTAGCTTTCTGAGTTGAGATGTGTTGACCTACTACAGTTTCTCCAGAGTCATGTAGATGCAAAGGATAAATGTTCAGATTGTTCATCAATTACGTGAAGATAATCAAGCAGCAGATTTCTTGACTAAGGTCGGTGAACGAGGCAATAATGAAACATATGAAAATTTCCATTAGCTACCGAGGTTATTAAAGGGTATTCTTCGTATTGATAAGTCTGGTTTGCCGGCTATTAGACGTTAGGTTACTTTTGTTTGTTGAAAGTTTCTTTAGGCTTGTTTAGAGGTTTTTATTCCACACAGGCCTGTTTCGACTTGTTTGTTGTCTCTTGGTCTGATTTATTTTCTTTATATTTTGTTTGACTTGTGTTTGGGAGGGTTCGTTTTGGTTATTTGTAATCTCCCCGATGTTTTTTCTTGTAATCACGGTTTTCCTCCGCCATAAGTGAGGGTTTATCAATAAACTTGGGACGGGGTCGCTACAAGAGTGGCTATCGGCTCTTAAGTAAAAAAAAAATGTAGATGTTGAATGCCATGATGTGGATGTTTTGACTCCTTTGCATGAGATACTCACCTGTTTTTTGCATTTATATTGTAATATTTGCCTGAAAATTGTTAATGTATACATATTTTTTTTGCGCATAAAGATGTTGATTGATTATTTAATTGATTCGATCATTGAATTAAAAATCACTCAATAAAATTTTAAAAAAAATTAATATCAAAATTATTACTCTATCTTTTCATAATTTTATGAGATCATCACTCTTGAAAGTAATCAAGACCATTCATGGGGAGAAAAAAAATGATTTGATAGTATTCAAACTCCAAACCACGTAGGGACAAAGTATAATTTTATTAGAAGAAAATACCATTTATTAGTAAAAAAACATAAAATACAAGCTGACACTCATTTTATTGATAAGGATAAATTACATTGCACTACGGTTAAATTTGTTAAAATAACGTTAACATACAACTTTTTTAAAACTAACGATTCACCTCAAAACATCAATTTTCACTATCAAGCAATCTCAAAATAAATTTCTTTAAATAATTAAAATTTTAACTAGATGTTACTTTTCATGATGACCAAAATACCATTAGATATCATAAAGGTTATTTTTTTTTAAGAAAATAAAAATATTAGGAATGAAACATAACAAGGAATTTTTTAGGGCTTTTTTTAAAAAAGAAAATTATCATCATTCTTTTTTTAAAATTGTTAAAAGTATGTTTTAAATGGATATATTCTATTATACGGTATAAAATAAATTTTACTTCATCTATTTTATATTTTAAAAAAACAGTATGATACCATTAAATATCGCATCCGTAAATAAATGAAAATCAAAAACCATCATAAAATAAAATTAAATATTTTAAATGGAAAGTTTATTGATATGTTTTTTTATAAAATTAAATAGCCTAACATCTCAAATAAATGAATATCAAAGACCATCATAAAAGAAAAATCAAAGACAAACTTTTTTATTTTAAAAATTAAAATGATATTGTATGTTTATTTTTTTAGAAAAAAATTGAATTCAAATAACCTAAAATTTTGTGTTATAAACAATTTTGAGATAAATAATTTATAAATAGAATTATTAAACTTGTCATAATCACTTGGAGATATTTCAATACTAAGAGTATTTTGGTCATCATGAAAATTAATATCCAGTTAAAATTTTGATTCTTAAAAAAATTTATTTTGAGGCTTTTTGATAGTAGAAATTGATGTTTTGTGATAAATTGTGAATTTTAAAAAGATTTGATATGTTAGTGTTATTTTAGTAAACTTGGAGGTAATACAATGTAATTTACCGGTAAACTTAATTTGGCTAATGCGTATTTTTTTATTTGCAAAATTATTTTTAAAAGATAAATATTAAATACATAAAAGAAGAAGAAGAAAAAAGATGATCATAGTTCCCTACAAGATTATGTTTCGGCCAATTAATAAATGGGTCCAGATTTGGTCATCCAAGTTAATAACTTGAAATGGGACAAGCTCATACGGATGGGCTGGCCCACATGGCTGGTCAAAGAACAAACCGCAGCCGTTTAAACACTTTTTTTTACTCACCGGTACAGAACGTAAAGCAAAATTAGGCCGAGCCCAGTAAAGAGAAACCAACCCGATGACTTGAAAGATTGCCCAAAAGAGCCCAACACCTGCGAATCTGCGATCATAAGCCAGTGCGTGATCAATCAAAGGTCAGCAAAAGGCATTGCGGGATAACCATAAGCTCTTGAAGCAGGGAACCAGAAAGAGAAGTCTTTTTTTCTTTTAGGAAAGAAAATGGTGAAAGTGGCAACGTACTTTGCTATGTCACTGGGAGCCTTCATATTCTGGAAATCAATGGACCGAGTTCATGTCTGGATCGCTCTCCATCAAGACGAGAAGGTCCGATTTTTTTAGCTTTCTTCTCCTTTTTTCTTTTATTAGATTATATTTTTTTTATGTAGTTTTTGTTTAATTTATGAGTTGTGCAATTGAAATATGATAATTCCGTTTCCATTGACAAATCGTTGTCTGCGATTTAGTTTTCTTAATTAGAAACTGAAACCCTAGATTATTGAATTTACTTATCCACTTATAGCTACCAGATGTTTGGTTCTGGTTATATCATCCACGTGATTTTATTTGTTGATCATGTTTATTAATTGCACAAACATTACATTACCAAATTCTTGTATTAAAATGAACCTAAAAGATTTATTAACTGTAATTTTGGAGGTGTAAGTACTTGGGTTAGTTATTGAGCTTGTTTGGTTTTAATCTATTGCGTAGATTAGTAGACGGTTTTAGCGTCAATCTCTTGTTGAGACTGGATAGCAAATGTGTGTGTATGCTATTTTTGGTTACAATTATTGTGCCCTGCAATTGGATTTCACAGTTGTTTTCTTGCTCTATTATGATAAGATTAAGTATATGAGTTTATTTTATTTTTATTGTTGAGATGTCTTACATTCCGGTTCGACCAGAACACCCACTCTAGGCCAAAATATTTTGGAGCGATTTTGAAGCAAAAGAAATTTGGGGTTGGTGAATTTTTTTTGGTCCGTTTTGTAGCGTATATATAAAGGCGTTAGTTAGGGTTTGGAAGTATAGACTTCACAGTCGACTTTTGTATTCTTCATATTTGATAGTGAATATCTCTTCACTATCCTGTGTACGTGGGCCTAACTAGCCGAACCACGTAAATCTTGTGCTTTTTTATTTTTGTGTGTTTTAATTACTGTTTTACTATTTCTTTTGGTTACCTTTATCGATCTCGTTATAACATTTATTTTTACAGAAAGAAAGATTGGAGAAGGAAGTGGAAATCAGGAGAGTCAGAGAAGAGTTGCTTCAGCAAGCTAAGCAGAAGGATCATCTTGCATAATTTTAGTGTTCTAATTGCATTTTCCTTTTTTACTTTTTTACTTCCTGTTGTTGCTTTTTTTTATTGAACTGTTTTCATTTTAGACTCGATGGAGTTCCCATAAGAAAGCGCCAATAGCTGCTATGAATCGGACGATGATTTCTCTGGATATAATGTTATTTTCTTCTGGTTTGCTATAAACTTGCTGCCTTGAATTCATCAGAAGCTGGTGGAAGTTGTATTTAAACGTTCCTCCTATGTTATTGATGCATCGTAGATCATGTTCACTCTAAATTGCTGAGACAGTAACTTAACATCTGAAGCGTTTTCATTATCTTTATGTTCTTTGTGGTAGCTTAGGGAAAGCAATTCCGAACACATTTTTCTGTTGAATATTGCATAGTTATGGGATCTAAACTTAAGATGTTCAGAGAGAGTATGATTCATTTCAGTAGCTTGCTTTTGTATTTGTGGTTTGAGTTTACTTTTGTGCTAATGAATTGCAAATGATGAGTATTGATTTAGTGCAATCGTGATTCTCCAACTTAATATTTTTCTTGTAACTTTTTATACTAGGTTAGTCATCTTGATGATGAAAATGATTTTTGCATGTTAGGACATGACTTGGTGGAATGTCATTTGTTGGCCAAAACAGTGAAATGTTTTTGGCAAATGGAAGGAATTGGTGAGTTCCATGGGAAGCTCCTTCTATTTTGCCCCGTTGAATTCAACACATACAGAATGAATAGGGTTTGTTCTGCAGGGAGCTGAGATTAGAAGATAGAGATTGTATCTTTGTTTAAACTGCTGCTTTAAAGAACTAGTTTGGCTGTTCTGCCTCGAAAATGCAAAGCTTCTAAGGTATAGCCTGAGCTTAGCTTTGCTGGTGTTACAACTTATGAGCATCTTTCCACTTGGGATTAGGTATGCCCCTTTGCTACTGCTACCATGAACTTCGCAGGCACATTTCTGCAGTCGCTTGCTTTTGGATCCTTGTATTATGAAGAAACTCGGTATTTTTGGCTCAGATTTGATGATTTCACAACTTCGTATTATAGTGCATGAGGGAGGATAGCTCTTGTGAATGTTTATTGAAGACAAAGATTGAGCACTGTGTGTATTGCAAAAGAAAACTTTAGCAGTGGTAAGGTTTCAGTTGGTACTTGGGAGAGAGGATAGAGAATTTGGAATGATAGGAAAATAAAAGAAGTTTTTCCTATTCATGTGATTGATGAGAAAGATGGGAAAGTGAAGGGGAAGAAATAAAAATACAAAATGTAAATGAACTTTTGACTGTATTAGCATGGTGTAATAGAACAACAGTTTCAAGATGTTCATACGATCAAAACTCAAAATTGATCTTGGAAACCATTTCATCAAGGCTCAAAGGCCAGTCAACCTAAGGACCAGCCAATCACCCAGGATATATAATATATCTGCCAATTATCATACAAGAGTGCTGCATTACCGGGTGTTTGGATTGAGTGGAATCGGGGAAGGGATGGAAAAGAAGAGGTACATGTTCCTCTTCCTCTCAATCCAAACACAGTTTTATGGAACTGGGATATCATTTTTGTCTCAAAGAACAGAGAATAAACGACAGAAACTAGATCCTTTATACATGCTTATTTTTCCAAAACTATTATGTATGAAAATGATCGGAATAACTAACTATAATCAAGATGAAATTCAGGAGTTCTTGAATTAACAATTTTATAGTTCTCTGTTCGAGAGAAAAAATAAGAAATTAAATTATAGATCTCTGCACCAATCTTATCATGAAATATGAAACCCGTGTAGCTACCTTTCACAAATGAATCACTTTTGAAGCAAAAGGCAATGGCCGTTTTCTCCTAGACTTGCAAAGAATCGTGTGTCATAGCCTCTTAACAAACATAACCAATGTCACCTTTTATGGGCAAGTTAAAACAAGATAACGTGTTTATCATGTAGCCTGTTGATATGTACACAAAATGTACAAAATCAACTCTAAAAATAGATGCATTACTTTCTACAAAAATTACATCTCTTTACCTCAATTTCTGGTTAAAGCTAAAAAGCTAGTACGCTCCTAACAGTGTGTCTGGGATGGAAAGGATTGAAGGGGAGAGTAGAGGAGGGAAAGGAAGGGAATGGATGTTATAACTTTGTTGGAGAGTTTTTTTTTTTACACTCTATCCCCTCCAAACCCCAAGTTTTCATACCTTTCGTTTTTTGGGTTGAGAGGGAATGGAATTGAGATTGAGATTTTTTGATATACCGTATTCCCTTCTTTTCCCTTTCTAATCAAACATGGGAAGGTATTTTATCCTCCCAATCTTTTTGTTTTTAACATCCAAACAAGGGGAGAGTAACCAACTTACCTTCTTTTCTCATCCCCTTCTCTCCAAACTCCTAAACACAGATAACTCTCCACCACACCAGTATATAATAACATGCCTGCATTTCTAAACCAAATCAAACAGCTTCATCTCCCATTTTCATCTTTTCCACTTGACTTACACATCACAATTTCGTATCCAAATTCTTCATTTATAGCAGCCTTAGAGTCTCATGGATATAAATTAAGTCATCTTACTGGCATTTTCTCTGCTTTTAGTATTCGTCCTCTCTGAGAGTTCTTTCGATTACCATGAGAGTGATTTAGCATCGGAAGAAAGTCTCTGGGACTTGTACGAGAGATGGAGGAGCTACCACACGGTTTCTCGTGATCTTAAAGAGAAGGAAACACAATTCAATGTGTTCAAGCAGAATTTGAATCATATTTACAGGGTTAACCAGATGGATAAGCCTTACAGGCTTAAACTGAACAGGTTTGCAGATATGACCAACCATGAGTTCATCAACTCCTATGGAGGTTCAAAGATTAGTCACTATAGATTGTTTCATGGCCCCGGCAGGTTACTGGATTTATGCATGATAAAACTGTTGATCTTCCTCCATCAGTTGATTGGAGGAAGAAGGGAGCAGTCGTTGGTATCAAGAACCAAGGCACATGTGGTAGGAATTTGATCACTCTATTATATGTTCCAACCGTAATTGGCTTAGTTGTCAATGTTAATGTATTATATGGGCTTAGTCCCACATTGGTTGTGTATAGCTTTGCTTCTCCTATTAGCTTGTATAAATAAGATAATCCCACATTGGTTGTGTATAGCTTTACTTCTCCTATTAGCTTATATAAATAGGATAGCTCCCTTTGTAAGTAAATCACACCATTCAATACAATTCTTCTCTTTGTATTGTCTCACTTCCTCTCTTAAATTCAACATGGTATCAGAGCCTTAATGGTTCTTGGTATTTTAAGAGTTGAGTATGCTCTGTGATTGCCACTATTAGTGGATCCTTCACATCAGAAATTCTCGGTATATTAAGAGTTGAGTATGCTCTGTGATTGCCACTATTAGTGGATCCTTCACATCAGAAAAACTTCTAGTATATCCTTTTCATACCTGTCGGGTCATCACTATAGTCGGAGTCTCATTCTCCATCGACATCATCTCCGCTGTCGCTTCTGTTTCAGAAACGCTGCTGCCACGTCAGCCCTAAAAACCACATCAGCGCCACCTCACTGCCACCTCAGTGCCACGTCACCCATTGACATCATCTCCGCTGCCACATCAGTGCCACGTCACCCGTTGACATCATCTCCGCTGCCGCTCCTGTTTCAGACACGCTGCTGCCACAGTAGCACCACATCAACAACATGTCAGCACCACGTTACTCGTTGACCGTCACATCATCAGTTGACTGCCACGTCATCAGTTGACCGCCACATCACCGGTTGACTGCCACATCATCAGTTGACCGTCACATCATTGGTTTCTTGGAGGTTCACCTTCCTCTTTGCTCCTATGGCTGAATCGGACTTACCCCACCGACAGAGCACACACCAGAAGCCCTTATATTGCAAGTATTGTCATTCACAAGGGCATGAATTGCTCAAATGTCCTTCTCGCCTATGTAAAGTCTGCAGAGAACCGGGTCACTATCTTGCAGACTGCCCTAAACTTCCATCTGGAAATCAGTCAAATGGGAACCAATATCACTCTCGAGGCTCATACAAACGGTCATATTCCAAGCCAAAGAATACTGCTGCCGTAACCACTGATGCTACACCAACTTCATCCAATTCTCCACCTGATTGGAGTGGTTTCTGCACCGTTCTTACCGAGGCTCTAAATAAAATCGGTAACAATATAGCCATGTCAACTACACCAGGTACATCCCGATGGTATTTCGATTATGCTTGTTGCAATCACATGACTTCTGATGCCTCTATTTTTTCCTCTAAAACCCGTGATGAGCATGCGCATACTATTCACACTGCCAATGGATCAAATATGCTGGTCAGCCATACTGGACATGTTGATAGTTCTCATTTGTCTCTCCCTGACACATATTTAGTTCCTAATCTTACGCTTAACCTTATATCTGTTCGACAACTATGTGATCTTGGACTCGATGTGCATTTTTCTTCTACTGGTTGTCGTGTGCAGGACCCTCAGACAGGAAAACTCCTTGGAACCGACCGTAAAGTTGGACGCCTCTTTGAGCTCACTCATCTCCAAGTCCCATCCTCACCATCACCAAATCAATCAGCCGCATCCATCCCAGCACTCTCACCTGTGGAATTGTGGCACTCTCGGTTAGGTCATACTTCATCTAGCCCTCTACGTTCTCTTATTTCTAGTGGTCAGTTAGGTTCACTTCAGCATGAGTCTTTTCATTGTATTCATTGTCAACTTGCAAAACAATCAGCTTTACCTTTTAATGAGAGTCAGTCCGTTTCCCTTGCACCTTTTGATTTAGTACATTCTGACGTTTGGGGGCCTTCTCCTCATGCATCAATGGGTGGTGCTCGTTATTTTGTTATATTTGTGGATGACTATTCTCGTTATACTTGGTTGTTTCTTATGAAAAGCAGATCTGAACTCTTTCAAATATATTCTGATTTTTCTTCTATGGTTCAAACTCAATTCTCTCGGAATATCAAAATTTTTCGTTCAGATAATGCAATGGAATATAAAGACCGTGCTTTTCTAAACCTACTTCACAAAAATGGCACGCTCCCCCACCGCTCGTACCCTGGAACCTCCCAACAAAATGGACGAGTTGAACGCAAACATCGACATATTCTTGACACCGTTCGTGCTCTACTCATTTCGTCATCATGTCCTGAACGTTTCTGGGGTGATGCTGCATTCACCGCAGTATACACAATCAATCGTGTCCCTTCCACTACAATCCAAAATCAATCTCCATTCGAGCGCCTTTTCGGTAAACCTCCTGATTACTCTAACCTCAGAGTCTTTGGTTGCGCTTGTTTTGTTCTTCTCAAACCACATGAACACAACAAATTACAACCAAGGGCTCATCTGTGTTGTTTCATTGGATATGGTATTGAACATAAGGGGTATCGATGCTGGGATCCTATTTCTAAAACTCTTCGTATCTCTCGTCATGTCATTTTTTGGGAACATCAAATGTTCTCTTCCTTACGGTCATTTGACATATCAACCATCACTAACTCCAGATTCTTTACTGATCCATCTATTAAGTTATTTCCTGAGAATCCAGTTTCAGGTACTGTTGAGTCCACCTCCGAATCACCAGCTGATATCACCCCTTCCGTTCCAGAACCACAAGTTGATCCTACCTCTCCAGACCCAGACCCAGACCCAGTTCCAGCTCCAGAACCATCAGCTGACCTCACCCCTCTGACTCAATCGGTCGTGCCGGAGGATATTCCTATGTCTGATGAGTCTGCACCGACTCCCTCTGAGAGCCATCCTCCAGATCACCCCCGCAGATCTACCAGGGTAACTCACCCCCCTTCTCATCTTGCTGATTACCATTGTGATTATCATTGTTTTTCCACTATACTTCATCTGCATGAGCCTCAATCCTATAAGGAGGCTAGTACTAATCCTCTTTGGCAGAAAGCAATGGATGAAGAACTTCAGGCCCTAGCTAAAACTCATACATGGGATATTGTTGATCTACCCGCTGGAAAAACTCCTATTGGGTGCAAATGGGTGTTTAAGATCAAGACACTTTCTGATGGCTCTATTGAACGATATAAAGCCCGACTTGTTGCCAAGGGATTTGCTCAGGAATATGGCATTGACTATGAAGAGACATTTGCTCCAGTGGCGAGGCTCACATCTGTTCGTACACTCATTGCTGTCGCCGCCATTCGAAGATGGACTCTATTTCAAATGGATGTCAAAAATGCATTTCTGAATGGGGAACTTCTTGAGGAAGTCTATATGCATACACCTCCCGGCTTGGATGCCACTCGAAACAAAGTTTGTCGCCTTCGTCGTGCCTTATATGGTTTAAAACAAGCTCCACGTGCCTGGTTTGCCAAATTCAGCACTACCATTCATCAGTTTGGGTTCACACCGAGTGCTCATGATTCGGCTCTGTTTATCCGCCATACTGCCAACGGTATTATCCTTCTTTTACTGTACGTGGATGATATGGTTATTACTGGAGATGATCCACATGGTATTTCTGAACTCAAAAAGTTTCTCAGTGGCCATTTCGAGATGAAAGATCTTGGCGTGCTCACCTATTTTCTTGGCCTCGAAGTCTCATCTAATTCTGATGGATTTTTTCTCTCTCAGGCCAAATATGCCTCGGACCTCCTTTCCAAGGCTGGGATCACTGACTCAACCACTGCCACTACTCCTCTCGAGCCGAATGTCAGACTTACCCCACTCGATGGTTCACCTCTTCAGGATGCCACTCTATATCGTCAACTGGTTGGAAGTCTTGTATATCTTACTGTCACTCGCCCTGACATTGCCTATGCTGTTCATCAGGTCAGTCGGTTCTTGTCCGTTCCTCGGACCACCCATTACTCGACTGTTCTTCGCATTCTTAGGTACGTCAAGGGTACTTTATTTCATGGGCTTCATTTCTCAGCACAGTCTGCCCCCGTTTTACAAGCCTATTCTGATGCCGATTGGGCCGGAGACCCCACCGACAGACGTTCAACCACTGGTTACTGTTTCTTTTTGGGCAATTCTCTCATTTCCTGGCGTAGTAAGAAACAAACTGTGGTTGCTCGCTCCAGTACCGAAGCTGAATATCGTGCCATGGCTGATGCAACTCAAGAACTTCTCTGGCTTCGATGGCTACTCGCTGACATGGGTATCTCTTCTCCTGCTGCCACTATCCTACACTGTTTCAGATCGCTCACAATGATGTCTTCCACGAGCGTACAAAACACATCGAGAATGATATCCACTTCATCCGTGATCACATTCTCCAGTTTCCAAACTCAAGTTCACCTCCCACTTACCGCCTTGAGTTTGAGGGGGGATGTTAATGTATTATATGGGCTTAGTCCCACATTGGTTGTGTATAGCTTTGCTTCTCCTATTAGCTTGTATAAATAAGATAATCCCACATTGGTTGTGTATAGCTTTACTTCTCCTATTTGCTTATATAAATAGGATAGCTCCCTTTGTAAGTAAATCACACCATTCAATACAATTCTTCTCTTTGTATTGTCTCACTTCCTCTCTTAAATTCAACAGTCAAAATTGTTTTTGAAACACTGACACAAATTTAGTTTCTTAAAAATTGTTTTTCAGCTTATGATACTTTCCAATAACTTTTTTTTTGGAAAACTGAAATAAAATTTAACATATTTGCTCAAAATTTACTCAACATGGTTGATGTTATAGGTAACTGTTGGGCATTTTCAACCATAGCTGCAGTTGAAGGTATCAACAAAGTCAAAACAAGAGAGCTGGTCAGTTTATCTGAGCAAGAGCTGATTGATTGCAGCAAGGCTAACAGTGGTTGTGATGGAGGATTAATGAAACAAGCATTCGAGTTCATTAAGAAAGAAAATGGAATAACAACTAAGAAGAACTACCCTTACAGAGCCAAAGATGAGACCTGTGAATCCTCCAAGGTATATATATAATTTAAAAATACGCTTGGATCCTCCAATAAATCACTGGTAAATAGATGCCATGTCATCCACAATGCTTACGTGCTTACGTGGCACCCATTGATCGGGGCATCGGTCACTCAATTACTTGAGATGAGCCGAACTAATAACATAAACTTAACATGAAGTTATGCTTAACCTAATATTTTATAGATGAATGCGCCGGTGGTGATTATCGATGGATACGAAATGGTACCCGAAAATGATGAGAAAGCTTTGATGAAAGCTGTTGCAAATCAACCAGTTTCAGTTGGTATAGATGCTGGTGGCAAGGATTTTCAGTTCTACTCTAAGGTACTCAACTTTGCTGCTCAATTAGGCCTAAGAAAAAAGAAAAGAACACTTAAAACTATCTTACAGGAACTCTTCATTTATCGGACATTACAATTCAAATCAAATACGGGTTTAGCTCTCCGTCACTCCAAATCAATGAAAAACTTTTTAAAAATTGTCAGTGTTAGATTATGTATAGCATAGTTATTGCTTAGTTAGTTTAATCCCACATTGGTTGTGTATATCTTTGGCTCTCTTATTGGCTCCTATAAATAGGATAGCTCACTTGTAAGTAAATCACACCATTCAATACAATTCTCTTCTTTGTATTGTCTCACTTCCTCTCTTAAACCTTAACATGGTATCAGAGCCTTCGTGGTTCTCGGTATATTAAGAGTTGAGTATGCTCTGTGATTGCCACTATTAGTGGATCTTTCACATCAGAAAAACTTCTTTAAGGTTGTCGGTATATTAAGAGTTGAGTATGCTCTATGATTGCCACTATTAGTGGATCCTTCACATCAGAAAAACTTCTTGAATATCCTTTTCATGTCTGTCGGGTCACCACTATAGTCGGAGTCTCATTCTCCATCGACGTCATCTCAGCCGCTGCTCCATCGACGTCACTATTCAACCGTTGACCGTTGACCGTTGACCGACAACTAGATTTGACCAGATGGCAGAAAAAGATATTTTTCGTCATGTTCAGTCTGTATTGGATGGTACAAACTATATTGTTTGGTCTCAATCTATGCGAAGTTTCCTCAAAAGTCGTAAGCTTTGGTCTTACGTGGTTGGTATTGTCGAGAAGCCAGTTAAAGGGGCTACTGAAACTAATGATGCTTTTCTCACTCGTCTCATTGATTGGGAAAGCAATCATCATCAAATTCTCACATGGTTTCGTAATACTACTATTCCATCTATTTCTGCCCTATTTGGTAGCTTTGATGAAGCTAAGGGTGCTTGGGATATGCTTGCTTCTCGTTATTCTGCTGTTGATGGTGCTCGAGAATATCAGCTCCTGTTTGAGCTTTTCTGCCTGAAGCAAGAACCGGGGCAGAGTATTAATGATTTTCTTGCTCGCATGCAATTCTTATGGAATCAAATTGATCTCTCTGATCCTATTTGGAAGGATCCTACAGATGCCAAAATGTATGCTGAACGAAGGGATCAACATCGTCTTCACCATTTTCTTATGGCATTACGTGATGATGTTGAGCCTATTCGTGTGCAACTTTTACATCGCTCTCCTCTCCTTACTTTGGACAATGCTATATTTGAAGTTGTTCTTGCAGAAAGCAGATCACAGACTATGCACTCTCAACATAGTCCTTCAGTGTTGGCTGCTCCATTATCTAGTTCTTCATCATTTCAGCCAAAGCATTCTGACAGGTTTGGTGCTCCTCGACCTTCTCCTAAGCCTCGTGACAACAATTTCTGTCGTTTTTGTAAACGTCGAGGGCACACTATTGATAAATGTTGGCAAAGGGCAAGATCCAATGCTCCCACTGCAGCAGTTGCTCATCCTGAGAGCACTCTCTCTACAGTTGTTCCATATCCATCTGCGACTACAGCTTCATCTTCAGTTGCACTCTCTAACGGGTCATCAGGTTCTACTGTCACCTTATCTGCAACTGACTTCGAGGCAATAGTTAATCAGGTCATCCAGTCTCGTTCTGGTAATGCATCTTCCTCTGCCCTCTCAGTCCTGCCAGGTAATTCTGCCTCTTGGCTTTTTAATTCCGCTTGTTGCAACCATATGACACCTTTCCCAGCTTCATTTACTACATCTGCACCTTCGCCTCATTCCTCATTCATTCGCACAGCTGATGGCTCCACTATGACTGTTAAAACTATAGGCACCATCAATAGTCGTTCTCTTTCTATTCCTGAAGTTTTTCATGTGCCAGAATTATCTTATAATCTTCTTTCCGTTGGGCAAATATGTGAACTTGGATATAGAATTATCTTTGACTTTTCTGGTGTGAATGTGCAGGATCCTCGTACTGGTCAGACCCTTGGGACCGGGCGTAGAATTGGGCGCATGTTCGAACTCTCATCCTTACACCTGCCCAACCTTCCTGCCTCTAACGTCTCTGCTGCTGCCTCCTTGTCACCACCATCCCTTGCACTTTGGCATTCACGTCTTAGTCATGCATCTGCATCTCGGGTACAACTTTTAGCTTCAAAGGGGTTGTTAGGGTCAGTGTCTAAAAGTTCTTTTGATTGTATTTCATGTCAACTTGGAAAACAGCCGGCTTTGCCTTTTAATAATAGTGAGTCTCATGCTACTGCTTCGTTTGATTTAATTCATTCTGATGTTTGGGGACCTTCTCCCGTTGCTAGTATGAGTGGTTCACGCTATTTTGTAATTTTTGTTGATGATTTCTCTCGTTACACTTGGGTATTTTTAATGAAATCTCGTTCTGAATTATTGGATATTTATCGTACTTTTGCTAAAATGATTGAAACCCAATTTTCAAAACCTATCAAAGCTTTTCGTTCTGATAATGCTTTAGAATATACTCAACATGCTTTTAAAGACATCCTAAAAAGTTATGGCACTGTTCCTCACTTGTCATGTCCTGGCACTTCACAACAAAATGGTCGAGCTGAACGTAAACTTAGGCACATTTTAGACACTGTTCTAGCCCTCCTCATTTCCACATCTGTTCCTACCCCATTTTGGGGTGAAGCCACTCTAACGGCTATCTACACGATCAATAGGTTGCCTACCCCTATCCTTGATAATTGCACTCCTTACGAGCGGTTGTTTGGCTATGTTCCCTCATACCACCATCTTCGTGTGTTTGGTTCTGCTTGTTTTGTTTTACTCCAACCTCATGAGCGCACCAAACTTGAGCCTCGTTCTCGGATGTGTTGCTTTCTTGGATATGGAATTGAACAAAAAGGCTATCGGTGTTATGATCCTGTGTCTCGTCGTCTTCGTATTTCCCGTCATGTAGTTTTCTGGGAGCATAGACTATTTCATGAAATTGGCAAATTCAGCATGCCATCTTTTCCTCCTTTTACCACACTTATGGAGCCTCCTATTTCTCCTACTCACACTAGTGATGTCTTGCCCGAGTCTCCCTCACCTCACACTAGTAATGTCTTGCCCGAGTCTCCCTCACCTAATACTCTTGATTCCACTCCACCTGATACTCTCGACGTCGCTTCGCCTGAGCCCCCAGGGTCTGTTACGTATGAGGATCATGTTCACACTTCCTCTCCAGACCTTCGCCGATCCACCAGAGTAAGATCTCTTCCATCCCATCTCCAGAATTTTCATTGCTTTCATGCTTTAGCTACTTTACATGAGCCCCACTCCTATCGTGAGGCTTCCACTAACCCTTTTTGGCAGACTGCGATGAAAGAGGAACTTGATGCTTTACACAAGAATAATACATGGGATTTGGTTGACTTGCCTCCTGGAAAGTCTGTGATTGGCAGTAAATGGGTTTACAAAATTAAGACTTGTTCAGATGGTACTGTTGACAGGTATAAGGCTCGACTTGTTGCCAGGGGTTTTACTCAGGAGTATGGTGTGGACTATGAGGAGACCTTTGCTCCAGTTGCTCGTCTATCTTCTGTGCGTGCTTTGCTAGCTGTTGCAGCCTCTCGCCATTGGTCACTTTTTCAAATGGATGTTAAAAATGCATTCCTTAATGGTGATCTTAATGAAGAAGTCTATATGCAACCACCTCCCGGACTATCTAATCCAACAAACAAGGTATGTCGTCTTCGTCGAGCTCTATATGGACTTAAGCAGGCTCCTCGAGCATGGTTTGCTAAGTTTAGCAACACTTTGTCTAGCCTTGGATATTCCATCAGCTCCTATGATTCAGCTTTGTTTGTTCGCCGCACAGACCGGGGCATCATACTTCTTCTGTTATATGTTGACGACATGATTATCACCGGAGATGATCCCATTGGTATTCAGGAACTTAAACAGTTTCTCAATCAACATTTTGAGATGAAAGATCTTGGTCCTCTCAGCTATTTTCTTGGTCTTGAGATTTCGTCTTCTTCTGATGGTTATTATTTGACACAAGCCAAATATATCTCTGATATGCTTTCTCGGGCAAATCTCACAGACAGTAAGGTTGTTGACACACCAACTGAGCTTAATACTCGTCTTACACCCCATGATGGCGAACTTCTTCGTGATTTTACTTTATATCGACATTTGGTTGGCAGTCTTGTCTACCTTACTGTTACTCGACCTGATATCTCGTATGCTGTCCATCAGGTGAGTCAGTTTATGGCTGCTCCTCGCTCTACTCATTTTGCTGCTGTTCTTCGCATCCTTCGTTACCTAAAGGGGACATTGTTTCATGGGCTCTTTTTCTCCTCTCAGTCTCCTCTTCAGTTGTGTGCTTATACCGATGCAGATTGGGCAGGTGATCCTACAGATCGTCGTTCTACCACCGGTTATTGTTTCCTACTTGGCACCTCTCTTATCTCTTGGCGTAGTAAGAAACAAACTGTTGTTGCTCGATCTAGTACAGAGGCAGAATATCGTGCTTTAGCTGACACCACCTCTGAGCTTCTTTGGTTACGATGGTTGTTACAAGATATGGGTGTATCACTTTCTGCTGCCACTCCTGTATACTGTGACAATAGAAGTGCTATTCAGATTGCTCATAATGATGTGTTTCATGAACGGACAAAACATATTGAGATTGATTGTCATTTTGTCCGTCATCATCTCCTTCAAGGCTCCCTACAGCTTCATTCTGTCACATCCAAGGATCAACTCGCAGACATCTTTACCAAGTCACATCCTCCAGGGCGTTTTCGTGATCTTGTTTTCAAACTCAAGTTGGTTTCTCATATTCCACCTTGAGTTTGAGGGGGGATGTTAGATTATGTATAGCATAGTTATTGCTTAGTTAGTTTAATCCCACATTGGTTGTGTATATCTTTGGCTCTCTTATTGGCTCCTATAAATAAGATAGCTCACTTGTAAGTAAATCACACCATTCAATACAATTCTCTTCTTTGTATTGTCTCACTTCCTCTCTTAAACCTTAACAGTCAGGTCCGACATTCGGACACTGGACACATACCCCTATCAAGCTCCAGTACTTGAGTCTGGGTAACATGGTTAAAAAGATACCCATCAAAGCATTAAGATAACTTTTAAATTACAATCTATAATTCCAAATTACTATATTTTTTATGTTATACAACAAATTAAATGAAATTGATGTGCAGGGGTATTCACTGGAGACTGTGGTACAGAGCTGAATCATGGGGTAGCAGTTGTGGGATATGGAAAAACCTTGGATGGGACAAAATACTGGATAGTGAGGAACTCATGGGGACCTGAATGGGGAGAGAAGGGTTATATAAGAATGCAACGCGGTGTCGACAAAGAAGGCGGTATGTGTGGTATAGTTATGGATGCTTCCTACCCCATCAAATTCAATTCAGACAACAAAAAGAGGCAGCAGTACTCTCCCAAGGATGAACTCTAGTTCAATAGATTATGTTTTGACCTCTGGTTTTTTATGTTTGAGGTCAAAGGTTGTTTCATGGTATTAGGTGCATAATATGTCTTGTTTGTAAGGTTGCTTAAGCTAGATTTGTTCTTGTGTTTATGTAATGGTTTTGATGAAAATAAAAGCCGGTTTAATGCTTGAAAATGAATAAGCGATTGGAAATTTATGAGCTCAAGAACCCAGTTGTCTCTAGGAAGCTTGATTTTGTATTTAGGTAAGGAGATCTGTTATGGATAGTTGGCTAATATCAACCGTTCCTGAGTTTTACATGTAGATGAGTCTGGCACTCGTATGCATCGCTAGTGAATGTCAAGTAGTTTCAGACAATTATTTAATATTTGTCGCTCGTGTCTTTTACATGCGAATCAGTCTCATATTTAGACGAGTTGAAAACTCACCTTAAATGGCGTGGCGTAAGCTAATAGACCGAACCTACATGACTGCATGATAGATTCGGCCTACCCAAAAAAAAATCTTAGTCTTCAACATTTCTTCAAGCGAGCAAAACTGGCATAAACAGATTAGGGACAGAAAGTTGGGCTCATAAAACCGATTAATCGAGGTCTAAACTCTCTTTAACACACATATTGAGACAGAACGCTGGGCTAAATCTTGAGGCCCAAACATCAATCATGACTTGATTTAACGCCATGGTCAATACTCAATAGAGTCTTGCTGGGCTCTACCTGGGATCAATGACAGGCGCACAACATTGGGCTAGTGGAGTTCATTTATATGAGGTTTGTAGATTAAAATACTATTGAGTTTAGACTAAACCCGTGTTTTGTTTTTTTGAAAGGTAAATAAATTTTATTAGTAACACAACGGGAGGTAACTTTTTTTATCCTCTTATCTTTTTGTTTTTTTTTTTGTTATGTGAGTGAAATATGATCTTTGATCTCTTGTGTAATAACAAACGACTTTATTAATTAAGATAGCACACTCATGAATATATATTAACAACAATTACTCCCATATTGCATAAGTACCTATATGAGTGGATATAAGTGGATATGGGCATATCATAAATCAATTGTATTAATCATCTTAATAAATCATAGGTAAATTATGATATCTTCGCCACGGAGGTCATCCTCACGTGTTGTTTGCAATCTTGAAAGGGGGTTCGATTTTGGACATGCAATTTTTCGACAAGTATTGCTAATAATCACTTACCTTACTAAGCCAGATTTTGGAAGAAGAAGCAAACCGTGCAACTGTGAAGGGAGATATAGTCGGAACCTATCGCACGCGTCGATTGATATATAATATCAATTTTATTTGAATATCCATATGTGAGTTATTTTATATTTAAAATAAATAAAAATAAGAATTGAGTTATATATATGTTTTAAACTCAATATTCATAAACTTAAGCTTTTAATTCATACTGGTGCTTTCTATATCTATCAAACCGATGCTCAAGTAATCTCACGTGGTCTCGTGTGTGAAGTACTCTTAATTTTAACAAATTGATATTAAAATATAATTCAAATTAATTAAAATCATGTTATAAGATAATTGAGTTTAAACTTTTAAATCATATCAGTGCCCATCCATAATTACCACTACTTTAACAAAACCAAGCCGGAGATATCCCCAACTAGAACCCCAAACTAGCAAGAATCCTTTTGTAATTTGACTAGCTCGTTCCGCGGTTTGGCCTTTGATTTCTTTGTGATATTGTGACATGACATTTTCCATGAAATGGGACTATAGGTTTACCTAGTAATCACTGTCCCTATGTGTTAGGCTAGCTGCTGGGTGCTGCTGACATGAATAATAAAAAACGGCCTGACTTTTCAGTGGCTACAAGGCGACTATATTTTCTCGAGGAATGTATAAATTACTGCAGCCATTACCCGCAAAGCGATCTCTTAAGAATGTGAACGTAGGATCTCAAATATAAATAAGTATAGTTTTATTTTGCTATAGTTTAATTAACCTTTTTATTGGGTTTCAAAACGAAATTATGGTAAATTAATAAGATGAGCCCAAGTGGCCAACCGTGTGGCCTTGATTACCTCAAAACAACACTCAGCCCATGCACGCATGCCACAGTGTTTCCATAACCACATCGCCATATCTTTGACCACTTACCGGTTTTTCCCTGTTTCCGGTCAAACGTAATTGCTAATCATACTTCAAAATACGGCTATTACTTTTAACAACAGCAAAAAAATTACAACTTTGTTTGGACTCAGGGAAATGGATAGAAAGGGATTTTTATATTTTATTTTTTTACTGTATTTACCATTGTATTGAAATTTTTAATGAATTTTTACATTAATAAAAAAGTAAAAAAAAATAATTCTATAGATTAAATTAAAAAATAATTTTGGTGAGTGGAGTAAAACCAAACAATTAAAATATTAAATGTCATCGATTTACACACCACAAGACTTGGAAAAGGACAAAGAATCCCGTTAATGCAAATGGATTTGTTAGGTTAATTTGGTGGTTGTCGGGTTAAATTATTACTTTCAAGGGCTCTTAAGCTCGTATCTTTGTCGGTCATAATGGTCATCTATCATTATATTTTGTAATTTTTAGGCCATAATTTGATGCTCCCTTGGTTTTTTAGGGCTTTTTTACTCATTTCCTTTCTGGGTAACAAGGCAGTCAAGCCTGAGCGACGATGTTCCATAAATCCCAAAGAATCCAATGATAATTCAATATGTTCCCGTGCCACTATCTCTTGCATTCCAATATATATTATATCGTAAACAAGAGAATTAATGAACTTCTCTATGCCAAAAAAAACCGAGAATAGGAAAAGATTGTTGGTTGTTTTGGGTATGAAAATTTTATTTATAATTTTAAGAAATTTTAATAGTAACGGTAATGACAGTATAAATGTAAAATTCAAAATAATTGTTATTAATAAAATTTATCAAAAATTTATCAATAGAATTTTCAATAAATTAGACAATTTTTCGAAAATCGAAAAGATAAACGAGTGAAAAAATCTCCAAAAAAATATGTGTAAAGGATACTGAGAATACTTGTTAAAACATGCAAACACTAAGTGAAGATTCGAAGTTGAAATCACAAAAAGAACTATTTGACATCTATGAACATTTTTATATATTATAAATCAAATTTATTGAAACCTTAAAAAGAGAATTTTAGAGAAACCTCAAAACTTTACTGCTATTTCAAATGAGATCATGAGCATTAAAAAAGTTGATTTTAACCAAAATAAAATACTTGATATACTCATTTTAAATCATTGAAACATAATATGATCAACGCTTAAAATTAAATAAATGATTTAAGACAAAATTATTCCTTTATCTTTGATAGAATGAATACCATTTTACTTTTAGTTAAGCATTTGTCTTCTTATCTTTTGATGAGTCACATGCTGCCCTTTAACTAGACGGTAAATTTGTATACAATAGGGAAGAGATGACCAAATTTGTGTTAAGGCTACAAGGTTTCTTTTACTTAATTCCTAGTTCCTACACAAAAATTGAAATTTTACCGTGGTCACTTGTAGTTTTTTCAAGTTCAAAATTCAGATCGTAAGGGAAGTAGAAATTTGTCTTCGCATGGATTGGTCAACACAGCTAAATGTCAGCATTGACACCAACAATACGAGGTTGAAAGGTAAAAAACACAAAAACAAAAAACATAAGCAGGCACCACAAGAGGGGACTTAATGGAAGGAGGGGACACTTTACGTGGTAGACATCTGGCGGTCCACGTGCCAAAACCCCAGTAAATCAGAAAAAAAAAGGGGCACTGCAGAGAGTATGGACAGAAAAGGTGGGGGTGTTTGATGCACAACGGAGTGGCCATAAATGGGCAGAGAAACAGTGAAATGAATGACCGTATACTGTTGAGAGAGAGTAGTGGAGGAGAGGGTCAAGGTCTCAACTTAAGGCTGCATACATTGGTCACTGTCCAGGGCTTAATGCTCAATGACGTGGATGTGAGATACAACTTTGCTGTGAAAGAGTGGGGTCCTAGGGTTTAGGTTGTGTCAGCATTCCTAATGTGGGTACGGATCTAGGTCAAAGCTCCGCAACCATAAGTCCTGCCACGTCATATTTCAGTCGTACCTACGTGGCATGACAACTCAGCAATTTATATTAAATTCACATACATTTTAACGACGCATATTATCTCACTCGAAAAAATAACATGACGAAAACACGCTCGGAAATTTAAATTTTAAGTAACGTGAGACCATCTCAATTTTTGAAATATAAATTTATCTATCTTAATTAACTGTTTCAAATCCAATCAAACAATATCAACTCATAGAAACTTATTTAAAAACCGATAATTTTAAAATCTAATAAAATATTTTACCCAAATAACATCCAAATCCAAACTTTGATTGTATTTTAAAATTATTAAACATAAAATCAAATTTTCACAGTTTTGATACATTGACACAAAATTTAACTAAATTTTAAATAGTTGATTAACCACAAATAATTATATATTTTAGAAACTAGATAAAATCCCATGAAGTAACCTCAAGTACCCTAGATTTTATTAGTACTAACAACTAAACGGTAGTCAAAAAGTTATGGTCGCTTGATTTTTGTTTCAGGTCACCACAGATTTACCAACAGTACTAAACAAGGAGATGTCCTTCAATCTTCATACAGACGTGGCATGAACCTTGGCCCTAACAGGGTATTTGGATTGAGGAAAAATAAAAAAAAAAAATGCATCTATCTCTTCACAAAATTTAAATTTAATAAAAAAAATACACATACTCCTTTACTTTTCCTTTCTTTTCTCTCTATCCAAACACAAGTTCAAGGCTATAGCTAAAATGTGGAGCTGAAACGCAGGAGGAAAGCAAAGAGGCTAATGAGCCAAAATGACAGCAAAAGGTGACACCAACAACAATACAAGAGTGACATCAACAGCCAATGCCAGGCAACCTTTCAACAACTCAATACGGATGGCTTCTTTTACCCATTGGCTTCACATGGGAAACACAAAATCCCCCCAAAACCCACAGTGGAAAAAAGAGAGACGCATGCAGACATGTTTTTCCATTTAGTTTCATATTCATTTCATATTATGCTTACTACAACACTACATTCCCTTTTTTTTGGCCTTCTTTTTCTTTTTCTTTTCTTTTTTTTTGGGGGGGGGGGGGGGGGGGTTATACAAGAGACTAGAAACCTAAAACACAAACACTTCAAACCAGCAAAAAAAAAAAAGAATTTTACGGCACATTCCTTTTCAGCTAAAGTACAACAGAGAAAGAGAGAGAACGAGCAAATGGAGGTGGTGGTAATGGTCAGCTGGCTAATCTGTCACTGTGTAAGAGAGAGAGCGAGATACAGTGCCTTAGGGTAGTGAGTGGGGCAGCTACATAAGAGGGTGTGGGCTCGCTGCTCAACAAACCATCCATTGGGTGGCTGCACCTATTTCTGCATCACACTGATCTCCTTGGTTGAACAAAAATATTACAAGTATTTATGATTTTATGGCCACACAGCCCCTCTTACTGATCCTTTTAATCTTCATCATCACCAATTTCCCCCCCGCGTAGACTGGCTCTACTACTACTACTACTAGTGCTGCAGCTGCCACGAATTAGCGCATCTTCATGGTCAACTTGATCAGATTCACAACCCACAGCACTATGATCATTGCCATTACATAACAGATCTCCACCGTCCATCTCATCATCATCATGATGATCGTCAATGGGATTGGGGAGACCATTTTTCACGATGGGTTGCTGCTTGTTACCAACGATTGCGAATGGATCGGTCAGTTGCCTTCCATCTCGAGGTGGTGAAAACACCACTGGCAGGTAGTGATCCATTTCACATGGGAACTTTGAGTTCTTGAAATGTTCCTTCAATGCTTCCAATCCCTTTTTTTTAATAAATTAATAATTTAAAACAAAATTAATATTACTACTTGATTAGTTATCTAATTAATTCCATGAAACAATAAATAAAAAAGTACCTGAACTCTAGCATATGTGACTTCACAGATTTTTCTTGAATTGAAGACCTCCCAATTTTGAAGATGAAACGCCTTGTAGAGCCTCAATGTTGCCTGTGGGGATGTCATGTTCACAAACCCATATCCTACATTGCATTTGTTGCTGCTAATAATCACAAACATTAATATCAAAATACATTCACTAACGAATTTTTTATTAAAAAAAAAAAGTTCAGCTTTTTTTAATGATATAATAATCCAGATCGAAATCAGGATATAATACTCCCGTTTGGGTAAAAATGCAACCACTGAGCTAAGCTAAATGCAACAAAAATATTTTAAACTTTAATTTTATGTTCTTTTGTACTATAATTTATGGACTCTAAAATTGCAAATAATACTAAATTAGCATAAATGGATATATAAGTGCATGCAAGAAAAAGAGAATCACTTGAAATCAATGGGCAGGTATACGAAATCGTAGGAGGACAAGGGCTGATCACCATCGCCTTGGGCAGCAATCTGTTCGTTGCAGTGAATGCAGTGGTTGTCAAGCATATTCAATAACAGCTTCTGACTGCAAAATGTCAAAATATGAAACACGGTAAATACCCATAAAATTACAAAATACTGAACATGAAAAAGAAATTACTAACTATTATACAAATTGTTTTACCTTATATCATATACATGATTTCTTCTGGAAAAAATTAACGAAGTGAATATATATGTAGAAAATTTAGCCGCCAAGGAAAGAAAGAATTAGAGAATAAATAAATAAAAAAGCAACAAGAGCAACCTGTACTTATTGGGTATGTTCTTGATCATGACAGTAGTGCGAGAATCTCTGCAATTTGATTCCACCATTGCATCTTCATCTATAAGAAAACGGGTATCGAATTTCTTTAGCTGTTTACTCTTCCATGGCCTAATATCACTACTCCTAGGATGTTGGTGCTTATTAGAAGAGTGAGTGTTTTGGTTCTTCTTTTTTGCAGCTCCATTTGTAGCTTTCTCTCCATGAATTGCACCACCATCCAGTGACAAAGAACCAACTGAAGCTTCAATTGAGCCCTTGTTGCTGCTTCCATTCCCATTAGGGTTTCCCTTGCTAGAACTCGAAGAAAACTTATTCGAAAATGATTGGCACTGAGAGAGATATGAACGATGAGGTTGAAAACTAGAGCGACCAGAGAATCTTCGAGGTGGTGGAGGAGGAGGAGGTGGTGGTGGTGGTGGGTGTCTTGAATTTCTTGTCCGACGAGGGGAGTTTATGAGCCAATTGCTGTTAGTGAAAGTAGATGGAGAAGTGGCGATAGAGATTCTGTTGTTGGCATCGAAGAACTTCTTCCCAATTCCACCGGGGCGACTGAATTCAATAACAACTTTGTTGCCGTGAATATCTTTTCCACTCATTTCTCTAAGAGCCTTTGCTGCATCCCTGATATCATAAAACTCCACGAATTTTTGGTGCTTTTTGTATGGAGTTTCTCTCAATTCCTTCACAGGTCCTGAAAGCACGAACAATTCATCATAACCCAGAAAGGAAAACAAAAAAGAGAGCAAACAAAATCAAACTATGATCAGAAAGGGTCTTTTGTATTTAGTAGTGAATAGGTCAAAAATGGGAGACGAGAGAAAGAGACCCATCAGAGATTAAACAGAAACGCCTAACCCCACGATCTCCACAAAAGTTTCCAAGAAAAATATACCCAAAAGAAAAGAACAAAGAAAACAAAACACCGGATGTAACAATCAAAAACTTTCAGATCTCAAACTCGAAAAAAATACTAAAACCCCCCATAAAACCCACACATACCATAAGCTTGAAAAATTTCCTTGAGAGTACTAGAGGCGAGCCCAGGGTCTAAATTGAAGACCACAAGGCTCCCTTGATTGTTCCCATCAGGGATTACATTTGTCGCCGGAATGATGAACTGGGCCCACACCGCACGGCCGGCGACGAGCCCACGCGCTTGATGGGGCGGTGTGGCGCACGCGTTGAGCAACTCCACCTCGCTAGTACCACCACAATTCTGCGACAAAAAGGCCAAGTAGTTGTAGGGGTTCCTTAACGTGCTCTGCTGCTGCATGTGCTGCTCCCTTATCTCCTTCAGCGCCCTCTCCGCGTGACGCAGGTCGTAGAAATGGACGGTCACCATCCCATCACGGACTCTCTCCATCTGGACCCCTCTCACTTCCCCAAACACCTCCAATTCCCTCCTCAACCTCGACTCGCTGACGTCAAACGGCACCGGGCTCAGCACCAGCGCCCGAGTCGGCGCCGCCGGCGGAGGCGGGAGCTGTGGCGCGCTCACGTACCCCGGCGGCGCAACATGCGGCTGAGCAGGGTACTGGTAAGTAGTGTAACAACCCACACCCAGTTCGCGAAACGGCAACACTTGCAGGTCGTTTTGTGGGTACGGTGGAAGTAGAGGAGGTGATGGAAGGGGTGCGTTGGCGTACTGGTAGAAAACTTGGGGTGGTGTAAATATGGGAATTTGGGTTGGGTTGTTAATAGTGTTTCTGGGTCTGAACTCTTGTGCTCTCGGGTCGAGGTTTCCCGGAAATCTGGAGTTACCGGTTTCTGCCATATGATGGTCTTTTCTCTGGTCGGGAAACCACCGGAAATGGACCAGAAGAAGTGGTTTCCCGGTGAACGATAACGGCTAGTGAGGAATTGATGGAGGGGCCTGGGTTTTCACCGGGTATTAGTCAAGCTATTGTATCCCTCTTTATCTTCCCAAGTAATAGTACATCTTTCTCCCTGTTTTTCTCTCTACTGCTACTCTCAGTGAAAAAGCACAAATGGATTTCCTTTTTTCTTTACTTTCTTTTGAAGCCAAAGTTGCTAAAAATGTCCTTTGCTATAATATTAGTCTGTAATTACCATAATGCCCTCATATTCTTGAAAACTGTACAGTTGGGTATGCAGCTCTTGCAAAAAAAGTACAGTTCGATTATGCGGGGCCTTAAGCATGAGAAGGACTATGGACCCTACACGTGGCGCTGGGATGAATTGTTTTTTGGGTGGTGATTGACTGTGATTAGCATGGGACAGTACTGTTAAATGAACAATACACAGCCAAAAACCGGAGAGGGTAGGGAGGAGGGTAATAATTGCCTGGTGCATGGTACTTGTCATGTTAGTAGTCTTTTGACTACTCGTAATGCTTTATTTGTTACATCCTTTTTTAATTTTTTTTATTTTTGTCTTGACTCTTCGATAGGCCTTTTGTAGTTCTTATATTTTGACATTTTGTTAATTTTAAAAAATAAATTGTTGAGGGTACATGCAAAAGTGCCATTGCTACTGCTTGTTATCTCCCTTTCTTGTTCAGTAATTAGATTTAAATTGCTTATTTGATCATTTTAGAATTTGTAAACCCTTGTCAGATTCAATTTCATGATACATACACCAAAATTGATAGCTAAAGGACATCATAGATAATAAGGTTTGTTGCGACATAATCAATAAAGATAGCAACTTGAAATAAGGAAAAAATAAAATTAAAACAAACACACATAAAAAAAGAGATATTAAATATAAATAGTTCGAATAATTAAGTTTATATTCATGTGTGAAAGAAAATGAATTTACTATGAATTTACTATAAAAAAAATTGAAGAGTACAAAACTTGTGGTCTTTTTTTAAAAATCTTAACAAAAGTTTTTTATACATAAACTACGGAATGAGTTAATAAATTTCGTATTCAACTTTTCATTTTGTGAATTAAATTTTATTTAGACTCGAATCGAAATATAAAACATCTCAAAATAATTTAATGACCAAATAAACTACTGGCGATAGAATCATGATATATGACTAATTGAATATGAGGCTTTGATTGGATTGCCATTAAAATTAACTTACTCGGTATGATTAATATTTGTTTGCGCCAAGTTAACTGTCAGAATAGTAAAGAGTTTATCTTATGGTAATTAACCCAAATTCAATTCCTAAATATATAAATAAAAAATAATAGTTAATGACATAAGAGATATTGTAATAAGCAAAGCAGCAAATTTTACTGCTAATCATCAAATGCAGTTCCTGCAAAACTCGTCATCTGCAAAAATTCAAGTACCATAAACGCCAAATACATGGCAGACTTACACAGTAGAATAAAACTAATACAAACCATGCTGTACATGTCGGTAACACAGAAAATAATGATTCCCAACATATAAGCAAGTTAAAGACAAACTCAAAATCTGCACACAAGAAGAGAAGTGTGAATCTGGACAGAAATAAAGGCTTCACTGGATTGTAGAAGATGAATGAATTCAATCAAAAGTACTATAAAATGGATACTAAAAAAAAGCTAGAGGAAAAGAGCCTTCTGCGAAGGTCAAACGAGCTGTTTTAGCCTATATAGTCCACCATATATGGATAGTTAGGAATACAAGACAATTTGAAGGTCTAATATCTCATTTTAGAAGCATAGTCAAAAAAATTCAAATTCAAGTATGTAGAATTGTATATAGTTTTCCTGATTTTAAAATTTATTTGTAAATGTTCAAATCTTTTGAGAATGTCCAATGTATTTTGTACACAATAATTTTGATCAATATATTTACATTTACCGATAAAAATAAAAATAAAAAATGTAAATTCAAGGAAGCCTTATATCTTGTCATTGCCAAATAAACTTCACTGCTGATATACCATCCCTTGCGTATTCATAACAAGATCCCCTAACCAAGCTTTTAAATTATTTGATTCATCAACACTGTAACTTCACAAAGAAATCAGTCAGAGAGTTCGCACTTCTAAAAATCTGATCCACTGATACAAAAATGATCTGAGATTAAAAGGAATACATTACTGACATAAGGATATTATGACACTGCAATAAGTGTTTTTTTTCCCTTCAAAAAATGGCTTTCAAATAAGGTATCCAAAGCTACTAATCTCTCGGATATGTGTAATCTTCATCCAGTGCACAGATATCATCATAGGGCAACTCTACTTTCACTACTAGAAAATTTCTTTTTGTGACTGCACCTAGTTTGTCAAAACCTGATTTTATATCCAAAATTTCAATCCACCTATCACGGTTGGATTTTTTTTTTTTTTTTTTTTTTTTAAACAAGTGATGGATCAATTGTGAAAATCAAAACTTTTGGATAGGTAGTTGAGAGATAAAAGATGCAACCTCTCATTATATCTACAAAAATGCATATACTTTAAATAAGTCTTTTTTTCCCATTAGATTTATTTAAAATGTTTGATAATATGTGCGGGTTGGACAATAAATTTGTATTGTCAAAGAAACAACATATCTTTTTAGGATGATATATATGCACAAGTATTTATGTATGAAAAAAGTTGTTTTTAGATTTTATTTAAAAAATGATTGGGTGGTAGTGGGTGAAGACGGATAACACTCTGACTCGCACCGAATGGATTTGGATAAAAAATTTACATTCGATTACAATGTAGAATTTTACCATCACGAGTGAAACTGGATAAAAGAATTTCCATATCTGATCTGACCCATTATTTTTATCTGTGCATGAAATTATGATTATTATTATTATTTTGATAATTTATGATAAAACCTAATTCAAGTTAGTCAGGGTATTCTATATTATTATTATTATTATTATTATTATTATTATTATTATTATTATTATTATTATTATTATTGTTGTTGTTGTTGTTGTTGTTTGAAAATTAAAATTTTAATTTAATTTTTTTTAAAGGATAGTTAAATACACAGATTTCTTTTTGTTTTATTCTGTCTTTCTCAAAAACAAAAAAACAAAAAACAAAATTTATGGTGTCCCAAGTACTTGGGAATGTGTATTTAACTTTCTTTTTTAATTATAGTCATCAAATTGGTTCTGTTGAAATCAGGTGAAAAGGAAATTATTATTATGGTGATGATAGATTAATTTGGTTTGTCTAATTACTATATACTATATTTTATAAAGTTATCCAAAAATCAACTGTCATTGAACCTAGCTGTAGTGGTGGTAAAGAAGTAATGAGAAGCTATGGTAGTAAAAGTAAAGAGGTGATGAGACTTTTCGTACAAAGCTAATTATTGTTAGCTGAGTGTAGAAAAGTACTGACTAGTAATTGAACAATAAGGTGTATTTAATTTTTAGTGTAGTTTCAAGGAGGAATGTACTTTTGGTAGAAACTGAATTTATCTGGCAGTTTTCACTTTCCAGCCTTTAAATAAATGATCCCTTCTGCTGTAAATGCAAGAAGATTAAAATGACAATAATAAGTTTGACCACAGGTTTCCATGAATTAGTGCAAGCTTCGTATCTATTAATAGAAAAAGACCTGATTTAAAGCTGGCTGGAGCGCATAGAAGGTATGTTTAGTCTATCATTAGTTTGTTCGAAAAATAAGATTTGATATTTTAAAGTCTTAATTTGTTAATTTTTTAAAATTAGATATATTAAACCAAATTTAAGTTGAAAGTTTAATGAGTATTTATTTTGATTCAAAAATAATTTTAATATATAAGATTAAAATTAAAATAAAATATTGTTTGAAAATCCAATTAGTTTTGTCCACATTGAAAAAAAGAAAGAAAAAAAAATGTTTTATAAACATTTATTTGCGATTCTTATTTGCTTCTGTTAAACGAAGGAATAAAGATGAAGGCTCAACGCATTGCGCCTATGCCTCGGCCCTAACACGCCCTCGAGCTCGGTCGCATTGTAAAATCTCATTGGTGCTTTAGGCGTACTTTGCATGTTTGCATCCGAGGAGCTTTCGTCTCGAGCTCGTGTCTGTTGTTCGAGTTCAAGTATCCATATTTTAGACAAAAACCCAAGAAAACTTTGGATTTCAATTATTTTATCCAAGTGGAGAAGAATATTCAAGTTTAAAAAGTTAAAATTTGTTTTGTGTGGTTTATCCCCTTACGGGTGATAAATCTGTATTCACAATATTTGTTAAAATAAAAAAAAATTAGTATTAAATTTTTATTTACAAAATATTTACTGTGAAAACAGATTTATTTCTCATGAAAATAAATTCACCCTTGGTAAAACTGTTATAGAAACAATTTCTTCCACAAAAATATCAATTTATTATATAAAACCAAATCTCAATTCTCTCCCAAACGGGGATGACAGGTACCATTTAGTCTAACAACAATTTCGGTTTATGGCTTATCCTCCATAATGTGATTTTAGAAACAGTTTTTTTTCTCACAAAACAATAATAGAATTAAAAATCATTTACACTATATTTAATTGTATATTAAAAATAAATATGATTTCATCACAATTTTAATATTATATTTCAATTTCAAACAATCAAACATAACGTTAGTATTTAATAAAGTAACAATGAAAACAATTTTTTCGTACCTGATATTCAAAATTGAAACTCTGAGATTACAAAATCTCATATTTGATTTTAACATTTTGTAAGTTATTTGTTTAATTTATATATCGATTCTATATAAGTAGTTTTATAATATTTCTTCTATAAAACAACATAAATTCAATTTGTTAAAGAATATTTTTTTTATTTTTTCATGTAAATTTTTTTCTGAAAACATAAAATCTAAAATATTTTTATTAAATAAAATTAAAAAATTATTTCATAAACTAATCTGCTACTATTAATTACTTAATTTTGTCGAGGGATTTGATGAGTTGGAGTAAACAGTAGTTGACAATACTGGCGGTGGAAGTGGTGATGGATTGAAATGATGCAAAAGGGTCAGTTGAGTTCAGTTGTCAATCATAGACACAGAGCCGAGAAAAGAGATCCATTGCATCAATGAATCCTGCAAAATGCCCTTTGTAAAATAAATTTTCTTTCTATTATTCTTATATATTTCTCTTGCTCTCATTTGCCATTTGGCAGTTTTCCTTTACATTCAATTATAAAAGCATTAATTTTGTTTGTTTGTTTGTTTTGAACTCGAGTTCATAATTTGAGAATTGAGATGAAACCTTTATACATATTTTTATTTTGGAAAAGTTAAAAAAAAAAAAATTAAGAAAAGAGTGTACCATGAAGCCACAAGATCACCGCCCTAAAAGGATGCTTGATGCCCACTCTGCACTTCAGAGAATGTTTACTGACTTATTTGATGAAGAATTTGATCTAGTTTTTACTTTTGTTACAGGGACCCAAATTATTGTTAAAACACTTGAGTAAAAATATTATGAAATTTAAAATTATTTAGCTTTTGATAAGAGTTATGTTAAAAATGTTTACAAGGTCTTGACCTGATGATAAAAAATGAGACTTTGAAACTACATATAAAGTTTTAAGTTCGATTTTACGATTTATGATTTATTTATTTAATTTATATATTGGTTAATTTTTTTATTTTAAATAGATTATGATAGTATTGTGAGCTTTTGTATGTGTAATGAGATAATATGAGTTTATAGTATAATCAAATATGTATTGTACTACTTGTATATAATACCGTTTCAATAAAAAAAATTATGTTAAAAATGTTGTCAAACTAAGATACAAGATTTAATGTGTTTTATTAATAAGTTTAAAAATTTTTTTAAGCGTTCAAATTAATAAAAATCGAGCATATGCATATAACTTGACCATTTAGATGCTAAATGACTTTGTTATTATAGAATTGAATTTAATACTTGTGCGATGAAAAATTATTATTATAGATAAAATGGTTTTTGAAATCATCTATTATATTGTAAAACAAATTTTCCGACACAAATCATTTTATATATAGTTAAAAATGTTTTATTTATTTATATTTATAAAAAATGAAACAATTTCATAAACTCTTTCCGTTGAATTCTTATTAATCTTGTTTGTATCATAAGATTTTATGATTGATCCAGCTCTCTTGATCTTGAATTCAATTTTCCTTCTTCAATTTAAAAAGAAAAACAAAAGATTTAATGATTTCCATATATATATATATATATATATATATATATGCCATGGTTTAGTAATGCAAATTCTCCTTTCAAGGCATGACCAGCACACGTGCACCTAAAATGTTTTATAGTTTCATGTTCCAGCATGAGATTTCCAATGCCTTTAGTCTCCACCATCTTATTCTTTGTATTTTACTCTTTTTGTCTTTCTTACTTTGCACGCTCTTGTCTGCTGTTCCACGTCCTCCGCGACTGTATTATCTTAATAGTCCACGTTTAGATTACCACGTTAATTAATTAAAACATGTTTAATGTTTTGTTAAAAAGCAAAATGTCTATGTTTCTTTGTAGTTACCACATAATTAATTAAAATAGCATGTATTTTTTGTATGAATTGTGTAGAGGTTATGTATCTCAAGAGTTAAGGTTCAAAATACATTTATTAAAGATGATTGAGATTTAGACCTATATCTCGATTAAAATAAAAAAATAATTTGTACAAGTCATATATCTTGAGGGTTAAGATTCAAAATGCACTCATAAAAAAATAATTGAGATTCACACCTGTACCTAGCTCGATTCAAAATACAAATCAACTACAAGAGAGAACAAGTATTTTTTAATTATTTGATAAAAAAAATAAAAATAATAAAATAAAAGAATTGATGTTTTTTTCTATATGTACAAATCACAATACTAATAACAATTCTCTCAAATTAAGATTATTATGATGTTTTTTTTTTCTTTACTCATTTTTTCGACATATGCTTTTTCGTGTTTTCCAAACATATGTTGAAAAAATCAATTCTTTTTGTTTTGTTTTCTTATTGTTCTTTCCTCAATCTTTTTCTCGCTTTCATTCAGAGAAAGAATGTTTGGATCTACCAAATTTGTAGGAAATGAAAATCAAAAGGAAAATTAAAACAAAAAAATGAAAAAAATTTCTTTGTTTTGTTTGAATGCTAAAAAATAGTGAAAATGATATAATTCAACAAAATCAAGTTTTTTCTTCTTTTCTCTTTCATTTCTTCTGGATTCCCCCCTTTCCTATGATCCAAACATATCCTTAAAAAACAATTATGCCACTTTAGTTTTTCTTTTTATTTTTGGCCACCAAGTAAATGTAGTTGTACCATATTGCATCTAGTATAGTACTAAGTTTTAAAATATTTAATTTAAATGTGCAGTACCCTAGTAGCTTGTGTTGCTGTGCTCCCCATTTCCTACACATGAATTCATGGGCAAATTACACTCTCCGTCTGTCTTTAGCAACACGACCTCTTTTTTGGGCCATAAAAGTAAGTGAAAGGGATGTTTCTCTCTTCCACCCACCCTTTTTAAAGGAGATTACCGTCCAAGCACATACCAAACATTCTGTTTGCTGCAACTTTTAGTCCACCCTAGCATATTTTTTTCAAAGAATCTTCTTTACCATTGAACAGGAAAAAAAGAAATTAAAGAGCTGGCTTTTCAAAAGTGAAATTTTTAGTTGAAATATAAAGATAGTTTTGTCAAATGGTACATATAAACCATAAAACATCCCCTCGTAAGAGAAAGGGATGGGGGGAGAGAATGTATGCAATCAGCATAACTAGAATTTGATTGGCTAAGGTTTTTGAGTCATACTACTACTACTACATGGGCTTTGATAATTTGATTGCCTGTTGAAGAATATTTGGGTGGGACAAGGGGACCATCGGACCATCCTCCTCTTTTTGCTCCTCCCTTGTTACCAGGAATGCTGCCCACCTCCCTGTTTGTGGATTCTGCCCTATAAAAGTGTGTACTGTATACCCACCATTTTGCTACTGTTACAGTTAGTGTTGCTGATATTAGTATTAGTGCTCCAATATCGATCTTTTACGCATTATAAACTTCGTGAACCCACACAAATAATCTTTTTATTCATAAAATAAGTTATTGGTCTAAGTAATCGCACTCATGATCCTAAAATATTTATTGAGATGTTTTGCATTCAAGTTCTATTAAAAAATTCGTTTTTGAAATATTCTGAAGTGATTTAGAAGGAAAAGAAAATTAGATGAATTTTTTTTACCCGTTTCGTAACTTATTTATAAAAGTATTTGTTAGGTTTTGGAAGACAAATTTGATATACGATTTTTGTACATTTCATCTGAGATAGTGAATTTTTCTGTTATCGTCCATGATATAGGTTTAATTAACCGAATTACGTAAATTTTGTTTTTTTTTATTTTTGTGTGATTGTTTTGATTATTGTTTTACTATTTTTTTTTGTCAATCTTTATCAATCTCATTCCAACAATATATAAATAAATACATTTTATTTAAAGCGATAACCATTGAACCAAAAGTTGTAAGTCAAAATAGATTTTTTTTATTTAAGTAATATTATACAAGTATTATGACAAGCCCATAAGACTTCAGATATGCTTTTTTTATACATTAATGATGAGGGATCAAACAAAGATCTTCAGTATGAAGAACTTAGATATGACTTTTACATCAAAAATCGATTTTTAAAATGAAAATAGCTAATAAAATAGATAAAATAAAAATCACGCAGCAATGAAAAACGAAAACACTTTATCATTTCGTTTTTCATAGGTGCGTGATTTTTCACAACTAAAGGTAATTTTATCATTCATATCATTAGTATTTTTTGTCTAACATTAAGAATCATTGATATGGCAATGTCACCAACATATGATCCTATAAGACAAATTAGCATAAAAAATGTTATCTGTGAGTCATTTGAGTTAGATTTAATGATAAATTATTTAAATTTGATGGTAAGTTTTCATATTTCATTGAATTTAACTTAAATTACTGTCAAATATGAAATTTACAATTTTGTACTTTGTAATAAGACAAATAATGATAATAGGATTGGACGTTAATATTTACTTATCCTTTTTTACGTTGATGGATAGAAAAATCGAACTCAAATGTAAAGGTGAAAAATAATCAATAGACCAATTAAGACGGTGTTATCCAAACACCGGCTTAAAATATTCAATCACTCAAATTCTCAAGCATTTATAATTTAAGTTTTAAAGATTTTTTTATCATACACAAATTATTATTTTTATTAATGGGAGAAAATCTTCTCTAATAATTTAAATTTTTTTTCTCAAACACGTTATTAAATAAATAACACATCATCCATATTACTGATATAACATTCATCAAATAATACATTTAAAACAAAATTTTCCTCATTCTTTTGCTCATAAGTGACTAGTTATATTAATCAAACCTTGGGACCCGTGTGCACAATGCGGACCGGGTCCGTGTCGTGTCCTGTATCACCGTGGCGAATCGTTTTGCAGTTGCAACATGTGTCGAAAGTCCAACGAGGGTTCTTTTAAGCATTTTGTTAGTGTAGTGGTTTTTGTTCTTGGATTCTATGGTAGCTTTTAAGGGTGTAATTACAAGTCATTTTCAGTAAATTATGTGTCAACACTACCATCAAGAATGTTCAATTGATAAAACTATACAACCAAGCAGCCCAATCTAGAAATTATTTTGTTTCCCCTCTAATTCCCAGATTTAGACACGTTCTCGCACGCACATGCGCAAACACCCACGCAAATAAATCACAACTATGACAAATAGCAATATAGTTAGTTTGATACACCAAATTTTATATAAAAGAAAGGATAAAATTTGATGATTTTCATTCACTCTTATATTACAAAAATGATCATCTCAGTCTCTTCTTAATCCTATCTTTTTCTTATGTACAAAATGGGCACATAGCAGCTAAAATCAGTATGAGTAGTCTTCATTACAGCATTACTGGCTTTCAGGGAGATGTTGTATTTAAGGCCTCCAGCCTTCCATATATAGGGTAGGCTTTAAGTTTTTGCTAAGGCCTCCAGCCTTCCATATATAGGGTAGGCTCTAAGTTTTTGCTATGCTGGTCTCTATATCACTTCAGCATCAAGATCTGATATCCTCAGATTTCAGACATTATGGCTTCTAAGCCTCAATTTGTTAAACTATTTTCTTTTTAATTGGTAAAACACACGCACAAATTTGTTAAAATCTCAGCCTTAACCGTTGAGCCAACCTCTTGGCTCCAATTTGTTAAAATCCAATCAGCAATTCGCAAAAATGTAGAGGAAATTATGGCATTATTGCTTGCTCTTTTCAGCTCTCAGAACACATAACATTAAACTCCTATTAGTCAGTTAAGCATTTCATGGTTTTGGAGAGAATATTATATAGTATAAGAACTTAGCCTCTCAAACTTAAACCTGTTGGACATAATGTTTTGCAGAAATATATTGCTATTAAAACCTTTAGGCTGTTTTATCTCCTTTAACTGCATACACAAGTTCAGGACTAACAAACATAGTTTAACATTCAAAACAGCAAATTATAATAAGACGTAATACAGCATTGTCAAGAATTAGGGAGCAGTCATATTGAAATTAGCAACCATGTTCATAGATCACAGGAGGACAAAGGTACAAATGAATGAAAGTTTACGTGGAGAAAAATGTGCTGGAGTTCTGTTATGTACAAATTAACTATCAGATACTTCAGAACAAAGATAGACTATCTTTCAATGTATCGAAGTGAGATTTGTACCTCTGTGCTAACCCAAACATGCCAAGTGTGCCCCCAGTGTGAAGCATCACTACATTTGCATCTCCTTTTGCTTCCTTGTGACTAAGGAGAGTTGCCATTTCCCATGCAGCTAAAGTATAAACTGGATCCACTAGAATACCAGTTTGCTGTGCAATTTGTTGGCATGCCTCTATTTCTCCTTCCAATACCTTGCCAAATCTAGGAGAGACAGAGATAGAGAGATCAATATGCTAACCCAAACAAATGCGACTGAAATTTAATATCCATAAGAAAATACATATTGATATAGATCTCTAATGTTCTAATATACTTAAATGATGTTTTAATCTCCCTTTCAAAGGCATGTTGAAACCTAGTTTTTCCTCACCTTTTCCTAACTAGTAATGATCCACAAGACTATAAATACACCACTGTAGATACCGACGATTTAATAGATTTTGTGAATCTTCTTCATTGTAATTAGCCATTGGCATTGAGTGCACCCTCTTGGTGCTTTCTAATAAATTTTTACTTATCAAAAAGCAAAAATACACCACTGACTCTGGCTTACATTTCATGGCGGAATATTTTCCCTTTAAAATATATGATAATGGTTATATTGCCAAATTACAAAAGATTCAGATATTAGGAAGCTTGAAGATAGACTACACGGCATCTTCCAACTAGAATAATTGCAAGGTCATTGGAGTTTAGATTAACATTTTTTTTATAAATGAAAATTGAATTAACAAAGCACCAAGAGGGCGCAACTCTAAGCCGAATTAGATTAATATATAAAGAGCACTTAAAATTAAAACTTGGGCTCTTCTCTTTTGACACATGATATCAAAACAACAACCGCCCTAAACGTAGTTTTTTTTTCTTTTCTTTTTTAAAATAACAATTGCAACATATTTCAGAACTTTCTCCTCATGTCCCCATATATCTCGTTATTACCTCAAGACTCCAAACTTCAAATCCTATAAACTAACGCTTCTCTCTGAAAAATCATACCAAATTCAACCTTCTCTCAATTTCTATGTCAAGAATAAAACTTCACCTCACAAGTTTTAATTGTTGCTATGTTTTGTACGTTAATGGAAAGAAATCTGGACTACAATTTATGTTTTAAGCAACACCCTCCAATGATTTGCACACAGAGAAGTTAAGGGTGATGAAAATATAGAAATATAAATTTGAAAATTACAATCATAACGCAAGAAGAAGAAATTACGTACTTTCTTTGGCGCTGACGTTCTACCCAGTTTACAAGATCACTATCTAGTTCACTTAGCATGTGGTTAATAAGCAGAGAACCAAATTGCTTCTTAAAATCAGCAATCAAGCGTTTTTCCTGTTGTCTGTACCCATCAATCGTATCAGCCAGCATGATTGCAGTTACCTCCCATGGAAGCCTGAGCAAAAACAATATCATTGGTGATTGTACTGCCATAGCCTTGATAAAAACTCAATTCCATAAGAAATTAAACTAGAATGGTATGTAATACGCAGTTGAACGCACCCTAAACAGATAGCTCCAAGTCCTAAACCAACAGCTGTTGTTCCAGTACCAGCATCTACAACAAATTTGAAGGCTCTCTTTCTTCCAAGTAAATGATCCTGGGATAAGTACTGCACTAGGCGAAAGACACCTATTACAGAGAAAGCATATTCTGAGTAAAGCTATTCTAGCAGTGATGCCAGAATGAACCTAAAACCAAAAAATCAATAAACAAATAGTAATATTAAGATTGTAAACAATTTACTCTTATTTGCACAGTGCATAAGTCCGAGCCCTTGCAAACAAACAAAAAAAGAAACATCTAGAAAATCAACACTCCCTTCCCACTATTCATGCATAATAGCATATAGGATGAAGAGTAACACCAAGTCCTTTATGCTTATATGAAGACGCTACCTAGCCTTGGTTGTAAAGCCTTTGTGCTTCGTCAAGCTGGCCTAGGTCCAAAATGCTGAAACAGTAACATATAGACAAAAAGAATCGTCTTAAAACTCCAGTTACCTAGTAATGCAACAGCCTCCCCTGCACCTTCATTAACAATGACAACCTTTCTTGGCCAGTTCTCAGAACTCATACAAGCATCATTTTGCACAAAGCTTGAAGTCCCAGACATTTGAGTTGTGAAAGAAGCCTGAACAATGTCACTGCACCATAAAACCTGACCACCATTGCCAGCGACCAGACTAGCATGACTCTTAAGCATTTTTTCTCTGTGGGCATAAAGAGATCTCGGAACATATGTGACATTCCCATACATGGTTGAAACCAGGTTATAGCCGGTCAGAATTTCAGGCTGCTCCCCACGTACTAGCAAGTGTGACTTCAGTCCTCTCTCTGCGCATGAAACACCTGTGACAAATGCAAGTGACTGATTTCAATCAAGGCCTCTTATTGCTCGTTTTACCAAACTATTTGAAGAATTTACTAGTGCAAAAACCGAGGGAAACTTCTAGATGCAACTGAAGCAAGAAATCACCTACCAATAGCTGCTGCATGCGCACTTTGACAACCTCCACATGTAACCTAAAAAAGGCCTCAGCTGAATGTTATTTAATCTTCAAAGTCCCTAAAACAAAAAAGGGCTTTCCTTGGTAACAAATATACACATATATAATCACTGGAGAAGGCCTGGGCTGAGATCCTTAAAATTGTTGGATCCAGCAAGGAGATTGCCTATGCCAATAATGAAGATAAGCAGAACATGAAGTCATATGCTCTTAGATTCAATGGTGGCTGACAAGTAAGTGACATCCACCCTAAAAAAATCCAACAAAGGAATTCACTGAAACTGAGCATAATTAGATACAATGTATGTCTGTTCTTTGTCTCTCTATATCACTGTAGAGAAATGCACTATTTGTCAACTTGTCATTTGTTAATCTATAGTTCTATAACCTTAAATGGACAGCTACGCACAATAATGCAACACTATTCACATAAACATGCACATTGTCACATGCACACGCGCACTCATACTCACAGAAGAAGTGAGAGGGGGAGAGAGTTTTCGAGGACCTGGCAAAGAAAATAACTAAATGCAGAAACCAAATAGAGGGCCTATATTCCAATTAACAAACAGATACTACT
This sequence comes from Bretschneidera sinensis, assembly GCA_023935145.1. Taxonomy (NCBI): domain Eukaryota; kingdom Viridiplantae; phylum Streptophyta; class Magnoliopsida; order Brassicales; family Akaniaceae; genus Bretschneidera; species Bretschneidera sinensis. The sequence continues at coordinate 65,108,097 of CM043705.1, forward strand.
AACACGTGATTTCAATCTGAGATTCAAAAGGAATATAATCTCACCACGTCAGTCATTGAATGGTCTTCAATGAGCGGTAGCATAGCATCCAGTTTTCTTGCTTTATTACCATTCACCAGCGGATGCAACAAATCATCTCTCAGAATGTAGAAGGATGGGCCTTGATTGTCCTCAATCACGTCATCACTAAGGCACGGGTGAGTATTATTGAAAAAGGAAACGTTGCCAAGTTGCCCACCCCTACGCTTCCCTTCCATGGCAGAAAGCATTATTTGGTGAACTTGGCTAGCAGGGCTGAGCAATGCCCACCTTCTGTCAAGCAGTTTCGACATGAATTCCTCCCCACCAAGTTTGACTTTGGAAACACCCTGGCAATGACACAGAAACAATGATCAACTGAATATAAAAATGCTGCAAATCCATTATTAATGAGAGGAGAAAGCAATACACATTAACAATATCCATATTAGGAATCTCAAAAAGATAATGCCCAGATCAATGAACATCTAGAGAAGACAACAGTTTCTCCTGACCTAAAATTGAAGTATTCTAAGTGCACAAATATACATTTAGTGAAAAGTACCATCATTAACCCAATGCCCTCTCAGTTAATATGTATACATGGATAAAAACTTAATTAGAAGAAGGGACGAAGTGAAGAGATAAGGTGCAATAAACATCAATTATTCAACTAGGATCTAAATGACACCGAGATAAATGAAGGAAAACCAGAAATTCATGCTTGTCTACAGGAGGAAGTGCAAATATCAAATACTATAGAGTTCACTATAATTTCCTTTACGTTGTGAATTAAAAATGTATTAAATTGAGCTAGTTCTCAATCATGATTTAGCCTCAATAATCTGGTAAAACAGCGCATCTATACCATTTTCTCTTCTCAATGAGCTCAAGCGGATAAGAACACATTTTTTTTTACAAATAATCCTGTTTCCCAGTTCCCATTCCACCAAACTGGTAGAAAAGAACAATACTTGAATCACAGCCTTATAACTACAGAATTCAATTGAATGTATATCTTAATTATATTTTTCTGTTCTAAAATATCATCTACTTCTTATAACCAGATGCGTAAAAGCATCCAAAATGATAATAAAAACTAGCGTGAGAGAGAGAACCTGAGAGAAGTTAAGGGGGTTGCCTGAATGGAACCCGTTTCTCTTCATGGCTGTGACAAAGGCGGCTTTAGTGGGTATTTGTTGGAGTTTCATGGCAGTGGACTGGCACTTTAGGTCCCGTTATCAGTACCAGTTATTTCTGCAACTCTTTTTCGGGAGGGAGGAGGCTGTACCTTGTAAGGGATCTTATCGTCTACTTCTCTGCAGACTGCATATCTGCCGTCACGCTTCGGTGCCGTTCACCAATCGCTCACTTGCCAACTCAAGAGCCGAGCTTGGACTCGTCAATCGGCTCATTTGCCCAAACCCAAATACCCACCGTTATGGCCATTTATTTTTCTTTCTGTGGTATTTTCTCTTTCATTTTATCACTGTTAATTTCATAAATAACTTTAAATCATTAATATACTTAAAAGAGAAAATAATTCAATTATTGATTTTATTGTATTAATCTTGAATTTGATATATACATTAATTTCATTGTATTTAATCTGTGTAATTTGACAATGTTAATTAAATTTGAAATTATTTTTTTACTTTTTTAAATTGATGAAAAACGAATCAAGTAGAATAAATTTTGAATCGATTTGGTTCGATTCTTAAAGGTAAAGTGGATCTATCGGTTTTTTATTGAAGCAATGTTAAATATAAATAGTATAACGATTAATTTAATTACAATATAAACCCGTACTATTTCATTATCTATACAGGAACCCATAATATAATTATAACAATCCACCTAAATTGGAAAAAATAATCATACATAAATCAGACAAATAACTTACACATCATGAAAATTAAACTTAAGATTTTTAGTTTCAAGATCAATTTTAACCACTAAGTCAATATTTCATCGGCTATTCGGATTTATTTTTGACAAAACCAATCACATTCAACTTGATTTTGATTAAATTCTTAATCATACCGAAACGGATCATTTTATTAAAAAATAGATCAAATCATTTTCATCCTTAATTAAATACTCAAAAAATATTTTTTTTTTATTTGGATGAGGAGAAATGTATTACTGTTGAGAAAATATGCATTGAACAAGTGGAAACTACATTTGTCATTCTTAAACTATCAATGTTAAGGCACCTTATCTATGAATTTAATATCAAATATCATCAAACTTTTAATTAGCAACAATGTTATATTCTTCATAAATATAATTTTAATTTTTTCACTTTGAGATGATCGAATACATTAAAAATAGAATTTTAATAAATTCTATAAATCATTTGGAGGTTAGTCAACAATTTTGAGAATTTTTTAACTCTACACTATTTTTTGTGGTTTCTCAATTTTAAACAGTAAAAAAATAAGATTAAAATAATTTAAATATTAAAAAAATTATATTTTTTCATTTTATATCACATTTATTTTTCACATATAAAAAAATTATGATTAAAACTATTATATTGCTAAGTTCTTAAAATAATTTTTTGATGAATAATATCTAAAATTGTCACTTTAAAACTAATCCAAAGATTGAAACTTTTACAGTAAAATTCATAGTTTAGATTTTTTAATTTTTTTTTTTATCTAACCTAATAGCGCAAGCTTAAAATCAATTGAATAAACATTTTATGAACCTAAAGAAACAAATTTATAACGTAGAGATATAAATGCTAAAGGTAATATTTCAAAGACCTCTGATACAATTAAGGTAAATTACATTGCATTACCTTCAAGTTTGTTTAAATAACATTAATATACCAAATTTTTTTAAAACCTATGATTTAATCTAAAATATTAATTTCCACTGTCAAATAGTCCCAAAATGAATTTATTTGAAGAATAAAAATTTTAATTGGATAACACTTTTAATGATGATCAAAATACCCTTAGTATTAAAATATCTCAAAATCATTATGATAAGTTTAATAATTCTATTTATCAATTATTTATAACACAAATTTTTAAGTTATTTGAACTCATATTTTTCTATAAAAAAATAAAAACATGCAGTATCAAAAGTTTGTATTTGATTTTTTTTTTATGATGAATCTGATATTCATTTATTTGAGATGTTAGACTATTTAATTTTATAAAAAACATATTCAAAACTTTTTATTAAAAATATTTAATTTTATTTTATAACAGTCTTTGATTTTCATTTATTTGAGAATGCGATAGACAATGATATCATAATATTTTTTAAAATATAAAATATATAAAGTAAAATTTGTTTTATACCATATACTAGAATATAAATCCATTTAAAATATACTTTTAACAATTTTCAAAAAAAGAAAGATGATAAATTTATTTTAAAAAATTCCTAAAAATTACTTGTTAAATATGTTTCATCCCTAATACTTTTATTTTTTTTAAGTAACATTTACGATACCTAAGAGTACTTTAGTTATAATAAAAAGTAATATATAGAAAAAAATTTTATAAAAAAAATCATTTTGAGCAATTTGATAGTGAAAATTAGTATTTTGAGATGAATTATGAGTTTTAAAAATTTTTGGTATATTAGAATCATTTCAAAAAACTTAAAAGGCAGTACAATGTAATTTCTTCGTACTATATATATATATATATGGGCGACCAGCTGTGTCACCTAACAATACACTTGCTCTCAACGTAAGTTTACATAGTCCCATTTATAACGGCGCCGTTAGTAACCCACTTAATTAAAGCAAATTATGTTCACAACGAATTATCCAGGGTTTTACAAGGGTTTCCCTTTCTCTGACCCATCACCACACATGACCACTAGGGGCGAGCATGGGTCGGTTTGGATAAGATTATTCTAAAATTTCAATCTAACTCATTCATACCGAGTTAGAAAAATCTCAACCTAACCTAACCCATCCAACCTCAACCCAACCCAACCCATTTTAATCGGTTTGGATCGGTTTGGGTCATCGGATTGATTTTTTTTTTTACTAAATAATTAAACCATACATATCACATAACAAAAAAAATATTCTATTAAATCCAAAACTAAATCCATTCGTATTATAAGTAAAATATGTGTGCCTGACAATACAAATAATATTTGATAACATAGAAAAGAGAAAAATTGTCTTATAGACTATAATGATTGTAGGTTATGCTAAATTTAGTTTTTTGAATATTGTTAAGAAGTTTTTTGATGACATGCAAGAGAATGATGTTGTGCCATGGAATGCTATAATTAGAGACTACGTTGAAGGCAAACTTGGTAAGGATGTTTTGACATTGTTTCATGAAATGAAAGCGAGTAATATAGAGCCTGATGAAGTGATCATGGTTAGTTGCTTATCTGCATGCTCACAACCTGGAGCCCTTGATGTTGGAATCTTGATTCATTGTTATACTGAAAAACACAATCTTCATCTGAATATTGCGCTAAGAACTGCTTTAGTTGAGATGAATTTAACTTACTTTAAAAGACTATTCAATTACGAAGGAAATCTGGATTTCTAGACAGTTGCTAATAATATATTTTAGTAACTCAGCATTTGTTGGTCGTGTTAATGCTTTCTCACTAATCAATCTAATTTTTGGACTATGCTTTAATGCACTTGGAAGCAACATGGAGACTCTTAAAATGTCACAGAGAGATAAATTGAATGGTTCAATAATGTTTGCATGAAAAGCTTCCAGCAAGTTAGTATTACTGAGCTTTATCATATATTCAACATTTCTTTCATCAACATTATGGTACGACTTTTTGGAATATAAGTTTATATGCATACATTGATCTCGACTGGAATCTTATAGATTAGAGTGTTAATTTCTATTTTATTTTATAGTTACCACGGTACAAGAAATCAAAATTTTATTAGCAAAAGTTAATTGTGCATCAATTTATTATGATTGAAGTTACACTTAAAAATAACTATGAAAATTATTTCATAACTCAAAATCAGTATTTATTTCTAGTGTAAATATTTAAAACTAAAATATGAATAATTGGAAAATATAAAACTTGTTTAGACAGTATTTACTTTATATAATGTTACACACTAATAATAATTAGAATAAATATTTTATGATTATATTTTATAATTATACTATAATTATTTATATATTATTTTATATTCAATAAATATAAAATATATAATTATATATTTAACCAAATTACAGAAAATTTAAACCTATATCCCAATCCAACATATCAGTTTCAAAATAAAAACACAACTTAATCTCAAAAAAAAAACACAAGCAAACCCAATCCAAAGCATAATATCAGTTTGGATGTCAACGGGTTCATGCTCGCCCCTAATCGCCACTCACGGCCTTTCGCAGGAGTCCCTGTCGGCCTCGTACCAGAGCTCTGAGAAGCTGAGCCTCCCTTCCCTGCAGTCCAGAATGAAGTGCGACCCGGAAGACTACGAGACAGAGCTCCAACTCCTCTACAGCCAGTTCAACTCGGCCCTCGATCTCTTCGAGCAGCAAGCCGCCCTCAACTTCTCCTCCGTCAGCGGCGTCGGCGCAGACCCCACCGTCTCTAAGGACCTCGGGGGTCGCGCCATGTTCCTCGACCACGTCACACTGTTTTACCACAAGCAACTCGTCCAGTTCCAGAGTCAACTCGCCGACTTCCTCCGGAGCTCTGCCCGGACCATGTCGTCGGGGCTCCGTTACCACGTCGCGCAAGCTCTCATTCTTCTCATCAATAGAAAGGTACTGCATGCGTATAATCGCATAATTTTAGTGGTTTAGGACTATGTTCTGTTTGGTTTCTGGGGAATGCAGAAAAATCGTACAAGATAAAATTTTATATTACGGTTTGTGAAATTATTGAAAGATTTATAGTAGTGCTCTGTTTGGTTGCTTGGATAATGCGTGAAAAGAAAATGAATTGATAGTCTTAATTTTAAGGAGATTATATACAAGTTCAATTTTGGCGAGTTTGGTTGTATTTTTATTAGTTGGCAACATCAAACGCGAAAATGTTTCCTTAGGGTTACTACATTCATTCTTTGTTGAATTTGACCTGACTGTTTGTTTGTTTGGTAGAGAATTGGTATCCATGAAACTCTGTTGTTGTTCATGGATATTCAGGCTCTAGATGATAGGAATCTGAGAAAATTGGCATTTTCTCATGTTGTTCGTAGCAGTCGGCCCATGAATCAGAAGCATAGGAATGAGGCTAAGAATCGAGCACTTCAGAGTATTGTGTGTTGCAATGCTACAGGTTCTTTAATGATCCTTCATGTCCGGGTTTTACATTTTGTGATTGTTTGGACTGCTTTGGAATCTGATGTGGCTTTTCTCATGTGTTTGCAGCTAGAGGATTGAGCAAGAGCCAAGAGATCACTTCTTATACTATGTGAGCTTCACCGACGAAGGGTGTGGTTTGATGATAGAACGGCAAATGCAATTTGTACTGCCTGTTTTCATTCATCATCCAGGTATGATAACTTTCTTTTTGTGTTTGATGTGCCATTTCTGCTCCAGTTTATTATAGTATTGTTACTTGAATTCCTCAGGATCATGATTTCTGCTCTATAATTTCTTCTTGATTATGAGAAGATGGGGGATGGTAATGGTAGTGATGCTTCAAGCAGTGATGATGAGTTGACACCTCAAGTAGTCATAAATAAGGAGTCTATTTATAAGGTCAGTTTCGTTATATAACTATAATTCATTCAAAATCTTTTTGACTCCCTATATACTCTTACACCAAACAGAAGAAAGTGAAAATTCCATGACTTTAGTGAATGTGATATCCTCCACATACCTAGATGCTTTTGAAAATACATGACCGGTAAAGTAACTTATGAAATTTGAGAAAGACTTTTGCTGGTTGATGTATGAAGTTCCAATCATCAGAGTTTGTGTAAGGTTTTGGAGTTAAGACAGTTTTATTCTATGTTTTCTTTAATTTATATGCTGGCTTTGTTTTATGTTTCTTTTTAAATTTTAGGCAAACCATAAGGGTACATCTGCTAGCAAGAAGAAAAAGAAAGCAAAACTGTAGCGTGCCATTCGAAGCATGAAAAGGCAGCAACGCCTCTTCAAATCATTATTCACCTCTTAAGCATCTAAAAGATGCACAGGTTTGCAACTTCCTGTATAAGAAATTCAATCCAGTTAATAGCAGTACATTTTCTGTGGAAATCTTGAAATTGAATTTGTCTACAGGGATTTGTTGAGAAGCTATTCTCTCACCTTCAAACTTGCAATGAACACTTTGAGGTGAATACTCTTTGATGTTCTTCTTGGGTAGATTTTTTCTTGCTTCCTTTGACTTCTCCATTGTTCTTATAGCAACTTAATGTTCATGCCTTTTTCCCCCTTTTCTTCATAAGTTTTCTTTGTCTGTGGTTCTGGCTGCTTACAATTATTCATTGACATTATTTGTCATTTTTGCCCTTACGTTATGATGTGATGTAGATAAGAAACGGTTGTGTTCTTAGTGGTATGAAAGCTCGCAAAATCATATTTTTAGGGGATTAGCAGGATGTGCGGTGCTTTGAATAGAATGAAGGAATAAGGTAGATCTTTTAGTAGGAGAGGGTTAAAAGGGAAGGTTAATTTAAGCAAGTTTTCTGAAAGTTATTTATGGCCATTAATATTTCAGAAACTATGCTAACTTTGTAGCGGTTATCATCTCTGTTCAAATCATTTGACAAAGAATTAACATTAGATATATATCATGTTCTTGGTTCTCACATGTTTGCATTATTTCTGTTGATTGTTTTCCCTTTGTGTGAATGGTTCAAACTTTTGAGTATTTACCTACCATGTGATAGAGCAGGTTTTGGGTTTTGTTTCTTATTAATCAGTTTTATCTGTTTGCATCACTTGTTTGATTCCCTCCCTTGGTGTGAACATTCAGGTTTAAATGGTGATGTTGAAAGTGATTGCTCAAACAGTTGGGCTACACCGGTTGATTTTATTAAATTTTTTTCCTTTTCTTCAAAAATATGTTCAAGTATGTTGTTTGACAGTTTCCTTGAAGTGGTCTTATTGTTGATTTGAATATGACTATATTGTTTCTACTATGCTGCCCTATCACCGTGATATCACGAATTTACTTTTGGCATCAGTTCAGGCCTGCCATGATATGGTATAGTGGGCTTATTCTTTAGTGTTCAGATTTAATGCTGCAATTATTGTCTTTTCCATTCAATTTAAATTTTCATTATTTTATTTCCATTTCTTTTTTTATAAGTATTTTTATTTCCATTTCTTAACTTCCAATAATTACTCTTGTTCTAATTCAAGCAACCCTGTTTTGAGCAGTTGCCTCCTGATGCAGTTGAACCATTGTTCAAACAAATAGTAAATCAATTTGTACATGATCATTCACGTCCAGAGGTATTGCTTAAGAGCTGCTTCATGGTATATTTCTTTTTGATCACCTAAAGGATTTACCTTTTATTTGCTTGTGCCAGGCCATTGCTGTTGGACTGAACGCGATAAGGGAAATATGTCTGCACATGCCTTTGGTAACTACATATCTGCTTCATATCCTTTTTGTACCCCACCCCCCTGCCAAACTTGACGTGTTCATATTTACATCTGTAATACGATAAATAAGTTTACTCCACACTTCTGTCAAGATTGACGTGTTCATATTTACATCTTTAATACGATGAGGGGCGTTCTTGTGAAATGGATAACAATGATGCCAGCGAGAGTGGGGATAAAGTAAAGGAATCCAAAGTGAAAAAGAGGAAGATCTCTGATTTTGATGGACAACTTCTTGCTGCCGAGACAAGTCTAAGGGTCTTAAGAGACTTGCAGGAAAGACGGGGCATCCATCTTCAGACTTAACAGATGGCATTCTTTCTAATTAGGACTTCCAGAGGATAAAGGAACTAAAGGTATGTTCATATGTTCTCTCTGAATCAAGCTTTAAGTTGAGACCAATAATGGAATTTGTTGTAACCTTTTCCACCCATAAACATTGATGTTCTAACATTTCCAATATATGTTTGTGACATGTTACCTTTGATAAAAAAAAAAGTAGAAAACAAAAGGGACATTATGAGTCATGTTTCGCGTTCTTCTTTGTGTTAATATAACTAGGCAAAGAAGGAAGCGAAGATTGCTTTGGCTAAGCAAGGATTTAAGATTCCAAGTTCGGATCAACTGAGTGTTAAGCGAGTTGATCCTACCAAGCTTGAAGTCTTCTTTGTCTCTTCTGGTCACGACTTGTATATTGTTAGCTTGCTTGTGGCGTTGTTAGTAGATTCTGTTAAATAGGCGGAGCTAATGAATGCATTAAGGTGGAATAGGCAAAAAGAGCTAAACTTTTTGGTATGATTTTAAAAATTATGGCGTAAATTGATTTAGTGGGAAATGCATTGATAGAAAGAAACATGTTTTGAATAGTCAGATTATGTTAGATTTATGAGCAAATTGAGAGCTAATTGCATTATTCTTTAATATATGTAATAAAAATTATGTGATAGGTGGTAGGACGATTCAAGATAAGCACCTCTCATAGTGTAGGTCTTGTGTTCGATTTCCCACTAAATGCAAGGCCAGGACCATGGAATTTATTTTGAGCTTTACTTGGCACATGTGGACGGAGCGGGTTGCATGTACCGAAGGATCAGTTGGGCCAAAGGTCCAGATACTCTCGTTATTTCAAAAACAAATGTGATAAATGACTTGCATAATGTAAAATTCAGCTTCATGCTTTTTCAGAGCTCTTTTTATTTTCTCAATTAAATGGTTGTGATCCTTTTTTCTGATGACCTTTTCTCTTTCTCATCTTTAATACTTATTCACATGCTTTGTTTTCTCCGATTCTTTTCCTCTATTTCCTGTTGAATATAATTCTTTTTTCCTACTTAAAAGGGTACTTATTTTAGAAAGTTACTTTGACTCACTGGTCTATGAGGCTTTGTAGGCTCATATAAAACAAGAGCTAAGCAAGGAGGAAAGACTGGCTTTAGTAAGAGCAGGAAGGGAGGACAGAGGAAAATACCAGGCACGGGCTGCAGTAAAACAGAAAAAGGTACTTAAATTTTCAGTTCATTCTCTCTCTCTCTGGTTTGTTGTAATGTTTAGATTTCGTAATGTAGATATGGTTGGAGATTCTCCTATTTGACATTCTAAGTATCTGGAATGCTTCAAACTACGTGCTTTACTTATTGTTGGTGGATCTTTGTGATGCATTGTTAATGTGATGCCTTGTTTGCATATCTTTCTGACCATGTTTCTGTCCACAGGCTGGCAGTTGTCAAATCGCCAGAAGGAACACAAGAAACCCATGCCTATGGCTGCAAAGAGAGCAAAGGTCGCAAGATCACGACAAGAGAAAAAGAAAAAACAACAGCGTTGTTGGCAAACAGTTCTGTGGGAAGAAAGCATGGAAATGATGAAAAATTTCTGCAGCTATCTTGCAAGATAATACTTTTTTTTCGTTTCTTTTCCTTTCAGTTTTGGTAGGAAAAAAAATTTATTTTCTCTTTTCCAGGAATTCATTGCTAAAGTGTAAATTGATGTCTTATGATTCAATTATGTATTGTCTCATTCTATACCCGAGTATCAAAATATCACCATTGCATTTATTCACTTTGGTGAGTCTTTAGGTTCGGCCATAGAACATTTATATTATTTGGATGCAAGAAAATACAATCGATTTCTCTTTGGTCCAGTGGATGCAAGAAAATACATAATCGATTACTCTTTGCGTCTGAGTGGTAATTTCCATCTAAAACGATGCTGTTCTCTCTCAAAGCCTCATTTCGTCGTCCTTTTTTATTTAGTTAGTAAAAAAGAAAAGAAAATTAAGAAGATTGTTGTTTCTTTTTGTGTGTTTTGTAGAGATTATAAAAAAATTATGAGAAAAGAAAAAAAAAATTTCTACTTACTTTTTTATAGTAGAGGTGAGGGGTTTCGAATGCCACTCATTGACTAATATCTCTCACCACTGAACCAAAGGCATAAAAAACTCTACTTTAGAGTGAAAAAAATGAGAAGAAATAAAATGTTATATTATTATTTTTATCATTATATTATTTATAGTGTTAATGGATATTAAAGTGAAAGATTAATTGATAATCTCATCTTTTTTTTTAATTTTTTTTCTAATCCTCTCAATTTTAGAAAATTATGATTTGTATATACAAGAGAAAAATATCAATTATCTTAATTTTCTTTTCTCATATTACATGAGAGAATTTATTCCACATTTTTTTCTTTCCTCCCACTTTTTCTCCCCTACTAAACAAACCTTAAAACTATGATTGATAGAGAGAAAAAGTGAGAGGAAGGAAAAAAGAGAATGAGATGAGTATTTTTTTTATCGTTTCGCAAAAAAGAAAAATAAGACGAAAGAAAATGGATGATTAAAGTTTTCTTTCTATGTGAACAAATCACAATTCTACTGACTTGAAATGATTTATAAGTAAAAGTTAAAATAAGTTATTTTCCACTTTCCTTCACTTTACCATCATCTTTACAAAGCGCACGATGAATAATATCAATTTTTTTAAAATTAAAAGGAAAAAAACGCAAGTAAAAAATTCAAACTCATACCAGTATGAATATAAACCTTAATCACTAAGCTAATTGTTTTTATTGTAATATTATTGTGCTTCATAAATATTTATTACTACATGTTATCTTTTTTAATAACTATAAACTATTTAATTAATCATTTACAAGTTACAACATAAAAATAAAAAAATATATATAATTTATATATAAATATATATTAACATTTATAAAATTATAATTTATATGTTTTATAGAGTTAATAAAAATATTAAAAAATTAATTAATTAATTAAAATTCAAGTAAGCGTTGCGTACCCCTTCCAAAAACGTCTACCAAAACATTTGCCTCTAAAAACTCTGTTACTGATAGATCATAAAGGTAATTTTAAGTTATCACAACTTAATAAGAATACACTGATTGTTTATTATAAAATATTACATAAAACTCTTGATAATATAAATTATAACTTGAAATGAAAAATATAATTTAGGTGAAAATATAATTTTTTTCTCAACAATTTTAATAACACAACGTTATTGAAATTACAACTTTATCGAACCATGATAGCATATCATCATTGGAGGGAGTATGCAATATATTTCTCTCAAATTCATATAATGGTACCTCGGACTACCAAATGGGAGTGAGGTGGGCAGAAGCATACCTTTATATGCCTTTAACAAAGTAATGTCACTGCCCAGCAAGTCTATTGATGATGGACTACAGTTTTATGACGATAATGTTGCATGACAGGAAACCTTTAAAAAAAGACACTAGAACTTCACCTGATCTACACCCAAAAGAAGCTCCTTTATAACTTAAGCTACATCTAAATTCACATCAATTCCCAGCTGATGCCTAAGCAGGAGAGGAAAGTTAAAAGAGGACATAAAATAGTGAACAAAATATATATAAGAGCAAGCTGAGCAAAAAGACAGTTTACTCTTCTACCAAACGTGAAGGTGAATCACTACTCTGGCCAAATACATTCAAAATCCCATCCCAGTTCCCTTTTTCCCTTGTTTCCCAGTACCCACCCATGTAATGATAGCAACCATCTTCGTCCTTCCGAAACCATCTTGGCTGCCACCCCCTCTCCTGCAACTTCCTTGCCTGATATATACAAAGTAAATAGGAATTGCTCAAAGAAAGATTAATATGCAGTGATTTACACAAAGTAAAACTCTGAATAATATAATAAAGCGATACACAAACCCTGCAGCCAAAAATCAGGTAAACTTTGCACAACGTATATACTATATTAATCATTAATTCCAAAAATAGATGAGAGAACAAATACAACAGAAGGATATAAAAGTGAATACCTGTCTCTGTAACTGTTCCAGTCTCAATTTCTCTGCGTTGGCCAACTCATATTCACCATTCTCTAAGTGTCTCTGATCTGGCCTCAGCCTTGAGTCTGTTGGAGGCAATTTCTCCGCTAACCCAGGAGTTAGTTCATTTAAGGATATTGCGAAAGGGGTGAGATTGTATCTTGTTTTGGTGACAGATTTGTCTCTCTCCCACAACAATACAGCTTCTGTCATTGGATCATACCCCTTGGGTTTTGTAGTTGGATCTCCCAGCACATAATACATAGCTTCATCCCACTTCCCCACCAACATAGCTACCTTCTCTCCAGTTCTATTGTCTTGCACAAATCCATGAACCTGAAATTAATTTAGAAGAAATAATTGTTTCTTTTATTATCTACCATACAAGTGAAAAATCACCTCAACATTGAAGAATTTATAGTTTTCATGTATATCACCAGTTTTGAAAGACAACCTAGAAACTTCTTTTGGTTTGGGGGATGAGGTGGGGAGGAGCACTAAATTTTCCACTTCAATACCACATAGGAAAAATGGAAACATATTGAACTTTTCTGCAATAAAAACCATTTCATTTGAGGGCTGCAAATTTTCCACTAAACTCCAATTTTGTGATAATTTAAGAATGGCATCGAAAGGGTAGTAAGTAACAGCTATCAATTTTTGCTTTCACGCAGTACATGAATGTTAATATCTTTCATAACAAAAAGGTCAATGTAACAAATAAAACCACAGTCGAGAATTTAAAGGGAAAAAAAGGGAGAAAAGGGGTACATTTGATGGGTCATCAATCAGTATAAGTTTTTCCCAAGATAAAGCAACATGAAATGAGTTTCAAGGCATCACCAAAAAGGAAACTATTCATCTACTGGTACAAAAATTACCTGATGGGGATTTCGGTCTATGATAGACTGCTCCTTGAACTTGAGCTTGCAGGAGTAATTGCCACTGCCCCTGATGCGCATGGTGCCATAGTGATCACAATAAATTTTACCAAGTATGATATTGTATATAGAAGTAGTGACCTTGCTCCATTGAAAAGTCTCGCCATCCTCAAACTGCAAGGTTAAGATACCGACAGGATCAAGCTGAATAGACCGCCCCCAAAACTTGCCTTTGAGATTGGAATCCGCCCAAAATTTCCAGCCTCTTCCCTCACAATGACAAGCAACAACCATTGGGTGATGACTCACCTGAATAACAAGAGTTTATCAGACAACGGCTGCCTAATGGAAAAAGGCCATGCAACTATCCAGTGCCACACTTCATGAACAACAGTGAGGCAACAAAGAGATGACTTTGCATTTATGTGTCCAACATTTTTCTCAATAATGAGCTGGAGGCTAGTTAAAAGACCCAGGATAACTAAAGAAGTCAAGCTTTAAGATACATTTGAAGAGAGAAGCTCGCCTTTTCAGAGAAAAAACGAAGTCCTTTATCTGGATATTCAGCCTCATAGGTTTCTCCAAGGAGAGGATTGAAGGGTTTGCATTGGCGACCTTCTGTTGATGCATAACCAGATGCAGCAAACGCTGCAACATTTAGAACTTTCATCAAGTCATTCCCCTGCACCAAGAAAACTCCCAATTTAAAACATAATATACTTACAAAAAAACATAAGATACAAAATATGTCAACCTAATTACAAGAAAGATCCGCTTAATAACTACAGCGGTGCTTATGTGAGTATAACTTGTTGAGAGTCCTAATTAGGTTTCCTATTATGTGTCATAATAGGTTTCCTAAATCTTATCTAATTATGTCTCTTAGTCCTATTAGGTTTGATATTCATAAATCTATATATATGACTGTTGAATTGTATTCAGAAAATCATTAATACATAATTCTTTTCAATTCTTTTTGTTATCATGGTATCAGAGCTTTAGATTTATTTATTTTTTTTTAAATTCCAAAGCCTTCATGGCTTCATCTGTTTTGGCCATCATAGCCGACCATATCTGTTTTCACCTTCATAGCCGACCATATCTGTTTTGGCCTTCATAGCCGACCATACCTCTGGCCTTTATTGCCAATTTTTTCTTCCCTCTAATCTTGCATTCTTCTCCATCATTAACCCACCATGGCTGAAAACACCACCCTGTCCACAGAAGTTCTCAATCATCCGATTTCAGGTGATCTACAGAATCGGATAGTCGGGATACTCTCTGGTGCATTTATTGCAAGAAACCGAGACACACCAGAGAGAGGTGCTGGAAACTGAATGGAAAACCACCGAGCAAGGAGTGGGGATACCAAGGAGGCCAACAACGTAATCTAGGACAGCAGCGGAACCGGTCCTATTTCACCATCAATCAACCAGGTTCAGACCAGGGTATGCTTAATATAGAGGAGGTAGAGAAGCTAAAGGGGACTTCCGGAATCGCTGAAAAAACCTAGTGGTTCATGCTCTCTTGCATTCTCAGGTAAGTTCTCATTTTCTCAAGGTCTAAATGTCTCAAATGAAACTAGCATGAATTTATGGGTCATTGACTCAGGAGCCATAAACCATATGACTCATTCTTCACTAAATTTTAGCACCTACTCTCCATGTCCTAGCAATCGAAAAATAGCAGTTGTTGATGGTTCTTTAACTACTATAGCTGGTCTAGAAGATATTCATATCAGTCCTTCTCTTAATTTAAAAAAATGTTCTTTATGTCCCAAAGTTGTCCACCAACTTAATATCCATTCAAAAACTCACACATGATATGAATTGTAATGTACTTTTCAATCCTTCTCAAAGTGTTTTTTAGGACCAGGTTTCGGGGAAAAAGATTGGACTTGCTAAGGAGAGAAACGGACTCTACTATCTTGACGAACCAAGCAAGTCACATATGATCAGGAATAATTTATCTCTGTCATTTCTATCATCATCCAATAAAGACACTATTTGGCTCCACCATTTTAGACTAGGGCATCAATCTTTTGGAATCTTGAAAACTATGTTTCCTACTTTGTTTAGAGGTCTAGGTGCTGAACAATTTCATTGTGATGTATGTGAGTTTGCGAAGCACAAACGTGTACATTTTCCGATCAGCAATAATAAAAGCCCAGTTCCGTTTTATTTGATTCACAGTGATATATGGGGTCCCTCTACGGCTCCAAATGTGTCTCATTTTCGTTGGTTTGTCTCTTTCATCGACAATTGTACTAGAGTTTCTTGGATCTTTCTTCTTAAACATAAATCAGATGTAAGTAGTGTACTCTCAAACTTCCACAACATGATTCAAAACCAATTTGGGATAAAAATAAAAAAATTCCGATAAGACAATGCAAGGAATTATTTTAATCAAGTTCTATCTCCATATTTTCAAAAAGAGGGAATCTTCCATGAATCCTCTTGCGTTGATACTCCACAACAAAATGAAGTGGCAGAGAGGAAAAATGGTCACTTGTTAGCCACAACCCGAGCCCTACTCTTTCACTATAATGTTCCAAAACACTATTGGGGGAAGCCGTACTTACAGCTGCTTATATGATTAATCGTCTACCTTCTCGGGTGTTAGGGTTTAAGTCACCAATGGAAACAATGTCTCAATTCTATCCCGACCTTCGTACAACAAATAACCTCACTCTAAGAATCTTTGGCTGCACTGCCTTTGTCCATGTTCATAGTCGAAACAAAGGAAAATTAGATCCAAGGGCTCTTAAGTGTGTGTTTGTAGGTTATTCGTCCACCCAGAAAGGATACAAATGCTACCATCCACCTACACATAAATTCTTTGTCTCCATAGATGTCACTTTTGAAGAAACAAAACCATACTTTAACCAGCCTTATCTTCAGGAGGAGACTTCATTTAGTGAAGATAAGGATAGAGATCTGTTTCAGCTCGATCTACCTACTCATGAGTCAGTTGTGTCCACCGGATCAGCCCCATCTCATCTAATTCTAGTCGAACCAGCTCCAGCTGACCCACCTGTATCGACCAAACCATTCCAGCCGGTGTCAACACCCACACCCGCCCACACTAGACCCATGACAGAGCATAATGAACGTCATGACTCTATGCGATTTGTGCAGGCTTATTCAAGGAGAAGAAACTCGGATCCTAATCCCATGCAAGTCCAAGCTTCAACTCTTAATCCAGAGAATGAGGTAAATACAATTTCTGACCAATCTCAATTAACACCAGACCATGATCTCCCAACTACTATTAAGAAAGGCACAAGAGAATG
The DNA here is from genome assembly GCA_023935145.1 of Bretschneidera sinensis. Lineage (NCBI taxonomy): Eukaryota > Viridiplantae > Streptophyta > Magnoliopsida > Brassicales > Akaniaceae > Bretschneidera > Bretschneidera sinensis. Next base: position 65,125,147 of record CM043705.1, read on the forward strand.
CACAAAACACCAATTGTATCCTTTGGCAAAATTCGTCTATTTTGAGAAATTTTCACCCTCACATGAGACCTTTCTAGTCAGTCTAAATTCATATTCCTGATACTTTATCTGAGGTATTATCTAATGAGAATTAGAGAAATTCCATGAGTGAAGAAATGCAGGCACTAGAGAAGAACCGGACGTGGGAAATAGTTGACTTACCACCTGGAAAGAAAGCTGCGGGCTGCAAGTGGGTGTTTACCATAAAATACAAGTCAGATAGCTCTCTTGAAAGATACAAAGCCAGACTTGTGGCGAAAGGATACACGCAGATCTATGGTGTGGACTATCAAGAGACATTTGCTCCAGTAGCTAAGATGAACACGGTGAGAGTTTTGTTATCACTGGCTGCTAATTTCAACTGGTATTTGGAGCAATTTGATGTAAAAAAATGTCTTTCTTCACGGCGAATTAAAAGAGGAGATATACATGGACATTCTTCCAGGATATGAGCAGCAACTGAGAGGCATCAAAGTCTGCAAGCTAAGCAAGGCGCTCTACGGCCTAAAACAATCTCCACGAGCTTGGTTCGGAAGATTCACCAAAGTGATGCTAGCCATCGGATACAAGCAAAGTCAGGGAGATCATACACTCTTCATAAAACACTCGGATGCAAGGGAGTTACGGCCCTTTTGGTGTACGTCAATGACATAATAGTCACAAGAAACGATGAGAAGGAGAAGGAAGCTCTACGAAGATGTCTTGTCAGTGAATTTAAGATAAAAGAACTTGGGAGGTTGAAATACTTTCTAGGAATTGAAGTAGCTCATTCTAGAGAAGGAATCTTTATCTCACAACGGAAATATGTGACTGATCTCCTTAAGGAAACAGGAAAGTCGGCATGTAAACCAATTTCCACACCGATTGAACAAAATCATAGACTTCGAGAAGCAAGATGATCCAACCGTGGACAAGGAGAGGTACCAGAGACTAGTTGGGAAACTCATATACCTTGCCCACACACGGCCAGACATTGCTTATGCCATGAGTGTTGTCAGTCAATTTATGCACAGCCCGAGAGAAGTTCATCTACAAGCTGTCCATCGCATACTACATTACCTAAAGGCTAATCCAGGACAAGGGATTCTATTTAGAAGAAACACGGGGTTAGTCCTTGAGGCGTATACAGATGCTGACTATACAGGTTCACCGGTTGATAGAAGGTCCACGACAGGCTATTGCACTTTCCTAGGAGGCAATCTTGTAACATGGAGGAGTAAGAAGCATAATTTAGTGGCAAAATCAAGTGCTGAAGCAGAGTTTGGGGCGATGGTGCAAGGAGTTTGTGAATTACTGTGGCTCAAAATAATTCTAGAATACTTAAAGATTAAGTGGGATGGACCTATGAGGCTATTTTGTGACAAGTCAGCTATCAACATTGCTCATAATCACGTTCAGCATGACCGGACAAAGCATATTGAGGTAGATAGACATTTCATAAAAGAGAAGTTGGACGGCGGATTAATCTGCACACCGTACATCCCAACAAATAATCAACTTGCTGATGTACTTACAAAAGGACTGAACAGTGAAGCATGCCAACGACTTATACGCAAGCTGGGAATGAAGGATGCATATTCACCAGCTTGAGGGGAAGTGTTAAGAGTCCTAATTAGGTTTATATTGAGAGTCCTAATTAAGTTTCTTATTATGTACCATAGCAGGTTTCCTAAATCTTATCTATTTTATATCTATCTTATCTAATTATGTCTTTTAGTCTTATTAGGTTTGATATAACATACAAGTGGTACAAAGCCCTGTGGTCAGTGTCCACCTGCCCCTTCCAACTGACTAGTCAAGGATTCAAGTCTCATAGACACCACAGCAAGCAACCGGGGGGAGGGGAGAGGAAGGGGAAGGAGTCCCATGAACTTAGCCATAGTTTATTCATTTATAGCATCGTTCTCGGACAATCAACAAAAGCACGCATAGAAAATTGCGTTAGAGCATAATCTACAAGTTACTTTACTTGAGGTTACCGTATTTCATTTGAGTTTGCAACCAGATGCTTTATTATCGGTTAAATGAAAAAGGTGGAAAGCTCACTAAAGAACGTATTATTTAAGTACAAAGAATACAAACGTTTTGGCAAAATGTGGTGCAAGGAATAGGAAACATAAAGTACGAAAGATTAGGACACCTTATATATATCTAATTAGAGAACTATATTTCTCAACATTCCCCCTCAAGTTGGAACACACGCATGCACAACTTGTTACAAATAAACCCATACCAATAACAAACATGATCCAATCTTAAACAAATAAACCCAAACCCATAAATTACAATAACGAGAACATGTTGGGGCTCCACACCCATGACAAACAGTTAGGTTACCATGTCGGTACCACCTAACAAGACAAGACGCGAGAACACCGGATCAAAAAGACTTTGATTTTTTATCTCTTTTTTTTTTACTGACTTTGACTTTGACTAGAATGAACTGCAATCAATGAGTCAAGAGAATAGCAACGCCAACACAGATTGGATAGGGTTAACAACATCAACATCGGGGTGAGGAACACTTCTTCTTCTTCTATATGAAACAAAAGACCAGAAACACATAACACTATATTATGCCTTTGCTTCACTATTTTTTTTTCTTTTTTTTTTCATCTTTTCTTCTTGTTTTTCTCCAATTTCTCCAATAGAAACAGAGAAACAAAACTCTGCCGGATCTGCAAAGTCCGACGGTGGGTTCCGATAGCCGGAATTCGGCAAAATCTCGCCGGAAAGTTGCTTGAATCACTGGAAAAGAACAGAATCTGCTGGAAGGACTGACGCCGCCGGAGAACGCGGGAGAAGACAGCAGAAGAACAGAACAGAAACTAAAAAACAGATTCTAAACTACATTTTTTTAAATGGTATTTATCGAATATCACTACTAGGAGCTTGGATTTGATACCATGTTGAAATTTAAGTCAGAGAGAGATGAGAGATTGAGAAGAAATATCATAGAGTTATTTTTATTGATGTGCATTGTGAACAAACCAAATCGGAATTCGGCAAAATCTCGCCAGAAAGTTGCTGGAACCGGAAAAGAACAGAATCTGCTGGAAGGACTGCTGGAGAAGACAGCAGAAGAACAGAACAGAAACTAAAAAACAGATTCTAATCAAGATTTTTTTTAATGGTGTTTATCGCATATCACCACCAGTAGCTTGGATCTGATACCACGTTGAAATTTAAGTTAGAGAGAGATGAGAGATGAGAAATTGAGACGAAATATTATATAGAGTTATTTTTATTGATGTGCATGGTAAATAAACCAACAACCCTATAAAGACCTAAGGATATAAATCCTATTAGGAATAGGAAACATAAACTAGGAAAGATTAGGAAACATAATACATATCTAATTAGGAAACTATATCTCTCAGCAATTTCATTCAAAATTAAGCCAGCACATCAACTATAATTGTTAGAGCATAATCTACAAGTTACTTTATTTGAGGTTACCGTATTTCATTTGAGGTTGCCACCAGATGTCTTATTACCAGGTAAGTGAGAAAGGAGGAAAGTTTACTGAAGAACGTATTATTCAAGTACAGAGAGTACAAGCGTTTTGGAAAATGTGGTGTACTAGTCTAAATAAGACAAGGAATCATTTAGTTCATTCAAAACTAAGCCAGCACATCAACTACCTGGATTAATATGTTACTAGCAGATCATGCTTTAAAACTGCTTTGCCACAAAAGAAAGCATAGTTGAGGACCAGACCTGCTTTCCCCATTCCAATGCTCGATCGACCAAGTATGAGTACTCCAAATCCTCAAAGCACTTCTGCAGTGAAGAGAGTGGCTCATTAAAATAAACGGGGAGACAAACTCCAGACAAGTCCTTTCCAATGTTATCCTTGATAATTGACCATAGGCCGACTGGCTTCTCTTTCTCCTTTGGTTCTGGCAAATTATCCCTCCTTTTGACATATGGATATTGAACTGTCTTGATCTCTTTCTCGATCCCACGCAGACGATCAGAACAGAAAGAATCTTTATCATATATACAAGCATTTCCCATAGTTTCCCTACTCCGATAGGAAGCACTTCGCAATGCATCTGCTGACAAAAAATCATTTGTATCGAAAAAAGTCCCATCATCTTCATCTGTTTCAACATCTGCTCCCTCTTGACTCTCATTATCTGCATCAGAATCACTTGCACTACCCTCTGACATGACAGAATAGAAATCTGTGGCAACAGGAGGATTTAAAAAAAGTAAATTTATAAATCCACAAAAAGTAAACTATTTATACATCTTTCAGAAGAAAAAAAACCACCATATTCTTTTTAAAGAAAAAAGCTCTTCAGCAATCTCAATGAATATTTCTGTAGCGCAGAAAGCAGTTGACATGGCCATTTAATATCTAATATGTTATATTTTCCTTCAAATCACGTTTACTCTCGGTAATCATATATTCAAATTCCATCCAAAAGTACACTTCTTGAATGTTTAAAGTTTAAACTGTTTAAAGTACTCAGTGATCTTTTCAGGCGTGTGCGCATACATGTAGAACCAAACATATTTACTTTCAGTAATCATATATTAATATTCCATCCAGAAATGCAATTCTTGAATGTTTGAACTGTTTAAGAAGGTATTCTGTGACTTTTAGTGTATGTGTGTGTACATTTAAAATCAACAAAAAATCGTTCTCAAAAGTTGAAAAAAATAACTAACCGCTGAATCTTCTATTCCCTTGTCCACAATATGATTCATGTTCCTTTGTTTCATCAACTACAGTAGTTTCGAGCTCTATTTTTTCTGTCTGCAAAACAATTTTAGAAGGCGAAAAAGTAAGAACTTTATCTGAAAGGAAAACATACAGATGAGTAAATTGAATAAAAAAAATAATGGGAGATGATACCTATCAAAAGATAAACTCGTAAAATAATAAACAGGAATTAACAGTCAGCAGTTATGTTGTCATGCACAGCTTGCAGCAGAACAATTAAGTCAAATAAACAGAACAAAGAAACTTTTAGAACTTGAAGACAAGGCAAAATATCTAAGAAATTTAAAAAAAAAGTTCAAAATATAATAACTGAGGGAGGGAGCATTATGAAGATGGGTGCTTTCACTCACATCCACAGCAGATGGCCTCCCTATTATCTGAAGCAAACCAAATTACTAAATGATCCCAATGTAAATAAAAGACCAATCATAACCATACACAGATTACACATTGTTTTACTTAATAAGTTGAAAGATTACCTACTACGAGGACGACATAACCTTTGTCTATGATAGAGACCAGTGATGGGGGTGGGGAACAAAAGGCTGAAAAACATACAGCCTCCTAGCCACATGTTGAGGGAACCACTAACAAGTTGATGCCCCAGATCTTTAGGATCCACCATATGACATACTTTTTATTTATCTCAACTAAGGACTGCAGAGAAGAAGATACAGGATAAAAAAAAGAAGAAGAGAGAGAGCTCTACACAGCTCGTGGATATAAGGCATTAAAATGAATCTAGCGATTGTGTACCACACTTTAACTCTATATTGTAAAGTTAAAATACTTACCAAAAAAATATTGTAAAGTTAAAACAAGTAATATGTTCATCTAAAACTAATCCAGATAACAATAATCAGTCAAAAGGTGCTTTGGTTTCGATGTTGCTACATCAAATATCTTACATTCACTTTGAAAGCCAATACCAGCTTTAGTAAGGTTGTCACATGGCTGGACATATCCACAAACAAGTATCATTCTCAGGCCAACAATAAGACTGAGTTGAAACTTAACAAACTACATTGTTTTTTTTTTGAGAAAAAGGAAAAAAATAAAGGCACGAACCATTTAGCTTCATGCTCACACAACTATGGCATGTTATCTTCATTCTTGTAAACATGTAAGTTTATTCGAGTAAACCTTACCGCAATGGAGAACAAAAGGGTGACAAATACCTCTAATTGCCTCAATGTATCTAGTAACATAATGTGTTTACGATGAAGAGTCTTCAACTGGTTCTGCAGCTCAGAGAGTTCTAAGAGCATAATAGACTCACAGTCTTTGATGACTGCCTCACCAATGCCTTCCTGCAATAATCGTAATCGTAACTTCTCGGTTGAAACAATAATATCCTCAGAGAGTGGAAAATCACTGCTTGATAACACTCTAGGGAAAAGATCTTTAGCAGCTTGCAGTGCCTCAATCCATGCAGTTCTGTCCTCTCTAGATATACAACACAAGTGAAGAGTCTTTGTTCCTGTGAATATGGTTAGCCGTTTATCATCTGACTTGCTTGCACGAACAGAAGAAACCTGCACACCAGTTTAGAGTAAGCTCAGCTACCGCTGAAGGGGAGAAATATATGGAAGACAGAGGTCCTGAACACGAGTTTATTATGCACTCTCATTCATAACAGAATTAGAATAATATAATTGGTATATGCATCATGAGAATACACAAAAAATTCAAAACATACTCTGGACAAACGAATTCCACGATTTTGGGAAGAACTGAGAACAAACCATTCTACCCTTTAATTATCAGAAATTATTGGCTGCATGCTTTAATTATCAAACATAATAATCTGACATTATTTTAACAAAGCACGAGCATTTGCACAAAGATGAAAGTATCCAGCATTTTCTTTCCCTCTCAACTGCAGATTAGTAGCAGCATAGCTGGATATTTTGTATACTAAGGACACTTTCTCAAAAGTGATCAGTACAACTATACAAGTGACTTTTGGTGGAGGAACACAGATTGGTCTTCAAAAGCCCATTTGGCACCTGGCGTGAAAAAGCCATTTTGAATTACTATGGAAATAAGAAAAGTTGCCTCGAACAGTTAACCCTGGGGAATGAAAACTTTAGGAACTCTATTGCAGCAATATCAATCTCAAAGGTCATTTCCTCTTCCAGTTTTCTTTACTTTCCCTACACCACCCACATTCCTTAAGAAACACTTTTTGAAATTTTAATAGCAAAATCCATCTACTGGAGAGTGGTTAGTATCCAAAAACGAGGACTACTAACAACTGGCTTTCCCCGGAACAAGCACTCTTACATATCACCATACTAGTAATAGGAAATTTTCAAAATGAACTCAAAACTTTCAGAGACAAATTCATCTCCCGATCCTCTAAGGGTCATCTTACGTGTAAAGCTTTAAAAATTTTCCTGCTTGATCTGTTACCAAGCCAAAGGCGGTATCAAAACGCTTATATAAAGAAAAGAATTATTATAGTTAACAATTTCTTAGATTTCCATCTCATCGCACACACTAAAGGTACTTTTCACTTGAGCTCTTAAAATAATAAACATAAAAATGCATACCGCTAATAAGTCCCCATATACACGTTCCTTGTTTGCTAATAATAGCATAAACACCAATTATATCGCATTTTCAACAAGTCAGCAAAAGAATTCACGCTTCTCGCTCATTTTTTTCTCCATAACCAAACAAACAGCAACGCAATCAAAGCCAACACCAAAACGTACACACATACACATATATGTTATACGCATAACGAACAAAATGAGAGCAAAGCAAACCTTCAAATGTATTTCGCCGAAGGGTTTGCAGGGCCTTATTGCAGCCACGGCGCCAAGCTGATTGTTACTGCTCCAGTTAGCCTTCCTCATGTACCGCAACGAATCCTCGCCGATAACCCTAACGGCCTTCTCTCTTGCGGGGTTCATCAGGATCTTATCGGGTCCATGGACCTTGTAATACGACAGCACCCCGTCTTCGAGCACGAACCACCTCGACCTCCAACCCTTGCCGTAGTTCACCCACTTGTACAGGATCCCCGCCACCCCACCAACGACGACACCGTTCCCGCAGTACGTCTTCAAATGATCCCTCGCCTCGGAATTCGCATCTTCGGCATCAGATTTCGCGGTCGATGAGGAGAGCCCGTCGAGATGGACGTGATCATGACCGACCGATGAGACCTGAGCTGATGACGACGATGACGATAAGCTCGGCTTCGAGGCTGGCCTTATGATTGAAGCTTCGAGCCCTAACTGGCACTGAGCTGAAGATTTGGCGACCACCGGGTTGGCCCGGTCCCGATCGATGGAAACCGGAGCAATGCAGCACAGAGGGTTCATCTTCTTCTTCTTCACTTATAGCAACATCGATCAACGCAACCAAATAAACAAAACTAAAAATGAATCAACGCAAACAACACTTATCACCGATGAATCGAGTTGCGCTGGGTCGGAGCTCCGATTGGAGATGTACCTGGTCGGATCCGAAAGCGACCGTAGTAAAATGCGGTACCCGATCGAAGCTCGAAGGGGCAAGTAGCCGAACGAAACGTTTCGGCAATGACATAAAGATCTCTCAAAACCGAAAGGGAGTTGATATAAAGAGAGAGAGAGAGGAAACAGTTATTAGTGAGAAACTAGAAAGAGAGAACACACAGATTCATTTAAGGCAGTGGTCAGTAAAAAAAGAGAATCAGTATATAATAGGAGTGTGACCTCCAAGCGCAACCGTCTAAGCCATTAAAAACCGATGATTTCTGGGAAAATTAATATAAAATATTGATTTTAAATTTATTGAAATTTTTTAATCATCGGTTATATTGATAATATTAATAAAAAAAATTAAAATTATTTATAAAATTTTAAATAATTTAAAATTAAATATTTAGATTCAATCTATCTAAGAATTTTAATTAAAATCTGTAGTATAAAATGCATATGCTCCTATTTTTTTTCTACATTTTAATCAAATTTGATTTATAATTTTTTTAATTTTGTTTGTGCTTATGATAAAGGATTTTGATTTTATGGTGATGATTGTGGAGAGACAGGTAACGTGAGCATTCAGAGCAAAGGTGTGGAAGAACTTCTTTATTGGGCCGAGGCCCATTTGGTTGTGGGAAGGCTTAATTCAAATGACGTGTAGGTCCTTGTGTTTTGTTCTCTTTGAAAGGGATTTTGTGATGTTGATTGAGGGTATTTGGGTGATTTTATGGGTTCTGAAAGCGATTAGTGAACACTTGAACTGTGACACCCGTTAATAGAGTTGGAGATTTACGTGGGAATCAAAGTTTATTTGTGTGCGCCCAAGCTCCATTATGGACCTTAGATTTTTTTAGATGTTTTTTTATTTTGTAAAAAAATCATGTACAAAAAAATAGAGTAACGTTTTATTAACGTTGTAAGCAGTTATTTTATAGGCGAAGGCATTGATGCGAGGCATTTTGCTTCAATGAAGAAGCGAGGTGTAAGCCTCGAGGTGTTGGGGCAAAAGCATTCTGATATGTTGGGGCGTTTTTAATAAAATAATATTAATTAAATTATAAAAATACAAAAAAAAATTAAATTAATTAATTATCTATAAAATAAACTTTACTAACTTAAAGACCTATGAATGAATATTTATATAAATATTTCACAAACACACGTTAACATCACAAAAACGTTCCAAATTCCAACAAACATAAAAATAACACAATGCTTACAGTTTAGTGTTTAGACACTTGCATTGGTATAACAATTTCAAATATATAAATCTATTAAAAACAACAAATTAGATAGCATAAAAAACAAAATCATTCAATGGACTCTAAAACACTCTCATCAATATCATCATCATCTTTATCAAACATATATACGCTAGGAAAAGTTATTGAATGAAATCCAATTAACATAAAAAGCGTTCCAAATTCCAACAAACACACGTTAACATCACAAAAGCGGTTCAAATTCGAACAAACATAAAAATAACACAATGCTTACAGTTTAGTGTTTACACACTAGTATTGGAATAACAAATTCACATAGATAAATCTATTAAAAACAGCACATTAGATAGCATAAGAAACAAAATCATTCAATGGGCTTTAAAACACTCTCATCAATATCATCATCATCTTCATCAAATATATTTGCACTAGGAAAAGTTTTTGAATGAAATCCTGGGGGTATATCTTCTATAATTGGGTCTAATATAGTTTGCTTGCCTCTTCTTCGAGCTTGAGTCTCTTGATCTACATAACAAATTACACAAATTATATAGCATTAGTGCATTATAACAATATATGATAATGAGTCCAATGATTCCATAGATATGTGACCATCTATGATAATATTTATTTCATACTTACTTGACCCTGTCTTATGTGGTTGTTTGTTTGATAATCCAGAGGCAGAAGAACCATATTCTATTGTAGGAACAGGTGTCTGAGTGTCCTCTCTTTGCAAAGGTTCAACTGGCACAGTCCTAATGGCATCAACGTCAAATAATTGTTCTTCTTCAAGCCAAGAAGGATCATTAGGGAGAAAAGGTGACTCTGTCTCCGCTATCCACTCATCATCAGAGTCAATCTCCTCCACCAATATAGGATCAATTTTTTGTTGCCTCCTTCTGATACTTTTTTCTCTCAATGCAGTGTTGTGCTTTACATAAACCAAAGCATTCAGTCTTTTGTGTTCAAGCTTATTCCTCTTTTTTGTGTGGATCTACAAGATCAATTTTTTATCAACATATAAGCTTCAATTTTACAAGATGAGATGTATTAAATTGTGAAAGTTAAATAAATTTTACCGATTCAAAGGTGTTCCAATTTCTCTCACACCCTGAAGAACTACAAGTGAGATTAAGGACTCGAATAGCAAACTTTGTCAACTCAGGTGTGTCGCTTCCAAAGCGCAACCACCAATCAACTACACAATTAAACTAATTCCATAAGAACAATACTAGGCAATGACAAACGATAATATCAACTAGCACATTATATAAGTCTTAAATAGTATCTGGAGAACGTCGATTTCTTGTATCGATTGCGATTCTGGTTCCAAAGTCTCCACGTGCATAGTCATATAAGTCCAATTGAATATCAGCTGAAACACAATCTTCATAACTCATCATCCTTTCCATGCATTCACGCAATCCTCTCTTCAATATCACCTCAAATTTAAGGAAATTCTCTGTGTAACATAACTGAGGATTTAAGTAAAACCCAGCAGCATGTAAAGGTCGATGAAGTTGTGGAGTCCATCTATCATCTATCCTCTTCAAAATTGGCCCATACTTATGTTCATTTCCACCACAATTATAAACAATCTTTTCTTTTGCAACATCCACCAAATTGTAGATAAATCCCATTGGAGGTCTCTCCTCTGAATCAACTTCTGTCAAAACAAGAACAAGAGGAAGAACACTTTTGATACAAAAAGCAACATTACGCCAAAAATTTAGATCAAACAATAAGCTTGTGCGAGCTTTTGCACCCTCATTCATCTTGAAATATCTACCATAGCAAAATGTATCTGAAGAAAACATTGCTATAAGAGCTTGTTTTTGCTTATAGACGCTTTGGAGTGTGAGACAGGCAGTGGCAAAGCGTGTTACTACCGGGCAAAGAAGCTCATGATCTTTTGTGTGTTTCCTCATCAAGGCAAGCACCCATGCATGTCCATATATGAACTTCACAACTTGCTTAGATTTTGCAATTGTTTCAGTATGAACTTTCAACTTTGCAACGCTCTCTAGCATGAGATCAATACAGTGTGCAGCACATGGAGTCCAAAATAATCTAGTCCTTTTCTCCATAAGTCGTTTCCCAGCATTCACAAAATTTGAACCATTATCAGTGACAACTTGAACAACATGCTCTTCTCCAATTTCCTCCACCACCTCATCAAGATAATTAAACATCAACTCACCTGTTTTAATAGTGTCAGATACATCAACTGATTTCAAGAACCATGTACCAGCAGGACTATTAACCAGAAAGTTGATCAAAACCCTTGACTTATTATCTGTCCAACCATCAGCCATTAAAGTGCATCCATATTGTTTTCATGCCTTCTTATGCTCCTCCAACATTTTGTCTATGTCAGCAACCTCTTCTTTAAGAATCGATGTCCCACCTCATGCATAGAAGGAGGTTTAAACCCAGGCCCAAAATTAGAAATAGCCTCAACTGCACTAAGCCAATAGGGGTTATTCATCAAATTAAAAGGGAGTGCTCCATTGTATATATATCGTCCAATTTTCCTACACACATCTTTTCTTTCTTCTTGCTTCCATTTGGAATTCAAAGTTGTTTGTTGGGCTTGTGAAGAAGTGTAATTATCAATTGGCCCTCTAGATGTAGAAGTTGGTTGAGTAAACGGGCCACTACCACTTGAGATCTCATAGTCTCCAACTGATGGGGAAGATAAACTCTCACTTCTTCCTCCAGGATCCATTCCAATCTCTTCAAGCATCTCATTCTTTCTTCTTTTGGTTGATTTGAAACTAGCTAACATTGCTACAACTTCTTCTTTGACATTTTCAAGAACCTTCAAACAAGGTTTCATACCAAAATGAGTGCCAGCTAAATGTTGCTTTAATCGGTTTATAGTCCCAGAACAATGTTGATCACAAAATCGACAATAGAAGTATATCTCTCCAGGGATTTCCTTTGCATACTTCCATGCAGGATCTTTCTTCAAGCCTTAACTATTTTCAGGTTCACTCATACTTCCTAATTCAATTATATTTACACCACCAATACGATGAAGAGAAAACAAGTATAAATTAAAAACTAGAGCAAAAAAACTATTAACATTAATGCAAATAAAGTAGAGTAGTTGCAAACTAAAATCAACAGAAGAATCAGAGCAGGTGCTGTCTGTGAGGGGGCTGCTGCCCAGCAGCCCCTATGCATCTATAATGAAGCTACTCCTGGTTCAAGTGCTAAAGCAATGTGTCTAGCCCATGTATCCTAAGCCAAGTAGCAGAAACTACAACAGGGATAGAAAATATTGGCTTCTGCTAAAACATATTTTTCTGATGCAGCTTTATGAAGGATGGATTTGACAATTACAATGAAAAAGGAGTTCAGCTATCAGGAGGCCAAAAGCAAAGGATTGCACTAGCTCGAGCGATACTCAAGGACCCCATGATCCTTCTCTTGGATGAGGCAACCAGTGCACTTGACAGCGTCTCAGATAATCTAGTCCAAGAAGCACTAGAGAAGATGATGGTTGGCAGAACATGCATTGTCGTAGCTCACAGGTTATCCATAATATAAAAAGCAAACTATATAGCTGTGATAAAGAATGGGAAAGTTGTGGAACAAGGATCACATTCCAGTCTACTAGCTATTGGACATGGAGGGGCATATTGCTCTCTAATTAAGCTACAAGCTGATCACTCCCCTTACAGGTGATCATAAAAAATGTATAACCTGAAAACTTTTTCCAACATGTAATGTAACCTCTTATGGGGAAGTTATATACTGTTAAGAATGAATTAGGATTTCACATGAACCACGTTGGTCCTGCCTGAACACCATGAAAAATCCTAGATAATATAATTACTTCAAGAAAATTTTCTAATATTGATGCTTGCAAAACAATCAGTTTTCTTGGTGAGCTATATCTTGGAAAGCTACATTGCAGTCCTGCTTTCCAAACGTGAACTTCTGAAAACTATTTATTCTTAACCCACCAATTCTAGATAGCAGATACATAACCCAATATATTCAGACCCACGTTAAAGAAAAGACATAAGCATCTTCGAACAATTACACAAGTAGATATTTTAAACATTCAATATAATAGACTTAAGAGTTACCATTCAACAAGAAATCAGAATTAAGTTTGTTCTGATTTCTAAGTAAGCTTTACAAACTTAATTGACATTTTGAAAAAAACCCTAAATTTATATATTTTAAACCTAAAATTGAAACTTGAAAGCTATAAATGACTTACCTAAGTAAGAGTATGGAGTCTTACTTTCCAAGTGAGAGAAAGACGAAATGTGAGAGAGACCAAGAGAGCTTGCTGCCTGTGGATTCACGCAGAGAGCGCAGAGAGGTGGAGAAGGACGAATTTGTGAATCAGAGGACGCGATTTGACCTCAGGTAGAACTTAAGTTAAGGGGCTTTGCAATACTACGTCATTTTGGTTAAATGGATTGATTTCATTTAACTCAAAATGACGTCGTTTTGAGAAGCAGAGGTCAAAAAAAATATATATATCACTGGGCGTACACCCTGGGTCGCCCCGAACGCCCAGAAACAAAAGGCGAACTCCCAGGAGCAGGTTCGCCCCAACAATCGCGCCTTCGTCCGTTTTTCACTGATTTCACCTCGGGGCGCGCCCCAAGAACTTTTTTAAAAACTATGGTTGTAAGTATTTTCATACATAAATCTGATTCATAATAAATCATCGGATAGTATTTATCTCATTTTAACATAGCAGAAAAACTTGAATTCAAACACTATTAAAGAAGAAAATGAGATTCAATCTCCTCGCTAAAGCTTGATGTTTCACTTTTCATGTTTACATCCATCAATTATCGTTTGTTCGGATGAAATGTTTACGTACTAATTTAATGTGAATAATGTTTCAGTTTTTCATTCTTTTTAATTTTAGAGAAAAATCATATAATTTGAATCATCTATGCATTATCAACAACCATTTATCAGTTTTATTTAATTCGTGAAATTTGTTTAATTGTTTTGGTTTTATTGATCAACAACAGTTTTCTTGCTATGATATATGTCTTTTGAACGAATATATGGTAGTTGTAATTTTCAATCACATATAAGAGGTCTATTTGTTGTGAATCATTGATTCTCGATATTTTAAATTCGTAAGAATTAGATTTCTTGAGAATTAACGTTTGATTGTTCATATTTATTTAGAATTTGAGATATCTAATATAAACTTTGAATCGTTTTTTAACTGAAAAATGAGTTTTATTTCAATAAAATCGTTCATACCTTTACTATTTTGTTTTAACATAGCATTGACATTTGGCATTAACTAAGTTTTTAATTTTTTTTGGTATTTGCTTAAATATAATTTATATCACCAAAATTTTAAATTGCATTTAAACAACTTCCAAACAAAGTAATGTGTAAATTAAAATAAAAATTATTTCTTAAAGTGATAAAAAAAAACACTTTAAGCTACCACAAGCATTCTTTTTTTCTTGAAATAAATATAAATTTTTAAAAATTAATTTTAAAATAAGATTATTAATATTAGAATAAATTTTTATCTTATATGTGTAATTCTTGTTATTATAAAAAAAAGTGAGAATTGGTGTTTTTAACCTATTTGGTGGGAGTTAAAATTTTCATGTTTTATCAGAATTGTGATTTTCATAGAAATTATAATTATCATGATTTTTTTCAAACGAACAATCAAAGTTTTGTCAATTCTTAAAAAATTTTAACTTCACGTTAATTTCTAGCTTAACTAACAAATCCTAAGTAAATTACATACTAAAAGTTTAAAAATCGAATACCTTCTGTAAATTTTACCCTAAAACCTAAAGTACAAATATGATTGTTCAAGAAGAATGATACACCTCATTTAGCATTCACTCGTTAAAAATTGTAGGAACCTAATTATCAATAAACTCCATGCGAATGAAATCAAGTAATCTGTTCTTCTAAGTTTCCAACAGAACATGATTGCTTTTCTTCTGGTTAAAAATTCAACATTTAACATATAAATAAAATTTGGATTTTTTTTTTTACGTTCGTATAATAACTTGATCCAATTTATTATTAATTATTATATAAAATTTATATTGCTTTTGTATCATGTATATGTTGATATATAAAACTTGATTGATGATTACACACAAACTTAAAACATGTAATTTATAAAGTTATAAAGCCATCCAGAGTTTGAATATATGAAATCCTATGCGACACTTAATTTAAAACTTAACAATTAAATATATGTGAGTATTCTCACACGTGATTCAAATACACAGTTAATTCATGTCAGATCATAAAATAAAATATGTTTCATCCCAATGGAATGAAAAGAGTTTAACCCAAACACTCTTACCATTCACATATACTCTTAAGAAAGCTAAAAGATTAATGGCCTCAGCTTGAAATCTCATTGTCACGCATCTTGAAAGCAGTAACCACACCCACTAGTTGAAATTTGTCAACAACACCTATGGACCTGATGATGACACACAGAGCTTCTTATGCTGATTACAGTGTTCACTAATGTGCATCAAATGCCAATAATGTTGACATACAATCACCTTAAGCTACCTTGGCCCACAATCTTTGCAGCAACCTGCTGAATCTTCTAGAACAGTAGAAACATTAGCACATATTTGGGGAGGGTTTTCAAAAACCCTTTTCAGTGTTCAAACACTGAAAATTGTTTTCAGACACTGGTTTTGTTGTTTGGTAAGCAGTGTTTCAAAATAATTTTCAAATATCGTTTTGCAAAATTGTGTTTTCAAACACTGAATTTAGAAAACTCCAAAAAGGAGTTTTCAGTATTCGTGTTCATTTTCGAAGCCGTAAAATACGATTCGGAGTTCCTGCTCTGTGCTCTGCTCTCTTTTCATCTCACTCTCGCGCAGTCTCTCCATTTCCAAAAGCGAGGGCAGCATTCCAGCCTCCTTCCAACAGCGCCAATGTCGATTAATGTATGGATTAAGTACTCGCCGTTGACAAAAATGGAGGACAAGAAAGAGAAATTAATCGGAGATCGAAGAAACAAACACGGAGCAGTACGGGCCTCAATCGAACCTGAATTCGAGAACCGTGAGGACAACGGTACCCGAGGTGGAGATCTATCTCTATCGAAGTGGTAAAGGTCCGATTGACGTGTTCAAGTCGAGCTTGCGCGGATGGGATCAAAACCAGCTTAAGGTCCGCGACAGCCTCGACAAGCACGGGTTCAAGTCGGTCTTCGCTTTCAATCCCGGGTCAGGCCGCGGGGTCCCTATCCAGTTCAACCGGAGGAACGGGCCGTCTATGCTTACGTATAGAGATGGATCTGTTGTTCATATTGATGGAGAGCTGAAGGTAATTTATTTGACTTTTGAATTTGTGGATTTTGCTAGTTTAATTTCGATTAGTGTTTTGGTTTTATTGCTGGGAGAAACGAGTCAAATTGGAAAGCTTACTTCAATTGTCTTTTATAATTGTATAAGATTTAGTTAAATTTTTTGTTTTCCCCCTTAAACTTTAGATATAGACACTGTTAGATTTTTGTTAGTTTAAGCTATTGATGAATTCCATATTGTAATTCTATTTTAAGTTCTTCATTGATCTTTTTCTTTTGGTTGACTGATTAAGTTTGCGATTTGTTTTAAAATGTTGTTTCTTTTAGGGAGATGATCTTTATCTATACTTCTATAAATATGAATGAAGGACCTTTATAGATGTGAATAATGTAATAAACTGGGAATTGCCCTATTTTGTTGATTTTCTTTGTGGAACTAACTGATTGTGGTTGGATCATTACACGGGTCTTTGATGGTCATGGAGGACCTGAAGCAGCAGCTTATATCAGGAAAAATGTGATCAGACTCTTTTTTGAAGACGTCAAGTTCCCGCAAACATTTGAAGTTGACAAAATTTTCTTAGAAGAAGTTGAGAACTCCTTACGGAAATCATTTCTTCTTGCAGACCTAGCTTTGGCAGACGACTGTAACGTGAGCAGCTCTTCTGGCACCACAGTGCTTACCGCTTTTCTCTTTGGAAGGTATCTTCGTGCTCTACAAATACAACTCGCTAGTTTTCTTGTCTTTTCATAAATACCTGTTATTCCTGGACAAAACCTTTGTTTTGACTTTTTTTGGTTTGATTGGACGGATGCATGTTAATTCTTTAGAACAGTATTTTTATCGAATCTAGTTTGTAATGCGTGTTTAGTTGTTTAAGCTTCTGTCAGTTTTATTTAGTGGATAGCTTCACTTACTGGATCAGATGCCTTGGTGTAAGCTTTTGTATGTCTGTTAGCGTAGTGCATGAATGATTGTCCTCTTTATGAGTTCTGACTTATCTATATAGTTGTTTCAACATAATTTATTCTCCAGCTCACAAACTTATCTTGTTCTTTTAAATTGCAGACTTCTAATGGTGGCCAATGCTGGTGATTGCCGAGCAGTTCTTTGCCGGAACGGCGAGGCAATAGATATGTCTCAAGACCATAGACCTACTTATCCTTCAGAACGGAGGTGGGTTGAAGAGTTGGGCGGTTTTATCGATGACAGATACCTAAATGGTGTTTTATCAGTTACTCGAGCCTTGGGTGACTAGGACATGAAGTTCCCTTGGGGTTCTCCTTCGCCTCTCATTGCAGAGCCTGAGTTTCGGCAAGTTTCTCTAATAGAGGATGATGAGTTCCTCATAATTGGGTGTGATGGGATTTGGGATGTGATGCCGAGTCAGCAAGCAGTCAGCCTCGTAAGGCGTGGTTTGCGCCGGCATGATGATCCATATTCAAAGCTTTCAGATGCTGCAAAAATTGGCAATTGTCTAGATTGGCTGATTTGCCTTTATGATGTTAGGATGGAGGTGAAGAAATTTTGTGATAGTATTTTTTGTTTGTTAAATTGAAGTCTAGATTGGTTGATTTGCCTTTATGACTATAATAAGCATTGATTAATTGCTCTAAGGAGCGAGTTATACCACAGACACGAACTTGTAATTTTCTTTAATGGGGAAAACGATAGATGCATAGATATACCATATAGCATTCGTTCCACCTTTTTATGATTTATTTTGGTTTAATATTGACTGTTGCTAGCCTATAAATTTTTTTATCAGAATCTGCTAATCTACTTAATAAACAAATCAAATTTGATTTGTTTTGATCCATTTCAATAATAACCATGATTTTAATGTTATATGGTAATATACTATGTATTATGTATATATATCTTTTTGTTTTTTTATTAAAAGCGGCGAAGTATAAGTATAATTATACAATAATTATTGTCATGTTTGATTGATGATATATAAAAAAAATACAAATATTTTAAAAATAAAATAATATTAATTATTTCTAAGTATTTGACGTGTGCTTAAAAAATTTTATTTAGTAAATATGAGAAATAAAATTAATTTTAGATATTAAAATTTAAACTGAACACTGAAAACTGAAAACAATTACAAGAAAGTGTAATCCAAACAGTTTTTTATTTTCAAAACAGTTTTCGAACACTGATTATCCAAACAATATTTCACTGAAAACTGTTTTGGAAACAGTTTTCGAGTTACAGTTATCCAAACATATTTTTATCAGAAAATTGTTTTCAGAAACTCTTTTCAAACACTGAAAACTGAAAACTCTTTTCGAACACTGAAAATTGAAAACTGTTCCCAAACATGTCCTTAGTGATTTTAAAAACAAGCCCATCAACACCGCCACATCTGTAGTTCTGTAAATCAAAATCCTTGATAATTGGCCACCAACAGCCTGGTTACTAGCTTGTAGCAAAAATAAATACACAACGAAAGTCAAAAGTTTTGTTTGGCTTTATTTATATTTAAATTCACGTTATAATCAATGTTCTATGACGTTTGGAAAACTATTAATGTAATGTCTATAGTCAATTTCAAGAACTCTTGCTTTTATAATACTTAAATATGCGCCCATATACCGCCTATATTAACATGCTTCCGTTGTTTAGACCTTTGTTGGTGTTTCTTAATAATTAATCAACGAATAATATTGCTGTATTGATAAATTTTTTTTTTCATATAAAATTTCAACTCCATTTAATAAATGTTATTTCTTTCGTATTAAAATTATTATCACGTTTAATTTTTTGAGTAATTTTGATTTTAATTATTTTATATATTATATCATTTTAAAAATGAAAAAATAAATTTTATAAAAACATCTAAACTCTACTAATGTATATATGATTTTTTAAAAAA
Source organism: Bretschneidera sinensis (assembly GCA_023935145.1). NCBI lineage: Eukaryota > Viridiplantae > Streptophyta > Magnoliopsida > Brassicales > Akaniaceae > Bretschneidera > Bretschneidera sinensis. Next base: position 65,144,814 of record CM043705.1, read on the forward strand.
AATTATTTTAGAGATTTAATATTTTAAAAAATTAATTATTTAATTGGTTATACTTTTTTTTTCTTTTTCTCTCTCTTTTATGCTCTTTTTAATTGTGAATCCACATTTACTAAAATATAGCAACTTAAAGCAAAAAAAATGGTTTCATATTAATATTATTAATAATGTACTATCTATTGCCAATAATTATTGTGAATGGTGTTTCTCTTAACAAAACTAAATTTTACTAAAAATCATAAAAATGAATTTTTTACAACAGAAAAAGGGTATTTCGGGATTAGTCTCAAATAACAATATTTACTTTTACTTCAAACATGTCTCAAGTACACCCTTCCAGATTCCATCGAAGAATTTTCATTAAAAATTTATAGAAGCTAACATGTCAGTATCGATCAAAAATGTTTTTGATAGTTTGAATAGCAAAATTTTCTTTCACTATTTCATATTTTTTTTTTCATGTGCACAATCAAAGAATATATAATTTTAATTATTTAAATGGAAACGAAACAATATATGATTATTTCAAGACCTAATCGTGAAAAAAATAAATTTAGAAAATGATAAAAGACATATTTTATACTTAAAGTGAAAAACACTTTTTTAAATGACACATTAGTTTCGTTAATTTTTAACGAAATAAAATATTTTTTTTTAAAGTGCATGAGTGATTGCCTCAATTAAGTGTTTGATGATAATTGAGACTAATCTCAAAATAAAAGTTCATTTTTTTTTTAATAAAAGAGGTACCATCGAACAAAGAAAATAGTACTCTTAAAATAACTCTGCACGCAAACCAAGTGTCTTGTAGAAGATCAAGTAATTTCAACTAAAATCACTGCTAAAGATAAGGAGAATTGATCCTACAGTAACCGATAATGATGCAATCAATGAATGTAGAATATCAAGTAATTTCAACTGAAATCACTGCTGAAGATCAGGAGAATTGATCTTGCTATAACCGATAATGATGCAGTCAATGAATACTGAAATCCTTGTTGAAGTTTAGGGATGAGGAGATATGATTATGAGGACTTCAAATTGTATAGCTGTATAAAAATTTGAATTAGAATGTTTAAACGTTGCTGATAGTTAGGAAATCAGTTGTAAATGTGTTTATATATACCGTATGTAAACTACAAGCAAAACCGTAACATAAATCTTTCAAACACTTTCTCTTTTATATTACTTTACATAGTATCAGATTAGACATAAAAAGACCAACGTATAAGCCATGTCTTCCTCATCTCCAATTTCCTCTACTACCACCGATAACCAACACTCACAATCTCCCTCTGTCATCATTATGTCCAATGTGGTCACTGTCAAACTAAATCCCGATAATTACATTCTTTGGAAAGCACAAATAGTGCCTTTCTTTCGTGGTTAGGACCTCTTCGGATACCTTGATGGTACCATGCCCAAGCCTCCCCAAACCATCTCTGTATCTCATCCTAATAGTGGCGTTATATCTGAAACACCAAATCTTACCTACTCTCACTAGATGCGCCGGGATAATCTTATTCTCAGTACACTACTGTCCTCCCTCACTGAAGGGGTACTTGATCAAGTAGTAAATTATACTACTTCCTATGTTGTTTGGCATGCACTAGACGAAAATTTATCCTCAAGGTCTTATGCAAGGACAGTGCAAATTCGAACACAGCTTGCAACTGCAACAAAAGGCAGCAAATCTGGCACTGAATATTTTATTTTCATTAAGAAACTCATTGATGAATTAGCTGTTACATGAAAACCTATGACTTGTGAAGATGTTATCATTTATATGCTAGCAGGATTAAGTCATGAATATGATAGCTTTGTAGCCTCAATTTATGCTCGCACCGACAAGGTTACAATGGAAGAAATTTATTCTCTTTTGCTAACAACAGAAGCTCATCTTTCTCGACATCAACTTTCATCTCCAGTTCAAGCACTGTCTGCCAATGTTGCACAAAGACAATATCAACACTCTACAAATCGAGGAAGAGGTGGTTCTCGAGGGAGGAGGCGTGGACATCGTGGTGGTTTCAATACTACTTCTCGTAACACTGATCAGAACTCCTTAATATGTTAGGTTTGTAATAAACTAGACCACTCAGCACGCAAATGCTATCATCGTTTTGATATTTCTTATCAGGACTAAAAACCAGAAAATAAACAAGCCATGGTCACTGCTCCTGTTGGACATTGGGAAACTGAATGACATGCATATACCAGTGCAACGTACTATGTGACCAATGATCTCAACAATTTGAATCTCAGAAATGATGACTATCATGGTACAGATCATGTTCAAGTAGGAAATGGCCAAGGTCTGCAAATCTCTAAAACTGGTTCCACTAAACTTTCAACTGCCAACTCTACCTTTGTTCTTAATCAAGTTCTTCTTGTCCCAGAAATTCAAAATAATTTGTTATATGTTCAAAAATTTTGTGTTGACAACCATGTTTACTTCGAATTTCATGACCAATTCTTTCTTGTGAAGGATTACTCGGGAAAGGTCCATCATCAAGGCCATCTCAGTGATGGACTCTATCAATTTACATACAAATCACGTTGTCCATAGGCTCTCTCAACTGTAAGTGTCTCTCTTCGTGAATGGCATCGTCGCCTTGGACATGCATCCACACCCGTTGTCAACAAAATTCTTTCATGCAACAATTTTCCAGTAGAAAGCAATAAAAAAACACTCTGTGTGCCCTAAATGTCAGATGGCCAAAAGCCATAACTTGCCATTTAAGTACTCTACTCATGTTTCTTCATATCCTCTAGATTTAATTTTCCAGCATCCGTGGCTTCTACCACTGGTGCCAAATATTATGTTAGTTTTCTTGATGATTATTCAAAGTTTGTTTGGTTATTTCCAATGAAATTCAAATTCGAAGTTGAATAAATCTTTCTTCAGTTTCAAGCCTACGTTGAAAAACACTTTGAACGAAAAATAAAATTTGTCCAATCTGACTGGGGTGGAGAATTTCGACACTTTTACACAAACTGGAATTAATCATCGTCTAGAATACCCATATACTCATAAACAAAATGGTTCTATTGAGCGTAAACATCGACACATTGTCGAAGTTGGATTAAGCATGTTAGTACACTCAAACTTACTAATACTTTATTGGGAAGATACTTTTCAAACAGCTACATTTGTTATTAATAGACTACCAAAACCTATTTTGAAACAAAAATCTCCCTATGAAATTCTATATAACCGCATGCTTGATTTCTCTTTTATGTGTGTTTTTGGCTGTGCATGTTGGCCTAACCTAAGATTTTACAATGCAAACAACCTCAATTTTCGCAAAAAAAAAAAAAAAAACATGTATATTCATTGGCTATAGTCTATGTCATCAAGGGTACAAGTGCCTTTATCTTTCTACTGGCAAGATTTATATCTCATGACATGTGGTTTTCAATGAGACATTATTTCCATACACCAAAGAAAATACTTCCAACCCCTCTCAACCGCAATCTGCTCCCCTTCCTCCCAATATCAATGTCTCACCTCCTATCAGCTCCACAGATTTGCAATCTAACCATATTTCAATTAAAATAGCAGCTGCACCTTGCTTGTCTCTTTCTACAAGTCCAGGTGAGGATATCAATCCACAAGCTACTACATATCAGCTTCAAATCACAGAGCTCCCTTCGGTTTTGCCATCTCATAGCAGTGTTTCAAGTCTTGTGACAAACAGTCATCCCATGACAACAAGATCAAAGAACAATATTCACAAACCTCGCAAGCAATCAAATGACCATGTTAGGCATCCACTAACTCAAGCATTGCTAGCTGAAAGTTCCATCATAGCTGTAGAACCGAGCTCTTATACTAAACCATCAAAATCAATTATTTGGCGAGAAGCTATGAACAAAGAATTTAATGCATTGTTGCAAAATGGTACGTGGTCCTTAGTTCCACACTCACCAGGTACAAATATTGTGGGATGTCGTTGGGTTTACTGAATTAAAAGAAAAGTTGATGAGACTATTGAGCATCATAAAGCTCGACTAGTCACCAAAGGCTTTCATCAACAAGAAGGAATTGATTTTTCAGAAACATTTAGCCCGGTTATTAAGCATTCCACAATTAGATTCGTTCTTTCAATTGCAGTTTCTCATGATTGGCCCATTCAACAAATTGATGTGCAAAATGAATTTTTGCACGGTGATCTTCAAGAAGAAGTTTTTATGATTCAACCACAAGGTTACATTCATATTCAATTTCCAAGTCATGTTTGTAAGTTACATAAATCATTATATGGTCTGCGACAAGCTTCCCGAGCTTGGTTTTCTAAAATTTCAGACAAGTTAAAGTCATTACACTTCCATGAAAGCAAAGATGATACTTCACTATTTGTTCTTAAAACAAAAAACAGCAACTGTTTATGTTTTAATATATGTGGATGACATATTAATCACTAGATTAAGTTCGGCTACTATCAACCGAGTAATTCATTGCTTAAAGAAAGCATTTGTTATCAAAGAATTGGGCCCTCTTAACTTTTTTCTTGGTGTAGAAGCACTTAGATGCAGTGAAGGTCTTTATCTTACTTAGCACAAATATATGGTGGATTTGCTCAAAAATAGCAACATGGATCAGGCAAAACCATGCAGTAGCCCGATGGCTTCCACTTGCAATCTCACTTCCACATATGGAAAACCGTGTGCTGATGCAAGCCGTTATAGAAGAATTTTCGGCAACATGCAATATCTTGCATTTACACGGCCTGATTTGGCTTTTGCAGTCCACAAAGTTAGCAAGTTTATGCATAATCCTCTTGAATCACACTGGTAATATAACGACCCATCCCGGGTTGGCCACCCCCGAGACGGTATCATCACATTTTAAAAATCTCAGCACGACACATATATACAACAATAAAAATAATACTAACAGAATTTCTTTTACATCAATCCTCAACCCTCAACAGGGGAGATATAACAATATGATATTAACTTAAACGTAATATACAACATAAAATGCATGAATATTTACAAATAATTTTTTATTTTATTTTCTTATTAGTCTGAGGATGTTGACACGTACGTGGTTTACAGAAAAATGATTTTGTTTGACTCTCAACCCACCAGACTATTTGTCCTTTCTGCTACCTGAAATCATTGTATAATGAGGGGTGAGCTTCACAAACTCAGTGAATTAAATTTACTAAAAGTATTCAATTGTATAATTGGTCTTTCAATATTAAATCATTTAAATCTCATATAACTTGATACTAGCATTCCACTATCACTACAAATGTCATAAGACCCATTCTTTATCAATCTCTTCCTCATATTTATTGGTTCATCTTAAGACCATCAATTATCTCATAATTACCTCATAATGAGGTTCACATCATAAAATCTACCATTTAGATGGTTCTTATCACCAAAACTGTCTCTTTGTGAGACTCATCTATCTATAAATAAATTCATAATAACACACCACACATCAGCATTTCAATAATGCAAACAATAATAAAAACAGATACAATGCATGAATTATTATTATGGGAACATCTTCCCACATGTCGATATATTTTTATTATCTTAGACCGACCCTCTCTTGGTTCTTTTCTTTTCAGCATATACCGGCTGTCATGGTATCTCTTTTATTTCTAGCATATATTGGTTGTCACGGTGTCCCTTTTATTTCTAGCATATACCGGCTGTCACGGTGTCCCTTTTATTACTAGCATATACCGACTGTCACGGTTTTTCAATTAGACTGGTCCCTTCCCAGTTCTTTCGGTTCTTTTATTTAATGCATATGCATATGGACAATGATATGAAATATGCATATGAACAGTAATATAAAAACAACATGAATTCAAAATATTTAAATTAACTATCCTGATTATTCTCAAATTTTTATTGAAATAAATTCCATTAAATTCCTCTTCTCATAAATCACATCAAATCCTTCGTCATAACTTGTCAAGATCCACTAAATTTCGTCTCCTCATATCACAACCTCAATCATAGTTCATCAAGAATTTCACTTATCGCGTTTAACATCAACTTATGATTCCAAAACTAATATTTCTCACATAATAATTTTCCACATGTCCAATATTTATATCACGCCTATCAATTTAATTTTTATCAACTACCAAAGCCTAAGCTAATAATTTATTTTAATATTATCACTAGATATTTCAAAATTTTTATTTAGATTACTTAAAGTAAATCAAACTCACCACGTAGCACTTAAAGCTACCCGTGGATCACTTCCTTGCCTTTCTCGTACCTCTAAGAAATTTTCCTTGATTGTTGATCGTCAACACCTGACATCATATTTATAATTTATTTTTCAATTCGTTATAAACCACTCCCTTTGAAAATTCCAATTTTGAATTCGGGAAAATTTCATGAATGCTAAAAATTTCAAAAACAACACTATGTTATTACCTTCGGTTTTTCTGACAGCTTCCCGTGATTCTCGACGAAATTCCGCAGTAAATCTCTTCAAAATTTTGTCCTTTCAACAATTCTTTGAGTCCCAAAGTGTTTAAAGAAAACGAGTAACAAAAGGAAACTAAACGAACTAAGTAAAAAGTAATTACTTAACTTATATATATATATATATTATACCATTCTTCCTTTCTTCTTCAGCTCTACGCCCCCTCCCCTCCATTTTCCAAATTTTTGTCGTGGCTTACATGCACCACAAAATTGGCAGCAAGATGCCACCTGCTGCCACGCTTTTCGGGTTTATATATATATATATAGACATCCAGATTTTTTTTTCAAAAGAATTATTTTATTCAATACTAAATCCTTCGTGTAAATATATTATTTAAATTTCTTGTCATATTTATTAAATTACTTATTTACCCTTACTTTACGATTACGGGTATTACAATTCTACCCACCTTACAAAAATTTTGTCCCCGAAATTTTCTTACTTTACTCCAGAAACAAATGCGAATAATATTTCTTCATAATTGTCTCATGTTTTCATGTAATCTCTTCAGCATCCTTATTCCGCCACAGAACTTGAACGAATGAAATTTTTGTATTATACAAGATTTGTTTTTTTTTTGTCTAAAATTCTCACTGGTATTTGTATATAAGCCCAATATATCTGCATTTTTATAACTTAGTTCGAAATATTATAATATTCATCACGTAAACACTTTCTTAAAAGTGAAATATGAAATACATTATATAAATGTTTTAATTCTGGAGGTAAATCCAGGCTACTCACAAGTAGCCCAACTTTCTCAACGACCTCATAGGGTCTCACTTATCTCAGATTCAACTTTTCTTTCTTTTTGATCCTCAACACACGCTTCTACAGAGATATTTTCAAAATACTCAATCACCAACTTGAAATCCAAGAGGTATTATCTTAGTATAAGTATAACTATTTGGTATACTCTATGTTGCTTTACGGTTCTCTCTAACCAGTTTGATAATCTCAGTTGTTAACTCAATAATTAATGGACCAGATATATTTCTTCTCCCATTTCTTCCCAATATATAGGAGTTCTACACCCCCTACCATACAATGTTTCAATCGGTGTCATCCCAATACTAGTTTGATATTGATTATTATTAGCAACTTCAATCGATGGCATGTAAGCATCCCAACTTACTGAGAACTCATCACATTTTCCCTTAATATATCTTCTAGTACTCTAATAATCCTTTCTGTCTGAGCATGAAAAATTATATTAAATTTACAACTGTGTACCCGTGGCTTTCTGAAAACCTCTACAAAACCAAGATGTAAATCTAGCAACTCTATTTGACACTATGCTTTATGGTACTCCATACAACCTCACAATCTCAGCTACATCCCTCTTCAATCCGGACCATCAGAAATTCTGTCTCAATCCTCTATACATCTTATTGTTACTTAATTGCATCGAATCTACATCATCATGTACCTTTCTCAATATATTCTTTCTCTACTCCGCATCATTGGGAACATAAATCCATGTTCCAATACCAAAATACCCTCATTTCAAATTTTTGAACTCATATTACTTTCTATCTCTTCATTTTTACCTTACATCTCTAAAGCATTTTACTAGGGATGACTGTACAACCATATTTATTAACCATGATCCTCTATAACTGACATTCAAATTCATTCTTATCTTTCTTAAATCTATCATCAATTGCACATCAGGACTCCTAATAGCAGTTAAATTTCTTGTAGACTTTCTACTCAATGCATCAGTTATCACCTTCGCATTTTCTATATGATAGTGGATTGTACAATCATAGTTACTAATCAAATCCATCCACCATCTTTGCCTCAAATTCAACTCTCTCTGGGTAGGTAAGTAGGTCAAACTCTTATAACCCATGAATATCTCGTAAGTGGCTCTATACAGATAGTGTCTCCAATCTTTAAAGTAAACACTATAACAGCCAACTCTAAGTCATGAGTAGGGTAATTTCTATCTTGAATCATCAATTGTCTAAAAGTATGGGCCACAGCTTTCCTATGTTACACCTATCTCAATCATTGATGTGACGCATCACTATACACCACAATTTCTTCATCAGAAGAAAATACTGATATTGAAGCTGTAGTCAATTTCTCCTTTAGAAATTGGAAAATTTTTCTCACACTTCCCTCACCATACAAATCTCGCCTCTTTCTTGGTCAGTCTATTCAACAGTATTACAATAATAGAAAAATTCTGAAAGAATCTTCTATAATAACCAGCTAACCCTAAGAAGATTTTAATTTCAGTCACATTAGTTGGTTTCTCTCAACTTAACATTACCCTTACCTTTTGTGGATCAACTGTTATGCCATTTACCGATATTACATGTTCCAAGAAGATTATTTCATTCAGCCAACACTCCCACTTAGAGAACTTTGCATATAATTTCTCTCTCCTCAGAATCTCCTACACACTGTCTAATGTTTCACATGTTGTTCTTCCTTCTTAGATTATATCAAGAAGTCAAATACAACCATAAACTTGTTAGGATATAGTTTAAACACTTTATTCATCAAGTCCATAAATGTTTCTAGAACATTAGTTAATCCAAATGACATCACAAAAAGCTTATGACTATAATGTGTCCTAAAAGTAATCTTAGATACGTCTCCCTCATTTATCCTTAACTGGTGATAACCTGATCTCAGGTTTATCTTAAAAACACTCTCACTCCTTGCAACTGCCCAAACAATTCATTTATCATGGGAAAAAGATATTTGTTCTTATTCAACTATTTATTGTCTACATACAATCTCATCGTTCCATCTTTCTCCTTCACGAACAATACAAGGGCTCCCCAAATACATTTGGTCCGATAAATTGTTTATCTAAAAATTCTTGAACATTTAATTCTTTTAACTCGATGGGTGTCACTCTTATAGGGTGCTATTAAATATATGTGATGATTTTGATATCACATCAATAGAGAATTTAATCTCCCTACTTGGAGGTAACCTAGACAACTCATCAAGAATTACATTAGAATAATCTTTCACCACTAAGATTTATTCTAACTTCTTATTTTCTTTTCTATAATCCATTATGTATGCCAATTACTCCTCACAACCCTTTTTCAACCATCTCTTAGTGGTCAGAGAAAAATGAGATAGTTCGAGAGTATTTTATGTTCTCTCTGAAATTAAACTCCTCATATCCATATCTAGAACACTATCTTCTTTCTAAAACAATCAACCATATTCAAAGATAATAAATCAGCTTCAGATTCTCTATCACTGATACGGATCACATAGCCCTTGTAAATATTTATAATTATTACTTTATCTCTAGTGGAAACTTCAACAAAAATATTTTGCATCCAAGGACTAATACATACTTCAATATACTTCAAATGAATACTAGATGCAAAAAAATGGGTTGCACCAAGATCAACCAACATTGATATATCCATATTCTCTATATATAAAGCACATCAAATTAGAACAATGATGGGATAAATATCTTATCTGAATATATCTATAACAAACTTCTGTCTCTCAATCATACATCAGATTACCACTTTCCCTTAGTGGCATACTTACTTCCTCTGCCATGACTCCCCGTTCCCATAACCCGTGTCTCAAATCTATGGGTCTCACTAATATTACTTTAAGCTACAAAAGCAGCAATAGATCTTGCTTTCCTCTGACTCCATACTATAGTTTTCTGTGACAAAGAACACCTCATCTGGGTGATCTCCCACCCTGCACACTCATACGAGTACCACTTTTGGGTTCTTCAAATATAGGTCTCTTCCGTCGATTTCTCTTACCTCTAATTTCCATCACATAATTCTCAATCTGAAGTATTATATCCACCAATCTGACATAATTCATATGCCTCATGTAAGATAGTTTTGATCAAATCTTAAAACGTAGTTCATCTTTAAACCTCTTGCACTTCTTCTCCTCTAGGTCTACCATTTTTGGTACAACCATTGATAAGACCACAAATTTGCTATCATACTGAGCCACAGTCAATCCATTTGCCTCAAATAAATAAAATCTCTATCTTCTTGGGCTCTAAAGGTCTAAGGAAAGTATTTATCAAGGAAAACCTCTTTAAACCTATTCCAAGTTAAGAGTCTAACAACATCTGCACTTACCCTGGGAAAAATATCATTTCATCATTCTAAAACTTCTTCTTCTAACTCAAACGAAGCAAAGACAACCAGTTGCATGTCAGTTACTGGTAAAATACCAAATAATTCTTCTACCTGTTTCTCCCAAAACTCAGGCTTAAAAGGATTCATAGATCCTTTAAACAACAAGGCATTCAGCTTAATATATCTCCCTGCATCTCATGCATAAACTCACTTTTCTCTATTTTTAAATATCTACCATTACTGGATTAACAACCTCAGGCACTACTCAAGCCTGTTCATCAAGTCTATGCTATAGACTATCAACTCCATCATTTGTTACCTTTATTTTTCAAGAGCATGCGTAAGAGCTTATCTTAGCTCATCTCTTTCAACTTCAGATTCTCTCTTACCTTTACTAATATCAATTATATTAATAATATCAATCATACTATCAACACGTTCCCTTCTAGGAACAGATTCAGACTCAACCTCGACTTGTCAAAATATTGGGGGCTTACCACGCCCTGTCAAATAAAAAATTCTAACTCTAGCTCTAGCATGTCCATGTGTCATCCTCAGACTTTTTAAAATATAATTTATTTTAATCTTCCACTTTCTTACTTTTTATGCAGTCTACAGAATCTTAAAACCTAATGCTCTGATACCAAAATTGTAACGACCCATCCCGGGTTGGCCACCCCCGAAACAGTGTCATCACATTTTAAAAATCTCAGTATGACATATATATGCAACAATAAAAATAATACTAACAGAATTTCTTTTACATCAATCCTCAACCCTCAACAGGGAAGATACAACAATCTGATATTAACTTAAACATAATATACAATGTAAAATGCATAAATATTTATAAATAAATTTTTTTTTTATTTTCTCATTAGTTTGAGGGTGTTGACACGTATGTGGCTTACAAAAAATGATTTCGTCTAACTCTCAACCCACCAGACTATTTGTCATGTTTGCTATCTGAAATCATTGTACAATGAAGGGTGAGCTTCACAAGCTCAGTGAATTAAATTTACTAGAAGTACTCAATTGTATAATTGGTCTTTCAATATTAAATCATTTATATCTCATACAATTTGATACTAGTATTCCACTATCACCACACATGTTATAAGATATATTCTTTATCAATCTCTTCCTCGTAGTTATTGGTTCACCTTAAGACCATCAATTATCTCATAATTACTTCGTAATGAGGTTCACATCATAAAATCTACCATTTAGATGGTTCTTATCACCATAATTATCTCTCTGTGAGACTCATCCATATATAAATAAATTCGCAATAACACACCACACATCAACATTTCAATAATGCAAGCAATAATTAAAACAGATGCAATGCATGAATTATTATTATGAGAACGTCTTCCCACATGTCGACATGTTTTTATTATCTTAGATCGGCTCCCTCCCGGTTTTCTTTTCTTTCTAGCATATACTGGCTGTCACGGTATCCCTTTTATTTTCAGTATATACCGGCTGTCACAGTTTTTCAATTAGACCGACCTCTTCCTGGTTCTTTCGGTTCTTTTATTTAATGCATATGCATATGGACAATGATATAAAATATGCATATGAACAATAATATAAAAACAACATGAATATTTAAATTGACTATCCTGATTATTCTCAAATTTTTATTGAAATAAATTTCATTAAATTTCTCTCCTCATAAATCACATCAAATCCTTCGTCATAACTTGTCAAGATCCATTAAATTTCGTCTCCTCATAATTTGTATCAAAACCTCAACCATAGTTCATCAAAAAATTCACTTATCACATTTAAAATCAACTTTTTATTCCAAAACTAATATTTCTAACATAATAATTTTCCACATGTCCAATATTTATATCACACCTATCAATTTTATTTTTATCAACCACTAAAGTCTAAGCTAATAATTTATTTTAATATTATCACTAGATATTTCAAAAATTTTTATTTAGATTACTTAAAGTAAATCTAACTCACCATGTAGCACTTAAAGCTACCCGTGGATCACCTCCTTGCCTTTCCCGTTCCTCTAAGAAATTTTTCCTAGTTGTTGATCATCAACACCTGACATCATATTTATATTAAATTTATAATTTATTCTTCAAATCGTTATAAACCACACCCTTTGAAAATTCCCACTTTGAATTCGGGAAAATTTCATGAATGCTAAAAATTTCAAAAATAGCACTACGTTATTACCTTTTGTTTTTCTGATAGCTTTCCGTGATTTTCTATGAAATTCCGCAGTAAACCCCTTCAAAATTTTGTCCTTTCAAACATTCTTTGAGTCTCCAAGTGTTTAAAGAAAACGAGTAATAAAAAGAAACTAAACGAACTAAGTAAAAATTAATTACTTAACTTTTATATATATATATATATATATATATATATATATATATATACACCATTCTTTCTTTCTTTTTCAGCTCTGCCCCCCCCCCCCCCCCTTCCCCTTTTTTCCAAATTTTTGCCATGACATTGAGGCGTGGCTTACATACACCACAAAATTGGCAGCAGGATGCCACCTGCTGCCACGCGTTTCGGGTTATATATATATATATATATATTTTTTTTTTCTTCTTCTTATTTTTTTTCCTTTTGCTGGACCTGGACGTCCAATTTTTTATAAAGAATTATTGTATTCAATACTAAATCCTTTGCGTAAATATATTATTTAAATTTCATGTTATATTTTTTAAGTTACTTATTTACCCTTACTTTATGATTACAGGTATTACAGGTAAGTCGCAAAGCGAATACTTCACTATCTTAAACTTTTGGTTTCAACAGGCTTGCTAATTTATAAAACTGTAGACTTCAAACTTCATGCATTCTCATACTCGGATTGGGCAGCAGATAGGGATGATAGAAGATCTGTGTGTGCTTATTGTATTTATCAGGTCCTAACTTGATCTCGTAGAGCTATAAACAGCAGCCAATAGTGGCTCGTAGCAGCACTGATGCTGAATACAAGGCACTGGCAAACACAGCAGCCGAGCTAATGTGGATCAAGTCAATTCTAACTGAACACGAAATTTCTACTCGACAACCACCTGTTCTTTGGTGCGACAACATTGGTGCCACTTATCTCACATCCAATCTTGTGTTTCATGCAAGAACGAAACACATAGAGATCAACTTTCATTTTGTTCAAGATCAAGTTTACCGTAAACAATTAATAGTTCAGTTCATCTCTAGTCGTGATCAATTAGCAGATGCACTAACAAAACCATTACCACCAAAGAAGTTCCGAGATGTTCAATCCAATATGAATGTTTGTGATTTCCCCTCCAAATTGAGGGGGTGTGTAGAAGATCAAGTAATTTCAACTAAAATCACTGCTAAAGATCAGGAGGATTGATCTTACTGTAACCGATAATGATGCAGTCAATGGATGTAGAAGATCAAGTAATTTCAACTGAAATCACTACTGAAGATCAGGGGAATTGATCTTGCTGTAACCGATAATGATGCAGTCAATGAATACCGAAATCCTTGCTGAAGTTTATGGATGAAGAGATATGATTCTGAGGACTTCAAATTGTATAGTTGTATAGAAGTTTGAATTAGAATGCTTAAATGTTGCTAATAATTAGGAAATCAGTTGTAAATGTGTTTATATATACTGCATGTAAGCTACAAGCAAAACCGTAACAAAAATCTTTCAAACACTTTCTCTCTTCTATTACTTTACATGCATCTACCACGTAAGGATCGATAACTCCAATGACTTTTTTGGCTTTACATAACTCAAAGGCACCACCATCATTGCGAATCACCTGCCACCATCGTGGCCACATCCACTGCCCCATCCACATTTAGTTTCAAAACCCCACCTCTAGGACGACGCCACTTCACCTTTTCTCGTTGAGGAGGACGATTACCCCTCTCTTACACGTCTAAAAATTCCCCAAGATACACAATAGCTTTCCGATATGTGAATAGATACGCAGAAGCGCCCTTTCTAATAAGCTTGTAGGTAGTTGGTACGCGAGAAGAAAAAAAATGAGAGTACATGAGATCTGCACACAAAAATTACACTTATTATCAACAAATAATAATCAATGAGTGTTGCATCCTTTAATTGCACATTCAAATCTCATACTCACAGTATACATAAGTTTTATAGGAGAAAGGAAAAAAATAGTTATGTTTTGAGACAACCGGCAATGTTTGAGATAACCTATCTGTTGCTCTTATGATTATTTTTAAAATTTACAAAAGAAAAACTTAATCAAATCAAATCATCTATTAATGGATATTTTGATTGTTGTTTATAAGCAGAAAAACATTAATATGTGGTTTGATTTTAAAATTTAAAAAATAAACATCGGTTTAAAGCAAACCATAACACTCGAGTACCTACAAACCGTGTAGATCAGATGTATTAAATAAAGATTTGAATATAAAACTTATGTTACACGAGATATTTATTTTGACTCATCATGTCGTTGAAACTAACTTATCATTTCCTCAGCTTTCATAGTCTTTAAGCATTCTCCAAGGTGACCAAAACCCTAAACTCTAGTTGTGTCTCGTCGTTGCCGTTACTCTTGCTAGCAAATTACCCCAACAACATCGAAGCACACCATTGTGATCGGAAAGAGTTGATCTATCCATCCTCGTCATTTTCACGCCAATATCACATCGAATGATCCATCCATCGTGAAAGAGCCTTCGAAATTTTTGCGGATCTATCATTTCAAGTTTCTCACCTCCGACACCATAAAGTTAATTTTGTTTCCTTGATTGTATTTTTTTGTTTGCTTTTGGGTTTTTCCAAATTTTATTTAATAATTTTAGGATTATTTATTTTTAAATATCTTTAAGTTTTTTATAATTTGTTTTTATAAAAGCCAATGAATTAATGACACGTGACTATTTTTAAGTCACTCATGTGCAAGACACGTGTTTGACTAATGCTGACTTTAATGACAGATCAATATTGACTAACACCTTAAACACATAATAGTAAAGTGAAGCATTTCAAACCACATTTTGTGATCTTAAAACCCCAAAACCACATTATGTTATATGTATTTTTGCCCAAAATTTAATGCACTTTTGACAATATTTTTTAATTTGATTGGATCAAATTAAGTTCTTTTAGTCAAAAGTTTTAAGATAGTCATAAAAGATGCATTTATTCAATTTCAATTATGTGTGAAATTTATCCACACATATGATGTATGAAACGATTGAGAATGAACTATCATTCTGCATCATTTTTTATTGTATTTGTTATACTAATATGTTACACGCAGAGGGATTTGGATCATCTTCATGTGAGAATTTAAATGAAGTTAAACATATAGTGAAATTCAATTTCACTATAACAATTTCGATTTGGATTCTCTCAATTTAAATATGTGGCATTTAATCTCAACGTGAACTTGATATTCATTACAATTCTCAAACGAAATATCCAAATCCCACCAGAAACATATTTGTAGTGTGACATATTCACTTGCAACAATATTTGGCTTATGATTTTGGCTATGAAGTTCATGAAAAATATCCCTCTCTGTATATAAGGGTGAAAACAAACTTAACAAAGTCAAATCGAACTTGAATTCAAGTTGAGCTTAGAGATCCAGATCCAATCTTCGCTTATGATTATTTTGCCAAAGCTTAAATAAGCTCAAGTTTGAACTATGTAAATCGAATTATCTAAAAAATTAATATGTTTCATATTAATAAAATAAAATATATTATTTATATATAATTTTAATTAAATTATATATTGATAAATTGGCTAGTGAGTTTGACAAGTCGAATTATCTTAAACTTAAACTCAGCTCTTTAGATCAAACGAGCTTGGAGTCAAACTCAGATTTGATAAAAGATAGTGGAGCTCTAGTCGAACAACTCATAGTTAACCCTATGTTTTTATGAATGGATGCATGATGCATAATGCATGATTGCATATGGTGCAGCTTATACCTTCCTCTATCAAGTAGCATGCTAGCACAACAACGTTTTCTTTTGAAAAAGATTTGTAGGAAAAATTGCACCAAAAGTCTTTGATTTATTGTCTTTTAACACTTAATCTTTAAACTATAAAATTAACATAAAAAATATTAAACTTTCAATTAACTACAATTTTATCATTTTCAATAATATAATATATATATATATATATATTTTCACTTTGAAAGGAATGAATACACTAAATATAAAGGGTTCAATCAATTCTATAAATCATTTCAAGACCATCCAAATTTTTTGAGATTTTTTTATTTGTGTGGTCTTTTTTTACGGTTTATTAAATTTTAATAGTAAAAATAAAAAACGGATAATTTCATAATTAAAAAATTATAATATATATTTTTTATGGTAGATCACATTTATCATTATATGTGTAAAAAAATTAAAATCAAATTCTTTATATTTTTAAGATAATTTTTAAAAAAAATAATATTAAAAAAGTAACATTGTACTTAATTGAAAGTTTAAAAACTTTAAAATCAAATTCATAATTTAAGAATCATAATACCAAAAACAAAAGTTTAAGGATCTTGTATGTAATTATTCAATTTTTGTAACAGGTACACTACTGTCTACACATCAAATTTCTCTTTCGTTTCTTTCTCCTTCTGTTTCCGAAAAAAAAATGTTTATAACATGAAAAAATCTTTCCATTCCAAACAAAAATACTCCGTGGTACTGCATCTCTGATTTTAATGTTCTGTGGGTCCCGGGAACCCCATCACAGAAATATATGACCGTTGCGTGGTGTGAGCTCATGAATCTAACGGTTCAAAATCACCTTCGCATATAACATATGGGTCACAATTGACAAACCGCACTCGGCTTAAAAGAGGAAACCCACAAAAAGAGAAAAAAAGAGAGGACAGAGAAGAAGTCGTTGTGTAGTGCATTTTAGTTTGATTGCCAAGAAAAGTATCGAAGAGAGAAAGAGAGAGAAATAAAGACGAAGAATTTGATGAGACCTTATCATCGAAGCAGTAATTTACGTGCTCGTCGTTGTTGAAATGGGTATTGTTGTAGGCAACTTCAAGCTGCCATCAAGAAGCTGTGCGTCGTTGAGTTGCTGCTTTCGCTTGAGATCCAAGTATTGTGTTGCATTGCCATCGACAGTGACCCCAACAGCAACAGAGATAGCGTTCTCTTCCTCATTTTTGCGCTTCTCTAAGCGCCCCTGAGGACCATGATCCTTTGCCTTATACTCTCTATCGGATCTCAGTCGCAGATCCACCACTACCACAAGAACATTTACTATTACAATCACCACCAGTGTCTCTCTAATGGACCCCACTTCTCGCCCTGCCGTTGTCATCGACAACGGTACCGGGTACGTTCCTTTATCTTTGTTTATCTATATATATCTGTACGTATATGCATAGAATTTAGCTGTCTGTTTGTATTAATTTGTAAATAGGTTTTGCGCGAAATCCCCCAATTGGGTTTTTGCTTGTATTTTTAATTTTGATTGCAGAACATCTTATTGTCGACATTGGTCAACTGGGTTCTCAATGTTTTTGCATCTTGTTGTTATTTGTTCTGGTGGGTGTGTTGCAGGTATACTAAGATGGGATTTGCGGGAAACGTAGAGCCGTGCTTTATTCTCCCAACAGTAGTTGCCGTTAACGAGTCGTTTTTAAATCAATCTAGGAGTTCTTCAAAGGCCAATTGGGCAGCCCAGCATAGCGCGGGGGTCATGGCGGATCTTGACTTCTTTATTGGAGATGAGGCGCTAGCAAGATCGCGATCTAGTAGTACTTATAACCTTAATTATCCGATTAAGCATGGTCAAGTTGATAATTGGGACGCTATGGAACGCTATTGGCAGCAGTGTATATTCAACTATTTGCGATGTGATCCAGAGGATCATTACTTTCTATTGACCGAGAGTCCGCTTACAGCTCCCGAGAATCGCGAGTATACCGGTGAAATTATGTTTGAGACATTCAATGTTCCTGGCCTTTATATTGCCGTGAATTCAGTGCTTGCACTTGCAGCTGGGTACACGACATCCAAGGTTGGTGTTGGAGTTCAAGAATTTTACTGTTTGCTTGGATTTATGAATAATGTATTTCATTAGAGGATTAGAGAAAGTAGGTTTTAAAATTACACGACATCCAAGGTTGGTGTTGGAGTTCAAGAATTTTACTGTTTGCTTGGATTTATGAATAATGTATTTCATTAGAGGATTAGAGAAAGTAGGTTTTAAAATTACAATCACAGGAGGACATTGTATGGATTAATGTGATAATTATATAGGAGTATTAGAGTGTGTATGAAGTCTCTTAAGCTCAATGTAGTTGGCTGATATTTGAATTTATATTTGGTTTCTTACTTGATTGAATTAAATTCTTAACTGGTAATGGGTTTTCTCCTATAAAAATAGCAGGATGATAGTAATTGGATGCTTTGTTGATAAGGAAAGAGGCATTATTTTGGGTTCTAGAGTTTGTATTTATACACCTGATTTCTTTTCATTATATTTTGTTACTAAATGAAAATTCATTCCTGGAAAAAGACTCAACATTCTCGCATCTTTAAGCCCAAATTCGAAGACGATATGGCCTAGTAATTTTCATTTTGATCCTTGTTAAAATTTCACATTACTTTTTCTGGGGTCTAATGTTGACGGCAAGCCCTTTCTCGTTAACCTTTTACTTCCCTTTGCTAAATATAAAATTTTGAATTTCTTTTTAATGTTCTATATCTGTCAATCTTTCCCTTTTAGATTGACCTACAGTTCTCCTTAGTGTGAGATGACAGGGGTTGTAGTGGATGTTGGAGACGGGGCTACTCATGTTGTACCTGTTGCAGATGGTTATGTTATCGGGAGCAGCATCAAGTCGGTTCCCATTGCTGGTAAAGATGTTACTCTCTTTATCCAGCAGCTCATGCGGGTATGGAGTCTTTGAAGCTATTAAGTTAATTGATTTTTGCTTTCTTTCTTTCTTTGGAAAGTTATTGTTGTCTAGTGCATTCTTATTATAACATCTCCATCCATTCCGATCTTTTAGTATGTAGGCTTCATATGTTGTAATTTGAGATGTATGTCAGACTATGAGAATAAATCGATGGTGTTATCTTCATGCAGCTGGTGCTCTTCATTATGTTAAATTTTGTTTGTCTAGTCAAGATTTGCTACTTTATCTAATAAAGAAGATGCTTACTGTTTGAAATGATGCCACCAACTGACTAGCACATAGTGTTTCTAGGAAAACCAAATTAACAACTTATTCTGTTGTATGAACTTTTGGAACTTCTCTACTGCCTCCATGTCTTTTGATAAGCTCTTAATGATGTTTTTTTTTTGCTTGTTAGTGCTCATAAACGGCAGCGCTTTAGAAGCAATTCATTGACCTTAGATAAGATTGCCCTTAGATAAGATTGCTTATGTTACTAACATTTA
Source organism: Bretschneidera sinensis (assembly GCA_023935145.1). Taxonomy (NCBI): domain Eukaryota; kingdom Viridiplantae; phylum Streptophyta; class Magnoliopsida; order Brassicales; family Akaniaceae; genus Bretschneidera; species Bretschneidera sinensis. The sequence goes on from CM043705.1 coordinate 65,164,783, forward strand.
TGTGTTTGGGGATTTTAGTGTAACAATTCTACGTTCATGGAAGCTTGCCCTTTAACATTGTTTTGTGTAGGAAAGAGGAGAGAATGTACCACCAGAAGACTCGTTTGAAGTAGCTCGGAAAGTGAAGGAAATGTATTGTTACACTTGTTCTGATATCGTCAAGGTAATTTTCACTTACTTACAAAATTTTACTGATAAAAAAATGTTTTACTAACTTGCAAAGTCTTTGGTACCAATAGATTCTTATTTGGCATGAAGAACCAATTGTTCACATTTGAATATAAGTTTTGAATCTTAAGACACTCTTTTCATGATAAAAGTTCTTCAATGATTCCAGGAGTTCAACAAGCATGACAAAGAACCAGCCAAGTACATTAAGCAATGGCGAGGTACTAAACCAAGGACTGGGGCACCATACTCTTGTGACATTGGCTATGAACGATTTCTTGGCCCTGAGGTTTGTTATATGTCCTCTTTGTAAGATCTTTTCTATCTTGAACGAGTTGAATTTTACCATGACAATTGATCACAATGTTGCTCTCTGAGCAACTTCCATAGGGCCTGTCAATGGAAAGTCATTTTATTTAGCAAGTAATTGGCCTTCTAACAGTTTCTATTGTATTTGTATGTGTTTGTTAATCTCATTCTGATTATTAGGGGATGCTCGTTAATTCTTTCCACTGATGTCGGTGATTCCTTCAAATGTCAGATATTTTCATTGATTCTTTTAGAAGTAAGAGGTTTTGACTATTGATTATCCATGCAACCACAATTCAGTCAACACCTATTTCCATTTCCATTCCTATTTCTAGTAAAGTTATTTCTGTCTCTGGTGTGGATCTGCTTTCCCTAAAACTGTTTGATTGTAAGAAATTACCATAAACGTAGTCTGGTGACATAGTTACTGGCATAGGGAAATACCATTTGCTGGGTTATATATTTATAGACAATGACTGTAGATTCCCTGTTTGATGGAACATAAACATAGTGATGTGGGCTCTTGGTATTGGTTTTCCTTGATATCAATTATCAAGTCTGTTAAATTTTTATCGCCTTTTAGATGCAAAAGTTCAACAAAAATTGGACGAAGAGTGAACTGTGGTATGTTTTGTTGACTATGAATCATTGCTTGTATGGTGCATGTTGTTGAACTTTGTCAATGATTTGTCTGACTTGTTTTACAGGTTTTCTTTAATCCGGAGATAAACAGCAACGACTTTACAACTCCTTTACCAGTTGTAATAGACAAGTGTATTCAGTCTGCACCTATTGACACGAGGAGAGCTTTGTACAAGGTAAAGTGTATGAAGGATGAGAAAAGAAAAATTGAAAATTTTCTCCTCAATTATGATTCACTCATTTGGAACAAGAAGAAAGTATCATTATTGAAGAGCTAAAATTCAGTGAAATGTGCAAATGGTGCTACTCTTGAATTTTTAATTCTATTCATTGATGCCGTGACATTTTTGCCACGATTTCCTCTAACCGTCTAGGATCAGACAGTTGTCACTTCTTAACTTACTATCATAGAGCATTGAGCTTCGGAAGTGTTGCATGGTATATTTCCTGGTTTAGATACATTATGTGATGATTTTTTAATTGCTTGTGCGCTCATATCTGGGCCTTTGCAAATTTTACCATATCTGATTTGATAAAAAAAAACATCTGTATGTCGTTCCGCATTCTTGAGTTGCCACATGATCTTTGTTTGTAGATATATGCCTTTTACTTTCTAAACTAATTGGTTTTGATTTTGATTTCAGAATATAGTATTGTCTGGGGGATCAACCATGTTCAAGGACTTCCACAGAAGGTTGCAACGGGATCTGAAGAAAGTAGTGGATGCCCGGGTTCTTGTGTCTGATGCTCGACTTGGTGGAGAAGTAAAAGTAAGCATTTGGACCTTATTATCATTTGCATATCCATATATGTGTACATGGCATGTATATGACATGGTAGGTATTTACATTTTTAAAAGGCTGAGTGCTTCTTTTTCTCTCTTGTTGGGCTTCCAGTCACAACCTGTGGAGGTTAATGTAGTCAGCCATCCCATACAGAGATTTGCAGTTTGGTTTGGAGGCTCTGTACTTGCATCAACACCCGAGTTTTTTACGGTATGAATTTAAAATATTGCGTAAGCCTCCTTTCTTCTGCAAACCTGTAAGCTTATATTTCACTTTTCTTCCATATTTTAAAGTTCTTTGTTACGTTGGAGACTTGTGCATCTGTAAAGTCTCACTGTATCTGCCCTTCAGATTGGAAGAAGAGTAACTTCATGTAGGAGGGAAAAATGAGAAAAGACTTCTATAGTATAAGCTTCTCCTCTAATCTGAAAGCCTCAGATCATTATAATGTGGACGATTGGGTTTTGGTTGCTAGTCAAAGCTTATATCTAAATAGTGTAAACTTGTCCCTTCACCCCACCCACACACAAAGAGAGAGACACTATGTAATGGCCTAATATTCTGGTTGAGAGCAAATGCAAAATGATGAAGTAACACTTTTCCTTGTTCCACTTGACTAGGCCACTGCTTAATATTGTATAATTATCCGCAAATTCCTCTTATTCACTTCAAGGAGATGGTTTTATATGTCCCTTAAATTGAATGAGCTTGAGTTTGCAATTGAACGACATCAAGTGCTCCTACTCCTTTGTTGGTGCATGTTCTCTTTAGCTGGGCACTTGGGCAGTGTCAAGCAGTTTTGGGCTTAGTCAACAGATATATGCAAGTTGCAATCTAAAGCACCTTGGCATTTTTGTAGTAATTGGTTTTGCAATTGGAATCCTATTTTGGAGGGGTTCTTGTCTAGTATAGGTCTATGAAAGATACATGACACAAAAGTATTTCTACCATTGGATGGTATGAGAAAAGAGCGAAAAAGAGAGTTCTTTTCATCCCATGGTGGAAAATGCTTTGTGCCATGTATTTTTTATAGACCGGTGCTAGGTAAGATTTTTTCCCTATTTTGTGCTTATGACTACCATTACCTGATTTTATTGTTCTTTTGTGGCAATTTTTCGGGGTTGAAAAATTTTGTTTTTTCATCCAGGCTTGCCATACGAAAGCAGAGTACGAGGAATATGGAGCAAGTATATGCCGTACAAATCCTGTTTTCAAGGGAATGTACTGATGCAAATATTCATTTAAGCTGATCCTTAGCTGGCATTTCCTGGTGACAATGCTCGGGAAGGCGCCTTGTTATTTCCACCTCCATTATGCACCTCAATTCGCGTTCCTGTCCTATCTTTGCTTGGTGTTCATGTCTATTCATGGATTGTGAGAGGTGGTGTGAAATATGCATGCTCAGTCTCTATTATAACAAAGAAATGGGCTTCTTGTATTCATTTATTTGTTAGGGAGCTACATGGTCTTCTTTCAGCTTAAAACAGAATGCTCTCAATTGCATCCTCTGGGGGCCCTGCTGTCACGTCAGGGTCAGATAAGTGGTTATCAGTTAGGTAAACATGAACTGAGCTGAATTGTAATTTTAGTGTTCAGCTTAGGATGTGATAAAAGGTTTCTCTTTGCGTTCCTTTTTGGGTTGGGAGCAATTACTCCACCAAATACATTCAGGTAGAAAGTTCATTTCATTTGGATCGAATTGGATTTTGTTTCAGAAATTTGTTTATGTGAATCTACTGGTAATCCTCATTTCAGGACACACTTTGTAATTATTTGAATCTTATGTTTGGCAGTTAGCGATAATCAAGTCCCATTGTTCTGTCCCATGAGTTGCAGTATGTGGCTAGACAAAATAGTGGCAGCTTATTATTTTGTTGTTTGATGTGAGATTTTCTGTGTAAATAATAAAATGGGTATGATTCTGATTTTGGACTAATCACAATTCCCATTTAGTCTGGTGGCAACATCCCCCCACCCCCACCCCCCCTAAAAAAAAAAAAAAGAAGAAATAGGTGGAGTAAAGCAATATTATGACCAGTGTTTTCAGAGGCGAGGGTGTTGGGCGAAGCATAAGTCTTGAAGTGGGGTGTTTTGAATAAAATAACAAATTAACATATATAAATCTATTAAAAGCAACAAGTCAGATAACATAGATGGTATAATATGAAGTTTATTTAATGAATTTCATGTTCATACATCAGCGGGATTCGAACCCAAGCCTATAAGGTGGTAATGTACCAATTAACTACTAGACCAAACATATCTAAAAAGCAAGAAAATAGATTTCACGCTCATGCACCAGTCGGGATTCGAACCCAGACCTATAAAATGTTAATGTACCAATTTACCGCTAGACCACTGGTGCTTGATGGTTAGTATGTTACTAATAAACATATATATATAGAACTAATGTCCTAACAATCACGCCCCTGGGCTTTTTTGCCCGATTTCGCCAGTGAACGCGCCCCAAAACCGTTTTTTAAAACATTGATTATGACACTTAATGGGTAGTTTTTGTTTTTTGTAATCAATTTATTTGTTATTCTTGTTTGTGAGGAGAAAACGTGGTATGCCTTAAAGCTGCAGGTTTGCAGCTTATTACGATTTTTAGTTTTTATTTCTTTGGCTGCATGGATGTTTATAGCTCCTCACTCCTTAGGGGGGCAAAGTTTATTTATGCACTGTATTTTTTTTCTTTTACATTGACGGGGAGGGGAAACGATCTTGACAAAGAATCTGGAGGTAATCACTTGGGTCAAAAAGTTAAAGTTTATGTATTTAGTTTCAATTTTAAAAAAGTGTTAATAAAGGTTTGGTTTCCGATTGAGCTCGTGAAAAAATGTTAGGCAGAGGTTTTTATACTTTTGTAAATAAATAATTCATTTTCATAATCGTTGTTGATTAATTACATGGTTGAAGTCTCCTACTTAATAATTATTACTCACATTTCTCAGCAACTTTAATTCATGTAAAATTACAGTAGGCACAATCACTTAAATCAATTATAAAGCAAAAAATTAGATGGTAATCCCATTTGGCACTAGTGGAGTAATTGTATGTTTGGTTGAACTCCATTCATAAATGTTGTAAAATCAGGTTCTAACATGATTGAAGCATGTTAACATTCTTCTCCCAATTAAGTTTTAAATCTTATTAATGTGTTGTCAACTTCATGGTCAGAACTCACCAAAGCATGAAAAGGATGATGCTTCTTACAGTTCACAATGTGAAAATGCTGTTTACACAGGTTTAAAATGGTATCAGAAGCTTGAAACAGTTTTTAGGAAACTGAATTTTGTGCCAAAAACTTGCCTAGTTTTATTATATATTACAGATTGGTTGCTAAAAAAAGGGGTTTTAACTGCCACTATACCAATGAATTTGGCTCCTGTCCATTGCTTGGATTCCTTCAATAGTGCCTTAAATGTTTGACAATCCAACATGCTAAGGGACTGAGGGAATATAGGTAATAGAAAATTATTAAAACATTATAGTGGTTCTGATATAATCACACTTGTATTTTTTTTTGTTGTTATTATACAATTGTATCCTTTAATTATAACACATCGTGACAAATATAAAGTTATGTTGACTTCGTACATCATCAAAAGGCATGCTCAATTGCAAAGACATTATTATCTCTTATTTAATACAGACTCAACAACCACCCTCACTTATAATCTGATATCTTGAGCAAACCCATTTGTCTTTCCTTTCAGCAATTTTCATTCCATTTGCAATTATTTTTTCTCATTTATTCGAGAAGTCACAAAAATATCTAATACGTTTTGTGACGAAGTTGTGATTCTGCTTTACCGATATTGATGCTTGATGCAAATTATAGATGGAGATGTTAGTTAGGCATTTTTTTAAACATCTAATATACAAACATTTCTTCACAATTAAAAGAACAAAAGAGAAGAAACATAAAACTGAAATCTAATACTTGTCTCGAAATAGCTTTACCGTGCTGATCATGGTTACTCGGGAAGCACCTTAACTTTCAGGTCCGCGTTAATGACAGAAAAAAAAAAGAGGAATAAGCAAGAGGTTGAGGTGCAAAAGAGGAAGATAGCTAAATAAAACAAAGAGAAAATGGCTATTAAGGGAGCAAAATGGAAAATTCCTTTGAGCTTCAAGTCTGCTTTGATGGCAGAAAAAAAAAAGAATATAAAAATTGAAAGGTTGAGGAAAAAGAAAAGAAATAAGGGAAAATGGTATTATGGATGCTTTTGTCCTTAAAAATTGATTTGTTGACGTGTCCAGATAGATTATATCAGATTTTTTGATTATTAGATCTGCTTCAATTTTGTCATGATTAAAAGATACAACTGTATAATAACAAATAAAAAAAATACAAATGTGATTACACCTTAATCACAAGAACATTTTAGTAATTTTTTCATCCAAGTAAAAGAGAAAAGTCAGAATTATTTTATCAAAAAACATTTTAACACCAAAAACTAAAACCAAGCCATATGTTAGCCTTATCTTGATTGAAATTATTCAGAATTTTCTTTTGTTCTTTTATTGAAATTATTAATTGAAAAAAATTGTGACTGTCTAATTTTATTCCTTTGGATTTTTGGGTTTAGTTCATCAATGACATAATTATATGAGTTATGGATGCCATGCAACAATTTGATAACTAATGGTTGAAACCAACTCTTAAATGTTAATCACAGCCTCCTAAAAATCCCTACCATTACATGTGAATTGGGATTAAAAACATCTTAAATAAGTGAAATATACTCAAGGAAGTTATTAAGGTCTTCCAATTCAAGTCCATCTCTTTATTTACTTGAATTCTTTTGAAAAAAAAAGAACATTTTTCCCTCTCTCAATTCTTTATTTTTTTTATTTCACTTTTTAAAGTTTTTTTAAAAGCATTTTTATTTTTAAAAATTGGGTAAAATAATCAATTGAAACAAAATTCATGACCAGATCAATAGTTTTTAAATTAGGTTCGTAAATTAAAATTATGAACGCAGATTATATTTTTTTTATTTAATAATCACTTTGGGATTCTCCATTTAAGAGAATTAAATTTTATTATTTTTTTCTCCGATTTAAAAATAAATAAATAAAAATGCAAAATCTCTCTATGAAGGGTTAATAACTTAATATATTGTTTGGCTAAAAAAAACTTAATATAATGATTTACTTAAATAAAAAGAAATGTGACCAAAAGGGGTCAAAATGTTAACTACTAAACCGTGGAAACTACATAAACCCTAAATACTAGGGTAATTAAAAAGTTAAATTAACTTCATAGACAAGCCTATTTGAAAAAAAAGAGGAGATGATTTGATCTGAAAAGGTTTCACACTGTAGAGAGATTGCAAATTAGAAAGAGAAAGAGGGAGAAAAATTAAAAAAAAATATAAGGAAAGGATAAAGCGTAGTTGAGAATTGAGAGAGAGAAAAGAGGAAAAAGGGAAAACAAAACCGCTGGGTTCGTCTAACCCTTGGTTGCTGAGACAAACCAGAAGAAGAGTAAGCAAACCTCTCTTAGCTATAGATGTAGCGATTATAGTCCTTATTATTTTGCTCTATTCTCGTACTTCTAAGCTATGGATTTGATTTTCCCTGCAATGCTTTGAGATCAATCGATGGTGGGAATTTATAATTTCTGTTTATTTTATATCAAAATTTGTGCAGTCGGGATTTACTTTGACCTTAAGGTGTTGGATTTTTTTTGTTATCTTTTTACTTTATTGGCGTAATAGATCTTAGATTTTATATTTATTTCTATGGTGTACGAAATGGGTATTGGAGATTTAGCTGTTTACTTACTTTGGTACCTAGTATTTGTGATGATTCCTACGGTTCTTCGAAATGGGTATTGAAGATTTAACTGTTTTCCGTGATAATTCGACATGGGTGATTGATATCTGTTGTGATTCTCAAAACTGTACTGACCACTGAGTAGGTACTGTAGTTATCATTTGATTCAGCTTTTATTTTATATGCTTTACTGCTCTGTGTTGTTGGTTGGAGGAAGATCCGTCTTCACTTTGAGCTATATGTACTTTCTTCTCAAATATGTCTTATGTTCATTTTACCCGCGCCACTCTATTGATATTTTTTTATTATTTTAGATTGTTGATCCGTACAAAATAATGTTCATGTCGATTTTTAAATGGTTTTCCCACGCTATATAATTGGTGTAGAACATGAGGACAATTTTATTACCGTTGTCTTTTGACTTTCGTTTCATTGCATGAAGATACAGATAACTTATTTTTTTCTTAGTAGTACAGATCAGATGGCAGAAGAGCAAATAGACTATGAGGAAGAAGAGTATGTAGGGGCTCAGAAGATGCAGTATCAGGGAGGTGGAGCTATACCTGCACTTGCTGATGAAGAGCTGATGGGGGAAGATGATGAGTATGATGATCTCTACAACGATGTTAATGTTGGAGAGGGTTTCCTACAGATGCACCGGTCCGAGGCACCAAGCCAACCTGGTGGTTTAGGCAATGGAGGGCTCCAAGCTCAGAAAACCGATGTTCCTGATCCAAGAGTGGGAAGTGGGGGTCAACCCAGCTCAAGCATTCTTGCGATTTCAAGTGAAGGGAAGTATAATAATGCTGGGGGGCAGTTGGCTGTTAAGAGACCGGAAATAGGATCTGGTAGTTACCCAGATGGATCTTCTGTTTCACAAAAAGGGATGACTCATGATACCCAAGTCCGAAATATGGGGTTTCAAGGATCAACCTCGGTGCCCTCCAATATTGGGGCTGATCCTCCTGTTATTCCCAGGAAAATTGGTAACGAGCCTGCACCATTGCTAAATTCCAGCACTGCTGGTCCTCAAAGTGTTCCACAGAATCCAGCTGTTCAGATTAGCATGAATTCAAATGTTAATCATCCAATAATAAATGAAAATCAGATCCAGCCCCCCATAGAGAATGGTACTACCATGATTTTCGTGGGAGAATTACATTGGTGGACAACTGATGCGGAGCTTGAGAGTGTTATATCTCGATATGGAAGAGTCAAGGAGATTAAGTTCTTTGACGAGAGAGCCAGTGGTAAATCCAAAGGCTATTGTCAAGTTGAGTTCTCTGAGTCTGCTGCTGCTGCTGCATGCAAAGAAGGAATGAATGGTCATGTTTTTAATGGGAGAGCATGTGTTGTGGCCTTTGCATCTCAACAAACATTGAAGCAGATGGGAGCTTCTTATATGAACAAAACACAGGGTCAGTCTCAATCTCAGCCTAGGAGGCCTGTGAACGATGTAATGGGGAGAGGTGGTAACATGAATTTTCAAGGTGGAGATGCAGGGAGGAATTATGGAAGGGGTGGGTCAGGGCGTGGTGGCCAGGGAATGCCCAACAGAGCTCCTTGGGGTGGAGGACCAATGAGGGGAAGGGGAGGGGCTACAGGGCCAAAGAACATGGTTGGAAACGCTGCTGGCATGGGGAGTGGTGCCGGTGGTGGTGCTTATGGACAAGGCCTTGGAGGTCCTGCATTTGGGGGTCCTGCTGCTGGTCTGATGCATCCACAGGGTATGATGGGAGGTGGGTTTGATCCCACATATATGGGTAGAGGAGGTGGTTATGGAGGGTTTTCAGGTCCTGGTTTCCCTGGCATGCTTCCTGCATTTCCAGCTGTTAATACAATGGGACTTGCTGGTGTTGCTCCTCATGTCAACCCTGCCTTCTTTGGCCGAGGAATGGGAGCTAACGGGTTAGGAATGATGGGTTCCTCTGGAATGGATGGACCTCATGCAGGAATGTGGACTGACACAAGTATGGGTGGATGGGGAGGAGAAGAGCATGGCAGAAGGACAAGGGAGTCTAGTTATGGTGGTGAAGACGGTGCTTCTGAATATGGATATGGAGAGGCAAATCATGAAAAAGGATTAAGGTCAAGCGCAGCCTCCCGGGAAAAAGAACGGGTTTCTGAGCGTGACTGGTCAGGGAACACTGATAGGAGGCATCGCGATGAGAGGGGACAGGACTGGGACAGGCCTGAAAGGGAGCACAGGGAGCACCGGTACCGAGAAGATAAAGACAGTTATCGGGACCATCGGCAAAGAGAACGTGACTCGGGTTATGATGATGATTGGGAGAGAGGGCAATCTTCTTCAAGACCTCGGAGCAGGTCCCGAGCAATGCCAGAAGATGATCACAGGTCTCGATCGCGGGATGCAGACTATGGGAAGAGGAGACGCCTACCATCAGAGTGACACAATAACGCCGTTCATCCTTCTTTCACATTCTATATTTTATCGCTCTTATTTTGTCTCCCTCAGTTGCTCATCGAACTGCATTCTCTCTGGTGTGCTTGGTCAACATGTGGAGTGTGGCTTCTTGAGGGAAGAAGTAAGTTCTGCTTGTGTAGCTAGCAGGGAATAATAGAATCCCTGTTGCTTTCTGCTGCATTCTATAGAACAAATATTAGATGCATTAATTCACATCTTTGTGTTGAAAAACAGTCAGTAAATTTTAGTAGCATGTCAATGTGGATATTCTTTGTGGTAGTACTCCTGACACCCTGCTGCTGAGAATCCATTGCAGTTATATTTGTTCTGCAGAACCCTGTCTTCGAGACAATGCTCTTTCGGGATTGAGATCTTGATGAGCTTGAAATCTGTGTTTTAATGATTGTTTGAGTTAATTGGATATGCTTGAAATCTGTATGTTTTAATGATTGTTCGAGTAAATTGGATATGCTTGAAATCTGTGTGTTTTAATGATTGTTTTGAGTTAATTGTGTGTTCTCTACATTTTTAGTCTGGTTTAGGGGGTTAGGGTATGGCTACATCATCATATTCTTCTTCTTCTTATTATTATTCTTATCTTGCTGGTAATTTTGTATCTATATGATTCATAGCAACTTTTTATCCCAGCTTGCCTATTGCTTCTTATTTCCTTGTCATATACTTACCTTTTCATGTAGTAATTCTTTTTGTAGCTAAAGTTGATGTGGTGTATATCATATCATCATTATTGTTTGATCTTAGTAAGATGTTTGAAACATGTCTTTTGATGGGTAGTAGTGGATTTTGCTTATTGCTTCTTATTTCCTTGTAATATCCTTACCTTTTCATGTAATAATTCTTTTTGTAGGTAAAGTTGATGTGGTGTTTATCGTATCATCCTTATTGTTTGATCATAGTAAGATGTTTGAAACATGTCTTTTGATGGGTAGTTGTGGATTTTGGAGATTTATTGATATTAAGACATGGTTTTTCGTAATGCCTGACTTATTCATGCAAATTATCCTTATCCCCCCTCAATTTTAATTCTGTCTGGATTTGAATTTAAAGTAAGCTTATTGAAATTTAAAATTTTCATTACTTACGAGATTTTTCCTTGCATGCACGTAAATATTATGTGCTGCTGACTGTTTTCTATTTGTTTTCTTCTTTATGTGTGTCAAGAGAAGGTGCTAGTGCGTTCTTAGCTTCTTTTGGTTTAATCAGAGGATGGAAAAAGGAAGCTTTGCTTTATTGTTTCTAAAGATAAACTAGATAGGCAATAGATTTTGAAAGAAAAAGGTGAAAAGAAAAATTCTGGTCACAGAAGGGTTTCCTCTTCAGAGAGATTTACTGTTAGGTTCATAGCATGCCACCAAGATGGGGGAACTATGGTTTATTTAGATATTCTCTTTATATGAATGGCTATTACATTGTGGTTGTTATAATTTGGTATTTATTGCTAATAAGTTCCTCGGTTGTTGGAATGTTCATCAAGTAAACTTTTCAGTTTAGCAGTTACCTTTATGTTAGTTACTGTCTGACTGTAGACTTCTTTTTCAGTAGATTAGTAAGAAGTTTCGGTCCTTAAAATTTTTAATTTCAACAGGTGTGGGGTTAGTATGATTTATGGGCTAGGTTAATCACTATTATAGGATCTGGTCAATGATAAGGATTGTAATCTTCTTTTCTGAGTGGTTGTGAATATTCAACTTAAACTTTTCGGTTTCTAAGTTTAGAAAGCATTGTTACCAAGATTCCTTCTCCCTTTCAACTATCTTCTGTTTGTCTTCCCCTTTCCCCCTTTCCTCTTATTCTTAGTTTTCGTAGTTCTTTGTAATTAAGTCTTGTTCTAATGCTTTTAGTCACATGTTGAATCCTATACGCAGCCTCCAAAAACCCCATGCTAGTTTTAATATAATAATACTATCTATTTTAGAAAAACATCAGCCAAAGTTCTAATCTAAATATATATACACACACACACACACAATAGTGTTGTACAATGAAAAATTACATTTTTTGGTGAATGAATTTTCGCTTGGATTGTGTCTGAATAATTCACTGTACTATGAAGATAATCAGACTGATTATGGCTGCGTCTCATCTAAGGGTAACGCCCATATAGGTTTGTGATGATGGGCTTGATTTAGAGATTTGAGTTTATTTTCTCTTAAATTATGATATAATGCTCTTCCTGAAATACTATTAGTGATAATCAGTGACATAGGTAGATTGTGAGTTGGTGTCTTTGTTAGATTATTCTTTTTCTTTGTCTATTGACATGAGGGTTTTTCTTTTTTATTATCACTACCAGGGAGTGGAGTGGGCAACTCTCATGTATTCATGATTGAATCAGCCTGTGTTGTTGCCTGGAGGAAGATTTGTTAGATGGGTTGCCTTCATTGAATACCTTTTGATAATGTCTTGCTCTTTCAAGTCTGCAAATGAAGCCTTCATATTTTGGTTTTAACCTTTGTTTGCTGAGAACCAACTGAGAATCTGTAACTTATGCTTCTACGGGAAAATTATAAAGAGTTGAATTCATGAACTTGTCAAATATATTTGTTTTTTTGACAAGTATGAATACTTGTCAAATATTGATGGGATGTCCTTGTAAAGAAGTATTTATGTATAGGTCCACACTCAACGTTGAACTTATGTATTAGGTCCAAATCCTGTAATGGCCTCTTTTATTGTTTACTTTACTTTGATTGGTTTGTTAGTCAGCTTGTAAAATTTCTGTACTAATTTTGAGGCCCAATTTTGCTCGCTCTTGATGTTGTAAGCGATAAGGTTCATTCTGTTTGAGAGTCAAAGCTGAGTTATTAACACTGTAAATTCTCATTGCTATTTCCATTGTAATTGGTCACATTGTAATGTGGGGTTACTGTTACATCTTGTAATTGGTCATTGTAATGTCTCTTTGAGAGTCAAAGCTGAGTTATTAAAACTGTAAATTGTCATTGCTGTTTCCATTGTAATTGGTCACATTGTAATGTGGGGTTACTGTTACAACTTGTAATTGGTCATTGTAATGTATGTATATCTAGCTTCTGTTTAATAATTAGTATATCTGTCCACCTATCATCTCTCTTTCTCTCTCTCTCTCTCTCCTTTTTGGTTTTTATCAGGAGTATGTGTTTTGAGGTGTACCTGGGTTTAAGATGTGTTATGGATTGCTGCTGCATTGTTGATGTACAAGAATTGGAAAATTTTTGGTTTAAGTGGAGGCTTCTGCCTTGTGTATTGTTGTAAGATTTTGGGATCTAATTCCTCTTTTTATTCTTGTACCTGATGGAATTTCTCATGTATCAAGTTTTTGTCTGTTTCAATACGATTTCTAATGTAGAGTTTCTCATGTAGTGTCTATTAAAAAAAACTGTCCTTAAATTTTCTTACACATTTGTACATGAGGAGTCGCAGCATTTTGGAGGTGCATACCATCCAACTTACTAATTGCTTGATGAGGAAATCTGAAGCTTCAGGACATTTATTTTAGGTTAGTTATTTAATTTTTGTCCACAGTGATTTGTAATGAGTTATGCCGTTATAGGATTAATAGTTCTGATAATGCTTTTGTGGGGCATGTCCATAATTTATTGTGTTTGATATGATTTCATGAGAGTTCCATGTAATTAGTTATAATAAGAGTTCTTTCATGAATCTTCATTTTTTGTCAGCACAGGTATTCTCTTGCTAATTTCCTGTCTTGTTTCCCCAAAACTGTCTTTAAAAAAAGATTTTGTTTTTGTTGGCTTTAGTGCCATTTGTTTAATTGCTTGATCTTTGGTTGAATAGGGGTAAAAGAGGAGAAAAAGGGTCCAAGGGCAGAGCTTGATTCATTTCATTTATCATCTATGTGGTTCTTAGTTCTTACAACTACATTGATGAGAAACCACTAGCTCATCGGTTTTCCTATACTTCATTTTTTGCATGTGAATTGTGTATCTACTTTGGATCTGAGTTATAACTTCTTGGTGTATAATGTATATGACCAGAAGTAGCTTTTGGTTGCTCAGATCTGGTGGAATTGGACTTCATTTTTTATAATGTACCTTACAGGGAGAGGGCTCTTAAAGTATGTTCGGATGGGGAAAGTAGAAGATAAAATGAAGTTTGTATTACTCTCATTTGTTTGGATATCTTTTTAGATGAAGAGAGGATATTTGGAGAGCAAGGGTAGAGAGGGTATTCCACTTTTCTTTATATAAAGCTAAAACATCCAAACGAGAAGAGTTCACGTTGAAGTTAAATTTTTAAATTCTTTTGAATCACCTATAAATGTTTCGTAATGAGTTAGATGATACATTTTAATAGACCAGTGTGCGCACAACATAGGTAGTGTGTGCAAGAGTAGACCAATCAGTGTGCGCACGAGTAGATCAATTAATGTGTACATAGCTCAGACAGTGTGCGCATGAGAAGGGGTTGGTATGTGTACAGGCCAAATGGTGTGCGCAGGAGTAGGGCAACTAGTGTGCGCACTTTCCAAACCGTGGATAAACGTCCAACTTTTCAACTCTTTTACTTTACATCTGTGTCCTTTTCTTCCCTTCTTCACTCTTTTGTTTTTGTTCTCTCTCGTTTTTCTATATAGAGGGATGTGATGTGACTGGTGCTTGGCATTAGGACTTCTTGTGTGCGTATTCAAGTGGAAAATCATACTTGATTTAGTAGTGGAATCTTTTTGCCATCGCCTATACCAATGTATTTAGGGAAATATTTTTACCTAATTGAGCCTGTGAAAAACACATAGTATAAGAGTTCATTTTGGATGAAAAAAAATATTTATATTTTTTCTCAATTTCTCTCATACAGTTTTAAGTGGAAGCAAGCTAATTTTAATACCGAATCAAACATCAGCTAAGTAGGTTCCACAAACAATTAATTCCAAGCCTACAGCTCTTTCATATTTAATCATCATTGTTTTGTCTTTTTACCTAGTGTAAATTGTCCAGGTTTAATAAAACAATGTTCTATTGCCCAACCTCAATACAATATATTTAATATCACTCCATCAAAAATTAAAATAAATTGTTATTTTATTAGGTTTTTTTTTATAATTTGAATTAATTATTTATTATTTTTTTGAAATAATAAAATATATTTTCAAAATACATAACCCGACACCTCAAAACTTACGTTTCGTCTCACGAAAATAAAATACTTAATCCAATGCTTTAGTATCTGAAAACACTAATTTATACTATGGTAGTTTTTTTTTTTTTTGTGGATATTTATATGCTATTTAATACCTTTTTATCTTCTATTTTGCTTTAGATTACAAATATTTTTAATATGATCTATTTGATCTGGTTGAAAAAAGGGTGGTCTACTTGTAATGGTATTACTATTATTATTATTATTATTATTATTATTATTATTATTATTAATAATAAGTTAAACCTTCTCTTTCTTAGCAGCCTCAATGGCTGTCGAAGTGGTAACCATTAAATAGAAGAGGGTTTGTTTTTAAGTGAAGTAAAAAATGAAAAAAAAAATAAAAAAAGTAAAAATGAAAGAAAAAGGAGTAAAATTCCTTGGTTTCATTTGTGAGACAATAAAGACAAAAACAAATAAACGACTCACGCAACCGCATGATTCAGTATTATTATTTTTAATTTTTTTATTTATTCAAAAAAATATGTACAAATGTAAATAAGCTAGGTTTTGTAATTTTACAAACAAAACTTCGGAGATGAAGGCGTTTCGGTTCTCTAGGTGGAATCGAGTCCAACGAAAAAAAAATTCATTGTAAAACTCAAGTTATGAGATTACATAAAATTCAAACTATTTTAAACCAATTGTCTATAAAAAAGATGATTTTTAAATGTCTAACTGGATAAGATCGAAAATTTTAACATTTTTATTTGTTTAAGCTTTAGTTGATCTTACGACTATTGAAAAATAGTGTCATAAAAAAAAAATGTAAGTGGTATTTATAAAACATGATTTAATAAATTATCATTAAGACATAAATTATATTAATTTTAAGTATGATTAACCAAATCTTGATAAACCAAATAACATTAATGATAAAAAAAACACTTACTTACGTATACATATCATATATATTTATGGTTAACATAAAAAATTTGTAGTGAAATTTTAATTTTAATGATAAAAATAAACATTAATGATAACTTTTGACCGGTCGAAAAAGTAAAATACTTTTGTGATAAAAAAAATTAATAATAATAAAAATAATTTTACCATAAAAATATATATTTATTACAAAATGTACAAAGTAAATTACCCTAGCAATCACCATTTATTAGACAAGAAAGACATAAGCTACTAAAGATGCAGACTCACATTTCCTTTATTCAGACATATAAAAGTAAACTAATAACTGGAAAGAGGGACATTTCCTTTATTCAGACATAAAAAAAATTAAAATCAGATTGAAGCACTTTTTAAAAAAAATATAATTATTTTCTCCTGAGGCGCCACACACGTTAAGAGAAGAAGGAACTCTTCAATCAATCCATGCAATGCAGCTACAATTAATTAGAAGAAGAAAAAGGAGCCAGCAACAGCAGCGGCGAAGCCAGCGAAGGCAGAGAGCTGAAGGGAAGAGGCACCATTACTGGGTCCAGGAGCAGGGGCGGTGGACCCATGGGTGGAATCACTGCCAAGTGGGCCAGCAACAGCTGCACCAGGGGAGGCTGCACCATGTCCACCAATGATTCCAATAACGTCAGTGATGACTGGTGCCGAAGCAACCGTGGTTTGTGTGTTGGATGTTGCAGCTGAGGCAAACCCAACAATGGCAACGAAGACCAGAGCAAAAACAATGATTTGGCGTGCCATTTTTATTGTTGGAGGATTTAAGGTTTTGTGTTTTTTTTGGTTTTGTGTGGAAAATGGATTGTGCAGTACTTCTCTAAATGAGAATGAGATGTGTAGAGAAACACTGCAAGATTTATTCAATGATGAGATTGATGAAGGGGTTGGAAAGATTTATTTAGTGTTTGGTTTGTGTTAAAAATAGTAGTGATGAACGACGAGTGCGGGGGCGGATTTTGAGGATTACCATTCATGTTTTGAATTTGACTACAAAAAATTTTAAGTTGTTAAATTACGAATTTGACTACAAAAATCGTTAAACTTTTAATTAATTAACAAAGTTTTCTTTTATATATATATATATATATATATATATATTAGATAGTTGAGTACACTAAATAAATTTTTCAATAAAATTTATAAACCATTTGGAAGTCTTTCAATCATTTTTTTTAAAAAAATTCTATTTGCACGCCATTTTTTTTTCTGGTTTTTCAATTTATAATATAAATAAATAAGAAAAAACATTTTCAGTGTTAATTTTTTTATAATGGTGGAATATATTTACCTTTGCGTGTATACAAAAAATTATAATCAAAATAGTTGTATTATTAAAATTTTAAGATTAATAAATAAAGTTTGAAAGAGTCATATTGTAACTAATTGAAAATTTACGAACGTCTATGCCAAATTCATAATTAATTAAATATTTATAAATATTTCTTCTACATTGTTATATACATGGTAAGAATCAATATTTTTATATTTGAACGAAGTTGAAATATTCAATTGGAATAATTATATTAATGAAATACTTGTAACTATATGATTGATGAAAAATTTAACGTGTATGACCTTCATAAATGGAAGATTAATCAAACGACCAGTTTGATAAAAACAAATTATTTAAAAATTTATAAAATGATAAAAAACGTCGTTCTTTTTACATATAGTGTCAATGAATTTAGGGGGGTGAAAATATATATATATATATATATATATATATATATTTATTTATGATTTTAGGTTGGACAAATGTAACATATTTACTGTTGAAATTTTCAAATGTTTAATTTGGATGCTCAAATAGATGGTTAAATATTTTTTTGATAAGTAATAGATGGATTAAATATTATTGTTTAAATGTTTTTGATATCTATTTGTCTCCTATATGAGAGTTAGATCTTTGAAGATAAACACTTAGCTTAAGGAAGTAGTTGAAGAGAATGGAAAGGAAAGTAATTTATTGATTTTTGATAACCTCGTATTTCCTTCAAAACTTTACGATTTAAAGGTAACATAATTTTTATTTATTAATTTGACTTGAAAAACAAAACAAAAAAAAATTATTCAATATTTTTATTATAATTAATAATGAAAAACTATTTTTTTTTTTTGTAATTTTTATTACTTAAACAATCCATTCATTTCCATCCCTTATTCAAGCAAGATAGAAAGGGCAGAAGTTAACCACTCTTTCTACTTCAATTTCCACAAAGATCATTCCGTTCAATTCTATTATAAATCTCAAACACACTAGCAAGGATTATACTCTTCACATACAAGAGGCATGTTTGTCGTTGCATCCACAATTACTCGTGTTTGGGAATGTGTTATTCAATAAAAACCAAATTATTGAACCAAAATAACTTAATCGAAAAAATCAATTCGGTTATTTATATATTTTTCTTTTATTTTTTAGTTTTTAATATTTCAAATTTTCGGTTTTTGTATCATGGTTTTTAGTCTTTAATATATCCACACTGCCAAATTTAATTTAGTGTCATTTAATTTGAGAAACAAATTACTGTACCAAAATATTAAATTTAATTGGGTAACCAAAATTTTCGGTGTTATAGTATTTCGGTTCGTTTTCGATACTGAAAGTAAAGTAATAAAAAAATTTGATTCGAAAGAGAAATATTCGATTCGGTTCGGTTGTCAACCCATTTTCATCCCTACCTGTGTGTGTATGTATTCCCCCACTGCCTTATAAAAAATTGAAATATCTTAATTCACAAAAAAAAAAGGGAAGAAAAAGGAATTAAAATAGTAATTGTATCATTTCAATTTGGTGTTAGATGGTAAAATATGAGTCATGGCAAGTAACATGGGAGAGTAGGAGACATACCTTCGTCTTACTCTTACAATTCGGCCCGGTCCTCAAACCAGATCAACTTTTGGGCCATAAGATAGGCTTTTAGCCCAATAAAGAAAAGGTAGTGAAGCCCAGGTCCATAAAGGCCCAAAAAATCAGAAACCAAAATAAAAGGAGCATCATAATTACGAAATGGCCACTAATTTAGGGCTTTGAAAGAACCAGAGAACGAGCCAGTAGCGGCTAGCGACTAGACCGCCACACTGGGCATATATATACTCGTACTCTTTTTCTCTCTCTCAAATTTTCCCTCTCTTACTGAAATCTCGTTTTTGGTTACGATTTAGCAGTTGGTGAGAGGAGATTGAAGAGGAAGAGATCTTGTTGTAGTAGCAATAAATAGTATTACAAGTGAAAGTAATCAAAGCGAGAAATGGCGTTAGCCTTCGATGAGTACGGGAGGCCTTTCATAATACTGAAGGAGCAAGAGCAGAAGACGAGGCTGAGGGGTCTCGATGCACAGAAGGCTAACATTTCCGCCGGGAAAACTGTGGCTCGCATCCTCCGCACTTCCCTCGGACCCAAGGGCATGGACAAGATGCTCTCGAGCCCCGACGGCGATGTCACCATCAGTTTGTTTCTTTTCCTTTTTCCATCTTGCAGTTTATTTTAGTTATTTACTTTTTCTTTCATTTTGGTTTGTTGGGGTAGGGTTTAAATTGTTGTGGTTTATTTAATGGATCCGTTTAATGTGTAAAAGTGAAACGAAAGAGATCTGATTTAGGGTTTATGTGGGGTTTCTGTCTGTCAAGCGTGTGAAACTGTAGGTTGTTTGCTGAGGTATTTGAACTGGATGAAGTGATGAGAAATTGTTGATTGGTTAATTAGAAAAATTAAAATGAATTGTGTAGAGAGTTTAGTGGAGAGCATTTCTTAAAAAAGAGAGTAGTACTTGTATCTTGGTATGCTTTTTTTGGTCTTTTTCGTTAATTGGTAAAGCAGAAAGATTAAAATGCAGGACAGAGACTTTTTAAATTCTGATCTTAGCGAACTTGGTTTTAGTAAAAATGTAAAATGGTGGTACTAAATAGATTTTCTTCCTAGCTTAAGAGCATACTCTTTGTGATACACGTATAAATTTTTATATACTTATAGTCTTTGGCATAGTTACCGGGATCTCTATTACCCCTTGGAACTACGTTCCTATTCGTTATGCATTTGCGCACCAAATCCCTAAAATTGGTGATCCAAATTTTTCTAAAGACTTTTAGCTTAAAAAATTGAAAAAGAAGACTTCCAGACACAAAAAAGACAATAAAAGAATGTTCAAACTTTATTTTAAATTTATATTTTCTACCTTACTATTTTGTCAAAACACTAATATCTTTTAAATTATCATTATGCACGCATTTATATTTAAATTATACTTATAAATATATCTAATATCCTAATTTTATAAATGTACTTATACATAATAAAAACCATTTTAAGTCTACCCCCAACATATCGCGTATGGGATGGGTAACGTACCACGTTCCGATACCCATACTGCGAACCAAGGCGTACCAAGTTCCAAGTAACTATGGTCTTTGGAGTGATCAAAGAAGCATGCTTTCACCAAAGTGGCCGTTTATATGTCATGACTGATTGTTTGGACTCTGGTAAACTACGATAAAACCAATACATTTATGAGGTCACCTATACTGTTAGTGATATAGTCTCTACAAATTCAGGAAGTAAGACATCCTATGCCTCGTGAAAATTAACTTATTATTTTTACATTTTGACTTCTGTGTATGACCTGTCCTTTTCATGTGGCTGCTTTTATCAGCTCTTGGTTTCAATTGTACTACATGTATTGGACATGTGAGATCGTTTTCTAAACTGCTCTTATGACTATGTGGTTTCCTTACTTTGCATTTTTCTGTTGCCAGCAAATGATGGAGCAACAATCTTGGAGCAAATGGATGTTGACAATCAAATTGCAAAACTGATGGTTGAATTGTCAAGGAGTCAGGATTATGAAATTGGTGATGGCACAACTGGTGTTGTTGTCATGGCTGGTGCACTTCTAGAGCAGGCTGAACGGCTATTGGAACGTGGAATCCATCCCATTCGGGTTGCAGAGGGCTATGAAATGGCATCTAGAATTGCTGTTGGACATTTGGAGCGTATATCTCAGAAGTTTGATTTCGGACCAACAAATATTGAGCCCTTGGTTCAAACATGCATGACTACTTTATCCTCAAAGATGTAAGTATAAAGGGTAGAATGATAAAGAAAGCAATAATTACTATTGTACTTCTGGTATTTGACAAGCAATTTGATATGGTTGAAAAAGGAATAAGGGACCAAATGCTATGAGTAATTAAATTTGCCTTCCAGAAACGGTGACATCTTATACCTAGTATCATTTTGAGAAAGGAATAATTACAATTGTACTTCTGGTATTTGACAAGCAATTTGATATAGCCAAAAAAGGAACAAGGGACCAAACGCCATGAGTAATTAAGTTTACCTTCCAGAAACGGTGACATCTTATACCTAGTATCATGTTGGGAACGGATCCTTTGCAGTTGGGATCTGTCCTTTTGGTGTGGTTGACAATGGATTTAAAAAGCCACCTCATTAAATCCAACATTTCATTTTCAACCTTTGATGAGGTGGCTTTTAAATCCACCATCAATAGCACCAACAGAACAGATCTGAGGATCCTTTCCCTATCATGTCATTGTTGTCAATCTGATGTTAAGCGCAGTCATATATTTCACTGTCTTGCCTGTTCATAATATCGGGGTTAGATTTGCATGATACATATTGCATGTCTTGTACTAAAAATCTTTTTTCTAATAACTTTTCTTCTTTATTTTGCAGTGTGAATCGGTGCAAGCGCAGTTTGGCTGAAATTGCTGTCAAAGCAGTTCTTTCCGTTGCAGATTTGGAAAGGAAGGATGTTCATTTAGATTTGATAAAAGTGGAGGGAAAAGTTGGGGGAAAGTTGGAAGATACTGAACTAATATATGGAATTCTTGTTGACAAGGATATGAGCCATCCACAGATGCCAAAGCAAATTCAAGATGCCAAAATTGCTATATTGACATGCCCCTTTGAGCCACCTAAGCCAAAGACTAAACATAAGGTTGACATTGATTCTGTGGAGAAGTTCCAAACTTTACGTCTGCAAGAGAAGAAATATTTTGATGACATGGTCCAAAAATGCAAGGTGGGGTTGTGCTTTAGAGTTTTAAGAAATCATAAACATTTTGCTTAGACCTATGAAAAACTAACCTATTGTCTTCGTGCCCTTTTAACCATGGTTGTTTATCCTGGCATCTTTTTCTTTTGTGAATTAATACTGATCTTCTATATTTTAGCTTCTTTGCCCCCCTTTTTTGGAGAAAGTATTGGGTAGGCTGGGCCTTATATGCCCTAACCAACCACAATCTGCCATGAGTTTCTCCCTTTTTGATGGGGGTATATTATTGTTACAATTTCCTATTGGATTCATTTAGAGAGTAGTCTATTTTTGTTATTGTTGTGTTCACAATTTTATCATGTGAGATGCAGGATGTTGGTGCTACCCTGGTTATCTGTCAATGGGGGTTCGATGATGAGGCAAACCATTTATTAATGCACAGGAACTTGCCTGCTGTCAGATGGGTTGGTGGTGTAGAGTTAGAACTAATAGCGATAGCCACTGGTTAGCATTTTCTTAGCACTATAGTTTTATTTATTTATATTTTTTCATAGATCGTGTTAGAATAAGTTATAGCTGCTACAGTGGTTCCACATTCTTATTAGCATAGTGACCGTATCTGTGTCTTTCTAGGTGGAAGGATTGTGCCAAGGTTTCAGGAATTGACAGCGGAGAAGCTGGGGAAGGTATATTTTGCCAATTTGTCTTACTATTTTAGTTTCCTTAAAATTACGTCGTTGTATTTCTGTGTTTGCCTTGTTCGAGTCTGTCTAATAGACCAGATTCTGGAGCAAGGAGTAACAGTTAGAGCAATAATGAGATGATTGTAAATAATACCGTGTAGGATTTTAGTATTGAACCACACTCGTTAAGTACCTGCGACGTGCAATATATGTTTCCTAGTTTCTATGTTTTTTTTTCTGAGCTGAAATTTCATCTTCATTTTGTGTTACTTATATTTTCACATTGCTTCTGGATGATACAATAACATTGATTTTCCCATCCCTTATTGTCTTTCTAGGCTGGTTTGGTTCGAGAAAAGTCTTTTGGGACAACAAAAGATCGTATGCTGTACATTGAGCACTGTGCAAATTCAAGGGCTGTAACTGTATTTATTCGTGGAGGTAAAATTTTTGTTTTCCTTTACCTGGTGCTGTCATTATCCTTTTTCTTTTTAGTTTTTTGCTAATTATATATATGGATTGATAATGTTTTAAGCCATTCTTCCAAATCATAGTTATGATTTTGTTAGTTTTTCATTTTTGGTTGCATCGGGATGTAAACTATCTTTAGAGATGAGGATTGATGTTGAATAAAGTTTGTAACTTTTATTTTTTAGCTCATATAGGCATTCCAATTGTGCAAATTGTGTGCTTTTCCTCAATACTCTTAAGTTGCTCTTCTATGTGGGTGTTGTGTGTGTATTTGTGTAAATGTAGCTGTTGATTGGATTGTTCATAGATTATTTCCAATTATTTGATGAGTTAACATATTAGGAAAAGATGCCACGTAACTATAGCTAGTTAAATGGTGCATTTGGGAGTGTTGTGCAGTAGTTGCGCTAGTGCTAAAAGTGCTGTGAGAATGTTGGTACCAAAAGAGCTGTGAGAAGTGCTGTTACTAAAAGCTGAAAGTGTTGTGATCAATAATAATGTTTGGTAATTGTACTCTTAATAGTGCTATAAAACTGTAAATTATTAAAATAGACATGGTTCAAAGATATATAGTTTTAATGAATTATTTTTTTAACTAAAGAGGTATTCTTTATTAACAACAAAAAAGAAATTATTCATTATCTAATAATAATTAGCAACTTTATATTAATAAAATTATTTATTACTTAATAATAAAATAAAAAAAATATCTACAATCTTTGTTTTCTTTGGTAGCTTCTTCCAAGTGCCATTTTCATGGCCGCACTTGTTGTTTCAACAAAGAGAAATGAGGATTAAAGGGTTTAGATAATTTGAATATATAAGGAGTTAGATGGAAATTAATGAAATGCGGTAAGGGCAGTTTTGGTTTTACATAAAATTCATTAAAACTTTATGAGCTACCCGATCAAGCACATTTTAAAAGCTCCCCTACCCTTGCTTCTAAAAAAAGAGGATTTTTAGCGTTCTTTGGCAGCTATTTTTGAAAAAAGTGTAGTAGTGAACTTTTACCAAACAATAATTTTAGGAAAAACAATTAAATCTGTTCCCATCAGCTTTTTTCTACGGGCAAAAGCTTTCCCAAACGCAACCAAAGTCTCATTGCCATTGTTGATTGTACTCCACCCTCCAAAAAGAGAACTGTGTTCATCAGAACACCGGGAAGCTGGTTTTGCTTTTGTACTGTTTATACATCATAGTCACTAATCTCCAAAGTTTAAAAATGACAAGAAAATAAATTTTAAGAATGAATGGTGCGGAGGGCCATCCAAATGATCTAATACAAGGTTCTGGTTTTTAATAATGCATTAGGTAACAAAATGATGATAGAGGAGACAAAACGCAGCATCCATGATGCATTGTGTGTGGCTAGGAATCTCATTCGCAACAATTCAATTGTGTATGGTGGTGGCTCAGCTGAGATTGCTTGCTCAATTGCCGTTGATGCAGCTGCAGATGGATACCCAGGCGTTGAGCAGGTCAGAAAATATTTTGATGCATTTCTTCTGTATGATGCATTTGGTGTTGACTTCCTTTTTTTTCTTTTTGCAGTATGCTATCAGGGCATTTGCAGAAGCTTTGGATTCTATCTCCATGGCACTTGCAGAGAATAGTGGCCTACAACCTATTGAGACACTATCTGCAGTGAAGTCTCAGCAAATTAAGGTAATAAGATATAATGACCCATTTCAGCATGTCATTTTGGCTTTGACTCTGTCTCTCCCTGTCATGCAGACCGGTACATGTTTTGTAAATTTCGGTCCCTGTGTGCAAGATGGCATTGATGTT
This sequence comes from Bretschneidera sinensis, assembly GCA_023935145.1. Classification (NCBI taxonomy): domain Eukaryota; kingdom Viridiplantae; phylum Streptophyta; class Magnoliopsida; order Brassicales; family Akaniaceae; genus Bretschneidera; species Bretschneidera sinensis. The sequence continues at coordinate 65,189,924 of CM043705.1, forward strand.
TAACTTTCATTTTCTGTTAAATATTCAGGAGAACATTCCCTATTATGGAATAGATTGCAATGATGTAGGCACTAATGACATGCGTGAGCAAAATGTTTTTGAGACACTGATTGGGAAGCAGCAGCAGATCTTGCTGGCAACACAAGTTGTCAAGATGATATTAAAAATTGACGATGTTATCTCCCCTTCTGAATTTTGATGTCAACATACCTGTGTTTTCGTAGCTGTGCTTCATCAAGAATGGAGTTCATGGTATTTTGTTGGCTTGGCGTGATTTACCTCATGACCATGTGTTTACTTGATGGAGTTTGTTTTGCTTATAAAATTTGAACCACCTTTCTGTTGGATTTGTAATATGACTTCACTTTTGTAGTTAATTAATTCGGTTTCTGATTATGCTTGTTCCTCGGAGACACATGTGGATTAATTGATAGCAATTTTTAGCAATTTATTTCTCTTACCTGTGTTCTTGTGGATTCCGTGAAAATTGTTTTGAAAGTATGTGAAAAAATCATGTTTAGCATTTAGTGAATACAATTTCATGTTTGTAGTTTCTCCCAGTTGGTTGGACATGTTTTGCATCTCTATACGCTGGGGATGTTCTGACCTCAGTGCACAGAAGTATCAGTGATTACTCTTTTTCTCTTCCTCCCCCTACTTTCTTTCTCTTGTTCAATAAAAATTATTGGATAAGATGAGTTTAACAAGTTATCTTTATTTAACCACAAGATACTACGTTATTTCTTGGGCTCTTTTTCTTACTCATCAACTCAATTGTTAATTCATTTCCAAAAGATTGCATGGTGTCTTATGAGGATTTCTCGGGTTAGCAAGGTTAACGAGGAAAAATAATGGATTTAAGTCTTTTGACTTTGTGACCAGATTTTTCATATACGAAATCAGATTATTTACCTGTTAGTGTGCAATGAAAAAGAAAAAGAAAGTCTGTATTTCATATATGTTCACATACATGGTAGATTGGAAGAGGTACTTTAGACCTAGGCCGTGGCCCCTTATGCAGGGAGTTAGATTCACAATTGAGGTGACGATGCTGGCCCCTTATGTTTGTTAATAATGTACCAGTTGCCCTACAACTAGCTATCAATTCTGTATTCTTTGAAATTAATGTGCACATATAGATTGATCAGGGGCTCAAGTATACCCATTTTGAGTAGAGAAGATTTCTGTCCTTTGATCGAAGTGTCAAAACCTTTGGGACCTTCTTGTCTGGCAGCTGTAATCATGAACTGCTCTTGAATGGACAGATACTATCCTTCTGTCTCATAGGTTAGGTTAGCTTGGAAAGATTCTAAACTCGTGCTTTGAGTTCAAGCTTCATTGGTTGAATACCTGGGAGGCTTTGTTTATTAAGCTACCCATGATTAAGCTTTGTGGCAAATTCCCCTCTCTGTCAATTGTTTGCTTAAGAAATTCTTCATGCAGTTACTGTATAATCACATGACAGCGAAGAAGATGTTGCACCGTAAACCATGAATAAGGCAAGAAAAAATTGGGAAAAATGATAAAAGAAAGATGTAAATTTCATCTTTCATTCTTGAAAATTGTCACCATCGTTTTTATGTCCTATATCACAAGTCTTTAAAGTAAGCTTTAAATAGCTGATTAAAATCCTCAAATTTCATCTCCAGCGATTGGATGAAGAAAAATCCAAACCCTAACTAATTAATTTTTTTTCCTTTTGCCAATCTTCCACAATTCCTCTTTCTATCAACCCAAATTATCATTATTGAGAATTTGCAAACCTTAGCACGTCTTAAACAGAATCAAACCCTGGTTATGGATCCGTTTCTTGTAAAAAAGATGGCAGTTAGGGATGGCTTGCGGTATGCGACTCAGCTTGGTTTCACGAAGAAACTGATAATCTACGCTTGGTCCAGTCACTGAGGAGTTCGTCTAATTCCTTGTCACCCTGGGCAGCGCTCCTCCATGACTTAAGAATTCTCTCTTCCAGTTTTCAGTATTGCTCTTTTAATTTTATTCCTAGAACTGGTAATGGTGCAGTTTATTTGTTAGTTCAGTATGCCTTTTTTTATCACTACTGAACAGAGTTGGGACGGTACTCCTCCCCAGTTTATTACTGCTCAATTGTCTTTGGATTTTCAAACTTGAATCAAAGCTCTATTTTCCTTTAAAAAAAACAGAATCAAAATGAAATGAATTTATAACTTGAAAAACTAAAACGAATCGAAAGTAAAAACATAAAATAGAATGTGTAAAAATCTTCAGGGATCAAAAATAGAATTTGGGATGAAAAATAGATTTTACTCTGAAAAAATATACTAGTACTTTTCCTTTGCCGACCTTATTTATGGTATTATAGATAGGATGATGCAAGTGTGGTAATTGTGAGGTTTGGTGAGAGACCGAGTCTCATTTATGGCAAATTAGAGTTGTCAGAAACATGAGCTTTTGATAATAGAACCCAATGGTTGTCTGTGATTATGTTGGAAGAATTGTGAGGTGAAGAATTATCATTTCGAGAAACAACGAGATCTGGGCGCTGATAACTTTGTGAAACAGACAAACAAGTGGTTTAAAATAATCAGCCTATAAAAAAAAAATCCCCGAAAACATTTTCTATCAATTCCAATATTTACTTCAAATCACCTCAAGTGAGAAGTTAATGGAAAAGTGGTATAACGAATTTTAAAGGAAAATAACGTGGATATGAAGATTGAAATAAATAATTTCGTCGATATTTTATAAGATCTTTGTCATTTGATAGTTAAGTGAGAAATTTTTAATAAATAATATATCTTTAAATAGAAGGTTATTTCGAGTCGGATCATTGAAATTCGGGTCATTACAAGTTACGAGTTATTGATCAGGTCAAGTTGATTCGAATCGGATTTGGATCATATCGATCTTAGGTCGTGTCGACTCTCATATTGGATCAGGTCGGTTTGGGTCATATAAGTATTGGGTTATTCGGATCAGGTTTTCTTGGGTTGTTTTGATTTGTATTGGGTTTTCGAGTAGACTCGATATGACTTACCAAATTTGTTTTATTTTTGCTATTTTTTCTTTCAATTTTCGAGAAAATCATTTAAACCCCTCTTAAAATTTAGATTACCGTTTTATTTTTTTATGGTTCAATGTAATTAAGTTTATAAAAATATGTTAGTAATAACTTAATTTATTTTTTTTTAATTTTATTATATTTAACTAATTATGGTTTGATTAAATGCAAATCAAAATTATATATGAAAATAATATAAATATAAAGAATTCATAAGTTAATAACTAATAAAAGATAGAATTTCTTTTTTTCAGCATATATGATGTGACGAAAGCTGTCGTGCATGATCTATATGAATATAATATTAAATTTAATTTTTTTTGTAAAATAAAAAGTTACAATAAATTATAGTATTAAAGATATATTAATATTATTACACTAAATATAAATTGATAATCTGATGCATATATGTAATTATGTGTTTATGTATATTATGTAGTTCTGTGAAACCTTTAAAACATGTTAAACATATAAGTATATTACATATAGTTAAGAAAAAATGGTTTTACCAAAATGATAAGCAATTACACTAAGAAAAAATTGTTTTACAAAAGCAATAAGCAATTATACATTTACATAGTTGTTCTGCATATGAATTAATCACATTTAGAATTAATTATATGTGATATTAATTAGTTATTATTATTATTTAATAGAAAAAAATAAGTATATTGGCATTAAAAGTTAAAATATAATATAATAACTGATCTATTTATATTGTCTTATACTAAATTGAACATTTTATAATAACTGATAATTCATTTATATTTGTTATATTTAACTAGTCTTACTTGAAAGAGAAACAATGTTTTTAAAAATATTGAAAAATTATTTTACATAAGAAGTAGAAAGGATTTGAACAGTCAAACCTATGAATTCAAAGCAAAAAAATTCTTCATTTTACCCATATCGGGTTCGGGTCATTTCGGATTTGAGTTATATCGAGTTTCGATCATCTCAGGTCTGGATTGTTTCGAGTCCGAGTTATTTCAAGTTCGGGTTATTTCGAGTTTCGAGTAGTTTCGGGTTCAGGTCGAATCGAGTTTTGATACCTCTACCTATAAACAGTTAGACAATATTTTCAAAAACAATTTTCAATTTTCAAAAACTGAAAAACAATTCTCTCACATTCGAAATACATTTAATTGTTGCTTTAAAAATAAGTTTTTGCAAATTGTTTTCAGTAAACAAACATGTTTCTTAAAAAAAAAACATATTTTTGATTTTTTTTTGTTATTTTCTACGATTGTTTTTCTTAATAATTGTTAAAATAATGAGTTTTCTCTCTTAAAACTTCACCCCATTCATAGATTAGAAAAAACAAAATTTTAAAATATAAGTTATCGACACATGTTTTTAGTTAAAAACAATCAAAAACTATTTTCTGCTTTTAATTTTAAAGAAAAACAAACATAAATATACTTTAAAGGCTTAAATCACATTTTATATCCATTTTAAACATTTAATCTATATTATTAATAAAATCAAAACATTTACTTGATGTCCATCCTTTTAAATTCTCAAAAACCAAATACATATGTATAAAACTAATTAGCTCGCTTTTTTTTATTAGGGGTATTTTGTTATATTAACCCACTTTCCCTTCTCCTTTCTCTCTCACTTTATAACTTTCACCAAACCCCTTCCTCTCTCATATCTTGTTGCAGTTATCGTTAACACAACTCTTCTTGCAGTTATAACTCATCTTTAAAATTCTATTTTTGCCTAATTGTTTTTTTTTTCTTCAGTTTTCAATCTTTTCATGAAAATGCAAGCACTTAATCATCTTAGTATACTGTTTTCTTCTTCATTTATTCTTATTTTGTTCTATTGCTAATTTTTTCTTTTGAAATTTTCTTTTTCTTTTCTGTTTTGACATTAATCAATTGTTTGTTTTTTCAACTTTAATTATAAATGTAACTTGAAAATTAGAGTTTAACGGAAAATATACTTTTAGACGTTAATAATGGAGATTTTTCTTTGAACGCAATAACAAAGGAGGAAGAAAATAAACAAAAGTTTTGAAAAAAAAATTAAAATATACAACAAAAAAAACATATCAACACGGACGTAACACTTATTTAGATGCTAGGTTTTTTAATATGATAGAATAGCAAATCAACACCAGTATAGCACGTGTTGAAAATAAGATTGTAAATTTTACATCGGATAACGTTTTTTTAGTTATTAAAATAAAATATTTTGATTTTACTTTGTTTTGTTGTGTCAATTAAGATTTAATAGCATTTTATAATAAAATCATCATCATTTAAATAAAATTAAGATGTCAGTAATGATTAAAGCGATAAATTGTTTTTCATGGGCAATCCAAATAGATTTATGGTATATGGCCTCATTACATTGAACATTTTCTATAATTGTTTCTTTTAAACACAATCATGGTTCTTAACACAACCTACAAAATGATTGGTATATTACAGAAACATGCCAATCTTGTCCTTGTATACAATAAAATTAAAATTACGAGATTAATGTACAAGAACATGAATTATAATCCTAATCCCCTTGTAATTACAAATTAGCCTTATTCCTTCTCCAAACTACCCACCACATAGCTTTCACTTTCTCTTTTGGCTTTTCTTTTGACGGGAGGAAGATCGAACCCGAATTTCTTATATCTAGAATTAAAAAACCGATAATCACTAAATCAAAATCTCCGAAGTTTTTTTTTTATTTTACTTACTCTTTTATCCAAGTTTTTTGAGTTTCCATTTGCAGAGCCCACAAGATTAGCAACGTGAGCCCTTCTGACATTTAAGTGAACCAGCACCGGCTGTGATTGAACTAATTAGTGAAGATGGTCTTGCACCCAAGCTTGATGCCTTGGCGTAGCTAGAAGATGCTCCTGCCCCAGACAGTGTAAAGAATGCACCATTCAACAACAGGTCTCCCTCTGATCTCCAATTCCAATGTTTCCATTCACTCTGTGGTGCATCCTCATGTTTAGTTACCTGATTTTTTTTTTCACATTTATGTTAGTAATTATTTATTAATGTGAATTATGGGTCAAATAAAATAATTAAGTACTTTTTTTATACCTGTTATAACGGTGATAAAAATGACACGTGATCACTGTTTAACAAAATCGTACTATAGTTATCTACCGCGAAATTTTGTACCACCATCGCGAACAATATATGTAATTTTATTAAATAAAGGTCTCAATTTAATGAGTTCAATCACGAACTCGAACTTATAATAATGAGATCTGAAAAATATTCAAATATTTTCATGACCCAATAATTATTAGTTTTGAAACTCAAATTTATTGAAAAGTTTTTTATTAAATAATGTCGTGTCATAACTGTTGTAACAAATATTTACTATAATATTCAATGATGTCATAAAAAAAAATAATCATTGTGTCTTCTTAATTACCTCTTTGTTGAACTTGTCATCAGGAGCAAGAAATCTGTTGCCCTGGCTATTGATCGTAGGAGCAGCACTTCCTCCAATTGCATACATTTCCCAATGGGTGTAATCATTGTTCACCACATGAAAATATCCTTGCCTACATCTGCATAAAATTAAAGGGTGTGAAAAGAAAATCAATAAATTAAGATTGAAGATTAATAAAAATATATAATATTTTCACCTTAAAGATTGAAGAATAACAAATGTTACATAGGCTGAGTTTAAACTCGTTTTATGTTTTTTTTTTTTTTAAAAATTATAAAAATCAAATCAAATTATTTATTAATTTTACTTTTAATTATTATTTAATAAAATCTGACATGATTTAATTTGATTAATTTTTAACATAAAATTAACTTTAAACTCTGTCAAACAAATCCAGTAACATTTGCAAAAGCTTAATTAATCACCTAAGAAGGTGGTAATTTAATTTACCTCGGCATTCTTTGAACAAGCCCTTCTCCAAAATGGTTGAAAGCAATAGTGACTTGCATGTTCTTGTCCTGTTTATAAGAATCACTGTGACCTAAAAGCATGACCTTATTATGGTGAGTCAAATAATTGTTAGAGATAGTAATAGCTGTGGACCCATGAATGGCATCAATCAGCCCATCATTACAATTAGACAAAGAGCAATGATCAACCCAAACATGACTCCCTCCAAAAATAGAGACTCCATCACCGTCTGATTCAGTTCTCCACCCGTAATGATCTGGTGAGTCCCTCACATAGGCATTTCCTGCTCTCTTGCAATCATGTATGTTAAGCCCATGAATTATAACGTTTGTCACGTACTGTATAGTGATGCAAGGTCCACCGGAAATATGCACGCTCGCACCACGACCGTCGATTGTTTTGAATGAGTTCACGAGGAGTTCTTCTTTTAACTTGATCGTCATGTCACGTGCAAAGATGATCCATAGAGGTTCGTCTTGGATAACGGCGTACCGAAGAGTTCCTGGTTTTGGGTTAACTGGATCGTGATCACCTGGATCCGTGACTACGTATATTTTGCCGTCTCTGCCGCCAATGGCTTGCTTGCCGAACCCAATGCCGCAATCAGCTAGCCGCTGACGGTTCTTGGCCCAATTGGGGTCGCACCTCCAGCAATCGTCGATTGGATTTCCGGTTCCACATGAGAGAAAGGCTAAATTCCTCCTAGACTCATTGATGCTCCTGTAATTAAAAAAAAAATGTGACACATTGTTAATTAAATAAATTAGTAATTAAAAATGATTATATATATATATATAGAGAGAGAGAGAGCGTACTTGTGTACTTGCTGTACTACTAGCTCAGGATCTTGGACTGGAGAGGAGGAAACGAAGGTGGGAGGAAGGAGAAGGAAGAGTGTTAAGAGAGACAATTGTATTGCCATATTATAAGTATTCTCTTTGCTTGGAAATTAAGAGAAAATGTTTCTGAGAACTTGTGAGAAGTAAAGTGGGTTTTTATAATAGGAATGAGGATTATTTGGGACCCACTTTGCTCCTTGATTTCCGGTTTAATGGGGGATCCCACTCTGGTAGTTTGGGTCGTTTGCCATTCTCTCTCTTAAAAGTTCGTTGACAATATTTTCCATCATTTGCAAACAGTAACAATACCCTTGCAATAAAAACAGCCACATTTTACTACCGAGAATTTTCTTTCAACATGTCTATTGCTCAATCACTCATGGCAAAATGAGACGTTTGATGTTGGCAGGTTGAATTTTCAATTCCTAACTTAATTTTTTTTTTGTACTTATAATTAAAATTTGTTAACGGTTATGTTGTTAAATTATGTTGTAGAGATGAAAATTATTTAAACCACGTTGGTTTTAATTTTTATGAGTACTAAAGGTTTTTTTTTTTACTCATCGATATGAGATACATCAAATGTGAAGGTAATAGTCAATTTATCTCTTAATATTCGTTCACTTTGAGCTTGAGGTCGCACAACTTTAAAAAGCTTAACGAGAGAATGAAGGCTCGAGCCCTTGTAAGGATTATAATTTTCTTTTTACTTATCGACGTGAGATTTGGAGTCACACCTCCACAACAAAAATAAATCTACATGTTTAAAATCTATTTTTTAGTTTTTAATTAATTGTTTTTAAAATCTTTTTTTATGTGTTTAATTACCTTATTTTTGTTTCGAAAGCTAAATTATTTTTTTAAACAATAAAAATAAAAATCGAATCTAAAATCTTATAACTTTAAAATCTCAATTTTAATTATTAAATCAATACCTCACCGACGCTATTAATGTTTTCTTAAGTAGGCTTAATTACCGGTACCCATTATTTGCATCCAAGTGCCCATTTCATTAGTGCATTATTAGTTCAAAATATTCTGGCTACAGTAGCGTCTAACTAGATAGATGTTCATAAAAGTTTTCAGTGAGCTGTGAGGACGAACCCTCATCCATCGCATCAAAATCTGTTTCCATCATACGATTGTGAGCAAGTTAATAGGTTTGATTTTGTTATGATTATTATGCATTATTCCGTAAAATTCGAACTGAAAATTTTAATTTGATTATTTCTGTTTTTATTTTGACTTTTAGTTTTTAATATTTCAAAATTTTGGTTTTGGTATCAATTTTTTAGTTTTTAATATTTCGGTGCTATGAGATTTTGACAACCTTTCATATAGTAGATGTTTGTGGATGCTGTATATTTTTCACAGAAGTTGATATTTTCAAGGTTTTAATTAGGTAATCATTTTTTTTTTGTTGATATTATTATATTTTAGTTTGATTTCGAAATAAAAAATTTAAGGTAATCGAAAATTTTAAAAATAAATCATCCATTTGGCATCACATTTTGATACCGGATGAACTACTTATTTCATGTCAAAATTTGAACAATAATTCTTCAATAAACACAAAACTACACAAAATGATTTGATTCAATTCTCGTATTTACGGTGATTAAATAATAAAGATTTTATTTATGAATTCTTTAGATCGAATATGAATAATTTGTTTTTAATTTATCAAAAAAATTAATTTAATACAACGCGCACAAACTGAAATCATTATTTTACCATTTAAAAAAACTAATAATATAAAACTATGATCGACACGTTAAAATGCTGTGATACTCAATTTTATATGAGCAATCAAATTTGTAATAATCATGAAGCATTAATATGTACAGCATTTAAACTATGCACCGACACTCCATCAATAGCACTTGTCGGTTGTGTGTTGAAGGGTGAAGAAGACGCGCACAGCACACACTCCCATTCTTATCTTTCTCTGTCAAACGCATCTTTCAATTGCATAGGTTTGTTCCCATTGCCACTTGCTCTTACATTTACTCAGGGCTGTCGAAATTGGTTTCCTCTTTCTTTGTAGGCATTTAATTTCTTTTTCCATTAAAATGGTCATATCTGGGTTTTTTCATATAAAATCCTCAGATTCGATAACTTTTCTTATTAATGTACTAATAAAAACTTGTTTGCTCTTGCACGTAGCGATTAATCACTTCAAGCGTGATCGAAACAACAAAGAATTAATTCATTATCGAATGATAGATTATGGTCTTTCATTTGAGAAATTTTTGTCAGGATCAAATACAAAAAACAAATTTTGGATTGAAGTACAAAAACTTAATCTTTGACCGAATCATTAATCAAACGTCCGGTAAAACATTCAAGGAACAATAATATTTTTATTTAAATGATTTAGTTTTGAATAAATTACTATTTAGATTATATTAAGCTCAATCTATTAAACCTATAAAAATTTGAAAACTCAATGTAAAAAATCTAATCAAGTTAATAACTAATAGAGAAATTAAAATTAGATTTACAACAAAATAAAATTTTAAGAATATCTATTATTTATATTCTGCAATTTAACTAAAATATCTATAATATATAAGAGTGCAAACCTTTTTTTATCTCTTATATTGCAAATTTTCAGCATCTATAATATATATAATATATATTCTACAATAATTAAAATATCTATAATATAAAAGAGTGCAAACTTTTTTCCCTCTTATATAGTAGTAATTTTTTAGTATATATATATATATATATATATAAAAGAGTGAACACTTTATTTTCTCATATAATAATGTTTTAGATGAATTTCATTCATCTAAGCTAAAATTGAATAAAACTAAATCATTAGCAAGTCCACGTATGTTTGAAGGGATTGATAAGTAAAATAATGTATTAGACAATTTTTCAATATGAAAATATGCATTGTCAATCATTGGAGATGTTTGGATGCTGTTTTAAATATCATTTAAAGCAAAAAAAAAAAAAAATTGTTTTTTGCATTAAGTGTTATTTAAAACATAATATTTATTATAATTTTTTAATTATATATAAAAAATTAATCCCACTAATTTTTTAATTATATATAAAAAATAATAATATTTTTAACAACGATCTACTTTTTTGTTATTAATTTTTTATGCATTTACTAGCTTTTTTATCGATTCGATGTAAAAATACGACGTGAAAATCAAAACGTTACTCCAATGTGGAAAGATCATACGAGATACTTTTTTTTAATTGAATGGTATGAAATTCTCATGCGAATGTCATGTTGCAAATAAGGCACATGATTCCTACAATTATTAGACTCTTTTTGTAATCCACATTAAAAAGTTGTACGAATTAATTTTTTTCAAAAAAAAAAATTTGATATTTAAACTTAATGATTTAGATAAGTTAGAATTTGATTGATAATATCAATAAAGATGTGAAACCCAAAAGTTAACATTATCAATAAATTTTTTTAAATTTATCATTAAAGTTTACAACTGACCTAAACGGAGTAAGCTACAAAATTCTCCAACCTTCCCAACTTATGAAGTAGCTAGCCCTAGTGGATTTGAATACAATATCCGATTAAAAAAAAGTCTTTTCACACCTTACACAGTTGAAATTAGATTTAAAGTGATATTTATTTTTTAAAAATTATATAAAATTTAATCAAATCAAAATTTATCAAGTAATAATTAAAATTTAAATTAATAAGTGATTTGATTTTATCAATTATATCAAGTGAGAGGTCAGATCGTTATAGTAGTATCAGAGCTGATTCTCGAAAGCTCAGCGATTGGTTGCCGAGTGTGGGAACACAACGAAAACGTTGTGCCAAAAAGAGAGAAGATTGTGACGCCTCAAGATGAGATTAAGTCTTAGTATCTCACATTAGCTAAAGAAAATGTGACTGAACTGTTTATAAAAAATTGTCACCTTCAAAATTTACACAACATGTTTTAAAGCCGTGATGCCTGATGTGTTAAAGCGGACGATATTATCTAAAGTGAGAAGTCAAATCGTTATATTATTTTAAAAAATAAAAAAATGATTTAAAATTAACTTTAAGCTTAATCAAACAAATCCATTAATATATCAAAGCTTCAAAATTTAACCTCCTCATGTTCTCCATCTTTAATTTTTTTTATTTAACCAAATTCATTTTTTTTATGTATTAGAAGGAGATTATATATTCTATTCGGTTGTAAGGAAAATAATAACATAGATATAGTGTTTTTCCAATAATTCCAAAAATAAATTAAAATTAAAAAAAAGAAAATATTTGAAATCTCAATTTTCTATTAATTATTGAGTTAGCTAGTATTTTTTTTTCATTTTTTTATTATCTTTGTATAAGATTGAAGGACAACATGGGAAATCCGTACTACCCGTGATGCCTGACATGGTCACACTTTTAATTTGGGAAGGCCACGTTATCCCATGTGAGCTTTGTCCCCTTAGATTCTCCCCCAAGTGGACCCTTCATTTCTAGGGTCAAATTTCAGCCATTCGATTATCTTATCTGGAAATATTGAGCCGTTTGATTGATCAACATAGCAAAATTCAACATTCTCATCCACTGGACACGTGGCTATGATGGGCTATGGCCATGTGGCAGATCATTCATTCGCATCCATTAGTTTCACATAGATTTCATGGTCATATGAACCAATGATGATGATAGCAACCACCAACTTTTTTGCATTATTGTTTAGTTTACTTTTGATGGATAAGAAGTAACATTATGTATCATGTCCACTTTATATTATTATTAAAATTTAAAAAATTAATTAATTTTTTTTATTAAATCAAAATTTTGAAGTAATTAATAATTCAATTATTATTTGTCATAGTTACTTAATTATTTGTAATACAATATTAGAACTTCAAGTTGTGGTTTCAAAATTTGAGATGTCACATTTTATTTAATATTTCATTCAGTTATTTATTTTTTGATATTTGGGTTTTATCACGTTCATTACCCTTTCATATTTAAGCTTTTTTGTATTTGGGTTTTCATGTGAAATTATTAAATTTTGACATGTTAAAACATAATAAAATTAATTGAGTTATTTTTAATTATATTAAAATTTTAAAATAATTAATAACTTAATTATAATAATTATTATTTAAACTTTAAAGTTTGCCGACCTGAAATTGCCCCTTTAAATTTGTATATAAAGAGTTTGGCAAAAAATAAAATCGTACTATGCAAATAAAACTGCCACCGACAGCTTATGCAGCCTTAAGTTCAAAAAAAGATTACATGTCCTTATGGCGTCTGAAATTGACGCATATATGGGTTGCTAGGACTTTTTAAGTTCAGTACTGCTGTCTCCATATATATCGGCATCAAAATGTTTTATTTAAATAAATTTACAATTACATATAAGTAATATTAGTTGGTTTTTAAAATTGATTTTTTTTATTAAAAAAATTTAAGGTGTGTTATTAATATTATATGTGATTATCTTATTTTTATTACATATATTTTTATTTATTTATTTAAAAAATGTACATCCATAATAAACATGTAAGGTAGAAAGAAAAAAAAAACTAGGGATTATAAACTGGTAAAGTGAGGTCTAACAAAAAAAAACCGATTGATTATGCATTATGAATGGATTGTGAACCTTAATTCAATTTAGCAAACAAACCGATTTATTTTTTTTTTTAATAATTGTCAAATTTTTTATATGAGAGATTCGGGTTTGATTCGATAATTTATAAATAATAAAATTTAGTTGTCACTCATTGATTCGATAATTTTTTTTTTCTTTGTAATCATCCAACAATGGCGGCCTATATCTATTAGAAGTGAGAATGAAAACTCCATATGTACCCTATAAATAGTTTCAACCAACATATTCCATATATTTGGTTGTTTATAATAAATATAGCCTATTTTCAGTGAAAAAAATAATTATAGCCTCAAATTACTGACCCATCAAGAGAGCTATATCCATGTTATATTAAGAATTTTTAAAAATTGAAAAAAGTGTGTATATATATATATAGTCCAAAACACAATGCAGAGGATGTCAAAAGCATCACATGGCCTTAACAATAAGCCATGTGCTCAGACAAGCCATGATACTGACATATTTTTCTCTGCGTTTATTTAATTTGGTGGAAGTGGATTTCATTCATGATCAATTGATCATGGTCATGAGTTCTATTTAGTTGTTTATGTAAACAGGGTAAATTACACCGCGTCACTTTAATGTTTGTCAATAGTATAATCCACTGCATGCTTTAATTGACTAAATTCCCCTCTAATTTTGATTTTACAATGAATTTAAATAATTAGATTTTTAAATTACCCTTCACCGCAGACTTATGTTCTAGAATTGCCACCACCGTTAAGATTCTTATTACATGAACATTATCTTCATCTACATTAAGAAGCTCCTATCAGTTTTTAAAAAAAAGAAAGAAAGAAGCAAATATGATATGCAATATATAGTTTACATCCATCCATGTGCATTTACATAAAGTCACAACTCACAAAATCAAGATATCCATGACCAAATAATTATCTTATCAGATTTCTACAAACCTATATAAGGTTCACAAAAAATAAGAAAAAGCCAAATTCTATCCAAAGCACATCCCATTACCTTTTGTGCATGAATAGCATAGCCAAACACAACGACTTCGAAAGGAAATTATCCAAAAGAGAAGATATGAACAATAAAATTTAAACCAAAAACTCGTCCAAAATTTTATTCAATAATCTATACAAAATACTCTCCCAATCTCTGTTTAGATAAGCTAGATATTCATATAAGAAAAGAAAATATTTTCAAAATTTATTCTCGCCGAACCAAGAAAAAATAAAATCCAATCCCAAATATTCTCCCGTTGTTGCTTTCGATTTTTTTTTTTTTTTTGTAATCGGTTAGAAGATGAAAAGAGAGAGAGAGAATCGAATTGTTAACCTCTAATTTTAGCAAAATTTTTCACACCGGCAATCAATGAAACAATCAAGAGGATTCTGGTTTTCTTCTTCCGCCTGGATTGTCGGTCTAACCTGGATTGAAGGTTAATGACGACTTGGATTTATTTTTACCAGCCCACACTAGGCAGAAGAAAGAAGATAGTTGACTTGATCTTAACCCACTTCTTTGATTTTTCTCAAACAATTAAGGGAGTAGTTAGTGGAGAAAATCATCCATATTTTGAGGAAGAAATTGTTGAAGAAGTGGTTAATAGAAAGTATTTTTAATCCATGAAACACGATCAAATAGTGGGTAATTATTGCAGTAAAAAGAAGGAACCACCATCAGCACAATCAACGAGATTTGGATTCGTCAATCTGAGTTATGGCAAAATTACGGCTTGATCTAGTCACATCGTCGTGAACTGGGCATAATGTCGGTCTAGCAAGCCAGGTCAACAACGAGAATTCAAGAGCAGACATCAAATATTTTGACCTAGTCTCCCTTGTTCTCACTTTCTACATGATCTTCAAAAATATCTATATGATTGGACAAAATAAAGTTAATTCAATAAAAATGGGGGAGTCGATGAAAAGATTAAGAGTAAGAAGTATAACTAATATTCAGATGGATATAAATACAAGAAGCATAAACAAATGAGACACCTACAACCAACAACGAACTCAGAGTTTTTTGTAAGCACGCGTTGCTACCTCCTCAACCTCTTAATCTTCTGCAACTCTTCTTCTCCTCCTTCTACATCAAGCATTCACTTGTAATTGTCCCCTTTCTTTTCTTTTCTTCTCAAACTATCTCATTCTCTTTCTTCAGACTACTGTAATCAGACTGCTTAGAGGTGTATCTGTTTGTTCTATTTCTTTCTAATCTTGATACAAATTCTCAGTACTATCATTTTTGTAACTTGCATTACTTTGAATTGCTATATGTGATAGACATTCAAGAATCCAAGTGATTTTATAACTCGAAATTACTGCTCAATCATTTGGTTGCCATACCGCGAAATGGCGCACTACAACAAATCACATTGAAGCTTTTAGCTTCTGACACGCCCGCAACATACACATATACACTCAAATGGGTTACGAAAGGTAACCCAAATATACAATTTTAGGGGGATCTAGTCGAAAGATCGGTTGACACCCACATGAATACGGAGCTAGAATGGTGACTCAATATAGAAGTAGATCTTGGCAACTGATTCGTGGGCGAGAGAGAAAAGGAGGTTGCGAGCAAGGATAAAAGGAATAGGGAGAGGTTCTAGTGCTTTCTTGTCTCTGGCCATAATCTCTGGTGGTTTGGGTTTTGAGAAAGAACTAGGTGGCGACGAGGTTTGGGTGCAGCGAAAAAGGTGGTGGCGAGAGGAATGAGAGAATTGATGTCATGTGGAGAAGAGAGAGAGAGAGAGAGAGAGAGAGTAGAAGGGACGACTAAAAGATTGATGGGAAGGTTATTAGTGAGATAAATTTTTTGACATAATGCTCATCTCATCCCAACTTGACGCCAGTTGGCCATTTAGAGTGAAATGTGATGTTTTATATGGTCAAAGTTGATGCGGTTTATATTTTAAAAACTTGTTGCAGTGGGTTATAATATTAACAAACATTAAGTTGATACTACTTCACAAAGAACACATCTTTAAACTTACGTCAAGTTAAGGATTGATCTACCTGTGTACTCAGTCTAGGTTGAATATACTCTCACCATTGAGAAGCCTCACTTTCCAGCTTAAATGAAGCAAATGCAACCTTCTGCCTATGTGTCACTGGTAAAACTTCAAAATATTTCTCAATATGTTTAATCCACTACTCAGCTTCAATAGGATTTATAGATCCTGTAAAAGACTGGGGTTTAAAGTTAATAAATCTCACAAAACAATCCCCTTGCATCTCATGTGCAAACACACCTTCTTCCATATAAGCCTCTTGTTTTACCACATCAAGTTTTGTTCTACCTCTTTCCTCTAGTCTCCTCTATAAATTATCAACCATTTTCTTCTGATGCATTCATTCTCTCTATAGCACGATCAAAAACTTCTCTCAACTCATCCCTTCTAATATTAGATTCTCTCCCACCTCTACTAGTACCAGCTGTACTAGCAACATGTTCCCTTGCATGAACCACTGACTCGACCTCCCTATCAGCTTCAACTCTTCTAAATATTAGGGGTCTATCAGGTCCTATGTGGTTCAGTACTCTACCTCTAGCTCTAGCACGTCCACATGTCATCCTCAAACTCTGCATTAAAATGTAGTTTATTTAAATCTTCCACTTCTTTAAATTTTTATGCAGCCTACAAAATTATAAAATCTAATGCTCTGATACCAAAATTGTAATGACCCATCCCAAGTTGGCCACCTCCGAGATGGTGTCGTCACGTTTTGAAATCTCAGCACGACACATATATGCAACAATATAAAAACATCAACTGAAAATTTATATACACCAACCCTCAACAGGAGAGTTATATTTTTAATATCTTATCTAAAACAATATATACAACATATTATGCATGAATATTTGCAAAAAAAAAAATTCTTCCATTAGTCTGAAGATGTGGACCACGAGACTTACAGATAATAACTCAGTCTGAATCTCAGCTCACAAAACTATCTGTCCTACCCGCTACCTAAAATCATTTAACAATGAAGAGTGAGCTTCATAAGCTTAGTGAATTTAAATTTACTAGAAGTACTTGATTTGTATACTTCCAGTTATATTCATTCATTGTTAAATCAACATAATTAATCATCTACATCTTCTCATATTCTAATTCAATCATTTATCAATTTTATTTAATAAATAAATTATCAAGCTATCATCTTTCAATACATATATCTTATATGTTTTATCAATTTAATATTTCTAATTTAATATCATCATAAAGTTCACATCAATAATATAATTCTTTATTATGTGATCCTTTCTATTTATCTATCATCAAAATTGTTTCATTATGAGACTCATCTATCTATCAATCATTTAATAATCAAAACTGCTTCTTTAACATCTTAGGCATTAATAATAAATATTTAAAACAAATATAATGCATGAATTTAAATTATCTTCATTTCTTTCTCTTCAGATCATTTTATATTATCATCTCGGAACGTCTTCCTATATGTTGACATGCTTCAGCCAGACCATGGTCTTCTCAACTATACCAGTTGTCTTCCTGGTCTTCTCAGCCAGACTAGTTGCCTTCCTGGTCTTCTTAGCCAGAACAATTGCCTTCCTGGTCTTCTCTTTTATGCATATGAGCAATAATACGCAAACAAGCACACATCAGAGCATTCAATTCAACTATCTAGCTCTTTCTCAATCTTATTATTTTTATTATATTTATTAAATTGTCTTCTCATATATCATATCAATTTTTCAATCATATTTTCATAAATTTCATATAACTTCTCAACATATTTTTAATTAATCCATCATTTTTTTAAAATATAAATTCTTATATAATTAATATTCAACATACTATTTAATCTCAAATCAATCAATTATCATAATTAACATAAAATACATCATTAAATCATTATAATTCAACAATTTATTCAAATATCATAAATTCAAATTTTTATTGGTCTCGATTACTAAAAGTAAATCTAACTCACCACATAACACTTAAAGCTAACCATGGATCACCTTCTTACCTTTCCTGCTCCTTTTAGCAATTTCTTAATATTGCTGATCACCAACAACTCAAGTATGATGAAATCTGGCTATTGTAATTGAATGACTGTACTATCTCTAATATTGAAGAAATATTTTTATAAAATTTTGCTAAAAAAATTGAATTGAAGAAAGAATGAGACCAAAGGAGATTTGGTAAGGAAATAAACAAAGTATCTGAACTCAGAGGCTTTTAAACCTCTTTTATTATTATTATTTTTTATTTACCGCTGCTCGTCGCTTTACCGTTTCATGAAATGTGCGAATTTTTTAAAAATACAATTTACATATTTACCATTTGTTATTTACAATTCTACCATCATTTAAAATTTACAGTTTTACCATTACAAATTACAAGTTTACCATTTATCCTTTAAAATCAATTTTCTATCTTTTCTTCCTTCAAAATTTTTTATAGAAATTATAGAGAAATATAAAAATATATATTTTCTTTCAATTTTTAAATTATTTTCCTCAACTTCGGTCAATATTTTTCTTCAAAATTCTTTCATTTCAACTTCGAATTTCAAAATTTTTCCGTATTTTCTTCTTCAAATATTTCTAACTCTTTTTAACAAAACTTTTAATATTATTATCTTTTAAATATTATTTCAAATCAATACTAAGCCTTTCGTCAACGAATTATTTAATTTGATATAATATATGTAAATTAAATTACTTCTTTATTCTTATTTTATAAACACGAGTACTACAATAATATCACTCTTTAAATAGCTTCTTAAGGGAAGAAATTTGTCCAATTATAGTTCTTATGGCAAAACTAATATATGTGAAAAATTCGAGATTGATCATTCTTTCAGTTAATGTAAAATAATTAAACAATGACTTTTCAAATAATTTTTCCACTTAAAAGATATAGAATCCAAGTATGATGTTTTAATGATGCTTTGTTTAAAAAGTGACCCTCATCATTCATCACTACACAGAATTAAAATCAAATAATGATGATAAGATTATAATTAAGCCACGACAAATTAAGGTAAAACTTGATTCACAATAGCAATCTGAATCTCTGGTGGTTGCTCTTTTTAATAGCACAATCATTGAATAGCTTGACGGTTTAATATTTGCTTAATTAGAGGCTCAAGTGCATTAGCCCTTTTAGCAAATTTTATTCTTTATTGAGTTTGTATATTGTAAAAACTTCTCTGGATATAGTTATTCTCCATTTTCATTCTCACTCTCACTTAATCAACAAATTAATTTTAGGCAAAAGCCATCTTATTAATTTTCAAACTTGCATTATGGTTATATAGACTCACCGTTTCTCTAATGATTTCCAACTTTGCCTAATTATTCTGATAGGATTTCTCACATGAATAAAGTTGGAAGATAATATATTACAATGCACATGCTGGACACTGGTCTTGAATCTTGATCATGGGAGAGTGGGAGACAAAATATGTAGGGAGTTAATTTCTTATATTCCAACTTCAATAAGGAAAGAAAAATAGAAGAAATACAATAAAAAAGAAGAGAGTGATTTTGTGCTCCTACTCTCATCAGCATAAAAACTATTTGGCTAGATAGGGTTTAAAATTAATGGTTTAAACTCGTTTGAAATTTCACTGGTAATTTTTAATAACTTTATTGGTAACATCAATATAAAAAAATAATGTTATCAGTGAAGTTCCTCAAAATTACTAATAAAAAATATGTAAAAAAAAAGTACGTATTTTTTTATTGACCTGATCTAATAAAGAATTTCTCAACATAATCATGTGATCACTTTCAATTGCGCAAAAAGAAAATTACATAAACCGTCTTGAGGTTTGAGCTCAATTACACTTATTTTTTTATTGGTTGAAAAATGTGTGAAACCTTTTTTTTTTTTTTATCAAAACAATTTTGTTAACTCCTAAAGTGAAAGTGAAAATACTTAAATATTTTTTTTTATATAACATCATTGAAGTTATTTGTAATTCATTTTTTTTTTTGATTTAGATCAGCATGAGTTTGCAAATGATTTCAATATGTGATGTGGCCCAAAATAGTCCAGCCCAATAAGAAGCAGCCCGCTGATATAGCCTACAACACTCTGGCCCAGTAAACTCTTCGAACTAATAAACACTCCGGTCCGATGAAGAACAGCCTAACAAACCTACACCTGGGCACACACAGCCCTACAGCCACTCTACGCCACCCTACAACATGCCGGCCTACGACTGCCAACACACGCAGCCCTACAGCAACCCTACGACACGCCATCCTACACCCACCCTACGGCACGCAACCCTGCGGCCACCCTACGACACGCCGCCCTACAGCCACCCTACGGCACAATTCATTCAGACTCACTTGCTCACACACGATTTACTTAAGCCCTCGGCATCTCCTTTAACGCCCTTGTGCTAACTTGAGCTTCGGAGCACCCTTAGAGGTCTCCCTCTCCCCTCCTACCGAGAGCCTTTAGTTCATCCCTGTTACTTGTGCAGGGCCCAGGCCTCGTTAGCACCCAAGCCACGTCAGCATCCGGGCCACATCAGCACCAATCGTTTTTTGGCATCAACAGATTGGCGCCGTCCGTGGGAAACCACAATCTCTCGCGATAGTAAAAGCGAAGAAGTACAAAAAGAACTCATCTGTTACGATGCCACCCAAAAGCAATACAAGGAGAACTGACAAGAAAGCCTCAACAGCATGCTCTGCCCATATCCGGGGGAGCACCCGCAGCCAGCAATCCAGACTAGATTCCCTACAACCCCCGGGTCGAGCAGACCGCCCTTCGTCAGAGAGTAGTGCCTTCACCTCTTCGGAACCAGCTCTTCTGATCACGAGGAAGCACTCGTGCATCCCCATGCTGCCCCTGTGACTCAAGCCCAATTCCAAGAACTCTCCCGGATGATAGATGACTTGGCAGCCCAGGTTCGAGGTGGAGGCCAGCAACCTTCCTTTTCTCCCCACCAAGCTCCCGAGCAAGCAAAATCATTTGACAAAGATGACCCAACCTGCAACCAGCCACCTACCGAGTCCTCGCTGCGTTGCAACCAGTCCAAGGAAAGCTCATCCTCGAAGAGCAACTTCAACCTAAACAGACGGTTCGAAGAGATGGAAGAAAAAATAGAGTTGGCCCTGAAGCACAGAAATCTCAGTATCTTGGATGAGCTTAGCATCCAAGACCCCCGTTTACAGAAGATGTTCTCAAGACTCCACTCCCTATTAACTTCAGAATGCCACAGATCAGAATGTACGACGGTTCGATGGACCCTCTGGACCATTTGCAGCACTATAAGATGACTATAATGTTGCATTGGCATTCCGACCCCATCATGTGTCGAGTTTTTCCCCTAACACTGGAAAAAACGACGGGTACTTGGTTCTGACGTCTGAAGTCGGGAAGCATTGGCAACTTTAGAGAACTCAGTTAAACCTTCACCTCACATTTTCTCAGCAGCAAGAGGCCCAAGAAAACCTCAGAGAGCCTGTTTAACATTGTTCAACACCGAAGAGAAAAACTTCGAGCCTACATATCCCGATTCAATATGGCTACATGGGAAATCCTGGACCTTGACCCGAATGTCCAAGTGCTGGCCTTCAAGAACGGGTTAAGGTCTGGCATCTTCAGGTCCAAACTCACCCGACGCCCATCCAGAAACATGAATGAGAAATTGGCTCGAGCCAAGAAGCATATGCTGGCAGAAGACGACCAAGCCTTTAGAAGAGAGAGGGAATGAGAAACAGAGAAGAAGAGGAAAGACCATGACCCTCAGAGAGGAACAGTCAAGAGACCCCACCAAGAGAACAGGGGTTAGAGCCCCACCCCGAGGGGTAGCCTTCAGGGAGAAGGCTTCATCACCGGAGGAAACACCCATTGCTTCCTCCAATTCCCTTGGTAGATCCCTACTAACCTCGCTCTCGTCAGACATCGTAGGAGCAACTTGCCAAGAAAAATGTTTGGACATGACTTCTGACTTTGACCATACCGATCACTCTCAATTGTTTCCCTTAAAATACTTGTGCTCACAAGATCTCATTCTCTCAAAAAATGCAAGTGAGGAGAAATAAGGAAGGATTCCCTTATATAAAGATCGCGGCAACAAAAAGTGAGAAGCATTAACTCAGCCCTCCAGTTGAGAGGACGCGACCTTTTCCAAGTTTCTCCAAAGTGCGAGCCTTGTCAAACGCTCGGCCAAGTTTCTCCAAGGTCCGCGCGTTTGAGCTGATTGTCAAACGCTCGGCCAAGTTTCTCCAAGGTCCGCGCGTTTGAGCTAATTGTCAAACGCTCGGCCAAGTATCTCCAGGTCCGAGCGTTTGAGCTGATTGTCAAACGCTCGGCCAAGTTTATCCAAAGTCCGAGCCTTGTCAAACACTCGGCCAAGTATCTCCAAGGTCGAGCGTATGAGCTGCTTGTCATACCCTCGGCCAAGTATCTCCAAGTCCGAGACCTAACGTATGAGCTGCTTACGCTCGACCAGGAATCTCCAAGTCGCTAGCCGCCAACCTCCCAAATCTCTCAAGTATAAACACTCGGCCACGGCACCAACATCACGTTTTACTTCCTCAAGGCACAAGCACCTGAGGAAGTGGGGGGCCTGTGATGTGGCCCAAAATACTCCAGCCCAATAAGAAGCGGCCCGCTGATGTAGCCTATAACACTTCGGCTTAGTAAACTCTCCGGCCCAATAAACACTCCGGTCCCTTGAAGAACGGCCCAACAAACCTACACCTGGGCACACACAGCCCTATAACCACTCTACGCCACCCTACAACATGTCGGCCTACGACCGCCTACACACGCAACCCTACAGCCACCCTACGGCACGCCACTCTACGGCACGCCGCTCTGCGGCCACCCTGCGACACGCCCTCCTGAGTGTGCAATCAATGCCTTCACATTGACAAGGAGCCTATAAATAAGCCAATGTATGGACTTCACAATTCATTCAGACTCACCTGCTCACACACGATTTACTTAAGCTCTCGACATCTCCTTTAAAGCCCTCGTGCTAACTTAAGCTTCGGAGCGCCTCGGAGGTTTCCCCCTCGCCTCCTACTGAGGGCCTTTAGTTCATCCCTGTTATTTATGCAGGGCCCAGGCCTCGTCAGCACCCAAGTTACGTCAGCACCCGGGCCACGTCAGCACCAATCGTTTTTTGGCATCAACAATATGTTTCATTTGATATTTATATATAAAAAGATATAAATATTTTCTACTTCACATTAAAAGTTCATAGATTTTGTTTGATAAAAATGGTTAAAAGGGTTTCAATCATTTTCTAAACAATAAAAATGACTATCGTCATTGGCTTCTCCCATGTTTTCAACTCCAAAGCAAGTGAGCCTAGCCAGTCAGGTTAGGTATTTGTATCCAGGATTGAAACCCAAGCATAACTCAAGACCCAATTATGCAACAACCAATACATAATAGTTAAGAAGGCTGCCAAGGCTAAATATTGGCCTATAACGAATGAATCACAAGGGGTCTACGAAAATAAAGCCATCACCCATCAATCAGACGCCCTAAAAATCTTAGGAATAGTGGTTTATTGGTGGGTTTGTGCGACTTATTTGTAGTAAAAATTATGAAGTAACGTCTGTAATATATTTTTTTATATAAATTTTGATTTTTTAAAATTTGATATTAAGAGTGTGTTTGACATAAATAAATTATATAAATTTTATGAAATTCATTTGTAATTTTATACTTGTTATATTTCGAACAATAAAAAAATTATGGAATTCGTTTCGAAATGAATTCATTATGAAATTATGTTAACTTATTGCAAATTCTATCAAAATTGACAGCATTTACAAACGAATTTCATAAAATGGAGAGTAAAAAATTATGTTGACCAAAATACTCTCATTCTCTCTCTCATTCCCTCCGTTTCCTCTCTCCATCCTCTTTTAAATTATTCATTTATTCTAAAATTTTGAACATAAAAATTCAATTGAATTCTACAATTTAATATAAGGAAGTCAACATAAAAAATTCATTTCAATTCATTTATGAAAAAAAAAATCATTTTTATTTAGTTCTAAACAAAATATTAGTGAAAACCATTTTATAATTCAAAACTAAGATTTTGTTTACTTTACCCTTTCGTTCAGTTGTACATATGTAAAAAAAAAAAAAGTAATGCTCTAAAAACAAAGATTGAAAAAGACTGAGAGAATGGAGGGAAGCATTTTATTGGAAACGTATAGGATATGTTTGGGGAGAGTGTTCAAACACTCTTTTCAGTGTTTAAACACTGAAAATCATTTTCAAACACTGATTGTATTGTTTGGGGCGTAGTGTTTAAACAGAGTTTTTGGACAGAGTGTGTTTTCAAACACTGTTATTTGAAAACTCCTAAACGGAGTTTTCTGTTTTCATTTTCTGATTTCAGCCCAAAATCACGATTCTCTTCTCTCTGCTCTCGATCGTCTCCGTCTCAGCACTCTCTTAACCCACTCTTTCTCTCTCTCTCAGTCCTTTCTCTCTCAAACCTATCTGCTCTCTCCTCTCTGCTCGCTGCTCTCTTCTCTCCTTCATCGATGACGAAATCCTCTGCTGCAACTATCACCATGAAAGCTGCTGCTACTTCTTCTTTATCTTCCTTAGTTTTTTCCATCTCCCAAAATCCTAACTCTAAAAATCATTCGCTTTCAGTTTTCATTACACCCACAGAAAACCCCAACGTCTCTTTTGCTTCAAACCCATCAAATGCATCCAATCCTCCAATCCCGATTCCACCCTAACTCTAAGAAGTTTTACTCATACTCTCGCAAAACCACCTACAGTAAAATTTTAATTTTGGTTTGAGAAATAGAGAATGGCGAAGATAGCGAATAGCTCCGAGGCAGTGGTGGGTTCACTAACCCCGTCGAAGAAGAGAGACTACAAATTCACCAACCGACTCCAAGAAGGCAAGCGTCCCCTCTACGCCATCGTTTTCAATTTCATCGATTCTCGCTAGTTCAACGTCTTCGCCACCGTCAACGGCAACAGGGTACCCTGAACTTTTTGTTGGGTTTGTTTAGATGCTAAATTTGATGAATATGATGATACATCTGTCTTCTTTATTTTTTGCTCATTGGGTTTTTGCGTTCATTTACTTTTGAGATATTAAGATACAATTTTATTTTTTTTCGCCTTTAAAATTTCAGCTTTCGAGTAGTTCTAATTAAAGGTGTTTTGTGGTTGTTTAAATGCTCAATATGTAATAAAACTTCATTTACTGATTTGGGTTTAAGGTTTTGCTTTTGGTTTGGTTTGGTTTTTCACATAAGAGCTTAGGCCTTTTAATTATGTAAAAAATTGTTTAAACTATCTGTTTTTGAGCAGTTTGAGCTATTATATGATGTAAAATTGATGCTTTAATTAGTTTTTGTAAGCGAAAAGAATAACTAATTTCGAACAATTTGAGATATAATATTCACATTGTATTTTATATATGATGTGAAAATTTAAACTTCAATTGGGTTTGCTAAGTCGAGAACTTATTTTTTGAACAACTTTAATTATCTCATTCAAGTTAATTCAAAGCTCAAGTCTAGCTTAATTGCAGTAAATAATGGGAAAGTCGTCTCCTGTACTTAATTTTGTTTGGCATGCTTCTAGAATAATAAATATTTTGAGAAATGTAGCACTTTTGGTCTTCAGTTCTATAACCTTAAATAATAATTCAAGTTTTTTTATTGCTCTTTCCCTTTTATTATTATAGCTTTTAAAAATCTTGTATTTGTTAATAATGCTTTCTCAGGTGACTGTTTACCAATGTCTTGAAGGGGATGTTATAGCTGTGTTGCAGCCTTATATAGATGAAGATGTAAGAAAGGACATGGTCATTGAAATCTTTTTTGTCAATAGAATTCACGCATGTGAGTTGTATTATTGTATAAAGCCAACGAGTTTCATTACGAACATGTGGGATTCCATGTGCTTTGTAGATCAGAAGGATGAGTCCTTCTATACTGTAACCTGGGCATGCAACACTGAAGGGGCCCCATTCGTTGTGGCTGGAGGTATCAATGGCATAATCTGTGTCATTGATGCCAACAATGAGAAGATACACAAGGTATCATACTTTCCAACAGTTAGAGCTACAACTTTGATGTGAATCGAATTCTGAAGTTTAATAGAATAATGTAATCTTAATTTCTTTTCCATCCCATATTTTGTCCCATTACATGCTTATGTATGTGCAGAGCTTTGTTGGCCATGGGGACTTGATAAATGAAATCAGGACTCAGCCACTGAAACCATCACTTGCAGTGTCTGCAAGTAAAGTAAGTGTCATAATATATTGTCTTTTACTCTTTTAAGATTTTTTCTTGATTTACATTAATAATCGCGTATGAAAGCATCAGGATGAATCTGTTAGGCTGTGGAATGTTCAAACTGGAATATGCATTTTGATATTTTCTGGAGCAGGGGGTCACTGCAATGAAGTTCTGAGTGTGGTGAGTGCACACAACATTATAAATCCCAATGAAAAGGAAAGAAAGAAAGGGGTAAAAAAGATTTGCTTATCGTTTAGTTTCAGCATTGCATCTTATACATGTTAAATGGAATCTAAGGCTCAAGTGCAAAATGTATTAAGGTTATGTTGGCTTTTGTAGGACTTCCATCCTTCAGACATGTATCGCATTACGAGTTGCAGTATGGACAACACTTTTAAGATTTGGTCAATGAAAGGTCGGAATACTAGCACCATTCATTATTTTTAGTTATTTTTATTTGTCTGATCTCTTCTAGATTTACTTTGGTGCATCAGGTTTGCTTCAAAAGATTTTAAAGGAAATGCAAGGAATCCTGTTAGCACATTTTCATAACTTTGTTACTAATAGAATTAGGTTTAGAAAACTAGTTAATTAAATAAAACAATTGTTAGTTGTTAGTTGTTAGTAGTTAGTTATTAGTGGTTTATTAGTTAGTTAGTTAGAATATAATTACATGTTAATTATTTTTATATTCATCTTTTGTATAATTGTGATAGTTGGACTCAATTCTTTTCCTATCTTTTCTTTTTTTGTTCTCCTCTTATTTTGATTCCTAAAATTGTTACTGTAACAAACCAACCTTCTTTTTTGGTATCGAACACTAGTTCCCTAAACATTGACAAGATAACATCCATTTACACTCTTCTAATGAATCTAGGCAGAAGAGTTACAACCTGGAGTATGCTACCTGCAAATCACTACTGTTGATCTAGCCATGTAAGACGAAGATTTGGGAAGCAGAAAGGAAAGAATCTTTTCTCTTTCCACTTGAAATATGTACATGTATTTTTGACTGATTCTTGTTTGATACCTCATTTCTTTCCTTAACTTCAATGCACTTGATGAGATGGGAGGCTGTATAAATGAGTTGGAGCAAAGCATCAATGACCTAAGAGCAGAGATGGGAGTGGAGGTCTCTCCATCTCCTTCTGCCCCATCCAAGCCGAACTCAGATGAGGTGAAACAAGAGGAAGGTTCAGCATAGAATTGGTTGAAGTGCATGTTTCACAGAGGATGGTAATTGTCTTTCATACCAGCTTGTATTTTCTGTTTTTTTTCCTTTCTGTGGTTGTGGTTTAATTTTATTACTTATGTTACAATGAGATCATGAGTGCCCCAGTTGTTTTTGTTTTTTCATGGTTACTTTGTTAGGGGAGTAGCAGCATATCTGGTTGTGTGCTTTTAACATACCTAATTGTCTGGTATCATTGTTGTGGCTTAAGTGAATGAAATTCATGAACCGGGGATGATTTCTTCTCATTTATTCCTGCTCTTCTTCTAGTACAAAAGCTGATGTAATAAACATCTAATATTGGTTAATGATTATATTTTCTTACAAAATATAGCCATACCTTGATTAATTTTGATCTTTATTGGCTTTTCAATGTTTCTATACTTAAGGTTATAACAATGATGAAAGGTTGTAACAGTGATAAGTTCGATTGCAAGATGTGATTAGCCAATCTGCTAATCGTTAGCATCCAAGTGTAAATTGCTGATGTTAAACTCATGCTAAAGCAATTGGACTTTGTATCGGTTAATAAGATCTTCAAAATTCTTCTGTCTTTTACTCTTTGCAATCATCCAATAATCTTCAAAATTGTATTTAATTTTGTAGTTGTTGCTTGTTGTGTCGTACATAATTTTGTACGCCAGTATTCTCAGAGTGATCAACTGTTTGATCGATGATATATAAAAAATACTAACATTTTAAAAATAAAATAATATTAATTATTTTCAAGTATTTGGTGTGTGCTTAAAAAATTGTATTTAGTAAATATGAGAAATAAAATTAATTTTATATATTAAAATTTAAACTAAACACTGAAAACAATTACAAGAAAGTGTTATCCAAACAGTTTTCTATTTCCAAAACAGTTTTCGAAAACTGATTATCCAAACAACATTTCACTGAAAACTGTTTTGGAAACAGTTTTCGAACACTGTTATCCAAACATGTTTTAGAACACTGAAAACTGTTTTCAGAAACTCTTTTCGAAAATAGTTTTCGAACACTGAAAATTGAACACTGCCCCCAAACATGCCCATAATGTTTCAGGTAAATAAAAAAGGAAACATGATTATCGTCTTAAATGTGATAATCTTAATTTCCATTTTCCAATTCCTATTCCATTTCCATTTTCTTTGTTGAAGCCTTTTTTTTTTTTTCAAACCAAAACGGCACTACCTGTGCACACCCAAATACTTGAGTTAATTGTTTGCATTAGCATAAAATTTATTTTTCTGTTTCGATTTATCAAAATATTGATAGATTATTGGTTACACGTTTAGCTTTCTTGCAACGGTTGCTTTCCCCAGGATAGAATAAGTTTTTGTGGGGCTTTTCTCATTCTTTGGGTTGGCTCTGCCTCAGTCTTCCCATGGTAGCAACAGTACAATGATCATTTAGCAGCAGAAACAGATTTTAGTCAGGTTTTTTTTTGGAAGGGAGTTAGTCAATGTTTGGTTTTCAAAAACATTTTTTATTTTATTTTCAGAGAACAATTACAGTTCACATTTTCTATTTTCATTTTCATCTTTGTTTTCAGTGACAATGAAAACCACTTCTTTATGTTTTTTTTTTTTAATTTGACCCATTTTCGTTTTTTTACTTTCATTTTCTGAAAGATATAAAAAAAACGTTCTTGTTTTTGTTTTTCAACCACCGATCATATCTTCCCTCACAGTTTTCCAATTTCAAGCCAATTAGACCTTTTAAATTTACTGAGACCATTGATTAGTTATATTTCCTGAAACAGCTCCAGCAATATTTACTTCGCCAAATGACCAAATCAAATAGAAATCAATAATTTTAAGAATGCAATTCTAACATAACTTATAAATGAACCTTAACAAATGTATCAACTATTAACAGCTTGAGGCCTTTGCGCTAACCATTTTCTTAGATATCAACCATGTAAACCATTTGCTAGGGCCTCTGCTACCTAAAAGCTTAAAAATCTTCGCAATTTTTTTCTTCTGTTTCTATGTACAAAATAGACAACATCTAGACACCAAATGCAATGTGTGATAATGCTAAAATTAGCAGAGATGCCCTGGTGTAAAGAAATGAGCAGGTTTTCTAGTCAATTGAATTGCTGCTAACTGAGATCAATATCAACCCGCTCCGGACTTCCCCTTTCAGTCTGATTGTTAACTAGCTCTATCCCTAGCTGCCCTTTGTCTCCAGCGCCAAAAGCGTATAACTTCCCTGATTCCGTGAGGGCAAAAGTGTGGGCGTTCCAGTATATTGAATTGGTGAGGCTGATCTGCACCACCCGTTCGTTGACTTGTTTCAACGACATTACTTGCTCTGGGCTCAATACGTTTGCGTGCCTGTTGCCCTGTAAGACGCATAAAAACACACAAAACCCAAATATGATAGTAACTCAGTCCAGATAACAAGGCTTCCTCTCTCTTTGTATGTAATGTCAACTGTTCATTTGTTAGCCTACATGACAAAAGACAATGTAAGTTCTTCAACGAACATGTCACTAATAGTCAAATGCAACTCCAGCTACCATGGGTTCACAATGTAACTTTCACTCAATTCAATAGCTATAGGCTTTTCATTAGTGACCTAACAACCAATAAGGTTCATCAATCTCTTTCAAATAGTCTTGATTTGCACATGGCAATGGAGAAATTCTTACATAGGCCCAGCCTACAACATAAGTGTTAGGCCTGGCCAATCATAACATGCCATGTCAGTACAATATGGTTCTTAACCATTGTTCAACTAAATGTACTGACTATGGTTAAGAACCACATGTTGACATGGCACGTTATTATTGGTCCGGCCAATTGGGCCTCACCTATGTAAGATTTTCTCATGGTAATGCCTTGCACATTGCTGAGATACAGACATTTAACTGTTGGTAGTTATAATCTCAACAAGAGAAACAGTAAATGTCTCTGAACAGGACAATGAATCCATGATAAAGAAACCAGCAAAACTAGCTAAATTCACTAAATTTTCAGGAACCATCTGCTGCGTTTGCAAATCAAGTTTTGGAGGATTATCAAAGGTCCCATAACTTCAAACTTGTTCATGATGAGGAAATTAAGATTGGTCTTCACGTTGAAACTAAGTCAAGGCAAATTATATTATGTAGGAGACATGGTAAAAAGGGCAACCAAATTAATCAGCAGAGAAAATAAAGAAATTCGAAGAAGAAAACCATACCTGTCCATCAGCAGCGGGATTATGTCCAAGACTAGCAGATTCACCGCAACCAAATGAGTAGACATCACCTTCATCGGAAACCACAAAGGTTGTGTAATCCCCTGTAGCAACATGAACTGCTTTGACCTTGGTTAGTGCTTCCACAACCTTGGGAACTGATTCACACTCCTCATTTCCATGACCCAAGCACCCATAACGCCCCCAACCCCACGTGCAAACCCTACCATCGCGCCCTACAACAGCAGCATGCCAAGCACCAGCTGCAACCACCATTGGCTGAATGTTCAAGAGCTGAAACTGCTCTATCAATCGAGGGTACTTCTCATCGGTTCTTGAACCATGCCCTAACTTCCCACCCAAGCCACACCCAACAGAGTACACTGACCTGGTATGTTTCCGAAATAAAACCACACAGCTGAGTATGTATTTCAATGACATTGTCAATTCATCTACAATAATAACCGTACAGCTTATATAAGGTAACAAATTGAATGCAGATTGTGATGCAGGAATAATTTAATATATTAGGTCGTGAATTCAAGAATTTAACTTTAATCATCATGCAGATGTCAAGGAGCAAATCAGATTTAAAAATTAGTCTAGAATAATTCAGATATAAATTCAAAACTGAACTTTCGTGGTATAGAAGCAATGCATTATAAAAGTAAGGATGTCTGTTATATACGAGCATAATGTAGTGTAGTTAAGTTCGTTCAAATTATCCTAAGCATCCTTACAATATGTGAGTAATTAGCAGGTTGCATTATGAAAAGTAAAACAGATGAAGGAGCTCACATGCCACTAGGTTGACAAGCCAGAGCAAGAAGGTAGCAATATCCAGCTGCAATTTGCACCACCGGTATGTTCTCTAGTGCCCCCAACAATGGATGAGGCTCCACATCATTTGGCTCAGTCTGGTGACCAAGTTTGCCATCGTTGCCCCATGAAAATGTATAAACCCTCCCTTCTCTTGACAGCACAGCTGTAAAGAAATTTCCAATCGCAGCTTGCACCACGAATATGTTCTTCAAAGACTCAACCAGCTGTGGAGTTGTAACAAGTTTAGTTCCTTGAACCCCATATTCAGCTTCGCCGAAGGAGTCCTTACCAAAGGCATAAACCTGCCCAGAATCGCTAATCAGCATTGTCCTGCCAGCCCCAGCAGCTGCTTGGATAATTCGAATGCCTTGCAGTGATCTGCAACATAATGTAGCTCCATTAACTATCTCTCTTTGCATTTTCTCACATTTACAGTATGGGGTCCTAAGGAGTGATCAATAGTTAGCAACCTGATTGGCTGAGGACGCCATTCCTCTTCAGTTGTGCCATGTCCAAGTTGTCCAGAGCCATTTGAGCCAAAAGAGTATGCTACTCCCCTCGATGTCACAGCAATACTGTGACCAGGCCCAGCAATTGCCTGTGATTTCTCTCTCCTGCAACATGCTTCTCCAGCCAGCAAAAATCTCAGGACAAGTTTCCACGAACCCCCACATCTACGTTTCATTTCTTGGCGTTCTTCCTCAGTCATAGGCTTAAATATAGCTCTCTTTTGGCACATGTCCAGAGCAGCAAGCTCAGATATGGACAGTTCAAAGTCAGGGGGAAAGTTTGCTTGCTGCCTAAAGAAGGAGCATGTTGCCTGCAACACACATTCGAAAATCAAATCAGCAGCATTATCAATTCTAACATTTACAAAGAGCCTAACTACCAAAAACAGAGTAAAAGGTTTACTTGCCTCTAGTGTTGCGAGATCCTGAGGATCCAAATTACAGGCCGTAAGCACATGAAGGACAATGGAGGGGTTAGCAGCCAAGGGGAATTCTCCCGGGATGGAGTCCCCAAAGCAATGGCGTGTCTGCCGTTGAAATGTAGGTACAGGTGCAGGAACAATAGCAGTAATTGTCTGGTCAGGTATGTTATGGTATTGTAAAGTTGGGGTGCCACTCGTTGTAGCGTCCATGGGCACTGCCCAAGTTTGCAGTGCCCAAGCTTTGGCAGAGGAGAGGGTCTAAATTTCTGGGAATTATAAAAAACATTGGCACAAAAAATCACTGCATTGCTCTCTCAAATGATCCAACCTACTCTCTAATCTTTAATTTGTTCCACTAATTCAATTGACTAATAAGAACCATAAAGGAAAAACAAAAAAAAAAATCTACCTTAAATAATGCAGTATTGATCAGCAAACTTCAAGACTCAAACCTACAGATGAAATAATAAAAACTTCTTAAATGAGTAAAAAAAGGCTAAAAAGATAACACAAACTACAAATTCTAGAACACTACACAGGTAGTGTTAAAAGCAACACTTCCATGAATCGCGCCAATTTATCAAACCACATCAATAGAGTTATCCACAAGAAGAAGCATTAAAAATAAAATGAAACCCTTTTACTAAAGAACAAAGAGGTACAATAAAACAAATGATAAATTGCAGCCTGATCGTTCAATGATTTTTGGGCCAAAGCTAAAAACAATCCAATTCAGATCATCAAAATGGCTACCCAGGAGCAAAAATTACCCAAGCAAACCGCAAAACGCCAAGAGGAGTCACAGATATGACTAAGAAAGATAGCCCAGAAACAGGAGATTTAAGGTGCACAAAAAGAAGAGAACTTTGAAGAGAAGAATACGAAGTCCTCCGTGAGAGGATATTCCACACTCAAAAGAAACCCAGAAAGAAAAGAATTTTAATATGAAAAGAGACACTCCTGTTCACGTAAACTCAATTAACACGCAAAAAAAAAATAGTCAGATTGACCCAATCAAAATGAGCAAAAATAACCAAAAATAACATCCATGGTTCAAAACCCAAAACAGGGGATATAATTTTCTTAACACTTCATGTGAAGAATTAGCCTGAAAGAGAAAAAAAATCTAACTTTTACGAGAAACCCAGATCACATAAATCTTCCAGAATTAATAAGTACCACCACTTGATCGGAAACCAGAACAAGCAAAAGAGAATCCAACCAAAAAAGAAAAGGAAAAAGAAAAAAGAACACAATCACATGTTCAACAACTTTTATCATCTGCACATTATGATCGTCACAGATCGAGACATAACAATTAAGAAACGAAGATTACATATTAGAGAGAACCATGATTCCTGAAAACCCATCTGCATCTGTCAATAATTGAGGAGAACTCAAACGTCTTTTGTTAAACCAAAAACAGCAAAAGTTTGATGAAGAGCAAGGAAGTGGTTTATCAAAATCAAAGTCTATTGGACCTGAAAATGGATTGTGATTGGAATATTTTGAAGGAATTTAGAGAGAAAAGAAAGGGAATTTTTTCCTTCCAGCTTTAATTTTTTTTTTCTATGAGAGGTGTTGTCTCTCTCGTTCTATATCTATACGTTTTTTTAAAGCGATGAGGTGTCTCTCTTAGGTGGTGAATGAGCAAAGTGCAAAAAGCTAGATTACCCATAA
The DNA here is from genome assembly GCA_023935145.1 of Bretschneidera sinensis. NCBI lineage: Eukaryota > Viridiplantae > Streptophyta > Magnoliopsida > Brassicales > Akaniaceae > Bretschneidera > Bretschneidera sinensis. Next base: position 65,224,365 of record CM043705.1, read on the forward strand.
ATTTATAATCTGGCTATTTTCACACGTCAGCTCCCTCTAAACTATGGTAACTGACTTACCACAACCTCTGGTTGAACGAAAACTGAGGGTAAAATTTCTTTGGAGAAGATAAGGGAGTTGAATTAAAATAGGAGTATTTTCCTTTCCTAATACTGGAGTTACCTCAAGTATTTACCCATCTACAGAGATTAAATAGTTGATCCAAATTCAATTATAAGGCATCGTTTAGGATAGTTTCTTTCGATGACTTTAAATTAGTATTTGATAAAATAATAATAAAGCAGTGAAACAGAAAAAAAAGAAACTAGTAGCCCCTCTGGGACAAGCTGTGCCCATGGCATCTGCTAAGAGAAGGCTGGCCAAATCTATAGGGGGTTGATGAATCACGCAGAACTCAGTCTGACCCAGTGAAGCTTGTTTAGCTAAGTAATCCCCACAAAAGTTTCTTTCTCTTGACTTGATAAAATAGTTATAAAAACTTATGTTTTTGATTAAGTTACGATAGTCATGATAAAATAAATTCTTTCTTACAAAAAAAATAAAAAGCAAATTTCAATAAAAAAAAAAAAGTAAGTAGACATGAAAATCAAAGATGCTTTCTCGAAGTCGTATTTTAAGCTTTTGTAAAGTCTACAACAAGAGAGGGGTGATCTCAGGTCCACATACCCAGAGGTTGCTTCATTTACACCTTAATATCTGTATATAGGATGACAATACTAGACCCAACCATCAGTATGTCACTGCCTAGCAGTGACAACTTGGCCTTGTTGTAAGATTGGCTATCTCTCATTCATGAAGATTTGTGACAACTTGCAAGCGAAAAACCTCTTGCTGCTATCAGAAAGTAAAAGTGATTTTCATTTTTTTAAGACTTACCCTTTAAAAGTGATTTTCAGTTATTTATTTTTTTTAAGACTTACCCTCTACTCTAAAAATATAAAAGCGAAAGGTGAAAAAAAAAAACTAATACATTTTGACAACATGACTCTCGTAAAGCTCGAGTAATAAAAACATACAGTTCAGATACAAAAAAAACTTCACTCTTTTTGAATCATGTTATGTTTTTTCATTAACCCATTTCATTTTAATTAAATTTTATAATTATTTTTATTGTACATTTATATTATTGTTCTAAAATTGATTGAAGATGCAATTTCTAAGACTCGAAGGGTATCTACAAGTGGTGGGTTTTGAAGATACAAGTATTTAGTCAGCTTAATTAGCAACCGTTGAAATTAAAATATATGCTGAACATCTTGCTGTACTGAATAATTAGAAAGTGATAATGATACAAGTCTTTTCACAAATACAGAAAGCCGACCTATTATAATAGTGAAATTTGGGGTCTTTCTCTGACCCTTTTTTTCTTCTCCAATTGTAGAAGTGATTTTGATTTGGTTAGGGAATTGATGGAGTTGCCAAAATCAACAAAATAAAATTTTAGAACTGAAAATGTAGAGAAAATTAATTGAATCAATTGAACATGCAAAAATTATGGTGTTTGGCGTAATTAGGAGAAATTTCTTATTAATCTAATTTTACAAAGTTTGATTGATCACATATACAAAATCTGCGTAAGGAGAGAAGAATTTGATGTTCAATCTTTTGTTTGGCAAAGCAGAAAACAAGGTGTGTTTTTGAGTTCTCTTCTTTCTCTTCGGAATTTCTCTTAAAATTTCCTAACGATTATAAAGGGCAAGGAAACTCTTAGTACAAAATAATAAATGTTGTAGAAAATCTGGTTCAATAATTACTGAGATTAAAGTTAAACAAAGGGAAATGCTTTAAAACAAGGGAGCTTTGGTGGACCTCTCCATCAATGTGTCATGTTTTAAAAGAAACGTATGCATCCATTTTCATTAGCTGTCCTTTGTTAAAGGAAACAAAGCCTTTGCCTTTCATGATGCAACTTCCATGAAGGACACAGTGAGCCATAATTTTTTTTCATGTAAAAGAGGAAATTATTGTTTCTGCTTTTGTCAGCCAATCACCCCTCACACAGATCATCTATCTATTTACATTATATTGTTTCTCAGCCCTCAAGTGACCCATTAAAGAGTAAACTGCCTTTGGTAAAGATTATAAAATAATTTTTAAGAAATAAAAGCCAAGTTAAATAATTTTAAAATATAGTTTTTTTTATAAAAAAACAAATTTAAAAAAAAACATGTTTTTATGTTTGATAATCTGATAACTATTTTATCAAACACAACAATTTTCAATTTTATTGTTGTTTAATCAAAAAATATTTCAAAAACTATGTTAACGGCCATTAACCGAAACTACCAGTAGATCAAATGGTACTAAATGATAGTAAATAAATTTTTTTACCCTTGACAAGTTTGTCACTGGTATCCAAAGAATTATATGCCAAGGGAAGTAACAGAACTCGAGGCATAATCTGATGGTGGAATTTTAATTTGTTTACTGATTGATTGATATATCTAAACAGGCCCCTGTAAACATTTTTGCTAGGGAAAATGGGCATGCTAAATCTAGCATTTGTGCTTCATTCCTCATTTTAAAACTTAATAAAGTATTCTTTATTGCAGTATCTTTTTTTTTCTTGGGTATCTTTGGTCATTCTTTGTTTATTTTATCTCAATGTTGGCACTTTCTGGAAGACTAACAATCTCATGTGCCTTTTAACCAAATGAAGTGTTAGACATTGCTTGTAATTTTTGGGTTATTCTTATTTTAATTGTCACGTCATCATATAAATATATAAATTACATTAAAAAAATAAAAAATAAAAATTATGGTATTTTTTTTAATCGTCACGTCGTTTGTATACAAACGTATAAATTGCATTAAAAAAATTAAAATTAAAAATGGTAGTTGTTTTGGTATTAGTAGGATAAAGAATACGAAATTAATATATATATGTGTGCGCGCGTGCGTGTGCACATATTTTTCTTCTTTTAATAACAAAGAGAAAGCTACAATAAATAGAGTTGTACAATAAACAAATCTTGTTAATGATTAAAACTTCTTCTTTTTTAAACTATTGTATTTTCTCAATTAAATTTGTAGTAGCTTATATTTGGGTGTTTTTGAGAATTTGAGTTTAAGGAGTTTTATCTTTCTTAACTTGTACACTAATTTTGATAATAGTGGAATCTCTTACCATCGTATGTAGACATAAAAATTTTAACTCTAAATCGCGTAAATTTTTCTTTGTTTATTTTTTCGCTGCTTTATTTGAAGTAAAATAAATATACTATCTAATGAATTTGAGCTTGTATCAGCACCATTCCAAACAATTTATGCCGACACATGTATAATGTCCCTTCGGGAGGCTTCTACTGATAACTTTTCCCGTCGAGTAACAAAAGTTAAACCAGATGCTTGTTTTTTCGTGTTTTGTATTTTTTAACTAAAAAACTGAAAATCACAACACTGTTACAACTTTTAACTTACTAGTATCTCTCTCGATAGTTGTTGTAACACTACTTTTGATATCATCACAGTACAAGCTCCAATTAGGTCAAACAGACTGGACATCATTTAGTAGTTATTCTTAAGAATTTTATTAATATTATAATCAAACCAAAAATGCACGCCACGTGTTGAATGATAATTGGCCCATTCTATTTAATATTGCTTAATTCTTCTGTTTTGGAACATCTTAAACAATAATGGAGGCATGAGGTCAGGTTCATCATCCATTATTTGCAAGTTTTACACAACCTGAACAAATAAACTAGTTTGAAATAGACTGCAGCATGTCCTCTTGTGTAAAGCTTTGTTTTCAATTTCGTTTCTTTCTGCATCTGTACAATTATTACAAAGGAGCTCAAACAAAATACATTCCTCTCCTATAGATTCTTGCTTCTTTCACATTTATTTTACTCAAACCCAAAATAATATAAAAGAAACATTTATAATTGGAAGTTACCCTTTAAAGAAAAGACAATGGATTTGTAACCTAAGGCCAAGATAATAATTAATACCCCTCTAATGCACATGCACCTGCACCATGATCTGATCAAAGCTAATAAAATTCAATTTTTGAAGAAAAATATGTTTCATATTTTACCGTTTGAGTTAACTGCAGTTCAGCTATCAGGAGTTAAAAATTTGAAATAACTTTTGATAAAATAACATGTGAAGTTAAAAATTGTTTAACGTTCGATAAATCAATTATGAAGTTTCTGCATCCGACACAAATTCAATAAAAAAAAAATTGTTGAATTGAATATTAGACCTAAAAACTCAAGGAATCAAAATGTTGATTACCTAATTTGGTATTAGTTGAATGAAAACAAAGCAACAAAAATTTAAACTTCATAACAAATAAAAAGGACTAGATTATTAGCTCTTTCTTTTTTGTTCCTTCAAGTCTTGTAAGTTACTAGGCACTAGTCAGAAATTCTTGCAACATACTTCATTACCATGTGTGCCACTGGTTGAAGATCAAAGACAAAATCTTAAGATTAGATTCATTTTTTTTTTTTTGGTGCTTGTTTGCCTCTGTCCCATAATTGCGGTCAAGGCACCCATCTGGTAACCAAGCAGGATTACAAGCAATAATTAATGTTGTTTATAACAAAACACTACATTACAGAAAACTAGCATAGACAATTTCTCCTGTGAGAGCACAAGTAAAAAACACACGCATGATTCATGTGCTAAGTCATGCATGCGTGAATGCAGTGTAAAGGAACCATTATCAAACTTGTTAATAGTCCAATTTCTATTGTTGTCTTTATACACCTAGATAATTATGGAAGAAATTAATGGTTTTAAAATTTTCACTGAGGATCAAGAGAACTGAATTTGTATTTTTTTTTCTTGTCACTTATGTACGGATAGAACTCCAAAACAGCTAAGACCCAAAGAAAAGAAAGATTGTAACGTCAAATTTCCAGTTCAAAAAATAAGGTGAAAAAAGAAAGTTGTTTCCTACCCAAAACTTCCCTATTTGCTGACAAGGTTTTAGTTCATTGGTAAGATGACCAAAGATTTGAGACAAGACGGTTTTTATTTTTTTTTTGGGTTGGTTCAAAGACGGAATTAAAGCAAAATGTTTTAAAAGTAAATAAATATTTTTAAAAACTTTTAAAAATTAAAAGAAAAAAATACAAGTTTAAAGGTTGAACTCATATCCAAATAAATAGTAATATAAACTTTAATCACTAAATTAGTTGTTCTTATAGTTATTTATTGTGTTTAATAAATATTTATCACATGTTATCTGGTTTAATAATAATTACAAACTATTTAATTAATCACTTACAAGTTACAATAATATAAAAATAAAAAAATATATATAATGTATATATATTAATATATTAAAATTTTAAAACGTTCAAACGTATTAAAAAGCTTATGCTCCAACGTATTGTCCAAAGCCTTGCCTCATTGAGGCCAAACATATTGTCCAAAGCCTTCGCCTATAAAAACACTTTTTGAGACCACAAAGTCTCATGGTTGACTTTTGTTAATGCCTGAGTTATTTGTCAATTTATACGATGATTGTTTCTTTTATTTTAAGTGAGTAAAGTGATAATATTGTTAATGAGTTATAAAATAGTTTTGTGTATTTATATCGTAATCAAATCAATGTATGGTTATTATTGTATAACATCACTTTAATAAAAAAATTCTTTTTTGAAAAATAAAAAATTAAGAAAAAAAATACACAAAAGCATCTTGTGGTGCCAAAATTTTAATTATAATAAAAAAATTTACAATTTAATCAAGTTATTTTATCTTATTTTCGATATTAATAATTGTAAACCTCTATAAAACTATTGTAATGATCAAATTAACTTGAAATCTAGTGACTAAGCTATAAATAAAACAAAACGTTTATTTTTTATATTTTGATAAAAATTTTAAGAATTTAACCATTTTTTAAATTTAATATTAATAATTTAAATTTAAGAAATTATTGCAACGATCAACTTAACTTGCATTAAATAAATTTTATTATTTTTATTTTTATTTAACTAATAACAAACCTGAAATACTCAAATTTAACTTTATTTAATTTTTTATACTTTGATAGAAGATACTTTTTATGTATTTTCTCAAAAAAAATATCATTTTTTTCCTGCCGTCAAGAATAATGAATGGGTCTTCCTCAGCTCCCAGTTCTGTTAAAGCACTTCTTAATGAAGGAATGATCACATTCACACGTGCCATACTTAAAAAACATGATCTGTCTGAGCACTAGCTTGTACCTAACCAAATAAAAGAGAAAAGCATTGAGAAGAAAAACTAAAATATTGCTGGACAAAAAGTTAAAGATCAATATGAGGACTACCGTAGCCCATGGCTTGCCTTACAAGTGGAACAGTAGAAAGGGGGAAATGAGAGGAAAAAAAAAGGGAAAAACATTCTATTTTTCTGCCTTACAGAAAAAATTAGGCTGCAATGAAGCATAATGGTTACAAAACAGCAACTGAAATACAACTCTTACATTTCAGCTCTTGTTACAAAAGCGTATGAAATCCCCAGAATGCTCTCTCTATTTGTCTGAAATAGAAATTATGTATACCCAGTTAACCATAGCTAACCCACCAAACACAAATATAGTACCATTTTGGGGAGCCACCACCCACAAAGTAGATTCCATTTTTTGACAAGCCATTTTGGTCTGGGTCTCTGATCAGCGCCACCGTGGAAAAGAGGTATCAAGCTTCTCACTCTCTACAACTCAATAGCCAGATGAGTCTCTTAGTTTGGTCACTCCTTCCTGGCTTGATGAGTATCTTCTTCAGAAATTTTATTATCTGTAGAGGTCGAAGTTGTGTATGCTTCGACTGCTTCCTGAAATATTATGAATTTTGTAATCATATAATTAGAGAACTCGTCTAAGGTCTGCAACACGGAAGCTATGCTTATGTTTCCCAATATGTGAAAAAGACGTACAGGAGACAATTGCATCCTCGAAAAAATTTCTTAAATTAACAATACGCAAATTGATGGCTTCCCAGATTTCATGAAATAACCATATATAGATCAATGCAAATATCAAAGCCTGTACTCAGTGCAAGAATCTTGTCTGAAAAGCACAACCCTAATTTTTAAAAAAACATATGGGTGCTTCATATGCTCAGAGTGCAATTTCTGCAGATGGCTTCCAGATTTCGTGAAATAACCATATATAGATCAATGCAAATATCACGGTCTGTACTAAATTCTATAATCTTGTCTCCTAAACCACAACCTACTTTTTAAAGAAACGCGTTCTTCATATGCTCATGCGCAATTTTCTGCAGATCTGAAGTCCTAACAAGAGAGAAAGAGAAAAACAGAAAGGAAGGTCGGAACAAATGAATGGATCTAATCCCAGAAGAAAGACGAGATAAAAGAATCTTGAGGAATGATGAGACAGATAGTAGATGCATTGCTCCAGCTGAAACAGTCAGCTGTTCAAGTCCACTTGTTGGCAACTTGGCTCTAGTCAGACTATAGTTCTAAAAAGAAGTCACTAAAGACTGAATTCAAAATATCCGTAAATGAGTAAGCAAGGCATCTTAGACATCTCCTCCTTACCGTACTTGTTATACCTAATCTGATTAAAGGTTATCTCCTAATGCCTTTTAGATTCTGATCAAAAATTGATTGGTAATGTATCAATTGCAGTCATACAGGCTACATGTAGGAGGACGGGGTCCTACCACATCAGTTAACTGCATTCTAAAACCTAAGCTTCAGCGCTAATCTAAGGCACCATAAAGCAGCACAGACAATAAGCAATTAGAAAATTCATCAGCAACCCCTGCCTCTTTCTTTCAGCTACTGTAAATTTATTCCAAACTACATCCTTTTGTTGCTCCTTTTACAGCTAGCTAGCATCTTTTACCTAAAGCTCAGCATTTGATGAACAAGATACAAACTGTACGATTCAGAGCATAATTTTTTTATAAGCATGTTTCAGAACATATTTACAATGTTACCTTTCCTATATTTTTGTGAGATTGTTGCTCATCCCTTCTTCCAACCACAAAATTAGCGGAAACTTCACTGCTTTCGATCCTAAACATTGATGCCTTCTGATCTTCCTTCAACTCCTGACTATAGAGATCACCATTCACAACTACTAACACTGGATGAATCTTGACTGGTAACAGATTGAAGTTTTTCATTCTCTTCACCAGCTAAGTCAACACCAGTCCTATTTTGTTTCTCAAGTACATTGGATCCTCTCTCGTGTCCTCCATCTGTTAGATTTCCTTTTGCTGCTGCCTCTTCAGCTTTCCGCTTCTCTTCTTCTCTTTGTTGTTTTCTCCTCGCTTCTTGCTCCTTTATCTGTTTAAATCTGCAACATATCAACATATTAAAACCACACAAAAAAATACATAAATACTAACAATGCCGTGAAAATTGTAAAATTAACACTTCAAACCTTTCACCAGGACTAAGCCCTTCTGGAGTCAACTTTTCTCCTTGTCGGGCTTCCTTCTTAGTGTTCAAACCAGAGACAGACTTCTGAACTTGGACTTCTTCTTCCTTAATGATATCATCAGTGAATTGCCTCACTGAATTTTTTGCACCCCCTAACTTTTGAAGCCATGCTTGTTGTGCTGTACTCAATATGTTATTAGTGAACCTGCATAAGCATAACTTAATATGTAAGAAAACATAGACAGAATAACAGGCAGGGGTTCCATAACAGCATGAGTCGAAGGGCTATTTATCTTCTCACCAATAAAGGCTTAGACCAGAAGGAACTGAAAGAGCAAAATAACCAATCATCAGAGGAAGAAACTTCGATAGTGCTTGTGAACTCTTCATGTTTGGATCATCATTCTGCAAATAATAAGAAATGTCAAGTTGTCAACTGATGAAAAAAAAAATTGGCTTCCAGCCACAAAATCGGTGACATATGTACAGAAGCAGAAAGCTTATGATGTCATCTGAAAAGTTGATGAAAATGATTAATCAAATCATCAAAAAGAATTCAAAACCAAATATTTCAGGGTTGTATCAAATTTCATGATGAAGTAACAATTTAACGCAATTGTGAAACCCAGAGGCAGAAAATAAATCCAGTTATATCATATGCATGGTTGAGAAGGGTTAAAATAATGTGCCAACAAGGCTGAGGTTTATAGTTTTTACATTGGCAAAGATCTATCGGGCATCCTGGTAGATGTCAAACTAAAATTGCAGTGCTTATATGCATATTACACTACCAATCCATGTTACATTAATGCATTTGGCTGCACAATAAGAAACAAAATTACAGAACTTACCAATAATTATATTCCAAATTTATTGCAAATTAAGAGCACCTGAAAGACTTAACACCGATAATACATGAAATTGTAATATACCCCAAATCCAAAGACCAATGACTATATTGCATGCCGTTTTTCTGCTTGAAATTTAAGTTAAAACTTTAAAGGGCTAGAAATCATGTTCTATGGTTTAACAAAAGAGAAAGCCCCAAAGAAACCAGAACGAAAGTAAAAGGATGACCACAATAGTTGGTATAAGAATTGGTAGAGATAGCTCATTTTACATGTAACCAATTTAGTTTTTTACACCACGGCAATAACTGACCTGAGACGACTGCATGATCTGGACAGATATGTACTGTGAGACGATCAGCAACACAGGCAAGACAAGATATGCCAAGGTATCTGACCATCCAAGAGGTGGATGACCATCCTGAGAAAATATTTAAGCAACACATAACAAGAATTAATTCCTGGATAACAATCATATAACTAGATCAAGAAGCATCATAACTATTAAAAAAGACTAAAATGAAAACATACTCAACTGCATGTAAAATATGTAAATTGGATGGAAAGAAAATGTATCTCACTTATTAAGGTATCCTAACAACTGAACACAGCTCAAACTTGTTTTGTGCTTGCAATCCAAAAATAGCAAGACATTCTTTTCCTCTTTTCTTTTTCCCTTTTCAAAAACAATGTCTACTACATTGTAATAGAAATTATTCTTAGTTGAAGGTGCAGCTCATGGTTCAAGCAAGGCACTTACAACAAAAGGAAAAAGCCAAGAGATCCCACTGCCATTTTGTCGAGCAGCAACTGTAGTTGGACCAGCCAAGTAGGGAATCCAAAAGAAACCTTCTGTAAGGAGTCCCTTAATATTACACACAACATCCAATTAGATGTCAGAAATAGTGTATACTGTTAAAAGACAAAGAAAAGAAAAAAACCACACATGATCATGTTACCTCATCTGCCACATTTGAGAGGGCTCTATATAGCCCGATCCATACAGGAATTGTGGCAAGGGTAGGCAGGCATCCTAGCAAAATCCAAAAATATATAAAGGTAAATGAAAAGATATTTATAATGTCAAATAAGAAGATAGAAAGAAATTAGATTATTAGATCGAAAGAATCAGATACTAGAGGAGGGAAAACTTGTAATTTAACAGCTGTAGTTAAGGCGAAGATTCTAGTAACTGAACAGATTTATAGAAACCGGAAAAGTCTTGCAGAGAACCACGGCAAGTAACAGACACCTATAGGACAATAACAAATGAAAATGTGATGTTCGAGAGGTACCTGCTAGCGGGTTGATGCCAGCTAGTTTATACAACCTAGCAGTTTCGAGTTGAATTCTCTCCTGCAAGATAAACAATAGTATCAAACTTGGCCATTAAAACAATCAATAGCTAATTTATTAAAATAGTTTCATTGCACAAAAGAATAATGCTAAGGAAGCAAAAGATGGCTTGAACTTCCAAGAAAATTAAGTATCAAAACTAATTTGCTCCAATTATAGAATAACATTTTGTTTGTGGTGCTGTTCCAACAACGGTTAGTCCAATCCAAATTTCAGAAGATATTTTAGTAGGCGTTTCAGTGAAGTTAACAACTTAAACACAACATGTATAGTACTCCCACTTGAATTGTTAATCAACTCCAAATTTTATATACTAAAAAGAATCATTTGCACTAGGTAAAAGAGAAAAAAATAAAAAAGTTATTTTAGGGGCCGTTTGGTACCTGGGACTAACTTGGGATAGGATTAGCTAATCTCACATGAACAGTTAGTCCATGTTTGGTTGGAGGGACTAACTGTAAATCTAGGATTAACTTGGGACTAAGTTAGTCCTAATCCCCCATATTCTATCCCACCCTCCCACCAGGACAAAATTAATCCCACCTCTGTGGGATTAATTTTTTGTCCAAGGACCAGTTTGCCCCCTCCCCTTTCTTCTTCCCTACGACCACCCCTTACCCCGCGCCTCCCTTCCTCCTTCCCCCTCCTCCCCGCTCCTCCCTTCCTCCTTCCCCCTCCTCCTCGGGCCTCTCCTCTCTCCTCTTCCTATCCTCCTCCTCTTCTTTCCTTTTCTCCCTCCTCCTTCCCCAGATCGCAGCCACCCCTCCTCCTTCATCTCTTCTCCTCCTTCGTCCTCTCTCCTTCTCCTCCTCCTCCTTCTTCCTCTTTCCTTCTCCTCCTCCTTCCCCAGATCGCGACCCCCCTCCTCCTCTGTCCTTTTCTTCCTCTTTCCGCAGATCACGGCCACCCCTCCTCCTCCTCTTTCTTCTTCCTCTCTCCTTTTCCTCCTCCTCCTTCCCCAATCGTGGCCGCCCCTCCTCCTCCTCCTTCTCCCTCTCTCCTCCTCCTCCTCCTCCCTCCTTTTTCTTCTCCTCCTTCCCCAGATCTCAGCCGGCCGCTCCTCCTCCTTCTTACTCTGTGTAGTTTTAGAAATACAAATACCCAAACAAAACTTTGGAGAATAATGGAGGAAGCAGTATTTTACGGTTTATATATAGGATTTATAATAAAATATATAAATGGTATTTAAGTCTTTATATGTTATCCCAATTTAGTCTCAATAGTGAAATTTCGTGAACCAAACTTAGTATTATGGTAGTCCCACTTTAGTGCCTCCTAATACTATCCCACTTTAATCCTAATCTTATCCCACTCTAATACTGTCCGCACAGAGCAACATTTCACCTGATCACCAGCATACCGTTGCTGAATAGCCTTTACTTGAGGCTGCATCGACCGCATAGCCATTGCAGATTCCACCTGTTTACAATAAATTTGGAAATACCTTTTACCACATCAAAACAATTAATTTATAGTGCGCAAGGAAAAAGCATGAATAATCTGATAAATTAGTTACTAACCCTTAACACCCATAAATTGAAAGAAATTAAATTTTCAATTGCTGTCAATATTTTTAAACCAACTGATTTGGGTTAAATAGAGGCAAACCTGCTTCTTGGTCAATGGAAATGTTGCAGCTTTAACGATAACAGTGAGGAGAATTATAGCAAAACCATAAGCATATGGTACATGTAAAGCAGATAATCCACCTTTTAAAACCTGAAATTGACACAACCAAAAATTAATCGCAACCGATAGAAATCTAATGACTTCTAGTCATTTTTTGAAGTTTTTTTTAGTATTTACCTTTAAAACAGTCTCCATATAATTGGTAATACCAGAAAGCCAATCACTATTCTGTTTGGTGGTAGCAGTAACAGTGTCGGAGGACGAAACGGCAGCATCAGCAATCGTGTAGATAACACTTTCCGCTCTATCAAACAGCTCCTTAATCACACCCTCCGCGGTATCCGGGTCGGGTAAGAAACCCGGCTTGAACCCAAATTGGGCCACGCAAATCGAACCACGAAGAAAGGGTTTTTGATTGGAGAAACTGCCAAACTGACTCCGATGAATATGACAGCTTCTTGTTCTGGTGATGAAAGGAGAGATGACACGGCTTGGTTTTAGTGATAGAGAAGTTGCCATTTTTTGGGTCTAAAAAAGTAATTTTAGCTGTTATTAAGGCTGTTTGGGTTCTTTATTCGCTAGGTTTTTCAGACGGAGAGATTTCGGGTTCTCATTTTTTGCGTGTCTGGGTTTTGCTCATGAGATTGAGATTGAAATGGAGTGAGTAATTGAAGAGAGATGGATGAGGAGGAAAGTATGATCGGCACTTTTCCTTATTTTCTTTTTACGTGAGAATTGAGATACATTCTTTTGTTATTCAAAGAGACTCAAGTCGCAAAGCTGAGGGAAAAGCTAGAAGTGATAAATTTCGGATCGGATGGGGTTCTTGCGCTTATATTTAAGTATTTCATGGGTTCGGGTTTATTTCGGGTCACGTTTTATATTTTTTTAAAATCTGTTCATTGACAGTTATTTTCTCTTAAATTTAAAATTTGTTTGCCTATCTTTTATCATTAAAAAAACATTTATAGTTATAAATTGTTTAAATTTACGCATTTATACAAATAATTTCATTAGGTATAACTTCAAGTATTGTTTTATATATATTAAATAAAATATTATCTTCGGATCGGGTTGAGATTAGACAAACATTTTCGTAGAAAACTTTTTTGAACTTATATTGTTGCTCAAACCAATAAGAGTTAGGTTGAGTTTTTTTTTTTCAATATCAAGCTTATATGATCGATCGGTTTTAATTTAAGATATGTTTTTACTTATAGATTTTTATTTTTTCATCCTTTCCAAGATATTTAATAAAATTAGTTTTTTTTAAAAATTTTCAACTATTTTTTTTTTATATTTCACAAAATTTATATAGAAGTAATTTTAAGTTAAATCAATTGGAAATTTTTACTTTGAGAATTAAGCTTCATGAATTATTCTTGGTTGCTGAAAATGGAGGGCTTGTGCATGCTTCATTCTTAACATAATAATTTTGAATAAAGCTCATGCAAATCTAATCGGTCATGAATTTTTCATTCTTAGTTATCGTCTTATAGTTTCCAAACAATATTCATATAGAGCTAATCAGTTCTTGAATCAGTGAAGACAAAAAATTATTGATTACTTAATTAAAGTATTGTATGTTCAATAATAATAATAAAAAAAAAAGGTTATTGCATCTTATAAGATTGATTTTTCTTTAATGAAATATAGTCAAGTCTTGCAACATTAAAGGAAAAAAATGTGGTGTTGGAGGATACTAAATAATAAAACCTAATGATTTTTATAAAGAAAATGGATTTTATCATTTGGATATGATCCTAAATAGGTTTACTTTGCATTGGTTCCTAAACACATGGATTTGCATTTGTTCAAATTAAACATAGATGGGTCATGCAAGGTAACCCTGAAATGACGGGTCCAATATGAGAAGTATTGGCTGCAACTTCCAAGACAAATGGGTTAGAAGAGGGTTTAGAAGCTATGATAACTATTATGTATTTTGATATCTATATTTTGAAATTGTTATCTGTTTAATGTATAAAGATGCCTCCCAATAACGATTTATAGTAACTAATAATAAAATTTCTCTTTTGACATAAAGAAATATTTACTTTCAATTAGATTGATCCGATGAACCATGAAGCAAATCTCCGCAACTTAAAAAATGATGCATAAAAAGTGCTTCAAAAGTGTGAAGTGGAAAAATATTTTATTTGATCTGTCTTGTAGGTAATTATCCCCACTGAAATTGTTAAAACAAAACAAATTGAAAATAATTTATGTAATACATGTCACATGAAAGCTCCTATAAGGTTAGGCTCGGATTTTTTTTAAAAAAAAATCCTTATGAAGGAAGAACAAGTTCTTTCTTTGATATTCTTAATTCTCATCAGCTTCTTCTGCTTAGTAAAAGCTATATATAGCTGAATTAGGTATTTAAATATTATTTGTATCACTGATTTGGTCAATAATGAATGTTTTGGCTATGAGTCTATGTAAATGGGATTCTTCATTATTAATTAGTGATGAAGAGATAAGTAAAAAATATCACATTGATTTGATATTTTTAAAATATTTCTTTTAATCATTTTGAGAAATGTTAATAAATTAGAGTTCCTAGGGATTAAAGTATGGATGTTCAAGTTTCTATTCTCACTCATTTGAAAAGAACTTTCTATGCTCACCAAAATCAAATAAAATCATACAAATATTAAAAAAATCCCCCTTTTATGGAAGTAATTTATCTTCATTTTCCAAAGACAAATTAAACTTAATAAATAACTTCTTGAAGCTCTTCATGCCACCGCCTATAAGTTGCAAATTCTTCTTTGTGGTGCAATGCTAAAAATTACTTAAAGATTGAATAAATTGAGCAAATCAACTTTAAGTACCAAATTTCGAAATTAGGCATTAAATCAGTAAATATAAGAGGTAATAATTGAACTTCAGACAAGAAGTAAAAAATATATTAGAAAGAACAAATGTCATGCATAATACATTCATAGTTCAAAAGTTTAAACACAAAAAATGGTGACCAAGTTTAATTACGAATGGTTTCACTCTTTCATCCATCGTTTGAGATTTTAGTTTGTGGCCTAATATTATCTTATAAACTCCTTAAATCTATTTGGATATCAAATGCAAATATAGGGAATTTTGTCTTGTTCCTTCATTCGCTACAATGATATTATTAAAAAAAATTAATAAAACACAATTTATTAGAAATAATTTTCATATTTTTTGAAATAATTTTGTTATGTATAACTATAACTCAAACTTTGTTCTATATTTTTTGTCATGTCACATTATTCATGTAATTTAATGATTAATTTTTTTGTAATGTTAAGTTAATAAAGTATTAAATTTTTGTACATTCACCTTTATAGAGTTTATTAAGTTTTTAAAAATTATTTTTTAATAATTTCAAATAAAAAATATCAAAAAAATAAGAATTGAAATTGGTTAAAAAAACTATACTATTAATAAAACCATAACCCTCATTTTGTGTGCAGCCCTTAAAATGTCATATAAACCATTACTTAAATATATATAACTCAAATATTTAAATAAAGTTATATACCTAACTTAATAATTCCAACTTCTCACATATTTCTTCCATATTTTTCTCTATCACTATCTATCTTACTTAGATTTAACTTTTTCACTTTCCTTATCTCTCTTATCTTCAACCCATTTTGATTTTCTCTGTTACTCTTTATTTTCTCTACATTTTCAATTATTCTTATTTCTTTTTGGTGATTCTAACCAGATTGTTCTTCTCTTCGGGTTTTTTTGTAGGTTCAGTTTTTTAATGGAGAATATGTCACATTATGGTTGACATACTTATAGGTAAAAAGATAATTGTTAGCATATTTTTTTATCACATAAAAGAACAGATTAACACCCGTTATCAATAATAATAATGGAAGAGTTGGAATACTTTTATATGTATTAAAATAAGAAAATAAAATATTATTTTCAAACAAGGTTCGGTCAATGTTTGGGCTTTTCACTAAGCTCGGTTGGAGATTTTTTAGCCCACGTTTCTGGCCATGCCCGTCAAAAAATAAGGCTTGGGCTGAGTTTTGGGCCATCGGACCCATATAATCAGTTCTAATTCAAAAGGTATTTTTACACATGGACATTTTTTTCCAACTATTTACTCATTATTTTTCACAAAGTATATATGAAGTATTCTTAAGTTGAGTCCATTCGAATTTTTACTTCAGTAATTAAGTTTCATGAATTATTCATGGTTACTGAAAGGGGCTGTTTCATCGCTGTGTGGTTAAGATAGGATTGAACTAATTTAATCTTATATAAATAGTTATTTTTTATTTGGTTGGATGAATTTACTACTTATGTGAGATTAAAGTGGGATAAATTAATTATAATCACACACACTTTTTGTTCCACCTCCTCTTACGATATAGAATCTATCCATGCATGTGGGACTATTTTTTTTTACCATTACATAATAATAATTATAATAAAAATAATTGTTATAGTTATTATAATATTATTAAAAAATATTTCTTTAGTATTATTATAATAATATTTTAATAAAATAATTATTAAAATA
Source organism: Bretschneidera sinensis (assembly GCA_023935145.1). Lineage (NCBI taxonomy): Eukaryota > Viridiplantae > Streptophyta > Magnoliopsida > Brassicales > Akaniaceae > Bretschneidera > Bretschneidera sinensis. The sequence goes on from CM043705.1 coordinate 65,241,084, forward strand.
ATGATAATAATAATTACTATTATTATAATAATAACTATAACTATAACTATAATAATGATAATTACTATTATTATTATAATTACAATAATATTATCATCTTATTTATAATAATATTATAGTAATAATTATAATTATAATTGTAATGATAGTGATAATAATAATAATAATTATGATTATAATAATAATATAATCATATTTATAAGAATGTTAGAGTAACAATAATAAAAATTATTATTATAATAATAAAACATTAATGTTATTTTTTTAATTATAATAATATTAAAATAATGATAATAATAATTATTATTATTACATTAATAATATAATTATTATAATAATTACATTAATTATATTAATAATATCAATTATTATTCTTAATAAATTATAATTATAAATATAAAAATATTATTATGGTAATTAGAATAATAATAATAATTATTATAATGATAAAAATAATAATTTAATAATAAATATTATTTATCACTATTAATAGGAATTATAATAAAAATTATATTATAATTATTATTATTATGATAATAATAAACGTAATAAATTTTTAATGATGATAATAAATATTATAATAATAATGATAATGATAGTAATTATTATAATTATAATAATATTATAATGATAATGACAATAATAATTATAATACTAATAATAATTATTATGATTATTAATTATAATAATATATATTATAATTATGATGATAAAAATAATAATTTATTGTTAAAATAATAATAATAATTAAATTTTAGGGTCTGTGAAAAATATTAGAAATGGTTAAAGATGATGAATATTGTTAGAGTATTTTAATACTTTAGATTTTTTATCCCACTCTAATCTCAATCCAATAATCTCATTAACTAAATATAATATTAAAGTATTACTACTTTAATTCCTTTTTATCTTATCTCATATTAATCATAATTTTATCTCATTTTAATCATGTCTGTGAATCAGACATACCCAAAATGCAGAGGATGTGGCTTGCTTTGTCCTTAACTTGATAATTTTGTTGTACTAAAAACTCATGCAATTCAAGTCAGCAACAAAATTTTCATTCCTAGTTACCATATAGTTTCCTGAAGCTATTCCTATAAAGCTAATCGGTTTTAAACTAGTGAATATAATAATTTATAGATTACTTATCATAAAATTATTGTTTCTCATGAGTCGAATTTTGTTAACCGAAATTTAGTCGAGTTTTAAAACATTAAAAAAACAAAAAGAGAAAGTTTGAGATGTTAGGGATACAAAACGATGTTCTATTCATAGAATTTTTTAATAACATTAGATGATATCTTTGGCAACGAAGGAGAGGTCTAAGTTCTAACATTTCAATCATATAAGTAATGGACTACTTTTTTGAATTTGTTCAAATGATGACACTTCTATAGTTTAAGTAATGATCTCACTTTGTTTTTTTTTTTTTTTTTTACTAAAAGTAAGCGTGGAACAACGAGTTTTTATCTAATTATTTGAATTCAGATTTATCAAAACTCGATTTGATTGAATTCAAACTTAAAATAAAGTTTAAATAATTTATTGACCCGAACTAGAATACTTTAATATTTGACCCGATAAATTATCGAATTGTTCGATTATTACTTAAAAAATTAAAAAACCCTACCCAATATCCTTTAGTTCTTTAGGCGCCTTTCCTTAATTCCCTTTAGCTCTCACTTATCAGTTCTCAGTTGTCACTCAGTCTCTCCCTCTCTCGAGCCTAACCGAAAACCTCCTCACGTTGGTCCTCTAACCACTATGGTTCTGCTCCACCCCGCCTAGTCCGCCGACCGCTACCAGTTGTCTCGTGAGTCGTGACCTCGTCTCTACTTGGTCCCTCTTGAGTCTCCATGAAAACCTCACATGCCAGTCATCCAGTCACTGTCGTTATGCACCCACACTACACTGATGATAGAACGAGTCTTTAGCAGCCTGCCTAGTCTGTAGTTGGGGTGGTTAAAACTTGTACCATTTACTATAGTTGTGCAGATCATGTCCATATTTGTAGGACTCCACAACTTGACTTTTTTATATTTATATTAGTTGATTATTATGAATACGAATGCCTTTTCTACAAACTCTGATTTATTCGATATGGTATTAGAGCCATCGTTGTCATAAGAATAGCTAAACCTTTTTTTACTCTTTCAGTTTCACATCTCAATCACTTGTTTCTACTATTTCATTATCATCTCTCAATTTCAATTATTATTCTATTTTTTTCTTTCAAAACCGATCTACTTTTTTTTTTTTCTCTTAATCGATGTCATAAGAATAGGTGTTATGAAAGCTAGGTTGTTCACTTCTCCATGTATTTGGGCTTTTTTTTTGGGAGATTGATGTTTAGAAACTTTTATAAAATGATAAAGTGATTCATTTGTGATTTTAATTTTGCTATGGAGAATAACCTATGGGAATGTGAGATGAATATTTGATGGAACTACTTTCTTTTGCTCTAGTTTATGGACGTTGATCACTTTTTGGTTTTGGAATTATGGATTTTCTTTTCTTTTTAGAATTTGTGATGTTTGATGATGGATTTCTTTTGTTGTTTGGGATTACGCTTGCTAGATGGATGATATTTCATTTTGTGGATATTGAATGTTTAACGGTTGGAAGTTAGAATTACGGGATATGTTTTAATTGATTAGGTGGGATCTTGCAAGTTGTATTAAGTTGGATTTGATGTTATTAACTTGATTTAGTTGTTTAAATCGAACTTGAGTTCAATTTTAAAGTTCAAATCGAACTCGAACCTGATAATTTTCAATCGAACTGAACTTGAATATTTTAGTATTCGGGTTCGACTCGATTGAGCTCGATTCCACCTCTAATTAAAGTAACGCTAAAAAGTTGGTTAATCCACAAAGATTGACTGCTATTATCATTCTCTTAATGATGAAAAAAGAGAATGTGGGAGCATAAATGAAGAAATGTCCATATTCATGGAGTTAGAGTCAGCAACTCTTCAAAATTGGTATAAAAGGGATTTTTGAAAAACCATTTAACTCTTTATACAACAAATGTAACTAGATTCAAATCCAGACCTAGCGTCTTCTTATATCATTTGCAAAATATTTACATTTAATCTTTATTTCTTGTAACATTTTCTTTGTCAAAAAAAGAAAAAGTATTTAATTCTTTTATCCATTACAGTTGCTATACAATTGCAAGCAACATTTTGTTCCTCCACCAAAGACAATCTTTTCTTTTGAAAATCACACCAAAGACAAATTTTTTTTTTCTTTCGAAAATCGATCAAAACCTAAAACACCCATGATAAAGGGATTGTTCCCTATCTATCATACCGACTAGGAATTGTGATTGTGCCCAAACCAATATTTTCCCAGCCTCTTTCAACAGCTGTATGAACAGTGGGTGATTGAAGTAAATCACAGGCACCACAAATCTCTATTGCTCCTCTCTTTGGTCCACCTTGATAGCCAAAGAACCTTTTGGGACTTCTCTCACATGCTTATTATAGATAATGTACATAATGTACTCTGATTTGTTCATCGAATTTTTTTCTTTGAAAGAAGATTAAGGTAAAGAAACCTTAATTAATGTTTTTCTTTCAAAAAAGAGAGGGAGGGCAACTAAACTTTTCAAGTTGGGAAACAAATTTTGCTAGGTATGACAACTAATCAATTTCCTTAAATTTTAGAAGTACATGCAGTGTAAGTTGAATGCCCAGTGGACTTTCTTTAGAAAAACGCATTAACCAAGCCTTTGGTCGACCTTCTTTATATCATGAGATAGTGTGATCACACAAAATTCAATAATTTTAAGAGAACCGACTACAAAGGAGACAAACTCTTTATCAAAAAATAAAAATGATTAATTCATTGGTTATTGTTTCAAATTAAAAGCATGAAATTGGTATGAGATCTTGTAATCAAATCTTTAATCTAACAGTTTAAAAAGTACTTTATATAAGAATAAATTATTTTCAAGAAGTCTTTTGTTTGAAGAATTATAAAGTGTTTAAGCTTAAATGTTTATTCAAATAATTTCATTAAGTAATAACTAAAAGCATTACATTTATATGTATTAAAATAAAATAAAATAAAATAAAATATTATCTTTGGATTGAGTTGGCGGGATCGGGTTTTTGTTAATTTTTTCTCTTGAAAATATGTTTTTGTCCATGCCCATAAAATTGAAAATCGGGTCGGGTTTTCAGACCGTCGTGCCCATAAGATGAGTTCTAGTTCAAGGGGAGAGTTATTTTTTTAGGAGAGAGGTGTTTTTACGTACGAGTTTTTCTTTTCTTTTCTTCAACTCTTTAGTCTTTATTTTTTTCTAAATATGTATGAAGTAGTTTTTTAATAATCCTAAACTCCATCGAAAAACTTATTTTTGACTTATGTTGTTGTCAGAGGCGGAGGGAGGGCGGACAAACAGGCACTACAAGAAAAATGGTTATCGCCGGCGCTTTTTTTTGTATATTCCGACGCTTTTAAGTGACGAAAAATAAATTTCCAGCGCTTTTCGCAAGCGCCGGAATGTGTGGTGTCGAAAATCAAATACCAACGCTTTTTCATTTTTTTTCGGCGCTTCTAAGCGCTAGTATGTAGCGGCGCTTAAAAGCGCCGATATTTAGGCACCGGTATATAGCGGCACTTACAAGCGCCGTTACATAGCGGGGATTTTAAGCGCTGGTATATAAGCGCCGCGAAAGTACAGTTTCTAGCCCCTGCTTATACTGGCATATTACGACCTTTTAAAGCGCCGCTAAAAATACGATTTTAATTGTGTTTTTATATTATTTTGACTTAAATATCAACATTCACCCTTCAATAAATAAAATAAACCATAAAATACCAAAAATTTCAAATGTTCTTCGATATATAAAATGCATCAAACATTCATAAAAATTCATTCAGTCAACACAAACGTCTTAGTTACACAAAAAAACAATCATAGTTCATATATAAAATTCATACAAAAATAAAGTATGAAAAATTATTTTAGCATCACGAAATCAATCATGAGGTCCTCTATTAGCCAAATGATATAGTAAACACTTCAGCTCATCCATTTGGGATTGCATATTATTTATTTGATCATCTTGTCTCGCCGTTATTTGTTGAATTTGTTGTGCATGCTGTTGATTGTTCTCTTCTATTTGTGCTCTCAGACTATTTATCTCTTTAGCATAGGCCCCATGGTATCCCATATCATTCCTCATTTGAGCTGAAAGTCCAAACACAGCAGATGGTGTAACTCCAAAACCCTGACCACGGACACGACCGGAACTCTCTTCACCCATAAGTTGGGTGAAGACTTCATTTTGTATTGCTAAATTATTGCTAGCATCAGAGGATCCTGAAGCTGCCACAAGTTCAGCAACACGAGCTTCAGCTGTCACCTACAATTAAGAAACAATAAAGATCAAACTCCTCCGAATATTTAGTAGCTAATTACAGCGAAATATACATAAAACAAAATGTGCTTATCATAGTTTACAGAAAAATGGGCAGGATTTCCCCTATTTTTCCATAAAACCTCATGCAAAAGAAAAACAAATATACATTCCAAACAATGTAGCCAATTCACAACTTAACAAGGAAACAATAAAAAAGAAACAGAGGATAAAACAAATTCATCTAAGAGAAAAGACTATCTCTAACTTTCACAAAGATCTCTGTGACCATGGCCAGAATATCAATTAAAAAAATGTTATCTCACTGCTACCATATATCTCATTCCGAATATTTAGTAGCTAATTACAGCGAAATATACATAAAACAAAATGTGCTTATCATATTTTATAGAAAAACAGGCAGAATATCCCCTATTTTTCCATAAAACCTCCTGCAAAAGAAAAACAAATATACAATCCAAACAATGTAGCCAATTATCAACTTAACAAGGAAACAAAAAGAAAGAAACGGATGATAAAACAAATTCATCTAAGAGAAAAGACTATCTCTAACTTTCACAAAGATCTCTGTGACCATGGCCAGAATATCAATTAAAAAAATTCAGAGGTTCCTTGATGAAAGCTATACATTTCTTTACTTAATTGAAGGCTCTCTTATTTCTTTCATTCCACATCAATTGAAAATAGGAAGGAATGAAAAAAAAATTAGACTTTTTCCCTATTTTTAAAGATGTTCAACTTACCATAAATTGTCGTGATGCATCATCAATGAAAGTCTCATCTTTGCGTTTATGAGTTTCAGCAAAAAACTCTACGCGCCCGGGCTCATTTCCATGTGTCATCTCCTACCATATATGGAAAGAGTTCAAATTATGACTCATTACACTACATCTTAAATGAAAGATTGAAATAATGAAGCAAATTAACTCACATATTCATCCCGTCGTCTAGCAAAACTCTTTGAACCAGATGTGTGAGGACATTGTTGTCTTTCACGTGCCGCTGTCCCTATAGTCGAATATTTCTACACCAATAATAAACCAATTGAATAATCAGTCATTATGAGAAAAATAGAAACAATGAGAATCCAAATGAACATTATTATCTTAAAACAACCTCACTCTGGTAAGAGAATCAGTAGTTCACCAGCTGCTTCCACTGGTCTTGATCTACGCCTTTTGGAATATCATTGCTCAAAACTTGTTGTTTGGTTTTGTTCCTCACGTAGTCCTTTTTCAGCACATATCGGTAGTCCCTCAATTTTTTCCCTATCATCCTTAACAAAATGTTGTCTATCGCCTCAATCATAGGGTAATGGAACTTCCTCTACCACATAGAAAGGAAATCGATGTCAAATAACCATTATTGGTGTTAGAGATTATGCATGTACAACACCACGAATAAACAAAAACAAAAACAAAATTGAACTCATTGAATGGTTATTAAGTTGTTACTTACCCGAATCAATATAACAAGGTCATTCTTGTAGCTAGAAGGGACCTTCTTCCAATCCGTGTAATTAAGTGGACAAAGGTTCACTCTCTTCGCTACCTTGCCCAACCAGCTACTTAACATTTGACCACCTTTCTTAATAGGTTGATGACGTGCATTGAAGTGGACCACAATTTTTTCTCCACGTTCAAAGGACCACACTTGTGAGGTTCTCAGGAGACGTGTTTGCTTCTCACCGTCCCTTGAGAATCTATACATTGAAAACATAAATTATATAATTAGTATAACAATGTGGTATCAAACTAGTTATAGAGTGAATGTATTCTAATACAAAAATTACCAATTATCTCGTATTGTTCACTATCATTGTGCGCATTTTCCAATGTTGTTGCATCGGTCTCAGAATCATTTTGCGAGTCATGATCATCATCAAGGTGATACTCATGCTCATGGTGAATATCTTCATGATGGTGTGAAGACTCAGCTGCATACTGGTTTGACATGTTATCTCTAACTGCTGGAGGGATATTTTTTGACCTATACATCTTGCAATCTGTATTGATAAAAACATTAAAATGATTATATCTCACACTATAAAAAATGCATTAAAAGTTAATAAGAATTAGAAGAACCACACCTGAAAGATAAGAATGGGCAAGGGGTCGCAGCAAATGCAGCAATCAATAACTTCTGAGTACTTGAGAACAAATGAACAAATAAGTTATTCAAATAGGATTTAAAGAACAAGCAATAATCAATGATACAATCAAAACATAAATTTATGACATTCTAAAGTAACATTCCACAAACTGTATGCAAAAAAGTTTTGGACTCTTGTTATGTGTGATACAAAGCAACAATAACCCGATAGATTACAATAAAACTGTACAAAACTCGTTGACACACATGTCCATCACATAAATACACATCCAAATATAATTACACGGAAATGCACATAAAACTAGTTGGTATCTTCGTCAATTTCCATCCTAACCTAAGTTGAGATACAATCTAATTGATCGTCTACCACTACAGTAGAAGGCATGCACTGATTGTAAGTGTCGTCATCCTCTTCTTGCCTTTTTTCTCTTATTTCATATAGGTCCCTTGGCTTCGTGATCACAACATGATACCATTCATTTATTATTGGGTCTTGCACATAAAACACTTGTTTCGCTTGAGATGAAAGTACGAATGGGTCATCTTTCAATAACTGACCAGTGTGTATTAATCTATTCAAGTTCACAAGAATGCTACCACTTGCATCTTTCTTTAAACCCTTGGGTGAATTAATATCCACCCAATCACAACGGAACAACACAATCTTAAATGTCCCATAGTAATCCAACTCGATGATATCGTTGAGCACACCATAATACATTTTATCATCCGCTTCAACCATAACTCCCGAATTTTGAGATCGTCTACACCTCTCACGTTCCTTTGTGTGGAATTTAAAGCCGTTGATGTTGAATCCATTGAATCTCCTAACAACATTATTCGGACCTCGAGCAAAGGCAATTAGTTCATCTGAATAATTATTATCCACCATCCATGGCACCTAAACATTTTCCAACAATTAAAATGAGACAACAACATTCAATGTTTTATTCAAAACACTTATAAAAATCGAATACTCTTGTTATTATGCCTAACCTGTTTCATAAGCCATGAGGGAAATTTCTCAACCAACCACTTTTGTTTGAGACTTTGTATTAGTCGATTGGAACGGTTGGTTAGCCTTTGAGCAGCCAAAAATTCGCTGCAATAATTGATGTTTTTATGTAATTGTTAGCCATCACAGTGATAACAACAGGTAATAAAAACTCAATTTAAACACATTATTACTAATTAAGTTTCTTTATTGATACTAACCTACGAAGGTAAAAAAGATTATTATTATGGAGCAACACATAACGATGTGCTTGAACCAATGACATGTCATCGAGCTCAATACTCACAATCTTTCCCATTATCCCTATACCAGAGGAAAACATGTATTCATCCGAAAAATTTACAGTATCATTGTTCCTTTGGGGGCAGTTGAATCTTGTCTCTACACCTTTGAAGTATTGGGAGCAATATGTTAGACACTCTTCCCCATTGTACCCTTCATCAATTGACCCCTCAGGTCGATTTTTATTACGTACATAAGATTTCAAGCGCACTAAATACCTTGCAAAGCCACAAAATTAAAGATAAATTAAGTATCCAATATATAACAAAAAAAAACAAAGTCTACAAAATAGCTTTGAACATTTAGCCTACAGGATACATCCACTTGTAGTGTACGGGACCCCCAAGTCTAGCCTCGGAGGCTAAGTGAATGATAAGATGAACCATAATGGTAAAGAAACTCGAGGGGAATTTTTTCTCCAAATTGTAGAGTGTCAAAGCAACATGTGACTCCAATAAGTCAAGCTCATGGGGATCAAGGGCTTTAGAGCATAAAGCTTTGAAAAATGATGATAACTCAGACACAACTGCTAGAACATGTCTAGGCAAATATGCTCTTAAAGCAATCGGAAGGATTTCTTGTATCAATATGTGATCGTCATAACTCTTTAAGTTTAATAGCTTACGATCCTTTAGGTTGACACATCTCGAGATGTTTGATGCATACCCATCAGAAACTTTAAGATTTTCCAAAACTGTCAAGAAATTCTGCTTCTCCTTCGTGGACATAGTGTAGCATGCTGGAGGTGAGTGATCTTTTCCATTAGGAAGAACAACTAAATGGAGGTTTTTTCTAATACTAATTTCCTCGAGATCGCAGCGTGCCTTTTTATTATCTTTAGTCTTACCATCTATATTCAATATTGTTCCAATCAAATTATCACATACATTCTTCTCTATATGTATCACATCTAAATTATGACGCAATAGATTGTCTTTCCAATATGGTAACTCAAAAAAAATGCTTCTTTTTTTTCACACCGTATCTACAACTCTCTCATCTATGGGAATATCCTCATTATCAACATTTTCAAGGAAATCGTCCACACCCTCAAAAAGGTTATCAACTTCATCCACTAGCACTTGCCCCGTAGAGGTACCAACATCCTCTCTTGCCCTCTTCTTAGAAGGCTTCGAGGTTTTACCATAGCCATAGTTTTCACTCTCAAGTTGTCTTAAAACATCGTGCCCAGACGGTGGAACAGGAGCAAATCCCAACTCTATGGTGCCATCAAACTGATCTCTTTGAAAACGAAACTCATGGTTTTCTGCTAACCATCGACGATGACCCATATAGCAAAACTTTCCCCAGTGCTTTAACCATACAGAATGCGTAGATTCCCCATAACATGGACAAGCAACCCACCCCTTTGTGCTCCAACCAGATAAGTTTGCATAGGCTGAAAAATCATTAATGGTCCAAAGAAGAGAAACACGAAGCTTAAAGCTTTGATTGGTGGACGCATCAAACGCATCAACACCATCCCATAATTGTTTCAACTCTTCAATTAGAGGCTGCAAAAAGATATCAATATCATTACCGGGGCTTTTCTCACCAGGAATCACCATTGAAAGGATGAAGGATGTTTGCTTCATGCAAAGCCACGGTGGCAAGTTGTATGGGACCAAAAGAACGGGCCATGTGCTATAAGTTGAACTCATTGTTCGAAAGAGATTGAACCCGTCACTAGCTAAGCCAAGCCTAACACTCCGAGGATCAGCTGCAAAATCGGGATACAATCTATCCAATTTATTCCAGGCTAATCCATCCGCAGGGTGTCTTAAAATCCCATCATTTGTCCGATCTTTGTCATGCCATCTCATTAACGAAGCCGTTTTAGATGACATATATATCCTCTTCAATCTCGGTATTAGCAGAAAATAACGCAATACCTTAGCTAGCTTTTTCTTTTTCGATTGACCATTCATCTCATTCAACGGATCCTTATCATCAGCTGTGTTTTTGACCCACCGTGCCACGCCACATGCATGACAAAATTCATCATTCAAATGCTCACCCAAATATAGTGTGCAGTCATTAGGACAAGCATGAATCTTCTCATACCCAAGACCCAATCCTTTGATAATCTTCAAGGCTTCATAATAATTTGATGGCAATGGTGCACACATCGGAAATGAAATGTTGATAACCTCAAGTAACATAGTCAGAGATTTGCCAGACCACCCATTCAAACATTTGAGGTGTAGTAAATATAACATGAAACTTAACTTTGTGAAATTCTGACAACCCGGATAAAGTTCAGTATCGTAATCTTTCATCAAATTGCGATACTGAGTCGTCTCATCAATAGCAGAAGTGACTGGATGTTCGACGTCTGAAGGATCACCACAATTATTGAACTTAAACCCACCATGAGCCTGTTGCTCTTCACCATGCTCATTTGAAGATCCCACTTCGATTACTAAACTTAACGGTTCATTGTTTAAGTTTTCACAAGCAACCTGGAAGGCACCTCGGAGCAAACCCAACACGTCATCTCGTCCCATGAAGCCTCCTGGAACACTAGTGGGTTGTGAACTACTGTGAGTGTGGTCTATACGAGAGACTTTCTCCCCATGAAAAACCCACTCGGTGTAACTGGGACTAAACCCATTATGCAATAGATGCTCCTGAACAATTTCTGGTTCGAATGAATAACAATTACCACATCTCCTACATGGACAAACAATACTACCACGAGCACAAGCTTTCTGACACGTAAATCTAATGAAGTTTGCAACACCATCCATATAGGCTTTACTCGACCTCGGTTTATCTATCCAACTTTTATCCATTTTTAGATGACACTAATAGACTTTCCTAAAACAATGTTAATCAAGTCAGTATTGTAATATTTTTGGCAAAAGAATGCATAATCACAAACTTCGATTTGATTGGTAAGTGGATGAACTGAAATTAATAACAACAAAGAAAATATAATCTATCATACATGTGTGCACTCATATTTAAAAGAGCCCAACTGTATCATAAGTATCTATCGTGACTTATAGACTTTAGAGCATCAGATTCCATGACACAAAGAGGATATATTGCAAATAAGATTCATTTGTCATCACTTAGTGCAATATTAAACAAATGATTAGTCTAGTAGTAGTTTGTCAAGAAACACAAGGAATGACAATGGAGTTGATAAAGCACAATTCTCTTTTTATTTTTTTTCAAAGATATGGAGATATCAAGGTAGATAATAAGTGTCTTATTTGAGCCTAAAAAACGAAATATCCAAGAACTAACATGATTAATGAATATTCCTATGTAGCTGGCATAGAGAATTTCGCCAGTAAACTACTGTCATCTATTCACCAAGTTGAATTCCTACTATAACACTATCCTCTTTAATTGGTCTACTTTACCAACAGAATTATCAACCCCACAAGCTATAAAAACCTGCATACAGAATTGCAGGAAACTTTCAAAATTTCCTATTTATCATCACATTATACTAAAGATTATACCATTTAGCCACATACATACAAGGTATCCTTATTCAGTTAACATGGGCCTAAGCGAGCCAATATGGATAGAAAGCATGCTTCTGTACTGCAATGGTTTGCTCTCTTCCATTTCATATAGAAGAAAATAAACATGGTGCCTCTTGCAAAGACCGAGTTTGAAACCTTGAAAGGCATTTCAATCAACAAAATTGTCAATGGGTTGCTAACTTGCTAAAGACCACCTAAACTATTAACAAAGTGCTCCAGGTAGAAATAGAATATGTAGGTTGCTAACTTGCTAAAGACCACCTAAACTATTAACAAAGTGCTCCAGGTAGAAATAGAATATGTAGGTTGCTAACTTGCTAAAGACCACCTAAACCATGAACTTCAGTAATAAACAATGCACCTAATGAAAAGATAAAATTCCAGTTTAAACAACTTCTGTTTCAAAAGAATGAAAAGCTATAATCTAGCAGTCAATTTTTTGGAGATATTTGACATATAACATTCACATTAGATAAATTCAAGAGATACATTATTATTCAAAATCAAGACAACAAAGCATTCATCATACTGATTATGTATTATCTACAGGAAATCAAGAACTGATAGGATAAAACAAGTAAATTGACAACATCTCAGTGGGAAACTAGTCAACATTAAAAAAAAAAAAATTAGGGACAGACTGCAGTGTTGTGTCCTAATAATGGCATGATAACATGCTTATGGCATCAAGCCTAATGGAACCTTCTCCCCCAATTAAAATGGGGTGAAGGGGTCTCAATTCACTGTACTTGCATGAGTAAATTTCCAAGTAAAAAAGATAAAGCTAAAAAATTCAAAGACAACTTCCAAACATGCAGATGATTATACGTTTTAAGTGAAAATTGGTGTCATCTTGATAAGAAACCCAAAAAAAAATTAATGGTAGGATGAATATCAAACATATCACAGCAATGAGAACTCTCAAAAGCTTGGACGACTTATAAGCAGGGTATTTTTCTGCCTTCTAAGAGTAGCCTAGCATGAATGGATTTGACCATGTATTTCTCAAGAAATTCCTCATTTTTCATTGGTAATATCTTGTTCCTCAATAAATGCTAGACGACAGTTGTACCATGAAGACAACACTTGAATTACCAGAAGCACGGTTCACTTGCCTAGTTTAGTTGACAACTTTGTGTTTCATTTCACGTTTGTTTTCCAGACCATGTCAGAATTAGACTACTCTTATAAAGGTTGCACTTTGATGCAACTAATATATATTTTTCTTTTCATCTTCCCCTTTTTACAGAATTTATCTAACTATATCTAAAGATAAAAAAACAAATTTGTTTGGCTGGCCCTATGATTCAGGGAACATAGAGAAAGGTGATCATGCAAACCTAAAAAGATTCCAGATTGGTTTCACAAATGAGCTTCACAGGAGTTTCATAAAATTCATTAGTGATTTTTCATCCTAAGCATTCTTATGCAACAGCAATCAACTTTTACATAGCCAAGGTAAACGTAAGGAGTAACATTCGACTGAATATGTATCTTCCAAACTGGATGTTAGCCAATATTTTTATCTAGAAAACTGGTAGTTAAATATGAAGTTCTTTGCTTCACATTGCAAACTTGTAATGGAGCATTTATAGTCTGACTGATCTTAACTCATCAAACAGCATGAACTTTAGCTAGCATTTTGGATCCAAACGATAGAACTCTCTAGGAAACAATGAGTTGCTAGATCATATAAATCTGCCCCTATTTTTGCATATTCAGTAAACAGCAAACTTGGAAAAACAAAAACATAAAATTAAATGTTTTCAAGCAAAACAGAAGTAACCTTGAAGCAAGATTGGGAAAAAAAGAAATATAAAAACATAACAATGACCGAACATCTCACAATTACAATAAGTTATTATTTTGATTCACATCCCAGTGAATACACAAACGACATCTGCATGAAACGTTCAGGAACATAACAATGGATGATGGATCACCCACATTTCTTCATACATAAACAAACCCAATTAACAACTACTTCGATTGATAAAACTCAAAACTAATCATACCCACGTCAATATTTTTCACTGAAAACCAATAAAGATGAGTTTATCTCAAAGACCCATTGACAAAACTTAGAAATCCAACAAAAGAAATACATTTAAATGTGTATAAATAGGGAGTTAACACTTGAGAGGTACAGAAGAGTTTACCAAAAAATTGAGGAGGAAACAGTGGTGGCTGATGCTGGGCTCTTCCTTCACGCCAACAATGAGAAAAATATAACTAAATTTTCCAAGAGAGAGAGAGGGAAGCAAGAGAGTGAAACCGAGAGAGAGTAGAGGAGGGGGAGGAAATCGGAGAGAGAGATCGATTTTCTGGAAGATTTTTAGGGAGAACGGCGCGGGCGCGGGCAGAAGGCAAATTTTGGGGGAAAATTCTGGCGCAACATAATATATATTGGAAATTACCGACGCTTGAAAGCGCCGGAATATGCCTACTCCCATATTTCGGCGCTTTTAAGCGCCAGTATATGCAGCTTACCAAATACCAGCGCTTTAAAGCGTCGGAATATGAAATGAGTTTCGAGCATATACCGGCGCTTCCTCAAGCGCCTGCATATGTTATTTGTATATTGCGACGCTTCCTTGAAGCGCCACAAAAAAAGCAACGGCGGTAGTTAAATTGCGGTGTTTTTGAGAAGCGTCGGGATTGAAGCGCCAGCATATATTAATTCTGTTGTAGTGGGGGGTTTTAAAAATCAATATTTATATAGGGCTTGTGCCTGCCTCATTCTTAACACGATAATTTTGTTGCATGATAAAGCTCATGCAATTCTAATCAGCCACAAATTTTTCATTCTTAGTTATCATCTTATAGTTTCCAAAACAATATTCCTATAAACTAGTCAGTTCTTAAATAAATGAAAACAATAAATTATTAATTACTTAATTATTGGATGTTCTATAATAATAATAAAAAAGTTATTGCCTCTTGTAACGTTGATTTTTTTTCTTCATGAAATGAAGTTAAGTTTTACAACATTAAAAGAAAAAAAATGAGGTGTTGGAAGATACTAAATAATAAAACCTAATAGTTTTTTCTTTTATTTTTATTTTTATTTTATAGAGAACAAAGATTTTATCATTTGGATATGATCTTAAATAGGTTTGCTTTGTATTGGTTTCTTTAGATTTGCATTGGTTCGAACTAAACACAGAAGAATGATCATGCATGGATACCCCTGAAATGACAAGTGCTGGTTGGATCAACAATGGGTTTAGAAGAGGTTTTAGAAATGTTGGTCTCACCTCTAGTGTTGTTGCTGAACTTTGGGGACCTAAGGAAAGATCCAAGTGATGGTTAACCTTAACAGACATTAGCTCTCAACTTTATAGTCTTTGCTGCTTTGATTCTGCTTTTGATTCCAAGAAGTAGTATCTAACATAGTTTTAGAGGGTAATGGCATAGCCGACACTTTGGCAAAAAAAAGCTCCAAATTTGTACCGCAAGATCATTTTGAGAGTTACTCTGATACTGTTTGAATGAAATTTCTCTGGTATAAAAAAACAGGTTTACTTAAAACTAGATATATTCTATTTGATCAGTAGGCAATTATCCCCACTAAAATTGTTAAAACAAAAGAGATTGAAAATAAATTTTGTTTAATGTATATCACATGAACAACCCTAAAAGGATAGCCTTGTTGAGGAAGAACAAGTTTTATTTTTTGATATTCTCAAAAGCTTATTCTACTTTGCAAAGGTTATATATAGATAAATTTGGTATTTGAATATTTATTTGTATCAATGATTTGATTATGAGCTCGTAAGAAAAAAAATCACATTTATTTGATTTTTTTAAAATATTTATTTTATTCAATTTGAGAAATATTAATAAATGAGATTTGGCTAAAGATTAAAATAGGGATGTTCAACTTTCTATGGTCACTCCTTTGAAAAAACTTTCTATCCTAACTAAAATAAAAAAAAAAAACTACACAAATATTCAAAAATTCCCTTTTCATGGAAGTAATTTATCGTCATTTTCCAATGACAAATTAAACTTAATGAATAGTTTCTTGAAGCACGTTTTCATGCCACCGCCTATAAGTTGCAAACTCTTCTTTGTGGTGCAAAGCTAAAAGAAATACTTGAAAGATTGCATAAATTGAGCAAATCAGCTTTAAGTACCAAAGTACGAAATTAGGCATTAAATCAGTAAATATAAGAGGCAACCATTGAACTTCATACAAGAAGTAGAAAATATCTTAGAGATGAACAAATTTCATGCTTAATACATTCATATTTCAAAAGTTTAAACACAATTATGAATTGTTTCACACTTTCATTACTAGAGATTTGAGTTTGTTGGCCTAATATTATTATATAAGCATGGTAAACCTATTTAGACATCAAATGCAAACACTTCAAATTTCTTCACTCCTTACGGAGATTTCATTAAAGTAAAAGAAAGTGAGAGTCTCATGACGGCTACTAAGAAAACTACGTATCACAAATACCAAAAAAAAAGAAATAAAGTGCATGTATAACGACGCTCGTCATCTCAGCCAATGTAGAACAACTTAGGTGCTACTGGGCTTACCACATGATAATTTTGTTGTATTATAAAGTTCATGCGATTCAAATCAGGCATAAAATTTTCATTCCTAGTTATCATATGGTTTCTGAAGCTATATAATAATTTGTAGATTACTTATTATAAAATTATTGTTTCTTATAAGTCGAATTTTCTTAATCAAAATTTAGTTGAGTTTTGCAATATTTTGAAAAAAAAATGAAAAAAAGAAAAAAAGTTTGAGGTGTTGGAGGATACTAAATGATATTTTATCTATAAAATTTTTTAATCACGTGGGATGATATCAAATTTAAGTAGATCCAAATCCAGACCTAGTGTCTTATTATATCTTTTTGCAATATCATATATGTTTAACCTCTGTTTCTTGTAAGATGTATTTTTTTTGAAAAAAGGTTGCTAAGAGATCTAAAACAATCACAAGATTTTCAAATTCCAAAAATTGTGAACAAAGAAATCTACTCCTATTAGCAATTTCTTTCATGGGTTCTGCTTGGCATCACAACGTCAAACACAATTTTTTTTTATAAAAAATAGCATCAAAGATATTTCTTTTTAAAAATCGATCAAACCCTAAAACACCAAATATGATAGCGTTTATGATAATAAGAGACTGTTACTATCAATTATGCCGTGAACGTACCTAAATACCTCCACATGGCAAGGATTTATGTTTGTATGCCATTTTAATCGACCACATATTTTATCTGTATGAATAATGGGTTATTAAATCACATGCATCACAACTTTGTAATGTTGATCACCTTAATAACCAAACAATCTTTTAGAATATCTCTCGTTTACTATTATTATTTTTTGATTAATTAGTGTAACCATAACGAAGAAAAAGAGGGAAATGAAGTTGAAAGTTGCTTAAATTTTTATCTCTACTGTTCATCTCATGCAATTAAAGAGGAATCAAAAACAAAGAGACGAGACAAAGCCCTAGTTTTCTCTTTCTTTAATTTTAATTTTTCCGGATAAAAATTTTACATGAAGAAAAAGAAAAAGGCCAAGGGTCTGCAGTGATAGCTTGCTTGAAGAGGCCAAGGGTCATGTAAAATACTTGAAGCTAGTTTTTTTTTCTAAAAGTTTTTGTTTGTAATCATTCTTGTCAATATTAATTCTATTCGTTTACCTTAAATTCAATTATTTAAGTTTATTTGTTTTTATAGTTTATGCACTTTATTTGAGCACTTATTCAAGTTCAATAACTTAAGGATTAATTTCAAAATCTTTTATTTTAATTGGTTGATATTTAAGTTAATTGCATTAATTAGTTCTCTGATTGTTGATCTATGAGTAGCGTTTGTAGATATGTTAATTAGAATACAACTTTAAAATTATATCGATATATTTTCTTTAAGAAAACACATTAATCATGCACTTGATCGACTTTCTTTATATTAGGAGATAATGTAATCATACAAAATTCAATAATTTTAAGAGATTTGGTTACAACGGAGACAAACTTTTTTTAAAAAAAAAATTGAAAATATTAATTCATTGTTTATTTTTTCAAATTAAAATCATGTAGCTGGTATGAGATCTTAAAATCAAATCCTTAATCTAACAACTTAAAAAGTACTCTATATAAGAATAAATTATTTTCAAGAAATCTTTTGTTTGAAAAATTATAAATTGTTTAAGCTTACATGTTTATTCAAATAATTTCATTAAGTAATAACCACAAGCATCACTTTTATATGTATTAAAATAAAATAAAATATTATCTTTGGATTGAGTTGAGACCGGGCTTTTAACATAAAACTAAACTCGATCAATTTTTTTTCTTTAATGTGTTTTTGTCCACGCCCATAAAACTGGAAATTGGGTCGAATTTTCGGGTTATGGAGCCCATATGATCAGTTCTAGTTTTCAAGGGGAGAGTTATTTTTTTTAAGGAGAGGTGTTTTTACTTAGGAATTTGTTTTTCTTTTCTTCAACCCTTAAGTATTTATTTTTCATTAAATATGTATGGAGTAATTTTATAATAATCCATTAATCTTAAACTCTATTGAAAACGTTTTTTAATTTATGTTGTTGCTCAAACTCATAAAAGATGGGTTGGGATTTCATTATCAAGCACATATGATCCGTTCTAATTAAGATATGTTTTTACATTTGAATTTATATCTTTACGTATTTTTGGAGACATTTGATAAAATTGGATTTTTATTTTTTTTCAACTATTTATTCTTTATATTTCACAAATGTTATATATAAAGTAATTTTAAGTTGAGTCAATTCGAATTTTTACTTTGAGAATTAAGCTTCATAAATTATTTATGGTGGCTGAAATGGAAAGCTTGTGCATGCTTCATTCTTAACATGATAATTTTGTTGCATGATAAAGCTCATGCAATTCTAATCAGTAACGAATTTTTCATTGTTAGTTATCATCTTATAGTTTCCAAAAAAAAATCCTACAAACCTAATCAGTTCTTAAACAAGTAAAAACAATAAATTATTGATTACTTAATTAAAGTATTGTATGTTTAATAATAATAATAATAAAAAGTTATTGCATCTTATAAGATTGAATTTTCTTTCATGAAATGTAGTCAAGTTTTGCAAGAATAAGCGAAAAAACGAGGCGTTGAAGGATACTAAATGATAAGACCTAATGATTTTTCTCAAAAGAAATATTTTATCATTTGGATATGACCTTAAATAGGTTTACTTTGCATTGGTTCAAACTAAACATAGATGGATTTGGATTGGATTACTAAACACAGAGAGTTCATGGGTAACCTTGAAATGGCTTGTGCAAGCTGGAACTTGCGAGACAAGTGGGTTAGAAGAGGTTTTAGAAGCAATGTAAGTGGCTTTGAGTAGGTTTTAGAAGTGCTGGTGTCACCTCTAGTGTTGTTGCTAAACTTTGAGGACTTAAGGAAGAGATACAAATGGCGATTAACCTTAACATTCTTAAGAAATACAAATGGTGATTAACCTTAACATTCAAAACTTATGGGTATGGAGCTTGATGCTGTTATGGTCATTGATTTAATTTAAGCTGCTGACATTAGCTCTCAAGCTTATAGCCCTTGTTGCCTTTGATTCCAGGAAGTAGTATCCAGCATACCTTTAGGGAGGGTAATGGCTTAGCTGACCGCGTTTTTACCCTCTATTATTATGTATTTTGTCTGTTTTGAGTGTATATAATTATTCCCACTGAAATTGTTAAAACAAAATAGATTGAAAATAAATTTTGTATTACTTTAAAAAAAAATTCCTTACAAAGGAAGATCAAGTTCTTCCCTTGATATTTGTATGAATGATTTGGGGTGTAAGTGAAATTCTTAATCATTAATGATGAGAAGATAAGAAAAAAATCACATTTATTTTATTTTTTTAAAAATATTTATTGTATTCAAATTGAGAAATATTAATAAATGAGATTAGGCTAGAAACCTCACTCATTTTAAAAAAAACTTTTTATATACACTAAAATCAAATAAAACCATACAAATATTCAAAAATCCCCATTTTATGGAAGTAATTTATTTCATTTTCCAAATCATCTTTAAGTACCAAAATACGAAATTATGCATTAAATCAGTAAATATAAGAAGCAATCATTGAACTTCGTACAAGAAGTAAAAATATCTTACATACATCAATTGTCATGCATAATTCATTCATATTTCAAAGGTTTAAACACAAAAAGTGTTTATTATATAGATGCGAAAATCCTATTTAGACATTAAATGCAAATATTCAAAATTTTGTTTTGTTCCTTTACTCGCTACAATAATTTTATTAAGAAAAAATTAGTAAAACATGCAAATTATCAATGAGAACCTCGTGACGATTATTAACTAAGCTAAGTATTACAAATAACAAAAATAAAAGTGTATGTATAACAATACTCTTATGAGGATGCTTGGGCCTGTAATCCATGCTTAAGTCCATTTTGATTTCCTTAGTATACACCAAAGATTGTGGATTCTCATTTAATTGTTACTGGCAGGGTTCGATACAATCGATTAAATTTTTTAATTAATTTTTTATATCAAACTTTTTTTTTTGATTTAATTAATTTAAATATTTCAATATTTTTTATTGAATTGATTTTTATCGAATTGATTAATCGACATTATTTAATACTTAAGTTTATTTAATTTATTATATTATATTTATATATAACATATTTTTAATATTAATATTTATTAATTAATTTTTTAATATATTAAAACGGATAAAATAGTCAAAAAAAATTTAACCGTCAACCGATCGATTAACTGACATATATTATTTAGTTAACCAATTTAATACTGATTTAATCAATGAACCGAACATCTGATTTATATATTTTTTAAGCTTGTCCATTTATTATATATATATATATATATATTTTTAAAATTTACTAGTAAAAAGTATAAGAAAAATTATTTTAAGAAAGCAAACTATTTACTCATTATTTTTCACAAAGTATATATGAAATAATTTAAAGCTGCATCCATTATTAAGCTTCTTGAATTATTCATGGTGGTTGAAAATGTAGAGCTTGTGGTTTGCTTTGTCCTTAACACTATAACTTTGTTGTATTATAAAGTTCATGCAATTTAAGTTTATCAAAAAAATTTCATTCTTATTTATCATGTGATTTTTCAAAGATATTCCTATAAAGCTAATCGATTTTAAATTAGTGAATATAATAATTTATAAATTATTTATCATAAAATTATTGTTTCTTATAAGTCGGATTTTGTTAATCGATATTTAGTCTAATTTTGCAACATTAAAAGAAAACAGAAATGAAAAAAAATTTAAGATGTTGGAGGATATTAAATAATATTTTACCCGTAAAATTTTTAATTACGTTGGATGATATCTTGGGCAATAAAGGATAGGTTTAACTTGTCATGTTTCAATCAAATAAAAAACAGACTACTTTCTTGAGAGAGGGACTGGTTGGTAGCTATTGTTGTTCTGTTTGGCTCCCATCTACCTTCAGGTACGATTTAATCAATTTTCCCTTTAACTCAATTATCAGTTAATATCATTATTAATCAAGATTGATTACGACATTCTCTCGTTCTTTTCCCTCTGTTTGCAACTAACAGATGGATTCTTTCATCACCCTCTCATTACAATTCTAGGGTTTTTTTTGTCCGAAACCAATACAAAAAACCATTAATTATCACACAATTAGTTTACAGAGAATGTTTATCGGTCTACGATAGTAAATAAATGGCGAGGGCCGGCGATGAGGACGCCGATGCGTTGCTCAGCGATGTAGAAGCCGACGAGCCTATTCCGATCGTGATTAGAGACCTCTCAGGAGAAGAGGTATCGGCGGACAGATTCAAGGAACTCCTTGCGGTGCTGGATCGCGAGAAACTTGCGCGCGAGGCCGCGGAGAATTCGAAATCCGAGTTGCAGGTCCAGTTCAATCGATTAAAAGCCCTCGCTCACGAGGCCATAAGGAAGCGCGACGAGTGCGCGAGGCAGCGAGACGATGCCCTACGGGAGAACGAGAGAGCATCGAAGGAATTGGACGAAGCTAACAGATTTAGGGAAGAGACCCAGAAGCAGTTGGAGGAAACCGCAAGATCAAGGGATGCGTTGAAATCTGAGATCGATAACTGTGCGCATATGCTGGTCTCAGGGATCGAGAAAATATCGGGTAAAGTTAGTAACTTCAAGAATTTCGGGGGAGGAGGGTTGCCTAAGTCGCACAAGTACACGGGACATGCGGAGGTGGCTTATGGAGTGATCAAGAGGACGAACGAGATCGTCGAGGAGCTCGTTAAGCAGATTGATGCCACCACCAAGTCTAGGAATAATGCTAGGGAACAGATGGAGCATAGGAATTATGAGATTGCCATCGAGGTTTCCCAGCTGGAAGCCACCATCAGTGGCTTGAGAGAAGAGCTCGCGAAGAAGAGCTCCCTTGTGGAGGATTTGGAGAAGGGTGCGGTTGAGAAGGACGCCAAGATTTCTGAGATGGAAAGAGAGACGTTGGAGAAGGTGCGTTTGGTGGAGAGTGAAGCGCTGGAGCTGAGACAGTTGGTTGGTGAGTTTGAGGATAAATTGAGGACTTTAGAGTCCAAGATTGAGTCACAGCGGCCTTTGCTGATTGATCAGTTGAATCTCGTGTCGAGCATTCATGACCGGATGTATGATGTTATTAAGATTGTTGATGGTGGCAATTTGGACCAGTCGGGGTTGTCGGAGTCCTTGTTTATGCCTCAAGAGACAGGCTTTGAGGAGAATATACGTGCTTCTCTGGCGGGGATGGAATCTATTCATGAATTGACCAAAATTGTTGTTGGGAAGGCAAGGGATTTAGTAGAGGAGAGGAGCGGTGAAGTCAAGAATTTGAATGAAACTGTGAGCCAGTTAGTTAAGGAGAAAGAACATATTGGTTCATTGCTTAGGAGTGCTTTGTCAAAGAGGATGACATTAGATCCATCATCCAAAACGAGTAAGTTGTTTGAAGCTGCAGAGAATGGTTTAAGAGAGGTTGGAATTGATTTCGAGTTTAGTAAGCTTCTTGGAGACGGAAAAGTTCCGGCCTCCAATGATAAAGCCAATGCTCTAGTTACAGAGAAGGACGAAATATACACCTTGGTAACTGTTTCCATTGTTAATTCGTTTTAAATTGTTCGTCAGTTTTACTTATTCCTCAAATGCTATCCTTGCTGATACCGATTCTGTATTGTACACAGGCTGGTACGTTGGAGAATATTTTTAAGGAATCTCAGCTTGAAATCATTGAACTGCAGCATTCCGTGGAGGAATTGAGGTACTTCCTGTGAATTTTTTAGTCATAAAGTTGCACTTGTATTTTTGAATTTGGAGTTGAGGAAAATCATTTTCTTTTAGCCTGAAGGCTAGGCTAACCTGCGGGAATCGTTTTGTACCATCACTTAAACCCCCCATCACCCATCCCTTAGGCTTAACTAGGTCATGGGTCTGTAATATGATGCTAGAGACTTTACTGTCTAGGCTTGTTGGCAAAATCATGAAAATTATTGATTTAAAGGGTTTTTTTTTTTCGTTTCTCAAGCCTTTCATCCATCTTATTTTTCTATAATTTTGTGTGCATTCATGAGTGTGGTGCATGTGTTCTTTGCAGAATCAGAGTTATGCAAATCTGTATTTTCTACTTGTACTGACCAGGTATTGTTCTGTTTTGCACGCTGCTTTACTGTATTAAGGGCAGAGTCAAGTTTACTTAAAGAGCATGTAGATGCTCAAGCGAAGGAGCTTAGCCATAGAATGCGTCAAGTTGAGGAACTTGAAGAGAAGGAAAGAGTAGCAAATGAAAGTGTAAGTTATTTATGTATAGTTGACAGTTAATTACTCCCCCTTCTTCATTTTTATTTTAGTTTGATTATTAACTTGATAATAAAAGATATGGGAAGGGAATCTTAGCCCCCATAGCTCATCAATTAATGAAGTGAAAGCTGTGATGGTTTATGCCTCTCGATTGATGTTGAGTTTTGACTTGCCCTATCTGTTTTGGAAGGTTGAAGGGCTTATGATGGACATTGCAGCAGCTGAAGAAGAAATTACAAGATGGAAGGTAGCAGCAGAGCAAGAAGCTGCTGCTGGCAGAGCTATCGAACAAGAATGCGTGTCACAGGTATGTTCAGCGAGTTGGCCATTGTATCTTTTGATGCTCTTTGTGGAAAATCCTTTGCTGTAGATTTGGTAGTTCTCATTTTTTAATAATGTTGTTATGAGAAGCAACTTTGACGAGTAATGGCTTTGAATTTTCTCTAGCATAATATCACAATTGAGTAAGAATTTGCGAATTGGTTTTGATATGAAAAAAACGGAATTTTTATTATTTGGCTGGAAGCCTGAGAGTAAACGTGAGAATGATAAAAGGAATGTATGTTTAAAGGGGAGAGGGAATCATGTCATTGTATCAGAAATATGAAAGGCAATTTAAGAAACTGTGTTAACCTCAAACAATTTGCAAAAATCCTAGATATTGTGATTAGGGAAAAACTTATATGAAGTTCGTTGAATGAGGTTCATAAAGTTCGATTTAAAATTCACTTTTACAATGATAAAATTAATCATCATGACTTGTCATCTAACATACATTCGGGAGTTGCAAAGTTACAATATCAACATGTTTTGATAAATTTTCGCATTTGATTTGAGCCGTAATTTTCGTAAATAACTTTTAAACCATTGTTGAAACTATCCCATAATATTAAGAGGTACACCACTTACGCTGTAGCACATTTTGTGCCTGCCACAATTACCCACACCACAATTTATTCACCTTCCCCTGTTAATTTCCCTCTCTTTGTCAAAACACAAAGCCATTTTGAAATTTGCATAAACTCTCTTGGCTTCTTTAAGATGGAAAAGAGGAAATGGGTATGGGACCTACTGAAAATTGCATGAATATTTAAACTTAAAAAACAGAGAATACGCAGGATTTGGGATCCACCGAAGTGCGTAGGCTCCTAGTATGGGTTAAATCATACACTAAAGTGATAATTTGTCGTAAAATTTTTGTGTCTTTGATCTATTACATAAGTTTTAATGAATAGTAGGGTCGGATCTTGAATTTTATTTTTCAAATTATTCTTTTTAAAATGAAATCTTACGAAACTCATATAAGGCACTTGTCTAAGTTTTGCCCTTGTGATTAATATGTGAATTACTTAATTATATTGGCCAAGTTGAGGCTTAAAATAGGGAAAATATTAAGAATAACAGAAGAATTTGAGAATACTGCAAATGCCTAATGCTTGTGATAGCCTGGTTGTATTCCAATCAGTTTTAAACTGTTGATGAATATGGGTTAAATCATACTCTAATGTGATAATTTGTCGTAGAAATTGTGTATTTCATCTATTACATGAGTTTTATTGAATAGGAAAGTCCGATCTTGAATTTTATTTTTGAAAGTATTCTTTTAAAATGGAACCTTAGGAACCTCATATAAGGAACTTTGTCTCCAGTTTTGCCCCTGTGATTAATATGTAAATTACTTAATTATATTGTTCAAGTTGAGGGTTTGTTTGCGGTGGAAAAATAGGGAAAATTTGAGAACATTGCAAATGCCTGTGATAGCCTGCATGTACTCCAATGCTTTTTAAGAGTCATTGGGTGAACTTTTATGTCCGGATATCATGGAAAGCACAAGCAGATGAAATATGAAGTAGCATAGATTTCATTCTGTTGATATCACTCTGGTTGTCATGATACCTGAAGCTGTGATATTTTTCACCAAAAATTACTAATTAAACCTATTTGATAGAGTCCATTTTCTCAGTTATTTTAGCATGTTACTATTAATTTCCATTGGATTGTCTAACTATTATGGCTTTAATTATTTATGAACAGTTGTCAGCAGTTAAAAAGGAACTTGAAGAGGCAAAGCAAGCCGTGTTGGAATCGGAGAAGAAGCTAAAATTCAAGGAAGAGACTGCTGCTGCTGCCATGGCAGCAAGGGATACAGCTGAGAAATCATTGGCATTAGCAGACTTGAGGGCGTCCAGGCTGAGGGAAAGAGTAGAGGAGCTCAACCATAAGCTTGAAGAATTTGAAACCAGAGAAGATACGAGTGGTCGAAACGGGCTGCCTAGATATGTGTGCTGGCCATGGCAGTGGCTGGGGATGGACTTTGTAGGTATAAGGAAGCCTGATCTCACACAACAACAAAGTTCAAATGAAATGGAGCTTTCTGAACCCCTTCTCTGATTATACATTTTTAGTTCACTATATGTATTTATTTTTAACTTTCCATATATAAAATTCACGAAATGTCAGCGTATAGCATCTTCATTCTTGTAGGACTTTGCTCTATTTTTTTCACTTTTACGTCGTTTCTGGCTTTTCTTGGCGTTGGGGTTCATATTCTTTCTCATGAGAATATGAACCTATTTGGACATCAAATGTAAACATTTGGAATTTTGTTTTGTTCCTTCAGTCGTTACAGTAATTTCATTAGGAGAAAATTAATAAAACATACAAATTATCAATTAGAACCTCATGACGGTTACTAACTGAGCCACGAAGTACAATAATCTTTAACTTTAATTCATGATTAAAGCAATTTTGCTACTAGGCTTACAGCATGGGCTTCCTTGTGATGGCTTGCTTGAAGAGGCCAAGGGTAATGTAAGATGCTTGAACCTACTTTTTAAAAAAAAAAAAAAACTTGTCTGTAATCATTCTTGTCAATATTAATTTGATCAATTCAAATTCAATTATTAAAATTTATTTGTTTTTATTGTTTATGCAGTTTATTTGAGTACAAGGATTAATTTCAATTTTTTTTTTATTTCTTGATAGTTAAGTTAATTGTGAGTTATTATAAGATTTATATTATCAAATTAAAGCAAAGCGGAAGAAAACTAGACATCCAACTGCAACCGGAGATTTGTAAAGATACATAATTTATAGATAATGTATATAATGTACACTCCGGTTTGAACTTTAATTTTTTTCTTTGAAAGAAGATTAATGTATAGCAACCCTAATTATTATTTTTTTTCAAAGAGAGAGAGGACAACTAAACTTTAGTAGTTGGAAAACAAATTTTGCTAGGTATGACAACTAATCAATTTTCTTTTGAAAAAACGCATTAATCAAGCTATTGATGGACCTTCTTTATATCAAGAAATAATGTGATCACACAAAATTCAATAATTTTAAAAGAATCAACTACAAAGGAGACAAACCTTTTATAAAAAAATAGAAAATAATTAATTCATTAGTTATTGTTTTAAATTAAAAGCATGTATTTGGTATGAGATCTTAAAATCAAATCCTTAATCTAACAATTTAAAAAGTACTCTATATGAGAATAAATAATTTTCGAGAAATCTTTTGTTTGAAGAATTATAAATTATTTAAGCTTACATGTTTATTCAAGTAATTTCATTAAGTAATAACTTCAAGCATTACTTTTATATGTATTAAAATAAAATAAAATATCATCTTCAGATTAGGTTGAGACCGAACTCATGCTCTTTACATAATCCTAAACTCTGGTAATTTTTTTTCTTCTTGAATGTGTGTTTTTGTCCAAGCCTATAAAACTAGGAATCGGGTCGGGTTTTTGGGCAATCGAGCCCATACTAGTTCAAGGGAAGAGGAGGGGCGACAATGGGTCGGGCCGGCCCATGGCCCAGCATGGCTCGAAGCAAATGAGGTCTAGCCCGACACGGCCTACACTTTCACGGGCCATGTCGTGCCTGACACGATACTGTTGAATGGGTCGTGCTTGACCTAGCTTTTGAAACCCACGATACAGAACAAAAAAAAAAGCATGGCACGAGACCTAACACGGCACGACTCAACACGACACAAGGCATGGCCCGACACAGCACAAGGCACGACCCAATATGACCCGATACATCACGAAGCAAACTATAAACTGTGAACGGCTAAATAATAATAATAATAATATTTTTTATCTTTCTAATTTTATAAATTTTTAAGTTGATTTTTATATTTCATTCGTTTGTAAGTCATTTTCGTATTCTTTGTTTATTTTATTTGTTATTGTTTTTGTGAGTTATTTATTTGAAAGATTTTTTAAAGTTGTAAATTTTAAATTATTTGTTTATATTGTTCTTTTTGTTCGATTTCTAATATTTAACTTTGTCAATAAAATGATTGTTTTTCTATACAATTATAATTATTTAATTCAATATCTATAATTTTTTATTATTTCAATCAAAAAGACAAAAAAAATCAATATATATACTTATGAGGTTCATGAGCCAGCATGGCACGACACGATCCAATAGCCATACGGGTCTTGAGCCATGCCGAGTTTAAATTTTTAAAAAATTGTCATGGCCACCCGTAGGAAAAGGTGTTTTTACATCCGATTTTTTTCTTTTCTTCAGGTTTTTAGTTTTTATTTTTCACTAAATATGTATGAAGTAATTTTAAGTCAAGTCCATTCGAATTTTTACGTAATAATTAAGCTTCATGAATTGTTCATGGTGATTGAAATGAAGAGCTTATAACATGCTGAATCATTAACATGTCAAATTTGTTAGATGATAATGCTCATGCAATTCAAGTGGCCATGGAGTTTTCATTCCTAGTTATGATCATGCATGCATCTAGTTTCTCCAGGATATTCCTATATAAAGGTAATCGATTTTAAACTTGTGAATACAATAAATTATTTATTATCTACCATAAAGTTATTGTATCTTGTAAGATCAAATTTTGTTTACTGAGATTTAGTCGAGTTTTGCAACATTAAAAAAAAAAAAAAAAAAGAAATTGAGGTGTTGGAGGATTCTAAAGTGTAAAACCTAATGGTTTTTTTTGGTAAAAAGGTTTTATCCTTTGAATATGGATCTTCTCTAGATTTACTTGTATTTAGATTTACTTTCAACACTAGAAAAATTCGATGAATTATAAAATAAATAGTCACGAGTCAAAAATAAAAAAACAATATTTTATTTGATTTACTTTAAACAACAAAAGCATAGAAGAGAAAAATCTCTATTTTTTTTTCTCTAATGTGTCCCTTAGAAGCTATAAAAATTTATATCTTCTGTCATTGTGTTGTTTAGAATGCTTATTGTTTATTCATGTATTGTCGTTGAAAATGTGAAAATTGTTGGACTGTTAAAAATATAAGTATCATATTAATGTTGGAAATTTTTTGTAAGTTGTTGTTTGAGTTTTTGTCCCTATTCAAGTGGAGAAATATTAGTAAATAAGATTTGGCAAGAGATTAAAGTGTGCATGTCACTGCCCATTGGTTGCAAAATATTCTTTCAATTGCCAAACTTAAAATATAAAAGATAAAATTAGACATAAAACCAAAAAATATAATTGTCAATCATTGAACTCCAATTTTAGAAAGTAAGTAGAAGGATCTCAGAAAGAACAAATGGCATACATTCATAGTTCAAAACACAAAAAAAATGTTGGCAAAGTTTATTAGTTGTTTCACACTTTCATCACCTAAGACTATTGGCCTACCATATGAGCTTTTTTGTTGGCCATGTGTAACATTCCCCACCATGAATTTAATTCGGTAAGACTTTATATCTTTCTTTTTTCAATTCTGCTCATTGATCCAATATTCCTTTTGAGTAAATTTCAACCTTTAAAATGTATAAAAATTAGTAATTTTAAACCATTAATATATTAATTTTAAAGATATATTTGGTTTAAGACTTACAATTTTTTTTTGAATTTATATATTTATACAAATAATCTCATTATGTAATATTTTAAGTATTAAGATAAAATAAATTTAATAAAATATCATCTTCTACTCTGAACAGAACTATACTCGAGTATTTTCTCATAATCTTAAGCTTGACCAATAAATATCTATTTGTCTTGTGCATACGTGTTGCCAAAAAAAATTTGTTCTTAATTATCATCGTATATTTTATCTGTTTCTGTTTCTTATAAAGTCAACCAATTTTAAACTCGTGAATATAATAAATTATCACTACTTACCATGCAGGTATTGTATCTTTATAATATTGAAGTTTGTTAAACAACATGTAGTTGAGAGTTGCAAAGTTAAAAAAAATAAAAAATGAGAAAAAATTGAGATGTTATCAAGAACGCATACTAGGGAATGGAACAAATGAATTTTTAATTGTGTGGAAAAAAAAGTAAAGAATTAATTTTGCAATAATTTCACTATATAATTAAGTTAATTTATTGAAAAAATTAATAGAACTTACAAATGAATTTTGCAAAATAAAAAGCAAAATTAAATTTACTCTTGTTCCGTCATTTTCCTCCATCTTCTTTCTTGTTTAAATTATTTATTTATTTCAAACATAAGATTTCAATTGAATTTTACAATTTAACATAAAAAAATATAAATATAAAATTTAGTTTCGAAATAAATTATTTTTTCAATTAATTTAAAAATGAATGAATTCTATATTTGAGTATTAAACCTTTAGTTGTTAGATGAGAGTTGTGCAAGACTCAGGCATGTTGGCCTAATTCTTCTCCATGCATACCACATGGGCTTTCTAATTAGTTGTTAGGCATCTCTAATAAGCCCATTTGTTTTATAAACAGGCACACTTGGAATAACATAGTGACAATGTTATGGTTAATTACATTTTGGTCCTGAGTTATAAGTGTAGTTTCATTTGTTTCTTCTCACACTTACACAGTTACACAGCCACAAAACCCTCATTCGCTCTCCAAAAGAAATGGAAGAGCACGATCAACAGAAAGTCACGGATCTAGTCAAAGAACTGGTCATTCGCTTGCTCTCCCAAAACCCTGACCATACCCCTGACTCCACTGATTACAACAAGTCCCTCCGCTATGCAATCCGCATTCTTTCGAGCCGATTGAGGCCCTCCATCGCTCCCGACGCCGCCGCCATCGCTGAGTCCATCAAACGCCGCCTCGCCACCCAAGGTAAGTCTTCTGATGCTCTCAGTTTCGCCGATCTTTACACTAAATTCTCCTCCAAGACCGGCCTCGGTAGCGTTAATAACAAGTGGGCAGTGCTTTATTTAATCAAAATCATATCCGATGATCGAAACGCCGCCAAAAATGGCTTGGACTCCACGGTTTTCTTGTCCAATTTAACGTTGAAAGATGCTGGATTGGGTAACCATTCCAGGGTTTCGCGTAATAGAGAGAATAAAGAAAAGAGTTGGAGTAATGGGGTTTTGTTAGTAACGAAGGACCCCGAAAATCTACGCCATATTGCGTTTAGGGAGTTTGTAAATTTGGTTAAGGAAGAGACTGAGGTGTCTGAGGAGGTTTTGGTGAGGGATGTGTTGTATGCTTGTCAAGGTGTTGATGGGAAGTATGTGAAATTTGATAGTAACGTTGATGGATACATTTTGTCGGATTTAATTAAGGTGCCTAGAACTACTAGGATTATGGTTAGGAAACTTTGTGAACTTGGGTGGTTGTTTAGGAAGGTTAAAGGGTATATTTCAGAGAGTTTGGATCGGTTTCCTGCTGAAGAGGTGGGAACCGTTGGGCAGGCGTTTTGTGCTGCGTTGCAAGATGAGCTGTCAGAGTACTATAAGTTGTTGGCTGTGCTTGAAGCACAGGCAATGAATCCGATTCCATTGGTTTCAGAGTCAGCAAGTTCAGGAAATTATCTATCTCTTAGGAGGTTGTCAGTTTGGTTTGCAGAGGCAATGGTGAAAATGAGATTAATGGCTGTTTTGGTTGACAAGTGTAGGATTTTGAGGGGTGGGGCAATGGCTGGGGCTATTCATTTGCATGCTCAACATGGTGATCCGCTTGTGCATGAGTTCATGAGGCGTTTACTTCGGCGGGTGTGTTCTCCACTGTTTGAAATGGTGAGGAGTTGGGTTTTGGAAGGGGAGTTGGAAGACATTTTTGCTGAATTCTTTGTTGTGGGTCAGCCAGTGAAAGCTGAATCGCTTTGGAGGGAAGGTTACAGGCTCCATGCAGGAATGCTTCCTTCTTTTATTTCACAGTCCCTTGCGCAGTGTATTTTAAGAACTGGTAAATCAATAAATTTTCTTCGTGTTTGTTGTGATGATCATGGATGGGTAGATGCTGCAACAGAGGCAGCAGCTGCCGTTGGGACAACAACTGGAAGAGGGAGTCTTGGATATGGTGAAACGGATGCACTTGAAGCTTTGGTTGATGTAGCAGCAAAAAGAATTGACAAGCATTTACTAGATGTAATGTACAAGAGGTATAAATTTAAAGAGCATTGTCTTGCCATCAAGCGATATTTACTTCTTGGGCAAGGTGATTTTGTTCAGTATCTAATGGATACCATTGGGCCTAAACTCTCTGAGCCTGCCAATTCTATAAGTTCATTTGAGTTAGCAGGGTTGCTGGAAAGTTCAATACGATCGTCCAATGCGCAATATGATGATCCTGACATATTGGATAGGTTGAGAGTCAAGATGATGCCACATGGCACTGGAGATCGGGGGTGGGATGTGTTCTCGTTGGAATATGATGCCAGGGTTCCACTAGATACAGTTTTCACCGAGTCTGTTATGGCAAAATATTTGAGAATTTTCAATTTTTTGTGGAAGCTCAGTAGGGTGGAGCATGCTCTTATTGGTGCTTGGAAAACAATGAAACCCAATTGTATCACTTCTCATTCATTCACTAAGCTGCAACATGTGGATGTGGTTAGGTTGCAGTTGCTTTCAACGTTGAGGCGATGCCAGGTTCTTTGGGATGAAATGAATCATTTTGTCACAAACTTGCAGTATTACATTATGTTTGAAGTCTTGGAGGTGTCATGGTCGAACTTCTCAAATGAAATGGAAGTTGCCAAAGATCTTGATGATCTATTAGCAGCACATGAGAAATACCTCCATTCAATAGTAGAAAAATCTCTCCTTGGTGAACGTTCCCAAATCCTTTACAAGTCACTATTTGCATTGTTTGACCTTATACTGCAATTCAAGAGTCATGCAGATCGGTTATATGAGGGAATTCTTGAGTTGCAAGCAAGAACTATGGAGTCCTCGTTGCCATCTCGAGACAAGAACAGATCACAGAGGCAAATAAATGAAAAATCCATAAAACCTGGGTCATGGACTAGTGATGGCAGGAAGGCCCTAACACAACGTGCTGGTGAATTTCTTCGAAACATGGGACAAGATCTGGATGCAATAGCAAAGGAATATACATCATTGCTTGAGGGTTTCTTAGCTCAGTTGCCCGTTCAGCAACATGTTGATTTGAAGTTCCTGTTTTTCCGGCTTGACTTCACTGAATTTTATAGTCGGTTGTGCCCTAGTGGATAGGAAAGCTGTCAATACATTTTGTTTCAAGGCAATTTAAGGTGTGAACATAGTGTTTATTAATTCACAAATTACTCAGAACCAGTTAGTGTGCTTCATTTCTCGATTTTAGATGGTGTTTGTTGTCTTTGACGGTTTGAGTGCAAGTTTTGGTTGATGTTATTTTTGTATCAATTAATTGGTGTGCTGAATCTAGTAAAATACACGTTTTGAATGTAATAGTCTACTAGTTGCGTCGGTATGTTTTCTTGTGGCTTGTACAATTTGTCTCCCTGGAGCTTGTATATCCTAATCATAGTTCTATAATGTTTGAATGATAAGCAGTGCATCTTATATGTTTGTGCCCTTTTAATCCAACACATATTTTCCCCAACCTACATCTGCATGAACAATGAGTTATTAAATCACATGTACCACAAGTGTCTGTAGTGATGGCTTGCTTGTAGAGGCCAAGAGTCATGTAAGATACTTTTTTCAAAAGTTTTTGTTTGTAATCATTCTTGTCAATATTAATTCAATTCAATTCGTTCAATTCAAATTCAATTATTTAAGTTTATTTGTTTTTATAGTTTATGCACTTTATTTGACCAGTTACTCAAATTCAATAACTCAAGGATTAATTTCAAAATCTTTATTTTAATTGGTTGATATTTAAGTTAGTTGCATTAATTAGTTCTCTGTTTGTCGATCTGCGAGTAGCGTTTTGTCGATATGTTAAATGGAATGAATACACCTTTAAAATTATGTGGTTCTTGGCACATCTGGATTCATAATTGTGAGTTGTCATAAGATTTGTATTATCAAAAGAAAAGCTGAAGAAAGCTATACATCAAGATTTGTAAATATATGTAATTTATAGATAATGTACCCTGATTTGTTCATCAAATTTATTTTTTTTCTTTGAAAGAAGATTAAGGTAAAGAAACCTTATTAATGTTTTTCTTTCAAAGAGATAGAGAGAGAGCAACTAAACTTTTCAAGTTGGGAAACAAATTTTGCTAGTTATAACAACTAATCAATTTCCTTAAATTTTAGAAGTACATGCAGGAGCAAGATGAATGCCCAGTGGACTTTCTTTAGGAAAATGCATTAATCAAGCCTTTTAACGACCTTATTATATCAGTAGATTATGTGATCACACAAAGGAGACAACATTTTATAAAAATAAAAAATAAAGAATGATTAATTCTTTGGTTATTGTTTCAAATTAAAAGCATGAAGTTGGTATGAGATCTTGTAATCAAATCCTTAATCTAACAATTTAAAAAGTACTCTCTTTAAGAATAAAATATTTTCAAGAAATCTTTTGTTTGAAGAATTATAAATTGTTTAACTTTTTCGGTGTTTTCAAGAGCAAAGTCGTTGGGTGAAACATTTTGCTCCAATGAGGTGAGGTGTAAGCCCCAAGGTGTTGGACGCTTCGAAATTATAATAAAATAATAATAAGAAACTAATTAAAAAAATAAAAAATAAATTAATTTTCATCAAGCTTTAACACTTTTATTAACTCTAGAACATATAAATTATAATCATAATTTTATAAATATTAATATATATTTTTTTATTTTTATATTGTTATAACTTGTAAATGATTAGTTAAATATATTGACCCTAAATGATTTTAATAATGACAAAATGAGCTTAAATTGTTCTCTAAGTGTTTAAACTGTTAAGATATCCTATATAAAAACAATACACGTCAATGAAGAAATATGCGTACTTAAAGAGGATAAGTACACACCTCGAAAGAAATCTGAAGATCAATATTAAAAACTCTTAAGGTAGTTGATAATATTGTAAATCTGTCTTTTAATTACCTAGTTTTATTATGGTTCTAAAATACTTTTCAGAAAATGCTTTTATCATTTAAAAACTTAATTTTGTCTAATACAAAGTAAAAATTCTAAACTTTTAAATGGTACAATCGATTGTCAAAAGAAAAGTATCACACCTATTTAATTTCAAAGATAGACAGTTGACTGTCCTATTGTTCTAACGATTAGTTTTCTCAAAAGCTAGATTTCAAATTTTGAAATGTGGAACCAAGCTCTAACAATGGCTAGTTTTCTCAAAAGTTATATTTCAAATTTTGAAATGTGGGACCAAATTCTAATGGCTATAAACGGCTAGTTTCGTGTGTTTAATGGTTATATGGACTTGATCCTATAAATACCCATTCCATTTGAGTATTTAAATTCAACTAATCAATCTTAAGCATTCAATTCTTTCTAAAGCTCCTTTTTACTCTTTAAAGATTTCAATTATCTACTTTAACCATGTTAAAACTTTGTTTTTGTTTTTGAAAGAGAGATAATATTCAATTGTAAGCTTCAATTACAATCTCTCTTGTAACATTCATCTTCTCATCAATCTTGTAAAAGAAAGAGTTAGAGTAACTCATGAAAGTGTTTGTGTTGAACACTTAAAGAATAAATTCTTGTAATAGTTTGAGCAATACTCTCGAAGTTGCTTGTTTTAGTGAAAAAATTCAAGGAGGATCTTTGAAGAGAGTGAACGTAAGGTCGAAGATATTCTGATATTGCCGAACCACTGTAAATCAAGTTTGCACTTTCTTCTCCCTTACTCTTTTAATTTCCAACAATTTATCTTTAATATTATTGCTTGAATTAATTTGTTGTAAACTTGTTTACTTTGTGCAAAAAGTTTTAAAAACTCAATTCACCCATCTTGGGTTATATATTAGTTTACAAAATAGTTTGTAATTATT
Source organism: Bretschneidera sinensis (assembly GCA_023935145.1). Classification (NCBI taxonomy): domain Eukaryota; kingdom Viridiplantae; phylum Streptophyta; class Magnoliopsida; order Brassicales; family Akaniaceae; genus Bretschneidera; species Bretschneidera sinensis. The sequence continues at coordinate 65,277,364 of CM043705.1, forward strand.
ATTAAATCAGATAACATGTAATAAATATTTATGAAGCACAATAATATTACAACAAGAACAACTAGCTCAATAGTTAAGGTTTGTATTCATACTCATACTCATTTGAGTATGTGTCTTAGACTTGAATTATTTTTAATGACTTTTATAAAAACTTCAAAATGGCATTCGTCCCGATCACTGGGGCGTAAAAGACGTATGCCTAAGCCTAGGGCGTAAAAGGTATATGCCCTGAGCATGAATGTAAGCCCCAAAGTAAAAGACGTATGCTCTGAGGTAAGCATAAGTCCCGAAGCAAAAGGTGTACGTCCAACGAAAAAAACCCCTAAAATATTGCGTCATAAGGCGTTTTCCTAGGCTCTGCCTCTCGGTGAATCCATAAAACGACTTTAAAAGCATTAAACTTTATATGTTTATAATTTCATTAAGTAATTGCTACAAGCATTAACTTTTAAAATAAAATAAAATAAAATATTATTTTTTGACTGGATTGAGACCAAACTTGTTTTTCACATAATCCAAAACTCATTTTTTTCCCGAATATGTGATTTTGTCCAAGCCCATAAGATTAGGAACTGGGGTTTTCGGGCTATTGAATTCATATGATCAGTTCTAATTTAAAGGGAAAGGCGTTTTCACATATGAATTTTTCTTTCCCCTTTCTTCAACCTTTAGTCTTTATTTTTCGCTAAATATGTATGAGTAATTTTAAGTCAAGTTCATTCGAATTTTTACATAATAATTAAGCTTCATGAATTGTTCATGGTGACTGAAATGAAGAGCTTGTGACATGCTGCATCATTAACATGTCAAATTTGTTAGATGATAATGCTCATGCAGTTCAAGTGGTCATGGAGTTTTCATTCCTAGTTATGATCATGCATGCATGTAGTTCCTCGAGGATATTCCTATATAAAGGTAATCGATTTTAAACTCGTGAATACAATAAATTATTTATTATCTACCATAAAGTTATCGTATTTTGGATTCTAAATTGTAAAACTTAATGATTCTTTTTTTTTTTTTGGTTGAAAGGTTTTATCTTTTGGATATGAACTTTTTTAGATTTACTTGTATTTAAATTTACTTTCAACTAGAGTGATCCAATAAGTTATGAGATGAATAACCACCCGAAGTAAAGAAAAATATTTTGTTTTATTTACGACAAAAACATTAAAAAAAATGAGTTTTTTCTCGATTATCTATCACTCGAAAAGTATAAACATGTTGAATTTTTAATTTTTTACCGTTGTTTAAAGCATCTATTGTTTATTCATATATTGTTGTTGGGAATGTGAATAAACATGAAAATTAAATCTTCAAAATGAGAATGAAAATTGTTTTGACTATTATGAGTATAAGCATTATATTAATGTTGGAAATTTTTTGTAAATTATTGTTTGAGCCTTTTGTCCATGTTCAAGTCGAGAAATATTAGTAAATAAGATTTGGCAATAAATTATGCATGCCACAGTTGCAAAACTTTAAATACTTGAAATATCTCATAAATTAAGCAAATCATCATTAAATATAAAAGACAAAATTAGTAATCAAACTGGAGAATATAATTGTCAATTATTTAAGTCCAATTCAAGTATTGCAATTTCAGAAAGTAAGTAGAAGGATCTCAGAAAGAACAAATGTCATTCATTCGTTGTTCAAAACACGAAATAATATATGCCGATTAATCGATCGGTCGATAGATAATTATTATTTTTTAATTATTTCAACTATTTAACTAATTAAAAATTAACTAATATTAATAATATGTTAAATATAAATTAAATATATTTAAAATGTATTAAACTAAAAAATATTAAGTATAAATTTAAATATATAATATATAATAAATTAAAAAACTTAATTATACAAACATTGTCGATTAATCGACTAACCGATCATATCGACCGAAATTAATTAAATCAGTTGATGTTGAAATGCTTAATTTAATTCGGTCAAAACGTTTACAAAAATTTTGATCGAAGAAAATTGATTAAAATTTTTAACTTACCGTTTTAACCATGTGCACACCCTTAAATAAGACTATATTTCTTTTCTTTTCAAATGCTCATTGATCCGATATTCTTTTGAGTAAATTTCAACATTTAAAAAGTAGTAATTTTTAACCATTAATATATTTTAATACATATTTTGTTAAGTTATAAACTTTTTGAATTTGCATACAAAAAATCTCATTATGTATTATTTTAAATATTAAAATAAAACAAATTTAATAAAATATCATTTTCTAGTCAGATCGTGACCAAGGCCATAACAATTGAAAGTTAGGACCAAGTTTTTAGGTCATTGAACTAGCTCATGATAAGCTCTAGTTCAAACGGAGATGTACTTTTACATATGAATAATTGAACAAAAGGTCATCTTCTAGTAAGATCGGGACTGAACTCGGGCATTTTATTATAATCCTAAGCTCGACCAAGAAATCTTTTTTGACCTAGTTTTTGCCTAAGCTAGAAAAAATTAAAGGTTGGGCCGAGATTTTGGTCATTGAGCCCCCGACAAATTTTAGTTCAAACGGAAAGATATTTTTATATAAGCATTTTTCTTTTTCGTTTTTCGTTTTTCAGATTTTTATTTTTTATTTTTATAAAATATGTACGAAGTAATTTTAAGTTGTGGAATTGAAATTTTAAAGCTTGCGGCGTGCTTCATCCTTCCCATGAGAAAATTGTTGTATGATAAAACTCATGCAATTCAAGCCGTCATTCTTAGTTACCATTATATATTCAAGTCGTCATGAAATTTTCGCTTTTAGTTATTATCATACATTAATCTCTTTTGTTTCCTATAAAGCCAACAAATTTTAATTTGTGATAAATTATCACTATTTATCATGAAGATATTGTATCTTATAAAATTAAAGTTTGTTTATCGATATGTAATTGAGTGTTTCAAAGTAAAGAAAATAAGAAATAACAAAAAATTGAGATGTTGGAGGGAACCAATTGGTGGAAATTAATGATATTCTTTTATACAAATATTTTGTTTTCATAATCTGAAATCTTTTCTTAGTTCTATCAAATTAATGATAATGATAATAATAATATTATTATTGAAAATATCGATATGTTACAAAGTTGAGTAGGATGAAAGAGACTATACGTGGAAGATTCAGGTTTGTTGCCCTAATTCTTCTCCCTGCATACCACATGGGCTTTCATATTAGTTGTTAGGCATCTATAATAGTCTCCATTTGTATTATAAACCAGCCCACTTGGATTTTTTTTTTCCTACTATGCCAAAGTAACATGGATAATATTATGGTTAAATACATTTTGGGTTCTTGAGTTATAGGTTGAGTTTTATTTATGTCTCTTTCCTCTCAGTTATATCAGTTTTAATATTTAATTATTCAAATGTTGCAATTTAATGGTTTTTTGATTGATGTTATTGGTTGGATCAAGTGTTAGCGGTAGAATCACAAGGTTTCCACATGAACGACATGTGATAGTTTATTAATTGCTTAATATATAATTTTGAAGAAAAAAATTAAAAAAAACAAAAATAAAATTGTTGCTTCAAATATAAAGGGATCACCTTGCAATGTTTGAATACTTGAAGATTAAAATTGATATAATTGAGAAAAAAATGATCAAAATGAAACTTGACCTATAATTCAGAGACAAAAAATGTAATTAACCCCTAATAATACTATCTAACGAAAGAGTTTAGTCTTTTTTTTATTTACAACTATGAATTTAGCATATTTTGCTCTCATCCAGCAAACACTGCAACAACTCTTTTTATTTATTCCATTGAAGAATCGACCTAATTAAATATTTTAAGACATTTAAGTATGTAGACTTGAAACAATAATCATTGAGTTAAACGTTATTGGTAAAGAGATTAATTCTTAATAGTTTAAATGGTTTATTGCAGCACAAGTACTTGAACTATGAACACGTAGTATTAACTCCTTTAACTATTAATTTGACGGAATGAGTTCTTGAACTATGAATTAATAGCAATCAACTCCTTAAATTAATTTTTTAGAGAAAAACTCAACCGAAATACAACACATGAGGATTATTTCATTTGATTATTACTATACGGTGAATATTTGCTTAAAAAATTATACCCAAGCAAATCATTGAACTAATGGAATTCTCCCTTAAGTTCTTCACGTTCACATGGTTAAGTTTCTCTTAAAAAATGGATTAAACAAGTTGATTGGTAGTAATTCATAACTGAAGAACACCTTACATCAAATTAATAGTTTATGAAATTAAGTGTTATAGATCCATAGTTCAATGATCAAATTAAGTACCGTTTAAATCATATATTAGTCTCTAATAGATGGGTTTCGTCCTTAAAGGAGTTTAAATGATACTTTTTTTTTTTTTTTTATAAGTTGTTTAAATGAGACTTAGATGTTCAAACAATATTTGATCTCAGCTGCGAACAAGTACACCAACAAGTAAGAGATAAGAAAATATAGAACATGAGGTCATTATCTCACCATATCACACACTCTGGATAAGAATAGAATCTAGAAGACATAATTCCATTGGACACCATTTTGCTTCACATCTATATTCCATTTTCTCCATCAAAGCCAAACCACAGAAAACCCATTTCTATCTTCTATAGCAACTAAGATCAGCAAAAGCAAAAGAAGAAAAACATACCCAAAAGCCTAAAACACCAGAACTAAAAATCAACAAACAATGGCAGCAACAATTGCCACAATGGCCATGCTTAATGCCAAATGCTTGAGCATCAATTCACCCAAAATCACCAATCCAACAAAACCAATTTCCACAAAACCCACTTCCCTTCTCTCAATTCCAAATCTCCCAAAAGGCTTAATCGCCTCAATTAAACAAACCGATCTTCAAAATTCATCTGTCCCATCATCACTAGCAATTGCAGGAGCAATCTTCTCTAGTTTGAGCTCATGTGATGCTGCTTTTGCTGCACAACAAATAGCTGAGATAGCTGAAGGAGACAACCGTGGGATAGCTCTGTTGCTACCCCTCATACCAGCCATAGCTTGGGTTCTGTTCAACATCCTGCAACCAGCACTTAACCAGATCGATCGCATGAGAAGCATAAAGGGTTTGATCATTGGGCTTGGGTTAGGTGCATCAGGGTTACTTGTGTCAATTCCAGATGCATCAGCAGCAGCTAGTCATGAAATTGCCATGATTGCTGATGCATCAGCTGCTAGTTCTGATAACAGGGGTCAGCTTCTGTTGTTTGTTGTTGCCCCAGCTATTCTCTGGGTTCTTTATAATATTCTACAACCGGCTTTGAACCAACTCAATAGAATGAGGTCTCAGTGAGATTATATATAATGTATAAAAATAGTAGATGTGGTGATTTTTCTGATTTGGGGTGTGATCTTGGCAAGAAATTGTTTGTAATTGCACATCTTATGTTAATGAACTTTCTCTTTCATGAGTTCCATTTATTTTCTAAAATTAAAACCTTATATAAAAGGTTATCAAAATATGAACTAAGGGTGCAAAATAGCTAAACAAATTAAAAGAAGATCAATATTATTAAAGTATTGAATATATATTTTTTAAAATTAAAAGTGGAATATTAAATAATTTCTTAAATAATTATGTAAAATTTTAGGTTGAATCACAATCTCAACATTGTAGTTTGGCTCTAATTACAATAATCCAATTAGTATAAAAAATATACATTTCATTCTAAATTTTTACTATGTAATGCATGAATTCATTCAACTCGATCATTTTAATTAGAAAATTGATAAGATGATCACATATGTTAGTTACATGCACATAAAACATCAAAATTGTATTTGATCATTGTTCTTCTAATGATGAAATGACCAAGATGCCATAATCATATAGACACCGAAAACTTTTTACATGAGAAGGAAACTTGATCTGAGGAAGCAAAGTAGCAACTAAGTACCTAATGAGAGAAAGTAGAGTAGCAACTATGTCTCCATGAGGAAGCCCAATTTTTTCCCTTAAGTTTTGGAGATGAAAGAATATGAAGACGTGATAGTTTTTAAAGGGATTTTTAAATTTTTTCATATTCGCATGTGCGTAGGGGTTGATACTAAAAAAGGTAAATTTAAATTTGCGTATCTTCTAAAAGTCAAATTAATTGAGTTATCATGTTTTAATATTAATAAAATATATTATAATTAAAGTTAAACTACAATAATATATTTATGGTTTACCTAAAATTTTAAATGACCGCATAAGTTTCTTGAGATAATTTTGTATTAGATGCGCTGGCATGATCAACTTTTGTTGGCATTACTAGTTTGTTACACATTATTCAAACCAATGCGAAGCGAAGAGATTTTTTTTTATCATTTTTTAAAATTGATTAGAACGAAATCTAATGTCTCTTTTATATATATATATAAACTAAAAACCTCGAGTTAGTCTATTTTAAAGTTTCGATGGACCGGCAATATACTTCAACCATGTAACAAAAACCAATATCAAACGGACATCAAGCAATCAAGAAATTTTTGACCGAATTTGGTTCATGATTGATTTCTTGAAGTAAACTATGCAAAAAGTAACGCATACCCCAACAAAAATTAAATATAAGAAATTTGTATGAAAGTTTCCAAAATTAAATTCTTGAACGACAAGAATTTCCCTTGTTGGAATTAGAGTTGATTTTATACTATATTAAGGTATTAATTTGAGTTAATTAATGATCATTAAATAAAATTTAATTAAGTACATTAAATTAAACTTAAGTTGGAAGATTTAATGAGTATTTATTTTGATTCAAAATGAATCTTAATGTATGAGTTTAAAATGAGAATAAATGGTTATTTGAAAACCCAAATTGACTTTGTCCACATTGATAAGGAAAAGAGAAATAAAATGCTTTATAAGCATATATTTGGGATTTTATGTACTTTTGTTAAAAGAAAGGATAAAGGTGAAAGCTCACGGTGCGTTGCATCGGGCACGCGCCTATGCTCTGGCCCAAGGCCAAGTCCGAGTCTAAGCTCGAGCTCGAGCTCGAGCCTGGTCGAGTCGCAAATCCAATCTGCATTCGGGTTTGGATATCTAGATTTTAGATAAAAACTCAAGATTTAATCAGAAAGGTGTCAATTGTTTCTGTAATAGACACGATCTGAATAGTTTAAAATTAATAGACATGATCTAAATGCTCACATTAAATTTGAAAAATAAAAAACCTCCTAGTAAAGCCTTAGAGATAATTTTAATTATAAGAAAACAAAGCGAAAGTGCTTTCCTATGCGGTCTTAGGCATGATATTAGTAGTATTAATTTTCTATATTAAGTAAAATTAAAGTAGGAGAATAAAGGATAACCCAACTGGAGAAGTAAAATGATTTTGTTAGGTCTTTAGGGGGCAAAAGGAAAACTCAATAATAATATTTTTCTTTCATCAAGGATCTTCCATGTTTGATCATAAATTGAAAAAAAAAAAAGAAATAAAAAAAGATGGCTCCATCCACGCTGAAAAGATTGTCACTTTGGCCAAAGATTTATTGAATGAAATGATTGTGATTTGTTAAATTAGGGTTTAGTGATCCCATTTCTCAATTTAAATGATGATGCCTCACGTCAAGGAAAGATTACTGCATGTTACGAAATATAATATAATTTCGGTTTTACAGAGACTCATTTGCCATGTGAGACGATGAATTGCCACTGTTTCACAGGTCTAGAACATAATATAATTTCTCAGCACCAAAGGTGAATATTCTAACTCCAATGTCAAGGGGAGAATTAACTGAAATGGAAGACGCTATAATATGACTGTTAAATCCCCTTTTCTACCAATATACCAAAAAGAAAGTACTGTCAGATTTCAACCCTTGGCATATAGTCTCTCCTTAAGATAATCACCATAAGCGGGCTGATGAATTGCAGCCATCCATGTTTTACACAGATTTCACGTACACGAGTGATCGCACACGTGCAACACAAGCATGTGTGATATGTCAGTCACTAGCATTTTCCTCATCATAAAGAATAGCACAAATCTCACATCACTACTAACTAGTTTTGAACTCAGCATCTCAAACAGAACACATGCGCACAAGCATTACTAAAGTGCTAAAAGTGAGCTTGGTCCTTTTCGTTGAAGAACAAATATGACATCTCATCAGCAGTCCTTTTTTTTGTAATCCAAAGGAAGGGCATGTACTTTCAGTTTCAGCATGATGTGAGACTCACAAATTCAATAATTCTGGAAAAAACTGTTCTTGAAACAAGTAGCGACACTCTCAACATCCAGGAAAAACAACAGACCTCTAGATGGCCAAGGAGAACAAAAATTTCTGGACGACGAAAACAGAAGCAACCAACCAAGACAACATGGAGATTACAGGTTAATTTGCCTGACCATCTGGAATGATTTCATCAAGCAGGCTATCATTGTCGAGTTGTGATTGAGAAGCTGTTAGTTTAGCCTTCTTGAATCTGCTTGAACTTCTAAGGATTTTATCCAATGTCATATTCTTTGGGCCAGTTGAGCTGCTCCAGAGAAACAAACAGATATAGTTGGACATACTGACGGTATAAAAATAAGAAAATAGTTTTCCTAATAGGAAATGAGTAGGCAGAAAATATTCTTGATACATCAAATAGGAAACTTGCACTAGATTTGAACCTTGAAGCAAGAGAAATAAAAAACGGCATATGATAAATTGATAATTTAATTTGTTTGTTTATTTATTTATTTAACAGATGATGAGGATGATATCGCTTGTATAGGATGACAAACCAAGGTTTTTGATTTCTTCCAATAATATACACTAAGCAAGGAAATGGAAAAATTTCAAAACATGCTTGGAAACAGAGAACATAATAATCTATTAATAAATACAAAAGCAAGCTGATGAGTTTGTATAGTATACTTCAGGCCCATACAACCACCAAAACTGTGAATTAATGAGCAGATCAATAGCTGTGATTTAGTGAATCTAATCAAAGCCGACTCTCCATCAGGGATATATGAAATTTTACCCAACAAAACCAAATATATATGCAAGAGCGACCACAAATGAGATGTGACAATTCTTGAAGAGCACAATTGTCCAAGGATGTAACCTTAAACTGGTAAGTAGATTCTAAATGCGCAAATAAGCTGCTGACACTAGCAGCAGATTCAAATATAATAGGTCTATATCCTACGATGGAAAAACAAATATAAGATCATTGACTTACAAGGACTTTGTAGTGTTTCCTCCACCATTTTGCTTTCCATGCGAGCTGTAAGATCCTGTGGCATATTTCAAAAGTCAACCAAAGAAATTAGCCCTAGAAACTCAGACCATGACTATTAGAAAGAAAGCAATTACAAAAATAAGAAATATGCGAGATGGATTATAAATTCAGTCTTGCTTATGCATCAAAACTTCGCAAGAAAGAATATAACATATATTCACTGGTATACTTCTGCTATAGTCCATGGCATCAAGAATCAAGCATTATGATGCCATATTTGCAATATACAAAAAACCAGGCCATCTTAAACAAACGGGAATTGCAAATATGTAGCATAGTCCAGACAGGTGGTCAAAAAATAACATAAATTGTTAGTCTAAGGAAAAAATATTGGGAAACAATTTCCTATTTTCAATAAGCCATTCAGCCGAGCTATTGTACAAGATTAGTGATGATGTCTGAGTTTCCATTGTTTCAAACAATTTCATCCAGAAGTAATTTATAAGTGAAACAAAGATTCTCTCTGCTGAACTGTTTTTGACAGATACAAAGCAAAATAAGGAATACTTGAAATCCGAAAATGTACCTATAAAGTTTGCATTAAAGAAAGGGCATAAAATCAGCAATTAATAAAGAAATGAGAATTATGAGAAAAGATGGCTGAAAGTTTTATGTATCGACCCATTTTACTACTCTAAATATCAAGACAAAACATTTTATGACCAAATACTCATGATACAGTCAACCATTCTAAGAACTAATAGAACCAAACACATAATTAAATTACCATTTTTTGGTGTGCTATAATATGCATCACTATTCTCATCTGAGTAGTCAGATGAAACATCTGACGGCGTTCTGGTGCTTGCATCTGAACTATCTACTCCATCTTCATCTTCAGAATTCCCATTAATGTCATCCTTAGATATTAAGCCTGATATAGCCAATAAGCTCTTCCTATGCTCTGACTTATTCACAACTGCCCCATTATTATTACCAGAAGCTTTTCTAACAGACACACAAGAACCATTCACAATTTCCCTATTATTATTCCTGGAAGATCTTCGAACAGACACATGAGAGTGTTGCACACGCGATTGACGGTTATTACCCCTAATGTTTTGGTGAACAATTTCTTTGGAACTTTCAAAGCTAGAATTAGATGCAACACAAGCTTCCTTATTTTTCTCTGTTTGAATACGGGTCCTAGAAGCATGGACAACACTGGGCCTTTGAGCTTCCTCAGGAACAGAATAGAGCTTACCAATCTTATTAGACAGAACACATTTTGGCCCACTTTCAGAAACTTCTGGAAATTTCTTGATCAAATCAGGCATATTGTTATCACTTTCATCCTCTGATAAAGATCTTTGTTGTTTGGTGGTGCCTGAATTGGCAGCCTGAGCTTTTCCTCCACCACTTTGATTCTCATTTGATTTCAGTAAGCTACATGAATCATGCAAGTGGTCGCCAGAATGTAAATCAAGCTTCTTTTTCTTCTTTTTACCTTTCAGTTCATTTACTCCTTTTGTGTTAGTCACCTTGTCAACAAGCATCTCACCAGAGGCAACATTTTCATACTGGGGTTGGCTAGACACAAACTTATCATTAACATCTATCCTCTCACTTGCGCAGGAAACTTTCACGCAATCATTAGATTCATCTGCAGTGCCATTTTTTGAGGGGTCACTATTGACAATATCTTGAGAAGGTCCCTCCTCCTGATTGCATTGAAGTGTATGTGATGATCCAACAACCTTGGAACTCAGTTGAGTATGATCGTTTTCAACCCACGTGTTATTCTTAAGTTCAGAGTTCGTTTCGTTCAACATGGAACTTGTCTTTACCAACTTAGTCATTTTTGACAATTTAGATGAATCATCAATGTCTTTTATGTTGTCAGTCAACAATGCTGGATCCTTACGAGCAACATTACCACCCACTGTCTGCAATTCTGGGACATTGATTGCAGTAGCACTTTGTTTCCTCTTAGTTTTCTTTCTTGGTTTGTCACCTGTTTTCTCTGAATTTTCCCGATTTTCAGTGCTCTGCTTCAAGGAATCCAGCACATTTTGGATTACATTATCAGTTTCCTCTTTCTCAACGTCATCCCTCAAATAATCACCATTTACAGCTCCAGCAGGCTTAGTGGCAGAAATTTCACTTACAGAATCTTTAACATGTTCTTTACCAGATACGATCTGTGTTCCTCCAACCGGATCCTGAGTTTTTTTGGACTTCTTTCTTCTCTTCAAAGATTTCCCAGGTTCCACAGCTCCATTAGTACTCACGTCCCTTTCAACAATACTAGTCGTTGCTTTAGGATCATTGCTCTGTGACAATTCTCTTTCCTCGTCAACTCTAGCAGTTTGATCGGTTCGAGGTCTGTTTTGATCATTAATGTCAACTCTAGCAGTTTGATCAGTTTGAGGTTTGTTTTGATCATTAATGACAACAGTCTCATGCCCAGAAACCCCAATGTGCTCGGAATTATTGACCTTTTGTACCACAAGGTCAGGATAGACTTCCACATTAGTAATGTGATGATTCTCTGATGCAGATGCAGTGGCTAGTGTTGGTGCCTCTTTTTTGCTTCCCGCATTGCCAGCATCAATGTCTACAAAATAACGACATTGATATGAGCAACAGATGTCTTCTAGCTTTGTATTATATTTGACCCTAAGGAAAAAAATGGAAAAAAAAAAAAGAACTTCTCAATACAGCATATGGGACTTGCCCAGTAAAAGGATTTTACCTTTTTCCCAGGCTTCTTCAGAAATCATCCCACCCTGGCTTACTTGTCCAGGAGCCAAAGCTGCATCAGGTTCTCCACTCAGATCCTTTCTGTAAACTCCCACTTCTGGTAACTTGGAACTCGTCCTGACAACATCTTTATCAGAAGAAGAAATTGCAGCAACTACTTGATTGAGATGATTTGATGGTTTCTTCTTCCTTTTTCCCTTCCCAGCACTAGGCCTGGCTGTCAACAAATGGTTCGCCTCCAAAGGATCAGTTGATAACAGGTCTAAAGTAGCATTTGAACCTTTCTGTTGGTCCCTTAAAGAGTACTGAGAGCTCGTAGTCTCCAGCCTAGAGGTCTCTTTAATTGAATCAGAAATCAAAGCTGTGTAGTCTGTCAAACAATCTTCATTGCCATCTTTCTTCTTCATCTTACGCTTTTTCTTTGCCAGAGGTTCAGAAGAAGCTTCTTCTAATGACTTGTTGCCTTGAATGTTAACAACATCATTCTTAGATTTATCAGTTTCACACACAACATGTTCTCCTGGAACTTCAGTTACCTCAAACTGGACATTAGTAACCTGTACTCCACTGCGATATCGCTTATTCACATCAGAAGATGAACTCCTGCATGGCTCTTTTGCAGCATTTTTGTCTCCTACCACATCAAATGATACTACCCTATCTACATTGCCTAAAGAATTTTCGGGGACTACAGTGACTGACTGCAGTGCATCTGTACCAGATGCATGAACTGAAGCATCGTTTTCTTCAAGAGCATGGTCATTTAATGCATCTTCATTTTTCTTTGTTCTTTTACGTTTTCTCTTCAGAATGGATTCAGTTTTTGGGTCTCCTTCCAATGATAAATTGCCTTGTACATCGGTTATCTCATTCCTAGAGTTGCCATCCACGCATCCAGTATGTGTTCCAAGATCATTATATTTCTCCTGCAACTCAGGATTTGACCTATTGTCGGCAGTGATTGAAACCTTGCAATGATCATCTGCAGTATTTTCATCTGACCTAGTGAGGGTGCCAGGGAATGCAACCTGCCGATGATTATCAGCATTATGTTCGACATCCATCTCTGAATCTTTTAGAACTTCTTTATTGGAATAGCCTGAAACAAACTGGTCAGCGTATGATTTGGATTTCACACGCTGGATGCTATCAACCAGTGCCAATGACACATCATCAGTATCAAACAACCTTCTGGGAGGATCATTACGAAGAATATCAATCGCATTAGCTGAAGGATTATCTCTGATATTGAAACAGGTTACTTGATTGTCAGAATCCAGGTTGTGGGGATGCATGTTTTCAATGTACTTCCCCACACTTGAGACATCAACAGAAAGAAACCAGCTTCTACCGACCCCATCAAAAGCACTTTTTACAAACATGGAATCTGATAGATGATAAAATTTTCCTCTGCGTTTTACCTGCCACGTTTTGCAAAACCTTATCAGCGTAAAGGATATAATCCATGGGTAACATGTTGAACAAGTTTAAAGTGCATGACACAGCAGCATACCTTTAACGTGTGAATTTTAACGTCTCCAATGTTAGGAAAGCATAATGGGTGTTCATATTGTATTTTCTCTGCACATAAACAGCATAAAGATGTCATTTAAAGCAGAAAGTAGTGGTTTACTGTATAATTTAAATTGATATATAATTACTCTGAAATTAGTGTAGCCTGCACATAAATAGTAAATTGCACTCAGAAGGATGATAACAATCCATTATATATATATATATATATATATATATATATATATATATATATGCCCTTTGAACTTCCAGAAAGTAAATTGTCATGTTAATTAATAATGAATATAAAGTTAATGCAGAGATAATCCACAACTTTTATCTACATATGCACACAAACAAAAGCACATGAATGACAGGTTAAAATCTCGAATACTCCAGAGGTTGCAGTTAGTTCACTATAAGATATCGTTTAAGCAACAGTAGAGCCAAAGAGAAGGCACTGCAAAATTGGTTGCTGAATTGCAGAAAGGTAAGGTATAGTTGCACTGACATAACACCACCCACAAAACTGTCATATAACTGACTCTTTAAAATTATTTTCATAGCAAAATTCATAGACTATTAATTGCCTTCAAACTTTCCAAACTAATTATAAATACAAATACATGTATTTCAAATTGATGCTTCCAGATGAATCATATGGTATAACTAAAATTATAGTGAGGTTTTGTTCTTTAAGGATTCAAAATAGAGGGAAATTTAAATAGCATAAATCAAAAGATACCTCTATAAATAAGACAGTTGAGACTGATCAACTGGGTTTTGCTAGGGTTTAATTTTGACATAGTGGTTGTCTACATTATTAACTGTCTTCATTACAAATATTTTTTTTATAAGTAAAAAGAAGTATAAATCAAAGGCACGGGTTGCCACCCAAGTACAAAAATCTATCTTTATTACAAAGAAGAGTGAAAAAAGAGCCCCTTAATTTTGGTCTATAGAAACTTATGTCATGTAAATAATACCACAATGTTGCTCAAAATTAGGGGAAAATACCTAAAAAAAGACGAATTGGAACAACATGTAAAATAAAAAAACAAAGAAATTTACTTTCATAATGCTAAAAAAGAACTCAAAAAGAAAAATAAAAAAGTACACCAAACAAATTCCAAAAGAAGGGAAAAAGGAGAAGAGCATTGATGATTACTCTTAAGATCAGAAACAGTTTCGGTGTCGAAGATGATCATGACAAGATGTGTATCAAGGTTGGTGTCTATGAAGACTGTGTTGTATGCTATGGTACCACTGACTCCGGAGGCAGAACCCGGTTTCTCCATTGAGCTGAATCAGTACTCAATAGAACACTAAGAATAAGAAGAAGAAAGAACAGAGCAAGTTTGTGTTTTGGTTTTGGTTTTTGAGTGTTTAACAGAGAGAGAAAGGGATCGCCTCTCGTCGGGGTCTCAGTATGGCGGCATATGCAAATAGAAGAAGCGAAGAATGTTGCAAAAAAAAGGGCAGCAAAATTCATGGTGTGCGCAGTACGCACCGTGGAGCACCTAGTCATTTGGGACAAAAGGGCTGGGGATTTATGGGCTTAAAGGTCTGGTTAGCCCAAATCATTAGCCCACTCTGCTCTTATTCAATGAGATCTATCTTAATTTTCCTTTTCCTTTTTTTATTTTTATTTGTCATAGGTCTACTTCTATATGTCCTCCAACTCTGACGCGAGCTGTAATACCCGTATTTTTATAATAAGGTAAATATGTATTTTTTATAATAAATTTGACAAAGAGTTAACTCCCAGAAGGCTGAATGAGATTGGAAGGAGACAAAAGTTGAAAAGTAAAAAAAAAAAAAAAATCAAAAGTTAAATGTGAACAGTGAACTCGTGGGCTGCCAACCGAGTGAGTGTTTTCAAAAGACAATTATTGTGTTTTTTTTATTATTTCATTTTGTAGCTTAGTGTGGAAGTGGAGAGAAAGTGTAATTACTATGTTTCTTAGTCATCATTCTTTTTGGCAATTATCATGCCACCTCCCACTCTCCCAATCATGGAAATCAATATGAGAGGGGCTGTTGAAGTTTTCAGCCCCAAGCTCTCCTCTATAAATATGTACAATAGGTTCAAGCAGAGTACGCGAAGAATTTTGGTTAGCTTCATGTAATTATTCAGTTTTTCTCAAAACACTTGGGAATTTAAAGAAAAGTGGAAGGAACAAGATTTTGAGAGTATTTTCGAAAATATTTCGGGAAGCTATCAAAATAGTAGAAGGTAATAAGGTGTTGGTAGTCAACAATCGGGAGAAAATTCGAGGAAGATCGGGAAAGGCAAACAGGTGGCCCACGAGTAGCTTTAAAGTGCTACGTGGTGAGTTGGATTTACTCTTAGTAGTCTAAATGAAAAATCAATTATTTCGTGACAATATTAAGTTTAATTATTTAAGTATGCTTGGGTGATCGATGAAAAAGTGATTTATGGGAATGATAGAAAATTTGGTCTTGTAGAAATATTTCTCGGTGAGAAGTAATATTTTTGAAAATTATAAGTTTATTTGAGGATAAAAAGCAATTAATAAATTATTGATGAGACATACCAATATTTTAACACGAATTAGGACGAGATGAATTTTAGTGGATCTTGCTAAATTTTTATGGATGATTTAAGATGAATTTTAGTGGAATTTGACAATTCGGATGGACAATTTAAGATGAAATTTAGTGGATCTGGTCAGACTTTAATGGATTATTTGATGTGATTTAGGGGGAGAAGAATCTTGTGGAAATTTTATAATTTGATAAAAATCTGGATGATTGGATGTTAAATTTTAAAGAAACTTTGTTAGATAAAATTTGTGGATAATTAGGATAGTCAAATTAAGTGGTTGGAATCTTTATATTGTTTTTATATTTCTGTTTGTATTACTGTTTCATATCATTGTTCATGCACATATGCATTAAAAAATATAACCGAAAGAACCGGGAAGGCAGCCGGTCTAATGAAATAACCGTGACAGCCGGTATATGCTGGGATGAAAAATAAAAACCGTGACAGCCGGTATATGCTGGGATGAAAAGTGAAAACCGTGACAGCCAGTATATGCTGGAATTAACCGGGAAGGCAGCCAGTCTGATGAGAATAAAAGAACCGGGAGGGCAGCCGGTCTAAGATAATAATAACCTGTCGACAGGTGGGAAGACGTTCCCATCATAATCATTCATGCATTTGCATCTGTTTTAATTATCGTTGCATTATTTGAAATGCTGAGATGTGGTATATTATTTGTGAATTAAATTATAGATGGCTGGGTCTCATAAAAAAAAAAAAGGGCAGTTGTAATGATGAGATTTTCGAGATGCTGAGATGTGATGCTTTTTGTGAATTTAATTATAGAAGGTTGAGTTTCATATAAAAAGACAGTGATAAGACTTATCTAAATGATGGACTTTTTGATATGAACCTCATTACGAGGTAATTAGGAAATAATTGATAGTGTTAAGGTGAACCAATGATTGAGAAGAAGAAATTGATAGTAGAAAGTTGTCATCAGGTTATGCGAAAAATAATTTTTAATATTATAGGATTATTGATGGAATTTGGAATACTTTTAGTAAATTTAATTCGCTGAGCTTGTGAAGCTCACTCCTCACTGATCAATAATTTCAGGTAGCAGTCAAGATAAATAGTCTGGTGGGTTGAGAATCAGTCGAGATCTTTTCTGTAAGCCAAGTACGTGTTAATATCCTCAGACAATCGAGTTAAAGACTTGTAAAAATTTTATTGTAAATATTCATGCATTTATGTATTTTATGTTTAAGTGAATATCAGATTTGTTTACCTCTCCTGTAAAAAAAAAAAAAAAAATCCGGTAGTATTATATTTATTGTTGCATATATGTGTCGTGCTTGGATTTTCAAAATGTGATGACACCGTCCAGGGGTGGCCAACCTGGGATGGGTCGTTACACGAGCAGTATTTGATTCTTGAATTCTAATAAATAATTTTATCAATTAAATTAATTGATATTTATTTATTTTTTCATTTTGATACATTAACAAAGATGGGATCAAATCAAAATTTTTTATATGATAAATTCGAAAATATCACTAAATCAAAGGATCTGAACTTTTTATTTTTCTTTTTACATTCATATAAAAGTGATGAACACAATAACAACATGGAGGTAAATACATAATACTGCAATTATTGATTAATATAATATCACATGTTAATAAGCTATGTCCAAAAGCAATCAAAGATTCAATAAAAGCCATGCAGCAGGCTCTTTATTTTTCAACAATCATGGAGAAATGATGAAGCCCGATTACTGAAATTTAGTTCACATTCACTCAAATTAGTGTTCATGTTTGTATTTTGTGATAATTCAACTTGCACCCTATTGACCAAAACAAGCTCGTCATTGGTGGAAATACTTACAAAAACCATTGTTATTTTTTCTTGCAAATAATATTTTTGCTCAATTGATAATGTATTAGGGTGGAAATTACAGACTAGTACATTTTTCCTATCAGATAATGTTAATCAAGCTCTTCTGCACTGTGTAAAAGAGGAATAGGAGAAATCAATAGCACACCCCTTCTACATGAATCGAAGAACATACATGCTATAAGTTACTCCCCAAAGTTGCAGTATCAACTTGAAGATTCAAAAGCTAAAAAGAACGATATCTTTTTTGTTTTTGTTTTCTCCATTTCCATACTAAACCTACTAAAGCATCATGACATAATATAAATAGATTGGTGACTCACGGAAAAAGGGGAAAAAGTCTTTTCAATGTTCTTTGATTTTAAAAAGACATTATCAATCCTGTAAAAAATCAAACAAATAGAGAAAAGCCGGCTATCGGAATCGAACCGATGACCATCGCATTACAAATGCGATGCTCTAACCTCTGAGCTAAACGGGCTCAAATAACCGAAATTGCACATGCATAGGAATTCAGTAAACTACTACAGATGATGCACGAGTCTTCTTGATGCTCTATCAACAAGATTATTAAATAGAACAAGAGTGGGTAGGAGTGAAACCGATCAAAGTGGTGAACTCAAAAGTTACCATTGAATATCATTCATAGATAAAATGAAATACAAACACAGAACTAGCATCCCAGAGTCAAATCAGCCAACCCTTCTGACTTATCTTAGCTAACTTCCTCGACAAAATCTAGTCCTTCTTCCTAGAGTCTTTGAGCTGGCCCCTCTTTCGAATTGCCATACAAAAGGGAAGACGCCATGCATCAATAGCACTCTCTGGCAAAAAAGATGCCAAAACCCAGAGGAGGGAATGGGGCCAGTAAGGAGTGCAACGAGGTTCATAGCCTATCCAGCGCAGAGCTGCCTTGGCATAACCATCCGTTGATGGAACAAAGAAGGAAGATCTTTTGATTGATGCCATCTTTGTTGCCACGTATAATGGAACCTACATCAAGAAACCCTTTTGTTGATTAGATAACATAAACTAGAGCAAACTCAACATGTACGATCTGGTAGAGTAGCAAGTTCTCATTGCTTGAATGGCCAAGTTGGCCAACAATTGATAATAGTCATACAAAATTCCATAACATTTTTATCATCCCACATAATACATTCACTGTTGATACATATCAATTATATTACAAGTTACCTAATCAAACATTTATCCCCTCCCTCTAATAAAAAAACAAAACCAATTGGGTAGACAAAAGGCAATACTTCAGATGCATAAGGTGAAAATTACAGTCAGGAACCCCCAATTTGAGTCTGAGGATGAGTCTGAGGATGACACGTGGTCGTGCGAGAACTAGAGGTAGAGTTCAAAATCAGAGGGGACGTGGTAGACCCCCAATTTTTAGGAGGACTGAAGTAGAGGAAGAAGTCGAGTCGGTGGTTCCCGTAAGGGAACATGGTGATAGTGCAGCTGGTACGAGTAGAGCTGGGGAAGTATCTAAAAGTAGAAATGATGAATATTAGAGGAAAGTAATGGAAGAGAACCAGAGATAGTGAGGCAAGAGGTTCCTGATGGAGGGGTATTTGTAAATGAAATGCAAGGGGATTGTTTTGTGAGGTTTCTTAAGTTTAAACCTCAGTCATTTAAAGGATCTGTAAATCCGGTGGAAGCTGAACAGTGGATTGAGCATGTGGAAAAATATTTTGAGGTCTTACCGGTGTCTGATAAACAGAAGGTTGCCTTTGCTTCGTTTATGTTGGAGGGTGAGGCTTCTCAATGGTGGAAGGATATTTTTCCCAGAATGAGTACACGAATAGATCAACCTTTGACTTGGAATAAATTTAAGGATGAATTCTTTGCAAAGTATTTTCCAGATTCTTTTCGGACACAACAAGAAAGAGAATTTATCCACCTAAAACAGGGAAATTTATCGGTGGTTGAATATGATAGTAAATTTGTAGCCCTGTCAAGATTTGTACCCGAGTTCGTGAATACGGAGGAAAGAAAATGCAAGAGATTTTTAGACGGATTACACTATGAAATTCGTTTTAAACTCTCTTACATGGGCATAGGAAATTATGCTGTACTGGTAGATAAAGCATTGCAGATTGAGAGAGATTTAATAGAGTTTAAAGGTAGGAGGGATTGGTTGAAGAGAACTAGATTTGAGGGATCTAGAGGTGGTAGCAGTATGGCTGTACAGGGTGGGAGACCACCCCATAGGGGGCGTTCTTTGTCACAAGGAACAGTAGGGCAGACTCAGAGGCAAGCAAGATCTGTTACTTCAGTAGCTCAGAGTAATACCAGTGGGAACCCTCGATTTGGGAGACAGGCTATGGGGATTGGGAGTTATGGTAGAGGAATGAATATGCCACCAAGGGGAAGTGGAAATCTGATTTATGATCGGGAGTCAAGGGTTTGCTTTAAATGTAATCAGATGGGGCATTTATCTCGGAACTGCCCTACACAGATATGCTTTGTATGTGGTGAAGGAGGACATGTTGCTGCAGATTGTCCAGCGGGGAAGTCAGTTGAAGCAAGCATTGGAAGTGTCGGGAGAAGACCGATGAAGAGAGGCAGCGGTTCAGGAAGTGTTCGGGGCAGAGGTCGAGGATCTGTAGCAGAGTGAGGACGTGGCAGTCAGATTTATTCCAGAGATGGCAGAGTCTATGCATTGACCCAGCAGGATGCACAAGCCACTCCTGATGTTGTTATGGGTATGATATCTATCATTGGTAGGGCTGCTAGATTATTGATTGATCCTGGTGCAACCCATTCTTTTGTGTCTAGTAGTTATATGAAGTCTATTGATGTCAGTGCTAGTCCTTTGATGCATGCCATTATTGTTGAGGTTCCTACTGGAGATAGGGTTATTATCAGAACAATTTATCAAAGTTGTGTGATTAATATTGCTGACCGAGAATTTGAGGTTGATTTATTGCCTTTAGATATGACAGATTTTGATGTGATTCTAGGGATGAATTGGCTATCTGCATGTCATGCATAGGTAGATTGTTTTAAGAAAAATGTGGTGTTCAGGATACCCGGGCAGGAGGAGTTTAATTTTCAGGGAGAACGTAAAATACTTGTTAATTGTCTGATTTCTGCCTTAACTGCTAGTAAATGGTTGAGGAAGGGTTGTGAGGGGTATTTAGCATATGTGGTGGATTCTAGCAAAGAGGGTAGACAGTTAGAAGAAATCTCTATGGTAAAAGATTTTTCTGATGTATTCCCTGAGGAGTTGTCTGGATTGCCTTCCAATAGGGAGATCGAATTTTCTATTGAAGTGATTCCAGGATTAGCACCTATATCCATAGCACCCTATAGAATGGCACCAGCTGAATTGAGAGAGTTGAAAGTTCAGCTTCAGGAGTTGCTAGATAAACAGTTTATCCAACCTAGTACATCACCCTGGGGAGCCCCTGTGTTATTTGTCAAGAAGAAGGATGGGACATTGAGGTTGTGTATTGATTATAGACAATTAAATAAGATCACAATCAAAAATAGATATCCTTTACCCAGGATAGATGACCTATTCGAGCAATTACAAGGAGCTAGAGTGTTCTCTAAGATAGACTTGAGGTCGGGATATCATCAATTGAGGATAAAAGAGGGGGACGTACCTAAAACTGCTTTTAGGACACGTTATGGTCATTATGAGTTCTTAGTGATGCCTTTTGGGTTGACCAATGCTCCTGCGGCATTTATGGATCTTATGAACCGGGTGTTTAAACCATTCTTGGACAGATTTGTAATTGTGTTTATTGATGATATTTTAATATATTCTAAGAATGAAGAGGAGCATATGCGACATTTGGAAATAGTGTTGGAGATTCTGAGGAAGGAGAAATTATATGCGAAATTTTCTAAATGTGAGTTTTGGTTGAATGAAATATCATTCTTGGGGCATGTTGTGTCGGGAGAGGGAATAACAGTTGACCCACAAAAAGTAGAAGCAGTGTTGACTTGGGAGAGACCCACGAATGTAACTGAAATTAGAAGCTTTTTGGGATTGGCTGGTTATTATAGGAGATTTATTCAAAATTTTTCTATGATTGCTAGACCTTTGACTAAATTGACCAGGAAAGATGAAAAGTTTAAGTGGTCAGAGGAGTGTGAGAGAAATTTTCAACTGTTGAAAGAAAAACTGACTACTGCCCCAGTATTAGTGCTTCCATCTGGTGATGAAGGATTTGTGGTCTATAGTGATGCGTCGCATCAGGGGTTGGGATGTGTGTTGATGCAACATGGGAAAGTTATAGCTTATGCATCTAGGCAACTGAAGAATCATGAGAGAAATTACCCGACCCATGATTTAGAATTAGCTGCCATAGTCTTTGCTTTGAAGATTTGGAGACATCATTTATATGGAGCCAAGTGTGAAATTTTTACTGATCATAAAAGTTTGACGCATTTACCAACCCAGAAGGAGTTGAATTTAAGGCAGAGGAGGTGGATGGAATTAATTTGTGATTATGATTGTACAATTCATTATCATCCAGGAAAGGCTAATGTAGTAGCAGATGCATTGAGTAGAAAAGCTACAGGGAGATTAGCTGCTTTTGAGAGTCATGATACTAGCTTGATGATAGAATTAAGAGAAATGAGGATGCAATTGAGTGTCAATGATAAAGGAGCATTAATGGCAAATATGGTAGTTCAATCTCCTATTATTGATCGTTTATTATAGCTACAGAGTAAAGATGAGGGAATAGAGAAAATCAGGCAGGAAGTGTTGAGCGGGAAGCCGACCGAGTTTAGAATCAGAGATGATGGTATGGTAGTATCGGGACAAAGAATTTGTGTTCCCAATGATGAAGAGATGAGAAAAGAAATACTAAAGGAGGCTCATGATTCGATATATTCCATGCACCCGGGAAATAATAAGATGTACAGGGGGCTAAAACAAAATTATTGGTGGTCAGGGATGAAGAGGGATGTAGCAGAATACATTGCTAAATGTTTGACTTGTCAACAGGTAAAATCTGAGAATAGGCATCCAGCAGGTTTATTACAACCTCTTCCGATACCTGAGTGGCCATGGGAAAATGTAAGTATGGATTTTGTCTCTGGTTTTCCCCGTACCCAGAGAGGGTATGATGCTGTGTGGGTTATAGTGGATAGACTTTCTAAATCTTCACATTTTCTTCCTATTAAAACTACATGGAGTCCAGAAAAGTTGGCTGAGTTGTATGTGGCAGAGATAGTGAAATTACATGGAGTGCCATTGACTATTGTGTCTGATAGAGATTCTAGATTTACTTCTAGATTTTGGAGGGGTTTTCAAGAAGCTATGGGTACGCAATTACAGTTTAGTACAGCTTTTCACCCACAAACAGATGGACAGACAGAGAGAATCATCAGAATACTAGAAGATATGCTGAGGGCAAGTGTATTGAGCTTCTCAGTAAGCTGGGATGCTTACTTGCCTTTGATAGAGTTTGCATACAATAATCAGTATCAAACTAGTATTGGGATGGCACCCTTCGAAGCTTTGTATGGAAGGAGGTGTAAAACTCCAGTATGCTGGGAAAAAGTTGGAGAGAGAAAGATATATGGCCCAGAAATGATAGACTTGACTACTGAAAGAATCAAACTGGTTAGGGAGAATCTCAGAGCAGCTCAGAGCAGACAGAAAGGATATGCTGACAAAAGAAGACGACCTCTTGAATTCCAAGTTGGTGATTGGGTATTCTTGAAGATATCTCCGTGGAAGGGAGTGTTGAGATTTAAGAAGAAGGGAAAGTTGAGCCCGAGATTTATGGGGCCCTATGAGGTGATCGAAAGAATTGGACCCATAGCATATCGTTTGAATTTGCCTCTGGAATTAAGGCAATTACATAATGTTTTTCATGTGTCACTACTGAGGAAGTACTTGCACGATGAGTCCCATGATATCACGAATCAAGCGATAGAAATTCAGAAGGACTTGACTATTATGCTAGCCCCAGTCAGAATCCTAGACAGAAAAGAGCAAGTCTTACGCAATAAAGTTATTCCTTTGATTCAAGTATTATGGCGCAATAAAGATGTTGAAGAAGTCACGTGGGAACATGAAGCAATAATGAGGAAGGATTATCCCCAACTCTTTACTTGATTTCAACAAGAAAATTTCGAGGACGAAATTTTTGTAAGGTGGGTAGAATCGTAATACCCGTATTTTTATAATAAGGTAAATGTGTATTTTTTATAATAAATTTGCAAAGAGTTAACTCCAGAAGGCTGAATGAGATTGGAAGGAGACAAAGGTTGAAAAGTAAAAAAAAAAATCAAAAGTCAAATGTGAACAGTGAACTCGTGGGCTGCCAACCGAGTGAGTTTTTTCAAAAGACAATTATTGTGTTTTTTTTATTATTTCATTTTGTAGCTTAGTGTGGAAGTGGAGAGAAAGTGTAATTATTATGTTTCTTAGTCATCATTCTTTTTGGCAATTATCATGCCACCTCCCACTCTCCCAATCATGGAAATCAATATAAGAGGGGCTGCTGAAGTTTTCAGCCCCAAGCTCTCCTCTATAAATATGTACAATAGGTTCAAGCAGAGTACGCAAAGAATTTTGGTTAGCTTCATGTAATTATTCAGTTTTTCTCAAAACACTTGGGAATTTAAAGAAAAGTGGAAGGAACAAGATTTTGAGAGTATTTTCGAAAATATTTCGGGAAGCTATCAAAATAGTAGAAGGTAATAAGGTGTTGGTAGTCAACAGTTGGGAGAAAATTCGAGGAAGATCGGGAAAGGCAAACAGGTGGCCCACGAGTAGCTTTAAAGTGCTACGTGGTGAGTTGGATTTACTCTTAGTAGTCTAAATGAAAAATCAATTATTTCGTGACAATATTAAGTTTAATTATTTAAGTATGCTTGGGTGATCGATGAAAAAGTGATTTATGGGAATGATAGAAAATTTGGTCTTGTAGAAATATTTCTCGGTGAGAAGTAATATTTTTGAAAATTATAAGTTTATTTGAGGATAAAAAGCAATTAATAAATTATTGATGAGACATACCAATATTTTAACACGAATTAGGACGAGATGAATTTTAGTGGATCTTGCTAAATTTTTATGGATGATTTAAGATGAATTTTAGTAGAATTTGACAATTCGGATGGACAATTTAAGATGAAATTTAGTGGATCTGGTCAGACTTTAATGGATTATTTGATGTGATTTAGGAGGAGAAGAATCTTGTGGAAATTTTATAATTTGATAAAAATCTGGATGATTGGATGTTAAATTTTAAAGAAGCTTTGTTAGATAAAATTTGTGGATAATTAAGATAGTCAAATTAAGTGGTTGGAATCTTTATATTGTTTTTATATTTCTGTTTGTATTACTGTTTCATATCATTGTTCATGTACATATGCATTAAATAATATAACCGAAAGAACCGGGAAGGCAGCCGGTCTAATGAAATAACCGTGACAGCCGGTATATGCTGGGATGAAAAATAAAAACCGTGACAGCCGGTATATGCTGGGATGAAAAGTGAAAACCGTGACAGCCGGTATATGCTGGGATGAAAAGTAAAAACCGTGACAGCCGGTATATGCTGGAATTAACCGGGAAGGCAGCCGGTCTAAGATAATAATAACCTGTCGACAGGTGGGAAGACGTTCCTATCATAATCATTCATGCATTTGCATCTGTTTTAATTATCGTTGCATTATTTGAAATGCTGAGATGTGGTATATTATTTGTGAATTAAATTATAGATGGCTGGGTCTCATAAAAAAAAAAGAAAAAAGGGCAGTTGTAATGATGAGATTTTCGAGATGCTGAGATGTGATACTTTTTGTGAATTTAATTATAGAAGGTTGAGTTTCATATAAAAAGACAGTGATAAGACTTATCTAAATGATGGACTTTTTGATATGAACCTCATTACGAGGTAATTAGGAAATAATTGATAGTGTTAAGGTGAACCAATGATTGAGAAGAAGAAATTGATAGTAGAAAGTTGTCATCAGGTTATGCGAAAAATAATTTTTAATATTATAGGATTATTGATGGAATTTGGAATACTTTTAGTAAATTTAATTCGCTGAGCTTGTGAAGCTCACTCCTCACTGATCAATAATTTCAGGTAGCAGTCAAGATAAATAGTCTGGTGGGTTGAGAATCAGTCGAGATCTTTTCTGTAAGCCAAGTACGTGTTAATATCCTCAGACAATCGAGTTAAAGACTTGTAAAAATTTTATTGTAAATATTCATGCATTTATGTATTTTATGTTTAAGTAAATATCAGATTTGTTTACCTCTCCTGTAAAAAAAAAAAAATCCGGTAGTATTATATTTATTGTTGCATATATGTGTCGTGCTTGAATTTTCAAAATGTGATGACACCGTCCAGGGGTGGCCAACTTGGGATGGGTCGTTACACGAGCAGTATTTGATTCTTGAATTCTAATAAATAATTTTATCAATTAAATTAATTGATATTTATTTATTTTTTCATTTTGATACATTAACAAAGATAGGATCAAATCAAAAAATTTTATATGATAAATTCGAAAATATCACTAAATCAAAGGATCTGAACTTTTTATTTTTCTTTTTACATTCATATAAAAGTGATGAACACAATAACAACATGGAGGTAAATACATAATACTGCAATTATTGATTAATATAATATCACATGTTAATAAGCTATGTCCAAAAGCAATCAAAGATTCAATAAAAGCCATGCAGCAGGCTCTTTATTTTTCAACAATCATGGAGAAATGATGAAGCCCGATTACTGAAATTTAGTTCACATTCACTCAAATTAGTGTTCATGTTTGTATTTTGTGATAATTCAACTTGCACCCTATTTTGACCAAAACAAGCTCGTCATTGGTGGAAATACTTACAAAAACCATTGTTATTTTTTCTTGCAAATAATATTTTTGCTCAATTGATAATGTATTAGGGTGGAAATTACAGACTAGTACATTTTTCCTATCAGATAATGTTAATCAAGCTCTTCTGCACTGTGTAAAAGAGGAATAGGAGAAATCAATAGCACACCCCTTCTACATGAATCGAAGAACATACATGCTATAAGTTACTCCCCAAAGTTGCAGTATCAACTTGAAGATTCAAAAGCTAAAAAGAACGATATCTTTTTTGTTTTTGTTTTCTCCATTTCCATACTAAACCTACTAAAGCATCATGACATAATATAAATAGATTGGTGACTCACGGAAAAAGGGGAAGAAGTCTTTTCAATGTTCTTTGATTTTAAAAAGACATTATCAATCCTGTAAAAAATAAAACAAATAGAGAAAAGCCGGCTATCGGAATCGAACCGATGACCATCGCATTACAAATGCGATGCTCTAACCTCTGAGCTAAGCGGGCTCAAATAACCGAAATTGCACATGCATAGGAATTCAGTAAACTACTACAGATGATGCACGAGTCTTCTTGATGCTCTATCAACAAGATTATTAAATAGAACAAGAGTGGGTAGGAGTGAAACCGATCAAAGTGGTGAACTCAAAAGTTACCATTGAATATCATTCATAGATAAAATGAAATACAAACACAGAACTAGCATCCCAGAGTCAAATCAGCCAACCCTTCTGACTTATCTTAGCTAACTTCCTCGACAAAATCTAGTCCTTCTTCCTAGAGTCTTTGAGCTGGCCCCTCTTTCGAATTGCCATACAAAAGGGAAGACGCCATGCATCAATAGCACTCTCTGGCAAAAAAGATGCCAAAACCCAGAGGAGGGAATGGGGCCAGTAAGGAGTGCAACGAGGTTCATAGCCTATCCAGCGCAGAGCTGCCTTGGCATAACCATCCGTTGATGGAACAAAGAAGGAAGATCTTTTGATTGATGCCATCTTTGTTGCCACGTATAATGGAACCTACATCAAGAAACCCTTTTGTTGATTAGATAACATAAACTAGAGCAAACTCAACATGTACGATCTGGTAGAGTAGCAAGTTCTCATTGCTTGAATGGCCAAGTTGGCCAACAATTGATGATAGTCATACAAAATTCCATAACATTTTTATCATCCCACATAATACATTCACTGTTGATACATATCAATTATATTACAAGTTACCTAATCAAACATTTATCCCCTCCCCCTAATAAAAAAACAAAACCAATTGGGTAGACAAAAGGCAATACTTCAGATGCATAAGGTGAAAATTACAGTTAGGAACCCAGGCAGTGTACAAGATATAACAGTCAGGCAGGCTGTGACGATGCCTAAAAACTCAACTAGACGAGAACAGAGATACTGAGGATTCTTGCAGTAAACAATGGGTAGCATTTTAATTAACATTGTAACATTGATAACAGGAGAAGCTCAATCAGATACAAACTACCTTAAAGATCATATAGGATTAATAAATTGCTAGGTAGCAATGGCTTCAGTTCATCTATTAAAAAAAAGAGCAGAGGATAGAAGGAAGTTTAAAAACTATTTAATCACCTCCTTTTATATGGTATTGGAAATTTCTAGTTCAATTCCGTAATACCCCGGACCCAAATGTACAGTGAAGGACAAAAATATGGACATTGAGAATAAGTCTACAAAAGCATCTTATTTTTTTCTTGTACACAGAACATAGTCACTGAACAGTCTGATACCCTGATTTATTGAGAAACATATAAATTTATAGAAGAAAATAAGGGTTCAAATAGCTGCTCTGCTTAATAAGTTCAATAAACAAATCAAACTCATGAAAATGGTTGGTCACTGAAATAAAACATTTATGCAAGAAAAGGGAAAAATATAAAAGACAACCGCTACCTAACACCTAATCAACGAATCAGGTTGCAGATGGATTGAATATCCTCATTGCATTAAGGAACATATGATGGGAAGACGATAGTTATCTTTATTAACTAATAATTGCCGCTTGGTTCTAGTAAAGCATGCACAGTGCTTTTCTACGTCAATCAGTAAACGTTTCAGTTGGTTAGCATTTTGCTTTAGGAGGTCCACCATTGACAAAAATTCAGTGGTGAAGAAGTAAAACAATAAGATAAGAGGGCCAGCATTATCAATAATATTAATTTGGCTGCAGTGCATGAAAGAAAAGACTCTTTTTTTTTTAAATGTCCTTAAGAAAGAGTAAACTTCTTTGTTAAGCTACTGCTAAGATATTCATGTTCATTATTGAATGTTCACCTTAAGTTAAGCTACACTCTTTCTAGGGGAAAAAGAATTCAATAAAACTTTTGTGAATTCCACAAAACTTTCGCGAATTCCACAAAACATTGAATATATGAGAACTCAATTAGATATAAAGATAGTTTACACTTCACAAAGAGCACCCAACTAGTCTTAAATTAGTCCATTATGGATTTTCATTATGTGTGTGATACTAGTCAACTAATGCAGAAGTCACAAAAGAAATCAAGTTTCGTGCAATTCGTTTTCTTTGCCCAACAACTCTTATACTCAGAAACAAAAGAGGAATTCAAATCTAGCAAACAGTACCTGACACTGCACATCAATCCCACTTTTCTTGTATTCAACATAGAGGCACCTCGAGAATTGATCAACATACCTGCAAATTAACAAAATGAACCTCCTTTCACCACTAGAAACAACAAAGAATTACCTAAAAAAGAAATCAGAATTAAAATAAAACAAAAAAATGCTTACGCTTTTGTGGCAGCATAAACAGCATAAAGAGGATCAGAAGGTATCACAATAGCAGCACCAGAGCCAATATTCACAATTGCACCTCTTTTCCTTTGTAACATCCCAGGCAAAACAGCCTGAGTAACCTTAGTAGTACCCTCAACATTGACCTTGATGAGATTCTTCAACAAATCTTCGTCGACTTCATGGAAAAACCTCGCGTAAGGATACGACACACCAACATTGTTGATCAAAAGACCAACATCCAATCCCGCAATAGCCTCACTAATCCTCTTGACACCCTCATCGAGATCTCCAGAGAAGTCGA
Organism: Bretschneidera sinensis; assembly: GCA_023935145.1. NCBI lineage: Eukaryota > Viridiplantae > Streptophyta > Magnoliopsida > Brassicales > Akaniaceae > Bretschneidera > Bretschneidera sinensis. The sequence continues at coordinate 65,307,137 of CM043705.1, forward strand.
CAACAACGGTTTTGATCTGGGTTTTGCCGTATTTGGCTAGAATCCCATCTGAAACATCCTGAAGTTTATCCGGATTGCGACCCACCAAAACCAGATTAAGCCCTTTCCTCGCCAACTGAAAAGCGAAACTCTTGCCTATACCATCAGTGGGTCCGGTAACCAGAGCCCATGACCCGTATTTCTTCAGATTCTTTGCGGGTCTAAGGAAACTGACATAAACCCATTTGAGAATAGATAAAGAATATTTCAAAACAGAAAGAGAACCCAAAGCGAAAAGAAAAATAACCCAAATAGGCTGGGACTTGAGATTCTCCATGAAACAGAGCTCCATGGTTGAAGGGGATGAGGATTCGATGGATCTGAGAGGGAAAGGAACAGATCTAAGAAGTTGGTATTGTTTGGAGGATATAAATAGAGTAACCCAGAAGAGAATCTAAGTGTGTTTTTGTTTTTGGTGGAGTTTGGTTAATTGTACTCCTTTTAAAGTTAACTGAGAAGAGGCAGATTTATCGAGGAAACAGACGAGAATAATAATGAGGGAGGGAGATAGGTTTAGCAGGGAGGGAGATAGGTTTGGCAGGGACAGAAATGGGCATTGAATTATAAAGGAAGCAGAAAGAGTGAAGGACTTTTGGGGAATTAGGGAGGTGGGTGAAGTAGATGAGCTGAAAACCACCCCAATTAACTACTAATGGCGACAAAGATGAATACTACTGTAACTGAAATTGATCTTGACTTTCTCTTTCTGTTAGACGGGGACTTCAAATTAGGAAGTTTTTGTTTTGTCACATTAGCTGTGTGAGGGCATCGAGTGTGAAAGATTCACGGTGGTTAGGTTCAAAAACTGCAGACGATATATAAAAATTATTAGAAAAACAATATTCATTTTTGAACTTTTTATTTATTTGTGAATCCATAGATTAACCTGAGTTCCTTTTTCATCCTTTTGGCAATGTAAATGAGGTGAGAAAGATAGAGTGGCTTCATAAATAATGATTAAGTAGCAAAAAAAAAAAAATAATGATAGTACTTCTAAAATTATGAATTAAATGTGGTGAGATAAATTTATTTTCATGATGAAAAGAATTATATCAATGAATAATTTAATTTTTTTTTCGTAATAAATAATTAGCATCTCAATACGAGTTTGTAGCGCGTATTGAAATGTTAAGTTGTTTAATCCGATAGAATAATAAATCAACACGCGTGTTAACACATGTTGAGATGCTAGTATACATAATTGGGATGATCTAACAATTTTTTCTTAGCAGATAATCGTTTATATATTTATAGAAAATCTAACTTTTTAAGGAGACATCTATGTTACACTATTAATAAAGTCAGAGCATCATTTTGGTGTCATTCCTTTTGAAATGTAAAAAATACCGTCACTAATAATAATTAATACTATAACTCATTAAATTATAACTTATTTTACAAAAATACTATTATTTAATATCTAAATTTTATGATAAATTTATCTACAAAATATAAATTTAAAAGTAATTTAAAAAATTTAATTAAAATTAAACTTTGATTTTTCAAAATTTACATACAATTCGAGCCATCTCAAAATAAAATCCTTAGAGGACAGATAGACGCCACAATTTAAGATGAATTGTACCTGACACATTAACAGGTAAAATCCACATGAGGCCAAAGAGGGAGGCCCAAATACATTGCTCCAGTTATTTGCTACGTCCTCTATACTAACAAACATTAGCTACTGGTTTATTACCAGACATCTTCATCCGCATCACCTTTTTCCTCATTGAATCCTTCATTAGTCCTCTTAAAATAAAGCTATCCAGTAATGCATCTGGAATTGCTCTCAGTATGAACCACTGCACTGAATGTGACCAGTAAGGGATACACACATGATCATAACCAATCCATCTTACGCTTGCTTTAACCTTGCCATCTTTGTTGCCACGAATAACAGAATCTGAATGTACAAAGATCATTAAACTTAGTAAGTAAAACTAGGACTGAAAATTAGAACAAAACAGCCAAATTTGAAGCGCTAATAACCCAGATTGAAATCGGGATATTGCTCTAATCTCACAGCCGCAACAGATGGTGCATTTTGAGAAGGAATAACCTTACCTCGCACTGAATATCAATTCCATGCTGCTTGTATTCTATTGATACTGCCAAAAACTATCCTTTCAATAACAAGACAATACGTGGATCCTCTGACTACAGGTCATAAGACCACACACGGACGACCCGGGACCGGACAGCTAAGCCTCCAGGTCATAACCGCCCCTCAGGGCTTCGTTGCCCTTAGCTGGGCCTCCATGTCACTACCGCCTTCCAAGCCATCATTACATAGCCTAAGTTGGGATGCCGGATCGGTAGACTGCCCCAGACACAAATGGCTCCTGATCAAGCCAGCAAGACAAAGCCCTAGCAGACGGCCTTCAGCCACCCAGCTGGGCCTCCTAGGCACCAGCGCCCATCCCAGTTGGGGTGTCAGGCCAGCAACCATCCTTATACGTGGACGGTTCCTGATTATACCAACAAGACAAAGCCCTAGCAGACGGCCTCCAGCCACCCAGCTGGGCCTCCTAGGCACCAGTGCCCATCCCAGTTGGGGTGTCAGGCCAGCAACCGCCCTTATACGTGGACGGTTCCTGATTATACCAACAAGACAAAGCCCTAGTGGACGGCTCAAATCCACCTAGCTAGATTTCCTAGGCATCATTACCTGGTCCAGTTAGGAGTATAATATCACTGCTGCCTCTAACACCTAGCTGGATTTCCTAGGCATCATTACCTGGCCCAGTTAGGAGTATAATATCACTGTCACCTCAGGCCCAAGACCGCCTCCAACGTCGTATAAAAAGGATAAGGTACGCCCTTAACACGGCCAAGAAAAAACACACAACTAACCAGGGACTACTCAACCCTTGCTTATACTTTATCATGCTTATCACGCTCTAACTGAAGCATTGGAGCATCCCCGAAGGTACCCCTCCGGTGACCCCACAGTTCATTGTTCTTTCCCTGTGCAGATACAGCCAAGGTCACTCTGCTTACTCCACAATACACATTTCGGGCATCAACAGATTGGCACCATCTGTGGGAACTACTATCTCTCGCTGACAGTAACAGCGAAGAAGTCTAAAGAACTCATATGTTATCATGCCTCCTAAAACCCCTGCCAGGGACCTTGGCGCTCGCGTACTACGGTCGGGGGCAAGTTCCTCGGTCGAGCCCGAGGCTCATCTGAACGAAGGTACGCTCCAGGCGCAGTTCACAGAACTCGCGCAGTTGGTAGCTGATCTGGTTGTCGAAGTTCGTGGGAGACCTCAGCGTACCTCACCACTCCCGTCACAGGAACCAAGGCACTATGGTTCAGCCAACCGCCGCCCACCAGTCGATGACTGTTCGACAACCCACTCACCTCCACCAGCCAAGTCCGGAGAAAGTCCCATGTCCAAGAACAGTGAAGGGTTCGGTAAGCGGATCGAGGATATAGAGGGGCGAATTAATGAGGTGTTTAGAGAACGCGGCCACAATATTATCGATGATCTCGATATGCAGGACCCACCTTTCACACAAGAAGTCCTCGACACTCCCCTCCCACCAAATTTCTTGAATGCCACAAATCAAACCTTACGATGGATCCACCGACCCCCTGGATCATTTCCAACACTACCGAACCACAATGACCCTCCATAGATATTCGAACCCTGTGATGCATCGGGCATTTCCATTGATCCTTGAGAAAGTGGCCGGGATGTGGTATTCTCGTTTGAAACCAGGAGGCATCCACACCTTCAAAGACCTAAGCTATGCCTTCGCCTCTCATTTCATCAGTAGCAAAGGACCCAAGAAAACCTCAGAGTCTCTGTTCAATATTGTCCAGTCAAAAGGAGAAAAGCTTCGAGCCTATATTTCCAGATTTAATACTACTGCTTGGGAGATCCAAGATCTTGATCCTAGTGTTCAGCTACTGGCGTTCAAAAATGGACTAAGATCTAGGTTCTTCAGTTCAAAACTTACCAGACGTCCACCTATGGATATGAGTGAAGTCTTGGCGCAAGCCGAAAAATACATGCTGGCGGAAGACGATCAGGTGTTCTGAAGAGAACGCGAAGGAAACACGGAAAGAAGGAAGAGAGGTCCCACTAGTCCTTGCCGTGAACCCACTAAGCGGCCGTTTCGCGATGAGAGACCCAGAACCCTTAGGCCTTTTGATAGTAGGCCTCGAAACCCCGCAAGCTTCAGGGCCGGAGCTAGAACTCCTAGGCAATCTGACAATTACTCTCCACTGAATGCCTCCAGGACCAACATTCTAATGCAGATTCATGACAAAGATCTCCTGCAGTGGCCCTCAAGGCTACCAAACCTCAAATCCAGATCGAAACACTTGGTGTAGGAAACTTCGGCCATGATATGGAAGAATGTAAGGCACTAAAAAATCAGATCGAGGCCCTCATCAACCGAGGACATCTAAAGAAATTTCTTGGACCACGAATGGAAAAATTTAACGAATGAACACGAAGGAGCCCTGAACGCCCTTTCGAGCGAAACAGGCCTGTAAGGCCCATCCGGAGGAGTCCGAGGTCGAGCCATGGGGAGCCTAGCCAGAAGAAATCGGAGGCCCCCACGGCAAAAATCATCAAGACTATTTATGGAGGGCCCGCGGCTGGCGACGGGTCGCACAATCGCGGGAAGTCTTATGTCAAGTTAATAGCTTTTGTCTTTGGACCGCACAAACGACCTAAGACAGGCGGGATCATTACCTTTTCAGACGAAGACTTAGAAGGAGTGCAGATCCCACACGATGATGCTGTTGTAATTTCACTCCTCGTGGCCAATCACGAAATAAAGCGAGTCCTTGTTGATAACGAGAGCTCAGCCGACATTCTCTTTTATGATGCTTTTCAACAAATGCAACTGGGTGATACCCAGTTAGAGTTGGTCTCCACCCCACTTTATGGCTTCTCAGGAGGACCAGTAACCCTCCCGGTAACTGCGGGGACAATATCCCAAACAACAACTGTGCAATCCACCTTTTTGATTGTTCGATAACCCTCATCCTAAAATATGATACTTGGGCGACCTACACTGAACAAACTCCGAGCGGTTGTCTCCACCCATTACCTCAAAATCAAATTTCCCACTGAAAACAGAGTAGGCGAAATCAAAGGAGATCCTGTTATCTCAGTTCAGTAAAAGGCAGGAAGACGGAAGCCCTACCACTTGAGCTAGATGACCTGATAGACGAAAGGAATAATCCAAGTGGCCAACCCACTGAAGAGCTGACCGCTGTTCCCCTTGGTGAAGACAGTACCCGGACCATTCAAATTGGGTTAAGCCTACCAGACACTCTCAGGGAGTCTTTGCTCGCCCTCTTTCGAGCAAACCAAGATCTGTTTGCATGGACCACCGCAGACATACCTGGAATCAGTCCAGATGTTATAGTACACCAGCTAAGTGTAAATCCAAACCACAAGCCAGTCATCCAAAAGAAGAGATCGTTCGCTCCTGAGCGACAGGCAGTAGTTCGAGCAGAAGTTGGCAAGCTACTCTCAGCCAATTCATCCGAGAGGTAAACTATCCAGACTGGGTGTCTAATGTAGTCATGGTAAAAAAGGCAAATGACAAGTGGCAGATCTGCATTGATTTCTTCGATCTCAATAAAGCTTGTCCAAAAGATAGCTTTCCACTACCATGAATCGATTAGCTTGTGGACGCAACATCAGGACATGAGTTATTAACATTCATGGATGCCTATTCAGGGTATAACCAGATCCTCATGCATCGGCCGGACCAAGAAAAAACAACATTCATTACGGAACAAGGGCTCTATTGCTATCAGGTCATGCCATTCGGCTTAAAAAACATCAGGGCCACTTACCAGAGGCTGGTGAATAAGATATTCAAAGGATAGATAGGTCAGAATATGGAAATATATGTCGATGACATGCTGGTCAAAAGTATCAAAGCAAAGGACCACGAAGTTGATCTCCAAGAGGCATTTGATATCCTCCACCATCATCACATAAAGTTGAACCCCACAAAGTGTGCCTTTGGAGTCACTGGAGAAAAATTCCTCGGCTTTATAGTAACCCATAGAGGCATAGAAGCAAATCTAGAGAAGATAGATGATGTTCTTAACATGAGCCTGCCTCGGACCATAAGAGAAGTCCAACGACTTACTGGACGGATAGCTGCTCTAAGCCGATTCATGTCAAAGTCTGCCGAGAAGTGCCTACCTTTTTTTAAGGCCATCCGTCGGGCTAGGAACTTTGTATGGAATGAAGATTGTCAAGAAGCGTTCATGGCGCTGAAGAGATATTTGGGGACACTCCCAATACTTACCAAGCCTGTAGTTGGCGAAGAACTTTTCTTATATCTCTCGGTCGGACCTGAAGTAGTGGCTTCCGTCCTAATTCGAGAGGAAGAAAGCGTACAAAAACTCGTGTATTACATAAGTAAGGTACTCCACGATGCCGAAACAAGGTATCTTCCTGTGGAAAAGATGGTGTATGCCCTCTTGATCTCGGCTCGAAAGCTTCGGCCCTACTTTCAAGTCCATACCATCACACTCTTCACCAACCAGCCCCTTCGACAAATACGTCACAAGCCAGACATTTCCGATAGAATGGTCAAATGGTCAATAGAGCTGGGTGAGTTCGACATCCACTATCAGCCTTGGGCAGCTATCAAAGCCCAAACCCTAACTGATTTTGTCATGGAAACTACTTTGCCACCAACGGAAGAAGAACCGCCGCAGACTATTGACAAATCAAATCCGTTTCCATAGTGGACCCTCCATGTCGACGGATCCTCCACTGATTCTGGAAGTGGAGCCGAGCTCGTCCTAAACGGGCCGGACAACTTCACCATTGAATACACCTTGAGGTTTGAATTTGAAGCATCCAACAACGAGGCCGAGTATGAAACTCTGCTCGCGGGTATGAAACTAGCCAAGGTGATTTCCGTGCAGAATTTGCATGTATATAGCGACTCCCAACTAGTGGTAAACCAAGTGAATGGCGAGTTCGAGGCCCGTGGAGAAAAAATCGCTCGTTATCTTGAAGCAGCAAAGGCACTAGCTACATAGTTTGAAGTATTTTACCTTAGCCAGATCCCACGAGCGGAAAACGCAAAGGCTGACTCATTGGCTCGGCTTGCGTCTTCTTGCCAGCTCGAGTCAAGACTAGTAGTCTACCTCGAAACCCTAACCATACCTAGTATCGATGAAATAATGGTATTACCCGTGGTTGGTGAGAGAAGATTGATAAGTCCTATTCTGGAATATCTGCGTGATGGTCTTCTTCCCAACGACAAAAATGAAGCCCAAAAGATTGTATCTCGAGCAGCTCGATACGCACTTTTGGACGATCGATTGAATAAACGAGGGCTTACAATGTCCTACTTGAAATGCCTTGACCCAGTCGAAGCTGATTACGCCCTCCGCGAAGTCCACGAAGGAATATGTGGGAATCACCTCGGTGGACGTGCCTTGGCATTCAAGATCCTTCGTCAAGGATACTATTGGCCAAAAATGAGGGAAGCAGCCATGGAATTGGTAAACAAATGTCAAAGTTGTCAGCGGTATGCCGCTGTACCACATCGACCAGCAAACCTCTTAACTCCGATCGTCAGTCCACTTCCTTTCGCTATGTGGGGAATAGACTTTCTCGGACCTTTTCCTGGAGCTATCGGCCAGCAAAAGTACCTCATAGTTGCAATAGATTATTTTACAAAATGGGTAGAAACCGAGCCCTTAGCCAGCATCACCGACTATCAGGCTCGAGCCTTCGTGTGAAAGTCGATCGTATGTCGGTTTGGAGTACCCCAAATATTAGTAACAGACAACGGCAAACAATTCGACAGTGTTCGGTTCAAAACATTTTGCGATGAATTACACATCGATCATCGTTTCTCCTCAGTTGGATACCCACAAGCAAACGGGCAAGTTGAAGTAACCAACCGAACAATCCTTCAAGGCATCAAGAGACGAATAGACGAAGCAGATAAACAATGGACAAACCATTTACCCAACATACTTTGGGCATACCGAACCACGGCTCGAGCACCTACGGGGGAAACCCCTTTTTTCATGACCTATGGGTCAGAGGCCGTGATTCCTTTGGAAATAGGAGTACCTTCCTTGTGAGTACAAAGCTTTGAGGAACGAAGCAACGAGGAAGCCCTCCGCATGAATGCCGATTTTCTCGACGAAGCCCAGGATAAAGCCCAAATCCGACTTGCCGTTTATCAACAATGAACTGCCAGGTACTTCAATTCAAGAGTAAAAACAAGGCACTTCCGTCTCCATGACCTCGTCTTACGGAAGAACGAAGAATCTCGACCTCGAGAATCAGGCAAACTGGTCCCTAACTGGGAGGGACCCTATCGAATCAAAAAGATATTGTTGACCCTCGCCCGTATTTTAATGATGGCAAAACACAACTGTTATTTAACTAACATGTTTAAACTAAGTTGTATTAAGGATCAAACACATTCAACCAAGGAACAAAGTGCAAAAACTCGAACCAAATCAAGTATCAAGTGAAGACTGAAGATCTAGTATAGGTCTTAAGGTTTAGAACCAATGTAAGTCTCACTCATACATTGTATTAGCTTGTTTAATGGCTCAAACACAAATGGTTTTTCTAAAACCATTAATTTTAAAATGTTTTTAAATGAAAAACAGAAGAAAAACTGGGTTGGAAGACAACCCAGTCGACTGGGTACATATACCAGTCGACTGGTATATGGGTCAGAAGGTACCCAGTCGACTGGATGAATTAACCCAGTCGACTGGTACTTTGACCAGTAATTTCCCAGTCGACTGGATGAATCAACCCAGTCGACTGGCAAAATGGACAGAAAGTCCCCAGTCGACTGGATGATATATACCAGTCGACTGGATACCCAGAAGGTCTGAAAACGTATATTTTTCAAGTGAACCCAGTCGACTGGTATCTCGACCCAGTCGACTGGTAGTTCAAAAATATGACCGTTGGACTCCAAATCTGAACGTTTTAAAGTAAATCTTTTTCAAATTAAAGTCCAAAACGGCCATATTAATTGATTGCTATATAAACCCACTCAGCAAAGCATTCAATAACAAGCAGCACATATTCAAAAAGAGTTGATCTCATATAATCAAGTTTTTATACTCTTGAAACACAAAAAGCTTTGAAATAATCTTATTGAGCCATTTCTTCAAGCTTTACTTTGAAAGAGAGACATTTCTGTTGTAATAAGCTTTCATTTGTTGTCTCTCTACCTTTTACTTTACACCATCTTTGTAAAGGGATTACTTCCGAGAGGAAGGGGAAACTTCCGAAAGGAAGGGGATTTTTCGGTTTAAGCAATTCCTGTAAATTGCTTGTGTACGGTTTGTGCAACACCCGGCTAAGTTGTGCGACTAAGTTTTCTTAGTGGATTACTTCAAGGAGTTCCTTGAAGAGAGTGGACGTAGGGTCGGAACGAATCCGATATTGCCGAACCACTATAACTGTGTTTGCATCCTCTTTCCTTAAACTCTTTATTTACAGCTTTCTACTTGTATCAATTATTTGTTGCTTATCTGTTTTTATAAACTTGTATAAATTCCGCAAAAGTTTTTAAAAAACCCAATTCACCCCCCCCTCTTGGGTTGAAACCTCGAGCTACAATTGGTATCAGAGCCTAGTTCTCTTTATAAGGCTTAAATTCCTAGAGTTGATCCAATGGCAGCAAATAGCTACTCTGAGGGACACTCTTATACTAGACCTCCATTGTTCAATGGATCAAATTATAACTACTGGAAAAATAGAATGAAAATCTTCGTCGAAGGACAAGATTACAATCTATGGAGAATTATAGAAGAGGGACCTAAAATTCCCTCAAAAGAAATAGTTATTGGAGAGACTCTTCATACAATGCCTAAACTCAAAACTGAGTTTACTGACGAGGATTGTAGAACAATGTCTCTCAATAGCAGAGCAACAAGCATGCTACATTGTGCTTTAGATATTTCTGAATATAACAAAATATCTGCATGCGTTTCTGCTAAAGAAATATGGGACAAATTGCAAGTCACATATGAAGGAACAAGTGAAGTAAAAAAGTCTAAAATTTACATGCTAATTTCTGAATATGAATCTTTTAAGATGTCTCCTAATGAAACCATTTCTGAAATGCACTCACGATTTACTACTATTATAAATAGTTTAAAATTGCTTGGCAAGAATATTGAGGAAGTTGAACTAACCAGAAAAATCTTAAGATCTCTACCTCCAGAATGGAAACCAAAGAGGACAGCCATTCAAGAGGCCAAAAATCTTGACAAGCTTGATGTTGAGACGCTGCTTGGGTCATTATTGACATACGAGATGGAAGAAATGACTCCCATCGTCAATGATGATGAGAAGAAGAAGAAGCAAATTGCTCTCAAAGCTTCTACGAGCAACAAAGAAAAGGAATTAGAACAAGAAGCAGAGAGCAGTGAAGAGGATGGTGAAATGGCTTTAATCACCAGACGATTCCATAGGTTCTTGAAGAAAAGCAAGAAACCTTACTCAAAGGATCCCACCTCAAAAAGGGAACCACTTATGTGCTATGGCTGCAAGAAGCCAGGACATATAAAAGCTGACTGTCCAGTTTCAAGCAAACCATACAAGGGCTTCAAGAAGAAAGCTATGGTAGCAACTACCTGGAGCGATGACGAAGAAGATGAGTCATCAGACAAAGAAATTGGATACGAAGAGATTGCCAACCTCTGTTTAATGGCAATCGATGATGAAAGTGAGGTAACATCTTCTCCCTCTTCAAAAAATAATATTGTTACTAGTAGTGAAGAATTACTAGAAGTCATAAATGAAATGCATGAAGAATTAAAGAAATTTGATTCTAGAAATTCTGTTCTTAAGAAAGAAGTATCATCTCTTTCTAAGGAAATGATAGTTCTTAGAGAAGAAAAAGAAAAATTATCATCTTTACTGTATAATTCGTCTCAAGATTTTCTTAAAGATGAAAATGAGAATTTGAAAAATAAAATTTCTGAATTAAACAGCACTGTATCTAGACTTATGCTTGGTAAAGAAAAACTTGATGAAGTGCTTTCTTCCCAAAGATTAAGTGGAGGAAAATCTGGTGTAGGATATTCTCCATTGGGAAAACAAAAAACAAAAGAGAGCTTATTCATGAAAGCCTCTTGTGTAGATGGAGCTTCTACTTCGAAAGCTCCTAACCTTGTTAAAAGCACTCCCTTAATAAATCCGAGGAACTCTAGAAACTTAAATGATCATACTAAATTGAAGCATCCTAAAAATACTCATGCTTATTTGTATGCTCATTCTAGAAATGCTCATACACATCCTAGAAATAATCATCATGCTAGGAACAATGTGTATAATCAAAGAATGCATTCTGCTCATCCTAGGAATCACCATCATGGCTATTCTAGAAATAACTTGCATACATATGCTAGCATGTATCCTAGAATGCATCATCGTTCATTTTCTGGAAATGACATGCATTTTCATACCCCTTACCGTAGAATCATGTATCCTAGGAACTATCATCCTAAGGATTATAGGAATGCACATGTAAAATTTCCTAGAAATTACTATGACTATAATGCTAGGTATGTGCATCATCAACATGTTCATAGAGCACCATATATTGTTAAGAAAGTATGGGTCCCAAAAGGAACCGTATTTTCAAGAACTAACCCCAAAGGACCCAAGAAATTTTGGGTACCTAAAAATGCTATCGTATATCCTTGTGTGATGTAGATTTGCCTTCATACCAAGGAGAAAGGTAACTGTTGGTACCTTGATAGCGGTTGCTCGAAGCATATGACCGGTGATAAAAGCGTATTCAAGGAGCTAACTCTAAGAGATGGTGGACTTGTGACCATTGGAGACAATACTAAAATAAAGATCATCGGGCATGGAAAAGTCGGTAATGATTTCTCAACTTTAGATAATGTATTGCTAGTACAAGGCTTAAAGCCAAATTTACTTAGCATTAGTCAATTATGTGACAAAGGATATAAAGTCACATTTGAGACCTCTCATTGTCTAGTTATAGACATCAAGAGCAACAAGATCAAATTCATTGGCCATAGACATGAAAATGTCTATATAGTTGATTTGAAATCCTTACATTCCAATAATGAAAAATGTTTTCCTGCTTTTAGTGAAAATCAATGGCTATGGCATAGAAGGCTTGGTCATGTAAATATGAACTTGCTAAAAATTGTTTCAAGAAAAGATTTAGTTATTGGTCTTCCTAAAATCAATTTTGAGAAAAATAAAATTTGCAATGCTTGTCAAATGGGAAAACAATCAAGGATATCTTTCAAAGCAAAAAATGTTGTCTCAACTACTAGACCTTTGGAACTTTTGCATATGGACTTATTTGGTCCAATTAGTACCATTAGTCTAGGTGGCCATCAATATGCTCTTGTTATTGTTGATGACTATTCAAGATATACCTTTGTTATTTTTATTGCTTATAAGGATGAAGCTTTCAAAGGATTTGAAAAGTTTTGCAAAAAGGTACAAAATGAAAAAGGAATTTGTATTTCAAGCATAAGAAGTGATCATGGCAAAGAATTTGAAAATCAAAGCTTTTCAAAATTTTGTGATGAAAATGGAATTAATCACAACTTTTCAGCTCCTAGAACTCCTCAACAAAATGGAGTTGTTGAGAGGAAAAATAGAGTTCTAGAAGAATTTTCAAGAACAATGCTTTGTGAAAATAATTTACCAAAATATTTTTGGGCTGAAGCCGTGAATACTTCTTGCTATATTTTAAATAGAATTTTGATAAGGCCCCTGCTTGATAAAACTCCTTATGAACTATGGAAAGGGAGAAAGCCCAATATTTCCTATTTTCGTGCCTTTGGTAGTAAGTGCTTCATCTTAAATAACAATAAAACTAACTTGGGTAAATTTGATTCCAAGACCGATGAAGGGATATTTTTAGGATATTCTACTACTAGTAAGGCTTATAGAGTTTTCAATAAGAGAACTCTAGTAGTAGAAGAATCTGTGCATGTAACTATTGATGAATCTAACCCAATAAGTAGTGGAGAAGTTTCCTTTAAAGATGATGCAGATTTTATTCCAAGAATGGAAACTTCTACTCCCATTGTTGACCCAAAAGTGAGTTCTTCTCAAACAAATGAAGGGATGGCAACTCCAAATTTGGACCAACCATCCTCAAGTCAACAAGAGGAAAATCTACCCAAGGATTGGAGGTATGTAAATCATCATCCAATTGATCAAGTAATTGGTGATCCTTCACAAGGGGTAAGAACTCGTTCTTCCATTAGAAATATTTGCAATTTTGTAGCTTATTTGTCTCAAGTAGAACCTAAGACATTTATAGAAGCTGAAAAAGATAATGATTGGATAATTGCAATGCAGGAAGAGATAAATCAATTTGAGAGAAACAATGTTTGGGAACTAGTTCCAAGACCTAAAGATCATTCAATTATTGGAACTAAATGGGTATATAGAAATAAAATGGATGAAAATGGTATAGTAACTAGAAATAAGGCTAGACTAGTTGCTAAGGGATATAACCAAGAGGAAGGAATAGATTTTGATGAAACCTATGCTCCCGTAGCTAGATTAGAAGCTATTCGAATGTTATTAGCCTTTGCATGCTTTAATAAATTCAAGCTATTTCAAATGGATGTGAAAAGTGCCTTTTTAAATGGCTTTATAGAAGAAGAGGTTTATGTTGAACAACCTCTTGGTTTTGAAAATCCTAGTCTTCCAAATCATGTCTACAAGCTTTCTAAGGCTTTATATGGGCTGAAGCAAGCTCCAAGGGCATGGTACGAAAGACTAAGCAAATTTTTGATTGATAATGATTTTGTAAGAGGAAAAATAGATACAACTCTCTTCACAAAAACTCACAAAAATGACACTTTGATAGTTCAAATATATGTTGATGATATTATATTTGGTGCTACTAATGAATCTATGTGTCAAGAGTTTGCAAAGTGCATGCAAGGTGAATTTGAAATGAGCATGATGGGAGAACTTACCTACTTCCTTGGACTGCAAATCAAGCAACTAAAAGGAGGTATCTTCATCAATCAACAAAAGTACATCAAAGATCTACTAAAGAGGTTCGGGATGGAAAGCTCAAAGCCAATTGGAACGCCTATGAGCACAACCACCAAACTTGATCTTGATGAAGGAGGTAAAACTGTAGATTCTAAATATTATAGAAGCATGATAGGTGCTTTACTGTACTTGACTGCAAGTAGACCTGATATAATGTTCAGTGTATGCATGTGCGCTAGATTTCAATCTAATCCTAAGGAATCACATGTAGTTGCAGTAAAAAGAATCCTTAGATATCTACAAGGGACCCAGACCATAGGATTATGGTATTCTAGAGAATCATCTTTTGAGCTAGTAGGATATTCGGATGCTGATTTTGCTGGATGTAGGTTAGATAGAAAAAGCACAAGTGGAACATGCCAATTCTTAGGTGCTATGTTAACTTCTTGGTTCTCCAAGAAACAGAATTCAGTTGCACTATCAACCGCTGAGGCGGAATATGTAGCAGCTGGCAGTTGTTGTGCCCAAGTATTATGGATGAAACAACAACTAGAAGACTATGGCATGAGTCTCAAAAATATTCCTATATTTTGTGATAATACTAGTGCCATCAACCTAACCAAAAATCCTATTCAGCACTCTAGAACCAAGCATATAGAGATTAGACATCATTTCTTAAGAGACCATGCTCAAAAAGGTGATATAAGATTAGAATTTATACCTTCAGAAGATCAAATAGCTGATATTCTTACAAAACCCTTAAGTGAAGCTAGTTTTTGCAAAATAAGAAAGTTGATGGGATTGCTTGATTTTGATAAATTGAATGTTTGATTGCATCTCATTTCATCATTTGCATGTTTGACATTGAGTGATAGAGTATTAATCCATGTTTAATTATTCCCTTCACTCAAAAATGTCATAGATAAACAAAATCGTGCTAAAAATTCAGGACTGGAAATTTTACTCAGGATCCAGTCGACTGGTAAATTTTCTCCAGTCGACTGGTAAGTCTCTGCCTGTTTTTCCAGTCGACTGGTAATTTTGACCCAGTCGACTGGTAACTCTCTGCCAAAAACCCCAGACGACTGGTAAGTCTTCTCCAGTCGTCTATAAAATCAAATCATGCTTGGAGCCAAATTTTTTCATTTTTTTTGAACCCCCAGTCGACTGGTAACAATAGCCCAGTAGACTGGTATCTCACTGTCAGTTGATCCAGTCGACTGGTACGTTTACCCAGTCGACTGGTAAGAGAAACTGTTCATCTTTACAAAAGGGCCCAGTCGACTGGTAAGTTTACCCAGTCGACTGGTATCGCGATTTTATAAAAGGGACTGTTCATTTTCGCCCTCTTTACGCCATTTTCAAAGAACCCAAGCTTTCTCTCTCTAGAAAAATTCATCTTTTTGATCTAAAAATCATCCAAATCCCTTCTAAACACACCGATCTACTCATTCCTAAAGAGATTTTTAACTTTCTACGGTTACAATCTCTCATTTTTACCAAATTTTCTTTTTCCAAAAACTTCAAATTTCTCGAAAATGAGTGACAAAATCCGTATAAAACTCACAACAAGTGGACCTAATGCGCCCAAAAAGCCTAGGTCTTCAAAACCTTCGGCTTCGGAATCAAAAGGGAAGGGAGTAGCAGGGTCATCCAGCAAGGAGCCCAGAACAGAGTTGGAGCAGGCTCTGTTTTTCAGCCCAGCGGCTCATAAGAGGTATAACTCTATAATCCGTCACAAGAAAATCATGACGGGTAGAGTCGTTGATTTCGACTCCATTCGTCATGGTAATTTCGATATTCTTCCAGCCTTTAAGGCAATAAATCTGACCCCACTGGTCAGTATTCATGAAAAATATTACCCGCGACTGATTCACCAGTTCTATGCGAACTTGGTGAAACCCAGTCCTCTGGCTCTGAGATTCAGAACCAGAGTTAGCGGTGTGGAGTTTGAGGTCAACACTGACCTCTTGATGAGCATTCTGAGAATCCCTATAAGGGGGGTTCAATGGAGTCTGGATGGATGGCCAGACAACTTTGAAGTTGAGGAGGCCTGTCGGATAGTCAGGGGCGACCCTAACTATGTGTACAGACCCACTACATTTCACACATGTAGTGACTTGCCCCTCGACTCAAAAATGTTTCAATTGATTGTCAGTTGGACCATCCACCCGAGACTCGGGAGTCGAGGGTATCTATCTAAAATAGATACGGTATTGATTTGGTGCCTAAAATCTGGGCACCACTTCAATATATATCCTCTGCTGCTCGCCAACATGATAAACGGTGAAGCAAACGACTCCGGGTGTCTTCCTTATGGGATGCTCATTACACTCATCCTCCAGCACTTCCGGGTACCTTTGCCTGCCTCCGAGGCTCAGGATATCGGATTGACGGATATCATCAACATCTCATCTCTGAAGAAGATGGGATGTACTGTTCGTGAAGGGTTTCTCTATCCTAAGGCTGGAAAGCGCCTAAGGATTCGAGAGGATGCGAGTGACAGTGGTGAGGATGCTGATACGGCTGCTGAGATGGAGACAGATACCCGAGCACCTCCCATTGATGGCTCGAGTACTGGTCAGACTGGATATGGTGACATCCTACGAGCTATCACGAGTCTTCAGATGACGATGGAATCCGGTTTTCAGTCCATGCAGTCCGATTATCAGAGGCTGAGCTCCTCCATAGACCATCTACGGGATGACTTCGAGTTACATCGAGAGCACACCGAAGGTTCCCTAGCTGAGATTAGGGAACTTCTTCGTGACAGCTCGGACTCTCCCGCACCATGAGTCTCATTCATTTAATCAGTTCTTAGCACTTTTCCAGTATTTGTCACTTAGCACGGACATCTCATGTTTGTTTTTTTTTTGTTTTTTTTTTTTTTGGTTATGGCTCTATAAGACTCTACTTGTATTGACTTTTTCTATGATGATGTAATACTATAAGCCATATTTCTTGCATTTATTTAAGCTATTTGTGATATGTTAGAACTGTTTTTTAAATATCTGTTTGTCTCATAGCTTATTTGTTAATTGTTCTGCCCCCTTTGGTTGCTGTTGTCAAAACGGGGGAGAAAAATGAGAAAAACGAGAAAATCTAAGTAAAAACGCAACCAATGCATAGATTTAGGGGGAGCATTGCTCCATATCTATGTAAAAATGTTTATTAATTGGTTGAGTTTAATTCTGGATTGGTTGAAAGAAATATAAACTGTGTTTGCTTGTTTACAGGGTGGTTTTTCTCGAAAAACAGAGGAGACTCTGTCCAAATTTTTGTAAAATCTTAACACTTAGTTTTTAAAACTGTTTTTACATTATTAGTTTTGTCATCATCAAAAAGGGGGAGATTGTTGACCCTCGCCCGTATTTTAATGATGGCAAAACACAACTGTTATTTAACTAACATGTTTAAACTAAGTTGTATTAAGGATCAAACACATTCAACCAAGGAACAAAGTGCAAAAACTCGAACCAAATCAAGTATCAAGTGAAGACTGAAGATCTAGTATAGGTCTTAAGGTTTAGAACCAATGTAAGTCTCACTCATACATTGTATTAGCTTGTTTAATGGCTCAAACACAAATGGTTTTTCTAAAACCATTAATTTTAAAATGTTTTTAAATGAAAAACAGAAGAAAAACTGGGTTGGAAGACAACCCAGTCGACTGGGTACATATACCAGTCGACTGGTATATGGGTCAGAAGGTACCCAGTCGACTGGATGAATTAACCCAGTCGACTGGTACTTTGACCAGTAATTTCCCAGTCGACTGGATGAATCAACCCAGTCGACTGGCAAAATGGACAGAAAGTCCCCAGTCGACTGGATGATATATACCAGTCGACTGGATACCCAGAAGGTCTGAAAACGTATATTTTTCAAGTGAACCCAGTCGACTGGTATCTCGACCCAGTCGACTGGTAGTTCAAAAATATGACCGTTGGACTCCAAATCTGAACGTTTTAAAGTAAATCTTTTTCAAATTAAAGTCCAAAACGGCCATATTAATTGATTGCTATATAAACCCACTCAGCAAAGCATTCAATAACAAGCAGCACATATTCAAAAAGAGTTGATCTCATATAATCAAGTTTTTATACTCTTGAAACACAAAAAGCTTTGAAATAATCTTATTGAGCCATTTCTTCAAGCTTTACTTTGAAAGAGAGACATTTCTGTTGTAATAAGCTTTCATTTGTTGTCTCTCTACCTTTTACTTTACACCATCTTTGTAAAGGGATTACTTCCGAGAGGAAGGGGAAACTTCCGAAAGGAAGGGGATTTTTCGGTTTAAGCAATTCCTGTAAATTGCTTGTGTACGGTTTGTGCAACACCCGGCTAAGTTGTGCGACTAAGTTTTCTTAGTGGATTACTTCAAGGAGTTCCTTGAAGAGAGTGGACGTAGGGTCGGAACGAATCCGATATTGCCGAACCACTATAACTGTGTTTGCATCCTCTTTCCTTAAACTCTTTATTTACAGCTTTCTACTTGTATCAATTATTTGTTGCTTATCTGTTTTTATAAACTTGTATAAATTCCGCAAAAGTTTTTAAAAAACCCAATTCACCCCCCCCTCTTGGGTTGAAACCTCGAGCTACAGATATGTCACCCTGAAACTTTTGAGCTCGAGGAACTCAGTGAGAAGCCCATTCCTCGAACTTGGAATGCCAAACACCTTCGACGTTTTTACCAGTAAAATACCAAGTGTAAAAGCATAAGAACTATTTATATAAAAGTCGGAGTTCGATACAAAAGATCTAAGTTTTAGCATTCCCACACAAAACAAAAGAGGCACTACTGGCCTCAGAATACATAACAAAATATCCAAAAAATTCTGGCCAAGCTAGGTGAAGAGCATGCTCAGTCTAACTCCGGAGGTGCATCACCCTGAGTCGGAGACCCAGTGCCCGAATCTTTCTCCCGATCCCCAGGCTGTTCCTCCTCCTGATCCTCGTCCGGAACCATTAGCTCCTCGTCTTCGGGGTCCAATAAGTCCAGGCTGGAAAAATCAAGCTCAAGGTATAGAGCCTCAACCCTTCCCCTCGCGTTTATAAACCCAAAGTAGTATTGTTGGCCCCCCTCGACGACGACGACCAACTGATAGGTCTCCGAGCTCTTGAACGGAGCTAGTGCCTGCTCCACAGCAACTCGAGCACAAGCATCTGCCTCTTCCACGGCAGCCCGAATATGGGCCTTAGTCTCTTCCTCGACAGCCCGAGTATGGGCTTCAGCCTCCTAAGCTCGGGTCTCAGCATCGGACCGAGCTTGCTTGGCGGACTCCAACGATGTTTGAAGCTAGAATACCGCCTCAATCTTCTCCTCTAATTGGCGTTGGGCCCCTCCGAAAAGCTCGGCGGTCTTCATGCAATGACGAGCGGTCGCGCCCACGATGGCTCCCATATGGAATAAAGCGAATAGTGTTAGCAAGCAAAGTGAAAAAAAAAGGGTTTAGTTATAAACAATAAAAAGACGACTTGCCTGAGACGCTACAGTCTCTGCAGCTGTGCAGAGGGACTCCGTGGTCTTCCGCCCTAGCTCAGCAACATCTCTAGGGGGAGTCCTCTTCGTCAGATGTTCTCGCGCCACTCGAGGATGCGCGAAAACAGAATTGTTTAACCTCAAGGCCCAATCAGGTATGAACACCGGGACCTCAGCAGCAATTCCCTGACTTGGAATAAGTCTGACGATGTAAGGGCCTGATGGAGGAGCTGTAGGAACTGGAGTCATCTCTGGCTGGGACAGAAACCTCGGTGGAGTCTCCAGATCTATGGAAACAGGAGGCTGGGTCCACGACCTCTTCCTACTCCCCGACCCTGAGGCTTGTTGTTTCTTCTCTAGGGCCACCTTCTTGGCATATTCCTTCGCAAGTGCCGCAGCCTCCATCTCTGCCCAAATAGACAAGAAGAAAAAAAGTATATATGTGGAAAACGCGAAATACATAGTATGCAAATATCCAGAAGGGAAATGTAATAAACAAAAAATGTTACCACTCTCAAGTGAAGGCCTAGAACATGGGGGGCAAAGACCTCGCCTAGCCAATGCCTCATTGTCATATAGGACTTGGACGTCAATAGGTGAGGCCACCATAGTATTTACAGTCTCTTGTTCGTAGGAGCGAAGGCCCACCTTCTTGCACTTCCCGGTCCGGTCCATACTCCAGGATCGAGGAAGACCGAAGTCCTTATCTGACTGAATGAAGAAGAAGTTCTTCTTCCATCTCTTAATTGATGAAGACGTCTTCGTTAACAACCTTCTCCTCAGTCAGGTACTAAACACTACCCAGCCGGTCTGGCCGTGCCTACTAATAAGGAAATGAGCCTTAAAAACGTCCATAGTCAACGGCCTACCCACTGCCCCGCCAACATAGAGGAACGCTATGATTAACCACACTGAGTTCGGTACAATATGACATAGTGCAATACCAAAATATCAGAGAATACTCCTGAAAAAGGGATAGAGAAGAAATCGTAACCCGACTTGCATTTGATGTTCATATATGCAAAGCTCATAAGAGGCTTGGTCCGAAAGGACATCACAAGCCCTCTCCCCCACTCTAGGCAGCCGGAGGTCGTACTCGTCCGGAATACGGTATGTCCTCCGAATCACTGCTAAGTCCTCTTCTTTGATCTGACTGGGAATCTCAATTGCAACATAATGCCATTCCTCTCTCTTTTCCCCAGCCGAGGTCTCTCTAATTTCAGTCAAAGCCCTATCTGTTAAAATCCTACCCTCTTCGTCCCCCGAGGATAAACTCTCCTCAGACCCCTCTTCCGCAGGGATGTAAGGGACCAAGGCCCAAGGCTCTGAGGACGACACGGTCCCCACGGGGTGTGCTCCTCCTGATGAGGATATGGACGTCTCTTCATCCTCGGTACCACTACTACGAGAAATATCTACGTTACTCCTACTACTACTACTATTGCTAGGATTATCGCGATATACTTCAAAGGAAGACATGAAGAAAAACAAAAAGGGTGGACGAACTCACCAACGATCGAGGCCTTCGACTTGTAAATAACTCGACGTTGCCTAAGAAACTCTTCCCCCTTCACTTTAAGTGCCGTGTACATCGAAACCTCAAAGCCCGCACTTCTCCCAACAAAATCGTGATCTGAAACGATGACGACAACCCATGAAACTCACAATTCTCCCTCTCGAAGATGTGGTCGAAGGCTCTCAAGAAATCCTTTGGGGAAACTATCTGATTTCGAATAAGAATGAAGAAGAAGGGAAAGCCAAAGCTCCTTTATATAGAAATAAGAATGCAACAAACGAGGACCATTTAATGCAAACACGAAAGTGGAGGGGCCCATTAGAAACCCAAGGTAACCCTCACACTTCCCCAAGGGACGTTCCATCCCTCAAGGCGGCCGCCGTTATCCCAAAACACGGCTACACAGTCTCCAAGGAAACTCATCATTAATCTACACCGCTATTTGCGGAAACACCACCACATGTCACTTCCGTCGCCTTTCACAGAGATGGATTACTCCACAAGTCCTCGGACTCAAGATGTTCTTGGCCGAGGAGATGGATTGCTCCACAAGTCCTCGGCCCATTCTCTTCAAGGTCCGAGGAGATGGATTGCTCCACTTGTCCTTGGACTCAAGGTGTTCTTGGCCGAGGAGATGGATTGCTCCACAAGTCCTCGGCCCATTCTCTTCTCTCTTAGGCCATCTCTGCGGCCTCGGCCAAATGTCTCCAAAGATGAACAGATGCCGACCGAGTCATGCCATGCTTCCTTAACCATAGTGCTACACTTAAGGAAGTGGGGGGCCTCTGATACTGTCAAAAACTACCCTTCCAATAACAAGACAACACGTGGATCCTCTGACTACAGGTCATAAGACCACACATGGACGACCCAGGACAGGACAACTAAGCCTCCAGGTCATAACTGCCCCTCAGGGCTCCCGTTGCCCCTAGCTGGGTCTCCACGTCACTACCGCCTTCCAAGCCATCATTACATAGCCCAAGTTGGGATGCTGGATCGGTAAACTGCCCCAGACACAAATGGCTCCTGATCAAGCCAGCAAGACAAAGCCCTAGCAGACGGCCTCCAGCCACCCAACTAGGCCTCCTAGGCACCAGCGCCCATCCCAGTTGGGGTGTCAGGCTAGCAACCGCCCTTATGCGTGGACGGTTCCTGATTATACCAACAAGACAAAGCCCTAGCAGACGGCCTCCAGCCACCCAGCTGGGCCTCCTAGGCACCAGCGCCCATCCCAATTGGGGTGTCAGGCCAGCAACTGCCCTTATACGTGGACGGTTCCTGATTATACCAACAAGACAAAGCCCTAGCGGACGGCTCAAATCCACCTAGCTGGATTTCCTAGGCATCATTACCTGGCCCAGTTAGGAGTATAATATCACTGCCGCCTCAGGCCTAAGACCGCCTCCAACGCCTAGCTGGATTTCCTAGGCATCATTACCTGGCCCAGTTAGGAGTATAATATCACTGCCGCCTCAGGCCCAAGACCGCCTCCAACGCCCTATAAAAAGGATAAGGTACGCCCTTAACACGGCCAAGAAAAAACACACACAACTAACCAGGGACTACTCAACCCCTGCTTATACCTTATCACGCTTATCACGCTCTAACTTAAGCATCGAAGCATCCCCGGAGGTACCCCTCCGGTGACCCCACAGTTCATTGTTCTTTCCCTGTGCAGATACAACCAAGGTCACTCTGCTTACTCTGCAATACACATTTCGGGCATCAACATCTACACCTATACTTCTTGAGAACACAACAAAGTACCTGTTGTCAGATTTAGAACTATTATCTTGCAAATCTGCAGAGAAATATCATGCCATGCCAAGGCCTGAGCAGCAAGAGTTTAAATTAATTAACTAACTGAGACTTTCATTGGCTAATCCCTCAAATTCAACTTTGCCATAGGATTTGGATTCACAACCTCCCCATATGAGAGAGGTCTTTTTGCAACTGAACTCAGTAAAATGTGTTCCACATGAACAAACGAAATATTTTAATTTCATTATAAAGATCTTTTTTCAATTCAACTTTATGAAATCAAAGCATTTTTCTTACAGTTTAGTGAAACAACTATATAAAGGGAAAGAAGAAACTTAACCCCAATTATATGAGTTTGGTTACATAAACAGCTTCCAAATCACATCATTTTTTAGTTATTCTAGGAATCAAATTAAGAAGAACGCTAAGAAAAAGAAAGGCACTAAGGCAGCCTCTGCTCATGCCATTATAGAGAAAGATGGTTAACTTATACATTAAGAGAAATATTTCTGGTTTGATCAATTTCAATAGTCTAATGAAAATAAGGCATAGGCAACAAGCAATTACACTATGCCTGGTTCAAGGTGAATATAAAAATGCTTTTTTTCCATTAAGAAAGGATTTACGCTGCATAGAGCAGCTAATTTTACCTTGACTCACATTCAATTGCGATGTAACGTAGACTTATACTACCTAAACTTGAGTGTGATTGTCGAACACGGTTACATATATAAAGGTTAAACTAATTTATATTTTGTAATTTTTTTTAATGAATTACAGCATTAAAAGTGTGATAATCATATTTGAAATGTTGAGTTCGACGTGAGTACAATAAGATAAAATTGAGAACAATTCAATGCATGAGTTAAGCCCCCTTGAAACTAAAATGATAAATCTCAAACCCTGCAATAAAGGTCCGAACCGCTAAGGAACTGGTCCATATATTACAATCTTTCAATCATGTTGTCAATTAGATGACAATTCATGAGAAATAGATAACATTAAAAACTATACAACTTGGTAGTACTACTAAATTTTTATTATCCTCTAAAATTAGAAATGGTACCCTTGTACACCCTGCTATCGCTTTGGAAAGGGGAGAGAAGGGTAGGATAAAGAGTACCCATTCAAATTCTCTCACTTCTTTTCCTTTTCACAACGTTTAACTTTGATGAATTAAAATATTCGCGTATCTAATTCGAAATTGTTTCAAGTTTTGAAGGATTTCCACGAACCAATTTGATGCAAGTTCAAAGGCAAGAGTTTTGTCAATACCATCAGTCGAGCCAATGATCACAGTCTGTGAACCATACACCTTGAGATTTTTTGGTGGTCTAAAGAAATTAAACCATACCCATTTTAAGAAACAGAGGATTGGTTTAGAAAGAGAAATGAAGCCTAAGATACTCACTTCAATGAGGATTAAGTCTTGAAATTCCATTTCCATGTTGTTAGAAGAGATGGATATTGCTTTCTATTTGTTTGGGCTTTTTTTGCAAGTGTTACTACCTCACTTAATTTTACTGATAAATGATAAATTTTTGCGTGCTCACATGGGAATTGGGATAAGAGTATTATCTTACTTTTATGCATTAATGAGAAATGAAAGCCCCAACGGCCAACCCCTTACTTGTACCTAGGGAACAAGAAAAAATAATGAGTAAGAGATAAAATGAAAGATACATTTACTTTTGTATTACAGTACTTTTGATGGTAATATATAGTAGTTGGTAATTGGTATCTTTTGTGGTAAAAATAACGGTTTCTTGTAAAGCGTAAAAAATTCTAAATTTTTTCTTATTTGAAAGTTTTATAGTAACAAAAAAAATATGAGAGTCAAAAGTGCCTTTGTAATAAAAAAAAAGTAATTTTTTTCTTACATTTTGTAGCCTGACATATAAATTCCATGGTAAATTTATATTTTTGGTGATACATTTTTTACAATTCAATATTTTTACTTTACCATCGAAAGTACAAGTTTATCATCAAATGCATATATTTTTACCAGAAAATATAAAAAAAGATAAATTATCATTTTTTAAACAAAGATATCATTTCATTGTTTGACTAATCTCTTGATATATTCATAAATAATTTTTCATCTTCGAACACACTTGATCACTTCAACTTATACATCTTTAGAAGTGTCGTGAGAACCTTCTCATCCATCTAAACTTCTTCTATCTTCAATTCATTAATATTTTTATCTGTATAGATGATTGATTAGACACGTCTCTTTGTAGGTCTTCTCAAGCTTGTCCCACGAAATATTTGGAGATTTCTCGAATAACACGTTATTCTTTATCTCGGGAGCCAACACCAAACGAATTGTGCTTACTGTACTCATTGACATATCTTTCCAAACTTCTTTCATTATCTTAATGGCTTGGACTCTTCAATCGTCTTGTAGAATCCTTATCGTGTCAACACATCTTTAACGAAACTTTGTCAAAAAGAGAAATCATTCTTCTCATCAAATAATTCAATATCAGTTTTGTCTATTGTTAGTGTTTTTGCCATCACACCCATATATATGATATCACTTGATGAGATTTTACCTCTAAAATCCATCTGCTTAAATTTTATGCAAAAAATACAATCACGACTATTAAATAGGTAAAATAAACGAAGAACAAAAAAACAATAATTAATGTGGTTCAACAACCTCTTTGTCTATGTCTGTTAACAAATCCACTATTTTATTAATTTTTAAATACAACTTTAGGAAGATCAAAGTTACTAAATTCTTATTAGCTAACAACCCAAAAACCCCGATACACTCTAAGCTCCCAACCTACTTCTAGTTGTAAGTACTCTCGCTACTTAACAACCAAAAACCTCAAATACACCAAAAGCTCACAACCCAACTTTAGTCGTAAACCTCTCTGATTTATAATGCATATTGGAATTATAAGTGTGTCCCAAACTTTCCTAAGACCACTTTTATATAGATGAGATATTCCTAATACTACTAGAAAAATAACAACAACATAAAGAATTACTACTACTACTACTACTAGAACAAGCAATTATAAAATAAAAACTATTTTTCTCAAACTAATTAGAAGTATTCTTTGTGAGGATTTAAGCCCAAATTCCAACATATATCTAAGATTTTTTTTTTAATCATGATAAAAGAAAGAAACTTTTTTATCTATTTTTTTTTTATAAATATGATGGGATAAATATGTAGGGTGCATTTGGGAGGAAAGAAAATTATAAATATAGAAAAAAATGGGAAGAATGTATTTTCCTTCATGTTTGTTTTTATCTTTATCTTGAATGAGAAAATGAGAAAAAAAATGTAAATAATAGTATCACTTTACCATTATAACTGTTATATTGTTATTTTGAGGTATTTAACTAAGGATAAATAGGTAAAATTACAAACCTTCATGTTTTATCTCGGTTTTTTACTATTCAACTTTCCCAAATTTGAGAGTATCATGATTTATCTATGTGAGAGGAAAACATTCACCTCCCAAATTTTCTTTTTAACATGATTTGAATTTTTCCATTTGAAAATTTAAATGAAGTTCAAATTTATGATAAGAGAAAGGCTTTCCACTATTTTTCCTTTCCCTTTTCTTTCTAAAAACATTTTTTCTCTAACTAACCACACCCTTAGATTCAGCCATTCAGGACTAAGATCTTTTAATACATGTCAACATTATTATTTGAAAGAGTTTATAAAATGATTTTTGTTTTTTATAAATCGAAGTTAGGCCAAATACTCATAAAAAAATTTATGAAAAATAATTTCTAAAAAATTAAATTTATATTAAAAAAATTGTTTTAATTGTTGTTTTATCGAATAAGATAAACAAATCTTGCCATGAGCTTTTCATCTGTAAAATTCAAGTGATGCTTTTTTTAAGACTTGAATTAATTGAATTATTTGTGATTTCATTTGGCGAGAACATGCAGGTTAAATAAAAAAAAATTTACACCACTAAATTGTTAAGTATATCAGAGTTTTTTTTTTCTGCATAAAGAAAATGTCATAAACTGCCATCATTAAGCTGGAACTTATACAATTACTAGTATAAACTGTTTGCATTACATGGCATAGAGCACATAATTAAAGCGATATTTCGTCGTGTTTGATAATATGAAATTAAGAGCTTGAAATTAAAATTAAAATAATATTATAATTTTTTTTAATAGTAAAATTATTGGACAAATCATGATTAATTCATTTTAATTTCAATTCTAAACTTCAATTTAATGTGAATTGTCCTTAATGACCAAGAACAATAGAATGAAATAGCTTTCATGTGATGAACTTTCCTCTCCTACGGATACCTATAGATAGACGCCAAGCATCGACAACAGCCTCAGGAAGAAATTGCACTAAGAACCACTGAAGTGAGTGAGCCCAGTAAGGTGTGCACCTTGCTCCATACCCTATTTGGTGAATTGAAGATCTTGCATAATCTTCAGGTGATGGTATAAACAGAGTTGATTTCTCTATTGATGCTATTTTCGATACCATCTTTGTTGCAACATATAAAGGTACCTGGGTAATTCAGTTGATTAACCTCAACTAGATCAATCAAATATTCAATTGCAATTATGATATTTCAACCCATGATCCTAATGGATTATGATTCAAACTTGGCGAAATTTATCGTGACAAATTTAATTTGAAATTCCGTTTGTTAGCAAATTGAACCCTAAAACTATGGCTGAAACTTAATAGTCACTGACAACGAAAACTTTTGTAGTTGAGATCTGTTTTATTGGTGTTGTTGATGGCTTTTAAAGTCACCATCAATGCACCAACAGAACAAAGCCCAACTACATAGATCGATTCCCATAATCAGGCATACTAATTAGAGTGTGCATCAATCAAGATAGCATACCTGACATTGTACATCAATCCCATGTTGCTTGTATTCCACATGGAGACATCTTGACAGTTGATCAACATAGCTAAATTAAATGAGAAGCAGGGTACACCCAAAAATCAAAATATTAGGAAAAAATTGTAATTACTGCCAAACGCTTAACCAAGTTACCATTATAAGCATACAAGTGATAGGATAATAAACTGCCTTTTGCTAAGAATAACTGAACTCCAAAATCAAAATTGATAAAAAAATTAATTACCTAACTAACTGAAACAGAAAATTTAGAGGCAACAATGCACTTAATTCACCGGGTCCATAGATAACCTACTCTTTAGGAGATTTTTGCTCATAAAAAGACAGAATGGGCCTTCTTCAATTATTAGCAGTACCATATAGTTAGTACGGTTTGTTGGTTACCAAATTATTTTCATCTAGGACATTTAAGTCAAGCATAAAACACGGGTAGTCACATCTTCATCTAAGGTTTCATTTGGTTCAACAGAAGATTCATTTATGGTTTTTAAAATGATTTTTAAACAATTTTTATAAAATAATTATAAATTTAAAAATTATTTTATGTTTAATAAAAAAACCCTGTTAATGGTTTTTCTAACACAAATATTAATTTATTAAAAAAATAATAATTTTATAGACTCCCAAACAGGAGAGAAGGTTTCCCGTTCGAATTTCTCTCTCGAATTGTATTGAATTGGTAGGGAGCAAAAAAGTTAAATAAGTCATACAAAAGAAAGTTCATAACAATTAAATAACAAAAAGAGGAAATTAGGAGGTATTGGGGATCATCGTAAGTACTACACCAAGGTCAATTGACGGATTGTAGCAGAGTTTCCTGCTTTTGTATGTTTTTTATTCCTTTGGATTGATAATTTTTCTTTTAAAAAAACGTCAATGGAGAAAAATAGAAGTAGAAATTTTAAAAGGTATGTTTAGATCTTGAAAAATTTGAGGAAAAATAACATAAATATAAAAATACCAAGTTAAAAAAATTGGTTTCAAATGATTTTTTTTTTTTTTTAGGATCCAAACATACCCTGAGAAAATAAATATAGTAAAAATTATGAATATGAGCTTTTGCTTACGCTTTTGTAGCAGCATAAATTGCATAGAGAGGATGTGAAGGTACAACAATGGAAGCACCAGAACCAATATTGACAATTGCACCTCTCTTCCTCTCAAGCATCCCTTTCAAAACAGCTCTAGTAACCCATGTAGTACCTTCCAAATTAACCTTAACAATATTCATCCAAGCTTTATCATCAATTTCATGGAAAAACATTGCTGCTGGATAAGTTACACCAACATTGTTGATCAAAACACCAACTTCTACCCCTTTTATTGCCTCTTCTATTGATCGTAAACCAGTACTCGTTGAATCAATTTTGGTGGAGAAATCAAAGGCAACAACCTTGATTTTGATAGTAGGGAATTCTGCTTGGATTTGACTTAAAACTGTTTTGAGTTTGATGGAGCTTCTGCTTACTATTATTAAGTTTAGGCCTTTTTGTGCTAGTTGGTATGCAAAAGCTTTGCCTATACCATCTGTGGCTCCTGTGATGAGAGCCCAAGAGCCATAGTTCTTGATTAAGTTTTTGGGGGGTCTGAGGAATCTGGTGAATACCCATTTGAGGAGAGAGATGGAGAGTTTAAGGAAGGAGAGGAAACCAAGAAAGGAGAGAAGAAGAAGAAGAAGCCATGAAGGTTGTGTTGTTAGGTGATTGGTGCAAGTTGACGGCATGTTTTTGGTGATAATCCACTAAAATTGAAACCGAGTAAAGGGTATTTGCTTGGAATTTTTGTTTGAGATTTGAGATTTGAGATTTGAAAATTGAAAATTGAAACTACTTGATTTGCTTGATTCTTCTCATCTATATATGGGCATAATAAATAATAAGCACCGACGTGAAGGACTTGTGTAAATGCTCCACATTGCCTCTTAAGCACGTTGCCTCTCAATCTCTCGTGGCCGTCAAAATAGTTATTGAACGATTTGAGGTACAGTAAGTAGTGGTTAGGAATGATTTTGTGTTTAATAAAATAACTGTTTTGATATAAATTTTGTTTTTCATAATTTTTTTATGAGTGTTTTTATTTATAGAAAACATAAATCATTTCACAAATTCTTTTAAACGATAAAAACATGTTTAACAAGCTTAATATAATGGTAAAAGCATAATAAATTCAGTAATTTTGTTCCTATTCTTATTTAATTTACGTGCCAAATAGCAAATATGTTTAAACTGATTTTTGGGCACTTCATTTGCTTTTATTTTTATCTTAAGAAAATGCATTGCATTTGTTGGGTTGAGAACTAATTTTATGGCTTGGACATAAGATAATTAATTAATGACCACACTTTTCATCAATTCATCTGTAGTAAAAATTGTGAAGTAAATCCTGTACTACATTGCTTTTGCATGTACGTACGTAGATTTTAACTCCTTAAATTTTGAAATGTGACAACATTATAATCAAAATTTATGCGTATTGAATGTTTTATTTTATAATTTTTTTTACTATAGATGGGTTGATCCATCTCATCCTTAATTATTTAAAAAAATCTTCAAATTACCATTTTAGGAAATATTGTTTTATGCATTAATAACGTTAAGACTATGATTAATAGAGGAAAAAATGAGAAAAAGATGAGGACAAAAAAAATGAGTGAAAAAAAGTGAGGGGGAAGAAAAGCAAGCTGATTGATTTTTTTTTTCTTCATATGTACAAATTGTACACTACAGTTTTTCTAAATTGATATGATTGTGGAGTGAAAGCTAAAATAAGTCGTCTTGTCATTTTTAAAAAAAAATTTGTTTTCACTTTTTTCATAATCTTTACCAAATGAATGATAAAAACTTCCGTATTCTTTTTTTTTCTCTTCATTTTCTCTCTCTTCTTTCGAGTCTGCTTGAAAAAGTTTATGAAATGATTTCTGTTTATTATAAAAAGAAGCCAGGCAAAGAAAAAATCAGTTGAAATAGTTTTTGTATGTAAGAAAATGAATTTGTATTAGAAAAACGGTTTTAATGCTATTTTACCACACAAAATATTTTATAACTTTATTACAATTTTACTGTAAACCGTTTCAAAAACCATAAATCGTTTTTACTCTGCTAAATCAAATTCTTTCATCCCTCTTTTCTTTTCTTTTCTTTCTTCCTTCTCTATCAGTCAAATCCTATTAATATTGACCTAATAGCTCTTACAGTTAGAATGGTCTTAAATTTTGAAGAGCTTCAGAGTTTATATACTGTTTCTTAATCCTGAAAAAGCGAAGAAAAGAAAAACAAACAGAAAATGATCATTTTTTACCTACTTGATAAATTTATAGTAATAAGTTAATTCGGAGACAAAACTTACTAGAAAAAGAATATTCCTTTCGAATTTTCTCTTTCAAGGGCAGAGCATTTTGAACTTTTGATATATGTTAATTAATTATGACTTAAAATTTTAGGCCTTTATCATGGAGCATAGCGACAAGAAAAAAGCTCATAAGTCGCTTATTGTTTAGGTTTACGTGGGTTTGATTAGTCAGTCCAAAGATGTAAGGGTGGAGCTCTTGAGGTACAAATATGTATAAATAATAGAATTTTGTATTTTTTTCTATTTATTTTGTTATAACCAAAGTTTGAGTGTATCTATAGCACTATATATTAAGGATTTATCTCTCGAATTCTTTTGTACCCATGAGCCTCTTTCATGGACTGAATGATATAGCTAGGCGCTGCCTCCTATGACTTATTGATTGAATGCGGTGAGATAAATTTATATTCATATGAGAATAAATACAAGGAAAAGTAAAGGATTTAAAAGTTTCATGCTAGGATATTTTTGTCTAACTAGGTAGTAAAAAATAAATATTTGAAGAGAAATAAAGGGATACATATACCCTTTCCTCTTAATCCGAACAGTAGAACACATTTAAAGATTTGATTTCACAACCATAAAACAGAGTGGGACATCACATAGTCTTTCATAAAATTTTGTAGATTCATGATGATATATTGCCATATATGGAGGGAGAGTGAAATGTCCGTTATCAATATTTTTTAGTGTATCAATGATAATTGAGATCAAACTCAAGAGATACCCCTAAAGAGATGTCATTGTCAGGCTAACCCAAAATAATATGAATTGTTACCATTGGTTTAATAAAAAGAAAAGAAAGGCTTTGCCATTTCTTTTTTGGAGTGTAAGATATGTTACTATTTGTAAATAGTTAAGAATTCATCATACTACTGAAGTGAGTTTGGTGGAGTTAGAGTCAAACTGTGGATTCAATCTGTCATGAAATAGCACTTATTCTCTCCTTGTTTAGGTTTTTCTTGTTGGGCTCTCCATCAGGCGTCAGCTGTATCTCTACAAGATTAATTACCTCTCAATAGTTCATCGGTAAAGATATCTCAGCCATGAATTTGGACATCAAAATAAACACTAGAAAAATGGGATAATAATTTTGTGACACTTCACGAATCTAGACTAGCAATTTTTTTTTACTCTTAAAAAACACTGTAATAAGTGATAATGAACGATGTGGCTAGAGTCCATGGTGATGTGGCTGGAGTCCACCATTGTTTTGTTAGGTCTAACTCCACACACAACCGCACAAACTTTCCTCTTGACGCATTCGTGGTTGTGTGGTCTACTTTCACCAATTTCCCAACATCATTGCCTATTTTCTCTAAGACACACTGATGGAAATACTCCAAAGAGGTTTCAGGAACCTTAACCCAAGCTATTACTGAGTCAATAGTTGGAGAAATTCTTACTTAATATAGGTCCATAAAAGATACATGGCACAAGACACCATCTTACTATTGAATGACATGAGAAGAGAGAGAAAAATAAATGTTTTTTTTTTCATTCAATGGTGAGATAGAGTTTTGTGCCATATATTTTTCATGGACTCGGGTTAAACAAGAATTTTTCCAATAGTTGTTGTATCCGTCCAGAATTTGGGTGTCTATCACCTAACAGTCAGGTAGTGCTGAGCAACTATCCAAGTCCCTCCGGTGAGCACATGATGGTAGTCACTCCTCTTTTCAAACCGGAAACAATAGTAATGTCGCCCAAGATCAATGGCCTTGAATCTGCCTTCCACATCCCAAAGTTGCCTCACAATTAAGGTAATTTGGTATGGTGGATTAAGTTGAGTTTGACAAATTTAATCCCATATAAACAGTTAGTCTCATGTTTGGTTGAAAGACTAACTATTCATCTAGGATTAAGTTGAGACTAAATCCCTGAAAATTTCTCCCAACCCCCCGAGATAGAATCAATCCTACGTATGTGGGATTGATTTTTTTTCAAATACCATTTTACCCCTCCCTCTTTCTTCTTCTTTCCTACGATAACCACCACCCTCGGTCACCTCCCTTCCCCCCGACCACCTCCCCTCCGACACCGCGCCTCCTTTCTCCTCATATTTCCTCTCATCTCTCATCTCTCATATCTCCTCTCTCCTCCTCCTCCTTAGCAGATCACACGACCTTCCTCTCTCATTCATTTTCCTCCTCCTTCCTTATCCTCTTCCTCATTCTTGCCCAGATCGTGCCTCGGGCCACGCACCACCTCTCCCCCTCCTCTTCTTCCTCTCTTCTTCCTTCTCCTCCTCCTTCTTCACCAGATCACGACCTCCCTCTTCCCCCCTTCCTCCCCTTCCCCCTCCCCTTCCTCTCTCATTCCCTTCCCCCTCATCCCCACGCTTCCTCCTTCCCTTCCTTCTCCTCCCCGGGCCTCCTCCTTCCCTTCCCCCTCCTCCCCTCACCTCCTCATTCCCTTCTTCTTCATCCCCAAGCCTCCTTCTTCCCCTTTCCCTTTGCACGATACAGCCAAAAAAGAAAGACAAAAAAAGAGCTTTCCTCGCTCTCTGTAGGTTTTTATATACATATATATATAAGTTTTATAATATAACTATATATAATAAAAATATTTATAATAAAATATAAAATGGTATTTTAGTCTTTTGATTTGTTATCCCATTTTAATCCCAATTCAACAATCTCATGAACCAAACATAGAATTAAAATAGTCCCACTTTAATTTTCCTAATCTTAATCCACTATAATCTTGTTTGTGTACCAAACAGACCCTTAGGGTTTTCCTCCAAGGTTTGCGGATTAATTAGTTTCTTCTCCATCCTAGACATACGATTATGGGGCCACTCTCCACCTATCACTAGTTCATCATCATCTGAAACCTCATCTTCACTTAGTTCTCTTTCTTCTTCTTATTCAGGTTCACTATCAAAATCTTCTTCAAAAAGAGCCACACCCCCTATTTGTTAACATGGCTTTGTATGACATCTTTGGAGGCCTTGAATATTACCATGCATAGCCGAGTCTTCCCCTTCAAGGATGTCTCTTACAGCCCTATCCTCCATCATTGGAGGCGGCTAACCTAACTTGGGCACATGTTAGCAGGAAAACCTTAAACTGCGCCGAGAGATGAATTACAAATTACCACTAAATTTTTATGCTTCTTATCCATAACCTTTTTTTGATTTCAAGAAGAAAAAACATTACCGGTACATATTATCTATCCATAGTTAAGCAAATAGAATTGTTAGCATCAATCATGATTGGTATTAAAATTTCCATTGTCAAAATAAATTGACTAGAGTGAACACGCTTGATATTGTTTAAGAGAGTTTATGAAATGATTTTTGTATCTTATAAACAGAAATTAAGTTAAACATCAATTTTATAATTTATAAAAAAACCAAAAGTTGAAAAAGATTTTTTTTAAAAATTGAATTTATGTTGTAAGAACTATTTCATTGTTATTTTATCAAACATTAAATAATGAGTAACGATATTGGCACTCCACTTAATTTTTTAATTGCGAAAACTTACAATAATACCCCTAATTAATATTAGATGATCTTTTGACTTTTGAAATACAAAATAATGTCATTTTTTCATTTCACAAGTTTCCATAACATAAAACCTTTTAACACTTTTCTTCATCTCTAACTTTTTACTATATTTACTTTTGCAGCCAAACTTTTCCTCCTTGATTTTATTTATTTATTTTCTTTTTCTTTTGTTTTTTTACCATGAACCAATATAGAGTTAACGCAATTTAAAATTTATGTACAACACTGTAGTATTTTGTAGTTTAAAAGTACATTTGTTTTAAAGTTATGTACAACACTCTACTTTTAGCAATGTTAGAGAATGACTTTGAGGTTCTTACTATTGTTGATCATAAAAATAACAATCAGATGCGACAAGCTAATCACATTGGATAAGCATATAGAGTTATTGTAGGTAAGGTGAAATTCGAAAGATAGTCATTCTATGAACTCAAATATTCCAGTTTGATCTTATTTCTAGCTAACAAGATTCTTTTGAATATTTTAGTGTTTTACATAAGTTCTAAACAAATAACATGGTTTAAACAAATGGTACAATACTGTAGTTTAAAACTTTTTTAGAGATAAGTTGGTGTATACTAGTTCGGCTTGAAGGAGAGGGGACAACAAGTGCTAAAATTCTCATCAATAACTCTTCGAAGGATTTATCAACTTGTTTGTAGAAGAATGGATTTTACATTATGGGTATGAGCATGGAGAAGAACTTCGCGAATATCCAAAATTAAATATAGTATATCGCATAAAAAAATCATAAAACAAATGAATATCTTTAATTGCACTGACACATTATAAAATTTAATTAAAATAAATATGATAAAAAATATCAATATTAATTGTGTTCAAGCATGAAAAAAAATCATTGAAACAATTTATATTCAAAAGATCATGAAATTCTTCAAGTTTTGAAATTTCTTTAAGATTAACATCCATTGCTATGAAAATGTAAAGAAAGAAGTTAAAAAAGAAGAAGATGTGGCACTGACTGCAAAGTAAAAGGGTGAAGAGAAGAAAAAGTATTAATAGAAGGTTTTGTATTATGGAAACTTGAGAATAAAATAAATGGTATGTAGCATTTATTATGGTTTTCGGCTTTTTTTCGGTGAAATCTCAGTGAACGAACACCAAATCTGAATAGATTGAGGAATTCCAAATCGGATGGTGCAGTTGAATTTTGGTGGCGTGACTTTCCAACGGCGGTGGTAGTAGAGGATCTTGACGAAATTTGGTAGGTTTCGATCATGAGATCCTCCTGATGCTGATGGTGTGGGTGGTGTCGCCTGAAATTCGCCAGAAAATAAGGGAGATGAAAAGAGAAGGGTGTGAATTTCACTGGAATTTTACTGGAAAAAGAGGAGAGGAAGAAAAAGGATGAATTGAAGAGGGTATAAAAGGAAGAATTTTTTTTGGTGGGATAAGTTCTGTCCCAAGGGGGCTGGGACAGATTTCATGGGATTAAGACTAAGTTAGTCCCATCCTAATCCTATGCGAATAGTCAATATCTCCAACTAAACATGACATTAACTTTCATGTGTGACTAATTTAGTCCTATCACACTTTAGTTCTGTTTGGTTCAAGGACATGATTACAATTAGATAGAACTAGGATTATAGTGTGATAGGATTAGGAGGGATAAAAAGGTGACTATTTTAGTTTTATGTTTGGTTCATAAAATTTCAGGATTAGGATTAAAGTGGGATAACAAATATAAATACTAAAGTACCTTTCTTATATTTTATTATAAATATTATATATATATAAATATATATATATATATATATATATATATATATATATATATATATTATAAAACCTTAAATTAGTCCTCAGAGAGTTTTTTTTTCCCTTTCACTTTATGTCTTCTTCCTCCTCTATGTTGTGAAACAAAGAGAGCTTTTTTCCCTTCTTCCTTCTTCATCTTCCTTCTCTTCCTCCTCCATCTTTCTTTAAGAGTTATGGTTGCCGGTTCAAGGCAAGTTCAATGATGGAAACGGCTCAACCTAAAAGTCACCAAAAAAGTAGATCGGCGATGGTGAAGGTTGCGGTGGTTTGATGGTTTTCGACCGTTTTTTGGTGGAATCTCGGCGAATGAACACTAGATCCGAATAGGCCGAGGAATTCCAAAACGAATGGTGCGGCCAATAGTAACAATGGAGAATTTTGACGAAACTTGGTGGATTTTGATCATAAGATCCTCCTGATGGTGTGAGAGAAGGGTATGAAATTTTGCCGAAATTTTGCGGAAAAAAGAGGAAAAGAGAAGGATGAATTGGAGAAGGTATAAAAGGAAGAAATTTTTTTAGTGGGATAAGTTCTATTCGAAGGGGGTTGTGACAAATTTTATGGGATTAGGACTAAGTTAGTCCCATCCTAATCCCATGTAAACAATCAATCCCTCCAACCAAGCATGTGATTAACTGTTCATGTGGAACTAATTTAGTTCTATCTTGTACCCCATACCAAACAACCCCTTACAATTAGAATCTACGTGAGGCCAATTTATTATAAGGCAAAAATGTTTGGGGTCACACCATTTCTTGTCTTTTGCCAACTTTGTTTTGCCTTTTGTCACTCACAAAGAAAATGGGGATATCTAACAAAAAAGTTTTTTTTTTTACTGGAGTGATGATAAATCTGATTTGCTCCCACATAAGGGGAGATACAACCGTTGAGCTAAGATCGCAATCGCAACAGTTCGATAGTGCATTTTGACAATGAAGAACCGTAATTACTTGGCACTGAATGTTGAAAAAATCAACATTAAAGCTGATTTTAGACCATTTTAAGGTTTAAATTTAAGCTAATTAATAGTCAATTAAATTCCTTTAATTAGGTGCTTTCAATAAATCTCAAGTTGGAGATTTAATGGATATTGATTTTGGTTCAAAATAAGGCTCAAAGAGAGGCAATCATTAATATTAAAATGATAGTAAAGAGTTGTTTGAAAATCCAATTGGCTTTGTCCCACATGATAAGAAAAGAAAAAGTAAAGTGCTTTATAAGCATTTACTTAAGGCTCTTATCTACTTGTGTTGTTGGTGTATTGCACCGTGTGCGCCCGCGCCTCGGTCTCGATCGCTTCGTAAAGTTACATTGGCATTTTCCCTTACGCGATCTGAACCGTTCAAAGTAATGGGCATGATCTAATGATTCTTATGTCTTTCCAGCACCTATAAATACCCAACTCTCCCCAATTTTTAGAGTTTACACTGTGGATGAATAAAATCTTAAAGACAATGTTTACTATCAATTCCATGTTTCTTGTATTCTACACCTATACTTCTTGAGAACATAGCAAGGGACCTGCTGACAGATCTAGTTATCCACATTTTTTCTTCTTCTTCAACATAACTCGAAGCACAGAAATCCATGTTGCTCCATCAATATTAACCTTTATTATATTCTCCATAACATCTAAATCAACTTCATGAAAAAATCTTGCATAAGGGTATGCAAATCTTGCATTATTTACTAGAATACCAATATCTAAACTTGTAATACCATCCTCCATAGCTTTTGAGATCTCCTCCCAATTAAATTTAGCAAGATCTATCACAACATTTCTGATACCAACTTTTGTACCAAATTTTTCACTTATCTGATTTGATGTAGCTTCAAGTTTTGAAGGATTTCTTCCGACAAAGACTAAAGGTGAGTTTGGTAGGAAAAAAAAGTGAGAAAAGAAAAGTAGGATGAAAGAAAAGTGTTTGGAATGAACTTTTCTCTCTTGTTTAATAGGAGAGAAAAATGAAAGGAAAGAAAACTAAGATGATTGTTGTTTTTCTCTTACATGTACCTATCATAATGCTCCCAAATTGAGAGGATTAGAGCGTGAAAATAGAAGAGAAAAGAGATGAGATTATCAATTTACTAATTAATCACAATCTCACATTAATATCCATTAACATTATGAATGATATAATAGAAAAAAATAATATTATTACATTTTCTTTCCTCTTACTTTTCCACTCTACTGAATAAGGGCATGAAAAAAACTATTTGTTTCCTCTTAGTTTTCCCTAATTTTTACTAAACATGTGAAATTAAACACACCCACTCTCCTACTAAACACTGTCAAAATTTTGAGATAATGCCGAAATATAAAATGAAAGGTAAGGAAGAAGATGAACTCATAGTTTTACATGATTCAACCAGTCAGCCTGCTCCATGGACACAATGCCTCTTGCACTACATAATACTCATTTAGTTGGTGTTTTGTGTATCTTTACAATGTACTGAAGCACCCATATATAGGGTGAAGATACAAGATAATTATGCAAACAAATATTCTTAATTAAATAATTAGGAAAAAATCATGCTCTTGATTTGATTGTGGAGATCAATCTATTAACTCTTTATTGATTCTAATTTGATTGAGGAGATCAATCTATTAACTCTTGATTGATCTTTAACACTCCCTCTCAAGTTAGAGTGTGGAATCTATGATAAAACTGTTGGAATTTTGGGTTCAAATATGTTATAACATTGTACATGTAGACCCGTTATCTAATAAAGGACACAATTAAGTGATATAATTTTTCATAGGTCTCCAAAGTATCAAGGTTCTTTAGTATGAGCCACCTTATGTGTAGAAGCCCGATGTGGTATGGGTTTTTGTTAATGGGCCAAAAACCCAATGCACATGTGTGAGGTAACTGTTAGGGTTATGGTCCCTAAGGCACAGGGAAATAAATAGACATCAGGGGAGGGTGTTTAACGTGCGTTAAATTTTATTAAAACAGACAATTCTTCTCCCTCTCCTCTAACATTCAGTTGATTGGTTCCCATACCAAAGGTGGTTCTCCCTGTAGTCTTAGAAGATCAACCCAAGGAGGCTTGCTTGCAATGGATTCCGGTTTGTTTCTAACTCATCTTCTCAATATATATATATATATATATATATATATATATATATATATATGAATTCTTGACAAGTTTAATATGAAAAGATCTTGGCTGTATCATTGATTATTTGTGTATTAGTATCAAGACTAATATAACAAAAACATCTAACTTGCAAATCGAGTCTTGGAAATGCCCCCTATAGTCGTATCTTGCTACAATGGTACCATGGAAGATGACAAAAATCGTATTGTTTGTGGCTTTAGCTCTGGCACTCACTGTGGCTTTGGCTCTGGCTCTCGCTGTGGATTTGGCTCTAAGTATAAGCCTGGCTATGGTTTTAAACCTTGCTTTGATATCATGTGAAGATTTGAGATATTTCGGAAACAGATTTGAAGCAAGGTCTGATCGACCCGTTCTGATACCATGTCAAAATTTTAGGTTATGCAAAAATATAAAATGAAAGGTAAGGAAGAAGATGAACATATAGTTTTACGTGGTTCGGCCCGACCGTCTTGCTCCATGGACACAATGCCTCTAAGGCTACATAGTACTCATTTAGTTGGTGTTTTGTGTATCTTTACAATGTAATAAGGCACTCTCATATATAGGGTGAAGATACAAGATAATTATGGAAACAAATATTTATAATTAAATAATTAGGAGAAAATCATGCTCTTGATTTGATTGTAGAGATCAATCTATTAACTCTTGATTGATGTTTTAACATACACACCCCACCTTTCGGGTTTTATAAGAGATAAAAGTGAGAGGAAATAAAACTAAGACGATTGATGTTTTTCATTTGCATGTATACAAATCACAATCCTCTAAAATTGGGAGGATTGGAAAGTGGAAAATAGAATAGAAAAGAGATGAGATTATCAATTTATCAATTAATCCCCATCTAATCTCTCACATTAATATTCATTAACATTATGAAAGATATAATAGTAAAACTAATATTATTTATACTTTCTTTCTTCTCACTTTTCCAATGTTCCAAACAAGATTAAGAGAAAACTATTTATTTTTTTTTGTTTTTCATTATCTCTACTAAACATATGAAAGAAAATAATTTTTTTACTTTTCTAGCATTTGACTTTTCTTTCCACTTATTTCTCTCATACTAAAGACCTTCGATGCAAGCTCAAAGTAGCTATAGCAATGCCATCAGCAGAGCCACTGATCACAGCCCGTGAGCCATACTCCTTGAGATTCTTTGGTGGTCAAAAGAAATTGAACCATACCCATTTTAAGAAACAGAGGATTTGTTTAGAAACAGAAATGAAGCCTAAGATACTCACTGCAATGAGGATTAAGCCTTGAATTTCCATTTCCAAGTTGTGAGGAGGCGAGAGGTGTTTTTTTTAAAGACTTGCATTAATTGAAATATTTGTCATTTCATTTGGAGACACATGCAGGTTAAATAAAATATATATACTAAATTGTTAAGCATATGATACCATCGGAGTTCTCTTTCTGCTTAAAACAAATTCATAACTGCCATCATCGATCAAACTGGAACTTATACAGTTATATATTATTAGACCACTTACATCACGTGACATATAATTAATATCAGGGCATATAATTGAATGCAACCATTAAATATGAAATAACTTTCATGTGATGAACTTTTCCCTCCTGCGGATACCAATTGACAGACGCCAAGCGTCGATAACAGTCTCAGGGAGAAACTGCACCAAGAACCACTGAAGTGAGTGAGCCCAGTAAGGAGTGCACCTTGCTTCATAGCCTATTTGGTGAATTGCAGCTCTTGCATAATCTTCAGGTGATGGTATAAACAGGGTTGATTTCTCAATTGATGCTATTTTCGACACCATTTTTGTTGCAATATATAAGGGCACCTAGTTATTCAGTTGATTAATCTCAACTAAATCAGTTAAATATTCAACTCATAAATTAGGCTATAAACCCGTGATTAGATTTTAGGTTTCATACCATGATTTAGGTGGATTTCGTATAAAACTTTAAGAAAATTTTCATGGTAAATTGAATCTTGAGGTTTTGTTCGTTAACAAATCAAAATCTTGATATTTAGGAAAATCGAACTTGGTGAGAATTGAATGGTTTGTGTTGATGAGTCTATCTGTCCAGTAATATTACCTGCAAAATTGGTGAGACTCTCACCAGCCTTCCTTTCGTAGTCTCACGATGGTTGAGGATGCTTAGCAGCCTCACCATCACGCGATGGCTTAACAAGCCATTAAGTTCCGACAGGGTTCAATTTGCTAACTAGTGGAATTTTAATATTCGATTTTTCAATTTTTTTTAAAAAAAAACGTTTAAAATGAAATCCTTTCAATTCACAAGGTGCAATATGTAATTAAGTCTAGATTTTAAATGAGATCACTAATAAATGATGTTGCATAAATAAGCAGATTAATGAGAGGGACCATCAAGATAACATACCTGACATTGCACATCAATCCCATATTGCTTGTATTCCACACAGAGACATCTTGATAGTTGATCAACATAGCTAAATATAAAACACAGTACACACAAAAATCAAAATACAAAAAGAAAAAAAAAACCCAGAAAAAAAAAATTACGAAAAATATTGTAATTACTGCCAAATGCTTAACCAAAGTGGCTTTGTAAGCATACAAATGATAGGATAATAGAGTGCCTTCGCTAGGAATAACTGAACTTCAAAATCAAATTAATGCAAAATTAACTAACTAAAACAGAAGATTTAGAAAAGAAAGACAAGTAGACAACTATGAACTTAATGCATTGGGTCCATTTCTCTCCATATCGCTAGGAGATTTTGGTCATCAAAGGAAAAAAGGAGTGGGGCTCCTTCGATTATTAGCAGAGTGCCATATCGTTATACAGGTTGGTGGTATATGTTCACGTCTTCATCTAAGGAATGTTTTTCATGGCCGATGGCATAAATCATTGGTAGTCACGTCTTCATCTAAGGATTGTTTGGTCTAACGTTAATTTCGTTTCATGGCTGTTAAAATGTTTGTAAGTAACACAAATGGTACCTTTAGGAGGTTTCGGATTTTTGTGTTCGAATTTCTATCTCAAATTGTAATGAATTGATAATTGAAAGGAAAAAGATAAATGAGATGTTTAAAACAAAAGGAGGTACTGGGGATTATCATAGTACTATTTCAATGTCAATTGAGAGATTGTATCAGGTTTCCTGCTTTTATATATTTTTTCTATTGAATTAATATTTTTTAAGAGAAAAATAGGTCAATGGAATTACTAAATACAATGGAAAAAACAGCAGCATAAAGTTCCAAAGTTACTGTAACTAATCAATTCATTAAGCACTATGTTTGGATCTTGGAAGTTTTGAAGAAAAGAAAAGTTGGAAAAAAGAGAAAAAAGGAAAAACAAAAAAAAAGGAATACTATTTCTTTTTATTCGTTTGGATTTCAAAGACAAAGTAAGAGGGAAAATAACACAATATATAACAAGAAATAAGTGAAAAAAATGGTTTCAAGTAATTTTTTTCTTGTTCTTTTTCCTCCATTTTTTCTTTTAAATTTTCTAGCTAGGATCCAAACATAGCCTAGGAAAATAAATAATAGTAAAAATTATGAATATGAGCTTTTGCTTACGCTTTTGTAGCAGCATAAATTGCATAGAGAGGATGCGAAGGTACAACAATGGAAGCACCAGAACCAATATTGACAATTGCACCTCTCTTCCTCTCAAGCATCCCTTTCAAAACAGCTCTAGTAACCCAAGTAGTACCTTCCAAATTAACCTTAACAATATTCATCCAAACTTTATCATCAATTTCATGGAAAAACATTGCTGCTGGATAAGTTACACCAACATTGTTGATCAAAACACCAACTTCTGCCCCTTTTATTGCCTCTTCTATTGATCGTAAACCGGTACTTGATGAATCAATTTTGGTGGAGAAATCAAAGGCAACAACCTTGATTTTGGTAGTAGGGAATTCTGCTTGGATTTGACTTGAAACTGTTTTGAGTTTGATGGAGCTTCTGCTTACTAGTATTAAGTTTAGGCCTTTTTGTGCTAGTTGGTATGCA
This sequence comes from Bretschneidera sinensis, assembly GCA_023935145.1. Taxonomy (NCBI): domain Eukaryota; kingdom Viridiplantae; phylum Streptophyta; class Magnoliopsida; order Brassicales; family Akaniaceae; genus Bretschneidera; species Bretschneidera sinensis. The sequence continues at coordinate 65,350,577 of CM043705.1, forward strand.
AAAGCTTTGCCTATACCATCTGTGGCTCCTGTGATGAGAGCCCAAGAGCCATAGTTCTTGATTAGGTTTTTGGGGGGTCTGAGGAATCTGGTGAATACCCATCTGAGGAGAGAGATGGAGAGTTTAAGAAAGGAGAGGAAACCAAGAAAGGAGAGAAGAAGAAGCCATGAAGGTTGTGTTGTTAGGTTGGTGGTGCAAGTTGATGGCATGTTTTTTTGGTGATAATCTGCTAATTTTTTGATGGAATATAATCTGCTAATTGAAACTGGGTAGGTTGAATTCTTATTTTTATTCGAGATTTGAAATTTTGAAACTACTTTATATGCACTGACTTCAAGGACTAGTGTAAATGCTGCACGTTGCCACATAAAACACTTTCATATAGAATAAAGATAGAGACATGTTAATTACGGAAAAAATAAAGAGACCTGCAAAATAATATATCATCCAATTTGTCACTTAACCGAAATAAGTAGTATCGCGTAATGTCGTAGAATTTTATTATTATTAATCGATTATTCTACTCTCAAAAATGAATATAATAAACGGTAAAAATGATTTTTGATTAACTCTTTTTGAGGTGGTTAAAATATTGTATGACCCTATCCATAGCAGCCCCTATTAATTATGCTTTAAAAGCTTATTTGAAACTTTTAGTAAAATTAAAATTTCTTCAGATTCCAGTTCGATAAAACTTCAATTTTATTATATATTTGATTGTTAAGTTGTGATATTCAACCCGCGAAATCAAACCACCGAACTAGATAAAAATATGTGTTGAAAATTGAGTTATAATTATTTTTACCCCTTAAGAATATTGTAGTGATGCGCGTCAATTTTTGTACATTCGGTCCATTTCTGTGGGACAAAAATCATTACTATTGATTAAATATAGCAATATTTTGTAAGTATTATTGATTTTCATTCGTTTGTCTGATTGACAACTTTCTAGTTATTGCCTTACAAAATACATTCCTATATATTGATAAAATTATGTATTATTTGGTAGAGTTTTTAAAACGGTTTACTTTTAAAAAATAGACATTAAAAACATCCAAAAATAATCAAAAACTGAAAAATAAGTTTTAAGTAACTGAAATTGTTTGAGATATAGAAACTCCACGGTTGTTTTATCAAATACTAAACAATTTATAACTCCACAACTGTTTTATCAAAAACTTCTTCAAAACCCTTTTTGAAAGACGAATCAATGGATTCATGGTAAAATCCCTCTATCTCTATGCCGCATTTTAGTAATATTAAAATTTTTTAGCCGATAGGGGATCAAATAGTATATTCTTTTGTTGGTAGCTTGGAGGATTAGAAACATGAATATTGCTTTCCAATTGGCTGTTTTTGCATTAATTGTTACTTCATCAATCTTACTGATTAGTGTACCTGTTGTATTTGCTTCTCCTGATGGTTGGTCGAGTAACAAAAATGTTGTATTTTCTGGTACATCATTATGGATTGGATTAGTCTTTTTGGTGGGAAAGCTGAAACTAGAACAGACCAAACTTTACCGATCCCTAATAACCCTACAAATTAATATAATCTTAAATTTTAAGGTAAATTACACAGACGCCTCTTGAGGTAACATATAATTGTAAGCATTTTCCTTACATTTTTTAAACCTTCACTTATACCATTTGATAGAAAAGATTAAATTTGATTTCATGTGAATATGTGTGATTAAATTCTTGATGTAAATGCTTACACTCCTTGGTAGGAAAGATTGAATTTGAATTCATGTGATTAAATGAAGGTTTTGAAAATGTAAACGAGGTACTTATAATTATAAGCTACTTCAAAGGAAGTCTATGTAATTTACTATTAATTTTAAAAAGTTTTAGAGTATATTTCAGAATCCTTAAAAAAAAAAAAAAAAAACCAAATAGTCATGGCTTTTTTCACAAGAATCATGGCAAATTAGGTGGATCATGATGACAAGCAGTTATCTTATAAATTCATGCAGCAAGGCAATTTCATCAACTGGGACAATAATAAATCAATGGCCGCTCACATAAAGCACAGATTCTGGTCCAGCCTCCATCGACTAATGCAGTACTGGAAAGTGTTAATTCTGCAACGACATTAAAGCTACAGGAATTTATTATGAAGCAGATCGATTCGTTTGGAATCTTTATTCCACAACCTGTACTCACCAATCTCAATATCAATATGGAATTCAACATTAATTAACACAACAAAAGAACTAAATCCATAATGGTGTCATAAATGACCAAAAAAGTGAGAAAAAAAAAATACACAAAAGCATTTTTTAATCATTTGATAAAAAAATGAATAAAATAAATAAATTAATATTTTTTTTTTCATATATACAAATCATAATCTTATCTAGTTAAAAAGTTTAAAAAGTGAACGTTAATTATATATATATATATATATATATATATATATATATATATATATATATATATATATATAAAGGAGAGGGTGAAAAAAACATTAATCATCTTAATTTTTTCTTCACCCTCTCCTTTCCTTTCCTCTCCTCCTTTCTCGCACTTTTCTTGCCAATCAATCATAGCCTATAAATCACCCACCTAATTAGGTTGAAAAGTAGTATGATATAAATACAACAACAATGGATCATTGAAGGCTGAATGGTAAAAGCTGCTGCAAGAAATCAGTAATCTGTACGTGTACAACTGGAATACATACATCATGCTTTTGTACTGCTACTCATCTCAGCCTCCCCTACTTTCTTTCTGTTTCCTTTCATATATATATTTTTTACCTTTGGTATCTTCTTATCCAAACCGTATTCTAGTAGTTCAAAAAATACATCAAGAGTTTATGCTAAACTGGTATAATTATTCACAATCTTGGCTCATCATGGGTCTGAATCATGACTATCATGGCCAGAGCCCTTTGAAAAATGTTCTTGCTTAAACAGATCGTTGGCATCTACAGAACTCAACCTAGGAGAGAAGTTCCAATGCGTCATCAGTTCTAGCTCTTGGCCATTAGATCTCCTCATACTGGCTTCTTCTTTGAACTTGATGAAGAAAATGGATGACCAGTAATCTTTTGCCAAGTTCTTCATGAGGGATAAATTAGCATATTAAGACAAATGGAATATCATACTGTATTACACTAAATGGAAATCCAGTAATAATTGTGTAAAAACAAGTAAACAGCCCACCTGTTTTATCAACTGCATCAGTTCATTTAGCGCATTAGTGAAGAGATCAGGATGTGCTAGATTTGGTGTAGTCAAAATTTCTTGCCGGGTTTGGTGAGATATGTTCACCTCCATTGCTGCACCTGTACAACAAAAAAAAAAAATGTGCAAGGTATCAGGTAAAAATTAAAGCAAGGTAAACCAAACAGGATTCATTTTAGCAGTGACTGGAAACATATTTGAAGTTCAATATCAAATTCGAAAAACTAACAACAGTGCAAAAGATTTTGATACATGTGGTGCTAAAGCTGGCTTCTTCTATCATTCATAAACAGATTACCATATAGAATGCTTCTCAGATGAAAGTGCAGAAACAAGACCATGCTTCAACTTTCAATTACAGACTTGTTTGCTGTTTTATCCGAAGGTACCAAATCTTTACAACCCAAATAGGCCTCCTACCAAACTGCAGGTCAAAGTTACAAGGGTGGATCTGCTGACGATCAGCAGGTTGGCATAGTTTAAAGATATGGACGAAGACATGTTCACTAAATACCAGTAAGAAAAATGTTTCAAAGCCAAAAAGAAAACGGCTGGATGAATTTCTATACCTAAATTCTCAGCTCAGGGAAAAAAATATATATCCCAAAATGAAAACATAATTCTCCACATCCAAATAACTTCCGAACTATATAGGCTCATGGGATGATCGACCATCGATGAACAGGTAGGACCCTACCCAACATGGGCAATCTAAAATAATAGTAAGAAGTAAGAACACTTAATTACCATGCAAAATGTTGGAAAGAAAGATCCCAGTTTCTCCAAACATGAGGATCATTAGCATCTCTCTTGAGCCAAAACTATGCCATAAAACATAGTTCCCAATTATGCAACTTCCTAAAAGTCACCGACAACATCAATGGCCGAACCTATCTATCAAAGTCCATTCCTCTGAGCTCTGAAGACGGTTTTCCAAGAAAGGACTCTATTGACAACAGTATTTGGAGGTTAACAAAGATGCTTTAACGTGACCTTTAACATGATCTTCTGCTTGGTATGAGACTTAAAAGTTAAAAGGTAGAGGAAAATAATAAATTGACTTTAAGATAAATTTTGATAAAATAAAAATAGAAAACCTGCAACAATGTAGTTCTCAATAATATGTCGTGCCATGTATATCCTTCTTACTGGGTCATCTTCAAGAATTTTGCCACGTTCATGCACTTCTTCAAAGAAATGCACGCTCTCCCCAGCATAACAACTGCCGTTAAGAAGAGAACAAAGACAATAAAATTCTTCTCTCAAACAATTCATTCTTTTGATTTATTTGTATCTCCGAGTGTTGATATACAAAACATATACTGGAGAAAGAAAGTGTGAGTAACTATCATTATATTAGGCCATTTGAAGCTTGGAAAAATCATCTTGCCTTTTTTGTTGCTTCATAAACTGATCTATCCCTAAACCTTTCAATTAAAAAAAGAAACTAGAAATAAGTTGCCCAGAATTAGATTCTAAGTAGCTGGAGGATATGAGGAATATATTACCTGTCAGCAAATGCCATAAAGGACTGACGGAATGTTTTGTTCAGAAGAAGCTTATCCAGTGGTTCATTAGGATATACGGCTGGAGATGGTTCCCTTTGCGATAGTAGTCCACTATCAGGTATGCCCAAAGCCTGGCCCATTGTCTCAAATTCTAACGAGTCCCATTTTCTGAAGCTGATTTGCAAAAGCATAGGCTGCGAACTTGATATACAGAAGAAGACCAGTACAAGAATACTTGCCTGCGGAGTAAGCATGAGAAATGTTACACGGGAGACTTTGATGAGTTAGATCTCAATCAACTAACGCTGCTAGCAGATCCTTAATCAAGGAACAAATTAATAATAAACATACCATAATTAGAAGCACAAATCTGGAGACAGCTTGAAGCCAGGAGATCTCATCAAGAATTTCATTTAAAATGTAAGCAGAAACCCATACTCCTGTAAGTGAAGTAAAAGATAAAAATAAAAAATAAAGGTAAGAAAGGTGAGATGCCAACACCACAAGAATTGCACAAGAGTCAAGATATATAAGCAAAGCATGACAAAACCAAAAGGACTATAACTAAACATAGTTATGTAATAAGACTGTTCATAAAACGTTTCATTCCACTGCAATACTGTACCATTGACTCTTTTGGGGTTTGGACTAAGGAGCTTATTGACTGATTAGGGGCTTATTAGTATGAATTCTGAAACCCTTTATCAGCAATGATAACATTGAAAAACCAAGGAAAAATTACAGAGCTAGTGTAGAACCTAGAAAAACGTACCAATGGATGAGGCTGAGACAAGTATCCCCTGCCAGAGGTCTCTGATTTCATCAAACCTAAACTCTATATGATGAATCGCCCTTGTGAATCCAATCAAAGCAGCAACATACAACATATGGAGGCATACAACTGGGATGATCCACCGAATCCCCATGTGGCATCGATAATTGAGAGGCTTCTTCACATGGATAACTACAGTCATCATTACCTTCTGATTAGAAATAGGACTTTCTAGCAGTCGGAATGCAGAAAGTGTTCAAACTTATTCTTTGCCTTCTGAATATATGACAGAAATGCTCTGTTTATCTGAAACCAGTTAACCTACTGATTTTTGACAATGCTGCAATGTGTGTGAAACAGAGAGAGAAAGATGACAAAGTGGGCATACTAAACTTATTAATGCAGCAAAACATGATCACTTTTGGGATCTTTCGTTTCAAAACACTATTTCAAACTAATTAGCAGTACCGATGAACAGAAACTACACAGCTTGGTAGTTCTGATTTTGAAATGTTCTTATTGCACCATGGTATACATGCCTTGCATGAAATGTTTTGTGCTTCTTCGCTACCCTTGCTCTGAAGTCCTCCTCCTTTGCTTCACAGTGAACCAGGGTAAACATTACGTGTGCAGTCTATTTCACTCAAATTTTCTAGTCTCTTTGAATGCTTTGAAATTAGTAGTTACTTTCACCAAAAAGTCAGCAGAACATCATTTGCTAAAAAGCTAAAAAGCCTTGAACTTAAAGCTCAAGACAGTAGAACTAGTGCACTAACGTAAGGTTTGGTTAACATCTAATAATCATGACTCTGCCATTTAGCTGTTCCCTACCTATAAAATGCACCTGATAGTACCAGGGAATGGAAGTTTTGAGTATCACATATCTAAATATCTATGATTGCAAAGCTAGCATCATGTGATGTACCAAAATGAAAAGACTAGTTGAGCCCTTATATTGACTACCACAGTTATTCTCCAGCTTGAAGGAATATAAACTCGAAGAAAAGGCAATTTGAACAAAAGCATACCCATTTCAAAGGAAGAGATTGGTAAACAACTATGACTGGAAGGAAGTAAAATGGACAATAATGATGAATCAGACAAATATATGGCCAAGTTACATGCAATTATCTATAGACAGTTAATCACCTGAGTGCTTGCACACACATATCCAAAACGTGAATTAACAAAAAGTGGCACGGGCGAAGGAAAAGAAATGAATGCATCTGGAAAAATAATTCCCCAAGCGTACAAATTCTTAAAAATAAGCAAATTGATACTGTTTAGGGGTTCTTACATGCAGCCAAAGCAATCCATGGAAAGAGAATTAGTGGAAGAAAAATATAAGATTTGATTGGTGGCAAACGTCTCCTGAAATACAACAGCGAATAAGGGGTGACAAAAATCAACATACAATAAAACGTCTGCTAGAGATAAGCAGTGAAGTGCAGAACAACCGGGTCACAAAAAAAGAATCAAGAGATACTAAATCAACAAATTCTGGGTAATGTGTTTGGGAAAGTATATACTGTAGCCTGTAGCTCATTTTTTCCTTCAGGAAAAGGTCAAAAAAATCCACCCAGTAGCCACTGGTCAGATCAATAGTTGTAGAAAGGCCACTGCCTAACGAACAGGTTCATTAAGCTCCAAATTCATCTCAAGTTTCTTGGCTACATAAAAATTTCCCTTACATGATGAATATGTAGTATAGTTCAAACACCTGTGCTATGCGGCAGCTCAGCAGCAACCCAAATGCAAGTGGTCCTTCAACCCAAACTAAAAGCACAAAAAGATTTTAATGTTTAATGGTTATATATGCTCAATGAAAAATCGTATAAGTAACTTAAAGGGTTCCAAGGGTAACAAATGCAACGAATAACCTGCCCAAACATAGCAAGACTGCCACCAATGTCTCTTCTTAAATTTCAGAAAGTTGATTGACATCTGCATAAAAATGTGGTCAATCCTTCCGAAACTGTCATTTCCAAAATTTCCATAGCACAACTTTTAGCAAACTAAAAACACTATAAAGAATTAAAGATGGGCATTGAAATATATAGTCTACCACAATAGAAAGTAGAAGGTTGAAGCTGGCAAAAACTTGAATTACTGGAATCCAGAAACCGCTGCCATTAGTACGAGGAACCTTGTGTACTATAAAAGGTATAATTGACCGAGAGAGAAGCCTAAAGGAAAGACACCAATCATTAAAGAGAGACAAAAGTTTCACCAAGCAAAATATTAAAGAACAACAACACATGGGAATAAATACTCAAATTGGAATTCAGATTACAGAGAAAGCAAATAAACACAAAAAAATTTTCCCATTCTTCCCAAGTTCCTATTACAAATGACCGATGAAATCTTCCACAACAACATTTCTCAATGCTCTTTGCTACTCTAACTATAACTGAAAAGAAGAGTATATAGAAGAAATAAAGTCCATGGCTTGTTCAGCCAAAAAGGTAGTGAAGCTATCCCAGTTTCACTGGACCAAATACACTGTCACGAGTCAAAACTTCGAAACAAAGTTTCTCTGAGTTATATGAGTAAGACAAGCACTATCCATTTGGAACAACCCGCACACCTATAAACTAGTGCTTCTACTTCATATGATCTCTACAATTGCTTTGTATATATCCTCTGTGCTGGTTCAACATCACGAAAACTGAAAACATATTCTCCCTCTTCAGCTTCTCATGCTGCCCGCCACTTATATCAAATTGTTATATATAGTATATACACGCACAGAGAGTAAGATATCTTCCCACTCGAAAAGCATTGTATGGAAACAGGTTCAGCTTATACACTTCAGTGTTCAGTCGCAAAACTGCCCATGATGGAGAAATTAGTTTCGTAATGATAGTCTAATCCAAAGAGGCATATCATCAAACAGATAACCGGCGAACAATATTCCACATACAACAGAGAAAGCACTTTACTTTTAAGCTATAATACGAGCCAGCCTCTTATAAACCAACAAGATTAAAAAAACAGGGCTAAAATTGAAAGAAAATTGAGCGATAAATATCAATCATCGATGTATGAATTAGCTGAAATAGCCAAAGATTTAAGCATAAGAAACATACAAGAGGACGCAGAGAATGGCTATGGCAACGGCTATGTAATCGCTGGGACAGCCTCCTTCTACAGCACAGCTGCTTGCCATATTCTTGCATTTGGTTTTTGTTTTCTTTTTTTGGATTATCAAATTATTCAAATTAATATGTGGATCTTATAATTCGACTAAGGTTATGATTCTATGAATCTAACCTTACGTAATTAAGTACAACTACGACTTTTCTTTTTGATGTTAAAGTGAAGTGATAGTCATTACGGTTGTTAGAAATTGCAGCCTGCAAGTTTCTCCGAGTCGAGCGAGACCTTTTACACGTGCTGTTTGACAAAATTTGGAATTTACTGAGTTGGATTTTTGGGGAGGATTTCTTAATGGAATTTTAAGTGAAATTAAAATAAATTTTATTTTAAAAAAATATTTTTAATTCTATTTAGAATGAGTTACAGTAATGTACCGTTTCCCTTGCAGTAATTTTGGTTTAAAGTTTATAAAACGTTTTTGAAATAGTTTCGGATAAAACAATACTAAAATTCGATTGATTTAATAATAAAATTAATTTATAGTTTATAAAATAGATTTTAAAATAATTTACAAGTAAAATAGTTTTTAAAACTACTTATGTTAAAAAAATCGTGAAATTAAAAACTGTATAATAATCAAAACAATAATTTTTATATAAATATAGTTTTTTATAAATAAAAATAATTTTATAAAACCTTTGACTTAGTTTGATTTTATTTATTTTCAATTTAAAATTATAATTAAGTCAGTTTGGACTTCAACTATTTTTTATGAGTAAATTTTAAACTCGAAATCTCAAAATACATGACATTCACACTTCATATATCAAAAAAATTAATTAAATAATTTTATGATAATTACAAATATGAAAAATGTATTTATTTTGTTGTGTGCATTTTATATGTATATGTACGTGTTCTCTTTTGTATTAGCTTTCCAATCAATGGCAGAATTTGGCAAAGACAGGTGGGGCCATGGTCCTCATTAGCTTTTGAATTTTTTTTAAAAAATTTATAGGTTAAAAATTAAAAAGAATATATTTACCCCTATGTCTCCAAGCGAATAAGGTCTCGATTCTTAAATCTAAACTTTATTTCCTTTTTTCGCTTTTCACTTTCATTAAGGTCGCAACCGTTGTCTTTTCATCGTCGACCACCGACTAATATTTCTAGTAAGGTTACATTCTTTTCCTTTTATTTTTTACATGTCCATTTATCTAGTTTATTATAAAGTTCAATTTATAGGCTTATAGTATATTATAATTATTTGTTTTTTGCTCTCTGTTTTTTTGGTAATCTATTATCTATAGAATTGATTGGTATCATGGTATGTAAATATGTCATTTAATTTGTGAGAGGCTCGAAGTGATGCTCAAGTTGACAACTTAAATTGATAATTTGAGAATTGTGATTATTATTAATTTTACCCAAATACCCAATAGAATCATGATTATAACTTTTGGTATAATATTGTAGTATGTGATAGCCATGAAATTTTGTCAGTTAGTTTTTCAATTCAATCTAGATATAAAATTATATATAGAAATATATTAATGGGTTTTAATGGTCATCATATACAGAAGAAATCATTTCTTTTTGTTGGAAATTGAACTAATTCGAAAACAGTTGGATTTGAAGATTTAATTTTATGATACTGATTTTAGTGATAGACTTATTAGTTTTATAATTTGAAACGAAACTAGTAGTTATCTTTCTTATTTCTTGTTGCACTTGTATTATGACTTGGGATGTGATTATTTTTATTCAGATAATTTGATTTCTTTTTGTCAAGGTAATATTTTATTAGGTTAGTGTTCAAGAGGTAATTTTAGTTCAACTTAGTTTTATAATTCAGAATTAAGAATTATGTTTGCCTTCATAGTTTAGAATTCAAACTCACTCAACCACAATGACAAATCGATTAATACGATCTTTTGCTCATTGCTTCCCATCGGTTGTCGACGAAGTCATCCTTTTTAAGTCTACATCGAGCCACACCTCTCAATGCTTGAATAGGTATCTTTACATCTCATGTCTTTTTATTTCATTTTAAATTAACTTGTAATTTTTTAATCTATGTGGTTTTCGTATATGCTAGATTTAAGTATTTTACATTAATTTATTTTAGAATTTGTTTTAGTTACCTATTTAATTTTTCTCATGATTATTGAAAATTGATTTTTGCATATATGTTACTTACTTTTATAGGTTAAACACATATAACACATTATGATCAATTTGTTAAAGTGATTTTCAAGTTTATATATGAAAAAAAATAAACATTAAGAAAATAATATAAAATTGACTGACTATTTAAACTTCAACTAAACTTAAGGAATATTTCCTAATAATATAAGACTTGACTGAGAATTTTAAATTGGTGTAAGATATACATGAAAATTTTTCTATACTCATTAAAATCGAAAATTGAATTTAGATATGTTTTTTTTTCTTTTCAAATGGCCATCTATACAAATGAGGTCATCTCAATTTTTATTTATTTTTTTATTTTTTTGAGTGAAGGCCATGTCAAACTTTTATTCATTGTTCTTGGACTAGTCTTATATCACCACAAAGAAAAAGAAAAAAACATAATGCATGCAATTATTTCCTTAATGGGACAAAAAAAGTCAATGTTTTACTCTATTAGATTGCAGAACTCATGAACAAAATGAACAACTTGAGACTCTGTTCAAGTTCTCATCATTCAGGAAATAAGGGAGAAAGTAGAAAAAAGAAGAAGATATAACCACAACTGTCAGACATTCTCTAAAAATCCATTGCCCAAAGAAAATAAAATGGAACTTTGGAGAGGTCATATCTTAGTACCAAAACCACATGAAGCAGCAAGTTTCCTTTGCCATGATATTTATTTGGAGATATTGCATTTCAATACTTGCCTAAAGCTATAACTGATAGCCACTGTGACTTGGTCCCAACTTTTGCTGCCAACATCCTAATTATCTCCCTCCACAACTTACACCGTTAGGAATTGTTGATGCCAAAAACGTGAGCTTTGGATGTACCTGCACAGGGAACGAGATATGAACTATGGGGTCGTCGGAGGGGTGCCTCCGGGGATTCTTCGAAGCTTAAGTTGGAGGGTGATAAGATGTATGCAGGGGACGAGTGTTTCCTTGTGTGTTGTGTGCCTCGATGGATCATTTGGAATGCGTACTTGATCCTTTTTATAGGGTTTTTGAGGAGGCACTTTGCCTGAGGCGGCGATGATCTGATAAGGTCTAGAAGGCCCAGTTGGGTGGCTGCGGGCCGTCCACGAAGGCTTTGCCTTGTTGGCTTGATCAGGAGCCATCTACGTTTAAGGGCGGTTGGTGACCTGTTGTCCTAACTTGGTTGGGCAATGATGGCTTTGAGGGCGGTGATGACGTGGAGGTCCAGCTGGGGGGCAATGATGCCTTGAAAGGTGGTCATGACCTGGAGGCCCAGCTGTTCGAGCTTGGGTCTTCCGCGTGGCTTCTTGCAGCCTGGCTTTAAAATGATCCACGTGTCATCTTTCTATTGGAGGGATTAATTTTAGGTAGTATCAGGAATCAAACCCATGATTTTGATTTTGATTCTAATTGTACATTTGCGCCAAAAGCTATAGTTGATAATCAGAATGTAACTCAAGTAACTTAAACCGCATAACTAGACAAACATCACGTTTTAACTGTGATTTGATCCCAAACCGAGCCTCCGCCACGGAGTAATTACTGCCAACACTTGCCCAACACATAGTATCAACTATTATTCCGAACCAGTCCTCTTGCCTCTTCTCATCTCAAGGCCTAGTTAAATTTGACAGTGAATCCTTCAACTGAGACAACTTCAATTACATCCCAGAACCAAATTTTGGAAGAGACCAATTCTAAAATATTATGTATCAAATAAATTTTTTATTTAAAATTTATTCAAAAAGTATACACAAATTGAGCATAACAGAAAATGATTACATATAAGACAAACAATACATGCTTGTTTAAAAAAAAAAAACCCAAATTTTAAAAGAGCCATATGAAACTATCTCTAATCTAAGCACATATTTTTATGGCTAATGAATTAGAGCAAAAATGGTAATTCATGGGATATAAATTCCGACAGAACAGAATAATGGAAATATACTGATAAAGGTTCTATTTGGACTTCAAAAATGAAAAAAAAAGAAAAAAAGAAAAAGAAAAGAAAATTGTTGAATTACTAGAGAAATCCTTCCCTTGGTCCCAAAGAGTACATCAGATAGACCGGCACCGATACATACCGTACCACTAATGAAAACATTGAATTCACTTCTGCGCTCTGTCATTGAATTTATTCATGGGACAGAATTCACAAACAAATGTGCAGACAGATATGTTCAGCGGTTCTATTTTTACAAAACAATAATTATGAATAATTCGAGATTTATCAAATCATACAAATAATAAATAAAAAAGAAATAGTAAGACATGATATATTATGTTCACCCAAAGTTACATTCTGTCAAAAATTTCACTATAATCAATTTTGCACTCAAGACATAAAGACTATTTATAAACAACTTAAGGCGTTCTAATTAGAGTTTTCGTCCTGCTGCAAAACCACGACTATTCATAGGTCCAAGTCCAAACCGTCAAGAGAAAAACCCAGACCCTGTGCGGAGTTTGAAATTCTCAAAGACCATGGTCGTCGGGAGGTTTATAGATCTGGACCGTGAAATATACACAAACTCTAACAAATCATACATAACATGAATCTTATACACTAAACTTGAATATAAAATTGCTAATCCAAATCCTAATTATGGTAGAAAAAATAATACATTATTTATTATTGAATAGTGGAAGTCTCATCAAGACAGGGTGCATGATCTTTGTCCAATCTTCCCATTCTCCCTTTGGCGACATTCTGCAGTTATCATCAGTCATCTGCAAATGTAAAGAGCATTCAGTTCTAACTTCTCCAAAGTAACTGTTATTTTAACAATATGGCATTTAGTGTTCCACGGGTAAAATAGAATGCAGCTTTTTGGTTAAACAAAAAGCCAAAATATTAAAAAATTAAGTAATTAATTAGTACATTCTCTTTCTCATAATTTTAGTCACTTATAATTTTTTTACTTAAATTTGATTTTAATTATTATATATATTATTTTAAAAATATAAAAAATAGTAATTTTAAACTCTATTTATGTATATATGAAAAAAATTAATTATTTTAATGATTTAACAATAAAAAAATTATTCATTTAAGTGACTAAATAGTAAACATGACAAAAATAAGTTAGAAGGGATATGAAATATCAAACGTAAATTTATTTAAAATGAACCCTACATGCAAAAGTACTTAAACACATGAGCACCACAACCCACATCAATTTGTTTACCCTTTCAGCTCTTGAAGTCCTTCACCTTATGCTTATGATAGTTTTTTCATATTACAAAATGAGAACCAACCAGAATAATGTGGCTTCATTCCCAAATATTCAACAATGAAGAAGAAGTACTCTAGATGAGTTGCAGAACCATTAAGGATTTATTTCATGGTTACATGAATCAGCTGATGGTTCAATTATTATGAAGTCATAGGCCAACTTCTCAATGCCCAAGAACACTAAACTTACATATAGCTCTGCAGTGCTATTCAGATGCATTTAACAAACTTATTGGTGAAAGAATTTGGGCAATATTTGCATTACAATAAATGAAATGAAAGCATTGAGGTAGACTTGCGTAGTCATGAAAAAAAAAATTGTTCAACCACTTTTGAATGAAAAGAAAATATATATATTTTTTTTCTTTTCTCATACCATCTTATGGTGAGATAAACTATTGTGTCATGTATCACAACAACTTCTTGTAATACACAGTACACAAAATAGATGCAAATGAATAAATAATGAATGAGAGCATTAAGGGACATAAAAGGTTTGAAAAATTATGATCGATTACTAGTACTAATAGAGAGTTCTGTGATGCGTACCTGAGTGGAAATCTGGTAAATTCAAGGACCAGCAATCTCAAAGCCTTTTAGCTGATAATTTGGTGGTCGATTTCTATGGCGGGGATATGAGAAATCTTGGGCCAGTATTCCTTTTGGCACAGCTGACTCAGTAAAGGACAATCCCAAATCCTTAAAACAGGTATGAAGGCGGGCAGCCCCTGTATCGGTAAGGACTCCAGATTAGGACAACTTGATATATACAGTTCTCTAAGAGAGGTGAGGTGCTGAAGCCCCTTCTCGTCCAGAGATTTCAGATTTTCTAAACTATAAATGTAGAGATTGGTAAGAGTGGAGGGCAGCAAATCCTCTTCTGGAAAGAAATCCACATCTTCATCGTCACCCCAGATGGTGAATGATGAAAGAGAGGAGAGCCCTTGCAAACACCACCACCTCCGGCTAGTAACGAGCTTGGCACTTGAAATGATCGTAAGAGATTTTAGTCTGGAAGGCAAACCACCTTCAGGAAACGACTTAATTTCTGGACAATTAGTTATGGCCAATTTCTCCAGGGAGGGGAGGAGGGAGTACATATGTTGAGGCAGCGACTTTAAATTACTGCAATCCCAAAGCTCAATATATGTCAAATTTGGGGCGGATATTCCTCCTTTGGGGAAACACACGAACTCAGGGCATCCCCAGATTACCAAGAACTTCAAAGATATGAGATCCCGGTGAGGTCCCTTTGATGCAAAAAGGGATTCCAGTTTTTCACATTGGTTGATAATTAAACTATTTAGCTTAGGGAACAGTTCTAACGGAAATGATCTCAGTAAATTACAAGACTCTATATTAACTGTTTTGAGACCACAAACAGGGAAGGAGTTAATTACAGCAATAGACTTCGAAATAGACAACTCTACAAGATAAGTGTTGCGGCGCACCAATTCCTCAAGTAGAGAATCAGTCGCATTGCCTCTGGAAATTGTCAACACGTTCAGCCCAAAAGGAAGTTCCGTCAATAGCAGCTTATCACAATCAGACAACTCAAGTTCTCACATGGCGGCTTCCCTTGGAAGTGAAGCCACAAGCTGCCCACATTTCCTAATCTCAAGCTTCCTTAGGGAAGGAAGATGGTTGGGCAAGGCCATTGTAAGCTTGGGACATTCTATCAAGTACAACTCTTTTAGACAATGAAAAGGAGAATCTTCCTCATCTTTGCATTCAGCACAAACCCATTCCTCCCACACAAGCATGTACTCAAACTTTAAAACTTCAAGCAATCTGAATGGCCTCATTCCAGTAGAACCGATCCCACTGAACTCCGCATCATTAACAGTCACCACTGCATCAAAGCCTGAAATCCAGAGCTCTTTCAAAGACGGCTGTTGTGAGTTTTAAATTACTCGCAAGCGCATGAGTCGTTTGCAATATAGTGTTGTGCAAGTGCGAGGTTGGATCCACAAGGAATTGCATTGTGAAAATATTTTTATCTACACTAAACCTATTTTAACGTAGTTCCAAGTTTTGAATTGTCTTTTGCAAAATAAATATAAACTAAACTAAATTGATTTAAAAACTAATGATAAAAACACTAAGGTTTCTGAATCCATCCCACCAAAGCTAAGCATATATCTTCATGTAAAAATAGTCTATCAAAACATTCCATGAATCCAACTTAAGACAAAAAACAACAAATATCCCAATTAAACCAAAAACATCCAATGTATCCGCTTTTAACAAATCACAAAGGAAATCCAATTTAATCAAAAACAATTTGATGTATCCATCAGATGAAACACAAGGAATATCCAACAGAACAATTTAAACGCAATCAATCATAAGATTTTACTCAAATAATTGACAGAACATTTATACTAAAAAACATCAGAATTGTATAAACAAATCTGAAACTATTATGCCAAACAACGGCGAGGCTTTATCTTCAACCTTAGTTTGAAGATTTTAGCCTCTCATAATTATGAAACTAAAGTTCACAATACAAGTGCTAAACATTAAACTTTAAAACTAAAAAAGAAATAAATTACTATACATGGGAGAAATTCCACACGCTGTTAGTCCCTTAGCAAAACAAAATAAAAAACTAAATGAGCACAAAGATTATAAAGATAAGTTCAGTATTCATGATATCCAAAAATTTAAGGAGCATTCAAAATCATTAGATTCATTCATGAGCAAGCTTAAATAAGTCAAACCCATCTTCACACTGAATAAGAATTTAAAGCTTAATTACTTACAAGAGGCATGATAAGACATTACAAGTTTGAATCAGTGTAAAGTGAATTAGCATATACAGATGAGGTTTCCAAATAACTTCAATGTACAAGGTAATTCAAGTCTCAAGATCCACAGAATTTCTCATCGGACAGAACAACGATGGCATATATATATATATATATATATATATATATATATATATATATATATATATATATATATATATATAAGGCTCTGCTATGTTTAGTTCCCTTAAGCTTTCTAATTGACCCATATAACGAGTATTGAGTCAATGACTCCCAAACCAGATGGTTTTAGGGCATTAGGTGTAAAGGCACCCCTAAGGACTTACTAACTCGAGTAAAAAAGGCTACGAAATTAAACTGGCCTTAATACTACTGTTGACCCTCGCCCATATTTTAATGATGACAAAACACAACTGTTATTTAACTAACATGTTTAAACTAAGTTGTATTAAGGATCAAACACATTCAACCAAGGAAAAAAGTGCAAAAACTCGAACCAAATCAAGTATCAAGTGAAGACTGAAGATCTAGTATAGGTCTTAAGGTTTAGAACCAATGTAAGTCTTACTCATACATTGTATTAGCTTGTTCAATGGCTCAAACACAAAAGGTTTTTCTAAAACCATTATTTTTAAATGTTTTTAATGAAAAACAGAAGAAAAATTGCGTTGGAAAACAACCCAGTCGACTGGGTACATATACCAGTCGACTAGTATATAGGTCAGAAGGTACCCAGTCGACTGGATGAATCAACCTACTCGACTGGTACTTTGATCAGTAAGTTTCCAGTCGACTGGACGAATCAACCCAGTCGACTGGTAAAATGGATAGAAAGTCCCCAGTCGACTGGATGATATATACCAGTCGACTAGATACCCAGAAGGTCTGAAAACGAGTGTTTTTCTAGTGAACCCAGTCGACTGGTATCTCGACCCAGTCGACTGGTAGTTCAAAAATATGACCGTTGGACTCCAAATCTGAACGTTTTAAAGTAAATTTTTTTTCAAATTAAAGTCCTAAACGGCCATATTATTTGATTGCTATATAAACTCATTCAGTTAAGCATTCAAAAAGTAGCAGCACATATTCAAAAAGAGTTGATCTCACATAATCAAGTTTTTATACTCTTGAAACACAAAAAGCTTTGAAATAATCTTGTTGAGTCATTTCTTCAAGCTTTACTTTGAAAGAGAGACATTTCTGTTGTAATAAGCTTTCATTTGTTGTCTCTCTACCTTTTACTTTACACCATATTTGTAAAGGGATTACTTCCGAGAGGAAGGGGATTTTTCGGTTTAAGCAATTCCTGTAAATTGCTTGTGTACGGTTTGTGCAACACCCGGCTAAGTTGTGCGACTAAGTTTTCTTAGTGGATTACTTCAAGGTGTTCATTGAAGAGAGTGGATGTAGGGTCGGAACGAATCCGATATTGCCGAACCACTATAACTGTGTTTGCATCCTCTTTCCTTAAACTCTTTATTTACAGCTTATTACTTGTATTAATTATTTGTTGCTTATCAGTTTCTATAAACTTGTATAAATTCCGCAAAAGTTTTTAAAAACCCAATTCACCCCCCCCTATTGGGTTGAAACCTCGAGCTACAATTGGTATCGGAGCCTCGTTCTCTTTATTAGGCTTAAAATCCTAGAGTTGATCCAATGGCAGCAAATAACTACTCTGAGGGACACTCTTATACTAGACCACCATTGTTCAATGGCTCAAATTATAACTATTGGAAAAATAGAATGAAAATCTTCGTCGAAGGACAAGATTACAATCTATGGAGAATTATAGAAGAATGACCTAAAATTCCTTCAAAAGAAATAGTTATTGGAGAGACTCTTCATACAATGCCTAAACTCAAAACTGAGTTTACTGGTGAGGATTGTAGAACGATGTCTCTCAATAGCAGAGCAACAAGCATGCTACATTGTGCATTAGATATTTCTGAATATAACAAAATATCTGCATGCATTTCTGCTAAAGAAATATCGGATAAATTAAAATTCACATATGAAGGAACAAGTGAAGTAAAAAAGTCTAAAATTTACATGTTAATTTCTGAGTATGAATCTTTTAAGATGTCTCCTAACAAAACCATTTCTGAAATGCACTCACGATTCACTACTATTATAAATGGTTTAAAATTGCTTGGCAAGAATATTGAGGAAGTTGAACTAACCAGAAAAATCTTAAGATCTCTGCCACCAGAATGGAAACCAAAGAGGACAACCATTCAGGAGGCCAAAAATCTTGACAAGCTTGATGTTGAGACGCTGCTTGGGTCATTATTGATATACGAGATGGAAGAAATGACTCTCATCGTCAATGATGATGAGAAGAAGAAAAAGCAAATTGCTCTCAAAGCTTCTACGAGCAACAAAGAAAAGGAATTAGAACAAGAAGCAGAGAGCAGTGAAGAGGATGGTGAAATGGCTTTAACCACCAGACGATTCCATAGGTTCTTGGAGAAAAGCAAGAAACCTTACTCAAAGGATCCCACCTCAAAAAGGGAACCACTTATGTGCTATGGCTGCAAGAAGCCAGGACATATAAAAGCTGACTGTCTGGTTTCAAGCAAACCATACAAGGGCTTCAAGAAGAAAGCTATGGTAGCAACTACCTGGAGCGATGACGAAGAAGATGAGTCATCAGAAAAAGAAATCGGATACGAGGAAATTGCCAACCTTTGTTTGATAGCAATCGATGATGAAAGTGAGGTAACATCTTCTCCCTCTTCAAAAAATAATATTGTTACTAGTAGTGAAGAACTGCTAGAAGTCATAAATGAAATGCATGAAGAATTAAAGAAATTTGATTCTAGAAATTCTGTTCTTAAGAAAGAAATATCATATCTTTCTAAAGAAATGATAATTCTTAGAGAAGAAAAAGAAAAATTATCATCCTTATTGTATGATTCGTCTCAAGAATTTCTTAAAGATGAAAATGAGAATTTGAAAAATAAAATTTCTGAATTAAACAACACCATATCTAGACTTATGCTTGGTAAAGAAAAACTTGATGAAGTGCTTTCTTCCCAAAGATTATGTGGAGGAAAATCTGGTGTAGGATATTCTCCATTGGGAAAACAAAAAACAAAAGAAAGCTTATTCATGAAAGCCTCTTGTGTAGATGGAGCTTCTACTTCAAAAGCTCCTAGCATTGTTAAAAGCACTCCCTCGATAAATGCTAGGAAGTCTAGAAACTTAAATGATCATACCAAATTGAAGCATCCTAAAAATACTCATGCTTATATGTATGCTCATTCTAGAAATGCTCATACACATCCTAGAAATAATTATCATGCTTATTCTAGGAACAATGTGTATAATCAAAGAATGCATTCTGCTCGTGCTCATCCTAGGAATTATCATCATGTGTATCCTAGAATGCATCATCATACTCTTTATGGAAATGACATGAATTTTCATACTCCTTACCATAGAAACATGTATCCTAGGAACTATTATCCTAAGGTTTATAGGAATTCACATGTAAGACATCCTAGAAATTTCTATGACTATCATGCTAGGACTGTGTATCATCAACTTGTTCATAGAGCACCTCATATTAAGAAAGTATGGGTCCCAAAAGGAACCGTATTTTTCAGGACTAACCCCAAAGGACCCAAGAAATTTTGGGTACCTAAAAGTGCTATCGTATATCCTTGTGTGATGTAGATTTTCCTTCACACCAAGGAGAAAGGTAACTGTTGGTACCTTGATAGCGGTTGCTCGAAGCATATGACCGGTGATAAAAGCGTATTCAAGGAGCTAACTCTAAGAGATGGTGGACTTGTGACCATTGGAGACAATACTAAAATAAAGATCATCGGGCATGGAAAAGTCGGTAATGATTTCTCAACCTTAGATAATGCATTGCTAGTACAAGGCCTTAAGTCAAATTTACTTAGCATTAGTCAATTATGTGACAAAGGATATAAAGTCACATTTGAGACCTCTCATTGTCTAGTTATAGACATCAAGAGCAACAAGATCAAATTCATTGGCCATAGACATGAAAATGTCTATATAGTTGATTTGAAATCCTTGCATTCCGATAATGAAAAATGTTTTCCTGCTTTTAGTGAAAATCAATGGCTATGGCATAGAAGGCTTGGTCATGTAAACATGAATTTGCTAAAAATTGTTTCAAGAAAAGATTTAGTTATTGGACTTCCTAAAATCAATTTTGAAAAAGACAAAATTTGTAATGCTTGTCAAATGGGAAAACAAACTAGGATATCTTTTAAAGCAAAAAATGTAGTCTCAACTACTAGACCTTTGGAACTTTTGCATATGGACTTATTTGGTCCAATTAGTACCATTAGTCTAGGTGGCCATCAATATGCTCGTGTTATTGTTGATGACTATTCAAGATATACCTTTGTTATTTTTATTGCTTATAAAGATGAAGCCTTCAAAGGATTTGAAAAGTTTTGCAAAAAGGTACAAAATGAAAAAGGAATTTGTATTTCAAGCATAAGAAGTGATCATGGCAAAGAATTTAAAAATCAAAGCTTTTCAAAATTTTGTGATGAAAATGGAATTAATCACAACTTTTCAGCTCCTAAAACTCCTCAACAAAATGGAGTTGTTGAGAGGAAAAATAGAGTTCTAGAAGAATTTTCTAGAACAATGCTTTGTGAAAATAACTTACCAAAATATTTTTGGGCTGAAGCCGTAAATACTTCTTGCTATATTTTAAATAGAATTTTGATAAGGCCTTTGCTTGATAAAACACCATATGAACTATTGAAAGGGAGAAAGCCCAATATTTCCTATTTTCGTGCCTTTGGTAGTAAGTGCTTCATCTTAAATAACAATAAAACTAACTTGGGTAAATTTGATTTCAAGACCGATGAAGGGATATTTTTAGGATATTCAACTACTAGTAAGGCTTATAGAGTTTTCAATAAGAGAACTCTAGTAGTAGAAGAATCTGTGCATGTAACTATCGATGAATCTAACCCAATGAGTAGTGGAGAAGTTTCTTTTAAAGATGATGCAGATTTTATTCCAAGAATGGAAACTCCTACTCCCAATGTTGACCCAAAAGTGAGTTCTTCTCAAACAAATGAAGGGATTGCAACTCCCAATTTGGACCAACTATCCTCAAGTCAACAAGAGAAAAATCTACCCAAGTATTGGAGGTATGTAAATCATCATCCAATTGATCAAGTAATTGGTGATCCTTCACAAGGGGTAAGAACTCGCTCTTCTATTAGAAATATTTGCAATTTTGTAGCTTATTTGTCTCAAGTAGAACCTAAGACATTTATAGAAGCTGAAAAAGATAATGATTGGATAATTGCAATGTAGGAAGAGATAAATCAATTTGAGAGAAAAAATGTTTGGAAACTAGTTCCAAGACCAAAAGATCATTCAATAATTGGAACTAAATGGGTATATAAAAATAAAATGGATGAAAATGGTATAGTAACTAGAAATAAGGCTAGACTAGTTGCTAAGGGATATAACCAAGAAGAAGGAATAGATTTTGATGAAACCTATGCTCTCGTAGCTAGATTAGAAGCTATTAGAATGTTATTAGCCTTTGCATGCTTTAATAAATTCAAG
Organism: Bretschneidera sinensis; assembly: GCA_023935145.1. NCBI lineage: Eukaryota > Viridiplantae > Streptophyta > Magnoliopsida > Brassicales > Akaniaceae > Bretschneidera > Bretschneidera sinensis. The sequence goes on from CM043705.1 coordinate 65,372,906, forward strand.
CTATTTCAAATGGATGTGAAAAGTGCATTTTTAAATGGTTTTATAGAAGAAGAGGTTTATGTTGAACAACCTCTTGGATTTGAAAATCCTAGTCTTCCAAATCATGTCTATAAACTTTCTAAAGCTCTATATGGGTTGAAGCAAGCTCCAAGAGCATGGTATGAAAGATTAAGTAAATTTTTCATTGACAATGATTTTGTAAGAGGTAAAATAGACACAACTCTCTTCATAAAACTCACAAAAATGACACTTTGATAGTTCAAATATATGTTGATGATATTATATTTGGTGCTACTAATGAATCTATGTGTCAAGAGTTTGCAAAGTGCATGCAAGGTGAATTTGAAATGAGCATGATGGGAGAACTTACCTACTTCCTTGGACTGCAAATCAAGCAACTAAAAGGAGGTATCTTCATCAATCAACAAAAGTACATCAAAGATCTATTAAAGAGGTTCGGGATGGAAAGCTCAAAGTCAATTGGAACACCTATGAGCACAACTACTAAACTTGATCTTGATGAAGGAGGTAAAACTGTAGATTCAAAATATTATAGAAGCATGATAGGTGCTTTACTTTATTTGACTGCAAGTAGACCTGATATAATGTTCAGTGTATGCATGTGTGCTAGATTTCAGCTAATCCTAAGGAATCACATGTAGTTGCAGTAAAAAGAATCCTTAGATATCTACAAGGGACCCAGACCATAGGATTATGGTACTCTAGATAATCATCTTTTGAGCTAGTAGGATATTCAGATGCTGATTTTGCTGGATGTAGGTTAGATAGAAAGAGCACAAGTGGAACATGCCAATTCTTAGGTGCTATGTTAACTTCTTGGTTCTCCAAGAAACAGAATTCCGTTGCACTATCAATCGCTGAGGCGGAATATGTAGCAGCTGGCAGTTGTTGTGCCCAAGTATTATGGATGAAACAACAACTAGAAGACTATGGCATGAGTCTCAAAAATATTCCTATATTGTGTGATAATACTAGTGCCATCAACCTAACCAAAAATCCTATTCAGCACTCTAGAACCAAGCATATAGAGATTAGACATCATTTCCTAAGAGATAATGCTCAAAAAGATGATATAAGATTAAAATTCATACCTTAAGAAGATCAAATTGCTGATATTCTTACAAAACCCTTAAGTGAAGCTAGTTTTTGTAAGATTAGAATGTTGATGGGATTGCTTGATTTTGATAAACTGAATGTTTGATTACATATCATTTCATCATTTGCATGTTTGACATTGAGTGAAAGAGTATTAATCATTGTTTAATTATTTTCCTCACTCAAAAATGTCATAGATAAAAAAATTTGTGCTAAAAATTCAAGACTGGAAATTTTACTAAGGGTCCAGTCGACTGGTACATGTGACCCAGTCGACTGGTAAGTCTCTGCCAGATCTTCCAATCGACTGATAATATTGACCCAGTCGACTGGTAATTCTCTGCCAAATACTCCAGACGACTGGTAAGTCTTCTCCAGTCGTCTATAAGATCAAATCTTGTTTGGAGCCAATTTTTTGAAAAACCCTTGTCCTCCAGTCGACTGGTAAAGATAGCCCAGTCGACTGGTAACGCACTGCCAGTTTACCCAGTCGACTAGTATGTTTACCCAGTCGACTGGTAAAGAAACTGTTCATCTTTTCAAAGGGACCCAGTCGACTGGTATATCGACCCCAGTCGACTGGTATCGCGATTCTATGAAAGGGACTGTTCATTTTTGCCATTTTTACGCCATTTTCAAAGAGCCCAAGCTTTCTGTCTCTAGAAAATTTCATCCTATTGATCCAAAAACCATCCAAATCCCTTCTAAACACACCGATCTACACATTCCTAAAGAGATTTTTAACTTTCTACAGTTAAAATCTCTCATTTTTACCAAAATCACTTTTTTCCAAAAACTCCAGATTTCTCCACAATGAGTGACAAAATCCGTATTAAACTCACAACAAGTGGACCTAATATGCCTAAAAAGCCAAGGTCTTCAAAACCTTTGGCTTCGGAGTCGAAAGGGAAGGGAGCAGCAGGCTCATCCAGCAAGGAATCCAGAACAGAGCTGGAGCAGACTCTGTTTTACAGCCCAGCGGCTCATAAGAGGTATAATTCTATAATCCGTCACAAGAAAATCATGATTGGTAGAGTCTTTGGTTTCGACTCTATTCGCCATGGTAATTTCGATATTCTACCAACCTTTGAGGTAATAAATCTGACCCCACTGGTCAGAATTCATGAAAAATATTACCCGCGACTGATTCACCAGTTCTATGCGAACTTGGTGAAACCCAGTCCTTTGGCTCTGAGATTCAGAACCAGAGTTAGCGGTGTGGAGTTTGAGGTCAACACTGACCTCTTGATGAGCATTCTGAGAATCCCTATAAGGGGGGTTCAATAGAGTCTGGATGGATGGCCAAACAACTTTGAAGTTGAGGAGGCCTGTCGGATAGTCAGGGGCGACCCTAACTATGTGTACAGACCCACTACATTTCACACATGTAGTGACTTGCCCCTCGACTCAAAGATGTTTCAGTTGATTGTCAGCTGGACCATCCACCCGAGACTCGGGAGTCGAGGGTATCTATCTAAAATAGATACGGTATTGATTTGGTGCCTAAAATCTGGGCACTACTTCAATATATATCCTCTGCTGCTCGCCAACATGATAAATGGCGAAGCAAATGACTCCGGGTGTCTTCCTTATGGGATGCTAATTACGCTCATCCTCCAGCACTTTCGGGTACTTTTGCCTGCCTCCGAGGCTCAGGATATCAGATTGACGGACATCATCAACATCTCATCTCTGAAGAAGATGGGATGTACTGTTCGTGAAGGGTTCCTCTATCCGAAGGCCGAAAAGCGCCTAAGAATCCGAGAGGATGCGAGTGACAGTGATGAGGATGCTTATACGGCTGCTGAGATGGAGACGGATACCCGAGCACCTCCCATTGGTGACTCGAGTACTGGATAGACTGGTTATGGTGACATCCTACGAGCTATCACGAGTCTCCAGATGATGATGGAGTCCGATTTTCAGTCCATGCAGTCTAATTACCAGAGACTGAGCTCCTCCATAGACCACCTACGGGACGACTTTGAGTTACATCGAGAGCACACCGAGGGTTCCCTAGCTGAGATTTGGGAACTTCTTCGTGACAGCTTGGACGCTCCCGCACCTTGAGTCTCTATCTTTTATTTGTACTTTGCGGTTTTCCAGTTCTTATCACATAGCACGGACATCTCATGTACTATTTTTTCTTAGTTATGGCTCTGTGAAGCCCTGATTGTATTGACTTTTTCTCTATGATGATGTATTCCCATTAGCCATATTTCTTGCATTTATTTATGCTATTTGTGATATCTTAGCACTGTTTTAAAACTCTGTTTGGTCACTAAAACTGTTATAGCATGCTTATACGCTTGAAAAACTTCCGGTTCATCCCGGGAAGGCTTCTGAAATTCGAATGAAGCCAAATCTTCGCATACAACTTTGCTTTCTTATACTCTATTTGATTGTATTGGCTAAGTATCTTATTTTTTATGTTATGCCCCTTTTAGTTGCTGTTGTCAAAACGGGGGAGAAAAATGAGAAAAACGAGAAAAAATCTAAGTAAAACGCAACCAATGCATAGATTTAGGGGGAGCATTGCTCCATAACTTTGTTAAAATGTTTATTGATTGGTTGAGTTTGATTCTAGATTGGTTGAAAGAAATATAAACTGTGTTTGCTTGTTTAGAGGGTGGTTTTACTCGAAAAACAGAGGAGACTCTGTCCAAATTTTTGTAAAATCCTATCACTTAGTTTTTAAAACTGTTTTTACATTATTAGTTTTGTCATCATCAAAAAGGGGGAGATTGTTGACCCTCGCCCATATTTTAATGATGGCAAAACACAACTGTTATTTAACTAACATGTTTAAACTAAGTTGTATTAAGGATCAAACACATTCAACCAAGGAACAAAGTGCAAAAACTCGAACCAAATCAAGTATCAAGTGAAGACTAAAGATCTAGTATAGGTCTTAAGGTTTAGAACCAATGTAAGTCTCACTCATACATTGTATTAGCTTGTTCAATGGCTCAAACACAAAAGGTTTTTCTAAAACCATTATTTTTAAATGTTTTTAATGAAAAACAGAAGAAAAATTGGGTTGGAAGACAACCCAGTCGACTGGGTACATATACCAGTCGACTAGTATATAGGTCAGAAGGTACCCAGTCGACTGGATGAATCAACCTAGTCGACTGGTACTTTGACCAGTAAGTTTCCAGTCGACTGGATGAATCAACCTAGTCGACTGGTAAAATGGACAGAAAGTCCCCAGTCGACTGGATGATATATACCAGTCGACTGGATACCCAGAAGGTCTAAAAACGAGTATTTTTCTAGTGAACCCAATCGACTGGTATCTCAACCCAGTCAACTGGTAGTTCAAAAATATGACCGTTGGACTCCAAATCTGAACGTTTTAAAGTAAATCTTTTTCAAATTAAAGTCCTAAACGACCATATTATTTGATTGCTAAATAAACCCATTCAGTTAAGCATTCAAAAAGTAGCAGCACATATTCAAAAAGAGTTGATCTCACATAATCAAGTTTTTATACTCTTGAAACACAAAAAGCTTTGAAATAATCTTGTTGAACCATTTCTTCAGGCTTTACTTTGAAAGAGAGACATTTCTGTTGTAATAAGCTTTCATTTGCTGTCTCTCTACCTTTTACTTTACACCATCTTTGTAAAGGGATTACTTCCGAGAGGAAGGGGAAACTTCCGAAAGGAAGAGGATTTTTCGATTTAAGCAATTCTTCTAAATTGCTTGTGTACGATTTGTGCAACACCCGGCTAAGTTGTGCGACTAAGTTTTCTTAGTGGATTACTTCAAGGTGTTCCTTGAAGAGAGTGGACGTAGGGTCGGAACGAATCCGATATTGTCGAACCACTATAACTGTGTTTGCATCCTCTTTCCTTAAACTCTTTATTTACAGCTTATTACTTGTATTAATTATTTGTTGCTTATCAGTTTCTCTAAACTTGTATAAATTCCGCAAAAGTTTTTAAAAACCCAATTCACCCCCCCTCTTGGGTTGAAACCTCGAGCTACAACTACCAAGCAAAATTTCCACCTTTTGACATGAACACTCACTACTTACTGAGGCAAGAGGTCCAGTTACTCAGCGGAAAGTTTCGCAATGATCATTATGAATAAAATTCTCACCTTTTGACGTGAACACTCACTGCTTACTGAGGGAAGAGGTCCAGTTACTCAGTGGAAAGTTTATTGATGATGATCATTATAAATATTAGTAGTTTATTTTTTATTTTTTTATATATGCCCAAGTGTTTATCCAACAAGTCATCCGGTTTCAGTTAAGACAAGGAAACGTATACATTCAACTCACATTTCATACCTCACACAAATATATGCTAATGTGCTCGTGTGAGATTAGATCAAACATGTGAATTCTTGAAAATGCCTAAAGTAAGTAACTAAAGTTTAAACTCTATCATCAGATCATGTGTTCAAAGTTTTAAACTCACCAATGAAATCACATCACAAATTTTCAGATCAACCAAAATTTTTAGACGAACATGAACATGCATTTATCTTTATGATGAAAATACAACAAATTAGGACAAAGTGTGTGATGTGTCTCCCAAACCCCCAAACTTAAATTACACATTGACCCCAATGTGTGACTAATATGGAAAGAGCTGACCTGAGATATGGAGAACTATCTGGACTGGTATGGCACATAGCATACCCCCAAACTTGAACTGAAGTACGTATTGTCCCTAAAAAATAAAAACTGGAAAACAAAAAAAATACTGGAAACAAACATTAATCATAAAAATTAAGAAATATACAGAAAAGATAAGCTGTGGGGTGCATCCCATGAGTGCTAAGTTTAAAGTCTTCAGCCAGACTCTCCCTAGAAAACTACACTCAATCCGAGTAACTAGGATCCTCCAACAGTATCGTCTCAATGTCTGGACTCATCAACTCCAAGAATGGTTTGAGCCTCTGTCCATTTACTTTGAAAGTATTACCATTCTTTGGGTCCTTAATCTCGATGGCCCCATGAGGAAAAACCGACCAAATAATAAATGGGCCTGTCCATCGACATTTGAGCTTGCCTAGAAAAAGATGTAGGCGCGAATTGTAAAGAAGAACTTTCTGACCCGGCTCAAAAGCTCGTCTCAAAATGTTTTGGTCATGAGTCTTCTTCATTTGTGCTTTGTATGATCGGGCACACTCATATGCATCATTCCGCAGCTCCTCCAATTCATTGAGTTGGAGCTTTCGTTGTGAGCCAACATTGGAAAGATTGAAATTCAGTTGCTTGATAGCCCAATACGCACGATGCTCTAATTCGACCGGAAGGTGACATGCCTTTCTATACATAATACGATACGAAAACATGCCAATTGGCGTCTTGAAGACTGTCTGATATGCCCACAGTGCATCAGTCAATCGCAAAGACCAATCATTTCTACTAGGGTTCACAGTTTTCTTTAAAATGTGTTTAATCCCAGATTAGAAATTTTCACTTGTCCACTCGTCTGCGGGTGATATGGGGTGGTAACCTTGTGTGTGATGAAATACTTCTTCATCAACTGCTCAAAAATCTGGTTGCAAAAGTGCTTACCTCCATCACTTATGATTGCTCGAGGCGTACCAAATCGAGCAAAAATAGTGTCCTTCAAAAATTGGACCACAACTCTGTGGTCATTGGTCTTGTACGCAACAGCCTCCACCCACTTTGACAGATAGTCCACAACAACTAGAATGTACAAGTTGCCAAAGGAGTTTGAGAACGGTCCCATAAAATCAATGCCCCACACGTCAAAAATCTCAACAATCAGAATAGGGTTGAGGGGCATCATATTCCTCCTAGAAAGATTCCCTAGCTTTTGGCAACGCTCACAAGATACACAGTAGGTGTGAGAATCTCAGAACATGGTAGGCCAATAAAATCCACAGTGCAAAATCTTGTAGCGGACTTTTTAGCACTGAAATGGCCTCCACAAGCATGATCATGACAAAAGGTGATGATATTAGATTGGTCATGCTCAGGAATACACCTTTTGATAATCTGATCGGGAAAATACTTAAACAGATAAGGGTCATCCCAGAAAAAATGTTTTACCATGGCTAAAAACCTTGATTTATCTTATCGCCCCCAATGCAAAGGCATGTGTCCGGTGACAAGATAGTTCACTATATCAGCAAACCATGGAGCGGGATTTTGAGCAATGAGCATTAACTGCTCATCAGGAAAGGTCTCAGAAATGGGAATAGCAGCCTTAGTGAAATCCACAATCAATCTAGATAAATGGTCCACCACCACATTTTCAGAACCTTTCTTATCCCGAATCTCGATGTCGAACTCTTGAAGTAGCAAGATCCATCGGATAAGACGAGATTTAGCATCTATTTTAGAGAAAAGATACTTCAAGGCTGCATAATCCAAGTAGATAATGACCTTAGATCCTAACAAGTAGGATCTGAAATTGTCTAATACAAAAATGACTGCTAACAACTCCTTCTCAGTGGTAGAGTAATTAAGTTGTGTGTCGTTTAGAGTTTGACTTGCATAATAGATAACATGGGGAAGTTTATCAACACACTGCCCCAAAACAGCTCCAACAGCATAATCTGATGCGTCACACATAATCTCAAAAGGCATTCCCCAGTTGGGTGGCTGAATAATGGGTGTGGACGTCATAATCTTCTTCAGATCCCCAAATGCTTTCTTACAGTTCTCGTCAAATATAAATGGGGCATCTTTTTGTAATAACTGGCACAAGGGCCTGGCGATTTTGCTGAAATTCTGGATAAATCGCCTGTAGAAACATGCATGGCCCAGAAAAGATCGAACCTCCTTCACTGTACGTAGGGGTGGAAGGTTGGAAATCAGGTCCACCTTAGCTTTGTCAACATCAATCCCCTGATGAGATACGACATGCCCCAGTTCAATGCCTTGCTTAACCATAAAATGGCACTTCTCCCAATTAAGCACTAGGTTATTCTCCTTGCACCGCACTAAAACTAAAGCGAGACGGTGCAGGCACTTTGCAAAGGTTGAACCGAAGACAGAGAAGTCGTCCATGAAAATCTCTAAGAACCGCTCTATCATGTTAGAGAATATACTGACCATGCACCGCTGAAAAGTTGCGGGTGGATTGGATAACCCAAAGGCATGCGACTGTAGGCGAATGTCCCAAAAAAGATAGGTAAATGTTGTATTCTCCTAATCTTTGGGGTCCATGGGGATCTGGTTATATCCAAAATAACCATCCAAAAAATAATAATACTCGTGCCCAGCCAAACGCTCCACCATTTGATCAATAAATGGCAGTGGGAAGTGATCCTTCCTTGTGGCAACATTCAGCTTACGGTAGTTTATACACATTCTCCACCCTGACTGAACACGAGTTGGCACCAACTCGTCGTCCTTATTCTTTACTACCGTCAATCCCGCTCGCTTGGGCACGACATGAATCGGGCTCACCCACTTACTATCAGAGATGGGATAAATGATCCCTGCATCTAACAGCTTAATTATTTCTGCCCTCACAACCTCTTGCATAGCTGGGTTGAGCCTTCTTTGTGGCTCCCTCAATAGCTTGGCATTCTCTTCCAAATTGATCTTGTGCATCACCACCGAGGAGCTGATTCCCCTTATATCCTCAATAGTCCAACCGATAGCTTCCTTGTGCTCTCTTAGAACATCTAATAATTTTTCCTCTTGAGCCTCACCCAAATCGGAAGCTATAATCACAGGCAAACAATCGGCTGGACCTAGGAACTTATACTTAAGATTATCCGGTAAAGGCTTAAGTTCCTTCTTGGAGGGTTCGAGTGCTGCAGTTTCCTCTGTCTCATTGCTTTCTTGAGGACCAGTCTCCAAAATGGAATTCACTTCCTCGAGTAGCTTATCTAAGCCCAAGTCCTCTCCAAAGTGAGTAAAACACGCCTCCAGGGGATCTTCAATGCTTGATTCGTCCACAGTCTCCTCAAGAATCTCCTCTATCAAGCATACAATTCTCACTTCATCATATTCCAGTGGTTGCTTAGTGATATCAAAGATGTTCAACTCTACTGTCATATTTTCGAAGGAGATCTTCATCACCCCTGTCCTACAATTGATTAGGGCGTTAGCCGTGGCTAAGAATGGTCGCCTTAGAATCACCGGTATTTGAATCCCTACATTCTGGACCGGTTCTGTGTCAAGCACAATAAAATCCACTGGGAAATAGAATTTATTCACTTTTATCAAGATGTCCTCAACTATTTCCCGTGGTCTTTTCACTGACCTGTCAGCCAATTGAAACGTTGTGGATGTGGGCTTCAATTCTCCTAACCCTAACTGCAAATAGACTGAGTAGAGTAGAAGATTCACGTTCACCCCTAGATCCAAAAGAGCCCTCTCAATATGGCTTACTCCTATCGTGCAAGAGATGGTAGGACACCCCGGGTCCTTATACTTAATGGGTAGCATGCACTAAAGGATTGAGCTGACCTGCTCGATCAAAAATGCGTTCTTTAGGACATTCGTCCTCCTCTTGATAGTGACCAAGTCCTTTAAAAACTTGGCATATGATGGCACTTGATGGATGGCATCCAAAAATGGGATATTGATTTGGACCTGTTTGAATACCTCCAGAATTTCTTCATACTTCCCTCCGTTCTTAGGCACTTGTAGTCTGTCAGGGTAAGGTGCTCTAGGTACAAACGACCTAGGAGGGTCTTTCTCAATAGGTGTGGCTGTAGATGGCTCAGCATCTTTCTTCTCCTTGTTGCCACTCCCTTGCCCTTCCTGCATAGCAGGGCTCTCTTCCACTCTATTGTCCACTTGTCTCCCAAACCTCAGTGTGACAATCGACTGTACTTGTTCCTCCCCGTGCGTAGGAGTTGATGAACTCCCAATCATAAATTATCCTTTTGGGTTGGGCACGGGCTGACTGGGGAACTTCCCCTTCTCTCTTTTACCCAAGTGACTTGCAATTTGCCCTATTTAACTCTCTAGCTTGGCAATTGCTTGGGTGTTTACCATTGTTGCACTCCTTACGTCGCTCATGGATTGACTATTCATTTTCATGTATTCTTTAATGGTGTCCTCTAATGACTGTGAAACTAGCGCTGGTGTTTGAGTGGGAGCTTAGTAAGTAGGTAATGGTGCTGGATGGGCAGAACAACCATGACCAGGAATTTGTTGGGCAAATCCGGGAGGATATTGATTTTGAGCATTATGAGGGGCTCCTCCCTGATTCATTGGTTGGTTCTGCATTCATGAAAAATTTGGGTGGTTCTGTCACCCTAGATTGTACGCCTCAGAGTACGACCCATTTGAATGCCTTCAATAGTTATTGAAAGCATTTACTTGTTCCATAGGATACTCGACACAAGCTGGCATTGATGGGAAATTCTGTGGTAGATGCATGGGACTAGCACAGATGGAACAGCTTTCAACATTGAATATGTTGGCAGCATTGATGGATTGGCTCACAGTAAGAGCGTCAATCTTCTTAGTGAGGGCATCTAACTTCATCCTCAACTCAGCGTCCTCCTTGACCTCATAGATGCCTCCCCTCTTAGGAGCACGAATGGACTTATCTCAACAGCTTGAAAAATCCCACTGCTGTGAGTTGTCGGACAACTTGTCCAACGCCATATATGCTTCATCTCCTGTAAGACTCAAGAATGCCCCCTCATTCATAGACTCGATCATGATACGGTTGGGTTGAGTCAACCCTTGGTAGAAGAACTGAATGAGTCTCCACTTCTCATATCCATGTGGAGGGCATCTGATCAGTACCTCTTTGAAGCGCTCCCAACTCTCAGAAAATTTTTCATCCTTATCCTGAGTGAAAGAGCTAATCTCCTTTCGGCACTTATTCACTCTAGACATTGGGAAAAACTTATGATAAAATTTGCTAAGCAGATTTTTCCAAGATGTAATAGACCCGGGCATGTTGGAATCCAACCACGCCCTAGCTCTATCGTGAAGAGAAAAAGGGAAGAGTCGAAGATAGACTGACTCCTCAGAGAAGTTCTGGAATTTCAATGTGGCACAAATGTCTTTGAACTTCTTCACATGACTATAAGGATTTTCAAGATCTAAGCCATGGAATGAGGGTAAAAGTTGGATAACATGTGGCTTTAAGTCAAAGTGGGTGGCATTGGTATGTGGCAACACTATGCAAGAGGATGAGTTAGTCGCAACGGGTGCGAACAAATCCCTAAGGGATGTGGTGGAGTCCACGTTCCAAGCTCTAGGTTGCTCTACATGTTCAGGATGATGTGCATCCCTAAAATTCTCTCTCATCTCAACAGTGTCTCTCTCAACTAGTGCTCTTCTCTGTCTCCTAAGAGTTCTTTCTAAGTCAGGATCTAAATGTATCAAATCTAAGTTCAATGATCTCCGACCAAGCATACACCAACAGAAAACAGTGAGTTACTAACCAGCAAAAACAACAGAATAAAGCAAAAATAACAAATACACTACTCACAAAAATTAACAAATTTTTTTAATAAACAAATAGAAACAAACAAAATAAAATAAAATTGCCAAACAGAAAAATCAAACAAATAATGCTAACTAGCTAGTAGAAAAATAAAATTAATTCAAACAAAAATTTCACAAACAAAACAATTCCCCGGCAACGGCGCCAAAAACTTGTTGTGAGTTTTAAATTACTCGTAAGCGCACGAGTTGTTTGCAATATAGTGTTGTGCAAGTGTGAGGTCGAATCCACAGGGAATTGCGTTGTGAAAATATTTTTATCTAAACTAAGCCTATTTTAACATAGTTCCAGGTTTTGAATTGTCTTTTGCAAAATAATTATAAACTAAACTAAATTGATTTAAAAACTAATGATAAAAACACTAAGGTTTCTGAATCCACCCCACCAAAGCTAAGCATATATCTTCATGTAAAAATAGTCTATCAAAACATTCCATGAATCCAACTTAAGACAAAAAACAACAAATATCCCAATTAAACCAAAAGCATCCAATGTATCCGCTTTTAACAAATCACAAAGGAAATCTAATTTAATCAAAAACAATTTGATGTATCCATCAGATGAAACACAAAGAATATCCAACAGAACAATTTAAACGCAATCAATCATAAGATTTTACTCAAATAATTGACAGAACATTTATACTAAAAAACATCAGAATTGTATAAACAAATCTGAAACTATTATGCCAAACAACGGCGAGGCTTCATCTTCAACCTTAGTTTGAAGATTTTAGCCTCTCATAATTATGAAACTAAAGTTCATAATACAAGTGCTAAACATTAAAATTTAAAACTAAAAAAGAAATAAATTACTATACATGGGAGAAATTCCACACGCTTTTGGGCGGTGCTTCTTCTCATGGTAGCAAAGCCTTCGGGATCCACCAGAATGCTAGCAGACGGTCCATCGGTTTGTACCAAAGTGGCTCAGAAATTGCACACTGAATGATGAGGTCAGATGATGTTTATATAGGGGGAGTCCCGGAGTAGTATGGGTTTCAAATTCGATGTGGGATACTGCCCGAGTGCGCTCGATCGCAGAATGATGTGATCGATCGCAAGTGCCATCGATCGTATGTCTTGTAAGCACGATCGCATATGCGCTCGATCGTGTGTCTGGTGCGCTCGATCGCAGGTGCACTGTACTACAAACATTTCGATGTGGGATTGTTGACCATGCGCTCGATCGCAGCATAGTGCGATCGATCGCTATTGCTCCTGAAGCTTCACATCTCCTGAAATACTTCATTTTCTCCACAAACCTACAAAAATACACAAAACACAAAAAAGACATAAAATAAAGTGAAATACTACTAACTAAGAGCATAATAAATATCAGTTAAGGGTCTTAAATATGCAATATTTAAGACTCATCAATGGCAATTGCCCAAGACATGGCAACGAAAAACAACTTTTGCACCTCATCAGCTTTAGTGATGCTATACTCCAGAAGGAGCAGTCCCCCACCCAATTTAGAAATCTAGTACCCCTGTAATTGGTGATGACTAGGTGTTCTAGGTTCGTATGAGGCTGCAACTTGTCTAGCACGTCTCTCTCATGTTCTGAATCATCAGTGTCGCCGTCATTACCCCAACTCAACAGTAACTCCTGGAGGCTTTGTTTACAGCTCAAATTGGCCTCTTAAGCATCTCTACTGGAAACTATATTTTGTAGATTCAAAATAGAAAAGGTTCCTTGAAGATTCTGGAGTTTCTTCAGCTCATTCATCTGAGAACCACTTTGATCACACAAAACAAAAGAAGTTAATAAATAAAAAAATTTCAGCCTCCCCATATGTAAGGGCATCCCATTCACTGCTGTTTCTTGGATATCGAGGAAATGCAAGTTGATTAACTTTCCCAAATTGCTAGGTAATGCGACTAGCTGACGACATCGGAATAATACTAAAATTTGTAAAAGGTACAAAGTACTTACAAATTCGGGCAACCTTTTAATAGTAGTTTCAGAAAGATTTAAATATCGCAAATGCTTCAAGTCGCCAATTGAATCTGAAAGCTCATGGATATTCAAGTAATTAGACAAAGAAAGTACCCGTAAGAACTTAAGCCCATGTTTGGGGAGGGTTTTCAAAAACCCTTTTCACTGTTCAAACACTGAAAACTCGGTTCAAATATTTGCAGACACGTTTGGAAGGTAGTGTTCCAAAATAATTTTCATTGTTCAGTTTTCATAAATGGTGTTCAAACACTGATTTCAGAACACTGCTATTTGGCGTTTTCAGCCTGAAATCAGTGTTCAGTTTTCAGCTTCTCTCTCGACCTCGCCTTCTCTCATTCTCCAATCCACAGAGCTCTGCAACCCTTCATCCTTCTCTCTCCCTATTTCATATCTTTTCACTTTCTACAAGTCTCACTGCTGTTCTCTTCAACAAATCACGACAAACCCAAAAAGATTGCACCCTAGAAAATTCTTCTCATCATCTGGTTCAAACATGCCTCAAACCACTCCAGTACTTGTAGATCTCAAACCTAGAAACCCAGAAGATTCTCGTCTACCTCCATCGCGACCGCTTATCCCGCCATCGTCACTCCTCCAGACACAGTCGACGTATAGTAAGTCTCTATGCTTCTCTCTCCTCTCTCTCTTGTTCTCGATTTTTTGTCAATTTGGTAGATAATTTTTAGTGCTTTTTTCTGCTGTTTGTGCCGGAGAATTTAGTTTGGTGGGGTGGATGGTAAAGCCCAAAACGTTGACTGTAATTAGTGCCACAGAGCACTATAATTTTGATAGTGCTTGAGAATTTTGTTTGATTCAAGTGTGTTGAGCCATATAATTCCCAACAATTGTTAATTTTGTTTGGTTATTACCTGTTAATTTTGTTTGATTTAGGGTTATTTGCTCTTAAAGTTGGTTCTTGATAGTTCATGGTTGCTTGTTACATTAAAGTTCTGTTTAAGTCCACTTTTATTTTCTCATTTTCATTTCTTACTGAATCTGCCATGGGAGATTGTGTTTGAATAGCTTCATGGTCAGCAGATGCTTTTAGAGTTTATTAAATACTTTGTCAATAGATTTTATTACTTTGGTGAAATTTCTGTTGCTGATAAATACTTAATTAATTAATTTTACAAAAGAGAAAATGTTGAATTACATGGCTTGTGTCAAGATAGTGTTTCCTAATGATGATGATCTCTAATTGCATCTCTAATTAAGAAAGAAAAAGGAATAAACTGACGATCTTAAGAAAACAAATAAGAAAAACATGAACTTTAATCATCTATCAGCTTGCTTAAGTCTACAAATAAGGGGGAAAGTAGGAAAACAGAGAAGTTTTTTTTTTCTTCCTAGACTACATACTTTTTTTTATCAGTCTCAGTTACTGTTTTGTTAATTAAGCAAGCCTGAAACTAAAGGAGGAGATTGGTTCATGAGGTGTGATTAATTGTGTCAAATGGGCCCGTAATGAGTTGAGCTCAAGTTGTTCATGAGTAAATCAGTTTGTTTACAGCTCTGTGAAGTCAAAGTCTTTCTAGTACCTTTGGTATGTCTATGTTTCTCTTTTAGGTTTTCTCCACAGTGACGTGGGTTTTGGTTTCACATTATCGAAATATGTCTGGTTACTTTCTCTTATCTTGCCACTCATTTTATCTTTTCTTTCTGACTTGCTGTAAAAGGCACGAAAGTTATTATATTATTTATGCTAGTTTCCTGCTTTTGTCTCATTTCAACCCTGTTTCCCTTTTTGTCTAACTTGACTTTGGATCTAAGACTCCTGACATGTTGGATGAGCATTTTAAAGTGCCTAACAGAAAAACATTTAATCTTCTGAACTCTACAATAGTGACTCTTCTTCTATTTTCGCTCTTGGATTTGGAATTATCAAGATAGCACTGTTAGACATATGAAAAAAAAGCCCCATAGGGCCAACACCATGGCAATGACCTTCATTGCGTCCATTTTGTCGTGGAAATGGATCAGAGCTGGAATTGGAATAACAGGCAATCACTAATGACATTTGAGAAGAGGGATAATACTTCAAAATGCAATCTTACTTCACTGATTGTGAAAAGTTGTGAAGCTATAGCCGTTTCAAGGTCATGAAGCAGGATAGTTTTCCCAGTCCAAACTCTTCCATATCAGGTTAAACCATTTCACTCCCTGCTAGTTGAATCAGAAAATTTAATGGGCAACTCTGCACTTCCATGCTTGTTTCAGTCTTCTTTTGCTCTTTACACTTCTTTATTTGGGGTTAAATTTATCAGTAATTTGACTTAATTTATTTGTGTGCAATGGTACCATGGCTAGTTTATCCAGCCCCATTAAAATTATATTACATGTTCGATAGATAGCAGATTACTTGGAGAGGATGCCTGTACAAGAGGATTTAAGTTATTTTCATCAACTGTAATAATTGGTTTATGTATACTAAGTGCAATGGGACTGATTACATTTTATTCTTTCAACATTCTATCCTTAAGTTTGTAGTGGCATGGGAGTCCAAACTATTTTGAATTGTATTATGTGTTGACCATTTGGCTACGCTCATGTTTCTTGTAAGGAGAAGGATGATTTGGCTTTTTGTCATATAGACTTAGAAATTAAATTTGATATGTAAATTTAATAGTTTATTATCCACTGTGTCTCATGTTTTCGTTTGGTGCAGTTGGACAACAATTACACAGTTAGCACACCACGGGATGCTATTTGTTCCCATAGGGTACACCTTTGGAGCTGGTATGTTTAAGATGGACTCCATTCGAGGGGGTTCTCCTTATGGTGCTGGAGTTTACGCTGGTGATGGCACAAGACAGCCGAGTGAAATGGAGCTAGCGCTTGCAGAACACCAGGGAAAGTACATGGCTGCAGTTGTCAAGAGACTTGCACAGGCTTAACTTGGTTCTTGATCTTTAAACCAGATTTGCTACCACTTCGTCTGTTCATTGATCGGACTCTGTTGGTTTTATGATTTGACTTGGCATTTCACCTGTTGCCATTATTACCTTGTATTTTGTATTGGTGTTCATTCTTTTCTGAGTTCCTTGATTTTATCCTGTTTGGAAAGGTGTACATGATTTGAAATTATTCTGTCTTTATATACCTGAATAAGATGTGAATTTGTGGAATTTGTTCCTTTGTACAATATTTAATTTCTAAATTCACGTTGTGGACTTGATGTAAAAAAATTGTTTTTCTTTTTTGAAGTGTCTCAAATTACTGTATCCATTCATTCTCCACATTCTATTTCTTTTGGACCGGCATCATATTGTTGAACAATTACTGAATCAGTATTTGTTCGTTATAAATAAATTGAATTTATATCAAAATAATTGATTTCATGTTGTTTTTTCAAACATAAAATAATTTTTAGATCAATAATCTGTGTCGGTAAGATTTAGTTAGTTTAACGTCCTTATTTGTGTTAATTTAGTTTTTTTAGTTAATGAATTATGTTTTTTTTCTTAGGAATATATTTCACATATTGATATATTATTTGACTTATAGGATGTGAGGATAGCAAACCAACCAAATTGGGCAGTTGAGGCAAATCCGTTTGAAGGAAGAATTTTGGGCCGTTCATTTCTATTTTATAAATTTATCAAAGTTGTATTTGATCAATGAATATTGTATCTTAAATTTGTCCTCAACTATCTTATTTTTAAGAAGAAAAGTATGTCATCTTTTAGATATTGAACAAACGTGAATATTGTATTTGATGGGTTAATTGTTCAAATTTTATCAAATTGTAAAAGTTGTATTGTATATTTTATTTTTATTTTTAAGAATTTATTTAACAAATAAACATGACATGACAAGGGGAAGAGTGTTGTCATGTTTGATCGATGATATATAAAAAATACTAATATTCTAAAAATAAAATAATATTAATTATTTCCAAGTATTTGGTGTGTGCTTAAAAAATTGTATTTAGTAAATATGATAAATAAAATTAATTTTAGATAGTAAAATTTAAACTGAAACTGAAAATTGAAAGCAGAAAACAATTATAAGAAAGTGTAATCCAAACAGTTTTCTATTTTCAAAACAGTTTTCGAAAACTGATTATCCAAACAACATTTCACGGAAAACTGTTTTGGAAACAGTTTTCGAAAACTGTTATCCAAACATGTTTTCGAACACTGAAAACTGAAAACTGTTTTCAGAAACTCTTTTCGAAAACAATTTTCGAACACTGAAAACTGAAAACTGTTACCAAACATACCCTAAGTTTTGGCAACAAATTGTGTGTTACTGTGGTGGTAATCGATGACCTAAAATATGATGATTATAATGTTAGTAAGTTTCGTAAACCCTTCGCTTCTTCAATGTTCTCAAATTTCTTTGAGACATCATATTCTGTCTGAAAATTTGCCAAATGACGAGTCTTTTTTGAAATTCCGCATGAACTATAACCTTCCAACCTACAACAAAGTTATGCGGATACAAGTTTAGCCAAGTCATTGATTAGGTCATGCATGACAAAGCGTGATTTATTGCCACTTGATCATTGGAAAAATGACCTTGCTATAAGGTCATCGAAGTACTCTTCACCCACTTCTTCTATCTCCATGTTCAAATTGCAGTGGTCTAGAAGACCTTCCGCCATCCATAATCGGATTACTACCTCCTTTCTAAATTCATAATTTTTGGGGAATATTGAACAATAAGCAAAGCAATGTTTCAACTGTGAAGGGAGGTAATGATCCCAAACTTTGACATTAACTTTTGAGCGTAATACACCGGAAAGTGCTTTTATAGCCAAAGGTAGGCCTTTGCAGCTTTTAACAATTTCTCTACCAATTGCATCTAGGTTTGGAGATGTGGTAGAATTTATATTCCCAAAAGCATGCTTCACAAATAACAACCAAGAATCGTCATTTGATAATTGCTCCAAATGATAGGTTGTAATAGTATTTATAATTGATGCAACACTTTCATCTCGCGTTGTTACAATAATCCTACTTACTTCCGCTCCAAATTTAAAAGGACCTTGTAGCATGTCCCAATCCATATAATTTCCGTTCCAAACAACATCCAAGACTATCATAAATTTTCTCCCCATCAATCGCTCTTTCAGTTTGAGTTGAAGCTGATTTAGGTCATTATCAAAACATGGCTGTGCAGTGACCCCTTCAAGAATAGTCTTGGTGATCTTGGAAACATCAAATTCTTCTGAAACACAAACCCATGCTCTTAGCTCAAAGTACTCCTTCACTTTACTATCATTGTATAGAAGCTGAGCAAGGGTGGTTTTGCCAATACCACCCATTCCCCATATGGGAATCACGCCTATATCATTGCCATTTGCATCCTCCGACAGCAGCAAAGACTTCATTATAGCTTCTTTATCAACATCCCTGCCATAAACAGCAGTTTCATCTACCAAAGAAGATGATTGTATTCTTCGTGATGACTTCTCCCCAATTACTTCTCTCAAACCAAGGACTTCAATATGTCTTGACATATATTCAAGCCTCTCCAGAATCTCCTCTACTTTAGATCTCACCCCTTATTAAATGTGTTGAGAGAAGAGAAATAGTTTTGTACCTGAGTGGTAGTGATTTGATATCCCAATTTGCAGTGCAGAGCTTCATAGGCAATCTCATCCAGTAAGTCCTCAGCATCATAAACAGCATCTTTAAGCTCGTCGAGCAACTTTTTCACATTATGGTTTGTAATTTGCTTCTCCTTAGCATCATCAAGCACACCACTAATGGCAAGCAACGTTATCTTCAGTTTCTTCAGCGGTCCATCATTGAGTTTGCTGCCTTGGAAGTAGTCCAAGACCTCGGGAGAAGCCATCCTATCAAACAAAACTTGAAGGGAAGCAGAGAGAAACGCTCCACCCACAAGTGCACCAGCCATCGTCACTCTTCTCTCAAAGAAAGGAATTGAAAGGAAAGGAAGGCAAAGTGAATTTGCAAACAGCAGAAGACAGAAAAGAGTTTGAGGGAGATGAGATGACCAAGTGATTTTGCAAACGAAGACAATTCATTTAATATCTCAACTATAATGTTACTAGTCAAAGTAGTGTTCTTATCGGTAAGCAAGCTAGTCCAAGTAGTGTTTTCGTTTTCTTTTTAGGAAGTGATTTTTATTTTTCTTTTATGACACCCAAAATTAATGTAAAATACCTTGAGCTAATATAATGGCCAAGTCAAACCTCCTCTGTATTGCAGATGAGTTGATCCCCTACATTGATCCATCTTTACCATAATGTTTGATCCACTTGATGCAGTTAAAGGAAAACACAGACGCAATTATTTGTATTTTTTTTTCTTAATGCTAATATAGAATTGAAAAGTGATTGATTTCAATAATTACCCAACAAAGAATAGTAATATTGATTCCATTAAGAATGGGTCTGATCAGATAATAACAGCAAAAATTATGCCCATGACTCTATTTTGATTGGTAAAAAGAAAAAAGAAAAAAAAAATGTGTTCATTCCCGTGAGAAGTATATTTATTACTCCAAAGGCTTCTTTTTATATCTTGCTGCCAATTTCGATGTTGTGTGCGTTGTGTTTTACTGCTTTTCTCTAACCAAATTGATTTTACAGCTCTGTTTTTCTCATGGCCTAAAAAAATTAATTGTTCCTCACCCTTATTTTTTTTTTTTTAAGAGAATGAATAGATTGTCCTTATGTGGTCAAATCAGAAGACTTCAGACAATGATCATATATCAGTCACCTTTTGCATTTAGACTGAGATTGTTTTGAATATTTACATGAAGACCTACACGGTGTATCTACTCTGATGACTTGGAAGTGTAGTGCCACAACACGCCCCCAACCAGATTGTTCAATGCATGGGCGGCCATTGGCACTACAATGCTAGAGGATGAAATTGTTGCATAACCATACACAAACCCCACAAAGGTTGCCCTGAAACACAATAAACAAGAAAATCACGATTTTACACAAAAGGGTCTTAAAAAATTCCAAGATTGTTAGCTCTGTAAAACAAACTATTAGTTCTAAACACACTGCTAATATATTCTTAAATTTCTTTTTTGGGACAGCAACGTTCACATAAAATGCTGGAGCATTAAATAAACAATAAGAAAAATAAGATATGACAAATATAACCAGCAATCAACCAAATAGTCAATCTGTGGTAAAATTAGGATGATATAGCATAAATTTTCTAATCAAGTCAAGGAATGAATACCAGACTGCGAAGGAATACTTTCGACCACTGCCCAAGTGTAGAACACCAAATATGGCAGCCACCACCAAGACACTGTTCCAATTGATTCCAAACAGCGGTAGCAGGGCACCACGAAAAAGTACTTCCTAAGCAATTCACACATTCATGTAAGAATGCAGTACCAGTTGACTCATCCTCAAAAACAAAGGGAGGTGGAACAATGAAAAAAAAAATATTGTTCTCTTCTTACCTCACTAATCCCAGGCAAAAATGCAACAACTAAGTAATCCAAAGGTTCAAGCGAAGTAAGGACCTACAGTTGAGAAAAAAGATAATTTTAAAGTTCAAAAAGCAGCTAAAGATCAGGTTTGCAGCCACAAGGATGGCCAACATATCATCATATCATGGATGTGGCTGAAGTTCAGAGTAGAGCTACCTGTTGATTGGCTGCTTCACTAGATTCAGCAAAATCTGGCCATGTCTTCAGTAGCAGGTATCTACATGACGATATGAATATAACCAACCCAACAATCAACTCAAGATGCCACATCTCAAAAGAAACTGCACAAGGGAAAAGCACTTGCTCTCTTTGATTTATGAAGAGAAAATTACAGTCAACAGCAATATTAGAGAAAATAAATACTAGAATCAGAAATTTCAGAAAGATGATCCTACAAGAATCTGGAACTTTACTTCATATTGGCGTAGATGAAATAAGCTGTTTTTCATAGGTATCAAGTCATTTTCTCAAGTTCTGTTACCTATTTACTTTCTTCCCACCATCCCCCTCTTTTTTGATGTCTGTCTGTGTAATTATTCCCTTCTTTTTTTTTGGGAAGAGGGGGGGGGGGGGGGATTGGGGGGGCGCACATCTAAGGAATAATGTCCCCTTTGTCAAGTTTTGTTCTGAACAAGATATGATGATTTGTATCCATTTGGTGATAGCTAATCTCCAATGTCATCTGAAGAACTACAATGTAGAAGCTAAGTTTTAAAAAAAAGTTAGTTATACAAATACTCTTTCATTATTAAACCATATCTAGGGTGGGATCCTTAATAATGGTACCACCTCTGGCAGCCAAAATGAAAGAGTATGTCTGACTTAATCGTGTGAAATAAAGACCAATATAAACATACGAGTAATTTTCAAGTTGAGATACATGTAGAGGAGAATGCTATCTCCCTGCCTCCCGATACATGTAGCACAATTAGGCCATTGACACCGCTGTGAATCTTGAGGCCAAGTGTTGCCCTACTTGAGGGTCCTTATCATCCAATTGACATCCTATTGTACCACGCAACAAATATGGTGTCCATTTTAGGACAGTTCCATGTAATAGTTGATTATAAGTTTCTTATATGGATAACAAAGTGTTCTGTCTCATCAAACATAACACAACTAATCTGTGAACAGCCACTTAGTGAAACATATAAAAGCTGCAGTTCATACATGATAATTCCACAGAGCAGTCAGGGATAGGCAATCCTTCAGTAGATGCAATATGAGATACCTGACAAAAACAATTACCAAATACAACATTTTATGTGAATGATTTACAAGCAGAATTCTACTCACAAATTCGTATTTTTATCAGAGTTGCACATATATAAGAACTGAAGTCTAAGAAACCCAAATACTAATTAATGATTCAGTTTCTAGTAGTTCATAAAGCAAAAGACGAAGGCTACCTGTCTAATAATTATACCCAAAGTAGCTATCAACCCGGAAGTGATAGTGCATGCCTGAAGCACGTTACTCCTGGAAGCAGCGGTAATTGAATTCTGGGCAGCCGTATTATCAAAAGTATACACCTTACTCCCGTCTCCAATATTACCATCTCCTAAGGAAGACCTCTCTACTGTAACATTCCTTTCTTCTGATAACTTCTTATTAGTTTGATTGGTCACACTTTTACTTTGCTGCCCATCTCTTCTCAATTTCTTAGCTGCTTTACGACTCTCAAAAGCCCTTATGCCAAGCTTAGATTCCTGCAAAAGTTACTAGTATGTATACTGTTAGTAAGAAAGAAACAAAAATTTCTAGAAGTTTAATCAATTTGAAAGATAAAAATACAGTAAAGCTAAGAATCTCACACTGGGTAATTTGGCAGGTAAAACTTTCTGAGCATCAAACAGACGGATAAACTTGCCACCTAATCAAATATATTAACATTCATACAATCAAAAGCTACAAGGGTAGAAGCAAAACCCATATGCCAAAGAATGAATAAATCTCATTATTGGAGTATTGCACAACTAGTAATTGATTTTTGTGAGATTAAAACCCAATTGTCATGCAGCATTAGGAAGTAGAAATCTTGTTAGTTCCTACAAATTCCCAACTGGAGAAAGAAGTCACGTATTTGATTTAAGTTCAATATCCAATACGTGTTACTCTTTTGAATTGAAAAGTGAATCAATATGGAAAATTAAGGGAAACATAGTGATATTTTGAGGAGAGACTTTACCTATTGGGGTATGATTTAGGCCGAGGAGATGAATTGAAGAGGCATGGCTTATTCTGCTGCAAGAACTGTCTATGGTGAGCAAACCCATCAAAGATAATTTTTTTTTATTAAAGTCTCTGATTCCAAATGGTTGCTTTAATCTGTTTTAATTCTATAATAAAAAAAATAAAAAATTCGAAATCATATTTCAGTTATTTATAACTACAAAATATTCATTGATATTCAAAAGCACTAAACATTTCAGAGAAGCAAAACCTTTCAGTTCGTAGAAATTGAATTGTGAACAGATTTTAGTCGTCTTTGAAATTCCACAACTGACGAAGAAGAAGAAGCAGGCGGGGGAAGAGGAGGAAAAATCTTGCCCTGACGTGGGAAATCTGCTATTTATCAGTTTCTTTTGCGCGCATAATTCATTTTTTCTCCTTTCGCCACGTAGGCAGAGTGAAGGGTGTTTTTGGAAATCCACTCCGACGAAAGGCTAACTGTTTATGCAGCGCATCCGCCGGTGCTGTTCTTGCGGATCGTACGATCAGCTATCGGAACAAGACTCTTAATTTCATAAATTCAGAAAAAAAAAATTCAACTTCCAACCTCAATACGAAAACAGAATTATAGGATTGAATTTTTCATTTTGGTTTATGGGCTTATGGCAACTTTTTTTATTGATGAAATTGAGAAACTATAATGGAAAGCATATACCGATAACATGGTAGATTTTAGGCTGCCTTGATAAAGGAAAAAAAATTACTTTTGATGGTAAATTTTTACTTCTGAAAATAAAAACAAAAACATTAATAATAAAAACAAAAAAAAAAACAATTTTACCATGTACATGTTTATCTTCAAATATAACTTTCATACCAAATGTACTTGTTTTATCTCTAAAAATATAAATTTTACTTTACCACAAAAATCAAATTACTTTTTTTTGGGCACAACAATAACCACCACACATATAGCTAGAAAATTACAAAATAAAATAAGGACATAAAGCAACATTTGTATATTTCATGTAAAAAAAGCATCCTAGACTTAGATACGAGATTAAAACTCCAATAGGAGACTATGAAATACATTTAAATTACTTTCTAAAGACAATAATGAGACATGGATTCTCTGCAACCCCTAAAACGCTATTGCAGAGAATCAATTGAGAATATGTACATTAACATATATCAGCCACCATTGCGGAGTAAAAAATGAATGGGTGAAAAACTTAAAGTATGAGATGTCCATGCTACAATTTCAACAGCTGACTGGGAGAACTCATATTGGGGTAAATAACGGTGAGCATGGTTACAAAATGGTACCCAACAGCCATAGATGCAAGAAAAGCCAATAAGCAACAAGACCTAGCCTTGCTCGAGGACGACTCATCAAAAGTCGGCTACCAGACACCCTGCATAGATTGAAAAGCAACTTAGTTTCAGGTCAGGTACATGGATTCCATCCCAAACATTACCTTTAACAATTTTCTTCACTCCCTAACATAACAAAGGTTTAAATACAGAAGCAGAAATCTAATATATGGGAACCTTGCGACTTTTTTCCCTTTCTTTTTTATTTAGTACAGTAATAAGTTTGAGTAGATAATTTAGAGCTTTACCAAATTCCATCAATTCGATCTGCAATCATCTTTCCTTGGTTCGGAATGAGACCAGATGTGTTGAGAGACTTGAATATATGACCTGCAAAAAATAAATAAATAGATAAATAAACAAGAAATTTCTTTCTTTTTTTGGCCATGAAAATCAACCAAGCTTTAAGACTTACTATTTGGCAAAAGCAAATTGTAAAATACAAACCTTTATCTTCATCAGTTTCCTCATTGTTGATCAGACCAACAGATTCAGAATCAATATTGATTGCAAGATGGTCAGTAGACCCCTTTCGCATCGTTCGTGCATGAGCAGCTGTGGGGACAGGAGCTATTGCATTCTTTCCAAGTGATCCCTGCATGAGCATTGGGAAGCAATGTAATTACATAGTTGGTAAAGGCGCTTGTCATCGCACAAGAAACCAGTGATCAAACTCTACTCACATCAGGGATGGGAGGGATAAGGAGTGAGAGAGGGCTACCTCTCGCTGTGTAGGTAGAGGCCAACTTAAAAAAAAAATGTGTATTTATATGCCGCTTCTTGCATTTAGCAAAGTGCAGGATGCTTTACAAATCAATGAAGCAGAATAAGGGACAGCAAGCATAATGTCATCAACAGAAGCATGAAGATATAAACAAACCTACAAGTTGATAACCAAACTATGTCTTTTCAACTTCACAAATGGGCAAATATATACTACCAAATTTCGTATAGGCAGTAAAAAAGCTCACAGTATGACACATTTATCAGTTTTCTGATGAAACATGTTTGGGAGACACTAGAAAAAGAAAGAAGATGAGGGAGATGAGAGATGAGACAAAAGGTTAGCATCTGATCTCAATATCAGACAATTTGTCCCTCCCCCCCTCTAAAACTATGTTGTTTCAACCCAGTCAGCCTGCTCCAGATTCGCAGATGCATCTCTAACGAACCAGTCAACAAATGCTAAAACTGATACCACAATAAATCTTTTACAGACTTGATAATGTGTTCTAAATCATGCGAAATACTGTCCTCTTAAAATCAAGACTCAATTTGACCAACCACTTCGTAAAATTGATAAATCAATAACCAAAAAGTTCCACAATCACTATTAGATGGGAAAAAAAAATTTGTTCAAGCAATTCCTTTTCTTTGATAAGTAAAAAATGTGTTGAAGGGCACCAAGGGGGTACCGACCCGTATAAACTATTAGATACAAGACAAAAGTCTATAAATTCTATGAGCACCAACTCATTAAAAGAGAAGACCCCAACAAAAACAACACATTAAAGCAAGTCCATCAATTCAAATTGGACCACCAGAAGAGAAATAAAAGCTAAGAAGACATAAGAACTCTGTTAAAGCCATTAATAGATTCAATTTCTTGAAGCAACATTATCCTCATCTATGCTCCTAATATTCATCTCAAGCATCTCAACTCAGATGAGCACCTTAATCTAAACCTTCGTAGAGTTTCCTCTTCAACACCTTAAAGTCCCTGCCTCATACCTCTATAAATTAAAACATTTTTTGCAATTTTAACACCAGAAATAGCTAATAAGCTAAAAAAACATTCAGTTTCGGAAGGCACTCAATGGTAACATTACATTGAGGAAGATATAACAAGGAAAAGCATGAAGGAAATCTTACCACATCTTCAATTTCAGATATCTCTGACTCAGAGGGCAATGTAGGTGCTTCAAAGATGCTCCTTTCCTGAACAATCTCTGGCTGAACACTTCTACCTTGAGGCGAATCTTCAAGCATTTTAACCTTGGTTAATAATTCATCTACAACCTTTTGACTCCCAAGCAACTTTGTACCTAGTTCTTGGGCTTTTGCTTTTGAATTTTCAGTTTCAAAGAGCAGTACCATAACCTGCTTTTCTAATACTGGTAAAAGTCCCCTTACACCACTAGATTTTTGTTCCCCAACAAATTCACTACCTCCCGACATATCGATAATTTTCTCCAAACCAAATGTTAGTTCAGACAATTCAGTTTTCATCTCCTCTGAATCTGGCATATTTCTACCATATGTCTCAACCTTTTCCTTCAGATGTTCAATTTCAAGAATCTGGGTTGACAGAGTCGACTGCAGCTCTTCTTTCTCATGAGATAATAAATTTATTTGATACCACATCTCAGTTACACTATCAATAATGTAAAATAACTTCTTTACATTTGATGGACTATGTGACTCCAGGTCTCCTACTGATTCTGCAAAAGGAATGTCAATCCCATTTATCTTGTCAAAAAGGGCTCTGATTTGGAATGCTGACAGGAGAGGGTCCTCTGCCTCTGTAACAACAAATAATAAAAATATTTTTTTAGAAAACTGGTCAATAACAACAATGATAAGTGATAAATGAAACAAAATTGGAACAAAATGCTCAACTTGCTCCTTACCCAACATACCATTGTCTAATGATGAAACTTCTGCCTCTTTTTCATGCCACTTGCCCTCTTTGGCTTCAAACTCCTCTACTTTACATCTCAGCTCTCCGCAAGAAACTTGTAAAGCTTCCATATCAGCCTCCAATCCAGAAACCCTATTTTGGTTTAGATCCCTTTCTTCTACTGCTTTTTCAAAAGCGGCCGTGGTTTCTCTCAATTTGTTCTGCAAATCTTGAATTATAGCAGCTGCCACAGTGCTAGTACTCTCAAACAATTTCATCATAGTTTGCATTTTTCTTGTTACAGATGACAACTTTTGTGCTGTATTGACATATTTGCTTCCATCTAGCTTTTGCTGATGCTTCGTGGTGTCATCCCCACCAAATTTTTGCACTTCCAGGAGCAAATTGTTTCTCAGTTTTCCAAGCTCAGGAAAAGAGCTGAGATCCAGTAGATTGTTCTTTACTTCAAACTGCAGTTCTCTAGCAGCCTCACTAGACGCAGAATGTAAAATTGTAACATCATTTTCTAAAACGGCTAAAGCTCTCTCCTGTTCCTGTTTATTCATTTCCAAATTCTTCACTTTTTGCTTCAAGGATTCAACTTTCTCAAAAACATTTATCACGTCATCCCTAGTAGCCCCTAATTTTCTCAACAGAGTTGCAATAAGCTCATCTATAGAAGTAGAGGAAACTTCAAACTTGTCCACAAGAATTTTGTTTCTAATCTTGAATCCTTCTGCAGTCTTTTTAAAACATAAAGAAATATCATTACCATCAGCTGCATTCACCCCACCATTCTCCATTTCAATGTTCACAGTATCATCAAGGTCATTCAGGAAAGGTTTTGTCATATGTGAATTCTCCTGTAAGACGTTAGAAGAGCTAATCAGAGGAAATCCATAATAAGATTGGCTAAGAAAATGATTCGCATTATCACATGGCAAATGCACAAGGGTTGGAAGTATAATGGAAGTGATCTTTCCTAGTTTGTATGTAGATTGAATGACAGATTACCTTGTCCATTGGTAATGGAAAATAAAATGAAGTGGTTTTGTCAGTGATATGAATTCTGAATTAGAGACCATCCACAATTTGCATATTAAGGTCGGTACACTCCTAAATATTATTATAAAATTTTTACTTCTCACTAAACAGGAAAAAAAATGGAAAAGAAGTAATAAGAACACAAAGTAAAATAGTAGGCTCTAAATGCAGAATATATGAATACATAAGAGTGCATTTATACAACGAATTCAATTTTCTGAAGAAAATAGGACAGGTGGCTTTTATACTACCTCAATAACATTGTCGCCTTGCAGACCTGCTGAACCCTCGTCTACACAACAGTGGCTTATGTCACTAATAATGAGGTCCATATCTTTCAGGTTCTTGAATTTCCTCTCAAAGCACTGATAAAATTTGGAAAACAGACTCTCATCTTTCAAAAGAACCTGGAGATCGTTAAGATAACCAATGAACTCCACAGATCTGCTTTCTAAGCTGCCACTGGTTCCAGCCAACTCTTCCATGCATGCATTCAATTTGGAATTAAGTGTTGATATCTCCTGTTCAGCAATTCTCTTTTCACCTTCTAGCACAGAAAATTTTTTCTCTGCCTTTACCAATGCGTCTTCAAGTGATTTTATGGTCATGAAAGAATCTGCCAGCTTGCTAGCCTGGGACTCAGTTTCCTCTTTCAGCTTCTTTAACTCGTCTGCCAAAATGATTCTGCCCGCTTCTGCATCATTATTTTGGTTGGTGAGCAAAGCAACATTAGTCTCTGCCTGAGAAAGTGCATTTTTAAGTGATTTTATAGTGTTATAGGCCTCTGCTAGTTTGCTGGTCTGGTTAGCAACTTCCTCTCTTACTTTCTCCAGCTCCATCTCTGTGGCAGCTCTGCTATCTTGAGCCTCTTCTTTTTCACTGATGAGCTCAGAAATAGTATTTTCAACCATTGATAGTGCATCTTCAAGTGTCTTTCTGGTCACACAAGCCTCAGCAAACTTACTAGTCATTGAGGAAGCTTCTTCTACTGCTTTCTGCAAGTCTTGTTCAGTATTTTTCTTACCCTCTTCAATTTCCCTCTTCTCTTCAGAAAGTTGAGAAACATTGTTCTCTGCAACTAACAATCCATCTTCCAGTGATTTCATAGTTGCCTCGGTTTCTGTCAACTTGCTAGCCAGAGTACTCGCTTCCTCCATCACCTTTTCCAACTCTTGCTCTGCTTGCGTTTTAGCATGCTGACATTCATTGATGTAACCAGCAAGCCAGTTCACCTTTTCTACAGGCTCTTCAAAAACTGAATCAACAGGAAGCACAATACCATCAATAGATTCAATCACTCTCTGCAACATGTTATTGCTTTGAGATAAGAACCGCTCGAGTTGATCTCGTTGTTCTTTCATAGCAACAAGGTCAGCCTCCAACTTTGGGATGCACTCTAAATCTGCAGATAACATATTGATCTGACCCTTGCATTCACCAACCGTAGATACTTGCTGTTGTAACTCGAGCTTCAACTTCTCAATTTCTTTATTTTTTTCATCTAGAAGGCGTTTCAAGTTTTCACGGTCTTGGACCAATCCCTTGCCTTTCTTAACAGCCATGGATAACTTCTCCCTTAGCAAAGCAGATTTCTCCTCTGATCGCTCCAGATCTTTCTGCAGAGAATCCTTTTCCTCCTTCACAGCAGCGAGCTGTTGAGATGCCACTCGTAACTCATCTGAGAGATCATTCACCTGTGATCTCACCAGCATTTCTTCTCCTAGTATTTCTTCACATAGATTCAACTCTTGATCCCTCACATACAAGAGGCTTTGAATTCTTTCAAACAATTCTGCATCAGCATGAGAAGTGACAGAGGAGACACTGGTTTGTTCCCTTATCTTCCCGAAGCATCTATCAATGAGCATTGCCAGATCAGACGAAGTCTGATAAACCCCTTCTTGGTATTCCATTGTCATACCAGAACTGTCTAGTAACATCCTCACCATCTGATCCTTCTCCAATGAGACTTGAGTTGCATTTTCTACCACTTCTTTGTGTCTGCATGCTACGTCATCCAGCTCCTTTTGAATGTAATCCTTCTCTTGTATTTCTGTTGAAAGTGTTGCACTTAAGCGCTCGATTTGAAACCGAAGCATATTTATTTCATCTTTGGCCTGATAAAATGATTCCCTAAGCCAACCCAAACGAGATTCCAGGTCGGAAAAGAAAATATTTTCTGGTAGATCAATCAAAGAAATGGCAATTTTCAATTTGTTGTAATCCAGGGAAACACCCTTGAGCTGATTTCTCTCGTCTGCAAGCCATTTAACTCTCTCCACAATATCCATTGACTGAAGTTCCTCAGGTACATCAGTCTGAGACAGGATTTCTTCAAAATTTTCAAGAATTAAGTTCCTTTGTGATAGTGTTTCTTGCATATCAGCAAATGAACTTTCACTTTTGACCAACTCTCCCTTACTTTGTTCAGAAGCCTCTAAGGCACTTGATTTCTGTTGCAATTCAATCAAACATTTCTCAATCTCAATGGTTTTGTCAGCCAGAGACTGCTGCAACTCTCCCTTACTTAGTTCAGAAGCCTCTAGGGTACTTAATTTCTCTTGCAATTCGATCAAACATTTATCAAGCTCATCGGTTTTCTCCGCCAGCGATTGCTCCACTTCTCCCTTACTTTGTTCGGAAGCCTCTAGGGCACTTGACTTCTGTTGCAATTCAATCAAACATTTCTCAATCTCATTGGTTTTCTCAGCCAGAGACTGCTGTAACTCTCCCTTACTTAGTTCAGCAGCCCCTAGGGCATTTAACTTCTCTTGCAATTCGATCAAACATTTATCAAGCTCGTTGGTTTTCTCCATCAGTGATTGCTCCAACTCTCCCTTACTTTGTTCAGAAGCCTCTAGAGCACTTGACTTCTGTTGCAATTCAATCAAACGACTCTCAATCTCATTGGTTTTCTCAGCCAGAGACTGCTCCAACTCTCCCTTACTTAAGTCGGCAGCCTCTAGGGCACTTGACTTCTCTTGCAATTCGATCAAACATTTCTCGAGCTCGTTGGCTTTCTCAGCCAGAGACTGCTCCAACTCTCCCTTACTAAGTTCAGCAGCCTCCAGGGCACTTGACTTCCCTTGCAATTCAATCAAACATTTCTCAAGCTCGTTTGTTTTCTCCATCAGCATTTGCTCCAACTCTCCCTTACTTAGTTCAGCAGCTGCTAGGGCACTCGACTTCTCTTGCAACTCAATCAAACATTTCTCAACCTCCTTTGTTTTCTCAGCCAGAGACTGCTTCAGCGCATCCCGATGATGCACTAATGCCTTCCCTTTTGTCACAGCCATGCTGAGCTTTTCTTTGGTATTAACACACCTATTCTTTTCCTGCTCAAGTTCCATCTTCATTTTTCCAAGTTCTGCATTCACTGCGTCAATCATCTCTTTGTCCTTGTCAACTTTTTCAACCAATTTCCTATTTTCATCTTCTAGATTGTTTAGTTTTTCACCCAGCTCTACTTCCCTTCTTTTGAGCTCACATAATTCATCGCGAGCATCAACAAAGATTGAGCCGAACTCCTCTTGTACACTAAAATCAGACCTGTCCTTGGACAAACACTGCCCAAGTTGATCGGTTTCGTAAAGGATCTGACAATACTTATCAATTAACAAGGAAGTGCATTTCTCAACATGAGTAATTTTTGCATTAACAGAATTATCCAGCAATTCTTCTTGACTAACTACTGTTGCAAGAGAGGCTAACATCCTGTTTGCAATAACCTCAATATGCTGCTTCTTCTCAAGCTGAACCTCAGATCCTGCTTCCACAACTGAATTCAAATAACATGAAGCAATATCACCTGACACTGAAAGCTCAGTGACCTTCACATTGAGATCCTCAATCTCCCGATCCTTTGTACAAAGAACTCCTTGAAGTTCTCTTATCATACTCTCATCCCGTAACCGCTCTTCCTTCACACTTTCCAGGAACTTTGAGCAGTCACTAACCATCTCGTGCAATGTAACATCCACCACCACAGTTCTCTCCTCATTTTCAACTGCCAAGGACCGTTTATCAGTCAAAGCCTCAATCTGATGGCGAAGATCAGCAACTTCCCTTGCAAAGGCCTCTCTTTCTTCCTACACACATCACCACAAGCTCAAGCAATCAATACTCAAAATAAATTTCTTTCACAACATTTTAATGAACAGAGTCTCTGATATATATATATATATATATAACCTTGTATTCTCTTTCGACGCTCTCTTTCCGGCTAACAGCCTTCTCCAGCAGAAGTTGCAAGCCTTCCAGCCCATTCTCTCCATCATCTTCTACAGCGCCATTGTCCATTTTACCGAACTGAATCTCTTTGGTATCAAGCTTGTCCTGTGAAACCTCTTCATTTTCGCTTTCATTAGCAGCCACTGCTGCTTCCCTATTATCAGCATTCAACTCATCCGAGGCATCAACAAACATATCTTCTTTACTATCAACATGATGTATATCTACAGACCCCGCGCCCTGCATCACTCCTACCTTAGCACATCAAAGACATCTATCTAATACATATACAAACACATACACATACATACAGCTTCTTAGAGAATGTAGAAATTCAAAATTGGCAATATTGTTCTATTTGTGTACCTTACTAATGGGGGTTTCGTGTTGAGACGCATCCAATCCGTCTAATTCTTCTCCAGCTACAAGATTTCGCTCCTCTAGAGGTACCTCACCATCTCCACTTTCAACAGCTACTGGAGACTCCAAAACCTGCACCGGATCATGATTCACCGGCATCTTGATCGATCAAAACCGGTTTCGGTCCCTCTTCTACAACAGCCAGATCTGCAAAGCTACACTTTAAATCGCGAAATTTTGCATGTTCAATCAAATATAGAAATGAAAAACCCTAGCGAATCCCGATAGACGGGTCAACAATTAAGAGACGGACCGGTAAAATAAAACCAAGAGCTGTAGTTTATGGTGTAAAATCTACCGGGATTCGTGTAATGATAGCAATTAGCTTCGATTTTGATTTCACAAGAGGGATGATATCGCAGATATGAAATTGCAGAACGCGGTGTTTTTTTAGTTTTTGTTTTAGTTTTTGTTTTATATTTATTTGACGCTTTTCTTTTCTTTCCTGTGAGCGTTACTGTGTTTTGATTGGTGCTGCGCCTGTATTGTGTCCAATGGAAATGATTTTACTACTGCTGTAGACTTGTATTTAAGGCAAGCGGGAAACGGTGAAAAACGGCCGTTGAAGAACGGTGCCGTTTTAGTGGCTTAGTTCGAAACACTGTAAAACTTAGGAAAGGTTTTTCCTTTTATAAACTAAGCTGAAATAAAATATAAAAAAAAATATAAAAATTAAAGAAAATTCACTACCACCACACCAACACAACATACATGTCTCATTTGTTGTATCCTTGGAGTCACCAACTCTGAAATACATGATAGGTCATCGCATCATCACTCGAATGGACAATTGAATGAGTAATCTAAAAGAATTTAACTTTTTTTTAATGCATAGGTTATTCGATAGGGTGCTAAGGGACACACCAACCACACAAAGCTATTGACGGATAATTGCATCGAGAAGTAATCGCTTGCTTTTTAAAACCTAAGAAACCTTTAATCATCGGTTAATTGAAGAGTCAAAATTTATTGGTCCGAAAATTGAGTATGTGACGAGGTGGTCATAAATGTGTGTTTTATCAATACCTAGACCTCGGAGAGCATTGCCCTTACAAGGGCATTTCATATGGATTTTTATGTTTATTAATTATTTTTTTTAATTTAAATGATCAAGCAAGCACACAATGAATATAGAGTACACACCAAATAAGAACAGTCACATGAGTCATGACAATATAATTCATCTATAACATTTAAAATGTGCAAAAAATAAATGTGATTACATCAAAAAATGCTAAAAATAAAAGGTGTCTAAATGTGGCTTACATTTCTAAAAGTAAATGAAAGAAATTGCAGAGGAATAGTGAAATTTAAAGGTGCCTAAACGTTGGTTACATCGTAAAAATTGCATAAACTTGAAGAAAAGCAAGTAAATGAACCATCACAAAAGTACGTAGAAGTAAACCATTATTCCATAACAAATATAAGTGAGCTAAGTGACATGCTTACAAAATATTCAATATTTTTTTTCTTTTTATCCAATTTTTGAGTTGTAATTTAAGTAATATTCTAAAATTTAATTATATCAACTCATTATTTGTTTTATTACTCTAGAAAAATATACTTGGAAATTTATATCCAACATTTATGGAAGTTTATTTTATACAATTTGGGAGGCTGAATTTGAGTGGAGAGATTTCATGATATTTTATTTTAGAAAACCATAAATTAGAATATATATATATATATATATATAAACATTTATGGTAGTGTATTTTAGAAAATTATGGGTTGTGATTTATTATTTTAGAAAGTAATACATTAACAAGTTGACTGTAAGACTAAATTATTGATATGCTTGCAGACTATTGTTTTTCTTTTTTATCACATTCTACCCAAATTTTGAATTGTAATTTGAGTAATATTTTAAAATAGCTAGCACTAATGCCAAAAGTTCTTTTTGTTACTGTCACAACACTTATATTATTGAAAACATGAAATAGCAAAAAATCGTGCTTGACCACAAACATACTAAATTGGAAGAGAATTTTTAGAAAAATAAAAGATTTATTTGTATTTGTATTTTTTTTTTTTTTTTTTACCAAAGGAGGGTAAAAGAGTTCACTCACATTTGCAACAATATAGTTGTTGTCATGGGTGAGCATGGAAACCGATGAACCTGCAAACCTAACCCAATGGACTGGGATTCTCAAAAGTTGAATTGGATTTGGGTTGAGAAATTTTTTAACCCGGTGGGTTAAGTTGGATCACTGGTTAAATTTTTTTAATCCAACCCAAACTGGTAATCCGATCATTATATAATTATATTTTATATATATATTTAAAATATTTTTTTTAAGGATTGATGGATTACATTCATATTTTAGTAAGTTAATTTGGATTGCCATATATATATATACATATATATATATATATATATATATATTTCATTTTTTTTTCTTCTGAGAAACCTTGCAACAAAATATGCTAGCTTCCAGAAAAAAAATTCTAATTAGAATTTAAATATGTGACGAACATGTTTTTTTTTTAATACTCTTTAGTTAAAGAATAGTGTTTGTTATTGTGAAAGTATTTTTTTCAAACTTTCAATATGCTTTTGAAAAGCTTATTAATTGTTTCGATATTTCTATTTTCATTTACTTTATGTTTTTTGTATGATGGAACTTAGTTATAGAGATTCTAAGATCAAGTATATACTATTGTTGAAGTCTTGAAGAATTGAATTTGATCAAACACCTTTAAAATCTAATTTTTATTTATTTTTTATGGTTTGTATTAAACTAAAGTTGTTTGAACTTTGTGTTAAATGATTTAAGATAATTAATGTGTAAATGATGGTTTGTAAGATTTAATAAATTCTTGTATGGATTTGATTTTGGATCTAATGAATGATGAATAATAGTAGTAAAATATATTTTTTTAAGTAATATGTTTGCATTAATTTTTAAGTGAAAAAAATACTAAATCGGTAACCCAAACCGACCAAAACAGATTTAAATAGGTTGGGTTGGGTTAAGGTTAGATGAGTTTATGGGTTAATTAGGTTGAGATTTTTTCAACCCGGTAAAATTTGGATTGGGTTGATTTTTTAGGACAACCTGACCTAAAACCAACTCATGCTCACCCCTAGTTGTTGTGGCGATAACAAAAGAGCTTTGGCATTAACATCACCCTTTAGAATTTGATTACATCAAACTAGGGTGAGCACAGTCTGAGTCGATCCATGTTTAACACCAACACATTCTCGAATTGGTTTTGATCGATTCCATTGATGGTTAAATTAAATCCAACCAACATTGTTAGGGTTTTGGCTCAAATACTTACAAGGAGGGCTTCTAATTGGTTTTAAAAAGTGATTTCCTACTTTATACTTGCTTGTTCTAGGAGTAGTAGTATTAATTATTCTTATGTTCTTGTTTTTATTCTTTTTCCTAGTAGTATTAAGAAAATATCTTCTATATAAAATGGATCCTAGAAAGATTTAAGACTCACTCATAATTATCATATACATTGTAAATCAGAGGGTTTACTACTAGAGAGCTTTGGGTGTATTGTAGTTTTAAAGTGTCAAGTAGAAAAAGCATTTATAATTAGAGTTAGATTGAGAGTTTTGGGTGTATTAATACTTTTGGGTTGTGAAAGTTTATAGCATTTGCTATTCCTAAAGTTGTAACTGAAAATTAATAAAGTAGTGGATTTGTTAGTGGACGTAGCCAAAGGTTGTTGAACCATATTAATTTTTTTTGTTCTTACTTTTTGTTTAGTTTGTCTATTTAATTGTTACGGTTGTTTCTTTTTTTTCTTTTTGCTTAAAGTTTGAATGTGTGGATTTTAGAAAGTAAAATCTCAATAACAACATGAAAAAATCCGAACCAAACCAAACTTGATTTTACTCAGTTCATATCATTTTTTCCATCCGTTCTCATGCCTTTAGAAATCCAAATCAAATGATTTAATAATTTATAATTAAATCAATATTTTCAAACTCCAAAAATAAATAAAACACAATAAAATCAATGTGTCCTTCATCCTACAATAAAAAACCAATACAGGTCGAAGAAAAAAGAGGGAGCAAGAGAGTTTGCGGCTTTGTAAGTGTAAGTTGTAAAGGTTGGGGTTTAGGTTTTCATTATATTTTATTTTACTCTTTTTTTTTTTGTTTTACTCTCCATTTATTAAGTTTTTGTTCAGGTAATAGTAAGTACAACTTGATAAGGTAAACTCACCAATACAAAAGTAACAGATATATTATTTAATAAAATAGAATACGTATTACAAAATAGTTTGTGTGTATATATATATATATATATGTACCGGTTTGGTTTGAGTTCCACATGTTTTTAAAAGTCAATTCGGACTAAATCTAAGGTTTTTGAATTTTTAGATTTTAGGATTGAACCGGACTGAATAAGGACAAAAAAAAAAAAAAAAAAACTAAATTGGATTGTAAATACCATATCAATTTGGTTTGATCAGTTTTCTGCACACCTCTACAATTCACTATTTCTATTTAGTTCTCCGTAAAAAATATGTGTGGAAATTATTTGTAGCACTTATGAAAATTTACTAGAAAGATATAAAAGTTAAAAGAAGAGTCTCATTCTCAAATGCTTTGGGGCTTGTTTGGATACTCTTTTTGAAAAAGAGTTTTGGGTTTTCAAAAAGTAAAAACAGTTTTCAAAATCTTAAAGCTGTTTGGTAATCATTTTCAAACATAACTATTGAAAACTGTTTTCAAAATAACTCTTTTTGAAAATCATTTTCAGAAAAACTGTTTTTAGTTGTTTTTAAAAACTGTCTCTTCACAGCAGCATTAGAATTTCACTGTCACCGGCATAAGAAATTTTTTTGGCCGACTCATACTACACCATTGAAATCGAAATTCTCTAGCCTATGTCGATATGAGAATCCCACGCCGAAGAGACACCTAAAAACCGTTAAAAATCACAAAAACATCCACAGACTCAACCTTCAAATCTGACTATTCTGATGATTCCCTCAACCGATCGCCACCACCACCGAGATCGCTGACATCAGGATATCAAAACCCAAAGGATCCAACTCAGACATCCACCCAGAAGTTCAAGAATAGCCTAGACTCCTCCTTCATACCATCGTCACCAAATCAGAGCTCCAATCCCCAAAAGCCTTTGCGATAGCCCAACCTAAACCCACCTCAGATCTTTCACCCTGGACCCCGTGGCTGCGGCCCAGGTGCACTTCTTGAACTTGGACAAGGCCATTGAGGTGTTCGTGGATGGGTACCTGATCAAAATACCTGAGGGGTTCACCGTTCTATAAGCATGCGAGGTTGCCGGAGTTGACATCCCCACATTCTGTTACCACAATCATCTCTCAATCACCGACAACTATCACATGTGCCTTGTCAAGATGGAGAAGTCTCCTAAGCGTGTCACCTCTTGAGCAGTACCCACACTTCCCGGTTAGTTCCAGCTCAAACAGTTTTCTAAAACAGTTTTTAAAATATCCAAGCAACATTGAACTGTTTTCTAGCTTTTAAAACTATTTTTGAGTTGCAGGTGTCCAAATATGTTTTCTTCAGAAAAACATCAAAAAATTGTTTTCTATTTTCATTTAAAAAAAAAATTCGAAAGCTGAAAATTAAAAACTATATCCAAACATGCCCTTGGTGTATGTTTCAACTTTCATATTATTTATATCATACTTAAAATTTTCTAAAATATTCAAATTTGAGAAAATTTATTGTAATTATTATGCTTCACGTCACACAGTCTCTCTCTCTCTCATATTCATGAATGACAAAATAATAAAATGAATTTATATCTTTTCATTTTATTATTTTATATTTTTAAACATTCAAACAAATGTTTATATAATCTTTAATTTTGTCTAATTTATTTTTTTTCATATATTTTCCTTCCAAAATCCAAACATAGGCTTTTATTATTAAGGCAAATATTTAATTTAGTTGATGACTGATTAATAGGAGAGGATTTTAGTTGATTTTTTTTAGGTGTAATTAAAAAGAAAATGTATTTTTTCCATAACAAAAATTAAGATGGTTAAATTAAAAGAAATAGTAATTTTATTTAATCATATTTCAAAGCAATATCTTACTTTGACCCTAATAATTTAGGTTGTGACAATATCATTATCCTTTCAGATTTTAGTTTTAAATTTTTAGTATCGGTTTTTAGTTTTTAATATTTTGATATTACCAAATTATCAAAAATTTGGGATTTGCTTGTTTATTATGATATAGAAATAGAGCATTTGACATTTTTTAGGTTTTCTGATAAAAAAAAAAAACTGGTTAATTCGACTTTGGGATACTTACCCTTGTAAGAAGGGTTGAACCCATATGCTACAGTATACTCCATAGAAATTTTAGTTTACGTTTTGTGTTGAATTTAAATACAAAAATTAAATGATTAAAGACAAAACAAAATGGTATTGGATTTAAGTTTTGTGCTTTAATTAGACTTCATTCCAATACCAAGCATTACCTTGGTTATTTTTGGAAAATAAAGTCCTGGCCAAGTAAAATTTCTAACAAGAACGCCCATTGCCATTCCTATAACCAAGGAGGAGGGTCATCAAAATGGGAAAAAAGAAACTATAAAACCTCCCCAAAACACAACAATTAGCAGAAAATAAAGGAACCAAACCTTCATTAATTTGAATCTGCAAAAAGATGAATTCCAAACTTCACATTCTCCTCCTCATCTTCCTCATATCCTTCCCTCTTTCTTTTGCTCATGACAAGACCCAAAAGGGTTCTCCAAGTACCCAACCAAACTCTACAAATACCCAGGACATCTGCAAAGGTGCCTTCTCCAAGGTTTTTGCTTTTGGAGATTCTTTCACCGATACGGGAAATGCTTTACTGTTGGGTGGCCTGAAAAGCTTTGTCACTACTTTACTGTCCAACTCTCCTTTTGGGTTACCTGGCAGCCGGCTAAGTAATGGCCGCTTGGTCGTTGATTTTCTCTGTGACGCTCTCGATCTTCCCCTCTTGCCTCCCTTTAAAAACATTTCCGAAGATGTCTCTCAAGGTGTGAACTTTGCAATAGCTGGAGCAACAGTTCTTTCAAACGACTTCTTTAAGGCTCAAAAATTATGTCATTCACTACTTTTTGAGTCTATCCCTGAAACCTTCCAGACTCAGATAGATTGGTTCAACAATTTCCTCGATGAAAAAGATTGCAGCTCAAAGAATGAAACAGAATGCAAGGACAAAATGCAGAACGCGCTCTTTTGGGTTGGCGAGCTGGGTGGAGATGACTACAGTCGTCTTTTCAAGTCACCTTTTTTCATCCCTTCGGTTACAGAAATGGCCGTTAGTCATATCTTGAAACTTCTAAAGGTATGCCTTCAACAACGAGTTTTATTTGAGGTTTTTCCATCATGAAAGGCAGTGCAGATAATGATTTGAATAATACAGTATAACGTAATGTTTGGATCCAAGAAAATTTGAAGGAAGGGAAAATTGAAAAGAAAAAAAAATGAACTCGTTTTCCTTTGTTTGGTTTGGCTGTCAAACGAATGGAAAAATAACACAAGTGAAAAAAATGGGTTTCAAATAAATTGTTTCATTTTCATTTTTCTTAGATTTTTATTTTTTTTCTAGGATCCAAACATACCATAAAGTTTATCTTAGAGACAATTTTCTAACTTTTCAGAGTGTTTTACATGACAGACAATGTTGGACAGGGGTGCAAAGTACATTGTTGTTCAAGGGCTACCACCTCAAGGCTGCTGTCCCTTAAGTCTGTTTTTATCTAAATTAACTGATCGCGATGATATGAATTGTTCATTAGTCGCCAACAATTTGATAAAAGCCCACAACGACCTCCTCCAGAAGACGTTGGAAAAACTTCGAGGGCAGTACAAAGACTGTATGATTGTATATGCAGATTACTGGAGTGCTTTCAAAACAGTACTAGGAAATCATACAAACTACCAGTTTCAAGAGCCCTTCAAGGCCTGTTGTGGAACTGGAGGTGGACTTTTCAACTTTGACTTGCTTAATCTATGCGGAGCGCCTGGTGCCTCCACCTGCAAGGATCCCAGTAAGTTCATCAGCTGGGATGGAATTCATCTCACAGAAGCCATGAACAAAGTAATAGCTGATCTCTTCTTCAACAAAGGCTTCTGTCAACCATCATTTGATCAACTGATCAAACATAAGAAAGGACTGCTATAGGCATTTGCAAGCCCGTCATTAGTGTGCTCAGGCAGCTGCATTCAGAGAGCATTAAACATTTTTTTTTTGCTCTGGTGGCCGCATTCAGAGAGCAAGATAATGAAAAATTTGTTTCAAGACTTTTTTTTCTTTTTGTGTAACTGATTAGATAAAGTCATCAATTAATTGGTAAAACTTGAATGCCATCTTTCCTGTAGCATCTGGATAATCTCCAAATGTGAACATTTTGATACCGGATTTCCGGATTTAAATAGAATTGAAGAAACTAAACAAACAAACAACGAAATGAAAGATAGGAGTTCACCACCCAAGAGATAACACCAAAGGGATATAGAATATCACCACCCAAAGGATTAACACAAGGGATACAGAACTATAGGAATCCACCACTCTAAGGATTATACCAAAGAGATACAGAATTACAAGAAGGAGAAAACTCTCTTCTAAAAGCCAAAGGCTGATTTCAATTTATAAACTCAAGTCTGATTTTTCAGCTTACAAACACAAGTATTTATAGAGCTTAGAACAACCCTCTAAGCTTAGGACAAGCAAGAAAACAAGGCATAAAACATGCAATGAAACAATCCCTAAAACAAGGAAGGAGACAATCCCTAAAACATGCAAGGAATCAAGAAAAAGGCCAAAAGAAGAATACAATCCCAGAATTTCAGGAGGACCCAACTAGCAGAATTCAAATAGACATATCTTCTTCCACACATCTCCAAATGGGCTGAAACTTGTTGGGTTGGAAAGATGACATCTTGAACTTCAATTTAGGCTTAAGAAAGTCTCAAAAAGCAGATCGTTTGAGCCTGGTATGGTCAGCCTAAATCCAGTAGGCTGTTGCATCCGAATCTTCTTCCACTTTGGGCTTGGACCTTGCACCTTGCTTAGTTGACAAGAGATTATTAGATTTTTGTTGGGCAAGCCCATGCTAGGTTGGACATACCCATGTCAGGCTCCCCTAGTTGATGGGGACTTGCCCTCAAGTCCAAGATTTCTTCATTTACTTCATAGGGAGATAAGTCACTCACATTGAAAGTTGCAGATACTCCATAATCTCTTGGAAGTTCAATCTTGTAAGCATTTTCTCCAATGCGTTGAAGTACCTTAAATGGGCCATCAGCTCGTGGTAGTAGTTTAGACTGTCGTTTTGCGGGAAAACGTTCCTTTCGAAGATGAATCCATACTAGATCTCCTTCTTTGAAAGCTGCAGGCTTTCTATGTTTATTTGCTTGCTTGCGGTACTTCTCATTTTGCTTCTCAATATGAGCTCGAATCTGCTCATGTAATTTCTTGATCTCCTTCGTTCGTTCATCGGCGTCTCCACTAAATTGGGTAGTAGTCGGAAGTGGAGCCAAATCAAGAGGGCTAATAGGTTTGAGACCATAGACAGCCTCAAAGGGGCTATAGCCAGTGGTTTGGCTAGTAGACCTATTATAGGCAAATTCAGCTTGAGCTAGGAGGAGATCCCATTGACGGATGTTCTTCCCACAAAGCTTCTCAAAATATTTCCCAAACTTTGATTAACAACTTCAGTTTGACCATCTGTTTGGGGATGATAAGCGGAGCTGAATTGAAGGATAGTGCCAAGCTTTCGCCAAAGAGTACGCCAAAAATGTCCGACGAACTTGGAATCACGATCAGAAGTAATCGTCTTAGGAATGCCATGAAGTTTGACAATTTCTCTGAAATATAGGTCAGCAACATGAGATGCATCAAGAGTTTTGTTGCAAGGAACAAAATGAGCCATCTTTGAGAATCGATCAACCACCACCATAATGGAGTCTTTATTTCGTTGAGTTCTTGGCAAACCTACAACAAAATCCATACTAATGTCCTCCCATGGGGCATTAGGAATAGGTAATGGGATGTATAGCCCGGTGTTTTGCTTGCGGCTCTTTGTGAGGTGGCAAATTTGACATTGCTTCACATGTCGCTCAACATCTCTCACCATTTTGGGCCAAAAAAAATGTTCCTGCACAAGAGTTAAAGTTTTATCTCTACCAAAATGACCAGCAAGGCCTCCTCCATGGGCTTCTTTGATAATGGCTTCTCTCAACGAACATCGAGGAATGCACAAAAGATTGCCCTTGAAGAGAAAACCATCTTGTAACAAGAAATGGTTGTTAGGACCATTAGAAGATTCCTTCCATGCATTGCCAAAATCAAGATCATCTTTATAAAGTTCTTTGACAACTTCAAAACCCAAAACCTGCACTTGCATAGTGTTAAGTAAAGAGTGTCTTCGACTTAGAGCGTCAGCAACTTGATTAAGTTTACCTGACTTGTGCTTGATGGAGAATGAATAGGTTTGCAAGAATTCACTCCACTTTGCATGTCGCTTGTTGAGTTTTTGCTGGCTGCTCAAATACTTTAAAGCTTCATGATCAGAATGAAGTATAAACTCTTTATGGAGTAGATAATGACTCAAATGCCCCAAGGCACGAACAAGAGCATAGAATTCTTTGTCATATGTTGAATACTTCTTTTGAGATTCATTGAGCTTTTCACTAAAAAAGGCAATGGGTTTACCTTCTTGGTTGAGAACACCACCAACCCCTAAATTAGAGGCATCGCAATCAACTTCGAACACTTTGGAGAAATCTGGAAGTGTAAGGACTGGGGCCTCTGTTACCTTCTGTTTGAGAAGTTCAAAGCTCTTTTGGGCTTCCTTCGTCCACTTGAATGTTCCCCCTTTAAGGCATTCCGTGATAGGAGCAATAATTGTGCTGAAGCTTTTGATGAACCGTCGATAGAATGATGCAAGTCCATGAAAGCTTCTTATGTCGTGAAGGGACTTCGGAATAGGCCAGCTGGTGATTGCCTCTATCTTGCCCGGATCCATCATGATCCCTTCTTTGCAAACAACATAGCCTAAGAACACAAGGCTATTAGTGAAGAAATGACACTTCTTCAAGTTGACATACAACTTTTGTTCCCGTAAGGTTTGGAAAACTTGATGAAGATGCTCCATATGTTGCTCTTGAGACTTGCTGTAAACTAAGATATCATCAAAGTAAACAACAACAAATTGACCCATAAATGGTTTGAAAATATGATTCATAAGGCGCATAAAAGTACTCGGAGCATTAGATAGTCCGAATGGCATGACCATCCATTCATAAAGACCATCTCTCGTTTTGAACGCTGTCTTCCATTCATCGCCATCTCTCATGCGAATTTGATGATATCCGCTGCGAAGATCGATGTTTGAGAAGATTATGGCTCCATGAAGTTGATCCAAGAGATCATCCAACCGTGGGATGGGAAAGCGGTACCGGATGGTGATTTTGTTGACAGCCCTGCT
Organism: Bretschneidera sinensis; assembly: GCA_023935145.1. NCBI lineage: Eukaryota > Viridiplantae > Streptophyta > Magnoliopsida > Brassicales > Akaniaceae > Bretschneidera > Bretschneidera sinensis. Next base: position 65,417,154 of record CM043705.1, read on the forward strand.
GTCAATGCACATTCGCCATGAACCGTCCTTCTTTGGTACTAGAAGTGCTGGAACAGCGCAAGGACTCATGCTTTCTCGTACAAGGCCTTTGGAGATCAGCTCATCAACTTGACTTTGTAACTCTTCATGCTCCCTTGGATTCATCCGATAAGCTGCTTTGTTAGGTAAAACAGAACCTGGAATAAGATCAATATGGTGCTGTATACCCCTCATAGGTGGAAGGCCCGATGGAAGTTCTTCAGGAATAATATCAGGGAATTCCTTAAGAAGTGGTTGTATTATAAGTGGAATCTCAATGGGATCTTTCTTTTCAACAACCATAAGAGCGTACCCATCTCCACATTCTGTTAAAGTTTTCTTAACTTCACCTATAGAAAGCAAACTACAACCCTCCCCTTTAGAAGGTTTAGGAGTGAATATCATTTTCAGTGGGGCTAAAGTCACTTTAATTCCATTCTTTACAAAAGAATAGGTGTTTTTGAGACCATCATGGATAACTTTCCTATCATACTGCCATGGCCTACCAAGTAGTATATGACATGCATCCATAGGGACAACATCACACATAACTTCATCCTCATAATTTTTCCCAATGGAGAATTGAACTAAGCATTTCTTAGTTACCTGAATATCGTTGCCTTTTCGAAGCCATTGAAGTTTGTAGGGATGTGAATGAGCTTCTGTTTTTAGATTCAGCTTCTCCACCATGGTTGTAGACACCACATTCTCACAACTTCCCCCATCAATGATGACATTACACACCTTGCCATTGGAAGTGCATTTGGTGTGGAAAATGTTGTTTCGAAGCCAATCATCTTCTGCATAAGTTGACTTCAAGAGTCTACGAATAACAAGAGACTCTCCCTGATCCGCATACGTGAACTCCTCCTCGGATTCGTCCTCAATTTGCTCCTCCTCAGCATTATCTTCCAATTCTTCTTCAACAAGGGAGATTATCTTGCGATTTGGACAATCGGAAGCAATATGTCCAAAACCATGACATTTAAAGCATTTTCTACTTGAATTAGAATTATTGAAGCGATTAGAACCTGATGGAGCTTCATTCCTTGCAGGTGGTTTGACAGCTGCAGTTTTGGTTGATGGAGTGGCCTTGGAAGTAGAACTACTCCCCCGGTTTGTGATTCCATCGCGATTGAAAGGTCGATAAGTATTCTTACGCCCTTCCATTAATTGTTTCTCCACCTTTAGTGCTAGCTTGCAAACATCATTGTAGGTCCAGTAAGGTTGTAATTGTACAACATTACTGATTTCACGACGTAACCCTCCAAGGTAGCGGGCTACCATTTGTTCTTCGGGCTCTACGATGTCACAACGCATCATAGAATAATCGAACTCTGCTGTATATTCTTCCACGGAGAGATCATTTTGTCGAAAGTTGTGGAACTTAAGAAAAGCATATTGCCTATAATGAACTGGCAAATACTTCTTCTTAAGAGCCTTCTTCATCTTTGCCCATGTCACAATGCGACTCTTCCTTTCACGTTCTCGCTGCCTCTTAAGGTGTTCCCACCAAATAGAAGCATGTTTTCGTAGCTTGATGGCAACAAGCTTCACCTTCTTGTGATCTGCAACATCTTTGTAATCAAAGATCCGCTCAATGGTGTTAAGCCAATCAATGAATTCATCGGGTTGCATTCTTCCTTCAAATTCTGGAATGTCCACCTTGACATCATAATCACGTTGGAAAACATGATTTTTTAGCTCACGGGGGTGAGGTGGCGTGCTGTCATTTGAGGCATGGCTACGAGCTTGGTGAAAAGGATTAACTTCATCTCCATCATTGCTGGAAACTTCAACATCTGAGCCATGATGAGGAGCACCATGTTCAGAAGTTTCATAATGCTCTAGGCGTTGTTCGAGTTGCTGCACTTGTCTCCTCAAGGCTTCCAGCTCGATATCTCACGGGTCTCCTTGCGGTGCTGGAGCTGCTATTGGAATAGCTTGACCACGACGACCACGACCAGCCATAATAACAAGAACTATGGAAATCAAGGTGTTAGATATCACACTTGAGAAACCAAAGCTCTGATACCAATTTGATACCGGATTTAAATAGAATTGAAGAAACTAAACAAACAAACAACGAAATGAAAGATAGGAGTTCACCACCCAAGAGATAACACCAAAGGGATATAGAATATCACCACCCAAAGGATTAACACAAGGGATACAGAACTATAGGAATCCACCACTCTAAGGATTATACCAAAGAGATACAGAATTACAAGAAGGAGAAAACTCTCTTCTAAAAGCCAAAGGCTAATTTCAATTTATAAACTCAAGTCTGATTTTTCAGCTTACAAACACAAGTATTTATAGAGCTTAGAACAACCCTCTAAGCTTAGGACAAGCAAGAAAACAAGGCATAAAACATGCAATGAAACAATCCCTAAAACAAGGAAGGAGACAATCCCTAAAACATGCAAGAAATCAAGAAAAAGGCCAAAAGAAGAATACAATCCCGGAATTTCAGGAGAACCCAACTAGCAAAATTCAAACAGCCATATCTTCTTCCACACATCTCCAAATGGGCTGAAACTTGTTGGGTTGGAAAGATGACATCTTGAACTTCAATTTAGGCTTAAGAAAGTCTCAAAAAGCAGATCGTTTGGGCCTGGTATGGTCAGCCTAAATCCAGTAGGCTGTTGCATCCGAATCTTCTTCCACTTTGGGCTTGGACCTTGTACCTTGCTTAGTTGACAAGAGATTATTAGATTTTTGTTGGGCAGGCCCATGCTAGGTTGGACATACCCATGTCACATTTAAGTTACTTTTATAAATTATATATGCAACTTCCTATCTTTTCACCATATCTGCATCTCTTTAATTTACAGGTTTGTATTATTTCTTTCTTCTTCGATGATCAGCTTCCTAATAAACCTTCCACCTCTCCAAAATATACATGTATCTTAATAGTCAGGTGGGCATGAGTAAAGAGCTTGCCTAAACAATGACAGTGTCTAATAAATTAAGAATATGTTTGGTTTAAATTTTGATTCTGTTGTAGCCGGTGATTCTAAAATAGTTTTTGGTAGAGGACCAAGATCCTCTCCACATGGTAGAAATGTTATAGAGTTATTTGGTGTTTGGTAAAGTATTGTTAAACTAGTTGATATGTTTGGTAAATAAGTTGTAAAACTGCTTTTAGATGTTGAAATTACTATAAAAAAAAAAGTACGAGTACAATTTGACTATTTAGAGGTATTTTTTTAATTAAATTGACTTTATTATATGTACAATATAATATATTAATTTTATTCACAATAAAATATAAACAATTAAAATAACAATAATAATTTTATGAAATAAATAAAAAAATAATTTTATTAAATAAAAATTTCAATGTCTTAATAATAACGGATGCATCATTCACTACAAGATAAAAGGCAAATGCCAACGTTTTTTTTTTGCATATTTCGGTGCTTTAAAGTGCCGCAATATGCATTACCGGCACTTATTGCAAGTGCTGATATGTGTGGTGTCGAAGCACAAATACCGACGCTTAAAGAAAGCGCCGCAATATACCGGACATATAATGCATATTGTGACCCTTTAAAGCGCCACTAAAAGTACTGCAATAGAGTGGTTTTACTTGTGTTTAATTGTGTTTTTACATTATTTTGACTTAAATATCAACACTATTCACCCTTCAATAAATAAAATATACCATCAAATACAAAAAAAATTCAAATGTTCTTCAATATATAAAATGTACCATCAAACATCCATAAAAATTCCTTTAGTCAATACCAAAGTCATCTTATTTACACAAAAAAACAATCATAGTTAACATATAAAATTCATACAAAAACAAAGTAATGGAAATGTAGTCTAGAAAATTATTTTACCATCACAAAATGAATCATGAGGTCATCTATTAACCAAATGTTGTATTAAAGACTTCAGCTCATCCATTTGGGATTGCATATTATTCATTTGATCATCGTGCCTCGTTGTTATTTCTTGAATTTGATGCGCATACTGTTGATTGTTTTCTTCTATTTGTGCTCTCAGACTATTTATCTCTTCAGCATAAGCCTCATGGCATCCCATATCATTCCTCATTTGAGCTGAAAGTCCATACATGGCAAAGGGTGTAACTCCAAACCCTTGACCTCGGATACGACCAGAACTCTCTTTACCCATAATCTCGGTGAAGACTTCATTTTGTATTGCTAAATTATTGCTAGCATCAGAGGATCCTGAAGCTGCAACAAGTTTAGCAACACGAGCTTCAGGTTTAGTAACAAGTTCACCTACAATTACGAAACAATAAAAATTAAACTCCACCGAATATTGAGTAGCTAATTGCAGCGAAATTTACATAAAACAAAAGTCGCTTATCATATTTTATAGAAAAAAGGGCAAAATTTCTCCTATTTTTCCATAAAACCTCCTGCAAAAGAAAAACAAATATATAATCCAAACAAAGTAGCCAATTCACAACTTAACAAGGAAACAACAAAAAAGAAACAAAGGATAAAACAAATTCATCTAAGAGAAAAGACTATCAACTTTCACAACAGTGTTTCCCAGATAAATAACTCGGGCAATCACCAAATCTTATAATCCAGCAAGGAGAAAGCATCCTACGAATTTTATCATTTCTAAAACAACAAGTCAATAACAAGGAGAAGCAGCCAATAGATCCAACCTTTATAAAACATCAAAGCAGAGCACTAATGACTAGCCTTACTCATGGACCAATGAACCAAAGTAATGAACTTGCATCCCCCATCGAATTTATGCAACTACTACTTTTTCAGTTTAATGGCTAGCCTAAAATTTACTTCAATATAATAAACAAAATGAAAACTAATCAGAATGAATATATAAAATCATTAAGTTAATGAATTAAGTTAGTAAATCTTTGCATGTAAGAGGTGATGCTTAACTTGCAATCTGTAACATGCTTGCAGATGCAACACTCAAGGAATTAAAGAAAAAAAAAAGGCAAAAAGGGGACGGGGAGATGAGAGTAAGAGATGATCAATATACAACCTCAATCACACTTGACAATCATAACCATGAAGTCAAACCAAGCATAGAAATTTGCTTTCAGTTTCAATATGTATGGAAATGAACATGCTACATCCATCATCAAAAATATCCATCGACTTTAAAGCAAAGGACAATTGTTTTTCTTACTTTTTTTGGGTTTCATCCAAAGAAAATTTGATATAATTTACCCAAAATAAATGGACAGTTGTTATTGAAGCAATGGCCACACAATTAAGGCATCATTGGCTAAACTTTAAAGTCAAACAAAAGTACAGTTAGGTAGTGAGCTACTATGGTAATTGCTTGGACTACATTATCTTTAGGAAACTCTTTCTGGTCATAAGATAAAAGAAAATACATTGATTCAAAAATAAAGAATAGTTAGAAAAGATAATATAGCATTTTCCGTATCTTTCTATGCCTAAAATGAAACAGAATGCAAAAATCTAAGCCGACAAAGTAATAATAATGCAAGTGCTACGCTACCCACACAAACACTCCTCCCTTCAACTCACCCTCCACCCCCAAGACTACAATTTTATTATACCCCAATCTGTCGCATATTGAGATACAAACTTGCATAAGCTATAACACCTATAAGTCTATAAGTCTGGAGATGTGTACAGACATGCTGCTATTGACCAACTCGTTATTTTGGGTGAACAGGTACTGGATTTTCATTGTCAAGAATGTGTTTTAGTACCATTTTGAGTACCATAGATTATTTTCCATATTCTGTTTCCTTTTCTAATGCATGTGCTTTTGATGTGGATGTCAACATAAAATGCTAAGTGAATTGTTGAGTCAAATGTCTAAAATATTTGTTAGTTGTATAAGCACTCTGCATTTACTTACTACAGATGTTAACCTTGAGAGGTAAATGTACAAGGTTTTCCATTTTTGTCATTTCAATGCAAAGATGATAGTTGACATAATAAAGCTCAACTTTCTAATCTAGTTTATGTAAGAAGAGAGTGAAACTTAGAAGGTGATTACGGAAATAATTCTTGCAATGCAATGAGGTATTCCGTTTAAGAAGTTGCCTATTGGATTTTAAAGAACTTAGGCTTTTTAATCTTCACTAACTGTGAAGTCACCAGAGACTAGAATGAGGCATTTTTCAACTCTAGCCAAGTAATTTGAGGAAAGAGATGACCTTATTCACCATAAATTTTCTACCAAGTGCAGTTCGTATGTTACTGCATTCCATTACTTGTTGACATGTAGTAGGATAGGGACGGGAATGTAACAAACTGCGCGATGAGTTATGCATCATGATTTGATAAATATGTTTATCGGTTATACTAGTTACCTTCTAATTAGTAATCATTTTCTACTTCTTATTCATAATTATTACTTAATTTATGCTCTTATTCAGTTGTAGCTTGTTACAGGTGGATGTGCCGGTTTATACAGCAGGGACTGAGGTTAAACCTTCAGAAATAGTTAAGCAAGGTTTGAAAGAGGCTAAAAGGAAGAATATTGATGTAGTTATAATGGATACTGCTGGAAGGCTTCAGGTAATACTACACTTCTATAGCCAGGATATTTCTGTGTCAATGATTAAGTGTTTTTCTGTGTATATATGAATCAAATAACAGTCATATGGTTGCCCCATACAGAGTGATTTGGTTACATATCACAATGAAGTGTTTCAGTTTTAACACAGGAGAATAAATCCGTAGCTTTCATTAGACTATATGATGTGGACTATCTGGAAAACGATAAATGAATCCTGTTTTGGTGACAAGCAGCACACACCCATAAGGTTTCGAGAATAGATTTTGGCTATTTAGAGAGAGCAAGGAGAATTTTCCCAACTGAGCTCCTTGGAACACCATAACCAGAGGAACCAAAGTGATGGCTATAAGTGGTCAAGGTTATGCAGCTTCAGCTGAACAAGTGGAGTTGATGGAAGTAACCTATGCTATGTCTCAAAAAAACATCTCCAAAGTTTTCTTTGCTGACTGATTCAGCCGAGGTCATTTCATACCCTTGCAGAACAAGCCAATTGCTTAGTGGATCTCCTCTCTTTCCTCTTGCTTATGAGATTTTCTATTGACTCTATTGTTTGGTATAAATTGATAAAAGTCCCACGATCTAGCAATGGGGAGACTCGCTCCCTAGCAAAACTAGAGAATGGTTAAGTAATATGATGTTCTCCTTGGTTTGTGTTATGAACATTTCAAAAAGTGAAAACATTGTCGAGAATGGTTAAGTAATATGAGGTTCCCCAAAAAAATGAAGTAAAATAACAATTTATAGTAAAAGATAACCTCAACGTAAGCATCGCAACCATGACAAATAAATGAAATTTTCTTCTTTGATCAACCAGCAAATGAGATATGACTCAAGCATTCCATCATATACGTAAGTGAACTTACCACAAATTGTCGTGATGCTTCATCAATAAAAGTCTCATCCTTGCGTTTATGAGTTTCAGCAAAAAACTCTACGCACCCGAGCTCATTTCCATGTTTCATCTCTTACCATTTATGAAAAGAGTTCAAATAGTGACTCAATACAGTACATCTCAATGAAAGATTGGATGAATGAAGCAAATGAACTCACATAGTCATCCCGTCTTCTAGCAAAACTCTTTGAACCGGTCGTGTGAGAACATTGTTGTCTTTCACGTGCCACTGTCCCTATAGTAGAATATTTCTACACCAATAATAAACCAATTGAAAAATAAGTCATTATTAGAAAAATAGAAATAATGAGTATCCAAATGAACATAATTATGAAAAAATAACCTCACTCTGCTCAGAGAACCAGTAGTTCACCAATATGGTCCCTTTTAAGCACATATCAGTAGTCCTTCCATTTTTTTAATCAAATTGACTTTTTTATTTGTACACTATAAATATATTAATTTTATTCACAACAAAATACAAACAATTAAAATAATAATAATAATAATTTTATGAAATAAATAAAATAAAAATTTTATTAAATAAAAATTCCAATGTCTTAATAATAACAGATGTATCATTGTTACATTTAAAATTTGATTAAAAAGAATTACGGGTGATTTATATATTGATGATGGTGTACATACTTTTGCCACTTTTCCCACACAAAAGCAATTTATGAATATGAATAGTGTCAAAAATGAATCTGAGATTAAAAGCTAAAAAATCTAACTTTTAATTTTGGGCCTAAATCAACTTTTTAAAGTTGTTTTTAGTTTCAGATTCATAAAAATAAAAATAAAAACATGTCAAAAAGAGATGTTTGGCATAACCTATGTTTTTTTTCTAGTAAAAACTGTTTGAAATGCTCTACCAAATAGATACTAAATAATAATAATATTAAGTTGGAGAGGAAATTTTGTTTACAACCAATTAATCCATGTAAAGAAGACTAACCGGCAAATTCCAAAGACATAAAAGTAACTTTTACCAATAAAATAGGAATAAAAAGTCATAAAGTCAAGTAATATGTGATAGAAGTATTTTCAGTTTTTTAAAGGAAAAAAGATATTCAGTTCAGCAAATAAAACCATTAAAATAAATCATCAAAAATGAACTAATAAAATTGTGACACATAATAAAGGTAAATTAGTAAAATTTTGATTTTGTCACTAAAAAACTACTTATATTGAATGAGCGTAAGTGAAATGTTGTAAAAAGATCGTTGTGATTTTTTATGGTTATTTACATGGTTCAATACTCTTTGAAATGAGACTTTTAAACATTTTTGGAGTTCATTTCTTGGAATTGACAAGAAGAATCATGATCCTCTCTATTTAAGAATTGAAATGGAGGTTAAGTTCATGGTAAGATTAAATATCCATTGACAAATTTGAATTTGAATATTTTCCTTTTGATAATATGGCATTCAATCTCATCATAAACTTGACTCATTTCAATTTTCAAATGGAGATAATCATGATTCTGAAAGGAGATGATTTTGGTTCAGCTAATGATCTTCATGATAGAAGGAAAAATAAGAAACTGGTTATAATCTGAACTCTTTCTGTGTCTATATGGAATTTATCAGTTAACATTTTTCATGTAATTTTGTAGTTGTTGTTGCTATTTACACGGGTTAATTTAAACAAATCCATATTTGTTGCTGTTTAGCATCCCTGTTTAAGATACACTTTCCAAAAGCATGATGATACCGTCAAAGATAGGTGATATGTGATATTTAGTGTTAGATTTAAGCTCGTCTTGAAGAGATTTAAGTAAGTTGGATTTAAATTTGCTTAAATCTTTTTCAAACGTCATCATAATGCAATGTAAAAGAAATAACAAAAAAATACATAATAAAAAATTAAAATCTTAAATAAAACCTACGTTGAGATTACTTACATTTTGTAGATAACAAATTTAGAGGTTTGGCAAAGAAATTTTTTAGATTAGATTTGTAAGATCCTTACCCTTTGGGTAGGGATAATTTGGTAATCTATTATTTTATTTTATGATAATCATATATACATATATAAATTGGTTTAAATTCAAATTCAAATTCAAATTTGAGACAATATTGAGACAAGAATTCAAAACTATATTGAAGAAAATAGGTTAAAATGCATAAAAATGGTTTAAAAAATGGGTTTTGAGGGATGTCAAAAAACATCGAGCGCCTAGGCTAGCCTAGGGCCTTAGCAGTCACCAAGGTAGGCGACTAAGCCAATCGACTAGGTAGTCGACTAAGAACTCACCAGTTGCCTAGGTAGGCGACTAGGAAGCCCCAGTAGCCTAAGCAGTCGACTAGTAAGGCATTTGGGCACTATAAATACCCCTTCCACGTTTAGAAAACTCATTTCTTCATTCAAACTCTCCTTTCTCTCTCTAAAATTCTCTCATAAAATTTGAAGAATTATACGAAAGACTTGAGGTTTTCATAAAAGTTTATTGAATTCAATTGTTTAAGAATTGGTCTCAAGAAGTTTCTGACAAAATCTTTGTGAAGGTAATCTTTTCTTTTCTTACACTTTTTCATATAAAAATCATGATTTTAAGAGTTTAAAACCTCACGTTCTTCTTAAATGAGTTTGAATTTGATTCAAGATAAAAGGAAAAGAGTTTAACTAAAACTTGAAATTTGAGACTAAGTTGGAGCATGCATACACATATACATGCATTTAACCCATTATAAAGGTTTAAAGTAAGTTTTGAGATAGTAATACAAGTTAAGCATAGTCTTGTTAAGTGGAGATACAATGGGAGAAGTAGGTTCGAGTAGCCCTGCCTTGAAAAAAAATGATAAAGGCAAGGAAATGATTCACAGATAGTGCTTGGTGCTACTAAGTGAGTTCACTTTATTTCTAGTAAGCGAGAAGAAGTAAGAAATGTGAATAAAACTTAAAATGAACTATCAATGAGAAAAGATAAAAAAAAATTATTAAATATGATAAATCAGAAGAAATAAAGAATATAAGTATGAATTTAATGAATGGAGTGAAATATAATTCTTATCGATGTTATTTGATGAAAGATTGAGAATATGTATATATTTGATAAACTGTTGTGAATTGTATTTTTGGAAGGATATATAAATTATAAAGGTTGAATTGAAATGATAAATTGTTAATTTTGTGATGCAGTTATTTGATGGAATGTTATTACCTTTGTGCTTGTCGTGTGTGATTATACATGCATTGCTAGGTCACAGAAGAGGAAAGGTATGGTCTGCGGAAGACCAGAACCATGGTTGGTCTAGATAAGTGAGGGTCGACACGTAGAGAGACGTCCTTAATACCTATATGAGAGATCGATATAGATACTCATACTTGAGTTTTGGATGAGATAATAAAAAATGATTTGTGATAAGATGTGATATGAAAAAGTGATGTAGGAGGATTCGAGTCAAATGATGCTGAGTTGTCAGATAACACGTTGTTGGCACTGAGATACCTTGAGTTGGCAGATCAGCGCAAAAATGGCAGGTGGACTACCTAGAACAGTTGACTGTCGTTGATTCTGTTTTAGGCCTTCAAATTTGCAGTTTTCAGTTTTAGGAAACTTTCCATTTGCAACTTCCTTTTGTATTTAAGTCAGAATTGACTGCCGTTGATTCTGCCTTAATATAATCGCTTAATTTTAGTAATTTCCTTAGTTTTCCCTAGGATTATGTTTTCGGGGATTTTTTTGCCTTTTTTAGCTTTAGCCTTATAAATAAGGAGGCCATATACGGAAAAAATATTATTATTGTATTTGCATAATTTTAAATAAAACATCAGAGTTGTTTCTCTGTATTGTTTAAGGTTTTTTCTTGTGTTACTCCCTGTAAATTATCTGTTCGACTAGCTTGCAGAATAATCGCTATTCTTCCCGGCGTCAAAAAGAGAGAGAGATTATGCATATGCATTCATTCATATTCTTATTGAGATGTTAATAAATAAATATGATTGTGAAATTTTGTGATGTGTAATGAGAAAAATGATGTTGAACTAAATATTATAAGCGATATATATTGAAATGAATTTCTTTAGTTATGATAGTTAAATGAAGTATAATAAATTGTAAATCAGTTGTAAATAAAATTATAAATTGAAGTATACAAATCGAGTACTTCAAGTAAATTGAAACTTCATCTCACTGTATAAAACTCACTTCTCTTTCTTTTTATTAAATTTCAGGTTGAAGGCAGAAAAGTGGATAAAGTTATGTGATACGAGTTATACTCATTGTTTTTTAGGTGGGTCCATGTGATCAGCATCGTCAAAAAACACTTATCTTAATTGTAATCGAGTTTTGTACTTAATCATGCATAGACAGGTTTACTATTATGTAAATAAATTTTGTATTCTCCTCGAGAATGTCCCGAGATGTATATGATGTAAATTTGTTTAAAGTTTTGAAACTTATTGCATATAAATATGTGCTTAGTGCTAAAAGGTAACGATTCCATATTTGGTGAGCCTATTCGGGATTGATTATTACAAGATTAAATGATTTTCTATCGATGGTTATTGATTCTGAATTTCTATTAGAGTTTCTTTTTTCAAAAGCATTATATATATATATATATATATATATATATATATATATATATATATAATGTCTAAATACGTAATTTTATATGTTTCCTGGGCATTGCATGGGTTTATTGCCTCCTAGTTTTTAGTAAGTTTTTTTAGGAAACTCGGTCCTGGCCAAGTAAAGGGCAGAACAACAATTACCTTTACCCTTCCTATAAACAAGGAGGTTCATTCAAGAGCCCAAGCAGCTATGCTACTAAAATAAGAAAAAGGAAACTATAAAAGCTCCCAAAACACATACATTTAAGAGAAAACAATAAAAAGGAACCAAAACATCATTTGAATCTGGAAAAATGATGAATTCCAAACTTCAAATTCTCCTCCTTATCCTCTTCATATCCTTCTCTTTTTCGTTTGCTCACAACAAGACTCAAAAGGGTTATCATAAGAATAACTGTGTTTGTGATTGTTCAAAAAACCAGAACAATTCTCCAAGTACCCAGACAACCTCTACAAAAACCCAGACCACTTCTCCAAGTACCCAGACCACCTCTTCAAGTACCAAGACTAGTTCTTCAAGCACCCAAGAAACCCCTTCAAGCACCCAAAAACCCCCTTCAAATGCCCAGAATAATTCTCCAAGTGCCCAGAAAACATCTTCAAATACTCAAACTGATTCTCCAAGTACCCACTCAACCCCTTCAGATACCAAGAATAATTCTCCAAGTACCCCAACAACCTCTACAAAATCCCAGACTAACTCTCCAAGTACCCAGACCACCTCTTCAAGTACCAAGACTAGTTCTTCAAGCACCCAAAAAACCCCTTCAAATACCCAGAATGATTCTCCAAGTACCCAGACTAATTCTCCAAGTACCCAACCAACCTCTACAAAAACCCAGACTAACTCTCCAAGTATCCAGACCACCTCTTCAAGTACCAAGACTAGTCCTTCAAGCACCCAAAAAACCACTTCAAGTACCCAGACTAATTCTTCAAGTATCCAGACCACCTCTTCAAGTACCAAGACTAGTCCTTCAAGAACCACTTCAAGTACCCAGACTAATTCTTCAAGTACCAATACTAATTCTCCAAGTACCCAAACAACCTCAACCAATACCCAGTGCAAAGGTGCCTTCTCCAAGATTTTTGCTTTTGGAGATTCATTCACAGATACCGGAAATGCTTTAGCATTGGGTGGCCTGGAAAGCTTTGTCAGTAATTTACTGGCCAACTCTCCTCTTACCTCTAGTTTACCTGGCTGTCGACTATCTAATGGCCGCTTGGTCATCGATTTTCTATGTGACACTCTCGATCTGCCCCCTTTACCCCCCTTTAAAAACGCTTCCGAGGATATCTCTAAAGGTGTGAACTTTGCAATAGCAGGTGCAACAGCTCTTTCGAGGGACTTCTTTACGGCTCACAAATTAGTGCATTCACTATTGTTTAAGTCAATCCCTGAGACCTTCCAGACTCAGATAGATTGGTTCAACAAGTTTCTCGATGAAAAAGATTGCAGCTCAAAGAATGAAGCAGAATGCAAGGATAAGATGCAGAACGCACTCTTCTGGGTTGGTGAGCTGGGTGGAAATGACTACACTCGTCTTTTCAGGTTACCTATCTCCGTACCGTCGCTTACAGAGTTGGCCATTGGTCATGTCTCAAAACTTATAAAGGTATGCTTGGAATACTATAACATCATGCTTGGATCCTAGAAAATAAAATTGAAAAGAGAAGAGAAGTGAAAACAAAAAGAAACACATTTTTCTTTGTTTTGTTTGGATGTCAAATGAAATGTTAAGAGATAAAATAACACAATTTAACAAAACTAAGAGAAAAAATGGGTTTCAAATGAAAGTTCTCTTTTCATTTAATTTTTCTTCGGATTTTCTTGATCCAAAAATACCATAAAGATTTGAAGGCAATTTTCTAACTATTCAGAGTATTTTACATGACAGGCAATGTTGGACAGGGGTGCAAAGTACATTGTGGTTCAAGGGCTACCACCACAAGGGTGCTGTCCATTAAGCCTATTCTTAGCTAAATCAACTGATCGTGATGATATGGGTTGTGCATCAATTGCCAACAATCTGATAAAAGCCCATAATGATCGACTCCAGAAGATGTTGGCAGAAATTCGAGCACAACACAAAGACTGTATGATTATATATGCAGATTACTGGAGTGCTTTTAAAACAGTAATAGAAAATCATACAAAGTACCAGTTTCAAGAGCCCTTCAAGGCTTGTTGTGGAGCTGGAGGTGGACTTTTCAACTTTAACTTGCTTAATCTATGCGGAGCACCAGGTACCTCCACCTGCGAGGATCCCAGTAAGTTCATCAGCTGGGATGGAATTCATCTCACAGAAGCCATGAACAAAGTAATAGCTGATCTCTTCTTCAACAAAGGCTTCTGTCAACCATCATTTGATCAACTGATCAAACATAAGAAAGGACTGCTGTAGGCATTTGCAAGCCCGTCATTAGTGCGCTCCGGCCGGCAGCTGCATTCAGAGAGCATTAAACATTTTTTTTTTGCTCCTGGTGGCCGCATTCAGAGAGCAAGATAATGAAAATTTTGTTTCAAGACATTTTTTTTCTTTTTGTGTGTAACTGATTAGATAAAGTCATCAATTAATTTGTAAAACTTGAATGCCATCTTCCCAGTAGCATCTGGATAATCTTCAAATGTGAACATTTAAGTTACTTTTATAAATTATATATGCAACTTCCTATCTTTTCAACATATCTGCATCTCTTTAATTTACAGGTTTGTATTATTTCTTTCTTCTTCGATGATCAGCTTCTTAATTAACCTTCTCCTCTCCTAAATATACATGTATCTTAATAGTCAGGTGGAACAATGACAATGTCTAATAAATTAAGAATACGTTTGGTTTAAATTTTGATTCTATTGTAGCCGGTGATTCTAAAACAGTTTTTTGTAGAGGACCAAGATCCTTTCCACATGGTAGAAATGTTACGAAGTTAAAAAGCTATTTGGTGTTAGGTAAAGTGCTGTCAAATTAATTGATATGTTTGATAAATAAGTTGTAATACTGATTTAGATGTTGAAATTACTATAAAAAAAGTATTAGTACAATTTGACTATTTAGAGGTATTTTTTAATCAAATTGACTTTATTATTTGTACATTATAAATATATTAATTTTATTCACAACAAAATATAAACAATTAAAATAATAATAATTTTATGAAATAAATAAAATAAAAAATTTATTAAATAAAAATTTCAATGTCTTAATAATAATGGATGTATGATTGTTACATTTAAAATTTGATTAAAAAGAATCACGGGTGATTTATATATTGATGATCGTGTACATACTTTTGCCACTTTTCCTGCACAAAGTTAATTTAGGAATATGAATAGTATCAAAATTGAATCTGAGATTAAAAGCTACAAATCCAACTTTTAATTTTGGGCTTGAATCAACTTCTTAAAGTTGTTTTTAGTTTATGATTCATAAAAAAAAAAAAAAAAAAAAAAAACATGTCAAAAAGAGGTGTTTGGCACAACTTACGTTTTTTTTCCAGTAAAAACTGTTTGAAATGCTCTACCAAATAGATACTAAATAATAATAATATTAAGTTGGAGAGGAAATTTTGTTTACAACCAATTAATCCATGTAAAGAAGACTAACAGGCAAATTCCAAAGACATAAAAGTAGGGGTGGCAATTCGGGTTGGCGGGTCGTGTTCGTGTCGACACGAATACGACACGATTATTAATGGGTCGACACGAACACGATACGATTATTAAACGGGTAACACGACACGACACGCTTAACCCGTTTAATAAACGGGTCGTGTTAGACCCGACACAACACGACACGACACGTTTAACTCATATAATAAACGGGTCGTGTTAGACCCGACACGACACGACACGCTTAACCCATTTCTGTGTCTGTGGATTGTAAAATTAGTATTAGGGTTTATTTTATATATATATATATATATAAGATTTTTTTTTAATTTAATAGATATTTTTTTAAATGGGTCATAAATAGGTCATGGGTCATAACCGTGTCAACACGACCCATCAACCCGCGACCCATTAATCGTGTTATAATCGTGTCATTTCGGGTTGGTGGGTCAACCCACGACACGACACGATTATTCCGTGTCATAATCGTGTCGACACGATTACGACACGAACCCGATTATACTCAACACTAACACGCTTTATTTCGTGTCGTGTCGGGTTCACGTGTCGTGTCCAAAATTGCCACCCCTACATAAAAGTAACTTTTACCAAAAAAACAGGAGTAAAAAGTTATAAAGTCATGTAATATGTGATAGAAGCATTTTCAGTTTTTTTAAAGGAAAAATATATTCAGTTCAGCAAATAAAACCATTAAAATAAATCATCAAAAATGAACTAATAAAATTGTAATACATAATAAAGGTAAATTAGTAAAATTTTGATTTTGTCACTAAAAAACTACTTATATTGAATGAGCGCATGTGAAATGTTGTAAAAAGATCGATGTGATTTCTTTTATGGTTATTTACACGGTTCAATACTCTTTGAAATGAGACTTTTAAACATTTTTGGGGTTCATTTCTTGGAATTGAAAGGAGGAATCACGATCATCTCTATTTAAGAATTGAAATAGAGGTTAAGTTCATGGTGAGATTAAATGCCACCATTAAAAGGTAAATGACATCTGCTGGCGCTTCATACAAACGCCGCAATAAATCAACCGCCGACGCTTATTTGAAGCGCTGTAATATTCAAAGAACATATATCGGCGCTTCAAAGCACCGTTATATGCGACTCCTATTGCATATTTCGGCGCTTGTAAGCACCGCAATATACCGGCACTTAAAAGCACCGAAATAGGAGCATATAACGGCGCTTTGAAGCGTCGCAACCCTTGCGGCGCTTTAAAGCGCCGAAACTGGACTTAAAGTAGCCGGTGATACGCGCGCTGGCCCAATTTCTCTACACTGCTCCCTCGATTCAACCTTTCCTTTTTCCTCTCCCTGCTCCCGTGATTCAACCTCTCTCTCCCTGCTCCCTGCTCCCGCAATTCAACCTCTCTCTCCCTGCTCCCTGCTCCTTGCTCTCTACTCCCGCGATTCAAACTCTCTCTCTTCTCTTCGTTGAGCTTCCACTACTACAAGAACACCACCGTTACAAGGTAAGCCTCTCTCTCCTCTTCCTTTATTTTCTCTTTTATCTGATGTTGTCTTTTATCTGATTTTGTATTTCCAATTGGGTCTCCATCAGACCTGCTTGTATCTTACAGACCCACATGATATTTTAGCTTAAAAAACTTTCTGGGCATTCTTCATTTTTGCTTGGGCTTGTTTCCAGCATCATATGAAATTCTTGGTATCACATGATTCAAGCCTGAAGTTGCAACTTAGGTAAGTTTTTTCATCTTTCTCTAGAAAAACATGGGTTAGGTTTTTCTCAAAATTCAAGAAAGAAGTTTCCTTTCTCCTTCACAAGAACCGTACTATCTCTCTTACCCACCACCTTCTTCTCCACAAAATTTTTAATCATATAGTTTTGATTTGAACAGCAAGGTCAGTCAAAGTATATTGCTTATCATTATAATTCTAACTATCATTTTCTTTGTTTCTAGTTTGCTTCACCTTTTAGTTAGATTTCTCTTTAGACAACCAAACATTGAGCCAGAAGATTTTGATGATGTGTCTGCTCTTCAAGGGCAATTGCAACAACTCTTTCATCTCTATGATGCTGGTATTGACCAATCCTTTATAGACACCCTCCATGTTTTTCACTACAAGGCCATTCTTGGATTGAAAAACCCACTTGATTGTGCTGTTTGTTTGTGTGAATTTGAGCCAAAGGATAAGCTCAGATTATTGCCCAAATGCAACCATGCATTTCACATGGAGTGTATAGACACTTGGCTCTTGTCTCACTCTACTTGCCCCTTGTGTAGAGCTACTTTGCTCCCTAGTTTCTCTCCAAAAAATAATTGTTCTCCAATTGTTCTTGTTCTTGAATCTGGGAGTGAGAGCTCAAGAGAGATTGTCACAGATAAAGATAGTTCTGTAGGCAGAACCAATTTAGTTGCGAGGATCAATTCCTATCTGGGTTTTCATGGAGAGAATGAATTGGATTCTTGAAACATCTAAGGCATGGTAAAATAGTGAAATGAGTAGCATGTACAAACCAGTTCATCAACTTCATATATCTTGTTGATCTGCCTAACTGCTATGTTCTGAAAGTGTGCTAAGTTATACAAGTTTTTGATGTGTTTTGCCCCCTTACATATCCAAACTTTATTTGCTTAAAGATAGATTTCTTTTGTCTTTAGGTGTTTGCAATAATCTTGGCCAGTATATTCTCTTTTGTCATTTTCTTTTTTGATTTACAGCTAGTTGTATATAGGTACTTTAAAAAATGTTGTATATAGTTACTCCAGTGCCCTACTCTTTTAGGAACTTGCACTATTTTATTGTGACTTAGTCAACATTGTTTGTTTATTTTATCTGCAGAGGGGCTGGTGCAGCACTAGCAGCTGAACAGGGCCTTTGGCTATTCCAGGGGCAACAGTTCATTGTTGTTATCAATTTCAGTTCATCCACTAAGTAATCAAATCTAAGTTTGTGATTATACTTTCTTTTGCGAAAAATAGTTCATTTATGACTTTCTTTATATTATTTTAGGAAATTTTATTGGCATCATCTTAAAATGGATAAAAGTTGGATAGATAAACCGAGGTCGAGGAAAGCTTATATGGATGGTGTTACAAACTTCATTATATTTACGTGTCAGAAAGCTTGTGGTCATGGTAGTATTGTTTGTCCATGTAGGAGATGTGGTAATTATTCTTCATTCGAACCAGAAGTTGTTCAGGAGCATCTATTGTATAATGGGTTTAGTCCAGGTTACACCGAGTGGGTTTTTCATGGAGAGAAAGTCTCTTGTATAGACCACACTCACACTAGTTTAGAACCCACTAGTGTTCCAGTTGGATTCATGGGATGAGATGACGTGTTGGGTTTTCTCCGAGGTGCCCTCGAGGTTACTTGTGAAAACCAAAACAATGAACCATTAAGTGTAGTAATCGCAGTGGGATCTTCAAATGAGCATAGTGAAGAGTAACAAGCCCATGGTGTGTTTGAGTTCAATAATTATGGTGAGCCTTTACACATCGAACATCTAGTTCGTTCTGCTATTGATGAGATGACTCAATATCGCAATTTGATGAAAGATTATGATAATGAACTTTATCCGGGTTGTCAGAATTTCACAAAGTTAAGCTTTATGTTATACCTACTACACATCAAATGTTTGAATGGGTGGTCTAGTAAATCTTTTACTATGTTGCTTGAGTTTATCAACATGGCATTTCCGATGTGCTCTAATGCCATCAAATTATTATGATGCCATGAAGATTATCAAAGGATTGGGTCTTGGCTATGAGAAGATTCATGTTTGTCATAATGACTTCATATTGTATTGGGGTGAGCATATGAATGATGAATTTTGTCATGCGTTTGGTGTGACATGATGGGTTAAAAACAATGTTGATGATGAGGATCCGTTGAATGAAAGGGATGCTCAATCTAAAAATAAAAATCGAGCGAAAGTGTTGCGTTATTTTCCTCTAATACCGAGATTGAAGAGGATATATATGTCATCTAAAATGGACTTGTTGATGAGATGGCATGATAAAGATCGAACAAATGATGGGATTTTAAGACACCCGACGGATTGATTAGCTTGGAATGAATTTGATACTTTATATCCCGATTTTGCAGCTGATTCTCGTAGTGCTAGGCTTGGCCGAACCAGTAACAGGTTCAATCCCTTTCGAACAATGAGTTCTACTTATAGCATATGGCCTGTTCTTTTCGTCCCATACAACTTGCCACCATGGCTTTGCATGGAGCAAACATCATTCATCCTTTCAATGGTGATTCCTGGTGAGAAAAGTCCTGGTAATGATATTGATATCTTTTTGCAGCCTCTAATGGAAGAGTTAAAACAATTATGGGATGGTATTAATGCGTTTGATGCATCCACCAATCAAAGCTTCAAGCTGCGCACTTCTCTTCTTTGGACCACTAATGATTTTCTAGCATATGCAAACTTATCTAGTTGGAGCACCAAGGGGCGGGTTACTTGTCCATGTTGTGGGGACTCTACGCATTCTATATGGTTAAAGCAAGAGGGAAAGTTTTGCTATATGGGCCATTGTCGATGGTTAGAAGAAAACTATGAGTTTCATTTTCAAAATGATCAGTTTGATGGCACCATAGAGTTGGGATCTGCTCCTGTTCCACCATTTGGACACGATGTTTTAAGACAACTAGAGGGTGGAAACTACATCTAAGGTAAATCCTTGAAGCCTTCTAAGAAGAGGGCAAGAGAGGATGTTGGTACCTCAACGGGGCAAGTACTAGTGGATGAAGTTTATAACCTTTTTGAGGGTGTGGACAATTTCTTAGAAAATGTTGATAAGGAGGATCTTCCCATGGATGAGGGCGTTGTAGATACTTTGTGGAAAAAAATAAGCATTTTTTTAGTTGCCTTATTGGAAAGACAATCTCTTGCGTCATAATCTAGATGTGATGCATATAGAGAAGAATGTATGTGACAATTTGATTGGAACAATCTTGAATATAGATGGTAAGACTAAAGATAATAAAAAGGCACGTCGTTATCTCGAGGAAATTGGTATTAGAAAAGACCTCCATTTAGTTGTTCTTCCTAATGGAAAAGATCGCTCTCCTCCAGCATGCTACACTATGTCTACGAAGGAGAAACACAATTTATTGACAGTTTTGGCAAATCTTAAAGTTCCTGATGGGTATGCATCAAACATCTCAAGATGTGTCAACCTAAAGGATCATAAGCTGTCAAACTTAAAGAATCATGACGGTCACATTTTGATGAAAGAAATCCTTCCTATTGCTTTAAGAGCATCTTTTCCTAGATATGTTGTAGCAGTTGTTTCTGAGTTATCATCATTTTTCAAAGCTTTATGCAAAGCCCTTGATCCCCAGGAGCTTGACATATAAGATTCGCGTGTTGCTTTGACATTTTGCCATTTGGAGAAAATATTTCCCCCGGGTTACTTTACCATTATAGTTCACCTTATCATTCACTTAGCCTCCGAGGCTAGACTTGGTGGTCCGGTATACTACAGGTGGATGTGTCATGTTGAGAGGTTAGATGTTCAAATCTAATTTGTGCACTCTTTATTTTTTATATTAATGGCTACTAAATTTATCTTTAATTTTTTGGTTTTGCAAAGTATTTAATGCACTTGAAATCTTATGTACGTAATAGAAGTCGACCCGAGGGGTCAATTGCTGAAGGGTACAATGGCGAAGAGTGTCTAATATATTGCTCACAATACTTCAAAAGTGTATAGACAAAATTCAACCGCCCCCAAAGGAACAACGATACTGTAAATTATCCAGATGAATACAAGTTTTCCTCGGGTGGACGGATTATGGGAAAGATTGTAAGTTTTAAGCTCGATGACATGTCATTGGCTCAAGCACATCTTTATGTGTTTCTCCATAATGATAAAATTTCTCACCTTCATATGTTAGTATCAATAAAGGAACTTAGTAATCATCTGTTTAAATTGAGTAGTTATTGTGTTTTGCGATCCCTGTGAGGGCAAACAGTTTGATAAAAACATCAATCGTTGCAGTGAATTTTTGGCTGCTCAAAGACTAATCAATCATTCCAATCAACCAATACAAAGTCTCGAACATAAATTGTTGGTTGAGAATTTCCCTCATGGCTTATGAGACAGGTTATGCATAATATCAATTGTCTTTGAATGTTATAAGTGTGTTCAATAAAACATTGACTGATGTTGTCTCATATTAATGGTTGGAAAATGTTTAGGTGCCATGGATGGTGGATAACAATTATTCAGATGAAATAATAGCCTTTGCTCGAGGTCTAAATTATGTTGTTAGGAGATTTAATGGACTCAACATCAATGGCTTTAAATTCCACACAAAGGAACGTGAGAAGTTTAGACGATTTCAAAATTTGGGAGTTATAGTTGAAGCGGATGATCAAATGTATTATGGTGTGCTCAAAGATATCATCGAGTTGGATTACTATGAGACTTTCAAGACTGCGTTGTTCCATTGTGATTGGGTGGATATTAATTCACCCAGGGGTTTAAAGAAAGATTTAGGTGGGTACACTCTCATGAACTTGACTTGGTTCATACACACTAGTAAGTTATTGAAGGATGACCCGTTCTTTATTTTATCTCAAGTGAAACAAGTATTTTATGTGCAAGACCCAACAAGAAAGGAATGGTATCATGTTGTGAGCACAAAGCCAATGGACCTATATGAAATAGGGGAAAAATGCAAGAAGAGGATGATGACACTTACAATTAGTGTATGCTTTCTAATGTAGTGGTAGACGATCAATTAGATTTTATCTCAACTTGGGCTAGGATGGACATTGATGAAGATACCAATTAGTTATATTTGCATTTCCATGTACTTGTATTTGGATGTGTATTTATGTGATGCACATGTGTGTCAAGGAGATTGTAATATTTTATTGTATTCTTTCGGATTACTATTGCTTTGTATTACACAGTTCAAGAGTCGTGAACTTTTTTGCCTACAGTTTGTGGAATGTTATACAGAATGTCGTGAATTTCTGTTTTAGTTGTATGATTGCTTATTTCTTGTTCTTTAATCCTATTTAAAGAACTTATTTGTTCACAGGTACTCTGAAGTGCTTCCTGCATCAGCCAGTCCTTGAGATTTGTATTCTAAATCGTATTTAGGATCAAAATAATCATTTACTTATTATTAGCCTAAGTAGAATACACAAAGTTATTCATCCACTGATCTGTTGCAAAAATGGTTGGTCCCTTAGAATCAGAAGTTCTTGATTGCTGCATTTGCTGCGAGCCCTTGACCACTCCTATCTCTCAGGTGTGCTTCTTCTAATTCTTGTTAACTTTTAATGCATTCTGATGATGACTTTGATGCTGGGTACATATCTAATTAGATCTTGTTGGTGTTTTAGGGTAAAGTTACTTATGGGTGGAAACCTTAGAATTCTAATTTGGTTGTGTATTTTATATATGGTTTTTAATTGTTTTGTTGCTATGTTTCTTTACATATAAAAAAAATTTGTTTTGTTGCTATGTTGCGTGAGAAGCTTGGATTCTTAGCTTAGTTTGTTGAAATTGAGTTTGGGCTATGGATTGTAAATTTGTGATTGTAACTCTGTGTGTGTGTGTATATATATATATATATATATATATATATATATATATATATATATATATATATATATATATAGATGAGAGGTTATGGATTAAGGGGTTTGGGTGTTTCTTTTTCATGGATGTTGTTTTATAATTCTTTTTCTCGGTACAGTTAGTATTCTATATGTGGCATTAAGGGGATACAACCCATTTACCAGAGGACCATCTACAAGATAGTAAGTCATAAAATCATGGAACTCAACCTCATTTACAAAACACTTTCATTTAAAATCCAGTTTTATGCTCTATAGTGTGCTAATCATAAATTACATGAGCTAGGCTGGTGCTGCACAGGGGCAGATACTGCACCAGCACCTGCACATGGGCTGGTGACTGCACCAGCACCTGCACAAGGGCTGGTGTAGCACCAGCCCAGCCCTATGTAGGTGTTGATGATGTACCAGCACCTGCATGAGGGGTTGGTGCAGCATCAGCACCTTATGCAAGTGCTGGTGCATCATCAGCACCAGCACCTGTTAGAAATACTTGAAAACACATGTTATATTTACTTTAGGCCAATGTTTGATGGACCTGTGAGATATAATCATTTTTATGTTTTTATGTATACAGATTGTAAGATGTTTAGGTCAAAATATATTCCTCCCTCAGTCAGAAATAATATGTCAAATCAGTCTCCAACTAGGTCTTCACACTATCAAGAAGATATTAACAATGAGCATGAGTATCACATTGATGATGATCATGACTCTCAAACTAATTCTGAGACCGAGCCAATAACAATGGAAAATCAAAACAATGATAGTGAACAATATGAGATAATTGGTAATTTTTGTATTATAATACATTCTCTTTATAACTAGTTTGATATCACATTTTTATACTAATTATAAAATTTATGTTTTCAATGTATACATTCTGAAGGGAGGGTGAGAAAGCAAACACATGTCATGCAAACCTCACAAGTGTGGTCCTTGGAACGTGGGGAGAAAATTTTAGTCCACTTCAATGCACGTAATCAACCTATTAAAAAAGCTGGACAAATATTAAGTAGTCGGTTGGGCAAAGTTGCAAAGAGAGGGAACCTTTGTCCGCTTGGTTACACAGATTGGAAGAAGAAGGTGCATTCTAACTACAAAAAGGACCTTGTTTTATTGATTCGGGTAAGTAACAACAACTTAATATATGTGTTTTTCTTCCATTTTTTTTTTGTGTTGTACATGCATATAATCCCTAACACCAAAAATGCTTATTTGACATGGATTTCCTTTCTTTGTGGTAGAGGAAGTTTCATTATCCTATGATTGAGGCGATCGACAAAATATTATTGAGGATGATCAGGAAAAAATCGAAGGAGTATAGATATGTGCTTAAAATGGACCACGTGAGGAACAAAACAAAACAACAAGTTTTGAGCAATAATGTTCCAAAAGGAGTAGATCAAGACCAGTGGAAACAACTTGTGAACTACTGGTTTTCTGAGCAGAGTGAGGTTGTTTTTTCATAATTATGTTCATTTGAATTCTCCTTGTTTATGTTTTCTTTTAATGATTTATTGGTCAATTGGTTTATTGTTGGTGTAGAAATATTCCACAATAGGGGCAGTAGCACGTGAAAGACAACAATGTCCACACACGACCGGATCAAAGAGTTTTGCGAGAAAACGGGATGAATATGTGAGTTGATTTGCTTCATTCATCCAATCTTTCATTTTAGATGTCGTGTATTGAGTCATTATTTGAACTATTTTCATAAATTGTAGGAAATAAAACATGGAAATGAGCCCCGGCACATGGAGTTTTTTACTAAAACTCATAAATGGAAGGATGAAACTTTTATTGATGAAGCATCAAGACAATATGTGGTAAAAGTTGGTCGTTAATTTGACTTGTTAGTGAATGAAACTTTTGCTGGTTCTTTTGTTTTCATATTGAAATGATTCATTTGGTTTCCTTGGTTATTACTTTTATCCAAATCAGCACTTTGGTTGCAACTGAGTCGGTCATCTTTGATTTATCAAGCTCAGAAAAAAGATTCTTTTAGTTTTATCTGTGTTTGGAATGACGTTTCTTCATGAATGGTTGTTCATTTAGTGTGCTTTTCTACCTTACATTAAAAAATTTGCCTTTAATTTTTGGAGGAGAAATGCTGAGTTTTATTTTATTATTCAATATGAAAAATTGTGTTAATGAATTCATTTTAACTTTAAAAGAAGATATATATGAGAAAACACCTACTAATCAATTCTATCTGACTTCATCATTCCTTGGGCTTGGCTTTGATTCTCATAAATCTAATGAGGTACAGATGATCAGTGATGCTTCAAGCTTATTCACTTAAACCAAGTAGCAGTTTTGGTCCTTGAAGTACTTGCTGAAATGTGAAAAACACATTTGCTCTTTAGTGCAGGATGTTAGAGAATATAGCCAATACTCTTGTACTTCACCTTCCTTTCTAATATATGTGTCTTAAGCTGATCAATTTACCACCAACCTCCATCAATTGAGCATGGAAGTTAATGATTATCATGTAAACTACTAGTCAAACACAAATAACAAAAAAATTAAAAAGGACTGTCTGAATATTATCTAGTATTTGAATATAACATAGCTTACTAGAGATAGGTTTAGTAACTTAATAATAATTTCTTGTGTCATCTAAACGATATGAACGAAAGAATGATAAAATTTAAGAACAAGAAAATAATATACAAAGAACTCTTTAGTTAGGATTTAGGTATTATTAGCATGTTAGGAATTTAACTTTGAATTTAAGAAGTTGTGTTGTAGTGGTAGGATGACTGACACTACACAAATGAGCTGAAGCTGTTATTAGTTTGTATCTCAGGGAAAAAGCCATTGCTAAAATCATATGATTGCTAGTTCCTAGTTGTCTGTTTAGATGCTAACTTGTAAAGGAATTATAGTAGTTAGGAGTTAAGACTCATTTTATTTGGGCATAGAGCTACATCTGAAAATGGTGGTATGAGATGCCTTTACTAATTAACAATGCCTTTCCATTTGTTTTTTTTTTCTTTCCTCTCCTTTCAATCATATAGAAATGGCTAGAACTCTTTGGCCTAGCATTGCAAATGATTTATTGTAAAATAACAGTGGAGTTACAAACTGTTTAGTGCTTGGCAAAACAGTTTTTCTGACACATTCAGTTTTTTAGAAATAGAACCATTTTATAAGCCCTTTTTATGATGCCATTGTTGGTACCCTGCTGCATTTCTTTGCCATTGTATGTGAAGCCCTGATTTGTCCATGGGCAAGCATGGTAAGACAGTGCTGGTCCAATGGGAAATTCGGGTATTTGTAAAGGAAATACTTGAAAAGATCTGATCTTGGAGGTGGTTTCTGTGACTATTGATTTCGTAAGGTTTTATAGGATGTGTTTTCCAACTCATTTCGGTAACTATTGGTTTTAAGATTTTGTTTTCATATATTTCATAGTGATAAAAATAAAGTGATACAGTAATACTTTAATAAGAAAACTAACTACTCTTTATTCCTTTCTTATGATTTAAAAAATGTTTCAATGATAGTAGTAGCAAACAATTGTTTTCCTTTCTTCAAAAGAAAAGAAAAACTCCTTTTGTCTCCCTCCCCTTGTTTTTGTGATGCACATGGTGATTGAATTAATGGTTAATTTACCAAATACTTTACACTTTTTTCTATCCGTTCATGGAAATTCAGCCAGTTTGGTGATATCTACCAAGAGGAGTATTTTGTGAATTACTTGAATGATGAAGTAAATATCAGCCAGTTTTCATTAATCTATTTGGTTTATTCTATTTGGATTGTATATTTGTTTTTTATTTGCAGGAGGTTTTATGGAAACAAAAGGAAAATTCTATCTGTTTTTCTATAAAATCTGATAGCAACTTTTCTTTTATGTAACTTTCGCTGCAAATAACTACCCAATCTTTGGGGGAGTTTAATCTTTGTTGTTTCATAACTGTAGGTGACAGCTGAAGCTCGCGTGGCTGAACTTGTTGCTGCTTCAGGATCTTCTGATGCTAGCAATATTTTCAAATACAAAATGAAACCGAGCTTATGGGTGAAGATAGTTCTGGTCATGTACGAGGTCAAGGGTTTGGAGTTACACCCTCAATCGTGTATGGACTTTTAGCTCAAATTAGGAATAATATGGGATACAATGGGGCTTATGCTGAAGAGATAAATAATTTGAAAGCACAAATAAAAGAACTCAATCAAAAGCATGAGCATCAGATTCAAGAAATAAGAACGAAGCACGATGATCAAATGAACAATATGCAGTCCCAAATGGATGAGCTGAAGTCTTTGCTACAACGGTTAGTTAATAGAGGATCTCATTTTTTAATTCTAAAATAATTTTTCAGACTTCATTCAAATACTTGGTTGTGTACGTATGAATTTATATGTTAATTAACTATGAATGTTTTTTTTGTGTAAATTAATGAAATGGCTTTTGTATCGATATTTGAATTTTTATGGATTTGATAGTATATACATATATTGAAGCATGGTCTATATATATTTTTTGATATATATTAAACCCAAAATAGTGTAAAAACACAAACCAGGTGTATTTTGGCGCACAAAAATTGTCAATATTTGGCAAAAGCGCCTTTATATTGCGGCACTAATATACATAATTTTTTCCGTTATTGCATATTTCGGCGCTTAACGTAAGCGCCGGGTACTAGCACTTTCACTTTAAAGCGCCGAAATATGCTAAAAAAAACGTCGGCATATGCCATTTATCTTGTAGTGCACATTGACATATTTGAATTTGAATATTTTCCTTTTGATAATATAGTATTCAATCTCATCAAAAACTTGACTCGTTTCAATTTTCAAATGGAGATAACCATGATTCTGAAATGAGATGATTTTGGTTCAGTTAATGATTGATGCCGGGCAGAATAGCGATTATTCTGCAGGCTAGTCGAACAGATAGTTCACAGGGAGTAACACAAGAAAAAACCCTAAACAATACAGAGAAACAGCTCTGATGTTTTATTTAAAATTATGCAAATACAATAATAATGTTTATGAAACCCTAAGACCTTATTTATAAGGTCGAAACTAAAATAGGAAAATTAAATTAAGGCTGAATTTAAATTAAATAAAATAAAAAGTTTCCTAAAAACTGTAAACTGCCAATTTGAGGGCCTAAACATCATTTTTTGGCTAAAATTCCGTTATCCTGAAAGTTTTCAGTTTTGTTCGTTAGCCTGTTTTCAATCAAACTAGAGTCTCCAGGGCCCAATCTGAGCTCGTGGCCTGTTCTAGGTAGTCCACCTGCCAGTTTTGCGTTGATATGCCAACTCTAAGTACCTCATTGCCAACAACGTGCTATCTGACAACTCTGCATCATCTGACTCGGATCCTCCTGCATCAATGATCTTCATGAAGGAAGGAAAAATAAGAAAATAGTTATAATTTGAACTCTTTTTGTGTCTATAGGGAATTTATCAGTTAATATTTTTCATGTAATTTTGTAGTAGTTGTTGCTATTTACATGGGTTAATTTAAACAAATCCATATTTGTTGCTACTTAGCATCCCTATTTAAGATGTACTTTCCAAAAACATACATTGAGATTACTTACATTTTGTAGATAAATAATTTAGAGGTTTTGCAAAGAAATTTTTTTAGATTAGATTTGTAAGATCCTTACCCTTTGGGTAGGGATAATTTGCTAATCTACTATTTTAATTTATGATCATCATGTATACATATATAAATTGGTTTAAATTCAAATTCAAATTTGAGATAATATTGAGACAAGAATTCAAAACTATACTGAAGAAAATAGGTTAAAATGCATAAAAATGGTTTAAAAAATGGGTTTTGAGGGATGTCAAAAAACATCGAGCACCTAGGCTAGCCTAGGGCCTTAGTAGTCACCAAGGTAGGCGACTAAGCCAATCGACTAGGTAGTCGACTAAGACCTGACCAGTTGCCTAGGTAGGCGACTAGGAAGCCCCAGTAGCCTAAGTAGTCGACTAGCAAAGCATTTGGGCATTATAAATACCCCTTCCACGTTCAGAAAACTCATTTCTTTATTCAAACTCTCCTTTCTCTCACTAAAACTCTCTCTCTCTCTCTCTAAAATTCTCTTATAACATTTGAAGAATTATACAAAAGACTTGAGGTTTTCATAAAAGTTTATTGAATTTAATCGTTCAAGAATTGGTCTCAAGAAGTTTCTGAAAAAATCTTTGTGAAGGTAATCTATTCTTTTCTTATATTTTTTCATATAAAAATCATGATTTTAAGAGTTTAAAACCTCACGTTCTTCTTAAATGAGTTTGAATTTGATTCAAGATAAAAGGAAAAGAATTTAATTAAAACTTGAAATTTGAGACTAAGTTGGAGCATGCATACACATATACATGCATTTAACCCATTATAAAGGTTTAAAATAAGTTTCGAGATAGTAATACAAGTTAAGCATATTCTTGTTAAGTGGAGATACAGTGGGAGAAGTAGGTCCGAGTAACCCTGCTTTGAAAAAAAAATGATAAAGGCAAGGAAGTGATTCACAGATAATGCTTGGTGCTACTAAGTGAGTTCACTTTATTTCTAGTAAGCGAGAAGAAGTAAGAAATGTGAATAAAACTTAAAATGAACTATCAATAAGAAAAGATAAAAAAAAATATATTATTAAATATGATAAATCAGAAGAAATAAAGAATATAAGTATGAATTTAATGAATGGAGTGAAATATAATTCTCATTGACGTTATTTGATGAAAAGATTGAGTATATGTATATATTTGATAAATTGTTGTGAATTGTATTTTTGGAAGGATATATAAATTATAAAGGTTGAATTGTAATGATAAATTGTTAATTTTGTGATGCAGTTATTTGATGGAATGTTATTACCTTCGTGCTTGTTGTATGTGATTGTACATGCATTGCCAGGTCACAGAAGAGGAAAGATATGGTCTGCGGAATACCAGAACCATGGTTGGTCTACATAAGTGAGGGTCGACATGTAGAGAGACGTCCTTAATACCTATATGAGAGTTCGATATGGATGCTCATACTTGAGTTATGGATGAGATAATAAAAAATGATTTGTGATAAGATGTGATATGAAAAAGGGAGAGAGATTATGTATATGCATTCATTCATATTCTTATTGAGATGTTAATAAATAAATATGATTGTGAAATTTTGTGATGTGTAATGAGAAAAATGATGTTGAACTAAATATTATAAGTGATATATGTTGAAATGAATTTCTTTAGTTATGATAGTTAAATGAAGTATAATAAATTGTAAATCAGTTGTAAATAAAATTATAAATTGAAGTATGCAAATTGAGTACTTCAAGTAAATTGAAACTTCATTTCACTGTATAAAACTCACTCCTCTCTCTTTTTATTAAATTTCAGGTTGAAGGCAGAAAAGTGGATAAAGTTATGTGATACTAGTTCTACTCATTGTTGTTTAGGTGGGTCCATGTGATCAGCATCCTCAAAAAACACTTATTTTAATTGTAATCGAGTTTTGTACTTAATCAAGCATAGACATGTTTACTATTATGTAAATAAATTTTGTGTTCTCCTCGAGAATGTCTCGAGATGTATATGATGTAAATTTGTTTAAAGTTTTGAAAATTATTGCATATAAATCTGTGCTTAGTGCTGAAAGGTGACGATTCCATATTTGGTGAGCCTATTCTGGATGGATTATTACAAGATTAAATGATTTTCTATCGATGGTTATTGATTCTGAATTTCTATTAGAGATACTTTTTTCAAAAGCATTATATATACATATATATATATATATATACACATATATATATATATACATAATTTTATATGTTTCCTGGGCATTGCATGGGTTTATTGCCTCCTAGTTTTTAGTAAGTTTTTTTAGGAAACTCGGTCCTGGCCAAGTAAAGGGCAGAACAACAATTACCTTTACCCTTCCTATAAACAAGGAGGTTCATTCAAGAGCCCAAGCAGCTATGCTACTAAAATAAGAAAAAGGAAACTATAAAAACTCCCAAAACACATACATTTAAGAGAAAACAATAAAAAGGAACCAAAACATCATTTGAATCTGGAAAAAAGATGAATTCCAAAATTCAAATTCTCCTCCTTATCCTCTTCATATCCTTCTCTCTTTCGTTTGCTCACAACAAGACTCAAAAGGGTCATCATAAGAATAACTGTATTTGTGATTGTTCAAAAAACCAGAACAATTCTCCAAGTACCCAGACAACCTCTACAAAAACCCAGACCACTTCTCCAAGTACCCAGACCACCTCTTCAAGTACCAAGACTAATTCTTCAAGCACCCAAGAAACCCCTTCAAGCACCCAAAAACCCCCTTCAAATGCCCAGAATAATTCTCCAAGTGCCCAGAAAACATCTTCAAATACTCAAACTGATTCTCCAAGTACCCACTCAACCCCTTCAGATACCAAGAATAATTCTCCAAGTACCCAAACAACCTCTACAAAATCCCAGACTAACTCTCCAAGTACCCAGACCACTTCTTCAAGTACCAAGACTAGTTCTTCAAGCACCCAAAAAACCCCTTCAAATACCCAGAATGATTCTCCAAGTACCCAGACTAATTCTCCAAGTACCCAACTAACCTCTACAAAAACCCAGACTAACTCTCCAAGTATCCAGACCACCTCTTCAAGTACCAAGACTAGTCCTTCAAGCACCCAAAAAACCACTTCAAGTACCCAGACTAATTCTTCAAGTACCAATACTAATTCTCCAAGTACCCAAACAACCTCTACCAATACCCAGTGCAAAGGTGCCTTCTCCAAGATTTTTGCTTTTGGAGATTCATTTACAGATACCGGAAATGCTTTAGCATTGGGTGGCCTGGAAAGCTTTGTCAGTAATCTACTGGCCAACTCTCCTCTTACCTCTAGTTTACCTGGCTGTCGACTATCCAATGGCCGCTTGGTCATCGATTTTCTATGTGACACTCTCGATCTGCCCCCTTTACCCCCCTTTAAAAACGCTTCCGAGGATATCTCTAAAGGTGTGAACTTTGCAATAGCAGGTGCAACAGCTCTTTCAAGGGACTTCTTTACGGCTCACAAATTAGTTCATTCACTATTGTTTAAGTCAATCCCTGAGACCTTCCAGACTCAGATAGATTGGTTCAACAAGTTTCTCGATGAAAAAGATTGCAGCTCAAAGAATGAAGCAGAATGCAAGGATAAGATGCAGAACGCACTCTTCTGGGTTGGTGAGCTGGGTGGAAATGACTACACTCGTCTTTTCTGGTTACCTATCTCCGAACCGTCGCTTACAGAGTTGGCCATTGGTCATGTCTCAAAACTTATAAAGGTATGCTTGGAATACTATAACATCATGCTTGGATCCTAGAAAATAAAATTGAAAAGAGAAGAGAAGTGAAAAACAAAAAGAAACACATTTTTCTTTGTTTTGTTTGGATGTCAAATGAAATGTTAAGAGATAAAATAACACAGTTTAACAAAACTAAGTGAAAAAATGGGTTTCAAATGAAAGTTCTCTTTTCATTTAATTTTTCTTCAGATTTTCTTGATCCAAAAATATCGTAAAGATTTGAAGGCAATTTTCTAACTATTCAGAGTGTTTTACATGACAGGCAATGTTGGACAGGGGTGCAAAGTACATTGTGGTTCAAGGGCTACCACCACAAGGGTGCTGTCCATTAAGCCTATTCTTAGCTAAATCAACTGATCGTGATGATATGGGTTGTGCATCAATTGCCAACAATCTGATAAAAGCCCATAATGATCGACTCCAGAAGATGTTGGCAGAAATTCGAGCACAACACAAAGACTGTATGATTATATATGCAGATTACTGGAGTGCTTTTAAAACAGTAATAGAAAATCATACAAAGTACCAGTTTCAAGAGCCCTTCAAGGCTTGTTGTGGAGCTGGAGGTGGACTTTTCAACTTTAACTTGCTTAATCTATGCGGAGCACCAGGTACCTCCACCTGCAAGGATCCCAGTAAGTTCATCAGCTGGGATGGGATTCATCTCACAGAAGCCATGAACAAAGTAATAGCTGATCTCTTTTTTAACAAGGGCTACTGTCAACCATCATTTGATCAACTGATCAAACATAAGAAAGGACTGCTGTAGGCATTTGCAATCCCTTTATTCATGTGCTCCGGCAGCTGCATTTAGAGAGCATTAAACTTTTTTTTTGCTCATGGTGGCTGCATTCAGAGAGCAAGATAATGAAAATTTTGTTTCAAGACATTTTTTTTCTTTTTGTGTGTAACTGATTAGATAAAGTCATCAATTAATTGGTAAAACTTGAATGCCATCTTCCCTGTAGCATCTGGATAATCTTCAAATGTGAACATAAGTTACTTTTATAAATTATTTATGCAACTTCCTATCTTTTCACCATATCTGCATCTCTTTAATTTACAGGTTTGTATTATTTCTTTCTTCTTCGATGATCAGCTTCTTAATAAACCTTCTACCTCTCCAAAATATACATGTATCTTAATAGTCAGGTGGAACAATGACAATGTCTAATAAATTAAGAATATGTTTGGTTTAAATTTTGATTCTATTGTAGCCGGTGATTCTAAAATAGTTTTTGGTAGAGGACCAAGATCCTCTCCCCATGGTAGAAATGTTACGAAGTTAAAAAGCTATTTGGTGTTTGGTAAAGTGCTGTCAAACTAATTGATATGTTTGATAAATAAGTTGTAAAATTGCTTTTAGATGTTAAAATTACTATAAAAAAAATATGAGTACAATTTGGTAATTTAGAGGTATTTTTAATCAAATTGACTTTATTATTTGTACATTATAAATATATTAATTTTATTCACAACAAAATATAAACAATTAAAATAATAATAACAATTTTATGAAATAAATAAAATAAAAATTTTATTAAATAAAAATTTCAATGTCTTCATAATAACGGATGTATCATTGTTACATTTAAAATTTGATTAAAAAGAATTACCGGTGATTTATATATTGATGATGGTGTACATACTTTTGCCACTTTTCCCACACAAAGGTATTTTAGAAATATGAATACTATCAAAACTAAATCTGAGATTAAAAGCCACAAATCCAACTTTTAATTTTGGGCCTAATCAACTTTTTAAAGTTGTTTTTAGTTTCTGATTCAAAAAAAAAATGTCAAAAAGAGATGTTTGGCACAACTTATGTTTTTTTCCAGTAAAAACTGTTTGAAATGCTCTACTAAATAGATACTAAATAATAATAATTTTAAGTTGGAGAGGAAATTTTGTTTACAACCAATTAATCCACGTAAAGAAGACTAACCGGCAAATTCCAAAGACATAAAAGTAACTTTTACCAATAAAATAGGAGTAAAAAGTTATAAAGTCAAGTAATATGTGATAGAAGTATTTACAGTTTTTTTAAAGGAAAAATATATTCAGTTCAGCAAATAAAACCATTAAAATAAATCATCAAAAATGAACTAATAAAATTGTAATACATAATAAAGCTAAATTAGTAAAATTTTGATTTTGTCACTAAAAAACTACTTATATTGAAGGAGCGTAAGTGAAATGTTGTAAAAAGATCGATATGATTTCTTTTATGGTTATTTACATGGTTCAATATTCTTTGAAATGAGACTTTTAAACATTTTTGGGGTTCACTTCTTGGAATTGAAAGGAGGAATCACGATCATCTCTATTTAAGAATTGAAATAGAGGTTAAGTTCATGGTGAGATTAAATGCCACCACTAAAAGGTAAATAACATCTGTCGGCGCTTTATTTTCGGCGCTTCATACAAACGCCGCAATAAATCAACCGCCGGTGCTTTATTTGTGGCACTTCCTTGAAGAATCATAATATTCAAAAAAACATATATCGGCGCTTCAAAGCACCATTATATGTGACTCCTATTGCATATTTCGACGCTTTTAAGCACCAAAATATACCTGCACTTAAAAGCACCGAAATAGGAGCATATAACGGCGCTTTGAAGCGCCGCAACCCTTGCGGCTCTTTAAAGCGCCGAAGTAGGACTTAAAGTAGCCGGTGATACGCGCGCTGCCAAATTTCTCTACGCTTCTCACTCGATTCAACCTTTCCTTTTTCCTCTCCCTATTCCCTTCTCCCGCGATTGAACCTCTCTCTCCTTGCTTCCTACTCCCGTAATTCAACCTCTCTCTCCCTGCTCCCTGCCCCCTGCTCCCTACTCTCTGCTCCTACGATTCAACCTCTCTTTCCCTGCTCCCTGCTCCCGCAATTCAACCTCTCTCTCCCTGCTCCCTGCTCCTTGCTCTTTACTCCTTACTCCCGCGATTCAACCTCTCTCTCTC
Source organism: Bretschneidera sinensis (assembly GCA_023935145.1). Taxonomy (NCBI): domain Eukaryota; kingdom Viridiplantae; phylum Streptophyta; class Magnoliopsida; order Brassicales; family Akaniaceae; genus Bretschneidera; species Bretschneidera sinensis. The sequence continues at coordinate 65,452,661 of CM043705.1, forward strand.
TTCTCTACGCTGAGCTTCCACTGCTGCAAGAACACCACCGTTACAAGGTAAGCTTCTCTCTCATCTCCCTTTATTTTCTCTTTTATCTGATTTTGTCTTTCCAATTGGGTCTCCATCAGACTTGCTTGTATCTTACACACCCACATGATATTTTAGCTTAAAAAACTTTCTGGGTATTCTTCATTTTGGCTTGGATTTGTTTGCGGCATCATATGAAATTCTTGGTATCACATGATTCAAGCCTGAAGCTGCAACTTAGCTAAGTTTTTTCATCTTTCTCTAGAAAAACATGGGTTGGGTTTTTCTCAAAATTCAGGAAAGCAGTTTCCTTTCTCCTTCACAAGAACCGTACTATCTCTCTTACCCACCACCTTCTTCTCTACAAAATTTTCAATCAGATAGTTTTGATTTGAACAGCAAGGTCAGTCCAAGTATATTGCTTATCATTATAATTCTAGCTATCATTTTCCTTGTTTCTAGTTTGCTTCACCTTTTAGTTAGATTTCGATTGAGACCACCAAACAATGAGCCAGAAGATTTGGATGATGTGACTGCTCTTCAAGGGCAATTGCAGCAACTCTTCCATCTCCATGATGTTGGTGTTGACCAGTCCTTTATAGATACCCTCCCTGTTTTTCACTACAAGGCCATTATTGGATTGAAAAAACCTATTTGATCGTGCTATTTGTTTGTGTGAATTTGAGCCAGAGGATAAGCTCAGATTATTGCCCAAATGCAACCATGCATTTCACATGGAGTGTATAGACACTTAGCTCTTGTCTCACTCTACTTGCCCCTTATGTAGAGCTACTTTGTTTCCTGATTTCTCTCCAAAAAATAGTTTTTCCTCAGTTGTTCTTGTTCTTGAATCTAGGAGTGAGAGCTCAAGGGAGATTGTCACAGATAAAGATAGTTCTGTAGGCAGAACCAATTCAGTTGTGAGGATCAATTCCCATCTGGGTTTTCATAGAGAGAATGAATTGGATTCTTGAAGCATCTAAGGCATGCTAAAATAGTGAAATGAGTAACATATACAAACCAGTTCATCAACTTCATATATCTTGTTGATTTGCCTAACTGCTATGTTCTGAAAGTGTGCTAAGTTATACAAGTTTCTGATGTGCTTTTGCGCCTTACATATCCAAACTTTATTCGCTTAAAGATGGATTACTTTTGTCTTCAGGTCTTTGCAATAAACTTGGCTAGTATGTTCTCTTTAGTCATTGTCTTTTTTGATTTATAGCTAGTTGTATATAGGTACTTAAAAAAATGTTGTATATAGGTACTCCAGTTCCCTGCTATTTTAGGAACTTGCACTATTTTATTGTGACTTAGTCAACATTGTTTGTTTATTTTATCTGCAGAAGGGCTGGTGCAGCACTAGTAGCTGAACAGGGCCATTGGCTATTCCAAGGGCTACAGTTCACTGTTGTTATCAATTTCAGTTCATCCACTTAGCAATCAAATCTAAGTTTGTGATTATGCCTTCTTTTGCCAAAAATCGTTCATTTCTTACTTTCTTAATATTGTTTTAGGAAAGTTTATTGGCGTCATCTTAAAATGGATAAAAGTTGGATAGATAAACCGAGGTCGAGTAAAGCTTATATGGATGGTGTTGCAAACTTCATTATATTTGCGTGTCAGAAAGCTTGTGGTCGTGGTAGTATTGTTTGTCCATGTCGGAGATGTGGTAATTGTTCTTCATTCGAACCAGAAGTTGTTCAGGAGCATCTATTGTATAATGTGTTTAGTCCAGGTTACACTGAGTGGGTTTTTCATGGGGAGAAAGTCTCTCGTATAGACCACACTCACACTAGTTTAGAACCCACTAGTGTTCCAGTTGGCTTCATGGGATGAGATGACATGTTAGGTTTTCTCCAGGGTGCCTTCGAGGTTACTTGTGAAAACCAAAACAATGAACCATTAAGTGTAGGAATCGCAGTGGGATCTTCAAATGAGCATGGTGAAGAGTAACAAGTCCATGGTGTGTTTGAGTTCAATAATTATGGTGAGCCTTTACACATCAAACATCTAGTTCGTTCTGCTATTGATGAGATGACTCAATATCGCAATTTGATGAAAGATTATGATAATGAACTTTATCCGAGTTGTCAGAATTTCACAAAGTTAAGTTTTATATTATACCTACTACACATCAAATGTTTGATTGGGTGGTCTTGTAAATCTTTTACTATGTTGCTTGAGTTTATCAACATGGCATTTCCGATGTGTGCTCTAATGCCATCAAATTATTATGAAGCCATGAAGATTATCAAAGGATTGGGTCTTGGCTATGAGAAGATTCATGTTTGTCCTAATGACTGCATATTGTATTGGGGTGAGCATGTGAATGATGAATTTTGTCATGCATGTGATGTGACATGGTGGGTTAAAAACTTGCCGCCATAGCTTTGCATGAAGCAAACATCATTCATCCTTTCAATGGTGATTCCTAGTGGGAAAAGTCCTGATAATGATATTGATATCTTTTTGCAGCCTTTAATGGAAGAGTTGAAAAAATTATGGGATAGTGTTGATGCGTTTGATGCATCCACCAATCAAAGCGTCAAGCTGTGTGCTTCTCTTCTTTGGACCATTAATGATTTTCTAGCATATGCAAACTTATATGGTTGGAGCACCAAGAGGTGGGTTACTTGTCCATGTTGTGGGGACTCTATGCATTCTATATGGTTAGGCCACGGGGGAAAGTTTTGCTATATGGGTCATCGTCGATGGTTAGAAGAAAACCATGAGTTTCGTTTTCAAAAGGATTAGTTTGATGGAACCATAGAGTTGGGATCTGCTCCCGTTCTACCATCTGGACACGATGTTTTAAGACAACTAGAGGGTGCAAACTACATCTATGGTAAATCCTCGAAGCCTTCTAAGAAGAGGGCAAGAGAGGATGTTGGTACCTCTACGGGGCAAGTACTAATGGATGAAGTTGATAACCTTTTTGAGGATGTGGACGATTTCCTAGAAAATGTTGATAAGGAAGATCTTTCCATGGATGAGGGAGTTGTAGATACTTTGTGGAAAAAAAGAAGCATTTTTTTTAGTTACCTTATTGGAAAGACAATCTCTTACGTCATAATCTAGATGTGATGCATATAGAGAAGAATGTATGTGATAATTTGATTGGAACAATCTTGAATATAGATGGTAAGACTAAATATAATAAAAAGGCATGCGGTGATCACGAGGAAATTGGTATTAGAAAAGACCTCCATTTAGTTGTTCTTCCTAATGGAAAAGATCACTCGCCTCCAGCATGCTACACTATGTCTACGAATGAGAAGCACAATTTCTTGACAGTTTTGGAAAATCTTAAAGTTCCTGATGGGTGTGCATCAAACATCTCAAGATGTGTCAACCTAAAATATCATAAGCTGTCAAACTTAAAGAGTCATGACGGTCACATATTTATGCAAGAAATCCTTCCTATTGCCTTAAGAGCATCTTTGCCTAGATATGTTGTAGCAGTTGTTTCTGAGTTATCATCATTTTTCAAAGCTTTATGCAAAGTCCTTGATCCCCAAGAGCTTGATATATATGAGTCGCGTTTTGCTTTGACACTTTGCCATTTGGAGAAAATATTCTCCCCCCGGTTTCTTTACCATTATGGTTCATCTTATCATTCACTTAGCCTCCAAGCCTAGACTTGGTGGTCCCGTACACTACAGGTGGATGTATCATGTTGAGAGGTTAGATGTTCAAATCTAATTTGTGCACTCTTTATTTTTTATATTAATGGCTACTAAATTTATCTTTAATTTTTTGGCTTTGCAAGGTATTTAGTGCGCTTGAAATCTTACGTACGTAATAGAAGTCGACCCGATGGGTCAATTGCTGAAGGGTACAATGGGGAAGAGTGTCTAACATATTGCTCACAATAGTTCAAAAGTGTAGAGACAAAATTCAACCGCCCCTAAAGAAACAATGATACAGCAAATTATTCGGATGAATACATACTTTTCCTCGGGTGGACGGATTATGGGAAAGATTGTAAGTGTTGAGCTCAATGACATGTCATTGGCTCAAGCACATCATTATGTGTTGCTCCATAATGATAAACTTTCTCACCTTCGTAGGTTAGTATTAATAAAGGAACTTAGTAATCATCTGTTTAAATTGAGTAGTTATTATGTTTTGTTATCCCCATGAGGGCTAACAGTTTGATAAAAACATCAATCATTGCAGCAAATTTTTGGCCGTTTAAAGACTAACCAACCATTCCAATAGACCAATACAAAGTCTCGAACAGAAGTTGTTGGTTGAGAATTTCCCTCATGGCATATGAGACAGGTTAGGCATAATATCAATTGTCTTTGAATGTTATAAGTGTGTTCAATAAAACCTTGACTGATTTTGTCTCATATTAATGGTTGGAAAATATTTAGGTGCTATGGATGGTGGATAACAATTACTCAGATGAAATAATAGCCTTTGCTCGAGGTCCGAATAATGTTGTTAGGAGATTTAATGGACTCAACATCAATGGCTTTAAATTCCACACAAAGGAACGTGAGAAGTTTATACGATCTCAAAATTCGGGAGCCATGGTTGAAGCGGATGATCAAATGTATTATGGTGTGCTCAAAGATATCATCGAGTTGGATTATTATAGGACGTTTAATATTACGTTGTTCCGTTGTGATTGGGTGGATATTAATTCACCCAGGGGTTTAAAGAAAGATTCAGGTGGGTGCATTCTCGTGAACTTGACTAGGTTCATACACACTGGTCAGTTATTGAAGGATGACCTATTCATTATTTCATCTCAAATGAAACAAGTATTTTATGTGCAAGACCCAACAAGAAAGGAATGGTATCATGTTGTGATCACAAAGCCAAGGGACATATATGAAATGGGGGAAAAATGCAAGAAGAGGATGATGAAACTTACAATTAGTGCATGCCTTCTAATGTAATGGTAGACGATCAATTAGATTGTATCTCAACTTGGGCTAGGATGGAAATTGATGAAGATACCAATTAGTTATATATGCATTTCCATGTACTTGTATTTGGATGTGTGTTTATGTGATGCACATGTGTGTCAAGGAGATTGTAATGTTTTATTGTATTCTTTCGGATTACTATTGCTTTGTATCACACAGTTCAAGAGTCGCAAACTTTTTTGCCTACAATTTCTGGAATGTTACTACAGAATGTCGTGAATTTCTGTTTTAGTTGTATGATTGCTTATTTCTTTCTCTTTAAATCCTATTTAAAGAACTTATTTGTTCATTTGTTCACAAGTACTCTGAAGTGCTTCCTACATCAGCCAACCCTTGAGGTTTGTATTCTAAATCGTATTTAGGATCAAAATAATCATTTACTTATTATTATCCTAAGTAGAATACCCCAAGTTATTCATCCACTGATCTGTTGCAAAAATGGCTGGTCCCTTAGAATCAGAAGTTCTTGATTGCTGCATTTGCTGCGAGCCCTTGACCATTCTTATCTTTCAGGTGTGGTTCTTCTAATTCTTGTTAAGTTTTAATGCATTCTGATGATGACTTTGATGCTGGGTACATATCTGATTAGATCTTGTTGGCATTTTAGAGTGAGGTTACTTATGGGTGGAAACCTTGGAATTCTAATTTGGTTGCGTATTTTATATATGGTTTTTAATTGTTTTGTTGTTGTGTTTCTTTACATATAAAAAAATTGTTTTGTTGCTATGTTACGTGAGAAGCTTGGATTCTTAGCTTAGTTTGTTGAAATTGAGTTTGGGCTATGGATTGTAAATTTGTGATTGTAACTGTGTGTGTATATATATAGAGAGAGATGAGAGATTATGAATTAAGGGGTTTGGGTGTTTCTTTTTCTTGGATGTGGTTTTATAATTCTTTTTCTCAGTGCAATTAGTATTCTATATGTGGCATTAAAGGGATACAACTCATTAACCAGATGACCATCTACAAGATAGTAAGTCATAAAATCAAGGAACTCAACCTCATTTACAAAACACTTTCATTTAAAATCCTGTTTTATGCTCTATAGTGTGCTAATCATAAATTACAAGGGCTGGGCTAGTGCTGCACAGGGGCTAATACTGCACCAGCACCTGCACAAGGGCTGGTGCAACATCAGCACCTGCACAGGGGCTAGTGCAGCACCAACCCAGCCCTGTGCTGGTGCTGATAATGCACCAGCACCTTATGCAGTTGCTGGTGCAGCATCAACACCAGCACCTGTTAGAAATTTTTGAAAACACATGTTATATTTACTTTAGGCCAATGTTTGATGGACCTGTGAGATATAATCATTTTTATGTTTTTATGTAAACAGATTGCAAGATGTTTAGGTCAAAATATATTCCTCCCTCAGTCAAAAATAATATATCAAACTAGTCTCCAGCTGGGTCTTCACACTATCAAGAAGATATTGACCATGAGCATGAGTATCAAACTAGTGTGCGCACTTCTGCACACAAGTAGAAGGGTGTTGTGTGAAGGGGACAGCAACTCGAAGCTGCAGCACGGAGCTGCAGCGCTGGAACCTAGCAGGAATAGCACAAGGGACAGAAACTTGAAGCTGCAGCGCCGACTTCCCAGCGCTGCAGCGCCCCGGCACACTGCTGCACACATGGGCGGCAGGCTTAAGGACCCTCTAAAGTGTGTGTGTGCAAGGCCAAAACGCACAGCACCACTTAAAGAAGTGATTAAGGGCTAAGATCTAAGGGAGAACAAGATCAAAGGGTCAACAATGAATCTCAAGAATGTCCAAGAATTAATAGGCTATAAAAGGGGTTCTAAAGGCCTCATTTCTACAATAATATACAACACACATACAAGAGAGATTTGTGACATTGTGAGATAATTGTAAACACTTAGAGAGAATTTTGTAAGAGTAACAAACACAAGAGGGACTCTTTGTAGTAAGGCTGGGTGTATAAGATAGAGAAGTCTAGAATAGTGAGAGGACATTGTTAGTTCTCATCTTCTTCTTTCTCTTCTTGTTTCTTCAAGAACTTAGATTCTTGAAGGGGATTGCTGTAACTTTGTAAGAACCATTGAGATAGTGCAGAGAGTTCGGAGGAACTCACGGGGACGTAGGCACATTGCCGAACCTCGACAACAAATTACTTGTCTTCTTTCTTTCTTTGATTTTCTATTCTTGTGTTCGATTGCTGAAACTATTTCTACAAGTCGTTGAAGACTTGGGTGTTTGGAAGATCACCACCTGGGCATCTTGCTAAGGTGATTTCCAACAGTGGTATCAGAGCTAAGCAGCTGGTTATCGGAGCAAGAAGTAGAAGGTACGGAGCCAAGACTCCAAGAATCAAAGATCAAACTTCTTGGGTGATTCAAGAACGGTGTAAAGATCAAGATCCGATCGTGTTCTTGAAGGTTGATTCAAGAACGGTGTTAAAGATCCATCTTCGATCTGTGTTCTTGAAGTTGAAGAAAGCAGTTGTGGTTAGTGTACAAATCTGGGATCTTGTCTACAAAAGATGGCTTCAAATTTCTGTGTGGAGAAGTTTGATGGAAATGGAGACTTTGCCCTATAGAAGCGGAAGATCAAGGCGGTACGGAGGACCAGCTGACCGAGATGAAGAAGATAGCTTACAGCACCATTTTCTTGCACATGTCAGATAGTGTCACAACGGAGTGCGGAGACTCGGAGGATCCGGTTGTCATATGGAAGAAACTAGATAAGTTGTTTCTTACCAAAACTCTCCCTAACAAAATTTATCTTCTTAAAGAATCTTTACTTTTAAAATGGACCCTAGTAAGGAGTTGCAAGATAATCTTGATGCCTTTAATAAGCTAGTTCAAGATTTGAATAGTTGTAGCATTTTTTTTCCGGATGAACAATTGGCTGTTATTTTATTAAATTCACTTCCATATTGCTTTGATAATTTGATTAATGCAATTGAGTATGGAAGGGATTCTTTGACAAAGGAGATTGTGATCAATGCCATAAGGGCACATGATTTCAAAGCCAAGATGAAGGAGATATCAAGTGGTGAAGGGCTGTTCGTAAGAGGAAGGCCAGCAGCTCGGAATGGCAGTAGCACTCATGGCAGCTACTGGGAGAAATCAAGAGGTAGAGGGCAGAGCCATGGGAGATCTCACTCCAAGACAAGATATGGAGGAGGAAGGAGATGTTTCTACTGCAACAAGGAGGGCCATTTCAAGAAAGACTGCAAGAAGAGGTTATGGGATGAGATGAGAAGCCATACCAACAATGGAGAGGCTTCGGTTGCCAAGGGAGAACAGCAAGATGAGGTTCTTGTTGCATGCTCAAATGTAAGCAGGAGGCAAGGCAGCAGAAAATGGATTCTTGATTTCGAGTGCACCTACCATATGTGCCCTCACAAAGAATGGTTCAAGAATTTCAAGGAGATTAATGAAGGAAGGGTCTTCTTGGGGAATGACAATTCTTGCCAAGTGAGAGGGATTAGAGACATCCAATTGAGGATGTTTGATGGAGTCACAAGGCTGCTGCGAAATGTAAGATATCTTCCAGATTTGAAGAGGAACTTGATCTCATTGGAGCAGCTGGATTCCATGGGGTACACATGCAAATTAGAGGGAGGAAAAATCAAGGTGGCCAAGGGATCTTTGGTAGTGATCAAGGCAGCAAGAAACGATGGACTCTATGAGATGATCGGAGAAACAGAAACCAATGATCAAGCAGCAAGCTTGATGGCTGAGCTGGACAAGGCAGCCCTTTGGCACATTCGCTTGGGACACATGAGCGAAAAGGGCCTGCAAGTGCTTAGCAAGGAAGGTCTACTTGGTGGTGACAAAGTAGAAAAACTGGATTTCTGTGAGAGCTGTGTTCTTGGGAAGCAACACCGGAGTGCACAAGTCTAAGGGGATCCTTGATTACATTCATTCAGACCTTTGGGGACCAGCAAGAACACCAACACAGGGAGGTAACTTTTACTTTCTGTCTTTAATTGATGATTATTCAATAAGAGAGTGGGTTTATTTGCTTAGGAATAAATCTGATGCCTTGAATAAATTTGTTGTGTGGAAGAAATTGTTAGAAACCCAAACTGGTAGGGTAGTTAAAGCTTTACGAACCGATAATGGCTTAGAATTTTACAACAAGGATTTTGATAAATTCTGTGAATTAAATGGCATTCTAAGACATAGGACGGTTGTAAAAACACCCCAGCAAAATAGAGTTGCTGAAAGAATGAATCGAACCCTTATGGAAAAAGTTAGGTGCATGCTAATAGGATCCGGGTTACCAAAATATTTTTGGGGAGAAGCTGTAGCAACAGCTGCATACTTGGTGAATAGATCAGCCTCTAGAACAATAGAGCTCAAGACTCCTATGGAGATTTGGAGTGGAAAACCCTCTGAATTAAACAACCTTAAAACTTTTGGGTGTGCAGCATATGCACATCAAAAGGAGGATAAACTTGGCCCTAGGTCTAGAAAATGTGTATTTCTAGGATATGGTGATGGGGTTAAGGGATATAGGTTGTGGTCCTTAGAAAAGAAGGGCATGAAACTGATTGTAAGTAAGGATGTTATCTTTAATGAATTATTATTTCCCTACTTGGAGAAAACTAACCCTGCAGGGGCTAGTGAGCAAACCAGTCTAGAAATTGTTGAGCATCGCATCAAGGAGCACTCGGTTCAGGTAGAGCAGAGGAGGCAAGAGGGTTCGGATCAGGTAGAGCCCTTGGAAGAAGGCCAAAAAGCTCAAGAAACTCAAGAAGTGGTTGATGCAGTAAACAACTACCAGCTCATAAAAGACCGGGAAAGAAGAGTGGTTAGACCACCCTTGAGATATGGGTTTGCAAATGTTGCGGATGCAGCAGCTCCTTGGATAGAATGAGGGATAGCTGAACCAGAAACTTACACAGATGCCATGGAGTGTAAGGATTTGTCAAAGTGGCAGCTGGCTATGGAGGAAGAAATGGATTTTTTGATGAAGAACAACTCCTGGGAGCTGGTGCCAAAACCAAAAAAACAGAGAGTGGTGGATTGTAGGTGGCTTTACAAGATCAAAGAAGGGAATACTCCAGGGGATGAAGTCCGATATAAGGCCAGGCTGGTGGCGAAGGAGTTCACACAAAAAGAAGGCATAGACTTCACCGAAATCTTCTCACCGGTTGTGAAGTACAAGATAATACGGATAGTATTAGCATTAATGGTCCAATTTGATTGGGAAATCGAGCAAATGGATGTGAAGACTACATTCTTGCATGGAGAGCTCGATAAAACCATTTTCATGAGGCAACCCGAAGGCTATGAGGAAGGAAGGCAGGGAGAGCTAGTGTGCAAATTGAAGAAGTCTCTCTATGGCCTGAAGCAATCACCTCGGCAGTGGAACAAGAGGTTTGATTCCTTTGTAATCAGCTTGGGTTTCATGAGGAGCTGCTATGATTCTTGCTTGTACTATAAGGGGCAGAAGATTGAGGAGATGGTGATCATCCTCATCTATGTTGATGACATGTTGCTGGTTGGGAGCAGCATAGAGAGGATAAATAAATTGAAGGCTCAACTCAGTAAGGAGTTTGAGATGAAGGATCTTGGCCATGCACTAAAGATTCTTGGGATGTGTATTATCCGGGAAAAGGAGAGAAACAGATTGAAGGTCTCTCAAACTTCCTACATAGAGAATATGATATCTAAATTCTCTATGGAAGATAGCAAACCAGTGAAGGTTCCACTGGCTGGTCATTTCAAATTCTCCAGCGATCAATGTCCAAGATCGGAGGCGGAGAAGAAAGAAATGGAGAAAGTCCCTTACTCTAGTGCTGTTGGTTCTGTTATGTACACCATGGTGAGCACTAGACCGGACATTGCTCATGCAATGAGTGTTCTCAGCAGGTTTATGAGTAATCCCGGAAAGGAGCATTGGCTTGGGATGAAGTGGTTGCTGAGGTATTTGAAGGGAAGCCCAGAAGTAGGGCTGGTGTATGAGAAGAGGGGTAATGCAATCTGCCTTGAAGGGTTTGCAGATTCGGATTATGGAGCAGACCGGGATAAAAGGAGATCGATTACCTCTTACTTCTTCAACTTAAACGGATGTTGTGTAAGTTGGAAGGCTCAGTTGCAGCTAGTGGTAGCACTCTCAACAACCGAGGCTGAGTACATAGCTGTTACAGAGGCCATCAATGAAGCTATGTGGTGCAAAGGGTTGCTTGAAGAGTTACAGGTATTGGATGAGCAGGTTGTGGTATTTTCAGATAGGCAAAGTTCCTTGCACTTGTGTAAAAATCCAGTGTTCCATGAGAGGACAGAGCATATGGATGTTCGGTATCATTTTATTAGGGAAAATGTTACGAAATGATGCATCCATGTGGACAAGGTTGCCACGGAAGAAAATCCTGCTGACTTGGGTACTAAAGTTCTACCTCTAAGTAAGTTCAATCATTGCCTTGAACTGCTTAGGATTGGAGTTGGTTAATTGATAACTCAAGATAAGTTTGGATCCCGAAGGTCTCTGCACAATGGTTCAGGTTTTTTGAACACTTAGACAAAGGTAGAGATTGTTGGTATTTGTCTAAGGTTCAAACATGTCCAAGTATGGTTCAAAGATGGTTAAAGTCAAAACCAAAGTTGGAGGATCAAAGTTCAGCAAATTAGAAGGCTGCACACATGTGTGTGCATCATTTTGGAGCAAGGAAAGGCCATGCGCATTTCTGCACACAAGCAGAAGGGTGTTGTGTGAAAGGGACAGCAACTCGAAGCTACAACACGGAGCTGCAGCGCTGGAACCTAGCAGGAATAGCACAAGGGACAGAAACTTGAAGCTGCAGCGCCGACTTCCCAGCGCTGCAGCGCCCAGGCACACTGCTGCACACATGGGCAGCAGGCTTAAGGACCCTCTAAAGTGTGTGTGTGCAAGGCCAAAATGCACAGCACCACTTAAAGAAGTGATTAAGGGCTAAGATCTAAGGGAGAACAAGATCAAAGGGTCAACAATGAATCTCAAGAATGTCCAAGAATTAAGAGGCTATAAAAGGGGTTCTAAAGGCCTCATTTCTACAATAATATACAACACACATACAAGAGAGATTTGTGACATTGTGAGATAATTGTAAACACTTAGAGAGAATTGTGTAAGAGTAACAAATACAAGAGGGACTCTTTGTAGTAAGGCTGGGTGTATAAGATAGAGAAGTCTAGAATAGTGAGAGGACATTGTTAGTTCTCATCTTCTTCCTTCTCTTCTTGTTTCTTCAAGAACTTGGATTCTTGAAGGGGATTGCTGTAACTTTGTAAGAACCATTGAGATAGTGCAGAGAGTTCGGAGGAACTCACAGGGACGTAGGCACATTGCCGAACCTCGACAACAAATTACTTGTCTTCTTTCTTTCTTTGATTTTCTGTTCTTGTGTTCGATTGCTGAAATTATTTCTACAAGTCATTCAAGACTTGGGTGTTTGGAAGATCACCACCTGGGCATCTTGCTAAGGTGATTTCCAACAAAATCATTTTATAAGCCCTTTTTATGATGCCATGGTCGGTACCCTGCTGCATTTCTTTGCCATTGTATGTGAAGCCCTGATTTGTCCATGGGCAAGCATGGTAAGACAGTGCTGGTCAAATGAGAAATTCGGGTATTTGTAAAGGAAATGCTTGAAAAGATCTGATCTTGGAGGTGGTTTCTGTGACTATTGATTTCGTAAGGTTTTATAGGATGTGTTTTCTAACTTATTTCGGTAACTATTGGTTTTAAGATTTTGTTTTCATATGTTTCATAGTGATAAAAATAAAGTGATACAGTTAATACTTTAATGAGAAAACTAACTACTCTTTATTCCTTTCTTATGATTTAAAAAATGTTTCAATGATAGTAGTAGCAAACAATTGTTTTCCTTTCTTCAAAAGAAAAGAAAAACTCCTTTTCACTTTCACCCTGATCTCTATTAAAGGTACACTTAATATTCCAGTCCTTCGTGGGGTGAAAGTAGCATAAGATTTATAGGTATCCGTCCTTCAACGTTAAGAAGTGGGTCTCTAGGTGCCCACATATCCCAAGCTATCCTAAACTTACTGACCTCTTCATAGTTGTTGTTGTTGTGCCTTGAGAGACAAATTTAACTGACTTCCATGCTTTGATAAGAACAATATGTATGAGGGGAAGAGAAATCCAAAGCATATGATGTTTGTTGTTGGCATCCACTTGTGTTGTTTCTCTCTCTAAAGACTTTTATGCTTTTGCAATTTTTTTTGCCATCCTATTTCACTGCTTTGAATTTGTCTTCTTGTTGGGAGTTGTAGGGTACCCTATAGCAACACAGGGCACCCCACCAGCATTTTGCTTTTCTTTTCATATGGTTCCAAGGGAACAGCCCCAACAGAATCTTATGGATCAGTCCTACTATTTATACTGTGGGCCATTCATATATATATCTCTTCATGCTTTTGTGGTATTTACAGTTGGTTTGGGGTTGCTTTTGTGATTTGTTAGATCAACTTGTTATTTTAATTTTTCCAAGATTTTTTTATATTTATTTTTATGTAGTGTTCATACTTCATAGTGTTTTAAATGTTGGTTGTTGGTTGAATGGAGTTAAGGGCTCAAATGGAACCAATTTAAATTGTTTGGGTAATTAGTACTTGTTATACTCGCCCTTGTTTCAAAATTTTGTTAATAGCATGAATAATGTGAAGAGAGATGCTTGAAGTTGAAGAGTGACATTAGTGCTAAGCATAGTTATCATAATCTTACGATTCATATAATTCGATTCAATTCATGACATAAATGATACTTTCATGTTTTGGAATTTCTGATTGTATGATTACTGGGTAATAATTTGACAAAATTATTGTTTCAAATAATGTGGTTTTATGGTTGTCCAAATATGGTTGTTTTCTGTTTTTTGTCCCCCTCCCCTTGTTTTTGTGATGCACATGGTGATTGAATTAATGGTTAATTTACCAAATACTTTACACTTTTTTTGTCCTTTCATGGAAATTCAGCCAATTTGGTGATATCTACCAAGAGGAGTATTTTGTGAATTACTTGAATGATAAAGTAAATATCAGCCCGTTTTCATTAATCTATTTGGTTTATTATGTTTGGATTGTATATTTGTTTTTTATTTGCATGAGGTTTTATGGAAACATAGGGAAAATTCTGTCCGTTTTTCTTTAAAATCTGATAAGCAACTTTTCTTTTATGTAACTTTCACTGCAAATAACTACTTAATCTTTGGGGGAGTTTAATCTTTGTTGTTTCGTAATTGTAGGTGACAGCTGAAGCTCGTGTGGCTGAACTTGTTGCTGCTTCAGGATCTTCTGATGTTAGTAATAATTTACAAATACAAAATGAAACCGAGCTTATGGGTGAAGATAGTTCTGGTTGTGTACGAGGTCAAGGGTTTGGAGTTACACCCTCAGTCGTGTATGGATTTTCAGCTCAAATTAGAAATGATATGGGATACAATAGGGCTTATGCTGAAAAGATAAATAATTTGAAAGCACAAATAGAAGAACTCAATCAAAAGCATGAGCATCAGATTCAAGAAATAACAACAAAGCACAATAATCAAATGAATAGTATGCAGCCCCAAATGGATGAGCTGAAGTCTTTACTACAGCGGTTAGTTAATGAAAGATCTCATTTTTTATTTCTAAAATAATTTTTCAGATTTCATTCAAATACTTGGTTGTGTACGTATGAATTTATATGTTAATTAACTATGAATGTTTTTTGTGTAAATTAATGAAATGACTTTTGTATTGATATTTGAATTTTTATGGATTTGATGGTATATACATATATTGAAGCATGGCCTATATATATCTTTTGATATATATTAAACCCAAAATAGTGTAAAAATGCAAACAAGGTGTATTTTGGCGCACAAAAATTGTCAATATTTGGCAAAAGTGCCACAATAAAAGTGCTGCAATATGCATAATTTTGTCCGTTAATGCATATTTCGGCGCTTAAAGTAAGCGCCAGCACTGGCACTTCGACACAATACATACCGACGCTTTATCCGGCGCTTTCCATAAGAGCCGGTATAGCATATTGCGGCACTTAAAAGCGCCGAAATATGCTAAAAAAACCGTCGGTGTATGCCATTTATCTTGTAGTGCACATTGACATATTTGAATTTGAATATTTTCCTTTTGATAATATGACATTCAATCTCATCATAAACTTGACTCATTTCAATTTTTAAATGGAGATAATCATGATTCTGAAAGGAGATGATTTTGGTTCAGCTAATGATCTTCATGATGGAAGGAAAATTAAGAAAATGGTTATAATCTGAACTCTTTCTGTGTCTATATGGAATTTATCGGTTAACATTTTTCATGTAATTTTGTAGTAGTTGTTGCTATTTACACGGGTTGATTTAAACAAATCCATATTTGTTGCTACTTAGCATCCCTGTTTAAGATGTACTTCACGTTGAGATTACTTACATTTTGTAGATAAATAATTTAGAGGTTTGTCAAAGAAATTTTTTTAGATTAGATTTGTAAGATCCATAATTTGGTAATCTACTATTTTAATTTATGATCATCATGTATACATATATAAATTGGTTTAAATTCAAATTCAAATTTGAGACAATATTGAGACAAGAATTCAAAACTATACTGAAGAAAATAGGTTACAATGCATAAAAATGGTTTAAAAAATGGGTTTTGAGGGATGTCCAAAAACATCGAGCACCTAGGCCAGCCTAAGGCCTTAGCAGTCACTAAGGTAGGCGACTAGGAAGCCCCAGTAGCCTAAGTAGCCGACTAGTTCCACGTTCAGAAAACTCATTTTTTCATTCAAACTCTCCTTTCTCTCACTAAAACTCTCTCTCTCTCTAAAATTTTCTCATAACATTTGAAGAATTATACGAAAGACTTGAGGTTTTCATAAAAGTTTATGGAATTCAATCGTTCAAGAATTGGTCTCAAGAAGTTTCCGACAAAATCTTTGTGAAGCTAATCTATTCTTTTCTTGCACTTTTTCATATAAAAATCATAATTTTAAGAGTTTAAAACCTCACGTTCTTCTTAAATGAGCTTGAATTTGATTCAAGATAAAAGGAAAAGAGTTTAACTAAAACTTGAAATTTGAGACTAAGTTGGAGCATGCATACACATATACATGCATTTAACCCATTATAAAGGTTTAAAGTAAGTTTCAAGATAGTAATACAAGTTAAGCATATTCTTGTTAAGTGGAGATATAGTGGGAGAAGTAGGTCCGAGTAACCCTGCTTTGAAAAAAAAATGAAAAAGGCAAGGAAATGATTCACAGATAGTGGTTGGTGCTACTAAGTGAGTTCACTTTATTTCTAGTAAGCAAGAAGAAGTAAGAAATGTGAATAAAACTTAAAATGAACTATCAATGAGAAAAGATAAATATATATATATATATATATATATATATTAAATATGATAAATCAGAAGAAATAAAAGAATATAAGTATGAATTTAATGAATGGAGTGAAATATAATTCTCATTGACATTATTTGATGAAAAGATTGAAATATATGTATATATTTGATAAATTGTTGTAAATTGTATTTTTGGAAGGATATATAAATTATAAAGGTTGAATTGTTATGATAAATTGTTAATTTTGTGATGCAGTTATTTGATGGAATGTTATTGCCTTTGTGCTTGTTGTATGTGAAAGATATGGTCTGCGGAAGACCAGAACCATGGTTGGTCTAGATAAGTGAGGGTCGACACGTAGAGAGATGTCCTTAATACCTATATGAGAGATCGATATGGATGCTCATATTTGAGTTATGGATGAGATAATAAAAAATGATTTGTGATAAAATGTGATATGAAAAAAGGGAGAGAGATTATGTATATGCATTCATTCATATTCTCATTGAGATGTTAATAAATAAATATGATTGTGAGATTTTGTGATGTGTAATAAGAAAAATGATGTTGAACTAAATATTATAAGTGATATATATTGAAATGAATTTCTTTAGTTATGATAGTTAAATGAAGTATAATAAATTGTAAATCAGTTGTAAATAAAATTATAAATCGAAGTATACAAATCGAGTACTTCAAATAAATTGAAACTTCATTTCACTGTATAAAACTCACTCCTCTCTCTTTTTATTAAATTTCAGGTTGAAGGTAGAAAAGTGGAAAAAGTTATGTGATACAAGTTCTACTCGTTGTTTAGGTGGGTCCATGTGATCAACATCCTCAAAAAACACTTTTTTTAATTGTAATCGAGTTTTGTACTTCATCATGCATAGATATGTTTACTATTATGTAAATAAATTTTGTATTCTCATCGAGAATGCCTCGAGATGTATATGATGTAAATTTGTTTAAAGTTTTGAAAATTATTGCATATAAATCTGTGCTTAGTGCTGAAAGATGACGATTTCATATTTGGTGAGCCTATTCCGGATGGATTATTACAAGATTAAATGATTTTCTATTGAAGGTTATTGATTCTGAATTTCTATTAGAGTTTCTTTTTTCAAAAGCATTATATATATATATATATATATATATATATATATATATATATATATATATAATGTCTAAATACATAATAATTACATAATTTTATATGTTTCCTGGGCATTGCATGGGTTTATTGCCTCCTAGTCTTTAGTAAGTTTTTTTAGGAAACTCGGTCCTGACCAAGTAAAGGGCAGAACAACAATTACCTTTACCCTTCCTATAAACAAGGAGGTTCATTCAAGAGCCCAAGCAGCTATGCTACTAAAATAAGAAAAAGTAAACTATAAAAACTCCCAAAACATATACATTTAAGAGAAAACAATAAAAAGGAACCAAAACATCATTTGAATCTGGAAAAAAGATGAATTCCAAACTTCAAATTCTCCTCCTTATCCTCTTCATATCGTTCTCTCTTTCGTTTGCTCACAACAAGACTCCAAAGGGTCATCATAAGAATAACTGTGTTTGTGATTGTTTAAAAAACCAGAACAATTCTCCAAGTACCCAGACAACCTCTACAAAAACCCAGACCACTTCTCCAAGTTCCCAGACCATCTCTTCAAGTACCAAGACTAGTTCTTCAAGCACCCAAGAAACCCCTTCAAACACCCAAAAACCCCCTGCAAATGCCCAGAATAATTCTCCAAGTACCCAGACTAATTCTCCAAGTGCCCAGAAAACATCTTCAAATACTCAAACTGATTCTCCAAGTACCCACTCAACCCCTTCAGATACCAAGAATAATTCTCCAAGTACCCAAACAACCTCTACAAAATCCCAGACTAACTCTCCAAGTACCCAGACCACCTCTTCAAGTACCAAGACTAGTTCTTCAAGCACCCAAAAAACCCCTTCAAATACCCAGAATGATTCTCCAAGTACCCACTCAACCCCTTCAGATACCAAGAATAATTATCCAAGTACCCAAACAACCTCTACAAAATCCCAGACTAACTCTCCAAGTACCCAGACCACCTCTTCAAGTACCAAGACTAGTTCTTCAAGCACCCAAAAAACCCCTTCAAATACCCAGAATGATTCTCCAAGTACCCAGACTAATTCTCCAAGTACCCAACCAACCTCTACAAAAACCCAGACTAACTCTCCAAGTATCCAGACCACCTCTTCAAGTACCAAGACTAGTCCTTCAAGCACCCAAAAAACCACTTCAAGTACCCAGACTAATTCTTCAAGTACCAATACTAATTCTCCAAGTACCCAAACAACCTCTACCAATACCCAGTGCAAAGGTGCCTTCTCCAAGATTTTTGCTTTCGGAGATTCATTCACAGATACCGGAAATGCTTTAGCATTGGGTGGCCTGGAAAGCTTTGTCAGTCATTTACTGGCCAACTCTCCTCTTACCTCTAGTTTACCTGGCTGTCGACTATCAAATGGCCGCTTGGTCATCGATTTTCTATGTGACACTCTCGATCTGCCCCCTTTACCCCCCTTTAAAAACGCTTCCGAGGATATCTCTAAAGGTGTGAACTTTGCAATAGCAGGTGCAACAGCTCTTTCAAGGGACTTTTTTACGGCTCACAAATTAGTTCATTCACTATTGTTTAAGTCAATCCCTGAGACCTTCCAGACTCAGATAGATTGGTTCAATAAGTTTCTCGATGAAAAAGATTGCAGCTCAAAGAATGAAGCAGAATGCAAGGATAAGATGCAGAACGCACTCTTCTGGGTTGGTGAGCTGGGTGGAAATGACTACACTCGTCTTTTCAGGTTACCTATCTCCGTTCCGTCGCTTACAGAGTTGGCCATTGGTCATGTCTCAAAACTTATAAAGGTATGCTTGGAATGCTATAACATCATGCTTGGATCCTAGAAAATAAAATTGAAAAGAGAAGAGAAGTGAAAAACAAAAAGAAACACATTTTTCTTTGTTTTGTTTGGATGTCAAATGAAATGTTAAGAGATAAAATAACACAATTTAACAAAACTAAGTGAAAAATGGGTTTCAAATGAAAGTTCTCTTTTCATTTAATTTTTCTTCAGATTTTCTTGATCCAAAAATATCATAAAGATTTGAAGGCAATTTTCTAACTATTCAGAGTGTTTTACATGACAGGCAATGTTGGACAGGGGTGCAAAGTACATTGTGGTTCAAGGGCTACCACCACAAGGGTGCTGTCCATTAAGCCTATTCTTAGCTAAATCAACTGATCGTGATGATATGGGTTGTGCATCAATTGCCAACAATCTGATAAAAGCCCATAATGATCGACTCCAGAAGATGTTGGCAGAAATTCGAGCACAACACAAAGACTGTATGATTATATATGCAGATTACTGGAGTGCTTTTAAAACAGTAATAGAAAATCATACAAAGTACCAGTTTCAAGAGCCCTTCAAGGCTTGTTGTGGAGCTGGAGGTGGACTTTTCAACTTTAACTTGCTTAATCTATGCGGAGCACCAGGTACCTCCACCTGCAAGGATCCCAGTAAGTTCATCAGCTGGGATGGGATTCATCTCACAGAAGCCATGAACAAAGTAGTAGCTGATCTCTTTTTCAACAAGGGCTACTGTCAACCATCATTTGATCAACTGATCAAACATAAGAAAGGACTGCTGTAGGCATTTGCAATCCCTTTATTCATGTGCTCCGGCAGCTGCATTTAGAGAGCATTAAACTTTTTTTTTTGCTCATGGTGGCTGCATTCAGAGAGCTAGATAAATAAAAATATAAATAAAATGAACAGTTTTTTGATCCAAAATTCAATGTGAAAGAGATAACAAACAGTTCACATTGATGACCTAGAAGTGAATGCATCATATATATTTGCCTTTGATAATTCAATTGTAGTATCATTTTGTTTACTACTTTTGGCTCTGTGGATGTTAATTTTGTCCATCGTTCGTCCTTAACTGTAAACTGTCTACACATCTAAAAGTTCTTATTTCTAGGTTACAACCATCTAGAATTTTAAAATTAGTAAGCTGTACAACTAAAACAATATGAAATGCACACGGTTAAGGGCCAGAAAACAGTTAACATTATGGTCTTGCTACTTCTTAAAATTATGCTGTCGCATACAAAACCAAACAGAGCTGTGATTCAAATCAATCCTTCACTTCACATTTTTCTCGCATTGTGAAGAAAAAGATTTGCGCAATTGCTGCATGAGAACTTGTGGAGAGACTCTAAAGCATAATAGGAGCAGCATGGGAGCATGTAGACACCATTTTGATACACGACTAATAAATTTCACAAGTATCTTCAAAGTTGACAAACTAGCAACCATATGAATATACTAAAAGGTAAAGTTGCGTGAGGAGGACATCAGAAAGTATCCAGAGGCTACTTTGGAGAAGGAAGTTAAATGAAGCCAAACCAAACCATATGAAATTTCGGAAATATCAAATCAGTGCCGACTGTTGGGAAAGGAAAGCATGCAATTTTGTTTTGTCCCTCATTTTCTGATAAGTCAAGGGACGCATGAAATGTTCTATCCTTCTCCTTCTCTTTCTGATTAGTCAGGAGAACTTTTAAGTATTAAAAGGCACAAGGAGGCGCCGCCCATGAAGGCAACTATCTACACCATCTACATGATATGTCAATTTAAGTTAATGTGCTCTCTCACTCATTTCTAGTCATAGTATCAGTATGGGTTTAAACTAATTGTCATTAGTAAAGTCAGTAAAAAAAAAGTAATTATCAGTATGATCTTAACCACTTTTCACAGTTTTAAAGGTAAATCAAAAGTAGAAGCTTCAGAAATGATAACTTTTCCATTGATAAATTAAGTCATCTCATCTTCATAAATTTCAGTAGTAAACAAGGGTACTACTGTGCATATCTAAGAGAATATTCCTTACCAGACTCTAATTGTATGTACATTTGAAGGTCGGTATTTTTTATCTGTACACCATTCTCATCAATTTTTTCAAATCAAATTAGGTACTCATAATATACTAAAAAAAGGGAATCTGGGTAATCCTTTGGAAGGCTGTTGATGTAGAGGTAGAAGCGCAATAAATCCTCCTTGGAAACTGTTTCAGCATCTACCACATCATCATTACAGGTAAGCACCCATAAGTCTTCAGAGTTAACTCTCTTTATGCTACCACGGCAAAAGGGACAAGACTCTGATTTTGTGTTCCTGCAATTTGGACCAAGAACATATCAGTGAAAAGAAAAGAAAAAATGCTAACGTTTGTGGTTAAAGAATGAGAAACATAACACAAATGGCATGAGATTTGTAGTTACCAATTGCGGTAGCATTTGATGCACATTGAATGACAGCAATTAGGCAACACCATTTTGGTGCAAGGCTCTAAGCAAATCCCACATTCATCTTCTCTATCCAAATCAACATTGCTGAATCTGTTATCTCCTTCCACTCTCTTCTTGACAACACTCTTCACATCAGGATGCTCTTCCGCAGCATTGTCCAACTCCTCTAAGTTACCATGGAGCCGTTGAAGAGATGGTAATATCGTACCTGCAATTTGGTGTTTGGTTGAAATTCGTGAAGTCGGAATGA
The DNA here is from genome assembly GCA_023935145.1 of Bretschneidera sinensis. Lineage (NCBI taxonomy): Eukaryota > Viridiplantae > Streptophyta > Magnoliopsida > Brassicales > Akaniaceae > Bretschneidera > Bretschneidera sinensis. The sequence goes on from CM043705.1 coordinate 65,474,549, forward strand.
ATACACAGACAAGAACCACTGGAAATACACACATAAATGTACGCAACAGTGGGTACAAACCATAGAATTCCCTAATAGTCGCCTTCCTTCCATGTGTAGATGGATTCTTTCTCCCATCTATGTATACCTGTATCAAACAAGGCAGCAGAAATTTTTAAAAAAACATGGATAATTTCTAGAGAGCAACAATCGGAAACTCTGTTAAACCATTATTTGAGAATCAATGACCTAAAAGAGAGGGACCAACCTTGTACACTAGTATATGGAAGAGGTTTAGATATCTGGGTAGTAGACATGTGCAGGAACAATCAATCCATTGTAGCAAAATCAGAAAGAGAGGAGCCAAGTGATTGTAAACCAATTTCATTTCAAGACGTGCGCCACCCTTTCCTCTTGGAATTGCAGCAGCCCTAAAAACCCCAAATTCCAAATTAAGATAATTTTTTTTTTTACTTTACCAAAAGCATAGGCATCTAATTTTACATTTTAATCTAATCACCCAAACATAACAATGGCATAATATAAAAGACTTATGCAGTAAAAGAAGAGGGGAAAATTAAATAGAATCCCACATGTATCTTCTCTAAACTTCAATCATCTGTATTCAATCAGCTACCCTATTACTGAAATTAATTTCAGGCATTACCAGCTAAGGAGGCATCAAGCTATCAACATCAAAATCCATCCTTTGTGCACATATAAATTAAGCTGCACACTATCTTATGTTTTACTTTTAACTGATAAGAATAATGTGCAAAAATTCTCAGATACCTTTCTATAAATTCCCAAATTGCAGAAATTGTACAATACTAAGCACAAAACTTCCAAAGTGGGTATATTTATTTCTTTTTTCCTCAATTAGAAGGTAAGCTAAGTAATTACTAAGATGCTGATCATGATGGTGTTGATTCTAAAAATCACCAAACAGAAACAACTCACAAAAGCAAGAACAACCCATTCCAGAAAAACAGGAACAGAACACCCTGGAAAAAAAAAAGAAGGAAAACAGACCCTAAAGAAATTGAAGAGCAAGAAAAGAGAACTTACAGGGCATTTGCATGCTGTATATCAGCCTCCAAAACTTTCAAGGAGTCCTGGTAAGAAGACTTGGCCAACTGGTAATACATCTCTCTCTCCCAAGGAAACAGAACAGGAGAAATGAAGGACACAAAACAAGAAACCTTGTCAGTGAAGATAAACTGGGTTTAGTTTTTGATAAAACCTAATCCACCAAAAGACGAGAAAGTAAGAGATAGAAACAGAGGTTAGTCTCTTTCTTTTCCTCTTCTTTTATCCTTATGTGGTTATAGGGTCGGCTCTTTGAGAATGACTGATTTGGTTTTGCTTCCTTTCTATGGTCAGAGATAGAAAATACGTACAAGAAATTGCGGTTTTCTCTATGATGTATTTGTTGGGATGCCCTCATTAAATTTTTGTTTTTATTATCTTAATCATGCTTTTGTTGGTGGGTTTCTTTTAAAATGGGCAAGCTCCTTTTGAAATCATTTTTATATTGCAGATCATTATAACAATTATTATCTGTATCACTATTTTATATGGTATGATTATTTATCATTCGTCTTTGGAAATATTTTAATGGTGGCTGTTTTGTTGATAATCTTATCTTATACCTTTGACTAAGTTTAGTAATTCACTGATTGAACATTTCAGCTAGATTAGGTCTTAAATTTTATATTGCCTCTTGAAGTGTGATTTTGGTGACATTTAGATTTCTGAAACAAAGAAATCCCTAAAAATGAGGTCAAATCTTATTTAATTTGGATTATAAGGATTTATAAAACAAACCCTTGTTTATATATATTGATTGCCCTATACAAATTATGTTCTTCTTCTGCAAATGAGTTGTGTTGTGCAAAATTGATGCAACTTTAGCAGACGAAAATCATGAGATTAGTTACTTTCATAATCATTGTTATCTAATTAGTTTGACCTTCACAAAAGGAAGGTAAGTGAGCAACACACCACATACAATTGGAATGATTTTTTTTCCATAGTTGAATTGAACATTTCCATTTTGGTTTTTACTCTATATTCATTGGTTATTGCCCCTTTTTCTTATCTGACTAGAGCTTTAGCTTGGGCTAAAGGTCAAGGTTTAGGAGGAAGACCAGGAGTTAGCTGGACAACATTGGACCACGATGTTCATGAGTCATGAAATCTAACAACTTGGTGATCCAACTAGAGAAAGGTGCAAACTTTCATATCTAAAATTCTACTTTAATCTCCTGTCCTATCTTTTGCTTGTTGCAATATGAAGCCATATGTTGCTAATATATCAAACAAATTATGTGCTTTGATTGCCTTCTTGTTCAAAATTTACTTGATCTTTTACCGATATTTTAATTTATCATATTAGTGGAAAAACACATAGTGAGTTCAATCACATGGGTGAACCAGGCTAGTTATCTCATATCTGACTTATCTTATCCATTTATTCAATTTCCAATTAAAGAACGCCTAATATTCAATAATTCTTTTTTATTTTGAGAAGCCACCTATTTTGGTGGGGTTAGTCAGACCCTACCTGTTAATTAAGATAGGAAAAAATACAAGCTGCGGGAGAATGAACTCCTTAAAACAAACAAATTCCTTTCTAATAGAACTAGTAAAAGAAGAAAGAACCTAACATTCAATAATTCAACAAAATCAAACAGAAGTTAAGGTTCTATTTTGTTTACATACACCAGTGCAAAGGACAGTTTCCATATCAGATGAAGAGTAACCCGTCTGTTTGGTTTGCACAATTAATGGAATATGATTACGACTCTAAAAATGATGCTTGAGGGCGATTGAGGGAGCTGAAATGTTGGTAGAGTATATTGGCTTATGTTCAAATTATGATGGTAATCATATTCCTTTTAATTGAACATAAGGTAACATACTTTATAAACAAAAATACCAGTATTTCATCATTTCATTCTCCCTCAAGTTTCATTTTTAGTCTTAATCATGTTTCATTTCTTGCGCAAACCAAACAGGGGCTTAGTGTTGCACTTCAGAGTTACAAGAAAATTAGGTAGAAACAAAACATATATGAAGATGGTATCAATACACAGTATATCAGGTGAGGGTGCTACAAAAACTATCTTGCAGATGGGACCAAGCTTCCATTTGATATGTCAGGGCTCTCAATTTCAAGAAAGCTTGTTAGTAAAGTTTTCCGTGAAGATTGCGCCTTCGAACTGCCTGAAGATAACTTCTTGTTAGCATCATTCCCCTTTTCTATCTTGATGGCATCTTGTATAGCCAATATTATTTCCTGCATCCTTGGCCTGGAATATCCATGTTGTTCAACACACTGTATTGCAACTTCAGAAACCCTCCAAATAGACTCAATTTTGACATTTCCAACTAGAAAAGGATCTATGATGCTAGCAACATCCCCTTTACGAATCAAGCATCTTGCCTGCAAAAAAGGAAAAAAATGCTTATCAGTCCTTGACATGGTATAAATGCAGGATGATAGTGTGAGAAACTTAGAATGATGTGGCTTTGGTCTAACTTTCATAAAAAAAAAATAAAATAAATAAAATAAAATTGGAAAAATATCAGATATATGTCTTTGACAAACAATCAAAATTTGTTGATCCAAATTTCTAGGTAAGAAGATTTCTCAAAATGATGGTTGAGGATGGCCTAGCTTACATGTTTGCTCTTCTCCTGAGCTCTATAGCTAATTAGCTAGCAGAATTACTGTACTCTAGTTATGTTTAATGTGACTATAAGCTCTAGATCAAGTATACTTCTGCTATGTTTGGATCCTGGAAATGTGAAGGAAAGAATATCTGGAGGAAAATGAAAAAAGAAACTCTTTTTGTTTTGACATCCAAACGAAACAAAGTAAAATTTTCGCTTTTTTATTTTTCATTTTTCCTGATTTTTCTATCCTTAAAATTTTCCAGGATCTAGCATTTCAGTTCTTCCTTACCACTATACCTGTCCTACAAAGCGTAGTACTTCTGCTCTTACTATGAAGATTTAATTGGGAAAGCAGATCTCTCCAATTTAGGGGAGACACTCAAAGATTCAACTCTAAAATGAATGAAAGATGCAGAGGCATACCCAGTGAACAATGTTCAATTCATCCCCGAAATCTTCTACTGAGACAGGCTTTCTCCCAGAGACCAGTTCCAGCAGAACGACACCAAAACTGTAAACATCACTCTTCTCAGTCAACTTTTGATTTGCATAGTACCTGTTAGGGCATTGTACATGATTTTGGTCAAGCACATAAAAAAGAAAGTATGATTAATTATGAACAAATGATAAAAGTCTGACTTACTCAGGATCAAGGTATCCCACTGTTCCTCTTGCCACACTTGATATGTGGGTTAAGTCTTCTTCAGCTTGTCTTGAAAGTCCAAAATCAGACACTTTTGCTCTCATATTAATGTCTAGCAGAATATTGCTTGTTTTTACATCTCGGTGAATTATGCTGGGGTTGCAGCCAGTGTGTAAGTACTCAAGACCTACAGATATCTAAATTTGTGTTTACAATGTATACCTGCAAAATTTTATTAATGCACTAACAGATAAGATGGTTGATGTTAAACCTTTAGCTGCATCTTCTGCGATTTGTAGACGAGCTAGCCAGTTTAAGCGCTTTTGGTGGACTGAATTACCTGCCAGCAAAATATGTCATGGATTTTGGTTTAATTTTTTTGGAGTCGTAACTCAGAAGACAGGGAAATGGAAAACAAACAAATTGATTTGGGGTACAATATCAGACCATATAAGTGATCCCTCAAGGTTCCATTGTGCATATACTCGTAAACTAGAATACGCTGATGTTCTTCTTCACAGTATCCTATCAAAGGAACCAAGTTTCTGTGATGAATTCTTGACAAGAGGGCAACCTGCAAGTACATTCCCATTGTTAATGAACTATATAATTCATTGTAATGTTAGAAATTAAATCTCTAGCTCTTCACGAACTTCTTTGAATTCGTCTCATTTATTTTTCTTCCAATTGATAAACATCCTGCTGCTCCAGTGCTTTCATTTCTTGATTAAAAACATCAAATTTTCCAAAAACTTTTATTTACTTACTAATGGAGTACAAAAGGGTATCGGGACAAGTTTATAATTTTGTAATATAGGGACAAATTTGTAATTTTATAATATGGGGTAAATTTGTATTAGGATTAGGGCTTCTATATTTACCTAAAATCTCTATATAAATCATCTATGTTACTTTTCGATTAGTTTTGAATAAATAAAATCATATTGATATTGGATATCAATTTCTTTCGACCTCCAAGGTAGTATGGTTTTTTTTTTCTTATCCCCAAGGTAGTCTGGCTTCTTTTCCTATTCCTAACGCTGCCAGGTTTCTTTTCCTATCCGCAGGGTAACTTGGTATTCTCTTCCAATCCCCGTAGCCTGGCTTCTATTTCTTATTCTATTACTGTTTTATATCACTTACTTTCATATGTATCAGTTTTATATGATTCTCCCATAATCAAATTGAAAAGAACCATTCTGCAACAACAGAATTTCTTCCCACCCAAATAAGTATTTTTGAGGAAGTTAAGAGGCATATATATAGCTGAATATTACAGTACCTCAGTCACAAATTGCTTGGTCAAATTGCTAGATGAATCAGCCATTGTCTTCACTGCTACCTCTTTTCCATCTTTCATTTTTCCATAGTAGACAGACCCAAAACTTCCTTTTCCGATTTTCTTAGAAAAATAATTAGAAGCTTGTTCAAGCTCAGAGAGTGAGATATAGTAAGCTACTCCTTCATCCAGTAAATGTCCACCTCTTACAATTGAATATGCAGTTGAAGGTTTGTTGCTAGTCTGCAAGGAATCAACTGAAGAACACAAAGAAAATATAGTTATGGGAACACAGAAGTCTCTACCTTCTAAGTTGGAAATTAACCAAAGTCTACATACCTTTTTCATCACTTTTCTGATGAGACATCTTCCTTCGAAGATTACTCAGAAATAGTAAACTTCCCACAAACAGGACTAATAGAACTGCAAGTACTCCAATTGAAGTTCCAACTATCAACTTAAATCGCGTTTTTCGCTGTGACCCTTTATGTAGTCCAGGATTATCTTCATATCTGCAAGAGAAAATGTTCTAGATGTGTATAAATTCTTTCTTCCAGAATACTTGTATCATTTTATTACCTGGTATTATTAAGATTATAATGCCTGAATTAGTGTTTGGTGTCAACCATTCTCCTTTTCACTGTGTATGTTGAAAGTGGTTTCACTGAATAATTTGCAGTTCTCATGGGAGCCTTAGCAGGTAATATATTTTGTAATGCATAATATTTAGAAATTTCAGTACTTTGTCGCGAGTTCATATCTTTACACTCCAACTTCAGTCTTTGTGTGTGTATCTTTGATGCGTGTATCTCTGTTTATTATACAATATTCTGTCAAATTTAAGAACGCAATGACCCTAACAGGTTATAAGGCTCATAGTTGTTGTTCGGATGCAGCAATTACCTTAATAACTCAGAACATTTTATGTCCTTAAAACAACAAGTGGAAAATAAAGGTAAAACGACACTTAGAAAACCAAGAAAAGCCTCTGTAAATCTTAACAAGATATGCATTAATTAGAAGCGTACTCACTTCAAAATTACTTTTCCAGATAATAATACTGAAGGTATTTTTCCAGTAAAAGAGTTGTGCTGTATGTACCTGCCACATAGAGGTTCTAATTACTAAATATCCAGTGTGTATATCAAGCATATCATGCTCATATAAATGTTTAAATTAAATTGCTTTACCCGAATATGAAATATGAACCCTCTAGTCTTAGTCCAAATTAAATTGTTAAGGAACAGTCAAGATTTCCAGATTGCTACTTACAATTCTTGTAAGTTAGGCAAACTACCCAGGTAAGATGGTAATGAACCACTAAGTTTGTTGTTCTCCAGATGCCTGCATAAGGATCAAAGAAGTAAGTGAAGGAATGAAATTGTTATTTAGATGTTTCATGCTTAAAGAACAAACATCACCTGTGAAACTGTGAAGGTAAATTCTTACTGTAAGCAAGTGAAATAAATAGCATAAAAGAGAAGAGCTTACACAATTTTCAAATTGATAAGATTACTCATGTCAGGGAGTGGCCCTGTGAACAAGTTACTATCCAGCCACCTAAAAAGGAAAAAGGATGTTAAAATGAATTGTAATAGGGAATGGCTGAGAAAAGTTAATATATCATAATAATGCTTACAGCTCTGTTAATTCCTCCATGTGATTAAGCTCAGATGGGATTTCACCCTTCAAATTCTTTCCTGACAGGACACTGTTCAGCACGTCAGTTTGAATCCATATCTAGTGTAGCTCTTACTATAAGTTACAATATCTGAATTTTATTAAATAAGCTTATAGCCTTTTACATTCTACAAAACATATTAATGAAAATTTTGAAATGCAATGACTCATGATGAATCTTTTCTGGTATGTTTTGATGGATTTGAATATATTGTCCTGGTAAGTGTGATGAGCAGAATGAGTAATCCTCTAGGTATGCCATTAAGTGAATTAGGTTCTGAATTGAACAAGAATCATCACAAATCAAAAATGGGGACCTTACATTTTTGCTATTCTTGGTGGCGTGGTTAAGCTACAAGTCACCCATTCCCAGGGAGCTGGAACACAAGGATCCCCTCCTTCATTTGCCCAATTAATTGCAGCCGACATGGAGCGAATGGCATTGAGAACAGTCACTGCAAATTGGAAAGACAATTACTATTAATTCATACTTGTCAATGAACAATAGGCAGATGCCTAGAAAAATTAGAAATTGAAGTATGCCAAGACCATAAACTTACCATCCTGTCTGTCAGTTTTCGCAGCAATCTGTAAGTATTTACTTATCTCAATGGCATTTAACAATGGTCCTCGAGTAGAGTCTCTTGTCTTAACAAAGGCAAATGACAGAACAAAATCCAGAGTGACATTCATATAGCTGGGTTCATAGAGAGTATAGCTTCCATTGGCATTCTCAGCAATATTTACCACCGCATTGCTGTAGTCTGGTATGTTAGGCTCCTCCAATTTGAATTTTCGAGTCTCATTTGCTGCCAAGTCTTCAATTTCAGCAAAGTATGCATAAGCTCGAGCATTGGCAGGGAAATCTTCTAGGTTCAATCTGTAGCTAATTACTCCTTCTGTGCCAACTACAGCAGTTTGCATCACTTTAACAGGTGGGTATTCTCTAGTCCTTATGTCTATGTTCTTCGATGTATTAATTCTTATCGTTCCAGGAGCCGCACCTACAAGATAATTTTGTCTTCTATGAAGATCTGAATCCCAGATTCTGTCATATGGATCATCTGGGTACCTGAAAAACATAACCTTTTGATGTCTTTGTACTGATATAATGCAAAAAAAAAAAAAAAAGTACTTACAATTGAAGATCATCGATGTCCTGTTTCTGTTTCTCCCTTGTATTAATCAAACTATTTTCAGTTGTCAATATTTGAAGGGAACTTAAATTTACCTTATGGCATCCTTGCTTAAAGCACCAAAGTTCACCCTAGCCGCAACTTCTAAGAAGAAATTATCCTCGAAATCCGTGGCGTACATTGAAAGATTCAGGGGCCTGAGTTCAAGAGTGGAAATGAATGCAGAGCCAGTTGTTGCACAACATAGACAAACATCAATAGAATTTGAAGGTGCCCTGATGATCATTTCCTTCACATAAACTCTTGAAGCTTCAGAAACTGAGACAGTTGTCCACATAGTTGCATCTAAGTAGAGCTGGAATTTGGGGTATGGTTCTTCACTTTCCAGGCTTCCATACTGAAATGTTGCGCGGACAAGATACCGCCTTCTCTCTTTCATGCTTAGGCTGTAACAATATTTCTTGCTGTCTGCAGGAAAATCTCTTCGTTTTCGATACTGCGACATGGAGTTTCCATTTGGGTTTACCACTTGTACTGATTTTCCATAATTCATTATTCCTATGTCTGAAATCCATGCTAGTCCAGTAATTTGGTCTGTATAATTACTTGAGCCTCCACAGTCTATACTGATAAATTCTGCAGTGTGAATTGGTTATTGGGTATTACTTAGATTGTAATGGTCTTCATAAAAAAAATACACTAAATACAATTAATTCTGTGAATTTCATACTATATTTTTTGTATTTCTCTTCCTAATCTAAGCTGAATTCATATTACATGGCAGAAAATATAGCTTTTCATAAGATGAACTCTAAATTATGTTAGTTAACACATCAAAGTTCACTCAAAATTTATGCAGACAGATTCAGAAAGAACATACCTTCAACTTGGCAAAGAACAGATGATATAAAGAGGATATATATAACCAGGAGAGTTGAAAATAAAGCCATTGAAGGATCAGGAAGGTAAACCAATCCTTTTGATCTTTTTTAGGTTTAGCATTTGAGTGATTGATACTGCTTTTGTTTAGAGTGATCAGCAGCAATTCAGCATCTTACCCATCTCTTCTTTACTCACCTTTAACTTTTTTGATTGATGATTATGTGCAGTGTTCGTTCACGGTTGCTTTCTATTCTTCTTTTGGAATCTTATTTTCCCAAGAAATAAAGATCTCACCTTTTCTTTTTCTTTTGAAAAAGAATGACTTTGAAGGATGTTAATTTGTCATTTATTGTCAGAAAACTGTCAGAATATATGTGCTGATAAAGGGCTATGACATCAAGCAACCACCCAAGTTAATTTTAATTAAAAATCTAAATTTTTCAGAATTTTTAAGACACTGGAGTGATTATTATTATTGTCATAAATTTATTTTGGTATACAGGGAGTTGGAAGAAAACCATGACCATGCAAAAATAGAACATCTAAAGAAGGGAAAAAGAAGTAACATCATAACAATCGAGTATTTTTATCATTCTATCTACTTTACTTTCTTTTTTTGCTACTTTTGAAAACCACAGAATACCTTTTATTTTTTTCCGTGTCCCTTTGAACCAACTTGTCCTTTTGCTTTTTCAACTTTGAGAAAAGTTTGCAAATGATGCATTCTTTATGTTTGGACATATGGGTCCCCATCTCTTCATCTTATGCAGTAGTACTACCAAAATTAAATTCAAGACAACTAGACACTGTACTCAATCACGTAGGATAAGGATCAGTCCTAGAGATAGTAACTTTGTTGAAAACCGTGGAGTTTCGTCCCGTCTCATTTCGATTTGAATAAAAAAATTTCGTCCTCTTTGTGGATTGGGATTGGGATTGAAAATAGAGAAAAATCTTTTTTCATGTAGGTTTTCATCTCGAATTTTATTAATAATATATTATATTTTTTATTTTAAATTCATATTTTTTTATTAAATAAATTTATTGAATTTTCACTTCAAATTTACAAGATTTAAATTTATATGATAATTTATATTTTAATGATAATTTATTAAATTCATGTCTTATAAATATCACTTATACTTTATCTCTTATAAATACCACTTGTACTTCATCTTTTATAACACTTTATTTATTAATGGCCACAAGACTATCTTAAGCTTTAACAAGTAAAAGTGTTAAAATTTTCGGTTTTATCCAACTTGAGCTTTTAAAAATCATCTTTTATGAGCTATTTGCTTAAAATAGTTAATAGTTCAAATTTTATGTAGTCCCATGACTTAAGTTTTATTGAGAAAAATTTTTCACGGAAACCCGATTCCCCATGAAGAACCGAGATAGGGAAAAAAATTTGAGGAATCTAACCCCGCCCATCCCAATAAAAAATTTGAGAATAAATTTTACTCAATTTCTCTCGAAAATACTCCCCATAAGAAAAGTTGCTCTAAAAGAAAACAATTGAGTTGCACAAGAAATAATGTAATTAACGATAAGCTTTTGTTTAGTACATATTAATGTAAGATACATAGTATAAAAATCTATTTCATCATTAAAAGATATAAAAAATATATATATTTTATTTTCATTCACGGATAAAATAAACCCTCATATTATATATTTTTCATGAACTCAAATTAAACAAAAAAAAATTCTAAGGTAACACAGCTCACGATTCGATGAATTTATGGATTTATGCAAAGATCCATAGCTTTGTTTATGGGGGATTTTTAAGTCTCAATCACCAACACACTATATTTCTTTAACAGTGGAGTTTAGAAAGGAGAGGAAAAAAAAATAATTAAAGGAGGGGATGGGATGAAAAGGGAAGGAAAGGTTGGATGGTTTATTCTGTATTTGTTGAATGTTAAAAAAACAAAGAGAGGATAAGAAATTGTGATAAAATATATTTTTTATTTAAAAAAACTTTCAAACAATGATACGGTACTCGATCCCTTTTTTTCTATTCTTTTCATAGCCTTCTTCCAAAGCACATTGTAATTGAGACAATCACCTTTTATACTAAGCATGTCTCAAATACTTCGTCTTCTTGGAGAATTTCTATTAAAAGTTAAGGGAAAAGATAAATTAATTCTTGAGATTTTACATTTATGTTGACTCTTAATTTTTATTTTGCATCTATTTAACCTTGAGAAATTTGATTTTGTCTAATTGAATCATTCCGTAATCTTTTTTGAACCGTCCACCAATCCATTTAAAACATGATTTTTGTTCAAATGAAGAAAATCATGAACAAATTTTGACAAAAAGGTTCAAATTAACGAAATCATACTTATGAAGGTCAAGCAAATACAAAATAAAATTTGAAGGTTAAATAGAACGCGTAGAACTTTGGGGTTTAATGTATTTTTCTTTAAAAATTAACATGTCAATAAAAAAATTGCTTTTAACGGTTTGAAGAGTAAAATTGTCTTTCACTGTTTCATATTTTTTTTCTATGCACTATGAAAAAAAATACTACGGAGTATAATTTTAGAGTTATTATCATCAAAGACCTTACATTTTGTCTTGTGTTTCAATGTCCCTTTTACATTTTAAAAATAATCAATTTACCACTTGTATTTTAAACATGTGTCCAATAAATCATCCTAGTGATAATTTCGGATTATACCATGACCTACAAAAATCTTGAGTATTAAACAAAACAAAACAAAACTTTTTGCAACTTTAGACAAGTTTTTTGTGTGTGCTAGTATTAATTTCACCATAATTATCGTTAGAATGATTTATTAGACACATGTCTAAAATATAAAAGATAAATTGATAGTTATTAAAATGTAAGGAGATATTGAAACATAAAAAAATTTAAAGTCATTTCAATCATGCAATTAATATTTTTCTTTTTTACCTATTAAATGTAATGGGCCCTTCCAATCATGAAATTAATATTTTTCTTTTTTCCCCATTAAATGTAATGGGCCCCGCAAAAAAGAGTTTGTGAATCTTGCTTTCGGTGGTCACTCAGTTGCAGTCTCAGTTGCTACACATCACATTATTGCATTTCACTACCATTAACGTACCCGATCATGCCATAACTTATAAGAGCTGTGAAAAATTGAGAGTACTCAAGAATATAATTAGAATTATCGAGTTTAATATTAATCAGGTGGGTGATACTAGGAGCGGAGAATAGAGGAAGATTAAGAAAAAGTGGATGAGTTGCGGAATCAATGAAGGAGAGTACAGACCCTGATGGAGGAATTAATTGTGTATTGGGCATTGTGTTGGTCGGTAGGGTGGGAAAAATAGGAAATTGTGGTATTTGTGGTAATGTGGCACCGTAGGGAAAGAGGTGTGTGGGAACGGGTGCTTTAGGAAATTGATGGGTCTGTCGAGAATAAGTGGTGGGTGAGAGGGAGAGTGAGGAACCGAGTGCTAAAGGGAGAGTGACCGGGTGAGAGAAAGAGTATTGATGGGAGGTGATGGGTGTGGGACCAGGTGCTATGGAAGAGTAGGACAGTTGGTAGGTGAGAGGGAGAATAAGGAACCAAGTGAAGGACCGACTGTAGTAACAAGTGAAGGACCGGTTGTAAGTGTAGGCATGATTATGACAAGACCAGCTGATGGAACAGAGGGGACTGAGGAGTCATGTGCGACACTAGGCACATAGGTGACGTCAACCGTGATACTACTGGGGACCACAGCAAGGTAGGAGATTTCAGTGAAGGGAAAAGGTAATTTGAGTAGTGTTTTCCATGATTTTGGATTTAGAAGGAGAGAAACAAGTGTTTTGGGTTTTTTGATCTTACTGTTCTGGTACTATGAAGAGATTGAAATATAAATTTAGGGTTTGTATATTCTGACTGTTTAATATTACAGTATTAGAAACTCATATTTATATGGTGTTTATAGAAGAGTGTCCTAATAAGACTATGGTATATCAAAGTTTTCTAATAGGACTAAGGTTTCCTATTTACAATAGACTAGAAATTTCTAATATTATTTACTTTAGGCATATATATATTTACAAGTTTGATGTTTTAAAAGACAAAGTTGGGTTAGCCCAAAGGCGGGGCAGTACTAAAACACTTGGGGCTTTAAAAGCATTAACTCTTTGAAGGTGTTTTTTTTTTTTTTTCCGTTGGGGTGTGCGTCTCATTTTGGATTTATATTTTTTACTTTCGGATATCTAAGACATACATTTAGTTGGATTTTTGTTAAAAGATTGCAAATTATCAAAACGATATTGTTTTGATGATTTATTATTAAAAAAATAAGAATTTATTTTGATTTAATGTTCATTTTTAGATCTCGAAATATTAAAATTTGTTGATAATTAATTAATTAATTTAACTTTATTTGAATACTAATTATTATTATTTTACTATTTTAATTAATTATTATTTTTAAACACTCTATCGTAAAAGAGACTCTCCAACGTCTTGAAGCTTACGCATCGCGTCCTTAATACAAAATGCTTTGTTCAACGTCTTAACTTCTGAAAACATTGGTTTCTTTTCCTTTAGTTTTTTATTATCTCTACTTAAACATTAGTCTTCTTAGCTTTTTTTCCTATTACATTTTGTTTTTCTCTCATTTTTCTCTTCTACTAAATATACTTAAAAGTAAACCAAAGAAGATGGAAAATTTGAGAGGATTCTCTTCTCTTTTCCATCTATACAAACATACCCTAAAACATAATGACGACCAAACTAGAGATAAATCTCCACTTGGGCCCAGAACAGAACTTTATTAGCTTTGGGTCAATTTCCACTTATCAGCCAAAATCCACGCTATTTCCTTTTCAAAAGTTTTCAATGTCCACGAACTCAACGCGTATAAGTGGGCCTCAAGATTATATTTTATGAAACAGCCGAAAATTTATTTTCTTAATTTTTTTTACTGTGATGGCAATTAAGATGAAATTATGACAAAGTTCATGAGAATTATAATTTTTTTTAAAATTACAATTCTCATCAAACATGAGAATTCTAACTTCCATCAAATATGTGAAAAATGTCACTTCTCACTTTTTCATTATAATAAAAATTATATATCAAATTAATTCTTTTAATATTAAAAATAATTTTTAAAAAATTATATTTATTTTTCAAGAAAAAAAGAATGTTTGTTGTAAAAGGTGTTTGGTCCTTTAAAAAAAGTTATTCTAATTTTTACATTAAAATGTTAAATTAATGCAAAATGTTAAAAATATGAATTATTTTATTGAAATAAAACTCAAATTCACTACAAACAACGTTTTTATTAAATAATTCAAAATTTAAAAACATTTGAATAATCAAAAAGCTAATTCACAAGAAATCTAATTCTTAAGAATTTAAAATATTGGTAATCAGTGATTCACATGAAATAAAACTATATTAAAACATATTAATACGTATCTACACTTACCTTACTACTCTAAAAATAATGAAAAATTTACAAAAAAAAGAAAATATTAAATAAATCTCTTGAAAAGCTTGATAAATTCACTTGTATTATCTCTTTTGGCCTTTAACAACCCAAAATTATTTTCTGGGCCTAATAAACCCATTTTCTGGGTCACACTGTGGACCCAGAAATAATAACTCAAAAGCCCAAAAGATCGAGTTAGCAATGCTGTTTTCATTATGTTTAAACCTATCAATTTGTTTTCTTTTGAAAAGATTCAAACCTATCAATTATTATGGTAACGTTTCGATCGGATTTAACCTAGTTTAAATTTAAAATTTTAAATCTCTTTAATATTGTCATAAAAAGATTTAAAAAATTAAATTTAAATTAGATTAAATTCAATATCAAATATCACCTATATAGTTAGGTGGATATGATAAAAATAAATATAAGATAATTTTTATTCTATTGAGTGCATTTGGTGGAGGATGAAAGGAAGGATGGGATGAGCTCAAGAATGGAAGATTTTCATCTGGTGATAATGATCGGATAAAGTCATTCGATTTTAAGATATGATAAGACATCATATTATTTTATTTATCTATCTCATCTTAACTTTCACTCGTCATATCCAACAATCAGATCATTATTCCTACTATTATCTCTACGCGCTAAAGAAAGAAAGAAAATTCAACCCATCATATTCAATATCATAACATGCACATGTAGAAAATTAAATTTGATTTTGAAGTAATATTAAATAATGGAACATACTCTTGCTAGTAATAGTTTGGTTATAGAAGTATCCATAGATATAGAGAGCAATTAGTTCATTTGACCTCTCACCTAAAATCACAGTTATCAAACCTCTGTCAACATTTTCCCTTTTGATTATCCTCTTTATTTATGCAGATTTATTACTCTTTTTTTCCCTTACTTAGTGAGCATCATTAATTCATAATCCAAACTATTAAGCCATCTAAAATGATTTCCCATGTGGTGGCGGTTGGTCATTGATTCATTTCAATTTTCTCTTAATGGGCCTTTTGGTCCTGGTTTAACCTGATGAGCCTGTATAATTGGAGTAGGTTGAGCCTAAACTTGCCATGTGGTATTGTTTGGGAGACTTAATGAAATGAGTTTATGTTTTTTTACAAAGGGAAGTTAGGTAAAATATTTTTAAAAATAATTTATGAAAAAAATTAAAAATTAAAAAATAGTTTTAAGAAAAGTGATGTCATGATTACAGTTTATTTTATTAAGCAGATTTTACTTTCAATACTGTTTTAACAAAAAAAAAAAGTTTTAAAATAAATCATAATCAAAACTACCATTAACCAAGCGGTACCTAATTTTTCTAAGCAGTGCTTTTTTTTAGGAATATATATTTGGTGAAAGTAATTTTAGAGAACAAAAAAATAATTTGGACTGAAGTAGCAAATGTCAAAAGTGGAAATAATGGCAGCCCATGTTGCAGTTGAGAAGCTTAATGAAGGATAGGTAGAGAAGATACCTTAGAGAAGGTATCCCTTTCTTTTCTTCAAAAGTGAAAGGTTTATCCCTTTCTTTTCTTCAAAAGTGAAAGGTTTGAACACTAAGCAAACTGTTCTCTCTGTCTCACACATTCTTTTAAGGTCCCCATCTGATCTTCTCTTCCAAATTCCATTACAAAATTCCTTCATCAGAACAAAACAAAAAGCCAATCTTTTTTATCATTCTCTTTCTTACCTTTTTTTTCTTTGTCCCCTTTTCTCAGAACTCTGAAGGGGAAGAAATGTGGCAAAAACAGCCCAACAAATCTTCTTACAGAGAATCTCTCAAAGTTCTTGAAGCTGATATACAACATGCCAATAGCCTGTAAGTTCTTCCCAACCGATAAATATTCTTCATAAACTTATAATTTTATTATTTATTGAAATCACCATGTTACCCATATTTGGTATACTATTGTTCATTATAATTCAATTTGGTAAAGAACTAGTTCTGTTCCTTTCTAGTTTCCTCTTCTGGGAATTTAATATTTGTGTACTTATTCAATTTAGTCCTGGAAATTGGATGGTAATTTTCATAAAGAATGGTAAAGTTGATAAATTGGAATATGAATTCGGATTTTGGGAGATGGGTATGTACCAAAATACTCCTCTCTCAAGGACCTTCTATGAGAAATGCCACAATCACGTGGTCTATTGCCTTATGTTCCCAAATTCATTCCTAGTTTTGGCTCTTAATTGCCAAATTTCTGTTGCTTTGATGGCTTCGGTGCTGTGTCTATATAACTTCTGGTCTAATTTGTGTTTCTTATGCTGACAATTAACCAAGAAGATTTTATTAAATTAAATTTTATGGGGTTTGGTGCCTTTTCTTTTTCGTCTCTCTTTTGTAGGGCAGCTGCTCTTCCCAGAGATTTTGGTGGGCATTGTGTTCAGATGAGATTGTCTTATAGCCCTTTTGCCCCTTTCATCCTGTTCATGATGGAATGGATGGATTATAGTTGTACAGATACCCTCCCCAGCTTTTTAGGACTCCTGCACATACTTGTATATAAGGTGGGTTAATGTCTATTTCAGCGTACTGTTGTTTGATTATGACTAAACATATTCGATTTTTTTGAAGCTGTTCTTTATATTTATTTCGGGTTTTCTGTGTCGTGCTTTTTTATTTCCTTCATTAGAACAAAATTGATGCTCTTGATATTTTATCCAGGTATATGTTGATGGAATGCCAACATTGTCCTCCAAAGAAAAGAAAGCCACTCTGAGGGAATTTTATGGTTTGTTCTCTTTGGCTTCTTGTTGATGAACGAAGAACATACAATTTTGTCCTGAATTTATGTATCCTTAAGTTATATATTCCTCAAATTTGAATGCATCTAATTGAGATATACTTGCAGCTGTTATATATCCTTCGCTCAGACAACTTGAAGGTGAGTTTACTGAATCAAACGAGAATACCAAGAGAAGCCGATGTACAGAAGTTTTGAGCAGAAAAAGAGTGGAAGATAGAAGGAAAATATCTGATAAAGATCTAGAGAGAGATGACGAATGCGGAATATGCATGGAAAACTGCACGAAGATGGTACTGCCCGACTGTGGGCACTCCTTGTGCATTAGCTGCTTCCACAAATGGTACCCCCAATTCCCATCTTTACTATTCTCTATTTTCATAGATTACTAGTAACCATTTTGCTGATTAGTTATGCCAGATGCAAGCATCGCTCTATAATGTACTTTGATGTCTATTGCAGGTATCTTCGATCTCAGTCCTGCCCTTTTTGCCGGGGCAGCCTAAAGAGAGTTAGCTCTAAAGATTTATGGGTTCTTACTAGTAACAGTGAGATAATTGACACAACTACTCTTGCAAAGGAGAACGTAAGGTTTTTCTATTTTTACATTGAGAATCTGCCTCTTGTGATGCCTGAGACGCAATTATTTCTACATGATTACATGATCTAACAGAGGAAGAATGAACTAGTGAACTATGCAAAATGCAGATCATCATCCACTGTACATAGTCCTGTGCCTCATGTTAGCTGTATATAGTATAGTTTAATGCTGGATTCCATATGGTGAGATGGGGATTGGGTGATAAGCAAGTGGCTTTGAAGACTTATGAACTTATTGAATGGGAAGCCGGCATGAAAGCAGAGATCATGTACCTGTAAATATGTGGTAAAGAATAGTAGATGTAAATAGAAGAAAAAAAGGTATGCTAGGCATTCAACACAGCTTTTTGGAATCTGATTTGCCATCTTGAAATTGTTCAAGATGAAGCCTTACTTATGATGCTTTTTTGGTTTGTTAATGAATCAGTGGTTACATTTAACTGCCTTTTGGGACCATTTTGTTTTGACAGTGGATTTACTTGCATACTTTTGATTGCAAAAACTTTTCCTTTTTCCCTTTTCGAGTTTTATTTACTTAGTTTCAGGAATGCGGGATTTGAAGTGTTATACCAATAGTTGGATTAATTTCTCTAGGAATGTGTTTCCATGGTTTAATGCCAAAGACATAGGCTGTTCTTGAACCTCCCCTGTACCAAAAGTTTGGTAAGCCAACATGAACCTGAATAGGTTATTCTAGACTGTGATACTTCGTACCATTTGGCCTAACTCGGTTTATGTTTTTGAAATAGTTTTTGATAAAACAGACGTGGATTTAAAAACTGTTTTGTATTTGGTAAAACACTTGTGAAAACAACTATTCTGATATGAATGTTGTTTTTTAGAGAACTCTTTTTCTACTTTTGATTTTTTTAAGAAACTGTTTTTAGGGGTGTTAGATTCTTTCTATAAGAAACCAAAAAAAAAAAACATTTCATAAACTCTCCCAAATGGGACCTGTAGGGCATAACCGTACTAAAATCTTATTACTTAGTTAATCTCCTCACTAAGAAAAAATGATTTTGATTGATTAGGTGATTACAAGTATATAATTTTGTTGCCTTGTAAGATTGCCCAGTGTTTACCTCCTTAATTGTGATTACAATCCCTGTTACTGCAAGTAAAAGATTTTGCTTATTTGGTAATCTCTTTTGTTCTTTTGACTCGTGGTGATATACACATTATATTATATTTTGATTTGTGTATGATAAAAGTTTGATTAATAGTCAAAATATATATATGCATCAAATAATAATTGAAGTAAATGTCTAATATTTTATGATTTAATTTGAGGGATATTGAAGTGTCAAACTTCTTATGCAATACAACATCTACTACTTCAATCAGTTGATCAATTAAAAATTGACTGTCTTCTTGGCCTATTGGCTTAATGGTCTCGTCTGAATTTTTTATATTGGAGAACTGTGTTCTTCCTCATCACCAATGTACTTAAATCGGGTTGTTTTGATTTTATTTTTTAAAATATAGTATTTTTGTTACATTATCAAATAAAGATGACAATGGATCGGGTTTGAGACAGGAAGTTTCTTACCCGTCTCCGTTTACATAAACAATTCCCATTTTGGTTTTCATTCTCATGGAGAATTTTGTTTTGTCTTTCATCCTTGTATACATAGAGGATTTTCGGTTTATTTCCGGAGAATTCATTTAAAATCCTTCTTATATATTCATAAAGCTACATGAGGAAGAGAACATATATAAGAGAAAAACAATCTGAGAAATTTATTTGTTGTGAGAATATGCGGTGTAAAGCATCTGCTCAGCATGACATCGGATGGATCAATGGTGATTATAAACAGTAAAGAAAATAAAAATATATAAAAAAAAAATTAATTTGCCATAAAACAAATATTTCAGTACAATAAAATAAAAAAACCTTCAAACTTCTCCCAGAGGGAACATGCTTTCATCAAATCCTCTTTTGATATCAATTTTATGCATACAAGGAGACAAAAAAAAAAAAAAATTAGTTCGCACCTTGAAGGCTTCAATTAGAATTGGGAAAAACTATAAAAACGTATATGCTGAAGGCATGCTCGTAATAAATAAAACAAAATAAAAAGCAAGATAGAGCATTAGAGAATAATAAATATGAGAAGTTTATTTTAGTAAATTTCGGAGACTAAAATTTGCGAAGAGAGATTTTCGTGATATATTATTTTTGAAAACGATAGATTAACAAGTTGATTATAGATCTAAATATTTTATAAATTAGATTTCTTTCCAGTAACTTGAGGAATATATATATATATATATATATATATATATATATATATATATATATATATGAAAATTTAAATGTAACATTTGTGTATTTACAATTTTCATTTTTGAATTTATTGATTCATGTACTTTAATCTATACTTACTATTAATAAACTACTACTTAAATATATAAATTAAATATTTAAATAAGATTATATATGTAACTCAATTGACTACAAACTCTCAATATTTTTCTTTTATAATTAATTGAGCTTGTGTGAGTTATTATGGGTTGTCAATTGATATAAGAGGCCAAATCAAGCCATTGAGCCCAAGAATCTAACATCCAATTCCTTGTAAACAATACTAGGGATCAATGTATTTGGGCCCAAAGCCCCGTTAAATCACACCAAGAGCTATTTACCCTTTTGCACATGATGACGCCAAACATCTTCGCTTGGATCACTTTATCACAATAATTTATTAAGTTTACAATTTAATTGCCAGAATAGTAAAAAAAATGGAAAAAAGAAAAAAAGAAAAGAATAAAACTTAATCATAAAATCCATGCTCTAGACAGGACAGCCCCCACCCTAAACAGTAGGCTTTGGCATATCCCAAGAACATATTGTTCATTGCATTATTCATCATCTTCTGACCAGTTAGAAGGAGAGAGGGAGAGAGAGTAAAAAATGAAAATCAAAAGCAAAATGTAAAAAAATGAAAAAAAAAGAATAAATAGTGAAGAACAATAACCTGAAGCATCATATATAGGAAGGCATAAGGCAGAGCTATATTCTAACTTTTAATTAAACTAATCAAAAGCAGCACCCCACTTAAGAGAAGTTGCATGGAGTTCATCCTCCCAATTTGTTAAATCACCCATCATGCTCACCCTCTCTATCAGATAAAGTACTTATTAGTGGGCATTTCCTTTTAGAGCCATTGAGATTATTTTTTTCCTTTAATATCCTTCTCTACCCCACTCTCAAAAAGTTTACCTTTAAACCCTAATTATTGAAATTTCAATTCCCCCATAAGCAATAATGGATTAATTGATGGGTGTCGAGAAGAAAAAAAAACAAAAAAAAGAGCATAGCATTTAGTGGGTGTGGAGAGTTGCTGTAGTTGGCCACCAAACAATTTTACTACTGATCATTAGTGCCAAAAAAAATCATTCTTTAAAAAACTGAAGTTCAAGGAAATGCCACCTTTATCAAACACCACCAAAAAATGGAGCTAATGTTATGGTCTCAATCAACCACATAAATTAACTTACTAACCCAACATTATGTTAATAAATTACTATCCTTTTATTCATTATTCCCATGATAATCAAGCAGAATCCTTATGTCATTATGTGCATGTCATCCATTTAGAGGCTATAACACAGTGAATTAATTAGACTTTTTTCTTTTCTTTTTTCTCAGTATGCATGGAGATCAGAAGTACTTTTAGAACTTCTTTAAAAAGTTGATGTTCCTTGGTGATCATTAGCATTAATTATGCACCTTGATTATATATATATATATATATATATATATATATATATATATATGCAAAAGTTATTTGATTGGGAATCTCTTTGCAATTTTTTATTTATATATAGGTGAATATTCAGTCGTGGTTAAAATTGATCACAAATTGAGTCGAAATGAGTATTTGAAAATTCGAGTTTAACATATAATTTATGGATTAATTGAACTCTGACCGAACTTGAAAACCAATGCTCAAGCTCAGTTCAAATCATTTTAATGAAAATAAACTTGATTTAGTTCGGCTTGAATATGGACCGAAGCTTGAAGCGAGTCAAGCCAAACATGACGAGTTCACCTGTTCAATTAAATAAAAAAAATGTATATTTTAAAAATTTTATAATGAAAAATAAAATATTTAATAAAAATTTATAATTGAATTAGTTCGCAAACCAAACGAATTGAGTTTCTCATTTCTAAGCTCGACTTGTTCAAATAAATGAGCATGATTTAAAACTCGAACTCGATTCATAGTTCGAAAACATTGAACCAAGTCGAGTTTAAACGAGTTGAGTCATAAGCCACTTGCGAAGAACTCGACTTGTGATAAACCCTAATTGCGAATGTTAGAATGGTTTTATTTTAATGATGACTGCGACAAAAATATATACATAAAACTTGTGAAAACATGTATGTGTCTTACACGTATACAGTTAAGATGAGGTAGTTGCGATTACCCTCAATAATTTGTATTAATTTATGTACATTTAAAAAAATCATAATATCAAAGCGTGAAGAAGACGCTGCAATAAGATTAGGGTGTGCTCTTGAAGCTTTTATGGGTCTAAGCCAACATTGTTGAAAAGGCAGTGTATTTGTGTGGAGTATGTGGAACTCCTATGACTAACGCATTATACTAAAATATGTACCATATTCAAGAATAATGGACCTCCCTCTCTCTCTCTCTCTCCAAGTACAAAATATGCTTTAAATTAAAGGAATTGTTGAAAATCTAATGGGTTTCTATGCCCCCACTAAGATTATTTTAAGGTCAATTTCTTGAAACATTTGAAAAAACCTAGTGATCACACTCTTAAGTCTATGTAGTTTGAGGGCATGTCCTATATGCATTGGCTTAAAGCATCAAGAGGTCAAAAGAGGGGAAAAAGGGGACTTCAAACTTTTGAGTACGGTCTCAATTTGTCTTGAAGTTGGTCTTGATCTTGCTCAAACGTTGCTCTTCTCAAAACAAAAGCATTTCTTTTTGTCTCTTCAAATGCGATTCACGTGGCACAATTGTTTTCATCCAATAATTCCAAAATAATGCTTTAAATTTCCTTTTTCAATCATTCCTTTTTTGGTCAAGAAGTGAAAACAATTGTTTTTATATATATATATATATATATATATATGAACTTTAAAAACTTATCTCTATTAAACTATTAATAAGCTACGTATTCATCTCAAAGTTCATGCTGTGAGACCTATTACTATACAGTTTCTTTTATTAATATTTATTTTGATAATTTAATTATTGAATGATTTCTATTTCGATCATACAAATTACAATTATATCAATCATATCTTACAATTTTTTTTTATATTTTTTCAATATGATATTTTTAGTGAATTTGATTTGAAAATTTCGTTGAATTTCCACCTCAGCATTATGTCAAAGCTAATGTGGCCCGGGATTTCAAGCATTATGTCGGTTGTTTATTAGTCATCTCAACGCTAACATGGTACTGAGGTGAAAATCCGACGAGATTTCAAAATTAAATTTATCGGAAGGATCAGATTGAAAAACCAAACAAAGTTACAGGACGTTATTAGTATAATTGAAAGTTGTGTGATCAAAATAAAATGTGATCAATAGTTATATGACAAAAATAAATATTTAGCATTTTTTTTATTTCAATTTTTAAAAAAAAAGTGTTTTTTTATAAAAAAAATATTATATTATATTAATTTTTATTTACGACAATAATTTACCTTATCTTTATTTCATACTAATCTGCTCACATAATAATTTTTTTTATCCATTAAAAAAATTGTCAAGTGATTAAGTTGAGGGTTTGAACATGGAGCTCTCAAATTTAACTACTCCCAAAGTTTGAAAAAAACGACCACACTTTGTTCATATGATTTTGAGAATGAAAAATATTCAAAGTTAAAAAAGTGTCAGGTGCTTAATTTGTTTGTTCACTCGAGTGTCTTTTTACCTAAATCACCCAACACCAGAATTTATTTGTATATTGGCAGTTATATTCCCTCTTAAAGTTGAAAGCAAATATATTCAAGAATCAAGTGCTATGTCCATGTGTACTGATCAGTGATCCCCTCAGGACAAAAAAGAAAAAGCAAATATAATGCATAAACTATTATCAATGGAGAATAAAAGAACACCACCTTATTAAAACTTTTAATCTTCCACTTAATTGAAATGGGACATTTTCAAGTATTAGTATTAATAAAACTATTGTAACTGATTGAAAATTTAAAGATCTTTTATGTCAATTCCTTATCCATCAAACATCGTCTTAATGGATAAAGAAATATCATTACCGACCCTTGTAAGTGGACATGATCTATCCACTCGATATATTTTTCGCTTAGAAATGCAAAGTAAAATAATATTTGTAACTTTACATGATAGGTTTGAGAGTGTATAACAAATTATTTTGTAACGACTATGTTAATTTTACGATCAATTAATAATGATTGTTCACACAATGATTATTCTCATAAGTTCAATGTAAAAAAACGCATCAAATAGTCAAATAATTCATGTGAATAATAATATATACCATAATTAATTGACCTAGTGTAGTAAGAGCTTTTTATGTAATAATTTCTTTACTCACACAAGTTGCATATAATCTTTATTTCATATTTATAATAATGTTACTCTTCGTTCAGATCAAAGAGAAAGAAGGAAATGGAGGAAAAAATAAATGAGAACATTCATTTCCGTGTTTGGAAGTTCTCGAGTGAATGAAAAGAAAATGTAGAGAAATATATACTTCATTTTACTTTAAATGTTAATTTTTTTAATTCTCACAAATTTAAAAGAGTATATCTCACTTATAATTATTTACTGTAATGATGATTATTATTAAGATTAATTAAATTTAAATTTTTTGAGATGTTTGGTATTGTTCATGGTGAAAGAGTATGTCACCTCTAGCTTTTATGATATTCTTTTTATAATCGAGAGAAAAATAAGTAATGTGTATTAACCATTCAATTTCCTTTTTTTTCCTCAATTTTAAACATTCAAACAAAATGTACATGTAAGTGTACCCCTCCATTTTTTCTTCACTTTTTTTTTTTAAACTTCTTCTTTCATATCATTTGCTTTTCTTTTCTTTCAAACATACATTTAAAACTCACTTTATTTACCTTTTTTATTTTAGCAACGTATATAACAATTTTCTTATCATATTTATATTTATTCTTTTGCTTTGTTACTTTGTTAAAAAATAAAGAAATGAAAAAATTTACATCGATCATCTTTAGGGCTCGTTTTTTGTAGCTTTATAATAAAAGTATTTTCAAAAAACATCTTAAAATTGTCACTTGAAAGTGCTTTTATCCATTAATGTCCTAAAATTAAAGCTCTTAAATTTTAATTAAACGCATACTAAAACACTTTTGATTATTAAAAGATACTTTTTAACGATAAAAAGCTAGAACAAACAAGATATTAAGCTATGTACACTTAGCATTTTTTTTCTTTTAAATAATAGAATCCATTGAAGGAAGAATACACTTAGCCCGTAGGTTCTAAACTACGAATTTGGCATCGAGTTCTTTAAACTTCTAATTCTAATCGATTATAACGTGACTCTTTAATTTCAAGCATTACTTATAGTCAAATTGTTTTTAAAATTTAACAATATAAAGAATTTAATCATTAAGATAAATGTGATATATCATGAGAAATAAATTTAAGATTTATTTTAGTACTAAAAATATGTTTTTAACCTTTTTACTATTGAAAAATTTTAAAACCACTAAAACACAATAAATAGCATGTAAAAGAAAAATTCACTGAAAAATACCTCAAAATGGTTCTTGAAGTTTCTTCAAATCTAGTTTTATGTATTAAAAAAATAAACATTAAATTATTTAAAATGATAACATTACAATTAATCAAAAATTTTAAAACGTTAGTTTAGGGTAAAGCTCTAATACAAATATCTCTAAAAAAAGAAAAAAAAAAAAGAAAAAGAAAAAAAAAAAGGGTAAGGAAACAGCAAACCGAAAGAATGAAAAAGACTAACGTGCGCCACAGGGACCGTTAACTAGAATGCGCCAAATATTCGTTGTTCCTCTCCCCTTAAAACCCATTCCTCTTTTAAAAACCCACACACAGACACACCACTCTCTCTTACTTCTCTTCTTCCTCTTCCTCTGTTTATATTTACAACTCTTATTTCTCCTTCTATATTCACTCGAATCTATATCCGGTGGATCTCTTAACGCTGTTCAATGATGGAGAACGGTTTCTCATCCCCTCGAAACGATGTGTTTCCTGCCGGCCTCCGTGTTCTCGTCGTCGACGATGATCCAACGTGGTTGAAGATCCTTGAAAAGATGCTCAAAAAGTGTTCTTATGAAGGTGAATTTTGATTAAGCAACTTTACTTTTGTTACTGTTTTTGTTTGATGAACTTTTCATTATTTGGTAAGTATAATTTATAAGACTGCAACTATTCACCAGGAGTTGAGTTTTTTGTACTACGGGTTAATTTTGATCATGTGATTGCATTTTTACATTTAAGCATGATTTATTTCTATTTTGGTGCTCTTTAATTTGTAAAATGGGATTGGGGTGTTCTTTTATTATATGGGTTCAATGAGGGATAGCTTCTCTTTCTGGTAATACAGTGTCAGTAAGGTAAAAATTTGCTTTATATGAAATTATTTGAGAAATTAATCTGTGTTTTCTTTTAAGTGCAAGTATTTTCGAGATACAAATTTGAGTTTAGGAGTTTGATCATTACACATGGCTACTAATTAATTACTGAGTATCATAAAACTGCGAATAATTTTGGTTCATTTTGTAAAAAACTTTAATTATGAGATTAACCAGAGTTAATCAATAGGTATAAATTTAGCACCTCTGTTGATATGATGCTGGGTTCTTGAATGAACCTTTATCATGAGTCTCAACCAGATTCTTACTTGATGCCCTTTTCAAGGCATCTGGGATTTTTCCATTTGATGTACTTAAAAGGCTTATTGTGGATTAAAGATGTTGGTTTCTTCATCAACTGAACAATATTCTTTAAATTAGACTAAGCCTTTGGTAGTTCATAATCTTTTGTTCTGAAAGATCTTCAGAATTGTTGAAGGAACTGAACCAGGGTTTCATCCGTATTTATGGTTGTTCAGTTATTAATTTCGTAAAGAGATCAAGGAACTTCTGGAATATGTTGTAATACTAATTAGCATGCCATTGTAGGAGTTTTAGATTCTGATATAGATGAATGCATGTGACACTAACTAACAAGATTATGCTTTGACTCTAATCAAATCAAGTAAATGAGGATTGAACATGGCCACTTGACATCCAGTCGAAACTTGAAAATTTCTCGGGCTTGATTTTAGAGTAACAAGCTGATATTTAGCATGCTAATTCACGGCTTGGCTATGGCAGTTTACATCCCTAGGGATGGCTTCATGAATGCCTTTCAATTTCAGTTTCTTTAGGGCCAGATGCTGCATTGATGCAAATGCATTTAGGTCTTATCAACCCCTTCATTCAACACACATTTTGGCTTCCAAGTATCCTTTTAGTGCTTTTTTGAAAGAAAAAAGAATTCCATTATGGTATTTGTTTTTTATTTTTATTTGCTACTGGTGCTATCATGACATTTACTTCCATGACCGTACCTTCTAATTCAACTCCCAAGTATGACCTGAGTTTTTGAAGTATCAATTTCCGAGCTCTTCTAGGTGTCACTCTTCGATAAGTTCACATTCATAATTCATCCTTACCATATCTAGTTCGTCATATGCATGGTCTGCAGAAGATAGAAAATGCTTATCATTTGCTCAGAAATGATTTATCCCGCAAAACTTAAAATACGATGGGAAACTTGAACTGAATGTTGCATTTACTTTCATTTCCTAAAATATAATACCTTTTCAGTTAGTGGAAATTTGATCGTATTCTGTAGACAGCTTTGTGAGGCAGTCTGCTTTAATTATTAGATCATTCTGACATTTTCCTTTATGCTGGTTTTATGTGTTTAGTGACTACATGTTGTTTAGCAAGAGATGCTCTTAGATTGCTTCGTGAAAGGAAAGATGGATATGACATTGTAATCAGTGATGTCAACATGCCAGACATGGATGGGTTCAAACTTCTAGAGCATGTTGGACTTGAGATGGATCTTCCTGTCATCAGTCAGTTCTCTGTCATAACATATGGACATTGATTTCCAATATTTACTTAAAAAAAGACTTTCATTTCAAATTCACTGGAACTCCTGCTATAACAAGTTCTGTTTAACTTCACAGTGATGTCTGTTGATGGAGAGACAAGCAGGGTGATGAAAGGTGTTCAGCATGGAGCATGTGATTATCTTCTTAAGCCCATAAGAATGAAAGAACTTCGCAATATATGGCAGCATGTCTTAAGAAAGAAGATAAATGAGGTTAGAGACATTGAAAGTCTTGAAGGAATTGATAGTATTCAGATGACAAGAAATGGATCTGAGCAATCTGATGATGGGTACTTGTTTAGTGGAGAAGATATGACTTCAGTAAAGAAAAGAAAAGATGTTGAAAACAAGCATGATGACAAGGACTTCAGTGATTCCTCTTCTACAAAGAAAGCTAGAGTAGTTTGGTCCTTAGAACTTCATCAGAAATTTGTCAAAGCTGTAAATCATATTGGATTTGATAGTAAGTATTATGTAGACTTTCCTTTGATCATTATCAATGATATAGCCTCCATCTTTATCGTGACTCTATGGAGCCATGACTCGTAATGTCTGTTTGGCAGAAGTTGGTCCTAAGAAAATACTGGACTTGATGAATGTGCCATGGCTGATGAGAGAAAATGTTGCAAGCCACTTGCAGGTAAATTTCTTGCTCTTAGATCTTGCTCCGGATAATGGTTAAAATTTTCTACCTGTAGGCTTGGTAAGTTGGTACTGCACAGCACCTTTTCAATATGGCATTATATATGCCAAGGAAACAGATTCTAAATAGTGATATTATATTTGGTCAGACAAGATAATTACAATTTTTTCGTACACTCCTAAGTATCTGGTCTGTATTTTTTTTTGTTTGAACTTCTATTGCTTGAAAAATGCATGAAAGAAATTAGTGATGTCTCTTTTGAACAAGTATGTTTATTTTATGAGATTTGAATCCTTGCTCATACTTTTTACATCAAGCTCTGCTCCAACTGAACTTGCAAAGCTCTACTTCTAATCTCATAGACTTTAGTACTAACGCTAATTTTTCTTTATGAAAATGAATTAGATCTAACTACCATCCTACCCAGAATCATTGAATTGCATGTGAATTGTTGATGCATATTGTGTTGAATGCACTTTGATTCTTTTCAAGAAATACTCAGAAAAAGGTGAAAAAAGTTTTCTTTAATGATCATTTTTTCCTTTTAACATCATGGAGCTCTCACTGGGAAAATTCTCTTGTGCAGAAGTACCGCCTTTATTTGAGTAGGTTGCAAAAAGAAAATGAGCTAAAATCTTCTTTTGGTGGGGTAAAGCATTCAGATTCAGCTCTGAAAGATGCTGCTGGAGGCTTTGGCTTTCAGAATTCAAAGAATATGCACCACAATGATATCTCAAATGGAAGCTATGGGTTTTCCGGGAGTAACTCGCTTGTCCAAGGAGTGGAGCCCAAAAGTCATGAAGTTGATCGAAAGGGAATTGCTTTAGTTCCTGTAGCAGAACCCAAAAGATCAGTTACTGTCGATATTCCCGATCCTCGCAAGGCAAGGATTACACAAATAGGCTTTGATCATTCCCTTGCATCACTTGAATCAAAAGGGAACTTCACAACATTCGGTTCTAACATTCCAGCACAGTACTCTTGGAGTGAGGGTCCAGAGATTCAATTTAAACTAGAGCATACATTTGATGATAGCTTCAGCCAGCTACCACTGTCTGGTCCACATCATCACATCCAAACAGATTATCTACAGCCACCTCCCTCCATTAGTTCTGGACTTTCTATCACAGAAAGAGATGTAAGCGGCCCTATTAATATTAAGCCTTCATATGACGAGTGCAGAAGCAATCATGTCAACCATATAAGTCCAACAGTAAGTGCAAACGACCTATTTTCTGTTCAAAGCAAGAGCCATATGGTAAGTCAGCAAGCTTTGGAGCCCGTGCCCTCTACTACATCGTGTATGAAAAGGCAGGACTTCAATCCGAATTGCATAACTGATTCAGATTCTATACAAAGAAACCTGAATTGGGTTACTGGGTCACCTTTTGCATATCTGGATGAGGACTTACAAGTTTGTTGGGTGCAAGGTGATTGCTATTCTATGAATCTTGGACTGCAAGATGCAGAATTTACAGAGTACAATGATTCGGGGCTCCTCACTGAAGTTCCAATCCATTTATATGATGCACTGAGGTTTGATTATGAGAATCTCTTTGACCCAGAGAATATCCTGTAGTAGATCATGGTTTGTTCATATTATGACCATGCTCTGTTAGTTTCGTTCATCATTGATTAAGAAATGATCCTTTGCTGTTTTGGGCAACCGATCAATGAACAGAGTATTTTAACTCTATGGATTGAGGGTCTTAATTTCCTGGTCAGTTTGGACTTGGATGTTGAAACATGTATAATGAGTGATGGCAAACATTAATAATTTTGCTTCTTTAAGCTCCCTTAATACTGGATATGCATTATTTAGCATTGTACCGACAATCAAATACAGTACAATAAAGATTTGTGAACACGAATTCAAGTATAGCAGCAAATAAGGTGAATAGTTATATATTTCACGTTCTTGCACCAGCAGATGCATGATTTTGATTTCATTACTTCGAAGTTGGATTCTCTTTGGCCTCTGCTAATTCTACATTTTAACTCGAGTAATCATGGATTATGGGATTCAATTGATGGAATTGAAAGATTCAATTGAATCTGGGGAAGAAATATCTTTGGAATGTTGTTGGCTTTAGGTTTCCAGGAGCACCTTTTCCAGTTTTCTATTGAGGGATTAATTTCAGTCTTAAATTTTGAATTCCAGTCTTCCAATATCTGACAATGTACTTCTGAATATCCTGACGACACTTTTGCTTTATAAGCTCATACATTCTTTAAAAGGGACTATGATATTGCAAGAATATTTCAATAGTTTTATTGTGCCATGAAGATCAGCATTCAAATTTTGCAGAATCTGTGACTACCTGTACATGTTACTAGCCCAGTGAAAAATAATGCTTCGTATTATAACAGAATTTACATCAAGTGTTACATGGACAAAACCAGATCCATAAAGACAAGGTGGACCATTGCCAAATTTTACTTCTATTTGATGTTGAAAGCAACCCTTGGCACAAATACAAACTCCTAAATGGTGCCCATCAAAAAATTATTTTCCATCTCTGTAAGTGTCATTACCGAAGAGTGATCAGCAACTGAGTCAATCAATTCAGCATGTTCTCCATGCCCATGCTTGTACTAACACCCCTTTCTTTAGCAACTCAACGCTGGATATTTGGAGAAGCATTCTCATGTGCATTCTTCTTCGACAATGAAGTGGATGGACAAGTTGAGCTTTGGTTATTTTTCTCATGTACATTCTTCTTCGACAATGAAGTGGACAGAAGAGTTGTGCTTTGGTTATTTTTCTCTCTAACACGATTGCAGCTTCCAGTATTTACTGAAGGCCTCCGAGGAGGCTGGGAGCTTGTGCCCAGGATTGAGCTGTGACTTGACTTCCTACCAAGTTTTGGTGATCGAGGTCGAATTGGCGGCAACTGCAAGGCACTCACCTGTAAAAATAAAATGCTAAGCTCCTTTCTGCCCACCATAAAACAAGATATTGGAAGGGTGACAGCCTGAATGATTTAACTGACAATATACACCCATGTTAGTTATCCTAACTCCCATTTTCCTAGTACCTAAAAGTTTGAGCTCATAGCTAAACCTCTTCAAGCTACTACTACAAACAAGTTACGGAGTTAAGTAGATTAAAGGGAAAATGCCCTACATGGACATAACATACATGTCAACTTAAAGTGTGTTTGGGAGGAGGTTTTTGAGGGTTAAGTAAGGGAAAGGAAAGGAAAGATTAATTAAAAACCATGTTTGGGAGTTTTTTTTCATAGGGAGGGAAAGGTTTGGGGGTTTCCCAATAACCCTCCAAAACCCCCAATCTGTTAATTTTTTTAACACCCCAAATTGAGGGGTTGCAGGTTTTCATTACAAATGAACTTTGTTTACCCTCATTTACTCTCTTTTACTTTATAAAACTCCCAAATAAGGAAAATTTTTCAACCTCTTCTTTACTCTTCTTTCCCTACCCTTCCTTTCCTTTCCCCTAAAAACTCCCAAACACACGGTTAGGCAACTCATTTAACTTGGTCCTTCAATCAAAATAATATTGGGAAAAACTAATAATGCATGCTTTTGGGGCTTCGCACTACTAAGGTTGCATCTCTTTTCATTCAGTGAACTCCCAAATTTACCATATCAAAACTATAAAAAGGCTTGTACGACAAACCTTTGATCTTATTGGCATTTCCTCTTTTTCTACCTCCTTTGTATTGTTTTTGTCTTCCAGCTTCTTGAAGAACTAGCAGGCATAGCAAATAATTAAGAAAAGGGAGAAATTCAAAGATTTTTAGTAACAAATCATGACACGATGAGTGGTAAATAAAAAATAACATAGATTCTACTCTTACCCCCCTCCTTTTTGCCGCTCTTTCATCACTTCTGAAGCTGAAAGGAGTGGATGTAATAGAGGACCGTGCTTTGCCTCCACTTGAATTCAAAGATTTCACACAGCTGCCACATAATCAATCAGAGAATATTAAGAAGCTTCCATATAGTAAATGTTATGCAGAGATCTTTTAATATGGTGATTTCTTCAGACACCATGTAAAAAAGCGATATCAGGAAAGTTTTTAAGTGATGCTAGTTAAAACACGTAATATTTTAAGTTCATAACTTTCAGTTATATTACTCTTCAAGTATAAGCATAAAATCAATGATGCATTGTTTTGATAGCATCAATAGCATAGCAAACTTGAACCTTTTAGAAAATTTAGGTAGACGTTCTTCCTCCGTAGAGGATTGCCATTTTCCATCTATTTTTATCCCTCCCGAAACTGCCTTGTTTACTAGAGTATTGCTCCTGTAATAATAAGAGTGATCAGGTCAATAAAAAAGGCATGAAAGTAATCAACGGTAGGGGTGTCTCCATATGCTTGAGACATTGAGGCAAAATACCTTTTATCTTCTGAATGCAAATTTTTCAGAGGATGCTTTGATACCCCGGTAACAGATGCCTGCAGTTTGCAAATGGAACTCATCTTAACTTCTTGGTGAGAATAATACTCAAGTGGGTGACTATGTGCACCAAAGAGAATTTAAGTACCCTGATTGAAGTCCGTGTAGGATTTGAAACGTCTATGGGCATTCTGAGGGATGATTTACTGGTTTCACCACCACGAGAAGCAAGGTTGATTGACATGTGGAGGGAAGTTTGCATTGATCTCTTTTTGTTGTACGAATCTCCTGTGGATATCACACGTTTTGGAGGAACATTATTTTCATTTTTGGCATGCACAGAAGTCGCTTGCCGAGTAGTTGAACTGTTCGTCGGCATCTTGCACGATGTTTTACTGGTTTCACCAGCATGGAAAGCAAAATTGATTGACATGTGAAGGCAGTTTGGTATTGATCTCTTCTTTGTGTTTGAATCTCCTGTAAACTTATTAGTGTAAGGAGCAGCATTATTTATGTTTTTAGCCTGCATGGAAGTTGCTCGTTGAGAAGTCAAACTGTCTTTGGCAATTTTGAGTGAAGTTTTATTTGTTCCACCAGCACAAGAACCAAAACTGATTGACATGTGGAGGGATTTTGGCCTTGATTTCCTTTTGTCATTCAAGTCTCTTGAGGACTTCTTACTGTTTGAAGCTGCATCACTTCCATTTCTGGCTTGCACAGCAGTTGCTCGTCTATCATGAGACAACATAAGTTCAGATGCTCCACTTTTAGTTGACGATCTTGATGAAGAATTTGATTGTCTTGGCTTGCTTGAAGAAGTCATATTCCCCTGATCATGCTGCAGTATCAAGAACAGTTGGACTGGTAATAAACACATGATAAATGAGAACAACATAGCTTAACAAATTACCTTATTGGGTATCTTCTCTTCTGGGGTGCCCACCTCCTCGTGATTGACAGGATTTTCAAGCTGCTCTGAACTTTCCACAAAGCTAGAGCTCTCCACATTGACATTTTGTTCTACTTCTGCTTCACCTCCTTCCGCCATGTTAATTTTATCCCCGTCAAAAGTAGAATTACATGCATTTGCATCAGTAGAATAAGTCACCTCAGTATTGGGGAGATCTTTCTGCTCTTGTTCATTGACAGCTAAATGGATATTTGTTTTTGCTGACTTAGCATCCACGAAGGAGTCTCTCTGTATTTCTTTTGAAGTTTCCATTTCTGGAACATCATTAGTGACTGCATTTCCTTTGTCAAGCATTGCTGCCGCCTTCATGGCAGCTCTTTTCTTGTAATGAGCTTCAAAATAAGCCTTCTTCTGAGCAACAGAACCAGGCTTGGAGAACTTTTCAACTTCTTCTAAGTAACAATTATGAGAAAAGGTTGACCATTTCTCCCAAGCCAGAGATTCTGACATGAATCTGCCGAATGATATAGATTCAGTAAGGGCACGAATGGGGTCACCCTGCAACATAAACTCACTTTTAACTAAGTTATTCAATGTTAAGCCATAAAGTAACTGATTGCATATAT
Organism: Bretschneidera sinensis; assembly: GCA_023935145.1. Lineage (NCBI taxonomy): Eukaryota > Viridiplantae > Streptophyta > Magnoliopsida > Brassicales > Akaniaceae > Bretschneidera > Bretschneidera sinensis. The sequence goes on from CM043705.1 coordinate 65,509,321, forward strand.
ATCCAGAAGCATATTAATTTTAAACTTCTTTGTTTCTTGATTAGAAAATCGTAAATACCAATGAATACTATCCATCAAGTTACTTGTTCTTGTTATCTTTCAAGAATGTAAATTTAGGATCTAAGGAAAATGAGAATTACAAAAACGAGATGCATGAAACGAAAATTAATATAATACAAATTAAAACTACATGAATAAATACACTTCAATTTGCTGCATTGAAGTAAATTTACGATGGAAGGGAAAGTGTAAAAAGCAGACCAGAAACATAAACAAAGTTTGAAAACCCAAAGAAGCAAAAAGTATTGATTCTCAGAGAATACTGAAGGGGAAAGAATAGAAACTTATTGAAAAGTAGTCTCTTTTTCGTTGAACATTTAAATTATTTCTCTCACTCTCTCCTTCCAATAACCAAATCGACAGAGCATCATCAAAACTCGAACTATCTTCAGAAATATAGAATTATATAACATAGAACCCCGAGAACAGTATAACCAATAAAAATCTTCTCTGTTTGTTTATTGAGAAACTGAGGCCAAAGCATCACTGGAAATTTCACATAACCCATTTCAACACCATAGTACAATATTAACGCCTCAAAGTTTTAATTTTTCCCAAGATATCTCACCAACCAAACAGAATACAAAGCAAACTCAAAGCAGTTAAACAAAGAATACCCATAAAGATTTACAAAGAAAAGGAGATACCCATTAACTAAAACATCAAAATGGAAACTAAAAATTGATTTTTTTTTATAATGTCTCATATACACTAACCTCATAGGCTTCACGAGAAGTATCAGCAGGCTGTGAAAAAGATCTGACAAGACAAGCTGATTCACCCATTGCCTTGCACTACAGAGAGAAACAGAACGCCCCAAAACCCTAACCTTTTGAGAACCCTTTTTCTTTCCTCTTTTGTTGATGGGTATATATCAGTATTCACTGGAAGTGGCTCTTCTTGTTCTTCTATCCCCTCAAGCGGTTCACTTACAGTTTTACTTTGAAATTTGAATCAACGGGCCTTAGTGACTATGTGGCTCACGGGTCCATTTCATTTCCAGCCAAACAAGCCGAACAGAGAGACTGAGAGAGGAAGAGAGGAAACTGAGATGTGCAGTGAAAGGAAGCCTTTAGAGGGCGTTTTTGTTTGCCTTTAAAGCGAATGTTTTTATTTAGAAAGAAAATATTTTCTTAACAAAAAATATTTTTTTATGAACCAAACAACACCAGGTGCCACGCACAACTTACAAACACTAATTTTCAAGGGCTAAAATTGATAATTAACAGTTAAAAACCAAAAATTTATGACGGTTTTACTAGTAAAGCACCCGGACATTTGTTTTGGTGGTTCGATGCCCTCAATATCTTTTCTAATTTTCTATATTATTCTGTATCTTTTCAATCTGGACATTAACGAGTTCTTATTTTTTCCTGTGATATTATGCTCTATTGTTTTCCTTATAAAAGAAAGAGAAGAAATTTCTATTTTTATTAAGTGTTTCTGTGAACTTTTTCTTTTTTATGAAACGATTACAACTGGATCAAAACTGCAACATTACTTCCATTCAGGAAGAGATGCAACCGTTGAGAATGAACTAAACTCAGAAAGTCTGTCAACCTTTGAATAGTGAAGTGATTTGGGTCCCAAGTGTTGCAATGAAAGGCCCTTTCAACGTCTACTTTTCTCTTTCATTTATTTTCTTTCTTGTTTTCTTCTGTGATCTGAGACTTGGATTCTCTAGATTTGAGAGAATCTATAGACTTAAATAAATTAGTTTATATGGCTGCAGCTAATTTGAAATTTGAACCAAGAAAAAAGCTTTAGTGGATGTGGAAAAAGCCCCACCTAGGCACCCACCATTTATAAAATATTACTAATAATAGTGATCTTGCAACGGCTGTTGTCTGCATTTAGTGAAAGAACTTTCATGTGGGTACCTGATTTTTTTTTTTTTAATGAAATGCAAACAAAAGTTTGATTAGACTTTTGAGTTTGACCTTTGATGTAGAATGTGCAACAAACCAGAAACATCAAGTCCAGGTTAATGATGCCTCTTAGTTAAAGAATAAAGTACTCATTTTAGGAATTACTAGTGTCAAGCATCATTAATATTGCAATTTTATTTTGGTAAGCATTCCACAAGTTTGAGAAGTAGGATTATATTTCAAAAGTTCGAGGGAGACCCAAAAAGGAAGAAAAAAAATAGATTCATTTTTTACGGGCATTTGCTTAAATTTGGAAAAACAACTTTAAAAATCTTCCAAAGGCTGAAATATCCAAACTTCTTAAGGGAAAATAAGAATGCAAAGCACCCATAATTAGAAAGAGTAAAGAAGATTTAGAAAATTTTAGGTGGTTGATTGGCAAAGTTCATGGATGAGGATTTGATTCGTGTTATTGATGGAAACATTTTGAGGAGTCAATTAAGGGGATAATTCCATGATTTTGGGATTGATAAGATCAATGAATATTTTATTAGAAAAAATAAACTGTCATGAGATTACATATTTGTATTTTGGTCAATATATCCTCTCACAAAAGGGATTGAGAGATAAAAAATGAAAAATTAATATTTTCCTTTGTGTGGCTATGTATTTAAAAAACGTAATCAAATGCTCTAATGCATACTGAAATTTGGAAGTGTTGGGGTACTTGCTTTTAGTCCCATTATATAAGCTAAAAGTAATGGATTGAAGCAAGAATATTTTTGTGTTTAATAAAGCCATTTTCCATGGATTATATAACTCTGGTACAAGAGCTTTTTGTTAAGAGATTCATTCATTTTGTCAAGAGTGTTTGAGTTTGAATATATTTTTTTTCATGGAGTAAGATAGATTTTGTCCAGTGATCTGACATGAATTAACATTTGTGCGATTATATGGAGATATTCACTCATTCACACAAGAATTCCACTTTATCTCTTTCGACGTTTTTATTACAAAAAAAATTAATGTTTTAAATTTTTTTCCCAAGTCATAATAGTCTCAAACTTATCTTTTATGTCAATATGAATGCGGACATTTTAGGAATTTTATGAATACAAGCGGAAAATGTTACTTATGTGTAATTATTAACAAACAATTAAGCAATTTTTCAGTGAATAAATTATACATGAAGAAAAACTAAAATGTAAAACAACAATGACAAAATTCATTACATTTAAATTATGTAACGTAGGACATATGGACTATAATGTGATAACAATTATCAATTTATGTCAAAATAAAAAAATTGACTAAGAATTAGATAGAGGTGTGTAGAAAAAAAAAACGAATTAACAAATAAAAAATTATGGATCCATTATTTTGGCACTCATATTATTTTTTTAGAACTTTGGTAATTCTGTTTGATATTGTTTAAGTTTTTTTTTTTATTTTTTTATTTTATAATTTGATAATACCAAGTTATTGTTTTTTAAATGACTTTCAGTTTGATTACTTGTTGATTTGCATCCTTAAGTTGAATGTGGATCACCATCAAATTAAACCTCACAAAATTATGCTAATAAAAAAGAATCACCATATGTATACATAATTAATGTTTTAATTGAAACTACGATGGAAAGAAAAGTTATATACCTTCTTCACATTTAAGATAAGCATTCATCTGAACCTACTTTTTATATAATATATTTTCTCAATTCACATAGCAATATTTTTTTTTAAAAGAGCAATGAATGAAACGAAACTAAACAAAAACAACCATAAAATTAATACAAGACACTCAGTTAACATATTAATTAATCTTATTATTTTAAATAAAATATCTTGTTTATATGAAGTTTTTTTTTTCAAAGAGTTATTTATATAGAAAATCATAATTCTATGAGGAAAATAATTTTATATTTAACTTAAAATATAATTATTAAGTAACAATAAATATTTTCTGTTGAAAGTTTTATACATTATTTGTACGCACATGCACATAAATTTATAGATTGATTAGCAAAATAAAGTCAAATTTGAAGCCCGGCTCAGAAAAGTGTTAACCTGGTGCGTTTCTAAATCCATTAGATTGGGCCTCGCATCTGGCTTAGAGCCCAAATTCCACTTCTTTAAAAAAACAACTAGCTTGGCCAACCCAGTCCGGGTTGCAGTCATATTGTAAATGTACTTGACTCGAACATCTTGACTTAATAGTCTCTTTCGGATTTTTCATTTCGAAATTCCGGTTAGATCCAAAACTTTTCCCACTACACTTTTCTAGGCTCTAACAAAACTCCAAAATTTATCATACGTTCGGTATCTTACATAATATCATTGCTGATAAAGGGTTAGTTATGAGCTCTAGTCCAAAGGAGTAGTCATGCAAAGGAATGAACCGTTTGATGATAGCTCTTGGTGGTGATACATAACGATCTAACTTGTTTAATCTTTTTGTCCATTCAAACGACTGTAAGTATTTGAGTAGCGAATAGATTCCGACAGCAATAAAGACGAGAATTCAAAATCTCCCCTAAGGTGATGTTTTTTATTGACTGAATGCATAAATAAAATAAATAATTGCCAAGCTTTACTCATTATAATCTCTTTCATTTTGAGAGTCTATTTTTATGTAAATTTTTTGTTGATTTTTTTCTTTGTATATTTTAAAGATTTGATAGCAACATTTAGCTTAATTGAGAATTAAGCATGAGTTTCATGATATGATCAGTATTTATAAATATATTTTATTTATTACTTACTTGAGTCAATATGATTTTTATCCAACCATAATTTTTTACATAAAATATTTAAAATTAACCACTAAACAAATATCGAATCGACATTCACAAAGCTATAAAAATGAGCATCTAGAGAGAACAAAGAAACATTTCCACAAACACACAAATGCCCTTCCATTTTTCATTAAATTTCATAAGTTCCAACATCTAGAAGTTCTGAAAAAAAAAAAATAGAAAAAAGAGAAGCGTTTGATCACCATGACATGAAGCAGCAAGACTAGAAACCTGTTGTTATCGAGAATGCTAGTTCTTCTCTGACTGTCAATTGTGATTAGGTTTGTGGAGGTCAAGATCTTTTTTGTCTATTTACCTAATTTTGGTGTTACTATTGAATGTCTAAACTTGATTTTAGCACAGCCACCCTTGCACTTAAAGAGCTTATTGAAGTAGATACTGTCTGTGTACACTTACCAAAACATGTAAATACAAACTTATCTTGTACAGCTACTTACTATAAATAAATTTGGGGAATTTTTTGATGTGCCAACAAAATACTAGAAACTTCACTAACAAAACCTATGATAACTCCAAAAACTTATCTTGTACAATCGATTGATTTTTTTTATACCAAAAAGCGAAAGAAACAGTAACAATACAAAGGGATGATCAAATTCTGCAAGCACAAAACTATTCATTGAACATTGATGTCCAGAATTCTACCAGGGGAACTAGCCTTAGGCATAGAAATATACAAGACTCCATCTTTGACCTCTGCCTTAATCTTCTCAAACTGAATATTCTCAGGCAAAGCAATCCTGCAACTGTACCTTCCATAGCTATGAGCAGACCACTCTTCCTCTTCCTCCTCTTCCTCTCCATTACCCTCTTCACCATTCTTTTTCATCTTCTCTGCCTTGACCACCAGCATTTTCTCCTCCACCCACATCTTCACATCCTCCTTAGTCATCCCAGGCATATCAAATCTCATCTTGTATTCATTTTCTCCTTCTTTGATCTCCCATGGCGTCCTTCCTCTGCTGTACCCACCACCAGTAGTACCACTCTCCCTCGGCAAAGGAGACGACGGCCACCCTCCTGAGTACCCAATTGGGTCCTCCATCATCCTCTCCATTGTCTCCATCATCTGCTGCACTGTTCTTGCTGTTGGGTACCTGTCCCATAGCCCTGCAAGGTTTGTTCAAATATTAATCACCAGTGTGAAAAACGATAAAATTTGAATTAAATTTGAAGGATTTTGGAAGAAGAATTGAAACGGATTTCAATTATATTACCTACTGATGCTGCTCTTTTCTTTGGCTGGGGTTGGTTTTGGTGCTTGCTGGCTCTTTGCAAGTGGTCAAAATTGGACTCTCTGTTCTCTTTAGCTGTTGCCTTGATGTTGCAGCCTCTACCATTTGGTGTACATGAAAGGGGAATTCTTGAATAGAGAAGCTTTGAGTAAATATTTGTCTTGTTAGGGGATGGTAAATGAATAGAGAGGCTCAAATTAGAAAGTGCTGGAGACATTATTTGTTACTTTGTTGTTGTTTCTTCAACAATTTGGTTATACCCAGATGGTGATTTTGGGCACTATGAGATTGTCAAGAAAGATTGAGAAATATAAAAGAAACAGAGCAAAATTAGCACTGATGAGAGAGGAGATGGTTTGGGCTGGTACTTAAGGGAAGAATGGACATTTCTGGAAGGAGTGAGAGTGACAGGATTTGATGAAGGGGATTCGATCTCTGGAATTCTCCAGAAAGAAAATCATTATTATTGGATAAGATTTTGTTCATGGACGGCAAATATGAAGAGAAAGTCGATCGGTAAAATCGTTGTTCTCTGGAGAATATATGGTTCAAGAATTAGTAGGCCGCATGAGCCTACGTGTCAGTTTGCAAAGCACAATGACTGAATTTTTTTGGCCTAGAAGGGCATTTCATTTTTATATATTAGAGGTATTCCTTGTGGTGGGATGATTTTTTCTTTTTTTAATGTGATGGCAAAAAATATTTTTGATTTAGGAAAATTTCATTGGTTTGGCTTTGATAAAGATATATTAATTACAAAATGAATCATTAATTTCAATACTCGTTCAAAAGTCTCAAAAGTCTTATTACATTGATTTCATTAAAAACAAAATTGATAGAATACATAAATTATTAATGGTTATTTTTGAGAAATTACAATACAACTTTTCGATAGTAAAAAATGATAATTAAATGTGATGGTAGACATAACACTGCTCATTTGGGTTTAGATTCAAAAATTCACTCTTTTCCCTATTTTTTTTTGGTTTTATCGCCAAGATATAAATTTGTATTGATTTGACATACATAATTTATTTCTTTTAATTTTTCATACTTTTTCTTTTACTTACCTTCTTTATTTATTTCTTCAATTTAAATATTAAAATTGCAAAAAACATTAGCTTAGAGAAAAGGTTTTAAAGTCAAATTCTTGATTATCTATTAAATTTCATGTATAATGCATTTTTCTAAAACTCTATAAAAATGTTTTTTTTATTAAATCATATCATTAAAGCTATGATTGAAATGAGAGAAAAAAATAAAAAATGAAAAATGAAAAAAAAAATAAATGTTGATCTTTTCAATAGAGACGATCAAAATGTGAAAGGAAAGAAAGAAAAACCTAATTTACTTTTCACTTATGATTTTTAATTTAAAAGAATAAATGTAAAAAAAAATACCAATCTTATCTTTTTTGCCCTTTCCCTTTTATGATGCATGCATGCATGCATGCATGAGTAGTGTAGCAATCTTACAACTATTTTTTTTCTTGTTTCAGCTAAAATGAGAATTTAAAACATTACATGCATGAGTTGCATAAGAGTAATTCTAGGGAACTCTACGGGTAAAAGTTTTCTATCAGCTCCTTAAAAAAAGTTTATCATATTTTATCATGTGATTTTGATGTTTTGATGAAGTGAGTGGTAGAAAATTGATTTGATCGGTTGGTTAGAGTAAGACATGGGTCCTATAATCTTTAGAATTTAGATACGGTTAAATACCTTTTGTTTGTTATTGACATATTCAATTTTGTTCCTAAAATTTTAATATAAATAATAAAATTTATATTTATAGTTTTGATTTTGTTATTTTCATCACATTTTTATTTAAAAAGTTTCAGAATTGTTCAAAATGAAAAATTAAAACCGTGAGGATAAATAATGACGAAATTATAACAATTTTGAAATTATAAAAAAGACATTACTTAAATTAAAATATTATGTACGAAATTGAGTAAATGGTCAAATTTAGAGTCGAAAAGTGATCTTAACCCTTTATATACTTAATAAAAACAAATTTCTTGTTAGTTTATGTGACCTATATTTTATCCTTTTGGGAGTTAGAATCATATACACTTTATCTATTAAAATCTTTTATTATGATCAGTGTTGTAAAATGCAGTTTTTGAGCGCGTTCAAAAGCAAAGCATTTTGAAAACGCCTCAAAGCGTGAAAGGTTGGGCATTCCTGTCATTGGACGCTTGTCTTTTACCTTGGGACGTACGTCCGGGCACTCGGGACGTAATTTTTGCGCCTTGGGTGTATGCTCTGTGAAGTTTTTTTAAAAAATTTAAAATTTAGGAAAAAATGCACTAATTTATTACTTAATGAATGTCATAGATCTTAACCATTAAGTTAATGTTCTTGTTGTGACATTATTACACTCATAAATATATAATACATGTTATCTAGTTTAATAATAATTTCAAACTATTTAATTAATCACTTACAAATTACAATAATATAGAAATATAAATTATACTTCACATAATTTACAAATAAATATATATTAATATTTATAAAATTATAATTATCACACTATAGAGAGTTTGTAAAGTATTAAACTTTGATAAAAATTAATTAAAATTATTTTATTATTTTAATTAATTAATATTATTTTATTAAAATTTCAAAACGTCTCAAATGATTCAAAAGACTTGCACCCCAATGCTTCGGGCTTACGCCCCAACTCTTCGAGACAAAATGCCTCGCTCAACACCTTCATCCCTGAAAACACTAATTATGATAATTCATCTAAAAATAGGTATTACGATAACTTAAAATAATATTTTATTTTAACTTTGGTTTCTTTAAGAAACGAATCTTGATTCTGCCATTATTAGATGAGCAGTGGTATATAAACCAAAGTTTTAAACTATCGATTTGATCACTTTTTACTTTTCTCCCTACAATGATTTATTAAAGGCAAAATCAATAAAACACAATTTTTTTTTATTAGTATAGCTTCTATCAATTGCTAGTTTATTTTTAGTTTAGCTTCAACGGGTTCAGTTGTATATTTTAATAAAAAAATTATATGTTCATGGGCTTGGTAATTATAAAAACCAATTGTGATTAAAAAGTTTGTTAGGGACTACTCAAACTACCCGTTATATCCCATTGACTATGATTATACCCTTAATAATAAGGTCATATTTATGGGTCATTAGACTATTTATTTTTAGGATTTATTATCTTAATATAAGGCCATTAAGAGAGAATTTGGAGATTACTATACTAGAGTCCTAAAAATAGGACTATTTGCATGCTATTTAGATAGAAGAACACAATTCAATATTCTTACTCATAGTTTTAGTTTCTCTTCTACTTTTTATTATTTTTATATTATTATAGGCAAAGAAAACGTGGTATACGGAATTTTGACTCATTGATACAATGCAAATATCATTGAGTAAGAAAAAAAGAGAGAACGTTAGGCTGTTGTATCCTTATAGTGATTGATCTGTGCTTCAGCCCATCCTCATCGTATTCTATGTGATATAATTATATTTTTTGATTATATATTTGTTATAAAATTTAATGATTTACATCTTTATATCAACAATTGCTTCCTTGTGCGGATAGATAGGCCAACATGAACATGCTATTGAACAAGCATAATAAATTCCAAACTATTCAATGCCAGAGTCAGAAGGTTTTGGAATACATCGAGAAGGATGAGACATAAGCCTAAAAATGTGAAATCTTCTACGAGGATACCTAATCCAACAATCAGAGATCCCGATAATTGAGTTTTGAATAGGAAAAATGAATCATAAAGGTCGTTGGGTGAAAGGTGCACCATTGGAGTAAATAACTCCATGTCCATCCTTAAAGTGTAGTGTACCTATCTTGTAACGAGAATGGGGGTTGAGTCTAAGACACTTAATAAAATATGTGGCTCATTATGAGCGGGGTGTTTTAGCTACAGGATCACTCTTGACAAATTTTACCTATGTGAGTGTGGGAGTGGAGCCACTCCCTATGAGAATATGGGATAATTCTCTAGAACACTCATGAATATGGTATAAAACACAAGGCCATAAAATGCTGGCTTTTAAAGCTTAAGGAGATTCCTGGATATACGGCACACTCTCTCCATGATACAGCAACTCAATGTTCTCTTTGTTGTTGCTCAATTATACACGCGCTGTATCATTGAGCTGAAACTCCACATACCATATTTTTTTTCTCATAAAATAATAGTAAAATAATATGAAGGGAAGAGAAAGTAAAATGAGGTGGAAGAATCGTATATCATGTTCTTCTTCCAAAGGGCATGCAAATAGTCCTATTTATAAGACTATAATGAAGTAACTTTCAAAGGTGACTTAATGGCCTTATTATGAAGGTAATAAACCCTAAAAGTAAATATGGTCCAATAACTCATAAATATGATCTAATGAACTTATTATTAATGGTATAATTATACTTAATTAGGGTATAACGACTAGTTTGACCAGTTACTAATGGGCTTTTTGTAACTTTAATTGGGTTTTATATTTGCAAGCCTATGAACACAAACCCATGGACATATACACATTTTTTTAATTAAAATATACAACATTTCCTTCCACACTTTAATAAAAAATAAAAAATAAAATAATTATATTGGCAAAGAGGGACTATTGTGCATAATAAAGGTAGCGATGCATTGAACCTTTACTTAGCAAGTCAGTAATTTTTGCTTCAGAACTAGTAGTGAACTATGATTGTTTAAGGGAAACAAGAGATTACATCACACAAACAACAATCTAGGTGTTTAGTTGAGCTTTTAAAACTAAACATTGCAACATTTTGCTTTATCCTGGATTCATGAGTGCTCTAAAGAATTAACCCTTATTCTCATAGAGAGCAGTTGTAACAAACCATCCCGAGTTGGCCACCTCCGAGACGGTGTTGTCACATTTTGAAATCTCAGCAAGACACATATATGCAACAATATAAAAACATCAACTGGATAATCTACATACATTAATCCTCAACCCTCAACATGGGAGTTACATTATTAAGATCCCAACTGAAACATTATATACAACATATTATGCGTGAATATTTACAAATATATTTTTTTCTTTCCATTAGTTTAAGGATGTGGACCACACGGCTTACATATAATGACTCAGTCTGAATCTCAGCTCACCAATCTATCTGTCATGCCTGCTACCTGAAATTATTTAACAATAAGGAGTGAGCTTCACAAGCTCAGCGAATTAAATTTACTAGAAGTATTCAATTTGTATAACTCCAGTCACATCTTATAATTCAATTGTTCAAATAATCTTCCAATATTCATTCATCTATATCTCATATAACTCGATAATAGCATTTTATTATCATTACTCATATCATAATCCTCATCGTTTTTAAATCTCTTCTTCTCATATAGTTAATCATCTTGAGACTATTAATTCAACCTCATAATTACCTCGTTATGAGGTTTACAACATATAATAAATCACTAAGATAATTCTTATCATATCATATTATTATATTTCTTTATCATCATACCTGTCTCTCTATGAGACTCATTCATCTATAAATAAATTCATAATCAAGAATAACACTTTAGTATCTCAAGAAATAATAATCACTACTTAAAACAAACGTAATGCATGAATTTAAATTATATTATTATTTGGGAATGTGTTCCCACATGTCGATATGTTTTAGCTTAGACCGGCTGCCTTCTTGGTTTTTTTTATTTCATTTAGGCCGGCTGTCTTCCCGGTTATTTTATTTCTAACATATACCGACTGTCACGGTTCTTTTATTTCATTTAGACCGGCTGCCTTCCCGGTTCTTTTCATTTCATGCATATGAACAATAATATGAAATATGCATATGAACAATAATATAAAAACAAGCATACATTCAAACATTCAATTTAGCTATCTAGCTCTTTTTCAAAATTAATATTTTTATCATATTCATTAAATTATCTCCTCATATATCATATCAAATTATCAATCATAGCTTGTCAAGAATTTCATTTATCCCTCCATTATATATTTAATCAACTCATTATTTCAATAATATTACTTCTCATATAATAAATCTTTAACATATCAATTATTCCTATCATAACCATTAACCAACTTTCATATATCATTCAGTCATAGTTTAATAATTAATTTAAATATCATCACTTTATATTTCATATTTATCTCGATTACTAAAAGTAAACCTAACTTACCACGTAGCACCATGGATCACCTCTTTGCATTTTCTGCTCATTTCAACAATTTCGCCCGATTGCTGATCGTCAACACCTGACATAATATTTATATTAAAATTTCTAATTTGTTCTTCAATTCTTCCATAATTCATACAATTTAAGTTTCCATATCAAATTCAGGGTAATTTCATAAATGTATAATTTTAAAAATAAAATTCACTAATTAACTTTTGTTTTTCTTAGAGCTTTCCTCAACTCTCTTTAAAATTCTCTTGTAAACCTCTTCAAAATTTTACTCTTTCAATATTTTTTTCAGTCCCCAAGTGTTTAAAGAAACAAAGTAATTTGAATTGAAGAAAGAAACAACTAAATAGGATTTGGTAGGAATAATAAAACAAAACAAAAAAACGAATTTTTTATACTTAAAACTCTTTCATCTATTGCCACCATTCATGTTTACTTCGTTTAGTGTCCAACATGCCTTCTTTTCATGTTGGACGTGCAACACTTGGACATCCAGGTGTTTTCCACGCCCCCACCATGTATCCGTTTTTTACACCACCACGCGTCCAGTTTTTTTTCAAAAGAATTATTTTATCCAATAATAAATCTTTCATGTATATATTTTTATTTTCATGTAATATCCATAAAATTACTTTTTTACCCCTACTTTAAGAACACTGATATTACAACAGTCCCACTTTCATACTCACATTGGTAAAATCTGTCAAGAGTGCTCTTGTAACTAAGATACTTCTCATAATGAGATAAAAATTTCATTAAGAATCCTATACTCAACCATCATTCTCGTTACAAGATAGGTACATATACGTTAGGGATGGATAAGCACTAATTGACTCCAATGGTGTACCTTTCACCCAAATATTTCCATGATTCGTTGTTACCATTCAAAACCCAATTCTTAAGAACTCTGATGATTGAGTTGGGTATCCTCATAGAAGGTGCCACAATTTTTGGACTTACGTCTCATTTCCTTAATGTAATCCAAAACATTTTTTACTTCAGCTAGAGATTTTATCATTTTTTTTTCCCAAAAGGTTTGTGTTTTTAGTAGGTGATAAATCCTCATATTTTTTTTCAACACTAATATACTTTTTAACTGACTCAATTGAACTTATATGTTCATTTTTCTTTGGTGGATTTCTCATTATCACATTTTCACCTTCATATAAAATTCATTCATAAGTAGAGCAATGTAAATTCATAATTCAATAGTACAAGATTTATAACGCTCCTCAACGGCCAAATTACATCATAACAATGACCATTTTCGAGCCAAAACACATTAGGGCCAGGTTCAGTCATGTATTAAATCCACATTGGAATTGGCGATATGTGTGCAGCCTTTAGTGGTTAATTAGGCAATATGACAAACATGCCCATCCACCCAACCAACACGGTTGAGAAACTTTTTTTACACGAGTTTCTCGATAAACTCATTATTTTTTTTTTATTCTCTTAAGAATTCTCCATGCCTCTTTCCATGTATCAAATAATTTCACATATAAAAAAATACCTTGATTGACATAAGCTTTGTAAATATACAATTATCTAATAAGATTATTAATGAGGTAACTTTATTAGTCATTAAAATAATAAATTAATGATATTAATTTTTTAACGGCTAGTACCACAAACTAGCATAATCCCAAAGCATACATGCACAGTAAGTGAGACATAACACAAATGTTTAATGGTCACTCTATGATATAATTATGCACATTAGACATGATAATATTACATTACATATGTTCAAAAAGAAAATAAGATTGATGTGTTCCATATAGAGGTGCATAGCCATCATGCATATATAAGTGCGCATAATTTTTTTTTATCACTTATTAAATTCTACTTTTACAATCTTCCAATTTTTTTCACTATAAGAATCTCCCAAAGAGGTTCACAACTTTTTCTTTTAAAACATCTCAAAAAATGAAAGAAACACTTTTTTTTTTTCATAAGATCACGAGAGAATATTGTTGGGCTGTTGCGGAGTTTAAAACTGTTCTTTATAGCTAGCAACTACTAATCGGCAAATGGAGAACAAGGTACTTTTATGATGGGCTAGCCTAGCAGATATGATTCGCTTGGTACCAATTTTTTTTGGCACCATTAATGTAATATGAATCGTATAGAGCTCAAAAAATTTTGTGCGAAGTATGAGCTGAAAATGATTTATATGTCTGTACTGCTCAGTGTTTTCATGGTGTATTTTTGCGTCCGGAGGTAAGGCATAGACAAAACGTCGTGAACTTCAAATTTTTTTTAGGTGTTTTTTCGTTGGGTGTATGTCCTATTAATTTTTTTAAACCTTTAAAAATCAAGAAAAATGTAATTAAATACTCAAACTCGTGCTTAAATGAGTAGAAATACAAACTTTAAAGACTGAGCCAGTTGTTTTTGTTATAATATCATTATGTTTCATATATATTTATTACATGTTATCTAGTTTAATAATAACTACAAACTATTTAATTAATCATTTACAAGTTACAACAATATAAAAATATATATATAATTTTTATATAAATACATATTAATATTTATAAATTAAAATTAAAATTTATATGCTCTAGAGAGTTACTAAAAGTATTAAAGTTTATTGAAAATTAATTAATTTAAATTATTATTATTTATTTTTATATCATTTATGTTATATTAATTAATTACTTATTATTATTTTATTAGAATTTTGAAATGCCTCAAAATTCTAAAAAGATTGCGCCTCAACGTCTCGGGACTTACGTTTCGCATCATTTATGCAAAACGTCTCGCCTAATACCTTCTGTTCTGAAAACACTAATAATATTATTTTTATATCATTATATTATTTTAATTAATTAATTATTATTATTTTATTAAAATTTTAAAATGCTCTAATGTTCTACATTGATCACACTCCAATGTCTCAGGCGTACTCCTCGCCTAATTGACGCAAAACAAGTCACCCAACACTTTCTTTGAAAACACTGATAATGCTAAGTGAGTAGTGTGTGAGCGTGTGTGAGACTGTGAGCTTATGAGGAGTGTGCGAGTGTACGTAAAATAAGTGTCCATCATTGTCTATTATTTGGGTCTTTACCATATAAAAGTGTCATTCTTCTCAACACACACCTTCAGTATTTGATTTAAGTATATTGACTTCTATTAAAACAATGTTGTCTAATGCAGAACTTCTTGTCGAAAGAAGAAATATAAATCATAACATAAATAAAATAACATTAAAAATTCGAAGCATGCCATCAACTCTAGTTGTTGCAGGAGGGAGCAAAGAATCTGCAAGTTCATATATTGTTTGGAGAGGCAGAAAAATCCCTCCTCCTCAGGGGAACCTTTATCAGTGACGCCAGAGGCAATCACGGCCTCACGAGCAACCAATATGAGAATATCAGCACAAGAAACTCAATTAGGCATTCTGCTTCCAGTCTTCCACCATTGATTCTATAATGCCAATTAGCTTTCTCTTTCAGAGCCTATTTTTACTGTAATTTGAGTCATTTTCCAAATGGAATCAATATATACTGAGCAATTGCAGCTTCAAAATTAATCAAAGAGATCCAGTATTATCAATTATCAATAAATACGGATACTCTGTCTAATCCCTTAAACCCAGTTGTAAAATTTGCATTACTTTAAAACCCAGTTGTCTGCATTATTTGAAGTTCTAAAATTCTGCAGACTGGAACTATATTGATACCCAATGATACCCAATAACCCTATGGCATTACTTGATTTATGATTTCTTTTTTCGTACTTTTATGCTGACTTTATAGGCCTATAATATGTAATGCCCTAGGTTATTTCATTCAAACCATAAAAATTGAAGTTGATTGAAGATCGATTCCCTCGAAATAATCATTCTAATTTTCCTAATCTTGTTTCTTTTAAAATTTTAAGCATTTTTTTTTTGATAAACCCTTTGGGGCTTGTTTGATCGGAGGTAATAAAGTGAGATTAAACTAATTAATACTATATGATGACCACTGTATTTATGTGTGAGTAAGGTCTTAACTTTTATTGACAAAGTGCAATGGTCAAGTCAAAATTGCCCTTGTATGCATGCTCAATCATTTGCTCCTTTTATTTTTCGCAAATCTGTTATAAATGAAAATTGATTTGTTTTCCATGATAGATGGTATCATTTCATTTACGGGATGAAGGGATTTGAAGTTTTGAATCCCAGTAGGTACCAAACAAGTCCGAAGATGTCCAACCTAGAGGTGGCAAACGGGTAGGGTCGAGTTGGGTCAATCAGGTTCGGGTTGGGTCAGGTCGGATTCAGGTCATGTTGAGTCTCGGATCGCGGGTCATTTCGGGTCTGATCAGGTTCAGGTTATTTCAATTTCGGGTCATATCGGGTCGGGTTCGGGTCATTTTTAGCTCGAGCTGTATCGGGTCTCGGGTCATATCGGGTTGGGTTAGGTCGAGTCATGTTGGGACAACAAAATAGATATTTATGCTTAATTAAAAATATATTTTATTTGCATATAATAGGACTAAACGAGTTACATTGTCAAATATGTGAAAATTAATTAATAATAAATCAATACTTAATTTTTTAAATAATATATTTAATTTTTTAATGCAATATGCAATGTTATGATTCTTAGTCCCCAAATTCAGTCTTAAATGATATCAGACAATTAGTCCACAAAGTTATTTTCACTAGTAACATCTCATACCAAATTTTGGAGATTAAATTTCATATAATCGCTTCATTCCATTATATTTTTCAGGACAATTAAAAATAAAATTTTATTGTAACTTGAAGAACAATGCAAAATTTATTATTCTTCTCGATTTTTTTATTTGAAATTAATGAGACTACTTTTATTAATAGAATGTTGAACGATGCATATCAACTAGGGGTGAGCGTGGGTCGGTTTGGGTCGGGTTATCCTAAAATTTCAACCCAACCCATTCATACCAGGTTAAAAAAAATCTCAACCCAACCTAACCCATGAACTCATCCAACCTCAACTCAACCCAACCCATTCTAATCGGTTTGGGTCACCGAGTTGATATATTTTTTTTTACTAAATAATTAAACCATACATATTACATAACAAAAAAAATATTCTATTAAATCCAAAACTAAATCCATTCATATTATAAGTAAAATATGTGTCTCTAATAGCACAAAGAATATTTGATAACATAGAAAAGAGAACAATTGTCTCATGAATTACAATGGTTGTAGGCTATATTAAATTTGGTTTTTTGGATACTGCTAAGAAGCTTTTTGATAACATGCAAGAGAAAGATATTGTGTTATGGAATGCCATAATTGGAGGCTACATTGAAGCCAAACTTGGTAAGGATGCTTTGGAATTGTTTCATGAAATGCAAGCGAGTAATATAAAGCCTGATGAAGTGACCGTGGTAAATTGTTTATTTGTATGCTCACAACTTGGATCCCTTGATGTTAGAATATGGATTCATCGTTATATTAAAAAACACAATCTTCCTTTGAATGTTGTGCTAGGAACTGTTTTAGTTGACATGAATTTAACTTACTTTAGAAGACTATTCAATTACGAAGTAAATCTGGATTTCTGCACAGTTGCTAATAATATATTTTAGTAACTCAGTATTTGTTGGTCGTGCTAGTGCTTTCTCACTAATCAGTCTAATTTTTAGACTATGCTTTAATGCACTTGGAAACGACATGGAGGCTCTTAAAAGGTCATAGAGAGGCAAATTGAATGGTTCAATAATGTTTGCATGAAAGGCTTCCAGCAACTTGGTATTACTAAGCTTTATCATACCTTCAACATTTCTTCCATCAACATTATGGTACATTTTTTTTGGAATATAAGTTTATCTGCATACATTGATTTCGATTGGAATCTTGTAGGTTAGAGTGTTAATTTCTATGTTTATTTTATAGTTACAACGGTACAATAATCAAAATTTTGTTAGAATAAGTTAATTGTGAATAAATTTATTATGATTTAAGTTATGTTTAAGAATAATTATGAAAACTATTTCATAACTCGAAACAATATTTATTTCCAATGTAAATATTTGAAACTAAAATCTAGGTAATTGGAAAGTATGAGACTTGTTTGGACATTAGAGTATCTGCTACATATAATTTTATACACTAGTAGTAATTAGAATGGACATTTTAGGATTACATATTTTATAATTATACTATAATTATTTATACACTATTTTATATTCAATAAATATAAAACATATAATTATATATTTGACCGGGTTACCAGTTTGGGTCGGGTTAAAAATTTTGAACCCAAGACCCAACCCAACCCACCGGGTTCAAAATATTTTCAACCCAACCCAAGCCAATCTCTAAAAAGACCCAACCCAACCCAACCCATTATATTGGTTTGGGTCAGGTTCGCGGGTCAACCTGGTTCCATGCTCACCCCTAACTAGTAGTAATTAGAATGGGCATTTTAGGATTATATATTTTATAATTATACTATAATTATTTATACACTATTTTATATTCAATAAATATAAAATATAATTATTTATTTGACCGGGTTACCGGTTTGGCTCGGGTTAAAAATTTTGAACCCATGACCCAACCCAACCCACCGGGTTCAAAATATTTTCAACCCAACCCAAACCAATCTATAAAAAGACACAACCCAACCCAACCCAACCCATTATATCGGTTTGGGTCGGGTTCGCGGGTCAACCGGGTTCCATGCTCACCCCTAATATCAATATATATAAATCAATAATTAATTAATTGTTATATAATTTATTTTATTTGAAAACTAATTAATTAACTATTATCCCAATTTTAGAAAGCAAATTGTTTTTTAATAAAAAATATATATTTTCAAGTCGTTTTGGGTGGGGTCATTTCGGGTTTACGGGTTGTTCGAATCCAAGTCTGGTCGGGTTCGGGTTATTTTGAATCCGGGTCATTTCAGGTTTTGGATAATTCGAATTAGTCGGGTCGAGTTTGTGTCATATTATTTTGATGTATTTTTGGATCGAACTAGATCAGATCGGGTCGGATTTTTGAGTCAAGTTAGATTTTACCACTTTCGGTCCAACCACTACGCTTTGGCGTGAGAGGACAAAAAATTAACTTCCATGTAACAATGGAAATTTTTTCCAATACTTTGGTATATATAATAAGAGAAAATAACTTTTAGTAAGAATTTTTGCCGTGGGATTATATGATCAATTAATAATAATTATTCATGTGAATTATTTATTCATATTGATGTAAAATTTGTGACTTGTTTTGCATACTAGCCTATACTAAAAATATCATGAAATTAAATAGAGAAATTAAATCATATATTAGTAATTGTCATAGATCACATGGTAAGAATTATCTACCTAATTTATTTATTTATTTTGGCAATTATCTATCTAAAAATTTTGGGTGTAGATAAAAATAATGCATTCGTTTTTTCATTGACGACAAGTGACCACATCTCTCCTTATTTATTTTAGCCTTTTATCTTGAACCAGTCCTATAAGCTCTATAGGACCTCGTTTGACCGAATTGTAAATTGAAGTTATGCTCTATCGTAATTAGTAATATTTATGGTGAGATGATAACAATATATGACATTTATTTAAATATTAAATTCAATAGCCACATTCTCATGAATATTTAATTAACTAAAATAAATGATGTGGTAAAAGTAAAAAGTAGATTTATTTTTTAAATAATTTAACAAACAATCTCATCATGAACAACACTAGCTACGAAAAATTTAATTACAAATTATTCAAATTCTGCAATTTTATTAGGAAAAAAATCTCCACAATTTTAATTATTGGGAGTCAAAAGTGATTTTAAAACAATTTTTGATAAAATTGTTGTGTGGAGTTAAAAATTATTTTAAAAGAGTTGCCAAACAAAAAATTGATAACAATTTAATTTTTTAGTTTACAATTATTTTTTAAAATGTTTGCATAACTTATGTTATTTTCATCATAAGCTAAATTTCTCTAGAAAGTTGAGCTCAAACATAAAAGCAAATTTATTTCCTTTCGGATAAATTACAACTATACCCCACATGTTTGACCATGAATATAACTAAATCTTAAATTTTGAAGAAACAACAATCACATCTCTTATTTGAGAACATTAATTAAAATCACAATAATTGCATTTTTTAAAACATATTGCAACTTTACGTATGAGTTACTTTTTGAATGAAATTAAAAAAACCATATAATACGTAGAGTTACTTCACGCATTTTTTTAAACACATTGTAACTTCATGTAGAGTAAATTTTTTTTTAGATTTTTTAATTTGTCTAGTGTTTTTATTGAGCTTTTAGAATTTAAAACGTTTTTATTGGATCATTTAAGTTTGATATTCGTTCCAATCAAATCCTTAACCGAAATGACACAGTAATCTCATTCACAATAAGTTCATTCACAGCAAGCTCATTTACGATATGTTTATTCACAACAGGTTCATTCACATTAAGTTCAATAACATAATCAAAAACAATTTTATCACATTCAAATCATACAGTCACATCATTTGTTATCTTCACACAGTCATCAACTTAATTTAACTGATCCTGCATTACATTAACCACAACCTTATGTTCTAAATAAAATTCAACGACTTTTAACTTGGAAACTTTTATGCACATAATGTATACATTTGAATTACTAATTAATGAAACAAAATCATTTGGACGAAAAACTTATTTAAAACGGGTACCAAACAGTCTCTTCACTTACAAAAATCAGATGCCCAATATATACTAACATCCCTAACATGAATATTGTTCCAAAATTTAAGAATTTGGTTTTCGCAAACTGACTTATACCCTCATCTGCGTTTGTGATAACAGAATATTCTAAAGAACGCAATTTGAAATTTTTTCTTTATTAAAAAAAGTTACTACATTTCTTTTTAGAATTATGGAGACTTATACCTTCATCTGCACAAATGTCGTTCTCAAAATTTGTTTTTTAGTCGTCAAACACGCTATCACCTTATTATTTTATTTTCATCAAATTATAAACAAATGTCAAGTATATTTTACTGAAATCATGCACATCCTAAAGCCACGTTTGATTGGCCAAATCAAGCTAGGAATATTGGCGTTCCTCCATTGTATATAAAATCAATCTCTGTCCATACGCTATTTTTTTGTTTTAATGATGGGTATCTAATGTTTCTAATGTACAAGTTGCATTTTAAATAATTAAGGGTAAACCCACAGGATTTGCATTTTAACGTCTCCCCCCCCCCCCCCCCCCCCCCAAATTTTTTTTGTTTCAATGGAAGTCGTGACTAATTTAATACATATGAAAACTTTTATTAATAATAAAATTTTAATGTTAGTTAATAAATTGAAAATTATTGAGGATGATAAATAATATTAGAATATTTTAGTATTTAATTTTTTTTTATCACACTTTAATCTCAATCTAATAATTTTATAGACCAAACATAAGATTAAAGTAGTATCACTTTAATATTTTTTTTATCTTAGACGACTATAATCTTGTTCCTAAACCAAACATTAAGAGATAGACTATAAATTCGAGTTTAAAAAATAAATAATGAGATATTTAGGTTGCATCGGATTTTGGAATTTATTTTCTTATTTATTTTTATTTTCACATGATGAAAACGTGTCTGGCTTTTTTTTTACTGAAAAATTATGAAAGCAAATGTCAAGTATGTTTTTCTAAAATCAAGTTGATTCTAATATATGTGCAAGTTGCAATTAAAATAAATAATTAAGGATAAGCCCACTGGATTTGCAATTTAAAGTCTCCTCTCCTCTCTTTTTCTTGCTTTTGTTTTTATTGAAGTCATGACCAATTTAATACGTACGGAAACTTTTTGATATCACATTAAGAAAAGTTTTAAGATTACAAAATGTTGTATTCAATGTTTTTAGAGGTCAAAGTATTGGGCAAAACGGTTTGCTCCGATCAGATTAAATGTAAATCTCAAATTATTGGGTTGTGTATTTTTTAAAATATTGGGGTATTTCGAAATTTTAATAAAATAATAACAAATAATTGATTAAAATAATATAAATGATATAAAAATAAAAAATAATAATTAAAATAAAATTAATTAATTTTTCAACAAATTTTAATATTTTTATTAACTCTAAAGCATATAAATTATAATCATATAATTATTAATATATATTTATATATATTATATATATTTTATTTTTATATTATTATAATTTATAAATGATTAATTAAATAATTAATAATTATTATTAAATTATATAACATGTAATAAATATTTATTAAGTGTAATAATATTGTAATTAGCTCAATAATTGACGTTTATATTTTGCTCAGTTGGTCTTTAAGCCCCGATCCCAAAAAACACCTTTAATAACTAGTTGTATCCAAACGGCAATTCACCTGTGTGTTTGATAGTGCTTGAAATTACGTGCACAATGAGAATTGGACAATCTTGCCTGCAATTGTCGGTAGTATTACTTTTTTAGGGAATTTTAAACTTGATAAATATGCAGGGGAGCTATTACATACATCCAAGATTCAGTGATCTAACTAGCACTGAAAAAAAGGCAAGATCGTTATTGAAATGGAGTTTGATATAATTTCCAGAGAAACAATCAAGCCTTCTTCTCCAACTCCTCATCACCTAAGAAATTTCAAGCTCTCCTTCCTTGATGTAATCACTCCCGAAATGTACACACCGTTGGTTCTGTTTTACCCTGTAAATGATCATACCAAAGCGGCAAAAAGATCCCACCTTTTAAAGACATCTTTATCTAAAATCCTCACCAGCTTCTACCCGCTTGCAGGGAGAATCAAAGATCCTACCTCCATTGAATGCACTGATGACGGGGCAGATTATATTGAAGCTCGAGTTAATTGCGGTTTATCTGACATCCTTGAAAAACCCGATTCGAGGATTACAAGAGAATTTCTTCCTATTGAGGTTGAATCCAAGGAGGCAGTAAAGGGTTGTTTACTTCTTGTCCAAGCAACCTTCTTTCAGTGTGGTGGAATGGCAATTGGTGTATGCATTTCTCACAAGCTCACAGACGCATCCACGTTAAGCATGTTTATCAACAGCTGGGCCACCATGGCTCTTGATCATCATGATGAGTCAAATGGATTATCGTTCTTGATTAATCCTCAGTTTCTCGGAGCGACTCTTTTCCCATTAAAAGACCATTTTGTGCCACATCCGATGAAGTTAGTTCCAGACAAGTGCGTAGCCAGAAGGTACGTGTTTGATGCCTCAAGTATCACTGCACTTAAGGCCAAAGCGGCCAGTACAAGTGTGCCACAACCAACTCGCGTTGAAGTTGTGACAGCACTTATTTGGAAAAATCTGATGAGTGCATCAAAATCAATCCGGGGTTATCAAAGATTGTCCCTTTTGACGCACGCTGTGAACCTGCGCAAAAGGACTATTCCACCCTTATCAGAAACCATTGTGGGTAATATTTCGGGGATCTTTGCTGCTCGGTGGGAAGAGACTGAAACAGATTTACAAAGCCTGGTTCACAAACTACGCAGAGGGATACAAGAGCTAAGCGAGAAAACCATTAAAAACGATATTGGGGAAGAGACTTACAAAACGATTCTCGACTTGACAAACCTTGTAATGGCTAAAAGAGGTGAAGTAGACATGTATGCTTTCAGTAGTTGGTGTAGATTTCCATTATATGAAGCAGATTTTGGGTGGGGGAAGCCGGTATGGGTGAGTCCCGGTGGCTGGACATTTAGTAATACTGTTTTCTTCATGGATACAAGAGAGGGTGATGGAGTAGAAGTGTTGGTGACTTTAGGTGAAGAAGACATGGCTTTGATTGAACATAATGAAGAGTTGCTTGCTTTTGCTTGTCTGAATCCAAGTGTTATTGTCTAATGACCAAAAAAATTTGGCATATGTTATTAGTGAATCTTGCTCTGTATAATATGCTCTTTTCACTTTAATTAGTTCAACCAGAAACAGCAAAAAAAGAAAAAAGAAAAAGAAAAGTTAAGCTTCAAAGTTCTGCATCTGTGATATACAAACATAGGAGAGGTGTGCCTGTTTAATTTTTGAACTTTCTATCAGTTTTCTGGTTAATGTTTCTTTCCATAACTCATATGGACTAACATTATTTTTCTTAGAAATTACTCTATTATGTATGCAGGAAGCAGTGAGCATTGCTTCACCTAACAAACTAATAGGCAACTTAGCATTCATTAGTATAGAATTCACCATTTCAATTAATGATCTATTCTTTCTCTCGACTAAGCCATTTTGTTGTGGTGTATAAGGTGTTTTTATTTGATGAATAATATCATGCTCTTCACAAAAATTGGGCATAAAATATTCTCCAACTCTATCTGATTTAAGAATTTTAATTTTCATTTCTAATTGATTTTTAACTTCAGTTTTAAATTTCTTAAACATATTAAAAGCTTCATATTTTGTTCTTAATAAATACATACATATATCTACTAAAATCATCAACAAAAGTGATAAAGTATCTTTTACCACCACGAGTAAGCATACCATTTAACTCACAAATATCATAATATATTGATTATAAAATTTAGAATCTCTTTTAACACTTTGAAATGGTTCCTTGACTAATTTAGACTTAGCATAAATTTCATATTTTTCAGCAATACTATTGAAATCAATCAAATTTAATCTTTTCATATTATTTAAAGTATGATAATTTAAATGAGCCAAACGTCAATGCCAAATAGATAACTCAATAGTGTAAGCAGAAGATATAATATTATTATTAATGATACTCAACTTTTACATTCCTTCAGAAGAGTACCATTTTCCTATAAACATGCCATTCTTCAACAAGATAACCTTGTCGAATTCAAATGCTACCTGAAATCATTTCTTACAAAGTAAGTCAACAGATATAAGGTTCTTCCTAAGGTAGGGTATATATAAAACATTAACAAGAGTTGAAAAAATTTCGGATGTGAAATCGATTTCTACAGTTCCTTTTCCAGTGACTTGGAAACGCTCACTGTTTCCCATTTGCACTTTACCAGATGCTTCCTCAAACTTCTTGAAGGACTTGCCTTTACAGACTTGAACTGTTGCTCCTGAATCGAACCACAAACCAAAATTTTTAGTTTCTATGTTGAGCTCAGAGATCATGGCTACAAGACCGTCTTCCGCTATGTTTACCTTACCTTTAAGGTTGGTCTTACGATGCCTACATTGTTTGGCAAAGTGATCTTTTTTTTGCAAACAAAGCAGACTCCTTATTCTTTTTGTTTTGGGAATTCTTCTTTTTAAGCTGTTGGTCATTCTTCTTGACTTGCAAATACTAATTATTAGATGGGTCCCCATCCACATAATGTGCCTTAGACTCAAAAGGAATCAAATTCTTGTTATCACGTAAATGTGACTCCTCTTATATATGAAGATGCTTTTGAACTTGTTCCAAAGTAAAGTCCTCAATCTTATGCAATAGTTTCTTACCATAGTCTTTCCAAGAGGGGAGAAATTTAGCAATAATTGTGCTCACTTGAAAAACTTCTAGAAGAACTATCTTTAAGGAAAGAAGTTTATTAACCAGTACTTGCAATGCATGAACTTGCTCAAGCACAGGTTTGCTGTCAACCATCATAAATTCAAAGTACTTGAAAATTAAGTATTTATTTGTACCTTATTCCTTAGCTTTGTACTTGAATTCCTGTTGATTCCATATGTCTTTTGCAGACTTGATGTTAGTATACAAGTTGTAAAGCAGATCTGATAGGGTATTCAATATATGTCATCGGCACAACAACTCATCTTCCTCGCGCTTCTTCCTCTCCAAACGAACCTTTTCAACATCTTTGCATTAGGCAGAGTTCCATCAGCACTTGGTTTTGGAGCGTCTGGTACATGAGGCAAATCTGGATCCAACACGTAATAAATCTTTAAAGAAATAAGCAGAAGATCATCTTTCTTGCCAGCGAGCAAAATTGTTGTCGTCGAATTGATCAAGTTTCACCATATCTTGATTCATCACTCCGATAGACTCCGAATCCATCTTTTCAGTAGATGATAAAGCCTTAAAATTGTTGGGAAATTTGTGGATACAGTGTGTTTAGAAGTAAAGAATTATGGTGATTTTGAGACGTGTATGAACACTGTCATTAAGGTTTTATTTGTCCTTACTAGATTGCTCTAAGTTCCAACAAATATTCCTCCAGGATACTCAAAGTCTCTAAAAATATTTAAGAGTAAAATCAAATATTCATTTTTGAGTTCTCTATTGAAACAATGAAGAATAAGGGCTGTATTTTTTCAGAGAGAAGAAGAAGAATTAATTATGAAAATCATAAAATAAAATGAAGTAGTTTATTTTGGAAGTTATTAGAAGCATTTATAGATTTAATTTGAACTTTTAACAAAATGAAAATGAAGAATAATCATTTAAAAATATAGCTCTTCAAAAGAGAAGACTCGACTTTTTGAAAAGTTATAGCTGTTGGAATTCGAATTCAAAATTTTCGAACATTCAATCGACTGAATCAACATTTAAAATTGAAAAGTATCATTTGTCGTGTATTCAGTCGACTGAATGATTTATTGAGTCAACTGGAAAAACATACATTAACTCTTTGTTCTTCATTCAGTCGACTGAATCTTGTTTTTCCAACAAAACTTTCAACATGGTTTGCTACACTCTATATCTGACTAACTAATCTTGCTTCAGGAATGGGGTGAGGGATTACCTCTCTTGATGCCTATATTGATAGCCTTCATAACTTCCTCACCAAGTTACTTGCTTACGAAGATATGCTTGCTCACCAAATAGACTGTTCTTCACATCAACTAACTTCGGGATCCACGCTAAAATATATATGAGAAAAAAATCCCGGTCAAGCTGTCCAACCTCCTGGGTTGGGTTCGCCTCTACCCGATCAAAACCTCCTAGTTTTAATCAGGCATTCTATACCACTTAATCAAATTTTGAGTCTAATACCAATATAATCCCAACAAAACTTAGGGTTTGTACACCCATCGCATTTAATCCAAGATGTGAACTTACGCACGAGTTGTGCCTCCCTTGCCTGAAA
The DNA here is from genome assembly GCA_023935145.1 of Bretschneidera sinensis. Taxonomy (NCBI): domain Eukaryota; kingdom Viridiplantae; phylum Streptophyta; class Magnoliopsida; order Brassicales; family Akaniaceae; genus Bretschneidera; species Bretschneidera sinensis. The sequence goes on from CM043705.1 coordinate 65,536,508, forward strand.
GTAGTATTGGAAATATTGTTGGAAACTTTGTTGTGGAGAACAAAGGGAGTTAAACAGAATTACAAAGCTTGGTTGGTGAACAGAGGGCAGATTTTCAAGAACTATGTAGGAAGTATGCATAGAGGCTTCAAGGAGAGGTGTTTTTGCTCATGATTGAGTCTTCGAATAACCTTGCAAAGGTGATCAATGGTAGAGAAAAATAAAACTTCAGCAGTTGGTGTAAGTTTCCCTTTTATGAAGCTGGTTTTGATTGGGGAAGCCAACATGGGTGAGCTTTATTGCTGCTTTAGTAAGAAAAAAATGTCATTATGTTGATACATACAAGAAAGGGAAATCAAATAGAAGCGTATGGGTGACATTGACTAAAGAATATATGGCCAAATTTGAGCAAGACCCAGAGCTACTTGCACTTACTTCTTTCAGTCATAGTATCACGATCTATAATCAAAGTAGAGTTCCACATGTATAGCTTACTGTCCAATGTTAAGTAAGGATTTCCATGGCATATGATAGGTTTCCCTTACACAAACCGGGATTCACTTAACGATTTTTGCTTTATATCCATGTTTCCCCATAAATTAACAAAAATTGCAAGTTCTCTTCTTTCTTCTTTTGAACTTGAATGATTCAAGATCTGTCAATCACATGTATAATGAAAAAAATAGAAAGAAAATAATAAGACACGATATACCCAAGCTCACCTCAGAATAGGGCTACGTGTTGCAAGAAGTTTCATTAAAATCAGCCTCCCAGACCTCTCGTATATTTTTGCGCTCAGTACATAAAGAGTATTTATAAGAAACTTAAGAAACCGTAACTAGGGTTCTCGTACTGCTGCTAACTGTGGCTATTCATGGGCCCAAATGTAACAACCCATCCTTGGTTGGCCACCCCTGAGACGATGTCTTCATGTTTTGAAATCCCAGCACGACACATATATAAAACAATATAAAAACATACATCAACTGAAAATATATATACATCAACCCTCAACCCTCAATAAGGGAGTTACATTATTAATATCTCATCTGAAACAATATATACAACATATTATGCATGAATATCTACAATTTTTTTTCCCATTAGTCTGAGGATGTGGACCAAGAGACTTACAGATAATAACTCAGTTTGAATCACAGCTCACAAATTTATTTGTCCTGCCCGTTACCTGAAATTATTTAACAATGAGGAGTGAGTTTCAAAAGCTCAACGAATTAAATTTACTAGAAGTACTCGATTTGTATACTTCTAGTTATATTCATTCATTGTTAAATCGGTATAATTAACCATCTATCTCTTCTCACATTCTAATTCAATCATTTATCAATTTCTCTTAATAAATAAATTATCAAGCTATCCTCTTTCAATACATATATCTCATATATTTTATCAATTTAATATTTCCAATTTAATATCCTCATAAAGTTCGCATAATACAAACAATCAATAATATAATTCTTTATTATGTCATCCTTTCTATTTATCTATCATCAAAATTGTCTCATCATGAGACTCATCTATCTATCAATCATTTAATAATCAAAACTGATTTTTTAGTATCTCAAGCATTAATAATAAATATTTAAAACAAATATAATGCACGAAATTAAATTATCTTTTTTTTCTCATCACATCATTTCATATTATTATCTGGGAACGTCTTCCCAAATATCGATATGTTTAAGCCATACTTGCTACCTTTCTAGTCTTTTTAGCCAGACCAACTGCCTTCTTGGTCTTCTCAGCCAGATCAGCTGCCTTCCTAGTCTTCTCAACCAGACCAATTGCTTTTCTGGTCTTCTTTTATGAGCAAAAACATGCAAGCAAACATACATCAAATCATTCAATTCAACTATAAGACCTCATTTGACCGAATTGTAAATTGAAGTTAGACTATCGTAATTATTAATATTTATGGTGAGATGATATGAGTATATGACAATTACTTAAAAATTAAATTCAATAGCTACCGTTTAGTCACATTCTCATGAATATTTAATTAACTAAAATAAATGATGTGGTAAAAATATAAAAATAGATTTATGTTTTAAATAATGTAACAAACAATTTCATCATAACAATACTAACTACGAAAAATTTAATTACAAATTATTCAAATTCTGGCAATTTTATTAGGAAACAAATCTCCACAACTTTAATTGTTGGGAGTTAAAAGTGATTTTAAAACAATTTTTGATAAAATTGTTGTATGGAGTTAAAAATTATTTATTATTCGGTAAAACTTATTTTAAAAGAGTTGCCAAACAAAAAAGTGATAACAATTTAATTTTTTAGTTTCCAATTATTTTTTAAATTATTTTTTTAAATGTTTGACGTAACTTATGTTATTTTTATCATAAGCTAAATTTCTCTAGAAAGTTGAGCTCAAACGTAAAAGCAAATTTATTTCCTTTCGGATAAATTACAACTATACCCCACATGTTTGACCATAAATATAACTAAATCTTAAATTTTGAAGAAACAACAATCACATCTCTTGTTTGAGAACATTAGTTAAAATCACAATAATTGCATTTTTTTAAACACATTGTAACTTCACGTATGAGTTACTTTTTAAATGAAATTAAAAAACCATATAATATCATATCTTTTTTTTTAAACTTGATTTTGTTAGATTTTCTAATATTTGTATATATATACAATGAGATGCATATGTTATTTTATGTAAAAGTTCAGAAAAGAATGATATGTTTTAAAAAATTAAAATATAATTATATTTATAACCAAACATAAAGGATGCAGTTATAATTTATTTATTTTGATCGATCAATGAGGAAAAGGATTGAGTCAGAGTCTCCTATGTGAAGGACCCGGCTTTCCCATGACCTTATACAACAAGAAATATGCATCAAGCAGTTCAAGTTCCTTGCAAATTATGTAACATAGATCACTTTAATTTCTAAATGTCAAGTTGTCAACTACAACTTTTAATGCTTCCATATAGATTCGTTTTACACATCAAGATGTTAATCGATCTATTGACAAAAAGATAGAAAGATATCTCAGCCATTACTGTACTCAAGATGAAGATGGTGACAAATTGATGATCGTAGATGGTAATCCCTGCCTAACAAATGGTGCGTATATCTAAATATAGAGTAAATTTTTTTTTTAGATTTTTTAATTTGTTTTGTGTTTTTATTAAGTTTTTCGAGTTTAAAACATTCTTATTGGGTCTTTTAAGTTTGGTATTCGTTCCAATCAAATCCTTCACCCAAATAACACAGTAATCTCATTCACAATAAGTTCATTTATAGCAAGCTCATTCACGATATGTTTATTCACAACAGGTTCAACAACATAATCAAAAACAATTTTATCATATTCAAATCGTCCAGTCACATCATTTGTTATCCTCACACAGTCATCAACTTCATTTAACTGATCTTGCATTACATTAACCACAACCCTATGCTTTAAATAAAATTCAACGACTTTTAACTTGGAAACTTTTATGCACATAACGTATACATTTGAATTACTAGTTAATGAAACAAAATCATTTGGACGAAAAACTTATTTAAAATGGATACCAAACTCTCTCTTCACTTACAAGAATCAAATGCCCAATATATACTAACATCCGTAACATGAATATTGTTCCAAAATTTAAGAATTTGGTTTTCGCAAACTGACTTATACCCTCATCTGCGTTTGTGATAACAGAATATTCTAAAGAACGCAATTTGAAATTTTTTCTTTATTAAAAAAGGTTACTACATTTCTTTTTAGAATTATGGAGACTTATACCTTCATCTGCACAAATGTCGTTCTCAAAATTTGTTTTTTAGTCGTCAAACACGCTATCACCTTATTATTTTATTTTCATCAAATTATAAACAAATGTCAAGTATATTTTACTGAAATCATGCACATCCTAAAGCCACGTTTGATTGGCCAAATCAAGCTAGGAATATTGGCGTTCCTCCATTGTATATAAAATCAATCTCTGTCCATACGCTATTTGTTTGTTTTAATGATGGGTATCTAATGTTTCTAATGTACAAGTTGCATTTTAAATAATTAAGGGTAAACCCACAGGAATTGACGTTTACATTTTGCTCAGTTGGTCTTTAAGCCCCGATCCCAAAAAACACCTTTAAAAACTAGTTGTATCGAAACGGCAATTCACCTGTGTGTTTGATAGTGCTTGAAATTACGTGCACAATGGGAATTGGACAATCTTGACTGCAATTGTCGGTAGTATTACTTTTTTAGGGAATTTTAAACTTGATAAATATGCAGGGGAGCTATTATATACATCCAAGATTCAGTGATCTAACTAGAAATGGAGTTTGATATAATTTCCAGAGAAACAATCAAGCCTTCTTCTCCAACTCCTCATCACCTAAGAAATTTCAAGCTCTCCTTCCTTGATGTAATCACTCCCGAAATGTACACACCGTTGGTTCTGTTTTACCCTGTAAATGATCATACCAAAGCTGCAAAAAGATCCCACCTTTTAAAGACATCTTTATCTAAAATCCTCACTAGCTTCTACCCGCTTGCAGGGAGAATCAAAGATCCTACCTCCATTGAATGCACTGATGACGGGGCAGATTATATTGAAGCTCGAGTTAATTGCGGTTTATCTGACATCCTTGAAAAACCCGATTCGAGGATTACAAGAGAATTTCTTCCTATTGAGGTTGAATCCAAGGAGGCAGTAAAGGGTTGTTTACTTCTTGTCCAAGCAACCTTCTTTCAGTGTGGTGGAATGGCAATTGGTATATGCATTTCTCACAAGCTCACAGATGCATCCACGTTAAGCATGTTTATCAACAGCTGGGCCGCCATGGCTCTTGATCCTCATGATGAGTCAAATGGATTATCGTTCTTGATTAATCCTCAGTTTCTCGGAGCGACTCTTTTCCCATTAAAAGACCTTTTTGTGCCACATCCGATGAAGTTAGTTCCAGACAAGTGCGTAACCAGAAGGTACGTGTTTGATGCCTCAAGTATCACTGCACTTAAGGCCAAAGCGGCCAGTACAAGTGTGCCACAACCAACTCGCGTTGAAGTTGTGACAGCACTTATTTGGAAAAATCTGATGAATGCATCAAAATCAATCAGGGGTTATCAAAGATTGTCCCTTTTGACGCATACTGTGAACCTGCGCAAAAGGACTATTCCACCCTTATCAGAAACCATTGTGGGTAATATTTCGGGGATCTTTGCTGCTCGGTGGGAAGAGACTGAAACAGATTTACAAGGCCTGGTTCACAAACTACGCAGAGGGATACAAGAGCTAAGCGAGAAAACCATTAAAAACGATATGGGGGAAGAGACTTACAAAACGATTCTCAAGTTGACAAACCTTGTAATGGCTAAAAGAGGTGAAATAGACATGTATACTTTTAGCAGTTGGTGTAGATTTCCATTATATGAAGCAGATTTCGGGTGGGGGAAGCCGGTATGGGTGAGTCCCGGTGGCTGGACATTTAGCAATACTGTTTTCTTGATGGATACAAGAGAGGGTGATGGACTAGAAGTGTTGGTGACTTTAGGTGAAGAAGACATGGCTTTGATTGAACATAATGAAGAGTTGCTTGCTTTTGCTTGTCTGAATCCAAGTGTTATTGTCTATTGACCAAAAAAATTTGGCATATGTTATTAGTGAATCTTGCTCTGTATAATATGCTCTTTTCACTTTAATTAGTTCAACCAGAAACAGCAAAAAAATTAAAAAGAAAAAGAAAAGTTAAGCTTCAAAGTTCAGCATCTGTGATATACAAACATAGAAGAGGTGTGCCTGTTTAATTTTTGAACTTGCTATCAGTTTTCTGGTTAATGTTTATTTCCATAACTCATATGGACTAATATTATTTTTCTTAGAAATTACTCTATTATGTATGTAGTAAGCAGTGAACATTGCTTCACCTAACAAACTAGTAGGCAACTTAGCATTCATTAGCATAAAATTCACCATTTTAACTAATGATATATTCTTTCTCTCGACTAAACCATTTTGTTGTGGTTTATAAGGTGTTTTTATTTGAGGAATTATATCATGCTCTTCATAAAAATCGGGCATAAAGTATTCTTCACCTTTATCTGATTTAAGAATTTTAATTTTCTTTTCTAATTGATTTTTAACTTCAGTTTTAAATTTCTCAAACATATTAAAAGCTTCATATTTTGTTCTTAATAAATACATACATATATCTACTAAAATCAACAACAAAAGTAATAAAGTATCTTTTACCACCACGAGTAAGCATACCATTTAACTCACAAATATCATAATATATTGATTATAAAATTTTAGAATCTCTTTTAACACTTTGAAATGGTTTCTTGACTAATTTAGACTTAGCATAAATTTCATATTTTTCAGCAATACTATTGAAATCAATCAAATTTAATCTTTTCGTATTATTTAAAGTATGATAATTTAAATGAGCCAAACGTCCATGCCAAATAGATAACTCAATAGTGTAAGCAGAAGATATAATATTATTATTAATGATACTCAACTTTTACATTCCTTCAGAAGAGTACCATTTTTCCATAAACATGCCATTCTTCGACAAGGTAACCTTGTCGAATTCAAATGCTACCTGAAATCATTTCTTACAAAGTAAGTCAACAGATATAAGGTTCTTCATAAGGTAGGGTACATATAAAACATTAATAAGGGTTAAAAAAAATTATGTGAAATCGATTTCTACAATTCCTTTTCCAGTGACTTGGAAACGCTCACTGTTTCCCATTTGCACTTTACCAGACGCTTCCTCAAACTTCTTGAAGGACTTGCCTTTACAGACATGAACTGTTGCTCCTGAATCGAACCACAAACCAGAATTTTTAGTTTCTATGTTGAGCTCAGAGATCATGGCTACAAGACCATCTTCCACTATGTTTACCTTACCTTTAAGGTTGGTTTTACGATGCCTACATTGTTTGGCAAAGTGATCTTTTTTTTGCAAACAAAGCAGACTCCTTATTCTTTTTGTTTTGGGAATTCTTCTTTTTAAGCTATTGGTCATTCTTCTTGACTTGCAAATACTGATTATTAGATGGGTTCCCATCCACATAATGTGCCTTAGACTCAAAAGGAATCAAATTCTTGTTATCACGTATATGTGACTCCTCTTATATATGAAGATGCTGTTGAACTTGTTCCAAAGTAAAGTCCTCAATCTTATGCAATAGTTTCTTACCATAGTCTTTCCAAGAGGGGAGAAATTTAGCAATAATTGTGCTCACTTGAAAAACTTCTAGAAGAACTGTCTTTAAGGAACGAAGTTTATTAACAAGTACTTACAATGCATGAAGTTGGTCAAGCACAAGTTTGTTGTCAACCATCATAAATTCAAAGTACTTGAAAATTAAGTATTTATTTGTACCTTATTCCTTAGCTTTGTACTTGAACTCCTGTTGATTCCATATGTCTTTTGTAGACTTGACTTCAGTAAATAAGTCGTAAAGCAGATCTGATAGGGTATTCAATATATGTCATCGGCACAACAACTCATCTTCCTCTCCAAACGAATCTTTTCAGCATCTCTGCATTAGGCAGAGTTCCATCAGCACTTGGTTTTGGAGCGTCTGGTACATGAGGCAAATCTGGATCCAACACGTAACAAATCTTTATAGAAATAAGCAGAAGATCATCTTTCTTGCCAACGAGCAAAGTCATTGTCGTCGAATTGATCAAGTTTCACCATATCTTGATTCGTCACTCCGATAGACTCTGAATCCATCTTTTCAGTAGGTGAGCCTTGAAATTGTTGGGAAATTTGTGGATACTCAAAGTCTCTAAAAATCTTTAAGAGGAAAATCAAATATTCTTTTTTGAGTTATCTTTTGAAACAATGAAGAATAATTGCTATATTTTTTCAGAGAGAAGAAGAAGAATTAATTATGAAAATCATAAAATAAGATGAAGTAGCTTATTTTGGAAGTTATTAGAAGCATTTATAGATTTAATTTGAACTTCTAACAAAATGAAAATGAAGAGTAATCATTTAAAAATGTAGCTCTTCAAAAGAGAAGACACGACTTTTTGAAAAGTTATAGTTGTTGGAATTCGAATTCAAAATTTTTGAACATTCAATCGACTGAATCAACATTTAAAATTGAAAAGTATTATTTGTCATGTATTTAGTCGACTGAATGATTTATTCAGTCAACTGGAAAAACATACATTAACTCTTTGTTCTTCATTCAGTCGATTGAATCTTGTTTTTCCAACAAAACTTTCAACATGGTTTGCTACACTCTATATCTGACTAACTATTCTTGCTTCAGGAATGGGGTGAGGGATTACATCTCTTGATGCCTATGTTGATGGCCCTCATAACTTCCTCACCAAGGTACTTGCTTACCAAGATATGCTTGCTCACCAAATAGACTATTCTTCACATCAACTAACTTCGGGATCCACACTAAAATATATATGAGAAAAAAGTCCCGGTCAAGCTGTCCAACCTCCTGGGTTGGGTTCGCCTCTACCCGATCAAAACCTCCTAGTTTTAATAAGGTATTCTATATAACTTAATCAGATTTTGAGTCTAATACCAATATAATCCCAACAAAACTTGGGCTTTGTACACCCATCGCTTTTAATCCAAGATGTGAACTTACGCACGAGTTGCACCTCCCTTACCTGAAAGTAGTATTGGAAATAATGTTGGGAACTTTGTTGTGGAGAACAAAGGGAGTTAAACAGAATTACAAAGCTTGGTTGGTGAACAGAGGGCAGATTTTCAAGAACTATGTAGGAAGTATGCATAGAGGCTTCAAGGAGAGGTGTTTTTGCTCATGATTGAGTCTTCGAATTACCTTGCAAAGGTGATCAATGGCAGAGAAAAATAAAACTTCAGCAGTTGGTGTAAGTTTCCCTTTTATGAAGCTGGTTTTGATTGGGGAAGCCAACATGGGTGAGCTTTATTGCTGCTTTAGTAAAAAAAAAATGTCATTATGTTGATGCATACAAGAAAGAGAAATCAAATAGAAGCGTATGGGTGACATTGACTGAAGAATATATGGCCAAATTTGAGCAAGATCCAGAGCTACTTGCACTTACTTCTTTCAGTCATAGTAGCATGATCTATAATCAAAGTAGAGTTCCACATATATAGCTTACTGTCCAATGTTAAGTAAGGATTTCCATGGCATATGATAGGTTTCCCTTACACAAACCGGGATTCACTTAACGATTTTTGCTTTATATCCATGTTTCCCCATAAATTAACAACAATTGCAAGTTCTCTTCTTTCTTCTTTTGAACTTGAACGATTCAAGATCTGTCAATCACACGTATAATGAAAAAAAATAAAAAGAAAATAATAAGACACGATATACCTAAGCTTACCTCAAAATAGGGCTACGTGCTACAAGAAGTTTCATTAAAATCAACCTCCCAGACCTCTCGTATATTTTTGCGCTCAGTACATAGAGAGTATTTATAAAAAACTTAAGAAACTGTAACTAGGGTTCTCGCACTGGTGCTAACCACAACTATTCATGGGCCCAAGTGTAACGACCCATCCCTTGTTGGTCACCCCCGAGACGATGTCTTCATGTTTTGAAATCTCAGCACGACACATATATAAAACAATATAAAAACATACATCGACTGAAAATATATATACATCAACCCTCAACCCCCAATAGGGGAGTTACATTATTAATATCCCATCTGAAACAATATATACAACATATTATGCATGAATATCTACAATTTTTTTCCATTAGTCTGAGGATGTAGACCACGAGACCTACAGATAATAATTCAGTCTGAATCTCAGCTCACAAATTTATTTGTCTTGCCTGTTATTTGAAATTATTTAACAATGAGGAGTGAGTTTCAAAAGCTTAGTGAATTAAATTTACTAGAAGTACTCGATTTGTATACTTCTAGTTATGTTCATTCATTGTTAAATCGGTATAATTAACCATCTATCTCTTCTCACATTCTAATTCAATCATTTATCAATTTCTCTTAATAAATAAATTATCAGACTATCCTCTTTCAAAACATATATCTCATATATTTTATCAATTTAATATTTCCAATTTAATATCATCATAAAGTTCGCATAATACAAACAATCAATAATATAATTCTTTATTATGTCATCCATTCTATTTATCTATCATCAAAATTGTCTTATTATGAGACTCATCTATCTATCAATCATTTAATAATCAAAACTAATTTTTTAGCATCTCAAGCATTAATAATAAATATTTAAAACAAATATAATGCACAAAATTAAATTATCTTTCTTTCTTTCTCATCACATCATTTCATATTATCATCTGGGAACATCTTCCCACATGTCGATATGTTTAAGCCATACCTGCTACCTTTCTGGTCTTCTTAGCCAGCCCAATTGCCTTCCTGGTCTTCTCAGCCAGATCAGCTGCCTTCCTGGTCTTCTCAGCCAGACCAACTGCCTTCCTGGTCTTCTTTTTTATGCATATGAGCAAAAACATACAAGCAAGCATACATCAAATCATTCAATTCAATTATCTAGCTCTTTCTCAAAATTATTATTTTTATCATAGTTATTAAGTTGTCTCCTCATATATCATATAAATTTTTCATTCATATTTTCAGAAATTTCATATAACTTCTCAGCGTATTTTTTATTAATCAATCCTTTTAAAATATAAATTCTTATATAATAAATATTCAACATACTATTTAATCCTTAATCAATAAATCAATCAATTATCACTCATAACAAAAAATATATCATTGAATCATTATAATTCAACAATTTATTAAAATATCATAAATTCATATTTTTATTGGTCTCGATTACTAAAAGTAAATCTGACTCACTATGTAGCACTTAGAGCTACCCCTGGATCACCTATTTTCAGTAATTTCTTGAGATTCATGATCTCCAACACTTAATTATAAACTTTCATAAATCTTACTGTTTCATAAATTATTTCAAAAAATATAATTATTTAGTTATTAGTCTTATTGAAAATTTACCTCAAATATGATGAAATCTTGTTATTGTAATTGGATGACTGAACTATCTCTAATATTGGAGATTTTCTTTATAACTTTTTGCTAAGAAATTTGAATTGAAAAAAAAGGAAAATCATGATTTTTTTTGAAAAAAACGAATGTCTCTTAGCCATAAGAGATTAATGGCTCAGAGACAAATATAAGCTTTGAATAATTTTTTTTCTGCTTTTTTTCCGCTGCTTCATGTGAAGTCTATGATTTTTTTTTAAATACAATTTACATATTTGTCATTGGTTATTTATAATTCTGCCATCATTTAAAAATTATTGTTTTGCCATTACATAATTAATGTTTCGCCATTTACCCTTTAAAAATCAATTTTCATCTTTTCTTCCTTCCAAAAATTTTATAAAAGTTATAGAAAAATATAAAAAATTTATATTTTCTTCCAAAAAATTTTAATTATTTTTCTCAACTTTAGTCAATATTTTTCTTCACAATTCTTTCATTTCAACTTCAAATTTAAAAAAAATTTAGTAATTTTTTCTTTAAAAATTTCTAACTCTTTTCAATAATTTTTTTAATATTATCTTTCAAATATTATTTCAAATCAATACTAAATCTTTCATCAATGGATTATTTAATTTAATATAATATATGTAAAATTATTTTTTTACCATTATTTTATGAACACGAGTACTACACCAAACACAAACCATCAGGGAGAAAACTCAAAGCCAAAACGTGTAAAAGGCTGGACTATGCGCCAACTATAACAGAACTAAGTCAAGTATTTATATTCATATATGGTTTTTGAATTCAATTTTGGGTTTCAAGTTCAACAACTAACATTTGAAGGCATCATGAATCCCAACAATCCATCATTTTTTCTTCTTATGAAAAAAGTGATCCTTTGAATCACTTATTTTATTTTATTTTTTTTATAACTGGTCCTAATTAAGTATTTCCTTACTAAGATGCTCAGCTAATACTGACGTAATCGGTAAATTAAATATATCCAATCAAAAGACTGGAGCATGCAGAAGGTGAATTCGTACCGTTTAGAATTTATTTTACGGAGCAATGTGTAAAACTAAATCAAGTATTAATGTTAGAACTCTCACCAACAATGATCTGATCATTTCTTCCAAATTGATTGTTATCATACAAAGTAAAGAATTTGAGTCCTAAAGTAGTTGCAGCCTAATTGAATACATGACTTGAACAATGTTTATTACTTGTCTTGTAGTAGTTTTTATTTTGGTACATTGACCGGGGAGGGGGTCTCCTAAATTGAGGACTCGGAGATAACGGCCAAGAGGTTGCCGTCAATCCCACTAGAGCACTGAGTCCATACCATCAATCCATTGTTGAAGAAGATTTTCCGTTGGAAGTGATTCATCCATTATTAGAGAAAATGTATTGAAAGGATCAGTTTGGGTTGTCTCGGTTGATCCTGCATCCAAATTTTCAGACAACAATTCAATATCACGGACAAAATCTTCCTGGTTCTGATCAATTAAATCACAACCATCAATCCCATTTTCTATCTCAGAATTTTGAGAATCTTCGCAGCCTGCAGGAGAATTATGCAGCCATTCGAGCCAGAAACTCTTCACTGTAGCTGAGGACTTAGAATTTGCATGATTATAGCCATCATCTTCTGAAAATGTATTGGAAGGATCAGTTTGGGTGGTCTCAGTTGATCCTGCAACCAAATTTTCACACAACAATTCAATATTGCAGACAAGACCCTCCTGGTTCTGATCAATTGCACCACATTCATCAATCCCATTTTCTATCTCAGAATTTTCGCAGCCTGCAAGAGAATTATCTAGCAATTCGAGGCAGAAATTCTTCACTATAGGTTCCCCTACGGACTTAGAATCAGTATAATTATAGCCATCATCTTCTGTAGGAAGAGATTCATCCATTATTATAGAAAATGTATTGGAAGCATCAGTTTGGGTGGTCTCAGTTGATCCTGCATCCAAATTTTCAGACAACAATTCAATATCACGGACAAGATCCTCCTGGTTCTGATCAATTAAAACACAATTATCAATCCAATTTTCTATCTCAGAATTTTCACAGCCTGCATCAGAATTATGCAGCAATCTGAGCCCAAACTTCTTCGCTGTAGGTTCCCCTGAGGACTTAGACTGCATACTTTCTTTTGTGTCAGTATGATCACAAGCCTCATTGTCGTCAATGGGTTTATGTGTGTGGGGGTCTAAACCAAGGACATTTAATTTCTTCTTAATTCCAGCGTTCCAGTGGTTTTTGATTTCGTTATCCGTACGCCCAGGAAAATGCCAAAGATATACACAACCAATGTGGGATTAAACTAACTAAGCAATAACTATGCTATACATAATCTAACAGCCCCCCTCAAACTCAAGGTGGAATATGAGAAACCAACTTGAGTTTGAAAACAAGATCACGAAAACGCCCTGGAGGATGTGACTTGGTAAAGATGTCTGCGAGCTGATCCTTGGATGTGACAGAATGAAGCTGTAGGGAGCCTTGAAGGAGATGATGACGGACAAAATGACAATCAATCTCAATATGTTTTGTCCGTTCATGAAACACATCATTATGAGCAATCTGAATAGCACTTCTATTGTCACAGTATACAGGAGTGGCAGCAGAAAGTGATACACCCATATCTTGTAACAACCATCGTAACCAAAGAAGCTCAGAGGTGGTGTCAGCTACAGCACGATATTCTGCCTCTGTACTAGATCGAGCAACAACAGTTTGTTTCTTACTACGCCAAGAGATAAGAGAGGTGCTGATGAGAGTCATAAAATGCATCTAAACAATACTTAATTGTTAACATTTTAGGGTTGATCTTGGTCGTAATCGCACTTTTACATGTTGATAACTCTAAAGTGATATTCATAAATCATTGACTTAATTCGATGCATTTTCAGGTGCTTTGAGTACAAAAGAGATAATAAAGCGATCCATGTTTAAAGCACCAAAAGATCTTGGGTGTTGGTGCTCGTTTTTGTCTAAGGTTTAGACGTGTCCAAACATGATTCAAAGATGGTTAAACTCTAAACTAAGGCTGGAGTAATAAAGTACAGTAAGTTAAAAGACTGCACACAAGTGTGTGCATCACTTTGGAGCAAGTTAAGGGTAGGCACACTAGTGTGTGCACTTCTGCATACAAGCTGAAGAAGTTTCACTGAATTGCCAGAATTTCCCGTACAGATCAATCATCTTTGCAGATTAAACTGTATTGATTTAGGAAGAACCAGATGATGAGCCATATATGCTTAGAAAGATCCGGAAGTCTATTTTCTGGAGAATTTTACGGTTCATAAAAAGGATTTTTCTAGAGAAAGTTATGGCAGTTTTAGTGGAAACAGTTCAGGCCAGCACAGCAGGCCCAGACGCACAGCAGGCCCAGGCGCACAGCACGGCCCACTCGCCTCTTGACCGGATTAGGGCAAGCAAATGACATTCTCCAAGACCAAAACACCCCCCTCATACTCTATAAATATATCTTTATGGAGTGTGCAGCTGGGTATTGAAGAGAGAAAGCAAGGAAGAGAGAAAAAAGAGAGGATTCAAGGGATCCAAATCCAGCATTCTTCCATTTTATTTCTAAGTTTTCTTTGGTTGCAAATCAAGGGGAGAACATCCATATTGTTCATCCACCTTGAACTCCATGGCCAAATCAAGGGGAAAGCATCCTTATTGTTCTTCCACCTTGATTTCCATGGCCAACTAATCATTTTACAAGGGAAAGGGATGAATCTTTAGGGATTTCTTGTTCTTGATTCAGTTGTATGGATTTATTGTTAAATATTGTTTATGAATTATTCATTGATTAAGTAAGAAGATTTGAGTTCATGTGATAGATGTACTTCTTATTCTTCTTCTTTTAGACTCTCTTAATCCGGTGATTGCATCATTCTCCTCCATTGAGGTTGCTTGGATGTGATTGATTCCGGTAGATTTATCTTATTGATTGTCCATTATTGCGATATTGTCTTTTAAGATATATTGTCATTTCTTGATAATCTTTAAGATCGGTCATGTGTGCATGAACCGAAATCAATGATTAATTCGTAGCAATTATATAAGAATTGTAAATGTGCTTGATTGAATACATTCCGATTGCTTGTTTGGGAGTTGAAACTTGCAATCGAGATAAAATCAATTGAATCAAGAGTGGAAATAGGGAACAAACCTAAGGAGGATTCCCGGAACCTTGTTATTTCTCATTTATATTTCATTTACATTTACGCAATTTTCCTTTACATTATTTCACCATCAAAGCTTAAAAATCTTGAGTTTAACTTTTATCGTTCGTTTTAAGGTTCACACATTTTCCTTTGTACTTAACTTGTTTCCCTGTGGAATCGACACCCCAAAGCCGTACTATAATAACCGTGTTATACTTTGGGCGTAATCAAATTTTGGCGCCGTTGCCGGGGAAACGCTCTTAAGTATAAGGAAACTTGTCAACTTTTAGTGTGACGGTAAAAAAAAAAAAAAAAAAAAAAAACCAAAAAAAAAAAATCGTAAATATTTTTCTTTTCAGCAGTTTGTAAATACGGCAATATTATTCCTTTACTTTTGTTTTGATTTTCTAATTTTCTTTTATTATTCTGTTTTTATTTATCTGTTTATTATTTTATTCTATTTTTATTTACCTGTTTATTATTCTGTTTTATTATTCTGTCTATTATTCTGTTTTTATTTATTTGTTTATTATTCTGTTTTATTTATCTGTTTATTATTCTGTTTTTATTTATCTGTTTATTATTCTGTTTTTATTTATTTGTTTATTATTCTGTTTTTATTTATCTGTTTATTATTTTGTTTTTATTTATCTGTTTATTATTTTGTTTTTATTTATTTGTTTATTATTCTGTTTTATTTATTTGTTTATTTATTTGTTTTATTTATTTATTCCCCCTCTAAATTAATTGGTGCATGCTTAGACCGAGAGATTCGCGAGGTAGATTCATTAGAGGACCCGAATTAGAGTTACCCTCTCCTTCCACCTCCATTGGTGAAACCTCGCCTAGATCAAACCATAGTGCACCCCCATCAGAGAATTTAGAGGATTTTGTTAACATGGCTGAAAATCCTAATGAGAATGGTGCTAGGACACTTAAAGATTACCTACATCCTAGTCGGACAGCCACACCATCGTGCATTATGTTTCCAGCCAATACCCGTCATCAAGATTTTAAAACAGGGATGATACAACTTCTCCCTACTTTTCATGGCATGGAAAACGAGAACCCCTATGTGCACATTAGAGAATTTGAGGAAGTAGTTGCGACTTTCCATAGTCACGATGCAACTGATGATATCGTGAGACTCAAGTTTTTTCCTTTCTCCTTAAAGGATAAAGCTAAGAGTTGGTTATACTCGCTGAGACCACGATCAATTGGGTCATGGAATGAGATGACCCAAGTCTTTTTTAACAAGTACTTCCCTCAACATAAGACTAACGCTTTGAAAAGACAAATCTCCACTTTTGCACAAAAGGAAAACGAGACTTTGTATCAGTCTTGGGAGAAATTTAAAGAGCTGTTAAGTATGTGTCCACATCATGGGTACGAAAATTGGCGTTTAGTGAGCTATTTCTATGAGGGTCTTACCTATAGAGAACGTCAATTTGTTGAGATGATGTGTAATGGAGAATTTCTGCAAAAAGACCCTGATGAGGCTATTGAGTACCTCAATGAGCTTGCTGAGAAAGCTCACACATGGACTGGACCTAGTGCTACTGAGAGCACAAATAGGTCACGACCTAGTGGTGGAGGAATCTACCATCTTAGGGAAGAGGAAAACCTCAAGGCCAAGGTCGAAATGCTTACTAGAGAGTTGGAGGCATTAAAAACGAAAAAACCAACACACATAGTTAATCAGGCCGAACCTTTAGAATCATGTTTTGTGTGTGGTGGGGTTGATCATCCCGCCCAAGATTGTCCCACTTTTGTTGACATGAGAGGGCTGTACGAGGAACAATGCAATACCTTAGGCATGTACAAGAAGCCCTCAGCACCCTTCTCTAACACTTATAATTCGGGGTGGCGAAATCACCCCAACTTCAGTTGGAAATCTGAAAATCAGCAGCATGTGCAGCCCCCTAGATCGTACCCAGCACCTTATCATGCACCCTCATCTTCTAGGAACTCTTTAGAAGACTCCTTACATACTTTTATAGAAGCACAAGGCAAGACAAACCAAAAGTGTGAGGCATTAATTACACAGTTGGTTGAGGAAAACAAAGAAATAAGGAGCCAAGTGTCTAAATTGATGAACTCCTTGAGTGTGACTGAGCGAGGTAAGTTCCCTGCTCAAGCTCAGTCCATACCTCACGGTCAACATATGGCACAAGAAAATGTGAAAAATGTAAATGCCATTGTGACCCGAAGAGGTAAGTCACTACACATTCCACCAGAGAATAAACCCGAGAATGTGAAGGGTCAAACCAGTAGTGAGACCAAGTTGCCTAAAGACCCTGAAGTGACCCAAAGTCCTGTTAAGGCCCCATTCCCCCAAGCCTTAAAATCCAACAAGAAAAATCTGGAAATGAATGATGAAATCCTTGAGAACTTAAGGCAAGTGAAACTTAATCTTCCCCTTTTGCATGTGATTAAACAAGTCCCCACCTATGCAAAAGTTCTCAAAGATTTATGCACAATTAAGAGGAAACATCATGTCAAGAAAACAGCTTTCCTAACTGAGCAAGTTAGTGCACTAATTGAGCAAAGAATTCCCCCGAAATACAAAGATCCGGGCTGTCCTACCATTGCTTGCAGCATTGGAAATCATGAGGTTGGACAAGCCTTACTAGATCTGGGAGCTAGTGTAAACCTGATGCCATTTTCAATTTACTTACAGCTGGGGTTAGAAGAAATCAAACCAACCGGCGTGGTATTACAATTGGCTGATCGCTCAGTCAAGGTACCCCGAGGTGTGGTTGAGGATGTTTTGATTCAAATTGATAAATTTTATTATCCTGTTGATTTCTTAATTCTTGATACTACTTCTGCTGTAGACACTAACTCTAAAATTCCTTTGATTTTGGGTAGACCTTTTCTTGCTACTGCAAATGCTCTAATAAATTGTAGGAATGGTCTCATGAAACTGTCCTTTGGCAACATGACCCTTGAAGTAAATATTTTCAATGTTGCAAAACAGCCCGAAGATGAGGACGAAAACCACCAGCTTTACATGATCGAGTCACTCGTCAATGAGGGAGTTTTCTTAACTCATGATTACGACCCTCTTGAAAATTTTCTTGTTAATTCTGAGATAGATTTATTTGATGATAAAACTGATATAATTGATATATGTGTTGTTTTTGACAAATCTCAGGATTATGGAAATCGAGCATGGCAACCAAGGTTTGAGGAGCTGCCCGAAAGAAGCAAGACTCAAGTCCCCTCAAGTGTGGAAGCACCTAAAGTCGAATTGAAGCCACTACCTAAGGGTCTAAAACATGTCTTTCTCGGTCCAGGTGATACCTTTCCTGTTATAATTTCTTCTGAATTAACTGAGACCCAAGGTAAGAGATTAATTCAAACTTTAAATGAACACAAATCAGCCCTGGGATGGAGCATGGCTGATTTAAAGGGAATTAGTCCCCTAATCTGCTCCCATAAAATAAATCTGGATGAAGGAACCAGTCCTCGTAGAGACCCTCAACGTAGGCTTAACCCCACTATGAAAGAAGTAGTGAAAAATGAAGTACTGAAACTATTAGATGCGGGTATTATATATCCTATAGCTGATAGTAAGTGGGTAAGCCCTACGCAAGTCGTCCCGAAAAAGTCCGGAGTCACTGTGATAAAAAATGATCTAGGAGAGTTAGTCCCTACCAAACTTGTGAACGGGTGGCGTGTGTGCATTGATTACAGAAAATTAAATGCTGCCACCAAGAAAGACCACTTCCCACTCCCTTTTATTGATCAAATTCTTGAGCGTGTAGCTGGTCATCCCTTCTACTGTTTTCTAGATGGTTATTCTGGTTACTATCAAATAGAAATTGCATTAGAAGACCAAGAAAAGACCACCTTTACTTGTCCCTTTGGCACCTATGCTTTTCGTAGAATGCCATTTGGATTATGTAACGCCCCTGCTACTTTTCAACGCTGCATGATGAGCATTTTTAGTGACATGGTTGAAAATTGCATGGAGGTTTTTATGGATGACCTAACTGTTTTTGGATCTTCATTTGAAACATGCTTAATGAATTTAGAAAGAGTATTAATTCGCTGTGAGGAAAAAGAATTGGTTTTAAATTGGGAAAAGTGCCATTTCATGGTACCATCCGGTATTGTCTTAGGGCATATTGTCTCTTCTAAAGGAATAGAGGTTGATCAATCTAAGATTGAGTTAATCTCTAAGTTGTCTGCCCCTAAGACAATAAAGGATGTGAGATCTTTCCTTGGTCATGCTGGTTTTTATAGGAGGTTCATACAAAATTTTTCAAAAATATCTAGACCACTATGCGCCCTCCTAGTTAAAGATACCCCCTTTGAGTGGAGTCAAGCTTGTCAAGAGGCCTTTAAAACGTTGATTGGCAAGCTTACTTCCGCACCTATAATGCAGTCGCCAGATTGGACTTTACCTTTTGAAATCATGTGCGATGCTAGTGACTACGCTGTAGGTGCTGTTCTTGGACAGCGAAGGGAAGGTAAACCTTTTGTCATTTACTATGCTAGTAAGACTTTAAATAGTGCTCAAATGAATTACTCTACAACTGAAAAAGAGTTGCTAGCTGTAGTATTTGCTTTAGATAAATTTCGTGCTCATCTAATTGGTTCTCCTATCCTTATTTTTACAGATCATGCAGCCCTCAAGTATCTTCTTACGAAGAAGGATGCTAAGGCACGACTAATCCGATGGATCCTCCTCTTGCAAGAATTTGATATCACCATCAAGGATAAAAAAGGAGTGGAGAACGTAGTAGCTGACCATTTATCCAGACTCACTTTTGAGGACACTTGTGATGACATGCCAATCAAAGATGATTTTCCCGATGAGCAATTACTTTCCATTACTTCTCTACCATGGTTTGCTCACATCGTAAATTATTTGGCTACAGGTGAGATACCTATGGATTGGAGCGCTCAAGACAAGAGGAAATTCTTATATGAGGTACATAATTTTTATTGGGATGACCCCTATCTTTTCAAGTACTGCCCTGACCAAATTCTAAGGCGTTGCATCCCTAATGAAGAGATTTCGAGTGTCTTAGAATTTTGTCACTCCCAAGCTTGTGGAGGCCACTTTTCGATGAAAAAAACGGCTGCAAAAATTTTGCAGTGTGGATTTTATTGGCCTACTTTGTTTAAAGATACAAACACCTATTGTCGCTCTTGTGAAAGATGTCAAAAGTTAGGAGCTGTGTCTCGCCGAAATATGATGCCCCTGAACCCTATTTTAGTGATTGAAATCTTTGATTGTTGGGGCATCGATTTCATGGGACCCTTCCCTCCTTCCTTCGGGTACCAGTATATCATTGTAGCAATAGATTATGTATCCAAGTGGGTAGAGGCAGCAACTTGTCGAAACAATGATAATGGAACGGTGATTAAATTCCTTAAAGAAAAGGTGTTATCTCGATTTGGTACACCACGTGCTATAATTAGTGATCGAGGTACACATTTTTGCAACCGTTCCTTTGAAGCTTTAATGAAAAAATTTGGGGTATTACATAAAATCTCTACTGCCTATCATCCTCAGACTAGTGGACAAGTAGAGCTTGCTAATAGGGAGATTAAACAAATTTTAGAAAAAACGGTTAACCCCGATCGCAAAGATTGGTCTTTGAGACTAACTGATGCGCTTTGGGCTTACCGTACAGCCTTTAAAACTCCCTTAGGTATGTCACCCTATCGGCTTGTTTTTGGAAAGCCTTGCCACTTACCCGTGGAGCTCGAGCATCGAGCTTATTGGGCCATCAAGTCTTTCAATTTTGACATGGGCGAAGCGGGTAAACTTCGAAAATATCAGCTGACCGAGTTAGAAGAATTAAGAAACGATGCTTATGAAAATTCTAGAATCTATAAGGCTAAGATGAAAGTATTCCATGACAAAAATATTTTGAGGAAAACATTTAAACCCAATGATCGGGTATTCTTATACGACTCTAGACTTCATAAGCATCCTGGAAAACTTCGGTCAAGATGGACCGGCCCTTTTATAGTAAAAAATGTTTTTGAAAATGGGGCGGTAGAAATTGAGGATACTAGAGATGGTCGGGTCTTTAAAGTAAACGGTCAACGACTTAAGATCTTAATTGATAGACATGATCCGGAGATGGAAGACATTCCGCTTATGGATCCGGTCTATTCACCTTGACCACACAACAAAGGTACGTTATTCCTTTTAATTTTTGTTCTGTTTTTAGTTAGTTTTCATTCAATCTTAATTATTAGTTTTTAGTTTACTTCAAATTTCAAAAAAAAATATATATATATATATATATATATTAATATTTCGTTGTCAAGTCTTTATTAACTTTGAATTTTGGTTGTGTCAAGTCTATTTTAATTTTTAGTTTCTAGTGATTTCAGTGAAAAGAACGGTATGCAGTTCAATTGGTGGTGCGCAATTTTCAGCTTTTGTGCATTTTTGGCCGCACAGGGAGTTTCCTTTCCTTTTTCTTTTACATTGAGGTCAATGCAATGTTTAGGTTGGGGGTGGAGGAAACATATTTCTTTTTTTTTTTTTGAACTGCTTGGTGTCACTTTCTTTCTTTTCGTTGTTAGGATAAAAAAAAAAAAATTTGTTTGTTTGTTTTTAGCATGTTTTGTGTTAGCCTTGGAGTTAATTCACATGTCAATGATATGAGCTTAATCGAGATAGCATATAGCATTTAGAAGAAGTTAAATCTTGCTTCGCTTTGAGAATAAATTAAGTGTCAATTTTTCTTTGGTTTGAGACTCTGGTTTGTGGTAAGATTGCATGATTAGTCTAAAGCATTTGGAAAAGTTTTATGCGCGGTTGTTTTGTGAATACTTTTGCGGTCTCTACAAGCTCTAGAACTTATTTAATAATCACTTGAGGCGAAAATCATAGAATGCACACTACTTAGGATATGATATAGGCCATTTTTGGACCGTTTGAGCCTTTTTAAACTTACCCTTGTTATATTTATCGCTAGTCACCTATTTGAGCCTTTTTCTTGAAAAGAAAAATTGAGCTTTGTTTCTTTCGATAAACCATTTACTTACCTTTATGAGCCTAAAAATATTTTATCCTTACCTCTCTTTTAAAAGAACTTAGTTATACACATGTTGTGAGAAGCACTTAATAGGAGTAAGGGTGGAAATATGAGAAAATATTACTATCATAACCCAAGTACATTAAAAGAGATAAGTTGGGGGTTGTGGAAAAGAAAAGAAAAGAATGAAAGAGGAGGTGAATGGTCTTATGCCAAAACAAAAAATAAAAAAAAAATGAGAAAAAAATGAATTATGGCAAAGAAAGAAAAAAAAAATGGTGATTTATTGCCAGAAATGCTCGAAAAATGGTTGAAAGAGTTGGGTGTTGAAGTAAGGTTATCTTGTACTTAAAGTGGTTGTGTTTAAATTAAGAGACTTAGTTCTTTTATTTGTTTAAACTTTCCCATTCTTTCTTGACCTTTACCCTAGCCTAATGTTGCAAGCTTATTAAAGACCTATTGATCCGATGAAGTGTGATTTTTCTACATAGTGGAGAGTGATTTGAAAAGTGAGCATATGGAGCTTGATTTGTGATTGATGTCACGCAAATTAATATGTTTTTAGAGGCCAAGACTTGTATTCATGCTATGTTGTGCATAAAATCATCTAGGTGTTCGGACTAATGTATTGTGGTAAGATGGATGGTAAGAGTCGATAACGATTTTAAGGTTGACATTTGGATTATTCTTGGACCTGAGTGATATTTAATGATTCTATGTGCTGTATGTTATGCATGATTTTTGAGATAGATTTTTGAATCACTCTTGGTTAACGCCAGCATTGTTGTATTTTGTTTTGATTTCTAAATAAAGAATTCATTTCATGCCTTTCGCTTGAATTGCTAGGGACTAGCAATAAGCTAGTTGGGGGTTGTGATGAGAGTCATAAAATGCATCTAAACAATACTTAATTGTTAACATTTTAGGGTTGATCTTGGTCGTAATCGCACTTTTACATGTTGATAACTCTAAAGTGATATTCATAAATCATTGACTTAATTCGATGCATTTTCAGGTGCTTTGAGTACAAAAGAGATAATAAAGCGATCCATGTTTAAAGCACCAAAAGATCTTGGGTGTCGGTGCTCGTTTTTGTCTAAGGTTTAGACGTGTCCAAACATGATTCAAAGATGGTTAAACTCTAAACTAAGGCTGGAGTAATAAAGTACAGTAAGTTAAAAGACTGCACACAAGTGTGTGCATCACTTTGGAGCAAGTTAAGGGTAGGCACACTAGTGTGTGCACTTCTGCATACAAGCTGAAGAAGTTTCACTGAATTGCCAGAATTTCCCGTACAGATCAATCATCTTTGCAGATTAAACTGTATTGATTTAGGAAGAACCAGATGATGAGCCATATATGCTTAGAAAGATCCGGAAGTCTATTTTCTGGAGAATTTTACGGTTCGTAAAAAGGATTTTTCTAGAGAAAGTTATGGCAGTTTTAGTGGAAACAGTTCAGGCCAGCACAGCAGGCCCAGACGCACAGCAGGCCCAGGCGCACAGCACGGCCCACTCGCCTCTTGACCGGATTAGGGCAAGCAAATGACATTCTCCAAGACCAAAACACCCCCCTC
Source organism: Bretschneidera sinensis (assembly GCA_023935145.1). Lineage (NCBI taxonomy): Eukaryota > Viridiplantae > Streptophyta > Magnoliopsida > Brassicales > Akaniaceae > Bretschneidera > Bretschneidera sinensis. The sequence continues at coordinate 65,560,253 of CM043705.1, forward strand.
ATACTCTATAAATATATCTTTATGGAGTGTGCAGCTGGGTATTGAAGAGAGAAAGCAAGGAAGAGAGAAAAAAGAGAGGATTCAAGGGATCCAAATCCAGCATTCTTCCATTTTATTTCTAAGTTTTCTTTGGTTGCAAATCAAGGGGAGAACATCCATATTGTTCATCCACCTTGAACTCCATGGCCAAATCAAGGGGAAAGCATCCTTATTGTTCTTCCACCTTGATTTCCATGGCCAACTAATCATTTTACAAGGGAAAGGGATGAATCTTTAGGGATTTCTTGTTCTTTATTTCTTGTTCTTGATTCAGTTGTATGGATTTATTGTTAAATATTGTTTATGAATTATTCATTGATTAAGTAAGAAGATTTGAGTTCATGTGATAGATGTACTTCTTATTCTTCTTCTTTTAGACTCTCTTAATCCGGTGATTGCATCCTTCTCCTCCATTGAGGTTGCTTGGATGTGATTGATTCCGGTAGATTTATCTTATTGATTGTCCATTATTGCGATATTGTCTTTTAAGATATATTGTCATTTCTTGATAATCTTTAAGATCGGTCATGTGTGCATGAACCGAAATCAATGATTAATTCGTAGCAATTATATAAGAATTGTAAATGTGCTTGATTGAATACATTCCGATTGCTTGTTTGGGAGTTGAAACTTGCAATCGAGATAAAATCAATTGAATCAAGAGTGGAAATAGGGAACAAACCTAAGGAGGATTCCCGGAACCTTGTTATTTCTCATTTATATTTCATTTACATTTACGCAATTTTCCTTTACATTATTTCACCATCAAAGCTTAAAAATCTTGAGTTTAATTTTTATCGTTCGTTTTAAGGTTCACACATTTTCCTTTGTACTTAACTTGTTTCCCTGTGGAATCGACACCCCAAAGCCGTACTACAATAACCGTGTTATACTTTGGGCGTAATCAAATTTTGGCGCCAAGTAGGAAACAATAACCGGTGGTAGAACGACGATCTGTAGGATCACCTGCCCAATCTGCATCGGTATAAGCACACAACTGAAGAGGAGACTGAGAGGAGAAAAAGAGCCCATGAAACAATGTCCCCTTTAGGTAACGAAGGATGCGAAGAACAGCAGCAAAATGAGTAGAGCGAGGAGCAGCCATAAACTGACTCACCTGATGGACAGCATACGAGATATCAGGTCGAGTAACAGTAAGGTAGACAAGACTGCCAACCAAATGTCGATATAAAGTAAAATCACGAAGAAGTTCGCCATCATGGGGTGTAAGACGAGTATTAAGCTCAGTTGGTGTGTCAACAACCTTACTGTCTGTGAGATTTGCCCGAGAAAGCATATCAGAGATATATTTGGCTTGTGTCAAATAATAACCATCAGAAGAAGACGAAATCTCAAGACCAAGAAAATAGCTGAGAGGACCAAGATCTTTCATCTCAAAATGTTGATTGAGAAACTGTTTAAGTTCCTGAATACCAATGGGATCATCCCCGGTGATAATCATGTCGTCAACATATAACAGAAGAAGTATGATGCCCCGGTCTGTGCGGCGAACAAACAGAGCTGAATCATAGGAGCTGATGGAATATCCAAGGCTAGACAAAGTGTTGCTAAACTTAGCAAACCACGCTCGAGGAGCCTGCTTAAGTCCATATAGAGCTCGACGAAGACGACATACCTTGTTTGTTGGATTAGATAGTCCGGGAGGTGGTTGCATATAGACTTCTTCATTAAGATCACCATTAAGGAATGCATTTTTAACATCCATTTGAAAAAGTGACCAATGGCGAGAGGCTGCAACAGCTAGCAAAGCACGCACAGAAGATAGACGAGCAACTGGAGCAAAGGTCTCCTCATAGTCCACACCATACTCCTGAGTAAAACCCCTGGCAACAAGTCGAGCCTTATACCTGTCAACAGTACCATCTGAACAAGTCTTAATTTTGTAAACCCATTTACTGCCAATCACAGACTTTCCAAGAGGCAAGTCAACCAAATCCCATGTATTATTCTTGTGTAAAGCATCAAGTTCCTCTTTCATCGCAGTCTGCCAAAAAGGGTTAGTGGAAGCCTCACGATAGGAGTGGGGCTCATGTAAAGTAGCTAAAGCATGAAAGCAATGAAAATTCTGGAGATGGGATGGAAGAGATCTTACTCTGGTGGATCGGCGAAGGTCTGGAGAGGAAGTGTGAACATGATCCTCATACGTAACAGACCCTGGGGGCTCAGGCGAAGCGACGTCGAGAGTATCAGGTGGAGTGGAATCAAGAGTATTAGGTGAGGGAGACTCGGGCAAGACATTACTAGTGTGAGGTGAGGGAGACTCGGGCAAGACATCACTAGTGTGAGTAGGAGAAATAGGAGGCTCCATAAGTGTGGTAAAAGGAGGAAAAGATGGCATGCTGAATTTGCCAATTTCATGAAATAGTCTATGCTCTCAGAAAACTACATGACGGGAAATACGAAGACGATGAGACACAGGATCATAACACCGATAGCCTTTTTGTTCAATTCCATATCCAAGAAAGCAACACATCCGAGAACGAGGCTCAAGTTTGGTGCGCTCATGAGGTTGGAGTAAAACAAAACAAGCAGAACCAAACACACGAAGATGGTGGTATGAGGGAACATAGCCAAACAACCGCTCGTAAGGAGTGCAATTATCAAGGATAGGGGTAGGCAACCTATTGATCGTGTAGATAGCCGTTAGAGTGGCTTCACCCCAAAATGGGGTAGGAACAGATGTGGAAATGAGGAGGGCTAGAACAGTGTCTAAAATGTGCCTAAGTTTACGTTCAGCTCGACCATTTTGTTGTGAAGTGCCAGGACATGACAAGTGAGGAACAGTGCCATAACTTTTTAGGATGTCTTTAAAAGCATGTGATTGCCACTATTAGTGGATCTTTCACATCAGAAAAACTTCTTTAAGGTTGTCGGTATATTAAGAGTTGAGTATGCTCTGTGATTGCCACTATTAGTGGATCATTCATATCAGAAAAACTTCTTGAATATCCTTTTCATGTCTGTCGGGTCACCACTATAGTCGGAGTCTCATTCTCCATCGACGTCATCTCAGCCGCTGCTCCATCGACGTCACTATTCAACCGTTGACCGTTGACCGACAACCAGATTTGACCAGATGGCAGAAAAAGATATTTTTCGTCATGTTCAGTCTGTATTGGATGGTACAAACTATATTGTTTGGTCTCAATCTATGCGAAGTTTCCTCAAAAGTCGTAAGCTTTGGTCTTACGTGGTTGGTATTGTCGAGAAGCCAATTAAAGGGGCTACTGAAACTAATGATGCTTTTCTCACTCGTCTCATTGATTGGGAAAGTAATCATCATCAAATTCTCACATGGTTTCGTAATACTACTATTCCATCTATTTCTGCCCTATTTGGTAGCTTTGATGAAGCTAAGGGTGCTTGGGATATGCTTGCTTCTCGTTATTCTACTGTTGATGGTGCTCGAGAATATCAGCTCCTGTTTGAGCTCTTCTGCCTGAAGCAAGAACCGGGGCAGAGTATTAATGATTTTCTTGCTCGCATGCAATTCTTATGGAATCAAATTGATCTCTCTGATCCTATTTGGAAGGATCCTACAGATGCCAAAATGTATGCTGAACGAAGGGATCAACATCGTCTTCACCATTTTCTTATGGCATTACGTGATGATTTTGAGCCTATTCGTGTGCAACTTTTACATCGCTCTCCTCTCCCTACTTTGGACAATGCTATATTTGAACTTGTTCGTGCAGAAAGCAGATCACAGACTATGCACTCTCAACATAGTCCTTCAGTGTTGGCTGCTCCATTATCTAGTTCTTCATCATTTCAGCCAAAGCATTCTGACAGGTTTGGTGCTCCTCGACCTTCTCCTAAGCCTCGTGACAACAATTTCTGTCGTTTTTGTAAACGTCGAGGGCACACTATTGATAAATGTTGGCAAAGGGGAAGATCCAATGCTCCCACTGCAGCAGTTGCTCATCCTGAGAGCACTATCTCTACAGTTGTTCCATATCCATCTGCGACTACAGCTTCATCTTCAGTTGCACTCTCTAACGGGTCATCAGGTTCTACTGTCACCTTATCTGCAACTGACTTCGAGGCAATAGTTAATCAGGTCATCCAGTCTCGTTCTGGTAATGCATCTTCCTCTGCCCTCTCAGTCCTGCCAGGTAATTCTGCCTCTTGGTTTTTTGATTCCGCTTGTTGCAACCATATGACACCTTTCCCAGCTTCATTTACTACATCTGCACCTTCGCCTCATTCCTCATTCATTCGCACAGCTGATGGCTCCACTATGACTGTTAAAACTATAGGCACCATCAATAGTCGTTCTCTTTCTATTCCTGAAGTTTTTCATGTGCCAGAATTATCTTATAATCTTCTTTCCGTTGGGCAAATATGTGAACTTGGATATAGAATTATCTTTGACTTTTCTGGTGTGAATGTGCAGGATCCTCGTACTGGTCAGACCCTTGGGACCGGGCGTAGAATTGGGCGCATGTTCGAACTCTCATCCTTACACCTGCCCAACCTTCCTGCCTCTAACGTCTCTGCTGCTGCCTCCTTGTCACCACCATCCCTTGCACTTTGGCATTCACGTCTTAGTCATGCATCTGCATCTCGGGTACAACTTTTAGCTTCAAAGGGGTTGTTAGGGTCAGTGTCTAAAAGTTCTTTTGATTGTATTTCGTGTCAACTTGGAAAACAGCCGGCTTTGCCTTTTAATAATAGTGAGTCTCATGCTACTGCTTCGTTTGATTTAATTCATTCTGATGTTTGGGGACCTTCTCCCGTTGCTAGTATGAGTGGTTCACGCTATTTTGTAATTTTTGTTGATGATTTCTCTCGTTACACTTGGGTATTTTTAATGAAATCTCGTTCTGAATTATTGGATATTTATCGTACTTTTGCTAAAATGATTGAAACCCAATTTTCAAAACCTATCAAAGCTTTTCGTTCTGATAATGCTTTAGAATATACTCAACATGCTCTGATACCATGTTAAGGTTTAAGAGAGGAAGTGAGACAATACAAAGAAGAGAATTGTATTGAATGGTGTGATTTACTTACAAGTGAGCTATCCTATTTATAGGAGCCAATAAGAGAGCCAAAGATATACACAACCAATGTGGGATTAAACTAACTAAGCAATAACTATGCTATACATAATCTAACACTTCTTAATTCCAGCGTTCCAGTGGTTTTTGATTTCGTTATCCGTACGCCCAGGAAAATGTGAAGCAATGTTAGACCATCTGCATAACATTATTTAAAACACATTTCCGGCACAATATTATTTAACGCGTTTTAGAAAAAATTATAATTAATTTTTTATCTTGTAAAGGTGAAGAAAGGAGTAAATTTCCTATAGATTCTGCCTAGTAGATTATTAAATCAGTCATGCCTTGACACGTCAAAAAATGTGCAAAGTCTATCAAGTTGTTCATTTCTTAATTTATTGATTTAGTCTACGTTTCACGCGGTACTCAGAATCTATACAAGGACAATAATTTGAATGTTCAGACCTGTTACCAAACTGGGAATGAAGTTGGATTATGTGATCATCTTCTGCTTCTGTAAACCCACCAACCATACTTGAGATCAGCCTTTAGATAATTAATCCATCTTATTCTACAACTCTTCGGACATCTCTGCAAACCTACATATTTAATTAAACAAGACAGAAATAATATACGGGATTTTGGTAAATGAAATAATATAAAAATAGTTAACCCCCATATGATAATTTTTTTTCATGCATAATCTTGTTTGGAAAGAAAAATAACAAGTCATACACTAAGTATACGATTTATCAAGTACTTGACTAAGCAAATAATTTTTAAACAAATTCTTTCATTCACTAAATAAAATTATAAATTACGGAATATGAAAAAAAATCTAATATGCATCTCTCTCGTCCTATCAAGAATCTTCGGATACTCTTAATAGAAGGGTATAAAATATATGTTAAAATAATTGAATATAAGAGATGCCAAGCCACACATTAAAAAATTAAATTGCTTAAAAAAAACAAGGAATAAATTTTTTTGTCTCAATCTCTATTATGTTAATGTTAAATGACCAATATATCATCAACCTAATGTTAAATTTGATTTTTTTCTTTTTTATTTTTTTGTAATTTATTATAAAATTTTTATTAATTTGGCCGGGGAAGAAGAGAAGACAAAAGTTTGAAGTATAATGACAAAATTTTGACTATAAAAACCTGAAAGGTAAAACATTAAAATGATTTTTAAACCAAAAGTTTAACCTATTTAAAAGCTGGGTAGCAAACATGGTCAGAGTAGACTAGTCACATACCTGTGCTATAAACCGGCTTGTAAATAAACTTTTTTTTTTTTTTCTAATTTCAATTTCCATATGAAATTTTTTCTTTTTTTTATGATGATATTTATCATTTTATATGAAATTGTGTATTATAAATTGCATATAATGTTTTTTAACCACTAAATATAAGTTTTTTAACTACCAAATATATCATTTTACTTGAAAATATGATAATGAAGAATTGATGCTTGAGGCACAGTATTATAGTAGATATATAGAATAAGAGTATATTTTACCGTTAAATGATATGAAAAAAAAATATTTTATTTTTATTAAAAAATGAGATGAATCTTTGTGCTAATATATCTCATGACAGTGTATCTAATAAATTTTTTCACTTTTGAATAAATTATCACAATCTTTTTGAATAAATTATCACAATATACACGGCTTTTCATACGTAAAACTTACTATAGGTTGGGGGGCATTTATGAGCCGGCTGCAAATCACTGGTAAATATGACAATGTTGAAGTTTCTTATAAAGAAAATTTTAAGAATCTTTGGGAGTGTACCCATACCCTTCTTTAGATTTGTGTCCTTGAATAACATCAATCTTTTTATTTTTGTATTTTCTATCTCTGTCTCTTTCACCTTTAACTTTTATTTTTTTCTCTGTCGTTGAAGCTTATCAAAACTTATTTACATAATCATCAAATGTGATGGAAAAGCACATTTTTATTTGGCAATGTATATATATACCTGCGAGTTTAGACACGAGTCGCCAGCTTGGAATTCCATTGTTGGAGATGAAGTTCATGAGTATTTTGTCTTCTGCAATACCCCATTTACCTCTCTCCAAACTAACCTTTTCACAGCAAGACCCCCAGCAAACCCACCCCACCCAAGGCCCAACAAGGTCAAAGCCCAAGGTACCCCAGGCAAAGAAGACTGAAATTGTGATGTAATGAGAGGAACTTAGATATTACTTCACAGTACGTAAGAGAGAGGTGTTAAAAGTGGAGACAATAAGGACAACATGCCATGTGCATCATTAATGGTGAATTGTTAAAGGTCTCCAAGCCATATGCATCATTAATGGTGAGCTGTTAAAGGTGGAGAAAGAAGTCATATGCTTATTAATTGAACAACAACTCTTATTAATGCACAATTGTTTCTAAGCCTATAATTGGCATTAGGACCTTGGGTTCTATGTAGAGAAAAAATATTGTGAGGTATAAGTATCTTGTACAAAACCAAGTGTATGGTTTACTTGTAATGGAGCATTGCTCTGGTTTTTTCTTTAGGCTTTTGCCAAATAGTAAAATACTTTGGGTGTGGGTCCGAGGAGTAGGCACATTACTGAACCTCGTTAAATCTCTGTGTCAATTCTTTGTGTGCGCGCATTGTTCGAATCTTGCTATTTTTCTTAACAACTGGTATCAGAGCTTTTGGTGGTGAATTCTGTCAATTTTCTGAGAGGTTACTATTCACATGAATAGTGAATTTCGCGAATAGTGAAATTTTGTCGGTGGTACCGATTCATCGGCAACGGTGTTCTAAATACACGGAGGTTCGCACGAATTGTCAGAAAAAATCCAGAGAAAGCCATATTCGAGTGAGAGTAATGGCGGACGAAGGTAAAGCAAGGATCGAGAAGTTCAATAGAGCAAACTTCGGTTTGTGAAAGATGCAAATAGAGGATTATCTTTACCAGAAAGACCTCTATCTTCCACTTGGCGGCAAAACAAAGAAACCACAGGAAATGACAGATGAACAGTGGCAGGTGCTGGACAGGAAGGCTCTTGGCACGATCAGACTCTCTCTCGCTGCAACTGTCGCGTTCAACATCTCGAATGAGAAAACCACTGTATATTTAATGGCGGTTCTGTCCAAAATGTACGAGAAGCCATCAGCCTCAAATAAGGTATTTTTGATGAAAAGACTCTTCAATATGAAGATGGAAGACGGCGGTAGCATTGCTGAACTCTTGAACGGTTTCAACACACTGAAAAGTAAGTTGGAATCCGTTGGGATCAGCTTCGATAACGAAGTTAGAGCATTGCTAACTTTGTCAACGTTACCAGATAGCTGGGATAGTCTGGTAATAGCTGTTAGTAACTCTTATGGCTCTGGAAAGCTAAAGTTCAATGACGTTGTGGGAGTTCTTCTAAGCGAAGAATTGCGCAAAAGATCTTAAGGATCTGCGGAAACGTCTGGGAACGCTTTGAGCGTAGAAGAAAGAGGAAGATCTTCAAATAGAGGAAACAAGAACCGTGGAAGATCTAAATTTAGGGAGAGTAAATCAAAAGGACCAAAATCAAGAAGTAGAGGTTGCTGGAACTGCGGAAAGAAAGGGCATCTGATGAGAGATTGCAAAACACCAAAGCAGAATGATAATCAGGAAAGTAAAAATTCTATTAATCTTTCTGATAAAGATTCTGATGCTTTGATTCTTTCTGTTGCTGCTCGTAATGATTTGTGGGTGATAGATTCTGGTGCATCTTTTCATGCTACCTATCAGAATGAGATACTCCAAAATTATGTGCAGGGTGATTTCGGGAAAGTGTATCAAGGAGATGATGAACCATGCAATATAACTGGAAGAGGAGATGTACAGATAAACCTGGCGAATGGGACTACCCTACATTTGAAGGACGTGCGACATGTTCCGAATCTCACACGGAATTTGATATCAGTAGGCCAACTGTTAGATTCAGGATGCAGAACCACTTTCACAAGTGATTCATGGAAGGTGTCGAAAGGGGCTATGGTGATAGCTCACGAAAAGAAAGAAGACACTCTCTATGTGACAAGTGGAACAAATAGTGTTCTAACAGTTGCATCAACAGATTCAAGCGCAGACACCTGGCACCGCAGACTTGGGCACATGAGTGAGAAAGGTATGAAGGTCATGCTATCAAAAGGGAAGATTCCAAATTTGAAGCATCTGGACCTGAGCTTCTGTGAAGACTGTCTCTATGGAAAGCAGAAAAATGTCAGTTTTTCTAAGACGGGCAGAAAACCAAAACTTGAAAAGCTGGAATTGGTCTATACAGGTGTGTGGGGACCAATCAAGGTACCATCTTTTAATAGGTCTCAATACTATGTTACTTTTATTGATGATGCCACTAGGAAGTTATGGGTGCATTTTTTGAAGCATAAATCTGATGTATTTGATGTCTTCAAAAAGTGGAAAGCTATGGTTGAGACTGAAATAAGTCGGAAGCTAAAGTGTTTGAGGTCAGACAATGGTGGAGAATATTGCAGCGATGAATTTGAGGAATACTGTGCTTTCAATGGTGTCAAGAGGCAGAAGATAATTCCTAAAACACCGCAGCAAAATGGAGTGGTAGAACGCATGAACCGAACCATTAATGAACGTGCTAGAAGCATGAGGATTAATGCTGGATTACCCAAACAGTTCTGGGCAGAAGCGGTGAACATATCAGTCTATCTGATCAACAGAGGACCATCTGTTGCACTTGAGTTTGGACTTCTAGAAAAAGCATGGAAAGGAAAAGAGGTAAACCTATCACACTTAAGAATATTTGGTTGCAACTCTTATGTCCATATAAACTCAGATGAAAGGTCTAAGCTAAGCCCAAAATCCAAAAAGTGTGTCTTTGTTGGATATAGCATTAATGAGTTTGACTATTGGTTTTGGGATCCAGAAAACCGAAAGTCTTCAGAAGTAGAGATGTAGTGTTTAACGAGAATGTTCCATATAAGGACATGATGAAAAAAGTGGAAGGGGAAACAGAAAAGAAAGAGTTTGTAGAACTTGAGGAAATTTCTACAAAATGAGTGTTACAACCCAGAGATGAGAATATAGAATCTCACACTCCTGTTCCCCAAGTTCCCCCTCAAGAATTGAGGAGATCAGAAAGAGTTAACAAAGGTCAACTCCCGACTCGTTATTTAACATCTCTGAATTATTTGCTTTTAACTAACAATGGTGAAGCAGAATGTTATGAAGAAGCAATGCAAATTGAGGATAAGCTCAAGTGGGAGGCTGGAATGAATGAAGAAATGGACTCCTTGATAGCAAATCAGACATGGGATTTGGCTGAGCTTCCAGAAGGCAAAAAGGCTTTGCATAACAAGTGGGTTTACAAGTTGAAAGAAGAACACGATGGAACTAAGCGATACAAGGCCAGGCTGGTAGTAAAAGGATTTCAACAGAAGGCATGTATCGACTATACTGAGATTTTCTCTCCTGTTGTAAAGTTGTGTACCATCAAATCTGTATTGAGCATTGTTGCAGTAGATGACTTACATCTAGAACGGCTAGATGTGAAAACCGCTTTCCTTCATGGTGATCTGAATGAAGATATCTACATGAAGCAACCACAGTGGTATGAAGAACTAGGGAAGGAAGAGTTGGTGTGTAAGTTCAAGAAAAGCTTGTATGGGTTGAAACAAGCACCTTGACAGTGGTATATCAGGTTTGATAATTTCATGTCTAAAAACGGGTATACAAGATATAACGCTGACCACTGTTGTTATTTCAAGAAGTTTGATGATTCCTACATGATTCTTCTATTATATGTGGATGATATGCTTATTGTAGGATCGAGCACTCCAAAGAGTTTTCTATGAAGGATTTGGGTATGGCTAAACAAATCCTTGGTATGCAGATCAGCAGAGACAGGAAGAATCGGAGATTGTGGCTATCTCAGAAACAGTACATCGAAAAGGTACTAAAAAGGTTCAACATGAATCGGGCTAAACCGGTGAGCACTCCACTAGTAAGTCACTTTGCACTTTCAAAAGGGCAAGGTGCGACGATAGTCGAAGAATAGGAATACATGTCCAAAGTACCATATGCCTCAGCAATTGGTAGCCTCATGTATGCTATGGTCTGTACTAGACTAGATATTGCACAAGCAGTGGGAGTCGGGAGCATATTCATGAATAATCCAGGCAAGGAGTATTGGAAGGCTGTGCAGTGGATTATGAGGTACTTGAGAGGTACCACTAATCTATCCTTATGCTATGATGGATCAGAGATCAGTTTGAAGGGTTATGTCGATTCTGACATGGCAGGAGACCCAGATGGTAAAAGAGTACTACAGGGTACGTCTTTACACTGGGCAGTGCAGCAGTGAGTTGGGTCTCAAGATTACAGAAGATCGTAACTCTCTCGACTACAGAAGCAGAGTACGTGGTAGCGACAGAAGCATGTAAGGAAATGGTGTGGCTACAAAGTCTACTCAGAGAATTAGGCAAAGAGCAAAACGACTGTAAGATTTACAGTGACAGTCAGAGTGAAATTCATTTGGCAAAAAATTCTGCATTTCATGCCAGGACAAAGCACATCAACATCAGGTACCATTTCATACGGGGGCTCTTAGAAGAAAAGGTTATTACGCTGGAAAAGATTCACACCAGCAAGAATCCTGCAGACATGTTAACCAAGACTGTTACGATTGAGAAGTTGAAAGGATGTTCAGCTTCGATCGGTCTTCATGCTTGAAGAAGCGGGAGAAAACTCACACCTAGGTTGACTATGTTGGAATTTCGTTACAAATGGCAAATTGTCTCTAAGTGGGAGATTGTTAAAAGTGGAGACAATAAGGACAGCATGCCATGTGCATCATTAATGGTGAACTGTTAAAGGTGGAGAAAGAAGCCATGTGCTTATTAATTGAACAACAACTCTTATTAATGCACAATTGTTTCTAAGCCTATAAATTGGCATTAGGACCTTGGGTTCTATGTAGAGAGAAAATATTGTGAGGTATAAGTGTCTTGTACAAAACCAAGTGTGTGGTTTACTTGTAACGGAGCACTGCTCTAGTTTTTTCTCTGGGTTTTTGTCAAATAATAAAATACTTTGGGTGTGGGTCCGAGAAGTAAGCACATTACTGAACCCCGTTAAATCTCTGTGTCAATTCTTTGTGTATGTATTGTTCGAATCTTGCTATTTTTCTTAACAAGAGGCTTGATGGAGTTTATTATAAATTGAAGCAAAGATGACGCCAAGGTCACTGGAGGAAAAATAATGTTTTTTAACGACAAATCAATGATTAAAGAAAATACAAAGTTACTTTCTCCTGGTAGCGCCTTTTGCCAATTTCCTAATTGCGTCTTATATAGCAAACTTAGGTTAGTACCTTGTGTTTGTGTTATATCAATTTAGGTCCATTTGTTTTAAATTGTTCAATATCTTGTGATTGATCACAATGCCACGTGACTTCATTTTCCAGCAATAACAATTTTTTTTTATAAAAAAACCAGACAGATGCACAACGGGAAGTATATTGTCCACATAACTCCTAAATGTTAATTAATTTGCACCTAATCACTACACATTATGTGGGGTACATATTTTTGTAAGACACTTTTATATTGAAATTGGTGAGGCATATTTTTGGCCTAATGCCTTATGTGGATTGTGACCGTTAAAATAAGATAGGGCGGAAGAACTTATTGTATTATTATTGTGTAATATGTATTATATAGGTAAACAATATATAGTGTTTAATAGTATAAATCTTAATAGAATTAAGAATCCAAACATATTAAGAAATTTTAAAAAAATCAATATATGTTAACTTGATAGTTTGTAAATTAAATCGAAAAAACAACAAAAAAAATTGAGAATGATAAGCCTCAATGAAAAGTGTTAAAAAATAATTGAGTAACTGAGGAGGCGTGTTAACAATGAAAGTTCTTGCTTTCTCAAGTTTCAGTCTTGAATCTTAATAAATCTCTTATTTTCGTATCTATCGGTAATCCTCAACCAGTCTTGTGAAGGGGTGTTAGAGTCAGGCTTGTGCCTTTCACTTTATTTCAACTCATGTTTGGGCTCTTTTATTATTTTCGACGAGAGCACGCGCAAAAGGGTGAACTTATATATGATGGAGAGTTACTTCGCAGAGTTCTTCATCAAAACCTAATATCAACATGCAGAGTTCTTCATCGATGATTGTTATTCTTTATTCATCTTGATTTGGTTCATAAAAAATTAATTGGACCATTTCCTATCAATTTAAACTTTTGGATAATTGGTAATTCTGTCATTTTTTAATAGTGACAAATGAATAAACATGGATTTAGTTTTTTTTTTTTAAGAATTGAAATAAAATAAAATTAATAGAGATATTGAATGACACGAAAAATTGAAATGGACCAACAAAAACAAATAAAACATATCTAGAGTGCGAAATAAGGAGAGGCAAGTAACAAAATGCTGGAAAGCAAAACATAATTAATTCCTCTTCGGTAAAGCCGTGAAGGTATGAAGTTGTAGGACTTTCAAAGGCCATTGATTATGCATTGTGTCGTAAATATCTGTGTCGTAAATATCTGCCCTCAATGAGGGAAAATAAAGATAATCTTCAAAAAATAGTATTTATTTATGGTGTCAAGGGAAAGCTTGAAGGATACACACACTTAATGTTTAAGAATAAAAGTTGCGTGCGCCAGCGGTTTGAAAAAACGAGCTTTCTGTTTGTTTTCTATTTGAGAAAAAGATGGGTTAATTAAATGTAACATTAAATAATTATTATTATTTAATAAAAAATATTGTTATTAAAAGTTAAAATATAATATAATAAACAATTTATTTATATTTTAGATTAAACTTTTTTTTATTATGATTGATGATTTATTTATATTTGTTATATTTAACTATTCCTATTTTAAAGAAAAATAGTGTTTTAAAAAGACTGAAAAAATTAGTTTACATAAAAAGGTAGGTGACTCAAACAGTTAAACATATGAATTCAAAATAAATAAATAAAATCCTCATTTTACCCATATCGGGTCTGGCACGTTTCGAGTCTGGATTGTTTCGTGTTTGGGTCATATTGAGTTCGGGTCGTTTTTGGGTCCGAGTTGTTTCGAGTTTCAGGTCGGGTTCAGTTAATTTACATTTACATCATTTTAGGTTTTGGATAACTCAAGTTTGGGTTGAGCCGGGTTCGAATTATATTATTTTAATATTTTTTGTGGTCGAGTTGAGTTTGGATCTGGTCAGATCGGGTCATATTTTGTCACTTCTAAAAAGTGTTTGGTTAACTGTATTTTCAGAATTAATTTTAAAAATAAAAATGTTTGATAAAATTTTATAAGTGTTGTGGTTATATAAAATGTCTAAAAAAGACATTGGATAAAAGAAACTACAAGACATTTCATCATTTTGGTATCAATAGTTTTTTGTATGAAATATTTTTTATTTTCATGATTAGTAAATAAATATTATTTTATAACTTATCACAAAAATATGCACAAATTATATATGGCTTAATAAATAAAATTAAATATGGAGGTTATTTAATATGCGTAGCAGTATAGGTTAAGAATTTATTAAAAACGATAAGGGAAGTTTAGGGTATTACTAATATTCATTAAAAGGAATTCCGTGTTTCAAAAAGCGTAGTTGTTGGTAAAAATTAGATTTTCACATCGTTGTTTTAAGTCAACGCTGACACCACACTTAACTAGGGGCGAAGCGAAGAATTTATTTTAGGGTGGACCCAAATATATGACCTCTCATTTAGACATTTTGTCCAATATTTATCGGTAAAGAAAAAAAAAATCTAAAGAACCCACAAAACATATTATCATTGATTCTTCACATATTTATATCAAGCACAATCTTAATTCATATATCTAGGATTTTGACTATATATAAATATGATCAAACCAGATACGAGAGAGCGAACCAAATCCGAAGATAGTGTAAATCAAAACGAAACAAATCAATAGATTTCTTTATGCAAAAGAAAACATAACAGATTTCATACAAAAAAAAAAAAAGAGGAAGAAAGAAAAAAAAGGGAAACTTCAAACAAAGGGAACTAACTAAAAAAAATCTACACACAGATAGAGACAGAGAATTACCCAACTTAGTCTTCTGAGGTTAGCCACAAAACTTTAAATCGGGTGGATTTAGGAAAATTGAGAAAATCTACGCACAGAAGTCCTTTTAAACAAAGTCAGGGATTTATATTCATGTATGGTTTTTGAATTCTAATTTGGGTTTCAAGTTCAACAGCCTCATTTTTCTTTTGCTAGGTTGCACCGCGGCTACATACCTAACTTAATTAGTACTACTTAATAAGAAAGGGAAGGATACTGTCTGAAAACAATATCCAAACCGTCTATACTTCTAATTCTTCATAGTAAATAATTTTAGTTCCTAAAGCAGTTGCAGCCTAATTGAATATATGAATTATTTGATGTATATTAATTGTCGCTTGTAGTTGACTTATTTAGTTTAGTGCTTCCCACAATCCATCTTTCTTTAGTCCTTTAAACAATGAAACAGAAACTGTTCTGATATGTTCTTTGCATATAAAATGAACCAACTTTCTTTCTTGCCAGTTCAGATTCCTGATTATATTGATAAACTTAATAATATAAACATAAGTGAATGAAATTAAATATGTACAGTTGAGCATCAGACCAGTGTTTATGCTAAAGTAAAATCTCTTCAAGGCTATTAAAGCCATCCCACAAGAGCACAGAGTCCATATCATCAATCCATTGTTGAAGAAGATTTTCTGTTGGAAGAGACTCATCCATTATTAGAGAAAACGTATTGGAAGGATCAATTTGGGAAGTCTCAGTTGATCCAGCATCAAAATTTTCCCATAACATTTCAATATCGCGGACAAGATCCTCTTGGTTCCCATTTTCTATCTCTAGATTTGGAGAATTTTTGCGGTCTGCAGGAAAATTGTGCTGCAATTCGTGCCCAAAATTCTTCACTTCAGGTTCCCGTGAGGAGTTAGACTGCATACTTTCTTTTGCGTCAGAATGATCACAACCCTCATTATCCTCAATGGCCTTATGAGTGTGGGGATCTAAACCAAGTACCTTTAATTTCTTCTTAATTCTGGTGTTCCAATGGTTTTTGATTTCGTTGTCTGTACGACCAGGAAAATTCGAAGCAATCTTGGACCATCTGCATAAGATTATTTATTGCGTTTTAGCGAGAAAATTATACTGAAGTTTGATCTTATAAATGCTAAGAAATAAGAGTAATTTCCGTATAGACTCTGTCTGGTAGACTTGACCAATCATATCTTGACACTTCAGAGTCCATAAATTCACGTGAGCAAACAAAATCCATACAAGAATTTCTCGTGAACGAAATAGTCAGAATATGCGTGTTAATACCTGTTACCAAACTGGGAATGAAGTTTGATTATCTGATCTTCTTCTCCTTCTGTAAACCCGCCTCGCTTGAGATCTGGCCTTAGATAATTAATCCATCTTAATCTACAACTCTTCCCACATCTCAGCAAACCTACATAATTAATAGAGTTAATCAATTTCTTCACATAATCATCAAATGTGAGGGAAAAGTAAAGTTTTTCATCTGGCAATATATATATACCTGCGAGTTTAGGCACGCTTCGCCAGCATTGTATTCCATTGTTGAAGATGAAGTTCATGAGTTTTTGGTCTTCTTCAATATCCCATGGACCTCTCTTCAATCCAACCTTTTCACAGCAAGGTTTCCTTCCCATTATACAAGAGTATTTCTTCTGAGTTTAGGCTCCAAATTAAGTGACAAGGGAAACGAAGACTGAAAGTGTGATGTAATGAGAGGAACTTAGATATTACTTCACAGTAAGAGGGGAGGCTTGAAGGAGCTTATTATAAATTGAAGCAAAAATGATGCCAAAGGTCATACTAAAATTGGAGAAAAAAATGTTTTTTTAATGACAATCAATGATTAAAGAAAGTGTTATTTCTAACAACTTTAGAAATGGATATATATATATATGCTTGGTTGAAGTTGTTAGAGTTGGTGCATATTTCATGGATTCAGATCTATAGAACCTTCGACGATTATGGGTTTCGTTTCCCGGTGAGCGGGCAGGGGTTAGGGGACAGTGCCCCCGAAAATTTTAGGCTTTGTACATGTTTTGTATATGATTTTTTGCTTGACACTTTGAGTTTGGACCCATGAATGACCGTGGTTTTACAGTATGACGAAACCCTAATTAGAGTGTCTTAAGATACAATAAATTCTTTCTATGTACTGAATGCACATTGTAACGAAAGTTTTGTGAGATTGATAATAGTGAAACTTTTAGCAAGATGTAACTCATTCTAAGGAGAACCTGTGTATATCGTGTCTTATTTTCTTTCTGTTTATAATTTTTATGATTGACAAATCTCGAATCGTTCAGAATTAAGGGAGACAATCCTGAGTTGTTCTGATTGACAGCATAGTCATCAAGTCCTGCTTTATTGTATACTTTTTTGAAAAAAGATCTATATATAATTTAAAAAAAACGATTCTTTAGTTATGATTGTAAATTTTGAATAACGGATTGTAACCCTTTGACTTAGTGATCATTTTTTAACAGTTTGAAAATATATTGCGCAAATGAATGTGACAATCACTTATAAATAACACAATCACTCTATCTCAAACCAATGTGAGATACCAAAACTTGATCTTATCTTTGTTACGTTTCTAAACCCTCTAATCAAAATAACATAACTCATTAAAATTCTTTAAAAAGCATAATTCATCAACGATCATTATTAAAAAAATTAAATTACGGTTTATTTTTTTTAAGACTAATGAGTCCAAATGTTAGGTGCCATAACATACATCAACTTATTCAAAGAATATGACTCT
Organism: Bretschneidera sinensis; assembly: GCA_023935145.1. Taxonomy (NCBI): domain Eukaryota; kingdom Viridiplantae; phylum Streptophyta; class Magnoliopsida; order Brassicales; family Akaniaceae; genus Bretschneidera; species Bretschneidera sinensis. The sequence continues at coordinate 65,578,159 of CM043705.1, forward strand.
TGATTAATAAATAAATTGTAGAGTTGGTTACTTCTACTATGGGACATCAACTTGCCTATTTATTTGAACCAAATGAAACAAGTAGCCAATAAATCTAAATTCTGGGTTATTTTTTACCTATTATTTTGGTGGCTAATTCTAAGATGAGTTGGTGGCTAATGTCATGCTGTGGTGGAGTGAGGCTGTCACCCTGGTCTTGTCCGATAATCTGACATGCAGGGGTGGGGCCATATACAATTTTGTGAGGTCTATAGTCCCTCGGAGTGAAAGCAAATCTTGTTATGTAAGGTACGAATTGAAATATTTGTACCTGATCCACACATTGAAACAGTCACACAACATTTGTTAGAGATACACGCATTCCCTCCTTCCCTCCAAACTTTTTTTATCAAAAAAATTATTGAGATTAATTTCTTATATATATATATATATAAACTACATGAAAAGGATCATTGGGAAATCATCGTGAGGTCACTCCTAGGGTTTCTGATATCACTGGCCTCTTCTCTTATGCTTTGCTTTGCTAAGCACCCAACAAAATAGATATTCGTATTTTTCTTTAAGAGAATAAAAAAAACTAACACCCAACTACCCTTTTGACTAAAATCTAACATATATATATATATATATATATATATATATATATATATATATATATATATATATATATTAGAGTCATTTACCTTATGGTTGTGCAACTTGTAAAAAACATTAATTTTTTTAATTTATTTCTTATTAACCATTAATATAATATAATGTAATATAAATTAAATATAATATATAATCATTATATTTTTTTAATAAACACATAATTAAATAATTATAAAATTACATTTACTCTTATTTACCTCATAATAATCTATTATTATTTAATCTCTAACACATAATCTATCACTTTATCTTTTTTTTATATTTTTAAAATTTTAACTGATTAGCTAATGATTGCTAAAAGTATAGATTTAAGTTTCAATATTTTGTTATGAAACTATTTTCATCAAAAAATAACATTGTGCATTAAAACTAAAAAATCATTTTAAAATTGATTAAATTTACTTGAATAAATTTGTTTACAAATATAATATTTTAAAAAAACTAAATTAATTTACATCTAATATATTTTTTATTTCCCATCCGTTTTACTATTTAAGATATGAAAAATTATTTTAGAAAACAGTGCGAGTATGTAAACTAGTGTGATTAATTAGTTAATTTATATTAGAATTGTTGATAAGTAACTAAACTCTCATCAAAGTGTGTGATAATTACTTGTGGGTTTTTTCTCTTAAGCATACAGGAAATAATACTCATATGAAGCTGGCAATATTCGTGCGGGCTAGTAAAAAATTAAGGATATTCAATGTTGTTTGATCGCTATTGGTTTCATACATTAATTAGTAATTAGACTTTATGAACAACAAAGACAATCATTGTCACTTTAAAATCTGCTTAAAGCATTATCAAATTATAATTTTAAGTTGAAGATAAATGAAATCAAAGTATTATCTGATCTTTTATTTAAGAGATTCGATCCTCATAATAAAATTATATAAAAAAATCATTTGAGATCCTAAATATATCCAATCAACGTCCAATATTTCAATGATTGTACGTTTTTTGTTTTTTTTAAGGTAAAAGTAATGTCTTGATTTCGATCTGGATATTAACATTTTTAATAAAAAATACTAACTAAATAAAATAATACATTAAATGTCATTAATTAAATTTAATACTGATGATGGCTTTGTGTCATGCCATGGAACATCTAAGTTGATGTGAATAATAAAAAAAGAAAGAGAGGAAAGAGAATTAGAGCCTAGGTTATCTTGTGAAAAGAAAACCCCTTAATTATAAAAATGAAAGGTATTTATAAGGTGTTTCTCAATATATATATATATATATATATATATATATATATATATATATATATATATATATATTTGAGCAATTTCTCCTTTGAGCACTAGGGTTCCACTTTTTTTCTCTCACTAGCTTTATACGTTTTTGTCTTTTCTTATCTCAACAGTTACATGATTTTGAAATCTAAAAAAACGTTGAAACCGCGATCAAAACATATAAAGGTTTGATACTGATATCTTTAAATATTATTATCAGGATAATTTTACCAGTCAAATTAAGACGATGCATCTTTTCGTATGAGAAACAACCAAACAATGATATGTTAATACCTTAATGGTGGGTTATTTTCTTTTTAATTCTTTTGGATGTTAGTAGAAACTAAAAAGTCAATAACATTTCACAAACATGGGATGCTAACTACAAACATGATAATCACAGAAACCATCCAACTCATATGCTTATTTGTTATGTTCACAAAATAAGTTATTAAAATTCTTAGGTTGTGATTCTCAAATCTGTTGTAGTCTAGTTGTTAAGATACTCGGTTCTCACCTGGAAGACCTGGGTTCAAGTTCCAGACTTTTACTCTATTAGTAGATGTTGTTTGAGATTAGATTGAAACCAAGACAAATTAATCAATAGATAAATTAAAACGTTTGAACTCCCAGTCAAATTATCGCCTGACATCCTTGCCTTCCACCCATAGAAGGACAAGCAAGGAGGTGAGGGAAACTACCAGATTCAAGCAGCTGAAGAAGAGGCTTATGGAATCTGGAATCTTGCATCTGTACCTGGTGGAGGGTATGATGCTCCTGTTCCTCATGAAAACATTATTGTTCATTTATAAATGAGTAAACTAAGATATTTTCCACTAATCAACACCTCCTTCAGAAACCCAAAGCATTCATTAACAGTAACATTTGAAACTCATATTCCCAACAATTAAGCAATTAAGGGCGAGTCTAGGTGCCTTTCTTGTCAAGCATCACTGTAGGCCACTTCAGTTTCGAACTCTTCAACGGCATTGGCAACAACATAAACAGCCTACTGGCAAGACCATACAGTCTTGAGCAATAATGAGGCATCAAGATTTACCTATTTAGAAAAAGGAGAGAGGAAAAGTCAAGTTAACCATCCAATGAAATCCATAAGTTAAAACTAAGAGGGAATAATGCACTGGTTAAGGAAGATCCAAAATAGATACCATTGTCACTTTCAAACAGTGCAACGCTAATTTTTTTTGGCTTTTTTTTTTTATGATGGCCAATGCTCATGTTTTACTAGCCTGCGAATAAGTATTTCTGTTCACTTTAGCATTGGGTCCCTAACTCCAGAAATATTCTAATTAAGATAATCAAGATGAGAGTTTTGACTAACAACCAGAGAATTGCCCATCTTCTAAGTCTTGATTCTTGCTCTTAAAAAAATTTATCCATAAAAATAAGGTTTAAAAGCATTCTGCCCCCAGGGTTTGGGGGTTCTTTCACTTTAAAACATAGGTTTTTAATTGTGGCACATTGAACCATGAGGTTTAAGACATTGTTGCAATGTTAGCTTCTGTCAAATTTCCATCCAATTTCCGGTCCAATGTTAATAAAAAATAATTAAAATGAATAAACCATTAAAAAATTCAATAAAATTAACTATAAAAAACTGAAAACCCCTATCTCTAAACAAACTCAGAAAATAAATTTATAAAAAAATAAACTAATTTTTATTCTTCTTCTTTTTCCTTCTCTTTTTTTCTTATTCTTCTTTCGGGCCAGCAGCAGATCAGCAGCACCTGCTGCAACTGTCGCGGCGGTCACACCATACACCCCGTTGGTCTCCCTCTCCCATTCCTCTTCTGTTCCATACGTGTGGTTCTAGTATTTTACTCTATTGTCTCTGTGTGTGTGTCGCAGCGGCCACACCATACACCCCGTTGGTCTCCCTCTCCCATTCCTCCTCTGTTCCATACGTGTGGTTCTAGTATTTTACTCTATTGTCTGTGTGTGTGTGTCGCGGCGGCCACACCATACACCTCGTTGGTCTCCCTCTCCCATTCCTCCTCTGTTCCATACGTGTGGTTCTAGTATTTTACTCTATTGTCTGTGTGTGTGTCGCGGCGGCCACACCATACACCCCGTTGGTCTCCCTCTCCCATTCCTCCTCTGTTCCATACGTGTGGTTATAGTATTTTACTCTATTGTCTCTGTGTGTGTGTATGTGTTTTACTCTTAGCTTCAACACCAAATTCGTCGTGTGTGCTTTACTCTTAGCTTCAACACCAAATTCGTCCCCACCACCAATTTTCTTAAGCCCATTAGCTTAAATCGATAAATACAAGGGGGGCATATTCCAAGATCAAAGTCATTGGCAATAGTGATACCGAATCAAGATTCATGGACTTCACAGATCTTTAACATTTCCAAAATCCCCAAAAACCATATGAAGCACTGCCTCAAACAACCCCTTATCCAAAACCCAATCAGAAAGTGAGGAGACCAACCAGATCAAGAACCACCAAATCACAAGAACACCAACACTAAAGATTCGTCTTCATCAGAGTAGGAATGGAGGAACACAATGGTGGGGATTTTGCTTGTTCGGTACAGCTGGTACTGATCCAAGCATAGGATTTTGCTTGTTTCTTAATTTTTAATTTTAGTTTTTGTAAGATTAGGATTTGGTAGAGGAAAAAAAATGGTGATTAGGGCTTTTTATTATGTTTTTATTTTTTATATATTTTTAGCTTAATTAAGAGATTTTTTACTCAAATGTCATTTTTTTATATATTTTCTGTTAACCACGTCAGTCCGATCAGACGGAAATTGGACAAAAGCGTTACATTGCAACAATTTTTGAAACCTCATGGTTCAATGTACTACAATTAAAAACTTGGGTATTAGAGTGCAAGACTCCCCAAACCTCAGGGGCTAAAATGCATTTAAGCCTAAAAATAATTCCAGATTATCTTTAAAAACCTCGAAATTCTAAAGCAATAACAATTTATAAAAAAATACCCGATTACCCGATAATCAGTATACTTACATAAGATGAATCGAAGATGGGCCAGATATAGCAGCAACTATCTGAGCACGCTGAGCGTCACACCGGTATAGCCCCTTTATTTCTTTTTTCATTCGCCGTGCATCACGTCTTTCCTCCTTTACAGCAGCCTGCATCCAGAATTAATGTCATGTCATCTCAGCATCAAGAACCTTGAAGTAGCAGTATTTGAAAGCATCTAACACACTTTTAGGCAAGCAAGCACAATTCATTTCCTTGAGCTTATCTTAGTTTGGAATTTTGCAGCAAGTAAGACAACCTTTGGACATAGGCATTCGATGATCAAGTACTGGCACAATCGTTCAGACACACATACACACAAAAGAGCCAGAAAAGCAGCAAGAAGATACCTTTCGCTCTTTTTTCTCCTCCTTTGACTCCTGGCCATGTTGCTTCCTCTTTAGCTGCTCAGTTTTCAAACCACCGACACCCTTCACTTTTTCTGCAGCAGCCATACTGTGAGGCAAAAAGTCTACTGGAAGCTTCTCTTTTCCTCGAAGGGAAATCACATGACTGTTGGAACTCAAGGCTTCAGAGACAGTTCCAGCCAGGTTCTTTTTCCTAGCTCTTTCTGGAGTGTCAATTTTACCAGGGTGGTTATCAAGATTTGAGTATGTAGAGACGATGGTATCACAATCCCATTCTTCTGACTCATCACTGCTTTCCTGAACAAGAACCATTTCATCATTTTCATTTCCATCTTCATACTTTCTAGCATATTCTACACAACAGCGAATGACATCAGCAGCAGAGTCCAGTATTTCTTTACTTTTTGGCCTGTCATTTTTATGCAATAAATCTGCAGGAACTACATATTTATCATCAAGTTCCAAATCATCCACCGGATGGTCATTAAGGACATTTTGCACCTTGTCTGCAAGAGATTCTTCTTCACCTATGTAACCATTATAACCATCATCACTGTCTGTCCCATATTCTTGATGTTCAAGCTGCAATGCACAGAACACTTCTTTATGTAAGAACTTTTTTTCGGCTTTTATATAAAATCACCATACAATTTAAGGGTTTGCCTCAATTTGCATCTTGCATTTTCAATTGAGAGAATTACCTCCCTCCAGTTTAAAAATGTATCAAATAGCACCTTCTGTTAATATTTACCGCAAAAACTAACCAGAGTTAAATAAAACACCCTTTTCTCCCTTCAACAAATTAATAAGTTCTAAAAGGAAAGAAAAGTCATTATTAAGCTCTCCAAAATGTAATCTCCATCGTCTTTCTCCTCTTCTTCAAGCTAATCCAAACAAAATTCCTTTCTCTATCTCTACAATGTTACACAGATTTTACCAAGTTTTATTAGACATCAACACAAACACAATCTCTCTCTCTCTCGAAAACTTCCAGATCTTATCTTCTCTCTAAAGTCAAAGATTTTTAAAGAGAAAAGAAGCAAACAAAGCTAGCAATTCAGTGTGCTTTAGCTGCAATCATCTTCGAAAGAGCTAGGACCTCGCCAGGGATCTGCAACTTTAGGTGATAAACTGAACCCATTTTTATTCTAAAGCCAATGGGGTCCACCTACATGGGTACTTGCCTGTATGTTGGGTATAGTGTTGATGGGAAGAACCACAAGAAACTAAGGGGATTTTTGTTATTTTTAGTTTTTTACTATGGAGTACTATTTACTTTTTAAATATCCAGGGGCTTTGGTTTAGATTATTATTTTTGGGTTTTATCAATTCATAGTACATTTTAACTCTGAATTATGGTTCTTAAAGAAAGCTTGGGGTTTGCGGGTTTAACTAAATGAGGAGATTAAAGTTTAAACTGGTATTTTGGACGGAAACAGGAACTTGGTTTAATTATAAATTTTTCTCCTATGCTGAAGAATATGGTTTGATTTCAGTTAATATGGTCTTGGTTCTATGTCTGATTATGATTTGTTAAAAGTGAGATGTGGTAAGTTGATAATTGTTTTAGGTTCACATTGAAATATAATTTATGTTTAGCATTTTCTTTTTTAGTTTTTTTCCTTTCAAAGTATATTGGTAGGTATTGTCTTATTATGAAAATGAAATTTATTTTACGGGTAAAATGGTATTTTAGTTCATTTCTGTCATTTATAACAAGCAATTATGGACAAAAGGTGCTATTTGATACATTGTTAAAGTGTAGGGAGGTAATTGTCTCAGTTGAAAATGTTGGATGCAAATTGAGCAAACCCTTAAACTGCAGGTTGATTCTATATAAAAGCCAACTTTCAAAGGTATGGGCGTAGTAAAAAGCTGCAAAACAACATTTTGATTCGGCCAAATAATAAATAACATTAGAGGTTTCTTCAGGTATTTGGCTCAAAATAGGCAGAATATTACAAAGTCTGACAAAAAACTATCGTAAAAGGATACCCATATTGAGAATCGATGCAGCTGATAGCATGCAAAGTCAAGCCTAAGAATAACTGTGGTAAACTAAACACTGCATGCATATCAAAACGCTGCTACCGGGCCTGGAAGAAGCAGTAAAGATCAATGCAGGGTATATTATAATCACCTAAGCATCAGTAAGACCAATGCCAACGGCAACGCATCCTTTACCACTTGAGCTTAGCAGAAAGGGATCTAACAAGCTACAAGTTGAAGCATTTGAAAACCATATTACAAAATATCACATATGATGAACAAACAAACATCTATGTTCCATTAAGCAAATGTAACTGCAAAAATGCTGTCTCCATATACATAACATAATTACCAAGTCATCAACTATATGATGTATTTATGTTTGTTACTTCCTAGAATTCTCTAGTTATCAAGACTGTAGATGCCAGCTATATTAAGTACTCAATCTGCAAATTTCAGGACAGCTATTCACAAGAGGACAGTATAAAAAAAATCTCTTTTGGTCAGAGACAATATGATAATTGGAATGGAATACTAGCATAAGCTGACAAAAAAGATGTTATAAAAAAATTCATAGAACGCTTGATAGACCTAATTATACAAGCATGCACATAAAAGCTATGCTTACAAATGCATCTCAAATTACACCACTCGCACATGTAGGTAATTTAGGTAATATTCAAAAGATTTTTAAATATTCATGAGGGCTAAAGAAAACCTTACAAAATAATATTAAGCTAGAGATTGTTAATCTAGTTTAATGATATCATCATCGCACCTAGGTTGTACTCCAGCTAAGCCAACCACCCAATTCTCTGTCATAGAACTATGAAAGATCTCACTTATCAAAAAAAAAATACTATGAAAGATCTCAAAACAAAGTCACAAATAATCAACTTTGGGACTCAACTAAAGGGTTCATAATGATTTGAAGACAGCAATCAAAGGTTTACTCTTCAATTGTACCCTTCATTGGATAAAATAGATACGATATCATGAAAGGACTGCCTCATTATGAAAATTGAATGACCACAAAAACATACAAATCAGAAAAATAAATCACAGATCTGAAGTAGATAATGTGAAAAGAGTCTCACCAGATCAAATTGCTCATCAAGAAGACGATGAGCACGTGGCTTCTCACCAGCACAACCATCTCCTGATCTCACAGGTTGGTTTCTTACTTCATCCAAAGCACCTAGGTCAACAGCATTTTCATGATGACCAGAAGTAAGAGATTCATCAATTTCTTTATTGCTTGCCTCAGGTTCCTCAAACAAATTATTGTTCGCTTCAGGTTTCTCAACCAAATTTAACTTCTTATCAATATCTAAATCATCTCCTTCTTCAGGAAGATTTGCTTGAACAACAAAATCTTCATCCATGTTCTCAACATCAGAACCAAACCTCGATAAATCACTATCGTCAAGCAATGCAGCCACATCAGGATCAACCGCTTTCTGCACCCTCACACTAACAGTTCTCGAGGCTACACTATAAATCGACTTCTCATCAGGATCACCTTTCTCTTGAGAAATCTGCACCCTTGAAGCATCATATGCCTGAAGAAACACACAACACAATCTTTTGCCTGTAAGATAGCATTCTCACAATCAAAGCCTAATTACAAATCTAATTCATTGTACTAACTCCCTGAGCTTTTCAAGTATTTTTTATTTAAAATCAGCTTACCTGAGTATAAGCACTTCAATTATAGGAAACAAACACCAGAATAAAAGAACACAAAAGATAAGACAACTATTTTTTTTTATTTATTTCACTCCAATTCCAGGCAACCAAACAAAGAATTATCATATAAAATACAAAAAACTAACCTTAACATCATGCGGCAGCTGATCAAGCTTGGCCTTAGAGTTATGATAAAAAGCTGAACCACCACCTGCATTCTTAATCTCTCTCAAGTGAAGCAAATAATTATAACCATCATCAGGGAACCCTAGCTCCAAAATCTCCCTCTTCACGTGCTCTGGCAATGCCTCCTTTTTTCCGCTCACGGACCCACCAATTTCATTAATTTCCCCTTGAAACGACACCGAACTCCCAAAAACTCTGTCATCATTATCTTCAGGTGCATCCGCGAAAATGGAATTGGGATCGTTGTGGAACTGGGCGGTACCAGAGACACTATCACTGCTCTGGTCATCAAAGAAGCTGTTGACTGAGTAGGAGCTGTTATCGACTCGGATGAATACTCGGTCACTACCAGGTGAGTCATTGTAATTGGGATCAGACGAGTCGCGAGCGAATAATTGGAATGTCGCAGCTTTTTTCTTGTCGATGAATTTCTTTTTCTTGCCCATTTTGATTACTATAACAAAGCGAAAGTGATTATATTGGCAATTTTAAGAGATTAAAGAGAATACATATATATAAACAAAGCGTTCCTACGTGATACATCAATCTTACATGGAATCTCCTGAATTTTTAAGATTTGTTTAATTAAAAAAAATAATAAGCTGCCATGATTAATTGATTAGATCAGATCATGATATAGTGATTAGAAGAGGGCCTAAATTGATATTGAGAATTTTTCTAGGTCACCCACTGAAGATAATAAGTGAATCAGTTGCCAGAGAAAATAGCAAAAACATCCTAATGATTAAATATAGCTATTGAAGGTAAAGCATGTGTTAATAAACTATAATCAAGAAAAATAGGAGATCTATAAATTCCTTAAAAGTGACTGATTTAATTCAAGGAACCCGTTTAAAATTCAAGCTAAGGAGATATTAGAAATAAATTATTAACCATACACAAAAATTCCTTAACATCAGCCCATTAAAGCTTCAATCACTTGCTGGGAAAAGATTTAAATATTTTTCTTCAAGAAGAAAAAAAGGCCTTACAATTCACAAGCTGGAGAACTCAGAACCTAACAACTCCCTTTTGTTCTTCCCCAAATCTTTACCAAAAATGAGAACAGTTCACGGAGGCCGAAGAAAGCCGCAGCCGACCAACCTTTGTGAATGGACGTTGGCCGGCGTACTTTGCGACCGGAGGCTGGAGATTGCAGAGCGGAAAGGAGAGAGCTGAAATCGTTTTGGGCAAAGAGTGAACTGGAACAAGGGTTTATGGCCCGACCAAAAAAGGATCAAGGGTTTATTGGAAAATGACACAATACCCTTCAGTTTTTCTTGGATTTACACTATACCCTTCAGTTGTTAAAGGTAAAACCGTGAAAGGGAGACAAATTTGGTAAAACTGGAATTTGACAAGCATTGGAAGACCGGCCAGTTCCACCGGTTCACAGGTTTATACGGTTCAAACAAACCGGCCGGTTTTGACTGACCCAATTATATCTTCAATCTTTTGTTACAATTGGACATACGATTTTGATAACTAGATTAATTGGTGAATTACAAAACATCTTAAATTTATGGGTAATTATTATTACCTCTTTGAGGTTCCAAAAATTAAATTAGCAACATACCAAGTTCGAGTAGGGACCTTAAGTTACTGGGTAGGACATTTTTGTTGCTGAACAGATACAACATCAGCAACACTAAATGACAGAGCTGGCTAGACATCCTCACGTCTGAGGTGGATTCGAGCCCGATTCCAGCTCGATTCAAGTTTAAATAAATAGGTTCAAGTTCAAGCTCGAATTTGAATCGAGTTCGAAAAATGAACTCGAGTTCTATAAATTTTATAAAGACTTGAGCTCGAACTCGATAACAATCGAGCCTTTTCGAACTCGAGCTTTTTTGAACTCGAACCTAAATCTTAAATTTTCACTAGAGCTTGAGTCCGAACTATAATTTTAATAAATAAAAATATTAAATAAATATTGATTCGAGTTCTAGCTTGAGCCGATAATACTTTATCGAATTATTCGAAAACCTTTCGAACCGAATCTTAAAGTATTCGATCTTAATTCGATTAGTTATTAAAGCCTAAGTTTTAAGCTCGAGTTCGAGCTCGATTGAGCAATTAAATGAAAGCTGTGATTAAAAAGGCAATTCTATTGCACCCACCAGTCCCTCTGCTTGTTCCACAAGAATCCATGGAATAATGCTTTATTGAATGCTACGAAACACTCGGGTCCTAATCAACATCTACGCAATCAGAATAAATCCGAACTCATTGGAAAGTTTCAAACCCGAGAGGTTCGAGGACAACAACATTGATGTTATGGAACAAGATTTCAGAATTATACGGCTTGGAGGTGGAAGGCGAGGTTGTCCATGGTTTACCTTTGGACTGGCGACAGTAGTGAATGCACTCACTCTGCTTCCATATTACGAATCTAATAAGGCTGATGCTTAGCAGTAAGATCTTATATAGCTGCCATTAGATGCTTCTTGCCATTTCATTGTAATTTTCATTAATTTCAACAAAACAAAAACAGTACATATGTCTGATATATGTGCAGAATAGGCTCATTTCGCATTTATGTCACTTACAGACACTCTCTGTTCATAAACAAAGAAATATAAACAAAACTGCGCAAAAAGAATTGTCACGCTCATCTCCTTGTCCTGTGACCATTTACAGACCACATGAAGCTTTACCAACCCACAGAACCGATGAATACAGCAATATGCCAACCATATGAGTTCATTGAGTATCAAGGCTCAGCTTTTTATCCTGGTAGATTAAAGAATTGTCATTCCAATAGTTTAGAGTAGTCAATGTTTAGAACAAGAACTTCTGATAAGGACAATTGTCATACATTTCTGAAACCATGATTGAGAAGAAACCTTCAGTGAAACTTATGGAGTGTCCATTTTACTCACTTGGCTTTTCCTGTAGAACTCTCCTCCATCTCCTCAGCTGTGTCTGAATTTAGTGTGGTCAGCTTCCCAAAGGACTCTTTTGCATCCCCAAAGAAGTCTTTCACTTTATCAAGCACTGTCTTAAGCTGGTCTTGTGTTGGAAGCTGAAATTGAATTCAAAAGAATAGATATAATTCAAGGAGGAAAAGAAAGAACAAAACCTTTCAACCATCTGCTCCAAATTGGAAAAGAAAAGAAAATCCCCAAAATAATTGCAAACCAGCATTCTAAACAGTTTCAAAATTACTAGATTAATGTATACTGCCCGCTTAGATCTCAAAATTTCCTGACAGTCTATGTCAAGTTCAAGTGATCAACTAACTAGAAAACCAGGTCCCAAAATGAACCAGTGCTCACCTCAATAACATCTGTGGTAGACATTGCAGCTCTCAAATTGCCATTGTCCTGCATATTCAAAATTAAAAAAGAAAAAAGAAAGCAGGATTTTCTTTATCATTCTCATGCAGGTACAAAATTAGGACATAAGAAGATGAAAAACCGAATAGTAATTAAAATTGTCATAGTTTGAGATAGATAGAGGCTATAGGAACATTACAACAAGTTTGTAGCCGTATCTGAACTCGGTTGCAGACCGCAATACACGATATTGCTTAAATGCCGTCTTTTGTATCTCCTTTTCGTCCTATTGGAAATAGAGGTCAGCAATCAGTAACACAAAAAGCAGATGGGAAAAGATCCAGAGTGACTAAAGGTCAACAGCAAGCAATACCCAGAAAATGTGATGGAGGATGCACATGGACGGATGGGAAAACAAATTTTATATATATAAATAGCCTTTATTTAATTAATAACCTCTTTAAATGGATTCTCACTCTTGACTTTGCCCCCACTTAAATTAATTAATATGATTATCAATTACCTATAGGATCAATTGAAATTTCTTCTTTTTTTAGAAATTATCTTTGTGTAGTAAGAATGGGATAAGCACATACGTTTCACGGTGCAGGGACACATCTACATTGGGGCGGCCTCACTCAAATCTCAACAATTTTTTTTAGATTTTTTTAACACTAATGAATTGTCTCCACAAACAATTTCAATTTGCCCCCACTTAATAGGGTGACTTAACTTTAAGCTGGAGTTTATTTTTTAAAATTTGTCAAAAACTTAATCAAATCAAAACACCTTTTAATTGATGTTTTAGTTGTTATTTAATAAAATTTAATAAAGTTTGATATAATTTGACTAATTTTTGACAAATTTTTAAAAAAAGCTCCAATTTAAAGTTAGCTTTAAACTGATCCAAACATCGCTTAGAAATAGTGAAAAGTCTCAACTCCCAAGCCCTACACAACAAATCTTAGATTTAAAAAAGTGAAAACAAACAAAAATTTTAAAAAATAAAAAAAGATAAATTTTGTTTTCTTTTAAGTTCCAAAACCAACCACAAATAAAGTACTATAAAGTTTTTCTCTTTCTCTCTCTTTCTTTTTCTTTCTATCTCCCTTTTGTTTTCTTTTTCTTTAAACCTTCATCGCTCAAGAACTTTGCTTCATATAGGGTTTTCATTTTTTTTAATAACTAGTGTCAATTGTACTTATATAAAATATGATTTTTTTAACCGTAGCTTTTTTGCCTAGAAGTTACATTCAGGTCCTCCGTTTAAAAGACCCGGGTTTGATCCATTTCCGGCTAATATACCCAAAAAAAATACAGTGTGGTTTATTGTTATGTTAGTGTCAATCTTGTATCTAAATTTTTTCAATATGAAAATATTCATATTAATGACATTACAATAAATATCAAGTATCTCTTTTGTGAAATTATTTTTATATTTTCTCTTAAATAATAAATAATATTCTTTAAGTAATTTTGCCCCATCAAGATTCCTCGATGAGGATGCAAGGAAAAGGAAATATGGAGGTTTTAATGATTTAGTATATTTTGTAATATATTATAGTGATATTTTAGGTTAGGAAATTAGGTACTTTATTTAGGTTTTTTATTTGGTTTCCTTTTATATTTGTGTTCGTGCCTATATATATGAGCACTCTTTTATGTGTAAGGTAGGCATAGATTGAGGAATTACACGTAGATTCCTTGATCTTTAAGCCCTAATTATCATTATCATTTCCTTAGTATTTTGTGTTCTTCCTAGCAATCTCTCTACTGTTCATCATGCTCTACATCAAAATGTTTGTCCAATAAATTAATTATGCAACATAAATATCAATCTAGGAGCCAAATTTAGTCCACTAAAGCCAGATGGCAGGAAAGGTCTCAACAACAGCAAGACAAGTTTTAAAAACTAAATTTTGTGTCTGTGCACGTGCCTTCATGACTGTGGATGGCAACCAAGTTTAAAGCTAAGGCATTGCTTGTTCAAACAGAATTTTAAAACAAACAATGACATAATCTGGACAAGATTTCCATAGAAAATAAATAAGGTTTGAGCTAACAATGATTCCTAGTACTGTAATTCTCTTATACAAGAACTACAAATCATGGATACAAGACTCAGTGTCAGTGCATCAAGAACTTACTCTGTAAATAACTGCAGCAAGATTTCTAGCAATTGTATCTTTGTAGATATACTTCCCCAGCAAATTATCTTTTGCTGCAACCATGATTTTGGCAGTGGTGCCACCTGTTATTACACTAAGCGGGTACCAAAGATATACCTGCTCATATTGGCAGAGTTTCATTATATACTCGATGAATAAGCAACAAAAATACGACTCTTGATCGCAAAATCATGTGGCAGTGTGACAAACTGATGAGATTAAGAGACCGACAAACAACAACTAGCAATTATCAGTAAACAACTGGGGTGGCTGCCACTGGGTGGGGTGACTAAAATTTAAGAACCCCAAAATTAAGAATGAGTAAATGTGAACAGAAACTTGAAGATTAAACAGCAATCACTTGAAGATCAAGATACACATAGCACTGCTAAATGGAAGACTAGCCATCTGCCAATAAAGAAACCAACTTTCTTATCAAACCATACTGTTAGGCTATGTGTGGAGTCTGGTGGTTTTTTTGTCCAATATGGTATTTTCAGCACTGTTTGGTATCTGTTTTATTTTAACCCGAAAGTATAAGAGTTTTATCTTATTCTTTTGTGCATGTAAGTGAGCCATCTTTTTTTTTTTGTGAATACTGTGAGGGGTGTCTAGGGGTGAGACCTCTTTGTATTGTTCTTCAAGACATAGTGAAATCGCTGCCACTCCGTGGACGTAACCCGAGTTTGGGTGAACCACGTAAATCTGTGTGCTGTATGTTTGTCTTTGATTTATTTCTATTTTCTTCTCTATATTCGTATCTCAAGATACGTAGGGATAGGGTAGTTTAACCCTAACAATTGGTATCAGAGCTATCGGTTTTTGAGTGGGAGCGATGGCCGGAGAAAAAGGAAAGGCGACAGGAATCGAGAAATTCGATGGCACAGATTTTAGGTATTGGAGGATGCAAATTGAGGATTATCTCTATGGGAAGAAATTACATTTGCCTCTGTTAGGAGCAAAGCCAGACAGTATGAAAGAAGACGAATAGAATCTTCTTGATCGACAGGTACTAGGAGTTATTCGATTAACTCTATCAAGATCAGTTACGCACAATGTTATGATGGAGAAGACCACCAAGGATATGATGGCGGCTTTGTCCAGTATGTATGAAAAACCGTCGGCTAACAACAAAGTGCATCTGATGAAAAAATTGTTCAATTTGAAAATGGTAGAAAGTACCCCTGTTGCGTAGCATCTGAATGAGTTCAATACAATTGTTAATCAATTGTCCTCTGTTGAGATTAATTTTGATGATGAGATCTATGCTTTAATTGTTTTGGCTTCTTTGCCAAACAGTTGGGAAGCCATGAGAATGACGGTGAGTAATTTTGCAGGGAAGAATAAACTCAAATATGAAGATATTCAGGATTTGATTTTAAGCGAGGCGGTTCGCAGGAGAGATACGGGTGAAACCTCGGGTTCTGGTTCCGCTTTAAATCTTGAGACAAGAGGTAGAGCACAGGATAGAAATTCCAATCGGAGTAGATCAAAATCCAGAAGAGGAGGTAAGAGTAAATCCAGATCTGGACGATAACTAAAATGCTGGAATTGTTGCAAGACTGGCCACTTTAAGAAAAATTGTAGAGAACCGTAGAAGAAAAGGAATAAGAACGATGCTGCAAATGCTGTGACAGAAGAACTACAGGATGCCCTATTACTTTCTGTTGACAGTCCCATTGACTCTTGGGTTTTGGACTCAGGAGCTTCTTTCCATACCACTGCACACCGAGAAATCATGGAGCACTATGTGACAGGTGATTTTGGGAAGGTATATTTGGCTGATGGAGAAGCCTTAGATATTGTGGGTATGAGAAACGTTCGCATTAAATTGCTAAATGGGTCTGTGTGGTTGATACAGAAAGTGTGATATGTTCCAAAATTGATGAGGAACTTGATCTCTTTAGGACAGCTTGATGCTGAAGGTCACACGGTGACATTTGGGGCTGGTACTTGGAAGATTACAAAGGGAGCTATGGTAGTGGCTCGTGGAACAAAAACGGGTACTCTATACATAACCTCAAGTGTGAGAGATACTATTGCAATGGTTGATGCAAAAGTTGATACAAACCTATGGCACCGCAGGCTTGGTCACATAAGCGAAAAAGGGATGAAAATGATGCTGTCTAAAGGGAAACTACCAGAGTTGAAATCCCTTGACTTTGATTTGTGTGAGAGCTGCATTCTTGGGAAACAGAGAAAGGTCAGTTTCTTGAAAGGAAGCAGAATTCCAAAGTCTAAAAAATTAGAGTTGGTACACATAGATTTGTGGGGAGCTTCCCTGGTTGCATCTCTTGGAGGTTTGCAGTATTATATCACATTTATTGATGACTCAAGCAGGAACATATAGGTTTATTTTTTGAAAAATAAATCTTGAGGTATTTGAGACCTTTAAGAAATGGAAGGCCATGGTTGAGACTGAAACAGGTTTGAAGGTAAAATGTTTGAAGTCTGATAATGGTAGAGAGTATATAGATAGGGGGTTTAGAGAATTTTGTGCTACTAATGGGATTAGGATGGAGAAGACTATTCCCGGGACACCAAAGCAGAATGGCGTGGCTGAGCGCATGAACAAGACCCTCAATGAGCGTGCTAGAAGTATGAGGTTGCATGCTGGGTTGCCATAAACTTTTTGGGCCGATGCAGTTAGCACAGCAGCTCACTTGATAAATCGAGGACCGTCAGTTCCTTTGGATTGCAGGATATCTGAAGAGGTATGGAGTGGAAATGAAGTAAACCTTTCTTACTTAAAAGTTTTTGGCTGTTTATCTTATGTTCATATTGACTCTGATGCTCGCAGTAAACTAGATGCTAAATCCAGAAAATGTTTCTTTATTGGCTATGGTGATGAAGCTTTTGGTTATCGGTTTTGGGATAATCAAAATCGAAAAATCATCAGGAGTAGAAATGTAATTTTCAATGAACAAGTTATGTACAAAGACGGGTCAAGTGCAGAATCTGTTGTTACAGGGCTAGAACCAAAGAAGTCTGAGTTTGTTGACTTTGATGAATTTTCTAAGAGCATAATGCAAAGTATGAGTCAGGAAATGTGTGGAGCCTAGTGGTTTTTTTGTCCAATCTGGTGTTTTCAGCACTGTTTGGTATCTGTTTTATTTTAACCCGAAAATATAAGAGTTTCATCTTATTCTTTTGTGTAAGTGAGTGAGCCGTCTTTTTTTTTTTGTGAATATTGTGAGGGTGTCTAAGGGTGAGACCTCTTTGTATTGTTCTTCAAGACATAGTGAAATCACTGCAATTCCGTGGACGTAACCCGAGTTTGGGTGAACCACGTAAATCTGTGTAATGTGTGTTTGTCTTTGATTTATTTCTATTTTCTTTTCTATATTCGTATCTCAAGATCCGTAGGGATAAGATAGTTTAACCCAAACACATACAACCCCAATTACCTAGTCCAGCAAGCCACACCATGCAAATGCAAATAAATTCAACAATATCATCAGTACAAAAAGAAGACCATAATACTGAATCCACTGGCATTTACTATTGGACGAAAATCGGGAGGCCGAGGACAAAATCTGAAGGAGCCACCAGTATAATAGCTAATTGAAACAATTAAGTTAAAAAGGCCCATTACAGATAGCTGAAATTTGATATTAAAAGTAACATAGGCCCTCTGGCAATAAGTGAATAAACTTTCCATCAAAATATACTACCAAAAAAAAAAGCTACTTTAGCAAGGTAATAACCAAACTACTGCTGCACCTTAATTCTACAAATGCCATTGTTTAATCAAAATGCGCCAGAAGCAAGAAATGCTGAATCGGTGATTCATCTCATCGAATCAAATCACTTTCAATGCTTCGAAAGAAGACTAAGAAACTAAGTACCATTTAACTTATGAAAAAAAGATTAAGTGCCATTTTATCTTACATAAATTATGAACCCATGACACTCCATTAAAAAAAACACATAATTAGGAAACCCGGAACACTAAACTAACCCACCGTATGGCAGTATAACATCGCTAAGGATATTCTAACCTTATTTCTGAAACCAAGCAACACAAAACAGAGCTAACTAGAAATTATAATAAAAAAAGCTAAAAAAAAGACGGGCAAAGAGAGAGAGGGAACAAACATTTGCCATGCGGATGAAGACGACAAAACGAGGGTTACCATCGTCTTCAATCTTGGGCAAAGGAGGAGGAGGGTTTCGCTGGAACTGACGAGCTCCCATTCCTTTTTTGCCCTTCGCTTTCACCACCATTCTCTGCTGCTGCCTTTGCTGTGACTTCTGGGTTGTGGTCCTCGAACTGAACAGTGAGTGCTTGACAAGACCATCTTCGTGGGCTCTTGAGCTCGTCAATGGAAGCCTAACCAGCGCGTTTAGGGACATACCCACCTCCATTTTCACTTTTTTCACCACTTTTTGCCCTTCTTTTACGTGGCTGTCTGAGTCTCTCAGTGTTCTTTTGTTCGACTTTGGATCCAATTTGTGGAGGATACCTTATCCACGAAACTGAGAATTCTAGAGGGAAATGGTTAACGGAGAGTTTCATGGAATATCCACCATACACGTGGCAGATGGCATGGCCTCGAACTAGGATTCAATCATCGGGCCCTACCATTGGAGTTTTTGCTCATTGGATGATGTTGGCCATCTAGTTAGTTTAAAGAGAAAAAGATGCCACAACAAGCGTTGCGTTTTGAGAGTCATCATCTAAATGTTGGACGAAATGTCAAGTCGAAATCTCTGAGACTGGAGCCGTTGTGCGAGAGAGCACATTTTGGCCAAGGTACAACTTCAAAAGGAAGCTTCCCTCGTTCATTTGCTCATTGTATTTATATTCAAAACATGAGTCCCTTGTCCAATTTTAGCAGTATTAGTTCCTCCAGTATGTTTAATTGTGTTAGTACTTAATAGTAGACAGGATTTATAGATCAGCAAGCAGTAATTCTGATACAATATTAATCAAAAGCAAACAACTTCACTAGTTCTTTCAAGAACTCAAGTGAAACAAAAGAAAGTCTAATGTACATAAAGTGGCTTTTGAGTTCCACATGCACATTAAGACAATTCTTCTTTATTTCAAAACATTCAAAAGCAAGAACACATTTCAAACAAAAATTCTTATTAAACTTGATCCTCAGTCCCTAGTGGTTGTCCACCTGAGATCCTGTCCTGCTCCGTATACCATTCTAGTAAATTAGCAGACTGAGTCTTATTGTGGTAAAAACATTTGCTTTTAGCAGCATTTCCAGCAAGAAGCTGCAATGATGGGCTTAGACTTCCACCCAAGAACCAAACACCCTTTCTCTTCCATGATGGTGTACCCCTCACAAACCTTGGTCTTTGCTAACCATTGCTTGGCCTGCATTATCATCTTGATAGGCGCCCGCTGGAAACCAGCACGGCTCATCCTTCTGCGCCATTGGTCAACCCTCTCGTGCCGCTCAACCCTGGCGGGCCCCTCGCAGCTTACTATGTTCTTGATCTCTTCTGCGAAAAAGAACTGCTCCATCTTGGCACGTCTGGTGTCATACTTGTGCAGCATTGCATCTAGTGAGTCGAAGATAGCTGAATAATAATGCAATGCCTCCATGAACCTCCCTAGAAAGAAAGGCCCATTGTGGCTTGAGTCCTGCTCGACTAGAATGAGAAGCTTTGGTGACAGCTCATGTAGCCTTTGCAGAACTGAATTCAGTGCTCCTCTGCTTTCTTTGACCACACAGTGCAACTGAAGAATGCTGTTGATGACCACAACCTCCCCATCTTGGACATTAAAATCTTTCGCGTTCAGGTTTTCCAGGTTGCTTTCCACCACTAGAAATTCAAAGTCCAATGACAAGGTTTTCGCATAGTGATCTAGCTCATCTCCAATTGCTTGTAGGCGTTCAGCAGAATTTCCAACACCAGTAATTCGAAGGCGGCGAGGTGGTTGCCCTGCACGGTTGGCTAGGCTATACATTAACTTGGGCCATTGGTGGCCATGAGGCAGGCTTAGGGTCATTCCCAAGTCCACAACATGAAGTAAACTCTCTCCCTCAAGGGCTTCCAATATCGATGCATTTGCTACGAAATGACCGAATTGAATTTGTGGGCAAATCTCATAAACTAGGCTTAAGGCCTCATCCTTCTCGGATGATACAGCCATTGATTTCACGGTAGGGCCAACAACTCCAACTGCCCCAAGCAGTTGAACATTTGCAAGGCGATCAGAGAGCCCTTGGACAAAACAGGAAGCAACTCTCTGGAATGATGTTCCAAAGACAAGGGCATTAGCTCTAAGCTCGGATAGCAATGCTGAAGCATGAGCTTTGTCGCGACAAGCCACAGCCTCAGCACAAGCAACGAGTTGCTGGACTAATTTCATCCCATCTCCACTACTTTCTTCCTTGGTTTCATTTTCCTCACCTCCTATCATCGCCGCAGCTGCTTCTTCCATGGCCTCAATCACTAAGTATCTCTGCATGTAAGCCCACACATGATCCCGGAATTGGAGTCTTGGCAAGCAAGTCAAGTAACTCAAGTTGTTAGTACTTTCATTGTTACCACAGCTATAGAAACTGCTATGACTTCCAATAGATTCATTAGCACTTGGCGCCTGCTTTAACTTCTTATAGTTCCTCGTTTCATCCAAAGCAGACCAAGAGCAAGAATTGTTCTGCAAAGTGGAAACATAAGCGAAGGAAGAGTATCCTATGGTCGACAAGTTGAGATCAAGACCAGTCACCTGATCACTCTTATCATCACCATAGAAATCAGCAGGTCGCCAAGGGAGACCTGGAGCCATCAATTGTATGCCACCTTTTCTTGTGCAAATAAAGCTGTGAGGACCCCTTTGCAGTGCCAAGCCCAAGGCCATTTATGTGTGCTCCTTGTGGTGAAGATTACAAGGACATTTACATTTAAAAACAAAACCTATGAAAAGTACACACACTAAAAAAAAAGGAATGACTTTTAAAACATTGTCCTGCTTGAGGTAGACATAGACAATGTAAGCATAGAGCAATCAGGTACATTCTTTCCCATCATTTTCACGGAATCCCACGGGTTTGGGAGGTTAATATCTTGTCTCTCTCGGCTTGTATTCTGTCCAGCTTTAAAGAAATTTATCCTTGTGTGAATGTCATTTTTCGATTTTCCGTATTCTCGTGTTTATCTTAAAGGCTTTTATTTATTGTTGTTTGCCTTTTACCAGTTCTCCCCTTTGCTTAGCATGAAAAAAACAAAATCTTCAGGCATATACACAAGTAAGAACAAAATATCGTGTCTTCATCTTTATTTTATCTTATTTAAATTTTTTTTTTTTCAGTGAATGTCACATTAACGGAGCCTCCTAGGCAGTAGGCTCCTTATTTTGAGGTGACATACGTATACATAGACACACTAGATTTCCATACATTTGTGCCGTCCTTTTCTGGTTGTTGATTCTCCATATTAGTTTATTGATCTATTCACAGTGGTCGGCATTGGTATATACTCATGTGAATGGTGCTAGGGAAAGCCTGTACAAGATGCTCTTTTATGATACCACATTAAAAAATGTCTCCACAAGGATGTACAACCAGCAAGATAATAGAGAAACATGCTTGGCACCAGCTAATTAACATAAGAATTTAATCAAACAAGGTCTGCAGAGGCAACAGTATTTAATTCAGTATAGTTTTCAGCAATTGAGTAATGCAGAGCTCGTGAAATAGTTTCTGAATTCAATTATGATAAAAAAAAAAAGAAATGAATTAGAATGCAGCTCATCCAGTTTATCCTACTATATAATATATCTTTATATTGAATAAAAGAATATGAACAGATTTTCCTTAAAATAATTCAAGGAAATGAAGACGAACACTTCATGCTTTACAAGAAAAGAACAAAAACCCTCACCTTGTTAAACAAATCTAATAAATGGGTCTATGGTAGTAACTGGTACTAACCTGAGCCCCTACTCTTTCAAGACACAAAAATGTTGCTTTAGGTATCAGTGTTTTCCCTTTCGCCATGTATATAACCTGTTTTCTTCCTTTTCTCAATAGGAGAACTCATGGCCCCTGATTGATATATACTTCTTCACCCATATAGAAATATCCTCCACACAGGCTTGTGCCTGTGGCGTCTGCAGGAGAACATCAAGGGTAGCAAACTCGTGCACAGTATCCTTGTAATCAAGGAGGGGTGCATCCACATTAACCTTCCTTAATTCCTCTGAGTAAGCAATTGCCCTATCTCTCATCCAATCATGTTCCGCGACAACAGTTAGTGTTGGGGGCATGTACTTGAGAGGAGGCTGTCTTCCAGGGATGAGAGGGTTGGCTGCCGGGTGATCTAGGTCGAATTCTTCTTCGGATAAGAAGAGTTTCCATGCCAATATGCTCAAAGACTTGTCATAGAAGTAGGAGTTTGATAGCTTGATTTCAGATTTCATGGGAACATTCCCTATGAAGAAAGGGTACATTAGGACTTGTGCCACCACTTTAACAGGATCAAAAAGCCTTCCAGCCTCTACCACCTTTCGAGCTACATAATCTGCTATATTTGCACCAGAGCTCACCCCAAGAAGTACACATCTGTTCTGATAAAAACAGGACTAAATAAGCCGATTACTACTTCATTAAAAGAGAAAAACAAAAAGAAAAGCATAAGCAAAATATTGACAGCAGCAAAAATGAATTCTACTATAATTTCACAATGCTCAAAATAGAAAGATAGCAACCATTGCCATAATTCGAATTTTAGAAGAACAGCAACAGGAAACACTAATGCGTCATTCCTCTGCACCTAAAACAGACCAAGGATGATTCCTTAAACAGTTAAACCCAACTGTTTAAAAGTCTGCAAATGAACGTACTCTATGGTTTTCAGCAAAATCAATATATGCTTCTTACTTCTATGTTTCCATGATAAATTTAACCAAAATTTCTTCTCTCTTTCACCTGAAAAAATAAATCTTCTCTCTCTATTTTTCTTTCTTAGGAAAAACCAAACTTTCTAACATAAAACCCAAAACTGCCCTGCTCACATATTTGGATTAAACTAGATAATAACTGATTTCTCAAAGATATTAATAACAATAATGAGCAAATCAAAGAAGAACCTATTATTAATAGTACCTAGAGGGATTGCCATGAGCAGCTAACCAAGGCTCAACCATACACGAACCAAACCCATCAAAGATATGGCTATGGCTATGGCTATGGCTTTGGCTATGACCATGAGCCTCCAATCTTCCACACTCGGCCAAATTAGCCTGCTTCACCAACCAATTTAAAACCTTGAGCCCATCCTCAAACGCCGCCGGGTACCGACTCTCTGGCGCCAACCTATACCCAACAGCCACCACGATCACATCACACAGCTTCGCCATCCTCCTGCAAAACGCATCATTTGCCACCGTTTCGTTGCTCCCACTCACAAACCCCCCACCGTGAAACTGCAGCATAATGGGTAGTTTTCTATTGTTGTTATTATGATCTCCTGATGTCGTCTTCGGAGGAGAATAGCCTCTGTAAACCTGATGATCAGGATTCTTCGATTTCTCATTGACTGTGGAGTTGATTAGCAGTGCTGTTTCAGGGAGGAATATGCGGAGGCAGAGAGAGGAAAAAGGGTCTATGTGGATATCCTTTGTAGCTACCCCATCTCTGAAAGATGGGTTACTTGCAGTGATGGGTTCTTCGGGTCTTGAAGTTATTCCAAATGGGTGTGTGGCTTTTTGGAGACTGGATTTTGCTAGGCTCTGTAATCGATTTTTTTGCTGCAATTTGAAGAAGATACTGTAGAGTTGAACGAGTAAGCTTGGCATTTTCTAGAGAGAGAAACAGAAGAAAGACAGAGAGATAGGTGAGAGATTGAAATTTTGGGGTTAAGGAGACGCCATTGATGATACCAGAGAGAGACTAATTCAAATCAAAATCTACAGCAGCCAAAAGGGATCAGAGTAGAAGTTTCGGAGGTTGTGCTTTGTTGTGGTTGTACGTTTAACTGCTGCTTTGGGGAAAGGAGGTTTTGTACTTTTGCTTTCAAACGTATTATCAATTGAAGAGAGGGATGCCTGCGATTGGAAAGGAGATTGAACAACAGAGGATCATAACTCTACTGTCGGTTGGTGGATATTTGTTGAAACGCGGATTTGTGGTGCTGAAATCTGGATTGAAATGTAAAATTAATCAAACAATCATGTGAACGTCACCGCAGGCCTAATAAACTCTACTTCTTCAAATGAAATATATAATATATTATTTTTTCTGCTAAGAAATATTAAGACTTCGTAGCAGTAATTGTTTTTAAATTAATTTTTGAACTCCAGACAACTCTAGGAATAATCATGGTTTTAATAGGATAATACCCACGTGTGCTTTGTTCTTGTGACTTCCTTTTGCTTTATTCTTGTCAAATGTTGTCGCTTTAGTGTATAATTCTTAATGAATTTTATTACACTATTGAGGTTTCGCAATTTTACTAGTTTACTTTGTGTCACAAAATTGTTTGTTAGCTATTTTTTCAAACAATAAACAGACTTTAACTTTATAATTGTTTTATGAAAATTGGTCCGAAAATTATATTGACTATCATAAATTGAAGTCTAAAATTACCTAATTCTGTTGGTAGGCTGATATAATATTTTTCAGGCTATAGGCGGCCGATGAACTCTTTTATCTTCATGGTTAGTACAAGAATTTATTGTATTATCATTTTTTTAACTGTTTATAAAATAACGTGTCTCTAGTATTTATCAATTAATTAATATTTAAATATTATTATAATTTTGTTTTTTTTTTTTGAAATATTAATTTTAAAAAAAAAAAAATTGACCAGTCCTTCATAAAAATGAAGTCTTTTGTATTGCATTCATTAACTGTATAAACCTCTAGAAAGATTTTTGTTGTACCATACATATATTAGTCCGTAATGTAACATATTACAAGACTAATTTGTTTGCTATGCTTAACCAAACAATTAAAAATCATCATGAAACAGTAAGTACATATGCTCTGCTAATCTAAACACTTAAAAGATTATCATAAAGCTAGCGGTAAGTAAATACACTAATTGGACACCGTAATTTCTATTACAAGTATACGCTACAAGATCATCCACCTTATCACTACTTTTCCATCAACAAATCTTACAGGGTAGCTACTGTCTTAAAGTTTCTAAAGAGCAATTCTGCTCAATCTAGCAAAGCTTCTCCCTTCACATTATCTTGATTGGGACAAGGTAAAGAGGTGATTTTTGGTGAACTGTTAAACCAGCTGCCTCTTCCATGTCAATATCTATCTCCTTCATCCCATATGGCAGTTTCCAATCAACAAAATACAATACATTTGCAAGTGCCAACTCTATTGTGCTGATTCCCATACGCATTCCAGGACAACCTCTTCGACCTGCACCAAACGGCAATAACTCGAAATGTTGCCCTTTGAGATCGATAGAATTGTCGATAAACCTCTCTAGGTAGAACTCTTCTGGGTTCTTCCAGTGATCAGGATCTCTTCCTATTGCCCAAACATTAACTTCGACTCAGGATTTGGGGGAAACATCATAACCATCAATCTTAAATTGGGATATAGCTTCCCTTGGAAGTAGGAGTGAGGCTGGAGGATGCAATCTCAGAGTTTTTTTTACTATCATCTTGAGGTATTGAAGCTGATCAATGTTGCTTTCGATTATCTTTCCTTTCTTGCCGAAACAACTTCTAACTTCATCTTGTGCTTTCTTCATCACTCTTGGGTTCCTAGCAAGCTCAGTCATTGCCCAGATCATGGTAAGTGCACCAGTGTCCACTCCAGCCAGAAATACATCCTGAGATGAAAACATAGAAGAGAACCTAAATTCAAGCAATAAGCAAAAGAAATGAAAAGGCACTGAAGAACACTTTGCCTCACTGCAGATGTTTCCACTCGTAATTCTTGTTTTCCTTTTTCTTTTTTCTTTTTTCTTTTTTTTCTTTTTTACCTTCTACTGGTGTAGTAGTCTGCCTCATAAATGTATAAAGCTAAATCAATCGAAGTAAAAATTTTGGTTGCTAGAAAATTAGTGGTTAAATATGTAATGGGGAGAAGAAATCAGGGAAGGCAAAATAATATACTCAAAAAACAGGATCAACTTATCTTTTTAAAAAAAAAAAAAAAAAATTACCATGAAATGGGTCTGACCAGTACGAGGATCCTGCACATTCACACCAGAAAAGTCAAAGATAATTCTATATCCAAGTTCACATATTTGCCCAACGGAAAGAAGATTATAAGATAATTCTGGCACATGAAAAACTTCAGGAATAGAAAGAGAACGACTATTGATGGTGCCTATAGTTTTAACAGTCATAGTGGAGCCATCAGCTGTGCGAATGAATGAGGAATGAGGCGAAGGTGCAGATGTAGTAAATGAAGCTGGGAAAGGTGTCATATGGTTGCAACAAGCGGAATCAAAAAGCCAAAAGGCAGAATTACCTGGCAGGACTGAGAGGGCAGAGGAAGATGCATTACCAGAACGAGACTGGATGACCTGATTAACTATTGCCTCGAAGTCAGTTGCAGATAAGGTGACAGTAGAACCTGATGACCCGTTAGAGAGTGCAACTGAAGATGAAGCTGTAGTCGCAGATGGATATGGAACAACTGTAGAGAGAGTGCTCTCAGGATGAGCAACTGCTGCAGTGGGAGCATTGGATCTTCCCCTTTGCCAACATTTATCAATAGTGTGCCCTCGACGTTTACAAAAACGACAGAAATTGTTGTCACGAGGCTTAGGAGAAGGTCGAGGAGCACCAAACCTGTCAGAATGCTTTGGCTGAAATGATGAAGAACTAGATAATGGAGCAGCCAACACTGAAGGACTATGTTGAGAGTGCATAGTCTGTGATCTGTTTTCTGCACGAACAAGTTCAAATATAGCATTGTCCAAAGTAGGGAGAGGAGAGCGATGTAAAAGTTGCACACGAATAGGCTCAAAATCATCACGTAATGCCATAAGAAAATGGTGAAGACGATGTTGATCCCTTCGTTCAGCATACATTTTGGCATCTGTAGGATCCTTCCAAATAGGATCAGAGAGATCAATTTGATTCCATAAGAATTGCATGCGAGCAAGAAAATCATTAATACTCTGCCCCGGTTCTTGCTTCAGGCAGAAGAGCTCAAACAGGAGCTGATATTCTCGAGCACCATCAACAGCAGAATAACGGGAAGCAAGCATATCCCAAGCACCCTTAGCTTCATCAAAGCTACCAAATAGGGCAGAAATAGATGGAATAGTAGTATTACGAAACCATGTGAGAATTTGATGATGATTGCTTTCCCAATCAATGAGACGAGTGAGAAAAGCATCATTAGTTTCAGTAGCCCTTTTAACTGGCTTCTCGACAATACCAACCACGTAAGACCAAAGCTTACGACTTTTGAGGAAACTTCGCATAGATTGAGACCAAACAATATAGTTTGTACCATCCAATACAGACTGAACATGACGAAAAATATCTTTTTCTGCCATCTGGTCAAATCTAGTTGTCGGTCAACGGTCAACGGTCAACGGTTGAATAGTGACGTCGATGGAGCAGCGGCTGAGATGACGTCGATGGAGAATGAGACTCCGACTATAGTGGTGACCCGACAGACATGAAAAGGATATTCAAGAAGTTTTTCTGATGTGAAGGATCCACTAATAGTGGCAATCACAGAGCATACTCAACTCTTAATATACCGACAACCTTAAAGAAGTTTTTCTGATGTGAAAGATCCACTAATAGTGGCAATCACAGAGCATACTCAACTCTTAATATACCGAGAACCACGAAGGCTCTGATACCATGTTAAGGTTTAAGAGAGGAAGTGAGACAATACAAAGAAGAGAATTGTATTGAATGGTGTGATTTACTTACAAGTGAGCTATCCTATTTATAGGAGCCAATAAGAGAGCCAAAGATATACACAACCAATATGGGATTAAACTAACTAAGCAATAACTATGCTATACATAATCTAACAATATACTAGTGTACTTTTTAAAAAAAATTAACGAGATTCACCGTCCCATTTACTTCCCATCGGGAACAAAGATAGGGACAAAAAATGGATATGGAAGGGGTACAGAAGAAGGTTTTGAGGAGCAGAGAATGCATTTCCCGTCACGTTGTCATTGCTAGTTTTAATCCCCTTCATGCAAATCAAAGAAGAAGTCTTTGTATTGTATCCAAGAACTCCATAAACCTCTACAAAGCATTTCCTTGAACTATATACATTAGTCGACACTGTAACATATATCAAGACTTAAGTTTACTATGCTAATCTAAACACTTCAAGATTATCATAAAGCTAGCAGTAAGTACATATACTAATTGGACACAGTAATTTCTATTACAAGTATACACTACAAGATCATCAACCTTACCATTAATTTTCCATCAAAAATCTTACAGTGTAGCTACTGTCTTATAGTTTCTGAAGTGTAAATCTGCTCATCTCTAGCAAAGCCTCTCAATTCACATTATCTTCTGATTGGGACCAGGTAAAGAGCTGATTTTTTGTGAACTGTTAAACCAGCTGCCTCTTCCATGTCAATATTTATCTCCTTCATCCCATATGGCAGTTTCCAATAAAAAAAAAATACAATACATTTGCAAGTGCCAACTCCACTTTGCTGATTCCCATATGCATTCCAGGACAACCTCTTCGACTAGTGCCAAAGGGCAATAACCAAGATGTTGTCCCTTGAAATCGAAGAATTGTCGATAAAACTCTCTGGGTAGAACTCTTCTGTGTTCTTCCAGTGATCAGGATCTCTTCCTATCGCCCAAACATTAACTCCAAGTCGGTTTTTGGGGTAAACATCATAACCATCAATCTTAAATTGGGATATAGCTTACCTTGGAAGCAGAAACGAGACTAGAGGATACAATCTCAGGGTTTCTTTCACTATCATCTTGTGGTATTGAAGCTATATCCTGAGACCACAAATATAGGAGATCTTAGTTTCAGGCAATAAGCAAATGAAACGAAAAGGCACTGAAGAACACTCTGCCTCTCTGATTCTTCTGGTGTAGTTGTTTGTCTGATAAATGTATAGAGTTAAACTGAAACGAATTTCTTGGTTGCGAAAATTTCGGTGGTTTAATGGGGAGAAAAAATCATTGCATGCAAAAGGCTACACTGAAAAAATAGGTCAATTGATTTACCATGAGAATGGCCTTAATATGATCTTCAGTGAGTTGCACTAAATCCAATTTGAACCCTCTCTAATCTCAGCAGCACATCAATGACATCTTCTTGCTTCTGTGAAGACCTTCTATGATTCAGATGATCATCAATTGTATTTTGAAAGAAAACATCCAGCTCATGGATAACAGAGAGTTCTTAAAAGAACAGAGTTTTAATGAGAAAAACAGAGGAGATGGTTTTGGCCAAAACCAACGTATGTGTTTATGGAGTTGATAAGCAGCTCTTAAAAAAGGGGACAAAACCTCTTTTTCCTTTGGCCTTTTTCTGCAGCAACTGTCCAAAGATATTAGGTGAGATTGAAGTTGTGGTAAGGAAGGATGGGATGATGGAAGTGAACTTAAATACTCCCTCCCTCTTGTATTTTTCGTCAACTTTCTATTTACACAGTTTAATTCAAATGTTGTTTTATCCAAAAACATCTTTTAAAATTAAAATTGCTTTAAATACATGTGATACTATTAGAGTTACGTTCTAACATAAAAAAAATAAAAAATATTAAAGATATATTTGTAAAATTAATGATTTTTGTATCTTATTTAAAAAAAAATTAAGAAACAATATGGGACATCAATTTTTAAAAAAATAATGAATAATTGTTATCTAGTTTGCCTTAAAACTTTAAAGTTAACAATACCGATGAAATCACTGTCACATATATCAATGGCAAGTAAGTTGTCCATGTCTTTAGACTCTAAACCACATGACCGGCAAGAGAAAACCAAAACTATTTTAAATGGAAGTAAGGACATGTTTGGTTGGACTTTTCAAAATCTAAAAATAATTTTCAAAATAATAAAATATGTTTGGGTATCAATTTTCAGATATAGTTTTTAAAACTATTTTCAAAATGAGTTATTTTGAAAACTTGTTTTAGAAAACTCATTTTAGGTGTTTTCAAAAACTAGTTTTCAATTTTCAGTTTTTCTTATAGATTTTTCTCATCATTTTCTTCCTACCCAAACAGAAAAAGCTACCTTTATCTCATCATTTTTTGGACCATCAATGGAGATGGTGTTGGACGGCGAGTGAAAAAAGTCGGAGTTACTACCATCCTGCTGTGACGGCGCTGCTGCGGTCGTGTTGTAGTGGTGATGTTGTGGTTGTGCTGTGGCGACAGTGCTGCTACGATTGCGAGCCTAGATCCGGATCTACCATGGGAAGAAGAAGAAAGAGAAGAAATATGAGGAAAACAATAAAAGGAGAAAGAAGAAATCAAAGGAAGATCCATTTTTTTTTCCAGGAGAAGAAGGAGATGAGGCTTGCTATAAGTTTATTTTTTGGTTTAGTTTTTTAAATTAGTTTTAAAGTTATTTTTATATGAGTATATATATAGCTTACCATTTTTATATGATATTATATTAAAATTTTGGAAAAAAAATAATATTAATTATTTTTGTGATCATTTATTCAACAAACACGCATAAACTATAGTTATAAAATTATTCAAACAACTTTTCATTGTTTTCTGTATTTGTGTTTTAGAGTTACAGTTATTTAAACATATTTTTTTTTCAGACAACATCGAAAAATTGTTTTTAATTATTTTTAAAAATAATTTTCAAAAATTAAAAACTGAATCCAAACATATCCTGATTTTATCATTCAAGTTCTCTCTCAGTTTATAATTACCAAACACTTTTACATTTTGATTTATATTTTAATGTCTCCATCAGATTGCGGATTACGTTTGTGATATTCACTTTGATAGGATTTCTCCACTAGTTTCGCTTGTGATATCACCAATGATATGATGGTCTAAAAGCAAGAAGTCATTCCACTCATCATATAGGTTGTGGGTTTGTTATTATGTCCCATGTCATGAGCAATCTTGAATTTAAATAAATTGAGGCTATGATACCACAGTATATGCACCTTTTAAAAAAATTATTTCACTTATGATAAGCATTTTGATGAGTTTTTTTTTTTAAAGTAAATTCATTAAGTATATGAGTTACCATTACACAATAAAAAATAGTTCTTTTATCTCTTTCATCACTAGTGTGATTAAGATTCGATGAGATTTTTAAAATTTTATCTATTCTTTTTAACTTATTAAAATAATTGTCAAGTTGTATAGAATGGAATGTCAATATTTTCCTAAGCATTAGGTTCTTGTGATGGAGTTGTGAGATCTTTGTGTGAGGTAGGACATAATGTCTCCCTTTCCTTTTGTATTTATCCTTCTTAATTTAGTTACGATCTAAATTGATTCTGTCCTTTTCTTTCTTAAGCAGCTGTCCAAAGATTTTGAGCATGGACAGAACTTAAGAGGGAGTCACAGTGGTGCCCAGATATCCCAAAATAATGGATGGGCCTATACAATTCTTGGGATGTTTTTATTTTTAAGTTTGATGGCCCATTCCATTTTAAAATCCAAGGGTAATTCACATTTTATCGTAAAAATTCAAATGTGACTTGTGTTTAGTTTAGTGGTTAAATCTTCTTGAGGGCATGTTTGAATTAGTTAAATCCCTCGATTACAAAAAAGAAACATTTCATTGATTAATAAACAAAAATCGATGGAACATTTTTCAGATATATAATTACTTTCATAGAATTATCATATGCATATATTGTTAACTAAATTAAAATGAAGATCACATATTTTACTTTTTCATCTAACTAATGCTTGCAAATATCGTAGGGTTGACCTTGAGCCAAGTAGCTCGCGAACTACTCAAGCTCAAATAATCTCAAGCCAAATTTGAGTCAAGTTTGAAGCTCATGTAGACTACCCGTCACTCTTTTTTTAATATCAACAAATCATATTAGAACAATACCGTCACTCTTTTTTTGATATTAACTCTCTCTCGACTCGCAAGATTATATATAACACCAAGTTTTTTTTTATTGAAGCAATACTATATAAATACAATCATACATCATAATTTGAACACCATATAAGCACAAAATATAATTTCATAACCCACAAATAAACTCATAATAATCATATTACTCGAAGCGGAGAAATAACCAGTAAAATTAGGGTTAAGTCGCACCTATCCATCCTTCATGACATCAAGATCTTAATCGGACACCAAAAAGTAAATATGCCTCGCTTATTCATATGCATGGAAGATAGCAAGATAGCTAAATATGCGGCAACTTACACATTATTGTTTACTATTTCTTAGCAATATATATTTTTTGATCCAATGTTAAAAAACATTAAAATTATAATAAATAATTTATATATCGATGATAATCAAATCTGAAATCTTATAACTTCAAAACATAAATTTTTATATTTTTATGACTAAATCAAAATATCATTGACCATAATATCGAGTTAATTAGCACATCAGGTCGGTAAAATCATCGAGTTAATTAGCACAACAGGTAGAGGCTAAAATCATGGCAAGGAACCATAATCCAATTATTATATTGTCATATGGGATGGTCAGTTCTTTAGCTTGATTGGCGCTGAACTGCTACTATATATATAAATTGCACCATTCTATTTCCATCTAGAAATGGTCAAACGGTGGAAATTATATATTGGTTCAGTTAAAAAATTTAATCAAATTTTTTATTAATTTTTTTAATCATTTCATTAGGAATGATAAAATAATTCGTCTTTGGTGAAGTTCTGAAATTCTTCTATTCGTCGAGGACAGGTATGAATGAGATTTTATTCACATAATGACGAGGATGGAGATTTTTAAAAATCTTCGGTTTGAACAGAGACGGGGATGAACGGAGCAATCTTCGCCTCGCAAAATCTCCGTCCCCGCCCCCAATTACATTATGTTTTTATATTTTATATAAATATATTAGATAAACTTGTTAATTATCCAATTAACCCCTTAATTTTTTGTTTTATTTTTTTAAGAGAGATGATATGTATTTGGATTTGTGGGGTGTAACAATGATAGTGTTTGTACTTACATTGAACATTTATTTTATTATTAAAAAATTTGGGTTAACAAAGAATCTCCGGTTTTTTAATTAAGAATCTCTGTTTTCGTTTATAAACAGGGATAGAGATAGCGATGAAGATTGTGATCTTAAGAAATCTTCGACGTGGACAGGGACGAAGGATAAAATGAAATCTTCGGCATGGATGAAGACAGAAAAGAATAGTATTTTTGTAAACGGGGACGAGGATGAAGATAGTACTCTTCACTTCAAACTCACCCTATTGCCATCCCTAGTTTCGATCGAATTAACCCAAGTATTTTGATATTAATCGACCAAATTAATTTCGGTCAGCACGATCGGTTAACCGATACTATTTATATAATCAATTTTTTTTTAAAAAAATTTATTATATATATTATATATATTTGATTTATACTTTAGATTTTTTTAAATTATTGTATTTTATATATATATTATATTTATATTTAACATATTATTAATATTAATTAATTTTTTAATCAGTTAAATGGTCGAAACGGTTAAAAAAAATTAACTTTTAATTGATCGATTAATTGATATATCTTATTTGAATAACTGATTTTATACCGATTTAACTGATTAATCGAATCGATTCAAAATGATCAGTTAAATGATTTTAACTTTATGAACACCTACTTCGAACCATCCTCTGTACCAAACCACAATTCTTCTTTTCGGGTAAATGAGAGCCATGAGGAAGATTGAACTCAAGTCTCCGTCAACTCATCGCCTTTCCACCAAAAAAATTCTTTCTATATATTCTCTTATTTTTGTGTTTAGTTAGTGGTTGGACTAAACATAGGCCCATTAGCTAACTACTACAACGAAATACAGTCCAATCCAAAAGGTTGTGGTTTTAAATTTCTAGGCCCATGAATCTACATATGGATTCTACTTGGACTCATGTAAGTTTATACCCAACGGATCATTCCACCATTCAACTAAATTGGATGGGCCAACAAACTTAGAAAATAAAAGGCAACCCTTTAATGCTGAAAATGTAAAAAATAGCCCATGAAAGTTAAGGCCCATCCGTGATTTTGGATATCTGGGAAGTAAGACAATAGTGGTAAGTGGAATTATTAATTGATGAAAATAGAAGATTCTCCCTTATTAAAGTCAACACGAACGAACCAAGATGCCCAAAATAAGGCAACACAAGCAGCAGCAACAACAATACTTTTGGATGAGAACTTCAAAGGGAAGACTTTCCTACAATGGGTTTAAAGCAAGACCCATTACAAGACATTTTCAAGGGACTAGGATTAGAGGAAGCAAATGCAAGCAACTCTTGATCCCTTTCAAAAAATGCCATGTCTTCTTCACTCAAATACACCCAACCCTCTATTCCATCACCATGTTTCGTGTCTATCAGCATAACAGCATTCTTCTGTCCAGCACTAGCAATAGTCACCCATGTGGGTTTTCCCCAACCAAAATCAATTTCATATGACCCAAATCTGCACACACTTGTGAATATATAGAAATCTAAATCCTCACTTGTGATCATGCTTCCCGTCTCTTTGAAAGACAGGCAAACCATCTCGAACGATCGAAGTCTTTTTGCTTTGTTCTCAATGAATTGTTCCATTCCTTTTCTTAGTTGAGTAACCAAGCCTTGCAATTCTATCTGATTCTCTTCTGCTCGAGCAGCAAAGCAGCTAACGAGATTGCCAATGGAGTTTTGAGGCAATTGTGGCACTACCCTTTTGCGTATGTTGACAGATTGGATGATCACAGATGGTTTTGAAGATTCTGATGTTGATCTTGAAGCCTTCATTGCACCTTTCCAGATCAATGCAGTTACAGCCTCAACACGACTAGGCTGCTTCACCTCTCTACTTGCAGCTTTGGCTTGAAGAGCTGCAATGCTTGATGCATCAAAGACAAATCTCTTCGCAACAGATTTAATGATTGTAGGCTTAAAGATTGATGATAATGTGCCTGAGAAATTCCTTGGTGGGAAGACAGATGCCGCGTTAAACACTGGAAGCACAGATTCATCAGCCCCATATCCATGAGCCGTGGCAGCCCAGCCCTTCATGAAGGTGCTTACCGTTGTTCCATCAGCTAACTTATGCGAAATGCAAACACCAATTGCCATCCCTCCACATTTGAAGAAGCTTGCTTGAACAAGAAGTAACCTACCAGTACTCGCTTCTGTGGATCCAATCTCAATTGGAAGGAATTGTTTTAGTCCTTCGGCATATGGTTGATCAAGATAGCTGGACAGAAGGCAGTTGACTCTTGCTTCAACATACTCAGCCCCATAGTCATTACAATCAATGCAGATGTTGTCTTTTATCCTCCCGGCAAGTGGGTAGAAGCGAGTTAAGGTTTCAGATAACCATTCTTTCAGCTTCTTAGATCGATGATCAGCAGCTGCAACATAGTGATTAGTATCACCTTCAAAGGAGTAAAAGAAAACCAAGGAACCATAAGCTGCAGGACCAAGCTGATCTAAAAAGCAGAGATCAAAATTTCTAAGGTGAATTGGGGTTGGAGAGGATGGTTTGATGGTATTTCTTGCAATTATCTCAACTTTCATCTCCACAGCCATTTGATTCGTGCTAATAAGTAGTAGTTAGCTATCAAACACTTGCTGTGAATTTTGTTACAAAACAAAGAAGAACTCCAATTTATAACTGCTTTATTCATGTGATCACTACCTAGCTGGTTGTATAAGTCGATCATCCAATTGGGTATTATACTATTCTACTAATTATGACAGGTGTGTACTTTTAAAAATTGCAGAGTTGAAAAATGGAACCTATTACGGTATAATCTGTGTTTAAGAAGAGAACAAAATTTAGCTTTCAGGCATCATTTGGAATAGATTTGTTCAGAAAAAGAATCCAAAATAGCATATGATCAGTGTGTCATATAATTATAATTCAAATATGTTTTCATTGTCATGGCAGCATAAATGCACAATATGATAAGATTGCTTGACTAAGATTTTTTTTGTTTTCTCAAAGGT
This sequence comes from Bretschneidera sinensis, assembly GCA_023935145.1. Taxonomy (NCBI): domain Eukaryota; kingdom Viridiplantae; phylum Streptophyta; class Magnoliopsida; order Brassicales; family Akaniaceae; genus Bretschneidera; species Bretschneidera sinensis. Next base: position 65,614,798 of record CM043705.1, read on the forward strand.
GGCTGTTGGACTAACTATATGCTGTTGTTTGGTAGCCCAAATTTGGATTTAATGCAGATTTAGATTCCTTAATAAAGATTTAGATTCTTTTTCTTGATGAAAATTGTGTATTATTCTGTTGGACTAGATTGTGCATCCTCTGAGCTGTGATTGGTAGAGAAAAAATTGAGAGGAAGGAAGAGAGAGGAAAGAAAAGGAAGGAAAAGAAATATTGATTTAAGAAAATGGGAGGATTCACTTCTTTTTTTCTTTTAACTTTCCATTTCCAAGTTAAAATTGTCAATTTTCCAAAATAATGACTAATTTTTTTTAGTTTTACTTTTCATTATCGGTTAAAAACATAAAAAAAAAATATCAATATTTTCATTTCTTAACACTTTTCTTTCTCCTCTACTTAATTAATTTTTCTCACTTTTCTTTCCTTTGATTGAAAGCTTTGCAAAAGGAAATAAAACAAAAAGGCTTCACATATGCTTATGGATTTATTAGTCAAAATTAAGCTGTTTATGGACCACTACCTAACCAGGAAGCGTTCAAGTTGCGAGGACAATTTCTTGTTCGTGTAAAATTTGAAAGGGAACCCATCATATTTAAGAATGCAGCAATAATACTGGTTTAATAATCAAAGCCTCCTTAGTTAAAAATTATTTGCAGCAATTTGATAATTACAAGATATAAAAGCAACATAATTAGAATAGACAATATGACCTAACTGAACGATTCGAGACCTATCAATTACATGAATTATAAATAGAGAAAAAAAAAGACAAGATTTACCCAAATTTACCCCATAATAGAGCTGCGTCATGCCAAAAGTTTCTTATTATCAACCTCACAAATCTTTTGTTACAATGTATGCTCAGTACATAAAGAGTATTTATAAGCAATTTAAGGCGTCCTAATTATGGTCTAATTAGGATTTTTGTTCTATTGCAGAACTACGACTATTCATAAGCCCAAGCCCAAACCGCCAAGCAAAAAAACAGACCCAACTCATGTACATGGCCTGAAAGTTCCGGGAGCGCTGCCCCCTAACCCTCGCCTACTCTCCGGGGAACAGGACCACATTCACTCACCGCGGAGCAGAACCCGTGTTCATTCGGGGTTCTACAGATTTGATCCCGTGAAGTATGCAACACTCTAACATTAATCAAGTTCCAAAGACATAACATATATGCAGTTGTTCTTTATGGTCAATTTGCAGTAAGCTTTGATGCAGAGTAACTTATAACTTTGACACTAGATGGATCGAGATACTAGGATTCGGAGAAGCAAATGCGAACAGCTCTTGGTCATGGTCAAATAAGGCAATGTCTTCTTCAGCTATGCAGCCCATGCTTCTATTCCATTACCATCTTTGGCATCCATCAACACAATGGTGTTCTTGATTCCTGTAGTCCCATTACAAGGCACCTATTTTACATGGACTTGAGTGTGGATGTCGGACACGAGTACATGTTCAGATATCAGACTCGTCTATTTTTGTAATTTTTAGTATTTTTTTCTTTTAATTTGGAGTATCCAAGTGTCATATTCATACACTTATCCAGAGTGTCCGATACAAATACAACAAAATAAAGTGAATAGCGCATGTAACATAGCAAGGTGTCCATGTTGCATGACTTTCCCCAACCTGACAATTGGTTGAATCCCATGAAACTATTTCATAGAAGTTCATTGATATCTTCTTTTTATAAAGCAAATCGACGTTGATTCTTGAATAATCCACATCACTTCTGCTTCTATTGTAACAAAATATTCTATTTTTTTATGTGGAAAAGGCCCGTATCAATAATTATGATTTTACGTATGGACAATTCCTCAATATCTTGTTCATTCGCAACAAAATATTTTCTTTGTGCGGTGATAAAAAAAACATGTTTTTTTGGATTTTTGGAGAGAGATATTATATCACCTTCACCAATCGAGTCATAGGTATCTAACGATTTTCCACAATGTGGTGATGAACGGTATAACTTGTATAAATCTTTCCATTTTGCAATTCGATCCGATCTATTAGTTCGTAGAGTTATTTACTCGATTGCAGATATTTCTGAAACACCTCTCATAGAAAGACAAATAGTCAATTTTGAAAGAACTTATTATCAACCTCTTTCATATATAAATCTATCTATTCAGAAGAGAAGAGAGATCAGTTTCATAAAAAAAGGAATTTATACCAACCGGTGAAAGTATAGAAGTCTATTCCTTTTCCTTTCAAAGGGAGATCCCCCATCTCCATTATTAAGTTTAACAACAACTACTCGATGCGAGATCTTTGATTAAAAAATTTGGATATAGAAGAAATTAGATGATGTGAATTTGTCTTATGGTTGAGTTTTTGAGTTTTAAACCTACTGTGTTTGCTTGTTGTACAATTCATTGGCTCACAACAGGAGCATTCGTGAATTAAAAAACAGATGGATGGGTTATATATGTTTCCACTGTCGAAGAAGTTACAAGTGAGTTGGAGGGTGTGGGATTGCTTTGAATTATGGGTCATGGTAGATTATGACCAGAGAGTGTGGAGTAAGAGGTTGACAGTGAACATTGAAAGACCATGGCGGTGTGGAGGCAAGTAATATTTTTTCAAAATGCTTCTTATTTTTAATTTTTATCATCTTCCATACATTACGTCTCCTCCACCAATACTTGAACCTTGAAGCTTAAAGTCAAATGGGTGAATCTTCAACCATCAAGGCTACAAACTGGTGCTTATTTTGATTCCTCTAATGATATTTACAGATGATTGAATGAGTTTTATATATTCAATTAAGGTTCCATTGATTTTCATCTACTCATTTAAGTGTTGATTGGACTACGATTTAAATTTTTGAACTTTGACACTTATAATTAAAGTATAATAAAACCCATACATACGGACTGTGTTATTGACACTTATTTGTTTGTTTAATTTATAATAATGTATTTAAATGAAATTAGATGCTTTTGAAAAAGTAATTACCAAAGAAAAATAAAATGAGTGTCAATAACAATTTTGGAGTATCAATAATTAAAAAAATATAAGAGATTTTTTTTTAATATGAAAACAGTAATATCAAATTAAAATCAAAACATTACTTTCACATAAGAAAATATGTAACGTTGAGCTAAACATAAGATTGCAAAAATAAAATTGTTAATAAATTAGAGAGAAGTTGATATATATTCTAATTTAGCATAGAGCATTTTACAATGTTGCAACAAAATAGAATTACAATATTTTCTTCTTTTACTTTTGTTCTTTTTTTTCCACTTTTTTTTTGTTATCAATTCATCATCTTCTTACAAAAACTTTTTCTTTTTATAAATTTATGTCTTATCAGTTATCGAAAGAGAGAAAGAAATAATTACACATATGACTAACAACATATCCAAAATCCTCAAAAGTACTAAACTTTTAGAATAGTGAACGAGGAGTATATGTAACTCTCTAATCATATCTTTTTGATGTGGGATAATAACCATACAGATTTTTTTCCTTTTATTTAAAAAAACATATTAAAAATACATATAAAAGAAAAAAAAAATAATTACATGTAAAACTGGTTACGTTGATTCTCTCTTTTTAAGTCCAAGGACTAAACATGTTGGCTTATTCTTATATCATAACACAATAAGTGCGACCACACTAGATCAGTACTCATGACTGAAATTTTCTGCCGCAACACGAGTCATCGTGAAAATGATGTGATACAAGCTTTGGAAATGTTGTGTCTTTATGAAGCTTATGCACCTTTTGGTACACTATAAACATGACCCAATTATTTGCAATCATCAATCCAATTCTATGTAATACTAATCGTACAAAGAGTTTATCATTTTACAGAATGCAAGACTCTTGTTTTTTTTATAAACAATCTCACCACAACTGTTAACCACAGGATCTACAAAACCAAGGTGACCAAAATCATGCAACACAAGCAGCAGCAACGACAATATTTTTGAATGAGAAATTCAAAGGGAAGACTGCCACAATGGGATTGAAGCAAGACCCATTACAATACGTTTTCAAGGCACTAGGATTAGAGGAAGAAAATGCAAGCAGCTCTTGGTCCCTTCAAACAATTCCAAGTCTTCTTCACTCAAAATCACCCAAGCCTCTATTCCATCACCCTGTTTTGTGTCTATCATCAAAACAATATTCTTCTGTCCAGCACTAGGAATAGTCACCCATGTAGGCTTTTCCCAGCCAAAATCAACTTCGTATAACCCAAATCTGCATAAACTTGTGCATACATAGAAATCTAAATCCTCACTTGTGAGCATGTTTCCTGCCTCTTTGAAAGACTGGCAAACCATATCAAAAGAGTCGTCGACGTTTCATCGAAGTCTTTTTCCTTTGTTCTCAACTCTCATCTCCACCGCCATTTGATTCCTGCTAATAAGTAGCAAGTAGCTATCAAACACTTGCTGCGGAATTTTGTTACAAAAGAAAAAAAAACAACTCCAATTTGGAATTGCTTTGTTCAAGTGATCACTAGCTAGCTGGTTATACAAGTAAATCATCCAATGGGGTATGATACTATTCTACTAATCATGATTAATTAGCTGTTTACTTTGAAAATTTGCAGTCAAAATATCAAACCAATTAGTATATAATGTGTTTAAGAAAAATACAGTATTTCACTTTCGGGTACCAAACGATTTGTTCAGAAAAAGAATCCAAAACTGCGTATGTTTATAGTTCAAATATGTTTTCATTTTCGTGGTAGCACAAATGCACAGGCTGATAAGATTGCTTGACTGTGAGTTTTTTTTTCAAAGGTTGTTTGACTAATTGCTGTTGTTTCGTAGCCCATTAGATTCTCTTATTTTATGAAAATTTTGGCTGGCCTTTTGATTTATTCAGTTGGATGTAGGAAATTTTCAGCTTGGGTAATGAAAGACCAGGTCGAGGTTTTCTTCAAAGCTACACGTCCTGAAACGGTGGGAGTTTAATAAGATTGCGCATCCTTTAGGTAGGTTTAGGCTGTGATTGGTACTTGACAGGAAGGAACAGAGAGGAAAGAAAATGAGAAATATGGGTGGAAACAAAATTGGAGAATTTGATTTTTCTTCCAACTTTTCCTCTCCAAGTTATAATTGTAAATCCTCCCAAATTAATGAACTAATTTTTTTTTGCCTTTTTTACTTCTATCAATCTTTTATCATTTTTCTTTCCCCACCATCTCAATTTCCCTCTCACTTTTTCTTCATCTCATATTCTCTCCTATCAATATATAGCCTGAAAGCTCAGCGAAAAGAAGGAAAATGGAAAAGTTTCATGAAGGAAATTTAATTGTTCGCATATGTTTATCGATTTAGTAGTCCAAATTAAGCAGTCTCTCGACCACAGCCTTACCAAATAAATATTTTGACTTAATCATAATAATTCTATACCAGTGGAGGCATTCAAGTTGTGAGGACAATTTCTTGCAGATATAAAATTTGAACAGGAACCCATTGTGTATAAGAATGCAACAATAATGCTGGTTTAGTAGTAAAAAGCTCCCTTAGTTGCAAATTATTTGCAGCTTTCTAATAATTACAACATATAAAAACAACATAATTAAAATAGACAACATGAAATAATCTAGTTCCAAAGACAGAACAGGCAATTGTTCTTTTATTCTGAGAACTGTGGATTTTAAGCAGCAGTTGATCATTGAGCCAGTCAATGTGCAAGGGAAAACTATCCTCTTCAATAAGATTCAATTAAAATTTGACAGGAAGCTATGACGCTAGATCAAGATACTAGGATTCAGAGAAGCAAATGCAAGCAGCTCTTGGTCACAGTCGAATAAAGCCATGTCTTCTTCAGTTAAGGCCACCGATGCTTCTATTCCATTACTATCTTTTGTATCCATCAGCAGAATGATGTTCTTGAAATCGGAAGTGCCACTAGTCACCCATGTTGGCTTTCCCCAACCGAAATCAGCTTCATATAAAGGGAATTTACACGAGCTGGTGCAAGTATATAAGTCTATTTCATTGCCTTTTGAATGGAGATCTACCAACTCCTTGGCAAACCCGAAATATACTAAAGAGGCCTCATCCCCTTGAAGCTCTTTCGTGCAATTTTCAATGAGGTCTTGTTTCTTTTGTCTTAATTCACTAACTAGGCCTTGAAGTTCTACCTAAGTCTTTTTATTCTTTACAGCAAAGCTAAGCAGAATGTTTCCGATTGTATTTTCAGGCAAGGGTGGTGCAATTCTTGTGCGTAAGTTCACAGCTTGGGATAACATTGATGTCTTTACAAACCCAAGTTTGATCTTGAAGCCGCTATTGCACATTTCCAAAGGAGAGCTGTAACAGCTTCAACACACGTTGGCTGATGCACACTTGCACTTTCAGCTCTGGTTTTAAGTTCAGCAATCTTTGAGGAATCAAACACGTACCTTTTCATTATGCAATTCTGTCTCATCATCTCCATCTCAGGCAATGTTGTAGAGGATTCTATTGGTGCGAATAGACAAGAGGCGATGAATTCTGGAATTACAGCATCATTAGAGCCTAGAGCCATGGCTGCCCAGCTTCTGATGAATGTTGTTAAATGAGGCTCCATCAATGATTTTGTGGGAAAAGCAGAGGTCAATAGCCAATCCACCACATTTGACGAAGTTGGCTGGCACAAGTAACAGAGGCCATGTAGCTGCTTCTATGGCTACAACATCAGCAAGAAGGAAATTGTTTAGTAACTTACCCTCTGGATGTTTGAGAATGTTTGAAAGAAGGAAATTGACTTGAGCTTCAACATAGATAGCTCCTTCATCGTTGCATTCGATAGAAACAGTCTTTGATTCTTCCAACAAGTGGGTAGAAGCGAGTTAGGGTTTCAGATAGTGATTTCTTAAGCTTCAGGGATCTTTCTGCTACAATGGAATGTTGATGATCATTCTCATTGTTATTAACAGTACTATAATAGAGAACTATAGGTGTGTAAACTGGAGGAATAAACTGATCAATGACGGAGAGCTTGAAATTCTTAAGGTGGTCAGGAGTTGGAAAGGATGGTTTGATTGTTTCTTTAGTGATGATCTCAACCTTCATCTCCATAGCCATCTTTCTTTTTTCTCTATTTGGGCTGCAGACTTTCTTTGGGATTGCAATTAAAGCCTTTGGTTAATACTATCTACACCCTTCCCTCAAATAAAGAATGAATGATCTGTAAACAAGGAGTAAAAATTAACTCTTTTAAGTATAAATTATATAATAGGCCATACTTCAGGTTTTACTTAATATTAAATTTAACATATATCATATGAAGTTATGATTATATTTGTTTTCAACATGTCTGGCATTCTTATTAAAGAAAAAGAATGTGGTTGGTGTTCTAGTTCTAATTTAATTTCAACAATTAATTTATTCATAAGGCAAGTTGTCTTCTTTGGGTTGAGGATCCAAAGAAGATCTACTGCCTATAGATTTTGTGTTGAAATTCATTAACAAAAATAAAGAACAGTGGGTGTAAAATTCAAATAGAAAACAAACTAAATGATACATAGTAACTTTAAAAGTAGGACAACATGCAAGACGCATTAATTAGTTCTTTAAGAAATGTGAAAACAAGGCATACAACAGTTGGAAAGAAAGTTAATATAGTGCAGGTAGGCTGCAGTTGATAAACTGTATTGAATTCTCTTCATGCATATCGGAGCAGCTTGTTTGTTACGTTATCAGACTGGACAAAGCAGCTAATATGAACAATAGAGATTAGTCAAAACTGGTCTACATGCGAGGAGAATTGAGTGACTTGAACGATAGAGAATTAAGTAAGTAAATAAGTACCTTAACTTTGAAAGTTCTGCAAAATGAAAGAAAACAAAAAGGTTTCGTGAAGGAAATTTAATGGTTCACATATGTTTATGGACGTATTGGTCCAAATTAAGCTGTCTTTCTACCACTGCCTTACTGAAAAAATGTTATATTAGTACAAATTAAGCTGTCTTTCTACCAGTGGAGGTCTTCAGGATAGGGAAAGAAGAAATTTATTGTCACATAAAATACTGGGCATTACATTGAGGGCAATTTCTTTTTGCATAAAACTTGAACAGAAATCCATTATATATAAGAATATAACAAAAATACTGCTTTAATAATCAAAGCCTCCTTAGTTGCAATTTACTTTGATATTTCAAAAGTGGTTTGACTAATTACTGTTGTTTCGTAGCCCAGATTTGGATTTAATGCAAATTTAGTTCTTTTTCAGGATGACATTTTTGGCCGGCTTTTTGGATTATTCAGGTGGATGTTGGAAAGTTTCAGCCTGAGTAATGAAAGACAAAGTCAAGGACTGGTTTTAATACCTTGGCATCCCAGATCGTTATCAAAGCTACACGTCGTTGTGCATCCTTTAGGCTGTTGTTGGTAGAGGCTTAGAACGGAAAAGTGTGAGGAATGAAGAGAGAGAGGAAAGAAAATGAAGAGAAATGCAGGTGGAAAGAAAATGGAAGTATTTGTTTTTTTTTTTTTCTAACTTTTCCTCTCCAAATTACAATTATCAATTCTCCCAAATTAATCGGCTAAAATTTTGTCTTTTTTTTTTCTTTTCTCATCAAAACATGTAGAGAAAATATTAATCTTTTTTTTTCTTATCATTTTTCTTTCCCCTCTTCTTAGTTTCCCTCACTTTTTTTTTCCTCTCATATTCTATCCCATCAATCATATATAGCCTGAAAACTCTGCAAAAAGAAAGAAAGCAAAACGGTTTCATGAAGGAAATATAATTGTTCACGTATGTTTATGGATTTAGTAGTCCAAATTAAGTTGTCTTTCTACCACAACCTTAACCAAGAAATATTTTGACTTGATCATAATAACTCAGTATCAATGGAGTAATTCTGTTGGAGTTGGTGCATACTTCACGGGATCAGATTTGTAGAACCCCAGACGACTACGGGTCTCGCTCCTCGGTGAATAGTCATGGTTCTGCAGGAAGGCGGAAATCCTAATTAAACCCTAATTATGACGTCTTAAGTTGCTTATAAATACTGAGCATACATTGTAACGAGAGATTTGTGAGATTAATAATAAGAAACTTCTGGCAGGACGTAGCTCTATTCTGGGTGAATCTGGGTAAATCTTGTCTTTTTTTTTCTATTTATAATTCGTGTGATTGGCAGGTCTCGAATCGTTCAAATTCAAATTGTTTGGACGACTTATTGCTGGTATAAAATCTGAACAGAAACCCATTATATATAAGAATGCAACAAAAATACTGGTTTCATAATCAAAACCTCCTTAGTTGCTAATTATATGCAGCTTGCTAAAAATTAGAAGATATAAACCCAACAGAATTAGGGTAAACAACATGAAAGAATCGAGTGGTTAGAAGCGACTTAAGGTTTCAGATAGTGATTTCTTAAGCTTCAGGGATCTTTCTACTACAATGGAATGTTGATGATCATTCTTATTGTTAACAGTACTATAATAGAGAACTACAGCTGTGTAAATTGGAGGAATAAATTGATCAATGATGGAGAGCTTGAAATTCTTAAGGTGATCAGGAGTTGAAGGGGATGGTTTGATTGTTTCTTTAGTGATGATCTCAACCTTCATCTCCATAGCCATATTCTCTTTTGCTATATTTGGGTTGCACACTTTCTTTGGGATTGGAAAGCCTTAACTTAATACTAACTAGATAGACCCGTCCCTTTATATAGAGAATGGTTATTTCTAAGATTAGCTCCTATCTTTTGCAAATCTCTTAGTGATCTGAGATATGATGACAATTTATTTATTTCTTTCTTCTCTATTTTTCTCTCAAAACCTCAGCCATAGTATTTCAATTATTTCAAAGCAGAATAAAATCCGATGTTTTGCAAATTTTGCTGTCTGCAGACTTCAACCTAGAGATTTAGTTGTATCTTGGAGGACTATTCTTCTGTACCCATAACAAACATGTTTATTCAAGTGAGGACGAATAAAGCCTTAAAGACACGGATTAATTCACACCTCTAAATCTTGATTCTCATATTTCGTTCCAGTTAGAAAAATATTTACAACAATTTTAAGGCTTTATTTATGTCCAACAAAATGAAAACATAATCATTCAAGGTAATGAATCAAGACTTCATCAAGCTAAACATATTCGATGGAAATAATTTCACCCGGTGGCAAGATAAGATTATGTTTTTGCTTATTGCGTTGAAAATTTCCTATATAATAGATCCTAATCTGCAGCTCATTCATGATGATCCAGTACCTAAGGAAGGAGAGCATCCTTAAACAGTTGTGATCGAACTACTATAGAAAGAAAATAAGAAAAGAGAGGAGATCGCTTACGATATGTTCACTGACATCAAATCTGTGAAATCAAAGTTTGATTAATTACCTGTGAAACCAAAGGTACGCTTGAATTTATTTTTTCTGCGCACTTGTTTGCACAAACATTAAAGTGAACATGGTTTGTGATTTTAAATAGACTAAATTTGCGCGCATATATAAGAGACGAGGTTTAACCAGGAAAACTTTTGATTGCAATAGTAATTTTGAACCGTTGGAAATGAAGCGGTTGGTAATAAAATTTCATTTGAAAATATATTATGTCCTTTAAGATCTTGTTTTATTTGTCATAGTTGTTCTAATACACTTTACATAAAGGGAAAGGTAATTTGCTTTTGTATACAATGTATGCAAATTTAATTATTTTGAAAACAAAAGTGGATGTGGATGTGGATACATTTGAGGATGACAATAACATATCAATTCGTTTGGTTTGATTTGTTAAAGTTGTAAAGTCATGTGGCTTGTATGCGACACTATAAATTTACATGAAATATTAAATTGAGATTTATTATAAATTTATAGTAAAAGTCACTGTGAAAATTTGTTGCTATGTTTATAGCATATTTGTGTGCATCAGTTGTTGTCAAATAAATTTTGACACGAAAAGACATGGTGATATATTTGTCTAGTGGGAATGATATAACATTTATAGATTTATTTGTAAAAATATGTTTTCAAATAACACTATTTTGCTTGAGATGTTACTCTTACATATAAGTATGAAGTGTATGTCTTTAAAAGATAATATGAATATAAGTAACATTGTGTTGAAGCACATTGATAAGAGTTGTTGTGTTTGCGCATAAAAACTAACGTGGTTGGTAAATATGTGGGAAAATTTAATTATAGATGCACATGAAATATGATTACATGTTGATCATGTTATTCTAAAAGTTAAATGAAATTTTAAACTGAGGGGGTTTAAAATTTCAAATATTTATGTAATATATATATATATATATATATATATATATATATATATATATATATATTAGTACTTATAAGTTACAGATAAGCAGAAAATTGAGTTTATTGGAACTCTCAAATTGTACAGGTATTTGGAATAATATAGAGTCCAAATCTTAAAAGAAAAATAAAGTAAGAAAGCATAGTGGGGTTATGCTTTGAGTCATTAACAGTGCATTATGAGAATGTACAAAATTAGTAGAATCCTTGGTTATCTAAGCGAAACCATTGATTTAATATGAACTAGTTGTATCAAGAGTATACATTAATGTTATGGTAATCTAGTTGCATCAAGAGGATACACTGATACTAGTCGGATGATGAGAGTGAGAGATATAAAATACCCAAGAAGAGGTAATGTCTCTTGAAAGAGAAAGAGACAAACTTGTATGTCTCATACAATGAAATGCGAATTATTTTCCTTGACATCAATTGAGAAAAAAAAATATTGAATTGATTAATTAGAAATTTATTGTTGGAAATAAATTGTGTGGCCACATCCTATGCATTTAAAATCCATACTTTGTGATAATGAAGTTTTGTGAGAGGTACTTTAAATAGTAAGTCTAGATGTATCAATCTTAGACATTAGTATGTGAGACAATTGATACAAGATGGTATCATTACAATTGTCTATGTAAAGTCAAGTAAGAACTTGATTGATCCACTTCTAAGCACTCGCAAGAGACCTAGTAAATAATACATCTAGAGATATGGGGATTAAACCATTTAAAAGTCAACAGTGATGGCAACCCAACCTAATGTTAGTAGACCATTAGTCCTAGGTTTTAATTGGTAATAACAAGTTACTGTGATTGACTATTTGTATTGTCACAAAGTTGGTCCATAATTGAGAAAGACAATATCGTCCGTTACATTTTAGAAAATGAGTTAAACTCTTAATGAAGTTATAAAATGCATTCTAGTAACAGAAGCGCAAGAGAAACTTCACCTATATGAACGAAGGAATGGTGTCGCTTCTTATAAAGAGTTATGGTTTGCTTTCTTGAGGTTCATGAAACCAGAATATAGCACATGGTCATAATAGTGCTAAGTGAAAATAAATTCTCACCGAAATAAGATAATTGTATGTGTGCGGTGGCTCTGATCGTATCACATAGTAATGTTGGTTTAATCTAAAGGACACCATTCATTTCGACATGACTTTGGGTTGTTTACGCAAAAAAAAGGTTTTTGTTGACCCTGAATAATTTTGATAGTGACAAAAATCTTAATTAAGCACTAATAAATATTACTTAAGTGATACAGATTGTTAATAGTGCATATACATCAAAAGATATCAAGATTGTAGAAATTGGTGAATCAAAATTGATGATCTCAAAAGTCAATAAGCTCTCCAAAAGATCAAATTAAAGGAGAATAATTTAAATGCAACTTCAAAGATAATAAGGATAAATTATAGGTTTGAATCCTAAGATACACTTTGTAAGCATTTCAATTTTTAGGAGCTAATTATATTTGCATTGCATTTTATTATATAGTCTTAATTAATTGAAGATATAAAATCTCCACATGATTTTATTAAATGCAAATAAATTCTTTGGGCTCAATACTTAACATTCTCTAATTGAACTTAAGAAGAATTTATGTTGACATAGAAAATTAATTGAGCATTTGTAATATATCATTCTTCATATATCTTGCACACACATTATGCTTAAATTTGTAATATGTTTTGTCATCATCAAAACTGCCTCAATCAAGAAATTGATTAGATTAATTTTGATGATAATAAAACACTTTTGAAGTGTTTAACTCGTGTGTTTAATGTGTAAGAAAGTTTGATTCAATTAAGAGATTTTTTGGAACTCAAAAATCCAAAAAGAATAAAGAGATATGAAGAAAATTGATGTTGAAAACACTGTTCATCCTAAAAATACTGTAGCAGCACACAAATACTGACCCAGTCGACTGGGTGCTCGAAAAGTCAGTTTTCACATTAGTTATAAAGGACAGTCGACTGTTATAAGTGGACAGTCGAATGGGCACGCTACAACAACTATATTTTTTAATTTAAACTTGTCTCTAACGGCTCTATTTTGTCTCCAACGGCTAGAAGACTTCAAGACATTATAAATAGAGCTTCAAAGGTCATTTGAAAAGGAGAGAAACATTCTACAACAAAGGATTAAAGCAAAATCTTTATTCTTTTCTTCTTGAGCCAAAAACTCCATTATCAAGCTATAAGCTTTTGAGAGAGAAAATATTGAGTTGTAATCTTCATTGAGAAATCTCTCTCTTGTTTGTTTGTTTCAAACTTTCCTTTCATTATCTTGTTAAAAGAGTTGGTGTAACTCTTGTGAGAGTTTGTAAGCGAGCTAGTGAGTGTTGGGCATATACATTTCGGTTTGAGCAACACCTGTAAGTTGCTTGTGTTACGGTTTGAGCAACACCCGTAAGTTGCTTGTGTTCGGTTTGAGCAACACCCATGAAGTTGCTTGTATTCGGTTTAAGCAACACCCGTGAAGTTGCTTGTTTTAGTGAAAAAATTCAAGGGGGATCCTTGAAGAGAGTGGACATAGGGTCGGAAGGATTCCAATATTGTCGAACCACTATAAATCGAGTTTGCATCTCTCTAACTCTATCTCCTTAATTATTTTCATAATTACTTGCTTATAATTATTTATTATTCAAGTAAATGAGATTGATTGCTTAATTATTTTATAATTCAATTATCATTTCTATATTAAGCAATAAACTCTCTTATCTTTGTGCTAGTAATTTAGAAAGATTAATTTGATTTAATTCCGCATATATTTTGATATTTGAGATTGCAAAAAATATTTAATTTTTGAATACCCAATTCACCCCCCTCTTGGGTATTGCCATAGTATATTTTGGACCAACAGTTTTAAATCAAAAGATACCTTCTTTATGCGTACAAGACTCGAAGATATTATGGTAATATTTTTCAAAATTGGTTTTTCAAACAAGTGGGGGATTGTTAGAAAAATTAGAGTAAAGAGTTGTTCGAAAACCCAAAAGGTATTAGTTTAAATCAAATGATTTTGATTTAAATAGAAAATGTGTGAGCTTAAATCAAAAGCCATCAGCTTAAATCAAAGATTGTGATTTAAATAGAAAATGCGTGAGATTTAATAATTGTTTTTTTAAACAGACACGATCTGGTTTGTTAAAAACTAGTATACATGATCGTAAGACTCATTAAATCTGGAAAAAAAAATCTTGTCTTTCCAACTAGAAAAACATGACTTTTCATAACCATTTGAAGAGGTACTTCTGCACATATAAATACCCATCACTTCCACTTTCAGAAGACAATTCGTTTATTTCTTTCTTCTCTCTTTTTCTCTCAAAACCTTTACTATAGTATTTCAATTATTTCAAAGCAGAATAAAATCCGAAGTTCTTCAGATTTTGCTGTCTGCAGACTTCAACCTAGAGACTTAGTTGTATCTTGGAGGACTATTTGTCTGTACCCATAGCAAACTTTTTTATTCAAGTGGGGACGAATAAAGCCTTAAAGACAGTGATTAATTCACGCCTCTAAGTCTTGATTCTCATATTCTGTTCCAGTTAGAAAAAAATTTACAACAAAATTTAATTATCAAAGAAAGTGATCTAGATCATTGATTAGAGTAATACCATTTTATGGTTTTGCTTCAAACTTTCTCAATATCGTTCTTCATTTTTACTCTCATTATATAATTTTTTACAAATAATCCAAGTTTATAAACAATCAAAACAAATACCAAGAGATAGACCGAGCCTAACATTACAAACCTTTCCTCTCTTACTACTAAACCCAACCCTTAAATCCCAACATACTATTCACATCCGACAAACAAGCTTAAAGCCCATCAACAATCAAATAAAACCATGGGTTGGCTTCGGTATCTCTCTCTCTCTCTCTCTCTCTCTGTGACACACACACACACACACACACACACACACATATATATATATACTCCATCCACAAACACAGCTCCGCCTAATATATATGTAGACTGAGGTTTCAACCCAAGAGGGGGTGAATTGGGTATTAAAAAATTAAATACTTTTTGCAATCTCATATATCAAAATATATGCGGAATTAAATCTTTCTAAATTACTAGCACAAAGATGAGAGAGTTTATTGCTTAATATAGAAATGATAATTGAATTATAAAATAATTAAGCAACCAATCTTATTTACTTGAATAATAAATAATTATGAACAAGTAATTATGAAAGTAATTAAGGAGATAGAGTTAGAGAGATGCAAACTCAGTTTATAGTGGTTCGGCAATATCGGATTCGTTCCGACCCTACGTCCACTCTCTTCAAGGAACCTCCTTGAAGTAATCCACTAAGAAACTTAGTCGTACAGCTTCACCGGTGTTGTACAAACCTTACAATCCCTTTCTCTTGGAAGCTATCCCCTTCCTCTCGAATGTAATCCCCTTCCTCTCGGAAGTAATCCCCTTCCTTTCGGAAGTAATCTCTTTACAATAAATGTTGTAAAGTAAATGGTAGAGAGATAACAATGAAAGCTTATACAACTGAATAATATCTCTCTTTCAAAGTAAAGCTTGAAGAATGGCTCAACATGAGTATTTCAAAGCTTTTTGAGTTTCAAGGAATGAATGACTTGATTGTGTGTGCTCTACTCTTTTTGAATGTCTTCTCCTTCTTATTGAATATTGAATTGAGTGGGTTTATATAGCCATCAATTAATATGGCTGTTAGACTTTAATTTGAATTGATTGTGCCTTTAAAATCTCATATTTCGAGTCCCAACGGTTATATTTTTGAACTACCAGTCGACTGGGTCGTGATACCAGTCGACTGGATCCTCTTTAAAAATCACATTTTTGCTGCTACAGTGTTACCAGTCGACTGGTATGACTTACCAGTCGACTGGGAACCTTCTGCCCGTTTTACTAGTCGATTATACTATTCACCCGGTCGACTGGGTCATTGTTTGAGCGCTGCTACAGTGTTTTCAGCATCAATTTTCTTCATATCTCTTTATTCTTTTTTGGATTTTTGAGTTCCAAAGATCTCCTAATTGAATCAAACTTTCTTGCACATTAAACACACGAATTAAACACTTCAAAAATGTTTTGTTATCATCAAAATTAATCTAATCAATTTCTTGATTAAGGCATTTTTGGTGATGATAAAACATATTATGAATTTAAGCATAATATGTGTGCAAGATATATGAAGAATGATATATTACAAATGCTCAAGTAATTTTCTATGTCAACATGAATTCTTCTTAAATTCAATTAGAGAATGTTAAGTATTGAGCCCAATTAATTTATTTGCATTTAATAGAATCACTTGGAGATTTTATATCTTCAATCAATTAAGACTATATAATGCAAATATAATTAGCTCTTAAAAATTGAAATGCTTACAAAGTGTATCTTAGGATTCAAACCTATAATTTATCCCTATTGACTTTGAAGTTGCATTTAAATTATTCTCCTTGAATTTGATCTTTTGGAGAGCTTATTGACTTTTGAGATCATCAACTTTGATTCACCAATTTCTACAATCTTGATCTCCTTTGATGTATAAGCACTATTAACAATCTGTATTACTTAAGTAATATTCATTAATGCTTAATTAAGATTTTTGTCACTATCAAAATCATTCAGGGTCAACAATCTCCCCCTTTTTTATGGTGAAAAAAATCTTAAGAATAAGGTCTAACAAGATCTTTAATATTCTTATTTTTCTCCTCATTTTTGTCATAATAAAAAAGAGTGGATTTCAAATAAGAGCTCCCCCTCAAAATATGTTATTGAAAATATTTTGATGAAACATTTTGAGAAAATAATCATTTTACAAGATGTTAAGAAATATATAACAATTTTCAAGTATTATAAATCTTCAAAGTAACCTCAATGCTTAGAGTATCTTACACTTAATCAATAAAGGACAAGAGTTTGAACTCATTGCTTGATTTACCAATAGGTTTTCTCTTTTACCAATAAATCAGATTTTCTTCCCTTTTCAAAAAGTTTAAAGTAATTATTTTTAACTTTTAAGAGAAATAAAATTGGATAAAACTTAACAAGTCTCATTGGTAGTTGATTATCAATTTAATGCAAAGATAATCACTATTTTTCAAACTCAAGCATATATAATAGAAAGTTTCATATTTAGTTCATGCTTGATAAATAAATAGCTCAAAAGTAATTCTCAAATCTAAATTCAAGCTTATCACTTGATTTGTCCAATGCCAAATCAAAGCGAATTTATCAAAAATCAATTAATATTTGAGTATTAAATGGGCAGTGAGTTACCATTCGACTGGATTGACCCAACTAGTTGACTGGATAGTTAACTAAATTTCAAAAAATGGCTCCAAACAAGGTCTTGGATTACTAGTCGACTGGGATATACTTACAAGTCGACTAGAAGAATTGACAGAGACTTACCAGTCGACTGAAACAGATTTACCAGTCGACTGGACCCTTATGAAAATTTCTAGTCTTGAATTTTTTGGACGAAATTTGTTTATCTATGACATCTTGAGTGAGGCAGATATTTAAACAAGAATTAATACTCTTTCACTAGATGTCAAACATGCAAATGATGAAATGAAGGAGCATTTAGATAATCAGTTTATCAGAATCCAACAATCCCATCAACATTCTAATCTTACAAAAACTAGCTTTACCTAGAGGTTTTGTAAGAATATCAGCTATTTGATCTTCTGAGGGTATGAGTTTTAGTCTTATGTCACCTTTTTTAGCATAGTCTCTTAAGAAATGATGTCTTATTTCTATGTGCTTTGTTCTAGATTGCTGAATAGGGTTTTTGGTTAGGTTGATAACACTAGTATTATCACAAAATATCGGGATGCCTTTTAGGTTCATGCCATAGTCTTCTAGTTGTTGTTTCATCCATATCACTTGGGCACAACAACTTCCAGCTACTACATATTCCGCTTCAGCGGTTGATAGTGCAACAAAATTTTGTTTCTTGGAAAACCAAGAGGTTAACATTCTACCTAAGAATTGGCATGTACCACTTGTGCTTTTTCTATCTAACCTATATCCAGCAAAATCAGCATCTGAATATCCTACAAGCTCAAAAGATGAATCTCTAGAGTACCATAATCCTATGGTTTGGGTTCTTTGTAGATATCTAAGGATTCTTTTTACTGCAACTACATGTGATTCCTTAGGATTAGCCTGAAATCTAGCACACATGCATACACTGAACATAATATTAGGTCTACTTGCAGTCAAATAAAGTAAAGCACCTATTATGCTTCTATAATATTTAGTATCTACAGTTTTACCTCCTTCATCAAGATCAAGTTTAGTGGTTGTGCTCATAGGAGTTCCAAGTGGCTTTGAGTTTTCCATCCCAAACCTCTTTAGTAAGCCCTTAATCTACTTCGATTGATTGATGAAGATTCCTCCTTTTAGTTGCTTGATTTGAAGTCCAAGGAAGTAGGTAAACTCTCCCATTATACTCATTTCAAATTCACCTTGCATGCACTTTGCAAACTCTTGACACATAGATTCATTAGTAGCACCAAATATAATATCAACAACATATATTTGAACTATCAAAGTGTCATTTTTGTAAGTTTTTGTGAAGAGAGTTGTGTCTATTCCACCTCTTACAAAATCATTGTAAATCAAAAATTTGCTTAGTCTTTCATACCATGCCCTTGGAGCTTGCTTCAACCCATATAGAACTTTAGAAAGCTTGTAGACATGATTTGGAAGATTAGGATTTTCAAATCCAAGAGGTTGCTCAACATAAACCTCTTCTTCTATAAAGCCATTTAAAAAATCATTTTTTACATCCATTTGAAATAGTTTGAACTTATTAAAGCATGCAAAGGCTAATAACATTCGAATAGCTTCTAATCTAGCCACAGGAGCATAGGTTTCATCAAAGTCTATTCTTTCTTCTTGATTATATCCCTTAGCAACTAGTCTAGCCTTGTTTCTAGTTACTATTCCATTTTCATCCATCTTATTTCTATATACCCATTTAGTTCCAATTATCGAATGATTCTCAGGTCTTGGAACTAGTTTCCAAACATTATTTATCTCAAATTGATTTATTTATTCTTGTATTGCAATTATCCAATCATTATCTTTTTCAGCTTCTATAAATGTCTTAGGTTCTACTTAAGACAAATAAGCTATATAATTGCAAATATTTCTAATAGAAGAACGAGTTCTTACCCCTTGTGAAGGATCACCAATCACTTGATCAACCAGGTGATAATTTACATACCTCCAATCTTTGGGGTAGACTTTCCTCTTGTTGGCTTGAGGATGGTTGGTCCAAATTAGGAGTTTTCATCTCTCCATTTGCTTGAGGTTGACTCTCCTTTGGGTCAACAATGGGAGTAGGAGTTTTCGTTCTTGGAATGAAATCTGCATCATCTTTAAAGGAAACTTCTCTACTACTAATTGGGTTAGACTCATCAAGAGTTACATGTACATATTCTTCTACCACTAGAGTTCTTTTATTGAAAACTCTATAAGCCTTACTAGATGTTGAATATCCTAAAAATATCCCTTCATCTGTGTTAGAGTCAAATTTACCCAAGTTAGTTTTATTGTTATTTAGGATGAAGCATTTACAACCAAATGTACGAAAATATGAGATATTAGGCTTTCTTCCTTTCCGTAGTTCATATGGAGTTTTATCAAGCAGAGGCCTAATCAAAATTCTATTTAAGATATAGCAAGAAGTGTTCACGGTTTCAGCCCAAAAGTATTTTGGTAAACTATTTTCACAAAGCATAGTTCTTGAAAATTCTTTTAGAACTCTGTTTGTCCTCTCAACAACTCCATTTTGTTGAGGAGTTCTAGGAGCTGAAAAGTTGTGATTAATTTCATTTTCATCACAAAATCTTGAAAAGCTTTGATTTTCAAATTCTTTGCCATGATCACTTCTTATGCTTGAAATACAAATTTCTTTTTTCATTTTGAACCTTTTTGCAAAACTTTTCAAATCCTTTGAAAGCTTCATCCTTGTAAGCAATAAAAATAACAAAGGTATATCTTGTATAGTCATCAACAATAACAAGAGCATATTGATAGCCACCTAGACTAATGGTACTAATTGGACCAAATAAGTCCATATGCAGAAGTTCCAAAGGTCTAGTAGTTGAGACTACATTTTTTGCTTTAAAAGAAATTCTAGTTTGTTTTCCCATTTGACAAGCATCACATACTTTGTCTTTTCCAAAATTGACTTTAGGAAGTCCAATGACTAAATCTTTTCTTGAAACGATTTTTAGCAAGTTCATGTTTACATGACCAAGCCTTCTATGCCATAGATGGATTTTCACTAAAAGCAGAAAAACATTTTTTATTTCAGAATGCAAGGATTTCAAATCAACTATGTAGACATTTTCATGTCTATAGCCAATAAATTTGATCTTGTTGCTCTTGATGTCTATAACTAGACAATAAGAGGTCTCAAATGTGACTTTGTTGCCTTTGTCACATAGTTGACTAATGCTAAGTAAATTTGGCTTAAGGCCTTGTACTAGCAATACATTATCTAAGGTTGAGAAATCATTACCGACTTTTTCATGCCCGATGATCTTTATTTTGATGTTGTCTCCAATGGTGACATATCCACCATCTCTTAGAGTTAGTTCCTTGAATATATTTTTATCACCGGTCATGTGCTTCGAGCATCCACTATCAAGGTACCAACAGTTACCTTTTTCTTTGGTGTGGAGACATATCTACATCACACAAGGATACATGATTGCACTTTTGGGTACCCAAAATTTCTTAGGTCATTTGGGGTTAGTCCTTGAAAATACAGTTCCTTTTGGGACCCATACTTTCTTAACAACATATGGAGTTTTATAGACATGATGATGCACAATCCTAGGATAATAGTTATTGAAATTTCTAGGATTTCTTAGATGTGCATTTCTATAATTCTTAGGATAGGAGTTCCTAGGATACATGTTTCTACTGTGAGGAATATGAATATGCATGCAATTTCTAGAAAATGTATGATGATAATTTCTAGAATATATGCTTGCATTATTATGAGTATGCATATTATTTCTAGGATAACTATGATGGTAATTCCTAGGATATGCATGTGCAGTGTGCAAGCTTTGATTATACATATTGTTTCTAGGATGCACATGATGATTATTCCTAGGATGTGTATAAGCATTTATTGAATGAGTATAAATATAAGCATGAGTATTTCTACGATGCTTCATTCTTGTATATATATTAGAATTAGTATTTATACACCTACTAGTATTCATTGAGGGAATGCTTTTGACCTTGCTAGTGGTCTTTGAAGTAGAGGCTTCATTCACACAAGATGCTTTCATGAATAAGCTCTTTTTTTTTTTTGCTTGCCTAATGGAGAATAACCTAACCCAGATTTTCCTCCATTTAATCTTTGGCAAGATAGCACTTCATCTAGCTTTTCTTTTCCAAGCATAAGTCTAGATATTGTGCCATTCAATTCTATTATCTTCTTTTTTTAAGTTTTCATTTTCATCTTTAAGAAGATCTTGAGAAGAATCATAAAGTAATGAATATAGTTTATCTTTTTCTTCTCTTAGACTAACCATCTCTTTAGAAAGAGACGACACCTCTTTTTTAAGAATGGTGTTCCTAGAATCGAATTTCTTCAATTCTTCATATATTTCATTTATGACTTCTACTAATTCTTCACTACTACTAACAATGTTATTTTTTGAAGAGGAAGAAGTCGATACCTCATTTTCGTCGTCGATTGCCATAAGACATAGGTTGGCAATTTCCTCGTATCCGATCTCTTTATTCGAGGAGTCTTCTTCTTCTTCATCACCATCATGATTAACATCTTCAATTTCCATAAGAGGTAATAATGTGGTGGAACCATCAATTTTGTAATCCAAGTAGCTTTCATGCTTCTTGAGGGATTCCACAAGCTCTTCTAAACTTTCACTTGTAGAATGCTTTGTCAAAATAATTTTCCATTGATTTGACAAAGACCTAAGAAATATTCTCACAAGTTCAAGGTTAGAATAAATTTTACCCATGAAAGATAAAATTTTAACAAATATGGTAAAACGAATTTGCGAATCAAAAATTGATTCATTTTAATTCATTTTAAAATGCTCTAAGTCATGAACAAAGTTTTTTAATTTGAAATTCTTTTCTTGCTCATTTCCTCCATGTATGACTTCCAATAAATCCCAAATTTCTTTTGCAGTCTTACATGAGGAAATTTGATCAACTTCGTTTTGATCAAGAGAACTATAAAATATGTTCATAACTTTAGCATTTAGTTGAATGAATTTTCTATCATTTACATCAAAGTCATTTTCATTTTCAAGAATGAAATACCAAGCATAATAATCATGTGCTTGAATAAAAATCTTCATTTGAGCTTTCCAATGGATGAAATTTGTTCCATGGAGAAGAGGAGGACTAGAAGGATCTCTTCCTTCTAAAAATATAGTTGCCATAGGATCAACTCTAGGATGTTAAGCCTAAAATAGAGAACGAGGCTCTGATACCAATTGTAGACTGAGGTTTCAACCCAAAAGGGGGGTGAATTTGGTACTAAAAAATTAAATACTTTTTGCAATCTCATATATCAAAATATATGCGGAATTAAATCTTTCTAAATTACTAGCACAAAGATGAGAGAGTTTATTGCTTAATATAGAAATGATAATTGAATTATAAAATAATTAAGCAACCAATCTCATTTACTTGAATAATAAATAATTATAAGCAAGTAATTATGAAAGTAATTAAGGAGATAGAGTTAGAGAGATGCAAACTCAGTTTATAGTGGTTCGGCAATATCGGATTCGTTCCGACCCTACGTCCACTCTCTTCAAGGAACCTCCTTGAAGTAATCCACTAAGAAAATTAGTCGTACAACTTCACCGGTGTTGTACAAACCTTACAATCCCTTCCTTTCGGAAGCTATCCTCTTCCTCTCGAAAGTAATCCCCTTCCTCTCGGAAGTAATCCCCTTCCTTTCAGAAGTAATCCCTTTACAATAAATGTTGTAAAGTAAATGGTAGAGAGATAACAATGGAAGCTTATACAACTGAATAATATCTCTCTTTCAAAGTAAAGCTTGAAGAATGGCTCAACATGAGTATTTCAAAGCTTTTTGAGTTTCAAGGAATGAATGACTTGATTGTGTGTGCTCTACTCTTTTTGAATGTCTTCTCCTTCTTATTGAATGCTGAATTGAGTGGGTTTATATAGCCATCAATTAATATGGCCGTTAGACTTTAATTTGAATTGATTGTACCTTTAAAATTTCATATTTCGAGTCCCAACGGTCATATTTTTGAACTACCAGTCGACTGGGTCGTGATACCAGTCGACTGGATCCTCTTTAAAAATCACATTTTTGCTACTACAGTGTTACCAGTCAACTGGGAACCTTCTGCCCATTTTACCAGTCGATTATACTATTCACTTGGTCGATTGGGTCACTGTTTGAGCACTGCTACAGTGTTTTCAGGATGAACAGTGTTTTCAGCATCAATTTTCTTCATATCTCTTTATTCTTTTTGGATTTTTGAGTTCCAAAAATCTCCTAATTGAATCAAACTTTCTTGTACATTAAACACACGAGTTAAACACTTCAAATGTGTTTTGTTATCATCAAAATTAATCTAATCAATTTCTTGATTAAGGCATTTTTGGTGATGACAAAATATATTACAAATTTAAGCATAATATGTGTGCAAGATATATGAAGAATGATATATTACAAATGCTCAAGTAATTTTCTATGTCAACATGAATTCTTCTTAAATTCAATTAGAGAATGTTAAGTATTGAGCCCAATTAATTTATTTGCATTTAATAGAATCATTTGGAGATTTTATATCTTCAATTAATTAAGACTATATAATAAAATATAATGCAAATATAATTAGCTCTTAAAAATCGAAATACTTACAAAGTGTATCTTAGGATTCAAACCTATAATTTATCCCTATTGACTTTGAAGTTGCATTTAAATTATTCTCCTTGAATTTGATCTTTTGGAGAGCTTATTGACTTTTGAGATCATCAACTTTGATTCACCAATTTCTAAAATCTTGATATTCTTTGATGTATAAGCACTATTAACAATCTGTATTACTTAAGTAATATTCATTAGTGCTTAATTAAGATTTTTGTCACTATCAAAATCATTCAGAGTCAACAATATATATATTACACAAAAATGTTGCCCCCCAATAAAAAAACTAGTCCTCGCACCAAGAAGCTTACGATTATACTCTCTTTATAAATGACAAAATATTTTTTTTTACTTTACTTTACTAATTGAAATTATACTAAAAGAGATACTATATAAATTGTAACTCAATATGACAAATATAATTAATAAAATTCTTGAAGTTTACTTATGACTTATATCCCATTTCAACAAGAAATCTACTTTATTGTCTTCCTAATTATGCTTTGTTATGGGAACAAACAAACTCAAACAATGTTATTCTCTCCTCTTTTTTCTCATTTTCACTTTTTGGCATCTATAATGACAAATTAGAAGCAACTTTGAAGACATTATGTATACTTTGGGGGCTAAATCTGTTTAATTGGATCCGGTTGTGGACCACTTTTATCTCATAATTATTTTTCTCTCTTTTTTTAATTAATTAATATCATGCAACTTAAATATGTGATATATTTTAATTTTTACTTGTTTTCATATTGAATTTTTATTTTTTAATTTGCTTAATTAGTTTGTAATTTTATGTTGAACCCTAAATCCGCTACAATTTATCACTACAATTACTTGATAACTGGTATGAGTTTGAGTCTTTCTGTTGTGGTGTGGTGAGGCAGGTTCAGTGATCCATTGTAAACCAACACTTGTGTCTCACCCACGAGATGTTCATACAACGTAATAGTGCGTCATTTTCTCCCTTCCGTTTTTTTTCTTACGAAAAGGCCATCATATCGGTGATCTTTATAGGTGGCTTCTTATTTTCATATCCTTCTTTTATATATAGTTTTTTAGAAGATTTTTTTTTGATATATTGTTAAATCTATACTACTAAAGGAGGTATTTTTTTGTACACTCTATAAGGTTATAGCATAATCTTAATATAACAAAAATCATTTTTTAAAAATTTAAATCTAATTTACATTTTTCACGTTTATCAAATTTTTTCAAAACACTATTCCCCCCCAAAGTTACAATTCCTGACTATACACTTATTTTAATCTCTTGAACATTTATATTTATACCAACACATTATTTGCATCCATACTCTTTCAAAATAAAATTATAAAATTATAAACCTGTGCAAGGGTCTTATTCCATTATATTGTGATGTTACTCATGCTTTAGCTTTAGATAGGCCAATCGTCCAACAGACTTACTTGTGGATTTAGTTCATGCCTATGGGGAGTCTAAAACCTTTTCGGTTTTGGGTTCTCTTCCTCTCATATTGTTTTAGCTTGCAAAGCGGATTATAATAGGGTTTATGCTTATCGTCCTTAATTGTATCGGTTTCGTTTTCACTTAGGGGTAAGGTTTATGTCAATCTTTTCTTTTCTTATTATTTTTATTTTCCCTCTATCCTAATTTTTCTCTCATATTCTCTCCTATCAATCATATATAGCCTGAAAACTCTGCCAAAAAAAGAAGAAAACAAAAATGTTTCATGAAGGAAATTTAATTGTTCACGTATGTTATGGATTTAGTAGTCCAAATTAAGTTGTCTTTCGACCACAGCCTTACCAAAGAAATATTTTGACTTGATCATAATAATTCAATGCCGGTGGAGGCATAAAAGTTGTGAGGATAATTTCTTGCCTGTATAAAATCTGACAGGAACCCATGAAATAATCAAGTTCCAAAGACAGAACATGCAGTTGTTCTTTATTTTGACTTTGACAATAATAAGCATTGATGCAGTAACTTAAACTTTGATGCTAGATCAAGATACTAGGATTCGGAGAAGCAAATGCAAGTTGCTCTTGGTCACTATCGAATAAGACCATGTCTTCTTCAGTTAGGGTCACCCATGCTTTTATTCCGTTACCATCTTTTGTATCCATCAACAAGATGATGTTATTGAAAACTGAAGTACCACCACAAGTCACCCATGTTGGCTTTCCCCAACCAAAATCAGCTTCATATAAGGAGAAATTACACCAACTGGTGCAAGTATAGAAGTCTACTTCATTTGCTTTCAAAAGGTGATCTCTCATCTCCTTTGCAAACCTAAGACTGACTAAAGAGGCATTATTCCCTTAAAGCTCTTTCGCACACTTTTCAGTCCGTTCTTGTTTCATTTTCCTTAATTCACTAACCAGGCCTTGAAATTCTATCTCATCACTTTTTTCATTCTTTACAACTAAGTTACCAGAAGGTTTCCTATAATACTTTCAGGCAAAGGTGGCACAGTTCTGTCGCGTAAGTTCACAGCTTGTGATAACAATGATGGCCTTACAAACCCTAAGTTTGATCTTGAGGCAGCTGTTGCACATTTCCAAACGAGGGCTGTAACAGCTTCGACACGTGTTGGCTGCTGCACACTTGAACTTGCAACTTTAGTTTTAAGCTCAGCAATCTTTGAGGCATCAAACATGTACCTTTTAGTTATGCAATTCTGTTTCATTAGCC
The DNA here is from genome assembly GCA_023935145.1 of Bretschneidera sinensis. Taxonomy (NCBI): domain Eukaryota; kingdom Viridiplantae; phylum Streptophyta; class Magnoliopsida; order Brassicales; family Akaniaceae; genus Bretschneidera; species Bretschneidera sinensis. Next base: position 65,641,639 of record CM043705.1, read on the forward strand.
CCACCTCAGGCAATGAGATAGTGAACTCTGTTGGAGGTGTTAATGTATTATATGGGCTTAGTCCCACATTGGTTGTGTATAGCTTTGCCTCTCCTATTGGCTTGTATAAATAAGATAGCTCATTTGTAAGTAAATCACACCATTCAATACAATTCTTCTCTTTGTATTGTCTCACTTCCTCTCTTAAATTCAACATGGTATCAGAACCTTAATGGTTTTCGGTATACTAAAAGTTGAGTATGCTCTGTGATTGCCACTATTACTGGATCCTTCACATCAGAAAAACTTCTATTATATCCTTTTCATACCTGTCGGGTCATCACTATAGTCGAAGTCTCATTCTCCATCGATGTCATCTCCGCCATCGCTCTTGTTTCAGACGCACTGCTGCCACGTTAGTGCCACATCAACAACACGTCAGCGCCACATCACTCATTGACCGTCACATCATCAGTTGATCGCCACATCATCGGTTTCTTGGAGGTTCACCTTCCTCTTTGCTCCTATGGCTGAATCGGACTTACCTCGAGTTATTACTACTGTTCTGGATGAATCTAATTATGTTGTTTGGGCTCAAGAAATGTTTAGTTTCCTCCGTGGACGAAAATTGTGGCATTACGTGACTGGAGATATCACTGAACCCAAGAAGAAGGACGATGAAGATGCTGACAAATATGTTGACCGTCTAGAGGACTGGGATAGTAAAAATCACCAGATTCTCACATGGTTTCGTGCCACTATTATCCCAGAAATCAAACTTCAATTTGGTACACTTCACACAGCTAAAAAAGCTTGGGATCTTCTCCAACACCGCTACACTATAGTAGATATCTCAAATCGGTATCATCTTCTTTCCACCCTTTATAGTATGCACCAAGAACCTGGACAAACTATCAATAGTTTTCTATCTCAAATGACTACCGTGTGGAACCAGTTAGCTCTCACTGAGTCAACTTAGGAATGCACAAAAGATGCTGATGTTTTTGGAAAGTACCGAACTGAGACACGCATTATGTAATTCTTGATGGGCTTGAGAGAGGAATTTGAACCTGTATGAGCTTCAATCCTACACCAAGGCGCGATACCTCCCCTAAACGACGTCCTCTCTGATCTACTCAGTGAGAAAACACATCTTGCCACATTACAAGGATCTATACAGATGCTGCCCTTGCAGCACCCGTTGCTCTTGCCACACCAGCTGCCAAGGCAAACCCACACCAGAAGCCCTTATATTGCAAGTATTGTTATTCATAAGGGCATGAATTGCTCAAATGTCCTTCTCGCCTATGTAAAGTCTGTAGAGAACCGGGTCACTATCTTGCAGACTGCCCTAAACTTCCATCTAAAAATAATTCAAATGGGAACCAATATCGCTCTCAAGGCTCATACAATCGGTTCTATTCCAAGCCAAAGAATCCTGCTGCTGTAGCTACTGATGCTACACCAATTTCATCCAGCTCTCCACCTGATTGGAGTGGTTTCTGCACAGTTTTTACCGAGGCTCTAAATAAAATTGGTAACAATATAGCTATGTCAGGTACACCAGGTACATCCCGCTGGTATTTTAATTCTGCCTGTTGTAATCACATGACTTTTGATGCCTCTATATTTTCATCTAAAACCCGTGATGAGCATGCACCTACTATTCACACATCCAATAGATCAAATATGTTAGTCAACCATACTGGACATGTTGATGGTTCTCATTTGTCTCTCCCTAACACATATTTGGTTCCTAATCTTACGCTTAACCTTATATCTGTTGGACAACTATGTGATCTTGGATTTGATTTGCATTTTTCTTCTACTAGTTGTCGTGTGCAGAACCCTCAGACAGGAAAACTCCTTAGAACCAGTCGTAAAGTTGAATGGCTCTTTGAGCTCACTCACCTCCAAGTCCCATCCTTACCATCACCAAACCAATCAGCCGCATCCATCCCAGCACTCTCACCCGTGGAATTGTGGCACTCTCGGTTAGGTCACATTTTATCTAGCCCTCTACGTTCTCTTATTTCTAGTGGTCAGTTAGGTTCACTTCAGCATGAGTCTTTTCATTGCATTCATTGTCAACTTGCAAAACAATCATCTTTACCTTTTAATGAGAGTCAGTCTGTTTCCCTTGCACCTTTTGATTTAGTATATTCTGACGTTTGGGGGCCTTCTCTTCATGCATCAATGGGTGGTGCTCGTTATTTTGTTATATTTGTGGATGACTATTCTCGTTATACTTGGTTGTTTCTTATAAAAAGCAGATATGAACTCTTTCAAATATATTTTGATTTTTGTTCTATGGTTCAAACTCAATTCTCTCGGAATATCAAAATTTTTCGTTCAGATAATGCAATGGAATATAAAGACCGTGCTTTTCTAAACCTACTTCACAAAAATGGCACGTTCCCCACCGTTTCATGCTCTGGAACCTCCCAACAAAATGATCGAGCCGAATGCAAACATCGACATATTCTTGACACCGTTCATGCTCTACTCATTTCGTCATCATGTTCTGAACGTTTCTGCGGTGATGCTGCCTTAACCGTAGTGTACACAATCAATCGTGTCCCTTCCGCTATAATCCAAAATCAATCTCCATTCGAGCGCCTTTTCGGTAAACCTCTTGATTACTCTAACCTCAGAGTCTTTGGTTGCGCTTATTTTGTTCTTATCAAACCACATGAACACAACAAATTACAACCAAGGGCTCATTTGTGTTGTTTCATTGGATATGGTATTGAACATAAAGGGTATCGGTGCTGGGATCCTATTTCTAAAACTCTTTGTATCTCTCGTCATGTCATTTTTTGAGAACATCAAATGTTCTCTTCCTTACGGTCATTTGACATGTCAACCATCACTAACTCCAGATTCTTTACTGATCCATCTATTGAGTTATTTCCTGAGAATCCAGTTTTAGGTACTGTTGAGTCCACCTCCGAACCAGCTTATATCACCCCTTCCGTTCCGGAACCACCAGCTGATCCTACCTCTCCAGACCCAGCTCTAGCTCCAGAACCATCAGCTAACCTCATCTCTTCGACTCAATCAGTCGTGCCCGAGGATATTCCTATGTCTGATGAGTCTGTACCGATTCCCTTTGAGAGCCATCGTCCTGATCATCCCCGCAGATCTACCAGGGTTACTCTTCTCCCTTCTCATCTTGCTGATTACCATTGTGATTATCATTGTTTTTCCATTATACTTTATCTGCATGAGCCTCAATCCTATAAGGAGGCTAGTACTAATCCTCTTTGGCAGAAAGCAATGGATGAAGAATTTTAGGCCCTAGCTAAAACTTATACCTAGGATATTGTTGATCTACCCCCTAGAAAAATCTTATTGGGTGCAAATGGGTGTTTAAGATCAAAACATTTTCTGATGGCTCTATTAAAAGATATAAAGCCCGACTTGTTGCCAAGGGATTTGCTCAAGAATATGGCATTGACTATGAGAGACATTTGCTCCAGTGGCGAGGCTCACATCTGTTCGTAGACTCCTTGCTGTCACCGTCATTCGAAGATGGACTCTGTTTCAAATGGATGTCAAAAATGCATTTCTTAATAGGGATCTTCTTGAGGAAGTCTATATGCATACACCTCCTAGCTTGGATGCCCCTCGAAACAAAGTTTGTCACTTTCGCCTTGCTCTAGATGGTTTGAAGCAAGCTCCACGTGTCTGGTTTGCCAAATTCAGCACTACCATTCATCAGTTTGGGTTCACACCGAGTGCTCATGATTCAGCTCTGCTTATCTGCCATACTGCTAATGGTATTATCCTTCTTTTACTATACATGGATGATATAGTTATTACTGGAGATGTTCTACATGGTATTTCTAAACTCAAAAAGTTTCTCAGTGGCCAATTTGAGATGAACGATCTTGGCAAGCTCACCTATTTTCTTAGCCTCAAAGTCTCATCTAATTCTGATGAATTTTTTCTCTCTCAGGCCAAATATGCCTCGGATCTCCTTTCCAAGGCTGGAATCATTGACTCAACCACTGCCACTACTCTTCTCGAGCCGAACGTCAGACTTACCCCACTCGATGGTTCACCTATTTAGAATGCCACTCTATATTGCCAACTGGTTGGAAGTCTTGTATATCTTACTGTCACTCGCCCTGACATTACCTATGTTGTTCATCAGGTCAGCCGATTCTTGTCTGCTCCTTAGACCATCCATTACTCGGCTGTTCTTCGCATTCTTCGGTATGTCAATGGTACTTTATTTCATGGGCTTCATTTCTCAGCACAGTCTGCCCCCATCTTACAAGCCTATTCTGATGCCGATTGGGCTGGAGACCCCACCGACAGACGTTTAACCACTGGTTACTGTTTCTTTTTGGGCAATTCTCTCATTTCCTAGCGTAATAAGAAACAAACTGTGGTTGCTCGCTCCAGTACTGAAGCTGAATATCGTGCCATGGCTGATGCAACTCAAGAACTTCTCTAGCTTCGATGGCTACTCACTGATATGGGTATCTCTTCTCCTACTGCCACTATCCTACACTGTGACAATAAGAGTGTTATTCAGATTGCTCACAATGATGTCTTCCACGAGCATACAAAAAACATCAAGAATGATTGCCACTTCATCCGTGATCACATTCTCCAGAATACGGTTCGTCTACAATCCGTCAGTTCAGCCGATCAGACAGCTGACATTTTCACTAAGGCTCATCCACCCGGACGCTTTCACTCTCTGGTTTTCAAACTCAAGTTCACCTCCCACTTACCGCCTTGAGTTTGAGGGGGGATGTTAATGTATTATATGGGCTTAGTCCTACATTGGTTATGTATAGCTTTGCCTCTCCCATTGGCTTGTATAAATAGGATAGTCCCACATTGGTTATGTATAGCTTTGCCTCTCCTATTGGCTTGTATAAATAGGATAGCTCTCTTGTAAGTAAATCACACCATTCAATACAATTCTTCTCTTTGTATTGTCTCACTTCCTCCCTTAAATTCAACAGGAGGGAATAGAGATGAGGCGATGAGTTCTGGAATTACTGCATTATTAGTGCTTAGAGCCATGGCTACCCAGCTGCTGATGAATGTTGCTAATGAGGCTGCATCAATGATCTTGTGGGAAATGCAGATGCCAATAGCCAATCCACCACATTTGAAAAAGTTGGCTCGAATAAGTAACAGAGTCCCTGTTGCTACATCTTTGGATAGAATATCAACTGGGAGGAAATGTTTTAGTGACTTGACAATTGACTTCAATTTCAACATAGACAGCTCCTTCGTCATTGCATTCAATTGATAGATTGCCTTTGATTTTTCCTGCGAGTGGGTAGAAGCTAGTTAGGGTTTCGGATAGAGATGTCTTTAGCTTTTGGGATCTCTTTGCCACAATGGGATACTGATGATCATTGTCATTGTTAGTAACTTTAGCATAGAAGAGAACATTAGATGCATAAATTGCAAGAGCAAAATGATCAGTAATGGAGAGCTTGAAAGTTCTAAGGTGATTGGGAGTTGGAGATGATGGCTTGATGGTTATTGTGGTGATAATCTTAACCTTCATCTCCATATCCATCTTGCTCTCTATAATTGGAACTGCTAATAGGCTGTTCCCTTGTAAGTATATAAAGAAATGATTTTTTTTTTCTTCTTAGGCTTTGCTTCTATTATATGTAAGTCAGACAAAAATTGGTAACAATTATAGTAAATAAGCAATTCTGAACATGATTTCATTGGGTTGGCTCCATAATAAAATAAAATTCTACATGTTAGGATTAATTTTTTTTCCTTCACGTTGTTTTCATCTAATTAAACTTTTTTTTAAAAAAAAACATAGTGAAGAGAAGTTGACTCTGCATTATAGAAAGAAAGAATATTGGATTGACTAAAGATATTGCTTTTGTATTGCACAAACACAATCATCAAAAGCTTTACTCTTGCATTCAGATATATATAATGCAGCTTTCCAACAATAAGAGAAATAAAGAAGCAATCATTCATTGATTCTGTGCTTATGAAAGGAAAACATATCCTCTGCCATGTGATGGGCACGTAGTGTTACAGAAATTCCCACAAGCTTATTTTACAAATCCTCATGAGGATTGGCAATTACTAAAAATTATCATGTAACTCCAGTATAGATTTCACCATTTAGGTGTTTACGTTGAAAAAACGCAGAGGTACCTAACGAAAAATCAAATCCTTTTGGCATGTAAGAAGAAAACAAGATTTCACTTTCAAGAACCATTTCAATTTGACTTCCCATGTATTATATTTTGTTTGAACATCTTAAATAAACACACAGTAGAAAACAAGATGTTGCTTTCAAGCACTAACCTCCGTGTTGAACGATTCGAGACCTGTCTATCACACGAATTATAAATAGAAAGAAAAAAAAAAGACAAGATTTACCTATATTCACCTAAGAATAGGGCTACATCCTGTCAGAAGTTTCTTATTATCAACCTCACAAATCTATCTGTTACAATGTATGCTTAGTGCATAAAGAGTATTTATATGCAACTTAAGACATCCTAATTAAGGTCTAATTAGGTTTTCGTTCTACTGCAGAACTACGACTCTTCATGGGCCCAAGCCCAAACCATCAAGAAAAAAACCAGGCCCAACTCATGTACATAGCCTAAAAGTTTTAGTGGCACTACCCCCTAACCCCTGCCCGCTCACCGAGGAGTGGGACCCTTGTGTTCGTCTGAGGTTCTACAGATCTGGTCTCATGAAGTATGCACCAACTCTAACAATCTCCCACTTGGTAAATACTTCACACGCATGGAAAACTTCCCAGGACTCTGTTTTTTCAAGCCCATCTCAGTAGCACACCACTCAAACTTTGCTAAACTAACTGCTTTAGTCAAGAAATCTGCGTTGTTCACTATTGTATCGACTTTCTCCAAGATTATCATCTTTTCTTCAATCTTTTCTCAGATGAAGTGATATTGGATATCAATGTGCTTCTTCTGTGATTGAAATGCAGGATTCTTTGCTAAGAAGATAACACCTTGATTGTCACATTTCACCTTCACTACTTTTTATTTAAACCTAAGCTCAGCACACGACCTTTGAAGCCAAACCGCTTCCTTTTCAGCATGAGTTATTGCCATATACTCTGCTTCTGTAGATGAAAGTGCAACAACACTTTGCCTTTTGCTCATCCAACTCTCTGCCCCACCAAACAGATTGTACACATACCTGCTTGTAAACTTCCTACTATCAATGTCTCCTCCCCAATCAGCATCAACTAATCCTACAATATCAAGATTCTTCTTACTTTCCATACCTCCATAACATAATGCAAACTCTGACGTGCCACTAAGATATCTTAGAACTCTCTTGATTACAGTCCAATGTTCTTTCCCAGGATTAGACATATATCTACTCAATACTCCCACTGCTTGGGCAATATTTGGTCTTGTACACACCATGACGCACATCAAGCTTCCAACTATACTAGCATAAGGTACGTGCGCCATATCTTCAGCCTTTTCCTCTGTCTTCGGACATTGTTCCATAGATAACTTAGTTCCCAAAGGTATGCGAGTCCCTACCGGCTTGCTGTCAGACATGTTCAATTTCTTCAACACTTCTTCAATATACTTCTTCTAACTTAGCCATAGTTTTCGATTTTCACGATCCCTCTTTATCTGCATGCCCAAGATAAAGTTTGCTAGCCCAAGGTCTTTCATGTCAAACTGTTTTGCCAACAATGCCTTCACAGTGCTAATCATCTTCCTGTTATTTCCAATCAACAGTATATCATCCACATACAAGGTTAAAATGACAAAATCAACCCCTAACCTGTTCACGTAGACGTAGTGATCAGCATAGCTGCGAGTGAACCCAAGCTGAATGGCATATGTATCAAACTTCTAGCACCACATCTGTGGTGATTGATTTAGTCCGTACAAAGATTTCTTCAATTTACAAACTAGCTCTTCCTTGCCTTTGCTTACAAAGCCTTCGAGCTGTTTCACGTAAATTTCCTCCTCTAAGTCCCCATGAAGGAAAGTTATATTCACATCCAGTTGCTCAACCTCTATATCATAAGCAGCTGCCATGGATAAGACACATCTTATAGATGTCAACTTTGCTACCGAGAAAAACATCTCACCATAGTCAATTCCCTTTATTTGCGAGTACCCTTTTGCAACTAGACATGCCTTGTATTTTTCTACCATTCTATCTGCATTTGTTTTCTTCTTGAAAATCCATTTGCACTTAATTACCTTCCTATCTTTAGATAATTTCACAAGGCTCCATGTTTCATTCTTGTCGAGTGCCTTATCTCCTCTTTCATAGCATCCTCTCACAAATTTGCATCCTCCGAGGTCCTTGCCTCTTTCGTTGTGCTAGGATAATCACCAGTAATATTTAAAGCATATAATGCACTGCAAGCACTAGGGGAATACTTGATGGGTGGTCTCCTGACCCGTGTGGATCTTTTTATGACAGGCATGGTCTCTACCTTCGAGCCAACATTTGAATCCTCATCCTCTACATCAGAAATATGAATATCTTACTCAGACCCAACTGACTCAGTATCTGAAGTATCTGGTGCAGTTTGTGGGGTAATCTCCCACTCTTTATCTCCCGAGCTAAGATCAATTTGAACCTGATTTGGCTGCTCTGGTACATCTTGGATAGCTGCCACATCCCTTTGTGTTTCCCTGAACACAACATCTCTACTATAAACTGTACTTTTGTTTTCTAGATTCCATAACTTGTACCCCTTGACCCCATCTTTATAACCAATGAAGATGCATTTCACTGATTTGTTGTCAAGTTTGTTCCTCTTTTCTTTTGGCACATGCATATAAGCATCACACCCAAACACTCTAACATGAGCCAAACTCGGTTTTTTCCCAAATAATGCCTCAAATAGTGTCTGATCCTGTAAAGCTGATGTAGGTGACTTGTTCTTCAGATAACATGTCGTAGTTACAGCTTCTGCCCAGAACTCTGGCTCCAAGCCTGCACAACTCAACATACTCATCGATTTCTCCATGAGTGACTGATTGAGTCTCTCGGCCACCCCATTTTGTTGAGGTGTATATGGAGTTGTTTTCTATCTTGCAATATCGTTTGCCACATAGAATTGTTCAAACTTGTCTGAGCAAAATTCTCCTCTATTATCGGTTCTCAATAACTTTATTTTTCTTTCCATCTGATTTTCTACCAATGTTTTAAACTCACGGAACTTGTCAAATGCTTGAACTTTCCATGCATACCTTGAAAAATCATCAATGAAAGAGACATAATACCTTGATTTTCCAAGATATAGGACTAGAACCGGCCCAAACACATCACTATATATTAAATCCATAATACTCTTTTGCCCTCGTGCCAGCGAACTTAAAACTCACACGGTTCTGCTTGTCATGTAGATAATGCTCACAGAAACCGAATCCCATGGGGCAATCTGGGACTCCCTTCACCATCTGCTTTGACGATAAATTAGATAGTCCCTTTTCACCGATATGCCCAAGCCTCTGATGCCACAACATAGAGGACGTTGCCTCATCATCAGTCGTCTTCTCATAGATAAAACCTCCACTGCACTGACGTTGTACTGTATTTCCCAGCAGCTTGTACAACGTACTATACTGAACACCTTGTTCAATTACTAACGATCCATGAGTCATCTTGCACGAATTTTTGTCGCAGTTGAAATTCACTCCCCCATTTGCCATCTTGTTGACTAATATTAGGTTCCTGCTAAGACCCGGAATATGCATCACGCCTGGAAGTGTTCTGATTGTCCCATCATTCATCCTTAACTTTACCTTCCCACGACTAATAATTTTCACCGTGAAGTTATCCCCAGTAAAATGTTTCCCCCATCAAAGGTTTCAAACTCACGAAACTTGTCCCTGTGAGGTGTCATGTGAAAGGATGCTCATATGTCAATTATCCAAACACTCTGATCTGATTAAGCCAAACAGGATACCATATTTAAGTTACCAGCATCATCATCATATCGGTTCCTGTTACCTGAAGCTGATATCTTGCCTGTTCGCTTTTCAGGGTTCATACTCTTACTTCTGCACTCCTTCTTTAGATGTCCAGGCTTCCTACACTTCCAACACTTTAACCCAGATTTATCCCTGTTTTTTTATCTTCCCCTGAACTTGGGTTTATCCCCAGACCACTTGTAGTCTTTATCATGGGTTCGCCCTCTCACAGATAAGGCCTCATTTGACGAGTTTTCTGAACCTGCCACCTCATCTTCTTAGACAATAGGGCTGTCATGACATTCTCAAAAGACAGATCAGTCGTACCACTACTAATCGCAACTATCAAGTTATCCCACGAATCAGGCAATGAACAGAGCAATGTAATAGCCTTATCGTCGTCTGTCACATCAATACTAATAGATAATAACTAACCTATCAAAGTGTTGAACTCATATAGATGAACAGAGAAAGAATCGCCCTCAGCCATCCGAAGTTTGTATAACTTCTTCCGCAGAAACAGTTTGTTTACCAGAGATTTACTCTGATAAAGGTTTTCTAGCTTTTTCCAGAGATCTTTCATAGTTTTTTCTCTATAAATGTTTATCAGGACAAAATCAGCCAGGCACAGCCGAATCAGACTTCGTGTCTTCCAATCGAACCTCTCCCACTCTGTGATGGTCACTGAAGATGATATCGAAACCACCACCGGCGACGCCTCTACCATGGACGTCGTACTCTTCGGTGTCTCATCGACTATCACCGTCCACAGATCCCTGTCTATGAGTAGATCCTCAATCTTTAGTTTCCATAACTCGAAGCTCTACCCTCCGAACTTCTCGATTTCAATCCGTGATCCAATTGACATCTCTAATCGTTAATCCTCGAACACAAGGCTCTAATACCAGTTGAACGATTCGAGACCTGTCAATCACACGAATTATAAACAGAAAGAAAAGAGAAGACAAGATTTACCCAGGTTCACCCAAGAATAGGGCTACGTCCTACCAGAAGTTTCTTATTATCAACCTCACAAATCTTTCTGTTACCATGTATGCTCAGTACATAAAGAGTATTTATATGCAACTTAAGATATTCTAATTAGGGTATAATTAGGTTTCCGTTCTGTTGCAGGACTACGGCTCTTTATGGGCCAAAGCCCAAACTGCCAAGCAAAAAACCAGGCCCAGTTTCGGGGGAGTTGCCCCCTAACTCCTGCCTGCTCACCAGGGAGCAGGACCTCTTGTTCGTTTGGGGTTGTACAGGTTTGGTCTCATCAAGTATGCACCAACTCTAACACGTGCATCATATTCTTGTTTAATAATACTCCTATACAGTGTTTTCAAAGGGGAAGACGTTGGACAAAGTGTTTTGCCTCGAGGCATTAGGGCATAAGCCTTTTGAATATGTTGGGGATGTTTCAAAATTTTAAAAAATAATATTAATTAATTAATTATAATAGCAAAGTTTAATACTTTTACTAACTCTCTATAGCATGATAATTATAAATTTATAAATATTAATATATATTTATATATAAATTACATGAAGTATAACTTAAATTTTTATATTGTTGTAATTTGCAAGTGATTAATTAAATAGTTTGTAATTATTACTAAACTAGATAACATGTAATATATATTTATGAAGTGTAATGATATCATAATAAGACCACTAGTTTAAAGGTTAAGACTTATGAAACTTATTAGAACATGGGTTCGAGTATTAAAACGTGTGTTTTTGCCTCGCCCCTGGCCTGCTCCTATCACATTTAAGTAGATAATCTAAAATCAGTATATTCAAAGCAGATAGGGACCAAAAGAACAGCTGAGAAGAGTAATGAAAAACTAACAAACTGTATATTACAACAAAGCCATATGAGGAAACAATGCAATAATAAACCTTACAAAAGAACAAAGAAGACTGGAAGAGAACTACCATGAACAAATGGACATATAACCTGACCTGACTGAGTTTAAAAGGAGAAAGAAGAGAACTTGCAGTTGTTCTTAATTATTGAGACATGGGGAAATTAAGCAACAATCGTTAAGTGAAATCCGGGCTTGTGCAACGGAAACCTATCCTGCCATGGAAATCTTCACTTAACATTGTAAGCTATACTTTGACTCTAGATCAAGATACCAAGATTCAAAGAAGCAAATGCAAGTAGCTCTGGGTTTTGCTCAAATAGGGCCATGTCTTCTTCAATCAAGGTCACCCATGCTTCTATTCCATTTCCCTCTCTTGCATCCATCAACACAATGATATTCTTGACAACTAGATCATAAATATAACTCACCCATGTGGGCTTTCCCCAACCGAAATCAGCTTCATATAATAGGAATTTACAACAACTTCTGCAGTTATAAAAGTCTGTGTCCTTGGCTTCTGTAAACAGCTCTCTTCCATTTTTTATAGTCTCAAAGAAGAGTGACAATGCCTCCTCCCCTTGAAGCTTCTCCGCTAACTTGTCACTTAGTTCTTGAATTGCTTCCCTTAGTTCATCAATCAAGCCTTGCAAG